>JASUUG010000209.1:0-2891335 GCA_030449905.1 Luvunga scandens
CAACAACACCCACCACAATAGTCATTTTTGAATTTATGTACACGCCAGACGCGTTATGAGTTATTGATTGATTTATCGAAATATTTCGGGATCGGTAATTTGTCAGCACTCGCAGATCATACATATATGTATTTTATTTGATATTGAATAATCGAGATTCGCATTTTGGTCGTGATAATTGATCAATGTGTTTGGTCAGACGGAAATTATTCGAGTGCTTGATGTATAATTTTGTAGATTTGGTTTTATAATAAATATATGGAGACTTTGGTCGATTTTTCGCAGTAACTACGCATTATTGATTAATGCGTATGATTATATAGAATTAAAGGACTCGCCCCGCATCTTGAGCCGGGCTGTGCCAAGTTGGCACGTAGCATGGTTTTAGATTTTCGTAGACTTTATTGTTGTAATTAGAATAAGTTTTATAATTATTGGGCTGGGAATTATTATTTTCATGGCATCATCATGCTTCAGAAAGTAAATAGACGCGGTCGAGGTCGTGTACGTGGTCGCATTTCAGGCTAGTAGCCGGGCTCGACCTTAAAAACCCGCAGTGGAAATAACTCATTAACGAAAGGTATAATGAGTCCTCAACGTATTAGGTGGCATGTCAAGTGCACCGCATAATGTGCCAACATTGAGCAACATTTGATGTACTAGCACAGATGACAGGGTAGCATGGTACAATCGCACTCACGCGCATACCGGCCACGCTAATACTATGCAGCTGGAGTAAGCCTCGAGGCCAAAAGTTTTAATGGTTCTGAGATCCACCCAAGGGTGTAGTCGGGTTTGTTAAGTTAAAACGTATTTTCATGTAATGAAATGCCTAAGATGATAGACTTTCCTTTGCCACTTTTTCTACTGGAAGATGAGCTCACCATTGCAAAGTGCAGCATTGTTAAACATCGATATCGGGCGGCATAATGCGCATTATTGGGCTATTTTGTAATGAATTTTATCATCATTATTTTCTCAGTCATATACCAAGATATTAAACGAAGTGAATTCCTCCAACATTGGCTTGTGGATCCATGCCTGGATGAGTACGCAGAAGAAATACGCATGACCTTCTAGATTCGCAACATCCGCAGAGTCAGGTGACGCGGAGCAGATGCATACGATTCGGCGAGGGCCCCGATCAGATCCGACAATCATGACTGCACGCGAGGAGGCCGAAGTCATCGAGGTAGCCGAGGCAAAGAAAGCAGAGTAGAACATAGTATCCTCTGTGAGGTGGGACGTAATCCAAGCCCTAAACAAAAACGTAGCTCGTAGTTCACAGCGCTCCAGAGATAGATCGCCCAAGAGGAGGAGAGACTACATGAAGCACTTAAAACATTCACACAGGAGTCGCGGTACGAACAGGAGAGATTCGGAGACATCGACCGTTACCACAGCCGCACAAGAAATCAGTGAGTAATATGAGAACTTCAGGACAATATAACAGATTAAATGGCGACACCGAGGTGATCGCTCGGTGAATATACAACAGCTTTTCTCGCCGCGCTGGCAAAATCATCGCATAGCGCAGGTCATGTTCGGGATAAGCATGCTATCTCCTGGACAAGATGGTCATATTAAGAGATTCCCCCCTAATTTGTCTCATGGTGATAGTTCTCGCGAGGATACCCACAATATCACTCTCACCCTACCATTTGTCCCAGTCGAGGAAAGGCATGTGACTGGGGTTCTACATCTACATTTCGAGCCGCATAATGGGCCGAGTTGTAGAGGGTCAACTCCGGGTCGGCCTCATACTCAAAGTCGAGTTTTTGCATTGACACGCAGAGGCTCACGCGACCCCGAAATCATTAAGGGTACGTTTATCTATTTTTGGTCACAGGCCCATATTCTTATCGATCCCCGATCCACACATTCCTTTGTTTCCCGATGTTTGCCACGACATGTGGAACGAGAGCCCCGAACCACCGATTGGGTTTAGTTGTTAGGTACACCTACCGGGGTTCACTATTTTGCCGAGACATGGACGAGATTGTACGACATTAGTAAAGAGCATGACTTTCAGGTAAATTTGATTATTTTAGACATTCAAGATTTCGATGCTATTTTGGGTATGGATTGGCTTACATTTCATCACGCCATTGTGGATTGTTTCAAAAAGGAAGTTTTGTTTAAAAAGCCAGGAAAACCGAGGTGAAATTACATGGAGAGCGTAAATTATTACCTTCTACGTGTCATATCATTATTAAGTGCAAGACGATTGTTACAAAAAAGGATGCTCATCTTATCTTGCATACGTGGTGAGACAAAAGGTAAAAGAGTTGAGATTGTAGGATATCCTAGTAGTCCAAGAGTTTCCAAATGTATTTCCGGATTGACCCTTCCGGGATGCCACCTGACAGAGAATTTAGTTTTCTATCGATTTAGTCACTGGACGGCTCCTATATCTATAAAGACCATACAGACGGGCTCCAACTAATTCGAATTAAAAACTTAAAGTTCAACTACAAGAATTGGTGGATAAAGGATTTATTAGACCTAGTGTATCTCCGGGAGCTCCGTTTTGTTTGTTAAGAGAAAAGGATGGTACTCTTAGACCGCGGGTGATTATAAGCGGTTGAACAAAGTTACTTTGACGCTTGATAAGTACACTTTCCGCGTATTGATGACTTGTTTGATCAACTTCGTGCGAGCTGTAAAGTGTTTTCTAAGATCGACTTGCCCTCGTGGATATCATCAGCTTAGGATCAAAGAGTCGACGCTTAAAAACAAAGATTGTAACTCGTTATGAGTTACCATGCGAATTTTCATAATGCCATTCGGGCCGACTAATGCTCCTGTGACTTTATGGATCTCATGAATAGGTATTTCGCCTTTATCTAGATCGGTTTGTGATTGTGTTCATTGATGATATTTTGGTGTATTCTGAGTCGTGAGGAACATGTAGAACATTTTGGGATTGTTTTCGGTAGACTTTAAGACAAAAGAGATTTTTATGCCAAGTTCAACAAGTGTGAGTTCTGTTGGATAAAGTAGTATTTTTGGGCCATGTGATATTAACAAGGCATTTATGTTGATCCTCAAAAGATCAAGCCGTTATAAAATGGGGAACAGCCTACAAATGTCACCGAGGTTCTGGAGTTTCCTTAGATTAGCTAGTTACCGTCGTAGATTGTGGAAGGATTCTCCAAGATTGCCATTCCTCGACACGGCTAACTAGGAAAATGCTAAGTTCCAAGGTGGGATGATGACTATGAAAAGAGTTTTCAAGAACCCTAAGACACGCCTCACATCGGCACCTTGATTCTTACACTTCCATCCGGGAACGAAGGATTTTTTTGATATAGTGATGCCTCAGGCATGGATTGGGGCTGTGTGTTAATGCAACATGGCTGGTGGCTTGGCGATCCGCATAACTTAAGAAGATCAGCAAAATTACCCAACACATGATTTAGAGTTAGCCGATGTGGTGTTTGCACCAAAACACGAGGCATTACTTATATGGGGTCACATGTCAGATTTTCACCGATCATAAGAGTTTAAAGTATTTGTTTACTCGTAGAAAGAGCTAAATTTGAGGCGCAGGAGGTGGATCGAGCTAATTAAGGATTACGATTGCACTATTGATTATCATCCAGCAAAACAAATGTGGTAGCCGATGCACTAAGTAGAAAATCCTCATCTCTATATCTCACTTAAGCGGTGTCATATATGCCTTTGTTGATTGATTGAGATCTTTGTTTAGAGTTGGAAGTTGATAATTTCGGAGCTTTGATAGCTAATTTTCAGTTAGGCCAACTTTGATTGACAAAGTCCAGGATGCAGGATCAGACCTACGATTAATGAAGTCGAGAGACGTGAAAAAAAGGTCTTCACGAACCGACTTACAATGGTGAGATGACGAAGTCTTTAGTCATGGGTGATAGACTTTGTGTACCGAGATTAAGGAGTTAAGAAAAGGAGATCATGGAAGAAGCTCATTGTTCAAATATGTAATGCATCCGGTAGTACGAAGATGTATCGTACTGAGAGATCATTATTGGTGGCGGGCATGAAAAAGAGATAGTAGAATTTGTTTTCTGTTTAGTTTGCCGAAGAAATTAAGGCCGAACATCGAGACCGCAGGTGTTCCACCGCTTCCTATTCCTGAGTGGAAATGAGCATATCACTATAGACTTTGTGTGGGACTTCCACGGCCTGAGTGGACATGATAGTGTTTGGGTGGTTGTTGATCGACTTACAAAATGCTCACTTTTTATCATTTAAGACCACCTATTCGATGGACAAGTTGGCAAGTATTTATGTGGCTAAAATAGTTCGACTTCATGGAGTACCTAGATGAGGTGTCTATTGTTTCGGATAGAGATTCTCGATTTACTTATAAATCCTGGACCGGTTGCAGAAAAGGCTTGGCACCTTAAGTTGAACTTGATCTGACTTTTCATCCACTGCATGATGGTCAATCGAGCGTACTATTCAAACCTTGGAGGATATGTTCATGAGCTTGTGTTTTGGAGTTTAAAGGGTAATTGGGATATTTATTTGCCCTTGACGGAATTTGCTTACAATAATAGTTTCCAAGCTAGTATCGAGATGGCACCGTATGAGGCTTTATATGGTAGGAAATGCGGAGTAACTCCAGTATGTTGGGATGAGGTCGGTGAGCGAAAGTTATTTGGTCCCAATTAGTTCAGGATACTAATGAGAAGGCACGACTTATTCGGGATAGATTAAAAGTGGCCCAAAATGGATAAAAAAGAGCTATATAGATAAGCGTAGGTGGGAACTTGAGTTTGAAGTTGGTGATAGAGTTTTCATACAGATTTCTCCTTGGAAAGGAGTATTGATTGAGAAGCGCGGAAGCTAAGCCCACGCTACATTGGACCGTATGAGATTGTAGAGCGATTGGTACGTTGGCTTATCAATTAGCTCTACCACCTGAGTTATCCAAAATTCATGATGTGTTTCATGTCTCGATGCTTCGAAAGTACATGTATGATCCGAGTCATGTGTTATCAAGGCAACCAATTGAGTTGAAAGAGGATTTGACTTATGAGGAAGAACAGGCGCAGATATTGGAAAGGAAACACCAAGTCTTACGTTCCAGAACTATTTCTTTAGTAAAAGTGCTATGGAGGAATCATGCAAAAGAGGAGGCTACATGGGAACACGAGGACTTAATGAGAGCTCAGTATCCTCACCTATTCTCATCAGATGTGTAAATTTCGAGGACGAAATTTTTATAAGGAGGGAGGATTGTAACATATGCACCGAAATTATTTAATTGAGTACGATGTTATTTTTATTTTTTCGTCATAAATTTGTTTTTAAAAGTCCGATTGTTAAAATCGTTACGTGAAATCGGTAGCAATTACTAAAATTGATCGCGTCAAATAATTTAAATTTGTCTCTACATACAATCGAGACATTCCAAACGCGATTCAAGGGAAAAGTGTGATGGATTTTCATTTTGGCACTCGAAAGTCCGGATTTAGTTTTTAAAAATATATATATATATATTTTCTCACTTACTATAAATGGAAAGTCATGAGAGAGAGAGAGAGGATTTTACTTTCCAAAATAGAAAGGAAAAAGAGAGAGAGAAAGAAAGAGAAAAGATCGTTGACCGCGATTCATACGACCCGCGACCAAGACCGGTCAGATCTCCGGGTTTTCGGCCACCATTCCGATCGAGCTTGGTACCGATCTGGCTCGTGAGCCACGGTTGCATCCTCGCGCTTTTAGTCAATGGAACCGACTAGAACGACGCGAAACAAGCCCGAAAAGTCACAAAGCTAACCCATTTTAGTTGTCGCCGATTTTGCGGGTTTTGAGCCGATCCACTATTTTGATCTTGTTCCTCGCCTTCCCCTCATCGTTCCCGACCAACCCCGTGACACGAAACAGTTCTGATTACCGCCGATCGACGCTGAAAAAGCTCATGGTTTTGGGAGCTAGATCTGCAGAGGTCAGTAGCGTGGGAGGTCGCGCCGCCAAAGCATTGGACTCACCGAGGCAGATCTAGCACTGAGCTTCCCGTAGTTGAAGGAGTTCCTGGTCCATTGACCGTTAGGGGCAAATTGGTAAATTCATAAACTTTTGGGGCATTTTTGTAATTTTAAAATCAATAGACATTTTGGTAATTTTAGGTGAGGACAATTAGGTAATTTAAGATTTGGTGATAATTCAAGAATTTACGTCGTTAGGGCATTTTAGTAATTTTACGTTTTGCGAGGGTAATTTTATAAATTCAAAACTTGTGGATATTTTTGTAATCGAAATTGAGGATAGTTTGATAATATGTAATTCCGAGGATAATTTGATGAATTTTGATGTCGAGGGTATTTTAGTAATTTTACGAATTCAAGAATATTTTATTACGGATAAATACTGTTTCGAGTATATTAGTTATAATTTGTGATTATGATTAGTAATTATGTTATTTCCTCAAATTAGGAGGATCCGTGAACGAGAATCAACCGTGGGCGTTGCTCATACCGAGTTAGGACATCGTGAATCGTGATTGGAATATACAAAATCTATTTTCATTGTAATTTATTATGATTTTAAAATATGGTAAAACATGTTTATGAGATTAATTTTAACGGCATTAATTTAATAATTTTATATAAATGGATTTTATCTGCGTTTTGGTATTTATTACGAGAAATGTGTTTGATTCATGATTTTGGTTATTGATTTTGTATATGGATGATAATATTTTAAAGAAAAGAAAAGCAGATTTAAAACTTGTGAAATGAAAAAGGAAATGAGATTTCGAATGAGATATCGGATGAAATTATATGTTTATGTATATGTGTTCAAAGGTATATGAATATGAGCAGAATGATTGATTGTTTTTAAAATCATTAGACAAAGACCCTCCCTTCGATACAAATGATACATATGAGATGAGATATGTATGTGGTATGATGAATACAGAAATACTGATAATGAGATACAGATGAGATACAGGCTTTTGGGGCCCGTCTGAGTACACACAGAGGCTTTAGGCCGTGTACTCGGGCGACTTTGTCTTTTGAGGACGAGATTATGCATGCACAGATAAGATGAGATATGAGATGATACGTTCCGATCTATCCGTGTAGCTCCGGGGCGTGGCGGTACCCCGATAGTACGTCATTGCCTTTCCGTTGAGGTCCGGATATGATGAGATATGATATGGCTTTTCCCTGTCTATCCGTGTAGCTTCGGGGTGTGATTGTACCCAGATAGTACGTCATTGCCCGTCGGCTACCAAGGTCCGGATATGATGAGATTATTTCCCGGTACTTGTTGGGTGATAGTTTTTGGTATTTCGATATTGATGTTATAAGTATGATGAATTTTCATTGATTTTGCAAAGATATTTGCGATATCGTTATTTGAGTACATGTATTTGATTTAATAAGTTATTTAAGTTTTTGCGATATTTTAATGAGTTGGTATTTTGATATGATTTATTAATTTATAATAAAATTGTGTTGAAAAACTATTGTCCACTCACTGAGCTCACTGAGTTTTATACTCATTCCATTTTTTTATTAAATTTCCCCAACACGGGGAGATTCGCGAAAGCACAACAATGACCCGTAGCCCACAATAGTTATTTTTGAATTTATGACCACGTTGTGATGTTATGAGTTATTGATTGATTTATCGAAATATTTTGGGATTGTAATTTGTTACCTTTCAGAGATTGCGGTTAGCATATGTATTTTATTTGATATTGAATAATTGAGTGATTTGGTATTTTGGTTGAGATAATTGATTGATAAAGTTGGTTGTATTCGAAAATTATTTAGGAGTGCTTGATGTATAATTTTGTAGATTTGATTTTATAATAAATATAGTGGAGACTTTGCCGATTTTTCGGTAGAACCATGATTATTCAGATTACGTTAGAAAGATTATATAGAATTAGGCAGACTCGTCCTGTGGATTCGGGGCGGGTCGTGTCATCTCATCTGTATTATTTTTATCTCAATATCTATTTCTCTGTATTCATCATACTGCATGCATATGCCCCCCAAAACCTCTATGTGTGTTCAGACGGGTCCCAAAAGCCTCATATTTCATCATATCATCTGTATCATTGTATTTGGAGGGGAAGGGTACTATCTAATAATTTGCAAACAACCGCTTTTACACATATACATAAACATATAATCTCATACGAAATCTCATTTCCTTTTTCATTTAACATGCCTTAAATATGTTTTTCTTTTCTTTAAACTATGACTATGCATATTTAAAATCGGTAACCAAATCATTAATCATACACATTTTTCGTACTTAATACCAATATGCATATAAAAATCCATTTCTACGAAATCATTTAAATTGAAGCATTTGAAACTTATTTTGTAAACATGCTTTAGTATCATAATAAACTATGAAAATAGGTTTTGTATATTCCACTTATAGTGACGATGTTCGAACTCAGTATCGACAATGTCCGTGGGTTAATTCTCATTCATGGATCCTTCTAATTCAAGGAAATAACATAATTAACTTCCGTAAATGCGAATTACAAACAATGTTGTGACATAAAAATCAAAACAATGTTTATCCGTAATAAAATATTCCCGAATTCATAAAATTACCAAAATACCCTTGACATCAAAATTTACCAAATTATCCTTAGAATCCTAGATTAACCAACTACTCTCAATTCATATTACAAAAATAACCACGAGTTCTGAACTTATGAGATTACCCCTGAAAATATAAAATTACCAAAATACCCCTGACAACATAAATTACTGAATTACCCCCGAATTCTTAAATTACCTAACTTCCTTAATATGAAATTACTAAATTGTTCACTAATTTCCAAAATTATCGAATTACTCCTGAAGTTTATAAAATTATCGAATTACCTCTAATGGTCAACGGTGACCAGAGATCAGTCAACGGCTACGAAGTCGAGATCTAATAGTTCTAATCTCGGCAAGTCCAATGGTGCCGACGGTGACCTCCCACGCGCTGTGACAGTGGAGGATCGAGTTCTCCAAAGTTGTGAGTTTTTTGGCGGTCGATTGGTGGGAATCTGGGCGTTTCAGGTGACGGGGTTGGTCGAAAAATGATGAGGGTGAGCTGAGGAACAAGATCCAAGTGGTGCCATGGCCTAAAACCGGGGTGATAGATGACAAGAAGAACTGGTTGAGCTGTGGGTTTTCGAGCTTGATCGCCAGCGTTCTCGTCAGGTTTCGGCGAAGATGACGGCAGGGATTTGACCGGTGGCTTACAAGCTTCAGATCGGTAGCTTGCTTGGTCGATGGGGTGGCCTAAAATGGGAGATTCAACCAGGTTAGTTGTGCGGGTTCAGGTCGGGTCAACAAGTTCCTTCTCTCTCTCTCTCTCTCTCTCCCTTTCCATTTATAGAAACCGATTTCTTTTTCTTATTTTTTTTGTAAGCTTAATACATATTAAGATAATACTAGACCTGAGTGTCGAAATGAAATCTGACTACAAGGTCATTGAATCGCGTTCGAGTTGTCCCGATTTTGTGTGGTGAAAAATTTAAATTATTCGAGAACGATCAATTTATTAAACTCGTTTAATTACCCACAATGATTTTTTAACTAATCTGACGACTTTAAAAATTAACTGACGAAATTAAAAATACATAATACAGTTGAATAAAGAAATCACGGTGCATATGTTACAAAATGGTTAGGACATCATCGATGGTGATGTAGGTGGTTCAGGTTTGCCAATTAAATCTATTGCTCATTCTTAATTGTCTGCTAATTCTTGCAATTTCTCTTTATTTGATGTTCATCATTGTCCACAAGCTTCCCATAATATATTATCTATTCATAAATTTTGCTAATGACAATCATTGTAGTTTCGCCTTCTTTCCAGATTATTTTATGGTGCGGGACACAGCGTGAAGAACATCCTTTTTCGTGGATCGAGCAATAATGGTCTTTTTCTTTTCATGGTCAAGTTTTCAGCGTAGTTGTCCTTTTGCTTATATCGGTGTTTGAAGTGATGCTCGAGTTTCGCATTTACGACTTGTACATCGTTCGTCCATGGTTTTAAATAAAATTTTATCTCTTAATAACCTACCTATTTTGGGATCACAATCTTTGCTTTTTTGTTCATCGTGTCCTTTAGGAAAGAGTCAGAAATTCCTTTTTTTAGGTTCTTCGCAGTCTCTCATTCTCCTTTGGAATTAATAAATTTAGATGTTTGGACATCTCCTATTTGTTCCATTTCTTGTTATAAATATTATGTTATATTTATTAATAATTTTCCCAAGTATGCAAGGTTGTACTCTATTGAAATCTGATGTTTTTATAATTTTAAAAACATTTGAATCATTGGTTAAAGATATGTTTTCCATTACTATTATGTCACTTCAAACTGATGGTGGTGGTGAATATGTTAATCATCAATTTAAGGATTATTTACACACTAATGGCATTAATCATTGCCTCACCTGTGCTCGTCACCCTAAATAAAATGGTATTGCTAAACATAAGTATGGACAAATTGTTGATATGGGCTTAACTTTACTTGCATATACATCCATGCCTACCATTTACTGGGTTGAAGCTTTTAATATAGTTGTATACTTAATAAATTGTTTACCATCTCAATCTTTAAAAATTTTTGTGCCTTACTCTTTACTATTTTCTAAAACTCCTCAATAAGAGTTATTAAAAACTTTTGGTTGTGCATATTACCTTTCTCTTCGACCTTACCATTCCAATAAGTTACAATTTTTCATTCTAAAGAGTCAGTTTTTAGGATACTCATTAAGCCAACTTGGTTATCGTTGTTTGCATATTCCTTGCGGCAATTTATTTTTATTTCCTCATGTTATTTTTTATGAAAATAAATTTCCTTTCATTGACTATGTTACTTTTAGGCCTTTTGTGGGTGACTAATTCAATGTCAAATCCTGCACGATTCAATATTCTTTGGATTACTAGTAATAATCCGCATCCAACTCAAATAGAACTTTCATCACCATCAATTTCACAAGCCATGTCACCAACTTCATCTACTTCACCTCCAGTTCATTCCCTACCTTCTCTAATTAATTCCCCACCATTACCTTTGCCTACACTGATACCATTCATGCGTTGTGATATTATTAATTCAAATGCATTATCTTCTCATCCAATGGGTACTTGAGCAAGAGCTGGTATTGTGAAACCAAACCTGAAATATGCTAATGTGGTTTCTGTTACTAATGATGCTGTTGAACCTAATTGCAGCCAAATAAGGGCTTTTGGATGGCGTTAAGCAATGGGTGATGAGTTCAATGCTTTTCAAAGAGCTAGTATCTAGGTACTAGTTCCTTCACATCAATCTTATAATGTTCTTCCAAATAAATCTGTGTATCGAATTAAGCACAAAGGTAATGGTAGATCGAGCATTATAAAACTCATTTTCTTTTTTAAAAGGAAAGGGGGGGTTGGCAAGACCAAATCAATTTTTACCTCCCTCCCCACTCCTAAGACTCGAACCTAACTCTATAGAAGTGAGGGGTGACAGATTGCATTGCTAACCAACTCAGCTACGCCCTTGGGGGCGAGCATTATAAAACTCGTTGTTTCCTTTTTCTAAATGGAAAGGCGGGTGAGCAAGCCTGATCAATTTTTACCCCTCTCCCCACTCCCACGACTCGAACCCGAGTCCACACAAATGAGGGGTGACAGATTACACTGCCAACCAACTCGGCTATGCCCTTGGGGATGAGTATTATAAAACTCGTTTGGTTACTAACCTTTTTCACTAACAACCCGGCCTTGATTTTAGCAAGACGTTCAGTTTTGTGATTAATCATAATACCATTCGTCTTATTTTAGCTATATCTATTAGCAATGACTGGCCTATTCGACAGATAGATGTACAAAATACTTTCCCGCATGGTTTTCTATAGGAGGATGTCTATTTGCACCAATCTATTGGTTTTGCTGATCCACAATATACTACTTTTATGTGTAAGCTTCGACGCTTTTAGGGCATGGTTTCAGTGTTTCTCTACTCATTTAGTAATAAATTTGAGCTTTCATGAATCACTAGCAGACTATTCTTTATTTATTTATTCCCGTGGTTCAGTGCTTTTATATTTGCTCATTTATGTTGATGATATATTAATTACGAGAAATAGCTTATATCACATTTCTTAGAAGATAGCTTTTATGAGATAATTATTCTCCATGAAAGATCTTGGTCCTGTACATTTGTTTTTGGGCATTGAAGCTTTTCGAACAACAATGGGGCTCCACTTTCGTCATTTCAAGTGCATTCTAGATCTTTTACATCGCACTGAATTCCTCAATCAAAGCCTATGAGAACACATGTAGCGAGTGGTTGACGTCTTAATATGTTTGACGTCATGTCTTATCTTACCATCGCTCATCTGGATATTTCATTTGCTATCAATCATGTGTGACAATACATGCATTGCCCCACAAAAACTCACTGGTGTGCAGTTAAACGCATCTTGCGGCATTTAAAGAGTATTACCACTCGTGGTCTGATGTGAGCTTAATTTAATTTATTTATGCATGTAGTTTACATGTGAGTTGGCTGTCTCATTTATTCATGCATGTTATCTATGCATGGTTTACGTGAGAATTGGTTGGGCGTTGCATTCGTGATGAGTTCACTAGTTGAGTTAGCGAGTCATGTTAGTGAGTTATGATGGAAGTTATTTGTACTTTAATTATTATCTTCTAGCAGTTTTATTTTTTTTTCTTTTTTTTTTTAAAAGGAAAGGGAGTGTGGGCAAGCCTAAATCAATTTTTACCCTCCTTCCCACCCCCAAGGCTCGAACTCGAGTCCACACAAGTGAGGGGCGAC
The DNA here is from genome assembly GCA_030449905.1 of Luvunga scandens. Classification (NCBI taxonomy): domain Eukaryota; kingdom Viridiplantae; phylum Streptophyta; class Magnoliopsida; order Sapindales; family Rutaceae; genus Luvunga; species Luvunga scandens. The sequence continues at coordinate 12,796 of JASUUG010000209.1, forward strand.
AGATTACACTGCCAACCAACTCGACTACGCCCTTGGGGGTGCAGTTTCATTTTCAGTTATTGTAAGTTATATTGTCATGTAACATGTGTTTTATTTAAGTTAGAAAAGTGAATGAAGGGGAACCTCCTAATTTAAAAAAAATGTTATGATACCAAATGTTATATTCTGATTTGTATTAAAAGCAAATAAGAAGGAAAATAACACGGTTATTTGAGAGAACCGTTCTCTCTAGAAAAAAAATTAATCCAGTGAATAATCCCCCTTCATTCACTTTTCTAATTTAAATAAAACACATGTTACATGACAATGTAAATTACAATAACTGAATGAAACATGAAACTGCTAGAAGATAATAATTAAAGTACAAATAACTTCCATCATAACTCACTAACATGACTCGCTAACTCAACTAGTGAAACTCATCACTAATGCAACACCCAACCAATTCTCATGTAAGCCATGCATAGATCACATGCATGAATAAACCAATTCTCACGTAAACCATGCATAGATAACATGCATAAATAAATGAGACAGCTAAATCACACGTAAACTACCTGTATAAATAAATTAAATTAAGCTCACATCATTCCACCCACCTGAAATGAACCTTGTCCTCCAAGTTGAAATCTAGGTAATTGCTTGAAAATCACCATTTGTTTTCCCAAGTGGCAGAACTTTCCATTTAATTAAAACCTCAGTCTTCGGTCGATATTTATCTTTAGTAATAACTCTGGTATCAAGTATAGCTTCTGGTTGGGGCATTACTTCAAGATTATCTGATGGGGGAGGTAGTTGTTGCTCTACGATTATTGGACTACCAATCTTCTTTTTCAAATTGGATACATGGAATACATTATGTATCTTCAAGCCAGCTAGAAGATCCAATTTATAAGCAACGAGACCAATTCGTGCTAGAACTTGATAAGGACCAAAAAGCTTGGGACCCAACTTGAGAGTTCTTCGCAGAGCAACTGATGACTAGCGATATGGTTGGAGACGAAGAAAAACCCAATCACCAACAGCAAATTCTCACTCTGTATGATGTTCATCAACCTGAATCTTCATTCGATCCTATGAGAGCTGAAGATTTTGCCACAGTAACTTAAGAATTTCATCTCTAGACTTGAGTGTGTCATCTACAACTTGAACTTTAGTAACACCTGGAGTATAAGATAGTAGAGATGGAGGTTTGATTCCATAAATAACTTCAAATGGATTGAGTTTGGTAGAAGAATGAACAGATGTATTATAACAATATTCAGCCCAAGCAATCCAATCCATCCAACGAGTCGGGTGATCTCTCGTAAAACAACGAAGGTACTGTTCAAGAGTATGATTCAGCACTTCGGTTTGTCCGTCTATCTGAGGATGATAACTAGAACTCATACAAAGTTGTGTCCCTTGCAGTTTAAATAGCTCTGTCCAAAACTTGCTTGTAAACACAGGATCCCTGTCGCTAACAATGGATTTCGGAAGACCATGTAATCGGATTATATGCTCAAGAAAGACATGAGCCACAGTAACAGCTGAATATAGATGGCTGAGAGGAACAAAATGAGCATATTTTGATAACCTATCAATAATAACCATGATCACCGACTTCCCTTTTGACAATGGAAGCCCTTTAATGAAATCCATCGACATATCAGGCCATCTTGACTCCGAAATACTCAAGGGTCGTAGTAGAAGCTCGCACGGGTACAATTTTTGACTTTGCATCTTTGACAAGTATCACATTCTTTAATGTAATCTTTAACACTTTCTTGCATATATTGCCAATAAAAAGAACTTCGAACCCTGGCTAAAGATTTATGAAGCGAATAATGACCTCTAAGTGGTGAAGCATGAGTGGAGGCTAAAATTTTTTGAATTAAAGAAGAACGAGGGCTTAACAGGATGCGATTTTTATATAGCCAAATGCCATCTCTTTTGACATATTTTTGTGAACCTAAAGGAAGAAAATCTACACTTACCGCAAGTTTGGTATAAAAAGGATCAGACAAGACTTATTATTTTAAGCTTTCCCACCAATCAGCCACAGGTATAGAAATACCAACACAATGGAATTCAGCCTTTGTAGAAGTGAGTCAGCAATAGAATTTTCGTTCCCTTTTTTATATTCAACTTTGTAGTCAAATCCTATAAGTTTCGGAAACCATTTTTGTTGATGTGGATTAATTATCCTCTGCTCCAAGAAATACTTTAGACTACGTTGATATGTACGAACAAGAAAAGGTTTACCCAAAAGATATGGCCTCCAATTTTGGATTGACTTCACCAAAACTAACATTTCTTTTTCATAGGTAGAAATAGACAGAGCACTCCTTTTAAGAGCTTGACTGAAATAAGCTAGTGGCTTCCTTTGCTGTATAAAAACTGCTCCGATTCCAACCCCACATGCATCACACTCAATAACAAAGTCTTTTGAGAAATTTGGAAGAACTAAAACAGGGGGTTCTGAAAGAGCTTTCTTTAACAAATTAAATGCTTCTTTAGATTCCATCGTCCAATAGAAATGATTTTTTTGTAGTAACTTCGACAAAGATGCTGCAATAATACCATAGTTTCTAATAAATTTCCTGTAGTATCCAGCCAACCCAAGGAACCCCGTAATGCTTTAAGTGCATTTGGTTGTGGCCAATCAAGTATGCTCTGTATTTTAGTTAAATCAACAGACACTCCATTTTGTGATATAAAGTGACCTAGGTAATCAACTTCTAACATGCCAAAACGACACTTTGATTTCTTTGCATATAGCTGGTTATCCTTCAAGATTGAGAGAGCTATTCGTAGATGTTGTAATTGATCAGACCATGTGGTATTGTAGATCAAAATATCATCAAACAATGCCAGAACAAATTGTCAGAGATCAGTTTAAAGAGCTCACTCATTAAACTCTGAACAGTAGAGGTGCATTGGACAACCCAAAAGGCATTACAAGGAATTCGTAATGACCCTTGTGGGTGCGAAAAGCTGTTTTAGGAATATCAGAATCCACCACCCGAATTTGATGATATGCAAACTGCAAATCAAGTTTGGAAAAGAATCTAGCTCTATGTAGTTCATCTAGTAATTCATCGATCACTGGAATGGGAAATCTTTCTTTGATAGTAATGTAGTTCAAGGCAGGACAATCAACACACATGCACCAGCCTCCATCACCCTTACAAACCATTAAAACTAGACTAGAGAAAGGACTACGACTTGGATAAATAATACCTATTTTGAGCATCTCTTGCACTATATTTTCGATTTCATATTTTTTTATAATAAGGATACTGATATAGTCTAACATTAACAGGAGCACTGCCTTCAAATAAAAGAATATAATGGTCATGGGATCTACTTGGTGGTAACCCCGGAGGTTCTTCAAAGACCATGGCAAACTTATCCAAAAGTGTTTCCATGTCTGTTGGAGTCGGTTCCAACCCACTTTATGAACTTAAAGCGGCAATCTAAAGCAATAATCCACGTTCTCCCATTTTCTTAATTTTATCACCTGCAATAACTTCTAATTCTGTAAGAGTGAGTCTCAATATTTTATGGTTTTAGGCTTTATTAGTGAACACTATAGTCATTTGCTAGAAATCCCATTCAATTAGCGCTAAGGAATGAAACCACTGAACACCAAGTACAACTTCACATCTAACAAGTGGTAGAATAAAAAAATCTTCCTAAACCTGTACTCCTTGAAAAGAAAGAGAGAGCCCCAAACATACTCTATCACAATTTAACTTGGTACCATTAGCAACCATAACTTGAAAGTTACAACCGTAATTTGGAAACCACGCAAGGGTCAATGAAATCATGTGTACTACCACTATCCAATAAAATGGTAATATTGTTATTACGTAAGACACCTACTACACGCATGGTATGAGGATGGCTAGAGCCAGTCATAGTATAAAAAGAAATCTCCGGTTCTGCTTGTTTTGTAGGGAATTGTTAGTGTGAATCATTAGCAACATCTTCAAGTGTCTTTTGATTCTCCTAATCTAAAACCTCATCATTTTCATGAGTTACTTTGATCATAAATAAGCGAGGAGTACGACACCGATGTCTAGGAGCAAACTTGTCATCACAATAGAACATAATCCACTGCCTCCCCGATCTTTTGCCTCGCTTGGAGTCAAACGTTTAAAAGTTGATGGCGTTGTTGTGTTAGGCCGATTTCCCAACAATCTCGCACTCGAAGTACCCATTTTAGTGTTGTGAACGGAATGCAGAAACAAGTGCACCAAATAATTACAGAAAAATAAAAGACACAGGACTTTAACGTGGTTCGACAATTATGCCTACGCGTCCGGGAGCAAGAGAAAAGTAATTGTATTCTAACAATTATTTGAGTACAATATTTGAGTAACAAATCTCACTTTCCATAACCCAAATAATACCGATACTCTCACATACACTTGAAAGGAAATGCCTCTCGATTGCTCACACTCTCAGATTGCTCTCTCACAATTCTTGAATTGCTCAAGCTTTTGAAATCTTCTCCCAAATATTTTGGGATGATTGCAAATGCATTAAGCTTCTCATTTATAGGCCAAGTTTGTAATGTGAATGCCTTAAAAAAACTTAGCCATTTTCAATTTTAATGGCTTTTGGTCAAAAATTGTATAATTGTTGAATGCTAGCACATTCAACAATTATAGACATGCATTTTTGGTCAAAATTGTATAATTGTTGAATGCTAGCACATTCAACAATTAGCACATTCAACAATTATACAATTTTTGACCAAAAATGCATGTGCTATAATTGTTGAATGTGCTAGCATTCAACAATTATACAATTTTTGACCAAAAGCCATTATAATTGAAAATGGCTAAGTTTTTTTTAAGGCATTCACATTACAAACTTTGCCTATAAATAGAGAAGCTTAATGCATTTGCAATCATCCCAAAAATATTTGAGAGAAGCATTTCAAAGCTTAGAGCAATTCAAGTGAATTGTTGAGAGAGAGCAATCGGAGAGTGTGAGCAATTGAGAGGCATTTCCTTTCAAGTGTATGTGAAAGACTTGGGTGTATTTGGGTTATGGAAAGTGAGATTTGTTACTCAAATATTGTACTCAAATAATTGTTAGTAATACAATTATTTTTCTCTTGCTCCCGTGGACGTAGGCATAATTGTCGAACCACGTTAAATTCCTGTGTCTTTTATTTTTCTGTAAAAATTGTATAATTGTTGAATGCTAGCACATTCAACAATTATAGCACATGCATTTTTGGTCAAAAATTGTATAATTGTTGAATGCTAGCACATTCAACAATTATACAATTCTCTGAATTTTTCAACAATTCTCCACCTCGGTAAGGATTTGTCTAAATCTGAGCCGACTACCAATGAACCATCATCCCCAAAGTGGCTGCATCTTTATGATCGCCACGCACTCCAAAATCGGGATCAAGCCAACCGTAGTTCACAATTCTTCAAACTCAACACATTGAAGAATTTGAATTAGTTTCAAGCAATGTTGAAACTTAATTAAATCACCTTCACAACATATCTCGATGGGTTATCCTTAGTATTGACCTTTTCAATAACACATCACCGCCTCGATAATCTCCGACATAATGATATTTCACATCTATGTGTTTCGTCCGAGCATGATACGTTTGATTCTTCGCAAGGAATATTGCACTTTGATTGTCACAAAACACCTTAATATTCTCCTGGATTACTCCCAAATCACTTAACAAGCCTTTCAACCAAATAGCTTCTTTTACAGCCTCAGTTGCTGCCATATACTCTGCTTCCGTAGTGGACAGAGCAATTGTCGATTGTAGAATCGATCTCGGTGATTGGACCTCCACCCAATGTGAATACATAGCCCATTGTTGATCTTCGCTTATCTAGGTCTCCAGCAAAATCAGAATCACAATACCCAACACATTGTTGACCACAATCTTTTTTATACAATAACCCAACATCAACTGTCCCATACAAATATCGAAGAATCCACTTCACCGCAAGCCAATGGTCTTTACCCGGATTATGCATGTATCTGCTAACCATACTAACGGCTTGAGAAATATCGGGCCTCAGACACACCATAGCATACATAAGACTACCCACAAAGATTTGCGTGATATGGAACACGAGCCATGTAGTCGCGCTCCTCTTGGGAGGAAGGACATGAAGAAGAGCTTAATTTGAAATGAGGAGCTAGGGGAGTACATACCGATTTAGTTTTGTCATCCATGCCAAACTTCTCTAGCACCTTCCTCAAATAAGACCTTTGAGTTAACCACACGCTTCCATTCTTCCTGTCTCTATGAATTTCCATCCCGAGTATTCTCTGTGCATTTCCCAAGTCTTTCATCTCGAACTCAGAAGCTAATTGCTTTTTTAATATCTCAATCTCACCTCTATTCTTTGAAGCTATAAGCATATCATCGACATAGAGTAACAAATAGATGAAAGCTCCACCTTGTAGTCTTATAAAGTAAACACAGTGATCATGTTCACTTTTGATGAATTTCTGCCCTTGTATGAATTGATCAAACCTCTTGTACCACTGCCTTGGTGATTGTTTTAATCCGTACAAAGATTTAATCAATCTACACACATGATTCTCCTTTCCAGCAACTTTGAAACCGCTAGGCTGAGTCATATAGATTTCTTCCTCCAAATCTCCATGTAAGAATGCCGTCTTCACATCTAATTGAGCTAATTCTAACTCGTATTCAGCTACCAAGGCAAGTAATATACGAATGGAAGTATGTTTCACAACTGGAGAGAATACTTCATTATAATCAATACCTTCCTTCTGAGCATAACCTTTTGCACACAGCCTTGCCAGATCGAAGAGTTGATTGATTTGGAGATCTCGCTTTGGTGTAGACCCATTTATTGCCAATAGCCCTTTTTCCTTTAGGTAACTCCACAAGTTCCCAAGTCCGATTTTGATGAAGAGATTTTATTTCTTCCTCCATGGCTAACTTCCACCGATCACTTTCACTCATTGCGTAATGCTTCACCGAAAGTGTTGGGGATGTCATCATCAATAATCGGAAGTGCATAAGGCTACCACCATATCTTTAGTAAGCCACCCGGGTTTCTTTATCACTCGTTTTGGCCTCCTTGTTGCTATAGACTCATTTTCATCTTCTACATCTTCTTCGGTTGTTTCCTCCTCTTGTGGGACATCAACAGAAACAACTTCTTCTTTAACTCTTGGGGCCACCTCCAAAGTTGAACTCTTCTCTGATGTAGAACTAATTGGTATATATGGAGTTGCATCAAACTCCACCCGCTGTAATCCCTCTTTGGTCGTGTTCTCCACCTGCTGAGAACTTGAAGCCTTCAACATAGAAGCTTCATCAAAAGTAACATCTCTGCTATACACAAACTTTTTATCTTCGAGATCCCAAAGCTTGTAGCCTTTAATTCCACTTTCAATCCCACAAAGATAGCTTTCCTTGACGAGGATCGAGCTTATCATTCTTTACATGATAATAAGCTAGACACCCAAACACACGAATAGAATCATAGTCTTGTGCATGCTTTCGCACCACATTTCCAAAGGAGTTTTACCTTCAATTGCGTGAAGGCAACCGATTTATTAAGTGACTTGCGTAGCTTACATTTTCGACTCCCAAAACTTTTTATCTAAACCAAAGATTAGATAACATACATCGTACTTTCTCGAAAATACGGTTCAAACGCTCACCACACCATTCTACATTGAGTATGTCTCACCGTGAAATGTCTTTTTATACCCTCATTTCTGGCATACTTGCAAGAATGGATCAAGTATATTCACCCCCATTATCGACCGTAATACTTTGATCTTTCGCGCAGTTTGAGTCTCCACCGCTTTCTTCCATTTCACGAAAATCTCAGAAACCTCATCCTTTGCTCGCATGGTGTACACCCATACACGCCTAGAGAAATCATCAACAAATGAAACAAAATAATGGCTTCCACCAATTGATGCGAGTCTTGGTTGGTCCCCATACATCATCTTTGTGAACATATTCAAGGATCTCACGAGTATCGTGATTAGCCGCACCAAACTTGACCCTTGTTTTTTTCTTGCTCTACTACACAATGCTCACGAAATTTAATTTACGAGGTTTTGGTACCTTTTAAAAGTCCATGCCTCATAAGAGTTTGCAAAGACTTCTCTCCAAAGATGTCCTCGTGCGTGCATGCCATAGCTTGATGGTGTCACTTTGCCTCAAAGAACATTAGCTTCATTAGTTGTACCTCCCTTTAAATAGTACAAATTATGGCGGCGGACTTCTTGCAAAATCACCATAGCTCCATATGTGAACTTCATTTTGCCATCTTCAATGGTAACTTTGTAGCCTTTAGCTTCCAGAGCACCTACAGAAATTAGATTTTTCTTTAAAGTTGGAACATATCTAACCTCTTTTAACTCTCTGACCATTCCATCAAACATCTTTGCCTTAATTGTCCCTATCCCCTATTGTGCGACAAGGTTAATCATTTCCCATCACAATCGCAGGATTCTAAATTACGAAAATCAGTAAACCATTCCTTTACAGACATAAATGATAGGTTGCTCCGTGATCAAGTATCCACTCATCGAACTAGCCACATACGCTATATTTGTAATACTTAGTGAATAATCGAGTTTTCATCTTTGTATGCCATGTTCATCTTCATGGTTTCTTTCCATCTTTCTTTTGAGCCTTCGGACAATCTTTCCTCCAATGGCCCTTTTCATGACAAAAGGCACACTCATCTCGAGCTATATTTCTGCTTCTTGACTTAGACCGAGAGTTCTTTCCACCATGCTTCTTCTTTTTCTCCATCGCCCTTCCTTTAACTAACAAAGCTTCAGACGATGTTCTTTCGGAATGTTTATCATTATTCCGAATTTCCAAATTGGTCAATGCTGTGCAGACATCTTTAAAAACAATCACGCTTTTCTCGTATAACAAGGTAGTCACAAAATGGCTATATTCTTCTGGAAGTGAGTGCAACAGAATCATAGCCTTGACTTCATCCTTTATATCTTCATCAAGATTCTTTAAATCAGCAAGTAACTTTTCAAATCTTGAGACATGGTCATGCATTGACACCCCAGGCTTCATTCGAAAGCCATATACCTGGCTCATTGCATGGAGGCGATTTTCAGGACTTTTTAGCAAGTACTTTTCTTCTAATGTACGCCACAAAGTCATCGTACACTCCTCATCTTTCACCAAATATTTCACTTCCTTGGTCAAGCAAGATCTGATTTGACCACAAGCTTTTTCATTCATGCGATCCCAAGTTTTTTCGTCATACAAGTGTTTTTTATTTTTCAGAACAATGTCGAGATCGATTTGAATAAGGGCATCCATAACTTCGCGTCTCCACATGCCGAAGTTGATTTTCCCGTCAAACTTTTCAACATCGATCTTCTGGCCTCCAATAACAGGTGTTGAAAGGTGATTTGACAATTCCCTCCTTCCACCTAAACTGTCTCCCGGAATAGTCTGGGTAGATCTCTCTCCACTTCTAGAAGTTTCACCTTCTACCATTTTCTCAACGAACTATTCCTACTTGAAAAACAATCTCTATGATGTTTATTTCGTGTGAATAAATGCACCAGGAAAGTTCCCAAGAGAATGGAGGGGTCACAACGGTCCCCACTTAAAACCCGGACTCTTAGACTCTTATCGTCTTGTTTGTGTAACTTTCCTAGACATGCAAAAATACACACTACTTACAATAGATTGTCTCCCAAGTATAAATGGCCGTCTCCACCGTATTCGTGAACAGTACAGTATTTGTGAATAGTACTGTATTTGTGAATAGTGCCGTATTTGTGAATAGTACCGTATATGAATAGTATCAGTATTCCCAAGCACGAACCTTCGGCTCTGATACCAATTGTTGTGCGCGGAATGCAGAAACAAGTGCACCAAATAATTACAGAAAAATAAAAGACATAGGAATTTAACGTGGTTCGACAATTATGCCTACGTCCACGGGAGCAAGAGAAAAATAATTGTATTACTAACAATTATTTGAGTACAATATTTGAGTAACAAATCTCACTTTCCATAACTCAAATACACCCAGTACTCTCACATACACTTGAAAAGAAATGCCTCTCAATTGTTCACACTCTCCGATTGCTCTCTCTCAACAATTCACTTGAATTACTCTAAGCTTTGAAATGCTTCTCTCAAATATTTTTGGGATGATTGCAAATGCATTAAGCTTCTCTATTTATAGGCAAAGTTTGTAATGTGAATGCCTTAAAAAAAACTTAGCCATTTTCAATTTTAATGGCTTTTGGTCAAAAATTGTATAATTGTTGAATGCTAGCACATTCAACAATTATAGCACATGCATTTTTGGTCAAAAATTGTATAATTGTTGAATGCTAGCACATTCAACAATTATACAATTCTCTGAATTTTTCAACAATTTCACATTCAACAATTATACAATTTTTGAATTTTTCAACATTTAGGAGAACTAGGAGATAAAGAATGAGGAAGGAACTTCTTTTTGCAGAGGTTAGACTTTTCCTCGACAAGTCTTGCAAGATCTATAGCAGTGGATAACGAATGAGGTTGCTGCATCTTCACCTCCAATCGTATCTCATCTTTTAGTCCCTCAACAAATGAGCCTACTAAAAAATGCTCAGGCAAATCATCCAGCAATTGGGAAAGTTTCTCAACTCTTCTTGGTAAGAAATAACACTTGTCCGTTGTATTAACAGGGATAAAGCCTCTGCTGCATCGTCAAATTCTATTGGTCCGAAGTTTTTGAGTAGAGCGGTGAAAACTCAGTCCAGGTAACCGGGCCTTTGGTTTTTTTCATCCATCGATACTATTGAAACGCTGCTCCATCAAGATGGAAGGATGCGAGTTGTACTTGTTGCTCTCTCTACAATATTTTGATACTCAAAATATTGCTCATCTCGATAAATCCATCCATATTGGTTCACACCATTAAAATTTGGAAAGTACAACTTGAGCCGTCACACAAGATTATTGTCTATAGATTTTATAGAAAAGAGCTAAATGCTTCAGTAGTTTGTGAATGATCTCTTGGCATTGAATGGTTGCCAACGTTTGTGCTGACTTGAGCATATTGAATACTCAAATTATCACACATAGATGACAAACTTTGAAGTTTGCTCAGGACCTCCTGCATGATTGCATCTTGGTTATCAATCTTCTCAGTAATAAATGCTTTAAAGTCTGCATCTTTCTTTTGTCTTGTAGCATCAGCCATGGAAAGAACATGGCTCTGATACCAAATATTATATTCTGATTTGTATTAAAAGCAAATAAGGAGAAAAATAACACAGTTATTCGAGAGAACCGTTCTCTTCAGAAAGAAAAATTAATCCAGTGAATAATCCCCCTTCATTCACTTTTTTAATTTAAATAAAACAAATGTTATATGACAATGTAACTTACAATAATTGAATGAAACATGAAACTGCTAGAAGATAGTAATTAAAGTACAAATAACTTCCATCATAACTCAATTTTTTTCTCTCTCTAAAATTTTCTCTCCCAAATTCTCTCAATCAAGCTACCTCTTCTTTCAGACAGACTTTTTGGGCGCGGCATGGGTTCCTGAAGAATGGTGGTGGTCTCGCCATCGCCGGACAATCCCCTAACCGCTAGTCATCTTACCCGTGATGCTCCCCCCATGCAGACATTGTTTTCTTCTCGAAACAGTGCGCGAACAAAGTCAAATATTGGCCACGATATGAGATCTGGTGCTGCCAGCGATATGGACGTCGGAGATACTCTCAGTCAGCCGTCAACACCTTCGCTGCCTCATCCCGACTCTATTCTGGCTTACCGTAGATCTCTTTCATCATTTTTCGTACCACCTGCAACTTATGAAGAAAACCCTAGCCGACGCAAGTTGGCCACAGGTGCAGCTGTTGCCTCGTCGGTTCATCCTTATAGTGTTTTTTCCATGCCTGCTCACTCCCGTGAAGGTCACGTCTCTCTCCAAGCCGAGACTATCTCCAGGCATTACGTCTACCAATGGGATTCAAACTTGTTGCATGACCTCTTAATCACCGTCTATGGTGGTTTTTTGTTGCCGGTACCCCACCCAAAGCCCGCACGTCATGTCAGTTTCTCTCCAAGGTTGCATGCTCTTTCTCCCGTTGCCGAGCACTGTTTCCCAGCCATCACAACCTTCACGGAAAGCTTCACGTAGCCACCCTCAACAGTTTTTGACAGGTGTTAATATTCATCCGACTGCTGGTATTTCTCAAGGCCAAGCCCGTGCCTCTTCTACTTTGCCAAACCGCCCTGTAGACCTCCAATCTACGACGGTTAAGCCTGCAGTCATTCTTAACCCTAAGGCCTCCTCTCGACCAAATAAGTCTTTTTTGGATGCAGTAACTGGTTCTAGTGGTTCCTCGGTTTCGATTAAGTTAATTTTGTTGCATCGTAGTGAGGCCGCTATAATGTTTTCTAAGGAGGAAGTGCAGCTTATAGCTGAGCCTTTCAATCTTGCTTTGGTTGGGAAGTTTTCATTTGGCCGGCCATCTAGGATATTATCTGGAAGTTTTTTATTTCTCTTGGGTTGAAAGAAAATTGTCAAGTTTCTTTACTGGATAACAGACATATGCTGATTAAGTTGGCTGTGGAGGAGGATTATTCGCGTATTTGGGTTCGCCAAACATGGTACGTCAATGGCCGAGGTATGCATATTTTTAAATGGAGTACGGATTTTTGATGTTCTGCTGAGCCCCTTGTTGTGCCTGTTTGGGTTAGTTTGCCTTATTTGCCAGTTCATTTTATTTATTGTAAGTCTGCTTTATTCTCTATTGCTGTAGCTATTGGTACCCCTTTGCGTGTTGACCACGCTACGGCCTCGATTAATAGGCCATCGGTCACTAGAGTTTTGGTAGAATATGATGTTTTGGGACCTTTGTTGCCGTGTATTTGGATTGGAGAGGGGGATTTTGGTTTTTGGCAGGATGTAGTGTTTGAGAAAGTTCCTGCTTATTGTTATGCGTGTAAGCATTTGGGACATTCTGCTGAGGCTTGTTATGTTTCTAATCCTGGTCTTCGTAAGGCCAAGCAGTCTAAGGATCCTGTGCAGCCTAAGGAACCTGTTCAGTGCCCTGTTCCTGATAAGGGCAAAAAGCCCATGTTTCTCGCAGATGTTCAGCCACGGGTTGCTCGTAATATCCAATATATTGTTGTTTTTTATCATCGGCCTTTGGAGCTGGTTATTTATGGAGCAGCTTCTCATCCTGATAGAGGTAGAGTTAGTGATTCTTTGGGAAAGACTGGTGCTGAGGATGTTTCTTTGGCAGATAGGAGTAATGATTTTGGCATTCAGGGAGTTGCGGGTGATGTGGCAGGCACAGTGAGGCTTTCTGTTGATATAGGTCATGCTGATGGTAATCCGAGAGTTGCGGATGTTATTCTGGGCCAGATGAGGCCTTTTGAGGATGTTATGCACATTGGTTTTAATACCCATAGTACTGAGATTCCAGAGTTTAATATAGATGGCATGGGGGCCTGCCTTAGAATTTCATGCTCTGATGTGGATTGTAGCTTGGAGGAGTCGGAGGATGTTGGTGATGCGAGGTTTTTGTCTAATCCTGAGGAGGTCCATACTCCGTTACCTCCGGATGCTGGGACCAGCACTGATCAGCAGATTGATAGTTCGTCTCGAGATTTTTCTGTAGTTGTGGGTCGAAAGACCCGTAAGGCTCGTCAGCGGAATATGGGTCGCTCCCCATTCCAATGATTAATTCTCTTATTTGGAATATTCGGGGGATCAGTAGGGCCCCTACTGTCCGTCGTTTGCGGAAATTGATTCGGTTGCACAAATTGGCTTTGTTTTGTATTTTGGAGCCTTTTCTTACGATTGATCGGTTGGTGAGTACTTGGATTCGTCTTGGATTCTGATGCGGGAAGATTTGGTTTTAGTTCCTTGGGTTTTTTGGAGATCCTTCGAGGATATGGGTCGGTGGTTATTTCTTAGTGTTAATCACTCTTTCTTTCCTAATCCTGTTTATGTTTCCTATGTTTATGCTAGTTGTGCTATGTCTGTATAGGAGGATTTGTGGGAGGCTCTTATTTCTTTTGCTGATAGCTGTGATGGGCCTTGGATGGTGGGTGGGGATTTTAATGTTGTGCAGTCTGTGTCTGAGATTTCGAGGGGACATGCACAGCCCCATGGTGCTATTGATGCTTTTAATTTAGCTTTGTTGGATTGTGGTTTGGAGGATGTTGGTTATATTGGGAGTCCTTTTACTTGGACTAATAGGCGCACTTGGAGACGGTTGGATAGGGTGGTGGGTAATGCTGCTTGGTTTGCTTTCTTTTATACTTTCCGAGTTATTCATCTGAATCGCACTGGTTCAGATCACTCTCCTTTGTTATTATCCTGTGATAGATTGGTTGCTAGAGGACCCTCGAGGTTCAAATTCTTGCATGCATGGCTTAAGCACCCTGGTTTTATGGATGTTGTGAGGCAGTCTTGGGCTGCGTCGGTGGCTGGTTTTGGGAAACGTGCTTTTTAGCAGAAGCTCGTCCGATTGAAGCTCTGCTTAAAAGGTTGGAATACGGAGGTGTTTGGTAACGTGTGTGATTGGGTTAAGAAGGCTGAGATGGAGGTAGCTCGGAGGGAGAGGCAATATGATATTTCTGGTTCTGTTGTGGACTGTATAGCGTTCTTTGAGGCTCGAGCCCGGTTACAGTATGTTTTCCTCTATGAGGAGATGTTCCTGAGACAGCAGTCTAATGTTCGTTGGGTCAGGGAAGGGGACGTTAACACCTAAATTTTTCATGCGATGGTTCGGAAGAAGCGTCAGTTGTTTCATGTTCATCGGATTCGAGATGCTTCTTCGGGTTGGATTTCCGAGCCCTCTGTTATGGCTGCTTCTGTGGTTGATTTTTTTCAGAGACTTTTAGCGGGCGGCTCTAGTCAGTTTTGCCAGTCAGATTTTCATTTTATTCCTTCTCTGGTGACCGCAGAAGATGATGTGGATTTATGTCGGGTGCCTGATATGGATGAGTTACGGCGGGTAATCTTTTTTATTGACCTTGATAGTGCCCCAGGTCCTGATGGGTTTTGCAATAGCTTTTATCAGTTGTATTGGGATGTTATTTCTAGGGATTTACTATCTGCTGTTCACGATTATGTCCGAGGCTTTGCTATGCGATGGGCTTTTCAGAGTACGCTTTTGGTCCTTCTTCCTAAGAAGGACTTTCCTGCTTCTTGGGCGGATTTTCGGCAGATCAATTTGTGCAATGTGAGAAACAAGGTTCTAACCAAGTTGCTTATTATGAGATTGGCTCCTGTTTTGCCTCGTCTTATTTCTCCTTCCCAAAGTGGTTCTGTGCCTTGTCGGGTTATTCATGACAATGTTCTGCTGGTTCAGGAGTTGGTTCATGATATTGGTCGGCATACTCAGGGGAGTAATGTGGTGCTGAAGCTTGATATGGCTAAGGCTTATGATCGAATGTCGTGGTCCTTTGTTATTCAGATGCTTCAGTGTGTTGGTTTTTCTCAGCAGTGGATTTCATTGGTTCGACGTGCTATTTGTGGTCCTTGGTTTTCTATGTTGATGAATTGAGTCAGTCAAGGGTTTTTTTAGTCTTTGGGTGGTCTTCGGAAGAGTGATCCCTTATCTCCATGTCTCTTTATTATTACCATTGAGTTCCTTTCCCGAGGTTGGATCACCCGTGCTCTGAATATCCCTTTCTGAAATATTGTTCTGCTGGGTCCGTCCACGTCTCCCATTTGAGTTTTGCTGATGACTTTGTTATTTTTGCGAATGGGAGTCGGTCTAGCCTCACGAGACTTATGGTTTTCCTTCATCATTATGAGGCAGTTTTTGGGCAGCTGATTAGTCAGGCTAAGAGCAGCTTTTATATTGGGGGTTCGGCGTCGACTTTGAGTCGTGCGATTATTCATTCTGTTACCAGGTTTCAGCATCGACAACTTCCTTTTACCTATCTTGGGTGCTTGATTTATGTGGGGGGGCTCAAGATATCTCATTTTGATGACCGTATCCGGAAGGTCAGGGACAGGATCTCTGGTTGGGCTAATCAGTTGCTTTCTTTTGGTGGGAAGCTAGTTTTGATTCGCCATGTTCTGTCCTCTATGCTTGTGCATCTGTTTCACGTTCTACGACCGCCGATAGCTGTTGTTCAGCAGTTGGAGAGGATGTTTACTCGATTTTTATGTGGTGAATCTGGGTCGAGGAGGAGGATTCATTGGTGTCATGGCCAACAGTTTGTTATCCGGTAGAGGAGGGAGGTTTTGGTATATGCTTTTTCGAGGATCTGACTGAGGCTTTCGAGCTAAAGCTCTGGTGGAGGTTCAAGGAGCAGCGTTCTTTATGGGCTTCTTATATAAAGTCTAAGTATTGCAGGACTGTTTATCTGGCCGTGGTGAGTTTTCGATATCCGGCCTCGCCTCTTTGGCAACAGCTTTGTTTTATTCGTTCTGCTGCAGAGCCTCATGTGCACTGGTTGGTTGGTGCGGGGACATGTAGTTTTTGGTATAATTGTTGGCTGGGCTCATATACTTTATCCAATTACAATCTTGACGCCGCTTCTTTGGTCCCGGTGTCTTTTTATTGGCGGGGTACTGTTTGGGATCGAGCCAAGCTTCGGGAGGTTTTACCTTCGTCAGTAGTTGAGCAGATTTTGTCGACCCCTATTTCTATTGACGAGCCAGATGTGATTCGATGGGATTCTACTTCTGATGGTGCTTTTCATTTACGGTCCGCTTGGGAGATTGTTCGCTGTTCCAAGCCACAAAATGAGGTATTTTCTATCATTTAGCAACATTATCTTCCGTCTTGGTTATCTTTCTTTCTGTGGCGACTGCTGCATGATTTCTTGGCTACTGATGATGCTTTGTGCGCGCGAGGTTTTTGTATTGTTTCTCAGTGTATCTGTGGTCAGGCTACTGAGACTTCTCGTCGTTTATTTCTTGAGTGCCCTCGAGTTAGCCAGGTATGGGAGTATTTTCAGCGTTGTTTGGGGTTACGGAGGGTTTGTTTTCTGTTGCCCCATGCTTCATCATTAGAGGCAATGTGCTCCTTCTCAGTCTCATTTTCGAGTTCTTCTCCCATGCTTCATTTTGTGGCATGTGTGGAAGGCTCGAAATGCTTATAGATTTGATTCACATCCCTTTTCTGTTGACGCTATCGTTTTTCGGGTAGTGTCGGATTTGCGGCTTGCCATCTCTGCTTTTAGTTTTCATCCTTCGCAGTTGCGGGGAGTCATGGGTTCTCAGCTTGCAGAGGGGTTACGTGTGCTTGCTTCACCTCGGAGGCCCATCAGAGTTGTTTCTTGAACGAGGCCACCTTCGGGGGTCGTAAAGCTAACGGTTGATGGTTGCTCTAGAGGTAACCCAGGGATGTCGGTGGCAGGAGGTGTTCTTCGAGATCATCGGGGTATGGTTTTGGCAGGGTTTGGTTCTTTTCTTGGGCACCAGCTAATTTTATATGCAGAGCTTATGACTGTCTGTGAGGGGTTAGAGCTTGCCGTTCAGCTTGGATATTCTGTTTTGGAGGTGGAGTTTGATTCGGCTACTGTAGTTTCTTGGATCCTCTCGGGCGTCTCTGTCTGTTGGGATTATGCTTTGTCTTTACGCTGAGTTCGTTCTTTGGTTTCCTCCCATTCAGTGGTCGTTCGTCATGTGTTTCTTGAGGCTACGTCCGCTGCTGATTTCCTGGCTAACTGGGCTTGCACTTCTCGATCTAGTCAACATTTCTTCTCTACCAGGGACTTACCTAGGGGTTTATTTAGGATTCTTCATTTGGATGCTCATGCAGTTCCACACATCAGGCGTTAGATTTGTTATTTGTTTTCTTTTTCGTCTTTTATGCTTTATGTATTCCGTTTTCGAGAAGGTTTGGTTCATGTCCCCCTCCTTATGTATTTTCTTTTTTTTTATGATTTATATTACAGGTAGGGGTCCCGCCTAACCCCCACCTTTTTGGTGGTTTCAAATTATAAAAAAAAAACTTCCATCATAACTCACTAACATGACTCGCTAACTGAACTAGTGAAACTCATCACTAACGCAACGCCCAACCAATTCTCACGTAAGCCACGCATAGATGATATGCATGAATAAACCAATTCTCACGTAAACCATGCATAGATAACATGCATGAATAAATGAGACAGCCAACTCACACGTAAACTACATGCATAGATAAATTAAATTAAGCTCACATCATGGTCTGCTTCGATGGTACTGCAAACTTATTCTTTTGCAGACTACACTGGTGATCCTGATGATTGCCGAGCCATAGGTGGTTCTTGTATATTTGTAGGTCCTAATCTTATTTCATGGAGTTCTAAGAAGCAAAAAGGAGTTTCTCGTTCCAGTACAGAGGTTACCGGCGGCTTGCATATGCAGCTGCTTCTTTATCTTGGTTTCGATCTTTGTTAAAAGACTTACATATTCCTCTTGACTTCTCCTCGCATATGCTGTGATAATATTAGGGCCGTTTCCTTGGCCTTCAACCCTATGTTTTAGGCAATGACCTGTCATGTGGAAGTTGGCTACCATTATGTCCGAGAAAGGGGCGGTGGGTACAATCCAAATGGCTATTATAATCATGCAGCCTAGTTTAGAAATATTATTTGTCTTACTTGTAACTTTGCCGCAAGATATATAATAGGCTTTTATTCGTAGAGAGCTTGATGTTTGTTATATCTCTGCTCTAGATCAACTTGCTGATTGTCTTACTAAAGGCCTGTCTACTTCTTCCTTTCGCCATTTAATTAATTTCCAAGTTTCCAGTTTGCTCTTTCCTGTCAGCTTGTTGGGTTTGAAAACGATAAGGATAAAACTAAAATCTGATATGATACCTTCATATTATTATCATTGTAGTTAGCCGTGTGATTATCCTTGTGATTATCCGTGTATATGATATGATCCTCATCAACTAAGGCTTACAAAATTTGCCGTTTAAAGCTTTACTGTTTTACCTTTGAGTACCTTGTTTGGCATGTGTACTTCAGTTACTAGTGTTATAGAAATTGCTAGCTTTATTACATATAGTAGAGGTTTGTTAATGAGCTTTACACATTTAATTTCATATTATTATTATTTTTATACAGCGTGCTCATAGTTTTATTAAGTTATGATTTAATTATTTTGCAGCTCCTAAATTATGTTTTTCTTATAATTATATATTTACGTATATGTGTACGTAGAATATTTTTGTAATATAAACTCGACTCATTGGGTTACTGCACACCCCTGTTTTTTTAATATTTTTCCCCCAGGTGGATCCGGGTTCACGTAAGTTGGCGTTGGTTATTTCGTAAGGTCGAGTGCAAAGGTTTTCATTATTGATTTGTATTTTAAGATTTATTTATGCTTTTGGGACGTCTAATTATTAAGTCCTTTATAATAATTTCCCAGCAATGTGACAAGTGGAATTTAGATAACTTGCTCGAATTGTTGTAATATTTCCATTTATAAAGTGTTAAGGGACTATTCAGCAAGATTACAGTACAGGACCTTCGTAGGATTTTTGGGTCGTGTTCTATTATAAAGTTAGGAGTGATGATATAATCTCAAATTCTTGTGTAAATTTATTTTGTATAAATTGATTTGGCATGAACTCATTGGTTAAATAAAAAAGTGAAATAATTAAAACAAATTATGTAAACGAAGAGATATTTAATCCAACCAATTATATCATACCACATCAGTTTGTATAAAAAAAATTTCTACAAGAGTTCGTAGCTGTATTATTACTCTAAAATATGATTAATTTGCACTAAAAAACAACTACTTGGCTAACTGTGTGAGTGTTAGTAATAATATAAGTACAAACTCTTATATAATTTTTTTTTATACAAACTGATGCAGCATAATTTATTGGTTGGATTAAATATCTTTTAGTTCACATGATTTGTTGTTATTATTTTATATCTTTATTCAACCAAAGAGTTAATACTAAATCAATTTGTACAAAATAAGTTTATATAAAAGTCTGTGGCCGTATCATCACTCATGTGAATATATATATCTGTGTGTGTGTGTGGACGCGCCATGGTGTCACTGCTATATTTTTTAAGTATTAGTCGATTTTCACAATTCAACTAGCAAGTCTTATGACAAAGGAGCTATTTTAATTACATTACCATTGCCGTATACTTTGAACTTTTATAGTTAGTTCCTTCACCATTAATACTAAATACAGAAAAAGTTTTGGCAATACATTTGAAATTAGTTAATCTTGTTTTTAGTACCAATTGTTGAATAATTCTTTAATAGATTAACATGGCCAGTTAAGATAGGAACAAGTAACTTTAATTAATTAAAGCTTGGCGGTACGTTTTTGTGAATAAGTGTATGGTCTTGTTGCAATTTTTTTTTTTCAATTTTCCATATAATGAACAGATTTCTTGTAGATAGATCCGCTAACTTGAAATATTTCACGGTGAAGTACTTTGTCCCTGTTGTGCAGTGGCAGAATCAAGTAGCAAAGGCAGATTTTTTTTTTTCTTTCATTGCTGTTTTTGAGATCGTTCTTCAAGGTTAATATTTTTTTGTTTTTTCTTTTCCTTGATTTCTTTGAATAAAATAGCCATTTACATGTCGGATCTTCATGTTCGCTTGTCGTCTCAGCTCTAATCATGACAAAATTAATGTTCTTTATACGTTCAGTAGTTAAAATTACCTAAAACTAGTGTCTGCTTGATTAGGTTGTGGAGATATATTGCACACCATAACGAGGCTATGAGAATTTTAATGGCATGTTTAATTGGTTATTTGCTTATATGCTGATGATTGTCGATTTGGTGGAGTTGGCTAATTTTTAAAGTGTTTCACTATGCTTCTAAAGTAATATTCACTTTGTTTCTGCTTTTTGTAATTTCTAGATAATGTTTGAGTGATTGGGGTCAAAATATTGTTTTGGTTTGGAGTTTGTAGTGTATACTAAATTCTTAGTATTTGAATTATATTTGAAGTTAAGGGAAGTGATGAATACACAATGGATGAACTTTCACAACTTGATCATGATTGGGTCACATATGTTGCTAGTTATTTGTAGCATACAATAATCCGATTTATGTATGTGTGCTTGCTTCTAAATCTCCAAGACTTAGTATGTGTAGCATATTAATTGATTCAATATAGTGCACTTGTAGGTGGGAAATCAATGAAGCTCTAAGTGTAGAGGCACTGAGAATAGTTTTGTTGCAAACAGAATAGTTGTGTTTGAGTTTCTTCTATACAAGCGTCTGAGATACTTGAGTTTCTTTCAAACTATTTTGAGATATATTGAATTTTTCTTTCTTTTAGTACTTGTTTAAATGATGTATTTTGTTCAGATGATTATATTTGGGGTGTCAGATTTGAGACATAAAATCAGTATTTAGTTTAATTTTTAATTGGTTGTAACTTAATTTTGTCTTCAAATGACATCAGTTGATCGTAATAATATAATAGCAATCTAGAAATAAAAGTTCAACCAAAATATATAATTTGTGAGAGAATGGTTGACATAAAAATGTATCAACAATTGTTAACACTATGGTATCATGATTTTTGTGATACTATAGTAGTGGTAATCACTGACATTATAATTGTGACACTATACATTGTGTTTGTAAATTTTAACTATTAGATTAGTGACACAATTAACAAGTGTCACAAAAAGTACATAAGTACTATTTTCAAATCAAAGACTATTTTTCTTGATGTTTATGAAGAATAATCCACTCAATAGTTGAGTATTTCACTAGCATGTAAACCCTATCAACTAAGAACTTGGAAGTTTTTGCTCAACGGTTGGGTTTTTTACTACTAAAATTTAAAACATGTAAGACATATATAACAATATGAAACTAGCTAGTTTCATAAGCCCAAGGGATGTGTCTGTAAAGTGATTCACCACAGGAGGCCATGGGATATTGTACGACCAGAAATTCTGTCGGGCAAACAATGCTCCAACTTGGTTTTAGGTCCCAAACTTGAACTTCAAGGGTTCTATGGTTCATTTGTGGTTCTAGTAAGCTTTTCTTGGTGTTTAGAAATCTAATATTGGTCCATAAAAGAAGTGTCAAAATAAAATGGTCCAATCTATTGTTTATTCTCCTTACATGCATATAGCAAAAATTACCAGTTCAGTAAGATTTCGTAGTATATCTGGATATCTCAATAGTATTCTAAGCTTGCAACTTCTGTCTTCAATACAGTTGGAGTGTGTTAAGAGCCCTCAATAAATTCAGGTGGGTCATTTGCACTCTAAAATTTATTTTGAACACCTACAAATTAATAATTTTTTGTATTATTAAATTAACCTTAATGTAATTTACTATTTAAGGACAATTTAATAAATTTTTATCCAATAAATAGTCATATTTTTTCTACTACACATCAACAATGAAAAGTTGAGTCAAGATCTTCGCAGCATGTCAGTTTCATTGGAGGTGATGGCTCTTAAACAGCCAAATACTAGTCTATTTATTGGATTAAACAAGGGTCATGTTGTGACCAAGAAGGAACTGCCGCCACGGCCAGCAGATCGGAAAGGGAAAACAAGCAAAAGGGTCCACATTTGAGAGGAATGTGATACGGGAAGTCACTAGCTTTTCACTAGCTATGAGAAAAGGATCACTGAGCCTCTTAAAATGGGCAAGGACAAGAGGGCATTGAAACTTGCAAAGAGAAAGCTCAGTACTCACAAGAGGGCAAAGATGAAGTGTGAGGAAATGTCTAATGCCCTTCGCATGATGAGCGCCATTGGAGGTGGAGAGAAGAAGTGATGCATTATTTTGCTACATATCTTGTTCAACTGAACTTGGGTTATTAAATTAGCATAGTCTGTTCTAGCCTATGTTGCTTTTTTTTTTATTCTCCAATTTTTCCAATTCAAAAACTTGTTATGAAAGGAAAATAAAAGTTGATAAAAAAGGAAGAAAATTAGAAACTTTTTTTGTCATGGTAAATACTTTATTGGGTGTAAAGAGGAAATAAGGTGATTAAAGAAATGGGTAACGAGGATAATATAAGAATTTGAAAAAGTATTTTAAGTAAAAACTAATATTTTTAAAATTATTAATTAAGTGTGCAAAGTAAATAATTATTTAAAGTAGATTTTAGAGTTCAAATAGCTCCAACCATATGATTCACATGATCTAATATTGTATTCACCTTAACTGCAAGTGATATAAAATTGGAGAAATTATTTTTTTTATTTAAAATGATAGTATATGATCTAATATTGTTTTAATTTCAAGGGGCTTCTGTTTACTTGGTCAAGGGGAACAGTGCATAAAAAATTGGACAGGGCTTGTTGCAACGACGACTGGTTTGTGAATTTTCGGAACTCTGCCGTCTTTCATCTCCCTAAAGTGGGGTCTGATCACAGACCAGTTTTTATTCGGTTTAATAATATCTGGATGGCGCAGAGTGGTTACAATCCCTTTCGTTTCCTTGCTTCGTGGCTTACAAATGAGAATTTTGCTAATTTTGTTGCCAATAATTGGAAGGATAATGGGGGATTATGTTAGCTCTGTAAGGGATTTGATGCAGAAGATGATTGCTTGGAATAAAAATGTTTTGGATAATATTTTTAAAAAGAAAAAGCGGGTATTGGCTAGATTGGGTGGTATTCAAAAAGCTCTTGAACAATATTCCTCAAAAAATCTGGTGCAATTAGAACTCTCTCTAAAGAAGGAATTGGAAGAAGTTCTCACTCAAGAAGAAATCCTGTGGTGTCAGAAGTCTCGGAGGGAGTGGATCCAATATGGTGATAGAAATACAAATTATTTTCGTCGCAAGACTATCCCACGCCGAAAATCTAATAAGATTGCAATGATTAAAAACCAAGACGGGAGGTGGCTGTGTAACAGTGAGGATATTAAAGATTATGCTGTATCCATTTTCTTTCAGCTCTTTTCGAAGGACGATGATACGAGTCATGTTTACCCCATTAATAATCTGTTTCCTCCTATTTGTGAAGATAAGCTGACTTCTCTAAACAGATGAGGAGATTAATGTGTGACCGATGAGGAGATTACAGAAACTATTTTCGACATCAGTCCCTTGAGGGTCCCCGGTATTGATGGTCTTTGTGCAATATTCTTCCAGACACTGTGGCTGCGGGTGGGAGCTTCGGTTTGTAAAACCGTGAAGGATGCTTTTTGAGGTGGTGGCATTCCTGTTCTTCTAAATAAAACTCTTCTTGTTTTAACCCCCAGAGTGGACAACCCGACGTACTTAAAGATGTACAGGCCAATTAGTTTATGCACTGTTGTGTATAAAACTATTACTAAAGTTATTGCCAACAAAATCAAAGCCATCATTCCTGATCTTATGGGCCCTACGCAAACAAGCTTTGTGCGGGGTAGACATATCAAAAAAAATATTGTTGTTGCTCAGGAAATTAATCACACAATGTGTCGGAAGACAAGGAAAAAGGGCTTTACGAATATTAAGGTGGACCTAGAGAAAGCTTATGATAGATTTAGTTGGGAGTTTATCCATGACACCTTGATTGTTGTGGGTCTGCCAACTGATCTTATTCATGTTATTGTGGAATGCATCACTTCAGCCACTATGCAATTGCTTTGGAACGGTGAACTTACTGAAGCTTTCACTCCTTCAAGGGGCATTAGACAACGGGGTCCTCTCTCTCCTTACATCTTTGTTTTGTGTATCGAATGGCTTAGTCATGGAATAAATCAAGCGATCCATGATAAAAAATGGAATCCTATCCACCTCTCTTGAAATGGTATTCCCATTTCTGAGGCGGGTCTGCCTAATTCTATTTAATCGTTCTGACATAATCTAATTAATAAGGATTGTGCTGAAAATTCGGCAGAGTCTCCATTATAATTATCTTATAACCAAATCTGCAATTAATAAAATAAACACTTCTAATGAAATGTGAACTAAATACTTGAGTAGTACATGTCATATGTCAATTGCATGTGAGAATGAAATGTCGTTAACAGAAGCTGGAATTGAAACCGACGTAGCCGTGACTGTCTTCCAAAGGCAGCAAGTATTTCACGTGATTAGAGGTATGATCTTATCACTCGAAATGACTAGGGATATTGCCGTTTCTTAAAGCTCTGTTACGAAGTCATGTTGCAAGCACGTGATCAAGGTGAGACAGTTAAGCTTGGCAGGAAAATACCAACTGGGGAGAGAAGCCCAGAAAGCTGGTTATAAAGGCTGAGCTTCTGGAGTTTACAGAGAGAGAGTTATATACTCAGAAAGATATTGTAGAGAGAAAGAGAGAGAGTTTGCTACTTGTAATCTTTGTATTCTACATTTAGGTAACTCTTGAGATCAATAGAAGTGAAAACACAGTGCTGATTCCTCAGTGGATGTAGGCATCATGAATTGGTGCTGAACCACTTAATTCTTGTGTGTTTTGTCTTGGATCTGATTTTGTTTTTGGTTCTTGATTTTCATAGTTTGCGATTGTGTTACTTGGTTAAATCTATTCTTGAATTAGAGAGTAACAGGTCTTGGGGTGAGATAAATCTTAGTAATTGAGATCTAATTCTCTACAATTTGGTATCAGAGCCACTGCTCTTTGTGTTTAAGATTCAAGAAATGACAACCAAGATCGATCTGGAGAAGTTTACTGGGCAAAATGATTTCAATATGTGGAAAATCAAGATGGAGGCTTTGCTGATCACTCAGGGTATGGGAGATGCCCTTGAACCAGTAACCAAAAAAGAAGCTTCTTCCTTAACAACTCCTGAACAGGCAACTGAGATAGACAAGAAGGCAATGAGTATTATTATCCTTAGCCTTGGAGATTCTGTGATAAGGGAGGTTGCTAAAGAAAAAACTGTTGCAGACTTATGGGCAAAACTGAAAAGTCTTTACATAATAAAATCTCTTGCTAACAGACTGTATATTAAAAAGAAAATGTTTTCATTAAGAATAGTTGAGGGATCATCACTTGATGAACACATTAATGAATTCAACAAGGTATGTGATGCTCTAGATACAATTGATGAGGGTTTGACTGATGAAAGTAAAGCACTCTTGTTAATCAGCTCACTTCCTAAATCATATGAGCATTTTGTTGATGCTTTATTATATGAGAGATAAACACTTTCTTTGGAAGAGGTTAAATGAGCTTTTGGCACAAAGAAACTGAAAGATAAGCAAGAGACGACTAACAGTGGGCCAAGTGAGGGTTTAATGGCTAGAGGCATATCTGAAAAGAGGGAAAACAAAGGAAAGAAGTAAGAGAGATCCAAATAAAAACAGAAGCATCTAAAGTGCTTCCAGTGTCACAATGAAGGGCATTTCAAGAGAGATTGTCCTGAAAAGAAATCCAAAAATAAAGATTCAAGGGATAAGGCATGGAATGTAGCAATTGTCATGGATGAAACCAGTTATGAAACAGCTGGAGTACTTATAGCCTCAAAAGATAAGATTCAAGGTCAGTGGGTTCCTGATTTAGGATGTATCTTCCATATGTGTCCTAATAAAACCTATTTTACATCATATCAGTCATTTGATGGTGGTATGGTGTTGATGGGGAACAATTCCATGTGAAAAATAGTTGGTATTGGAATTGTCAACATTAAAATGTTTGATGGTGTGATAGGAGAGATCACACAAGTCAAACATGTTCCTGACTTGAAGAGGAATTTAATTTTTGTTGGGATGCTGAATCAGATAGGATGTACAGTTAAGGCTGAGGAAGGTGTGTTGAGGGTAATAAAAGGCTCAATGGTGATAATGAAAGGAACCAAAGTAAATGGATTGTATGTGCTAGATGGACAAACAGCTAATGGAAAGGCAAGTATAACTGAAAATAGTGAAGATAAGTCTGAACTTTAGAACTTGAGGTTAGGGCACATGAGTGAGAGGGGGTTAAAAGAGCTTCAGAAGCAGGGAGTGTTTAGAAATGATAGGCTAAATTCTTTGGGGTTCTGTGAAGTCTGTATACTAGGTAAGGCTTCTAGGTTAAAGTTTAAAGCTATAGTTCATACTACCAAAGAGAAGCTTGATTATATACACTCTAATCTGTGGGGACTTGCATTGGTAACATCTCTTTGTGGTTGTAAGTACTTTCTGACCTTTATAGATGATTTTTCAAGAATGGTTTGGGTTTATGCTTTCAAGAGCAATGAAGAAGTCCTTAAAAGGTTCAAAAGGTGGAAGGTTTTAGTTTAAAACCAGACAAATTTGAAGATAAAAGTGCTAAGGACAGACAATGGTTTGGAATTTTACAATAAACTGTTTGAGGAGTATTGTGAGAAGAATAGAATTTTAAGGCATAAAACAGTAGCACATACACCCCAACAAAATAGTCTTACTGAGAGAATGAATAAAACTTTAATGAAAAAGTGAGATACTTGCTGATTCACTCAAAATTACCAAAAACTCTCTAGGCAGAAACCTTAAACACTGCCTGCTATTTGGTGAACAAAAGTCCATCAACTGTTATAGGGTGTAAGACACCAATGGAATTGTGGTCAAGGAGAGTAGCTGATTACTCAAAGCTAAAAATTTTTGGCTATGAAGCATATGTACATGTGAAGCAGGGAAAATTAGAAGCATAGGCTTTGAGGTGTAAATTTTTGGGCTATCCTGATGGTGTTAAAGGCTATAGGCTTTGGTGTGTTGATTTAAAACCACCAAAATGTATAATAAGCAGGGATGTAACCTTCAATGAAATAGAAATTTTAAACCATTCAAAGAATTCTGAAATTAGGGAAGATAAGCCAAAGACTGAATATGATAAAATTTAGTTTGAGGTGGAGCCTAGTAGCTATCAAAATGATGAATCATTCACTAAATGAGAATCAAGAAAAGTTGATGATGAACCTGATATTGTGGAAGAGACAGAATCAACTGAGAGTGAGGGTGACACTTACCAGCTAGCAAGGGATAGAAAGAGAAGGGCAAATAGACCACTAAAGAGGTATGCAGTTGTAGATTTAATTACTTATGCCTTATCAGTTGCTTATGAGATTAATGATGATGAACCGAGAATGTATCAAGAGGCAATCACAAGCAAGTATAAGCTGGAATGGAAAAGGGCCATGGATGATGAGATTGAATATCTTATGAAAAATAACACATGGAAGCTAATCAGAAAACCAGAGAAGAGGAAGACTGTAAGCTGCAAATGGATATACAATATCAAAGAAGGGATAACAGAGGCAGAGCCAAGGAGGTTCAAAGCTAGTTTGGTGGCAAGAGGTTTCACACAGAAAGAGGAAATTGACTTTACTGAAGTATTCTCTCTAGTAGTGAGGCATGCATCCATTAGAGTCATTCTTGCACTTGTTTCTGTTCAGGATATTCATTTAGAATAAATGGATGTTAAGACAATATTTTTGCATGGTGAGTTACAAGAGGAGATTGTAATGCAACAGCCTGAAGGGTATGTAGTTCTTGGCAAAGAAGATCATGTTTGCTTGCTTAGAAAATCTCTCTATGGTTTGAAACAATCACCTAGACAATGGTATCTAAGGTTGATAGCTTTATGTTAAAGCATGCCTATAATAGATGCAACTATAATGGTTGTGTGTATTTCAAGGAGATAAGTGAAGGGAGGATGATTTACTTACTACTATATGTTGATATCATGTCATGATAGAAGTGAGATTGATCATTTAAAGTGATTGTTGAGCAGTGAATTTGAAATGAAGGATATTGGATCTGCAAAGAAGATTCTTGGGATGGAAATAATTAGAAATAAGAAAAAAGGACAATGTTTTTGACTCAAAAGAACTACATTGAGAAAGTCTTGATCAGGTTTGGGATGTATGAATCCAAACTAGTTCAAACACCATTAACAAGTCATTTCAAGCTATCTGCAACTCAGTGGCCTTAAACAGATGAAGAGCAGTTAGAAATGTCTAAAGTTCTTTACTCAAATGCTGTAGGGAGTCTTATGTATGCAATGGTGCTTACCAGACCAGACATTTCTTATGCTGTGAGTGTAGTGAGTAGATTTATGACAAATCCAGGGATGAGTCGTTGAAAGGCAGTGAAATGGATAATGAGATATCTAAGGGGCATATTAGAATATAGACTGTTATATGGTGGATTAAAAAAAAAGGAAAATGTTTTGATTGGCTATATAGACTCAGACTTTGCTGGGGATCTTGACAAGATGAGGTCTCTAACAGGTTATTTATTTACATTAGGGGGATGCACAGTCAACTGGAAAGCTACATTACAGAGTGTAGTGGCTTTGTCAACCACAGAAGCTGAGTACACAGCAGCTGCAGAAGCCTTCAAGGAAGCCATTTGTTTAAAGAGAATGACAACAGAATTAGGGGTTGAACAAGACTCAGTGGAGGTTTATTGTGATAGCCAGAGTGCAATACATCTCAGTAAGAATCAAACACATCATGAGAGGACTAAACATATTGATGTGAGGCTCCATTTTTTAAGGCTTGAAGTATCTAAATGTATTGTGAAGATGGTAAAGATAAATACAGAGGAAAATCCAGCTGACATGCTTACCAAGGCATTGCCATATGCTACGTTCAGTCTCTGTATGAGCTTAGCAGGAATTTGTAGGGTTAAGCTGTAGATGATAGGGAAAGCATTGAGGAGTAACTTGAGTATTGAGTTCAAGGTGGAGTATGATGAAATGTGAACTAAATACTTGAGTAGTCCATGTCATATGTCAATTGCTTCTGAGAATGAAATGTCGTTACTAGAAGCTGAAATTGAAACCGACATAGTCTTGACTATCATCCAAAGGCAGCAAGTATTTCACGTGATTAGAGGTATAATCTTATCACTTGAAACGATTGGGGAAATTACCGTTTCTTAAAGCTCTGTTACGAAGTTATGTTGCAAGCACATGACCAAGGTGAGACAATTAAGCTTGGCAGGAAAATACCATATAGGGAGAGAAGCCAGAAAGCTAGTTATAAAGGCTGAGCTTTTGGAGTTTACAGAGAGGAAGTCATATACTTAGAAAGATATTGTAGAGAGAGAGAGAGTTTGCTACTTGTAATCTTTGTATTCTACATTTCTGTAACTCTTGAGATCAATAGAAGTGAAAACACAGTGCTGATTCCTCAGTGGATGTAGGCATCATGAATTGGTGCTGAACCACTTAATTCTTGTGTGTTTTGTCTTGGATCTGATTTTGTTTCTGGTTCTTGATTTTCATAGTTTGCGACTATGTTACTTGGTTAAATTTGTTCTTGAATTGGAGAGTAATAGGTCTTGGGGTGAGATAGATCTTAGTAATTGAGATCTAATTCTCTACAACTTCTAAAATAATTCCAAATAAAACCAATTTTGTCAATCAATCTCCTCAACAAAATACCGAATTATTCAAATATCCAATATAAGATCAAATACATAGATTTGTCCACAATCACTGAAATGTATCAAATTATACAATCCCAAAATATCTCAAAAAAACATCTACGACTCTAACATCATCATGTGACTATAAATCCAAATTAATTATTATTGATGGGTCAATTGTTGTACCTGCGATTTTCCTGTGCGGGGAAAAATATAAGAAATGAGATGAGTATAAAACTCAGTAAGCTCAGTGAGTGGATAGTAGTTTTGGGAAAATAACTTTACTTTAAAATAATTGTATCATTTCTAAACACAATTTTGTAGAGATATCACAAGAACTTAAATAAACTTGTTTAATTTAAATCATGCACTAAAATAACAATATCACATAATTCTGCATAAAATCAATAAAATCATAACAATTATAATATTAATATTGAATACCAAAAACTATCACCAACATGTATGCAGGGGAATAATCTCATCATATCCGAACTTCGACAGACGGGCAATGACGTACTATCTGGGTACAATCACGTCCCAGAGGTACACGGATAGACAAGGAAGTACCATCTCATATCTCATTATGTCTGGACCTCAACGGATGAGTAATGACATACTATCTGGATACAATCATGCCCTGGAGCTACACGAATAGATTGAAAAATATCATCTCATATCTCATCATATCTGTGCAAGCATAATTTGGTCCCCAAAAGACAAAGTTGCCCGAGTGCACGGCCTAAAGCCTCTGTGTATACTCAGACGTGCTCTAAAAGCCTATATCTCATCTGTATCATATGTATCTCAATATTAGTATCTCTGTATTCATCTACCGCATACATATCTCATCTCATATGTATCATTGTATCTGAAAGTCAAGGGTATTGTGTAATTATTTTAAAATAATTATTATATTCATGTTTATATACCTTTGTACACATATATATAAATATATAGTCGTATCCAAAATCTCATTTCCTTTTTCATTTAACATGCCTTAAATATGCTTTTCTTTACTTTAAAATATTATCATGCATAATCAAAATCGGTAACCAAAATCATTAATCAAACACATTTTTTGTAATAAATACCAAAATAAAGATAAAATCCATTTCTACGAAATCATTTAAATTAAAGCATTTGAAACTGATTTCGTAAACATATTTTACTATCATAATAAATAATGAAATTTGGTTTTATATATTCCAGTCATAGTGACGATGCCCAAACTCGGTATCAACAACATCTGCATGTTGATTCTCATTCGCGGATCTTCTGAATTTAAGGAAATAATATAATTATTATCTGTAATTGCGAATTATAACTAATATGCTCGAAACAATATTTATGCACAATAAATTATTCTTGAATTCATAAAATTACCAAATGCCCTCGACATTAAAATTCACCAAATTATCCTCAGAATCACAGTTTACTAAACTACCCTCAATTCTAATTACAAAAATTCCCCTAACAAAATAAATTACTGAATTACCGCCAAAATCTTAAATTACCTAACTTCCCTAACATGAAATTACCAAAATATCCACCAATTTTAAAATTATAGAATTACCCCTAAAGTTTGAGAAATTACCGAATTGCCTAATGGTCAACGGTGGCCGGAACTCGATCAACGGCAACAGGAAGCTCGGATCTGGTAGTTCTGACCTCGGTGAGTCAAATGATGCCAGTGGTGACCTCCCACACTCGGCGACGGCAGCGAATTGAGCTCTCTAAAGCCGTGAGTTTTCCGACAATCGAACGGCGGCAATCCAACCATTTCAGGTGGTGGGGTTGGTTGGAAAATGATGAGGGTGAGTTGTAAAACTAAATCTAAGTGGTGGCGTAGCCTAATTCTGGATAAATTGATTGCGGTGGTGATAGGTGGTGTTGTGGGTTTTCAAGCTTGATCGTTGGCGTTCTGACCAGTTTCTCGTGACTAGGATGGCAGGGATCTGACCGACGACTCAAGAGCTTTCGATTAGTTGGCCAGAATGGCGAGTTTGGTTGAGTTGGACCATTAGTCACGGGTCGGGTCGCATTGGTCAATGGGTGAACAATTTCTCCTTCTTTCTCTCTCTCTCTCTCCCCCCCTTTTCCATTTATAGAAACATTTTTTTCTTTTTCTTTTTTTGTAAGTTTAATACAAATTAAGCTAATACTGGAACCGAGTGTTGAAATAAAATTTGATTGCGCGGCCATTGAATAGCATCCAAATTGTCTTTATTTTGTGTCGTGACAAATTTAAATTATTCGAGCACGATCAATTTATTAACCATGTCTAAATACCTACAACGATTTGTAACTAATCCGACGTCTTTAAACAAATTTGTAATGAAATTAAAAATACGTAATACAGTCAAATAAAAGAATCACGGTGCATATGTTACAATCCTCCTTCCTTATAAAAATTTCATCATTGAAATTTACACATCTAATAAGAACAGGTGGGGATATTTTCGCATTAAGTCCTTATGTTCCCATGTAGCCTCCTCTTTTGCGTGATTCCTCCATAGCACTTTTACTAAAAGAATAGTTCTGGAACGCAGCACTTCGTGTTTCCTTACCAATATTTGCACCAGTTCTTCCTCATAAGTCAAATCTTCCTTCAACGCAATTGGTTGCTTAGATATCACATGACTCGGATCATACATATACTTCTGGATCATCGAGACATGAAACACATTATGAATTTTGGGTAACTCAGGTGGTAGAGCTAATCAATAAGCTAATGGACCAATATGCTCAACAATTTCATACGGCTCAATGTAGTGTGGACTTAGCTTCCCGCACTTCCCAAATCGAAGTACCCATTTCCAAGGAGATATCTGTATGAAAACTTTATTACCAACTTCGAATTCAAGTTCCTGCCTAGGCTTAGCTACATAGCTCTTCTGTTTATTTTGGGCCACCTTTAATCTATCCCGAATCAATTGTATCTTCTCGTTAGTATCTTGAACTTATTCACGACCAAATAACCTTCTCTCACCAACCTCGTCCTAACATATTGGTGTTCTATCTTTTCTACCATACAGAGCCTCATATGGTGCCTTCTCGATACTAGCTTGAAAATTGTTATTGTAGGCAACCTCCATCAAGGGTAAATAAACATTCTAGCTACCCTTAAACTCCTAAACACAAACTCACAGCATATCCTTTAGGTTTGAGTTGTATGCTTTGACTGACCATCAGTCTATAGATGAAAGGCTGTACTAAAATTCAACTTGGTGCCTAAAGCCTTTTGCAAGCTAATCTAGAACTTAGAAGTAAATAAAAAATCTCTGTCCGAAACAATAGACACCGTTACTTCGTGAAGTCGAACTATCACAGCCACGTAAATACTTGCCAACTTGTCCATTGAATGGGTGGTTTTGAATGGTAAAAAGTGAGCAAATTTTGTAAGTCGATCAACAACCATCGAAACACTATCATGTCCACTCTGGGTACATGGATGTCTCGTTACAAGTCCATAGTGATATGCTCGCACTTCTACTTCAGAATGGGAAGCGGCTAAGAACATCCTGCAGGCCTCTGATGTTTAGCCTTAATCTACTAGCAAACTACATCCTGCAAGCCTCTGATGTTTAGCCTTAATCTTCTGGCAAACTACATCCCTGCAGGCCTCTGATGTTTAGCCTTAATCTGCTGGCAAACTACATCCCTGCAGGCCTCTGATGTTTAGCCTTAATCTGCTGGCAAACTACATCCCTGCAGGCCTCTGATGTTTAGCCTTAATCTGTTGGCAAACTAAACACCAAGAAACAAATTTTGTTATCTTTCTTTTCATGCTATGCCACCAACAATGATCTCTCAAAGTGTGGTACATCTTCGTACTACCAGGGTGCATCGCATAAGCTGAACAATGAGCTTTTTCCATGATCTCCTTTTTCAACTCTTTAATATCATGTACATAAAGTCTATCACCCATGACTAAGATTCTATCATCTCTCACTGCAAATTCGGTTCGTAAACCTTTTTATACATCTTCCCTCAACTTCATTAGTTGCGGGTCCTGATCTTGCATCTGGTGGACTTTGTCAATCAAAGTTGGCCTAACTAAAAAAATAGCTATCAAAGCTTTGCAATTATCAGCTTCTAACTTGGCTCGCAAAGATCTTAGCTTGATCAACAGAGGCATATATGACATTCGTAAGTGAGCTATAAAGCTGGAGGATTGTTTACTTAATGCATTAGCTGCCACAATCGCTTTGCCCGGATGATAATCAATAGTGCAGTCGTAGTCCTTGATCAGCTCAATCCATCTCCTCTGCCTCAAATTTAGCTCTTTTTGAGTAAATAAATACTTCAGGGCCTTATGATCAGTGAAAATTTGACACGTTACCCCATATAAGTAATACCTCCATGTTTTGAGTGCAAATACTACTACTGCTAGCTCTAAATCATGTGTTGGGTAGTTTTGCTCATGCTTCTTAAGTTGTCTAGATGTATAAGCTATAACGTTCCCATGCTGCATTAACACACAACCTAATCCCTGTTTAGAGGCATCACTGTATACTACAAACCCTTCATTTTCAGATGGAAGCGTAAGAACTTATGCTGAGGTACGACGTATCTTAAGTTCTTGAAAACTCTTTTCACAGTCATCATCCCACTGGAACTTAGCATTCTTCTTGGTTAGCTGTGTCAAAGGAATGGCAATCTTGGAGAATCCTTCCACAAATGAGCGATAATACCCAGCTGGTCTAAGAAAACTCCTAACCTCTATCACGTTTGTAAGCCATTCTCATTTCACAATTGTTTCGATCTTTTGAAGATCGACATAAATACCTTCAGTTGATATCACATGGCCCAAAAATACTACTTTGTCTAACTAAAACTCATACTTATTGAACTTTGCATAAAGTTGCTTTTGTCTTAAAGTCTGGAAAACAGTCCACAAATATTTTGCATGTTCCTAGTGACTCGAGAATACACCAAAATATGATCAGTGAACACAATCATAAACCAATCTAGATAAGAGCAAAATACTCTATTCATGAGATCCATAAAATTTACTGGAGCATTAGTCAACCCGAATGGCATTACTAGGAACTCATAGTGTTCATAACGAGTTCTGAATGTTGTTTTAGGAACATCAACCTCTTTGATTCTAAGCTGATGATATGCCGAGCGCAAATCAATCTTAGAAAACACTTTCGCTTCTGAAGTTAATCAAACAAGTCATCAATTCACGGAAGGGGATACTTATTATGTACTGTAACTTTATTCAACTACTTATAGTCAATATAGAGTCTAAGAGTACCACCATTTTTCTTAACAAACAAAACTAGAGCTCCCTACAGGGATACACTAGGTCTAATAAATCATTTATCCACCAATTCATGTAGTTAAATTTTAAGTTCCTTCAATACAGCTGGAGCCATTTTGTATAGTGTTATAGAGATAGGAGCAATCCCAATGACTAAATCGATAGAAAACTCAATCTCCCTATTAGGTGGCATCCCCGGAAGTTCATCTGGGAATATATCTAGAAACTCCTGCGACATTGGAATATCCTCTAATCTCAACTCTTTAGCTTCTATGTTTATCACATATGCATGATAAGCCGAGCATCCTTTTCACAACCGTCTTGAACTAATAGCTGATATGACACATGAGGGTAATAATTTAGGTTCTTCATAGAATTTCACCTTAACTTTGCCTGGCTTCACAACTTCCCTTTTGAAACAATCCACAGTAGCATAGTGAGATGCAAACCAATCTATTCCCAATATAGCATTGAAATCTCGAATGTCCAAAATAATCAAATTTGCCCTGAATTCATGCTCACCCAATCTAATCATACAATCTCAATACACACTCTTGGTAAAGTAGTGAACCCCCAGTAGGTGTACTAACAACTAATCCATAATCTAATGGTTCAGGCTCTCGCTCTACATGCATGGCAAACATACAGGAAACAAAAGAATGCATGGATTCAGGATCAATAAGAATATGGGCCTCGCGGCTAAAGACAGATAGCATACCCATAATAATTTCTAGTGTAGCATGATCCTCCTGCTGTGTCAAAGCAAAAACTTGAGCCTAGGTAGGGGGTCGGTCAGGATGACCTCTTTGACTTGGAGCAGTCGTTTGGCTCTTAAATGTAGATGTAGAACCCCTAGTCTATGCACCTCTATAACCCTGAGTTGGTTTAAAGTGAGACTGATATTGTGGGACTAATCTTCGAGCAGAGTTGTCACCCTGAAGCAAAGTAGGGCAGAATCTTTTTATGTGACCAAACTGTCCATATAGATAACACACCTTATCTCCCACACGACACTGACCCTGATGGTTCTTGCCACACGAAGGACAAGAAGGTTGCTATATATTCCTAGAACAATCACCACGGTGTCCTCCGCTATTCTTATCATACTGTCCCTAAGTCCTCGCATTACTCCCTACGGACTAATACACTGAACCGTGATTGGCAATCTGTCTTGGATCTCCCTTGAATCCTGTACTCTAACTCCTTTGAATGTTGTCAGAGTAGCTAGCATGAGTGCCTCATTTCTTAGGCAACCTACTACTAGAGCCACCTTCTACCCAACTCTAACTACGCTTTTGTTTCAAGGCTTGAACTCTGCGCCCCTCTAAGATACTATGTTCTACTCTTTTTATTACCTCAACTACCTATGTAAACTCAGTTTGTCGTGATACAGTCACAGTCGTACATATCTCAAATCAGAGACCCTCCGCAAATCAGCTCCATCTCTCTCTCTCATCATCCATTGCAGACGTAGCAAATCTAAAGAGGTCCATAAACTTTTTTTTATACTCCTTAACAAACATGGATCCTTGAACCAACCAAAGAAATTCACTTCGTTTAATATCTTGGTACATGATTGAAAAATAATGATTGTAGAATTCCTTACAAAATATAACCCAAGTAATTGTATCACACCTTTGAAATCGATGCTCCAATGTCTGCCACTAATGATAGACTCTATCCTCAATTAGAAAAGTGGCAAAGGATAGTCTATCCTCTTCCGAGCATTTCATTACATCGAAAATACGTTATAACTTAACGTACCACAACTCTGCCTCGGGTGGATCTCTAGAACCATTAAAGCTCTTATCCACTAAACTTCTCACGCGCTCAATAGTATGAGCATGACCGACTTGTGCATGAGTCTGATTTTGCACCACTGTAGTCATAATCTGCGTTAGCTTATCAAATGACTGCTCAATGTTTTGCAAATTCTCTAGTGCCTGCTGTGACACCTCATGTGTTGAGGACTCAATTATGCCCTCGTCATGGTTTCATTTTCCCCCGTAGATACAACACCTGGAGTCAACCCAACTAGTAGCCTAGTATGACCACGGCCACGACTTCGACCACATCTATTGCTACGACGGAGCATGATGGTGCTTACCAAATAATAATTCCCACTTTAACAACTGTAAAACTTATTCTAATTACGACAATAAAGTCTACAAAATCTAAAACTACGTTCTGATACCAACTTGACACGACCTGTCCCGAACCTCTAAGGCAAGTATGCTTAATCTATTTAATCGTTCTGACATAATCAATTAATAAGGATTCTGGCGAAAATTTGGCAGAATCTCCCTTATAATTATCACATAACCAAATATGTAATTAATAAAATAAACAGTCCCAAAATAATTTCAAATACAACCAACTTCGTCAATCAATCTCCTCAATAAAATATTAAATTATTTAAACATCCAATTTAAACATCCAATATTAGAGTGTGATGCTTTATAAGCGATTTTGGTCTTTTGTAACTCACATTTATTTTGTAACTCACATATATTATCATAGTGAATTTTGTTGGGAAAAATAAAACTTTTGGTGAAATCCATCACCTATAACTAAGGAATATTCATGTCATACTACCAAGAATCAATAATAAATTATGTGGAAGCGTACCTGAATCCATAATGCTTAATTCTTCTTTAGAGTTGTGTAGTTGGCCTTCTAGATCTACACGTGCTCCTAGAGAGTCCTTTAGTTCTCTTTGCACTCTCTCTCTGAAGATGGGATATTAGAAAGAATGGAAAAATCACATGTGACCTGGGGACCATGACCACTTATATAGACAACTGTTTCCTGGTGTCACTAAGGAATTAGAATACTATTGGGTCTCCACACATTAAAGGCCCACATCTTATTAAATACATTAAAGCCTATAATACCGTAAACCTCAATAGATCACTTTTAATTGGGCTTAACTTTATATGACAGTCTGCAACACATAATTATTCACATATAAGTCCAACTTTGGATTAAGGATCCAACAATGCTGGATTAAGAAATCCAACAATCTCCCACTTAGGCTATATGTGTAACCTCATAATTATATTTTGCAAAAATAACTAAATGAGCTCAACCTTACTGTCATTACCGAAATGTATCTACAATTAATTTGATCCATCAATCATACCAACATAGGATTAAAGTGGCTTTCGTTACATCTATCGTAACTCAAACCTCAATGGTCACTATGCCAATACAACTGAATAACATAGATCATGATGTGGATGTGTAGCATGGAAATTTCATGCAATGTGATCTTAACATGACTATTTTCAACTAGTCCACCTTAAACCTTATTGAGATCAAACCTTAGTAGAATTAGAGTGTGAGCAAATCAAAATTTTATTTTTGTAAAAAATAACTTTAAATATCCAGAAACTGAAATAATTGAGAATGTATATTTTATAAGAGCATCTTAAAATCACAAACTCCCACAAAAACTGAATATTTTTAAATTACATGACACTCATACAAGCAATGTGCTCATGAAACATCTTG
Organism: Luvunga scandens; assembly: GCA_030449905.1. Classification (NCBI taxonomy): domain Eukaryota; kingdom Viridiplantae; phylum Streptophyta; class Magnoliopsida; order Sapindales; family Rutaceae; genus Luvunga; species Luvunga scandens. The sequence goes on from JASUUG010000209.1 coordinate 51,811, forward strand.
GGTGGCAATCCCTAAGTAAGCAGATTCACAATCATGAAATTTGTGTCAATGTGCTCTATAGACAATTGTCTGCTCTGAACTCTTTCTTTAATAACTAGGAACTTGATATATATATACTTCGACTTTTTCGAGCTCTTATTGTTATTGAAATACAACACTACTGACTTATTGTCACAAAATAATTTGAGTGGTCTATCAACACCATCTATTATATGCAGCCCCATGACAAAATTCTGCAGCCATATCCAATGATTAGATGCCTCGTAACATATTATGAACTCTGCTGCCATCGTGGAAAAGGCTATAAGAAACTGTTTAACACTCTTTCAAGAAACAACACCTCTAACTAGTAGATAGATGTAACCCGAAGTGGATTTCATACTATCTTGGCATCCAACAAAATCAAAGTCAGTATACCCAACGATCTCAAGCTTATCCGACCTTTGATATGTGATCATGTAGTCTTTTATTCTCTGTAAGTATTGTAAGACCCGTTTAGCTACTTTCCAATAGTCTACTCTTGGATTACTTAGATATCTGCCCAACATCCCAGTAATGTACGCTATATCCGGTCACGTACAAACCTAAGCATACATAAGACTTCTTACTGCTGACCCATAAGGTATCTTCTGCATTTCCTTCTTTTTATAATCATTCTTCGGGCACTAATTAAGACTAAACTTGTCTCCTTTAGCAATAAGAGTATCACCTGGTTTGGAATCTTGCATGCCATATCTTTTGAGAACTGTTTCGATATATCTTTTTTGTAATAATCCTAAAATACCTCGAGAGCGATCCCGGTGTATCTGTATGCCTAATACAAAAGAGACGTCGCCAAGATTTTTCATATCAAAATTCTTAGTTAGAAATTTTTTTGTGTCGTGCAATAAGTCTGTATCGCTACTCGTAAGCAAAATGTCATCGATATATAAAGCAAGAAAAATTTACTTATTCCCACAGAACTTATGGTATATACAATCATCGAGCAAATTCATCTTGAAACCAAATGAGATGATCATTTGATGAAACTTGAAATACCATGGTCAAGATGCTTGCTTGAGCCCATAGATAGATTTCTTAAGTTTGCAAACCATATTCTTTGCATCTCCAAACACAAAATTTTCTAGCTACACCATATAGATCGTCTCATCAATGTCACCATTAAGAAACACCATCTTTACATTCATCTGATGTAACTAAAGATCGAAATGCGCCACTAATACCATTATAATCCTAAAAGAGTCTTTCAAAGAAACTGGAGAGAAAGTCTCTTTATAGTCGGTGCCTTCTTTCTACGAGAAGCCCTTTGCGACAAGACACGTCTTGTGCCTCTCCATATTGCCTTTTGAATCCCTTTTAGTCTTAAATATCCATTTACAACCAATAGGTTTCGCACCTTGTGGCAATAGGACAAGATCCCGTATGTCATTGTCTTTCATAGACTTTATCTTCTCATTCATGGCATCAATTCACTTTTGAGAGTTAGAACTTTTTATAGCTTGACAGAAATTGATTGGATCATCTTCTATCACACCGATGTCTGCCTCATGTTCTTGAAGAAATACAATGTAGTCATCTGGTAATGCACTTCTTCTTTCTCTAGTGGATCTTATTAATGGCATAGGTTCTTGAGATGGTAGAGTTTGTTCTTCTGGAACAACTTTTTCGATAGGGGGTTCTCCAACATTATCTTGATTTTTTGTGTCTTGAACAAAGTTAGGAATAAGACCCTGATCAATGCTAATAACACCTATGGGAATATAGACATATTCCTCTTCAAAGACAAAGTCCTTAATTGTATCTCCCCTTGCAAACTTGACATCCTCAAAGAACCAAGCATTTTATGACTCGAAATCGATTTAGTCGTGGGATCATAAAACTTATACCCCCCTGGATCATTCTGACTATCCAACAAAATAGTAACTCACCATTCTTGAGTCCAGTTTCTTCTTATTGGCCTATAAGGCCTTGCCTCAACTAGACATCCCCAAATATGTAGGTGCTTTAGCTTTTTTTCTCAAAGTATATGGAGCTGGAGGTAGGACTTTATTTTTTTGTTTGTTTCATCATGCACTAGTTTTCCCCTTATATTAAGATGCTCAAGATCTTTTCTAGCATTAATCCCATCCTTTATCTCGCCCGGTTGATGAAGTAGTATGCCATATATGTTCCCACACACATTTTTTTCAATGTGCATCACATCTAGTTGATGGCGAACTAATAAATGCTTTTAAAAATAATTGGCTTTTTTTTGTATAATTTTTCTGTTATGTCCTCAGCACCACCACCACCACCACCACCACCATCATGTTTCTTCTTTTTGCCCTTCTTTTACCCAAACTTAGTGTTAATATATTCCACCATGTTAAAGATTTCCTCACCAAACAAAGTTTTAGGAGGGTCATTGCACTCTTGCTTCCTATTGAAAACCTTTTCGAGTTTCCGAAATGGGTGCGCAAATGTTAAAAATCAACGTTGGACCATATATGACATTTTTCAACTATGGGGCAACCAACATGCACAAGTGTTGATTCCACAAATTAGGCAAGCATAATAGCCCTTAACAATACACCCAGAAAGGTTTCTATGTCCTGGAAAATCATTGATTGTCCATATCAATACTACCTGTAAATTGAAGGTTTCTTTTCTATGTGCTTCATAAACATCAACCACTACATCCCATAGAGTTTTCAAGTCCTCAATCAAAGGTGCTAAGTATACATCTAGATCATTTCTAGGTTGTTTAGGGTCATCTATCGAAAGAGAAAACATCATAAACTTTCTTTTCATACACAACCATGGAGGAAGATTATATGTGATTAACATAACGAGCCAACAACTATAAGTAGTGCTAAGCATACTATGTGGATTAACCTTATTAGTTAAGAGAGTTAAATAGAGATTTCTAAGTTCTTGTGCAAATTCTGGCCACTTATTGTCAATTAGTTGCTACACCGATGAGTCTGCTAAGTGGCGAAACGTACCATCTGTAATTCTTTTATTAGCATGCCATGTTAAGTTTTGAGCTGTTTGTGGTGATTGAAATAATCTCTTGAACCTAAAAGTAAGAGAGAAATACCATAACACCTTCTTAGGAACCCTTTTCCTAAATTCTTTTACCTATCTTTTTTTGTTTACCACCTAGATGCTCTACAATTTAGACATTGAGTAAGATTAGTAAATTCATTCCTATACAAAATGCAATCATTTGGACATGCATGTATTTTTTCATACTCTAAGCCTAGCACTTTCATTGCTTTCTTGGCCTCATACATTGACTTAGGTAACTCATTATTATTTGGTAAAATATCAGCAAGGACTTCTAACAAAGCAGAAAACCATTTATCAGACCACTTACAATTCCCTTTCACATTATAAAGTCTCATTAAACCAGATAACTTTGAATGTTTTGCACCCGGATACAAAGGCTTTTCAGCATCTTCAAGCATATCCTTAAAAGAGCTAAAATCTCTATTACAGTGTTCGTAAGCATCTTTAACCATGTCATATATGTCACTATAATCATGACATTTAAATCTTCCACTATATGGATGGTTTTAACACTTTGTAGATGTAGAAATAGGGTCAGTCTCACCATGCCAAGTCCAAACTTTATATGTTGCGAGAAAACCTTTTTCAAATAAATGATCCTTCACCTGTTAAGGAGTATGAAACTCCATATTACAACAAGAGGTGCAAGGACATCTAATTGACATTTGGTTTTCAGCATTCAAAATGGTAAAATTTAAGAATTCAACAACTCTAGTACGATACGATATACACACTCTATCAGAAATTATCCAAGTTTTGTCCATTTCAAATATTTTTACCGATTTATATATTATATACTGTCAGTTTAAGTTTAGTTCAATTGCATGGTTAATTTCAAACATTTAAAGTTAATAATAAATCCATAATTCTGACATCCTCTATAAATTAATGAATTACAATAAAGGACAATAATTTATCCAATAAATATATGAATTTGTAAACATTAATAATCAGTAGACCACACACAAATCACAGCCTTAAAATGGTAAAAATATGTAATAGTCTAGTACCTCTATGGGTTGGCTACGTTGTAAAGCACCAACTTAGTTGGAAACCGTAGCTTTAGGCTTTGGCAACGTTTAATGCCTAATGTAAAAGTACATATAGAAAGAATCAATTAAACTCATTTTTGGAAAAACCTTCCCCATAGGTCAGGCTCTACAGCCTTGTTATTATTTCTCATTTTGGCATTCATTCTCTGGTAGGGAATTTAACTTTCTTATCATCACACCTAGACTAAGATTCTTTCAACATGTCAACCATAGCCAAGCTAAACATGCACATTAATGTTTAAAAATTTTCTGGACAGTTGATAACTCTATGAAATGAGAGTTATCTATAGCACTTTTGGACTCAAATCAAGATTATTTAGAGAGCAAATGATGTGTTTTTGTGCATTCTAGCTTAATTTTGCATATTTATCTATTTTTAATTTACTTTCGATAAATTAGGTTGTTTTGGAATAAATTGTTGTTGATCTTATAATATTGATTTTGATGATAACAAAACTTATATATTCTTGATTAAAATGTTAGAGTTATCAAAATGAATTTCTTAAAGCCATAGACATGTTTAAAGATAAATTTAATGGTTGTTAACTTAAGTTGGAAAACCTTTTTTTTCTAAACAAAAGTTGCCAAAAATATGGATTCTAGAAATTAACGGTGAACCGTGAATTGGAAATGATAAACCGATAATTCATAGAGAAAATTGGGGTTGGCAAAATCTTGGGCCAGGTCCAGGCATTGCAATACCCAGACCTGGCCCGGGTGCAAATTTTTTTTGTCCGGGCTTGGTTTTAATCCGAGTACCCGGATTTTATATTTTTTAATATTATAATATATATATTTTTGTAATTTTATTTGTAATTTTAAATTTATTTTAATGAAATTTGACATGAAATTATAAACTTTAATTGTTTAAAAATTTATATTTGTGTAATAAATGAGTCAAATAAATATAAATATTTAAAATAAATATATTTTATATTTTTTTTAATAAAACCCATGTTCCGAGCCGGGTCCCGAGTTTATCAAGTAATGCCCTTGCCCGGCCCGCCTTCACACCTGTGCCGATATGACCGGCCAAAATCACCCGGTCCGGCCGGGTCCGGCCGCGGTTTTTGCCACCCATAGAGAGAACTGAGAAGATTCTGGAAATTAACGGTGAACCGTTTATTTTAAAACGGCTGTCCGATAATTTTCAGAAAGGAGCAAGTCTTTTAACCTTGAGCCGTTTAGCAAAAACGGAAAGCTAAGTTTGTTTTGCAGGTGTCTGGAAATAAACGGCGATCTAATAACATTAAACGGAAAACTGTTTATTTGCTAAATTTATTTTGCAGGTCTCTGGAAACAAATGGCGATCCGATAAATGTAAACGGTAAACCATTTATTTAAAATCTAAGCATAATGGCTATTTGGACAAGTCAAAACGGTTAACCGATAGAAGTAAACGGTATCCGATTATCCTCAGAAAGTCAACAACGGCTAGTTTTCAGCTCCAAATATAAAATAGCTCAATTAAATTCAAATAAAAGCAGATCAAAGAATTATCTTTGAGCTTCCTACTGAGAAAACAATCCTTTTCGAGCATCAAGCTTGTTTTATTTCATTGGTTCACACTTTGGGATTTCAATTGTAATCATATACATTGTGTGAGAGATTGATTGGTTTTAAATCTTTATCATTGAGTGATTGTAAGTGTTGGGATACACTTGGGTTAAGAGATTAGGGATAATCTCTTGTTGTAAAGGTTCATTGACACCTTTGAAGTCAATTGTAAGTGTTATTGAAGCCTTGGAGGCTTGCTTAGTGGAATCCTCAAGCCCGGTGAGCTTGGAGGCGTGGACGTAGGCACGGTTGGCCAAACCACGTAAAAATCTCGTGTTTGATCTCTCTTCCCCTATCTTTTTTATTTCGAGTATTGTTAAATTTATTACTTTTAATTTTATGAAGACAATAGTTTTAATTGTTGTGTGCTGAATTTTTTTTTAAATAACCCAATTCACCCCCTTCTTGGGTAAGCCTAGTTAGTATTTCAATTGGTATCAGAGCAAGGTTCTCTTGTTAGGACTTAATCATCTAGTGTAAAAGATCATTAGCAGCTCAAAATGATTCTGGTTTTAGGGAAGGACAATCCACCACTAGGCCACCATTCTTTGATGGTAATGATTATCCTTATTGGAAAACTAGGATGAGAATTTATTTGCAAGCTTTTGATTATGAAGTATGGGAGGTTATGTGTGATGGTCCATTCATGCCTATAACTAAAAATGAGGAAGGAGAAGATATTCCGAAACCTTCACGTGAATGCAATGAGCTAGAAAAGAGAAAAGCTTTGCTAAATTCCAAAGCTATGAATGCCTTATTTTATGCCCTAGATAAGAAAGAGTTTTATAGAGTTTCAAGTTGTTCCAATGCTTATGAAATTTGGAAGAAACTTGAAGTTGTTTATGAAGGTACAAATCAAGTCAAAGAATCTAAAATAAGTAGATACACTAGACAATACAAATTATTCTAAATTGAACAAAATGAGAGTGTCTACTCTATGTATACTAGATTTATAGACATTATAAACATTCTAGGGGCACTTGGTAAGATTTTTCAAATAGCGAGAAGGTAAAGAAAATCATTAGGTCATTACCAAAAGAGTGGAGACCTAAGAGAACTGCTATTGAGGAAGCCAAAGATTTAAATGTTTTATCTATTGATGATTTAATTGGCTCACTTATCTCTTATGAAGAAGATTTGGCAGCCGAAAGAAGAGATGAAGATAAGAAGAAGAAAAGTATTGCCTTGAAAGCATCAAAATCTGAAAGTGATAAGGAGAGCAAACTTGAAGATAAAGAAATGGCCATGATAGCCAGAAAACTTAGGAAGTTTTTCAAGAAAACCGGTGAGCGAAGAAAGTTCAGAAATTTCAAGAATCAAAAGGAGAAGAAGGAAGCAATTATATGCTATAAATGCAAGAACCCTAGTCATATAAAATCAGAATGCCCTATTCTCAACAAATTCAAGAAGAAAGCCATGTTGGAAACATGGGATGACAGTGATGAAGAATCAAGTGAAGATGAACAATCACAAGAAATGTCAAACTTGGCACTCGTGGCAATAGGAGAAGATGAACTTGATGAGGTAAGTAATCTTCTATCTTATAATGAATTATATGATGCTTTTAATGAGTTGCATAGTGATATGATGAAAATTGGAAAGAAAAATACATGTCTTAAAAAGAAAATATTAGAACTTTCAAATGAAAAGGATGCCATGCAAAAATGCAATGATTTGTTAAATGAAAAGATTAAAGGACTAGAATTAGATAACGAAAAATTGCATGATAGGATTGTATCTTTAAAGGGTAAACAAAGTACTTCATATGAGTATGAAAAATTACATGTTGATAACTTGATCAAAGAAAATAAAGAACTTAAAAAGAAGAGCAATGAGCTTAATGAAATTACATTGTGTCAAAATTCACAAACGGTCAAAAGAACTTAAAAAAATTACTTGGTGCTAAAAAATGTGTGTTTGATAAAGGAGGAATTGGTTATAAGCCTAACTTGAAACAAAAATACTACAAAAGCTACTTTGTTAAGGCTACCTCTATTAATAATCATAAAATTATTTGTCATTATTGCAATGGAAATGGTCACATGAGTTATAGATGTCCTATTAAGAAAAATGCATATTATAGAGTTAAATGTGTTTGGGTTCCAAAAGGAACCATTACTAATGCACAAGGACCCAAAAAGTTTTGGGTACCTAAAACTTGAGATCTTCTCTGCAGGAATCAAAGAAGAAGGGAAAGAGAAATAAATGGTATTTGGACAGCGAATGTTCAAGACATATGACCGGTGATTACTCATGGTTCTCAAGCTTTACCAAAATAAAAAATGGAGGGGATGTATCTTTTGGAGATAATTCAAAAAGAAAAATCATTGGTATTGGCAATATCGGTAAAGTTTCCTCAACTCTTTTTGAGAATGTTTGTTTAGTTGAAAATCTAAAACATAACTTGCTTAGTATTAGTCAATTATATGACAAAGGATATAGAGTTATTTTTGATAAAACAAATTGTGTTATTGAAAATGCATGTGATGGTAAAATTTTTTTTGTTGGAAAAAGGTGTGTTAATGTTTATACTAGGTAAAATTTTCTTTGTTGGAAAAAAGTGTGTTAATGTTTATACCATTGATATAGATTGTGCATCTACTCTTGATAAATGTTTTCCGCATTACATGATGATAGTTGGTTATGGCATAGAAGACTAGGACATGCAAGCATGGATTTAATTTCAAAGATTTCCAAAAGAGATTTAGTTAAAGGTTTTCCAAAAAATCGGCTTTGAAAATGATAAAATTTGTGAAGCATGTCAATTTGGAAAACAAATCAAAACTTCTTTCAAAAACAAAAATCACATTTCTACTTCAAAACCACTTCAACTTCTTCACTTGGACTTGTTTGGACCTTTTAGATATGCTAATTTAAGTGGTAAATATTATGCATTTGTAATTGTAGATGATTATTCTTGATATACATGGGTATTATTCTTAGTTAATAAGGATGATGCATTTAATGCATTTTAAGTCTTTTGTAAAAAGGTTCAAAATGAAAAAGGCTATTTCATTACTTGTATTAGAAGTGATCATGGTGTAATATTTGAAAATCATGCATTTGAAAGTTTTTGTAATGATTTTGGCATTGTACATCAATTTTCATCACTTAGGACTCCTCAACAAAATAGAGTTTTTGAGAGAAAGAATAGGTCTATTCAAGAAATGGCTAGGACTATGTTAAATGAGAATGCATTACCAAAATATTTTTGGGCCGAAGCCGTAAATATCGCATGTTATGTATTAAATCGTGTTTTGATTAGACCACTTCTCAATATAACTCCCTATAAGCTTTGGAAAGATAGAAAACCCAACATTGGTTATTTCAAAGTTTTTGGTGGCAAATGTTGTATATTGAATACTAAAGACAATCTTGGTAAATTTGATCCAAAATCGGATGTTGGCATTTTTGTTGGATATTCAACTTCTAGCAAAGCTTATAGAGTATAAAATAAAAGAACCTTGGTTGTTGAAGAATCCATGCATATTACATTTGATGAGTCTAACCCCTCATCGATGGAGAAAGTTATTAATGATGCAAATGAAGAAGTGCCATAAGAAGAACCTTCAAATGTCAAACAAGATGCTTCATCTTGCAAGAATCAAGAGAAGCAACAAGAAGAACAAAATAATATGGAGCAAAATAAAGGTAATTCTCAAACACTCCCCAAGGAGTGGAGGTATGTCTCTTCTCACCCTAAAGACTTAATTTTAGGAGAACCTTCACGAGGTGTAACCACTAGATCATCACTTAGGAACACATGTGCACATACTGCGTTTATATCTCAAATTTAACCAAAATCCTTTGTGGATGCGGAAAATGATGAATCTTGGATTGTGGCAATGCAAGAGGAGTTAAATCAATTTGAGAGAAAAAATGTGTGGAAATTAGTTCCTAAACAAGAACATCAATCCATCATAGGCACTAAATGGGTATTCAGGAATAAGATAGATGAATTCGGTGTGGTTGTGAGGAATAAAACTAGATTAGTAGCTCAAGGTTATAACCAAGAAGAAGGAATTGATTTCGATGAAACTTTTGCACCCGTAGCAAGATTAAAATCCATTAGGATGCTTTTAGCATTTGCATGTCATAAAAATTTTGTCTTATATCAAATGGATGTCAAAAGCGCATTTTTAAATGGATACATCATGGAAGAAGTGTATGTGAAACAATCCCCTGGTTTTGAAAATGAAAAATTTCCAAATCATGTTTACAAGTTGTCAAAAGCTTTGTATGGATTAAAACAAGCACCTAAAGCTTGGTATGATAGGCTTAGTAAATTTCTTTTAGAAAATGGCTTTTCAATGGGTAGAGCGGATAATACACTTTTTATTAAGCATAAGAATCAAGATATACTTTTTGTTCAAATTTATGTGGATGATATCATTTTTTGTTCTACTAATGAGTTTTTATGTAAGGATTTTTCATCTTGTATGAGCAAAGAATTTGATATGAGTATGATGGGAGAATTGAAGTACTTCCTTGGTTTACAAATAAGACAAAACGAAGAAGAAATCTTCATCAATCAAGCCAAATATTTGAGAGATTTACTCAAAATATTCAAAGTTGAAGATGGAAATGTCAAAAGTACTCCAATGAGCTCAACAATCAAGCTTGACAAAGATGAAAAAGGTAAAGATGTTAATGTCAAAACATATCGAGGTATGATCGGATCTTTACTTTATTTAACTGCTAGTAGACCGGATATTATGTTTAATGTATGTTTATGTGCAAGATTTCAATCATGTCCTAAAGAATCTCATTTATTTACTGTTAAGAGAATTTTTCACTATTTGAAAGGAACCATAGATCTTGGCCTTTGGTATCCTAGGGGAACTCATTTAGAGTTAACTTGTTATTCGGATGCCGATTTTGCTGGTTATAAGATTGATAGGAAGAGTACTAGTGGAACTTGTTACCTTCTACGTCACTCACTTGTCTCTTGGTTTAGTAAGAAACAAAACTCGGTTGCACTTTCAACCACGGAGGCTGAATATATTGCAGCCGGTAGTTGTTGTGCACAAGCACTTTGGATGACACAAACTCTTAGAGACTATAGTATCAATCTTGCTCATATACCTATCATGTGTGATAATACAAGTGCCACAAACCTTTCAAAGAATCCCATTCAACATTCTCGGACCAAGTATATAGAGATAAGACATCATTTCTTAAGAGATAATGTTCAAAAGGGAGATATTTCATTAAATTTTATTTCAACTGAAAAATAGCTCACTGATATCTTTACAAAACCTCTTGGCGAAGAACAATTTTCCAAGATTAGGCATGAGCTTGGAATGATAAATGTTGCATAATAGTGATTTATATAATATCTTCTTTGTTTTTCTATTATATGATATTTGTTTGCTTTGGATATGTTTAAATTTTGTAATCATGCATTATATTGGCCTTACAAGACATTCTTGATCAATAAAATGATTTAGGAATGTATTGAATGTTGGCCGTAGATTAAAACATATGTGTGAAATCAAAGTCAAGATAACGGATTACCGTTTATGCTTAAAACAGCTTACCATTTAATTCCAGAACACTAGAAATTTTTTATTACTAACGGTTAACGATTACGTTTCTAGCCCTCTGGACATTATCGCTTTAAACGGCTCACTGTTTTCGTGCGATATAAATTGTTTCAGTTCTTCTTCCTCGTCTCCACTTACCCCTCACCGTTTTCTCTGAAGCCAACGAACCCTAAGCTCTCTCTCTCTTAAATCTTTCATTTTTTTCTTGTCATTTCTTGCCAAATCAAGGCCATAGAAACATTTCCCATCATCTTTAAACCAATTTTAATCATTCAAAACATCAAATTACAGCCTAAATCAATAAATCCCAATTTGAAACCCTAACGGTAGCTGAAAGGTTTTCTCTATTTTTAGCTCAATTTTTGACGTTTTCCTACCAAATTGAGTCTTCAAATACCTTTCTCTACCCTTCCTTGTTCATCTAAGTGGTTCTATTTCATTCATTTTGATCATTTTGTGAAAATCCCAAACTCTCAAGCTTCAACAATGGCCGAATCATCAAGAACGGGTCGTAAGAGGAAATCAGTCCCGAGTAGAAACCCCATACCACCTATGGAGCCCTCCGAGTTCCAGAGAACCCATTTTCCAACAGCTCCACTGGCAAAATGATTCGAAACCCGATTCATGGGTCGTAAGGTAATCAACTCTTACTTTGTGGATTTAGATAATTTTGAGGAGTTGGTTGTTTGTGGTAAAAGTGGTAAGCAGATGTTATTGCCATGGGAGTCTGCATTGGACTTAGAGGAGAGGATATATCCTAACCTAGTTCGTGTTTTTATTCGAACATGGAATTGTCGGCAGAAAGAGTAAATAAAATAGTTACCAATGTCGGGGTGTTCCTATTGATTTTGATGTTATGGATTTAAACCACATTTTAGGACTCTCACTTTCTGGACATAATATCTACACTTCTAGGAAGGAATTATCATTTGCCGATTTTGTTCATCACAAAGCAGTTAGAAACATCTGTAGGCTTCAGGATCTCTCTGATGAGATTTGTACACTTCCTTTTAAGTTACAACTTTTACCGCTGCAGGTTAGAATTCTGCATATCATTTTGCAGCATATTGTCACCCCTAGGAAGGGACACTCGGATGAGGTCACTATGCTGGATGTAGAGATTCTTGATAGTCTTCTTAGTGGACACCCTATTAATCTCGGGTATATTATTTTGCGACATATGTTGAGTACTACTGCGGTTAACCATAGGTTGCTTCCATACGGTAGCATTATTTTTAAGCTTCTGCGACATTTTCGAGTACCTCTTCGCGACTCGGTATATGTTGAGACGAAAAAGATTGGGAAAGAGGCTATCTCAGCGATTGGGTTTTCTCGAAGGCGTCAGGATTGGATCAAAACGCCAAATGCAAAAAACTAAGACACCCTCGTAGCTCTAGAGGATAACCAGTTTCTAAACGACATTTTCACTTCTGACCAGCTACCAAATTTTAGGCTCGGTGCTAGACCTCCACCCCCTCGTCGCGGATCTGTCTCACAGCCTTCAACAAAGTCTGATGCTGAGCAGCAGAGTCTGATGCTGAGGAGCATAAGATGGAGACCGATCAGCCGCCGACTTTAGATGCTCCACCTGCTCATGATAGTGTTCTTCAGCAGCTTGTTAGCGATGTTCGAGCACTTTTCGAGTAGCAGCAGTAGCTTCAGGATCAGTTTGCGTCCTTTCAGCTTCAGCAGAAGTAGATATTGAACGGACAGCAGCGCATCTTTTCTGCACTCGACATTCCATCCTCCTCTTCTTCTTCTTCTCCTCCTCCTCCGTAGTAGTTTCTTAGTGTTTCAGATACTTTGATCTCACACAAACATTTTCATGTGTTCTAAACTCTTTATGTATGATGATCATGGATAATTATGTTATATTTATGAGGATTTTCTTATTTTGGCATTGTTCTTATTACTTGGTTGAAGTTGTTTGTCTCTTAATTTTTCGCTTCTTGGGTGTAATTTGTTGCTAATATTTTCTAGGAGATGCTTAATGTACAGGGGAGATGCTGCTAAAATTTTCACTTGTCGAAAGCGGATATATTTTTGTTCTTTTCTTTTTGATGTTGAAGGGAGAGAATAAGTTATATAACTTATAAGGGAAAATTAACAAACTTTTCTTAAAAAGTTTTATATTTTTCAAGGGAGCTTATATTCAGGGGGAGTTAACAAAATTTTCTTATCTTTACATATAAAGTTTGTTATCATAAAAAAGGGGGAGATTGTTGATCTTATAATATTGATTTTGATGATAACAAAACTTATATATTCTTGATTAAAATGTTAGAGTTATCAAAATGAATTTTTTAAAGCAATAGACATGTTTAAAGATAAATTTAATGGTTGTTAACTTAAGTTGGAAAACCTTTTTTTTCTAAACAAAAGTTGTAAAAAATATGGATTCTGGAAATTAATGGTGAACCGTGAATTGGAAACGGTAAACCGATAATTCACAGAGAGAACTAGGGTTGGCAAAATCCTGGGCCGGGTCCGGGTCTTGCAATACCCGGACCTGGCCCGGGTGCCAATTTTTTTTGTTTGGGCCGAGTATTTTAAGCCCGGTATCGAGCCGTGTTTTAATCCGGGTACTCGAATTTTGTATTTTTTAATATTATAATATATATTTTTATTTTTTTGTAATTTTATTTGTAATTTTAAATTTATTTTAATGAAATTTGACATGAAATTATAAACTTTAATTGTTTAAAAATTTATATTTGTGTAATAAATGAGTCAAATAAATATAAATGTTTAAAATAAAATATATTTTATAATATTTTTTTAATAAAACCCGTGTTCCGGGCCGGGTCCCGAGTTTATCAAGTAATGCCCATGCCTGGCCTTCCTTCACACCTGCGCCGGATATGACCCGACCCAAATCACTCGGGTCTGGGCCGAGCAGGCTTTTCTGCCACCCCTAGAGAGAATTGAGAACATTCTAGAAATTAACGGTGAAACGTTTATTTTAAAACGGCTGACCGATAATTTACAGAAAGGAGCAAGTCTTTTAACCTTGAGCCGTTTAGCAAACACGAAAAGCTAAGTTTGTTTTGCAGGTCTATGGAAACAAATGGCGATCCGATAACTGTAAACAGTAAACCGTTTATTTAAAATCTAAGTGTAACGGCTATTTGGACAAGTCAAAACAGTTAACCGATAAAAGTAAACGGCGATCTGATTTTCCTCAGAAAGTTAACTGTTGAGTATTAGAAAGTGTATATTTATAATGGAGAAAATCATCATTTTACACTCCAAGTCTCACTAACATCCCTATTTTTATGTCTTTAAGTCATTTGTAATTTAATTATGTATGTTTTATTTTAATTAAGTATTTTATGTATTTTAGGGGATATCATGGTCATTTCACAATAAACGAGAGATCAGATGGAAAAACGGACAACACTTTTGAACTCAGGACAGTCGAAAACCTTAGGAGGAGCATAAAAAGAAAAATGGGATTCACATATACAGATCGCTCACACATACTGATGCGGTTGATATATACAGATCTTGACACGAGCATCGTTCACGCGAATTGTTCACATGTATGTATGCCGACGTGGCATGCACGATGACGTGGCACTATACGATGGACGTGGCGGCATTTGATTGGACGAATGATGTGGCATTGACCGCTTATGTGGCATTGATCGATGACGTGGCGTTGATCGATGACGTGTCACGAGCTTATCGACCAAAAATGTTGACCGGTGACGTGGCAGAATGTTAGTGGATGGAAAAAACGTGTACGGTACATGCATATACACAGAATAACAGCCCCCGATGATGTGTTCCATCCAATAGGAATTTGCCACGTGGCGCAATCCTCGAGCGCCCAAATTGTTTTAATCCGATGGCCATGATTTACTCGGTTTATCTATAAAAAGGGGCTCCCCCTAATTTGACACCCTGAATCCATTTTTGACTCCATTTTCTATAATTCCATCTCCATCTTGTATTTTCTACGTATTTTAATAAAATTCCCATTTTACCCCTAGTTCAAATATGAGTGGCTAATTTCCTTTCAAGCTTGGGTTGAAGGTGAAGTCTCAACATGCTCCATGGGCTTAATTTGGTAAATTTACTTTTCCTTCCCCTTTAATTTATGTGGTTGTTTTGACTTTTCGTAGACAGATAGTAATAATCTTGTCCTGCGGATATCTACTGGAATAACCGCCTCCCAGGCAAGGTTATTACTATTTGGCACGGAAGCCCTTAGCACCATATCTATTAAAGTGTGGTTCATGATGAGTGGAAGTTCCCCTTCATGATTTAATTGGTACTAATAATGAATATTAAGCCGATGGTACATGTTGAGACAGATCCGGAGATCCAAGCATTTATTTTAATAGTTTATTCCAATAGCTTTAATTCAAATTAATACATTGCCTACATAATTGTCATTATAAATCTAACCACCAACTCAGAAAATTAATTCTACACATAATTAAAATCCACCTCCTCGTGGGATCGACACTCGTCACCATTAATCTATTCTACAATAGATTCGTGCACTTGCGAGTTCAATAAAATTTGCACAACAAGTTTTTGGCGCCGTTGCCGGGGAGGTAAGTTATTTTAATTTGTAGAATTTTTTTTTCTCTTTTTATTTATTTATTTTAGTTGTTTCCTTGTAATATTTTTTTTTTATTTATTATTATTAAAAAAAAAGAAAAAGAAAAAAAAAGTGAATTAAATTTTGAAGTAGGTATTATTTTCTTTTCTTTGCCTCTCTTCTTTAAATTTATGTAATTTAATTTTCCTGTTATTTATTTATTTATTTTTATTATTATTTTATTTTGTGAAATCGGCAGGTTCAACTGCCTCTTAATTTATTTTAATTTGTTTCACGTATTTTCTTTTCTATATATAGCGCTTGAGTTATTTTCATAGCAAAATTGTAACAGCGTGATAAGGTTAGTATTGTAATTTCTCCCTCTTATTTATCTTTATTAATTTTGTTATCATTTTTTTTTCATTTGCATGCATGGTCGTAGGTCACAATTACCGAATCTTGAGCATATAGACTTTGAATTAGAAAAAACACTTCGCACACACAAGCACGTTATAAATAAAAATAAATTTGAAATGAATTTTGCAACCAGCACCACAAGAGAGGCCATTTAAGGACTACTTCAGTCCCTTAGCTAACTTGAGCACATCATGCATAAGATACCCAAATGTAGCTGCTAGGAGTTTTGAATTAAAACCTAGTGTGCTAAATTGTCTCCCAACATTCTATGGACTAGAAAATGAAGATCCATATAATCATCTGAATGATTTCCATGCTATTTGTCAAACTTTTAAATATGAGAATTTTCAGGATGATGATGTTAAACTTAGATTATTCCCATTTTCTTTAAAGGATAGAGCTCGTTCATGGTTCAATGCATTGCCTCGCTAATAAAGATTACATCATGGGAACAAATGGTAACAAAATTTTTGAATAAATATTTCCCAAAGACATAAAACCAATGCTATTCGCAGGAAATTTGAGTTTACCCAAAGAGAAGACGAGCAATTTTTCGAAGCATGGGAGCGATTCAATGGGCTACTCCTAAAGTGTCCACATCATGGATATGAAAAATGGCACCAATGCCAATACTTTTTAGAGGGATTATTGCCGAATGTGCAAGAATGGCTAATGGCAACAAGTGGAGGAGAGCTAATGTCAAAAAGTGCATCAGAGATTTGGGATTTCTTCCAGCGACAAGCAGATAATTCCCAACAACGGAGTCGCTTCACTGAGTACTAGAAGAGTTAAGGGAGTGAATGAGGTTCACATGGCAGTCAAGTTCAGAAATTAAAGAAGTCAAAGACATAGTGAAGGTCTTTCCCGACAAATAAGATCGTTAACAACCGCTAAATCGACGGAGCCACGACCAGGACTCATACCCGATCAAGCCAATGCCATAGACGTAATGAGAAAGCCATCAAACTACAACCCCTACTCCAACACGCATAATCCGGATGGAGAGACCACCCCAATTTTTCATGGTCTCAAGGATTCCAACAGAATGGACCAAAAGCCTCCTCCACTCCACCAATGCAACCATTCCTCAAAATCCTCAAGCCTCTCAACCACCATTTAGACCATATAATCATAACCCAAACCATTCTCAAACCTAGACCATGGGAGGATGCATTCCAAAATTTCAAGAATCTTATTCACTCCAAAATCGAGCAACAAAACCGCACCATTGATGAACTACGAAATGAGATGAGAGCGGGTTTCAACTCACAAACCCAATCAATTTCAAACCTTGAGAAAATGGTGGGACAACTTGCTTTCTTCAAACCTTGGCAATGACCGTTGAGAAAGGAAAATTCCCAAGTCAACCAAAGGCCTAATCCTAAAGGAGTTTTTGAAGCAAGTACCAGTTCACATCAGCAGCATGGAGAGGTCAAAGCCATCATGACCTTGCGAAAAGGAAAAGAAGTCGACAACAAAGTGGAGATGCCGGTACCAAAAACAACTCAAATTGTACCGGTAAATGAAGAAGAGACTCATCATCGAGGAGAAAGAAGAAACCAACCCACGAGAATACGTTCCAAAAGCTCCATTTCCCGCAGGTTAGCTAAAGAAAAAGGGAAAATCTACAAGTGAGATTTTTGAAATCTTTAAATGGTAAGTGTTAACATCCCTTTCGCTTGATGCTATAAAACAAGTGCCATCTTATGCCAAGTTTCTTAAAGACCTTTGTACTAAAAAGAGAAACATTCATGTTCAAAAGAAGGCATTTTTAACAGTAAAACGTTAGTTCTATACTCCAACACAAACTTCCTCTAAAATACAGCACCTGTGCTCCCCCACTATCTCACGTAGATAGGGAACCACACAATGAGAATGCTTTGTTGGACTTAGTGAGCTAGTGTAAATCTGTTACCTTACTCAAGATTTGTGAAACTTGATCGGGAAAATTACACCCAACCAGGTGGTGTTATACTGCAGATCGGTCCATGAAAAACCTAGTGGTATTGTGGAGGACGTCTTATACTGTGTAGATAAGTTTTATTTTCCTGTTGATTTTATTGTAATGACACTCAACCAGTCCAGATTCAAGGAAGATCCCTATTATCCTAGACGACCTTTCTTGGCAATCGCCGACGCCACATTCAATGCAGATCGAAATACGCAGATTATCTTTTGGAAATATGACGATGGAATTAAATATCTTCAACATTGCCAAACAACCTCACAATGCAGATGATGAAATTGTTGATGTGGATTGGATAGAAGAATTAATTGATAATGCTTTTCTTTCAAACCTCAGTGATGACCCTTTACAAACATGTTTAACTCACTTTGGTTTGGATTTTGACATTGACAGATCAGTAGATGAGGTTAACGCCTTACTCGATTCAAGACCATCCATGGACACTAACAAATGGAAGTCAAGAGTGGAACAACTAGCACCATCGTGAGAATAAACAAGACGTCATTAGAATCACCACCACAACCCGAGCTCAAGCCATTACCCGACACTTTGGAATATGCATTTTTGGGAGAAGAAAGCACTCTACCAGTAATCATTTCATCATCCCTGAATGAAGAACAAAAAGGTAAGTTGTTGGAAGTTTTGAAAGTGCACAAAGGAGCATTAGGATGGACCATAGCCGACATAAAAGGTATAAACCCAGTGGACTGTATGCATTACATTCACCTTGATGAAAATGCTAAACCTACTAGGGAAATGCAACGTCGGTTAAACCCTAACATGAAAGAAGTAGTTAGAATCAAGTCCTTAAACTATTAGACGCAGGTATCATTTACCCTATTTCTGATAGTTCATGGGTCAGTCCTGTGCAAGTTGTCCCCAAAAAGTCAGGAGTCACAGTAGTTACCAATGCTGATAATGAATTAATACCTACTAGAGTAACTACAGGATGGCGTGTATGCATTGATTATAGAAAGTTGAATTCTGTCACACGTAAAGATCATTTTCCTCTACCATTTATTGATCAAATGCTTGATAGATTAGCAGGTCATGAATTTTATTGCTTTCTAGATGGTTACTCGGATATAATCGATTCCCATAAGACCAAAAGATCAAGAGAAAACCACTTTCACTTGCCCTTTCGTACTTTTTCATATAGGAGAATGCCATTTGGATTATGTAATGTCACTTCTTATTTTCAACGATGCATGTTAAGCATTTTTTCTGATATGGTTGAACGATTCCTGGAAGTCTTTATGGATGATTTTTCTGTTTTTGGTGATTCATTTGATCAATGTTTACATCATCTAACGCTAGTTCTGCAGAGGTGCATAGAGAAGAATTTGGTCCTAAATGGGAGAAATGCCATTTTATGGTAAAACAAGGTATTGTTCTCGGTCACATCATTTCGAGCGAAGGTATTGAGGTTGATAAGGCCAAGGTGGATCTTATTTCCAATCTTCCTCCACCTAAAACAGATTAGAGAAGTAAGATCTTTCCTGGGCATGCGGGTTTTTACAGACGTTTCATTAAAGATTTTAGCAAAGTTTCTAGACCTTTATGCAATTTACTTCTAAAGATGTATCTTTTGTCTTTAATGATTCTGTCTTGCGGGCATTTAAGAAGCTTAAGCGATTGTTAACATCATCACCCATCATTCAACCTCCAAACTGGAACTTACCATTTGAGCTTATGTGTGATGCATCCGATTATCAAAGAGAGCAAGATTAGGACAAAGAGTTGATCGAATTCCCATGTCATTTACTATGCTAGTATGACATTAAATGATGCACGATTAAACTATTCAACCACCGAAAAAGAAATGCTAGAAATGGTGTTTGCATTAGAGAAATTTCGATCTTATCTTATTGGTTGTAAAATAATTGTTTTCACAGATCATCGCCGCTCTTAAATATCTTCTCACAAAGAAAGATACAAAAGCTAGACTAATTCGTTGGGTGTTACTTTTGCAGAATTTGACTTTGAAATCAAGGATAAGAAGGGCACGTAAAATGTTGTTGCGCACCATCCGCCTCGCCTAAATTTTGATACAATTACGTAACCATTTCCATTAAATGAATCATTTCAGGATGAACAATTAATGAGTGTGGAAGTATTACCATGGTATCTGATATAGTTAACTATCTTGTTACGGGTAAACTTTAGGAGCATTGGACTAAGCAGACAAGGCCAAATTTTTTACGTAAATAAAGAATTTCTTCAGGATGACCCTATCCTGTTCAAGTATATTGTGCAGATCAAATTATCGACGATGTGTCCCAGAAAATGAATTTCAAAATATCATTTCATTCCGCCATGAACAAGCGTGTGGAGGCCATTTCAAAGTCTAAGAAAACAAGCTACTAAAATATTACAATGTGGTTTCTATGACAACTATATTTCGAGATACTTACATTTTTGTTCTTCATGTGATAGGTGTCAACGAATGGGGAGCATTACACGAAGGAACATGATGCCACTAAACCCAATTTTAGTGGTTGAGATTTTTGACGTATGGGGTATCGACTTCATGGGACCCTTTCCCTTCTTTTGGTCATCAATACATATTGGTCATTTGTTGACTACGATCGAAATGGGTAGAAGCGATTAGCCCGTGTAGAACCAATGATCACAAGTGGTGATCGATTTTTGAAAAGCAACATTGTTTCACGCTTTGGATTCCCCGAGCGATAATCGGTGATGGTGGAGCCCACTTTTGTAACAAATCATTCAAAGCTCTTTTGACAAAGTATTCCATTACTCACAAAGTGACGACCCATATCATCCCGCAAACCGGGGCAAGTTGAGATCTCCAATCGAGAGATAAAGCACATATTAGAAAAAACGGTGAGACCAGGCGATTAAAAGATTGGTCATTAAGACTGGATGATGCATTATGGGCATATAGAACAGCTTTCAAGACTCCGATTGGGATGTCACCCTATAGGCTAGTATATGGAAAAGCTTGCCACCTACCTGTGGAACTCGAGCATCGTGCATACTGGGCCATTAAGAAATTCAACTTTGATACGCAGAAGCTAGCTCGAAAGAAGATTACAAAGTGTGAGAACTTGAAGAAATTCGTAATGATGCATACGAAAATGCCAAAATTTACAAAAAATAATGAAAGTCTTTCATGACAAGCACATTATGGAAGATCTTTCACACCAGGTCGAAAGTACTTTTTATTCAATTCTCGCTTGCACCTATTCCCAGTGTAAGTTGCGCTCTCGATGGATGGTCCCTTTATAGTTCATACTGTTTTTCCACATGGAGCAATTGAAATTAAGGATCCAAAGAACGGTGTAACTTTTAAGGTTAATGGTCAAAGATTAAAGTCATATCTAGAGTACCAACCACATGAAAATGACACCGAAATCGATTTGAGTGACCCGTCAAACTTGAATTGAGACTTTTCTTATCTATTTCTTCTTTTCGGTGATTTAAATTTGTGTGAAAGTGTGTTTATTTAATCATTCAATTTTCTTTTATCACTTCTAATTATGTATGCCTCAATTAGACAGATCCTCTTGAAACATCTCAGACAACTTCAACGTATACGATCTCATCTGAGAAGCCAGATACGATTTTACAAAACACATCGTATTTGGAAGCTACAACCTCCAGAGTTGGTATCCCAGGTTGAAGATCTAGAAAGACAACTCAGAGGAATAGAAGATGGGATATATAACTTCCAATTAGAGCTTGAGGTTAACTCAATAAGAGGACGAATGTAAGTTCATTTTTCTTTTTATTGTGTGTTTTCTTATTTTGTTCACTTTAATGTTTGATTTGATTTTACAGATTTGATTTTCTTTATTTAGTGTGTTTTGATTTTCTTTGTTTAGTGTGTTTTGATTTATTTTCCCGGTTAAGTGGCGGATAACTAGACTCGTGACAATCAAAGTCGGTTACTTTAGTTTCCCATAATAACTGATATTCTGAGAAGAAGGTATGGACAGAAACATGATTCTAGCAAAGCTTCACAAGCGATTTCCTTCACTTCCTCAGAATGCCCTCCTTACGATCTATAAAGCTCGGTCCGAACGCATGCGATTGCTTATGAGAAATAACGTTCCTGCTGACATCCGTTGGTTAATCGAGGCCAAGGTACGTTTGGCAGGTGAGTTACCTCCTAAATTTATTGCATACATGCCTGGTTGTGGTAAAGGAAACTACTCAAGAAAAAGAAGAGCTAAAAAACTTCATGTTAATTGTCATAAGTGTGCCAGGATGAAATGCGATAAAAAACCTTGTTCTTTCGGAATGATGTCTGATAATAGGGAAGATAAGATTCAATTCATTAGGGATGGCTTGAATAAAGAGTCATTGGATGATATCCTTTTGTCTCTTCAAACGCATCCAGTGGATACGCACAAACAAAGAATTCTCCGATTATGGCCATTATTTGAAAGAACGTGTCCGATATAGTCTTGGGAATCGACTATAAACGACCTATTTGCCGATTTATAAGAAAACGGATGGGAAGCCTATCCTCGACCCAGAGGCGTTCAAGCCGTTCTCGGACGTAAAACCGGAGGAAGATGTGAGCCACAATCACAACTACTTGTAAATATCCTTTTTCTTTGTTGTTTTATTTTTCGTTGTTTTATCTCACCGTTGTTTTATCAATTGCATTATTGTCTTTAATAATTGAGTGCTTTTTCTTTTACTATTTTCTTTTTGACTCTCGAGCCATGTGCTTTTTACGCGTTAATTGACATAGACATGCTACCTCCTATACATCTTTTGTAAATCATTGTCACCAAGATCCTTGAAATATGATCATTTTCTTTTAGACTCACAAATTGTTTTTGAGAAGCATCCCAATGGCAGCCTACTCCCAATAAACAATTCAAGAACATTTGTGCTCTCGGATTTAACTATGGCAAACATAAAGAGTTCGTTGAGGCGACCATCGATCTTGGTCAACGACATAAAGAAAGAAATTTGCATCCGATTTATGGAGGAGGTGACCGAGGGTTATCAAAACTAGTCTCGAAAGTCGTTTATCTCGAGAGGAGCCAAGTGTTAGGCATCATCCCAAGAAGCCTCAAACCGTTGCTTTGTATGTCCGACTCACCAACTGGAGAAGAGTTAGTTAGTTGTCTCGGTATGCAAGAAAGAATAATCGAAATGCTAAATCACGATGCTTTTATTTTCCTACCAGGAGATCTTGCAACTCAGAGGCACTAATCACATTAGCATCTTGGGCCCATCCGAACATTCATCGTAAAACCCATCGGTTTGTTAAATGTCAATAACTTTTATGATGGCTTCATCGCATTTCTTAACCATGCAATAAAAACCATTTCATCCCTTTCACAAATGAAAAAATCTTTATTTGTGCTCATCATCGCTAACGAGTTAATTGATCATTCAATGCTTATAGACTGAGCGGATCCCAAGACCTCTTGTCTTTGGAATGGCCAACTAATGATGGTAACAGTAGCCGTAATAAGAAGTGCAAATTAGATTTAACTCTCCGCTTGTAAATATTTTCTTCTGTGATCCAGCACTCAGGTGATGTCTTCTAAACCCTATTTTCTTTCAACATTGAGGACAATGTTTCGTTCTGGTTGGGGAGGGAATAGTTGACAATGTGGAATATCTCAATCTTGGTTTATTTTTTACTAATTTTTATTTTAGAAACTAACTGTGGTTAAATTTTTTTAGTCGAAGATGGCTGAATATGGAGTGCAGTGACTCTAGAAACGCATCTTCTTAAAAAAAAAAAAAAAAAAAAAACGTTTTGTGTGATCTTTTCATAATTAGATGACATGATAACTTTCAAATTTTAGTATTTGTATTATCTTTGGTCTTTAGTTATGTTACACCATGTTTGTTACTCTACATGTTGATGTTGGAGACAAATATAAGTTTCTTGAAAGAATGCACATGTCATAATAATTTCCAAGTGAGTTTTTGAGCCTGTTATTTTTCTTGGAGAGTAACCCTTTTTGCCCATTCTTCATTCAGCTTAGCAGTTTATTTCTTTATACATTATCTCCAAATTTCTGTTAAAAAAAAAAAAAAAAAAAAAAAAAAAAAAAAAAAACTAAAGTGCGTGTTGCCACATCCGAAGGTCCATCTAACTAGTAGATATGGAAGATTATTTAGAACCCTAAAAGATGACAGAAAGGCCATCTTTGGTCCGTTTGAGCCTTTCTAGCCAACCCTATTAATATGTATCCATAGTTAATCCCTTTGAGCCTTAAAAAAAAAAAAATAATAATAATAATAAAATAATAAAAATAAAGACTTTTTCTTTGGCAACCTATTATCTTGTCCCACTCCAATGTGGAGTATCACCTTATATTTTGTATTTCTCACCACCCATTTATGTTTGAAAATAGAGATAATTTTGTATAAAAAAAAAAAAAGGTGCTAAAAAAAAAAAAAAAAAAAAAGAGAAAAAGAAACAAAAGAAAAAAAATGTTTACAAAAAAAAATAAATAAATAAATAAAAAATAAAAAATAAAAAAAAAAATTAAAAAAAATCAAGTGAAAAGCACCTTACAATCTCCAAAGTTCTCTATTTTTCAAACATATATTTTATTTTTCCTATTATCCTTTCTTTGTTAGCCACGTCCCTAGCCTACGTTACGTCCTAATAAAAGTCCTTCTTGATTTTAGGGAACTATAGTCAAAATAAACTAGTTATATTGGTTGAAAAGATGTGGCAAAGCATACTATGAAAAAAAAAAAAAAAAAAAAAAAAAAAAAAGATGATGAATGTATTGGTTTGATTAGCATTGAAATCGTACTATTTCTAAGCTGAGGGCATATTTTTGTCACATTGGTGAGAGTGTGTGATATTATTTCTTTATTATTTTCACTCAAGCTACCATTCACTGGAGTGATTATTTTTGGGTTTAATTTCTTTGTGAACGTATTACTACTACCAGTGAGATTTTGGGGTTTGCATGTCATTCTTAAAAGTGACTCGATTACTAAAGTTGTGACAAAGTTTTCTAAACTGATTCATGTGGAGAGTTGATGTGGGAATGATATTTCTTTAGACTATAGATAATGCTTATACTTTTATTTGATTGTTATCATTAGTCTGATTGAATAAATACCACAGTATAAAAAAAAAAAAAAAAAAAAAATTTCAGCTTTGTTTTCGCTCAAATTGCTAGGGACTAGCAACAAGGGGGTGGGGGGGTGGGTTGTGTATTAGAAAGGGTTTATTTATAATGGAGAAAATCATCATTTTACACTCCAAGTCTCACTAACATCCCTATTTTTATGTCTTTAAGTCATTTGTAATTTAATTATGTATGTTTTATTTTAATTAAGTATTTTATGTATTTTAGGGGATATCATGGTCATTTCACAATAAACGAGAGATCAGATGGAAAAACGGACAACACTTTTGAACTCAGGACAGTCGAAAACCTTAGGAGGAGCATAAAAAGAAAAATGGATTGTTCACATATATACGGTGATGTTCACACATCTGACGGTTGATATATACTGATCGCACATCCATTCGTTCACCAGACTTTGTTCACATGTATCTTGTATCTTGGCGTGGCACTTATGCGATGACGTGGCACTATACGATGACGTGGCGGCATTTGATTGGACGAATGATGTGGCATTGACCGCTTATGTGGCATTGATCGATGACGTGGCGTTGATCGATGATGGCGTGTCACGAGCTTATCGACCAAAAATGTTGACCGGTGACGTGGCAGAATGTTAGTGGATGGAAAAAACGTGTGTACGGTACATGCATATACACAGAATAACAGCCCCGATGATGTGTTCCATCCAATAGGAATTTGCCACGTGGCGCAATCCTCGAGCGCCCAAATTGTTTTAACCGATGGCCATGATTTACTCGGTTTATCTATAAAAAGGGGCTCCCCCCTAATTTGACACCCTGAATCCATTTTTGGACTCCATTTTCTATAATTCCATCTCCATCTTGTATTTTCTACGTATTTTAATAAAATTCCCATTTTACCCCTAGTTCAAATATGAGTGGCTAATTTCCTTTCAAGCTTGGGTTGAAGGTGAAGTCTCAACATGCTCCATGGGCTTAATTTGGTAAATTTACTTTTCCTTCCCCTTTAATTTATGTGGTTGTTTTGACTTTTCGTAGACAGATAGTAATAATCTTTGTGCGGATATCTTGGAATAACCGCCTCCCTTAGCAAGGTTATTACTATTTGGCACGGGAAGCCCTTAGCACCATATCTATTAAAGTGTGGTTCATGATGAGTGGAAGTTCCCCCTTCATGATTTAATTGGTACTAATAATGAATATTAAGCCGATGGTACATGTTGAGACAGATCCGGAGATCCAAGCATTTATTTTAATAGTTTATTCCAATAGCTTTAATTCAAATTAATACATTGCCTACATAATTGTCATTATAAATCTAACCACCAACTCAGAAAATTAATTCTACACATAATTAAAATCCACCTCCTCGTGGGATCGACACTCGTCACCATTAATCTATTCTACAATAGATTCGTGCACTTGCGAGTTCAATAAAATTTGCACAACATTAACAACGGCTAGTTTTCAGCTCCAAGTATAAAATAGCTCAATTAAATTCAAATTAAAGCAGATCAAACAATTATCTTTAAGCTTGTTACTGAGAAACAATCCTTTTTTAGCATCAAACTTGTTTTATTTCATTGGTTCACAATTTAGAATTTCAATTGTAATCATATACATTGTGTGAGAGATTGATTGATTTTAAATCTTTATCATTGAGTGATTGTAAGTTTTGGAATACACTTGGGTTAAGAGATTGGGGATAATTTCTTATTGTAAAGGTTCATTGACACCTTTGAAGTCAATTGTAAGTGTTATTGAAGCCTTAGAGGCTTGCTTAGTGGAATCCTCAAGCCCGGTGAGCTTGGAGGTGTGGACGTAGGCACGGTTGGCCGAACCACGTAAAAATCTCGTGTTTGATCTCTCTTTCCTTATCTTTTTAATTTCGTGTATTGTTAAATTTATTGCTTTTAATTTTATTAAGACAATAGTTATAATTGTTGTGTGCTTAATTTTTTTTTAAAGAACCCAATTCATCCCCCTCTTGGGTAAGCCTAGTTAGTATTTCAATTGTGTGCTTAGATCATGTGCTTAATTGTAGGCAATTGGAAGTGTAATTTTAAGGAAGGAATGTTGTGCAATGGGTTAGAAAAGTGAGGAAAGAAGTTGGCTGTAGAAAAGTGGAAACAAGTCTGAAATAGTGCAGTGCTGTAACTGATGCTATAGCACCCATTGCTGTAGCAATCCTAGAGCAATTGGAGAGAAAATCTCGTGCAAATCCCAGAAAAATTATGTGATTTGCAGTTTTCTAATCTGAAAGATTCGTGCCCTAGATGTTCAGTTGCCATAGTTTTCAATTATAAAAGGAAGCGAACACAAGGAAAAAAGGAGAGCCGTCATTCACAAGAAAAACTTAGAAAAGAAAAAGAAAACAACAAAGAAACAGAAGATTCCAGGGCTACAAAGGAAGTTTCAGGCATGTGGAAAAAGAAATAGAGAAATCAGAAGGGCCACTCACTCTTATCTTATTATTTATTGTTTCTTTGATTCATAATGATGTATATAATGGTTGACACAATTTTTGTTTTTGTTTTGATATAAATTATGAACTGATTTTATTTGTGATTAAAGGATAAACAAGCTTGATGGTTATTGATTGAATTTATTGTGTTGCTGTATGATTGCTATAGCATTTTGTTTTGATAATGCTTAATTTAATTCATTATTTTGGCTGACCACCTATTTAGTGATACTAACTAAGAGAAAGCCACAAAAAAGCCAATTTTAATAGAATATATCAAAATAATACTTGGTTTTATGTTAGGTTTCCCAAGTTGAGGTAACTCAATTTGAATAAGGCCATGCCTAATTTAAAATTAGTGATGAACTAGACATAGGAAATCACCTTGTAGGGTATTAGAAAGCTATATCTTATAATACTATATCTTATAATACTATATCTTATGCGGCAAAACAACTGGTCATTGTTAGGTTGCATATAAATATAAGATGTCCAACAAGTAGCAATTGAGGATACATTAGAGTGCTACCTAATGCTGTAGTAATTGTTGTAGCAACAGTATTGTAACGAAAAAAAAAAGTCAAACCATTAAGTGAGTTCAATCACTGAACTGCATCATTTTTAGTGATTCCATTCTTGTGTGAGACGTGTTGGTTTATTTTACTGTATTTTATTTTCCTATCATTTTAAATTTTTTAGTTTAAGTTAATTGCTAAAAGAATTTGAGTTAATTTAATTCAATTTGCACCATAAGAATTGTCGTAGCAACTTTAATAGCACAAATTTTTGTGCAGACGATACTCAAATACTTATCACTTTATTACTTGTTGTGTACACTTGCGCACGGACATACACATATTTGGAATCCAACCAACAAGTTTTTAGAGTCGTTGCCGGGGATTGATTGTTTATTTCGATTTGTGAAATCAATTTTTGTAGTGTTTATTTAAGTTTTTGTTTAATTATTTTTCTTTTTTGGCAGATTGTTCTAGCAACTATTGCATGCACAAAGACAAATAGGTTAAGTTTCACTTTGATCCAGAAATCAAGAGGACTGTTAGGAGATTAAGAAAGGAGTAAAGAAATTTAAAAGCTACTTTAGCAATGATGACTTACAAAACATGGGAGATTTGAACAATCGAGGCAAATTGCAACCGCTGAATGCATAGGGAGGTCAGAATGGACAGCATGTTTATGGGCAACCAAGAAACAATATCATTCATATGGCAAATGACAGAGAAAGAGCCATTCGAGATTATACTGTTTTGACTTCTTAAGCTATACCTCTAGGCATAGTTAGACCTAAAATCTGAGCATATAACTTTGAGTTGAAACTAGTGATGTTTCAGATGTTATAAATTGTAGGTCAGTTTAATGGACTGCCATAAGAAGATCCTCATCTTCATCTCAAGTTATTTCTAGAGGTAAGTGATGCTTTTAAAATAGCTGAAACATTACAGGAGGCATTAAAGCTCAGACTTTGCCCATTTTCTTTGAGGGACTGAGCACGAGCATGATTAAATTCCCTACCACCAGACTCCATCACAACATGGAATGACTTGGTTGACATGTTTTTGATAAAGTATTTCCCACCCATTAAGAATGCCATGTTGAGAAATGAGATTGCATCTTTCTATCCATTGGAAGATGAGAGCTTGTATAATGCATGGGAAAGATTTAAAGAGTTGTTAAAAAGATGTCCACATCATGGTATTTCTTGCTGTATACAACTAGAAACTTTCTACAATGGTCTTAATCCAAGTACAAGATTGATGATGGATGCTCCAGCAAATGGAGCTTTGTTATCTAAATTCTACAATGAAGCTTATGAGATTTTGGAGAGAATAGCAAACAACAATTATTAGTGGCCACCGACTAGGTAAGCTGCAATGAGAGGTGCAGCTGGAGTGCATAATATGGATGCCCTGACAGTTTTATCAGCTCAAGTAACTTTATTAACAAACCTGGTGAAAGCTCTAACTATTACTCTAACAACAGTTAACCAAGTTGCAGAAGTGGCATGTGTTTATTGTGAAAAGGGGTATTTATTTGATAATTGTCCCAGGACTCCAGCTTCAGTAAATTATGTAGGAAATTACAATAAACAAAGCGATAACAATCTATATTCAAACACTTACAACCCAGGATAGAGGCAACACCCAAATTTCTCGTGGGGAAATCACAATTAGCTTGCTGCAGCAATTAGTGGATAAAACAGACTAGTACAACCACCTGGTAATAACTAGATCAGTTCTCTTCAAGCTTCAATTAAAGAGTATATTGTAAAGAATAAGGCAGTTGTCCAAAGCCAAGCTATGTCATTGAGAAACTTAGATAACGAAGTTGGACAGCTAGCTACAGCACTCAATAATAGACCTCAAGGAAGTTTACCCAGCAATACAGAGGATCCAAGAAGAGAATGAAAAGAGCAATGCAAAGTGATAAATCTAAGATCTGGAAAGGATGTGCATATTCTAGTAGGTATGCCAAAAAAGAGAAGTGAACCTCTTCAGATTTAAAAAGAAGTTCAAAATGAGTAAGAGCTTGTTACTTCCACCAATTAACACACAGGTGAGATTAATACGGTTGCAGCACCTGCAGAAACAGATGAGCCACTATCTATCAGCAGGGTTGCTGCAGAATCATCAGCTACAATAGAAAAAAGCAACGCAAGTGAAAAACAATCTCTGCAGTGAACTGCAGCACAACAGTTTAGACATCCACCATCATTTATACAAAGATTTCAGAAGCAAAAGCAAGATAAAAAAATTCAGTAAATTTTTAAAGGTTTTGAAACAACTTCATATTAATATTCCATTTGTTGAAGCTTTGAAACAAATGCCTAATTTTGAGAGTTTTTAAAAGACATCTTGGCAAAAAAAGGAGGTTAAGAGAATTTGAAACTGTTGTTTTAACACAAGAATGCAGCCAAATCCTTCAGAGCAAAATACCTTAGAAACTGAAAGATCTAGGAAGCTTCACAATTCTTTGTTCCATAGGAACCAAATTAAGTGGAAAAGCACTTTGTGACTTGGGGGCTAGCATCAATCTCATGCATCTTTCAATTTTCAAGTAATTAAGCGTTGGAGAATGCAAACCCACAATAGTAACTTTACAACTTGCATATAAATCTCATGCGTATCCAGAAGGGAAGATTGCAGATGTGTTGGTAAAAGTGGATATATTCATTTTTCCAGTGGATTTCTTTATGCTGGACTTTAAGGCAGATAAAGAGGTACCAATCATCTTGGGAAAACCTTTCTTAGCCACGAGAAAGACTCTCATTGATGTGCAAAAAGGAGAGTTAACAAGGAGGGTCAATGATCAGCAAGTTACATTTAATGTGTTAGATGCCATGAAGAATCCTCGATGAGATGGATTCTACAATTTCATTAGTGTTGTAGATCGTGTTGTATTTAAGCGGTAGACAATTGCTGCAGTAACATGCAATTTCATGTTGTGACATTTGATGATGAAGATAATGACACAATTGATATAGCATGGCTAAGAGAGAAACAACAATTCAGTCTCTGGTGAATCATATGAGGATTCCTTGAACAACTTGGAGAATGTGTTTATAAGATGTGATGAGACAAATCTAGTTTTCAATTGGGAAAAGTATCATTTCATGGTGCAAGAAGGAATAGTTTTCAACCATAGAGTTTCAAGGAAGGGAATTGAAGTGGATAAGGTAAAAATAGAGGCATTGACAACCTTCCACCAACCATCTCAGTTAAGGGCATAAAAAGTTTTTTGGGTCATGCTGGTTTCTATAAGAGATTCATTAAGGATTTCTTAAAGATAACCAAGCCCTTATGTATGTTACTTGAGCATGACAGACCATTCAAATTTGATGATAGTTATTTGAAGGCCTTTGAGGAATTAAAAAAAATCCTTATGACAGCACCTGTTATTATAGCACTAGACTGGAGCATGCCATTTAAGTTGATGTGCGACGCCAACAATCATTTTGTGGGATCAGTCCTACAGAGGAAGAATAAGATTTTTCATTCAATTTATTTTGCCAGCAAGACACTAGTAAATACTCAGCTCAATTACATAACCACTGAAAAAGAACTATTAGTTGTTGTGTTTGCATTTGATAAATTCAAAGTATATTTAGTTAGTACTAAGGTAAATGTCTATCTGACTACTTGGTAATAAAATACTTGATTTCAAGAAAGATACCAAGCCGAGACTAATAAGATTGATTCTTTTACTATAAAAATTTGATTTGGAGATTAAAGACAGAAAAATGACTAAAAATCAGGTAGCAGATCATCGATCACGATTGGAGGCAGATGCAAGCACTCATTCCAGACAAGCTATCACAAAAGCTTTTCCTAATGAGCAGTTTGAATACTTCAACATGCACCAAAGCTACAGCAGTTAAGATTTCCATGGTATGTAGACTTTGCTAATTACCTAGTGAGTGGATTGATGCCACCTAACTTAACCTACTAGCAAAAAAAGAATTTTCTCAATGATGTCAAAACCTATCAATAGTATGACCCTTACTTATACAAGGTGTGTTCAAATAAGATCATTACAGCATGGAGGACATTTTGGAGGTTACAAAAAACAAAAAAGTGTTACAAGCATGTTATTATTGGCCTTCTATCTTTAAATATGCTTATCAATTTGTTCAATATTATGATAGGTGTCAAATAACAGGAAACATCTCTCAAAAGCATGAGATGCCACTCACCAACATTCTAGAAGTGGACCTTTTTGATGTCTTGGAGATAGATTTCATGGGACCCTTCCCACCTTCTTTTGGCGACTTATACATTTTGGTGGCTGTGGATTATGTATCCAAATGGGCGGAGGCTGTAGCCTTACCTACAAATGATGCCAAGGTAGTGGTGAAATTTCTTCAGAAGAATATTTTCTCAAAGTGTGGGACTTCTAGGGCTATAATTAGTGATGAAGGGACTCATTTTTGTAATAGGGTATATAGCATTGGTCACATGTAGGATCAAGCACAAGATTGCCACAGCATATCACCCTCAATTAAATGGTGAGGAAAAAATTTCCACCCAAGAAATCAAGAATATCTTGGAAAAAGTGGTGAACCCAACTAGAAATGATACTTTATGGGCCTACCGTATAGCATACAAGACACCATTTGATATGTCTCCATATAGAATTGTCTATGGAAAAGCTTGTCATTTACCTTTAGAGTTGGGGCATAAGGCATATTAGGCATTAAAACAATTTAACATGGACATGCATGCTGCAGCAAAACATAGGAAGCTCCAACTATGTGAGTTAGAAGAGTTAAGGTTGTTCTCTTGTGAAAATATAAGGATTTACAAAGAGAAAACAAAATAATGGCATGACAAATACATTCAGCAAAGAAGTTTGGTCCCAGGCCAACACGTTTTGCTCTACAATTCAAGATTGAAGCTATTCCCAGAGAAGCTGAAATCAAGATGGTCAAGTTATTTTAGACTTATCAAAGTCTATCCTTGTAGTGCCGTGGATCTTAAGGATAAGAGAATGGGTCAAGAGTTCATGGTTAATGGACAACGAGTCAAACATTATATTGGAGATGCCATGAATGACTTAAGAGAGGATTTATTCCTTAAAGATCCAACTTGAGGAAGTAAGGGAAGGTCAGGCCAAAAGACCTTAATTCAAGCGCTAGTTAGGAGGCAACCCAATAAGGGAAGTATTTTAGATTTTAAGTGTTACTTTGGTTATTAATTATTTATTTAATTTTATTTATTTATTTCATTTTCACTATATATTAAGGGTTGAATTCATTACTCTGATGCATTTGATTTCTTTGATTTTTGTAGTTGAATTCATTCCGAAAAAAAAGTAGGAGCTTTACTGTAGATTGGTACAGCATCAGACTAATTGCTGCAGCAAGAATGCAAAGTGGTAAAAGGGACTAAAAAAAAAAAGGAAATTTTTACCATTGGGAATAAATATGACAGCTGGCAAAACAATTCAAATTAGAGTTAATAAGGGATTACATAATCCCTAAATTTTTGAATTTGATTATTTTACCTGTTTAAATTGATTCGGTTTTGAATTTAAAATGTTCCTCTTTCCAACTTTATAACAATTAATTCTTTAATTAATTCCTTTTCTAATTTTTCCATTTATTTACTTTTACCAATACTATATATTAAGGGTTTACTATGCCTTAGGCTTCTCACTCAAAATCTTTATTCCCTTCATTTGCAGCTTTTAAAAGGACCACAACATCGTGTGAGACCAACTTGTCCCCTTCACACCCCACAATATAACCCTCAGTGTTTCCATCATGACGAGATATAAGTCAACCGCAGCTAAACTGAAAGACCTTTCTAGCTTTCATAGCTACAAGGCCGAGGACAAAATGTGACGAATTTATCAAGCCAAGAAAGATTATGGAGGAAAAAGGTTTCCAATTCCATCCACAACCATCCAGGACATGCAATACAATTTATGCTGCTGCAGTAAGAAGAGGGTGGTTAGACTTTTGTGCCCACCCTAGGGACCCAGTACTGCCGATAGTAAAGGAATTCTATGCCAATAAGTTATGACAGGTGTTGGGTGATTTCTTAATATATAAGTGTCAGTACGTAAGTGTGCACAACAAGTAATAAAGTGATAAGTATTCGAGTATCGTCTCCACAGGGACTGATACTATAAGAATTGCTATAACAAATAATTGTAGTTCAATTTTAATTAAATCAAATTCTTTTCAACAACTAAATTAAACTAAGAAATATAAATAACAGAAAATAAAGTGCACTAAAATACATCAACACGTCTCACACAAGGATGTAATCACTAAAATGATGTAGTTTAGTGAATTAACTCACTTAATGGTATTGACTATTTTTTCTGCTACAGTATCGTTGCTACAGCAATTACTACAGTACTGGGCATAATCCTAATGCATCCTCAGCTATCGCTTGTTGGATTTCTTATATCTATATGCAACCTAACAATGACCAATTGATAAATCATACAAGATATAGCATTATGTGATCAAGGTTCCTAATTATCCTACAAGGTGAATCCTCTTGTCTGGTTCATCACTAATTTTAAATTAAGCATAACCCTATTTAAATTGAGTTAACCCAACTTGGGAAATCTAGTCTAAAACCAAGTATTGCTCTGATATTTTCCACTAAAACAGGCCCTTTTGTTGCTCTCTCTTAGATTGTATCACTAAATGGGTGGTCAGCTGAAATAGTGAATGAAATTAAGTACTATTAAAACA
Organism: Luvunga scandens; assembly: GCA_030449905.1. Taxonomy (NCBI): domain Eukaryota; kingdom Viridiplantae; phylum Streptophyta; class Magnoliopsida; order Sapindales; family Rutaceae; genus Luvunga; species Luvunga scandens. Next base: position 86,716 of record JASUUG010000209.1, read on the forward strand.
AAAATGCTATAGCATCATGCAGCAACACAATAGTTTCAGTTAATAAATCATCAAGCTTATCATTCACTCAACCACAAATAGATTTAGTTAATGATTTGTATCAAAACAGAAAATAAAACCAATTCAGCCATCATATACATCATCATGAATAAAAAAAACAAAGAGAATATACATAGAGGTGAGTGATCCTTTAGATTTCTTGATCTTTCTTCTTTATGCCTACAACTTCTAATTAGCCATTGAATTTCTCTTCTCTTTGCTGTTTTTTTTTATTTTCTCATTATTTTCTTATGGTTAACGACTCTCTCTTTTCTTTTGTGTGCGCTTTCTTTTATAATTGAAAACTAGGGCAACTGGACGCCTAAGACATGCATCTTCTATATTTGGAAACTGTAGATCGCAGATTTTTTCTGAGATTCTGGTAAATTTTTCTCCTCTGTTATTCTAGGATTGCTAAAGCAATCGTGCTACAACAATGGTGCTACAGCAATGCACTGTTTCAGACTAGTTTTTACTTTTCTGCAGCCAATTTCCTTCTTTATTTTTCCAAGCCCATTGCACAGTATTTCTTTTTTTAATTTACACTTCCAGTTGCCTATAATGTAAACATATAATCTAAGCACACATAATTTATTCCAAAACCATCTAATTTATTGCAAATAACTAAAAATAGATAAATATGTAAAATTAAGCTAAAATGCAACTAAAAGATATCGTTTACTCTCTAAGTAATCTTGATTTAAGTCTAAAAGTGCCATTGATAACTCTCATTTCATAGATTTCATAGAGTTATCAGCACGACCAACACACAATATGGGTAAGAAATTCTCAGGTTCTCTTAGAACCACGAGTCATTAATGCCTTTTATAATTTACCCTTTGATGTTGATTGTGAATATTCCAATATGTTTGGAACAATGACCAATAAGAAATGGAATGATGTGTATAGGGCCTTGACTATGGAGGTATTTCTTGGGCCAATAAGGAGGCTAGAGTAGTGAATAGGATAGACTTTAAGCCGATTGCAAAAGTGTGGGTAAAATTTCTAAAGTCTAGACTGATGCCCACCACACACACTACTATAGTGTCTCAAGAGAGATTGGTTCTCTTGTATGTTCTCTTTAAGGGTCTGCCAATAGATGTTGGAACCATTATAGATAGAGAAATTAAGGATTATGCTATGAAGAAGAACAAAACTACAGGTTTGTTGTTTCTTTCCCTCCTTACAAGCATTTGCATTGTCTCTAGAGTACATATCTCTGCTAAAGATGAGAGAATTAAAAATGAAGGAGTATTCATTTCTCAAACAATTGAAAGAATTATTAGAGAACCCGCTGTTGTTGGAGCAACACCAGAGCCTGTTACTGTAACTAAAGCAAGGAGAGCCTTAAGACTTGAAAAAGATTTCAGGAATTGAGTGACAGCATCACCCAATGTGCTGAAGCACAACGAAGGGAGAGTGATCGGTTCTAGACCTACCTAAGGCACCTTGAGAATCATGTGCATAAATTTGCTATGTACATGAAAGATAAGAACAAAAATCTTCCTAATAACTTGTTGCAGCAGTTTAACTTTGACAAAGTAGCAGAGAAAGCTCCAGCAGCAAAACCAACAGCTAGTGAAGAAGAATCTAACTCTAAAGAAGAACCACCGTTAGCTGAAGAACAAAGATAGGAGGAAGTAGCCGAACAAAAAGAAGAAGAGGAAATAGAGGAACAGTAAGAGAAAGAGGAAGAGGATCAGGGAACAGCTGATGAATCAGAAGAGGAGTAGAAGGAGGCATATACAGTGGTGCCCTTTAAACGAAAAAGGTAAGCCCATCATCCGAGAAGAAAAATAGGAAACAGAGGAACAGTAAGAGGAAGAGGAAGAGGATCAGGGAGCAGCTGATGAATCAGAAGAGGAGCAGAATGAGGCACATGCAGTGGTGCCCTCTAAACGATGAAGGTAAGCCTATCATCAAAGAAGAAAAGTAGGAGACAAAGGATGATTAGAAAGATGAGCCACCAAAGCTCTCCTGCAAAGGCAAGGAAATAGTCCTCAATAAAAAAGACTCTGAAAATGACCAAGAGGAGATTGATGCTAAAATTGAAGTAGCAGTTACTAGGGTTACGCGAACGGCTACTGAGAAATAGAGCTTGTTGGATATCATTGCTGAGATAAATACTCAGAAAACTGCTCTAGCCGCTTCACAAAGAACTCCATCAAAATCTCCGGTAACAACACTAGTTAGAAATGGGGCCAACAAGCATAAAGGGACATAGCAGTTTGGAGGTGCTACAGCACCAGAAACGCCATACCCAAAACGTACACGATCACATCAACCCAAGATGCTAGAGCTAGTTGGAAACCCTCCAGCCAATTTCCCTACACCTAAAAAGAACAAATCATCTGTTGCTGCAACTGAACTTCCACAAGGATCACCCAAGGACAGTTTCTGCAGTTTTACAAAAAAAAATGACCTTCTCTACCAGTTGCTGCAATAATTCTGCAACAACAAGGGAGTGCCCCTACCAGCTTTAATTTTTCACGTCTTTCTTAGAAACTTGTGTTGTTATTTATTTCTATTATGTTGCTTTATTTGTTTATGACGTTTTGTTTTCTTGATTAGCATGCTTGGTTTGTTTGGTTTTCTTGCATTTTGAGTGTTTCTATGTGCATGTAAGGAGACAACACCTCTCAAGTTTGGGGGGAACGTGTTGGAATAAGAATAGGCTTATGCTGTGTGCTCTATTTATATTTGTGAATATGTATGTAAAGGATCTGTTATCTAAGTTTACATATGGTTTGAGTACCTAATGAGGATAAATTGAGTGTTGAGTATCAAATTTTGTGATTACCAAGTAGGGGTAGTTCAAATATGAAGGCTGAATTTCTATCTCAACACTAAGCCTTGATTAAGTTTTGTGAGAATGCTGTAGCAGAGCCATGTTTGCAAGGGTACAAAAATATATTGTACGGAAGTGAATAAATTCTGCTCCAATGGTTGCAGTGCCTGAGTAGCCAAGGCTGCGTATGTACCCATATTCAGACTTGAGTCCAAAGGCAACAAATACTATGAGCATTGTTGTAGCAGGACTGAAAAAAATAAATAAAAAAAATTATTTTATTTTAGGTCCTCTGCCTAGGATCTTGAGTAACTATGTTTGTTTGTGAGCCTCATGTTTAGTCTTGAGTTCAAAGGTGACTTTAGATAAGACCTTGTTATGAGCCTTGCTGCAGCAACTCTAATTTATACATTGATTGAGTAATTGGGTGTCATCACCACAAGTGAAGATATTCACATGAAAAATCAAAGATACATTGAAGAGAATTTAGTTATCAATTGATTGAAAAAAAAAAGGAAAAAAAGAAAGAGAAAGTTTATTGTTGTACCACAGTTTGAATTTATTATGATCTCTGCCCCTGTACATTAATCCATTAATTCCTGCCCTTAAGTATGTTGTAGTAGTTGTGTAATACTGTAGTATCTCTTGACTTGATTGAAGTGGCACACACACACTTTGGATGGAATGAGGCCAAAGTCTAGAACTGACTTGCTATGGCAATCTTGCATGATTAAAAAGTGTGATTTAAGGATTAGAAAATCCTTGCAAAAGTGATAATAGAGCTTGGTATATGTTGCATGATTGTGTGTTTAGAATGTTTGTATGATGTTATTACTTGAGGACAAGTAATGGTTTAAGTTTGGGGGTATGATAACTCTATGAAATGAGAGTTATCTATAGCACTTTTGGACTCAAATCAAGATTACTTAGAGAGTAAATGATGTGTTTTAGTGTATTCTAGCTTAATTTTGCATACTTATCTATTTTAAGTTTACTTTCAATAAATTAGGTTATTTTGGAATAAATTGTATGCTTAGATTATGTGCTTAATTGTAGGCGATTGGAAGTGTAATTTTAAGGAAGGAATGTTATGCAATGGGCTTGGAAAAGTAAGGAAAGAAGTTAGCTACAAAAACGTGGAAACAAGTCTAAAATAGTGCAGTGCTATAGCCGATGTTGTAGCACCCATTGCTGTAGCAATCCTAGAGCAATCGGAGAGAAAATCTCGTGCGAATCCCAGAAAAATTATGCAATCTGCAGTTTCCTAATCTGAAAGATTCATGCCTTAGACATCCAATTGCCCTAGTTTTCAATTATAAAGGAAGTACACATAAAGAAAAAAGGGAAGCCATCATTCACAAGAAAAACTTAGAAAAGAAAAAGAAAACATCAAAGAATCAGAAAATTCCAGGGCTACAAAAGAAGATTTTTGGTGTGAGGAAAAAGAAATAGAAAAATCAGAAAGGCCACTCACTCTTATCTTATTATTTATTGTTTCTTTGATTTATAATGATATAGATGATGGCTGAAACAGTTTTTGTTTCTGTTTTGATATAAATTATGCACTGATTTTATTTGTGGTTGAGTGATAAACAAGCTTGATGGTTATTGATTGAATTTATTGTGTTGCTGCATGATTGCTATAGCATTTTGTTTTTATAATACTTAATTTAATTTACTATTTCGGCTGACCACTCATTTAGTGATACAAGCTCAGAGAGAGCCACAAAAGGGCCTGTTTTAGTGGAACATATAAAAACAATACTTGGTTTTAGGTTAGTGTTGTGCAAATTTTATTGAACTCGCAAGCGCACGAATCTATTGTAGAATAGATCAATGGTGACGAGTGTCGATCCCACGAGGAGGTGGATTTTAATTGCTTGTAGAATGAATTTTCTGAGTTGGTGGTTGGATTTATAATGACAATGATGTAGGCTATCTATTAATTTAAATTAAAGTGGCAAGAATAAGCTATTAAAATGAAATGCTTAGATCTCCGGATCTGTACTAAACATGCACCATCAGCTTAACATTCATTATTATTACCAATTAAATCATGAAGGGGGATTTTTCACTCCTCATGAACCACACTCTAATAGATATGGTGCTAAGTGCTTCCCGTGCCAAATAGTAATAACCTTGCCTGGGGAGGCGGTTACTCCAGCTGATATCCAGACAAGATTATTACTATCTGTCTACGAAAAGTCAAAACATCCACATAAATTAAAGGGGAAGAAAAAGTAAATTTACCAAATTAAGCCCATGGAGCATGTTGAGACTTCACCTTCAACCCAAGCTTGAAAGGAAATTAGCCACTCATAATTGAACTAGGGGTAAAATGGGAATTTTATTAAAATACGTAAAAAATACAAGATGGAGATGGAATTACAGAAAATTGAGCTCAAAAATGGATTCAGGGGTGTCAAATTAGGGGGGGAGCCCCCTTTTTATAGATACACTAAGTAAATCATGGCCATCGGATTAAAACAATTTAGACGATCAGGATTGCGCCACGTGGCAAGTTCCTATTGGATGGAACACATCATCAAAGCTGTTATTCTGTGTATATGCATGTAACGTACACACATTTGTTCGGTCTACTAACATTCTACCATGTCGCCGGTCATTATTTTGGTCCAATAGGATCGTGACACGTCATCAGTCAACGCCACATCATCAGTCGATGCCACATAAGCGATCAAGTTCAAATCATTCATCCAATGAAATGCCACCACGTCATTGTATAGTGCCACGTCAGCATACAATATAGGTGAACAGTACAGTGAACAGTGTCATGTACAGTACCGTATATGTGAACAATACTATTTATCTTTTTATGCTCCTCCTTAAGTTTTCAACTGTCCTAAGTTCAAAATTACTGTCCGTTTTTCCATTTGATCCCTCGTTCATTGTGAAATGACCATGATATCCTTAAAATACTTAATTAAAATAAAACATACATAATTAATTTATAAGGGACTTAAAGACATAAAAGTAGGGATGTTAGTGAGACTTGGAGTGTAAAATGATGATTTTCTCTATTATAAATACACACTTTCTAGTACTCAATACACCCTGAACCAGCTTGTTGCTAGTCCCTAGCAAATTAAGCGAAACAAAACTCAAACAAAAATGAAAATTTTTTTTTAAACAGTTTTATTTATTCAATCAAATTAATGATAACAATCAAACAAAAGTATAAGCATTATCTACAGTCTAAAAAAATATCATCCCCACATCAACTCTCCACATGAATCAGTTTACAAAACTTTGTCACAACTTCAGTAATCGAGTCCGGTAGTGGTGATACTCTCACAAAGAAATTAAACCAAAAAATAATCACTCCAGTGAATGGTAAATTGAGTGAAAATAATAAAGAAGAAATATCACACACTCTCACCAAAGTGATAGAAATATGCCCTCAGCTTAGAAATAGTACGATTTTAATTAAAAAATGTTAATCAAACCAATATATTCATCATCTTTTTTTTTTTAATATGCACTACCACATTTTTTCAACCCGTATAACTAGTTTCTATTTCAGATTATAGTTCCCTAAAATCAAGAAGGACTTTTATTAGGACGTAACGTAGGCTAGGGATGTGGTCAACAAAGAAAGGATAATAGGAAAAACAAAATATATGTTTGAAAAATAGAGAACTTTAGAGATTATTAGGTGCTTTTCACTTGAATTTTTTTTTTCTTTTGTTTTCTTTATTTTATTTATTTATTTATTTATATACATATTTTTTTTCTTTTGTTTCTTTTTCTCTTTTTTTTTATAGTACCTTTTTTGTGAATGCAAAATTATCTCTATTTTCAAACATAAATGGGTGGTGGGAAATACAAAATATAAAGTGATACTCCACATTGGAGTGGGACGAGATAATAGGTTAACAAAGAAAAAGTTTTTATTTTTATTTTATTATTATTATTTTTTTTTTTTTAAGGCTCAAAGGGGTTAACTATGGATACATATTAATAGGGTTGGCTAGAAAGGCTCAAACGGACCAAAAATGGCCTTTCTACCATCTTTTAGGGTTCTAAATAATCTTACATATCTACTAGTTAGATGGACCTTCAGATGTGGCAATACACACTTTAGTTTTTTTTTTCTTTAAACTAAGGAAATCTAGAGATAATGTATAAAGCAATAAACTGCTAAGCTGAATGAAGAATAGGCAAAAAAGGTTATTCTCCAAGAAAAATGACATGCTCAAAAACTCACTTGGAAATTATTATGACATGTGCATTCTTTCAAACAACTTATATTTGTCTTCAACATCAACATGTAAAGTAACAAACATGGTGTAACATAACTAAAGACCAAAGATAATACAAATACTAAAATTTGAAAGTTATCATGTCATCTAATTATGAAAAGATCACACAAAATACTTTTTTTTAAAAAAATTTTACCCCAAACCTATTCTTAGTCATGAAAATTATAACATGCAAAATGGTGAAAATGACATAGAAAAACTAATTGGTAAAAGAAGTTAGAAAAATCACACTTAAAATGATTGTTAAAGCAAGAAATGTCTGAATTTTTTTTTTAATAATAAGAAGATGCGTTTCTAGAGTCACTACACTCCATATTCAGCCATCTTCGCCTAAAAAATTTAGCAACAGTTAGTTTCTACAAGAAAAATTAGTAAAAACTACACAAAGATTGAGATATTCCACAATTGTCAACTATTCCCTCCCCCCAACCTGAACGGAACATTGTCCTCAATGTTGAAAGAAAATAAGGTTTAGGAGACATCACCTGGGTACTGCATCACAGAAGAAAATATTTACAAGCGGAGAGTTAAATCTAATTTGCACTTCTTACTACGGCTACTGTTACCATCATTAGTTGGCCATTCCAACACGAGGGTCTTTGGATCTGGCTCTGGTCTATAAGCTTGTAACATATCAAGTAACTCATTAGTAGTATGAGCATAAATAAAGATTTTTTTCGCTGTGAAAGGGATGAAATGGTTTTTTATTGCATGGTTAAGAAATGCGATGAAGCCATCATAAAAGTTATTGACATTTAACAAACCGATGGGTTTTTTATGAATGTTTAGATGGGCCCAAGATGCTAATGTGATTAGTGCTTCTAGAGTTGTAAGATCTCCTGGTAAGAAAATAAAAGCATCAGCATGATTTAGCATTTCAGTTATTCTTTCTTGCATACCTGAGACAACTAACTCTTCTCCAATTGGTGAGTCAGATACACAGCCCAACGGTTTGAGGCTTCTTAGGATGATACCTAACACTTGGCTCCCTCTGAGATAAGCAGCTTCTGAGACTAGTTTTGATAACCCTCGGTCACCTCCTCCATAAACCAAATGTAAATTTCTTTCTGCTATGCGTTGACCAAGATCGATGGCTGTCTCAACGAACTCTTTATGTTTGCCATAGTTAAATCCAGAGAGCACACAAATGTTCTTGAATTGTTTATTGGGAGTTCCTGCCATTAGGATGCTTCTCAAAAATAATTTGTGAGTCTAAAAAGAAAAGATCATATATCAAGGATCTTGGTGACAATTGTTTACAGCTGTATAGGAGGTAGCATGTCTATGTCAATTAACGCGTAAAGCACATGGCTCGATTGTCCAAAATAAAATAGTAAAAGAAAAAGCAAACAATTATTAAAGACAATAATGCAATTGATAAAACAACAGTGAAATAACACAACAGTAAAATAAAACAATAGTAAAAGGGTATTTACAGGTAGTTGTGATTGTGGTTCACATCTTCCTCTGGTTTTACGTCCAGAAACGGCTTAAACGCCCTCTATGGGTCGAGGATAGGCTTCCCATCCAGTTTTCTTATAAACTGGCAAACAGGGTCATTTATAGTCAAATTCTTTAGACTATATCGAACACGTTCTTTCTGAAATAATAGCCATAACTGGAGAATTGCTCTTTGTACGTATCCACTATGATGCGTTTCAAGAGACCAAAGGACATCATCCAATGACTCTTTATTCAAGCCATCCCTAATGAATTGAATCTTATCTTCTATGTTATCAGACATCATTCTGAAAGAACAAGGATTTTTATCGCATTTCATCCTGGCACACTTATGACAATCAACATGAAGTTTTTCAGCTCTTCGTTTTCTTGAGTAATTTCCTTTACCACAACCAGGCATGTATGCAATAAATTTAGGAGGTAACTCACCTGCCAAACGTACCTTGGCCTTGATTAACCAACGGATGTCAGCAGGGATGTTATTTCTCATAAGCAATCGCATGCGTTCGGACCGAGCTTTATAGATCGTAAGGAGGGCATTCTGAGGAAGTTAAGGAAATCGCTTGTGAAGCTTTGCTAGAATCGTGTTTCTATCCATACCTTCTTATTAGAATATCAGTTATTATAGGAAACTGAAGTAACCGACTTTGATTATCATGGAGTACCATTATCCGTCACTTAACCGAGGTAACAAACTAAAGAACTCAAAGAAGAAAAGAAAAGAAAAATAATAATTTCACAATCCTCCTCTTATTGAGTTTATCTCAAGTTTTATTTGGGTGTCGTAGATACCTCCCTCAATTTCTCTGAGTTGTCTTTCTAGATCTTCAACATGGGATATCAACTCTAGAGGTTGTAGCTTCCAAATACGATATGTTTTACAAAATCGTATCTGGCTTCTTAGATGAGATTGTATACGTTGAAGTTGTCTAAGATGTTTCAAGAGGATCTGTCTAATTGAGGCATACATGATTAGAAGTGATAAAAGAAAATTGAGAATGATTAAATAAACACACTTTCACACAAATTTAAATCACCAAAAAGAAGAAATAAATAAGAAAAATTCTTAATTCAAGTTTGGTGGGTCACTCAAATCGATTTTGGTGTCTTTTTTCATGTGGTTGGTACTCTAGCTATGGCTTCAATATTTGACCATTAACTTTAAAAATTACACTTTTCTTTGGATCCTTAATTTTAATTGCTCCATATGGAAAAACAGTGTGGACTAAAAAGGGATCAGTCCATCGAGAGCGTAACTTACATGGGAATAGGCGCAAGCGAGAATTGAATAAAAGTACTTTCTGACCTGGTGTGAAAGATTTTCTTATAATTTGCTGGTCATGAAAGACTTTCATTTGCTGTTTGTAAATCTTGGCATTTTCGTATGCATCATTACGACTTTCTTCAAGTTCTGCCAGCTAAATTTTCTTTCTGAGCCCTTTATAGTCCACATTGTTGACTTTCTTGATGGCCCAGTATGCACGATGCTCAAGTTTTGATGGTGATTCTGATGATGGACTCAGTTTCTTCTCTGATAGTGCTAGTTGCTCCACTCTTGACTTCCATTTGTTAATATCCATGGATGGTGCTAAATCAAGTAGGGCGTTAACCTCATCTACTGATCTGTCAATATCAAAATTTAAACCAAAGTGAGTTAAACATGTTTGTAAAGGGTCATCATTAAGGTTTGAAAGAAAAGGTTTATCAACTAATTCTTCTATTAAATCCACATCAACAATTTCATCATCTACATTGTGAGGTTGTTTGGCAATGTTCAAGATATTTAGCTCCATCGTCATATTGCCAAAGGACAACTGCATATTTCCAGCCCTGCATTGAATGTGAGTATTAACAGTTGCCAAGAAAGGTTGACCTAAGATAATGGGGATATGCTTCCTTGAATCCTAGACTGGTTGAGTGTCAATTACAATGAAATCAACAGGAAAATAAAACTTATCTACCTGTATAAGCACGTCCTCCACAATACCACGAGATTTTTTCATGGACCGATTTGCAAGTTGTAACACCACTGGAATTGGGTGTAATTCTCCCAGTCCAAGTTTCACAAACACTAAGTAAGGCAACAGATTTACACTAGCTCCTAAGTCCAACAAAGAATTCTCAATTGTGTGGTTCTCTATACTACATAAAATAGTGGGGGAGCCTAGGTCTTTGTATTTTAGAGGAATTTTGTGTTGGAGTATAGAGCTCACGTTTTCTGTTAAAAATGCCTTCTTTTGAACATGAATGTTTCTCTTTTTAGTACAAAGGTCTTTAAGAAACTTGGCATAAAATGGCACTTGTTTTATAGCATCAAGCAAAGGGATGTTAACACTTACCTGTTTAAAGATTTCAAAAATCTCACTTGTGGATTTTCCCTTCTTTGCTTTAGTTAACCTCTGGGGAAATGGAGCTTTGGGAACGTATTCTCATGGGTTGGTTTCTTCTTTCTCCTTTGATGACGAGTCTTTTGTATTTATCGATATAATTTGAGTTGTTTTTGTCACCGGTATCTCCACTTTGTTGTCGACTTCTTTTCCTTTTCGCAAGGTCATGATGGCTTTGACCTCCCCATGCTGCTAAGGTGAACCGGTGCTTACTTCATGCACTCCTTTAGGATTAGGCACTGGTTGACTTAGAAATTTGCCTTTCTCAATAGTTATTGCCAAGGTCTGAACTGAAAAAGCAAGTTGTCCCACCATTTTTTCAAGGTTTGAAACTGATTAGGTTTGTAAGTTAAAGCCCGCTCTTATCTCATTTCGCAGTTCATCAATGGTGCGGTTTTGTTGCTCGATTTTGGAGTGAATAAGATTCTTGAAATTCTAGAATGCATCTTCCCATGGTCTAGGCTGATAATAGTTTGGGTTCTAATTGTATGGTCTAAATGGTGGTTGAAAGGCTTAAAGATTTTGAGGAATTGGTTGCATTGGTGGAGCTGGAGCTGAAGCTGCTGGTCCATTCTATTGGAACCCCTGAGACCATGAAAAATTGAGGTGGTCTCTCCATCCAAGATTGTACGTGTTGGAGTAAGGGTTGTAGTTTAATGGCTTTCTCATTACATCTATGGCATTGGCTTGATCTGAGTATGAGTCCTAGTCATGTGGCTCTGTCAATTTAGCAGCTGTTAACGATGCTATTTTTCGGGAAAGACCTTATGCTATTTGTCCGTTTTTTCATCTGATCTCTCGTTCATTGTGAAATGACTATGACATGCCCTAAAATACATAAAATACTTAATTAAAATAAAACATACATAATTAAATCACAAGGGACTTAAAGACATAAAAGTAGGGATGTTAGTGAGACTTAGAGTGTAAAATGATGATTTTCTCTATTATAAATACATACTTTTTAGTACTCAACAGTTAGGCTTCCTAATTGAGTTAACTCAATTTGAATAAGGCCATGCCTAATTTAAAATTAGTGATGAACTAGGCATAGAGAATCACCTTGTAGAGTATTAGGAACCTATACTTTATAATGTTATATCTTGTGTGGCAAAATAACTGGTCATTATTAGGTTGAAGATGTCCAACAGGTGACAGTTGAGAATACATTAGAGTTCGCCTAGTCTTTGTAGTAATTCTTGCAAAGAACAATGATTTAAAGAAAAGAAATAGTCAATACCACTAAGTGAGTTCAATCACTCAACTGCATCATTTTTAGTGATTCCATTCTTGTGTAAGATGTGTTGGTTTATTTTATTGCACTTTATTTTCCTTTCATTTTAAATTGTTAATTTAAGTTAATTGCTAAAAGAATTTGAGTTGATTTAATTGAATTTGCATTATAAGAATTGCCGTAGCAACTCTAACAGCACCAATCCCTGTGGAGATGATACTTGAATACTTATTACTTTATTACTTGTTGTGTACATTTGTGCACGGACATACACATATTCGGAATCCAAAGTTTGATGGGTGTCGAAGCCAGCAAATATAAATACCTACTCTAACAAAATTGTGTATAGTGATTGAGCAGGGTCGTGTCCACAGAGATTGGTAATTATTAAATCCTTTTTAAAATAAAAATGTAAAATTGGGGGATTGTTGACAATAATGAAAATCAATTTAAATTAATAAGAATGCAAATTAAAGGTGTAATTCAAAATGGAAAATCTCTGGTTGAAGGAATTAATTCAACTTTGATTCGACTACTGATCATCGATACAACTATAAATCATTACTGCTTATGAATAGACCGGTTATAGCTACTAAGACACTCTAATAGCCAATCTCCCCTTAATTAGTCGATAACCAAGGTGCGACCATTGGTTATTTCCCTAATCAATAGACAATCCTAAATACAATCATAAGATTTAATCAATTGATAGCCTGAAAAATTAGAGAGACCCAAATCCTAATTAACAAACGCATACGATGTTTCATTTAAATTAGATTATTTATTCCCATAACACAACGCGCTGCTATGTTATTTGCCACAAACATCAAAATCTTCATACGATGAATGTTTCAATTGGCAGTAGATTAAGCTAATAATTAAATAGTGGCCAATTATCTAATTAGCAAACATAATCATTACAATAATTCAGAGAATAAACAAATACCAAAAAAAGCAATAAAAAAATTAAAAGCACAAGAAAGATCTCACAGTATTGGTGAATCAAAGCTTCATTAACCTTCAACCAAAAAAATAAGTTTAGTTCCTCATGGAGAAAAAGAGAAAACCATAAAAGAGATAAAAATAATTAATGATCCAATTCTAATTCTAATCTCCCTAATCTTTCTTTATCTCCTCTTTTTATAGTTCTCTTAAAAAGGATAAAGATAAAAATATTTAAAATCTTATCTAAACTTACAAGAGTAATAAAAAGATAAAACACGTTAAAATAAAAATGTCAAGTCTGCAGTTGATAGCACGCGCTCACGCCTTATCAACAAACTTCTTCTGAAATCGACTGTCACGCGCCCATGTCTTATCAACAAACTTCTTCTGAAATCGAGAATTTATCCAAGAAGTCAATTTATCCTCAAACATCATCTTGTAGCTCAATTTAGCACTAATAAATAGAATTGCACCTATAAAAATAAAACACAAGTAAATCACAACTATTAAGTGCAAAACATTGATATAAAAGGGAGTAAACAATGAAAACTAGTGCATGAAATGCACTATAACAGAGGACCCATTGACCCGCGACCCGACCCGCGATCAAGACTCGGTCGGATCTCGCCATTCCAGCCACCCCTCCAATCGAGCTTGGTACCGATGTGAAGCTTGTGAGCCGGCCGACGTATCCCTGCCGTCCTTGTCACAGGAAACCAACCAGAACGCTGGCAAACAGACCCGAAAACCCATGGAAAAACTGATTTTCCTCGCCGTTGATTTCGCTGGTTTTAGGCCGATCCACCGCTTGGATCTTGTTCCTTAACTTCCCCCATTGTTTTCCGACCAACCCCATCACCTGAAACGCCCGGATTGCCGCCGATCGATGCCAAAAAGCTCACGGTTTTTGGGGAGCTAGATCCGTCGTTACCGTCGTGCGTGGAAGGTTACCGCCGATACCATTGGACTCACCGAGGTCAGATCTAGCAGATCTGAGCTTTCCGTCGCCATTGAATGAGATCCGGTCACCTTTGACCGTTAAGTGCAATTTGGTAAATCAGTGGACATTTTGGTAATTTTAGGTGAAGACAGTTAGGTAATTTAAGATTTCGAGGGTAATTCAATAATTTATATCGTTAGGGCATTTTGGTAATTTTATAATTTTTCAGGGATAATTTTATAAATTCAAAACTTGTGGATATTTTTGTAATCAGAATTGAGGATAGTTTGATAATATGTGATTCTGAGGATAATTTGATGAATTTTGATGTCGAGGGTATTTTAGTAATTTTAAGAATTTGAGAATATTTTATTACGGATAAATATCGTTTCGAGTATATTAGTTATAATTCATGATTATAGTTAGTAATTATATTATTTTCTCAAATTAGGAGGATCCGTGAACGAGAATTAACCCGTGGATGTTGTCGATACCGAGTTCGGACATCGTCACTGTGAGTGGAATATACGAAACCTATTTTCATTGTGGTTTATTATAATTTTAAAATATGGTAAAGCATGTTTACAAGATTAATTTTAAAGGCTTCAATTTAATGATTTTATATAAATGGATTTTATCTGTATTTTGGTACTTATTACGATAAATGTGTTTGATTAATGATTTTGGTTACCGATTTTGAATATGCATGATAATATTTTAAAGAAAAGAAAAACAGATTTAAAACTTGTTAAATGAAAAAGGAAATTAGATTTCGGATGAGATTTAATATGAGATTTCGGATAAAATTTCGGATGAGATTTCGGATATGATTATATGTTTATGTATATGTGTACAAAGATATATGAATATGAGCATAATGATTGTTTTTTGTTAAAATCATTAGAGAGTACTGTCCCCTTCCGGATATAGTGATGCAGATGAGATGAGATATGTATATGGTGTGATGAATACAGAGATACTGATAATGAGATACAGATGATACAGATGAGATACAGGCTTTTGGGGTCCGTCTGAGTACACACAGAGGCTTTGGGCCGTGTACTCGAGTGACTTTGTCCTTTGGGGACGAGATTATGCATGCACAGATATAATGAGATATGAGATGATATGTTCCGATCTATCCGTGTAGCTCCGGGGCGTGGCGGTACTCAGATAGTACGTCATTGCCTGTCCGTTGAGGTCCGGATATGATGAGATATGATATTGCTTTTCCCTATCTATCCGTGTAGCTTCGGGCGTGATTGTACCCAGATAGTACATCATTGCCCGTCCGTCGAGGTCCGAATATGATGAGATTATTTCCCCTGAGTACTTGTTTGGTGATAGTTTTTGGTATTTCAGTATTGGTGTTATAAGTATTATGAATTTCCATTGATTTATACCGTATATTTGCAATATCGTTATTTGAGTACATGATTTGGATTTAACAAGTTATGCTAATTGTTGTGATATTTTGATGAGATGGTGTTTTGATCTGATTAATTATTTTGGAATAAAATCATGTTAAAAAACTACTATCCACTCACTGAGCTCACTGAGTTTTATACTTATTCCATTTTATTATATTTTCCCCCCTCAACAGGAGATTCGCAGGTACAACAGTCGACCCAGCCACAATAGTTATTTTCGGATTTATGGTCATGTTGTGATGCTATGAATTATCAATTGATTTGTTGAGATAATTTGGAATTGTATAATTTATTATATTTTAGGGATTGTGGATAATATATGTAGTTTACTTGATAATGAATGATCGAGTGATTGGCATTTTGGTTGAGGTAATTGATTGATAAAGTTGGTTATATTTGAAATTATTTGGGAGAGCTTGGTTTATAATTTTGCAGATTTGGTTTTATAATAAATATAGGGGAGACTTTACCGATTTTTCGGTAGAACCCTGATTATTCAGATTACGTCAGAAAGATTATATAGAATTAGGTAGACTTGTCTTGTGAATTCGGGGCGGGTCGTGTCATAAACCAAAGGTTTTATAATCATAAGCTAAGTTATAGAATTGGTGATTTTTCAAGATATGAATTAAAATGAAAAAGTTTTGCAAACTTTGATTTCAACAAGTATTGTTTTGAATTCTGAATTTAGACCTATTAAAAAAAATATGAAACATTTTAGACCATAATAAAATTTTCAAAAGTATTGGGCTCAATAAGTATTATTTTAAATTCTGAATTTAGATCTATTTGAAAAAATATAAAACATATTAAGCTCTAATATAATTTACAACAGTATTGGGCCATATTGTAATTTACAAACATTTTGGACTAAAGTGAAAATATCAAAAATATGCCTAGAAGATAGAAAGTAAGTGGCTAGCCAAATGAGAATTAGTGGCTAACCGCATGGCCTTTGGTTTTTCAAATTTTAGAGCCAAATTTGCAATGGTAACTTGCCACATAAGCTTAGCGGCTAACTGCCAAAATAAGCGGCGATCTGCCAATACTCTGAAGGTCAATAACAGCTAGTTTACTCATCAAAATTATATAAACTCAAATCAAAATCAAATCTAACAAGTTTTTGAAAGTTTTTCAAGCTGAAATCAGTTCATACAACATCCCCTAAGCTTCCATTTTGCAAATCTTCATACATTGAGTTATAATTGAGCTACCATTTGTATATCTATTCTAATAGAGAGTGTTTATTGTAATCTTCAAATTCATTATCAAATATGTGTGAGTATAAGTGTGAGAAACACTTGGGAAAAGGTGTGAGTGAGTGAAACACCATTTGTAAAGGTTTATTGACACCTTGGAAGTCGATTGTAAGAACTTGAAGCCTTGGAGGCTTGGATAGTGAAATCCTCAAGCTTGGTGTGTTTGGAGGCGTGGACGTAGGGCGGTTTTGCCGAAAGACATAAAAACTCACGTGTTTGATCTCTCTTCCCTTATCCTTTTAATTTCGAGCATTGTTAAATTTATTACTTTTTATTTTATTAAGGCATTAGTTTTAATTATTGTGTGATTTTATTTGCATAAGTTTTAAAAACTCAATTCACCCCCCCTCCTGGATTGCTTAGCTAGAATTTCAAAAAGATCCTTGAAAAGAGAAAAGCGTTGTGAAGTATTTAGGCAAAGTTACCGTTTGAAATTTCGTTATTTATTCTCATTGTTTATGTTGTTTATATGTTAATTGATTGATATTTATTGAGTGCAAATGAGACCTTATACTTGATTGGAAATCTAGGTTTTTTTTTTTGCTTATATTCTGACTTAATATTCCATAAAATAAATAAAAAGGCGGCTGTATTTATGTCGAATGCAATTTGTTAATTTTTTTAAAAAATACAATTGGCACTTATAGGCATTTTGTTAATTAAATTAATAATTGCAATTGACAATCAAGGCTTTGGTTCCTTTTTTAATTGTTTAATATTCCCACTAGATCATGAAAAATCACAAAGAAAATAAAGTTAAAAAAAAAAGTAATGTTTTTATTGAAAAATCTAGCAGGTTAGCTATTCTTTGAATGAAATAGTTGGCTAAATTAGCTGATAAATTATAACAACCCGATTTTTTTAAGTCTTTATTTTTTCTAATATTTTAAATTTGTGTTAATTTTAAATTTAGATATATTTTAGAGATTAAGATACGTTGGATAAAATAAGGAGATTGGGCCATCCTTTTATTATTTTTTTTTATCTTAGTTAAAAGAACGTGCTATGGTGGGGGCACTCTATTTATTAACTAAACTACGTGAGTAATAAAAAGGATGAAAAAAAAGAAAGAATAAGATAAGAATGAGTGCGGTCGGAGAGAATTAAGTTTAGTGAGTTTTTATGCAACTGAAGAAGTTTAGAGGAAGCAGGAAGCTTCATAGAGATCTTGGTCAAGGTAGTGGCTGTTATTGGGAGGTTTATCGGAATTTGGTGAAGTGTTATACACAATTTTGAGTTGACCTTTCTTTGTTTAGGATTGCGACAACTTCTTATAAATATCACCCTAATTTATAGGAGAATTTGATGAAGTGTTACAGGCAATTTTGAATTTACGTCTCTTTGTTTAGGATTGCAACAATTTTTTATAAATATCTCTCTAATTGATAGGAGAAGCATCCGTCGATGTAAGACATTCCAGCTATTTAGGATACATCGGGATTACGTCTGAGTGGAATGGTTTAAAAAATACTTATATTCCTATAAATTTATAAGTTTTCCTATGAGAATAGAATATTGAGTTTACATGTACTATATCTATTTTTTCGTATACGTAAATAAAATATTTACTAAAGTAGTTCAATGAATAGTGGTACTCGCCAAATTGAATTCATGATTAATAATTAAGTTTGTGCATTCCGCAGACCACCAAGTCCATTGACTAGATAAATGGATTTGATTTATAATATTAATATAAGCTTAAAGTTATCACTCGCATTTAACATCTTTATGTGAAAGCAATCCATGTAGGTAGTATTTGGTCACTACATTATTAAACTGGGCGAGCAATAAAATAGTTTCTAATATTTTGTTTCAATATTGATCGTAGACAATTGAATCCATTTGTTTTCTGGAACTATAATTGTTGAGTCTAACAGAAACTGTCTATTTATTCATGGCCTTTAGTAGTCCTCATAACCGTCGTTAATATTGTTAATATAAGCATATTGGGAAAACATTTTTAATTTATAGAAATTCATTGATTTATAGGATGTGTAAGCGGTTTTCCAGAATTATGAATTTGTTTTTGAAGCTATAATCATAAAATATTTATGTTGTAACTTTAGTTATGGTTAGTGAATGACTAGTCTATTTTATTTTCGCTTGATTTGCCCGTGTAGTTTTAGCATCACGAGTGTATGACCAGGATTCCCTTGAGTGATAACGATAAGGATAGAACTAGAATGTAATATAATACTTCCATATTATATTATCATTATAGTTGGCCTTCTAATTATCTTTGTAATTATCTTGTAGCTAATGTTTATCATATGTATTCTTTATCTTGTATATAATTGAGGCGTGTATGATATGATCCTCATCAAATTAAGCTTTCAATAAGAGATCTCAGATCGAATCGTTTGATAGTATATGATATGATCCTCATCAAATTAAGGCCACAAAACTGCCCTTTAAAGCTTTAGTGTTTTATCGTACAAGAGCTATAAAAAGACTAACGACATTTTGTCTTTAACTCTTTAGTGTTTTCTTTTTTTTTTCATGACGAGTTCCTCTTCAGCTTCCCTTCCTGGTTCTTGTCTCTGCAATCTAATATTATTACCAATGCAGTTAACGTTTGTCTCGACCGAAATAATTATCCTTTGTGGCTTGCCCAGATTATGCCTCTTCTTTGCAGTTGTAATTTGAAATATGTATATATATATAGATATATGCTGATGGCACAAGCACTTGTCCTGCTTCTTTTCTAAAAGACAGATGGAAAAATGACTGATAAGGTTAATCCTGCATACGAGGAGTGGAGTCAAAATGATTAGCGTGTTCTTTCTTGGAATGGTTCTCCTTCTCAATCATTGCTTACTACTATTACATGTTATACTCCTGCTCGTGATATCTAGTTCTTTTTTTTTTTTTTTTTTTTTTTTTATAAACAAAAAGGGCCTAGCCAAGCTAAGATAAAATATAGCGGGAAATCATTATCCCGGACATGTTACACTACAAGAAAAATAATTTATAATGATAGTTACTCATGTGACAGTTTTGAACCAAAAAATTTTATAATTTTAAACCAAAAGGCTTTATATCCTATAAGTATGACATATATGAGACAGAAAAATTTTTTATCAAGAATTTATGACAAAAATATAATAGAATTTACTGTTGTTAAATATTTATGATCAACTAGTGATACATATTTTGTCTATCAAGAAATTATGATAGAATTTTATTTTGACTTCAGATTTAACCAAAATTTTAAAAAATAAAACAATATTAAAACAAAGAAAAAAGTGGAATGACACTGTTTCACACCCTTATTAGTCTTCCAACCGCCATTTTTCACCAAGTGCTAAGACCACACTCACTCGCTAGTATGAAACTTCTCTCTCGAACGTAGCTCGTTCCTTGCTGGCAACGACAACCCTCGCTGTCGTTGGCTCGTCGCTAACCCGCGTCGTCTCTCTTTGCCACAACAGAATCGAATTTAGTCCTAAATCGAAACCAAAACCTCACCTGTCGACGACAACCCATACCTTAGCTACCAGGAATCCCAGAAACCCACACTCATTCACAAGCAAGCTTTACCTATTTCTCAGTGATTTCTAGAAAGTTATGGTGAACTTTGCCGTTACCTCAACTGTCTTTGACTTGAAACCCTAAGTATGTTTTTTTTTTGTGGGTTTCAAGTCTTTTTGCAGTATTATTGTTTTGTTTGATTGGTTCTCTTATTCGATTTGTGATTATAATAGGATGCTGTTCCAACTCTTGTATAATGATTTTTTTTTTGTTTGCATTTGTTAGATTTGGGTTTTGCATCCTATGTGTTTGTTAAAAGTTTTGTTGCATTTCTGGGTAATCTATTGTTTTAGTATTGCAAAATTCATTATAGAATTTTCTCATTTATCAAATTTTAGAAACATTTCTTATGTTCTAGAACCTTCTCTATTAATCAGCTAAATTGAGTGAGATGGGGATGTGTAGAATATAGTAAGGTCAGAACTGATTATTTTATATGAATGAACTTTTCAATTTTAGCATTTAAGAAATTTACAAAGCTAGTTAGTAGTGTTCTTTTGGGCTTTTAAAGATAGGTTTAGATTTTAGTCTACAATTCAGCCCTCTTCCGGATTGAAAAGTCTTGTACAACTTGTGACAAATAATTAAGTTGCTACTCAAGTAATGCCCTGTGTTTGCATTGTAGCTAGTAATGCTTGATAATTCAGTGAGAATGAAAAGAATATTGAAAAATTGCTGCAAAATCTAATTAATATTATCTGCTAAAGTTTCTTGAGTAATTTGTGGAGAGAATCTCTTAATCACAATTATTAATTTAGTTAATTGTATTCTTTGAAGTTACCGATTGTTTATTCATTGAATATAATTTTTTTGCTAGGGCAACATCAAGTGGAATTCTTGATAAAGCTATTGAAGCAGAGGAAAAGATGCATGGAGACTTCTTGAGGCTAGTGATGTTTCTTTTTTGTTCCTTTGATGCTCTTATTGGTGTTTACATTCACAGTCCTGTTAGTCTTAAAATATATTTCAAAAAGTTTGATAAATCTTCTCATGCGTTTGTTGGTACTGTACATACAGGATCATATAAGGGCTACTTGGAATTGTCAGCCAAGGCAGTAACTTATTTTGCTACTGCTTTTTCCAAAGGGGTTGCAGAATTTTGTAGGTGAGGGGACTCGGGGGAAGTGGGGGAATCTCTATACTGTGGTATCAAAGTTGATGATGATATTCATGTAAATTTGGGTAATGAAACTTTTGTTACGTTTATTTTTATTCTGAAATGTGATATCAAACTTTTCAAGTAAGAAATTGCTTTATATTAGTTTTTCTTTAATCAGTGTTTTTCTTTTTTATCTTTTTTGGGGGTATGCAAACATTGATTGATAAGTTTGCTAAGGCTGAGCATGCAATCCATTAATCTTAAAGAATTATAATTTCAACATTCATTCAAATTCTTGAAATATTCTAATTCAAAACAGTATTAAACTTTAATAATGCATTATGCGATGATTACCAATAAGAAGGCATGCTAAAGAGAAAAAAACTTAAACAATAATGAACTTAAGTACATATATATTTGATTTGGCCTAAGAATTACAACTATAGCTATTGATTTTAATTTTATTTATATATCATTACTTGATCACAGGAAACTGCAGAATGCAGAGATTACTACGGATGCTTTGTTTATGTAGTAGGTGTTGTACACAATACTATTATAATTTGTATTTTCATTTATTTTGTTAGCAGAAATTTCTTTAATCCTTTTTAATGCCTTACTTCAAAGAAGGGAAAAAAGGGTCTAACCTTACTCTTTACTGAATATTTCATATTCTACTATTTTTATGTGTAAATACTTATTTTTATGAAATGGGATACATTTTACTTGGCTTGGGGGTTGCTAGATTTTGCTACTGGAAAAGGACTACATTTGCATAGCTTTGGTGCTGGATGTTGCTGAATGCTGAGTACTTTGCTTGGTTTTAGATTGGTCATTGTTAGCTATTGACTTGACTTTGGAATATTGTTTAACTAATGTATTGTAAAGTTTGAATTGTATGTTTTTGTACTTTGGTTATTTTTATGGATAATAAAGTTCACTAATTTAATTAATTGGTTTTGGATTTGATTGCATTTAGTAATTTATTTCCTTTTATTAAATTTAATAATTTAAATTTTAAATTGAATCAACTAAAATTGTATAAATTTTTGTTTTTTAATTAATAAATAATCAATTTTTTTTTAATTGAGATAGAAAATACTAGTCATATCATATGACACACAACTTTTTTCTCAAAAAAATACAATTTTAATTTCATAAAATTTACATTTTTCTAGCAAAAATTTCTAAAAAAATCAATTTCCCTCTTATAAGTAGTATGACAAAATTATGATAGGTAAAATTTATCACAAGTTATGACAGGTTTTTGTCTGCCATCCTTTTTCTTATAATGCCATGACTTATTTTGTAACATATGCACCAAAATTTATTTAATTGAGTGTGATGTTATTTTTAATTTCGTCGCAAATTTTTTTAAAGTTGTCGAAATTGTTACAAATCATTGCGAGTAATCAAACGCAATTATTAAATTGATCGCGCTCGAATAATTTAAATTTTTGTTGCGACATTAAATCGAGACAATTCGAACGCGATTCACCGGCCGCGTAATTGGATTTTATTTCGGTACTCGGGTTTGGTATTAGCTTAATTTGTATTAAACTTACCAAAAAAAAAAAAAAGAAATGCCGATTACTATAAATGGAAAGTGATGGGAGAGAGAGGCATTTTGATTCTTACCAAAAATAGAAAGAAGAGAGAGAGAGAGAGAGAGAGCAGCTGCAGACCCGTTGACTCGACCCGACCTGTGACGTTGACATGGGTGGATCTCGTGATTCCGGCCACCCCACCAATCAAGCTTGGTACCAATCTGAAGCTTGTGAGTCATCGGTTGTATCCCTGCCATCCTCATCACCAAAAACAGACCTGAACACCGATGATTGAGCTAGAACAGCCGCGGCTTCACCCACTATCAACACCGTTGATCTAGCATGAATTAGGTCGAGCCACCACTAGTTCTTGTTCCTCAGCTTCCCTCATCATTTTCTGACCAACCCCGTCACCTAAAACGACTGAATTGCCATCGATCAACCGCCAAAAAGCTCACGGTTTTAGGGAGCTCTATCTGCAGTCGCTGCCACGCGTGGGAGATCACCGCCGATACCATTAGACTCACCAAGGCCGAAACTATCAAACCTGAGCTTCCCGTCCCGTTGGACTGAGTTTCGGTCATTGTTGATCGTTAGGGGCAATTCAATAATTTCATAAACTTTAGTGGTAATTCTATAATTTTAAAATTGGTGGACATTTTGGTAATTTCAGATTTAGGCAGTTAGGTAATTTGAGATTTTGGGGATAATTCGGTAATTTACGTCGTTAGGGCATTTTAGTAATTTTGCATTTCTAGGGGTAATTTTATAAATTCAGAACTTGCGGATATTTTTGTAATCAGAATTGAGGATAGTTTGGTAATATGTGATTCTGAGGATAATTTGGTAAATTTTGATGTTGCAGGCATTTTGGTAATTTTATGAATTCGAGAATCATTTTATTACGGATAAATGTCGTTTTGAGCATATTAGTTATAATTCGCAATTATAGTTAGTAATTATGTTATTTCCTTAAATTAGGAGGATCCATGAACGAGAATCAACTAGCAGACGTTGTCAATACAGAGTTCGAACACTGTCACTGTGAGGGGAATATACAAAACCTATTTTCGTTGTAGTTTATTATGATTTTAAAATATGGTAAAGCATGTTTACGAGATTAATTTTAAAGGCTTTGGTTTAATGATTTTATATAAATATATTTTATCTATGTTTTGGTATTTATTACAAGAAATGTGTTTAATTAATGATTTTGGTTACCGATTTTGAATATGTATGATAATATTTCAAAGAAAAGAAAATCAGATTTAAGATATATTAAATGAAAAAGGAAATGAGATTTCGAATGAGATTTTGGATGATATTTCAAATGAGATTTCGGATGAGATTATATGTTTGTATGTATGTGTAGAAAGGTTGTTTGCAAAATCATTAGACAGTACCCTTCCCCTTCAGATACACTGATACAGATGAGATGACATATGCATGAAGTATGATGAATACAAAGAAACTGATATTGAGATACAGATGATACAGATGAGATGATATTTTCCGATCTATCCGTGTAGCTCCGGGCCATGACGATACACAGATAGTACGTCATTGCCCATTTGTTGAGGTTCGGATATGATGAGATATGTGATGATATTTTCTGATCTATCCGTGTAGGCTCGGGGAGTGATTGTTCTCAGATAGTACATCATTGCCCGTCCGTTGAGGTCCGAATACGATGAGATATGAGATGGTATTTTCCTATTTATCCGTGTAGCACCGGGGCGTGATTGTACCCAGATAGTACATCATTACCGGTCCGTCGAGGTCCGGATATGATGAGATTATTTCCCTTGGGTACTTGTTTGGTGATAGTTTTCGTTATTTAGTATTGATTATATAAGTATTATGATTTCATTGATTTTATGCAGTCTATTGTGATATTGTTATTTGAGTACATGATTTGAATTTAATAAGTTATTTAAGTTCTTGTGATATTTTGATGAAATTGTGTTTTGATATGATTAATTATTTTAAAGTAAAGTTATGTTAAAAAACTACTATCAACTCACTAAGCTCATTGAATTTTATACTCATCCATTTTATTATATTTTTCCCCCCACAGGAGATTCGTAGGTACAACAATCGACCCAACAATAATTGTTATTTTCGGAATTATGACCACATGATGGTGTTAGGAGTTGTAGATGTTTTATTGAGATATTTTCAAATTTCATAATTTATTACATTTCGGGGATTGTGAATAACATTTGTATTTCCTATAATATTGGATATTAAATAATATAGTATTTTGTTAAGGAGATTGGTTGTTCGGAGATAGTTGTATTTGAAAATCTTTTGAGAGTGCTTGATTTATAATTTTACAGATTTGGTTATATGATAATTACAGGGGAGACTTCGTCGAATTTTTGGCAAAACCCTTATTGGTTGATTATTTTCCGATTGATTAAATAGAATTAGGCAGACTTGCCCTGTGGATTTGGGGTGGGTCGTGTCATATCTAGTAGAAATGTACGATGGGAGGTTCTTGAAAAATATGAAGGCCAAAAGGTAAGGAACCAGCATTCTTAGCCAAACAATCAACTGCAAAGTTGACTTCATGATAAATATGTCTAATGGATACATACCAATCCTTTTTTAGAAGATTCCTAATCAATATCAGAGGTGTTTGCACATTGGGGCTGGGATCTTAGGATTCAATCATTTGAAGGATGCTAAGGCTATCCACGTTAGCCTCTAAAAAACGAATGTCGTGGTTCCATGTGAGTTGGAGTCCTTGGTAGAGCCCCCAAAGTTCTGCTATACTAATGGAACAAAATCCAATGTTTATCCTGAAGCCCGTAACCCATTTTCCAGTGGCATCATGAATTAATCCTCCTACACCAGCTTCTCCATTAATTTACACGACCCGCCCCACACCCCAAGGGTGAGTCTGCTTAATTCTATTTAATCATTCTGATATAATCTAATTAATAATGATTTTTCTGAAAATTCGGCAGAGTCTCCCTTATAAATATAACATAACCAAACCTGCAATTAATAAAATAATCACTCCCAAAATAATTCCAAATACAACCAACTTCATCAATCAATCTCCTCAACAAAATATCAAGTCACTCTGATATCCAATATCAAATAAAATACATAGATTTTTTCACAATCACTGAAATGTATCAAATTATATAATCCCAAATTATCTCAATAAAACATCTATGACTCCTAACACCTTCACGTGGCCGTAATTCTAAAATAATTATTATTATTGGGTCGACTGTTGTACATACAAACCTCCTGTAGGTGGGGAAAAATAATAAAACGAGATGAGTATAAAACTCAGTGAGTGAATAGTAGTTTTGGGAAAATAACTTTAAAATAATTGTATCATTTCTAAACATAATTTCATCAAAATATCACAAGAACCTAAATAAACTTGTTTAATTTAAATCATGCAATGAAATAATAAAATCACATAATTCTGCATAAAATTAATAAAACCATAACACTTATAATATCAATAATGAATACTGAAAACTATCCCCAACAAGTACCCAGGGGAATAATCTCATTATATTCAGACCTCGACGGACGAGCAATAACGTACTATCTGGGTACAATCAAGCGTCGGAGCTACATGGATAAATTGGGAAATGTCATATCATATCTCATCATATCTGGACCTCAACGGACCGGGTAATGACTTACTATCTGAGTACAATCAAGCCCAGGAGCTATACGGATAGACAGAAAGTACCATCTTATATCTCATCATATCTGGACCTCAACAAATGGGTAATGACAT
The DNA here is from genome assembly GCA_030449905.1 of Luvunga scandens. Classification (NCBI taxonomy): domain Eukaryota; kingdom Viridiplantae; phylum Streptophyta; class Magnoliopsida; order Sapindales; family Rutaceae; genus Luvunga; species Luvunga scandens. The sequence continues at coordinate 113,431 of JASUUG010000209.1, forward strand.
ATTATTTGGGTGAAATCATGCCTTGCAGCTACACGGATAGATGAGAAAGTACCATCTGATATCTCATCATATCCGGACCTTAACGGACAGGCAATTACGTATTATCTAGGTACAATCACCCCATGGAGCTGCACGGATAGATTGGGAAATGTCATCTCATATCTCATCATATCCGGACCTCAATGGACAGGCAATTACGTACTATCTGAGTACCATCACGCTCCGGAGCTATATGGATAGATAAAAAAATATCATCTCATATCACATTATAGCCGTTCATGCATAATCTAGTCCTCAAAAGATAAAGTCGTCCGAGTACACAGCCCAAAGCCTCCGTGTGTACTCGGACAGGCCCTAAAAGCCTTTATCTTATCTATATCATATGTATCTCAATATCTTTGTACTCATCATACCGCATGCATATCTCATCTCATTTGTATCACTGTATCTGGAGTGGAAAGGTGCTGTCTAATGATGTTAAGAAAAAACAATCATATACTCATATTCATATACCATTGTACACATATACATAAACATATAATCTCATCCGAAATATTATTTTCTTTTTCATTTAATATGTCTTAAATCTACTTTTCGTTTCTTTAAAATATTATCATGCATAATCAAAATCAGTAACCAAAATCATTAATCAAACATATTTTTTGTAATAAATACTAAAAGCAAATAAAAATCCATTTCTACGAAATCATTTAAATCGAAGCATTTGAAATGAATTTCTTAAACATGCTTTACTATCATAATAAACTATGAAATTAGGTTTGTATATTCCACTCATAGTGACGATGTCCAAACTCGGTATCAACAACGTCCACGATTTGAGTCTCATTGGTGGATCCTCCTAATTTAAGGAAATAATATAATTACTATTCATAAATGCAAATCATAACTACTAAACTCAAAACGACATTTATCCGTAATAAAATATTCTCAAATCTATAAAATTACCAAAATTCCCTCGACATCAAAATTTATCAAATTATCCTTAAAATCACAGATTACCAAACTACCCTAAACTCATATTACAAAAATATCCAAAAGTTTTGTATTTATGAAATTAACCCGAAAAAATACGTAATTACTAAAATGCCTTTAACAACGTAAATTATCGAATTATCCTCAAAATCTTAAATTACCGAATTGCCTTAATCTAAAATTACCAAAATACTACTAATTTTACAATTACAGAATTACACATAAAATTTATGAAATTACCGAATTGTGCTTAACGGTCAACAGTGACCAGAGCTTGGTCAATGGTGACAGGAAGCTCAGGTCTGGTAGTTCTGACCTTGGTGAGTCCAATGGTGCTAGAGGTGAACTTCCATGAGCGGTGATGGCCGCAAATCAAGCTCCCCAAAGTTGAGAGTTTTTCAGCGGTCGATCGGCGATAATCCAAGCGTTTCAAGTGATGGGATTGGTCAGAAAATGATGAGAGGAAGTTGAGGAACAAAATTCAAGCGGTGGCATGGCCTAAAACCAGTGAGATCGACAACAAGAAAAATGGGTTGAGCCGTGGGTTTTGAAGTTTGATCGCCGGCGTTTTGGTCAGTTTTCAGCGACGGTGACGGCAAGGATACAACTGGCGGCTCACTAGATTCAGATTGGTATTAAGCTCGGCTGGTGAGGTGGCCAGAATCACAAGATCCGATCGGGTCAATGTCGTGGGTCGCGCTGGTTTTGGTCGGTCAAATGGGTCAAACCCGGGTCAACTCTTTCTTTCTTTCTTTCTTTCTCTCTCTCTTTCTCTTTATTTTTGGAAAGAAAATGAAATGCTTTTCTCTCTCTTTCTTTCCTTAAATAAAAACCGACTTTTCTTGTAAGCTTAATACAAATTAAGCTAATACCGGACCTGAGTGCCGAAATAAAATCCAAATACACAGTCATTGAATTGCGTCCGAATTGTCTCAATTTTGTTTCATGACAAATTTTTAAATTATTCGAGTGTGTTCAATTTAATAATTACGTCCAATTACCCACAATAATTTGTAACAATTTCGACAACTTTAGAAATTTGCGACGGAGTTAAAAATACGTAAAACGTTCCATTAAAAAAAAGAGAAATTATCCACCGACCACCTAAATATAAAATTACAATTTCATCTTATAGTATAAATTTTTGGGGGGACAAAACAGTCATTTTGTTAAAAAAACTAACGGAATCTTAACGGTCAACAGACGGAAGTGGAAAAATGAAAAAAATTGTAACTTCAGGTGTAATTTATGCAAAAAAAAAAAAAACAGGAATTGTGTATTTTTGAAAAAGTCCGAAACATTAGATGGTCGGTGGATAATTTTCCTAAAAAAATATAAGGTGCATATGTTACAATCCTCCCCCCTTATAAATATTTTTCCCTCGAAATTTACACATATGATGAGAACAGGTAAGGGTATTGAGCTCTCATTAAGTTTTCATGTTCCCATGCCTCCTTTTTTACGTGATTCCTTTACAACACTTTTACTAAAAGAATAGTTCTACAACGTAAGACTTGGTGTTTCTTTTCCAATATCTGTACCAGTTCTTCCTTATAAATCAAATCTTCCCTCAACTCAATCCGTTGCCTCGATAACACATGACTTAGATCATACATATACTTTCGGAGCATCTAGACATGAAACACATCATGAATTTTGGATAACTTGGGTGGTAGAGCTAATCGATAACCTAGTGGACCAATGCGCTCTACAATTTCATATGGCCCAATGTAGAGTGGGTTTAACTTCCCGTACTTCCCAAATCGAAATACTCATTTCCAAGGAGAAATTTGTATGAAAACTCTATCACCAACTTCGAATTCAAGTTCCCACATACGCTTATCTGCATAGCTCTTCTGTCTATTTTAGGCCACTCTTAATCTATCTTGAATAAGTTGTACCTTCTCATTAGTGTCTTGAACTAATTCGCTACCATATAACCTCCGCTCACCAACCTCATCCCAACATACTGGAGTTCTGCATTTTCTACTATATAAAGCATCATATGGTGCCATCTCCATACTAGCTTGAAAACTATTATTGTAAGTAAACTCCATCAAGGGTAAATAATATATCCCAACTACCTTTAAACTCCAAAACACAAGTTCGCAACATATCCTATAGGGTTTGAATAGTGCGCTCTAACTAACCATCAATCTGTGGATGAAAAGCTGTACTGAAATTCAACTTGGTGCCTAAAGCCTTTTGCAAGCTTGTCCAGAACTTAAAAGTGAATCGAGAGTCTTTATCTGAAACAATAGACACTGTTACTCCATGAAGTTGAACTATCTCGACCATATAAATACTCTCCAACTTGTCCATCGAATAAGTGGTCTTGAATGGTAAAAAGTGAGCAGATTTTGTAAGTTGTTCAACAACCACCCAAACACTATCATGTCTACTCTGGGTACATGGAAGTCTCGTTACAAAGTCCATAGTGATATGTTCTCAATTCCACTCGGGAATAGGAAGCGGCTGAGAACATCCTACAAGCCTCTGATGTTCAGCCTTAATCTGTTGGCAAACTAAACACCAAGAAACAAATTCTGTTATCTCTCTTTTCATGCCCTACCACCAATAATGATCTTTCAAAGTGTGGTACATCTTTGTATTGCTAGGATGCATCGCATAAGCTGAACAATGAGCTTCTTCCATGATCTCCTTTCTTAACTCTTTAATATCAAGTGCACAAAGTTTATCACTCATGACTAAAACTCCATCATCTCTCACTGCAAAGTCAGTTTGTAAACCTTTTTGCGCATCCTCTCTTAATTTCGTTAACCGCGGGTCCCGATCTTGCATCTGGTGGACTTTGTCAATCAAAGTTGGCCTAACTCAAAAATTGGCTATCAATGCTTTGCAATTATCAGCTTTCAACTCGACTCCCAAAGATCTCAACTCGATTAACAAAGGTATATATGACACTCGTAAGTGAGCTATAGAGCTGGAAGAGTTTTTACTTGGTGCATCAGCTACCATATTCGCTTTGTCCTGGATGATAATCAATAGTGCAGTCGTAGTCCATAATTAGCTCAATCCATCTCCTCTATCTTAAATTTAGCTCTTTTTGAGTAAATAAATACTTCAGGCTATTATGATCAGTGAAAATCTAACACGTTACCCCATATAAGTAATGCCTCCATGTTCTGAGTGCAAACACCACTGCTATTAGCTCTAAATCATGTGTTTGATAATTTTGCTCATGCTTCTTAAATTGTTTAGAAGCATAAGCCACTACTTTTCTATGTTGTATTAACACACAACTCAATCCCTGCTTAAAGGCAACACTATATGCCACAAACTTTTCATTACGAGATGGAAGTTTAAGGACTGGTCCCGAGGTAGAACATATTTTAAGTTCTTGAAAACTCTTTTCACAATCATCATTCCTTTAAAACTTAGCATTCTTCCTTGTTAGCCTTGTTAAAAGAGTAGCAATCTTAGAGAATTCTTCCACAAATCTATGATAATACCCAGCTCATCCAAGAAAACTCCTAACCTCTGAGACATTTGTAGGCTGTTCCCATTTCATGATTGCTTCAATCTTATAAGGATCGACATAAATGCCTTCGACTGATATCACATGGCCCAACCAGAACACACACTTATTAAACTTAGCATAAAGTTGCTTTTGTCTTAAAGTCTACAAAATAGTTTGCTAATGCTCTACATGTTCCTCCCGACTCTTAGAATACACCAAAATATCATCAATGAACACAATCACAAACCGATCTAGATAAGGACGAAATACCTTATTCATGAGATCCATAAAAGCTGCTGGAGCATTAATCAACTCGAATGACATTACCAGGAACTCATAATGTCCATAACAAGTTTTGAATTCCAATTTAGGAACATCATCCTCTTTGATTCCAAGCTGATGATATCTCGAGCACAAGTCGATCTTAGAAAACATTTTTGCTCCCTGAAGTTGATCAAACAAGTCAGCAATACTAAAAAAGGGATATTTATTGTGTACTGTAACTTTGTTCAATTGCCTGTAGTCAATGCAGAGCCTAAGAATACCATTTTTTTTCTTAAAAAATAAAACTGGAGCTCCCCACGTAGGTCTAATAAATCCTTTATCCATCAATTCCTGTAGTTGAACTTTAAGTTCCTTCAATTCAGCTAGAGCCATCCTGTATGATGCTATAGATATAGAAGTCGTTTCGGGGATTAAATTGATAGAAAACTCAATCTTTCCATTAGGTGGCATCCCTGAAAGTTCATCTAGGAATACATCTAGAAACTCCTGCACTATTGAAATATCCTCTAATCTCAACTCTTTAGCTTCTGTGTCTATCACATATACAAGATAAGTTGAGCATCCTTTTCGTAACAACTGTCTTGCACTAATAGTTGATATGACACATGAGGATAATAATTTACACTCTCTACAGAATTTCACCTCAGTTTTTCCTGGCTTTTGGAACACAACTTCGTTTTTGAAACAATCCGCAGGAGCATGGTGAGATGCAAGCCAATTCATGCTCAAAATAGCATCGAAACCTTGAATGTCTAAAATAATTAAATTTAGCCCGAAGTCATGCTCACCCAACCTAATCATACAATCTCCATACACACTCTTGGCAAGTAATGACCCTTCAATAGGTGTACTGACAACTAATCCACAATGCAGTGGTTCAGGCTCTCGTTTTACATGCATGACAAACGTACGGGAAACAAAAGAATGTGTGGATCCAGAATCAACAAAAATATGGGCCTCGCAACCAAAGATAAATAGCGCACCTATAATATTTTTTGGTGTAGCATGAGCCTCCTACTATGTCAATGCAAAGACTCGAGCTTGGGTATAAGGTTGACCAAGTTGATCTCTCTAACTTGAAATAATTGTTTGGCTCTGAAACGTAGATGTAGAACCCCCTGTCTATACACCTTTCTGACCTAGAGCTGGTCCAGAGTAAGAGTGATATTGTGAGGCTGTCCCTTGAGCAGAACTGTTGCCCTAAGGCAAAGTAGGGCAGAATCTCTTAATGTGACCAGGCTACCCACAAAGATAACACACCTTGTCTCCCACACGACACTGGCCCTGATGATTCTTGCCACACAAAGGGCAAGAAGTTTACTACAAATTCCTAGAATGATCACCACGTTGTCCTCCGCTATTCCTATCATACTGTCTTTGAGTCATCGTATTACTCCCTATAGACTGTCGCACTGAATTGTGATTGGCAATCTGTCTCAGATCTCCCCTAAATCCTGTACCCTAACTCTTTTAAATGTTATCGGAGTAACTAGCATGAGTGCTTCATCTCTTAGTTGGCCTACCATTAGAGCCACCATTTGCCCAACTCTGACTACACTTTTGTTTTAAGGATTGAACTCTGCGTCCCTCTGAGATACTATGTTGTACTCTTTTTGCTACCTTAACTACCTTTGTAAACTTAGTATATCGTGATGCAGTCACGGTTGTACGTATCACAATTCGGAGACCCTCCTCAAATCACTTGCATCTCTCTCTCTCATCACCCACTACAGGTGTAACAAATCTAAAGAGGTTCATAAACTTTTTCTCATACTCTTCAACAGACATGGATCGTTGAATCAACCGAAGGAATTCACAGCGTTAATATCTTGGTACGCAACTGGAAAATAAAGATCGTAGAATTCCTTATGAAATATAGCCCAAATAATTACATCATGCCCTTGATATCGATGCTCCACTGTCTACCACTAGTGATAGGCTCTATCCTCAAGTAGAAAAGTGGCAAAGGAAAGTTTATCCTCTTCTGAGCATTTTATTACATCAAAAATACGTTCTAACTTAACAAACTATGACTCTGCCTAGGGTGGATCTTTAGAACCGTTAAAGCCCTTAGCCCTTAAACTTATCACGCACTCAATAATATTAGCATGACAGGCATATGCATGAGTTTAATGATGTACCATAGTAGTCATAATCTAGGCTAACATATAAAATGATTGCTCAATGTTTGGCACATTCTCTGGTGCCTGCTGTGCCACCTCATGTGTTGAGGACTCAACCACGCCCTCATTCACGAGTTCATTTTCCCTCGTAGGTACAATGCCTAAAGTCAACCTAGCTACTAGCCTAGTACGACCATGGTCACGGCTTTGACTACATCTATTGCTATGACGGAGCATGATGGTGCTTACAAAATAATAATTCTCACTTTAATAACTGTAAAACTTATTTTAATTACGATAGTAAAGTCACAGAATCTAAAACCAAGCTCTAATACCAACTTCACAGAACCCGCCCCGAACCCCAGGGCGGTCTACCTAATTCTATTTAATCATTCTGATATAATCTAATTAATAAGGATTCTGCCAAAAATTCGGCAGAGTCTCCCCTATAAATATCACATAACCAAACCTGCAATTAATAAAATAAACACTCCCAAAATAATTCCAAATACAACCAACTTCATCAATCAATCTCCTCAACAAAATATCAAGTCAGTCTGATATCCAATATCAAATAAAATACATATATTTTTCCACAATCATCAAAATATATCAAATTATACAATCCCAAATTATCTCAATAAAACATCTATAACTCCTAACACCATCACGTGACCCTAATTCCAAAATAATTATCGTTACTGGGTCGACTGCTATGCCTGCAAATCTCCTATGGGGGAAAATAGTAAAACAGGATGAGTATAAAACTCAGTGAACTCAATGAATGGATAGTAGTTTTAGGAAAATAAATTTACTTTAAAATAATTTTATCATTTCTAAACACAATTTCATCAAAATATCACAAGAACTTAAATAAACTTGTTTAATTTAAATTATGCAATGAAATAACAATATTACATAATTTTGCATAAAATCAATAAAATCATAATATTTATAATATCAATACTGAATACCGAAAACTATCACCAACGAGTACCCAGGGGAATAATCTCATCATATTTGGACCTCGATGGACGAGCAATGACGTACTATCTGGGTACAATCAAGTGCCGGAGCTATATGGATAGATCGGAAAATCTCATTTCATATCTCATCATATCCGAACCCCAACGAATGGGCAATGACGTACTATTTGATTACCGTCATGCCCCGGAGCTACATGGATAGATCGAAAAATATCATGTCATATCTCATCATATTTGTGCATGCATAATTTGGTCCCTGAAAGACAAAGTTGCCTGAGTACATGGCCCAAAGTCTCCTTGTGTACTCAGACGGGCCCCAAAGGCCTGTATCTCATTTGTATCATATGTATCTCAATATCAATATATCTGTATTCATCATACAGTATGCATATCTCATCTCATTGTACCACTATATCTGGAGGGAAAGGGTACTGTCTAATGATTTTTTAAAAAAATAATCATTATACTCATATTCATATACCTTTGTACATATATACTCATATAAAATCTCGTTCGAAATCTCATTTCCTTTTTCATGTAACATGGCTTAAATCTTCCTTTCTTTTCTTTAAATATTACCATGCATATTCAAAATCGGTAATTAAAATCATTAATCAAACACATTTTTTGTAATAAATACCAAAATGCAGATAAACATCCATTTCTACGAAATCATTTAAATCAAAGCATTTGAAACTGCTTTCGTAAACATAGTTTACTATCATAACAAACTATGAAATTAGATTTGTATATTCCACTCACAGTGACAATGTTCAAACTCGGTATCAACAACATTTGCGATTTGATTCTCGTTCGCATAATTACTAAAATGCCCTTAACAACATAAATTACTGAATTGCCCCACAAATCTCAAATTACCTAACTGGCCTAATCTAAAATTACCAAAATATCCATTAATTTTAAGATTACAGAGTTACCCATAAAGTTTATGAAATTACCGAATTGTCCTTAATGGTCAACAATGACCGGAGCTCGGTCAAAGGTGACGGGAAGCTTAGGTTTGGTAGTTTTGACCTCAATGAGTCCAATGGTGCCGGCGGTGACCTCCCACGAGTGACAACAGCGGCGGATCAATTTCCAAAAAATTGTGAGTTTTCCAACAGTTGATCAGTGCGAATTCGGCCGTTTCAAGTAACAAGGTTAGTTGGAAAATGATGAGGGGGAGCTAAGGAACAAAATCCAAGTGGTGGTGTGGCATAAAACTGGTGAGATCGACGACGAGAAAAATAGGTGGAGTGGCAGGTTTTGGCCGGCGTTCTGGTCGGTTTTCGGTGATGGTGATGGTGACGACAGGGATACAACTACTGGCTCACAAGCTTCAGATCGGTACTAAGCTTGGCTGATGAGGTGGCCGAGATCGCGAGATCCGACTGGGTCAAAGTGGTAGGTCGCGAGTGTTTGGGTCGGTCAAACAAGTCAAACCCAGGTCAACTCTCTCTCTCTCTCTCTCTTTCTATTTTTGGAAAGAAAATGAAATGCTACTCTCTCTCATTCTTTCCTCTAATAGAAACTGACTTTTTTTTTTTTGTAAGCTTAATACAAATTAAGCTAATACTGAACCTGAGTACTGAAATAAAATCCGAATACGCGGTCTTTGAATCGCATTCGAATTATCTCAATTTTGTGTCGTGACAAAATTTTAAATTATTCAAGCGCGATCAATTTAATAATTGCATCTAATTACCCGCAATGATTTGTAATAATTCCGACAACTTTAAAAATTTGCGACGAAGTTAAAAATATGTAAAACGTTCCATTAAAAAAAAATAAGGTGCATATGTTACATTAATTCCACGTAACCCATCCGTATTTAAATGAAAATAGGGCCATCTAGGGGCTGCCCAACCAACGCCAATTGATACCTTACAAGTCCTTGTGTTCAACGTGGCCTAATTCACTTGTTGTATCTCATGCATCCAAGCTTTGATGTCCGAAATCACATGCAGGTTGCATGGGGAAGCATTGGCAAAAAGAACTTGATTCCGACAGTACCAGAGCTTCCATATAGTAACCCCAAAGACAGTTGCCCAATTACCTTTGACAGAAAAGAATACATCTTTAATAGTAGAGGGAAGCAAGGAGTTCCACACCCGTTTAGCTAAAATGCAGTCACGAAGCGCATAAAGGATATCCTCTGTGCCATGGCCACAAATATGACATACTAAGCTACTTTGAATGTGCCTTCGAAATAGTTCATCCTTTGTTTTAATCCTACCATGCAATAGAAGCCAAAGGAAGAATCTTACTCGGTGAGGTCCCCTCCAATGCCAAATGAGCTGCCAATCCTGCCTAGTCCTGCTTTCAAACTCGTTGCAGAGATAAAGATAAGCTGACTTGGTAGTAAACTGTCCGTTTCATGAAAATGCCCAATAAGGTTGGTCTTCACCATCAAAGATAGATGGAGGTTTAACAGCCGCAATCTGGAGAAGATGTTTGTTTGAAAGAAACTGTCCAAAAAATCCCATTTCCACGATCCATCCGTGTCCACCATATCTGCTACACTCCTGTTTGCTAACTCCAAAGGAATTTGTTGCATTATATGAGATTGGAGGTTTGAGATATCGGGCACCCAAGAATCAGTCCAGAATTTAGTAGATTTCCTGTTCCAATAGCCCATTTAATTCCATTCACAAGTTGTGCCCAAACCTTACAAACTGCTTTCAATAAACTTGAGCCAGGTCTTGGATTTGGAGTAGAAGGGACCCCATGTGGACCTAAATCATATTTAGTTCGAAGTGTATTGACCTAGAAGCTTTGTGGCGATGTAATGATATTCCAACCAATTTTCATTAAAAGGGCATTGTTCATTTGAGGGAGACTTTTTAAGTTGAGGCCCCCTCTACTTTTTGGTTGGCACATTGTAATCCAATTAATAAGACTCTTTTTACACTCATTTGTTGCACCACTCCAAATAAATCTGCGGTAAATTTTCTCAATCTTCTCATCAATACCCAACGTAATACGAGTGGTTTGCATAGCAAAAGTATGGATTGCTTGGATCATTGATTGTGCTAAGGTCGCCCGTCCAGCTAAAGGTAGATGTAGAGCATTCCATCCAGATAACTTTTTGTCCACCTTATCTACAATCTCCTGATACGTAGCCTTTGTTACTCTATTATGTCATAAGGGCATTCCCAGATACCTGCCTAGATCATTGGTAGCAGAGAAGCCACAAATTTTAGCTATATCTTTCCTTGCATTCGTCTCCACATTCTTGGAGAAGAAAATTTTAGTTTTTCCCTTACTGACCTTCTCCCCCGAACTTATACAAAAATTTTCTAACACTGTATTAATGGTCCTAGCTTGATCCCGAGTTGCCTCCCCAAGTAAAAGAAGATCATCTGCAAAAAAAAGATGTGTTAGTGGGGTGCCTCCATTAGAGAGGCGAATAGGTTCCAATCCCTTTTTTTCAACAGAATTGTGGATGTCATGACTAAGGCGTTCTATGCATAAAACAAAGATATAAGGAGACAAAGGATCCCCTTGACCTATACCACTGGTGGGAGTGAAAATATTTCTGAGCTCGCCTTCCCAAAGAATTCGCATATGTACCGTAGTGATACACTCCATGGTGATCCGAACGAAATTCTCCGGTAAGCCAACTTCCACTAGAGTGTCATAAATAAAATCCCACCTCAACCTATTATAAGTTTTCTCCAAGTCAACTTTAGTGGCCATGAATCCAATTTTGCCCTTTTTTCTTCTCATAAAGTGTATGATCTCCTGTGCCAATACAATATTCTCAGTTATATTTCTCCCGGGGACGAAGCTTGTTTGAGTAGGGCCAATGAGTTCTGGAAGGATAGCTTTCAGACGATTAGCTAGGATTTTAGTAACGGTTTTGTAGAGGACAGGGCAAAGGCTTATCGGAGGAAAGAGTTTCATGCTATTTGGATTACTAACTTTAGGAAAATGAGGGTTTCATTTAGTTCAGTAGGTAAAGGTTGGCCATTAAAAATATTTTTGATAACCTTACAAACTAAAGGTCCCAAAAAACTCCACTGGCTTTGATAGAACAAGACATTAAGCCCATCGATTCCCGGAGCCTTCAAAGGTTGCATGCCAAAACTAGTGTTACGAATCTCAACGGTTTGCTTCCCAAACTCAAAAACAAATCGTCGAGTTGCTACTAAGCTGGTTACTACCAAATGCCGTGATCTTTCTATTTCTGATCTTTTGGATAAAATTCGTACTATTGCGGATAATTTCTCTCTCTCTGGCAGTCTTGTTTCTGATACGGACCTGGTCTCAATCACTATGAGTAACTTTGATCCTTTATATGAAAATACAATTGCTGCTGTTCAAGCTCGTGAAACTCCTATTAGCTATATTCTGGTCTTGAAGCCTTACTTTTGAGTGCTGAGCGCTGTTTAACTTCTATTAAACAGTGTCCTTACCCATCTGAATGAACTGTTGTCATGAAAGCCACTAGAGACGGTCGAAGTGGTGGAGGTGCTCGTGGTGGCGTCAATAATTTTTCTGAGGGTTTTAATGGTGGTAGTAGCTTTACTAAATGGTCTGGTGGTTCTAATCACGGTGGTTTTGTGACACGACCCGCCCAGAATTCCCAGGGCGAATCGGCCTAATTTTATATAATCATTCTGACGTAATCTGATTAATTAAGATTGTACCAAAAAATTCGGCAAAATCTTTTCTATATTTATCATATAACAAAATCTACAAAATTATAAATCAAGCACTCCCAAAAGAATTTCAAATATAATTATCTCCGAACAACCAATCTCCTCAATAAAATACCAAATTATTCAATATCCAATATCAATAAAACATATGTTATTCGCAATCTCCAAAATGTAACAAATTATACAATCTCAAAATATCTCAATAAATAAATCGATAACTCCTAACATAATAACGTGGCTATAATTCCGAAATTAACTATTGCTGCTAGGTCGACTGTTGTACCTACGAATCTCCTGTGGGGGAGGGGGAAATATAATAAAACGGGATGAGTAAAAAACTCAGTGAGCTTAATGAGTAGATAATAGTTTTTTGACATAATTTTACTCTAAAATAATTAATCAGATCAAAACACCCTCTCATCAAAATATCACCAAAACTTAAATAACTTATTAAATTCAAATTATGTACTCAATTAACGATATCGCAAATATACTGGATAAATCAATGGAAATTCATAATACTTATAACATCAATACTGAAATACCAAAAACTATCACCAAACAAGTGCCCAGGGGAAATAATCTCATCATATCCGGACCTCGACGGATATGCAATGACGTACTATCCGGGTACAATCACGGCCCGGAGCTACACGGATAGACAGGGAAAAGCCATATCATATCACATCATATCCGGACCTCAACGGACAAGCAATGACGTACTGTCTGAGTATAATCACGCCCCGGAGCAACACGGATAGATAAAAAAATATCATCTCATATCTCATCATATTTGTGCATGCATAATCTAGTCTCTAAAAGACAAAGTCGCTTGAGTACACGGCCCAAAGTCTCTGTGTGTACTAAGACAGGCCCCAAAAGCCTGTATCTCATCTGTATCATTTGTATCTCAATATCAGTATCTTTGTATTCATCATACCACATACATATGTCATCTCATCTGTATCACTGCATCTGGAGGGGAAGGGTATTGTCTAATAATTTTAAAAACGATCATTATGCTCATATTCATATACCTTTGTACAAATATACATAAACATATAATATCATCCGAAATCTCATTCGAAATCTCATCCAAAATCCCATTGGAAAATCTCATTTCCTTTTTCATTTAACATGCCGTAAATCTGCTTTTCTTTTCTTTAAAATATTATCATGCATATTCAAAATCGATAATCAAAATCATTAATCAAACATATTTCTCGTAATAAATACCAAAACACAAAAAAAAGACCATTTCTATAAAATCATTAATTCGAAGCCTTTAAAACTAATCTTGTAAACATACTTTACCATATTTTAAAAATCATAATAAACTACAATGAAAATAGGTTTTGTATATTCCACTCACAATGACGGTGTCCGAACTTGAAATCGACAACGTCCGCGGGTTGATTCTTGTTTGTGGATTCTCTTAATTTAAGGAAATAACATAATTACTAACTATAATTAGAGGTGGCAAAATGGGTCATCGGGTCGTGTTCGTGTTAATTAGTCACTTAGTCTAATAAGTGTCAAATTTAGATCGACCCAAACCCGACCCATTTAATAATCGTGTCAAAAATTGAGACCCAAACCCGACACGGAAAAATAATCGGGTTACCCAATAACCCGCTTAATTTCTACATATTAAATAAAATTTACATTAAATATTTATATTTCATTAAATATAAACATACTTTATCGATATTATAAAATATACATATGTACCAAAATATTACACATTTACACTATTGAAGTTTTAATTTTATATATATATTATAAAATATACATGTCTATCAATATTTTACACATTTATACTATTGAAACTCTAAATGTATATAAAATTTTATAAATAAAACACTGTGTTTATATTCATCATTTCAAAAAATAGAAATAAAAGTGAAATTTATCTCTAATTTTGAGTTTTGATGATAAGAACCTGCAAATTATTTTAAAATAGAAAATATAATCGGGTCATTGATCGGGTAAATGGGTCAAAAACTTTAACCCTTGTGGAAAAAATGTCAACCCGGACCCGACCCATTTAATAATCGTGTTAAATTTGACGACCCATACCCATTTATTCGTGTCGTGTTCGTGTCGGGTAATCGGGTCGTGTTAAATTTTGCCATCTCTAACTATAATTGCGAACTATAACTAATATGATCGAAATGACATTTATCCGCAATAAAATATTCTCGAATTCGTAAAATTACCAAAATACCCTCGACATCAAAATTCATCATATTATCCTCAGAATTACATATTATCAAACTATCCTCAATTTCGATTATAAAGATATCCATAAGTTTTGAATTTAGAAGATTACCCCCGAAAAAATGTAAAATTACCAAAATACCCCTAACGACGTAAATTACTGCATTACCCCTGGAATCTCAAATTACCTAACTTCCCTGATATGAAATTACCAAAATGTCCACCAATTTTAAAATTACAGAATTACCCCTAAAGTTTTTGAAATTACCGAATTACCCCTAATGGCCAACAGTGACCGAAACTTAGTCAACGATAACAGGAAGCTCAGGTCTACTAGTTCTGACCTCGGTGAGTCCAATGGTGCAGGCGGTGACCTCCCACGTGCGGCGGCCATGGTGGATCGAGCTCCTCAAAACCGTGAGCTTTCCGGTGGTCGATCGATGGCAATTCGACTGTTTTAGGTGACGAGGTTGGTCGAGAAATGATGATGGGAAGCTGAGGAACAAAATTCAAGTGGTGGATCGGCCTAATTTCAACTAGATCAGCTGTGGGAAGAAACGGGTTTGGAGCGACTTTTTGAGCTCGATTGCCAGCGTTTTGGTCGGTTTCCGGTGACGAGGACGGCAAGAATACAACCGGCGGCTCGCAAGCTTCAAATTGGTACCAAGATTGGCAGTATGGTGGCCGGAAACACCGGTTTCGACCGAGTCAGGCGCGCAGATCCGGGTTGCCAATTTGGGTCTACAGCAACTTCTCTCTCTCTCTATCTCTTTCTTTCAATTTTAGAAAAGAAAAAAAAATGCTTCTCTTTCTACTCTTTCCTTAAATAGAAACTCTTTTTTTTCCTTTTTGGGGTCTATATGTTACATTTTGCCTCTCCAGATAGGGGGTTACTGCCAACTCCAGGACATAGGAAATTTTTCTTCTTCGCCAAATTTTAATCCCAGCAACAGTAGTATTAACAAACGTCCAATGGGTCTGTTTTCTTCTGTTTATCAAATTCAATGCCAAATTTTTCAGAAAGCGGATCGTGTTGCTATAGATTGCGATAATCACATGAATCATGCCTACAAGGGTCATATCCCTGCACAATGGCTTTCTGCAATGATTTCTACAATGGCATCTTTTGGTTCCCCAACATGGTTAACTGATACTGATGCTAATGCTCATATAACTTTGAATAACGAGAATTTGTTGTAGCCCTCTGATTACAATGGTTAGGATATCATCGATAGTGATGTAGGTGGTTCAGGTTTGCCAATTAAATCTATTGCTCATTCTTACTTTTCTGCTAATTCTTCCAGTTTCTCTTTATTTGATGTTCATCATTGTCCACAAGCTTCCCATAATATATTATCGATTCATAAATTTGCTAATGATAAACTTTTATTTTATAGCATACTTTTTCGTGGGCTGAGCAGTATAAGTAAAATTATAAGTTTTTCTTTTTCACGGTCGAATTTTTCAGTGTACTCTTCCTTTTGCTTATATCGGTGTTTGAAGTGGTGCTCGAGTTTCGCATTTACGACTTGTACATCGATCGTCGATCGTTTTAAATAAAATTATATCTCTTAATAAGCTGCCTATTTTGGGATCCCAATCTTTGTTTTTTTGTTCATCGTGTCCGTTAGGAAAGAGTCAGAAATTGCCGTTTATAGGTTCTTTTCAGTCTCTCATTCTATTTTGGAATTAATAAATTTAGATGTTTGGGCATCTCCTATTTGTTCTATTTCTTGATATAAATAATATGTTATATTTATTAATAATTTTCCCAAGTATGCAAGGTTGTACTCTATACGATTGAAATCTGATGTTTTTATAATTTTAAAAACATTTGAATCATTGGTTGAAGATATGTTTTCCATTACTATTAAGTCACTTCAAACTTATGGTGGTGGTGAATATGTTAATCATCAATTTAAGGATTATTTACACATTCATGGCGTTAATCATTGCCTCACTTATCCTCGTCAACCTGAATATCTTGCTCATGGCGTTCGAGGTGGAGAGAAGAAGAAGTGATGCATTATTTTGCTACATATCTTGTTCACCTGAGCTTGGGTTATTAAATTAGCATAGTCAGTTTTAGCCTATGTTACTTGCTTTTTTTTTATTCCCCAATTTTTCCAATTCAAAACCTTGTTATGAAAGAAAAATAAAAGTTAATAAAAATGGAAGAAAATTAGATATTTTGTTTGTGATGGTAAATACTTTATTGGGTGTAAAAAGGAAATAAGGTGATTAAAGAAATGGTAATGAGGATAATATAAGAATTTGAAAAAGTTTTTCAAGTAAAAACTGATATTTTAAAATTATTAATTGAGTGTGTACATTAAATAATTATTTAAAGTTGATTTTAGAGTGTAAATAGTCCCAACCATATGATTCATGTGATCTAATATTGTATTCACCTTAACTGCAAGTAATATAAAATTGGATAAATATTTTTTTTTATTTAAAATGATAGTATATGATCTAATATTGTTTGAATTTCAAGGGGCCTCTGTTTTCTTGGTTCAGGGGAACAGTGCATAAAAAATTGGATAGGCCTTGTCGCAACGACGACTGGTTTTGTGAATTTTCCGAACTCTACCGTCTTTCATCTCCCTAAAGTAGGGTCTGACCACAGACCAGTTTTTATTCGGTTTAATAATATCCGGATGGCGCAGAGTGGTTACAATCCCTTTCGTTTCCTTGCTTCGTGGCTTACAAATGAGAATTTTGGTAATTTTGTTGCTAATAATTAGAAGGATATATAATGGGGGATTATGTTAGCTCTGTAAGGGATTTGGTGCAGAAGATGATTGCTTGGAATAAAAGTGTTTCTGGTAATATTTTTAAAAAGCGGGTATTGGCTAGATTGGGTGTTCAAAAAGCTCTTGAACAATATTCTTAAAAAAATCTGGTGCAATTAGAACTCTCTCTAAAGAAGGAATTGGAAGAAGTTCTCACTCAAGAAGAAATCCTGTGGTGTCAGAAGTCTCGGAGGGAGTGGATCCAATATGGTGATAGAAATACAAATTATTTTTATCGTAAGACTATCCAACGTAGAAAATTGAATAAGATTGCAATGATTAAAAACCAAGAGGGGAGGTAGCTGTGTAACAGTGACGATATTAAAGATTATACTGTATCCTTTTTCTTTCAGCTCCTTTTGAAGGACGATGATACGAGTCATGTTTACCCCATTAATAATCTGTTTCCTCCTATTTCCTTGGCTTGAGTATTCTATATCAAAAGACAAAGCATTTTGTTTTCCATGCTTATTTTACATGATAAGCAATATAAGAATGATGCATTTATTGTTGATGGGGTTCAAAATTATAATTATATTGGTTGTGAAAAAACATGTCCTTTTGCTCAACATGAATGACACGACCCGCCCTGAATCCACTGGGCAAGTCTGCCTAATTTTATATAATAGCTCTCATGTAATCTAATTATTTAGGATTCTACCAAAAAATTGGCAGTCTCCCCTTAAATTATTACACAACCAAATCTATAAAATTGTAAATCAAGCACTCCCAAATAATTCCGAATACAACCAACTTCGTCAATCAATTATGTCAACCGAAATATCAAATCACTCAATTATTTAATACCAAATAAAATACATATGTTATCCGTAATCCCCAAAATGTAACAAATTATAATCCCAAAATATCTCAATGAATCAATCGATAACTCCTAACATCATAACGTGGCCATAATTCTGAAAATAACTATTGTTATTGGGTCGACTGTTGTACCTGTGAATCTCCTGTTGGGGGGGGGGGGAGAAAATGTAATAAAACGGGATGAGTATAAAACTCAGTGAGCTCAGTGAGTGGATAGTAGTTTTTTAACATAATTTTACTCTAAAATAATTAATCTGATCAAAACAACATCTCATCAAAATATCACAACAATTTAAATAACTTATTAAATTCAAATCATATACTCAAATAACCATATCGCAAATATACTGCATAAATCAATGGAAATTCATAATACTTATAACGTCAATTCTGAAATACTGAAAACTATCACCAAACAAGTACCCAGGGAAAATAATCTCATCATATTCGGACCTCGACGGACGGGCAATGACGTATTATCTGGTGTACAATCACGCCCCAGAGCTACACGGATAGACAAGGAAAGTCATATCATATCACGTCATATCCGGACGTCAACGGATAGGCAATAATGTACTATCTAAGTACAATCACGCCTCGGAGCTAAACGGATAGATCAGAAAATATCATCACATATCTCATCATATCCAGATAGATCGAAAAATATCATCTCATCGGTATCATCTGTATCTCAATACAAGTATCTCTGTATTCATCATACTGCATACATATGTCATCTCATCTGTATCACTGTATCCGAAAGGGAATGGTATTGTCTAATGACTTTAAAAACGATTATTATGATCATGTTCATATACTTTTGTACACATATACATAAGCATATAATCTCATCCGAAATCTCATCCAAAATCACATTCGAAATCTCATCCAAAATCTCATTCGAAACCTTATTTCCTTTTTCATTTAACATCTCTTATATCTGCTTTTCTTTTCTTTAAAATATTATCATGCATATTCAAAATCGGTAACTAAAATCATTAATCAAACACATTTCTCGTAATAAATACCAAAACACAATAAAATCCATATATATAAAATCATTAAATCGAAGCTTTTAAAATCAATCTCGCAAACATGCTTTACTATATTTTAAAATCATAATAAACTATAATGAAAATAGATTTTTGTATATTCCACTCACAGTGACGGTGTCCAAACTCGGTATCGACAACGTCCGTAGGTTGATTCTCGTTCGCGGATCCTCCTAATTTAAGAAAATAACATAATTACTAATCATAATTGCTAATTATAACTAATATGATTGAAACGATATTTATCCGTAATAAAGTATTCACGAATTCATAAAATTACCAAATTACCCTCGATATCAAAATTCATCAAATTATCCTCAGAATCACATATTATCAAACTATCCTTAATTCCAATTACAAAGGTATCCGGATCCGGGTCAACGGGTCTTCTCTCTCTTTTTTTTTCTCTCTCTCTCTCTTTTCTTTCTATTTTAGGAAAGCAAAATGTCTCTCTCTCTCATCACTTTCCATTTATAGTAACAAATATATTTTTTTTAAGTTAAATACAAATTAAGCTAATTCCAGACCCGTGTGTCAAAAATAAAATCTGATTACACGGCTATTGAATCGCGTCTGAAATGTCTCGATTTTGTGTCGCGACAGATTTAAATTATTTCGAGCGTGATCAATTTTAATAATTACGTCCGATTACTCGTAATGATTTGCAACAAAATCTGACAATTTTAAAATTTACGACAAAGATAAAAATAACATCACACTCAATTAAATAAATTTCGGTGCATATGTTACAATGAAGGACGTGATGGTTCTTCTCACAATGATGTCATGTCAAAATGGAGCAATTTAAAGAATCCATGCAAACATATTGATAAGAGAATGAACGCACAATCTTAATGACAAGTTTTGGAGAATAAACTACGATTTAAAACCTCAATAGTAGCTATAGAGTGGTTAGCAAAACAAGAATGTGCTTTTAGAGCTCATGATGAGTCAGTTAATTCTCTTAATCGTGGAAATTTTGTTGAATTAATTAAGTTGTTAGCAACAATGAATGAGGAGATTAATAAAGTTGCGTTCTGAAAATGCCTAATACATAGCACCTACTATTCAAGAGGAGTTATTGAATATTATAGCTAATAAAGTATGGCATAAGATTCAAGAGGAAGTTGGTGATGCTAAATTTGTATCCTAGTTGATGAGGCACTACATGAATCTCATAAAGAATGAATGGCTATTATTTTGAGATATGTTTATTGTGATGGCTTTATTCAAGAACATTTCTTTGAAATAGTGAATGTTGATGAAACAAAGGCCTTGACTTAAAAAAAATGCGATATGCACTATGCTTGCTTGGTACAATCTTTTAGTTAAAAATTTAAGAGATCAAGGGTATGACGGTGCTAGTAATATGGCGGGTGAATACAATGGATTACAATCTTTATTTCTCAATGATTGCCTGTATGCTTATTATGTACATTGTTTTGCTCATCCATTACAAGTCGTATTAGTTGCAATATCTAAAGAAGTGCACGAGGTATGGCTATTTTTTTTTAAGTTGAGTTTTGCTGTTAACTTTGCTAGTGCTTCTTTCAAACATTATTCTGAGGTAAAATCTTGTATAGAAAAAGAAATCATATAGATTTGATAGCCTTAGAAGAACTTGAGATTGGTACAGGGGCTAATCAAGTTATAACTTTTCAAAGGGCTAGAGATACACGTTGCAGCTCATATTTTACTTCAATTAGTAAGTTTATTGAGATGTTTAATGCAACTCTTGAGGTTTTAGGGAAGATGATTAATGATGGATCTAGTTGAGATATGCATGGAGAAGCTGAAGGTGCATATGGAAAGATGAAATCCTTTGAATTTGTGTTTATTTTGCTTTGTTGAATAAAGTTCTTGCAATTTCTGATATTCTTGGTCAAGCATTACAAACAAAATCATTGGACATCTTGAATGCTTTGAATTATGTCTCAAGAATAAAAGGAATTTTGCAAGAGTTTCGAGATAGTGGATGGGATGATTTTATTAGAACTGTGGTATCTTTTTGTGAAAAATATGATATTACTATCCTTGATATGAGTGATTGTTATATGGAAGGTATAGGACATTCTTGTCAATAAAAGGATTATGTTAAAGTTGAACATCGTTATCACGTTGATATATATAATGCTGTAATAGATTTTCAATTGATGGAGTTAAATTGTAGATTCTTTTAACAAACTATGGAACTTTTTAGTTTAAGCTTGGAATTGGATCCGATTGACGGGTTCAATTCATTTGATATAGACAACGCTTGTTTTTTTGCTGAGAAATTTTATTCTTGTGATTTCACTCCAAATGAGGTGGTTGCTTTGAGAAGAGAATTAGAACATTATAAAATTGATGTGCTTTCTCATCCATGGTTTAAAATATTGCTTTCCTTTTTATGCTATGTTGATGATTCGTTGGAACAAAGAAGTCCTAGCACTATCTTTTGATTGATAGATTAATTCATTTAGTCTTTACTCTTTCTGTTTCCACAGCCACAATTGAATGTGCATTTTCAGCCATGAAACTTATCAAGATATCACTTCGTAGTTATATGAAAAATGATTTTTTTTTTTTTTAGGTTGTGTGGTTATCTATGTTGAAAAAGAAATTCTTGATAATATTGACTTAGATTCTATAATTGATGATTTTCATAATTTAAAACCGTAAAAAGTACAACTTTGGTAATAAATTTGTATTGGGATTGTATTTTTATTTTACACTACCTTTTGAAAATTATTTTTATTTATAGTATGAATTTTACAGATAAAACTCTTAATATCCCCTCGTTATGAGCTATATTTTGTTATTTATATATATGAAATTTTATGTTCACTCAATGCAAATTTATTATTTTTTTAATTGAGCGCAGAGTTTTGGGTGCATGTTAGTAAGGGAAAAAAGTTTTAAAAGCTAAGAATCCGCTTTCAACCTTCGATGTCAGGATGTGCTATTTGAGTACAAATAATCATGTGCTATTTATCGAGAGGCAAGTCCGATCACATTTTGACACTTGGCACATGCATTTGTGATACCGACTTTCCAAATAATTGAAAGGACGTACACGTTATAAGTTATAACAGAGTGATTTGACATGAACAGATTCTTTTTACCTATTTTATTTATTTATTTATTTATTTAGTTATTTATTTATTATTATTATTATTATTTTTGTGGGTTTATGATATGGTTAATGGATTATCGACTCATCTCACCTTTATTTGCTTTTTTAGGATCTTCCGAGTTCCAACTAGTGGCGGAATCAGAATTTTAATTTGAGGGTAGCCAAAAAATATATCGAAAAGTTTGGATTTTAAAGAAAGTTAGGAGTTGGCTTAAGGGTCATCTTGAAAACGTTTTACTTTTCACCTTATTTTTCAAAAATTTTCAGAAAGTTTGGGGTTGCCAAGCAAACCTGGGCACAAACTTATTTCCGCCTCTGCCCTGAACATGTGTACATTATCAATTGCGTATGATTTAGTTGTGTTAGTTTTTCTATTAACTACCAATCAATAAATTTCAAAAAGGCAATCTGATGAAGGCAAAATGAGTTCTTAGAGAATTTAAATTCGTTGTGTCAATAGCCGATTTAAATTTATGTTTTCTCTATTATTGCCACCGTAAAACCAAAATCTTAGTTTTGCCACTGAAAATTAAAACCATGTTATCGATATTTCTTTTCAAATTATTTTGTGTTTTGCCCTGCACATACTGTTCAGTGCACAAAGCTTGTTAAACATTTTTGCTTCATAGCGGAGATCGCATTTTGTTCTGTCAAAACAATAACCCCAATCAATAAATAAAAGCCCAATGTATTATCATTAACACAATACACAATCTGAAGGAAGTTCAACATTACAAATAATAAATGACAATGCTAAGACCTGTCAGGTCCCAACACAAGGAGCTAGCATAGAGCTTCCTACTAACTACGAAAGTTCAAATTCAGCAACACGCCAACACCAAGCCTATATTGGCCTGGAACTTTATTTAACTGCATGCAATCATATGATATTCATTATCAACATATACAATGTTTCAAGGGCTGGTGGAAAATGCAGGTGGAGAGAAGATTGGGGTTGTGGGAAATGATGAGGAGATTGGGGGAATAGGAGGTAACCCGTACTCTGGAAATGGAGTGCTGGGCAAGATGGGAGTATCAAGCAAAGGGGGCAATTCCAGGCCGGGGATGGAGGGCAAATCGGGAGGAGTCTGCAAAAGGCGGCGAGCTCCTAGGGTTACATCGATGCTTGAGAAAGAGAGTGTGATGAAGAAAGTTAAAATGACGAAATGGGAAGTAGCCATCACGTTCCAAGGAAAGAAGATGATTGCTTAGTAATGTATAAAAGGAAAGAACTAATGTTTGTGGTGTGCGAAAATGAGGACCTGGCCTTGATCTTTTATAGTATATTGAATATGGTGCATGGAATTTAATGTTAAAGGACAGGTTTGGTGAGGGAAATCCTCCTCCCCCCGCCCCCTCCAACACAAAAATAGTTACTTTAGAGTAATAGAATCTACTGATATTTAGAATTATAAATCTACAGAAAGCTCTTAGATTAGCTTTATGATAATAGTATTTAGATATTTGAGTCTAGGAGCACCGAAGTTACAATTAAAAATTTAGTCCAAAAATCATAGAGCTAAACATTAGGAATAAAATATGAAGATAGTGAGTAAATATTGGGGTAAAATGCCAAGATATTAAAGCAATAGGTGGCAATTCATAAAAAAGTATTTTTTGGTAAAAATAATATAATATTTAGTATATAAAATAATTTTTTGAGATCTAGATCTAGAATATATTGGATCTATTTCTTAATTAAGATTCACGTAATATACGGAGAGAGAACTTGAATAATCTGTATCCATAGAAATGGGAAAGATGGTGGTTTATTGTTAACATTATTATTAACCAATTTAGTATGTAGTTCCCATATTTAGTAAAAGTTTTTCCATACAATCGAAAAAATCAGTTATACATTTTTCTCTTTATGGCTGATGGTCTTTAATACGAATGTCTAGACATGCTATTTTAATCTTAGTGCTATTTTAATCTTAGTGAATGTTTGTTTGGAAAAAATGGGAGGAGAGAAGAGAAAAGAGAATGAGAAAAAGGAAAAGAAAGTGAAGGAAAAAAATGGGTCAATCTCAATCAACTTCGTTTAATTTGGCATGGAATTATATTATTCTTCTCTTATTTATTTTCTCTTTCTTCTTTATTCTCCTTCAATTTCTTCAAACTAAACATGTCATTATGCACTAAAACCCATTTTTTCGAAGCAATGATGAGTGATGATACTGAAAAGGGAAATTATTTCTGCATCGCCCGTTATATATACATCTAACTATCACAAAATTTTGACATGTTCTTTGCACCATCTTTTTTTTAAACCTATATTAATTGATCACTTAACAAATGGCCATTTCACCCCTAAATGAATTAAAAGACTATTTTTCTATAAAATTTGAAAAATAAAATTATTATAATTACAAGAACCCATGAGATATTTAATAAAATAAATAAATCTCAAAGTCCATGATGTTCTAATTTCATTTAAAAATTATCATGTTAATTTTATTAAATTATAATATCATTTAATTTTTACAATTAAATTAAGTATAGGGAAGTTTCTTAATTTTAATTAACCACTTTTCTTTTCATGTTAATTTTTGTAGACTTCCCTAGACTTGATTTAATTATAAAAGTTAAAGAGATTATAATCACAAAAAATCAACATGATAATTTTTAAATGAAATTATAATTATAAAAAATTAACATTGGATTTTGAGATTTATTTGTTTTATTAATTATTTTATGGGTATTCTTGTAATTATAATATTTTTATTTTTTAAAATTTTGTAGAATAAAATAATTTTTTAATTCATTTAAGAGTAAAATGTTCATTTAATAGTGTCATAGTAATTGATTGATGCAAACTTAAAAATAAAGATTATATAAAAAATATGTCAAAATTTTATAGTGGTTAAAGATATACATTATATAAAAAAAATGGTTCAAAAGAATTTCGCCATTTAAAATGGTGGTTGTTCTATGAAGGTTGTCCAACTCTTCATTTAATTTTGGTTTTAAATAGCTACAAATTTAGAACTGGCAAGGTCTTATGAGTGAATAAGGCTCTATCACATGCAGACATTAGTCAAAATTTGATTGGTTACACGGTGGTACTTTTTGCCTCCCATTAATGTGCTTTAAGCCCGGCGCTTAAGCAGTTGCATATCGTTTTCTGCGTCATTCGATCAAAAGGCGCATGTATTTTTTAATCTTCAGGAATTGGGGCCAATGAGGGTGCGTTTGGTGTTGCATTTTCTGTGGAATTTTTTAAATTTATTTCACAAAAAAAAGATGTTTTTAATAATGTGTGTTTATATATTTGAAAAAGTATTCGTTAATTTGTTCTTCAGTACTGCATGAAAAGAAAATGGGGAAAAATGTTTAGTAATTTTTTTGGAAGAGCAGGTTTTCAATACATGTAGTTAATTTTCTTACTTAAAATCTATGTATTTATTTGAAATAATGTTAACTTATTTATATTTAATAAAATTTATTTAAACGGAGATTTTATTTTTTTAACTCATTAAACTCACTTTTTATTTAGTCAAATGTCACTCAGTGGCACGCAGAACGGACCCAACTAAGGCCCTAGGAAGGGCCTCTTCCAGACAATTATTTTTTCATTTTAGTATGCCCTAATCCTCTTTTGAAAGAGTCAAATAAAAAGAATTGAACTTATTTTAAATAAATTAAAATGCATATTTTGTTTAATGGTAAGACTATCATTTAGTGACTTTGTAAACTTTATTCAAATTCCAACAGCAACACAACTTTGTTGCTTTAGATGCTAGTGCACATGTCAAAAAGGGTGCGACTATTGACACCTCTTTAAAATCTTGATAAGATACCTCTTCTAAAAAGAAAACTCATTAATTGATTAGAAGAATTTGTTACTTATTTCTGATGGCAGCCTCCAACATGCCCTTGGTGCAAGCTTAATTCTGATGGTGCTGTCAGGGGCAATGGATTTGCTATTGCGGGTGGTCTTATTTGAGACTCTAGTGGAGGCTGGGTTGGCGGTTTTGCGACGAACATTGATCATAGCTTGATCACGGGTGCTAAACTGTGGGGTTTATACCAAGGGCTTGTCATGGCTTGCAATTACGGTGTTCGTTGGTTGAACGTTGAAGTTGAAAGCTTGTGTATTGTATAGATGCTGACGAATTCTATAGTGATGGCTAATGAATTTTCTTTGTTAGTAAGGACAATTAAGGAGTTCATGCAACAGAGCTGGCACATCACTATAAACCATATTTACCGGAAGGTGAATTTTACAGTAGACCACCTTGCAAATTATGCTTCGAATCTCCCCTGTGGCCTTCATAATTTCAATAGTCCCTCCACTAGTGTCATTCCACTTCTTTGTCATGTTATGTTTGGCGTAGCTTACTTAGTTTAGTTTCTTCGTATCTTGGTTTTAAGAGCCCCTCTTGTACCCAAAAAAAAAAAAAATCTTCTAAAACTATCCTCAATTCAATATTTTTCCATCTTCTTTCTTTATTAACAATGCCTTTTATTTTTTGAAAATTAATACTGAATTAATAGAAAACATCACAAGAAAACTGCAATTTGTTGAAGTGAATCCTCCAACCAAATACACAAATAGCCATCATTTCAAAAACATTACTTTGATTGAAATTCTTATTCATGTCGCCACCAAAGCACTAATAAAAATCTCCTGAAGTACTAGATATTGCATGCGATAATAATTCATGCAGAAATAAACAATGATGGATTCATCAAGTATATATAGAAACTTTTGATTCAAATGGAATATCATTTAAAACTACTTTTGTTAATTTAATTGCTAGTTTATTAATATCATTTAAAACTACTTTTGTTAATTTAATTTCTAGTTTATTCTTTCCATTTGGATTGAAATTGTTACGTTACGGATGAAAATATAGAGCTTCTTCCGTCAATTGTACCCCAAATTTCTAACCAACCTTTTCCTTAACAAAAACAATGAGATTAACCATGTCTCTACCTAGAAGCTGAGCCACCGACAATTACCTAGAAGTTGGCGTGAATATTTGAAATCCACTCTAAAATCTTGATAAAATTGAATATACCTTGGAAGGGTTACTCTCTAATTGAATGGAGAATATGCTTTCAGAAATTGCAATTTTCTCGTAATGTCTTTTTTTTTTTTTTTGAGAATGAAGTATTAATTTTAAAAAATGAATTTATTCACTTAGAGAAAGAAGCGATTTACTAGAATTCATTTATGCATAGTAATGGAAGAATGTAGGTATGTTTACAAAGAATGAATTCTTATAATTAGGTAATGGAATTTTTTTTTTTGGTTTTTCAGAAGAGCGGTTTATTACGACCTTAGAGAGGTGTCAATAGTCCAAAATCTATCACAAATGTGGCTACGATAGCTTAATATTTAAAATATATTTAAGTGAACAATTAATAAAAAATAAAACCCTTTAAATTAAATTAATTTTTTAATCTAAGTCCCGGAAATTAAATGTTTGGGTCCACCACTGGCTGAGCCAAGGAAACTTTATTTGATAATAATAAAGGGCTGACACCTGATTAGCAAGTTGGCAACTAGGAAAATAATAGATAAATGCCTAAAACAAGCGATGCCAATTAAACCATAAAACGAACACAATAAAATACAAAATGACATTCTCACCACAAATAACACAACATATAGCACAAACCTGGGAGTTTTAATAAAGTAAAATTTCAAAAAATACATAAATATTAAAAATTGACCATTTAAATATTGTGAATTTTGAGTTGATTCTTTTTCGCAAAATGGTACTAGAGTCAAGATTTTGAAATATCATGGTATATTGGTGGGAAATCGACAACATATATTCGGATGGTTAACACAAATATGAACTATATCAGGTTGTACTTTTGGTATAACAAACCATGTAATAGATTATTTCAAAATCAGAAGTAAAGACGGATAGAACTAGACATATGTTGGTACACGATGCAGGATATAACTTAATGTTAGATTATGATACCATAATGAATTATATAACTACACATATGCAATACTATTCATTAGAAATATCTGATTTAAATATTAAATAGTTCGTATGACTGTATCTATCAGAAGCTCATGAATTTAGAGTTGGAGAACTCATAATATTTAAAAAAAAACAGAAATTTAAATATTGATCCGATTCTACTAAGTAAAATCAGAAAGGAAGTTTTCGCAAATAATTTTTTGTGGAAACAATAGAATATTAACTCTGTTGATGAATATATTGGTGAACTTCTAATAGATTACAATAGATTCTCATCTATTAAACAAAAAGAAGAACATAATTAGAATAACCAAAGAATTAGAAGTAATAAAAATATCCTTCCAAGATATGGTGATCGGATATAAAGGATTAATAATGAGAAAACTCTACCTCATACATAAGGGTTTAGAGGAAAACAACATTTCAAAGGATACACGAAATACTATACATCACAAATATTTTATAGAATGTAATGAAATACTATCGAGATGGTATAATGAATAAATTACTTGAGCTATTAGTAATTTCACAAAATATAGGAACTAATAGAATAGGTAATGAGGATTTACCTATGGAAGATTTCAACCTTTTGATCTAATAATTGATTCATATGTGAGGGGAAATATTCAGTTAAACTGGATTTCTCTATCTTTATTAAATAGATTAGAAAACCCTAATTTATCTATAAATGATATAGAAAATTCAAATAAAATATTAGATATTAGAAATCTTAATGATGAAAATATTAAGTAGATCAAAAGATTGGAAGATCAAATGAGTGAAGAATTAAATCAAGTTAAACAATTAATAAAACACTTCAAAATTAAAGACTAAGATATATGAAAACAAGAAATCATTAATGTCATAAATAAAAATTCAATAGACATAAGATTGAATAAGATAGAAATTCAATTGCATAAAATAGAAAAAATTGTTGAGCAACTTGAAAAAAGGTTTTCAACAAATATAAATGGAAAGCTTCAAGAAAATTGAAGATCAAAAGATTAATAATAATAATGGAGGAATTACTCATTGTAATTCAAGAATAGAATAAGATTCTACAATACACAATAATTTACTTTATTGAGAAGAAAAACTATGATCTTCAGTGAATATTAAGACAAATATTTAACAAAATAGATGGGAACAAAAGATTAATAAGTCTAAAAATGTGAAGTGAAAACGTAGACTATGGATTAAAAGAATCATCTAATCCAAAGTTACATGATAAGGATGAAAAACATGAAACTGATGAAGAGGAAGATACATTTATAAATTTACAAGATATTGAAAATAGAATTAAACATCCAAAGATAAATGAAGCAAAGCCAAGAGTTTATGAACAAGGAGAATCTAGCTGTAGAGCTTCCCATACTAGAGAAAAGACTCCAACTTAAGAAAGACCATAAAGTTCAGTCAATATTTTAGGTCTACTAAACCTAAAAAAGAACATAAAATTGTAGGAGAGTATAAAGAAAGACCAATCAGTCATGATGGAATATGGTTAGATTTAGATTGTGTCAAAGATAGAGATAGAGCAATAACTGCTTGGGTTAAATTAATGAAAATTACTCTTGTATTTCACAAATTTGATAGAAATAGTGGTATAGAATTCCTTAAAACTTCTTTCATAGGAATAATAGCACAATGGTACATGGGATTAAGACAAGATAATAAACATAAAATATTAGATGGAGAAAATCTTGAACCTCTTGAACCAAATGAAACTCAAGATCAAATCTTAAATAGTTTTGAAAATGAAATAAGAAAAGAATTTTTAAGAAAAAAAACTAAAAATCTAATGAAATTGATGATGCTTGAGATATGTGATATACGACATCTAGAAGCATACACTTGCAGCTTAAAAGAATTATATTATAAATGTGAAATTGATAGTGATGATCAGACAATAGGATATTACAACGATTTATATTTTATAAAAATACCAGACCCATGGGGTAAAATGTTTATGCTAGAATATCGCAAAGAATATAGAGATAGTACAGACATTGATACACTTGGAAATAAAATCAGGTTTGCAAGAGATAGGATAAATCAATGTTGTAGAGAAATAAGAGTATAAGACTTATGAAAAGCAAAATCAAGGATTATGTTGTTTTAACTTAGAAGAACTATCAAGCTTTGAATGCTCAGATAAAGCCTATAAACATGGGAAAAAAATTCAAAAAGAAGAAATTCTTTAAAACTGATAAGAAATATTACAAGAGAAATAAATATAAGAAGTTCTTCAAAGGGAATAAATGTAAAAAACAAATCTAAAACCAGTGCACTCAAAAAGTGTAAATGTTGATTGTGAAATAAAGAAGTGCATTATTATGCAAATGAATGTCCTAAAAAGAAAAAAGTAAATATCTTAATATTTGTGAATTTCAATGATTTAGAATTAATCACTAATAGTGAAGATGTTAATGATAATGATAGCATTGATTATCTGTCTAACGAGACTCTAAGTAGCTTAAATTCAGAATGAATATAGAAGAAATGGATAATAATGATCTATATAAGAATGAAGAACTAGAAGAACATTGTTCTTTTAGTAGAGAATTAATCTTTGATAAAAACAATACTTTAAGATTAATAAAAAATGAATTCAAAATATCTATGATGGTGACATCAATAAGTTAGCACGAGGAATTGATAAAACGATTTAGAGGAAAAATATAATGTATTTCAGTGCATCGATAAGAGAAGAACCAATCGAGAAAAGGCATGTTAGAGGAAATACAAAAATACCTTTCTTTACTAAAATCAGATACAGAAGATTGGAGAATCCAAATTATAATAAAAGCTCATTTTAGAGAAGGAATAGAAAGTCCTGTGAATTTGGCTATTCTTATTAATAGGATAAAAGATCGAAAACATGCACTCTTTCCAATAGAACGAGGAAATCTAAGCTATAAAAAATTAATATTTAAAATATACCCCAAATATTATATAAGTGTTAGAGACAGAAATATGAAATGCTAACTAGTCTCCCCAAGAGGGGGGTGAATTGGGTTCTTAATCAAAAATTAAGAAATAAAAATTTGAACAAAATAATAAACCAAGTAAATTAAAACACAAATAATTAATGAACAATGAATAATGAAGAGACAGGATAAGAGAGAGCAAACACGTGATTTTTATATGGTTCGGCCAACCATTCCTACGTCCACGCCTCCAAGGCTTCAACAACACTTATAATTGACTGCAAAGGTATCAAGAAACCTTTACAACAAGAGATTATTCCCAATCTCTTAACCCAAGGGTATCCCAACAATTACAATCACTCAAGAATAAAAATTACAAACAAACAATCTCTCACACAATGTGTATGATTTCCAATGAAATATCAAAGTGTGAATTAATCAAATAAAATAAGTTTACAGTTCAAAGGATGATTATATGCTCAGAAGAAAGCTTAATGATAACTGTTGGATTTATTTTTTTTTTTTAATTTGATTGAGCCATTTTATAGTTGGAGCTGAAAATAAGCTGTTGTTGACTTTCTGGAAAAAATCAGATTGTCGTTTTCTGCTGTCGGTTAACATTATCGGATCACTGTTTATTTTTAGAGACCTGCAAAACAAACTTAGATTTCTGTTTTTACTAAATGGTTCAAGATTAGACACTATCTCTTCTCTGTAAATTATCGGTTCACCATTTTAAACTAAACGGTTCACCATTAATTTTCAGAATCTATAATTTGACAGCTTTTATATAGAGAAAGATTTTCCGACTCGTGTTACTAGCCATTAAGCTTCTTTAAACATGTCTATGACTTTAAGAATTTCATTTTAATAGCCCCAACATTTTAATCAAGAGCATATAAGTTTTGTTATAATCAAAATCAATATTATAAGATTAACAATCTCCCCTTTTTTGATGATGACAAACTTTATATGTAAAGATAAGAAAATTTTGTTAACTACCCTGAATATAAGCCCCCCTCTGAAAAATATAACTTGTTCTCCCCCTTTACCATCAAAAAGAAAAGAACAAAAAACATATCCGTTTTCGACAAGTGAACATTTTGGCAGAATCTCCCCTGTATATTAAGCACCTCCCAGAAATTATTAGCAACAATTTACACTTAAGAAACCAAAATTAAGATAAAAACAACTACAATCAATCAATAAAATCAATGCCAAAATAAGAAAACAAAAATATATACCATAATCATCCATGAATAAGCACATGATTCATCATACGTAAATGTAACAAAAACATGAAAATGTTGTGCGAAATCAAAGCATCCGAAATACTAAGAAACTACTGTGGAGAAGGAGAGGAAAAGGAGGAGCGGGGAATGCCGAGAGCAGAAAATATGTGTAGCTATCCATCTAGTGTCTGCTGCTGTTGATCAAGAATCTACTGTTGCTGAATCTGAAAAGAAGCAAACCGATCATGAAGTTGCTGCTGTTTCTCAAAAAGAGCTCGAATATCTTTGACTAGCTGATGAAGGAGACTATTGGGAGCGGGTGTAGTGTTTGAAGCCGGTGGTTGATTGGTCTCCATTTCATGCTCCTTAGAGTTAGAATTTGTTGGAGGCTTTGAGATGGATCCACTATGAGAATATAGAGGTCTAGCATTAAGCCTAAAATCGGGCAGCTGGTCAGCAGTATAGATATCATTAAGGAGCAGGTTATCTTCTAGAGCTACGAGGGTGTCTTGGTTTTTAGTTGTGGGCATTTTGATCCAATCCCGACGCCTTCGATAAAACCCAATCCCCGAGATAGCCTCATCCCCAATCTTTTTAGTCTCAAGATACACTAATTCACGAAAGGGGTACTCGAAAATTTCATAAAATCTTAGAAATGATGCTACCGTATGGAAACAACCTATGGTTAACCTTAGGAGTCTCAATATATATCCCAAAATAATATATCCTAGGTTAATAGGACACTCCCTAAGTAGACTGTCGAGTATCCCGACATCTATTCAAGTTACCTGATTCGAATACCACTTCTTAAGAGTAACCATATGTTGCAAAATAGTATAAAGAATTATAACTTGCAACGGTAAGAGCTGTGACCTAAAAGGGAGAGCACAAATCTGATCAGTGAGATCCCGATGCCTGCATATGTTCCTAACCCCATGGTGTTGGACAAAGTCAGCAAAAGATAGCTCTTTCCTAGAAGTATAAATAAGGTGGCTGGAATGCGGAATTTCAAGGATGTTGTTCAAATCCTCTACATTAAAATCAATTGGAACACCACCTATATGAGTAACTATCCTATCTACCCTATCTGCAGACAATTTCATGTTTGAGTAGAAAACACGGACTAGGTTGGGATAAATCCTCTCCTCTAAGTCCAATGCAGACTCCCTGGGCAACAACATCTTCTTCACACTCCTATCACAAATAACTAATTCCATAAAATCATCCAAATCCACAAAGTAAGAATCGATTACCTTTTGACCCATAAAACAAGTTTCGAAGCATTTGGCTATTGGAGCTGTGGGAAAATGCATCCTTTTAAACTCAGAGGTCTCCCTAGATGGTATGAGATTTCTACTGGGGATGGATTTCCTCTTGCATCCAGTCCTTGAGATTTCGGCCATTTGTTTCAGCTTGAGAAATTTAGATTTTGAAGAATTGATTAAATGGGAGAAATAAAACCGAGTAGAAGAATAAGAAAGGGTAGAAAAAAGAATTTGGAGGCTCAATTTGATCAGAAAATGTCAAAAATTGAACCACAATTTAAGAAAAAGGTTTGGCTATTTCTAAGGTTTGAATTCGAGATTTTTCAATTTAGGGCTTGATTTGATGTTTTGGCTTGATAAATCTATTCTAAGGATGATGAGAAATGTTTCAATGAGCTTGATTTGGCAAGAAATTAGAAGGAAATTGAAAGATTGGGAGAGAGAGAGCTTAGGGTTCACTGGTTCAAGAGAAAACAGTGAAAGGGTAGGTGAAAATGGGGAAAAAGAACTGGAATAGTTTATATTGTATGAAAACGGCAAGCCATTTTCCTTAAACGGTTCACTGATAATTTCTAGAGAGCCATCAATGTGTAAGCCTATCACCGTTTAGTAAAGTAACCTCTCTGTTTTTAATCGGTTAACCGTTAGTTACAAACGGTGAGCCATTAATTTCCAACACTTATTCTTATGTTTCTGTAACTAAACGGTACACTGTTTATTATAAAACAGTAATCCATTTATTTTGACTATGATTTCACACATTTGTTTTAATCTACGGCCAATACTTAATACATTTCTAAACCATTTTATTGATAAAAAATGTCTTTAAAGGCCAATATGATGCATGATTACACAATTTAAAACATCTAAATCAAACAAATATCATATTATATAAAAACAAAGAAGATATTGTATAAAGTAATACTATTGTACAATATTTATCATTCGAAGCTCATGCCTAATTTTAGCAAATTTTTTTTTGCCAAGAGGTTTAGTAAAAATATCAACAAGTTGCTTTTTGGTTGAGATAAAATTCAATGAAATATCCCTTTTTTGAACATTATCTCCCAAGAAATGATGTCTTATCTCAATATGCTTGGTTCTAGAGTGTTGAATAGGATTTTTGGATAGATTTATGACACTAATATTGTCACACATAATAGGTATATGATCAAGATTGACATCATAGTTTCTAAGGGTTTGTTTCATCTAAAGTGCTTGTGCACAATAACTACCAGCTACAATATATTTAGCCTTAGTTGTTGAAAGCGTAACCAAGTTTTGCTTCTTACTGAACCAAGTGACAAGTGAGTGACCTAGAAAGTGACAAGTTCCACTAGTACTTTTCCTATCAAACTTATAACCAGCAAAGTCGGCATCTGAATAACAAGTTAAATCTATATGAGTTCCTCTAAGATACCAAAGGCCAAGATCTATGTTTCCTTTCAAATAACGAAAAATTCTCCTGACAACAAGCAAATGAGATTGTTTAGGACATGATTGAAATCTT
Source organism: Luvunga scandens (assembly GCA_030449905.1). NCBI lineage: Eukaryota > Viridiplantae > Streptophyta > Magnoliopsida > Sapindales > Rutaceae > Luvunga > Luvunga scandens. The sequence goes on from JASUUG010000209.1 coordinate 148,852, forward strand.
GCACACAAACATACACTAAACATAATATTGAGTCTACTAGTAGTTAGGTAAAGTAAGGATCCGATCATACCTCAATATGTTTTGACATCAACTTCTTCACCTTTTTCTTTTTTATCAAGCTTAATTGTTGATTTCATTGGAGTATTTTTATTTTTTCCATCTTTAAATCCGAATCTTTTGAGTAAATCTCTCAAATATTTGGCTTCATTGATGAAGATTCCTTTTTCATTTTGTTTTGTTTGTAATCTAAGAAAGTACTTCAATTCTCCCATTATGCTCATCTTAAATTCTCCACTCCTTGGGGAGTGTTTGAGAATTACCTCTATTTTGCTCCATATTAGTTTGTTCTTCTTGTTTCTTCTCTTGATTCTCACAAGATAAAGTATCTTATTTGACATTCGAAGGTTCTTGTTGTATTTCTTCATCTGCATCATTATCAATAACAACTTTCTCCATAGAGGAGCGGTTAGATTCATCAAATGTAACGTGCATGGATTCTTCAACAACCAAAGTTATTTTATTGTATACTCTATAAGCTTTGCTAGTATTTGAATATCCAAAAAAAAAAACCAATATCCGATTTTGGATTAAATTTACCAAGATTGTCTTTAGTATTAAATATAAAACATTTGCATTTAAAAACTTTAAAGTAACCAATGTTGGGTTTTCTATCTTTCCAAAGCTCATAAAGAGTTTTATTAAGAAACGGTCTAATCAAAACACAATTTAACACATAGCATGCGGTATTAATAGCCTCGGCCCAAAAGTATTTTAGAAATGCATTCTCATTCAACATGGTTCTAGCCATCTCTTGAATAGACCTATTCCTTCTCTTAACAACTCCATTTTATTGTAGAGTCACAGGTGATGAAAATTGATGTTTGATACCAAAATCATTACAAATATTCACAAATGCATGATTTTCAAATTCCCCATCATGATCACTTCTAATGCATATAATGGAATAACCTTTTTTTCATTTTGAACCTTTTTATAGAAGACTTTGAATGCATCAAAGTTATCATCCTTATTAGCTAAAAATAATACCCATGTATATCTAGAATAATCATCCACAATTACAAATGCATAATATTTTTCACTTAAACTAACATATCAAGAAGGTCCAAACAAATCCAAGTGAAGAAGTTAAAGTGGTTTTGAAGTAGAAATATGATTTTTGTTTTTGAAAGAAGTTTTGATTTGCTTTCCAAATTGACATGCTTCACAAATTTTATCTTTTTCAAAATCAATTTTTGGAAGACCTTTAACTGAATCATTTTTGGAATCTTTGAAATTAAATCCATGCTTGCATGTCCTAGTCTTCTCTGCCATAACCGACTATTGTCATGTAATGCGGAAAAATATTTATCATGAGTAGATGCACATTCTATGTCTATGGTGTAAACATTTTCACATCTATTTCCAACAAACAAGATTTTGCTATCACATGTATTCTCAATAACGCATCTAGTTTTATAAAAAACAACTTTACAGCCCTTATTACATAATTGACTAATACTAATCAAGTTGTGTTTCAAATTTTCAACCAAACATACATTTTCAATGAGAATTGAGGAAACTTTACCAAAATTATTGATTTCAAGAATCTTTCCTTTTGAGTTGTCTCCAAAAGACACATCTCTATCATTTTCGATTTTGGTAAAACTTGAGAAACATGTATAGTTTCCAATCATATGCCTTGAACAACCACTATCTAGATACCATTTATTTATTTTTTCCTCGAACCCTGTAGAAGAAATCTCAAGTCTTAGGTACCCAAACGTTTTTGGGTCCTTGAGTGTTAGTAATAGTTCCTTTTGGAACCTAAACACATTTTACTCCATAATATGCATTTCTTTTAATAGGAAAACCAAACTTCATGTGACCATTTTAATTGCAATAATGGCATACAATATGTTTGTTAATGAAGGTGCTTTTCACAAAATAGCTCTTGTAATATTTTTTGTTTCAAATTTCGCTTATAACCAATGCCTCCTTTGTCAAACATACATTTTTGTGAGCTGAACAATTTTTCTATCATAATGTGTGAATTTTAACACAATTTCATTAAGTTCGTTACTCTTTTTTTTAAGCTCTTCATTTTCTTTGATCAAGTCATCAACATGTAATTTATCATGCTCGTGTGAAATACTTTGTTTACCTTTTAAAGATGTAATCCTACTATGCAATATTTCATTTTCTAATTCTAGTTCTTTGATCATTTCATTTAGTAGATCATTGCATTTTTGTAAGGCATCCTTTTCATTTGAAATTTCTAGCACTTTATTCTTGAAACATGCATTTTTCTTACCAATTTTCATCATATCACTATGCAACTCTTTAAAAGCATTATACAATTCATTATAAGTTGGATGATCATTTACCTTATCAAGTTCATCTTCTCCTATCTCCATGAGTGCCAAGTTTGACATTTCTTGCAATTATTCTTCATCACTTGATTCTTTATCAATATCATCCTATGTTGCCACCATGCCTTTCTTTTTAAGTTTGTTGAGAAGAGGGCACTCAGATTTTATATGGCTTGGCTTTTTGCATTCATAGTATATGATTGCTTCCTTCTTCTCCTTTTAGTTTGTAAAGTTGATGAACTTTCCTCGCTCACCAGATTTCTTAAAAAATTTTCTGAATTTTCTAGCTATCATAGCCATCTCTTTATCTTCAAAGTCACTTTCCTCATCACTTTCAGGTTTTGATGCTTTCAAAGCAATGCTTTTCTTTTTCTTATCTTCGTCTGCTCTTTCGGCTGTCAAGTCTTCTTCGTAAGAAATAAGTGAGCTAATTAAATCATCAATAGACAAAGTATTTAAATCTTTGGCTTCCTCAATTACATTTCTCTTAGGTCTCCATTCTTTTAGTAGAGATCTAATGATTTTTTTTACCTTCGCTATTAGAAAAGGTTTTTTTAGAGCTCCTAAAGTGTTCGCAATGTTCGTAAATCTAGTATACATAGAATGCACACTCTTATTTTGTTTAATTTGGAATAACTCATATTGCTTAGTGTATCTACTAATTTTAAATTCTTTAACCTAGTTTGTTCCTTCATAAACTACTTCAAGTTCTTCTAAATCTCATAAGCATTCTAACAACCTGAAACTCTATGAAGCTCTTTCTTCTCTAAGGCATAAAATAAGGCATTCATAACTTTGGAGTTTAGAGAAGCTTTTCTCCTTTCCACCCCATTCCATTCACCTGAAGGTTTCAGAATATCTTCCCCTTCTTCGTCTTTGGTAATAGGTATGAATGGACCATCACAAATAATTTTCCATATTTTATAATCTAAAGCTTGTAAGTAAATTCTCATCCTTGTTTTCCAATAAGGTTAATCATTACCATAAAAAAACGGTGGTTTAGTAGTGGATTGTCCTTCCTTAAAGCTAGAATCATTTTGGGTTGCCATAGATCTTTTACTCTTAGACGATTAATTCTTAGCAAAATAACCTTGCTTTGATATGAAATGAAATGCTAACTAGCTACCTGAGAGTGGGGGTGAATTGGGTTCTTAATCAAAAATTAAAAAACTAAAAATTTGAAGAAAAAAATAAACCAATTAAATTAAAAAACAAACAATTAATGAGCAATGAATAATGAAGAGATAGGGTAAGAGAGAGCAAACACGAGATTTTTATGTGGTTCGACTAACCATGCCTACGTCTACGCCTCCAAGCTCACCGGGCTTGAAGATTCCACTAAGAGAACCTCCAAGGCTTCAACAACACTTATAATTGACTTCAAAGGTGTCAACAAACCTTTAAAACAAGAGATTATTCCCAATCTCTTAACCCAAGGGTATCCCAATACTTACAATCACTCAAGAATAAAAATTACGAACAAACAATCTCTCACACAATGTATATAATTTCCAATGAAATATCAAAGTGTGAATCAATCAAATAAAACAAGCTCAAAGCTCAAAAGATGATTATATGCTCAGAAGAAAGCTCAATGATAACTGCTGGATCTATTTTTCTTTATTTAAATTTGATTGAGCCATTTTGTAGTTGGAGCTGAAAATAAACTGTTGTTGACTTTTTGAAAAAAATCAGATTTTCATTTTCTGCTGTCGGTTAACCATTTCAACTTGTCCAAATAGCCGTTATGCTTAGATTTTAATTAAATGGTTTATCGTTTGACATTATCGGATCACCGCTTATTTCTAGAGACCTGTAAAACAAACTTAGATCTCTGTTTTCACTAAACGGTTCAAGATTAGACACTATCTCTTCTCTATAAATTATTAGTTCACCATTTTGAAATAAACAGTTCACTGTAATTTCCAGAATCTTATCAAAACAAGTCTAGTCATTTTTCTTAAACGGTTTAAGATTAAAAAAATCTCTGTAAATTATCGGTTCACTGTTTTAAACTAAATGGTTCATCGTTAATTTTCACAATCTATAATTTGATAACTTTCGTTTAGAGAAAGCTTTTCCGACTCATGTTACTAGCCATTAAGCTTCTTTAAACATGTCTATGGCTTTAAGAATTTCATTTTAATAGCCTTAACATTTTAATCGAGAGCATATAAGTTTTGTTATCATCAAAATCAATATCATAGGATTAACAAAATATAAACCAGACTTTAACCTTAAGTCATGATTTTAAATACTTTGATGTAATGCATTACGGATCTTATCCATATAGCGTAACAAATGCCATAGAATATGCATTAACAATTTCAGCTAATGGTGAAATGTTTGCTGATAAAGAAATTATAGAAATTGATAAACTATATAATAAAGTTGGAAAAATACTATCTCCTAAGACTTTAAGAGTAATTGATTTACTAGAAGAATAAGAGATGGATTTGAGTAGTCTACCTACTATGACTAGAGGAAATACTACTAAAACTATTGAATTAACACCCAAGGGAAAAGTTTTATAGTAAGTAGAAGGTCATTCTTTATACCCAAAAAGGAATCAGAATTAAGTAGAAGTAAAGTTTTACTAGATATAACCATCTTGTGATACCACCATCCCATGATTATATTAGCAATGGTCAAAAGAAGTAATCAAAATTTAAAAATAAAAAATGACTATATTAATGGAAAGTCATGGCATGAGAATTTTACCATCTTAGATACAAGAGCTATAAAATCTTATGTTGATTCCAAAATGATTAAATATTAAGAAAAAGAATTCTTATAGAACCACAAATGTATGTAGGATACAATGAAGAAAGAAAGGTAGTAAGTTAGTATTGTGAAATTCTATTAAGGATTAAAGGTGCGTTTGTCACATTGTATTGTATTGTGCTATATTGCATTAGCACTGTACTATAATAATACTATACAATTTTTGGTATTATATTGTACTATATTATTTTTTTTGTGATTAATTTAAATTATATATTATAATATATTAATATTTTATATTATATTAATATATTTAAATTTTATTAATATTTTATATCATTATTAATTTTAAATTAATATTATTCAAATATATTCATATTTAAATATTTATTATTAGTTATATTAAATTATAATGTAAAAATAAAAAATATAATATAATATTATTGAATAATAAATTATATATTTAGTAATTTATATTAATATTACAATGTAAAAATAAAAAATAAAAATATTATATAATATTAAATTAAATTAAAAAGTTATATCTATTTATTATTATTATTATTATAAAGCAAAAGCGAAAGAAGAAAAAAAAAAAACAAAAACAAGCGAATCCCCAAGAGGAAACCAATGTGTTTTGAATCACTTGCCAAACATGTGATTGCTCTAATTTAATGTTGGGTCCACAAACAATGATATGCAATCCCACATGACAAACACTCCCTAAGGGAATAAAATTCATTTTTCTTTTCTTTATAGAAACTGATTATGAAATAGAAACAAGGCCTTTATTATTAAGGATGAACTTTCTTGAAAATTTCTGTCCTTACTGTATAGAAGATAGAGAAATAAGCATAACAATTGATGGGATAAAAATAAAAACAATATCAAGATATGTCCAATGATTTTAGAGTACATATAAAAGTGATTATACTATATTACAGGCATAAACAAAATGGTTCCATGCTTTGATTGATACTGGTTCAGGAATTAGCCTAGCTAATTCTAGGATCTAGCTAAAATTTTATTGGAAAGATTATAAGCCCTTAATAGGACAAGGAAAAAATGGTGAACAAATCACCTTAGGAAAATGCAGGATTAAAACCTTAATACAAATAGAGGAATATATTTAAGCATACTTATATTATGGCCTTATGATCACATGGGTGTAGATATACTTTTAGGAGTTAGTTTTCTATGTCAGTTCATTTATATAATGACTAACGAAACAATTACTTTTAAAACATCATGTAATTATTCAATTACAACATCAAGGGTTTATAATCCTATGAGGCAAACAACTCAAAAATTTCATTTTCGAAGTAGCCCTTGTGGAGATTTCAATATAAAAATCAATTAAATCATATTTGATTATGAAAAAATTTTAGAAAAACTTAATAAAAATTTTGGTAAAAACCAATTCACTTACAGGAAACTAATAAAACTTATGCCAAAATAGAATTAAAAGATACATATGTCATGGTAAGAGTTAAGCCTATGACATATGGGAAAGAAAATAGACTAGAGTTTAATAAACCATTTAAAGAGTTACTAGAGCTCAAGATTATTCAAGAATCTAAGAGTCTAGATAATAGCCTAGCCTTTATGGTTAGGAATCATGCAAAGATTAAACGAGGAAAAGCTTATATGGTTATTAACTACAAAGAATTAAATAAATATACCAAATTTGATAGGTATTTTTTACCTCATAATGATATATTAATTATTTTTGTAACTAATAAAAAGATATTTGGGGTCATCCAAAATACCACTAAAACAATTAACGTTGTCTCAATTAGAAGTGGAACAAAAAGCTCAACAATAGTTGCCAAGTTATTATTTTTTTTTTGTGTTTGGTACAAGATGGAAGATGACCATTTCTCCAACGACAACCTTGCTATCATTGAGCAAGATGATGATTATGAGAATGAACCCACCACTGAGCACTCGAAGAAGATGACAAAAAGGGACAAAAGAAAGTCCATAAAAGCCTTAACTAGTATTCATTATGGTGAGGAATTTATCACCAAGAGGCATTTTTATGAGTTTGCCGATAAGATTTATCGTGCTATTGGCTTGCAAGTTCAAACCCTAGAAGGTGGTCTAACAAACAAACCACTACACAAGTTTTAAGTGACAAACTTTCCATCCAACACCAAGAGGTTTCCAAACCAAGCAAGCAGCTTAACACCTCCACAATTAGATTAAAAGCCAAGCCCATTTGCTCTATAGATGAAAGCTCCAATGCCAATAGTAGATCTAGTAGTATCAGGGGTTGAAAGCATGCAAACAATTGGTTGAAGATTTGTGGATAAGCTCAATGCCTAGAGATCTTTTGATGATAGGGAGGATTCCTTCAGAAACAAAAGGATAACTTACAAAATCCTTGACATGATGTCTTTGTTGATGAAATAAGTGAGAAAACTCTCCTAGAAGGATAGCGCCAATACTAAGGATCAGGCATAGCTCATGTATTAATCGTCGTTCACTATAAAAATTCACCAAATAGCTCGTCTGACTGACATCATCATATGTTAAACTCTACAATATGGCATTACCTTTGATCCCACTGAGCATGCTAAGTTGTACCAGGATTGTAAGAGAAAATGCCATGTATTGCATGTTCATGCACACTTTTACGAGTCTAGTCTAATCCTTGTTTTCTTCTTTTAAGCTAAGAAGTATAACTGTTATTGATCAGTGTTGAGTGCTAGAAAAAGTGTATTTATAATAGAGAAAATCATTATTTTACGCTTCAAGTCTCACTAATATTCCTATTTTTATGTCTTTAAGTCCCTTGTGATTTAATTATATATGTTTTATTTTAATTAATTATTTTATGTATTTTAGGGGACATCATGGTCATTTCATAATAAACGAGAGATCAGATAGAAAAACGGACAGCAACTTTGAACTCAGGACAGTTGAAAACCTTAGGAGGAGCATAAAAAGATAAATGATACTGTTCACGTATACGGTACTGTTCACATATACGACACTATTCATGGTACTGTTCACCCATACTATACGATGGCGTGGCACTGTACGATGATGTGGCAGCATTTGATTGGACAAATGATGTGGCATTGACTGCTTATGTGGCATTGACTGATGATGTGTTGTTGACTGATGATGTGTCATAATCCTATTGGACTAAAATGCTGATGTGGCGTTGACCGACGATGTGGCAGTATATTAGTGAACTGAAAATATGTGCGTACAGTACATGCATATGCACGGAAGACTACCCTGATGATGTGTTCCATCCAATAAGAACTTGCCACGTGACCCAATTTTGAACGTCCAAAATGTTTTGATCCGATGGCCATGATTTACTCATTGTGTCTATAAAAAGGGGGCTCCCCCCCTAATTTAACACTCCTGAATCTATTTTTGAGCTCCATTTTCTGTAATTCCATCTCCATCTTGTATTTTCTATGTATTTTAATAAAATTCTCATTTTACCCCTAGTTTAATTATGAGTAGCTAATTTCTTTTCAAGCTTGGGTTGAAGGTGAAGTCTCAACATACTCTATGGGCTTAATTTGGTAAATTTACTTTTTCTTCCCCTTTAATTTATGTGGATGTTTTGACTTTTCGTAGATAGATAGTAATAATCTTGTCTAGATATCGGCTGGTGTAACCGCCTCCCTAGGCAAGGTTATTACTGTTTGGCATGGGAAGCACTTATCACCATATCTATTAGAGTGTGGTTCACGAGGAGTGGAAAATCCCTCTTCATATTTAATTGATACTAATAATGAATGTTAAGCCAATAGTGCATGTTGAGTACAGATCCGGAGATCCAAATTTTAATTGTTTATTCCCACCACTTTAATTTAAATTAATAGATTGCCTACATTATTGTCATTATAAATCCAATCACCTACTCAGAAAATTAATTCTATAAGCAATTAAAATTCACCTCCTCGTTGGATTGACATTCATCATCGTTGATCTATTCTACAATAGATTCGTGCGCTTGCGATTTCAATAAAATTTGCAAAACAAGTTTTTGGCGTCGTTGCCGGGGAGGTAAGTTATTTTAATTTGTAGAATAAATTTTCAAATTTTCCTTATTTATTTTCTCCTTGTAATTTTTTTTATTATTAAAAAAAAGTGAATCTGCATTTTGAAGTAGGTATTTTTTTTATTTTTTTTCTCTTCTTTAAATTTCAGTAATTTAATTTTCATGTTATTTTTTTATTTTGTTGGCAGGTTCAACCGCTTATTAATTTATTTTAATTTGTTTCACGTATTTTCTTTTTTATATATAACACTTGAGTTTGTTTTCATAGCAAGATTGTAAAAGCGTAATAAGGTTAGTATCATAATTTCTCATTTTTTTTATTGTTATTAATTTTGTTACCATTTTTTTTCTTTGCATGTATGGTCGTAGGTCACAATTACCTAATCTTGAGCCTATAGATTTTGAACTGGAAAAAGCACTTCGCACACACAAACACGTTGAAATTAAAAATTAAATTGAAATGGATTTGCAACCAGCACCACACGAGAGGCCATTTAAAGACTACTTCAGTCCATTAACTAACTTGAGCACATCATGCATACGATACCCAAATGTAGCTGCTAGGAGTTTTGAATTAAAACCTAGTGTGCTAAATTGTATCCCAACATTTTATAGCCTAGAAAATGAAGATCCATATAATCATCTGAATGATTTCCATGCTATATGTCAAACTTTTAAATATGAAATTTTTTCAGATGATGATGTTAAACTTACGTTATTCCCATTTTCTTTAAAGGATAGAGCTCGTTCATAGTTTAATACATTGCCTGCTAATAGCATTACATCATGGGAACAAATCGTAGCAAAATTTTTGAATAAATATTTCCCAGTGCATAAAACCAATTCTATTCACAAGGAAATTTCAGAGTTTATCCAAAGAGAAGACGAGCAGTTTTTCGAAGCATGGGAGCGATTTAATGGGTTACTTCTAAAGTGTCCACATCATGGGTATGAAAAATGGCACCAATACCAATACTTTTTGGAGGGATTACTGCTGCATGTGCAAGAATGGTTAATGGCAAGAAGTGGAGGAGAGCTAATGTCAAAAAGTGCATCAGAAATTTGAGATTTCTTCAAGCGACAAGCAGATAATTCCCAACAACGGAGTTGTTCACTCAGAAATACTAGAAGAGTTAAGGGAGTGAATGAGGTTCACATTCGTGAGGCAAGTTCAGAAATTAAAGAAGTAAAAGAGATAGTTGAAGGTCTTTCTCGACAAATAGCATCGTTAATAGCTGCTAAACTGACGGAGCCACATGACCAGGACTCATACTCAGATCAAGCCAATGCCATATATGTAATGAGAAAGCCATCAAACTACAACCCTTACTCCAACACATACAATCCTGGATGGAGAGACCATCCTAATTTTTCTTGGTATCAAGGATTTCAACAGAATGGACCAGTAGCTTCAGCTCCAGCTCAACCAATGCAATCAATTCCTCAAAATCCTCAAGCTTCTCAACCACCATTTAGACCATACAATCAGAACCCAAACTATTCTCAGCCTAGACCATAGGAAGATGCATTCCATAATTTCAAGAATCTTATTCACTCCACAATCGAGCAACAAAATCGCACCATTAATGAACTGGGAAATGAGATGAGAATAGGCTTCAATTCACAAACCCAAATAGTTTCAAACCTAAAAAAAATGGTGGGACAACTTGCTTTTTCAGTTCAGACCTTGGCAATGACTGTTGAGAAAGGTAAATTCCCAAGTGAACCAGTGCCTAATCCTAAAGGAGTGCATGAAGTAAGCGCCAATTCACCTTAGCAGCATGGGGAGGTCAAAGCAGTCATGACCTTACAAAAAGAAAAAGAAATCAATAACAAAGTAGAGATGCCAGTGACAAAAACAACTCAAATTGTACTGGTATATGCAGAAGACTCATCATCAGAGGAAAAAGAAGAAACCAACCCACAAGAATACGTTCCCAAAGCTCCATTTCCTCAAAGGTTAGTCAAAGCAAAGAAGGAAAAATCCACGAGTGAGATTTTTGAAATCTTTAAACAGGTAAGTGTTAATATCCCTTTGCCTGACGCTATAAAACAAGTAAGTGTTAATATCCCTTTGCCTGACGCTATAAAATAAGTGCCATCCTATGCCAAGTTTCTTTAAGACCTTTGTAATAAAAAGAGAAACATTCATGTTCAAAAGAAGGTATTTTTAACAGAAAATGTTAACTCTATACTCCAACATAAAATTCCTCTAAAATACAAAGATGTAGGCTTCCTTATTATCTCATGTAGCATAGGGAACCAGACAATTGAGAATGCTTTGTTGGACTTAGGAGCTAATGTAAATATGTTGCCTTACTTAGTATTTGTGAAACTTGGACAGAGAGAATTACACCCAACTTTAGTGGTGTTACAACTTGCAGATCGGTCCATGAAAAAACCTCGTGGTATTATGGAGGACATGCTTATACAGGTAGATAAGTTTTATTTTCTTATTGATTTCATTGTAATTGACACTCAACCAGTCCAAGATTCAAGGAAGCACATCCCCATTATTTTAGGACGACCTTTCTTGGCAACTGACGATGCTCACATTCAATGTAGGACTGGAAATATGCAGTTATCCTTTAGCAATATGACAATAGAACTAAATATCTTCAACATTGCCAACCAACTTCACAATGCAAATGATGAAATTGTTGATGTGGATTTAATAGAAGAATTAGTTGATAATACTTTTCTTTCAAACCTTAGTGATGACCTTTTACAACATGTTTAACTCACGTTGGTTTGAATTTTTATATTGACAGATCAATAGATGAGGTTAACGCCCTACTTGATTCAACGCCATCTATGGGCATTAACAAATGGAAATCAAGATTGGAACAACTAGCACCATTATAGAAGAAATTGAGTCCATCATCAGAATCACCACCAGAACTCAAGCATTGTGCATACATGGCCATCAAGAAATTCAACTTTGACATGCAGCAAGCTAGCTCAAAAAGAAAATTACAGCTGGCAGAACTTGAAGAAATTCGGAATGATGCATACGAAAATGCCAAGATTTACAAGCAGTGAATGAAAATCTTTCATGATAAGCAAATTATGAGAAAATCTTTCACACCAGGTCAGAAGGTGCTTTTGTTCACTTCTGGCTTTCACCTATTCCCAGGTAAGTTACGCTCTCGATGGACTGGTCCCTTTATAGTCCATACTGTTTTTCCACATGGAGTAATTAAAATTAAAAATCCAAAGAACAGTGTAACTTTTAAAGTTAATGGTCAAAGATTAAAGCCATATCTAGAGTACTAACCACATGAAAAAGGACACCGAAATCAATTTGATTGACCCATCAAATTTAAACTGGGATTTTTCCTTATTTATTTCTTCTTTTTGGTGATTTAAATTTTTTGTGAAAATGGGTTTATTTAATCATTCAGTTTTCTTTTATCACTTCTAACCATATATGCCTCAACTAGACAGATCCTCTTGAACATTCTCAAACAACTTCAACGTGTACAATCTCATCTGAGAAGCCAGATACGATTTTGTAAAACACATCGTATTTGGAAGCTACAACCTCCAGAGTTAGTGTCCCACGTTGAAGATCTAGAAAGACAACTCAAAGAAATTGAGGGAAGTATCAACGACACCTAAATAAAGCTTAAAGTAAACTCAATAAGAGGACGATTGTGAAATTATTATTTTTCTTTTCTTTTCTTTTATTTTCTTCTTTGTGTTCTTTAATTTGTTACCTCGGTTAAGTGACGGATAATAGTACTTCGTGACAATCAAAGTCGGTTACTTCAGTTTCCCATAATAACTAATATTTTAAGAATAAGGTATGGACAGAAACGCGATTCTAGCAAAGCTTCACAAGCGATTTCCTTCACTTGCTTAGAATGCCCTCCTGACAATCTATAAAACTCTGTCTGAACGCATGCAATTGCTTATGAGAAATAACATCCCTACTGACATCCGTTGACTAATCGAGACCAAAGTACATTTGGCAGGTGAGTTGCCTCCTAAATTTATTGCATACATGCCTGTTTGTGGTAAAGGAAATTACTAAAGAAAATGAAGAGCTGAAAAACTTCATGTTGATTGTCATAAGTGTGCCAGGATGAAATGCGATAAAAATCCTTATTATTTTGGAATGATGTCTGATAACAGGGAAGATAAGATTCAATTCATTATGGATGGCTTGAATAAAGAGTCATTGGATGATGTCCTTTTGTCTCTTGAAATGCATCCCAATGGATACGTACAAAGAGTAATTCTCTAGTTATGGCCATTATTTCAGAAAGAGCGTGTTCGATATAGTCTCGGGAATTTGACTATAAATGATATGTTTGCCAGTTTATAAGAAAACTGGATGGAAAGCTTATCCTCAACCTATAGAGGGCGTTCAAACCGTTTCTGGACGTAAAACCAGAGGAAGATATGAGCCACAATCATAACTACCGGTAAATATCATTTTACTGTTATTTTATTTCACTGTTGCTTCATTAATTGCATTCTTGTCTTTAATAATTGTTTGCTTTTTCTTTTTACTATTTCCTTTTTGACTATCGAGCCATGTGCTTTACGCGTTAATTGACACAGATATGCTACCTCATATACAGCTGTAAACAATTGTCACCAAGCTCCTTGATATATGATCCTTTTCTTTTAGACTCACAAATTATTTTTTAGAAGCATCTCAATGGCAGCTACTCCTAATAAACAATTCAAGAACATTTGTGTGCTCTCTGGATTTAACTATGGCAAACATAAAGAGTTCGTTGAGGTAGCCATAGAACTTGGCCAACGCAAAGCAGAAAGAAATTTACATTTGATATATGGAGGAGGTGACCGAGGGTTGTCAAAACTGGTCTCAGAAGCTACTTATCTCAGAGGGTGCCAAGTGTTAGGCATCATCCTAAGAAGCCTAAAACCGTTGTGCTGTGTGTCTGACTCACCAACTGGAGAAGAGTTAGTCGTCTCATGTATGCAAGAAAGAAGAACTGAAATGCTAAATAATGCTGATGCTTTTATTTTCCTACCAGGAGATCTTGCAACTCTAGAAGCACTAATCACATTAGCATCTTAGGCCCATCTGAACATTCATCAGAAACCCATCGGTTTATTAAATGTCAATAACTTTTATGATGGCTTTATCGCAATTCTTAACCATGTAATAAAAAACCATTTCATCCCTTTCACAGAGAAAAAAATCTTTATTTGTGCTCATACTACTAATGAGTTACTTGACCTGTTACAAGCTTATAGACCAGAGCCAGATCCCAAGACTTTCGTGTTGAAATGGCCAACTAATGATGGTAACAGTAGCCGTAGTAAGAAGTGCAAATTATATTTAACTCTCCGTTTGTAAATATTTTCTTCTGTGATGCGGCACTCAGGTGATGTCTTCTAAACCCTATTTTCTTTCCAACATTGAGAACAACGTTTCGTTCTGGTTTGGGGGAGGGAATAGTCGACAATTATAGAATATCTCAATCTTGGTGTAGTTTTTACTAATTTTGGTTGTAGAAATTAACTGTGGATAAATTTTTTAGTCGAAGATGGCTGAATATGGAGTGCAGTGACTCTAGAAACGCATCTTCTTTTTTTTAAAAAAAATTTAGACATTCTATAAAAAAAAAAATGTGTTGCCACATCTGAAGGTCCATCTAACTAGTAGATATAAAAGATTATTTAGAACCCTAAAAGATGACAGAAAGGCCATCTTTGGTCCGTTTGAGCCTTTCTAACCAACCCTATTAATATGTATCCATAGTTAACCCATTTGAGCTTTAAAAAAAAAAAAACCTTTTTCTTTGGTAACCTATTATCTTGTCCTATAAATTACTATCTGTTTACGAAAAGTCAAAACATCTAATAAATTAAAGGGGAAGGAAAAGAAAATTTACCAAATTAAGCTCATGGAGCATGTTGAGACTTCACCTTCAACCCAAGCTTGAAAGGAAATTAGCCACTCATAATTGAACTAGGGGTAAAATGGGAATTTTATTAAAATACGTAGCAAATACAAGATGGAGATGAAATTACAGAAAATTGAGCTCAAAAATGGATTCAGGAGTGTCAAATTAGGGGGGAAAGCCTTTTTTTTATAGATACACTGAGTAAATCATGGCCATCGGATTAAAATAATTTGGACGTTCAGGATTGCGCCACGTGACAAGCTCTTATTGGATGGAACACATCATCAGGGCTGTCATTCCGTGTATATACATGTGCCGTACACACATTTTTTCGGTCCACTAACATTCTGCCACGTCGTCGGTCAGCATTTTGGTCCAATAGGATCGTGACACGTCATCAGTCAACGTCACATCATCAGTCAATGCAACATAAGCGGTCAATGCCACATCATTCGTCCAATCAAATGCCGCCATGTCATTGTATAATGCCACGTCATCGTACAGTGCCACGTCAGCGTACAGTGCAGGTGAACAGTGTCATGTACAGTACCGTATATGTGAACAATATCATTTTTCTTTTTATGCTCTTCCTAAGGTTTTCGACTATCCTTAGTTCAGAATTGCTGTCCGTTTTTCCATTTGATCTCTCGTTCATTGTGAAATGACTATGAAATCTCCTAAAATACATAAAATACTTAATTAAAATAAAACATACATAATTAAATTACAAGGGACTTAAAGACATAAAAGTAGAGATGCTAGTGAGACTTGGAGCGTAAAATGATGATTTTCTCCATTATAAATACACACTTTCTAGTACTCAACACACCCCTAACCAGCTTTTTGCTAGTCCCTAGCAAATTAAGCGAAAACAAAACTCAAACAAAAATGAATTTTTTTTTTAAACAGTTTTATTTATTCAATCAGACTAATGATAACAATCAAACAAAAGTATAAGCATTATCTACTGTCTAAAGAAATATCATTCCCACATCAACTCTTCACATGAATCAGTTTAGAAAACTTTGTCACAACTTCAGTAATCGAGTCATTTCTCAAGAATGACATATCAAACCCCAAAATCTCTCCGATAATAGTGATACTCTCACAAAAAAATTAAACCCAAAAATAATCACTCCAGTATTGGTAAATTGAGTGAAAATAATAAAGAAGTAATATCACACACTCTCACCAAAGTGATAGAAATATGCCCTCAGCTTAGAAATAGTACGATTTTAATTCAAAAATGCTATTCAAACCAAAATATTCATCATTCCTTTTTTTTTTTTAATATGCACTACCACATCATTTCAACCAATATAACTAGTTTTTATTTCTGATTATAGTTCCCTAAAATCAAGAAGGATTTTATTAGGACGTAACGTAGGCTAGGGATGTGGCTAACAAAGAAAGGATAATAGAAAAAATAAAATATATGTTTGAAAAATAGAGAACTTTAGAGATTGTTAGGTGCTTTTCACTTGAATTTTTTTTCTCTTTTTTTTTCTTTATTTTATTTATTTATTTATTTATATACATTTTTTTTTCTTTTTTTTATAGCACCTTTTTTGTGAATGCAAAATTATCTCTATTTTCAAACATAAATGGGTGGTGGGAAATACAAAATATAAGGTGATACTCCACATTGGAGTGGGACAAGATAATAGGTTACCAAAGAAAAAGTCTTTATTTCATTTTTTTGTTAATTATGGATATATATTAATAGGGTTGGCTGGAAAGGCTTAAACGGACCAAAGATGGCCTTTTTGTCATTTTTCTTTTGGGACGTTAACTCCAAGGAAATTTAGAGATAATTTATAAAACAATAAACTGCTAAGCTGAATGAAGAATGGGCAAAAAGGGTTACTCTCCAAGAAAAATAACAGCTCAAAAACTCACTTGGAAATTATTATGACATGTGCATTCTTTTAAGCAACTTATATTTGTCTCTAACATCAACATGTAGAATAACAAACATGGTAGAACATAACTCAAGACCAAAGATAATACAAATATTAAAATTTGAAAGTTATAATATCATCTAATTATGAAAAGATCACACAAAATGATTTTTTTTTTAAAATTCTACCCCCAAACCTATTCTTAGTCATGAAAATTATGCATGCAGAATGGTGAAAATGACATAGAAAAACTAATTGGTAAAAGAAGTTAGAAAAATCACACTTAAAATGACTGTCAAAGCTTAAAAGAAATGTCTGAAATTTTTTTTTTAGTAATAATAAGAAGATGCGTTTCTAGAGTCACTACACTCCATATTCAGCCGTCTTTGCCTAAAAGAATTAGCCACAGTTAGTTTCTACAAGAAAAATCAGTAAAAATTACACAAAGATTGAGATATGCCACAATTGTCAACTATTCCCTCCCTCCAACCAGAGTGAAACATTGTCCTCAATGTTGAAAGAAAATAGGGTTTAGAAGACATCACATGGGTACTGCATCACAGAAGAAAATATTTACAAGCGGAGAGTTAAATCTAATTTGCACTTCTTACTACGACTACTGTTACCATCATTAGTTGGCTATTCCATTACGAGGGTTTTGGGATCTGGCTCTGGTCTATAAGCTTATAACAGATCAAGTAACTCAATAGCAGTATGAGCACAAATAAAGATTTTTTTCACTGTGAAAGGGATGAAATGGTTTTTTATTGCATGGTTAAGAAATGCGATAAAGCCATCATAAAAGTTATTGACATTTAACAAACCGATGGGTTTCTGATGAATGTTCAGATGGGCCCAAGATGCTAATGTGATTGGTGCCTCTAGATTTACAAAATCTCCTTATAGGAAAATAAAAGCATCAGCATGATTTAGCATTGCAGTTATTCTTTCTTGCATACCTGAGACGACTAACTCTTCTCCGGTTGGTGAGTTAGACACACAGCCCAACGGTTTGAGGCTTATTGGGATGATGCCTAACACTTGGCTCCCTCTGAGATAAGCAGCTTCTGAGACTAGTTTTGATAACCTTCGGTCACCTCCTCCATAAACTAGATGCAAATTTCTTTCTGCTATGCGTTGACCAAGATCGACAGCTGCCTCAACGAACTCTTTATGTTTGCCATAGTTAAATCCAGAGAGCACACAAATGTTCTTAAATTGTTTATTGAGAGTAGCTGCCATTATGATGCTTCTCAAAAATAATTTATGAGTCTAAAAGAAAAGGATCATATATCAAGGATCTTGGTGACAATGATTTACAGCTGTGTATGAGGTAGCATGTCTGTGTCAATTAACGCATAAAGCACATGGCTCGAGAGTAAAAAAGGAAATAGTAAAAAGAAAAAGCAATCAATTATTAAAGACAAAAATTCAATTGATAAAACAACAGTTAAATAAAATAAAGGTAAAATAACAGTAAAAATATATTTACAGGTAGTTGTGATTGTGGCTCACATCGTCCTCTGGTTTTACGTCCAGAAACAGCTTGAACGCCCTCTATGGGTCGAGGATAGGCTTCCCATCCGGTTTTCTTATAAACTGTCAAACAGGGTCGTTTATAGTCAGATTCCCGAGACTATATCAAACACGCTCTTTCTGAAATAATGGCCATAACTGGATAATTGCTCTTTGTACGTATCCACTGGGATGCGTTTCAAGAGACAAAAGGACATCATCCAATGACTCTTTATTCAAGCTATCCCTAATGAATTGAATCTTATCTTCCCTGTTATCAGACATCATTCCGAAAGAATAAGGATTTTTATCGCATTTCATTATGGTACACTTATGACAATCAACATGAAGTTTTTCAGTTCTTCATTTTCTTGAGTAATTTCCTTTACCACAACTAGGCATGTATGCAATAAATTTAGGAGGCAACTCACCTGCCAAACGTACCTTGGCCTTGATTAACCAACGGATGTCAGTAGGGACGTTATTTCTCATAAGCAATCGCATGCGTTCGGACCGGTTTTATAGATCGTAAGGAGGGCATTTTGAGGAAGTGAAGGAAATCGCTTGTGAAGCTTTGCTAGAATCGTGTTTCTGTCTATACCGTCTTCTCAGAATATCAGTTATTATAAGAAACTGAAGTAACCGACTTTGATTGTCATGGAGTACCATTATCCGCCATTTAACCGGGGTAACAAACTAAAGAATACAAAGAAGAAAAGAAAACAAAGAAAAATAATGATCTCACAATCGTCCTCTTATTGAGTTTACCTTAAGTTTGATTTGGGTGTCGTTGATACCTCCCTCAATTTCTTTGAGTTGTCTTTCTAGATCTTCAACATGGGATACTAACTTTGGAGGTTGTAGCTTCCAAATACAATGTATTTTACAAAATCGTATCTGGCTTTTCAGATGAGATTGTACACGTCGAAGTTGTCTCAGAATGTTTAAAAGGATCTGTCTAGTTGAGGCACACATGATTAGAAATGATAAAAGAAAACTGAATGATTAAATAAACACACTTTCATAAAAATTTAAATCACCAAAAGAAGAAAGAAATAAGAAAAATTCTCAATTTAAATTTGGTTGGTCACTCAAATCATTTCGGTGTCTTTTTTCATGTGGTTAGTACTCTAGATATGGCTTCAATCTTTGACCATTAACTTTGAAAATTACACCGTTCTTTGGATCCTTAATTTTAATTGCTCCATATGGAAAAACAGTGTGGACTATAAAGGTACCAGCCTATCGATAGCATAACTTACCTGGGAATAAGCGCAAGCGAGAATTGAATAAAAGTACTTTCTGACCTGGTGTGAAAGATTTTATCATAATTTGCTTGTCATGAAAGACTTTCATTTGCTGTTTGTAAATCTTGGCATTTTCGTATGCACCATTACGACTTTCTTCAAGTTCTGCCAGTTGTAATTTTCTTTCTGAGCTAGCTTGCTGCATGTCAAAGTTGAATTTCTTGATGGCCTAGTATGCACGATGCTCAAGTTCTGGTGGTGATTCTGATGATGAACTCAGTTTCTTCTCTGATGGTGCTAGTTGTTCCACTCTTGACTTCCATTTGTTAATGTCTATGGATGGTGCTGAATCAAGTAGGGCGTTAACCTCATCTATTGATCTGTCAATATCAAAATTCAAACAAAAGTGAGTTAAACATGTTTGTAAAGGGTCATCACTAAGGTTTGAAAGAAAAGCATTATCAACTAATTCTTCTATTAAATCAACATCAACAATTTCATCATCTGCATTGTGAGGTTGTTTGGCAATGTTGAAGATATGTAGCTCCATCGTCATATTGCCAAAGGACAACTACATATTTCCAGTCCTGTATTGAATGTGAGCATTGGCAGTTGCCAAGAAAGGTCGTCCTAGAATAATGGGGATGTGCTTCCTTGAATCTTGGACTGGTTGAGTGTCAATTACCATGAAATCAACAGGAAAATAAAACTTATCTACCTATATAAGCACGTCCTCCACAATACCACGAGGTTTTTTCATAGACCGATTTGTAAGCTGTAACACCACTGAAGTTGGGTGTAATTCTCCCAGTCCAAGTTTCACAAATACTGAGTCCAACAAAGCATTCTCAATTGTATGGTTCCCTATACTACATGAGATAGTGGGGGAGTTTGGATCTTTGTATTTTAGAGGAATTTTGTGTTGGAGTATAGAGCTCACATTTTCTGTTAAAAATACCTTCTTTTGAACATGAATGTTTCTCTTTTTAGTACAAAGGTCTTTAAGAAACTTGGCATAAGATGACACTTAATTTATAACTTCAAGCAAAGGGATGTTAACACTTACCTGTTTAAAGATTTCAAAAATCTCACTTGTGGATTTTCCCTTCTTTGCTTTAGCTAACCTCTAGGGAAATTGAGCTTTGGGAACGTATTCTCGTGGGTTGGTTTCTTCTTTCTCCTCTGATGATGAGTCTTCTGCATTTACCGGTACAATTTGAGTTGTTTTTATCACCGGCATCTCCACTTTATTGTCGATTTCTTTTCCTTTTCGTAAGGTCATAACGGCTTTAACCTCTCCATGCTACTTAGGTGAATTGGTGATTACTTCATGCACTCCTTTAGAATTAAGCACTAGTTGACTTGGGAATTTTCCTTTCTCAACAGTCATTGCCAAGGTTTGAACTAAAGAAGCAAGTTGTCCCACCATTTTTTCAAGGTTTGAAACTGATTGGGTTTGTGAGTTGAAACCTGCTCTCATCTCATTTCGCAGTTCATCAATGGTGCGGTTTTGTTGCTCGATTTTGGAGTGAATAAGATTCTTGAAATTCTGGAATGCATCTTCCCATGGTCTAGGCCGAGAATAGTTTAGGTTCTGATTGTATGATCTAAATGGTGGTTGAGAGGCTTGAGGATTTTGAGGAATTAGTTGCATTGGTGGAGCTGGAGCTGGAGCTGCTGGTCCATTCTGTTGGAATCCTTGAGACCATGAAAAATTGGGGTGGTCTCTCCATCCTGGATTATACGTGTTGGAGTAAGGGTTGTAGTTTGATTGCTTTCTCATTACATCTATGGCATTGGCTTGATCTAAGTATGAGTCCTGGTTAAGTGCTTCGTCAATTTAGCAGCTGTTAACAATGCTATTTGTCGGGAAAGACCTTCAACTATGTCTTTAACTTCTTTAATTTCTGAACTTGACCCGCCAATGTGAACCTCATTCACTCCCTTAACTCTTTTAGTATTTCTGAGTGAACGACTCTGTTGTTGGGAATTATCCGCTTGTCGCTGGAAGAAATCCCAAATTTCTGATGCACTTTTTGACATTAGCTCTCCTCCACTTGTTCCCATTAGTCATTCTTGCACATTCAGCAATAATCCCTCCAAAAAGTATTGGCATTGGTGCCATTTTTCGTACCCATGATGTGGACACTTTAGAAGTAGTCCATTGAATCGCTCCCATGCTTTGAAAAACTACTCGTCTTCTCTTTGGGTAAACTCTGAAATTTCCCTGCGAATAGCATTGCTTTTATGTATTGGGAAGTATTTATTCAAAAACTTTGTTACCATTTGTTCCCATGATGTAATGGTATTAGCAGGCAATGCATTAAACCATGAACGAGCTCTATCCTTTAAAGAAAATGGAAATAATCTAAGCTTAACATAAGCATCTAAAAAATTCTCATATTTAAAAGTTTGACAAATAGCATGGAAATCATTCAGATGATTATATGGATCTTCATTTTCTAGGCCATAGAATGTTGGGAGACAATTTAACACAATAGGTTTTAATTTAAAACTCCTAACGGCTACATTTGGATATCTTATGCATGATGTGCTCAAGTCAGCTAAGAGACTGAAGTAGTCATTAAATGGCCTCTCTTGTGGTGCTGGTTGCAAATCCATTTTATTTTTATTTTTAATTACAACATGTTTGTGTGTGCAAAGTGTTTTTTCTAATTCAAAGTCTATAAGTTCAAGATTAGGTAATTGTGACCTACGACTATGTATGCAAAAAAAAATGATAACAAAATTAATAAAAAGAAGAAATTACGATACTAACCTTATCTCACTATTACAATTTTGCTATGAAACAACTCAAGTGCTATAAAATAATAATAATAATAATAAATGTGTGAAACAAATTAATATAAATTAAAAGGCCGTAGAACTTACCAAATTAAAAAAAATAACATTAAATTACAAAAATTTAAAGAAGAAATAAAAATACTTACCCCAAAATTTAAATTCACTTTTTTTCTTTTTTTTTAATAATAATAAAAAAATATTACAAGGAAACAACTAAAAAAAAGAAATTAAGAAATTAAAAAAAAATTCTACAAATTAAAATAACTTACCTCCCCGGCAACGGCGCCAAAAACTTGTTTTGCAAATTTTATTGAACTCGAAAGTGCACCAATCTATTGTAGAATAGATCAACGGCAACGAGTGTCGATCCCACGAAGAGGTGGATTTTAATTACTTGTACAATTAATTTTCTAAGTGTGTGATTGGATTTATAATGACAATGATGTAGGCAATGTATTAATTTAAATTAAAGCTATGGGAATAAACTATTAAAATGAAGTGCTTCGGTCTTCGGATTTGTACTCAACATGCACCATTGGCTTAACATTCATTATTAGTATCAATTAAATCATGAAGGGGGATTTTCCACTCCTCATGAACCACACTCCAATAGATATGGTGCTAAGGGCTTCCTGTGCCAAATAGTAATAACCTTACCTAGGGAGGCGGTTATTCCAGCCGATATCCAAACAAGATTATTACTATCTGTCTACGAAAAGTCAAAACATCCACATAAATTAAAGGGGAAGGAAAAGTAAATTTACCAAATTAAGCCCATGGAGCATGTTGAGACTTTACCTTCAACCCAAGCTTGAAAGAAAATTAGCCACTCATAATTGAACTAGGGGTAAAATGGAAATTTTATTAAAATACGTAGAAAATACAAGATAGAGATGGAATTACAGAAATTGAGCTCAAAAATGGATTCAGGGGTGTCAAATTAGGGGGGGAGCCCTTTTTTTATAGATACATTGAGTAAATCATGGCCATCGGATTAAAATAATTTGGACGCTCAGGATTGCGCCATGTAGCAAGCTCTTATTAGATGGAACACATCATCAAGGCTATCATTTCGTGTATATGCATGTACCACACACATGTTTTTTTGGTACACTAATATTCTGCCACATCGCCGGTCAGCATTTTGGTCCAATAGGATCGTGACACATCATCAGTCAATGCAACATAAGCGGTCAATGCCACATCATTCGTCCAATCAAATGCCGCCATGTCATCGTATAGTGCCACGTCAGCATACAGTACAGTACAGGTGAACAGTAGCGTGAACAGTACCGTATATGTGAACAGTATCATTTTTCTTTTTATGCTCCTCCTAAGGTTTTCGACTGTCCTGAGTTCAAAATTACTGTCCGTTTTTCCATCTAATCTCTCGTTCATTGTGAAATGACTATGACATCCCCTAAAATACATAAAATACTTAATTAAAATAAAACATACATAATTAAATTACAAGGGACTTAAAGACATAAAAGTAGGAATGTTAGTGAGACTTGGAGTGTAAAATGATGATTTTCTCCATTATAAATACACACTTTCTAGTACTAAACAATAATTCTCAAGTGAAGCACAAGAGTAGTTGAGTGATTAAACTCTCTTAATGTTATTGATTATTTTCCCAATTAAGATTCTGTTGCTACAATATTTATTAGTATTTATTACAATATTGGGCGGAATCTATCATGCATCTTCAGCTATTGCTTGTTGGATATCTTATATCTATATACAACCTAACAATGACCAGTTGTTATGCTAACACATGATATAACATTAAATTTTCTAAGTTCTTATTACCCTACAAGGTGAATCCATATGCTTAATTCTTCACTAATTTTAGATCAAGCATGGCCCTATTCAAATCGAGATTAACTCAACTTTGGAAACCCAATCTAAAACCATGTATTGTCTTAATTTGTTATATTAAATCAGTCCTTTTTGAGATATCTTTATAACTAGTAGCCACTAAATAGGGATTTGTAATAAATAAAATCAAGACAAAATGTTGCAGCAAATCCACAGCAACACATATATATCAATGAAATATCCATCGAGGTTTTTTATCACTCAACCACAATAAAGTTTAGTTCATGATAAAAGATAAAACAGAAACATAAATAATTTTAACCATCAAGTACATCCATATGAATAGAAGAAAACAAGAAAATAAAGATAAGAGATTAGGTTTTGCTTGATCTTGCAATTGCTCTTTCTTTTTCTCCTTGAATCCTCAATTGTAGCCCTTAAAATCTTTATCTTTTTCTCTATTTTCTTTTTATTTTTCTCTGTTATTTTTCTTCAATGACGGCTCTCCCTTTTCTTTTCATGCGTGCTCCTTTTATAGCTTAAAATTAGGGTAACTATAAGTGTGTGGCTGCGTATCTACAATTTTTAGAAACCTCGGATAGCAATCTTTTAATTATTTCTCGCGAAATCTTCATTGCGGTTGCTATTGGGCTGCTGCAACATCGACTACAACATCTTCACTATTCTAGATTTGTTTTAATTCCTTTGTAGCCCAGCTCTTTTGTCATCTTTGTAAGTTTATTGATGCAGTATTTCATCCATTAAACTTCGGCTTTTGGTTACTTACAATGCACAATCAAAGCATCAAATGATCTAAAACAAGCTCATGTAAAATACACTAATAATGCAATGAAACCACATCATTTACCTTTAAGTAATATTGATTTAAGTCTAAAAGTACTATGATAACTCTTATTTCATAGAGTTATCACATCCTCAAGCTTAAATCATTGCTTGTCCTTAAGTAATGACATAACACAAACACCTCAACCATCCAATCATGCAACAAACAACTTAACTCCGTCATCAACATTGTTAGGATTCATCAACCTTCAGATCATACTCGTAAACATGCCAAATTGCTATAGCAATTCCAGTTCTAGACTTAAGTCTTGTTTTCTCCAAACTGTGTGTGTACCACTCAAGCTCCAGAGATGTTGCAGCATCATTCAAGCATCAGATGTACTTTACAGATAAGTAGCACAAGTAATTCCATCTTGCAGAGGGAATAAGGGAAATAAAAACATATTCAAACCGAGCTACAACAATAATTATTTTATCTTTTTTTTTTTAGTTAAATACCCTTCAATGTGACCTTGATTTTCATATGAATGTCTATCACTTATAATGAAGACTCCCAATTACTCGATCAATGTGAAGATTAGAGTTGCTATAGCAAGACTAGTTAAGATGCTGTAACTTAGTTTTATCTTTGGACACCTTTAACTCAGCAATTAAGTTGTTGGAGTAGTATTTTATTATTGAGCATAGTTTATGACAACCCTAAAAAAAAATTTTTAGATCCCCCCAAAACTTGAGCTAATTTTTAACCTTAAAATATATTGTTCTCTACATTACTCCACCTAGTTTTGCTATAATAAACTCATATAACTCAACCTAAGCTTAAGTGTCAAGACAAAATTTCAATCTTCATCTATACACTGTTTGTACTTGACAATCATTCATCCTACATTTGAAAAATCAATTTATTCTTTTTAGGTTTTCTAATCCTATAGCAAATACTTGGTAGACAGAGCTACATATATAGCACCATAACATATGAATTCATAAACATATAACACCATAAGAATAAATGTAAATCGCTAAGAGTCAATTATAGGTACATTTTTAGAACTCAATTGCTCATACATACACTTCATCCAATTGATTATAGGCCATTCAGCTAAACATAAAATGCAAGCGGCCATCATGATTGTTAGTTAAAAATACATAAAGGAGTTGGCCGCCAAACGGGCTAACCAAATAATGAAAGCAAGGCAATGAGCCTTTATAAGACCATGCCCCCAAATGAGGGAATGACCAAGCCTTAGATGAAGAAATAACCATGACCCAAATGAGGTAATAACCATTATATGCTATGAGAGACATGAATGCTCTTATATATATGACAAAATGGATCAACAGAGTCCCTTAAAAGAGTTTAGCTGCTCTAAAATGCCTACAAGGCATTTTTTAAAGAATTTTATTTTTCCATTTATATTACACACTGATTTTCATTTATATAAATTTCCTAGAAAAATGGGTACCACCCTATGAAATATTGTCCATGAGAGATTATGTTAATTAGATTAATTGAAATCACATTGAATAAATGGATTGACAGTTCTTCTCTATGAAAGCTTATTCAATGTGTCATTCAGAAGTATATATATAGATAAATGTGTAAGGTTAACACTTTAAACATGCACCTTAAAAAGCCATAAGGAAAGTTAAGCTCCATGAAATGCCTATCAAATAGGTTGAGAACTCTTTCCCAACAACAGTTATTTCCCGTTTAATTAATATGGACGTATATGCCATAAGAAAATGAAAATCCCCCAAAGCATGTGAAAGAAGACTCGCATGAAGTTTGGTTTAGCTACTCTAGGATGCGTGTAGGGCATTCTTCGATATCTAGACATTCATCTTATGAACTAAGTTGTCATCGATTTAAATCACCTAAAGACTGATATCGCCTTATGAGTTATTGCCTATGGGAGTTGAACTCCTATGTGATTCATTAAATTAATTTAACTCACCTTGAACAAATGGATTGTGAATTCTACTCTCAATGAAAGTGTATGTTATTTACTATGTTAAAGCACACTTTTGGATAAGCACATATGGTAAACATTCTAGATATATACTTAAACAACTATGACAAAAGCTACAGCTCTATTGAGTGCTCATGAAATAGGTAAAGAATTGCTCCTTGTTAACATGTATTCTCTATTTAGCTGAAGAAGTGTAGCTGCCGCATGACAAGATACAAACCCCCTAAATCTATGAAGGAAGCCTATAAAAGTTTTGGCATCACTGTATAGGAAAGACAACTTCAAAATTTATCAAAACTTAGTAAAACAATCAAACATCACTTCTTGTATTAACACTTGAACCACAGAAAGGTTCCAACCAAAATCCTAAACCAAGTCACGAGTTCAAATATCCAAAATACACAAACAAAACCTAAAAAATTAAACAAAATCTTATGAAAAGAACAATTCAAAGTGCTTAAAAAGTAAAAAACATAAAAGTATCAAAATGCCATCAAAAGGCATTAATAACAACATAAGTAGCAAAAGAGTTCATTCATATAATAGGGTTAACTTCTTATCATGGTAGGTATGCTCCAAGAGAGCAAGGGGATAAATGCTTAAGGGATCCTCCTTATTTAAACTTGCGGCATCTCTATAGCCTTTTCCAACATTTTCCATAACAACCTCTCCCTCTTTTGTCAAAGTCAAAATGTCCTTTTTCATCATAAATGGCTCTAAGTAGGAGGTCTTAAGTTTAAGGCTTGCCTTCCAAATCTTAAATATGGAAAAGTAGAGAGTTGCCCTAGCCTGTTGATTGCTTGACTCTTAAGCCCTCTTGAGAAATCCTTCTCTTCAAGCTAAGTTCATCCTCTGACTTCTTCTTCTCAACTTTCTATTTTTACCTCTTAAATTCTAGCAAAGAGATTACCTCATTTATACACTTATCTGTGTGCTGATGCACCCTCCTGAGTTCAACAACTTACTGCTCATATTTAGCATAATTTAAGAGAGCAATCAAAGATTCCTTGGCTAGATTATAATTTTTTGTCAGCATAAAAGCCGCCTGAGAAAAACACGGAAAGAGATTAGCACCTAACTTATGAAAAATTGAAGGATACCTAATAAAAAAGATAGAGGTAAACTTATATTTTAACATGCTTTAGTAGGTTCAGGTGCTCTCTAAGAATTGAGTGTATCTCCTAAGGTTCGAAGCTATAACCCCAATGATTGGATCCAATTTCACAACGTCTAGAGTGGAAGAGAATGTCCCTTTTTGCTTCCTTTTCCTATGAAAGATTGGAGTAGTTTCAGAAGAATCTTTGGGGCTAGACTATAGAAATAGCTGATACCTAGTCATCCAAGGAGTTAGTGAGAAGATATCTTTTTTCCCACAAGAGCTCCTAGCTTGTTTTTTTCTCTTTATCATGGACATGAGTTGGAAAAGGCCTATTTTTCAAACATTCTTTTGTTTGCTCAAACTAGAACCAAGAGGGAACTCTATAATTACAAAAATAGGAAGATAACTATTAGTCATCAAGCAAACAAACAAATGAGGAAAGCTAAGCAAAGCATACAAAGAAGAAAAAGACTTAAAAAAGGGAAAAAGAAGTATCAATCATATATTTGAGTTGCTCGTTAGATAGAGAAGTCTTCTCAATAAGCCCGGATTTAAAAAGTCTATCTTCAATCAATACGTCCTTCTTCTTTCACTTAACAGTCCTTTTTATGCCATATAATATCTATAATAGAGTAAGAAGAACTCAAATTAGTCCTTAAGTATAAGGGATAGAAAAAAAAGAAATAAAAAGAGAGAAAGTAAACGATGGAGAAAAAGAAAAAATGAAGAATGAAAAAGGAAAGGAAAGAGAGCAAGTTAGAGAAAAGATTAAACCTAGAATGAAGCAAAGTTGCAGCAACAAGCAAAGAGGGCAATAGGCTTGCACCGTGATGGGATTAGCAAAAAAACATGGCCAATAAATGGAGTAAATCCCAAAAAAAAGAAGGTGATGAGCTAACATTTTGATTTTTCAGAGAAAAAAGTGTTAAAATTTATGAGAAAGCTAATAGAAGTTTGAAAAAAAGTTGAAGAAAAACAATAACAATCATTTTTGTGAAGAGGTTTGTATGATAGAGGAGGTATAGCCACATGGGTGGAGCCATTTGCTTTTGATCTGACAACTAAGAGAAAATGGGCACTAAAAATGCTATCAGAAAAACATCAAGTAGAAAAAAATTTGGGCCATAGATAAAATCTAGGTGCCAGAGGTTTACTACTTGCCAGCATGTCTAAAGGAGTATAATTGAATGTAGTAGAATGTGCAAGGAATTGGCCAATGGGGGAATGCCACATGGGGTAACTGCCAGTTCATTTAAAACCCACTAAGCTTACTCTTAAAGGTACCACACACACACTCTGGATAGAATATGAACTTAAGTCTAGAGCTGAAATTGCCTATGGTAATTTTGTGTGTTTAAGAATATGAACTAAGGGTGGATGACTAGCAAGCTTGATGACAGAGTTGTTTGTTGCATGATTACATGATTGAGGTATTTGTGTTATGCCGTTACTTGAGAACAAGTAATGGTTTAAGATTAGGGGTGTGATAATTCTATGAAATGAGAGTTATCGTGGCACTTTTAAACTTAAACTAATATTAATTAGAGAGTAAATAATATGGTTTTAGTGCATTTTTAATATATTCTGCATGAATATCTAGTTAAGTTTAATTTTTAATAAAGTAATCTTTTTTAAATCACTTAGTGCTCTAATTATATATGATTGTAGGCAACCAAAGAAGCCTAACTTTTATGGATAAAACGTTGCTGCAATAAACTGGTAGAGATGACAAAGGAACTTGGCTACAAAGGAATTAAAATAAATTTGGAATAGTGAAGATGTTGTAGGCGATAGCAATCCTGTAGTAACTGTAGACGAGATTTTGCACGTATTAATTAAAAGATTGCAATCCTATGTTTCCAAAAATGGAAGACATGTGGCCACACACTTTTGGTTACCTCAATTCTAAGTTATAAAAGGAGCAGTGCATGAAACGAAAAAAAGAGAGAGGAGCTATCATTGAAAAAAATAATAGCAAAAGACGAACAGATAGAAAGGAATAGGAGAGAATTGAGGGACTACAAGATCAAGCAGAACCCAATTCCTCATCTTATTTTGTTGTTCGTATTTCTTTATGAGAATGTACTTGATGTTTAAAACAACTCTTGTTATTGTTTTGTTTCAAACCATGAACTAAACTCTATTGTGAGTGAGTGACAAATAAACTTAATGACTATTTGATTGATATCTATTTGTTGCTCCATATTTGTTGCAACATTTTGTCTCAAATTTATTTATTGCAATTGATGTTTAAAACAACTCTTGTTATTGTTTTGTTTCAAACCATGAACTAAACCCTATTGTAGTTGAGTCATAAATAAACTTAATGACTATTTGATTGATATCTATTTCTTGCTCCATATTTGTTGCAACATTTTGTCTCAATTTTATTTATTGCAATTCCCTATTTCGTTTGACTACCAATTTAGTGGATATTAGCTAAGAAAGTTCCTAAAAAAGGACTAACATAGTAGAACAAATTAAGATAATACATGGTATTAGATTGGGTTTCCTAAGTTGAGTTAATCTTGATTTAAATAAGGCCATGCTTGATCTAAAATTAGTGAAAAACTAGACATAAGTACTCACTTTATAGGGCAATAGGACTGTTGGGGTGAATCTCAGGATATGCTATGAGTGTTAGTGCTCAAGTGTACATAATAAGTAATAAAGTGATAAGTATTATGTATCGTCTCCACAGGGATTGATGCTATTACAGTTGTTACAGCAATTACTTTAGTACAAATTCAATTTAATTAACTTAAACTCTTTTATCAACCAAATTAAACCAAATAATCTAAATGATAGAAAATACATTGCAATAGAATAAATTAACACGTCTTACACAAGTATATAACCACTAGGAATAATATTGTTGAGTGAATAAACTCACTTATTGGCATTGACTGTTTTTTGTTACAATACTATTGCTACAACAATTACTATATCAGTGGGGAGAACTCTAATGCATCCTCTACTATCACCTGTTGAACTTCTTACATTTAAGTGTAATCTAACAATAACCAATTGTTATGCCATCATAAGATATAACATTATGCGATCAAGGTTCTTAATACCCTACAAGGTGAATTCTTATGTCCAGTTTACACTACTTTTAGATTAAGCATGGCCCTATTCAAATTGAGTTAACCCAATTAAAACAAGCCCTTTTGTGGCTCTCTTTTAGCTAGTATCACTAAATGAGTGGTCAGCAGAAATAGTGAATCAAATTAAGCATTATCAAAACAAAATGCTATATCAATCGTTCAACAACACATAAATTCAGTCAATTAACCATCAAGCTTGTTTATCACTCAACCACAAATAAATTTAGTTCATGATTTATGATAAAAAAAATTAAAAATAGTTTTAGACATCATAAACATCATCACTAATCAAAGAAAACAAGAAAAATAGAGATAGAAGCGATTAGCCCCTCTAGATTCTAGATTTCTTTTTCCTCACGACTGCAATCTCTCTTGTTCAGCCTTGGAATTTCTCTGTTCTTTGTTGTTTTCTTTTTTTCTCTTGATGGCCCTTTTTTTTCTTGTGTTCGTGCTTTTTTTTATATTTGAAAACTAGGGCAAACGGAAGTCTAGGATGCGTATTTTTCTACATTTGGAAACTGCAGATCACATCTTTTTTCTGAGATTCGCGCAGAATTTTCTTTTTTGTTACTCTAAACTGCTACAGTACTGGCTACGACATCTGCACTGTTTTAGACTCATTTTCACTTTTCTACAGCCAATGTTTTTCCTCATTTTTGCAGCCATATTGCACAACATTTCTTCCTTGAAAATTATACTTACAGTTGCCTACAAATAAGCACATGTTCTAAGCACACAATTTATTATAAAACAACCTAATTTATTGAGAATAAACTAAAAATAGATAAGTACGCAAAATATAACTAAAATATAATTAAAACATGTCACTTACTCTCTAACCAATCTTGATTTAAGTCCAAAAGTGTTATAGATAACTCTCATGTCATAGAGTTATCACGCCTCCAAACTTAAACCATTACTTGTCATTGAGTAATGACAACACACTAACAATTGAATCACATAATCATGCAACACATACTTAGCTTTGTCATCACATTTGCAAGGATTTTCTTACCGTCATATCGCACTTTTAATCATGCAAGATTGCCATAGCAGTTCAAGTCTAGACTAAGGCCTCATTCTATCCAAAGTGTGCATATGTCAGTTTAACCAAGTCTAGAGGTACTGCAACATTGCATAATTACTACACCATACTGAAGGGAAGAACTTATAATGTACAGGGGCAAAGATCACAACAAACTTCAACTGTGCTACAGCAATAATTTTTTTTCAGTCACAATTCTCTTCAATGTATCATTGTTTTTTCATGTGAATGATTATCACTTGTCGTTATGACACCCAATTACTAAACCAATGCACAAGTTAGAGTTGCTACAACAATACTCACAACATAGCCTTATCCATAGATACTTTTGACTCAAGGTTGAACATAGGATTCATGAACAGACCTAGTTACTGAATATCCTAGTTAAAAGACCAAAATGATTTTTTTTTTCACTTGATGCTACAACAATACTCATATCTTTTTTTGCTTTTGGACTCAGGTCTGCATATGGGGAGCATACTCAGCCTTGGTTACTCAGCAACTTAAACCATTGGAGCAAAATTTATTTTATAACAAGCACAGTTGAACAAAAATTTTTCATAAAAAATTTTTCCCAAACTTGAGATGTTTTCCACCCTTTTAACCAATATAGACTCTGTTACAACAATCTTATAGAACTTAAATCAAAGCTTAAGTGTTTAAATGAAAATTCAGCCCTCATCTTTAAACTATCTCTGCCTGGGAATCACAAAACATAACACTCAATCAATCCTCATTAGGTATTTCAATCCATACACAAATTTAAATAACAGAGCTTCAATCATACATATTTACACACATAAATAAAACACATCATACTCTAACACAACCCCCCAAACTTGAGAGGTGTTGTGTCCTCATAGGCATAAAAATATTTAAACGCAAACAAACCAATCATGCAAGTAGAAAAAAATAAAAAGTCATAAACCAACAAAATAAAAAAACAGAAAAATAACAAAGAACGTTTTAATATAAGCTGAAAAATTAAATCTAGCAAGGGAACTCCCTTGTTGTTGTAGAATTATTGCAGTAGATGCTAGAAGAGATAATTTCTTTTTAGAGCTGCTCTGCAAGCGGTCCTTAGGTGAACCTATTAGAGCAGTAGCTGATTGCTTTTTCTTTTTGCTAGATGTTGGGCTGATGAGAAGGGTTCCAGTAGGTTCACTTAATATGGGCTGATGTTGTTGTTATATATTTCGGTATGGCTTTTCTGGTACTATAGCACCTCCAGACGATTGTGCTCCTTTTCATTTGCTAAACCCCCTGGAAGCTAATGTTTTTGTGAAAGTGGATTGAGGAATAGGTGGTGTAGATACTGCTGTCAGCTCCTCAGCAATGATACTGGCTATAATCCCGCACAAATTTCTGCGGGCTTCCTTTGTTGTAGCCACTTTATTGATGGTTTCCTCATAGCCTTATCTACATCTTCTTCACATTTAGTTTTTTATTCCTCTTTCACAACCTTCTTTCCCTTGCCTTTGCTGACTAGGGGCGTATTGGTGGTTCTTCCTCCTTCTCTTTTTCTTCTTCATCGGCTTCTTCTTGTGCTTTTTTTTTCTACTTCTTGGTCCTCTTGTTCTGACTCTGTTCTTCCTGTACTTTACTTTTCTCCTATTGTTCTTCTTTAAATTCTTTTTTATTTCTAGCTTTATTTTCTGCCTCTTCTTTTTCTTCAGTTGGAGTAGTCGTTTTGGTCATGTTGAAATTAAACTGCTATAACAATGAATTTAGGATGTTGGCGTCATTACTCTATAGATACAACACAAGTTGATGCTTTTGTGCTTCCAAGCGCTGTAAATAAGCCCAAAACCTCTGATTCTCCTCTGTTTGTGCTTGGACACACTCTTTTATCATCATGCTGAGTTTATGCAATCTGATGCCAAGGCCTGTAGTCTGTTCTGTCTTTACTGTAACTCTTTCTACTGTCCTTACTATCATGGCTCCCTGATTCTTGACTCTCTTATCACGTTGTTCAAATCTTACTCCTGAAACCCCATATATCCCAGTGATTAAGGAAGGAAATAATAGGGTTGTTGATTTTTGTTTGTGGTGGCACATTTTTAAATTTCTTTCTCAATTATTTTTCCTACGTCTATGTTTAGTCCCTTGAGAATGGCGTAAAGAAGGACTAACCTATCCTAAGATGTTGTGGTAGCGTGTGCTGTGGGCATTACTTGGGATTTTAAAAACTTTGCTATGGGTTTCAGATCAATTCTATTAACCACTCCCCCTTCTTCATTAGCCCACGTACTACTCTATATAGCTACTGTCTTAAAGACCTCCCCCCACTTCTTCTTGGTTATGTTTTCAACAAAGGCAGTATATTCACACTCGATAAAAGCAGGCAAACTATAAAACACCTTGATAACAAAAGAATCTAAAAGTATGTGTACGTCGTGATAAAAATGTTTCATTATTCTTGCTGTAATATAATGGCATAGAATTCTTTAACAATTGGAATGATAGGGTCCTGCGGGTGTGAACAAAATTGCAACCATCCCCTTCATGCTGTAACAACGTGTATAGTTCTCATCACGCCTGTTGGTTGTTTGGGGAAAATGAGCACCTTTTTTTCTAAGAGCTTACGTGGCTATATAAATTCTTCAAATTTATCCTTAACCTTATAATTGTGGAAACGAGAGGGGTCCTTTAGTCTCATGGCGCAAGACTTGATCTTTACCATTGTTACAACAATGCACTAAATTTAATATCACTGAAAAAGAGTTAAGCAGAATTTTAAAGTTAGAGTAATAAAGTTAAGAGTCTTAAGTAAAAGGAAAGGGTTACAGTGAGAATAAAATTCGAGGAAACAAAATCCCTAATTTATAGTGCATAAAGAGTAAAAAGAGGAAAGTAAATTACAAGATAAATGTGGCAATAATTGAAAATTTTAAAATCAAATCTTACTTCAAAGAGGAAAGGAAATGTGTCAAGATTTTATAAGGAATTCAAATTTCCCTTATCCCTATTTTTCTCTTACTGACATCAGCATGTTCATGAAATTTTAAAATATCTTTTGGCTACAAAATCGAGGGAAGACTAATTGCAATAGTAAAAACTTTTGTAAGCTACTTTGTTAGCTTCAATACTGTAGCATTCCATCATAGCTCCCTTCGATGTTAATATTCACTTGCTCTACACCGTGCTTAAGCCTAAGCTATAACAATTCCCTATCTTTTGTACTGCTCCCCTTTTTTTTTAATGTATGAAATTAATGCAACTACAAATATCAAAGAAATCAAATGCATCAAAACAACATTAGTGAAAATGAAATAAATAAAATTAAGCAATTAATTTAGGATAAAATAACAAAAGTAACACTCAAACTCTAAAATACTTCCCTCATTGGGTTGCCTTCGAATTAGCACTTGATTTAAGGTCTTTTAGCCTGACCTTCCCTTATTTGCTCAAACTAGATCTTTAAGGAATAAATCGTCTCTTAAATCATGCATGGCGTCACCAATATAATGTTTAACTCGCTGCCCATTTATTATAAATTCTTTACCAGTTTTCTCATCTTTAAGATCCACAACACCATAAGGATAGACTTTGATAAGTCTAAAAGGATCTAACCATCTTGATTTTTATTTCCTTGGAAAGAGCTTCAATCTTGAATTGTAGAGCAAAACTTGTTGCCCTAGAACTAAATTCCTTTGCTGAATGTGTTTGTCATACCATTGTTTTGTTTCCTCCTTGTAAATCCTTGCATTTCCATAAGAAAACAACCTTAACTCTTCTAGTTCACATAGTTGAAGCTTTCGGTGCTCTACTGCAGCAAGCATGTCTATATTAAGTTGTTTTAGTGCCTAATATGCCTTCTGCTCTAACTTAATGGTAAGTGGCAAGCTTTGCCATAGACAATTCTGTATGAAGACATGCCAAGTGGTGTCTTGTAGGCTGTACGGTAAGCCTATAAAGCATCATATAGTCTAAGAGACCAATCCTTTCTAGTAGGATTCGCCATCTTTTCTAAAAGGAAAATTATCCACCAACCACCTAACGTTTCGAGCTTTTTCAAAAATACATAATTCTTTTTTTTTTGCCTAAATTACACCTGAAGTTACAATTCTTTGCATTTTTCTACTTCCGTCTGTTGACTGTTAAGATTCCATTAGTTTTTTTAATAAAATGATGATTTTGGCCCCCAAATGTAAAATTACAATTTCATCTTATAACATTAATTTTGATGGGCAAAATCATCATTTTGTTAAAAAAACTAACGGAATCTTAACGGTCAACAGGCAGAAGTGGAAAAATACAAAGAATTATAATTTCAAGTGTAATTCAGGCAAAACAAAAAACAAATATCCTATTACTTTTTTGAAAAAGTAAAAAAAATCAGGTGGTCGGTGGATAATTTCTCTTTCTAAAATCTTCTTGATTTCTCGATTGGAAACTTCTGCCTGACCATTTGACTGAGGGTGATATGCTATAGCAACTTATGCTTGATTCCATATTTGACCAACGCTGCAGCAAATATCCTATTACAAAAGTGAGTTCCTTTATCATTAATGATAGCCCTAGGTGTCCCAAACCTTAAGAAAATATTCTTCTGAAGGAATTTTACCACTGGTTTGGAATCATTTATTGGTAAGGCTGCAGCCTCTACCCACTTGGACACGTAATCCATAGCCGCCAAAATGTATAAGTTGTTAGCCTAAAGGGCTATACAAATTGTAATTTTGATGATAACAAACATGTCTTATTATATTTAACAATTTCACTAGTTTTTGAAGGGAAAAATTCATTCAAGTGAATCAAGTAAAATCAAGCTCAAGACAATTAAATGGATAACGGCACAATTGAGAACTTCATTGCTACAAATTTTGTAAAGCCGATATGATTTCATATGATTTAGCATTTGAAAAGCTAAAGATTTTGTTTAATAAATCATTATTTTTAATAAACTAAAGGTTTTATAATTATATGCTAAGTATTTTATGAAATTGGCCATTTTTCAAGATATGGATTAAACTGAAAAAGTTTTGCAATCTTTGATTTGAACAAGTATTGTTTTAAATTCTGGATTTGGATCTATTTGCAAAAATAGAAAACATTTTAGGCCATAATATAAGTTTCAAAAGTATTGGACCATATTTTAATTTTTAAAGTTTTAAGGTAAAATTATAAATATAAAAAATATGCATAGAAGATAAAAAGTAATCGGCTAGCCGGTTGAGAATTAGAGGCTAACCACTTGGGGTAAATTTTTTAGCCAAACTTGTAATTGTAATTTGCCACAAAAGTCTAAGTAGCTAACTAGCTTTTCTCTGAAGGTCAATAACTGCTACTTTGCTTATCAAATCTATATAAACTCAAATCAAAATCAAATCTAGCAGGTTTTTCAAGCTAAAATCGGTTCATACACCATCTCTTGAGCTACCATTTAGCAAATCTTCATACATTGAGTTATCATTGAGCTACCATTTATATATTTACTCAAATAAAGAGTATTTGTTGTAATCTTCAAATTCATCAGCAAACTTGTGTGAGTATAAGTGTGGGAAACACTTGGAGAAAGGTGTGTATGAGTGAAACATCATTTGTAAAGGTTCATTGACACCTAGGAAGTCAATTGTAAGAACTTGAAGCTTTAGAGGCTCAGATAGTGAAATCCTCAACCTTGGATTGCTTAGAGGCGTTGACGTAGGCTAGTTTTGTCAAACCACTAAAAATCTCACGTGTTTGATCTCTCTTTCTTTATTGTTTTAATTTTGAGCATTGTTAAATTTATTGTATTCATTTCTATTAAAGCATTAATTTAAGTTATTGTATTGTTTTGTTTGCTTAAGTTTTCAAAACCCAATTCACCCCCCTTCTTAGGTTGCTTAGCTAGAATTTCATAAGTTGCCAAAAGATAGTGGAAATGGTCCTATGAAGTCTATCCCCAATACATAAAAATGCTCCACTTCGAGAATGTTGGTAAGTAGCATCTCATGTTTTTTAGAGATGTTTCTCGTTCTTTGCACCTGTTATAACATTAACAAACTCGTAATCATCTTTAAAAATTGAGGGCTAGTAATAACCTGCTTGTAACACTTTTGCTACTATTCTGTGGCATCCAAAATGTCCTTCATATGCTGCAACATGACATGCCTGCTATATGTTTGGAATTTCTTCATCTTGCACACATCTTCGAATGATCTGATATGAGCACATCTTGTATAAGTAAGGATCAACCCACTGATAGTGTTTGACATCATAGAGAAACTTCTTCTTCTACTGGTAAGTTAAGTCAGGTGGTAGCAGTCCACTAACTAAGTAGTTAGCAAAATCTGCATACCATGGGAATCCAGAATGCTGCAATATTTATGTATGCTGTAGCATCAACAGTTGCCCATCAGGAAATGTTTTTATGATGTCTTGCTTGGCTAAGGTGCTTGCATCTGCCTCCAATCTTGATAGATGATCTGCTACTTGATTTTCAGTCTCTTTTATATCCTTAATCTCTAAATCAAACTCTTGCAATAGAAAAATCCATCTAATCAGTCTCGATTTGGCATCTTTATTGGAGATCAAGTGTTTCATTGTCGAGTGGTCTATATAGACAGTCACCTTGGTGCTAACTAAATATGCCTTGAATTTATCGATTGCAAACATAATGGCCAGCAGCGTTTTCTCCGTGGTTGTGTAGTTGAGCTGAGCATCGGCTATTGTGTTGCTGGCATAATAAATAGAGTGAAAAATCTTATTTTTCTTTTTTCTTAGCGCTACTTCAACAAAGTGATCACTGGCATTGCATATCAATTTAAAAGACATGCTTTAGTCTAGTTCTACAACAACAGGTGCTGTAACAAGAGCTCTTTTTAATTCTTCAAATGCCTTTAAACAGTTAGCATCAAATTTGAATGGTCTATCATACTCAAGTAATATCTATAAGAGTTTGACTATTTGCGAGAAATCCTTAATGAATCTCCTATAGAATCAAGTATGGCCTAGAAAACTCTTTATCCTCTTAACCGAGGTAGGTGGTGGAAGTTTATGAATGACCTTTACTTTGGCCTTATCCATCTCAATACCCTTTCTGGAGACTCTATGGCCTAACACTATCCCTGCTTACACCATGAAGTGGTATTTTTCCCAATTGAGAACTACATTTGTCTCCTCACACCTTTTAAGCACATTTTCCAAGTTTTATATACAGTCCTTATATGATTCTCCAAAGACCGAAAAATCATCTATGAATATTTCAAGTGTTTGTTCCATCATGTTTGAAAAAATTTCCATCATGCACCTTTAAAATGTTGTTAAAGTATTGCATAAGCCAAATGGCATCCCACTAAATGCAAAGATGCCATATGGATAAGTGAATGTTGTTTTCTTTTGATCCTTTGGTGCTATAGCAATCTGGTTGTACCCTGAATACCCATCCAGAAAGCAATAATAATTCTTTCCTACAAGTCTGTCCAGCATCTGATCTATAAAGGATAAAGGGAAGTGATCATTTCTTGTAGGCTTGTTTAACTTCCTGTAATCCATGTAAACTCTCCAACCCTTGACTGTGCTTGTGGGTATGAGTTCTTCTCATTTGCTACAACAGTCACTCCTTCCTTTATTGGTACACATTGTACTAGACTTACTCATAACCTATCTGATATGGGGTATATGATTCTATCATCTAGCCATTTAATAATTTCCTTCTTTATAACTTCTTTCATGATTGGATTCAACCTTCTCTATTGCTCTACTGAGTTGCTGTAACATTCTTCCAACAGAATCTTATGCATGCAAATATATGGGCATATTCCTTTAATATCTACCATAGTCCAGCTAATTACCTTCTTATGTTTTCCGAGCACATCCACTAAGCTTTTCTCCTGACTTGCATCAAGAGAATATGAAATAATTACTGGCAATGTGCCATTGTCACTAAGATATGCATATTTTAAGTGTGAAGGTGAGAGTTTTAATTTTAAAACTGGTGGGGACTCTACAGAAGTCAGAAGGTACAGAGGGTTTTACTTCCCTGTTTAATAGATCTAAAGAGTCAAAATGTCTATCTGCTCTTAATGGTTGCTTTTCTCCTAGCCATGCTATGTCAGCTGTGTTAGTATTTTCATCATAAAATGCTATCATATCTAATTGCATGTTACTACAGTAACTATCCACCTGTTCAACTATAAAAAGATCTACAACACTGATGAAATTGTAATCTTCAATCTCATCGGGACTCTTTATTGCATCTAAAACATTGAAGGTAACTTGCTGGTCATTAACCCACATTGTCAATTATCATATTTGCACATTAATGAGAGTTTTTCCCATGGCCAAGAAAGGTCTTCCTAAAATGATTAGTACTTCTTTATCAGCTTTAAAGTCTAATACAATAAAACCCACTAGAAAAATAAATTTATCCATCTTTACCAATACATCTTCAATCTCCCCTTCTAAATAAGCATGAGGTCTATCTGTAAGTTGTAAAGTCAATGTTATCGACCTACACTCACTAACTTTCAATTTCTTGAACATTGATAATGGCATAAGATTGATGCTAGCCTCTAGATCACAAAGTGTCGTTCCATTGTATTTAGTTCCTATGGAATAAGAAATTGTGAAGTTTCTTAGATCTTTCAATTTTTGAAATATTTTGCTTTGAACAAATGGTTGCACTCTTGTTTTAGAGCAACCATTTTGAATTCTCCTAACCTTCTTTTTCTTGTTAAAATATCTTGAAAAAATTTCACATAGTTAGGTATTTTTTCTAAAGCTTCTACAAATGGAATATTGATATGAAGTTACTTTAACACCTCTAAGAATTTACAAAATAGCCTCTCTTCCTTTTGCTTCTAAAATCTCTGTGGGAATGATGGCGGATGTCTAAAATGTTGTGCTATAGTTGGTTGTACAGATTGTTTGTCAATTGCTCTACCTTTTTTTTACTACAGATGATGTTGCATTATTCTTTCTTATAAGTAGAGAATTATCTATTGCTGCAGGTATTGTAACTCTGCTGCTCTTACCGGTGTGTTGATTAGTGGAAGGAATAGGTTTTTCTTCACTTTGAATTTCTTCTTGAGGTTTAAAAGGCGCACTTCTCTTCTTTTGCATGCTTACTGGAATATATACATCATTTCTAGATCTTAGATTGATCACCTTGCATTATTCTTTTCTCTTTCTTCTAGTATCTTCTGTGTTGCTGGGTAAACTTCCTTAAGGTTTGTTGTTAAGAGCTGTAGCAACTTGTCCAACTTGATTGTCTAAGTTTCTTAACGACACAGCTTATCTTTAGACAACTACTCCATTCTTCATAATATACTCCTTAATTAAAGCTTCAAGAGGATTGATCTGGTCATCAATGGTGTTTCTTTGACCTTAGTTTTGTTGATGACATTTACGTGGTTATGCAGGTCTATTTTGTCCACTAGTTACTACAGCAGGGTGATTCTAATTACCCCATGAGAAATTTAGGTGTTGCCTCCATCCTAGGTTGTAGGTGTTTGAATATAGGTTATTATGGCTTTGTTTGCTGAAATTGCCCACATAATTTACTAAAGCTGGATTCCCAGGACAATTATCAAATAAATGACCCTCCCTACAAGAGACATATGATACTTTTGTAACTTGGTTAACTGTTGTTGGAGTAGTGGTTAGAGCATTCACCATGTTTGTTAATAAAGTTACTTGTGCTGATAGGGCTCTTAAGGCATCGACATTTTGTATTCCAGCTGCACCTTTTACTACATATTACCTAGTTAATGGCCACTGATAATTATTGTCAGCTATTCTTTCTAAAATCTCATAAGCTTCATTGTAGGATTTAGATAATAAAGCTCTATTTGCTGAAGCATCCACCATAAATCTTGTGCTTAGGTTAAGACCATTGTAGAAAGTTTCCAACTATATACAGTAAAGGATACCATGCTAAGGACATCTCCTTAGCAACTCTTTAAATCTTTCCCATGCATCATACAAGCTCTCATCTTCCAATTGATGAAAAGATGTGATCTCATTTCTTAATTTTATATTCTTAGTGAGTGGGAAATACTTCATAAAAAATTTGTCAGCCAAGTCATTTCATGTTGCGAAGGGATCTGATGGTAAGGAATTCAACTATGCTCGTGCTTGGTCCCTCAAAGAAAATGGAAAAAGTCTGAGCCTTAATGCTTCTTGTGATGCTCCAACAATCTTAAAAGCATCGCTTACCTCCAAAATAACTTGAGATAAGGGTGAGGATCTTTTGATGGTAATCCATTGAACTGACCCAAAGTTTATAGCATCTAAAACATCACTGGTTTTAACTCAAAGTTATCTGGTTGGACTTCAGGTCTAACTATACCAAGATGTATGGCTTGAGGAGTCAACACAGCATAGTCTTGAATGGCTCTATCTCTGTCATCTATCATATAAATGATATTTTTTCTTGGTTGCCCAAAAACATACTGTCCATTCTGACCTCCTTGCAAATTCAATGGTTGCAATTCTCCTTGATTGTTCAAATCTCCCATATTTTGTAAGTCATCCATTAGTACAACAACTTTTGAATTTCTTTGCTCTCTTCTTAATCTCCTTATAGTTCTCTCAATTTCTGAATCAAAGTAGAACTCAATCTCTTTATCTTTGCGCATGCAACAGTTGCTTAAACATCCTGTGAACTATAGGAAAATAATTAAAAAAATAACTTAAATAAACACTACAAAAATTGATTTCACAAATCAAAATAAACAATCAATCCCCGGCAACGATCCAAAACCTTATTGGGGTGAATCTCAAGAGATGCTATGAGTGTCGATGCCCAATATACACAGCAAGTAATAAAATGATAAGTATTCAAGTATCCTCTCCACAGGGATTGATGCTATTGGAGGTGCTACAGCAATTTCTTTGGTGCAAATTCAATTTAATTAATGTAAACTCTTTTATCAACCAAATTAGACTAAATAATCTAAATGACAAAAAATAATTTGCAATAGAATAAAGTAGCACATCTCACATAAATATATAACCATTAGGAATAATAAAGTTGATTGAATCAACTCACTTAATGACATTGACTGTTTTTTGTTACAGTACTATTGCTATGGCAATTACTACTGCGTTGGGCAGAACTCTAATGCATCCTCAACTGTCACCTGTTGGACTTCTTACATCTATTTGTAACCTAGCAATGACCAATTGTTATGCTATCACCAGATATAATATTTTGCGATTAGGGTTCTTAATACCCCACAAGGTGATTTCTATGTTTAGTTCATCACTAGTTTTAGATTAAGCACAACCCTATTCAAATTGAGTTATCCTAACTTAGGAAACATAATATGAAATCAAGTATTGTTATCATATGTTCCACTAAAGCAGACCCTTTTGTGGCTTTTAGCTATTATTTCTAAATAGGTGGTCAACCGAAATAGCAAATTAAATTAAGCATTATCAAAACAAAATGCTATAACAATCATGCAGCAACAAAAAATTCAGTCAATTAACCATCAAACTTGTCTATCACTCAACCACAACTAAATTTAGTTCATGATTTGTGATAAAACAGAACCAAAAATAGTTTTAGCCATCATCAACATGATCACAAATCAAAGAAAACAATTAGAATAGAGACGGAAGCAATTGGCCCTTCTAGATTCTTGATTTTTTCTTCCTTACACATGCAATCTCTCTTGTTCAACCCTGGAATTTCTCTGTTCTTTGTTGTTTTCTTTCTCTCTTGATTATATCTTGCGGTTGTCGGCCCTCTTTTTCCTTTTGTGCGTGCTTCTTGTTATACTTGAAAACTAGGATAAACAAAAGTCTAGGATGTTAGAGATGGCAAGTTCCGGATCCAGATCCGCATTGAACTTTTAACATCCAAATCTGAAAAAAAATGCTAATCCGGATACGGGTAAGATCCACATGGATTGCGGGTAGATTTTCTCGATATCCAAATCCGCATATTTTTAGATTTAAATATAATTTTAAATTTAATAATTTACTTAATAATATTAAATAAAATTCAATTATAATTTAACAATTAATAATTTAACATCAATTCAATATAAATAATGCACAATACCACCATCAATTCACAAATGATAATTTTATAACATAAATCAAAAATAAAAAAAAAATAAAAAAACTGAGGTAAACCAATTCATTATAATATTCTCTAATTATTACTATTATTTGTTTTGATTTTTTTACATACTTTTCATAGTCAATGAAGATTATAGAATTAATTATGCTTATAAATATTTTAATTTATATATTTTTTAATTGAAATTTAATTAAATAAATAATTTAATTATACAATAATACGAATCCTAATATCCGATTTTCCAGATGTACTTGCATCCGGATCCGTATTCAGATCTGAATGGTTAATATGCAGATTCGGATCTTCTAGATCTTTATGGATCCGGGCTGGATCTG
Organism: Luvunga scandens; assembly: GCA_030449905.1. Taxonomy (NCBI): domain Eukaryota; kingdom Viridiplantae; phylum Streptophyta; class Magnoliopsida; order Sapindales; family Rutaceae; genus Luvunga; species Luvunga scandens. The sequence goes on from JASUUG010000209.1 coordinate 193,531, forward strand.
GAGTTTGTTGCCATCCCTATTGGATGTGTATTTTTCCAGATTTAGAAACTGTAGATCGCATCTTTTTTTTTAGATTCGCTTGAAATTTTCTCTTTTGTTGCTCTAAGATTACTATAGCATTGGCTACAACATCTGCACTGTTTTATACTCATTTTCACTTTTTGTAGCCAATTTCTTTCTTCATTTTTTCAGCCCCATTGCACAACATTCTTTCTTTGAAAATTGCACTTCCAATTGCCTACAAATAAGCAAATGTTCTAAACACACGATGTATTCTAAAACAACCTAATTTATTTAAAATAAACTAAAAATAGATAAATATGCAAAATATAATTAAAATGCAATTAAAACATCCATTTACTCTCTAATAATCTTGATTTAACCCAAAAAGTGCTATAGATAACTCTAATTTTATTAAGTTATCAAGGACCTTAGAGCGTATAATGCTATATCGTATGTTGACATAACAACTGGTCATTGTTAGGTTGTATATAGATATAAAATATCTAACAGGCGATAGCTGATGATGCACGAGATATTTTGCCCAGTGCTGTAGTAGATGCTATAGTAATGAAATCTTTATTGGAAAAACAGTCATAACCATTAAGAGAGTTTAATCACTCAACTACTCTTCTCCCATTCAGTTTGTCCTTGTGTTTTACTTAAGATTCTCACTATTGCATTTTCATTCTTTGCATTTTTAATTGAATTAGCTCATTAGTTTATTAATTATTTTATTTTAATTTAGATTGACAATGAATTGCTAGGATTGCTACAAGAAACCTAATAACATCAATCCATGTGAAGACGATCTGAATACTCATTTGTATATTACTTGTTATGTGCACTTGCACATTGACACATATAGCAGTAAGAAGTACGCCAGCACTCGAAAATTTCTCTTTAGAGTTCCTTGTGCTTCAAAATTTTTTTCAACACACAGAAACTAGAGGATTTTGTTTAGGGGTAATTACGGGTGCAAATGTGGACCAATAGTATGATGACATGTGGCAAAACGGAGTCAAACAAGTTGAAGCAGATCGTTTGACTAAGACTCTAGTATAGTTCAAAGTAAGCAAGTTGAAAAGCACCTCGAAAAAATGATAGTTCTAGGAAAACATGTAATTTTAAAGGGCAAAATCAGAATATAGATTTTTCATAGTTGGAGGCGCACGTAAACAGTGCATGGCATTATTTGTGAATTGAAAGGTATTTTACTTTTAGCTCAATACAAGGAGCCAATGGAGGGAGAGATTTTTTGAATAGGTAATGAGAGGCTACCGCATTAGTTATCCTCTGCAGTGGTCCAAAAATCAGCAGGACCACTAGTTGGAAAGAAGGCCACGTGTAAGATCCAAGGGGTAAAAGGGTGGCTGATGGTTCTTTTTTTTACTTTGCATAAGCATGTCACCATATTGAGACCACAAGAGTAATCTCCAAAATTTCATTACCTAAGGGAGGGTAACCAATCAACAAGCACCATTTGTTTCAAATTATGGAAAGATCCTCAAGTACACTTCATAAACTGTAAGTAAATTTCATCCCTAGAAAACATTGCTATCATGTTCTTCTTTAAAGTGTTCATGGAGTATATTTACTATTTTTAACAGCTTCAAGGTCCGTTCTTGGCTTTAAAGTAACCTTTTATTACTTAAAGTCTAGCTTGAGCTTCGGAGTGGGGTCCCAAGCTAGCATTAGGTGCACCTCTAATGTCACTTGTTGCTTTGCTTTGCTAGTTATGTCTAGCTCAAGTTTGGTGATCTTTATCCTCTTTTTTCATCCTTTCTTTCTCTTTTTATCATCAAACACTCAACCCACACAACTAACCTCCCCGTCTTGTGGTAGAACAACTCTAAACATAACAAGGCAGCCTCTTCCCTTTCTACTCACATTTTAAAGCATACTCATATTGTTTTATTTAGGTTGATAAAAAATCCCACTAAAACAATTAATGCCATCTTAGTAGGACCATAAAAGAAAGCTCCACAATAGTTGCCAAGTTATTTTGTCTTATGTTTCGTACAAAATAGAAGATGATTATTTCTCTAATGACAACCTTGCTAAGTAAGATAATGATTATAAGGACAGACCCACCTCTGAGCACGAGATGAAGATGACAAAAATGAACAAGGAAAAGTCTATAAAAACCTCAACTGGTATGCACCATGGTAAGGAGTTTATCATTAAGAGGTATTTTGATGAGTTCACAAATAAAGTTTGCCGTGCTATTGTGTTATAAGGTCAAAACCCAAAAGATGGTTCAAGCAAGCAAACCACCACAAGCCTTAGGTGCAAACATATCGTTCAACATGAAGAGGTTTCTTAATGAAGAAAACAACTTAACTCGGTCGCAACTAGATCAAAAGGCTAGCCCACTTGCTCTAACGATGAAAATTCCATTATCAATTGTCAATTAGGCAGTAGTAGGGGTAAACAATGTGCTAATAACTGGTTAAAGATTTATGGGGATAAGCTCAACACTAAGAGTTCTTTTTAGGATAGAGAGGATTCTTCTAGTAACCAGTTGATACCTTGAGAAATCCTTGACAAGATGTCTTTGCTTGAGGAACAAGTGAGAAAACTATCCTAGAAGGATAACTCTAATGCTAGGGATGAAGCCCAAATCGCATATCATTCATAATTTACCATGTAAATTTGTAAAACAGTTCCTCCGAGCAACTTCAACATGCCTTAAATTCTACAACATGAGGTTATGTCCGATCCTACTAAGCATGTAGAGTTGTATTGCGGTCAAATGCCCATAAAAGGAATCAGGGAAAATGCCATGTGTTGTATGTTCACGCATACTCTTATGGGTTCAATAAAATCCTAGTTTTAGTCCCTTAAGTCAGGGAGCATAACTAACATTGATCAGTTACTTTTTGAGTTTATCCATGAGTTGCATTATGCTTCTTATTAGGAGAAGTCCTTCTCGATGCTAACTTTTACGAAACAAGACAAGAGAGAATCAATAGCCTCTTTTATCAACCCTTTTTCTAAGAAGTCCTCTAGATTAGAGCCTTTGGTCATGACAAGATTTTTGCTTACTTTACAAAAAATCTTTCAGAATCAAATATGTGGATGGCATTTAAAAAGTCAAGCGATTGATATATGGGGAGGCTAGAGCAATGGCTCTGCAGCAAATCGAACATAAAGACAAATGTCAACTTAAGCTTTAAGAAAACAACCTTGATACGACAATGATTAAGAATCACCCTAAGAAATAAGAGGCAAACTCCAGTATGACACCTTCAATTTGCCAACTCTAATAGCTCAAAGACAGGGTCCAGGATTCCACTTTTAACACATTATAAAATTGCCCTACCCCCTCGGGTAGAGCATCTCAAGAGAGAAAAATCCTTAGAGAAGTCTTGGTATGATTCCTACCACTCTTTGAGCAAGTCTTCATAATAAATTTTCTATCAGATCTATGACAATGATCTCTTGAGCATCCCTGATAAATGAAGAAATACCCCAATATGAAGAAAAGTTTGAAGCATTGTGAGTTTCATAAAGACTTTAGGTATAGTGCCGCTAAATACTTATAATTGCTAGAAAAGATAGAGGTGTTGATTATCAATGGATACTTAAAAAAGTTTATTGTTAGAATGAGAGATGCTAAAAAGACTATAAAAAAAGATAAGGGGAAAGAACCTTGGGAGAAAAGCCCTGAAAATGGGGAGCCTCATAGTCCTATAAAAGGTATTTATATGGGAAGATAATGGAAGGTCCTACTCTTGCTAATAGTTCAATAAGGTTAATCAAAAGCTAGAAGAGGAATACTGTAATTGGCAAAGAGGTTAGTAGACCAATGGGAGTTCACTACCCTTAACTATACACACAATTCCAATCATCTTCTTTGAGCAAGAGCAGAAAATGTAATCTATCCACATAGGGACGCTCTGATGATCACCTTGAAAGTTATTATAGATATAGTAGCTTGAACATTGTTTGATAAGCGGAGTTTGATGGATATCATCTTTAAGATGATTTGGATCAATTCACTATAGAGTTTATTCAAGTAATTCCTAATCACACTCCTTTGCTTAATTTGTTGGTGAAATTTTTATTCTAAAAGGGATAGTTACGCTATCTATTTTAATGGGACAATCTCCCTACAAGGTGGTAAGCATGGTCAATTTTATGGTGGTAGATAATCCATGAGCCTATAGCACTATTTTAGGTTGGCCATTTCTAACTACCACTAGAACAATGGTTTCCATACACTATCTTACTATGAAAATCCCAACTTCAAAATCTATAATCACCAAGAGAAATCAATAGATTGCTTGCCAGTGTTATACTATAGCATCAGAGATTGGCTACTAAATAGTCTATAATAGGCAAATTGCCAATTTTCTTACCAAGAAGCATCTAGTCACAGTGGGTCTAGCTTTTCAGATAACTAGACGTGCTATTACTAGAAGGAAAAGGAGCATTACTAGAAACATAGTGAAATTGGTATCAAAAGAATGCCATGAGGAGGATACCTCCATGGAGGTAGACTTCATTGATCTTTAACAAGCTCCAGAGGGTAATAATCACCATGATTCACTAGAATTGATTGAAACACCTTTAGATCCATGAATCACTAATGATGAAAAGCAGGGTACGCCAGGAGAAAACCTCATTTCTGTACTTATAAAATCGCCATCTTATGATAGAGCACCACCAAACATAGTAAGGTAGCCGTTGTCCTTTCTACTTTCCTTCTAAACCACATTCTTATTGTTTTATTTGGGGCATCCAAAATCCTACAAAGACATTAGCTAAAGAAAGACAACCCTTACAAAGATCATTGAAAAGGAGCAATAAAAAATCTTAGGGGGATTTTCGTACCAAGGTGGTACAAAGATTAAAAAGAACATAAAAATCTACTAAAATTATTATTTCTTACCACCGGTGATAATTTAATTCTTAAAACTAATTTTTTTAGATAATCATTAGGGTACAATACTAAAAGTTGATCGAGAAAAGATCGTAGATAACAACAAGAACATTTTAACTCGTAGAAAAGAATTATCATAGTAATGAAAAAGAATTAACTATTAAAAAAGGGATATGTAAATTTACCTTGCTTTTACTGCAAAAGAAATTTAAAATAAGACCTGATAACACTTAGGTCAAAGGATTTATATTTAATAAATTACTTAATTTATCTTAACATAGAAGATTAATTAGATGGTCACCGGGCTTAAGGATTTCACTAAGCCAGCCTCCAAGGCTTTAACAACACTTATAATTGACTTGAAAGATGTCAACAAACCTTTACAACAAGAGATTATCCGCAATCTCTTAACCCAAGTGTATCCCAACACTTACAAACACTCACGAATAAAGATTACAAACAAACAATCTCTCACATAATCTATAAGGTTACCAATGAAATCTCAAAGTGTGAATCAATGAATCAAAAACAAGTTTAAAGCCCAAATGATGATTGTATACTTGGTAGCAAGGTCAATGATAACTGTTGGATCTGTTCTTATTTGAATTTAATTAAGCCATTTTATAGTTGCAGCTGAAAGCTAACCGTTGTTGACTTTCTGGGAAACTTAGATTGCTGTTTGCTATTATTGATTCACCGTTTTGACTTGTCCAAATAGCCATTGTGCTTAGATTTTAAATAAATGGTTTATCCTTTACACTTATCGGATCACCATTTATTTTCAAAATCCTGTAAAACAAACTTAGATCTCCGTTTTCACTAAACGGTTCAAGATTAAAAACTATCTCTTCTTTATAAATTATAGGTTCACCGTTAATTTCCAAAAATCTTATCAAAACAAGTCCAGGTAACTATGTTTTATAAATGGTTCATGATTAAAAGACCAATTCTTTTCTGGAAATTATTGTTTCACCATTTATAATAATAAATGATTTACCATTAATTTTCAGAATCTATATTTTTACAACTTTTGTAAGAAAAATATTTTCTAACTCAAGTTACTGATTATTTAGCTTCTTTAAACATGTCTAAAATATACTATGGCTTTAAGATTTTCATCTTAATAGTTACAACATTTTTAATCATGAACATTTAAGCTTTGTTACCATCAAAATCAGTATTATAATATTATTTATGTAAAAAAATTTTCCCATTTTTATGATGATAAACTTTATATGTAAAAATAAGAAAATTTTGTTAACTCCCCTTAAATATAAGCTCCCCCTGAAAAGATATAAAAATATAACTTGTTTTACCCTTCAGGGTAAAAATGAAAAGAATTAAAAACATATCCTTCCTCTACAAGTGAATATTTCGACAGAATCTCCCTTGTACAGTAAGCATTTCCTAAAAAATTATTAGCAACAATTTCTACCAAAAAAACCAAAATTAATATAAAAACAACTACAACCAACAATAAAATCAATGTGAAAATAAGAAAACATATATATATATAAAACATAATCATCCATAAACAAGTAAATGATTCATCACACATAATTGTATCAAAAATATGAAAATATTGTGCGAAATCAAAATATCTTAAACACTAAGAAACCACTATGGAGGAGGAGAGGAAGAGGAGGAAGGCGGAATGTCGAGAGCAGTGAAGATGCGTAGCTGTCCATCTAGTATCTATTGCTGCTGATCAAGAATCCTCTGCTACTGAAGATGAAATGAAGCAAACCGATCTTGAAGCTGCTGCTGTTGCTACTGCTGCTACTCGGAAAGAGCTTGAACATCTCCTACTAACTAATAAAGCAGACTATCTAAAGCTAGTGGATCATTTGGAGCTTGTGGTCAATTAGTCTCTATCTCATGCTCCTTAGAATCAGAATCTACTGGAGGCTATAAGACAGATCGAAGATGAGTGGGTGGAGGTCTAGCTCCGAGCCTAAAATCGAGTAGCTATTTAAAAGGGTAAATATTGTTAAGAAATCAGTTATCTTCTAAAGCTACGACGGTATCTTGGTTTTTGGTTGTTCGCGTCTTGATCCATTCCTGACACCTCCGATAGAATTCGATGCCCGATATAGCCTCATCACCAACCTTCTTAGTCTCTACATAAACCAAGTCTCGAACGAGTACTCAAAAATGCAGTGAAAGCTTAGAAATAATACTACCATAGGGAAGTAACCTATGGTTAACCCTAGAAGTACTTAACATATATCGCAAAATAATATATCCTAGGTTAATAGGACGCTCCGTAAAAAGACTATTGAGTATCTTGACATCCATTCTATCACCTCATCCCAATGTCCCTTCCTAAGAGTGACAATGTGTTGTAAAATGGTGTGATGAATCCTAACCTGTAAAGGTAACAGCTGGGACCTAAAAAGTAGAGTACAAATCTCATCAGTGAGATCTTGCCGCCTATAAATGTTCCTAACCCAATGATGATGGACAAAATCGATAAAAGATAGCTCCTTCTTAAAGGTATAAATTTGATGGCCATAATGCAGAATTTTTAAAATGTTGTTCAAATCCTCAACATCAAAATCAATTTGAATACCTCCTACACAAGTAACCATTCTATGCAGCCTATCTGTGGAAAGTTCCATGTTTGAGTAAAGAACACAGACTAGATTAGGATAAATCCTCTCCTCAATGTCCAGTTCAAACTCTCTAGGCAACAACATCTTTTTCACACTTCTACCACAAACAACTAACCCCGTAAAATCATCCAAAAGTAAGAATCTACTACCTTAAGACCCATAAAAGGGGTTTCGAAGCATTTGGCCATTAACGCTATTGGAAAATGGATTCTCTCAAACTTATAAGTCTCCTTAGGTGGTATTGGATTCCTACTGGGGACGAATTTTCTCTTACGACCAGCCCATGAAGTTTCAGCCGTTGTTCAAGCTTTGAAGAATTGGGATTTCGAAGAAATGATGAAAAAAAAAGAAATTGAACGGATTAAAAGGATAGTGAAGGGTATAAAAAGTGATTAAGAGGCTTAATTTGACAAAAAAATATTACAAGAATTGGTCCAAAATTGAGAGAAATCGTTCAGCTGACTTTAGGGTTTTGATTTGCAATTTCTTGATTTGGGGCTTGATTTGTTGTTTTGGTTTGATAAAATTATTCTTATGATGCTTAGGAAAGTTTCTATGGGCTCGATTTTGCAAGAAATTGTAGGAAAATTAAAAGATTTTAGAGAGAGAAAGATTAGGGTTTCATGGTGTAGAGAGATAACAGTGAGAGGGTAACTGGAAGTGAAAGAAGAACTGGAACAATTTATATATTGTATGAAAATGGTGGGTTATTTCCCCCAAATGGTTCACCAATAATTTCCAAAGAGCTATTAGAGTGTAAGTTTGTCACCGTTTAATAAAGCAACTTCTCTATTTTTAATCGGTTAATGATTAGGCATAAATGGTGAGCTGCTAATTTCCAACAATTATTCTTATGGTTCTGTAATTAAACGGCACACCATTTATTACAAACAGTAAGCCATTTATTTTTATTATGATTTTGCACATTTGTTTTAATCTTCAACCAATACTCAGTCCATTTCTAAACTATTTTATTGATAAAAAATATCTTTAAAGACCAATATGATATATGATTCATAAATTTACACAATTTAAAACATCCAATCCAAACAAATAATTATATTACAAAAAAAAAGAAGATATTGTATAAAACTATACTATTGTGCAACATTTATCATTCCAAGCTTATGGCTAATTTTGCAAATTGTTCTTCACCAAAAGGTTTAGTAAAAATATCAACAAGTTGTTTTTCGGTTGAAATAAAATTCAATAAAATATCTCCTTTCTAAACATGATCTTTCAAGAAATGATGTCTTATCTCAATATGCTAGGTTCTAGAGTGTTGAATAAGATTTTTGGATAGATTTATGGCACTAGTATTGTTACACATAATAGGTATATGATCAAGATTGACACCATAGTCTCTAAGGGCTTGTTTCATCCAAAGTGCTTGCGTGCAACAATTACCAGTTGCAATATATTTAGCCTTGGTGGTTGAAAGTGAAACTGAGTTTTGCTTCTTACTAAACCAAGAGACAAGTGAGTGACCTAGAAAGTGACAAGTTCCACTTGTACTTTTCCTATCAACCTTATAACTAGCAAAGTCGGCATCTGAAGAACAAGTTAAATCTATATGAGTTCCTTTAGGATACCAAAGGCCAAGATCTATGGTTCCTTTCAAATAATGAAAAATTCTCTTCACAGCAAGTAAATAAGATTTCTTTCTCAGCACATGAATGAAATCTTGCACACAAACATACTCTAAACATGATATCAGGTCTACTAGCAGTTAGATAAAGTAAAGATCCGATCATACCTTGATATGTTTTGACATTAACTTTTTTACCTTTTTCATCTTTGTCAAGCTTGATTGTTGAGCTCATTGGAGTACTTTTATTCTTTCTATCTTTAAGTCTGAATCTTTTGAGTAAATATCTCAAATATTTTGCTTGATTAATAAAGATTCCTTCTTCATTTTGTTTTATTTGTAAACCAAGAATGTACTTCAATTATCACATCATGCTCATGTCAAATTCTTTGCTCATGCAAGATGAAAATTCATCACACAAAGACTCATTAGCAGAACCAAAAATAATGTTATCAACATAAATTTAAACAATAAGAATATCTTGATTCTTATGCTTAATAAAAAATGTAGTATCAACTCTTCCTATTGAAAAACCATTTTCTAAAAGAAATTTAATAAACCTATCATACCAAGCTCTAAGTGATAGTTGGAACCTATACAATGCTGTTGATAGCTTATAAACATGATTTGGAAATTCTTCATTTTCAAAACTAAGAGGTTGTCTTACACAAACTTTTTCCATGATATAACTATTTAGAAATGTACTTTTGACATCCATTTGATACAAAATAAAATTCTTATGACATGCAAATGCTAAGAGCATCATAATAGATTCTAATCTAGCTACAGGTGCGAAAGTTTCATCAAAATCAATTCCTTTTTCTTGGTTGTAATCTTGAGTTACTAATCTAACTTTATTTCTTACAACCACACCGAATTTATCCATCTTATTCCAAAATACCCATTTAGTACCTATGACGGATTGAAGTTCTAGTTTAAAAACTAATTTCCATACATTGTTTCTCTCAAAATGATTTAACTCTTCTTGCATTGTCATAATTCAAGATTCATCATTTTCTGCATTTGAAAAGGATTTTAGTTCAATTTGAGATATGAATGCAGTATATGCACATGTGTTTTTAAGTGATGATTTAATGGTTATACTTAGTGAGGGGTCACTTAAAATTGAATCTTTAAAGTGAGAAAAAACATACCTCTACTCCTTGGGGAGTGTTTGAGAATTACCTTAATTTTACTTCATATTAGTTTGTTCTTCTTGTTGCTTTTCTTGACTCTCACAAGGTGAAGCATCTTGTTTGACATTTGAAGGCTCTTCTTGTTGTATTTCTTCATCTGCATCATTATCAACAAAAACTTTCTCAATAGAAGAGGGGTTAGATTTATCAAACATAACATGCATGGATTCTTCAACAACCAAAGTTCTTTTATTGTACACTTTATAAGCCTTGTTAGTGCTTGAATATCCAGGAAAAATACCAACATCAGGTTTTGGATCAAATTTCCTAAGATTATCTTTAGTATTCAATATAAAGCATTTGCATCCAAACTTTAAAATAACCAATGTTAGGTTTTCTATTATTCCAAAGCTCATAGGGAGTTTTATTAAGATATAGTCTAATCAAAACACAATTCAAAACAAGCATGAGGTATTAACAGCTTTGGCCTAAAAATATTTTGGTAATGCATTCTCATTTAACATGATCCTAGCCATCTCTTTAATAGATCTATTTTTTATTTCAACAACTCCATTTTATTATGGAGTTCTAGGCGATGAAAATTGATGTTTGATACCTAAATCATTAGAAAAATTCTCAAATGCATGATTTTCAAATTCTCCACCATGATCGCTTCTAATGCATATAATAGAATAACCTTTTTCATTTTGAACTTTTTTACAGAAAACTTTAAAAGCATCAAAGGCATCATCCTTATTAACTAAGAAGAATACCCATGTATATCTAGAATAATCATCCACAATTACAGATGTATAATATTTGCCATTTAGACTAGCATATCTAGAAGGTTCAAACAAATCCAAGTGAAGAAGTTGAAGTGGTTTTGAAGTAGAAATATGATTTTTTTTTAAAGAAGTTTTGATTTTTTTTCCAAATTCACATGCTTCACAAATTTTATCTTTTTCAAAACTAGTTTTTGGAAGACCTTTAACTAAATCATTTTTGGAAATCTTTGAAATTAAATCTATACTTGTATGTCCTAGTCTTCTATATCATAACCAATTATAATCATGTAATGTAGAAAAACATTTATCATAAGTATATCCACAATCTATGTCTATGGTATAAACATTGCCACATCTATTTTCAATAAACAAGACTTTGTTATCACATGTATTCTCAATAACACATTTAGTTTTGTCAAAAACAACTTTATAGCACTTATCACATAATTGACTAACACTAATCAAGTTTTGTTTCAAATTTTCAACCAAACATATATTTTCAAGGAAGGTTAAGGAAACTTTACCGACATTACCAATTCCTAGAATCTTTCCCTTTGAGTTGCTCCAAAAGAGATATCTCCACCATTTTTTATTTTAGTAAAACTTGAGAACCATGCATAGTTTCAAATCATACACCTTGAACAACCACTGTCTAGATACCATTTATTTTTCTTTTTCTTTCAACCCTGTAGAAGAAATCTCAAGTCTTAGGTACCCAAACCTTTTTGGGTTCTTGAGTGTTAGCAATGGTTCTTTTTGGAACCCAAACACATTTTACTCCATAATATGCATTTCTTTTAACAAGACATCCAAACTTCATGCGACCATTTTAATGGCAATAATGACATACAACATGATTGTCAATGGAAGTGTTTTTCACAAAATAGTTCTTATAATATTTTTGTTTCAAATTTGACTTATAGCCAAAGCCTCCTTTGTCAAACACACATTTTGAGAGTTGAACAATTTTTCTAAGTTCTTTTGACCATGTGTGAATTTTAACATAATCTCATTAAGTTCATTACTCTTTTTTTTAAGATCTTCATTTTCTTTAATCAAGTCATCAATATGTAATTTATCACACTCATATGAAATACTTTGTTTACTTTTTAAATATGCAATCTTACCATGCAATATTTAATTATCTAATTCTAGTTCTTTGATCCTTTCATTTAGTAAATCATTGAATTTTTACAAGGCATCCATTTCATTTGAAAGTTCTAGCATTTTCTTCTTAAAACATGCATTTTTCTTACCAATTTTCTTCATGTCACTATACAACTCTTTAAAAGCATCATGCAATTCATTATAAGTTGGAAGATCATTTACCTCATCAAGTTTATCTTCTCTTATTGCCATAAGTGCCAAGTTTGACATTTCTTGCGATTGTTCTTCATCACTTGATTGTTCATCACTATCATCCCATGTTGTCACCATGGCTTTCTTATTGAGTTTGTTAAGAAGAGGGCACTCAGATTTTATATGACCAGGCTTTTTGCATTCATAGCATATGATTGCTTCCTTCTTCTCCTTTTTGTTATTGAAGTTTCTAAATTTTCTTCTCTCACCAGATTTCTTGAAAAACTACGTAAATTTTCTTGCTATCATAGTCATCTCTTCATCTTCTAAGCCGTTTTCCTCATCACTTTCAGGTTTTGATGATTTCAAAGCAATGTTTTTCTTCTTTTTCTCTTTGTCTACTCTTTCGGCTGTCAAATCCTCTTCATAAAAAATAAGTGAGCCAATTACATCATCAATAGACAAAGTATTTAAATCTTTGTCTTCGTCTATGATAGTTTTTTTAGGTCTCTATTCTTTTGGTAATGACCTAATAATTTTCTTTACCTTCTCGCTATTTGAAAAGGACTTACTATGTTCACTTAAAGTGTTCACAATATCTGTAAATCTAATGTACATGGAATAAACACCTTCATTTTGTTCCGTTTGGAACAATTCATATTGCATAGTGTATCTACTAATTCTAGATTCTTTAACCTGGTTTGTTCTTTCATAAACTACTTCAAGTTTCCTCCCAGTACAATAAATTGTATGTCTTCATTCCTTTAGTAATGACCTAATAATTTTCTTTACCTTCTCGCTATTTGAAAAGGTCTTAACAAGTCCACCTAAAGTGTTCACAATATCTGTACATCTAGTGTACATGAAATAAACACCTTCATTTTGTTCCGTTTGGAACAATTCATATTGCCTAGTGTATCTACTAATTTTATATTCTTTAACCTGGTTTGTTCCTTCATAAACTACTTCAAGTTTCTTCCAAATTTCATAAGCATTAGAACAACATAAAACTTTATCTAAGGAACAAAACAAAGCATTTATAGCTTTAGAATTTAAAGAAGCTTTTCTCTTTTCCAACTCACTCCATTTACGTGAAGGTTTCAGAATATCTTCCCCTTCTTTATCTTTGGTAGTAGGTATAAATGGACAATCACAGACAATTTCCCATATTTCATAATCTAAAGTTTGTAAGTAAATTCTCATCCTAATTTCTGAATAAGGATAATCATTGCCATCAAAGAATAGTGGTCTAGTAGTGGATTGTCCTTCCTTAAAGCTAGAATCATTTGGGTTGCCATGGATCTTTTACTCTTAGACGGTTAAGTCTTAACAAAAGAACCTTGCTCTAATACCAAACAAAATACTAACTAGGCTACCTAAGAGGGGGGGTAAATTGGGTTCTTAATCAAAATTTTAAAATTAAAACTCAAAGCAAATAATAAACTAATCAAATTCAAAATAAAAAAATTAATTTGTAATAAATAATAAAGAGATAGGATAAAAGAGAGCAAACACGTGATTTTTACGTGGTTTGGCCAACCATGCCTACATCCACGTCCCCAGGCTTAACGGGCTTAAGGATAAAGAGAAGATGGGTCATTATTGGTTATTAACTCTACCACTACATGTCAATGCGCAAGTGTACACAACAAGTAATATAATGATGACTATTCAAATCACCTTTACAGGGATTGATGTTACGAGACTTGCTACAACAACCTTAATAATGCAGTTTTATTTTAATGGAAACAAAGCAATTTAGAAACCTAAAGAATTAAATAAGTAAAATGAAAATAAGTAAAATGTAATAGAGAAAATTATGACATCAACAAAACGATAAAAAACAATGGAAATACAATAGTCGAATGTATAAACTCTCTAAACAGTATTGACTTGTTACTCAATTATAGAACTGTTGCTACAACATTTATTATAGGACTGGGCAGAATCAATAATGCATCTTCAGCTACTGCCTGTTGAATATTTTATATCTAATGTAACCTAACAATGACCAATTTTTATGTCCACATTAAATATAACATTATTATTCTAAGTTTCATTTACCCTACAGTGTGAATCCCTATATCTAGTTCTTCACAAGTTCCAAATCGAGCATGGCCCTTTTTAAATTTAGATTTACTCAAACTTAGGAAACCTAATCTAAAACCAAGGATTGTCTTAATTGATTCCACTAAGTCAGACCTTTTTGAGGCTCCTTCTTAGCTAGTATCCATTAAATGAGCAGCCAACTCAAAGAGGGAATTAAAACAAGTACAATTAAGAGAAAATGCTATGGTAAAAATAGAGCAACACACTTGTATTAGTCAAACATCCATTAAGATTGCTTATCACGCAACCATAATTCAATTTAGTTCATGATTTGTGAATAAACAATAAATAAAAGAAGTTCAGCCATCAAATACAAGGCCATAAATAAATAAAAAAACAAGAAAAATAATAAAAAAAAGTGGAAGTCCACTTGATCTTATGATAATTCCTTCTTGCTTACTGAATTCTCTGTTGCAGCCCTCTAATATATGCTTTATTCTCGTTTTCTTATGTTCTTTTGCTTTCGTATTTTTACTCTTGAGTGACGGCTATCCCTTCTTTGTGTGCTCGCTCACAACTAAGGCAACCGAAAGTGTATGGCGCACACAATCTATTTTTAGAAACTCTAGATTGCAATCTTATAATTATTTCGTGCAAAATTTTCTCCGTCAATGCTGCTTGATTGCTACAGAATGGCTACAACATCAACACTGCTTCATATTTGTTTCAATTCTTCTATAGCCTAATATGTTCCATTGTTTCTGCTGGTCTGTTTCAGCAGCATTCATCCCCTTAAACTAGAGCTTTCGATCACCTACAATTAAGCACATAATTTTATTAGTAGTCAATCTTAAACAACTCAAATTATTTGAAAATTAAACTAGAATGGATGTTCATGTAAAATGCAATTAAAAATACAACAACGACATATCATTTACTCACCTTGTAATCTTGATTTCATACAGTCATCACAACCCCAAACTTAAACCATTAATTGTCCTCAAGTATTCACATAATACAACCACCTCACTTATGCAATAAATAACTTAACTCTGTCCTTAACATAGTTAGGATTCATCAACCCTCAAATCACATTCTTAAACATGCCAAACTGCCATAGCAGTTCTAGTTCTATGCTTAAGTCTTGTTATGTCCAAAATGTATTTATGTACTTTTAGTGAACTTTCAGAGATGCTGCAATATTACTCAAACAAAGGATGGATTATAAAAATAAAACAAACACTTCCATCTTATGGAAGAGAGATTGACATCTTAAAAAAAATTGTGCTATAACAATCTTGAATTTTTCTTTTTCAGTCAAAGAGTCTTCAATGCAACCTTGAGCTTTCAGATGAATGACTATCACTTGCAATGATGACACCCAGTTACTCACTCAAAACACATATAAGATTTCCTGCAGCAATCATACCCAAGATGTTATATCTAAGTCGTATCTTTAGACACCTTTAACTCAAGGATACACATAGGGCTCATTCACAAACCTGGTTACTTTGTATCCTAAACAGCGGACCCCTTTATTTCTCCTCATATCATCAACATTTTTTTGCAGTACTTGCTGTAGCAGTGCTCATAACTTTCGCTGCCTTTTTACAAATGTCTATATATGGGGTACATACTTAGCTCTAGTTACTCAGCAACTAAGTCATTAGAGCACTATTTTATTCAATGGTGAACATAGTTTATAACAATCATGAAAATTTTACAGCCTCCCCCCTCAAACTTGAGTGAATTTTCAACCACACAATGTTACTATTCTTCTCTATATTCCACCTATTTCTGTTGCAACAGACTCATGAAACTCAACCAAAACTTAAGTGTCAAAATAAAAGTTCAACCTTCATCTATACATTGGCTTTACTTGGCCTTCATCCATTCTCTATGTCTACACTCAATTTATCTTCATTCAGTTTCCTAATCCTACTAAAACCATTTAAAGGACAAAGCTATACACATACACGCAAGTGCAATAACCATCTCAAAACATATACACAACCCTTGAAACTTGAGAGGTGTTGTGCCTTCACATGCACGCAAAATAATATAATATTAAATTGGCAATATCAACTATAAAACATGTAAACTAAACACAATAATATAACTAAAGAAAAGAAAAAAAATTTAAGAACGGATAAATAAAATTATTTGGTATGAGGTGTTCCTCTGTTGGCTTTATTGCTACTGCATACACTAAAAAAGATCATTTCTTTTTAAAAATGCTCTTCAAGAGTTCTTTCGATGAACCCATTAGCACAGCAGCTGGTTGTTTCTTCTTCTTGCTGGCTGTTGGACTGATGGGAAGTGTTCCAGCAGGTTCATTCATTCTAGGATAAATTTGTTTTGATTTATTTTGGCCTAATTCTTTTGGTGCTGTAGCACCTCTTGACGGTTGTAACCCTTTTCATTTACTGAAGCCTTTAGAAGTTGTGATTTTAGTTAGTGTGGACTAAGGAATAGGTGGTATAGTTTCTATGGCTGGTTCCTTAATAGTGATCCTGGCTATAATTTCTCATAAACTGCTCGAGCTTTCTCAATGGCCACATCTACATCCTCTTCCCATTTAGTCTCTAATTCTTCTTCAACTACCACATTTTCCTTTCCTTTCCTGACTAAAGGCATCTGTGGTGGTTCTTCCTCCTTGTCTTCTTCTTCATCCTCTTCCTGTGCCTCTTTATCTACCTCTTATTTTACTTTTTCTAATCTTTATTCTTGTTTTTCCTCTGCGTCTCTCTGCTCATACTGTTCTTCTTTATATTCTTCTTCAACTCTGGCTTTAGTAGTTTTTTTAGTAATGTTGAAGTTGAATTACTGCAAGAATAACTCCAGGAAGTTGGCATCTTTACTTCTTAGGTACAAAACAAGTTGATGTTTTTATGTTTCCAAGTACTGTAAGTAGGCCTAAAATATTTGATTCTCTTAAGCACTTAGTTATGTTTAATTTTTAATAGATTAATCTTTTTTAGATCACTTGGTGCTCTGATTATGTATGAATGTAGGTAACCAAAAAATGCCCAAGTTTTATAGAAAGAATACTACTACAATAGACTTCCAAAGATGATAAAACAATTTGGTTACAAAGTAGTTAAAACAAATAAGGAACAATGAAGATGTTGTAGCAATCCTGTAGCAACTGCAGATGAGATTTTGTGCGTTTGAATTAAAAGATTGCAATCCAAGGTTTCTAAAAATGGAAGAAATGCAGCTATACGTTTCTGGTTACCCTAATTTTAAAATATAAAAGGAGCACGCATGAAAAGAAAAAATAAGAGCTGTCATTTAAGAAAAATAAGAAAGAAAACAAATAATAAGAAAGATTTGAGGGGCTGCAATAAAAAATTCAAAGAGAAAAAGAAAAAGAGACAACAAGATCAAATCATGAACTAAATTTCATTGTGGTTGAGTGATAAACAAACTTAATGGTTATTTGACTAATATATGTGTGTTGTTCTAAATTTGTTGTAGCATTTTGTTTTGATTTTTTTTATTGTAGTTTCCTATTTTGGTTGACCACCTGTTTAGTGGATGCTACCTACAAAGGTGCCTAAAAAAAGAATGACTTAGCAGAATGAATTAAGACAATATATGGTTTTAGATTGAGTTTCCCAAGTTAAGTTAATCTTGATTTGAATAGAGCCATGCGTAATCTAAAATTAGTGAATAACTAAGCATAGAGACTCACCTTATAGGGTAATAAGAATGTAAAGCATATAATGCCATATATTATATGTTGACATAACAACTGATCATTGTTAGGTTGCATATAAATATAAGATATTCTGCCCAATACAGTAGTGGATGCCGTAGAAACATAATCTTAATTAGAAAAATAGTCAATATCATTAAGGTAGTTTAATCACTTAACTACTCTTCTCTCATTGAGTTTGTCCTTTTGTTTATTTAACATTTTTCTTAGTGTACTTTTATATCTTGCATTTTAAATTTAGTATTTTATTAAGTTCATTAATTATTTTAAGTTAATTTAGAGTGAAATTGCACTATTAAAATTGTTGTAGCAAATCCTATAACATTAATCCCTATGAAGTCGATCTAAATATTCATCATTATATTACTTGTTGTGTACACTTGCACATTAACACATATAGCAATAAGAAGCACACAACATAGTTCTTGTTTGTTCAGTAAAATTGATCTTAAAAGTGGATATCATCAAATTAGGATGAGAGAAGGAGATGAGTGGAAAACTGCCTTTAAAATAAAATACGATTTATGTGAATGGTTAGTTATGTCATTTGGGCTATCTAATGCATATAGCACTTTTGTGAGATTAATGAACCATGTTTTGCATTCTTTCATTGGTAAATTTATAGTTGTTTATTTTGATGATATTTTGACCTATAGTAAAAGCTTGGATGAACACATTAATTATTTGCAAAGTGTGTTACTATTTTAAGGAAAGAAAAGTTGTATGCTAATTTGAAAAAGTGTTCTTTTTCTACAAACCAAATTGTTTTTTTAGTTATGTTGTAAGGGCAAAAGGAATTGAGGTTGATATAGCGAAGGTAAAGATTGTTGGGAAGTGGCTTACACTTAAAAGTGTAAGTGAGGTAAGAAGCTTTCATGGTTTGGCTAGTTTTTATAGAAGATTTGTGAAATATTTTGCACCCTTGTTGTATTATTAACTAAAATTTTTAATAAGCATATGGGATTATGATGGGGTAGTGAACAAGGAAGGGCATTTAGTCTAATTAGGGAGAAATTAGTTTCTACATTATTACTTGCTTTACCTAATTTTGCTAAAACTTTTGAAATTGAGTGTGATGTTTTAAGTATGGGTGTTAGAGCTTTTTTGATGCAAGAAGGGTGTCCTATTACCTAACTTAGTGAGAAATTCAGTGGAGCAGCCTTAAACTATTGTACCTATAACAACGAGATGTATGCATTGATGAGAGTATTGGAAACATAGCAATGCTATCTTCTACCTAAAGAGTTTATTATACCCACTGATCATAAATACTTGAAGCATTTGAAAGGGCAAGGTAAGTTGCATAAGAGACATGCTAGATGGGTTTAATTTATTAAGTCATTTCCTTATGTGATTAAACATAAATTAGGTAAGGAGAATGTGGTGGTTGATGTATTATCTATAAGGTATGAATTTATCTCTACATTAAATGAAACAATGTCAGGATTTAAGTACGTTAAAGAAATATTTGTTAATGATCCTAATTGTACTAATGTGTTTAATGCTTGTGAGAAAGTTGCATTTGGTAAGTTATATAGGAATGATGGGTTTTTATTTAGAGAGAATAAATTGTGTGTGCCTAATAGTTCTTTGTGTGAATTGCTTATGTTTAAAGTTCATTGGAGAGTTTTAATGGGACATTTTGGTATTGTAAGTACTTTATATGTTTTAAAAGAAAACTTCTTTTGGCCATATATAAAACGTGTTGTCCAAAGAATATATAAGAAGTGTATCACTTGTAAATAGGATTTTACTTTGTGGATTGTATTAGAATTTACCCATAACTAGCAAACCTTGAGTTAATATTGCTATAGACTTTGTTTTAAGTCTACCTAGGTTAAAAAGTTGAAAAGATTCTGTTTTTGTTGGTTGATAGATTTTCAAAGATGGCACATTTCATTTCAAGTCATAAAATTAATGATGCAACAAACATAGCTATTTTTATTAATTTTGTTACCATTTTTTTTCTCTTTGCATGAATGGTCGTAGGTCACAATTACCTAATATTGAGCCTATAGATTTTGAACTGAAGAAAACACTTCGCACACACAAAGACAGGCCATTTAAGCACTACTTTAGTCTCTTAGCTAACTTGAGC
This sequence comes from Luvunga scandens, assembly GCA_030449905.1. Lineage (NCBI taxonomy): Eukaryota > Viridiplantae > Streptophyta > Magnoliopsida > Sapindales > Rutaceae > Luvunga > Luvunga scandens. The sequence goes on from JASUUG010000209.1 coordinate 213,710, forward strand.
ACATCTTGCATACGATACCTAAATGTAGCTGCTAGAAGTTTTGAGTTAAAACCTGGTGGGCTAAATTGTCTCCCAACATTCTATAGCCTAGAAAATGAAGATCCATATAATCATCTGAATAATTTTCATGCTATATGTCAAACTTTTAAATATAAGAATTTTTTAGATGATGATGATAAACTTAGATTATTCCCATTTTCTTTAAAGGATAGAGCTCGTTCATGGTTCAATATATTGCTTGCTAATAGCATTACATCATGGGAACAAATGGTAACAAAATTTTTGAATAAATATTTCCCAGTGCATAAAACCAATGCTATTTGCAGGGAAATTTCAGAGTTTACCCAAAGAAAAGACATACAGTTTTTCGAAGCATGGGAGCGATTTAATGGGCTACTTCTAAAGTGTCGACATTATGGGTACGAGAAATGGCACCAATGCCAATACCTTTTGGAGGGATTATTGCCGCATGTGCAAGAATGGCTAATGGCAACAAGTGGAGGAGAACTAATGTCAAAAAGTGCATCAGAAATTTGGGATTTCTTCCAGCGACAAGTGGATAATTCTCAACAACGGAGTCGTTCACTCAAAAATTCTAGAAAAGTTAAAGGAGTGAATGAGGTTCACATTGGCGAGTCAAGTTTCAAAATTAAATAAGTCAAAGAGATAATTGAAGGTCTTTCCCGAAAAATAGCATCGTTAACAACTGCTAAATTGACAGAGCCACATGACGAGAACTCATACTCAGATCACGCCAATGCCATAGATGTAATGAGAAAGCCATCAAACTACAACCCTTACTCCAACACGTACAATCCCGGATGGAGAGACAACCCCAATTTTTCATGGTCTTAAGGATTCCAACAAAATGGACCAACAGCTCCAGCTCCAGCTCCACCAATGCAACCAATTCCTCAAAATCCTCAAGTCTCTCAACCACCATTTAGACCATACAATCAGAACCCAAACTATTCTTAACCTAAACCATAGGAAAATGCATTCCAGAATTTTAAGAATTTTATTCATTCCACAATCGAATAACAAAACCGCGCCATTAATGAACTGCGAAATAAGATGAGAGCAGGCTTTAACTCACAAACCCAAACAGTTTCAAACCTTAAAAAAATGGTGGGACAGCTTGCTTTTTCAGTTCAGACCTTGGCAATGACCGTTGAGAAAGGTAAATTCCCAAGTCAACCAGTGCCTAATCCTAAAAGAGTGCATGAAGTAAGCACCAATTCACCTCAGCAGCATAGGGAGGTTAAAGTCATCATGACTTTTCGAAAAGGAAAAGAAGTCGACAACAAAGTGGAGATGCCGATGACAAAAACAACTCAAATTGTACCGGTAAATACAGAAGACTCATCATCAGAGGAGAAAGAAGAAACCAACCCACAAGAATAAGTTCCCAAAGCTCCATTTCCTCAAAGGTTAGCTAAAGCGAAAAAGGGAAAATCCACAAATGAGATTTTTGAAATCTTTAAACAGGTAAGTGTTAATATCCCTTTGCTTGATGCTATAAAACAAGTGTCATCTTATGCCAAGTTTCTTAAAGACCTTAGTACTAAAAAGAGAAACATTCATGTTCAAAAGACGGCATATTTAACAAAAAACGTGAGCTCTATACTCTAACACAAAATTCCTTTAAAATACAAAGACCCAGGTTCCCCCACTATCTCATGTAGTATAGGGAACCACACAATTGAGAATGCTTTGTTAGACTTAGGAGCTAGTGTAAATATGTTGCCTTACTCAGTGTTTGTGAAACTTGGACTGGTAGAATTACACCCGACTCCAGTGGTGTTACAGCTTGTAGATCGGTCTATGAAAAAACCTCGTGATATTGTGTAAGACGTGCTTATACAGGTAGATAAGTTTATTTTCCTATTGATTTCATTGTAATTGACACTTAACCAGTCTAGGATTCGAGGAAGCACATCCCCATTATCCTAGGACGACCTTTCTTGGCAACTGGCGATGCTCACATTCAATGCAGGACTGGAAATATGCAGTTGTCCTTTAGCAATATGACAATGGAGCTAAATGTCTTCAACATTGCCAAACAACCTCACAATGTAGATGATGAAATTATTGATGGGATTTAATAGAAGAATTAGTTGATAATGCTTTTCTTTCAAACCTTAGTGATGACCCTTTATAAACATGTTTAACTCACTTTGGTTTGAATTTTGATATTGATAGATCAATAAATGAGGTTAACGCCCTACTTGATCCAGCACCATCCATGGACATTAACAAATGGAAGTCAAGAGTGGAACAACTAACACCATCAGAGAAGAAACTGATCCATGGACATTAACAAATGGAAGTCAAGAGTGGAACAACTAACACCATCAGAGAAGAAACTGAGTTCATCATCTGAATCACCACCAGAACTTGAGCATCGTGCATACTGGGCCATCAAGAAATTCAACTTTGACATGCAACAAGCTAGCTCAGAAAGAAAATTACAACTGGCAGAACTTGAAGAAATTCATAATGATGCATACGAAAATGCCAAGATTTACAAGCAGCAAATGAAAGTCTTTCATGAGAAGCAAATTATGAGAAAATCTTTCACACCATGTCAGAAAGTGCTTTTATTCAATTCTTGCTTGCATCTATTCCCAAGTAAGTTACGTTTTCGATGAACTGGTCCATTTATAGTTCACACTGTTTTTCCACATAAAGTAATTGAAATTAAGGATTCAAAGAATGTTGTCACTTTTAAAGTTAATGGTCAAAGATTAAAGCCATATCTAGAATACCAACCACATGAAAAAAGACACCAAAATCAATTTGAGTGACCTACCAAACTTGAAAAGAGGTTTTTTTCTTATTTTTTTCTTCTTTTTAGTGATTTAAATTTTTGTGAAAGTGTATTTATTTAATCTATCACTTCTAACCATGTGTGCCTCAACTAGACAGATTCTCTTGAACATTTTCAGACAACTTCAACGTGTACAATCACATATGAGAAGCCAAATACGATTTGGTAAAACACATCGTATTTGAAAGCTACAACCTCTAGAGTTACTATCCCATATTGAAGATCTAGAAAGAAAACTCAAAGAAATTGAGTGACGTATCTGCGACACCCAAATAGAGCTTGAGGTAAATTCAATAAGAGGACGATTGTGAAATTATTACTTTTCTTTTCTTCTTTTTGTTCTTTAGTTTGTTACCCCGGTTAAGTGGCGGATAACAGTACTCCGTGACAATCAAAGTCGGTTATTTTAGTTTCCCATAATAACTAATATTCTGAGAAGAAGATATGGACAGAAACACAATTCTAGCAAAGCTTCACAAGGAATTTCCTTTACTTCCACAGAATGCCCTCCTTACAATCTATAAAGCTCGGTCCGAACGCATGCGATTGCTTATGAGAAATAACATCTTTGCTGACATTTGTTGGTTAATCGAGGCCAAAGTACGTTTGGCAAGTGAATTGCCTCCTAAATTTATTGTATACATGCCTGGTTGTGGTAAAGGAAATTACTCAAGAAAGAGCATGTCCGGTATAGTCTCGGGAATCTGACTATAAACGACCATGTTTGCCAATTTATAAGAAAATTGGATGGGACGCCTATCCTCAACCCATAAAAGGCGTTCAAGCCGTTTTTGGACATAAAACCAGAGGAAGATGTGAGCCACAATCACAACTACCTGTAAATATCCTTTTACTGTTTTTTTACTATTTTTTTATTTCACTGTTGCTTCATTAATTACATTCTTGTCTTTAATAATTGTTTGTTTTTTCTTTTTACTATTTCTTTTTTGACTCTCGAGCCACGTGCTTTACGCGTTAATTGACATAGACATGTTACCTCATATACAGCTGTAAAACATTGTCACCAAGATCCTTAATAGATGATCCTTTTCTTTTAGACTCACAAATTATTTTTGAGAAGCATCCCAATGGCAGCTACTCCCAATAAACAATTCAAGAACATTTGTGTGCTCTCTGGATTTAACTATTGCAAACATAAAGAGTTCGTTAAGGCAGCCATAGATCTTGGCCAACGCATAGCAGAAAGAAATTTACATTTGGTAAATGGAGGAGGTGACCGAGGGTTATCAAAACTGGTCTCAGAAGTTGCTTATCTCAGAGGGAGCCAAGTGTTAGGCATCATCCCAAGAAGCCTAAAACCGTTGGGCTGTGTATCTGACTCACCAACTGGAGAAGAGTTAGTCGTCTCAGGTATGCAAGAAAGAATAACTAAAATGCTGAATCATGCTGATGCTTTTATTTTCCTACCAGGAGATCTTGCAACTCTGGAACCACTAATCACATTAGCATCTTGGGCCCATCTGAACATTCATCAAAACCCATCGGTTTGTTAAATGTCAATAACTTTTATAATGGCTTTATCGCATTTCTTAACCATGCAATAAAAAACTAGCCCATTGATTATAGGTTGATATTGTATAAAATACATAAAAAATGAGGAAATCATTGGAAAGCTTATCGAGCTTCAATGATGTTTTAAATTTTGTATATAATGTATTGAATGATACCTACATTACGAACCCATCTTGGGATGTATGGCACGTGATCCTCCATAGTTTTCTAATAATTTTTTACCTTCTCGTTTGCATCTTACTGGATGATTTGTATAACATTACCATGCTGTAAATGTTATAGTGCATTTCATGCACTAGTTTTGCATTGTTTACTCCTTTTAATATCAATGTTTTGCACTTAATAATTGTGATTTACTTGTGTTTTATTTTTGTAGGTGCAATTCTATTGATTGGTGCTAAATTGAGCTACAAGATGATGTTTGAGGATGAATTGACTTCCTAGAGAAATTCTCAATTTCAGAAGAAGTTTGTTGATAAGGCGTGGGGCGCGCTGTCAATTGCGGACTTGACTTTTTTATTTTAACGTGTTTGTATATTTCTGTTACTTTTGTAATCTTAAATTTAAATTTTAGATAATGTTTTAGATAATATTTTAGATATTAGTATCTTTATCCTTTTTAAGAAAACTATAAAAAAGGTAGATAAAGAAGGATTGGGATTGAATTTGGATGATCAATTACTTTTATTTTTTTTAGGGTTTTCTCTCTTCTCTGTGAGGAACTAAACTCAATTTTTCTGGTTGAAGGATTAATGAAGCTTTGATTCACCAATACTGTGAGATCTTTCTTGTGCTTTTAATTTTTTTATTGCCTTTTTGGGTATTTGTTTATTTTTTGAATTATTGTCATGATTATATTTGTTAATTAGATAATTGGCCACTATTTACTTATCAATTTAATCTACCGTCAATTGAAAGATTCATCGTCTGAAGATTTTGATGCTTGTGGCAAATAACATAGTAGTACGTTATGTTATGAGAATAAACAATCTAATTTAAATGAACCATCGTATGTGTTTATTAATTAGGACTTGGGTCCTTCTAATTTTCAGGCTATCAATTGATTAAATCCTATGATTGTATTTAGGGTTATATATGTATGTATGTATGTATGTATATAGGTTGAGTTTAGGAATTAAGAACTTTAACTTACATATTTTATTATTAAAATTTTTAATGTAATTTTTATAATTAAAGTTAAAATATAATAATTAAAATAAAAAATTTTGGTTGGCAAATACCTATGCAAGTATCTGACAATTTTTTTTTTCTTAATATCAAATCCATTCGCAATGAATTTCAGTTTGAACTATCAAACTCATCTGCAACACGCAAAATTCCCCGTAATTTTAAGGGCAGATTTAGGTGAATTAGTGGGTAATTTTATCATCCCTATTAATTGGTTTATCTTTAGTGGGCTGTAACCCTTATATTGTTAACCAATTTGCAATAAAACTCAGTTGCTATGTCGTATTTAACATCCTTTCAAATTATGCCTCGTGGATTAAAGATCATCTGCGAATGATATAGTCACCCCCCTCTTACATTCACTATATTAAGGGAAAAGAAGAAATAGGCTTGAGGCTGATGATTCCAAAGGGTTAAAAATTGACAATGAAGCATTTCCCATTTGTTCTGTGACACTAATTTTTTTATTTAATAGTTATTATTAAATCCCTTACCAAATGAAAATTTCTAGCTCTTTAACAATCTTTAATTAAGGAGAAAGTCATTAGTGTTGACCCATTTATTTCTTAACTTTTATTAGTTTTAAGTACGTTTGCCTTCAATGCCTAAGTATTTCTATAAATTTATATACATATCTGCTTTTTTTTAATTTAATTAGCAAGATCTTAAAAATTTAGGTCTATTTTATTAAGTGTAAGAAAATTAAAACCTAGACAAATTAATTATCCTAATTAATTAATCTTGAAATTATTGTTCACAATTGTTTTTCAAGTGATAGTGCTTACATTCACTATTCATAGTTGCCATTTAAATAATAATATTCATCACACTATTCACATTACTATTCATTCACCTTAAATCTATTAAGTATGCTAGAAATAGTAAATTGCAAAAAGTAAAACACATAAGGAATTTTTTACATGGTTCCGATAACAACCTACATCCACAAAGTCATGCCCAAATATTAAGTAATTTACTGAGTAATGAAAAGATTAAAACTTAATGGAATCTTACATAATGTTAGGCTCCATCTTACTCTTGCTCCCTCCTTGTTGAATTTAATTTAGTCCACCTTGCTTAGCGAGCACCACTAATTTTCAATTGTGTTTGTTGCTTTCCTAAGATCCCCTCAACACAACAAACGACTCCATCTTGAAGAGACCAAAGTAATAATAAAGAATGTATAATAAAAGACTTGATATAATGAAGACTTGATGAGGAAGACTAAAACATCATAGAGATATAAAACATCATACGCTGCTAAATAGGGTTTCTTCCTCTTTTATGTGTTGGCTACTTTTTTTATATATATAAAATATAATATGTCTTCTTCAGTCTTCAAAGTATGAAATACTTTTCTTTATATTGAAGTAGTATTTCAGCCAAACCCTAATAGAGGAGTACAAGAATATACTTTCTTAAGAGTTCAATATTCCATAATTACTTTGTATACTTACTAATGTAATAGTCATATTTATTTGGAACTCTTTGATATGTATACACCAATTTGCTTCTTTATGCTTCCAAAAATATTCTCTAATATTCTACATAATCCAATCTAATTAATACCCAAAACTTGACAAATCCCTAATAAAAGGAAATAAATAAATTACAATATTGTTACATAACGATGACAGTAATAAAAACCCTAACGATCTCCCTCTTTGGGATCCTTGTACTTAAAACTCAAACTCACCAATTTTGTAATCTTCAAATGGCGTGTGTAGAAGCAAGATAGACCAAGAGTAATAACCTACATATAGACCACAAAAACAAAACAAAGAACTAACTCAAACAAAAATCATTAGCCACCATTATTTGAAGATAAAAATCTCCTTTAATAAACAAATGCTCGTGTCTAAGATTCAATTGATAAAATAAGCTCTTCCAGTAAGGTAAATTATCTCATATGAATATATTTAGATAGAAATAATGTATATCAAAGAAAACAAAATAATCAGTAAAGATCATATGCAAATCAAACAAGCTCCCCTTAGAGAAAGAACAACTAAACTCAATAAACATATAAATAAACTCGCCACTTATTAAATTCAAATGCGAAGGCAAATAAATCAAATAAAGTAATGCTCTCCCTTAAAGAGAGAAATTCAAATAAATTCATCTCTCTTTATTAGAGAAAATTTGATACTATTAATGTGTTTAAAAAATTGTGTTAAATTTAAAAGTGAAAATATTGCAGTATTGGCAAAATTAGAAATAGTCATGGAAAAGATTTTGAAAATGCTAATTTTGCATAATTTTGTGATAAACATGGTATAACACATGAATTTTCAACACGTATTACTCCTAAATAAAATCAAATTATTGAAAAAAAAGAACATAACCTTCTAGTGGAATATTAGTTATGCAACCCAAGAGCGAGGTAAATTGGGTTCTAAAAATTATGAAATATTTTAAATAAAAAAATTTAATACAAAGATAAAGCAAATGAGAAATAAATAACAACAATAATAGTGTAAATTGAGAAGGAAAAGAGAATCAAACACTAGTTTTTTACATGATTTAGCAAACTCCACCTATGTCCATGCCTCCAAGCTCACCGGGTTTGAGAATTTCACTATCCAAATCCAAGCCTTACACCCTAAGGCTTCAAAATCTTTTCAATGGACTTCCAAGATATCAATCAACATTTACAATCTGAGGTTATCCCAAACGTCTTAACCCAAGTGTTTTCCACATTTACAATCACTCAATTTTGATATAAAAATGAAGGTTTACATAGATTGCATCTCACAAGTGTATGTATACAAATGGTAGCTCAATAATAGATCAATGTTTGTAGATAAGCAAGATGAAAGCTCAAGGTAGGTTGCATGAAATAATTTTTTACTTGAAAAAGCTAGTTAGATTTGATTTTGATTTGAGTTTATATAGTTTGGACAAGTAAACTAGCCATTATTGACTTCTTGAAGACTTGGTAGATCGACGCTAAAATGTGGTGGTTAGCCGCTATGCTAACATGGCAAGTTATTGTTACAAAATCAAATTTGAAATTTTGCCCAAGCGGTTTGCTGCTAGATTTAGTTGGCTAGTCGCTACATTTTAAAAAATTATAATTTTTCCCCAAAACTTTGATAAATTTACTATAGCCCAAAATGTTTTTAACTTTTGTAAATAGGTCCATTCCTAAATTTAAAACAACATTTTATTGACATCAAAGTTTTCTAAATCTTTCATTTTAGTCCATTATTTTGAAAAACAACCAATTTCATAAAATTACTTGTCTTATAATTATAAAGCCTTTAGTTTATGAAAAGTCATGACTTATTCAACAAAATCTTGAGATTTTAAAATGCTAAATCATGCATACATTAAGTCATAACGGCTTTTAGAAGAACTATAGTAACGGAGATCACTTTGAGCTAGTACTCTTAATATTTGTCCTTGATCATGCCATTGTCCATTGAGTGTCGTGAGCTTGATATTGCTTGAATGAATTTTGCCCTTCAAGAACTAGTGAGATTGTGAAATATACATTTACCATTTTACCCTTAATATGTGGTTTGTTATCATCAAAATTACGGTTCTTATACCTCTTTAGGCTAACATATAGGAGATGGCACATATGACATTGCACTTTAAAAAAGTTAACTAAATTTCTTTTAGCAGAAGCACTTAACACTACATGTTATATTATTAACCGTGTGTATTTACATCCAAGCACTAAGCAAACTTCTTATGAACAGTGGAAAGCTAAGAAATCTAGTCTAAGTTATTTTCACATCTTTGGTAATACATGTTATATCTTGAAAGATCATGAATACTTGGGTAAGTTTGATTCAAAAAGTGATGAGGGCGTTTTTCTTAATTATTCAAATAATATGTAGTAAAGCTTTTCGTTATATAATATGAAAACTCAAACTATTATGGAATTTGCCAATGTTATTATTGATGACTTTAAAAATTTGGTAGAATGTTCCGTCGAAGAGAAAATCACCGAATTTGTTGGGAATGAAGAAAATTCAAACTCAAATGAAATACAACAAATGGCCAAATCCATGTTGAAAAAGAATTCAGTCAATCGAAATCCAAAGGTCAAAGTGAAGTGATTGATTTGACAAATAATAATTCTTCTCTATCATGCAATGAAACTAACTAGGAAGAAAATATAAAACATCAAACCAAAATTGATGTCTATGCTCAAATCAAGAAAGAAATTATCTTCAAAAGTTGTAAGGCACTACCCATCGGACCTTATTATTGGGAGTCCAGAAAGTTCCATAGTAACTACAAGGAGGTAAGCAAACCTTGCTCATTAATTGAACCCAAAAATGCTCAGGTAGGTTTATTGGATAAATTTTGGGTTAAAACTATGCAAGAACTTGAATAATTTGAGCTTAACAATGTTTACATGGTAGTTCCTAAAGCAAATCATACTAATGTTATTGGTACTGAATGGATTTTCAAGAATAAAACGGAAAAATTTGGTGGTACAATAAGAAATAAGGACACAAATTGAAGGTGTTGATTTTGATAAAACTTTTGCTCCTATTGCTGGACTAGAGTCTAGTCCACTATCAGTCGTCATAGCCTATTTAATTTATTTTAAATCATTTCAAATATACGTTCAAAGTGCATTCTTAAATGGAATTTTGAATGAACAAGCTTATGATGAACAACCCAAAGATTTTGAAGTACCATATCATTCTAATTATGTTTTCAAATTGAAAAAGGCATTTTATGAATTAGAACAACCTCCTAGGGCATGATACAAAAGATTGACTAATTTTTTTATTACAAAGGCTATAGGAGGGGGTGACAAGACTTTATATATTAAAAATCTTAATCGTAAAATATTGATTGCTCAAATTTATGTGGATGATCTTGTTTTTAGCTCTAATGCATGCTCAGGTATTTGTTGATCAAATGAAGAATCAATTTGAAATGACCATGCATGGTTGGTGAGTTAATCTATTTCTTAGGCTTAGAAGTGAAGCAACTAGAAAATGGTATCTTTATTTCTAATAGTAAGTATGTTAAAAATTTGGTGAAAAAGTTTGGATTAGAATCAGCCAAACGCATGAAAACACCTATGAGCGCTAATTTAAGATTAACAAAAGATGATAGTGGTTCTATGTTGATCCAAGTTTATATAGAAGTATGATTGGTAGCTTACTCTACTTAATTGCAAGTGGACCTATTATTTGTTTTAGAAGTATGATCAGCCTGCTCCTTTAATTCATCAATTAATCTATGATTCTCTAAGGAAAAACGATATGGGATAATTTGAGTGTTAGTGGTGGGTTTGAGCTTGATTGATGAAGAAAAAAGTTGGAACAGAATGAATGAATAGGAAAGTGGAGATTGCGGCAGTTAGTGGCATTGAAATTGAAATTCGATTGGATCAGAAAAAAGAAAATTGGTGTAGTTATCTTGTTCTTATGTTGTTATTATTGTTGTTTTGAAATGGAAATTCTGATGTTATTAATAGCGATGAAAATGGAGAGTTGAATGTGAAAAGAAAAAAAAGTGATAAGAATATATTTCCACTTTGCCGTTACAGGGGATTTAGATTTACTATTAAGTATTTTTTTTGTCAATATTTTAGAAATATACAATTAGTAATTGTTAAATAAGAATATAAAACTAATTAGATTTTAAACGTATATTATTTTACAAGTGAGTATGATAAAAGATTATGAATAATTGAGTACAAGTCAGAGCAATACTAAATCCAAATGCCATTACAGGAGATTGAGGCTTAAAAGAGAAAGAGTTGAGGGGAAAGGAATTAGCGGAAAAAATGAGGAGAACAAGTTACTTAAAGAAAAAGAAATAAAACAAAATCGAAATCATTCAATTTCATTAATAACACAAGTCATTAGATGATTAAAAGTATAGGACAGAGAAGGAGAAAAAAGTCAAGGAGGACATTCTAATCCATAAAAAAAAAACTAGTAATGCATGCAAATTGCAATTACAAACACCAAAATTTCTTAAACCCAAAGCTAGGCACACCATATGCATCTTTACTCCAAAAAGAAAAATTCTCTGCTGGAACCTGGAGGAGAAGACCACCAAACATAATTCGAAGCAGCAGCTCCGTATTCGGCAGTTTTTCACTCCCTCCATTTCCTTCTGTGAAAACATGAGTAAGCATCACTAGAGGCATAGATGGGAACATATAATCCAATCGATTATGCAGTTGATTCAATAGCCGAAGTATATGTTGAGTTATCACGTTGTAAATGGTCCATACCCTACTAAAATTAATTAATTAATTTGCTATTCTGCACTAAACCCATTTGGAACAAAAAAAATATTATAAAACTATCGTCAAATCGAATTACAATTATAGGCAATATATATTATTGAATATAAGAGAGCTTTTACTCTCGAATTCATCTTTAAACTCATCAACATATACAACGCTAAGTTATTTTTTTTTCAAAATCCTAAATCGTTATTGTTTATAAAATTAATTGTATTTATATCATAACATATAAAAGAGATACATATTGATTTTATGGCGAATCAAATGAGTGTTAGCTATCGAGAGTTTTAATCACAAAAGGTATTCATTTATTTCACTTTCGATTATTAACTTTTTTGTTTAAGGGAGTGGTTTGAATTTTGTTTGGCTACAACTAATGGCGGAACTAGGATTTGGATTCAACGGGGCCATAATGGTGAAACTATGAACTTAGTAGGCTGTAATATAACATAGAATATGTGAAATTAAGGAGGCTAACAAACGGGGCCATAATAAAAAAATGTAAAAGTGAGGGGCCAAAAGAAAAATATACAAATAAATGGGTAAGATTGTATTTAATTCCTTTAGTTTTGTTCGAACTCTTTTCGCCTGGCTGGTCAATTTCCCCCCCGGGCATGTGCATGGTTTGGGCCTTGGCCGAAATATTTTAAACACGTTTGATTTATTTATGATAGAAAATACTGAATGAAATAATATAATTTCTTATAATTGAACATCTAATTATTAAATTTTCTTAAGTTCAAGTTCAAATATTTCTAACAGCTAATATCTAATACTATTAATCGTAACCTCATTTTTTACTTTTTCTAGTTTAATTACAATGTACTCCTTATTTGCTTAAATTTTTTTTAAAAAAATAGATGCTTAAAATTTTAACATATAACTCTAATATGTTTTCATTTTTACACTTGGATCTTAAACCATAGTTGATTTTTATTAAATTTTGATATTATGTAACGTTGTCTTTTTTACTGAATTTTTTTTTGGGGAAAAACTTTTATGTTCTTGAGATATTAAATAACCAAAAAAAAAATGATAATGCATAGTTTACCATAATCGAACATTTGATATTATCACCATGATTAAAGTTATGGCATCAATATCGTAATTAAACATAAATTATGTAAATGAAACATAAAACTTGTAAATTTAATATAAAACTTGTAAATCAACAATAACTGTAAAATAAAATATAAATTTTAGAGATTCAACAAAAGACTTGTAAATGGAAAGTAAAACGAGTAAATTAATATAAAACTAATAAATTACTATATTACTAGTAAATAAAATAAAAACTTGTAAACATAACATAAAACTCATAAATCAACATTAAGCGCAAAATAAAACATAAAGGTTAGAAATTAAACATAAGATTTGTAGATAGAAGATAAAACAAGCAAATTAATATAAAATTAGTAAATTGATGTGTTACTAGTAAACGAAACAAAAACTTGCAAATATAACTTAAAACTAATAAATCAACATTAATTGTAAAATAAAACAAAAATTTTAAAAATTAAAGAAAAGAGTTGTAAATAGAAGGTAAAACAAATAAATTACTGTAAAACGGATAAATTGATGTATTACTGATAAATAAAATAAAAACTTACAAATATAACGTAAATCAACATTAAGTGCAAAATAAAACATAAATTTGGAAATGGAAAATAAAACTTGTAAGTGGAAGGTAAAATAAAAAAATTACTATAAAATTGGTAAATTGATGTTCTACTGATAAACAAAATAAAAACTTGCAAAATAATATAACACTATAAATAAACATTAATTTTAAAATAAAACATAAAATTTGGGAGTGGAACATAAAACTGGTAAATTGATGTTCTACTAGTAAATAAAATGAAAATTTACAAATATAACATAAAACAAATAAATCAATATTAAGTACAAAATAAAACATTAATTTTGTAGATTATGTGTAAACTTTATGAATAAGAGGTAAAATAAGTAATTAATATAAGAGTTACTACAAAAATAAGTTCACAATTATAAAATAAAAACTCATTATAATATTTATTACCTCATATATCTATTGACTTTTTTATTTAGATTGAATAATGCTAGTTTTGCATTTATGTAATACATGTGATGTTTTATTAAGAATAAAATTTATTCTAACAATCAGATTTGAGGTTATTTTGAAACTTTCTACACTTTCTCAACAATCCTAAATGGTCTCTAAAATATATAAATGTCTGAAAAAAAGTTAAATTCAGACTTCAGATTAAAAAATAAATAGTACCTAAGTATGAGTAAAAAGTTTGAGACTACATATAATATGCATAAGATTTAAAATTAAATTTAATTTTATTGATATCATATATGTGTCCAGTAATACAAGAATTTCTTTTTTTATTTTGCTTTTGCTTGATCCACATCAAGATAAATAGTTGCACTTAATTAACTTGTGTAATAAATAGATATTAATATAGAAGATGGGGAAAAAATGTATACAAATGTCCTCGAATAAGTATAGAATTTATGGTTAAACCAATTCAGTAAAACTTATTTCACTTTTTTTAGAACAACTTTTTTGTTTAATTGATGAGAAAATTTTTTCTTTGTTAATTTTTGTAAATGAATAAAATATTTTTCACCACAATTCTATAGAAACAACGTTAATTTTTTAAATAATTAAAAACCTTATATATATTTACTAGTTTTACTTTATATTTGTTAGTTCTATATGTAATTTCTAATTTTTATATCTATTATGGTATTTATGCAATAATTTTCATTATGACATTATAGAATTTTCCTTTTATCACACTTTTTTTAATAGTTCAAATTTTGTTTTGCCACAGAGTTATAAAACATAAAAAAAAACCTATTTGTACGGATAAAAATAAATGAATGAAATGAAAATATATAAAGAAATTTAATTTTACTGTGCAATTTGATTCAACTTTAAGATTATTTTTCATTCTACAATTTCTTATAATGAACAGGGGAGGAAAAAAAAGCAATTACAAAGTGACTGCCACCACTTCCAATTAAAAGAGTTTCGAAAATACATGCATAATTAGAAATTTTGCAAATCTAATTTATTTTGTACAAGCCTTTTTCTGGGTCAAATGCATATTGGGTTACTTTATCCTGCACATTTATCTTTTGGGAATTACCAATTTTGCACCTTAATGATTAGTATTAACCACCTTGGTAGCTTCGCATGAGCAAGATCTCTTTTCGTGCTAAGAGAACTTCAACAAGCATTATTTTTTTCACATATTTACCGTAAGGGAAACATTGACACGATCCATCCCGAATCCACAGGGCAAGTCTACCTAATTCTATTTAATCATTATGACATAATCAAATTAATAAGGATTTTGTCGAAAATTCAACAGAGTCTCCCCTAAAATTATCACATAACCAATTCTGCAATTAGTAAAATAAACACTCCCAAAATAATTCCAAATACATAAACTTCGTCAATTAATCTCTTCAACTAAATACCAAATCACTCAAATATCCAATATCAGATCAATTACAAAGATTTGTCCATAATTACCGAAATGTATTAAATTATACAATCCCAAAATATCTCAATAAAACATCTATGACTTCTAACCTATCATGTGACCATGACTCCAAAATAATTATCATTGTTGGGTCGACTATTATACCTGCGATTCTCCTGTGGGGGAGGGAGGAATATAATAAAACGAGATGAGTATAAAACTCAGTGAACTCAGTGCGTAGATAGTAGTTTTTTAACATAACTTTACTTTAAAATAATTAATCATATCAAAATAAAATTTCATCAAAATATCACAAAAACTTAAATAACTTATTAAATTCAAATCATATACAAAAAAAACAACATCACAAATATATTGCATAAATCAACGAAAGTTCATAATACTTATAACATCAATACTGAATGGTGAAAACTATCACCAAACAAGTACCCAGGGGAATAATCTCAACATATCCAGACTTCGACGAACGGGCAATGACGTACTATCTTGGTACAATAATGCCCTGAAGCTACACGGATAGAAGGGGAAGTACCATCTCATATCTCATCATATCCAAACCTCAATGGACGGGCAATGACATATTATCTGAGTACCGCCATGCCCCGGAGCTACATGGATAGATCAAAAAATATCATCATATATCTCATCATATCCGAACCTCAACCGATGGGTAATAATGTACAACCTAAGTACCATCACGCCCCGGAGCTACATGGATAGATCGAAAAATATCATCTCATCTGTATCTCAATATCAATATCTCTGTATTCATCATACTATATGCATATGATAATCTCATCTGTATCATTGTATTCTAAAGAGGAAGGGTACTGTCCAATGATTTTACAAACAACCTTTATACACATATATATAAACAAAAAATCTCATCTGAAATCCTATTCGAAATCTCATTTCCTCTTTCATTTAACATGTCTTACATCTACTTTTCTTTTCTTTAAAATATTATCATGCATATTCAAAATTGGTAACCAAAATTATTAATCAAACACATTTCTCATAATAAATACCAAAACATAGATAAAATCCATTTCTATAAAATCTTTAAATCGAAGCCTTTAAAACCAATCTCGTAAATATGCTTTACCATAGTTTAAAATCATAATAAACTACAATGAAAATAAGTTTTATACATTCCACTCACTTTGACGGTGTTTGAACTCGTTATCGACAATGTCCGCAGTTGATTCTCATTCGTGGATCTTCCTAATTTAAGGAAATAACATAATTACTATCCGTAATATGAATCATAACTAATCAACTCAAAAATGACATTTATCTACAAGAAAATATTCTCGAATTCATAAAATTACCAAAATGCCCTCAATCTCAAAATTTACCAAATTATCCTCAAAATCACAAATAACGAAACTACCCTCAATTCTGATTACAAAAATATCCACAAGTTCTAAATTTATGAAGTTACTCTCGAAAATTCAAAATTACCAAAATGCTTTTAAAGACATAAATTACTGAATTATCCCCGAAATTCCAAATTACCAAACTACCATAATCTGAAATTACCAAAATGTCCACTAATTTTAAAATTACAGAATTACCCTTAAAGTTTGTGAAATTATCAAATTGCCCCTAATGGTCAACGATCAACGGTCAATAGTTACCGAAACTCGGTCAATGGTGACGGGAAGCTCAGGTCTGGTAGTTTTGACCTCGATGAGTCCAATGGTGCCAGCAGTAATCTCCCACGCGTGGTGGTGACAGTAGATCAAGTTCCCCAAAACTGTGAACTTTCTGATGGTCTATCAGCGGCAATCCGACAAAGATCGGTGTGACGGGGTTGGTCGAAAAATGATGAGGGGAAGTTGAGGGACAAGATCCAAGTGGTGGCTCAGCCTAACTCCGGCGAAAACAACGATGGGGAGAAACGGGCTTAGCCACGACTTTTCAAGCTCAACCGCCAGCATTTTGGCCAGTTTCTAGTGACGAGGATGGCAAGGATATGACTGGTGGCTCACAAGCTTCAGATCGATACCAAGATTAGCCAATGGGGTGGTCGGAAATTCGAGAACCGATCGGGTCGTGCTGCTGGTCTGGGTCACGGATTCGGGTCTGCAGCTCTTTCTTTCTCTCTCCTTCCTTTCTATTTTTGGAAAGAAAATGAAATGCTTCTCTTTCTCATTCTTTCCTTTTATAGAACCATTTTTTTTTGTAAGCTTAATACAAATTAAGCTAATACCGAGCCAAAGTGCCAAAATAAATCAGACTGCATGGTCATTGAATTGTGTCTGAATTGTCTCAATTATTTGAGCGCCATAAATTTAATAATTGCGTCCAATTATCCACAACTATTTGTAACAATTTCAATGACTTTAAAAAAATTGTGATGAAATTAAAAATAACATCACCATTTATTAAATCAATTACTGTGCATATGTTACAAACATGGTGGCGGAGACCTTAACCAATTTAGGTGTAGGTTTTTCTTCTATGCAATGGTGGAGCACCCCTTCTACTGAGATATCTAATTTGCTTGCTCACAACCAGACGAGATAATTCTCGAATTGTCAATTTTTTTTTTAGGAATAATTTTCGTTTTGTTAGATGTGTTATAGGGTACGATTGACACGACCCGCCCCGAACTCCCAGGGCGAATCAGCCTAATTCTATATAATCTTTCTGACGTAATTTGATTAGTCAGGATTCTGCCGAAATATTCAGCAAAGTCTTTCTTATATTTATTATATAACCAAATCTACAAAATTATAAATCAAGCACTCCCAAAAGAATTTCAAATATAATTATCTTCAAAAAATCAGTCTCCTAAAGAAAATACTAAATTGTTCAATATCCAATATCAATAAATAAATATGTTATCCGCAATCTCCGAAATGTAACAAATTATACAATCCCAAAATGTCTCAATAAATAAATCGATAACTCCTAACATCATAACGTGGCCATAATTCCAAAAATAACTATTGTTGTTGGGTCGACTTTGTACCTATGAATCTCCTGTTGGGGGGGGGGGGAGGATATAATAAAACAGGATGAGTATAAAACTTAGTGAGCTTAGTGAGTGGATAGTAGTTTTTAAACATAACTTTACTCTAAAATAATTAATCTGATCAAAACACCATCTCATCAAAATATCACAATAATTTAAATAACTTATTAAATCCAAATCATGTAATCAAATAATGATATTGCAAATATACGATATAAATTAATGGAAATTCATAAATACTTATAACATCAATACTGAAATACCGAAAACTATCACCAAACAAGTACCCAGGGATAATAATCTCATCATATCCGGACCTCGACAAACGGGCAATGATGTACTATCTGGGTATAATCACCCCCCGGAGCTACGCAGATAGATCGTGAAAAGCCATGTCATATCACATGATATCCGGACCTCAACGGACAGGCAATGATGTACTATCTAAGTACAATCACGCCCTAGAGCTACACGATAGATTGGAAAATATCATCTCATATCTCATCATATCTGTGCATGTATAATCTGGTCCCTAAAAGACAAAGTTGCCCGAGTACACAGCCCAAAGCCTCTTTGTGTACTTAGACGGGCCCCAAAAGCCTGTATCTCGTTTGTATCATCTGTATCTCAATATCAGTATCTCTGAATTCATCATACCACATACATATGTCATCCCATCTGTATCATTGCATCTGGAGAGGAAAGGTATTGTCTAATGATTTTAAAAACGATCATTATGCTCATATTCATATACCTTTGTACACATATACATAAACATATAATCTCATCCGAAATATCATTCGAAATCTCATTTCCTTTTTCATTTAAACATATCTTAAATCCGTTTTTCTTTTCTTTAAAAATAGTATCATGCATATTCAAAATCGGTAACCAAAATCATTAATCAAACACATTTCTCATAATAGATACCAAAATATAGATAAAATCCATTTATATAAAATCATTAAATCGAAGCCTTTAAAACCAATCTCGTAAACCAAACTTTACCATATTTTTAAATTATAATAAACTACAATGAAAATAAATTTTGTATATTCCACTTACGGTGACGATTGTCCGAACTCGAAATCGATAGCGTGCCGGGGCTTGATTCTCTTTCGTGGATCCTCCTAATTTAAGGAAATAACATCATTACTAGCTATAATCATGAATTATAACTAATATGCTTTCAAAACGACATTTATCTGTAATAAAATATTCTCGAATTCATAAAATTACCAAAATGCCCTCGACATCAAAATTCATCAAATTATCCTCAAAATTACATATTATCAAACTATCCCCAATTCCGATTACAAACATATCCACAAGTTTTGAATTTATGAAATTACCCCTAGAAAAATATAAAATTACCAAAATGCCCCTAACGACGTAAATTACTGAATTACCTCCGAAATCTCAAATTACCTAACTACCTTGATATGAAATTACCAAAATGTCCACCAATTTTAAAATTACAGAATTACCCCTAACGGTCAACGATGATCGGAACTCAATCAACAACGACGGGAAGCTCAGGTGAGTCCAATGGCAACGACGGTGACCTCCCACGCGCGGCGGCGATGACGGAACAAGCTCCCTAAAATCGTGAGCTTTCCGGCGATCAATCGGCGGCAATTCGACCGTTTCAGGTGACGGGGTTAGTCAGGAAATGATCGGGAAAGTTGAGGAACAAGATCTAAGTAGTGGCACGGCCTAATTCCGGCCAGATCAGCGGCAGGGAGAAACAGGTTTGGCCGTGGCTTTTCTATCTCGATCGTCGACGTTCTGGTCGGTTTTCGATGACAAAGACGGCAGGAATACAACCAGCGGCTCACAAGCTTCAGATCGGTACCAAGATCGTCGGTGGGGTGGCCGAAAATGCGAGATCAGGTCGGGTCGGGCGTGCGGATCCAGGTCAATGGTCAGCTTCTCTCTCTCTCTCTCTCTCTCTTTCTATTTTAGGAAAGAAAAAAAATACTCCTCTCTCTACTCTTTCCTTAAATAGAAACTTTTTTTTTTTGGGTCCATATGTTATAATGATTATTGCACCCCTTCCCTTGTTTGTAATGATTTCTCACTTTTAATTCATTTGCCTCACTGTATACATGTTTTATTTTTTTAAAAAAATCAAAGTTTCCAAAAAATACCATTTTACACATTGCTATATAAGTCTTAGACGTGTCCTTGCTCTTTTGGTTTTGGATAAGAGTACTAAGGATGGCAAAATCCAGATCCAGATCCAAATGTAGGTGCATCCAGATTCGGATGGCAAAATCCATATCCAGATCCGAATGTAGGTGCATCCAGATTCGGATCTAGATGCACCTACATTCAGATCCTTGGATTGATATTCTTATATTTGGATTTACATCCGAATCTGCAAAAAAATATATGGATTCAAACGTGGGTTATATCACACGGATTATGAGTAGATATCCCAAATATTCGAATTTGCAAAAATTAAAATATAATAATTTAAAATTCAATAATTTACCTAATAATATCAAATAAAATTAAATCATAATTCAACAATCAACAATTTAATGCCTAAAATAACATACAACACCCTAAAGTCACAAATAAAAATACCACAACATAAATCAAACATCAAGAATAACATAAATCTATGTCTAGCATCATCACAAATCCACAAATAAAATTATAAAAGTACCACAAATTCACAAAAAATGATGTGGATCCCAATATATTTCTTAATTTAATTTTAATTTCTATATTTTGTAATTAATCTTATTATGTTTTTTCATTTAACTTTTATATTTTTTCATTTGATTTTAATTTAATTAAAAAAATAATGTGGATCTGGATATTTTGTTTTCCTAATGCATTTGCATCCAGATTTCGATTCGGATCCGTGCAGATTCTAATTTTAATGATATGGATCCGTACTTTTTAATGTTCAGATTTGGATTTTTCTAAATTCCAATCTCCGAATCTTTGCAGATTTGAGCCGAATCCAAATATTTTTGCCATCCCTAGATAGGACAAAGATTTCATGCATGTCGAGATTAATATTTTGAAAGGCCAAAATTATATAATCGTAGCCTTTACGGTTAGAGTTGAAAAATATATCAATTTATGGAATTAACTTGTTGAAGTATTAGCCTCTTGCCGTCGAGATTTGTTTAAAAAACATTATTAAAATATTACATTTACTGGAGCCAAATCTTTTAAAAAAAGTTAAAAACTCTATTCTTAAAGCTAAGATTATAAGTACACATATATGTTTATGTAATGGCCATGGCTATCTTAGAGCTACTCTAAGGTAGAGCATGAATCATAACCACACATTCAAAGTGATAAATAGTAAAAAACGTATTATAACTTTAATAGTGTGGCTAAGAAGGGGTGCACTACCTTAGAGCATTCCAACATAGCCAAATCCGTATGTAATTTTCTTTCTTTTTTTTTTTAGGCTATAGGGCACCACCATTGGTCAAGACTCATGACTTATGGCTATCATTGCATGCGCATCCTTCTCCTTCGTTACTTCAAAACTAATTAAGCCACATTTTTATGATTTAGGTTGTGATTGAAACGCTAAAAGTAAGTTTTTTTTTCTTTAAAAGGTAAGGGGGGGTGGGCAAGCCCAAATCAATTTTTACCCCTTTTATCACCCCAAGGATCGAACTCGAGTCCACAGGAGTGTGAGGGGTGACAGCTACACTGCCAACGAACTCGACCACGCCCTTGGGGGCTAAAAGCAGATTATTTTATAAAATTAGTGTTTATTAAATTTCTTAAAAGCCATTTATTTCATAAGTTTCTCTATTTTGATGCCAACTTTTAAAAATATGAGGCGGGTTTCTTGTTAAATAATTGACTGTACACATTTAAATATATGTTATAATCTTATTATTTTAACAAAAAGATAATTATATCACATTTTTCTATAAACCATACTATAAAAGTTATAACCTTATCACATTACCACAATTACATATCAATTCTTATTTCATTAGATCTATGTATTATGCATGGTATAAATTTTATCATATTTTATGTAATATATTATAAGAATCATTAAAATTTTAATTAATTGAATTTCTTTTTTAACTTTATGTAAAATTGTGTGTTTTAAAAAGAAAGAAAGAAGCATTAAAATTTTTTATCAAATTTTATCTAAAAAAATTAACTTAAACTTATATCTATTCTGATTATTATACAAAGAAATAATATTTTAATTATATTTTTGTCAAGTGCATATACTATGCTTTTAAAGCTCACAACAATTACAAAAGCACAGTTACCGAACACTTAGTTATTTTTTGTTCAACAAATTGTTTCATCAATACAACATAAGCAACTAATTCTGTCAACCACATTGATTCTAAATTCGCCCTATGTCTTTTGGTGGTAACTCTTGGACCTATCACCGATGACCTTAGAATAGGACAACCTTTGGCGATCTTCCTGTTCATTATGCTTATACCCTCATTTGTTCTGTTAAAATCACATCATATCTCAATGGAAATCATGTCATCTTCAAATTTTGCACATTTGTGCCCACGTCTTATTGGACATTGGAAAAGGTTGAAATGGGTGAGAGAAAGTAGCTCACTTGGTTTATTGAGGAAGAAGAACAATAAAGATTATTTTCGAAATTAAATATGATATAAATAGATAGGGATTTGAAAAGGATAATAGAGGTGTGTTAATAGTATTTGCAAATGAATTTAATGAGTAGTTTGATGGGTTTAAATATCTCTAACCTTAAAGAACTAAGTAGAAATCAAATGTCAAACTCTTATCATTAAAATTTAAAGAAAATAAAAATTAACAACACTTATATTAAGAAACATAAAAAAACACTATAAGTTTTATTAAGATCCATAGCACTGACATATGACAATAATAGCAAATATATTAGCTATCCTACATGAAGCAAGCACAATATGAGTCTCAAACTTTGTTATACGTGAAAATTGCATCCACATATATATTACAAAAAATTATACATAATAATGAAAACCAATTTTACAGATACCGAGACATAGCGAAAGGAACTTCGAGAGAAAGCTCACAACTACATAAACTTAACCAAATAAACTCTTATAATCAGCACTAACTATATTAAAATGTAGAATCATAGATGGCCTTTGTAAGATGAAGCAAGCTACAAGAGCTTGATCATCAAGGACTAGTGGTTGCCAGCGGAATTGACGGCAACGAAGGCAGATTGAGCTCTGCAATATTGTGAATGCTGGGCAAGCTAGGAAGTGGGGAAAGTGTGAGCTTCGGCAGATTTGGCAGTGCTGGCAACGGTGGTAGTGCTGGTAAATTTGGCAATGGAGGCAAAGGTGGCAGTGCTGGTAAATTCGGCATTGGAAGCAAAGGTGGCAGTTGCAAAAGATGACGAGCCGCTAAGACGACATGGATGCTCGAAAATGAGAGAGTAATGATTAAGAAAACTAAGATGGAGAACTTAGAAGAGGACATTATTAGGAAATAAGATACAAGATTGCACTAGGACTTAGAGAAGAGAATGAATCAACTACAGAATGTTTAAAGAAAATTAGGCATGGTGTGGAGAATTTATAGGAGTAGACATGTAGAGGCTTTCATGTGTGTATATGCTTGGTTAGGGTGAAATTTAAGTATGACATGTTTAAACCCGTCGCACAGATTATTCCCTCACCCAAAAGAAAGAAATTTTCCGATACACCTGGTATATCGCATCAAATATATTTACAAACTAATAATAATAATAATAATAATAATAAAGTTATGTTTGTATTTAGGTTGAAAAATTATAATAAATCCATATTTTTATTCAATAAAAGTATAAAACTACATTTTGTATCAGATAATTTTGAAGTTGCTCTTTTAAATTAGTCCATCCTGTTACCTAATTTTGTGGGAGGACATGTAAGTCCTAATATTTCTTAAAATTGATCATTTAGGTCCTTTTTTCTTTTAATTCGACTAAGTAGTCATTACATACTTGACTGCTCAAAATTTTTATATGAAAACACTTTCGAGGTCATGTTAGCCGTTCAAGGATTAGTTTGTCATTGGTGAACTCTCGCCCTTGCATTCAATTGGGGCTCATTTTTTTAATTAAAAAATTTAAATATAGAGTAGAGATCTTCCATAATACCAGTAGGAGCAGATTTTTAAATTAATATTCGGTAGATTTTTAGTTAGACTACAAATATATGTTTTTAAAATCTGAGTCGAATTTAATCTTTTTTATGATTACTTCTACGCAATATGTGTGCTCTTAGTATACTTCAACATGAATATGACAGTTTTACAACCAATTTTTCCGGTTACCTAAACTGAGTTTGCGAGCGTCATGGAGCCACGATATCGAAGAATAATAATTACCTATAAATTGCAATCAGCATGTTTTTTCCAAGAAGTTGGCTGTGTATTCATTGAACGAGAAATTATATTCATTTTAGAAATATTACTCATTTTTTTTAAGGATTTTTTAATTATATTTTCTTCTTTAAGAGCATTCCTAT
The DNA here is from genome assembly GCA_030449905.1 of Luvunga scandens. NCBI lineage: Eukaryota > Viridiplantae > Streptophyta > Magnoliopsida > Sapindales > Rutaceae > Luvunga > Luvunga scandens. The sequence continues at coordinate 238,470 of JASUUG010000209.1, forward strand.
TTAAAGAATAAAGTTTTTTTTTTAGACTTAACTTGTTTAAGAAATATAACTCGTATAAGGAAAAAATTACCTCTCCTATACGAAATAATAATAGGTAAATACTTATTTAGTTATGATATTTTAATTTAAGTGCTCGTTTAGTCCCTATATTTTAAAAAACATCTTAAAACATCCTTATATTTAAATATATTATATTCTTATCGTTACTTTTTCTTTCTTTTTACAATAATACTTTTCCACAATATTTTTTATGTTAATTAATTGATCTATAAAAAATAATTAGTAAATTAACCAATAATTATTTATTGACAAATTAACTAATAAATATTAGTTTCAAAAAATAGTATTTTTTGTAGCTATGTAACAATCTTACTAATTATTATTTATAAATAAATTAATATCAGCCAACTTAAAGCAATGTTTTGACAATCTTAGAATAATTAATTTATAAAAAATTAATTTACTAGAACAATCCTAAAAGTAAAATAATAATATAAAATTTTGTGTTAATTTTTCTATTACTTTTAAGATTAGTTTGATAAATTATCATTTTTTTAAAATTTTGTGTTAATATTATTGCAAGAGTATTACTGTAAAATGGAAAGAAAAATAAGGGTAGGAATATAACATATTTAACAACATAAGTGTCTTGAGATACTTTTTTTTTTTTAAATATAGGGGCTAAACGGATATTTAATTTAAAATATAGGGATTAAACAAGTATTTACTCAAAAAATCACTATATAGAGAGATTAGATTCACTTATTTGTATAACACAATACTCAATTTTCTATATAAGTAGACAATTTTTAGTGTAAGAGAAACGATTGGCCCATTTAGAAATTGAGTGTTATTGATTATTGGGATTTTTTATGTGAGGAAAATGTTAAAGTGATTGTAATAATTTTTCATATAGTAGTTTTTTCTTTTGTTGCTCTCGGCCGTCATGGTTTTTCTTCCATATAAGAGTTTTCTACATAAACTTTTGTATTATGTGATTAGTTTTATTCTCTAAGTATTTTCTATTTATTATTTACTTAATATTTTTTACTTGTAAAATCCTAGGTGAGAAAAATTCCCTAACAATTGAGAATTAGGAAATGAATCATCAATTTTAGTTCTTGTTTAGTTTTTATTTTATTTTATTTTTATTTTCATGATTTAATTTCTCCAAATCTAGATCTTTTGCTGTGTCGTTATGATTATTTTTATTTGTGGTAGTAGGATATGTTGTGCAACAGATGATTTTGTGAACGTGGGCAAAGGCCAAAAAAAAAGAAGCATAATATCATTACAGTATTAAACTTTATATATACGTCCTTTTCTAGATGCAAATCTTATTTTATTAAAATTGAAAAAATATTGTGAAAAAGGAAAATTGCTTGAGAAAGAAAATAAAATAAAAGAAAAACAAGGGAGGGAGCCGTCCGCATCAATAACTATTTAGCACTTCTTTAATTAATTAATTGAATTTAAATTTTGTTGGCAACTTTTTATTAGTTATATTATTATTTTTATAATTTGCATGGTTTAGCCAAATATTTTCGTTAAGAAACTCTAATTGATCGATCCAAATGAATCTGACATGAGACTACCATACGATAAACTATAGTCTGACTAATTCCAGATCCCTTTTTGTTTATGTGTGTACTTGAGTCTTTGTAGGATTTGACGAGCAATAGCAAACATACAAAATAGAATTTATAAAGACAATACTTATAACCAAATGTTGCCGCAGATATTCAAAGACAGGAGAGCAATTATTCCAAGAATGGATGATGACAAAGAAAGCACATGCCTCGTGATATTACCCGTGACGTTTTAGTTGAACTTCCTTCAAAATACTTTTTTGTCAAATTCAAGATAGTCTGCCATGAGTGGTTTGATATAATCTCTCATCTTCCGAACTTTGAAGAGATGCGCGTTCAACTACAGATATTAAAAGCTGTCGTGGTCCTCCCTATGCCTCATTCAGACTACAAGAAATAGTAGTTTACGTGACTGCTAATTTACCGTTATACAAGCGCTTTTCTGACCGCCATATGATGGCCGTCGTGACTGCAACAAATGAAACACGTGGAAAAGGTAAGTCTTTGGGGCATTTAGAATAGCATCAGTTAACTCCATATCCGTAACAATGAAACTTATATATGAAACAGCAACGTCAAACATGAAACTGGGTAAAAAAAGAAAAAATTTAGGGAGCATTTAGAATATGAAACTTTAAACTTCAAAAATGCAAGTGATCAATCCATAATATGAAACATGACATTTATACATAATACAAAGAATAAAATATATGTTATACATAACGTAAATATGCAACGATGGACATGAAACACGAGTGATATGAAACATAAAACGTAGAACGCTAACACTGTAACTGTAAATGTTAGATATGCAAAATCATTCCTTGTGAGGAAATTGGTTTTGTAAAGCATCATGTGTATAATGTTTTGTCGATCTCAATTAGTGATATTTATATAAGTTTCTTAAACTCTTTGAAAGCACATGTGAACAGATAATTAATTTAGTATTGAGTAAAACCGATCAGGTGAGTGCAAATATGATTCATGATAATTCAATGTATATAAACTTATCAAAGTCGTGATGCATTGAATAAGAAGAGGTAATAATGTTGCATGCCTGTCTATGTTAATAAATTTCAATAATGAGTGCAAATCAAACTCTAATTTTGCATAAACTACGAACCCCAAATCTTAAAATAATATGATTTTCACAAAATGTAATTAAGAGAAGATGTTACCTCGATCCATAAGTGATCTCTTGAATGAAATTGACTGCAGAAAATAAAAAATGATGAAAAACATGTTTCATTCTCTAGACCCTTAGTTTTTGACATATTGTTCTAGATGGAAAAAAAAAAGTATCATTATATTTTTTTACATAGAGAGGACCAATTTTAACATAACACCACTATTATCCACTTTCTGTCAAATTAGGTAGTTATTAAACTTGTTTCAAAACAACTTTGAGGTTTAGTAACACAATCTATCGTACATATTCACTACCTATGAGCATATTTAATAATGAAATGGTTAAAATCATGTTATATATGGCCTCTAATGTGGTCAATTACGGATGCATCTCTATATTTGTTACCACATCTCCTCGAGTTCAGAACCAAGATGTTGAGCCACTTGTAGTAACTAAAACTTCTTTTATAGTAAACATGTTTGTCCCTGATATTGAAGAAGAGGTGTTATTACAAACAATATCATTACAACAACGTTACTCTCCACTCCACGACAACAATGACACCATTGATGACAATGGCATTATGCTAATGGATGTTAAAGAAAAGGTGTTACGACTGACAATGTTGCTAGAAGTTCCTTGGATAGTGAGGAGAGTTGACAAGGTACATACTTATTCTAATGAGGTGTTGCCTAATAGTGTTTGTCAAGTAAGGAGCTAGGTGGTTGGTCATATTATTGCAGACAAATTTATGTAGGAAAAATGGATATACATACTGAATAACATCAGAGTAGACATACAGTAAAAATATAGTGTTCAGTTAATATATTGGCAGCCATATTAGGTCAAAGAAGTTGGTCTTAAAATAGTACGAGGGAACCTTATAGAATCGTACAGCTTACTTTCCAAATACTCTCATGTTTTAACCAAAGCAAATGAAGGTACAGTTGCTCACCTCTAGTGGGATGGAAATGATAATTTTTTATCCTACTTTATAACTCTTGGATCTTCTATCAAGGTTTTCATGCAGTGCATCACGATCCTCACTTTCTTAAAAGGTAGAATCATGTAAGAACTATTAAACACGTAACAGGGCGAATAAGGATATCCAAACTTACTTATGCCTAGTGGTGCCTTAGTGAGGATTTAGATGCTATCACCACTGAAGTCCCCGTAAAAGCGAATACAATGAAGATGTAACCTTTGAATCCTGTATGTCATTAGAATCGTGTTAATGGGCATGATTGTCAGCTATAATAGATTCATTGTAAATGGAGTTTTACTGCTCATGTGTTTTGCTCATGATGTCTTGAGGCTCCTATAATTCCTCTCGAATCGGCAGCCCATTGATTATAGGTTGATATTGTATAAAATACATAAAAAATGAGGAAATCATTGGAAAGCTTATCGAGCTTCAATGATGTTTTAAATTTTGTATATAATGTATTGAATGATACCTACATTACGAACCCATCTTGGGATGTATGGCACGTGATCCTCCATAGTTTTCTAATAATTTTTTACCTTCTCGTTTGCATCTTACTGGATGATTTGTATAACATTACCATGCTGTAAATGTTATAGTGCATTTCATGCACTAGTTTTGCATTGTTTACTCCCTTTAATATCAATGTTTTGCACTTAATAATTGTGATTTACTTGTGTTTTATTTTTGTAGGTGCAATTCTATTGATTGGTGCTAAATTGAGCTACAAGATGATGTTTGAGGATGAATTGACTTCCTAGAGAAATTCTCAATTTCAGAAGAAGTTTGTTGATAAGGCGTGGAGCGCGCTATCAATTGCGGACTTGACTTTTTTATTTTAACGTGTTTGTATATTTTTGTTACTTTTGTAATCTTAAATTTAAATTTTAGATAATGTTTTAGATAATATTTTAGATATTAGTATCTTTATCTTTTTTAAGAAAACTATAAAAAAGGTAGATAAAGAAGGATTGGGATTGAATTTGGATGATCAATTACTTTTATTTTTTTTAGGGTTTTCTCTCTTCTCCGTGAGGAACTAAACTCAATTTTTCTAGTTGAAGGATTAATGAAGCTTTGATTCACCAATACTGTGAGATCTTTCTTGTGCTTTTAATTTTTTTATTGCCTTTTTGGGTATTTGTTTATTCTTTGAATTATTGTCATGATTATATTTGTTAATTAGATAATTGGCCACTATTTACTTATCAATTTAATCTACCGCCAATTGAAAGATTTATCGTCTGAAGATTTTGATGCTAGTGGCAAATAACATAGTAGTACGTTATGTTATGAGAATAAACAATCTAATTTAAATGAACCATCGTATGTGTTTATTAATTAGGACTTGGGTCCTTCTAATTTTCAGGCTGTCAATTGATTAAATCCTATGATTGTATTTAGGGTTGTCTATTGATTAGGGAAATAACCAACGGTCGTACCTTGGTTATCGATTAATTAAGGAGAGATTAGCTATTAGAGTTTCTCAGTAGCCATAACCGGTCTATTCATAAGCAATCATGATTTATAGTTATATCGATGATCAATAATCGAATCAAAGCTGAATTAATTCATTCAACCAGAGTTTTCCCATTCTGAATTACATTTTTAATTTGCATTCTTATTATTTTAATTTGATTTTCATTATTGTCAACAATCCCCCAATTTACGTTTTCATTTTAAAAAGGATTAATAATTACCAGTCTCTGTGGATACGACCCTACTCAATTACTATACACAATCTTATTTGTAATAGGTTTTTATATTTGCTAGCTTCGACACCCATCAAATTTTGGTGCTGTTGCCGAGAATTGGTGTCATTTATTTAATCCTTTTTACGTTTTACTTGGTTTATGGTTCGTTTTCTTCTCGCATGTGTACACTTTCGTTTGATCCGAAATTGAGAAGACACATCTGGGCCGAGAAAAGAGCCAAGCGAGATCAGCAACAATCCTCGTCGCCTTTGCTTTTTGAAATAGATACAGTGCTTAATTTTGTTGAATCATCTAGCGATTCAGAAGAACAAGTTATGGATAGAGCTGCGACTGCAAAAAGAACTCTTGGAGAGTTAGTTGAACCATATTTGAATCAACAACCACTCTGCATTCAATATGCGGACTTGGAGGTAAATTTTGAATTAAAATCTGGTCTTATTCATTTATTACCCAAGTTTCACGATTTTATAGGTAAAGATCCTCATAAACATCTCAAGGAGTTTCATGTTGTGTGTTCGAGCATGAGGCCTCAAGGTGTAACTGAAGAGTATATTAAGTTGCGAGCTTTTCCTTTCTCTTTAGATGGGCTAGCTAAAAATTGGTTGTATTACTTGCCTCCTGGATCAATTACAACATGGAATGATTTGAAAAGCAGTTCCTCGAAAAGTGTTTTCATGCTTCAAGAGCCGCTAACATCAGAAAAGACATTTGTGGTATCAGACAACTTCTTAGGGAGATTTTGTATGAGTATTGGAAGCGATTCAAAGAATTGTGTGGCAGTTGTCCTCAGCATTAGATTTCTAATCAACTTCTTATTCAATACTTTTACGAAGGATTATCATTGATGGATAGGAGTATGATAGATGCTACTAGTGGAGATGTGTTGGTGAACAAGACCCTTACTCAAGCAAGGGAGTTGATCTCAAACATGGCTGCCAATACGCAACAATTTGGCAACAGATAAGATCTCAATTCCAGGAAAGTGAATGAGATAAGTACTTCTTCTATTGATCAACGTTTAGATAAACTTACCTCTTTTTGTGAAAAATTTTGTTGTAGGTAATGTGCAACAGGTAAAGAAATGTGGCATTTGTTCCAATATGGGTCATTCGACTGATTTGTGTCCTATACTTCAAGAAGAACCCTTCAAACAAGCCAATGCAGTTGGAGGATTTCCGGGCATGCCTTAGAGGAGATATGATCCTTATGCACAAATGTATAACCCAGGATGGAAGGATCATCCTAACTTCAGCTGTGGAGTTAGGCCGTTGGGATTCCCACAACAATACCCGCAAAGACAACAATTTCAACATGTTTCTCCACAGTCAAATTCCAAGTCAACTATGTCTCTTGAAGAAATTGTTAAATCACTTGCAACTAACACTCAACAATTTCAGCAGGCAACTACAACAAGCATTCAAAATTTGAAGAACCAAGTGAGCCAACTGGCGACTACAGTGAGCCTTTTAGAGTCTCAAGTATCAGGGAGATTACTTCACAACCGGAGGTGAATCCAAAGTAAAATGCTAGTGCTGTCATCCTTAGAAGTGGGAAGGAGTTGCAAGAGCCTAGCAAGAAAGTGACAAAGCACTTGGAAAATGAGCTTGAGAATGAGGAATTGATGCCTCAATCTCAATATGCGCAACCCAGCAAAGCGCAACCCCTATCTATGGTGATACCTCCTATTTTTCCAAGTCGGGTTTGCAAAATCCAAGACGGAAGAACAAGAGAGAGACATCCTTGAGACATTTCGCAAGGTTGAGGTAAATATTCCTTTATTAGATGCTATAAAACAAATACCTCCCTATGCTAATTTCTTAAGGAACTTTGCACCTCCAAGAGGAAGTTGAGAGGAGATGAAAGAGTTCACATGGGGGAAAATGTTTCTGCTGTTCTTTAAAAGAAACTACCTCCTAATTGCAAGGATCCAGGTATTTTTATTATCCCTTGCAAAATTGGTAGTGTTAGAGTTGAGAATGCTATGTTAGATCTAGGAGCTTCTATTAATGTCATGCCTCATTCCATTTATTCATCTTTGAATGTTGGTCCATTGAAAGAAACTGATGTGATAATTCAACTAGCTGATAAGTTTAATGCATATCCTGATGGGGTATTAGAAGATGTCTGAGTTCAAGTTAATGAATTGGTGTTTTCTGCTGATTTTTATATACTTGATATGGAAGAGGATAACTTCTCTAATTCTATTCCAATTTTGCTAGGAAGAACCTTTCCTAAGACTGCTAAGACTAAAATGGATGTACATAAAGGGACTCTTACTATGAAATTTGATGGAAAGGTTATAGAGTTCAATATGAATGATGCCATGAAATATCCTAGGGATGAATATTCAGTACTTTGTGGATGTTATTGATCCTTTAGTGCTGGAAGTTTTTGATTTGGATGTTAAAGATTCATTAATAGCTGCTTTAAACAACAGCTTAGGCCTCAAAGAATTGCAAAAAGATGAAAGAGAGTTTTTTTTAAATTCTGCATTGCAAGAGATAATCTTTGAATTAAATTTTTTGGGAACTTTAACTCCTAATGTGTCTTGTATTGAATTACCTGCCTCTCATGCAAAACTTCTTTCATCTATTTTGCAGGCACCGAAAATAGAGCTTAAACTGTTGCCGAGTCATCTAAAGTACCTATTTTTAGGAGATGGTGAGACACTTCTGGTGATCATCTCTTTAAAGCTTAGTGCTTTAGAAGAAGAAAAGCTTATTGGAGTGCTGAAAGATTGCAAAAAGGCTATTGGATGGACAATTGCTGATATGAAAGGGATAAGCTCATCCACATGCATGCATAGAATACTATTAGAGGAAGATGCCAAACCTTCGATACAAGCTCAACGCCGTTTGAATCCACTCATGATGGAAGTAGTGAAGAAAAAGGTTTTGAAACTTCTCGATGCAGGTATAATTTATCCAATTTCGAATAGCAAATGGGTAAGTCCGGTACAAGTGGTGCCAAAGAAAACTCGTATAATAGTTGTTGAGAGTCCCGATGGTGAGTTAGTATCCACCCGAGTTCAAAATGGGTGGAGGGTTTGTATTGATTTTAGAAAGCTTAATTCACTCACTATGAAGGATCATTTTCTCATTCCTTTTATTGATCAGATGCTTGAAAGGTTGGCAGGAAAATCTCACTTTTGTTGTCTTGATGGTTATTCAGGTTTTCATTAGATATTAGTTGTGCCTGAAGATCAGGAGAAGACTACCTTCACATGCCTCTTTGGAACCATTACGTACTGTCGTATGCCATTTGGTCTTTGCAATGCACCCGCCACTTTTTAGAGGTGTATGGTCAGTATTTTTTTAGACTATATAGAGAATATCATAAAGGTATTTATGGACGATTTTACAGTTTACGCTGATTCTTTTGATGATTGCCTATACAATCTGAAGAAAGTGCTTGAAAGATGTATTGAAACAAATCTTGTCTTGAATTATGAAAAATGTCATTTTATGGTAGATCAGAGTATTATTTTGGGTCATATAGTCTCTGCTAAAGGAATTAAGGTAGATAAAGCTAAAATAGATGTCATTAAATCTTTATCTTATCCTACATGTGTTCGGGAAGTTCGTTATTTTCTTGGTCATACAGGTTTTTATCGACGCTTTATCAAGGATTTTTTGAAGATAGCTCAACTTTTTTGTAAGCTTCTTCAAAAAGATATGGCGTTTGATTTTGATGAGGCATGCAAGGCAGCATTTGATAAGCTTAAAGAGCTATTGACTTCAGCTTTAATTATACAGCCACTTGATTAGAACCTCCCCTTTGAGGTAATGTGCGATGCCAGTAACTACGCTGTTGGTTCTGTTCTTGGACAAAAGGTTGGAAGAGCTACTCGTGTGATATATTACGCCTCAAGGAAACTTGATAGTGCTCAGTACAATTACTCAACAACGGAAAAAGAACTTTTAGTTATTGTTTTTGCTTTAGAAAAGTTCCGTTCATATTTATTGGGTACTAAAGTGATTGTTTATTTTGATCATGCAGCTCTTAGATATTTGCTTGCCAAGAAGGAAGCGAAATCGAGACTCATCCGCTGGATCTTACTTCTTCAAGAGTTCAACTTGGAGATCCGTGACAAGAAGGGAGTAGAGAACTTGGTTGCAGACCACCTTAGTAGATTGACCTCGAGTGAAGAAACAGCGCATTTGAAAGATGATTTCCCAGATGAGCAACATTTTGTAACTCAAGGTATGGTTCCTTGGTACGCTGACATTGTCAATTATTTAGTTACAAGAATACTACCTAGTGATCAAATGAGGGCTCAAAAAGATAAGATTAAGAGTGATGCTAAGTATTATGTTTGGGATGACCTGTACTTATGAAAACATTGCTCTGATCAAGTAATTAGAAGGTGCGTATCTGAATATGAACTTCTTTCTATTCTTCAATTTTATCATTCATATTCATGTGGAGGTCATTTTGGTCCCAAAAGGACAGCATCAAGGTGCTAAAGTATGGTTTATTTTGGCCTACTTTGTTTCGTGATTCATATATGTTTTACAAGTCGTGTGAGAATTGTCAAAAGATGGGTAATTTAAGTCATAAGAATCAAATGCCATTTACCCCTATTCTTGTGTGTGAAATATTCGATGTTTCGAGCATAGATTTTATGGGATCCTTTCCGTCATCTTTTGGCAATATTTACATTCTTTTAGCCGTGGATTATGTTTCTAAATGGGTAGAGGTTAAAGCCACTTGGACTGACAATGCGAAAGTTGTTGTAGATTTTGTCAAGTCTCATATTTTTGCTAGATTTTGTGTACCGAGAGCGGTGATAAGTGATAGAGGCACTTATTTTTGTAATCGGATGGTGGAGGTTTTGTTCAAGAGATATCATTTCGAATATCAAACAGAGAAATCAAGTCTATCCTCGAAAAGACGGTTAATCCAAATCGAAAGAATTGGAGCTTGTGACTTGATGATGCATTGTGTGCATATCGCACCGCGTATAAAACCCCCATAGGTATGTCTCCTTACCGTTTAGTATTTGGTAAGCCTTGTCACTTACCTGTAGAACTTGAGCACAGAGCGTATTGGACGGTTAAACAATGTAATATGCGGATGGATGAGGCGGGAAAGCGGAGGAAGTTGCAGCTGCAAGAGTTGGAGGAGATTAGAAATGAATCTTATAAGAGTTCGCAACTTTACAAGGAGAGGATGAAAATATTTTATGACAAAATGATTTTGACAAAAGTGTTTTCTGTTGGTCAAAAAGTTCTTCTTTTTCATTCTAAACTTAAACTTTTTCCGTAAATTACACTCGATGGGTTGGACCTTTTATTGTTACTAATGTTTTTCCTTATGGTGCAGTCGAGATTCAAGGTCTGACTTATGACAAAATTTTTAAGGTTAATGGTTATCGCTTAAAACCTTTTTATGAAGGTTTTTCAGTGAATATTGTGGAGAAAATGGCCCTTGAGAACCCCATTTATGGAAATTGAGGCATAAATGTGTCTAGCCGAAAGCATAAGACAAAGACGCATTTTGGGAGGCAACCCAAAGGATGTGATGTTTATTTCTAATTTATTATTGCATTTTTTTTATTTTTGGTTTTGATTTAGGTTGTTTAAATAATATCTATGCTTATTTTGGTTAGAAGGAAATTTTTTGTTAAGGCGTACCCACACTTTAACTAATAAGTACTTCTGCCTTTAATTTATTACCGTAGGTATTAAGGCGTGCCCATGCTTTAAGTAATAAGTACTTCTGCCTTTAATTTATTATAGTATGTATTAGGGCTTGCCCATATGCTTAATAAAAAAACAATTCTGTAATTTTTGGTGTCTCAAGAATCTATTTCAGCATTTAATTTTTATTTTTAGTTTTATTCTTTTATTTAATTTCTTTGAAAAAAAAAATACTGATTTTGTGCTTCAATTTTCAGCAACCCTAAAGCTACATCAATCCCACGAGCTCCAACCGACCACAACCCGTGCATGCTATCCGCGCTCAGATCCGCTCCACCAACTGCTCAGATCCGCTCCACCAGCCGTTCAAATCTGCTTTAGATGTCGCGATCCAAACCCAGTCCCGTTCCAGCCGCGCGCAACTCGCTGTTGTGCAAATTTTATTGAACTCGCAAGTGCACGAATCTATTGTAGAATAGATTAATGGTGACGAGTGTCGATCCCACGAGGAGGTGGATTTTAATTATGTGTAGAATAAATTTTCTGAGTTGGTGGTTGGATTTATAATGAAAATGATGTAGGCTATCAATTAATTTAAATTAAAGTGGTAGGAATAAACTATTAAAATGAAATGCTTGGATCTCCGGATCTGTACTCAACATGCACCATCGGCTTAATATTCATTATTAGTACCAATTAAATCATGAAGGGGGAACTTCCACTCATCATGAACCACACTCTAATAGATATGGTGCTAAGGGCTTCCGTGCCAAATAAGAATAACCTTGCCAGGGAGGCGGTTATTCCAAGTACCGATATCCGCACAAGATTATTACTATCTGTCTACGAAAAGTCAAAACAACCACATAAATTAAAGGGGAAGAAAAAGTAAATTTACCAAATTAAGCCCATGGAGCATGTTGAGACTTCACCTTCAACCCAAGCTTGAAAGGAAATTAGCCACTCATATTTGAACTAGGGGTAAAATGGGAATTTTATTAAAATACGTAGAAAATACAAGATGGAGATGGAATTAGAGAGAATGGAGTCCAAAAATGGATTCAGGGCTGCCAAATTAGGGGGGGGAGCCCCCTTTTTATAGATACACTGAGTAAATCATGGCCATCGGATTAAAACAATTTGGACGCTCAGGATTGCGCCACGTGGCAAGTTCCTATTGGATGGAACACATCATCAGGGCTGTTATTCTGTGTATATGCATGTACCGTACACACGTTTTTTCGATCCACTAATATTCTGCCACGTCACCGGTCAGCCTTTTTGCTCCAATAGGATCATGACACGTCATCAGTCAACGCCACATCATCGCCAATGCCCACAAGCGGTCAATGCCACATCATTCGTCCAATCAAATGTTGTCACGTCATCATACAGTGCCGCGTCATCGTACAGTGCCACATCAAAGATACTGATATAGGTGAAGCGATCGTGTGAGCAGTGTGTACAGTATCGTATATATCAACCGTACCGTATGTGTGAACAGTACCGTATATATGAACAGTACTATTTTTCTTTTTATGCTCCTCCTAAAGTTTTTGACTGTCCTGAGTTCAAAAGTGTTGTCCGTTTTTTTATCTGATCTCTCGTTTATTGTGAAATGACCATGATATCCCCTAAAATACATAAAATACTTAATTAAAATAAAACATACATAATTAAATTACAAGGGACTTAAAGACATAAAAATAGGGATGTTAGTGAGACTTGAAGTGTACAATGATGATTTTCTCCATTATAAATACACACTTTCTAGTACTCAACACACCCCCCAACCAGCTTGTTGCTAGTCCCTAGCAATTTGAGCGAAAAACAAAATCGAAACAAATATTTTTTTTTTATATCTCTGTGGTATTTATTCAATCGACTAATGATAACAATCAAATAAAAGTATAAGCATTATCTCAGATCTAAAGAAATATCATTCCCACATCAACTCTCCACATGAATCGGTTTAGAAAACTTTGTCACAACTTTAGTAATCGAGTCACTTTTAAGAATGACATGCAAACCCTAAAATCTCACCTGGTAGTAGTAATACGCTCACAAAGAAATTAAACCAAAAAATAATCACTCCAGTGAATGGTAAATTGAGTGAAAATAATAAAGAAGAAATATCACACACTCTCACCAAGGTGACAAAAATATGCCCTCAACTTAGAAATATTACGATTTTAATTTAAAAATGCTAATCAAACCAATACATTTATCATCCTTTTTTTTTTTTTTTTAGTATGCATTACCACATCTTTTCAACCCATATAAATAGTTTCCATTTCAGACTATAGTTCCCTAAAATCAAGAAGGACTTTTATTAGGACGTAACGTAGGCTAGGGACGTGGCTAACAAAGAAAAGATAATAGGAAAAACAAAATATATGTTTGAAAAATAGAGAACTTTGGAGATTGTAAGGTGCTTTTCACTTGATTTTTTTTTATTATTTTTTTTTATTTGTAAACATTTTTTTTCTTTTGTTTCTTTTTCTCTTTTTTTTTTTAGCACCTTTTTTTTTTGTGAATGCAAAATTATCTCTATTTTCAAACATAAATGGGTGGTGAGAAATACAAAATATAAGGTGATACTCCACATTGGAGTTGGACAAGATAATAGGTTGCCAAAGAAAAAGTCTTTATTTTTACTTTATTATTATTATTTTTTATTTTTTTTTATGGCTCAAAGGGGTTAACTATGGATACATATTAATAGGGTTGGCTAGAAAGGCTCAAACGGACCAAAGATGGCCTTTCTGTCATCTTTTAAGGTTTTAAATAATCTTCCATATCTACTAGTTAGATAGATCTTCAGATGTTGCAACATACATTTTAGTTTTTTTTTTTTTTTTTTTTGGAGATAATGTATAAAGCAATAAACTGCTAAGCTGAATGAAGAATGGGCAAAAAGGGTTACTCTCCAAGAAAAATGACAGGCTCAAAAACTCACTTGGAAATTATTATGACATGTGCATTCTTTCAAGCAACTTATATTTGTCTCCAACATCAACATGTAGAGTAACAAACATGGTGTAACATAACTAAAGACCAAAGATAATACAAATACTAAAATTTGAAAGTTATCATGTCATCTAATTATGAAAAGATCACACAAAATGCCTTTTTTTTTTTTTTTTTTAATAAGAAGATGCGTTTCTAGAGTCACTGCACTCCATATTCAGCCATCTTCGACTCAAAAGATTTAACCACAGTTAGTTTCTAAAATAAAAATTAGTAAAAACTACACTAAGATTGAGATATTCCACAATTGTCAACTATTCCCTCCCCCCAACCTGAACGGAACATTGTCCTCAATGTTTGAAAGAAAATAGGGTTTAGAAGACATCACCTGAGTGCTGTATCACAGAAGAAAATATTTACAAGCGGAGAGTTAAATCTAATTTGCACTTCTTATTACGGCTACTGTTACCATCATTAGTTGGCCATTCCAGCACAAGGGTCTTGAGATCAATTAACTCGTTAGCAGTATGAGCACAAATAAAGATTTTTTTCGCTGTTAAAGGGATGAAATGATTTTTTATTGCATGGTTAAGAAATGCGATGAAGCCATCATAAAAGTTATTGACATTTAACAAACCGATGGGTTTCTGATGAATGTTCAGATGGGCTCAAGATGCTAATGTGATTAGTGCCTCTAGAGTTGCAAGATCTCTTGGTAGGAAAATAAAAGCATCAGCATGATTTAGCATTTCAATTATTCTTTCTTGCATACCTGAGACAACTAACTCTTCTCCAGTTGGTGAGTTAGACATACAGGCCAACGGTTTGAGGCTTGGGATGATGCCTAACACTTGGCTCCTCCGAGATAAATGACTTCCGAGACTAGTTTTGATAACCCTCGGTCACCTCCTCCATAAATCGATGCAAATTTCTTTCTGCTATGCGTTGACCAAGATCGATGGCTGCCTTAATGAACTCTTTATGTTTGCCATAGTTAAATCCAGAGAGCACACAAATGTTCTTGAATTGTTTATTGGGAGTAGGTGCCATTGGGATGCTTTTCAAAAATAATTTGTGAGCCTAAAAGAAAATGATCATATATCAAGGATCTTGGTGACAATGATTTACAGCTGTATAGGAGGTAGCATGTCTATGTCAATTAACGCGTAAAACACATGGCTCGAGAGTCAAAAAGGAAATATTAAAAGAAAAAGCACTCAATTATTAAAGACAATAATGCAATTGATAAAAAACAACGGTGAAATAAAACAAAAGAAAGTAAAACAACGATAAAAGGATATTTACAAGTAGTTGTGATTGTGGCTCACATCTTCCTCTCG
Organism: Luvunga scandens; assembly: GCA_030449905.1. Lineage (NCBI taxonomy): Eukaryota > Viridiplantae > Streptophyta > Magnoliopsida > Sapindales > Rutaceae > Luvunga > Luvunga scandens. Next base: position 253,840 of record JASUUG010000209.1, read on the forward strand.
GTTTTACGCCCGTAAACGACTTGAACGCCTCTATGGGTCGAGGATAGGCTTCCCATCCAGTTTTCTTATAAAGCGCAAACAGGTCGTTTATAGTCGATTCCCAAGACTATATCGGACACGTTCTTTCCGAAATAATGGCCATAATCGGAGAATTCTTTGTTTTATGCGTATCCACCTGGGATGCGTTTCAAGAGACAAAAGGATATCATCCAATGACTCTTTATTCAAGTCATCCCTAATGAATTGAATCTTATCTTCCTGTTATCGACATCATTCCGAAAGAACAAGGATTTTTATCGCATTTCATCCTGGCACACTTATGACAATTAACATGAAGTTTTTCAGCTCTTCGTTTTCTCGAGTAATTTCCTTTACCGCAACCAGGCATGTATGCAATAAATTTAGGAGGTAACTCACCTGCCAAACGTACCTTAGCCTCGATTAACCAACGGATGTCAGCAGGGATGTTATATTTCATAAGCAATCGCATGCGTTCGGACCGAGCTTTATAGATCATAAGGAGGGCATTCTGAGGAAGTGAAGGAAATCACTTGTGAAGCTTTGCTAGAATTGTGTTTCTGTCCATACCTTCTTCTCAGAATATTAGTTATTATGGGAAACTAAAGTAACCGACTTTGATTGTCACGGAGTACCGTTATCCGCCACTTATACGGGAAAATAAATCAAAACACACTAAATAAAGAAAATCAAATCTGTAAAATCGAATCAAACACGAAAGTGAACAAAATAAGAAAACACACAATAAAAAGAAAAATGAACTTACATTCGTCCTCTTATTGAGTTAACCTCGAGCTCTAATTGGAAGTTATATATCCCATTTTCTATTCCTCTGAGTTGTCTTTCTAGATCTTCAACCTGGGATACCAACTCTGGAGGTTGTAGCTTCCAAATACGATGTGTTTTGTAAAATCGTATCTGGCTTCTCAGATGAGATCGTATACGTTGAAGTTGTCTGAGATGTTTCAAGAGGATCTGTCTAATTGAGGCATACATAATTAAAAGTGATAAAAGAAAATTGAATGATTAAATAAACACACTTTCACACAAATTTAAATCACCAAAAAGAAGAAATAAATAAGAAAAAGTCTCAATTCAAGTTTGACGGGTCACTCAAATCGATTTCGGTGTCATTTTCATGTGGTTGGTACTCTAGATATGACTTTAATCTTTGACCATTAACCTTAAAAGTTACACCGTTCTTTGGATCCTTAATTTCAATTGCTCCATGTGGAAAAACAGTATGAACTATAAAGGGACCAGTCCATCGAGAGCGTAACTTACCTGGGAATAGGTGCAAGCGAGAATTGAATAAAAGTACTTTCTGACCTGGTGTGAAAGATCTTCTCATAATGTGCTTGTCATGAAAGACTTTCATTCGCTGTTTGTAAATTTTGGAATTTTTATGCATCATTACGAATTTCTTCAAGTTCGCCGCTTGTGATTTTCTTTCTAAGTTAGCTTCCGCATGTCAAAGTTGAATTTTTCTTGGCCCGCCCCAGATGCGCAATGCTCAAGTTCTGGTGGTGATTGTGATGATGGACTCAGTTTCTTCTTTGATGGTACTAGTTGTTCCACTCTTGACTTCCATTTGTTAATGTCTATGGATGGTGCTGAATCGAGTAAGGCGTTAACTTCATCTATTGATCTGTCAATATCAAAATTCAAACCAAAGTGAGTTAAACATGTTTGTAAAGGTCATCACTAAGATTTGAAAGAAAAGTATTATCAACTAATTCTTCGATTAAATCCACATCAACAATTTCATCATCTGATTGGGATGTTGTTTGGCGATGTTGAAGATATTTAGCTCCATCGTAATATTGCCAAAGGACAATCGCATATTTCGATCTGCATTGAATGTGAGCATCGGCGATTGCCAAGAAAGGTCGCCCTAAGATAATGGGGATCCGCTTCCTCAATCCTCGGATCTGGTTGAGTGTCAATTACGATGAAATCTACAGGAAAATAAAACTTATCTACCCGTATAAGCACGCCCTCCACAATACCACGAGGTTTTTCATGGACCGTCTGCAAGTTGTAACACCACAGGTTGGAGTTGGGTGTAATTCTCCCAATCCAAGTTTCACAACTTCGAGTAAGGCAACAGATTTACACTAGCTCTAAGTCCAACAAAGCATTCTCAATTGTGTGGTTCCCTATACTACACGTGAGATAGTGGGGAGCCTGGGTCTTTATATTTTAGAGGAAGTTTGTGTTGGAGTATAGAGCTCACGTTTTTTGTTAAAAATGCCTTCTTCCTCGAACATGAATGTTTCTCTTTTTTAGACAAAGGTCTTTAAGAAACTTGGCATAAGATGGCACTTGTTTTATAGCATCAAAAAGCAAGAAGAAGTTAACACAACTAACCTGTTTAAAGATTTCAAAAATCTCACTTGTAGATTTTCTTCTTCTTTGCTTTAGCTAACCTTTAGGGAAATGGAGCTTTTGGAACGTATTCTTGTGGGTTGGTTTCTTCTTTCTCCTACGATGATGAGTCTCCGCATTCACCGCACACCTGAAGTACAATTTGAGTTGTTTTGAGTCACAGGCATCTCCACTTTGTTGTTCGACTTTTTTCCTTTTTCGAGTCATTGCCAAGGTCATGAAGTAAGAAGTTGTCCCACCTCAAGGTTTGAAATTGATTGGGTTTGTGAGGTGAAAATTTCTCATCTTATTTCATACACTCTCCTTTAGGATTTTGGAGTGAATAAGTTGACTTGGGAATTTACCTTTCTCAAATGTCATTGCCAAGGTCGAAGCCGATGAAATTATATGGCAAGTTGTCCCACCATTTTTTCAAGGTTTGAAATTGATTGGGTTTGTGAGTTGAAACCCGCTCTCATCTTATTTCGTAGTTCATCAATGGTGCGGTTTTGTTGCTCGATTTTGGAGTGAATAAGATTCTTGATGGCTTTAAATGCATCCTTGGTTGGCCGAGAATGGTTTGGGATTTGGGATTAATTAAGGCGGGGAAAATGGTGGTTGAGGAGGCTTGAAAGGATTTTCAAATATGTCTTTGACTTCTTTAATTTGGTGGCCTAATGTGAACCTCATTCACTCCCTTAACTCTTCTAGGGTCCATTCTCACTTGGAATCCTTCGAGACCATGAAAATCGCTTTCGGAAGGGTGGTCTCTCCATCCAGGATTATATTGTTGGGTCCACTTGTTGCCATTAGCCATTCTTTCTTATTCCTCCAAAAAGTATTGGCATTGGTGCCATTTTTTACCCATGATGGACTGAGTAGCCCATTGAATCCTCCCATCTTGAAAAATTGATTAATCTTCTCTTTGGGTAAACTCAAATTTCCCGAGAAAGACCTTCAACTATTGGTTTTTGACTTGGGAAATATTTATTCAAAATTTTGTTACCATTTGTTCTAATGATGAACCTCATTCAAGCAGGCAATTGAACCATGAACGAGCTCATCCTTTAAAGAAAATGGAAATAATCTAAGCTTAACATCATCATCCCGAAAAATTCTCATATTTAAAAGTTTGACAAATAGCATGAAAATCATTGGATGATTATATGGATCTTCATTTTCTAGGCCATAGAATGTTGGGAGACAATTTAGCACACTAGGTTTTAATTCAAAACTCCTAGCAGCTACATTTGGGTATCGTATGCATGATGTGCTCAAGTTAGCTAAGGGACTGAAGTAGTCCTTAAATGGCCTCTCTTGTGGTGCTGGTTGCAAATCCATTTCAAATTTATTTTTATTTATAACGTACTTGTGTGTGCGAAGTGTTTTTTCTAATTCAAAGTCTATATGCTCAAGATTCGGTAATTGTGACCTACGACCATGCATGCAAATAAAAAAAAATGATAACAAAATTAATAAAGATAAAGAAGAGGGAGTAATTACGATACTAACCTTATCACGCTGTTACAATTTGTTATGAAAACAACTCAAGTGCTATATATAGAAAAGAAAATACGTGAAACAAATTAGAATAAATTAAGAGGCGGTTGAACCTGCCGATTTCATAAAATAAAAAAAATAACATGAAAATTAAATTACAGAAATTTAAAGAAGAGAAGAAAAGAAAAGAAAATAATACCTACTTCAAAATGTAAATTTTTTTTAAATAATAAAAAAAATATTACAAGGAAACAACTAAAAGAAAAATAAAAAAAAATAAAGAAATTAAAAAAAAAATCTACGAATTAAAATAACTTACCTCCCCGACAACGGCGCCAAAAACTTGTTGTGCAAATTTTATTAAACTCGCAAGTGCATGAATCTATTGTAGAATATATTAATGGTGACGAGTGTCGATCCCACGAGGAGGTGGATTTTAATTATGTGTAGAATAAATTTTCTGAGTTGGTGGTTGGATTTATAATGAAAATGATGTAGGCTATCAATTAATTTAAATTAAAGTGGTAGGAATAAACTATTAAAATGAAATGCTTGGATCTCCGGATCGTCAGACTCAACATGCACCATCGGCTTAATATTCATTATTAGTACCAATTAAATCATGAAGGGGGAACTTCCACTCATCATGAACCACACTCTAATAGATATGGTGCTAAGGGCTTCCCGTGCCAAATAGTAATAACCTTGCCTAGGGAGGCGGTTATTCCAGCCGATATCCAGACAAGATTATTACTATCTGTCTACGAAAAGTCAAAACAACCACATAAATTAAAGGGGAAGAAAAAGTAAATTTACCAAATTAAGCCCATGGAGCATGTTGAGACTTCACCTTCAACCCAAGCTTGAAAGGAAATTAGCCACTCATATTTGAACTAGGGGTAAAATGGGAATTTTATTAAAATAAGTAGAAAATACAAGATGGAGATGGAATTAGAGAGAATGGAGTCCAAAAATGGATTCAGGGCTGCCAAATTAGGGGGGGGGAGCCCCTTTTTACAGATACACTGAGTAAATCATGGCCATCGGATTAAAACAATTTGGACGCTCAGGATTGCGCCACGTGGCAAGTTCCTATTGGATGGAACACATCATCAGGGCTGTTATTCTATGTATATGCATGTACCGTACACACGTTTTTTCGATCCACTAATATTCTGCCACGTCACCGGTCAGCCTTTTTGCTCCAATAGGATCATGACACGTCATCAGTCAACGCCACATCATCAGTCAATGCCACATAAGCGGTCAATGCCACATCATTCGTCCAATCAAATGCTGCCACGTCATCGTATAGTGCCACGTCATCATAAAGTGAAACGTCAGCATACAGTACAGGTGAACAAATCGCGTGAAGCGAAGTGTGTGTACGATCAGTATATATCAACCGTCATCAGTATGTGTGAACGATCAGATCAGTATATGTGAACGATCTTATTTTTCTTTTTATGCTCCTCCTAAGGTTTTCGACTGTCCTGAGTTCAAAAGTGTTGTCCGTTTTTCCATCTGATCTCTCGTTTATTGTGAAATGACCATGATATCCCCTAAAATACATAAAATACTTAATTAAAATAAAACATACATAATTAAATTACAAGGGACTTAAAGACATAAAAATAGGGATGTTAGTGAGACTTGGAGTGTACAATGATGATTTTCTCCATTATAAATACACACTTTCTAGTACTCAACACTCGCGTCAAACTCTAGATTCATCTCTGTGCCATCCACCACGAACCACGTTCAGACCACGCCGGCAACGATCACGTTTAACCCGCGTGAGTAACTCGTCAAGATCCAAATCCATCACGCCCATGATCCAGCCAAGCACAATCCGCGCGAGAAACTCTCGTTAATTCAGATCCGTTCTAGTCGCGATCCAGATCCAGCGACATACAACCACCAGCCACAACTCGATTCATTCCAGCAACCACGCACACCACTCTCAACAATCCATCATAGCCGCAACATCACCAGAACCTTCACAACCCATTTCCATGTCAACCCGTATGCGGCAGCAATCCGTTTAAGCACAAACCCGTGAGTTCAAACAATGCCGAAGAGGAAAGCAACAACTTCTAAGTCACCAACGGTTAAAAAGAAAACTGTCGCAAAAACATCCAAGACTGCCGCTCCCGCCACAGTGTCATGGAACACAGTTTCTAATTCGCGCCAAGCAGTGAAAAAGAGGTCGAAACATGGAAAGGGGAAAAGTGTTTTGCCACTTGCTAAATCCAATCTCGAAGGGTGCCTTACATTTACGACTCAACAGGAGAAAGAGAGGTACAAAGATATTTCTAAGCGACAAATACTTCCAACTAAGTATATTCATTACCTGACTCTTAAAAAGTGGAATGTTAAGGAAAATTTTGATTCTTTAATTGATAAGATTGGTTTCCGCAAGTTTATTGATGTTGAATTTTTAGGTTATGTTGAGTTGATTAGGAAATTTTATTCTACTTTTCAATTTAATATACCGGATGAGTTTACTTTGCATACTCCGAATGTTATAAAGTTTAGGTTAATGTGACGAACTTTTTCACAATCTATCATAGATTTTAACCTAGCTTTAGGATTCATTAATGATGACTATTCTTTTAGTGATGAATATTTAAGGACAACTTGTGACTTTAGCAAAGAATTTGAGCCTTATCGTCTTTGGCATGATTTATCTTTGGATAACAAGGCCTATGACCCAAGTAAATCAAAGAGTTCGTTTTTGCGTGATCCTATTTTAAAATGTGTGCATCGTTTTTTAGCATATAATTTTTTAGCATATAATTTTCTCTAAAACTGAGTTTTATTTTATATGGTGCATGTTAAATGATGTGAGGCCTAATTTAGGTTTTTGATTAGTAGATCAATTTCATAATGTTCTTAAAAGGTTTAGGACTTTATTGCTTGGTCCATATATTACTCTGTTAGTTGTAAACTTATGTGTGCTTGATCTTGACAATCATAATTTGCATCCTGCTTGCAAGAAGGAATTTTTGGATATACCTTTGTTTGAAGAACAGGTGTGGTTGAATTCAAGACGGGGAAATTTCAGTTTACTAAACAGAACCCACTCAACTTCCAAAAAAGCTTTATGCTAGAAGTGGTGTTACCTCTGATGATGATGAGTTTGACCACGATATTGTTGCTCCACCAACAATTCCTTCTACTTCTATACCACCTTTGAGCACTCAGTTGGAGAAAATAGAGCACAAGTTGAACAAACTAGAGCAGAATTTGGGAGCATTCTTTGAGAGTGTGGGATTTATCCCACCATTTCCACCAAGCTCATAAACGTTATGTTGACAATTCAAGGACGTTTTCTTTGCCTTTAATCTTTTTGTCCCTATCTTTATTTTGTTATGTGAACTGTGATTATCATACATTGGGGACAATGTATGTTCCTGGTGTGGGGGAGTATTTTTGCAATATTAATGTTGGGAAGTGTTATTTTGTTGCTTTTGAGATGATTTTGAATAGCATTCTTGGTCGCGTCATTTTTTTTCCTTTTGTGAAGTCATTTTTATTTCATTTTGCTCATCCTCGAATGATTTTAGAGTTAGTGTTATTTTTCTTAGATGTGAGTTGAGATGCATGAATAGACTCGAGTTTTGATTCGCTTGGTCTTGGTTGCTTAAATGAATAACTCACCACTATTGATAGTTGATTCATTTGATGAGTGCACATGATTTGATGGCAAATTCACCAACTTTGAGAGGATTTAAGCCTATGAGCAACCACTTTAGATCAAGTTTTTCAATTAGATCAAGTTGCATTATGCTTGAATAAAATTTTGGAAGATTTATCGAAAAAAAAAATGATGAAACAAAAAAGAAAAAAAACATAAAAAAACATAAAAAAATGAAAAAAAAAAACTCTTGACGACTTGAGTAGCAATAAACATTTTGATATCATAAGGTTCATTTAATGGGTTCATTCTTCTCATTTTGATCTCTTTTTCTTCCATCATAGGCCTTTCTTTTTCATTCAATCCATTTAGCCCCATTACAACCTTATTAAGACCCTTAGATTTTTGCATTTAATTCATGTTTTGTGGTTGAGATGTGATATATGAGCACGTTTATGGTAATAGCATTTTTTGATTTGATTTGAGTGCATAAATGATACCCTAAACACTTTAAGTACATGTAGTGAAATCAATGAGAGGGCTATTAAATTTTGTTGCACTTGGATTTTGAAAATATTGTCTTGGTGGTTGAGTGACTTTATGCTAGCTTCTGAGATTCTATGCTTTGAAATCCTTGTCTCTTGAATGTTGATTGACTTAAATCCTTGAGGTGTGCTTGCTTAACATCATTTTTTAATGAGTTGGAATGAGAATTGAGTGAAGATTTGAGATTATTTTTTAGTTATATGCTTGAGGACAAGCATTATCTTGGTGTAGGGAATTTGTTATAGTGCATTTCATGCACTAGTTTTGCATTATTTACTCCCTTTAATATTAATGTTTTGCACTTAATAATTGTGATTTACTTGTGTTTTATTTTTGTAGGTGCAATTCTATTGATTGGTGCTAAATTGAGCTACAAGATGATGTTTGAGGATGAATTGATTTCCTAGAGAAATTGTCAATTTCAGAAGAAGTTTGTTGATAAGGCGTGGGCGGGTGCTGTCAACTGCAGACTTGACATTTTTATTTTAACGTGTTTTGTATTTTTGTTACTCTTGTAATCTTGAATTTAAATTTTAGATAATGTTTTAGATAATATTTTAGATATTAGTATCTTTATCCTTTTAAGAAAACTATAAAAAGGGGAGATAAAGAAGGATTGGGATTGAATTTGGATAATCCATTATTTTTATTTTTTTTAGGATTTTTTCTTTTCTCCATGAGGAACTAAACTCAATTTTTTTGGTTAAGGATTAATGAAGCTTTGATTCACCAATACTGTGAGATCTTTCTTGTGCTTTTAATTTTTTTATTGCTTTTTTGGGTATTTGTTTATTCTTTGAATTATTGTCATGATTATATTTGTAAATTAGATAATTGGCCACTATTTAATTATCAATTTAATCTACTGTCAATTGAAAGATTCATCGTATGAAGATTTTGATGCTTGTGGCAAATAACATAGCAGTGTGTTATGTTATTAGAATAAACAATCTAATTTAAATGAACCATCGTATGCATTTGTTAATTAGGATTTGGGTCCTTCTAATTTTTAGGCTGTCAATTGATTAAATCCTATGATTGTATCTAGGGTTGTCTATTGATTAGGGAAATAACCAACGATCGTACCTTGGTTATCGACTAATTAAGGAGAGATTGGCTATTAGAGTGTCTCAGTGGCTATAATCGTCCTATTCATAAGCAGTAATGATTTATAGTTGTATCGATGATCAATAATCGAATCAAAGCTGAATTAATTCCTTCAACCAGAGTTTTCCCATTTTGAATTACACTTTTAATTTGCATTCTTATTATTTTAATTTGATTTTCATTATTGTCAACAATCCCCCAATTTGCATTTTCATTTTGAAAAGGATTAATAATTACCAGTCTCTTTCGACATGACCCTGCTCAATCACTATACACAATCTTGTTTAGAGTAGGTTTTTATATTTGCTGGCTTCAACACCCATCTGTAACATATGCACCTTACCTCTTTTATGGAGCGTTTTATGTATTTTTAATTTCGTCGCTAATTTTCAAAGTCGTCAGATTGGTTACAAAATCTTTGCAGGTAATTAGACACAGTTAATAAATTGATCGTGCTCGAATAATTTAAATTTTGTCACAACACAAAATCGAGACAATTTAAACGCAATTTAATGACCATGTAGTCGGATTTCATTTCGACACTCGGGTCCGATATTAACTTAATTTGTATTAAGCTGACAAAAATAAAAAAAAAAAGAAAAGGAAATTGGTTTCTATAAATGGAAAGGGAGAGAGAGTGTGTGTGTGTGTGTGGTTTCCTAAATTAGAAAGGAGAGAGAGAGAAGAAGTCGTTGACCGTGACCCACATCCCAACCCAGCCATAACTCGTAATTCTTGCCAACCCACCGACCGAGCAAGGTGCCGATCTGAAGCTTGTGAGCCGCTAATCGTATCTCTACCGTCATCGCCTCTAGAAACCGATTGGAATGTCGGTGATCAAGCTTGAAAAACCCACAGCAAAACCCATCACCACTCCTGTCAATTTCGCCGGTTTTAGGCCACGCCACCACTTGGATTTTATTCCTTAGCTCACCGTCATCATTTTTTTACCAGTCTTGTCACCTGAAACAGCTGAATTGCAACCGATCGATTGCTAAAAAGTTCACAGCTTTGGGAGCTCAATCCATCGTTTTCGCCATGAGTGGGTGGTCACCACTAGTACCATTGGACTCACCGAGATCAAAACAAGCAAATCTGAGCTTCCCATCACTGTTAATTGAGCTCCGGTCACCATTGATCGTTAGAGGCAATTTGGTAAGTTCATAAACTTCAGGGGTAATTTTGTAATTTTAGAAATTTATGGACATTGCATTATTTTCAAATTAGGGCAATTGGTAATTTGAGATTTTAGGGGTAATTCGGTAATTTAAGATTTCAGGGGCATTTTAGTAATTTCTCGCTGTAGGGATATTTTAGTAATTTCATATTTTTATTGGTAATTTAATAAATTCAGAACTTATAGTTATTTTTGTAATCTAAACAGAGGGTAATTTGATAATCTGGGATTCCAAGGATAATTTGGTAAATTTTAATATCGATGGCATTTTGGTAATTTTATGAATTTGGGAATATTTTATTGCAGACAAACATCGTTTAAAGTTTATTAGTTATAACTTGAATTTACGGATAGTTAATTATATTATTTCCTTAAATTAGGAGGATCCACGAGCGAGAATCAACCCTTGGACATTGTCGATAACAAGTTCGGACATTGTCATTGTGAGTGGAATATATAAAACCTATTTTCACAGTTTATTATGATAGTAAAGCATGTTTATGAAATAAGTTTCAAATGCTTCGATTTAAATATTTTCGTAGAAATGGATTTTATCTACGTATTGGTATTTATTACAAAAAAATGTGTATGATTAATTATTTTGGCTACCGATTTTGATTGTGCATGATAATATTTAAAAAGAAAAAGAAAAGCAGATTTAAGGCATGTTAAATGAAAAAGGAAATGAGATTTCGGATGAGATTATATGTTTATGTATATGTGTATAAACGGTTGTTTGCAAAATCATTAGACAGTTCCCTTCCCCTCTAGATACATTGATACAAATGAGATGAGATATGCATGCGGTATAATGAATACAGAAATACTGATATTGAGATACAGATGATACATATGACAAACATGCTTTTAGGACCCATCTGAGTACACACAAAGGTTTTGGGCTGTGTAGTTGGGAGACTTTGTCTTTTGGGGATCAGATTATGCTTGTACAGATATGATGAGATATGAGATGATATTTCCTAATCTATCCATGTAGCTCTGGGGCATGATTGTACTCAGATAGTACATCATTGCCCGTTTGTTGAGGTTCGAATATGTTGAGATATAAGATGGTATTTCTTGGTCTATCCGTCTAGCTCCGATGCGTGATTGTACTAAGATAGTACGTCATTGTCTATCCATTGAGGTCCGAATATGATGAGATATGAGATCGTACTTTCCTATCTATTCGTGTAGCTTCTGGGCGTGACTGTACCTAGATAGTATGTCATTGCTCGTCTGTTGAGGTTCCGATATGATGAGATTGATTCCCCTAGGTACTTGTTTGGTGGTAGTTTTTGGTATTTAGCATTGATATTATAAGTGTTAAGATTTTATCAATTTTTATGCAGTATTATGTGATATTGCTATTTCAATACATGATTTGAATTTAATAAGTTTATTTAAGTTTCTTATGATGTTTTGATGAAATTGTTTAGAGAAAGATTAAATTATTTTTAAGTTAGATTATTTTCAAAAACTACTATCCACTCACTGAGCTCACTGAGTTTTATACTCACCCTATTTTATTATATTCCCCCCCATTAGAGATTTGCAGGTACAACAGTCAGCCCAGCAACAATAGTTATTTTGGAATTATGGCCACATGATGGTGATTGGAGTCTTAGATGTTTTTATTGAGATAATTTAGATTGTATAATTTATTATATTTTGGGGATTGTGGATAACATATGTATTTTCTTTGATATTAGATAATTGAGCGATTTGGTATTTTGTTGAGAAGATTGATTGATGAAGTTGGTTGTATTTGGAATTATTTTTGGGAGTGATTATTTTATTAATTTGCAGGTTTGGATATAATTGATTATAGGGGAGACTTTGCTAAATTTTTGGCAGAATCCTTATTAATTAGATTATGTCAGAATGATTAAACAGAATTAGGCATATTCGCCTTGGGGATTCGAGGCGGGTCGTGTCAAAAACTGACTGTCTTAGATATCTGGTTATTGTTGCGTAGAGTTGGCAGATTTTGTCAAAACTCCCCTTGAGAAAGCTGGACAAATGATCATTCTTATAGATGTTTATTGTCTCTTTAAATATACTCGGGCGACAGAATTTTTTTTCTTTTTTGAATGTCGGAGTGATCCCTTCCTTCTTTTCTCCCTAGTTTCCATTTTACACAAAATTGAACTTGCTGGAGAAATTTTTGCCAGCATAGGTTGAAAAGTTCTTCATTTTATTATAATATTAAGATTGTCTTTTATTTTTATTTTTATTCTTATTTTTTCTTTTAACAACTAGACAGCCTTGATCTCACCGATGATTTGTAGCAGACTGATTTATATGAGATTATGATGGAAAAAAATGCGGTACTGAATTTATGTTTGAATTCGTCTCTTGTGCTACAAACGAGATAATGTTTAATGTCAATTACGTGTTATACTCTGTTCAACAGTCCAGTAATGGTTTGGAAGTTTGATAGCGGGGTCAAGGTCATCTAGAACTAGGAGCGTACCCAGAACTTTTATTTTCCCAGTCTAATTTGCAAAATTCTGGTCAATATTTATGTGAAGATTGATGTATATAAAGAAGTAAAAACTCATTTATTAAAAATACGACATCAAAACTTTCAGCATAGTATCTATATTTGAAAAAATTTGACAACAATACAACAAATAAGGTTAATTTTATTAAATTGCACCATAAAAAATTATTTTTTAGATCCTTTTTAATTTTATTGATTGAGAATGTGAAATTTTTGAATAATTTGATATAATGGAAAGTAAATGAATAAATATAAATGTGGGTGTTACTACATATAATTTCTTTTAACTAAATTAATAGAGGTATAGTTACATTTTTTGACTTAATGGTACTTAATGCAAGTGAGATAGAAGTAAAATATGTACTACATTAATAATAAAGTAATGGAACATGTCAAATTCAATGTACTTCAGAAATAAACGTAATTTTAAGAAACTAACATATATATTTATGGGAAAAGGACAATTAGTCCCCTAACATTTGGGAAAAGGGACATAAAACCTAACTTTTTGAAAAGGACTTATAACCTCCTTTCTGTTAACAAATTTCATTTTTTTTAACAGTAAATTTATTTTTAATTTATCATTACTATTATACCCTTATAATAAATAAATTAATATGTTAACCTAAGACATGTAATCATGACGTGTATAATGAAATTAATAAATTTTTATTTAAAGCTTAAATAAAGGATACAATTACATTTTTGCCCAAATTGTTCACTTTAAATTATAAATATGCCTTTCCAACGATCAAACCTTTCATATACGATTATTACCAATAAAACACAATATTTCGTTAAAACCTTTTTTCTTTGAAAAATCAAAACCATTACACTAGATTGGCTTGACTGCGATGCTTATGGTGAGAGATAGAGTTCAACCTATTCTCTAGAAGAAGTTTTGGTTAATATCAATATTGTTCATCATATTGCAATTTCTAATGTTATTTTTTATTTTTTGTAATTTTTAATTATAAAAATAAATATAAATGATTTCATTATCATGAAAATAATCTATGTTCAAACTCGAAACTAGAATTATACATCTTGTTTTTAGGCTTCTTGGTGTATAAGTTTTGATTTTTGAGATTTTGGGTATGTGGGTGGCTGGGTTGTTTATCCTGGTACTCTGTTTTGGTGCTAAAAATTAATGATTTTTTTTAGTAGTTTTTTTTCATTCAAGATAAATGCTAGTGAATTAGTTAATATTTATTGTACATTTGATCAAGAAATTGGGATTTTTTTTAACCTTACTTTATTGGTTTGGTCAAAACTCAAAATCAAAAGAACTATCCCAGCACATGCTAACTAGATAATAGTTGCTAGGTTTTTCTCTCTCTTATAGTTGATATGAATGACTAAGTATTTATATTATTCTTTAAACTCAACTTTAAAGATCTAATATAATTAAGTTTCCCTTTGTCTCCAGCTTCATCTTTATGCTAGCATCTATATTTCATTCTTAACATTATCTATGAAATTCATGTGCTAACGCGTAGAACTACAGATGGCAACTCGAACAAATATGTTTGGAGTTGAGAGCAACTTTGATGACCTAAATTTGCATTCCCAAGTTGATGATTCCTTCCAAGACTCAAATATCAGGACTTCCTGGTTTATGGAAAATGAATATGTTTCACAAATAACTGAAGATAGTCACTTCCAATCCCAGCTTGAACAAGGAGGCCTGTCATAGTCTCGTGGTGATGAGTGGGGAGATTTTGAAGATGATGAGTGGGGAGATTTTGAAGATGATGAGGAAAATGAGAATGGACCATGTAGAAGTGATGATGGAGTGGATGTCAAGATCGTTGGAGGTGGTGAAAAATGGGACAATAAATGTGGTGAGGAAGGAGATGAAATTCTATCTACTTATCAGTCAGATGATAAAGAGCATCCCTTGCTTTCAGAATCTGAAGATGAGCAAAATCCAATCAGCAAGTTGAATGAACAAATGAGAAATAATTATTACATTCCTTGGTCTGGTAGAGTGGATAGATTGGTTGTTGAACAAAAGTTTGACAACTTCTAACATTTTCGAAGGGTGCTTCAAGATTACATTATTAAGAATGGGTTTGATCTTAACAGGATCAAGAATGAGAGTAATAGATTCAAAGCAAAATGTTCCAATGAGGGTTGTCCTTGGTTCATTTATACAACACTAGTAGAATCTGGTACAAAGTTTAGAATTCAACAACTGAATGATGTGCATGAGTGTGATGGAGTGTTAAAGACTAAAAAAGCATCATATACATGGATTGCCTCTCAATTTGAGAATACATTAAAGAATAATCCAAAGATGCCTTTTAAATCAATGAAATATGAGTTGGTTAGCAGATTACGAATTGAGGTGAACAAGAAGAAAATATATAGGGCTAAGAAAAAAGCATTGGATAAATTAAATAGGAACTATGCAAATGCTTATCAAAGTCTGAGAGATTATACTCAAGTACTCAGGGAGAGAAATCCTGGTGTGTTAGTAAAAATGAAGTTTGAGTCTAGTTTTGATAAAAATAGAAGGCCAATTTTAAAGTTTCAAAGGTTTACGTTTAGCTTTCCTGCTTTAAAGAATGGTTTCATTCAAGGATGTAGATGGTTTATAGGATTAGATGGTTGTCATTTAAAGGGGCTATTTAAGGGTGTGTTACTGTCATTAGTGGCATTGGATGCAAACGGTGGAATTTCCCCAATTTCTATTTGCATTTGCGAATCAGAATGTGTTGATAGCTGGAAATGGTTTTTGGCTATAATGAGTGAGTGGCTAAATATAGAGAATAAGAGTCAAGTGACATTTATGACTGATAGACAAAAAGGAATATTGAAAGGGTTAGAGGCATATTAGCATGGTGCTACAGTAAGGCCTTGTGCCAGACATATATTTGCTAATTTGAGACTTAATCATCCTGATGTAGTCTATAAAAACTTGTTTTAGGTAGCTGCAAGAGCCACGTGTGAAGCTGAGTGGAATGACAACATGGAGAAAATAAGAACAGCTAAGAAGGACACACAAGCTGTTTATGATTATCTAATTAAAATTGATAAGAGAGAGTGGGCAAGGCATACATTTGTGGATAATGTGAAAGTTGACCATGTAACCAATAACATGAGTGAATCATGGAATAGTTGGTTAAATAAATGGAGGGACAAGCTTGTGCTAACACTTTTAGAGTTTATTAGAAAGAAAGTAATGAAAAGATTGCATAAAAGGAATTCTGAGGCAAAAAACAGGGTTGGAAAGCTACCTCCAACTGTAAGGAGAAAGTTGAATGTATCTAAGGAACAAGGCGGATTTGTAAGGGTGGTTATGGCCAGTGAGTATGAATTTGAGGTAATGGATGAGAAATACAAAACATTTGTAGTTAACTTGCAAAATAGAATTTGTGATTGTGGTGCCTACCAAATTTGTGGGATACCATGCAAACATGTCATGCCATGTATTGCCTGGAGGCAAGAGGATGCTGCTGATTATGTGGATCACAAACTGACGGTGGAAGTATATTTAGCAACATACTCAGATGTTATACATCCACTTCCTGATCAAACTACTTGGTTGACTGTTGAAGGCCTCAAAATCTTTCCTCCATAGGTGAAAGCCAAAGTTGGTAGGCCTAAAACAATGAGGAGAAAAGAGCCATGGGAACAACAAGGAAAACGAAAGGCCAAGCAAAAATGTGGAAATTGTGGAAATTTAGGTCATAATAAAAGATCATGCAAAAATACACTTGTCACTTCAAATGATCAAGTTATGTGTTGTTTGCATTTATATTATTATATTTCATGTATAAGCTTGATTAGTGTCCACTAATCAATAGTTTATATTATCACATGCACTTACAGGGCTTTATGCAAGGAAATACAAATGCGTCAGAGAGAATATTTGCTTGAGAAAACCTTCAGCATGCATCAGGTAAGTTTAAAATTCTCTTGACCTTCTTTATGGTTCTCATCTTTATTAATTAATCGTACTGTAATTGACAATGCAACAACAACCACACAAGCTATAAGAGGAAGATCTAAAGAAGCTAGTAATCAAGGTCATGTAAAATTGCCAGCTCAAAGCAATATTTCAAAAAGAAATTTGCCAGTTCAAAGCAATATCTCAAGAAGACATGTTTCACTCTTGCAATCTATTATGAACTGTGATATTCCATCTTCAAGTCAGCATCAGCATTGGCCTTCTTCAAATCAGAATCAGTATAACATTTCTTTAAGTCAACATCAGCATCTCACCTCTTCAAGTAAGCATCAGCCCAACAGAAATCAATAAGAACATTATTCAAGCCAGCAACAAAGATGGATGTGAATCCCGTGGACATCAGGACAAGGTAAATATTAAACATTTAGGTGGGTTGTCTTTTTTTAAAAAAAAATTAACATTTGATGATTTTGATGTATTAATTATTTTTATTCTTCATCTTTGCTGCAGCAGCTGGCTTAACTTCTCAATAATTGTTTTTCCTGTCAAACGTAGATCCCTGCAATGGAAATCTTACGAAGTTTGTTAGTTGTAATGATGAACATTACTTTGAAAAAAAAAATTGTTTGGGATAAATTATGGATTCGTATCCTTTTGGTGGAAAAGATTATGTTTTTTATAAGGCACTTTCTTCTTTTATTATGTATTAGCACCAATTAACAAATTATAATTTTGTTATTATGTTTTGCTAGTACCAATTGACAATATATTGGCCTTTTTACTAAATTTAATCAAATATGTCCACCACTAAGCTTCCAGATGAAAGGTGAATTGGACAAAATGAGAAGTAAAATTGGCTGCCTATTTCAATATTTATTATTGGAAAGGGTATATTCATAATTTATAATTAATAATTTGGACAAAAAGATAATTGCTTAAGCTTTCAATAAAAACTTATTGATTTCATTATACACATCAACAATGACATGTCTTAAGTTAACATATTAATTTATTTATTTTAAGGGTATAATAGTAATTATAAATTAAAAATAAATTTACTGTTTAAACAAACGGAAGTTGTTAACAAAAAGGGAGTTATAAATCCTTTTTGAAACGTTAAGGGGTTTTATGTCCCTTTTAACAAACGTTAGGGGCTCATTGTCTTTTTCCCTATATTTATGTAGTTTTGGAAGCATGTAAAGTTATCTTAAAAGTGTAAATGCTTGCATTTTCTTTAATATTTTTCTCTCAATTTAAATTATATAAATATTTTATAAGGATTCGGTAAAAACTCTAAAAAATAAATTTATTGTCCTAAATAACTTTTGGAAGCCCCTAAGGGTGTAGTCGAGTTGGTTGGCAGTGCAATCTGTCGCCCCTCACTTGTGTGAACTCGGGTTCGAGCCTTGGGGGTGAAAATGGAGGTAAAATTTGATTTAAGCTTGCCCACCCTCCTTTCCTTTTAAAAAAAAAAAAACTTTTGGAAAATGTTTATCCTATCTTAAACCTTTAATATGATATAGTATATATTTTTTACAATATGTAAATTAAGTGGAGGACAATTTTCGTTAGAAGGGATCTAGAAAAAATTTAATAACTAGACTAAATTAGGATTAGAATATTTTATGACTATAGGTACATTATTCTTACATAAAATATCACTGCATAGAGAAGTTTTAGTATAGTACTAGTGATGATGATCCCGCATACTTGTCGAAATCGAGTTGACTTTGAAATGGATTTATTTTTTTTATCAGTTTTTAAATTGGATAATGTCGCAGAGGATTAGGTTTTTCGGGAGTTATCTTCTCATGTAGTTTCAATCATCTTTTAGCCTTATCACCCCTTAGTATTTATGCCCATTTGATGTTCATTGGTTTATCTTTTGCGGGCTGTATCCCTTCCATTGTTAACCAGTTTGCAATAAAACTCAGCATCGTGGATTTTATTGCAAAGATGCTGAGTTTTATTGCAAACAATAGAGCCCCTCCTTTTGCAAACTGGTTAAAGACCATTTGCTTAAACGATATAGCCTCCTCCCTTTTGCATTCATTGTATTAAGGGAAATGATGAAATCGGCGGGAGGCCGTTCATTGCAAAGGGTTAAAACTTTCCCATTTGTTCTGTGGGACTAATTCTTTTATTTAACAGTTATCATTAAATCTCTTACTAAATGAAAACATCTAGCTCTTTAACAATCTTTAATCAAGTAGAAAGTCATTAATGCTGACCCATTTATTCCTATGCCTCGGACGCTTAAGTATTTCCATAAATTTATATGCACGCATGCTTTTTAATTTTTTTTAATAAGATGCTAAGAATTTATATTTATTTTACCAAGTGTAGGCAAATTTAAAACATAAATAAATTGATTTATATCTATTTTACCAAGTGTAGGAAAATTTAGACCATAAATAAATTGATTATCGTAATTAATTAATCCTGAAATTATTATTCAAGCAATAGTATTTACAATTTACTATTCATATGACATTGTTTACTGTTACTGTTTATATGATACTATTCATGGCACTATTCATGTTACTATTTATTCCCCTAAGTCTATTAAGTATGCTAGAAATAATAAATTGTAGAAAGTAAAGCAGGTACAGGATTTTTATGTGGTTCAGATCACAATAAGTTTATAACTAGGAAGTAGGCAAATCTTGCTCAATTTAATTGTTTCACTTCATTAATTGAACTAAAAATGCTAAGAAGCTTTATTGGATGAATTTTGTGTTAGAGTTATACAAGAAGAACTTGAACAATTTCAAGGAAATGATATTTGGACTCCAACTTCTAAGCCAATTCATGCTAATGTTATTGGTACCAAATGGATTTTCAAGAAAAAATTATGAATTTGGTAAAATAATAAGAAATAAGGCCAAGGTAGTAGCATAAGTTATACACAAATTGAAGGTGTTGATTTTGATAAAACCTTGATTTTGATAAAACCTCTATTGTTGTTGTTAGACTAAAGTCTATTCAACTATTTCCTGCTATAGCTTGTGTAATTAGTTTTAAATTATTTTAAATAGATGTTAAAAGTGCATTCTTTAATAGAATTTTTAATGAAAAAGCTTATGTTGAACATCCTTAAGGTTTTGAAGATCTATATCATTCCAATTATGTTTTGAAATTGGAAAAGGCATTATATGGATTAAAACAAGTTCCTAGAGCATAGTATAAAAGATTAACCAAATTCTTGAATGGAAAAGGCTAGAAGAGAGAGGGAGTAGAAAAGACTTTATTAATTAAAGATCTTAATTTTGGAATATTGTGCTCAAATGTACATGGATGATATTATTTTTGCTTTACTTCTCTAATGCATATTCAGAAATTTGTTGATTAAATAAAGAAAGCGATTGAAATGAGCATGGTTGGTGAGTTAACCTATTTCTTAGGCTTACAAGTGAAACAACTTGAAAATGGTATATTCATTTCTCAAAGTAAGTATAGCAACAAGTAGGTGAAAAATTTTGTATTAGAATAGGCTAAACATATTAGAACACCTATGAGCACTAATTTGAGATTAAGAAAAGATGATAGTGGTCCTGGTGTTGATCCAACTCTATATAGAAGTATTATTAGTTGGCTTACTTTATTTAACTACAAGTATACTTGGTATTTGTTTTATTGTTGGTATTTGTGCTAGGTACCAAGCGCACTCAAAGGATTCACATTTATCTCCTATTAAACATATCATTCAAAAATTATGATATTGTTCAGGATATTTTTATAGTATGTTGTGATAACACAAGTGCTATCAATATTTCAAAGAATCATATTCAACATTCTAGAATTGAGCATATTGATATTAGACACCACTTCATTCATGACTTCATTGATATCTCTCAAGTACATTAAAGCAGAAAATTAGCTTGTGGATATTGTTAGTAAAGCTTTAGATGCATCTAGTTTTGATTCCTTAAGAAAAGCTTTAGGTATTGGTTCTACGTAGCCATGTTCTACAACACCTTGTATATGTCATATTATTTTGCATCTTATGACATGGTTAGTAAATTATTTGCATATGTTTTTGCACGATTTGTTCTTTATTTGAATTACTATTGTATAAAAGTCTTGATTTGATGACTTGAAAGCTTGAAACAATTATTGATTGGTTTAGTTTAAACTTATCTTTATGCACATATATCTTTGAAGTCTTTATTCTAGCTTGATTTTCGATCTTGAGGCTTCTAATGTTAAGATTAATGGATTGAACATTGACTATATGCTTTTAACTCTTATCTCAACTATAGATTTCAAGATATGAAGGCATCTCAGTCAAAAATAACTACCTATAATTCTTAAGAATGAAGCTATCTTTAAGTAAACTAAGTTTATGTTCACAAATAGAATAGAGAATGCACTAGCATGAGAATAAGGCTACTTTAAAAAGTAGAGTGAAAGCTAGTAACTTTAGGCACTTGAAAAGGAAAAAAAAAGAAAAATTGATATAAGTATTGAAAAATAAAAAACTCAAAAAAAATTATATATGCAATAGAAAGAAGAATTTTATATTGCAATTTCTTGTCATATTGCATGTTAAATTGAAAAGATCAATTCGAGATCAAGATGATAAGATTAGTTTGACTTGTTCATTCAATTTTTTTGATAAAAAAGTTATTGATTCTAAGAAAAATTGAGAATGAGTCTTGATGGATTTGTATTCACTAATCATATATTAGTTTGAGTGATTAAAATTTGATAATCTTCATTTTGTGTGTATTACGATGAACATGTTGCTTTAATTTTTCAAAAATGATGATTTCCTTCACAAAAATGGTTATCAATTTTTTTTTTGTGTGAAATGAAAAAAAATTCATGCCTTATTGCATAAATTTTTATTACGTATATTTATCAAAACTGAATTTTAGTCATTGTTACATGGATGATTGTATGGACGCATTTTTATTTTTGGGGTTTTGCACGATTTGGTGGTTAAATTGATGAAAAATAACCATTTAGGGCTTTTTATACATTCTACAATCTTCAGGGACCTTTCTCTGATTGTCCTATAAGCACTTAAACTTATTATGATTGAACATGTAACTTCCTTATGTTTACGTACTGGCCCACAATTTGATGCGATCTACAATGCAATCCTTTTGATGTGATTTTGCGTCATACTTGCACTTTATCTTTGATATAATCGTATTTATGATTTTGCTACGGGTATATCTTAGTTATTATTGTCACATAAGGATTCTATGACCTTGTTTGAGTTGATTTGTTATTTATGAAAAGTATAGTAATCAATTCCTACTTAAATTATACTTTCCCACTTCTATAAGGTCTAGGATTATATCTCTATATAAGGGCTTTTGTTTAACTCGTATGTCTCATTCTTTGTCAGCCAAACAGCAGCCTTTATCTCCAGATATTCTTTTTTTTAAGTTTTCTATCTGTCGTGCCTAATGGTTTCCACAAGATCAAGTTCAATGAAGAAGAGATAAAAAATGCATGTTCAACAAGCAAAGAAAGTGGATGCTATTATTGATTCCAACGTACATCGATCTAATTCAATTAATGTGCGACATGCTGCTCACGTAGAAGAGAAGGATCACATGCTGCTTATATAGAAGAGAAGGATCACAACCTATGGCCTGTAACCGAAAGTACATTAAAATCAATCGACACACAAGGATGGGGTGCTCATGCTGATTTCACCAAATTCAAGCAACAATGTTTCCACAAGATCAAGTTCAATGAAGAAGAGATCAAAAATGCATGTTCAACAAGCAAAGAAAGTGGATGCTCTTATTGATTCCAATATACATTGTTGTAATTCAATTAATGTGTTGCATGCTGCTCATGTGGAAAAGAAGGATCACAACCTGTGGCCTGTGACCGAAGCTACATTGAAATCATTAAACAAACAAGGATGGGGTGTTCATGCCGATTTCACCAAATTCCAGCAACAACGTTGTTGGTTCTCATGATGGAAAACTAGTTGGGATGAAGATCGTGGTGAAGCCGATTCAGATGAGCATGCTCGAACGTCTCCAAATAATCAAAACGACAATCACTCAGTCCTTGAGTATGTTTTACCGCGTGCTTATAATAGAAAATACTATACTTACCCTCCAAGTGTTGGTCTTCTTACCTTGGTTAAAAAAAAAAATCAATCTAAATGTAGTATTGATCTTTCTAAGTTTATTCCTTTTGAGATTGACTCGTTCATTAATGCTACTGATTTGTAATATACTATTAAGAATATCTCTCCATGTGTGACTAGTTTAGTTCGGAAATTTTATGTCAATTTGCGTGAGAGTATTACTGATAAGACTAAGACTAATTTTTTTCTATAAAATTTATGTGAGATGTATCTTTGATTTTTCTCCCTCTTTAATCAATCGTCCGTTTGGATGTGTGGATTTTGATGATACCAATATCTGGGAATATATGAATACTTTGGATGTCTACTAAGAAGACGAGGACTTTATTCCTTTACCAACCTATATTGAACCAACCTTTCCCATGTTGAAGTCACTTGTTATTGTTGGTCATCAAGATGAGGATACTCAGGGTTACCAATGCCATCCTAGAGTCGGCCATCATAAATTTTTAGCTTCAAATTATTTGCTCAACTCTTCAACCCTTGGATGCTCAAAACGAGATGACTTCAGATTTATTTAGTCGAGTTGAATGCATTGAACACACTCTTAATGATATTAGGCATGTTCATTACCCTTGAATTCTTTGCTTTATACCCCTCTAGTTATTTAGTTTTGCTATTGCAAGATCAATGAACAAAAATAGAAATACCATCTTAAACTAGATGAAAAGTAAAACTAAATAAGTAGGGGGTGTAAAGCAAAGAATTCAAGGATAAAGAACATGCCTAATATAATCTGGAGTGTGCGAATGCATTCCGACCAAACAAATTTGAAATCACCTCCTTTGAGCATTTAAACATTGTAGAGCCCAGCGAATAGTTTGAAGCTCAAAATTGATGGCTGGCTAGTTCTACTACAAACAGAAATTTTTCAAGATTTTTCTTTTTAACACTTGTATCAGTTTTTCTTTCTTTTACTTTTTAAGTGCCTACATTCAATAGCTCTCACTTTACATCTTAAGGTAGCATCTTTTCATGATAGTTCTTCATATATCATATATGTGATGCAAATACTCAGATTACTCAAGGATAATTT
Source organism: Luvunga scandens (assembly GCA_030449905.1). Classification (NCBI taxonomy): domain Eukaryota; kingdom Viridiplantae; phylum Streptophyta; class Magnoliopsida; order Sapindales; family Rutaceae; genus Luvunga; species Luvunga scandens. The sequence goes on from JASUUG010000209.1 coordinate 277,774, forward strand.
CACTCTTAAAAGTTGTAGGTAATTATTTTTGACTTAAATACTTATACATCTTCAAATCTACATTTGAGATAAGAGTCAAAATCATATAATCAATATTCAATCCATTAATCTCAACATCATAAGTCTCAACATCGAAAATGAAGTTAGAATCAACACTTTAACGATATATGCGCATAAAGATAAGTTTAAATTATACCAATCAATAATTGTTTCAAGCTTTCAAGTCATTAAATCAAAACTTTTATACACATAATCATTTGAATAAAGAACACATCATGCAAAAACACATGCGAATAATGTACTAAACCATGTCATGAGATGCAAAATAATATGACATATACAAGATGTTGTAGAACATGACTACATAGAACCATTACCTAAAGATTTTCTTAAGGAGTCAACTCTAAAGATTTTCTTAAGGAGTCAACTCTAGATGCATCCAAAACTTTAGTAGAGATATTCACAAGCTCATTTTCTGTTTAATGTATTCTAGAGATATAGTCTTGCTATCAACTAAGCCACTAATAAAATGGTGTCTAATATACTATGCTTAGTTCTAGAATGTTGAATAGGATTCTTTGAAATATTAATAGCATTTTTGTTATCACAAAATGCTATATGAATATCCTAAACAATACCATAATCTTAAAGCATTTGCTTCAACCAAAGTAATTGAGTACAATAACTACTAACAATAATATATTTGACGCAATAATAGATAACGAAATTGAGCTTTTTTTTCTTTCTGTGCCAAGCTACAAGATTGTCGCCAGGGTAAAAAAAACGACCTCAGTAGTGCTCTTTCTATACCCAATCAACATCGCTATATCCTACTAGAATACAATTAGTGTTTTAGTATACCAAATTCCACCATTAATGGTCTTATTTACAAAATAAATGATACGTTTAACAATAGGTAAATGAAATTCCTTTGGATTTGTTTGTTACCTATCACAAACATCAACACTAAAACAAATATCAAGTCTACTTGTAATTAAATATTGTAAGCTATCAATCATACTTCTATATAGACTTAGATCAAACACTAGAACCACTATCATCTTTTGATTATCTTAAATTATTGCTCATGGGTGTTCTCATTTAGCTGATTCTAGTCCAAACATTTTCACCAAATTTTTTGCATACTTACTTTGAGAAATAAAGATACCATTCCCAAGTTGTTTCACTTTAAGCCTAAGAAATAGGCCAAGACATCATCTATGCTCATTTGAAATTCAGTCTTAAATTGATTGACAAATTCTTGAATATGCATTCAAGAAGTAGAGCAAAAAAATATATCATCCACATAAATTTTGAGCAATCAATCTGTCAGAATTAAGAATTTTAATAAATGTAATCTTGTCTACGTCCCCTCTTTTGTAACTATTTTCAAATTAACAATATAATTATAGTGATATGGATCTTCAAAACCTTAGGTTGTTCGGCGAAAGCTAATTCATTCAAAATTCTATTCAAGAATGCACTTTTAACATCCATTTGAGAAATGTAAAACCTATTAAACAAGCCACAACATGAAATAGTCAAATAAACTCTAGTCTAGAATCAGGAGCAAAAATTTCATCAAAATCAACACCTTTAATTTGTGTATAAACTTGTGCAACTATTTTGGTCTTATTTCTTACTATATTGCCAAATTTATCCGTTTTATTCTTGAAAACCCATTTGATACTAATAGCATTAGTATGATTTGGCCTAGAAACTAGTGTCCAAGCATCAATATGCTCAAACTGTTCAAGTTCTTCTTGCATAACTTTAACCCAAAATTCATCTAATAAAGCTTCCCTAGCATTTTTATGTTCAATGAATGAGGTAAAACAATTAAACCGAGCAATATCTGCGTACCTCTTCCAAGGAGCTTTCTGGACTGCAAATAATAAGATTCGATTGGTAGTTCCTTGCAACTCTTAAAGATGGTCCTTTAACCCAACACCTTACGGCACGAGCTGACGATAGCCATGCACCACCTATGTCCGCGTTCCCGAAGGCACCCCTCTTTGTCCTTTTATGAGTTGATCATGGACATCAATTTTGGTTCAATGTTTTTCATTTTTCTCCTCATTAATTTAATGAGACGACTGAAAAGAATTATTTATTGTCAAATCAATCACTTCACTTTTACTTTTGAAGTTCGATTGACTATACTTCTTCATTTGTTGTATTATTACCTGAGTTTGACTTTTATTTATTCTTAATGAATTTGGTGATTTTCTCTTTAATGTAAAACTCTACAAAATCTTTAAAGTCATCAATAATAACAATGGCATATTACATAATAGTTTGAGTTCTCATACATTACACACGAAAAGTTTTACTATTATTTGATTTTCTAAGAACAACACCCTCATGACTTTTTGAGTCAAACATACTCCAGTATTCACAATCTTTCAAGATATATATAACATATACTACTAAAGATGTGAAAATAACTTAGATTAGGTTTCTTACCTTTCTACAGTTTATAGAAATTTTTCTTAGTGCCTAGAGCCAAATACACACAATTAATAATATGACATGCAGTATTAAGTACTTCTACCCAAAGATATTTAATTAACTACTTAGAGTTTAACATCACACATGCCATCTCCTGTAGGATTCTGGTTTTCTTTTTATAAATTCTATTTTGCTCAAGAATAATAGGTGCTGAAAATTCATGTGCTATACTATGTTCATGATAGAATTTTGAAAAATAACATTTTTAAATTCCTTTCCATGATCACTTCTAATTTTACCAATATTGTGATCTTTTTTATTTTTCTCAATTCAATACATAATTTTTTAAACACATGAAACGTATTAGATTTTTCCTAATAAAATCAACCAGTCTCTAGAGAAATCATCTACTCAAACAAAAGCATACCTTTTTTCGACAATATTTTTAACTCGCATTAGACCCATAACATCTATATGAACTAAATCAAGTACCTTAGATGCGGTGATGTGTTGAATAGCTTTCTAAGATGCTCTTTTGTTGTTTTCAAATTGACAATAATGTTCTTTTGTTGTTTGCTAAATTGATAATAATAATAGACTTGATGGGGCGGAGACGTAGAAGAAGCGGACATTGGTTGGGTAGGGAACACTAGATATCATTCTAGTAATGGACCAATGCAACACAATTAGGTTATGCTCTAATCGAAGCATGATTAGATATCCTTCTAACCCAAATGACTCAATGAGATTTTTAATAATGCGTAATGTGAGATTAGATGACGCTTTAATCCAAACGACTCTACAAGAAATATTTTGATAGATAATTCCAGAGGGAATTATAAAATAAAATTTTTAATAATGCGTAATGCGAGGTTAGATGACGCTCTAATCTAGATGACTCTACAAGAGAGATTTTGATAGATAATTGCATAGGGAATTATAAAAGAAAATTTTATTGAATAATTGAATCTAAAGTTCTCAAAATAATTACAAGACCTCCCTATTTATAATAGAGCAAACTCACTTTCTTAAGTTAACTTAAAAAGAGAAACAAAATCACAATTTAATAGAAATAAAATATGCTTTCCCTAAATTAACCTAAAAAGAGAAACTAAATAACAATTATAATAGAAATAAAAGATACTTTCAGAAGTTAACTAAATCTCATGCCTTAATTGACTCTAATGAAAATAGAAAGTTCTGAAATAATAAAATACCATCATTGACTCTAATTAAAATAGAAAGTCATAAAATAATAAATATTCTAGAATCCTAAAATAACCTAAAATAACGTCCTACATCAAGACTTCAAGTTGTTTCTAATTGAGCTTAGGTATTTTTCATACAATTTCTACACTCACAAGTTTAGTCAATAATTTATAATTCAGATGACCAAGTTATTGGTGCCATATTTCAGTCACATCAATAGTAGCTTTCTGAAAAGTAATAGATTGGATCAATTTATAAGAATGATCGATGATTTACGTAACATATGCACCATAATTTATTTAATTGAGTGTATGATGTTATTTTTTATTTTGTCGTTAATTTTTTTTTCAAAGACATCGGATTAGTTACAAATCATTGCGGGTAAATTAGACGCAGTTATTAAATTGATCATGCTTGAATAATTTAAATTTGTTGCGACAAAAAATTGAGACAATTCGGACACGATTCAATGGCCACGTAGTCGGATTTTATTTCGGCACTCGGGTTTGGTATTAGCTTCATTTGTATTAAGCTTACAAAAAAAATCAGTTTGTAAAAATGGAAAGGGAGAGAGAGAGAGAGAGAGAAAGATAGGTTTCCTGAAATAGAAAGAGAAACAGAGTGAGAAAGAGAGAGAAAAGGAAACCCGTTGACATGACCCGATCCCGCGGCTCAACCCAGCCAGAACTCATGATTCTGACCACCTTGCCAGCCGAACTTGGTACTGATCGGAAGCTCTTGAGATGCCAATCAAATCCCTACCATCCTCGTCATTGGAAACAGGCCAGAACGTCAGTGATCAAGCTCAAAAAAGTCGCAACTCGACCCGTCATAACCGCTATCGATTTCGTCAAAATTAGGCTGTACTACCACTTGGATCTTGTTCCTCAACTCACCCTCATCATTTTCCTACCAACCCCATCACCTAAAATGGCTGAATTACCGCTGATCAATTGCCAAAAAACTCACGGCTTTTGAGAGCTCAATCGGCCGCCATTGCCGCACGTGTGAGGTCATCGCCAGTACCATTGGACTCACCGAGCTCAAAACTATTAGACTTAAGCTTCCCATTACCATTGACTGAGCTTCAGTCACCGTTGAACGTTAGGGGCAATTAGGTAATTTCATAAACTTCAGGTGTAATTTTTTAATTTTAGAAATTTATGGACATTTCAGTAATTTTAGACTATGGTAGTTAGGTAATTTGAGATTTTGAGGGTAATTCGATAATTTACATTATTAGGGGTATTTTGGTAATTTTATATTTTTGGGGGTAATTTCATAAATTCAGAACTCATGGATATTTTTGTAATCAGAATTGAGGGTAATTTGGTAATCTGTGATTCTAAGGATAATTTGGTAAATTTTGATGTCGAGGGCATTTTGGTAATTTTATAAATTTGATAATATTTTATTGCAGATAAATGTCATTTCGAGTTTATTAGTTGTGATTTGCATTTACTGATAGTAATTTTATTATTTCCTTAAATTATGAAGATCTGCGAACGAGAATCAACCCGCGGACGTTGTCAATATCGAGTTCGGACATCGTCACTGTGAGTGGAATATACAAAACCTATTTTTCTTATAATTTTATGATTTGAAAATATGGTAAAGCATATTTACGAGATGAGTTTTTAAAGGCTCCGATTTAATAATTTCGTAGAAATGGATTTTATTTGCATATTGGTATTTATTATTAAAAATGTCTATGATTAATGATATTGCTTACTAATTTTGAATATGCATGATAATATTTTTAAAGAAAAGAAAAGCATATTTAAGGCATGTTAAATGAAAAAGGAAATGAGATTTCGGATAAGGTTTCAGATGAGATTATATGTTTATGTATATGTATATAAACGGTTGTTTGCAAAATCATTAGACAATACCCTTCCTGTCCAAATACAGTGATACAGATGAGATGAGATATGTATGTGGTATGATGAATACAGAGATACTAATATTGAGATACAAATGATACAGATGAGACAGATGAGATACAAGCGTTTTAGGCCCGTCTGGTACACATAGGCTTTGGCCTAAGTACTCGGGTGACTTTGTCTTTTGGGGACCAGATTATACATGTACAGATATGATGAGATATGAGATGATATTTCATGATCTATTTGTGTAGCTTCAAGGTGTGATTATACCCATATAATACATTATTGCCTGTCCGTTAAGGTCCAGGTATAATGAGATATAAGATGATATTTCATGATCTATCCATGTGGCTCTAGGGCAAGATTGTACCTAGATAGTACATCATTGTCCCGTCGTTAAGGTTTGGATATGATGAGTTATGAGATGGCATTTCTCGATCTATCCGTGTAGCTTTAGGGTGTGACGATACCCAGATAGTACGTCATTGCTCGTCTGTCAAGGTCCGAATATGATGAGATATGAGATGGCATTTCCCGATCTATCCGTGAAGCTCTAGGGCGTGATGATACCCAGATAGTATGTCATTGGCCGTCCGTCAAAGTCTGGATATGATAAGATTATTCCCCTAGGTACTTGTTTGGTGATAGTTTTTGATATTCAGTATTGATGTTACAAGTATTATGATTTCATTGATTTTATGCAGTATTATGTGATATTGTTATTTCAGTACATGATTTAAATTTAATAAGTTATTTAAGTTCTTATGATATTTTGATAAAATTGTGTTCAGATATGATATAATTATTTTAGAGTAAAGTTATGTTCAAAAACTATTATCCACTCACTGAGCTCACTAAGTTTTATACTCACCCTGTTTTTATTATATTCCCCCACCCCCACAGGAGATTCGCAGGTACAACAGTCAACCCAGCAATGATAATTATTTTGGAATTATGGCCATGTGATATTGTTAGAAGTCGTAGATGTTTTATTGAGAGATTTTGAGATTGTATAATTTGATACATTTCGATGATTGTGGACAAATCTATGTATTTTATCTGATATTGAATATTTGAGTGAATTGGTATTTGGTTGAGAAGATTGAATGATGAAGTTGGTTGTATTCGGGAATTATTTTAGGAGTGTTTATTTTATTAATTGTAGGTTTGGTTATATAATAATTTTAGGGGACACTCTGGCAAATTTTCGGCAAAATCCTTATTAATTAGATTATGTCAGAATGACTAAATAAAATTAAGCAAACTCACCCTCGAGGTTCAGGGCTGGTCTTGTCAATTTAGTTCCCTGAAGTATACACTTGCACTTTTTATTAAACACTTGGCATTTGTTGTTATCAAAAGTTACCATTAAATTTTGATCATAAACTTGACTAATACTCAAAATATTAGCTTTCAAATCTTCAATATGTAAAACATTTTCATGTCTAGGAAGGCCCTCAACATGTAAAGTTTCTTTTCCAAGCATGCGACTTTTAATACCATCAATAAAGGTTACTTGTTCTCAATTACATTTTTCATAAGTTATTAAAGTACTATGATCATCAGTCATGTGTCTAGAACGCCACTTAAAATACTATAAGTTATTAGTACCACCTCACAAAGATGTAAATGATGCATATGCTTTCAATTCAAATTTCCTAATCTGAATAGGTCCAGCGAAGTTACCTTTAGAATCAAGATTAAATTTAAGATCTTGCCTAGATTTAATATATGAAGCATATCCGAGTTTACTATATGAAAAAAAAAATTAAATGACACAACTTTTTTTTATATAATTCATGAATTTAAACTAAATAGGTCTTATATGTCCTTTAATATGACAAAAGTGACAGGTAAGAACAAATCTTTCATACTCACCACGAGAGCTCGATGTATAATGTGCCATAGATTTGCCTTTTACTTCATTAGGGACCTTTGGTCATTTTTCATTCTGATATTCAAGACCATGATGATCTTAACTAGTCTTTCCCATGGTCAAAATCTAATCAAATTGATTTATTCCAAAATTCATCATTCTCAAAGATTTTTTTAGTTCTTTCTAGCTTAGCCGAAACTTTTCTCACTTTTTCTTCTTTTTCAAGAGGTAATTAGGATATTAAATTTGAATATGATAGCAACCATCGCAAGCTTTACACCGAATACTTTCAGCTATATTAGTTTCAAACAAATTAAAATTGGAAAAAGATTTACCCCTTTTTGCAGGTTGCAGCTTTGATGAAGATCTCTCCTTGTTGCTGCTTTTAATTTTTCTTCATGTCAATTTCTCAACATCTTGGTCAACATAGCCAGGGATTTTTTTTCCATGCCATTTGCCTCGTTATCAGCATCATCAGCCTCATCAACATCACTCTCTAGATCAAGCATCTGAGTTTAAAAAGCAATAATTTTTTCTTTCTTTTTCTTTAAATGACTAGTCTCAACATTCTAAAGTCTGCCAATCATTTGACTTCTAGTCATGCTACTAATATCACAGTATTCTTTAATGACTGCAACTTTCATAAGAATCTATCTGGCAGAGGTCACAAATTTTTCTAACCAATTCCTCCTCAAATATTCTTTTACCAAGAGAATAAGTATTAGCATTCTTAAAAAGTTTAGCATTAAAATCAGCAATTTCTTCATGTTCATTGGTTGTAAGATTTTTCAAATTCAGTTGCAAGTATTTAGAGTTAACAACGTTTTACCGAACTGTCTCTTTCATGAGTGCCTTGAAGAATATCTCAGGCATCCTTGGCAATCGCACGTGTAGAGATTAAATCACGCTACTTGATTATCAACTTCATTGACCATGGCAGTCAGCGCCATGTGATTAAAGCCAGATTCTTGAATTTCAACATTGGAATATTCATTCATAAACTTAAGAATAATGTTTCCACCTTGATCTTTCCAATAGCCTTTTTATGTCAATGGTCTCAATATAGCCTTTTCTAACACATTCCATAGCTCTTATGTCAATGGTCTCAATATAAGTAGTCGTACTTTGCCTCCAATAAGAACAATTAGTGCCATCAGGTAATGGTGGGCTGTAGATCCTCTTCTCTACAAATCCATGCCTACAAAAGTATATTAATATCCAAAAGGGACATTATCATTTTTTCACCAAAATTTTTCTGACACATTAAGTCAATACCATAGTTTAGTGAAAATTGCATCTCACTACCAAACTATTAGCACTTATTCCATTAAAAATAAGTTAATACTTAACGGAGTAGGAGTTAAAAGTCAATTTTGCCTTTGGATCATTAAAAGACAATTTCTTCCTTTTAAAAGAAAGAAATTACAAAAAAGAAAAATTTATCATTTGTTCACCAAAATTTTTCTAACATATCAATTCATTACTAAGATTTCTTAAAAATTACATTTTACCACCTAATATTTAAGTTCTTATCACTTTACCATCAAAATGCTATAAAAAAAAATTAAATATTTAACCTGGTAAAAGATGATTTTATTATTTGAAAAGAAAGAAATTACATGAGGTAAATTATCCTAGAAAGGTAGCATTATATTATCAAAATGCTACCTTTCTATTATATAAACACGTTGTGCATTAAAATATCAAATTCCAAGTAATACTAGCCAAACACTTTAATTTTGATAATATCATTCAACCCCAGCAACCCTAAACTATTTCAAACACCACAATGGCAATGAAATAGTCCAAATTTGACACTTCATCATCCAATAATTGTGTTAACATTTTAAATTTAATGTGAAATTCCTTAAATGCTCTTATGATATCAACAATTTTTTTATTGTGTTAATGTTTTGATGGTATAGTGATAATAGCTTAAACATTAGGTGGTCAAATATAGTTTTCAAGAAATTTTAGTACTGAATTAATATGTTAAAAAATTTTTGGAGGACAAATGATAACATCTCTTTCACAATTGGATGGTGCATTTTGTCTTAATGTGAAATTCCTTAAATAACTGACAATAACTAAGTTTTTACTGCATTAATACAGTGGTGGTAAAATGCTAACAACATAAATGTTTTGTTGGCAAAATGCAATCTTTACCAAACCATGGCACTGACTTGATGTGTCATAAAAAAATTAGGTGGAAAAATGGTAATATCGCTATCTAAAATCTCACTAAACAAGCTGTTATTGACATTGCTCTAATACCATTTGTTAAAAATTTAGATCTATTTATCAAGTGCAAGCAAATTAAAATTCTCAATAAATTAATTACCCTAATCAATTAATCATAAAATTATTGTTCAAAGATTACTATTCAAGCAATATGCTTACAATTTACTATTCATATGATACTTTTTATAGTTCTTGTTCATATATATTATTCATCAAGTGTAGGCAATTTAAAATTCTCAATAAATTAATTACCCTAATCAATTAATCATGAGATTACTGTTCAGAGATTAGTATTCAAGCAATATGCTTACGATTTACTATTCATATGATATTTTTTATAGTTCTTGTTCATATGTATTATTCATCACACTATTTAAGTTACTATTCATTCACCCTAAATCTATTGAATATGCTAGAAACTGTAGATTACAAAAAGTAAAGCATAAAAGGCTTTTACATGGTTTGGCTCACAATTGTATATTCGTGGGGCCATGCCTATATATTAAGCAATTCACTAAGTAATAAAAAGATTACAACTTGTTGGATTCTTACACAATTTTAGACTCTTTCTTACTCTTGCTGCTATTTTGTTGAATATAACTTAGTCGATCTTGCTTAGCAAATACATCTTCAATCATGTTTGCTACTTTCTTGAGATCCTCTTTGAATACAAGCCACCTCTTTGTCCCCAAAGTAGTAACAAATAATGTTTAATAAAAGACTTGATGAACATGACTAAAACATCATAGTAATATGACGCATCATATGCCGCCAAATAGGGTTTCTTCTTTTTCTTTGTGTTGGCTGCTTCTTCGATGTAAAATAGAATATATCTTCTTTACTCTTCAATATGTTAAATACTTCTTTTTATATAAGAGCAGTAGTTCACCCAAACTCTAATAAAGGAGTACGAGAATATACTACCTTATGAATCTAATATTTATAAATACTTGATATACTTAAACAATGTAGTAGTCATTTTTATTTAGAATTCTTTGATTAATAATCGTACTTACACACCAATTTATTTATTTATGTCTCCACAAAATTCTATAATATTCCACAATCTAATCTAATTAATACCCAAGACTAAACAAATCCCCAATAAAAGAAATAAAAGAAGTACAACATTATTAGCACAATCATGCCAATAATGAAAACCCTATCACAAGATAGTGCACGTTTTTGGCTTTTTCTAGTTTTAGAGCTCTTGCGACAAACCATGAAGCCATCCAAAGTGGTATAAGTGCAAGTGATGGTGAGGTGAAATTAAGGATTACTCCTGCCATGACCAAGAAGCGTCATCTAACTATTGAGACAAAAGGTTCGTTGTCATCAACTTTCTTAGAATATAACTAGTATTTTTTGGATCTATAATATATAATTGAACATCTTTGACTAGTTACTCAGCTCATGAGATCCATAAATACTAATGGAGCAATAACTAACACAAACGGCATCACTAAAAACTCATAGTGACCATATGTAGGGTTGTTCACGGATTGAATTTTACAGATTGACATCAATCCATATCTAATCCACAATATTGCGAATTATAAATTTTCAATACAATCCAATCCACAGATTGATGAAATTCAATCCAAATCCAAATCCAATCCATACATCTGGGGATCGGATGTGGATTTGACCTAATCCAATCCAATCCACCAATTTGTGGATTGGTTTGTGGACTACAAATTTTTAATTCTGTCCAAACCACGAACTAATTAAATAAAAAATTAATATAAAAATAATTTTACTATCGATGAAATTCAAAATTGAATAAGATTTAAATAAATTATTCAAAATTTCAAAATATAACACACCAAAAAGAAAAAAAATTCATTTATTTAGATCAATACATGAAAATTTACTGTTAAAGAAGCTATATTTGTTTATTTAATTATATTTTATTTTATATTATTATCGAATAAGATATAATATGGTATTAGTGTAACTATATTTAGCTTATTTATTCATTTATTTATTTGTTTACTAGTAAGTATTAATGCCACATTTACAAGTTTTATTTTTTTAATTAAATAATTTTTTTTTGTTTTTTTGCGGATTCACAAATTTTTTATAGATTTACAAAAGTAAATGCATATCCAATCCATCGACTATAGATTTTTAAATTTTCAATCTAATGCAATCCACCAATCTACAGATTAGATTTTTACGAATCAAATTTCTACGAATCAGACGGATTGAGTAGATCAGATTGAATTCTGAACATCTCTAACCATATGAGTCTTGAATGTGGTTTTGGGAGCAGAGACATCTTTAATCTTTAATTGATGATGACCTAAGTGTAAGTCTATCTTTAAGAAAAATGTCATATCCTATAATTGATCGAATAGATCATCAATTAGAGGAAATAAGTATTTTTAACTAATATTAACTTTATTCAACTGCCTTTATTCTATTCACAATCTCACAGTCCCATACTTTTTCTTGACAAGTAATACTGGTGCATCCTCGGAAGATACATTAGGTCTGATGAAGCCTTTATTGACTAATTCTTGTAAGTTTATCTTCAACTCTCACAACTCTAATGGACCCATGTTGTATAGGGCCATAGAAATAGAGGTTGTGCCTAAAATCAAGTCAATAGTAAACTTTACATTTTTGTCAAGTAGAAAACTAAGAAGATCATCAAGAAATATATTTGATTACTCTTCCACCCAGGAATATCTTCTAATTTCACATAGGTAACCCGAGTAGTAATGTCAGCATTGTTGGCTTTTGGAATTTTTTATCAATCTATTTTCTAAAATCCTTCTTGAATATTTGTCCTTCCAAGTTAAGTTTCTAATTGTTTTTATAACTTGAACTAAGATCACTATTCAATTTTTCTTGTTTGTTTTTTTTTCATTTTGATAACATTAAAGATGTTAAGGATAATAATATTCATTTCATTTTCATTCATCAATTATAAAATCATTGGCCATCTACTCTTTCATTTTTATTCAAAACAAAAATTATGATGCATTGTATTTATTTTATAGGGTGAAAGATTATGGCATCTACAGTATAAAGGGTCAAAGTTGCTTCTACGTTCTGGGTGAGAGTGCCTTCTCTTTGTCCTTTAACTTCATGTGGGTAGGATAATACTAATACAACTTTAATGTTAGAGAAATTCAGTAAATGGAAAAAGCCGTAGATCAACTAATGTTGATGCTTTTTCCCCTCAATTTCTGTTTCATTTGGGTTGTGATGGCTCAAAATTCTAGTATCATATGACTCTTTTCAGGCTAATGTTCTCGTTAGGGTAAGAAAATGTTTGGTGAAAACCATTACCTATAACCAAGGAATATTCATGTTATATCGCCAAGAATCAATAATAAAATATACAAAAGCGTAAATGAATACATAATACTTAATTGTTCTCTAGAGTTATGTGGTTGGTCTTTCAGATTTACATGTTGTCCTAGAGAATCCTTTAAGTAGAGAATCCTTTCAATTTCTCCACGCTCTCTCTCTGATGAAAGGATGTCAGAAAGAATAGAAAGATACATGTGATCTTGGGACCATGATCATTTATATAGACAACTGTTTCCTGTCATTATTAGGTATTCCTAATTCTGTGGATCATATAATTAAAATACTACTGGGTTTGTAAACATTAAAAGTCCACACCCCATTAGATACATTAAAGCCCATAATACTGAAAATCTTAATAGATTACTTTTAATTAGGCGTAACCTTATATGACAGTCTGCAACATATAATTATTCACATATAAGCCTAACATTTGATTAAGGATCTAACAATGTTAGATTAAAAAATCCAACAATCTCTCACTTGGGCTATATGTGTAACCTTATAATTATGTTTTGCAAAAATAACCGTATGAGCTCAACTTTACTGTCATCACCAAAATGTATTTATAACCAATCCAGTCCATCAATCATACCAACATAGGATGAAAACGACATTTTTTACAATTATCGTAACTTGACCCTTAATGGTCACTATACTAATATAACTTAATGACATGGATCTTGACGTGAATGTGTACTATGGAAATTCCATACAATGTGATCTTAACATGTCTATTTCCAACGTGTCTACCTTAAATCTTATTAAGATCAAACTATACTAAAATCAGAGTGTGAATAAATTGAAACTTTATTTATGTAGAAATAGTATGAAATATCCATAAACTAAAATAACTAAAAATGTCTATATTATAAAAGTATCTAAAATCACGAACTCCCACTAAAATTGAATATCTTTAAATGACATGATACCCATACGAGTAGTGTCCTCATGAAACATCTTGGATGGTGATCCCTTAGTAAGTGAATCCACAATCATGGAGTTTGTGCTGATGTGCTCTAAAGACAATCGTCCACTCTGAACTCTTTATTTAAAAATTATAACTTGATGTCTATATACTTCGACTTTGTCGAGCTCCTATTGTTATTGGAATATAGCACTGCTGACTTATTGTCACAAAATAACTTGAGTGATCTATTAACACCATCTACTATACTTAGTCCCGTGACAAAATTTCATAGCCATATTCCATGAGTGGATGCCTCATAACATGTTATGAACTCTGTTGCCATTGTGGAAGAGGTTATAAGAGATTATTTAGCACTCTTTTAGGAGACAACACCCATAGCTAGCAGATAAATGTAACCTGAAGTGGATTTCATACTATCTTGACATCTAGTAAAATCGAAGTCAGTATAACCAATGATCTTAAGCTGATTCGACCTCCGATATGTAAGCATGTAGCCTTTTGTTCTCTGTAGGTACCATAAGACTCGCTTGGCTACTTTCCAATGATCTACTCCTGGATTACTTAGATATCTAGCCAACATCCAGTAATATACACTATATCCGGTCACATACAAACCTTAGCATCTATCAAACTTCCTACTGCTGATGCATGTGGAATCTTCTGCATTTCTTTCTTTTTAAAATCGTTCTTGGGGCACTCATTGAGACTAAAACTATCTCTCTTAGTAATAAAGGTATCTCCTGATTTGTAATCTTGCATGCCATATCTCTTGAGAACTGTTTCAATATAGTTTTTTTGTGATAATCCCATAATACCTCAGGAGCGATTCCAGTGAATCTATATAGCTAATACAAAAGATGAGTCACCAAGATCTTTCATCTCAAAGTTCTTAATTAGAAATCTCTTGGTGTCGTGCAATAAGCCTATATTACTAGTGGCCAGCAAAATGTCATCATTATATAAAACCAAATAAATATACTAACTCCCACAAAACTTATAATATAGACAATTATCAACCAAATTCATCTCAAAACCAAATAAAATGATCACTTGAAATATTATTGTCGAGATGCTTGTTTGAGGCTATAGATGGATTTCTTAAGTTTGCAAGCAAACCATATTCTTTGAGTTTCCGGATACAAAGTTTTCTATCTACACCATATACATCGTCTCATCAATGTCGCTATTGAGAAATGTCATCTTTATATCCATCTGACATAACTCGAGATCGAAATCTGCCACTAATGCTATTATAATCCTAATAGAATCTTTCGAAGAAACTAGAGAGAAAGTCTCTTTATAGTCGATACTTTCTTTCTTCATAAAGTCTTTTGCGACTTACATGCCTTATACCTCTTCATATTACCTTTCAAATTCTTCTTAGTCTTAAATATCCATTTGCGGCTAATAGATTTCACAACTTCTAGCAATGGGACAAGATCCCATAGGTCATTGTCCTTTATGGACTTTATCTCCTCATTTATGGCATTAACGTACTTCTAAGAGTTAGAACTTTCGATGTCTTGATAGAAATTGATCAAATCATCTTCCATCACACCCATGTCTACCTCATATTCTTAGAGAAATGAAATATAGTCATCTGGCACTGCATTTCTCCTTTTTCTGGTGAATCGTTTTAGTGGCATAAGTTCTTAAGGTGGTAGAGTTTGTTCTTCTGAAATAACTTCTTCTATAGAGGGTTTTCCAACATTGTCTTAATCTGTTGTGCCTTGAACAAAGTTAAAAATAAGACCCCGATCAATGTAGTAACACCTATAGGAATATCAACATATTCCTCTTCAAAGATAAAGTCCCTAATAATATCTCTCCTCGCAAACTCAATATCCTCAAAGAACCAAGCATTTCTAGACTAAAAAATTGACTTAGTCATGGGATTATAAAACTTATACCCCCTCAATCGTTCTAAGTGTCCAATAAAATAGCAACTTATCATCTTTGAGTCTAATTTCTTCTCATTAGACTTATAAGGCTCTGCTTCAGTTGGACATCTCCATACATGCAAGTGCTTCAAACTAGACTTTTTACCTATCCAAAACTCGTAAAAGGTTTTGGCAGTTGCTTTAATTTGAACTCTATTAAAAATATACACTGCAGTTTTAAGTGTTTTTCCCCAGAATGATTCTTGTAAGATAGAATGACAAATCATACTCCTCACAATGTCCTTAAGCGTTCTTTTTCGTCTTTCAGCAACACCATTCAAAGTGGCCAAACTCGGCATAGTGTACTGTGGGACGATACTGCATTCCTCTAGGAATTTAGCAAATAGCCCTGTACATTATTCATATGAATCATCATATCTATTATAGTATTCACTACCATGGTCAGATTTAACACTTTTAATTCTTTTTACAAGTTGGTTCTCAATTTCAACCTTAAAATTTTTTGAACATATCCAAGGATTGTTCCTTTTCGTGGAGGAGATATATGTAGACATATCTAAAAAAATCATCTATAAAGGTTATAAAATATTATTGACAATTCCAAACAGGTGTAGGGAATGACCCACAAATGTCTGTATGTACAAGTTCTTAGACGTCCAAAGTTCTATTGGCTTCAAATCTCCTTTTGTTGGTTTATTTTCCATTTGACACAGATGTCAAAGTCTGTGAAATCTAAAGGGTCGAGAATTTCATCTGACACAAGTCTTTCTATTTTTCGTCTGGAGATATCACCCAATCTCCTGTGTGATAACGTTGTTAAATTCTCATTGGTTAACTTTCTTTTTAAACCTCATGCACTTAATTGTAGGGATTCATTAAATAAATCAATTGTATTAAGCATCTAAAGATTATCATCACCTAACAAAGAACTAGAACCAATCAGTTTTAAATCATGAAACAAACTGAATTTTTCATTTCCAAATGACCATGAATAACTAGATTCGTCCAAAACGGAAATTGGAATCAAATTTCACCTAAAAGACAGAATAATAAATGTTTCGTTAAGATCCAAATAAAATCTAGTCTTTAATGATAATCTATATTTTCCAATTGTTTCAACTTCAACTGTCTTGCCATTTCTGACATAGATATATCTTTTACCATCACTGGGTTTTCGACAACTCACCTGTATAGACACACTGATACAAGTCGTTGTATCAGAATCTATCCACCACGCGTGTTTAGGTACAAAAGTTAAATTAACCTCAGAACAATCCAAAACATGTCTCTTAGTTCTGCAAAAGAAACAATTAGTGCTTACTTGATCATTTGATTTCTTTTGTTGTTTCTTTTGAGGTAATGAATTTGCAGTTTCCTTATCCTTATTCATTTTTTTGCCTTGTCCTTTCTCTTTATACCTTATTAAAATTAAGCTTGTCAAGAGCTAATTTATTTAAGCCTATTCATTCTTGACAAGCCTTTGTTTAATTTCTGCAAGGAACTCTTTAACTATAATTTTCTTTTCAAGTATTAAGCCCCTAAATGCTTCCAAAATGGCCTTCTTCATGATCATGATACACCTACGATCTGATCTTTCCCACCTTTTTGTTTCTCTTTTATCATCATGAGTACTCTCATCTGTAAGAGATGAAGAAAAATCAACCCTTAACTCAAGATCAAGATCCATGGCAGCGAGAACTATTAAGAGGTTCTCTTACCATGATTTGAAGTTAGAGCCATTTAGCATAAGAATAGAATTGATGTTGGTAGTAATGTTAGCAGCAGACATAACTGAATAAAGAACAACAAACAAACAAAATAAGCTCAAAATTAGTCTTAAAACAACAATAAATTCAAATAAAGGTAAACTCATCTCAAGATACCAGACACTCCATTAACATTTCATCTTTAGACAAAATATTAACTTGTAAGTGATATCTTGGTATAGCAATCAAACACTGATAATAAGAATATGTCAAACAATAAATCTTCCTTTGGGTTGATTTATTGTTCACATGTAAAATTAAATAATCATCACGTGTTTATTACCACAGGTACATATGTGATTCTATTAAATATAGACCTTCATTTGGGCCAATTGATATTTATAAAAATTACATATACAAAACCGTTTATATTCTAAGATAAATTAATTTCTACAAGAGATGTTACTTTGATGACATGTTACTTCAATTAATTCATCTCAAAATATATATTAACATATTAATATTTGAATTTAAAATTGCACCAAAAATTACCCAAAAAATTTGAGTTGAAGTCTAAACAATGGTCAACGGTCAATGTTGACCATTAACCAATCAACCGTTGACCGATTTAGGGTTGGACAACTGGCCCACAAATCAAACAAACCCCTAATTTTTTGTTAATGGGCTAAATCTTAATTTTAATTGTAATGGGCTAATGTAAACCAACCCTTAATTTTAATCCATCAAAGCTATATATATTGGGCCTAAAATTAAATTTCATTAAGCCCAACTAAATTCAAGACTTAAGTAAAAAACCTTCTAATTATTCTGCTGAAAAAGAATTTTATAATGCTTTAGGGACCTCGATGATATAAGCCATGAAACCCTAACTCATCTTTTTCTTTTTCTCTTCCCATGCGGCCACTTCTTCTTCTTTATTTAGGCAGTGGCCATGGCTGTCACTTTAACCAAGCCACCGTAGTGTGGTGACCGTGACTAGCTTGCCAAACAGCCTTGGTCGGCCAAAAGCCATCCATCTCTTTTTTTTTTGGTTCTTTATTCTTTATTTCTTTATTCCTTTTTTTTTTTTGTTTTCTTGATGTGGGCCACCACTTTAGCCAAATCAACCGCAGCCACCGCCTTTACCAAATCCTCAAAATACCAAATGCCATATATTGACTAATGTGGATGCTTTTTCCCCTCAATTTCTGTTTCATTTGGGTTGTGATGGCTCAAAATTCTAGTATCATATTAGAGCTGGTAAAATTTGACACGACCCGATTAACCGACACGAATAAATGAGTATGGGTAATCAAATTTAACACGGTTATTAAATGGGTCAAATCCGGGTCGATACGATTTTTTTTTATGTCGAGTTAGGGTTAAAGTTATTAACTCATTTACCCAATCAATGACACAATTATATTTTTTATTTTAAAATAATTTACAAGTTCATGTCATCAAAACTCAAATATTAGAGATGATTTTCTTTTTTCTTTTTATTTTTTTAAAAAATGAATATAAACATAGTGTTTTACTTACAAAATTTATATACATTTAGAGCTTCAATAGTGTAAATGTGTAAAATATTGATAGACATATATATTTTATAATATTGATATATAATATTATTTATATATGTATAATTAAACCTTCAATGGTGTAAATGTGTAATATTTTGGTACATATGTATATTTTATAATATCGATAAAGTATGTATGTGTGTATGAATGATAACGTGTAAATATTTTATATAAATTTTATTTAATATATAGATATTAAGCAGATTATTGGATAACTCGATTACTTTTCTGTGTCGGGTTTGGGTATCAATATTTTAACACGATTATTAAATAAGTCGGGTTTGGGTCGACTTAAATTTGACACGACACGAAGCTGACACAACACGAACACGACCCGATGACCAGGTTTGCTAGATCTATAGCATATGACTCTTTTCAGGCTGATGTTTCTTCCTGAGGCTGCTTTTCGAGTTGCAAATTCAAATTACATGTACTAGGAAAGAAAGAGAGAAACATGATGAGGAATCTAACCAACAATCTTGTATCTTGTTCATTGTAACATAGAAGACAGTCGGACCATTTGTAAATTTTACAAGTCAAAAGCCAATTACACATACAAGTTGATTGTTGAATACTGCAAAATTATAAAGGAAGCAATTTGAGAAAGCTACAGAAAGCAACAGTGAAGTCTAAGCATCCACTCAATGCAACTGAGTTTGAGTAGATAGGTTGATTTTGGGCAGATGAAGACCAAGAGTATTCTTTGTTCTTCCTTTTAGGATTACAACTTTTGATGGCTCAAATCACAATTAAGAAATCATTATAATGGAATTTGTAATATCATTGCAATTAATGTGAAATTTACAACGCTCTTTGAGTTTCTATTTTTTTTTTAAAGATTTATTAATTAAAGATAGTCTTCTTGTTAAAGAGAAATTGTTGAGTAATTTTATTGTATTACACCCACTTATGCATGCATGGCATGTGTGCATGAATTAAACAAATTACTAATCATATGATAATTTTTCAAAACAAATGTATACATGTGAGTATAAAGTAAATTTAACTATCAATCACATATCATTTTTGAAAATAAATGTATATGTATTATACATATATTAGGCGAGTGCAATACAAAAAAAGGTATTTTAGAATCTCTTCTATGTAATTGGGTGCTTGCTTTATCGACAAAAAATGGCGAGCGTAAAAAAGTGAATTCCCTCTACAACATGATTTAACCCATACAGGTGGCAATAAATTGAGCGAAAATAACCTGACTCGTAAATTATTGCCATTTCGAAAGCTCACTAACTGACCATTTTGCACTGCTGTTATGACAATCTAATACCATATATTCGATGTTTGCTAATATGAACAGCATATTTAAAATGGTAACCTTCCCATATAAGCTATCTGTTTCCTTTTTTATTTTTACTTTATTTTTTTCCTAAAGGAGGATTATAACCGCACAATTTGCTAAAACTTTGCTTTTGATGCGTCCAAGTATTTTGGTTTGAGGTTGATGCGTAATTAAAAGAATACTTCAATAATTACTATTGTCGGATAAAGCGGTCTCGTCGGTCTAAATGATTTTTTTTTCTTTCTTTCTTTTGGTCCAACGATGCACTTCTTGGATCAAAAGAGCGGAATGACTCATTAAAAACCAATTGCATCATTAGACTCAATAAAACGTACGAGGGAAGCCCCAGTAAAAAAAGGATTAAAAGATAAAAAAATACTTCGAAAATGAATGCGTTCCCCACTCAATGGTTAAGAACTCTAGATTGTCACAACGGATCATTCCCAAAACAGAGCCTAAATTTTATACTTGAAAACCTTTTTCTCGAACAAAAATAAGAAAACTCTCAGGTCTCCAATCTCTTTCTAATACGCCTATCGATTACCATGCTTATAGCGTACGAAACCCAAAAATTAATTTTCTCTTCTTTAACGAGATTGTTGCAAGCAACAAAATTTTAACTTCAAAAAACCTGGCGTTTCTTGGTAGTAATTGATAGTAATTGAGTGACAGTAGCACTATTCATCATTGTGGTTAATTTCAAATTATCTTAAATTGACTATTTTTGAATTATCCCTCATTTTTTAAATTCTAAATTCACTCCCTCTTTTTGTTAAGAAAATAAAAAGCAATTCATTAACGCAATCTTATTTTTCCCTTATCTGTTGTTGTAGAAAAATGAATAACTTCAGATTTTCAAAAATAAACGGATGATCTACGGATAATTCCAGAGTAAGGTAATATTTGAAGACACATGTATACCAAATAGAAAATCTAATGTACATTTTCACCAGCTAACAAAACCGATTGATTATGAGTAGAAGTTATAAAACCCAATCTGCCAAGCAATTTGCGGTACAATAAGGATTATCCTGATGTGTTTTTTTGGAAGAGGCTTTCCTGTCAAAAGATCTTACATCAATTCTGAAGTCACTCGGCTTCAACCGCAGCAATCTCATATCTGACTTCTTCTAAATGTTCATTAATAGCAGTCACAGCATCCTGCACACCTCTAATGGCTTCCTTTAATGCATTATCATACTCAGCATCTGCTTCTGCCTCTTCAGTCCCAGCTGCTTCTGTTATCTCCTGGACATGCACACACTCATGCTCCATTGGCTTCCTAAATTTGCAATTCTCATGGCTCACCAGACGCTCAGATGGGCGTCCAGCCTTCTTCAATAACTGAATTGTAGCCGTCTTCCAAACAAAGAAAAGTGATTGTCAGAAATGTCAGAAGCAAGAAATGGTTAAGTTTGCATGAGAAGGACAAATGATAAGGAATTCAACAATGTACTAGACCTGTGTATATAAAAGCTGTTAAAGAAGAACAATTAAACACAGAATGAAACACTCGCAATTCAATAACATTTGCTCACTATATCATCTTACATTATGGCAACATGGTTTCACACTTCTCTCTCTCGAGTGTCTGTGTACTTAATTTTATTACTATTATTCAATGGACAAAAGAAGTATACTCGTATGCAAAATGTGAGGCACACAAGAGTGAACCAGGGTCAACAAAATAAACAAAAACAAAACTGCACTGCTCTCTGCTCTCTTTAGCTTCATAGGCAGTATTTACTGAATTTATTGAAGTGTAAGAGACAAAGAAGATTGCACACTTGCACTGCTGTCTTTCGCATCACAGGGAGTAATTTCCTTAACTTCTTTGGAAACAAACCAAAAGAAATTTTAAATTTCTAAAAGTGTTGTTTGCAGCTATTCTACTGACAATGTGAGGAATTAACAAAATTCACATTAATAAATTGTACTTAAGTAACAGATGGGAAAATATTAGGTTGTGTCAGGGCATTAATCCACATTTTCATACTCTCTTCTGTCTTCAAAAGAATCAAACATTTATATTGTCAGAGCAGTCACCTATGGATACATTAGCTAGTCACCTATTGCAAAATTTAGGGGTATATAAGAATGCATAGTGTTAAAACTGACAATTCAGCAGTCAGCCACGATAAATGCAACTAATAATAAATTTTATCTTAGCACTTCGTAAGTTCATATTCCAGTCCTTTGAAAATGCATCACAATCAGCAAACTGTTTCTCAGTATTGCTGATCTTCATGAACACTTGATATTTTCAAGCAGTTGTAATACAAATTAAGTTTTATATTCACTCTAATTGAAAAAAAAGACCACAAGGGAAATCCTACGGTATCATCAGCTCAAATGCAACCCAATGCACATGAACAGAAAGTGTATGGTAACAAAAGGCAGGGAAAAGGTAAGTCGTACAGGTCAACCCATTCTCCCAAGATCATCAATGAAAGGGCACAGCTAGTGAGAAAGGGGAATACCAGATGCAATTTTTGCTTTTCCTGTGTCTGAACAGCTCTTAGCAGCTGAGCTAGATCTACTCGGCAAAAATCAGGATTCAAAAACAAAGACTCTATTTCAAGGACCTATATATAAAAATCAGAAGCACTAAGATCAGACCATAAGATAAATTTTAAAAATATAAAACAAACACCCAAGAAAGGTAGCAATCACAAACTTCTTTTGAGCAGTCATTGAACTCTGATGTAATCTCACTGCACAGTTGTTGATAAGCCAGTTCACCTCCTGAAACCATATACTCAGAAAACCCCCTGCCAAGTTTATTTCCGCAATCAAAACAGCTCCAAATCAACAAATTCTAAACTAAAGCAAACTTGAAGGATGGGTATTAACTGCTGTACTTCTACTTAACTTCAAAGCACATCAGTTAAATTGATCGGTCAAACTTATTTGGGGCTAATATTTAACCAGCCACCCACCTGTTATATTTAGAAAACTATTAATCTTATAG
Organism: Luvunga scandens; assembly: GCA_030449905.1. Taxonomy (NCBI): domain Eukaryota; kingdom Viridiplantae; phylum Streptophyta; class Magnoliopsida; order Sapindales; family Rutaceae; genus Luvunga; species Luvunga scandens. The sequence continues at coordinate 301,150 of JASUUG010000209.1, forward strand.
CAAAACAACTGTGAATTAAAGCTGCATCACCTCAATCCGTAGTATAGTTATGATCTGAAGCCTTTCCGATATTTTTGCCAAAAATATATTATAAACACACTCATTTTCTATTTAATCATAGCATGATCGGCAAAAAACCCACCTATATGAGCCAAGTTAAAATCTAAGACCTATGTTTCAACCTAAGAATTTTACTTTAACACCCACATGTATGCAGGAAATATCAACATGGAATTCATTGTATGTCTAGGGCTCAATAAACACGAATCTTCACAGTTCACATGAGTTGAAAGAAATATATCAAATAGGATCTTCTTCTTTAGCAATTTCTTGAGTACTTCTTTACACACAAATCATATTCACTCAATAATAATAATAAGATGACAAAAATAAAGAAAAGGGTACCGTTTAAGCTTGGCATAAGCTTGGGCTCTACGCTGCTGAATATCAAGGAAAGTCCGGAGTAATTGGAGGGTTTTCGAAGAATTGTTATTTGTTTGTTCAATGTCCATCTCCTCCATGTCCATTGCATCGGTTATTGTAACTTTCTTCTCAAAATCATCCATCCTTTCTTCATTTCTTTGATTCTGCCCACCTGAGAAAAGTTCATGACACCATCTGAGAAAAGTTCTAAAACTCTCTATCAATGGGTATGATGCAATGAATCAACTATACAACCAATCAGTGAATCAACAGTACAAAGGCACTTCCAATATTCTAAAAATTGTCAATTTCAACTTCCACCAATAATTATACAAATTATATAACAATCAATCAATGACAATAATAAATAAGCAAAGTAAAATGAAAATCCAGAATACAAAGATTTTTACAAGGAAACCTTTGATTGTCGTGATCTAGGATAAAAACCTTGATACATGATTATGTGCATGCATGGATGAAACAATTCATTATGAAAATAATAAGTGTTTACAACTGATAAAGAACAATTACAAAATATCACATCCATAAGTACCTCGTATCTAAATCCTATTGCGTCAACCCTCACAGTCCTCACAAATTTTCCCGTGTGAATGAAGCATAGTGCATAGACATCAACAATCTCCTCACAAGATCAAAATACAAGAGGTTGTGTATGTGTGTATTTATCTAGTATGGTGAAATCCGAGATATGAAAATGAATGCCATTATTGTTTTTTATTTCAATAATTAAAACTAGACTGTTCTCATAAGAAACAAATAAATATATCACAAAAACTCTCTCAAGAAAAATTCTCTAATAATGAAAATATATTTTCCACAAAATTCCAAGTAAATAAATTTTTAGGGAAGTAAATTCATGCAATTAATTAACAAAACTTTCCGGAAATCGAGATCTCAACAATATCTAAAATATAGCCTCAATACATTTGAAAAATCGATTAAAAATAATTTCGGAAAAACAAATATAATTAAATCACTTAATTGAATTTTCCCAAAATTATTAATACTCAATCATAAATGATACACATTAAATTACAGCTCTAAAGACCTAGGTGATGAAAAATTAAGTTTTGGAAATACCAAAATAATAAAATCAATTCATAAATTTTCAAAAACAATAAATGCACAAACCTAGATGTGTGCCTCCAATTTGAGCTCAAAACAAATCACCCTTTGTTAAAATTGGCCCTTAAAAAATTGCTCATCAAATTGTTCTTCAAATTCTCTGCAAAAGATTATTCTTGAAGGCAGCTGGTGTGTTAAATTGACGGGAGTCACTGTTCAAAGGATTTCTTACATATCAAAGAATCACTGAAATCTCGCCGTTGGATGAAGCAAAATCAATGGTTCAGAGATCGGGTGATGTGGTTCGATCTGGATCGTCAAATTGAAGCAAAATCAGCGGATGAGATGGAAAGTCTATTCGGGTCAACCCAGGTCAACAACCATCTATCTCGTTAAAAGGAATTCGGGTCGGGTCATCATAGAGCCGTACGAGGGTCCTGATTCGGATTCGTCTGATCCATGCCAATCATGGGCAGAGATCCAATGTTTACGTACTAACGGTGAGCTTTTTCTTCGTCCAATCATGCCACAGTTAAAGTCATATATGCAACATAATACTGGACACCATATTACGCACGACTCCAATCTCTATCACGTAGTTCATTTTCACCACTCTAATTTAAACCTAATTTTGACTAAAGGTGGCCAACAGGCCGAGAAAAAAAAAACTTATGCGTGTTTATACTCATTTAGTACTGTACTTAAGAAAAAAAAATACTAAATTTTCTTTTTAAGAGCTCATACCAAGTTGTTACAGTATTTTTTTCAAGTCTATTTATCTTTTTAAATCAATGTGTCTTTATTCAAATTTTATAAAATAAAAAATTCAAAAATCAAGTCCATATTCAATAATAGTAAATTAATAAAAATAAGAGAATGTAATATTAATTATTAAACTTGACTCTATGGTATTATAATTCTTTTATAATACTTAACAATAACAACAGCGATAATAAATTTTTCTTAAGGGTTAACTTAATTGTTAACTTAAGATTACGTAGAGTCATATATCATAATTCATAATAATATTAATACATATTTATAAAATCATGATATTTATAATTTAATTTATTAAAATCATGATATCAATTGTTTATTTACTAAATTATAAACATAAATCAATTATAATTTTTTTGAAACTAAGAATCAAATAAATTTTAAAAGCTTGAGCTAATAAAATATATTAAAAGATTCAATGTCAAGTTATATATAAAATAATAAAATTTTTTAAGTTTATTTTCATTAAAAGTAAAACGTGCTAATTACGTATCTTTTTGCATGCCGTGTTTGGGCCAATCTCTAATCGTGTCATACTTTTAAGGCGTGCGTGCCTAAACTTCTAAGCCCAACTCGGCCCACGTGCGTGCCGTGCTGTGCCACGTGCTCTATCGAAACTTGCTCGTGCCATACCATGCTGTACGAACACATGTTGTGCCTCGTACCATCCGGCCCATTGGCCATCTCTAGTTTTGATGAATCCAAAATTTTCAATCTCTACAAATTTGAAAACGACACACATTCAGAACTTCAAAATTACCAAATTAACCATTTTGTACTTTATACACCTTTTAAGGTCTTTGGAACTCTAAAATCATAAAAATGACATGTGTTCAATCAATGAAGAATTTGAAAGAATCATAACCATACTTTTACACTAGAACCTATCATTCGTAGTTTTGGACAAGAGATTTTGAACAATTTTCATAAAGAGGCGACTCAAGATTTTGAACAATCTTAAATTGGGCAAATCAATCTCTCCTTTGTTAAACATTGTGGCAATGTAACATATACTCTGTAAATTGGTGTGATGTTATTTTTAATTTTGTTGCTAATTTTTAAAATCGTCGGATTGTTACAAATCGTTGCGGGTAATTTGGCACAATTATTAATTAATCGCGCTCGAATAATTTAAATTTATCGCTACACAAAATTAAGACAATTTGGATGTGATTCAATGGCCCCATAATCAGATTTTATTTTGGCATTTGAGTCCGGTATTAGCTTATAAAAACAAGGTTCTATAAAAGGAAAGAATGAAAGAGAGAAGCGTTTTGATTTCTTTCCAAATATAGAAAGGAAGGAGAGAGAGAAAGAGCTGCAGACCCGGATTTACGACCCGCACTCGTGGCCTGACCCAGCCAGAACTCGAGTTTCCGACCACCCTACCGATTGATCTTAGTGCTTATCTGAAGCTTGTGAGCCGTGGGTCGTATCCCTACCATCCTCATTACCGGAAACCGGCTAGAACACTGGCGACGAGCTCGAAAAGCCGCGGCCAAACCCGTTTCTCCCCGCTGTCGATCTAGCCGGAATTAGACTGTGCCACCACTTGGATCTTGTTCCTCAACTTCCGCTCACCATTTTCCGACCAACTCCGTCACCTGAAACGACCAGATTACCATCGATCGGTTGCCAGAAAGTTCACAGTTTTAGGGAGCTTGATCTGCCATCACCGCCATGCGTGGGAGGTCACTGTCGGCACCATTGGACTCACTGATATCATAACTACATGACATGAGCTTCCCGTCGTCGTTGACCGAGTTCTGGTCACCGTTTACCGTTAGGGGTAATTTGATAATTTTATAAACTTTAGGGGTAATTTTAAAATTTTATAATTGGTGGACATTTTGATAATTTCATATTAGGACAGTTGGGTAATTTGAGATTTTGGGGATAATTTAGTAATTTATGTCGTTCAGGGCATTTGGGTAATTTTGCATTTGTAAATTCAAAACTTGTGGATATTTTTGTAATCTAAATTGAGGGTAGTTTGGTAATCTGTGATTCAAAGGATAATTTGATAAATTTTGATGTCGAGGGTATTTTGATAATTTTATGGATTCGAGAATAATTTATTGCGGATAAATGTCATTTCCAGCACATTTTTTATAATTAGCAGTTACGAATAATAATTATGTTATTTCCTTAAATTAGGAGGATCTGTGAAATAGAATCAACCCGCGGACGTTGTTGATACTAAGTTCGGACACTGTCACTGTGAGTGGAATATACAAAACCTATTTTTATTGTATTTTATTATGATTTTAAAATATGATAAAGCATGGTTACGAGATTGGTTTTAAAGGATTCGATTTAATGATTTTATAGAAATGAATTTTATCTGTGTTTTGGTATTTATTACGAAAAATGTGTTTGATTAATGATTTTGGTTACCAATTTTGAACATGCATGATAATATTTTAAAGAAAATAAAAGCAGATTTACAACATGTTAAATGAAAAAGGAAATGAGATTTTTTAATGAGATTTTCCAATGAGATTTTAGATGAGATTTCGGATGAGATTATATGTTTATGTATATGTGTACAAAGGTATATGAATATCAGTATAATGATTGCTTTTAAAATCATTAGACAGTACCCTTCCCCTCCAGATACAGTGATACAGATGAGATGACATATGCATATGGTATGATAAATACCGAGATACTGATATTGAGATACAGATGATACGGATGAAATACAGGCTTTTGGGGCCCATCTGAATACACACGGAGCCTTTGGGTCGTGTATTCGAGCGACTTTATCTTTTTGGAACTAGATTATGCATGCACAGATATGACGAGATATGAGATGATATTTTCCGATCTATCCGTATAGCTCCAGGGCATGGCGTTACTCAGATAGTAAGTCAGTGCCTGACGTTGAGGTCCGGATATGATGTGATATGAAATGGCATTTGCCGATCTATCCATGTAGCTCCGGGGTGTGATTGTACTCAAATAGTACATCATTGCCCGTCCGTTGAGGTCCGAATATTATGAGATATGAGATGATACTTCCCCGTCCATCCGTGTAGCTTCAGGTCGTGATTGTACCTAGAGAGTACGTCATTGCCCATCCGTCAAGGTCCGTATATGATGAGATTATTCTCCTGGATACTTGTTTGGTGATAGTTTTCAGTATTCAGTATTGATGATATAAGTATTATGATTTCATTGATTTTATGCAATCTATTGTGATATTGTTATTTGAGTACATGATTTCAATTTAATAAGTTATTTAAGTTCTTTTGATATTTTGATAAAATTGTGTTTCGATATGATATAATTATTTTAGAGTAAAGTTATGTTAAAAAACTATTATCCACTCACTGAGCTCACTGAGTTTTATACTTATCCCATTGTATTATATTTTTTCCCCCCACAAGAGAATAGCAGGTACAACAGTCGATCCAACAATGATAATTATTTTGGAGTTATAGCCACATGATAGAGTTATAAGTCATAGATGTTTTATTGAAATATTTTTGGATTTTCTAATTTATTACATTTTGGGGATTGTGGATAACATTTGTATTTCCTCTGATATTGGATATTAAATAATTTGGTATTTTATTGAGTAGATTAGTTGTTTGGAGATAGTTGTATTTGAAATTCTTTTTTGAGTGCTTAATTTATAATTTTACAGATTTGGTTGTGTAATAATTTTAGGGGAGAATCTACCGAATTTTTGACAGAATACCCATTAGTTAGATTGTTTTCAATTGATTTATTAAAATCAAGCCAATTCACCCTAGTAGTTCGGGGCGGGTCGCATCAGAGTATGATTTTAGATTCTGTAGACTTTACTGTCATAATTAGAATAAGTTGTATAATTATTAAAGTAGGAATTATTATTTTGTAGGCACCATCATGCTCCGTCGTAGCAATAAACGTGGTCGAGGCCATGACCGTGGTCGTACTAGGCTAGTAGTTGGGTTGACTCCAAGAGTTGTACCTGCGAGGGAAAATGAACCCATGAATGATGGCGTAGTTGAGTCCTCAACACATGAGGTGGCACAACATGCACCAGGGAATGTGCCGAACATTAAGCAGTCATTTGATAAGCTAGTGCAAATTATGACTGCAGTGGTACAAAATCAGAGTCATGCATATACCAGTCATGCTAATACTATTGAGCGCGTGAGAAGTTTAAGGGCTAAGAGCTTTAACGGTTCTGGAGATCCATCTGAGGCAGAATCATGGTTTGTCAAATTAGAACATATTTTTGATATAATGAAATGCTCGAAAGAGGATAGACTTTCCTTTGCCACTTTTTTACTTGAGGGTAAAGCCTATCATTTGTGGCAGGCCATAAAGCGTCAATATCAAGGGCATGATACGATTACTTAGGATATGTTTCGTAAAAAATTCTACGACCATTATTTTTCAATTGTGTACCAAGATATTAAATAAAATGAATTCCTTCGATTGGTTCAGGGATCCATGTCTGTTGAGGAGTATGAGAAGAAATTGATGGACCTCTCTAGATTTGCTACGTTTGTAGTGGGTGATGAAAGGGAAAGATGCAGGCGATTTGAGAGGGTCTTCGATTTAAGATACGTACGACCATGACTGCATCACAATATACTAAGTTTACAAAGGTAGTTGAGGCAGCAAAAAGAGTAGAACATAGCATCTCAGAGGGACACAAAGTCCAAGCCTTGAAACAAAAGCTAATGATAGCTGGGCAGAGGGTGGTTCTAGTAGTATGCTGCCTAAGAGAGGAGGCACTCATGCTAATTACTCTGACAAGATTCAAAGGAGTCAGGGTACAAGTTTCAAGGGAGATTCGAGACAGATTTTCAGTCACAGTTCAGTGCAACAATCCGTAGGGAGTAATACGAGGACTTAGAGACAATATGCAGGAATAACGGAGGGCACTGTGGTGACCGTTCGAGGAATAAACAGCAGATTTCTTGCCTTTCATGTGGCAAGAATCATCAGGGCCAATGTTGTGTTGGGGACAAGGTGTGTTATCTTTGTGGGCAGCCTAGTCATATTAAGAAATTCTGCCCTACTATGCCTTAGGGTGATAGTTATGCTCGAGGGACAGCTCCATAATATCACTCTCACTCTGAACCAGCTCTGGGTTAGATAAGTATGCAGACCAGGGGTTCTACATCTACGTTTAGGAGCCAGACGGCTGCCCCGAGTCAGAGAGGTTCATGCTACCTTAGAAATTATTATGGGTACACTATCTATCTTTGGCCGCGAGGCCTATATTCTTGTTTGATCTTGGATCCACACATTCTTTTGTTTCCCATATATTTTCCATCCATATAGAGTGAGAGCCTGAATCACAGAATTGTGCATTAGTTGTTAGTACACCTACTAGGGGTTCACTATTTGCTAAGAGTGTTTATCGAGATTGTATGATTAGGTTGGGTGATCATGACTTTGAGGCAATTTTGATTAGTTTAGATATTCAAGATTTCAATGCTATCTTGGGAATAGATTGGCTTGCATCTCACTGTTTTGTAAATTTTATTGAACTCGCAAGCGCACAAATCTATTGTAGAATAGATCAACGGTGACGAGTGTTGATTCCACGAGGAGGTGGATTTTAATTACTTGTAGAATTAATTTTCTAAGTGGATGATTGGATTTATAATCAAAATGATGTAGACTATCTATTAATTTAAATTAAAGCGGTCGGAATAAACTATTAAAATAAAGTGCTTGGATCTCCAGATCTGTACTCAACATGCACTATCAGCTTAACATTCATTATTAGTACCAATTAAATCACGAAGGGGGATTTTCCACTCCTTATGAACCTCACTCTAATAGATATGGTGCTAAGTGCTTCCCGTGCCAAATAATAATAACCTTGCCTAGGAAGACGGTAATACCAACTGATATCTAGACAAGATTATTACTATTTGTCTACGAAAAGTCAAAACATCCACATAAATTAGAGGGGAAGAAAAAGTAAATTTACCAAATTAAGCCTATAGAGCATGTTGAGACTTCACCTTCAACCCAAGCTTGAAAGAAAATTAGCTACTCATAATTGAACTAGGGGTAAAATGAGAATTTTATTAAAATACGTAGAAAATACAATATGGAGATGGAATTACAGAAAATAAAGCTCAAAAATGGATTCAGGGGTGTCAAATTAGGGGGGAGGCCCATTTTTATAGATACAATGAGTAAATCATGGCCATCAGATTAAAACAATTTAGACGCTCAGGATTGTGACACGTGGCAAGTTCTTATTGGATGAAACACATCATCAGGGCTGTCGTTCTGTGTATATGCATGTACCATATGCATGTTTTTTGGTCTACTAATATACTGCCACATTGCCGGTCAACGCCACATCAGCATTTTAGTCCAATAAGATCATGACATGTCATTAGTCAACACCACACATAAGTCAATGCCACATAAGCGGTCATTGCCACATCATTCGTCCAATAAAATACTGCCACGTCATCATACAGTGCCACATCATCGTATCGTAAATGTGAACAGTGTCGTGAACAATATCTTATATATGAACAATACCGTATATGTGAACAGTACCATTTAATTTTTTATGCTCCTTCTAAGGTTTTCGATTGTCCTGAGTTTAAAATTAATGTTCGTCTTTCTATCTGATCTCTCGTTCATTATAAAATGACCATGATGTCCTCTAAAATACATAAAATAATTAATTAAAATAAAACATATATAATTAAATCACAAAGGACTCAAAGACATAAAAGTAGGAATGTTAGTGAGACTTGAAGTGTAAAATGATAATTTTTTCTATTATAAATACATATTTTTTAGCACTCAACACTCACCATGCTACTATGGATTGTTTCAAAAAGGAAGTTGTGTTTAAAAAGCCAAGAAAAACTGAGGTGAAATTCTATAGAAAGCGTAAATTATTACTCTCATGTGTCATATTGGCTATTAGTGCAAGACAACTGTTAAGAAAATAATGCTTAGCTTATCTTGCACATGTAATAGACATATAAGCTAAAGAGTTGAGATTAGAGGATATTCCAATAGTGCAAGAGTTTCCAGATGTATTCTCAAATGAATTTTCGGGGGTGCCACTTAACAGGGAGATTGAGTTTTCTATCAATTTAATCCGTGGGACAGCTCTTATATCTATAGCACCATATAGGATGGCTCCAACTGAATTAAAGGAACTTAAAATTTGACTACAGGAATTGGTGGACAAAGGATTTATTAGACCTAATGTATCCCTATAGAGAGCTCCAGTTTTATTTGTTAAGAAAAAAGACAGTACCGTTAGACTCTGCATTGACTATAGATAGTTGAATAAAGTTACAATACGTAATAAGTATCCCCTTCCATGTATTGATGACTTGTTTCATCAACTTCAGGGAGCGAAAATGTTTTATGAGATCGACTTATGCTCGGGATATCAAATGTCTCGGAGGTTAGGAGTTTTCCTAGATTAGCTGGATATTATCGTAGATTTGTAGAAGGATTCTCTAATATGGTCATTCTTTTGACATGGCTAACTAGGAAGAATGCTAAGTTTTAGTGGGATGATGACTGTGAAAAGAGTTTTCAAGAACTTAAGACACGTCTTACCTCGGCACCAGTCCTTACACTTCCATCTAGTAATGAAGGGTTTGTGGTATACAGTGATGTCTCTAGGTAGGGATTGGGTTGTGTGTTAATGCAGCATGGAAAAGTAGTGGCTTATGCTTCTAAACAACTTAAGAAGCATGAGCAAAACTACCCAACACATGATTTAGAGCTAGTCGCAGTGGTGTTTGCACTCAAAACATGGAGGCATTATTTATATTGGGTAACATGTCAGATTTTCACTTACCATAAAAGTCCAAAGTATTTATTTACTTAGAAAGAGCTAAATTTGAGACAAAAGGGATGGATCGAGCTAATTAAGGACTATAACTGCACTATTGATTATCATCCAGGAAAAACGAATATGGTAGCTGACGCACTAAATATAAAATCCTCCAGCTTTATATCTTACTTACGAGTGACATATATGCCTTTGTTGATCAAGTTGAGATCCTTGGGAGTCGAGTTGAAAGCTGATAATTTCAGAGCTTTGATAACTAATTTTTGAGTTAGGCCGACTTTGATTAACAAAGTCCACCATATGCAATATCAAGACTTGTAGCTAATGAAGTTGAAAGAGGATGTGCAGAAAGGTTTATGAACTGACTTTACGGTGAGAGATGATGGAGTTTTAGTCATAGGTGATAGACTTTGTGTACCTGATATTAAGGAGTTGAAAAAAAAATTATGGAAGAAGCTTATTGTTCAACTTATGCGATGCATCTTGGTATTACGAACATGTACCGCACTTTGAGGGATCATTATTGGTGGTAGGGCTTGAAAAGAGAGATAGTAAAATTTATTTCTCGATGTTTAGTCTGCCAATAGATTAAGGCTGAACATCAGAGGCCTACAGGATGTTCTTAACCGCTTTCTATTCCTGAGTAGAAGTGGGAGCATATCACTATGCACTTTGTAACGGGACTTCCACTTACCCAGAGTGGACATGATAGTGTTTGGGTGGTTGTTGATCAACTTACGAAATCTGCTCACTTTTTACCATTTAAGACCACTTATTCAATGGATAAGTTGGCAAGTATTTATGTGGCTGAGATAGTTCAACTTCATGGAGTACTGGTGTCTATTGTTTCAGATAGAGACTCCTGATTCACTTCTAAGTTCTGGACTAGCTTGCAAAAGACTTTAGGCACTAAGTTGAATTTTAGTACAACTTTTCATCCACAAACTCATGGTCAGTTAGAGCTTACTATTTAAACCCTGGAGGATATCCTGCGAGCTTGTGTTTTGGAGTTTAAGGGTAGCTGGGATGTTTATTTACCCTTGATGGAGCTTGTTTACAATAACAATTTTCAAGCTAGTATCGAGATGGCACCGTATGAGGCTTTATATGGTAGAAAATGTAGAACTCCAGTACGTTGGGATGAGGTTGGTGAGCGGAGGTTATATGGTCCTGAATTAGTTCAGGATACTAATGAGAAGGTACAGTTTATTCGAGATAGATTAAAAGTGACCCAAAATAGACTAAAGAGCTATGCAGATAAACGTAGACGGGAACTTAAGTTCGAAGTTGGTGATAGAATTTTCATACGGATTTTTCCTTAGAAAGAAGTACTTTGATTTAGGAAGTGTGGGAAGTTAAGCCCACGCTACATTGGGCCATATGAGATTGTAGAGCGCATTGGTCCGTTGGCTTATCAATTAGCTCTACCACCCGAGTTATCCAAAATTCATGATGTGTTTTATGTCTCGATGCTCCGAAAGTAAATATATGATCTAATTCATGTGTTATCGAGACAACCAATTGAGTTGAAGGAGATTTGACTTACAAGGAAGAACTAGTGCAGATATTGGAAAGGAAACACCAAGTCTTGCGTTCTAGAACTATTCATTTAGCAAAAGTGCTATGGAAAAATCATGCAAAGGAGGAGGCTACATGGGAACATAAGGACATAATGAGAGCTCAGTATCCTCACATGTTCTCATCAGATGTGTAAATTTCGAGGATAAAATTTTTATAAGTAGGGAGGATTGTAACATATGCACTGTAAATTATTTAATTGAGTGTGATGTTATTTTTAATTTCTTCGTTAATTTTAAAAATCGTTAGATTGTTACAAATTATTGCGGGTAATTGGATGCAATTATTAAATTAATCGTGCTCGAATAATTTAAATTTGTCACTACAAAAAATTGAGACAATTTGAATGCGATTCAATTGCAGCATAATCGAATTTTATTTTGGCACTCGAGTCCGGTATTAGTTTAATTTGTATTAAGATTATAAAAAAAAGGTTTCTACAAAATGAAAGAATGAAAGAGCGAAGTGTTTCATTTTCTTTCGAAATATAAAAAGGAAAGAAAGAAAGAGCTGCAGACCCAGATCCGTGACCCCAACCTGCGGCCCAACCCGCCCAAATCTCGAATTTCTGACTACCCCACCGGTCGATCTTGGTATCGATTTGAAGCTTGTGAGCAGCTGGTTGTATCCCTACCATCCTCATCACCAGAAATCGGCCAGAACACAAGCGATGGAGCACGAAAAGCTGCGTCCAAACCCGTTTCTCCCCACCATCAATCTAGCCCAAATTAAGCTATGCCACCACTTGGATTTTGTTCCTCAGCTTCCCCTTATCATTTTCAGACCAATCCTGTCACCTGAACTGCTCGGATTGCCACCAATTGACAGCTGGAAAGTTCATAGTTTTAGGGAGCTTGATTTGCTGCCATCGCTGAGCTTGGGAGGTCACCGCCGACACCACTAGACTTACCGAGGTCAGAACTACCAGCCCTGAGCTTCCCGTATTCGTTGACTGAGTTCCAGTCACCATTGACCATTAAGGGCAATTCAGTAATTTCATCAACTTTAGGGCTAATTTTATAAATTTATAATTGGTGGACATTTTGGTAATTTCATATTAGGACAGCTATGATGAGATATGATGAGATATAAGATGATATTTCATGATCTATCCATATAGCTCTAGGGCATGATTGTACCTTGATAGTACATCATTGCCTCGTTGTTAAGGTTTGGATATGATGAGTTATGAGATGGCATTTCTCGATCTATCCGTGTAGATTTAGGGTGTGATGGTACCTAGATAGTATGTCATTGTCTGTCTGTCAAGGTCCGGATATGATGAGATATGAGATGGCATTTCCCGATCTATCCGTGAGGCTCTAGGGCGTGACGATACCCAGATAGTATGTCATTGGCCATCCGTCGAGGTCCGAATATGATGAGATTATTCCCCTGGGTACTTGTTTGGTGATAGTTTTCGGTATTCAGTATTGATGATATAAGTATTATGATTTCATTAATTTTATACAGTCTATTATGATATTGTTATTTGAGTACATGATTTGAATTTAATAAGTTATTTAAGTTCTTTTAATTTTTTTTTAATCAAATTGTGTTTTGATATGATATAATTATTTTAGAGCAAAGTTATGTTAAAAAACTATTATCCAATCACTGAGCTCACTGAGTTTTTCTACTCATCCCATTTTATTATATTTTCCCCCATAAAAGAATCGTAGGTACAACAGCCGACCCAGCAATGATAATTATTTTGAAGTTATGGCCACGTGATAAAATTAAAAGTCATGGATGTTTTATTGAGATATTTTTGGATTGTATAATTTATTACATTTTGGGGATTGTGGATAACATTTGTATTTCCTCTTATATTGGATATTGAATAATTTGGTATTTTATTGAGGAGATTGATTGTTCGGAGATCATAGTATTTGAAATTCTTTTAGGAGTGCTTGATTTATAATTTTGCAGATTTAGTTGTGTAATAATTTTAAGGGAGACTCTGCCAAATTTTTGGTAGAATACTCATTAATTAGATTGTTTTTTATCGATTTATTAAAATTAGGCCGATTCGCCCTAGGAGTTCGGGGCGGGTCGTGTCAGGCAAATACAACAATGCACATAATTTCAGTTCATCTAAATCTTCACCCAAAATGTAAATAACTTAAAACAAACAACGTACATGAGAATTATCTAAAACCTAAAAATTTTGAAACCCTTGAAGTTAACATCAACTTCTCATCTATAAATGATATGTTAAAAAGTTTATCACTTAAATCTGTGGTTGGCAAAACTCAGGTCCGGATATCGCAATGCTCGAACCCAGTTCGGATGCAAATTTTTTACACCCAGCCGGGGTTTTTAAGCCCGACACTAGGCCAAGTTTTAATCGGACTACCTGGGTTTTATATTTTTTAATATAATAATATATATTATTTATTTGTTTCGGTAATTCTATAAGTTTTAAATTTATTTCAATGAAATTTGACATGAAATTATAAACTTTAAGTGTTTAAAATTTTATATTTGTGTAATAGATGAGTCAAATAAATATAAATATTTAAAATAATATATATTTTATAATATTTTTTAAGAAAATCTAGGTTTTGGATCGAGTTCGGGTTTATTAAGTAATGCCCAAGACTAACCCACCTTTATAAATACCCAGCCCGCATCACCCCCTATACGGTGCGAGTCCGAGCGGGTGGGTATTTTTATCACTCCTACTTAAATCCTTGCTTGTAAATATTGTTGTTATTGAGTATAGTAGTAAGGTCATTTCCTTTGAAGATCATTCTCAATTAATAAGTAGTTAATACAAAACACACAAAACAAACCTTAAATGATTATTAAATGTTAAAAGCCAAATCTAAACTTAGTAAAATTAACTAAAAACTTTCTAGAAATACTAATGACTTGTCTATAAAGACACAAAATTTTATGGAATTTGGAGTTGAATTGATACGTAAGCTAAATTAAAGAAATCAAAGTAGAAATATGAAATTTTAGAAAACTGCTTTAATTTTAAAAGGTATTATAATATAATGAGAATTATGGTTAAGGAATCACTTTCTACCACTAAACATTAAAATAAGATAATAATTAAAATTAACATTCACTTCCTTTTGAAAAGAACCACCACCCTATAATAATTACAAGAAAATATTTCACTTTCTTTTCAAAATAATTTTAAAATAATTACAAATTCAATTATTTTGATCTTTTCTTACTTAGTAGTTATGTAAAATAAGTTGTTTGCTTAATTTCTTCCATGGAATAACTTATAATAAGCTCTCTAGATTTAATTTAGTGAAAGCATTAAAAACAAGAATGACATAGGTTCAATCAAGAAACAAACACATAAGCTCAGATAGTTTATCTTCAATTATATTCCACATGCAATCAAACAAAAATCTCTCATAATTATTTGTTGGATTTTTTAGTCCAGCATTGTTGGATCTTAATCCAACATTGTTAGATCCTTAATCCAACGTTGAGCTTATATGTGAATAATTATGTGTTGCGAACTGTCATACAAGGTTAAGCCCAATTAAAAGTGATCTATTAAGGTTTTCGGTATTATGGGCTTTAATGTATCTAATAGGGTGCGGGCCTTTAATGTGTACAGACCCAACAATATTCTAATTATATGATGGGCAGAATTAGGAATACCCAATGACAACAGGAGATTTACAGGTTTTGACATCTGTGTTAATTGTATTAAGGGGAAACAAACCAATAAAAGGAGATTTGAAGCCAATAGGAGTTTGGATGTTTTAAAACTCATACATGCAGACATTTGTGGCCATTCCCTACACCTGCTTGGAATAGTCAATAATATTTTATGACATTCATAGACGATTTTTCTAGATATGGTTACATATATCTCCTCTATAAAAAGGCATAGTCCTTGGATATTTTCAAAAACTTTAAGGCTGAAGTTGAGAACCAACTCGGCAAAAGAATCAAAAGCGTCAGATCTGACCGTGGTGGTGAATACTATAGTAGATATGATGGTTCAGGTAAACAACGTACATGGCCATTTGCTAAATTCCTAGAGGAATGCGGTATCGTCCCACAGTACACTATGCCAGGTTCGCCCACTATGAATGGTGTTGCTGAAAGACGAAATAGGACGTTTAAGGATACGGTAAGGAGTATGATTTCTCATTCTACCTTACCATAATCACTCTGGAGAGAAGCACTTAAGACTGCAGCGTATATCCTTAATAGGGTTCCAACTAAAGTGATTGCCAAAACCCCTTATGAGCTTTGGACAGGTAAAAAGCCTAGTCTCAAGCACTTACATGTTTGAGGATGTCTAGCTGAGGCAAGGCCTTGTATGCCTAATGCGAAGAAACTGGACTTAAGAACGATGAGTTGTTATTTTATTGGATACTCAGAATGATCCAGGGGGTATAAGTTTTATGATTCCACGACTAAGTCAATTTTCGAGTCATGAAATGCTTGATTCTTTGAGGATGTCGAGTTTGTAGGGGGCGATACAGTTAGGGACTTTATCTTTGAAAAAGAATATGTTGATATTCCCATAGGTGTTATTGACATTGATCAGGGTCTCATTTATGACTTTGTTCAAGACACAACAAATCAAAACCATGTTGGAGAACTCCCTATAGAAGAAGTTGTTCCAGAAGAATAAACTCTACCATCTTAAGAACCTATGCCATTAAGTAGGTCTATTAGAGAAAAGAAAAGTGCATTGCCAGATGATTACATTGTATTTCTCCAAGAACATGAGGCAGACATCGGCATGATGGAAGATGATCTAATCAATTTTCGTCAAGCTATGGAAAGTTCTAACTGTTAAAAGTGGATTGATGCCATGAATGAGGAGATGAAGTCTATGAAAGACAATGATGTATGGGATCATGTCTCATTACCACAAGATACGAAATCTATTGGTTGCAAATGGATATTTAAGACCAAAAGGGATTCGAAAGGCAATGTGGAGAGGTACAAGGCGCGTCTTATCGCAAAGGGCTTTACTAAAAAAGAAGGCATCGACTATAAAGAGACTTTCTCTCCGGTTTCTTCGAAAGCCTCTTTTAGAATTATAATGACATTGGTGGCACATTTCGATCTTAAGTTACATCAGATGGATGTAAAGACGGCGTTTCTCAATGACAACATTGATGAGACGATCTATATGATGCAGCCAGAAAATTTTGTGTCTGGAGACCCAAAGAATGTGGTTTGCAAACTTAAGAAATCCATCTATAGGCTTAAGCAAGCATCTCGACAATCGTATTTCAAGTTTCATCAAGTGATCATCTCATTTGGTTTCGAGATGAATTTGGTCGATGATTGTATATACCATAAGTTCTGTAGGAGTAAGTATATTTTTCTGGTTTTATATGTCGATGACATTTTGCTTGCCAATAGCGATATAGGCTTATTGTACGACACCAAGAGATTTCTAATTAAAAATTTTGAGATGAAATATCTTGGTGACGCCTCTTTTGTATTAGGCATACAGATACACCAATATCGCTCTCAATGTATTCTGGGATTATCACAAAAGTGTTATATAAAAAATGTTGTCAAGAGATATAGCATGAAAGATTGTAAACCAGGTGATATCCTTGTGGCTAAATGAGGCAAGTTTTATCTCAATCAATGCCTTAAGAATGATTTTGAAAAGAAGGAAATGCAAAAGATTCCTTATGCATCATCAGTAGGAAGTCTAATGTATGCTCAGGTTTGTACGTGACCGGATATAGCGTACGTTGTTGGGATGTTGGGTAGATATTTAAGTAATCCAAGAGTAGACTATTGGAAAGCAGCTAAACGGGTCTTACAATACTTGTAAAGAACAAAAGACTACATGCTTACATATCAAAGGTCAAATAAGCTTGAGATCATTGGGTATACTGACTCCGATTTTGCTGGATGCCAAGATAATATGAAATCCACTTCGGGTTACATCTATCTGCTAGTTGGAGGTGTTGTCTCTTGGAAGAATGCTAAACAGTTTCTTATAGCCTCTTCCACTATGACAGTAGAGTTCATAGTATGTTATGAGGCATCTAATCATGGGATATGGATACTGAATTTTGTCATGGGGCTGCGTATAGTAGATGGTGTTGATAGACCACTCAAGTTATTTTGTGATAATAAGTCAGCAGTGCTGTATTCTAATAATAACAGAAACTCGACAAAGTCGAAGTGTAACATATAGACCCAAAAAAATAAAAAAAAAAGGGTTTCTATTTAAAGAAATAGTAGAGAGAGAAGCATTTATTTTTCTTTCCTAAAATAGAAAGAAAGAGAGAAAGAGAAAGAGAGAAGCTGACCCCTTGACCCAGTTCAAGACCCAAACCACGCGACAAGACCCGACTTGATCTCACAATTCCGCCCACCCGACAGGCTAATCTTGGTACCGATCTGAAGCTTGAGAGCCGAGCAATGCATTTCCGCCGTCATCGTTGCCAGAAACCGACCAGAACTCCGGCGATCGAGCTCAAAAAGCCGCGGCCAAACCAGTTTCTCCCCGTCGCCGATCTAACAGGAATTAGGCTGAGCCACCACTTGGATCTTTTTTCTCAGCTTTCCCTCATCTTTTCCCGACCAACCCCGTCACTTGAAAAGGCTGAATTGCTGTCAATCGACCGCCGGAAAGCTAACATTTTTGGGGAGCTTGATCTGCCGTCGCTGCAGCGCATGACAGGTCACCGCCGGCACCATTGGACTCACCGAGGTCAAAACTAGTAGACCTGAGCTTCCCATTGTCATTGACTGAGTTTCGGTCACCGTTGACCAGTAGGGGTAATTTGGTAATTTCATAAACTTTAGGGGTAATTTTATAATTTTAAAATTTATGGCCATTTTGGTAATTTTAGATCAGGAAAATTAGGTAATTTGATATTTCAGAGGTAATTTGATAATTTATGTTGTTAGGGGCATTTTGCTAATTTTATATTTTTTTTGGGGGTAATTTTGTAAATTCAAAACTTGTGGATATTTTTGTAATCGGAATTGAGGATAGTTTGATAATATATGATTCTGAGGATAATTTGATGAATTTTGATGTCGAGGGTATTTTGGTAATTTTGCAAATTCAAGAATATGTTATTACGGATAAATGTCGTTTCGAGCATACTAATTATAATTCGCAATTATGATTAGTAATTATTTTATTTCCTTAAATTAGGAGGATCTGCGAACGAGTATCAACCCACGGACGTTGTCAATTTCGAGTTCGGACAACGTCACTGTGAGTGGAATATACAAAACCTATTTTCATTGTAGTTTATTATAATTTTGAAACATAGTAAAGCTGGTTTACGAGATTAGTTTTAAAGGCTTCGATTTAATGATTTTATAGAAATGAATTTTATCTGTGTTTTACTATTTATTACAAAAAATGTGTTTGATTAATGATTTTGGTTACCGATTTTGAATATGCATGATAATATTTTAAAGAAAAGAAAAGCATATTTTAAACATGTTAAATGAAAAAGGAAATGAGATTTCGGATGAGATTTTGGATAAGATTTCGAATGAGATTTTGGATGAGATTATATGTTTATGTATATGTGTACAAAGTTATATGAATCTGAACATAATGATCATTTTGAAAATCATTAGACAGTACCCTTCCCCTCCAGATACAGTGATACAGATGAGATGACATATGTATGTGGTATGGTGAATACAGAGATACTGTTATTTAGATACAAATGATACAGATGAGATACAGGCTTTTGGAACCCGTTTGAGCACACACAGAGGTTTTGGGCCGTGTACTCAGGCAACTTTATCTTTTGGGGACCAGATTATGCATGCATAGATATAATGAGATATGTGATGATATTTTTTTATCTATCCATGTAGATTCGGGGCATGATTGTACTCAGACAGTATGTTATTGCCTGTCTGTTGAGGTCAGGATATGATGTGATATGATATGGCTCTTCTTGATCTATCCGTGTAGCTCCGGGGCGTGATTGTACCTAGATAGTATGTCATTGTCCGTCCATCGAGGTCTGGATATGATGAGATTATTTCCCCTGGGTACTTGTTTGGTGATAGTTTTCGGTATTTTAATAATGATGATTATAAGTATTATGAATTTCCATTTATTCATGTAGAATATTTGCAATATCATTATTTGAGTACATGATTTGAATTTAATAAGTTATTTAAGTTTTGTGACATTTTGATGAGATGGTGTTTTGATTCGATTAATTATTTTATAGTAAAATTATGTTAAAAAAACTACTATTTACTCACTGAGCTCACTGAGTTTTATACTCACCCCATTTTATTATATTTCCCCCCACCCCAACAGGAGATTTGCATGTACAATAGTCGACCCAACAGCAATAGTTATTTTCAAAATTATGGCCACATTATGATGTTATGAGTTATCGATTGATTTATTGAGATATTTTGGGATTGTATAATTTGTTACATTTCAGAGATTACGGATAACATATATATTTTATTGATATTGGATATTGAATAATTTGGCATTTTGTTAAGGAGATTGGTTGTTCGGAGATAGTTGTATTTGAAATTCTTTTGGGAGTGCTTGATTTATAATTTTTCAGTTTACGGATATTTAAGGTTATTTTCTGCAGAAATAAAGTTTTGGCTTGTTCACAATCTGATTTTTGTAAGGTTTGATCTCAATAAGGTTTAAGGTGGACTAGTTGGAAATAAGCATGTTAAGATCACATTGCATGAAATTTCCATGCTACACATCCACATCATGATCCATATTATCTAGTTGTATTGGTATAGTGACCATTGAGGGTTGAGTTACGATAAATGTAACAAAGGCCGCTTTGATCCTATATTAGTATGATTGATGGACCAGATTGGTTATAGATACATTTCGGTAATGACAATAAGGTTGAGCTCTTACAGTTATTTTTGCAAAACATAATTATGAGGTTACACGGATAGCCCAAGTGGGAGATTGTTGGATTTTTTAATCCAGCATTGTTGGATCCTTAATCTAATGTTGGGCTTATATGTGAATAATTATGTGTTGCGGACTGTCATACAAAGTTAAGCCCAATTAAAAGTGATCTATTAAGGTTTTCGGTATTATGGGCTTTAATATATCTAATAGGGTGTGAGCATTTAATGTGTATAGACCCAATAGTATTCTAATTCTATGATGGACAGAATTACAAATACCCAATGATAACAAGAAATAGTTGTCTATATAAGTGGTCATGGTCCCCAGGGCACAAGTAATTTTTCATTCTTTCTGATATCCCATCTTCAGAGAGAGAGTGTAGAGAGAACTAAAGGACTCTCTAGGAGAACGTGTAGATCTGAAAGGCCAACCACACAACTCTAGAGAGAAATTAAGCGTTATAGATTCAGTTATGCTTCCACATAATTTATTATTGATTCTTGGTAATATGACATGAATATTCCTGGGTTATAGGTGATAGTTTTCACCAAAAGTTTAATTATCCCAACATTATTTATCTCAATCTACTACTTTTGTTTAATTCTTTGACAATTACAGATCAAAATCCTAAAATAGCAATCAAATCGCTATCAATTTCATCTCATTGCACACCTAAATAAACAAGATAACAATGCTTGAACATTAAATTAGTGCGATATAATATTTTCTAGATAATGATAAAGAAATTGTTAAACTTTCTTACTCTAAAAATCCATATCTAGGGTTTTTAAATTAACCCTTGACCAAAAAATGTTTACTCACGTATGTCTAACATGTACGAAATCAAATTCATTAAAGAAAATTTACTATCAACAAACAAGAGAAATAAAATCTTATTGATTGAAATATGGTTAAGGCAGCTTGTTCTTCTTTTAAAAACGTCCTTTCTTCTTATGTGTTCTCTTTTATTCTAGAATAATTCTTGATGCCAAAGTTTGATTCTTTCAGACCTTTTTACTTGTTTTACATCTAATGATGTAGGAAGCATATTAGATAAAATAAATCAGAATTTATTAGGAATTATAATATTTGGGAATTCAGTATTTTATTAGGATTATCTTATTTTATTTGGGTTATATTTGTAATTCTACTCTAATTAGGATTTAATTTATATTTTTAAGTCATATTCCTTTGTTTATAAGGAATCATAATTTTATTAGGAATAGGATAATACTAGCTAATATAAATAGACTTGTTATGTTTGTGTCTTGACAACAAGTTTTCTTGTCAATAACTTTCAATATTTCTAAATTGAAATATTTTCTCTATTTTGAGAGCCATCTTTCTTGAGTTTAAAGAACGTACGCTAGAATGAAATCTAGTAACACTCCCGCGTTGCGTCACCTAATCCTCGATGGACTTGGTACAATTTGTTTGATCTCTCTTTTTCCAAATAGGAAATCATCCTTCCACTAACCAAATAAGTCCTTGTAGCAAAATAGCTCAAAAATCCATTTTTAATTAGGGCCCAAAAAGGATATTTTGCTAGCTTTTCAAGAATCAATCTTATTAAGTTAAATCTGATCCTCCATGGAGCTCAAAAATTTATCTAAAATGCAATTAGAATCCTTAAAGTTGCCGTTTGAGGGCTTTTCAGACCAATTTGCAGCTTTTGTACAAATTATTATTATTATTATTATTTTGGCCTCTAAAACTCTTACCGAATATAAAAAATTAGTCAAGATTCAAGAAGTTCAAAAAAAAAAAAGGAGCTAAGAAATTAATAAAGCTAATATAAAATTAAACAATTATTAGTAAATAAAAACAAACAATATCTCAACCCCAAGTTTAGTACCAATTCCAGTTGAGCCACTATAATTGGAGGCTCTAGTTATGCCGCTAAATTTGGCTTTTTTAGGTCCAACGCGAATTAATTTTTTTTTAAAAAAAAGGTAAGGGGGGGTGGGCAAGACCAAATCAATTTTTATCCCCCTTACCACCTCCAAGAATGGAACCCGAGTCCACACGAGTGTGAGGGGTGACAGCTACACTGCCAACCAACTCAACTACACCCTTGGCCTTATTAAGGTCTAACGCGAATTAATTACTTGATTTGATCTTATTGAGATTGAGCTCATCAATTTTGGCCTTATTGAGGTCCAACATGAACAAATTATTTGTTCTAATCTTTTCGAGATTGAGGTTATAAATTTTGGCCTTGTTGAGGTCTGACATACATAAATTAGTTGATCTAATCTCATTGAAATTGAGATTGAGAACATAAATTTTAGCCTTATCAATGTGAATAAATTATTGATTCGACCTTATTTAGATCGAGGTTGTCTGTTTTGGCCTTATTGAGGTTTAATTTTAATTTGTTATTTAATTTGATTCCATAGAGATTTAGTTCAAATATTTTGGACATTAAGATCCATTCTCAAATCCTATGATCTTATTCAAATCGAGGTCGACTACATTTTTCGTCATCTAATTTTGTCAAAGCTCAAATTGGCTTTCAAATTATGCTAACCAAGCAATGACAAGCTCAATAACAAAAGGAGCACAGAATGGAAAGTACGTAAAGATTGTCCAAGGCAAAAGCAAATTCAAGCTCAACAATATTAGATCACCATACATTCAAAACACAACAATATGCGAGTACTACAATGGCCTTTTGAAGTTCAAGCTTCAGAAGTCTTCTCTTGATAGTCAACAGCGAACCCATCACGTTGGACCGCTTTATCATGTCTCTCTTTTTGACTCACACCCCAAGACTTTCGTCTAGTTTTCTCTTTCTCAATATAAGCTCCCAACATCCACTGAAAATCCAAGTATAGATGCTTCTTTTGGAATAGCTCAAGGCAAGTCTAAATGATCTTAGTTTTCAATTTCTTTTTCTCCAATCGAATGCCTCGACCATCATCAGATCGCATTTCTGCAATTCTTTGTTAAGTTCATCAATCTTGGAATCCTTGCAATCACTAGATTGCTTCTCATTTCTAAGTCTTCTACCAAGTGAACATTCTCCCCATTCAGAACACCGGCGTCATGCTTCGATCCCACTCACCTTCTGTCTTTTCATTGTCAAATTTAGCTTTGGCCAAGACGCGATCGAGTTCCTCCACTTTCCCTTGGTTTTTTTAATGACTTCATTGACGTCTCAGCATGTGCTACTGTCAACAAAACTTGCTAGAAAGACAAGCACACCGACCAAAGTCAATAATGCTAACCAAAAAAAATGAAATGCAAAGAATGTTGGAAATATCATCAAGGACGTAGTGGATTACAAACCGAGCAGCTAGATTCACAATAGGAAGCTAGCTTCCTACTTTTTCCCGTTTTGATTCGACAATATCATTAACCTCCATCAAACTTCCCTTTGGACAGGTTGAAGTAGAAGTAAGTGATGATACGCGATGGGGCCTGGAAGCACTAGCTCATGTCTCTTTGCTTTGTGGTAGGGGATTACGAGGTAACACAACAGTTTGTGTCTTCTCCTTTTCCTTTCTCTCATCGGTCCTAGAATTGGCTTCGGCTGCCTCTCGACACAATCTCTTGTTATGTGGTTTGTTGTGGAAGCTCAGGTTGAGTAATTATCAATATCACGGTGACTGCTACTTTTGGAGAAATGTAAGTGTAGTGATAAACAAATCCAAAAAAAAATAGAACACAATAATTTACATGGTTTGGCATAAAACCTACGTCCATGGGCAAAGACTGGAAGATAATTTTACTAATAAATGAGAATTTACAAAACTGGGGAAAACTTTTTCAAAATCCAAAACCCTAATACACCCAACTGTATCCTAACTAAAACACTTAAGTATAAGCTCTCTCAAAACTCTCAAGTTGCTCCACTTACAATTGCACTCAAATGTGAGATGCACAACAAATGAGATTTTCACCTTTATTTAGATGTCATAACTCGGTTGCCTCTGAATTTGCATCTTTTTCAGAAATTGTTGATGCTAATCCAATAACTATACTCCCTTGGAAATAGTACAAGTTATTTCTTCTAATACCTTTCATCACAATTAGCACTTGGATACTACCTTCAAGAATCCCTCTCTCAAAATGATTGTAAACCCTTTGGATTCTAAGACTCCTAATGAGATTGAGGTACATAGCGAACATCTATTAAGACTTGGATTGATCCGTCATGATTTTTTAGCTAGATTGAATCTATTCTCATGGTTTACAAGCATTGTCATTGCCCATAAAAACAAACCCACCATCTAGCTCCTTGAAGCTAAAAAACCAACCCTTATTAGGACACGTGATAAGTACAACCCGAATCTAAAATCCATTCATCTAAGTGACATGTCAACGTCATGGCAACCAAACTAAAGTCTGACTCCTCATCATGCTCCTCTGCACATGCATTAGAAATAACTTTGCCCTTTTGTAACTTAGGACAATTCTTTTTCTAATGCCGTTTCTTAAGACAAAAATCACATTCATCTTTGGCCGCCCTCCTTTTAGACTTGCTTCTTTTTCCAAGTTTACGGCTTTGTGAACGACCTCTTGCTATCAATGCTTCTACCACTATATCTCTATGATCTTTTCTATCTTTCTTTCTGGTCTCAAGTTGTACAACACACTGCATACAATATCAAATGTAACACTGTCCTTTCCATGAAGCAAAGTGATGGTGAGATGGTCATATTCATTAGGAAGGGAATTCAATAGTAACAATCCCTTTTCTTCATCTTCAAATTTCTCATTCAAATTTAGCAAATCTGCCAATATCTTGTTGAATGAGTTCACATGGTCGTTCACTGACATGCCAATGTATACATGAATTGATAGAGCTTTTTCTTCATATAAAGCCTATTTTCAAGGCTTTTCTTGATAGACTTTTCTTCAAGTGTCTTAAATAATTTCTTTGCTGATGTCTCCTTTATGACAAAGAACTTTTGATCTTTAGCTAGACATAGACGAATAGTATCACATGCATGTCTATTGATCATTGTCCACCCCTTGTCATCTATCTTGTCAGGCTTTTCTTCAAGAGCAAGCTCCAACTCTTGTTGACATAAGACATTCAACACCTCACATTACAACATACCAAAATTATTGGTACTGTTGAATTTCTCCACTTGAAGCTTTATAAAGGTTTACCCTCAAAGTGGCCTATATCCTCTTGAGAATTAGGACTATGTTTTCTTTCATTAATGCAAAGAATCAAATACAAACTTTCTTTTGGATTACAGAGAATTCATCCCTCAAACCCAGTTACATAGAGACCCTGTATATAACCTTGGAAGCTTCTGGAAAAGTTAATTAGTAACCAACTGCTGGTTCTGGGTTTGATGGCCACAAACCCAGAATATTTCCCACGTTTTATAATAGCTTGTAACAAACTCTTCCCATGTGCTCAACTCGTGCCAATTTAAGTGATCAAAACAACACTTTTCAAATGTCGTTTTGTAGCCTGAATTGACTAAGTAGTCACATGGCAATTTTTGCAAATTCATCTGACATGAGAGATTCTATCATACGCTTCAACTATGCTTCCATCTGGCATGTTGTCTCTTACTCTTTCTTTTATCTAACACTGTCATTTGTTTCTAGTGCTTGATTCTGGCTTACCCTCTAACAATACCAGAGCTCTCTTAGCTTTAGTTAGCTTATAAAATTAGATATTTTCTTTTCAAAAAAAGTACTTTATATTAGAAAACATTGAAAATTGGTCACAGATGCAATCTTCATGGTTCTACTGACCATTCTAATGGTAATACCTTTATCAAATAATTAAGGATGTAAAAAATAAAACTTGATATCAAGCCACAGCTTACAATTCTCTTATATGTGTACCTAAAAAGAATATAAATAATTCATGTACTATAATGAAATGCGTCAACATTCATTAAGGGTATTGAGGTGGAAAGTGAGCCCTCCCAGGGTGACCTTACATTTGTATTTTGGTCCTATGATAATTTAAGAATATTTAATTTAGTTATTTTGTTTTTTCATCTATTACTTTCAGCATGCTTCATGATTTTAATTCAAAAGGAATAGGTTTATGCATGTGTGAAGAGTGTTTAGTAATAAATTTTCTATTATATATTTATTTTATAACACAATTTTTTTTTTAAAAGATATTTAACGGCCATTTATTTTTAATCACGGGCTAATTTCACTAATTGTCTAGGAAATCATAAGTGTTAGGCATCATTCCAGAATAAATATATCTACCAGAAAAGATAATTTGCTGATTATAATGTAATTATAATATAAGCACAAAATCTTAATTAGGAAGGTAGGGAATAAAAATTGATTTAACCTTTGTCCATCATTATATTTAAAAGA
Organism: Luvunga scandens; assembly: GCA_030449905.1. Classification (NCBI taxonomy): domain Eukaryota; kingdom Viridiplantae; phylum Streptophyta; class Magnoliopsida; order Sapindales; family Rutaceae; genus Luvunga; species Luvunga scandens. The sequence continues at coordinate 327,978 of JASUUG010000209.1, forward strand.
AAAAAAAAGGGGGAAAAAATCGCACATCGACAACATAGAAATTTTAAATGGTCGATAAACATTAGTTAACAAATAATATTTGTTGTCCATCTGCTTTAAAATTTAAGTTGAACCCCCCTTGGCTTAAGTATCACATCTTGCAGAATATGTAAACGTAGGTAAAAAAGCTTGAAGGGTGAGAACAATGATTTTGGACCAAAACAAAAAAACCCAAGGTTCATGGACTACTACATCATATTTTTCATATTCAGAAAATTCCTGCAATCAACTAGTTACGAAGATCTACACCTCCGTTGCCTTCCAATGTGTGATTCTTTTATACGCATGTCATCACTTATTTTTCCACTTCTGCTAATCACATTGTCGTCAATGAGTTACGTTGTTAACTTGGTTGGAGCTTGCCATTATTTGGAGACAACGTTGCTAAAAATGCCTGAGCTTCTTCTTTTCTTTTTTGTTTTTGAACTACCAAGATGATGGGGGTTAGGCCGGATCCCTGCCGTAGCTCAAATGAGGTGCCAATATTGCCCAAGGTTGAATTGCCAATGTTTTCCTATTACTCAAAATCTGAATTCCCAAAAGTACCTGATCAGTTGCCCAAAGTGCCTGAATTACCGTAGTTTTCAAAATTTGAACATTTTCATGTGTTCGTCTATAAAGATCCTTTTCGGAGAAGCTGGGCCTGTCATGATAGATTCTTCTGCTGAACTTCTACCCACAATGCCTGGTTTGCCAGCTTTTCACTTTTCATCACCTTCCTGAACTTCCTAAGCCTACATTGTCTTAAATGCCAAGCCTTCCTAATTAAGGAGAACCCAACTCACTCAACCATTAATCGTTAATAAATTATGATACTACTTGATATCTTGTTTTCATTTCTACAATCTCGCAAAATTGTGTGGTTTTTTGTTTTGCATGTTTCATGAGCGAACACAACTTCAGCCATTTCTGGGCTGTTAATTTTACTCGCACAAGCTCCTTCCTAAAGAAATAAATAAAAATAATTTGACTACGTTTCAAACGAACAAAATAATTGTAATTTAGTGGAAAAAATTACCATGCTAGGTTGATCAAAGGACATCATAAATAATGTGTTTTAGAAGGGAAAAAAAGCATAAAATGATAAATTAAAGAGAGGTAAACTACTTTCATAAATGTGAGCAACAACTCAAAAGCCCACCATTTAAAAAAAAATTGTTAATATTATTTTGTCAATTTTGAAAAAAAAAAAGAGAGTTAAGTATGAGTTTCAAGGACTTCAAATATGCTCCAACCAATAGTCGGAAGAACCAAACCCACCAAATCAGATTACAAACATTTTAACCGAGGCCCCAATCTAAATTTGTGGGTTTGCCACTGGCATGTTTCCTTTCCAAAGGATATTCAATTCAGATATGATTGCTAAAGTTTATAAGGAGAAATTAAATGAAATAGAAAAATTAGATTATAGATAGGGTTAATGTAAGGAAATCGAAATTTCTAAATACAGATTGGTATAAGAAACCAATAAACTCTATTATAAACCTTATACGGATATAAATTATTTTTAGGATTTCTTTTATAAAATATAATAAACTCTTGCTATATATTATAATTTATTGAACAATTAACAAAGTAAATACCTGAACTTTGGATTTACCCTAAACTATTCCCCAAATGTTTCCTCCCTCTCTTTATAAATTCCTAATCTCCCTCTTCTTTTTCTTTTCCTTTCTTATTCTCCAAATCAAGACCGAATTCTAACCTTCGTTTTCAAATAAGAACCCTCTCCTCTATTGCTACCATTACGATACTCGTCCCTTAGATTTTAAGTTCTTTCAAGTATTTCTTCCTGAACTTGCTGTTTTGATCTTACTTAGTCATTTCTGTGCTGTTATTTTTTTTTTTCTTGGGTTTCTGGTTTTTATTGGCACAATGTCGAAGGAAAAGCTATACTGATAGCTATTGATAGTGGCAATAAATTGGGTGCTAAGATTAGAGACAACCCTAGGAAGATGTCCCCTGAGGTTTCTTCCTCTTCCAAAGAAGATAGATCCCATGAGGGAAATGGTGAGGGGAAGACAAGCTCCAGCGAAAGCCTTGGTGTTAGTGTAGCAGCCAGCACTGGTGAAGGTGAGAGTGGTAAGGAGAGTTCCCTCGAGGGATATCAACCAACGAAAAAACCCAAGATGAGCTATAGGGTTGAAGCTAAGTCTTACCTTATCAATTTCATGGATTGCCACGCAGGAAGACTTAGATAGACTTAGGGCATTGTATAGTATTCCTGATGATATCGAGTTGAGGATACTGGGTAAGGTCAACACCCCTAATCGACCTCCAAAGGGATATGTAACCTTGTACTTAGAGTGTTTCAAACTTAGTATTAGGTTGCGACTTCAATCTTATTTTGCTAATATATTGGGGAGGTTGAATTTGTCTCTTGGCCAACTTAATCCAAATGGGTAGAAGGTCCTTTTTGGTTTATATGTGTTGTACCAGATGTGTGAAATAGGTGAATCTACTGTGGGGGACATAAAGAATTTGTACCAAGTAAAAAGCAACCCAAAAGATGCTGGATGGTATTACTTTATGAGTAGCTCGAAGAAGAGAAAACCTATAATAGATCTCCCAACCTCTAGGGGTAACTAAAAGATCAAGTTTTTCTTTGTTAGGGGTAATTGGGGTCAAGTAGCCTCTACACCCAGAGGACATATTCGCGTTCCCACCCACTTTGGTACTCCAAGTTGCTTGCTATCCACTGTATTTTTCCTTTATAGTTTTCTCACTTATCCTTTTGCATTTCAGTTTCTTGGAGCGTGGTCGATGACTTAAAGGAAAAGGCGAAGTTTCGAGTTGAGACAACTTTGGTCAACGCAAGCTGGTGCAAAGATTTACTGTCCACCACCAACTTGGCCTTGTATCTGAAGTAGAAGTGATGAGCAGCATTCTTGATAGGACAAAGAAATGCAGTCACACCGACAGTGCCTCGAGTGGCTCATCAGCTTCCCCCAAGAAACCTGATGTCTCCAAGGACGCTTATCCTTTATAAGCGGTCCCACCTCCTCCTTCTGCAAAAAGCGAGAGTGTCGTTAAGAGATCTTTGGCTCAAGGCCCCACCACTCCTACCTCCTCTAGAACTTGATCAAAATCTCTTCGGCATAGTGAAGAGGCTGAACCCCTAAAGCTTTTCCAGAAGGATCTAGCAAAACATGTGAAGTAAGAGTACCTCTCAGACTTGAATGATCGCTATTTGGGTGAGCTGTTTAACACTATCCAACGAAGTGAGTACTAGTTTTTTGTCGCCTCCTCACTTTATAGTCCAGAGTTGCCAATTATGACAAGAAGCTGTAAAGAAAGAACTAGAGCGAGAAAAGGAGCAATCGGCTAAACTCCACACCAACATCCTGGAGCTGGAGGAGAAGGTTGTCCTGTCTGACTCTAAGGTAGAGCAGCTTGAGTGAGAGTTGGCAAGTGTGAGGGATGAACTGCTGAACTCGAGAAAAGACCTTGATACCTAGAGGTTCGCTTTCATGTAGCATCTTGAAGCAAAAACATCCCGTCTTCAAAGTAGAACATTTTTGGAGACTTGTGTACGATGATGGACTTGATAGCCTCTTAAACTATTCCTTTTGGTTTATAATAGAGCTTATGACTTAAATTATTCAACAGCCAATAAACCATTATTGATCATAAAATTTCTTGTTAAACCATGATAATACAATTTAAAATGTGAATTTTGAAAAATCAGTTTACAATGTTGTAAAACCCCAATTTGCCTTTTAAAAATAAAAAAAAATTCAGTTTAAAATTGCACGGGCATAGCTTATATTACAATTGTGATTAAAAATAAAAAAATTATTATTTTTTAAAATTTGTATTCTGAAAAATCAGTTTACAATGTTGTAAAACCCCGAATCTGCATTTTAAAAATACAAATAAATTCAGTTTAAAATTGCACGGGCAATTCAGGCTTGGGTATTTCTGGAAATGTTGCCTCCAGAAGATGGCTAGCAGCGATCAAATCAATGTTAAAGCTCATTGACGACAAAGCGATTAGCAAAAGTGGTAGCATAACGGATGGGAAAGAGAAAGATGCCATGGTTGACCTACTGCAGAATAAAGCTTTAAGAGATGAAAGATATATTGTATTGTGGTAATAACAATCAAAAGAAAAGGGATCAAATGTGTTTGTGCATTGGTTTCATGTTATAAGGCTTTTATAGGTGTGGGGAAGTGCACAACAGTGGGTTGCAAGATTGGGTAGGCATGAGTAAAATAGTAAAATATAAATAAATTAAGCTTGGGTTGGCACTTGGTAAGAAATTTATGTCTTGTTAGTTAATCAACCTCTCAGTTCTGCTAATTCCACGTACATCACAACGATTATATATCATTGTAAATATTTATATAAGCAATTATATCGCATTAATTGTTATATTAAGGGATGATTCGTTATCTTTCATATATCCCCCGCCAAGAAAAAAAGGTAAATGGTTAAAATAAAACATCTGAATGATTATTTTATTCAATGCTCTTTGACAAAAGCTTTGATATTATTGAAGCCAGTTCCTATAGCAAGGAACGGCCTTTCTAAGGCTCAAATCTTGAGTTCGAATTTTAATGTATGCCTTGAGTTAATAATAAAAAAAAATCAACATTAGTACATAACTTTCTGGTCATATATATGTCATAAAACATGTAATGACATACGCTTTGCTAAATTAAATCTGGTTAATTAATATATTTTTATTTTAATTTAAGAGTCGATCTTTTAGCATTTGTAGCTTCCCTTCTCGAAAACAAACTAATACGCAATTGAATTTCATTTCCTAATGGATGTTAATAGCCACATGCCGTTTCTCTTATTCCCATCTTTTCTTCTTCAATTAATTTATCAGATTGTCTCCTCTTTGTATACTTGAATGCTACAAGAAAGAAGATTGAACGCTTTATGATAAACATTTTGTGCCTGATTAATTAGTTGTTGTGGTTGGAATAACATATAATCCATTATGCATTGACTATTTTCAAACGTTGTTGTGGTTAGTCAAATGTGTTTCATCACTATTAATCATAAACAAGTCAAAAGCATATTTACGTACGAATCGTTTTGTTTAGTTATATGATATTGTGCTAAAAAATGGAGATCAATATCGAGTCATTTGGTCGTATTTTATACAAGATCTCCTGTTTGTTGGCCACAATTATGAATGATGCTTGACCAAACGACATCCTGTAGTAGACAGCTAAACTGCAATCAATTGTACAATTAAATATTAGGATTTGGGATGCTGTCTTTTCGCCAATAATCTTAACTAATTAGGAAAAGTCAATCACCAATCTATATTTATGGACCTGGCTACCTTACTGATACTGCAAGGTACGCCTCAGGTAAATAAGAGAAACGGAAGATGGACCCAAGTGGACTATCACTCCATTTTTAAGGGGGCTGTACCTTGCAGCATTTATAAGGTAGCAAGCTCGCTATATTTACTCGAGTAAAAGTTGACTAGAATAATCAAATGCACATGTGTGTACCTAATAATTTCAGACAATAGAATCACGTGTCAAGTGCTATAACTTGAGCCTAAAATAATTAATTTCATATTATTATTTTGTTTTTGAATATTAATACTAGCTAGTTTTATATAATTCACTTGTACTCCCTGTTTCTTGTTCCTTGTCAGAAGTGATCATTATTATTATTATTATTATTATTATTATTATTATTATTATTATTTGCAACTCTCTCTGTAATTTAATCTTCTTTTTCTGTTTTTTATGCACCTTGTAAAATGGGAATATTTCATCACAAGTCAGAATATTTATTCTGCAAAAAAACATTTATAAAGAGTTGTAAATCTATTTCAGGATGGATTGATTTCATATTAAATATTAGTAACAGCTCGAGTCTAAAAATCAAGTGAACATTCCTATTTTGGGCACGTAGCTCTTCACTGTTTGTTGCTCTGGACAAAACATGATCAACTGTGACGATAAAGCAAGCAAATAAATCAGATTTTTCTCCCCTTAATGATCAGATAAAGGGTCGTTCTAGTTTATTTTACTAAAATATCAATGTCGCTGCGTTGCTGAAGTTTGTTTAGGTTTTTCTAGCTTGGGATGACGAAACGTTCAGCAATACACAAAATAAAAAAATGTCTCTTTAATTTATTTTGCTGTATATTTTAAACTCACAAAAAATCAAGTACCAATTTAATCGATGTGATAGAACAATCATCATTATTTTAAAACTTATACAAGGAGACACTGCCGTACTTCATTTTACGCATGTATATCAATGCTGCTGCGGTGCTGATGTTTGCTTAGTGAACGTTGAACTTCAGGAACGAGGAGTACTATGCAGAGATATGAAATGTCTCCTTTATTTTGCTATACATTTTCAACTGACGTCAAAATGAAGATAAAATGTAATATATGTGATAGAGCTCAAATAAAATCAAAAACCTCAAATCAGACTACTAAACATAAAATACAATATATATCACTCAATATGTTATATAAAGATGAATACAACAGTACTCCTATGTAGCCGAGGTCATCACGAGTCGCATCCCAGGCTTAAAAATAATAACAAAAAAATCCTTCAAAAAAAGCACACAAATTTGGAAAGTCTCAAAACACGAACCCACAAATATAATTTATTAATATACATCTGCAGAGAACCAGATGAAGCTAGTGAAAGCATTGGAAGAAGATGAAATTTAAGGATTGGTGATTGAGTGAGTTCGGATCTCCTTGGGAAGACTCGGGATCTCCGGAAATGTGGGCTTAGGAAGGTCAGGCAGATGAGGGAAAGAAGGCAATTCAGGCACCTTGGGCAACTCAGGTTTTGAAAGTTCAGGTACTTCAGGCTCTTTTGTCACCTCGGGTTTGGGAATCTCTGGTAATTCAGGTTCTTTTGGCTTTGGAATCTCAGGTAATACAGGCTTTGGAATTTGTGGCAATTCAGGTTTTGGTAACGGTGGCAATTCGACCTTAGGCAATTCAGGCTTGGGTAGTTCTGGAACGGATGAGGATTTGATCTAGTTGAATTTTATTTCCTGATGAATGTTAAATTTAATGTCATTAATTTATTCTCTTTTTTCAATTTCTTCTTGAATTTATTCATCCTATTTTTCTCCACTTTTTATTTGAATGTTACCAGCATGAGCTGAGGAGCATTTACGGCAACATATGGTTTGATGCAAAAGTTCAACATATTAAAAGATGGTCATTAAACAATCAACTAACAACTTGTGTTAATTAAGATTTACTGTATGATTATTTATTATAGATTCAATTGGATGTCGTTTAAGAATTTTCGTGAGTTAGTCAAAGATTTAATTTATTTTACTAGTAAACGCTTTATATTAGGGTTAGATGATTTCAATTTAAATTTTTTACACAAATTTTGAGTCATTAATCTCATATAATCCAATGGTGGACGGAGTGGTGAAGCTAGCAGCATCTTTAGGCGGGTGATTTTTTTTTTTTTAATTCAATGTTTTTCTATTTATGAGAGAATTTTATTAAATGAACCTTACTCTTCAAAATATTTATGCTATACAAACGAAATTATTGAAATACAATACGTAAAAAAATAAAAATTTAAAGTACAATGTGAATAAAAATAAACATTATCAAAGTTGTGTCCTAGGATTTTTTAGAAAGAAAAATGGTCATCTATGTTGATACTGTTAGCAATTTCTCTTTCAATATAGATAATTATAAATTCTAACAAAAATTTGACGATAATTGAAGAGGAGGAAATAACTAAAAAATATAAAATTCTTATATCAATTTCAATAAAACCATTTTTGTAATAAAATAATTTTTTTTTTGAGAGGGTTGGTTAGGCTCCATTAGCTTCGCCCCTTGGTGGATGAATAAGTATCATTAATATTACTATTACATTGCATGAAATCAATGATTCAAAATATATGTTAAAATTTTAAGTCAAATGTTTAAGTTGAAATAACCTCTTCATATGCGCAAAAATAAATTTTGCTTAGTTCTATATGAATGAAAGTGGATTTTGTTGTTTATCGTGTGCAACTAGTATATTATTAATTAATTAATCAATCATGGATAATTTAAATGTATTTTTTATTATTTTTTTTTTTTTTATCAATTACCAATTAGATTTATGTATTTGTTAAGGTGGAAGGTGAAGGTTAATTCAGATGAGCTGAGGATCAGGTCATATGCTTGATAACTAAAGCTCATGTATTGATCATAAAATTTCTGAGAAAGCTGCGATTGACAAGACATTAATGTAAAATGAAATTCATTAAGAACATTCTGGTTACTTTAACGGTTGGATAATTTTACTTTATTGCGCACATTCTTTATTATCTAATCAAAGTAATTTGTCAAACAAATTAGTTGAGTATTGCGACCGGTCAAACTTGACAGATACTAAAATAATGTATATATTTACACATCCGTAAGATTACTTCTTACTTATTGCAGAAATATGCAGAAATTAAATTAATAAAATACAGAATATGATTGTGATTTCTAAGCAACCTACTAGAAGAAATATTTTTAATTTAAAACATATGGTTTCTGGCCAAATTGATGTCAAAATAAGTTTGTCATAAGTAACAGCCTAATTTTGTTGACTGTTAAGCTAATCTGTGCATATCACCAAACACAACTACATTTGACATTTTTTTTTCAATTGCTTGGAAGAGTAAGATGGTGAACTAACAAAGTAGCAAGATCAAATTCCAAACAATATTTTGAAAAATTTTTATTTTTTCTTTTTTATTTCCCCACAATACATGACGAACAAATCATCAGCCAGATTGACCCGGAAGTAAAGGTTTCTGGCTATAAAAACTCAAGTCTTGTACTTCGGTTAATTACATAACTCAAACACTAAAAATTTATCGAACACCTCTAATTAACAACAACATCATAGAATGGCTTCTGGCAATTGTTTCATCTTAGCTTTGTTTGTGGATTTGGCATTTGCTTCTGTCGATGAGGGGCTGGCAGCTCGTCATCTAATGCAATTTCCAACGTTGCCACCTTTGCCTTCAATTCCAGGGGTGCCACAGCAGCCAACGGTGCCAACTTTGCCGAAGCCGACGCTGCCGCCTATCCCAAGCATCCCTCCAATTCCAAGTATCCCTAAAAGTCCAACTCCTCCTCCACTTCCAAGCATTCCTTTGTTCCCTAATATACCAACTACGATTCCTTCTATCCCTTTCTTCTCTCCTCCTCCATCTACGAAAAGCCCTTGAATTCATCTGCATGCTGCTAGCTTTTTTGTGCCCCCGTTTTGTAGCATGCATGTCAAGCAGGGCCTTGAATTTACTTGTTACCGGGGAATATTACAATTGACCCGAGGATTTAGGTTGTTTGCGTTCTATACTTCTATAGTTAAATTTTATCATTGTTCGAGGATTGTTCTTTTATAATTATTACCATGATTATCATTTTTGGCTGGTTTTGCCACCTGTTTGCCTATACGGATGTGAAATATCTTATATTTACAATTTATTGTGCATATTGTTGCTAATTAAATAAGCGGATACTTTTATTTTAATGGCCTTTTTCAGATTCCATTCAGCGTTGAGCTGAGTTGTTGGTTAAATTTTTTATAATATTGTCATTAGTAGTTACTGAATAAGAAAAAATATATGCCTAATTAAATTTTAGCCATACATTTTCTATAAATGCACATATGGTAGAAGGGACAAAGATTTATGCGTTGGTGCCAAATTACGTTTTTGCTGAGCACCAAATAAATAATTGTTAGTCAAAAGAAATGAAAAATGAAAAAATAAAAAAATTAAATCTCAATCATTGAGTCATTTTTGAACAAAAACTCAACTTAATACTGAATCCTTATCTTAACATGATCCAAATTCTCTTGGATTCTTTTTTTTTTTTAATCCTCAAGTTAGACCGACACTTGTTGGAATAAGAAATAAATTTTATAATATATTATTATTTTAAACATTAACCATATTATTTTATATTTAAATAAAAATATATGGCCAATGAGAACAGAAGTAAGGTTGGGAGAGGGCTATGATTTTGGACGGATTCCACATCAATATCAATTTTGCAAAGGGTAAACTTCACTTTACCCTTATAAGATGACAGTCTTTAATTTACCATAATAAACCCCCATTTATTATTAAGATTACCACAAAAGAGATATTATTCTGTTTGGAGGATAAATCGAAGTTTACCCTTCAGCAAATAGAATGTCCAAGTGATTCCCTCTCCCTAGTTCAAGTTTTGTGTAGACTTGTTAGGTGTCATTCCAAAACATTTACGTGAATTTACATCAAGGTTTTACATCAGGAGAGACAATTTGATCTGTTTAACAAGGTGGATATTATTTTAAAGATGCAATTAGTATCAACTTGAGGAGCCTCATTGTAAAATTCGCTAACATGGACTAAAAGCAAGGACTGAAGGTTTGCTGGGTTAGTGATTGAGCTACAAACGGAATGATAACACCTAGCTAGCTGCTGATATAAACAACAACTTGTTGGATCATTTTTAGAGCGTTGAATTTCATCATTTTGGTTATTTCCCTGTTTCCTTAGAATTTCTGTAACTTTTTTTTGATCTTTGTAAATTGTAATCTTTAGTGTATAAAGTGCTGTCAGATTTGTCTTCATAAATCTTGGTCTCTCAAGTGATTCCAGAATTGTGATTCAGGGACTGTTCTTTGTTTTAATTCGTCTCGTTATCTGGTTTTTGGTTTCTGAGTTGATTAGGAGCAATCAATACCTTTAATGAAAGCTAAAGGAAATTAGGGAATTCTATGGTAGCTTGTTTTCTGTTACTGCCCTGTTATTTATGATCATGATTAGTCTGTTTTGCTTCAATCAACTATCATTAATTCAGATGAAATCATAGAGATGCAAGTTGTTATTCGAAGTCTAACAGCTTGGGTTCTTCTAGGTATTTTTTAAACCATATTGAGGCAAGATCGTGGAAAATAGTGTTAGTTGCAAGAGCTGGAGAAACTTCTGTATCACATAAATTGCCAAATTTAACTCACATTATAGACCAACATGGCAACATGTTATATTAATTCAATTAATTAATAACTAATATTGAATGCAAGGAATTACTATAAATGTCTAACATAAGTGAAAATATGACCTGCAAAACCAAGCTCTAGCAGCTGCATCAAATAAAGATGGATAAAATGAATGAATTTGATACAAACTCTATAAAATTGTTAAAAAAAATTTATTTTATTTACTTGATTTTATGTTGTTGGCTAATTTTGAATTAGTTTAAAGTAGTTTCACTTATTTTATGGAACTATATGTAAGTAGTGGAGCATTATGTGAAAACATGCTTACTGTTATTAATTTTTGGGAAATTATGCACTGACCACCTGATTTTTTCCACTTTTTAAAAAATACACAATTCTTTTTTTTTTTTGCCTGAATTACACCTGAAGTTACAATTCTTTGCATTTTTCCACTTTCGTCTGTTGACCGTTAAGATTCCGTTATTTTTTTAACAAAATGACGATTTTGCCCCCAAAATGTAAAATTACAATTTCATCATATAGCATTAATTTTGAAGGGCAAAACCGTCATTTTGTTAAAAAAACTAACGGAATCTTAACGGTCAACAGACGGAAGTGAAAAAATGCAAAGAATTGTAACTTCAAGTGTAATTCAGGTAAAAAAAAAAAAAGGAATTGTGTATTTTTGAAAAAGCCCGAAACATTAGGTGGTCGGTGAATAATTTCTCTTAATTTTTTGGTATAATCTTACATAAACTTTACCATATAAAGTTTGACATCATTCAATAAAAAATGTCATAAGTTTATTTTTTGACAATATAAAAGTTGCATTTGGGAGTTTGTTGATTTCTCGAATAACCAATACTTATTTGAAGATACAAAAATTAATAGAGGTTGTGATTCTTGAACAAAAAGAATTTTCAAAAAAATCATCATGCAGGATGGGTGAAATGTCGTCAAATTGGATGCAAAATTCAATTCATATTCAAGTGTCCATACCAGCGTAAGTATAGAAGAGAACTCTACATGTTCAATTGAATCTAAAAGTTCCCAACAAGGTGGCCATGCAGCAATCTCAGAGGAAGATGGAGTTGTTCAACAATGCAACAATCTTGTGGGTTCATTGCAAACTCAAAATATTCAACAAGTTCACATTCTAAAGCTTAGAGTTCTATTTAGCCAGCTAGAAGTGCAAGGTGTTTCTTTCAAGTTCAAAGCTAAAATGGATGGGTACCATGATGATAAATCATTCATCAAAAAAGAGCCAAAAATTGAGATGAAAGATATGGTTGGATCAATGGAGAATCTTCAAGAGAGTTTCAAACCATTGTTATATATAATTATAAATTGGAAATGTAAGAGAAAACAAATTATTTCAAAAAAATCTACCCTTGAGGACAAGGTCATTTCAAGGGGAAAGGAATGATACAAACTCTTGAAATTGTTAAAATTATTTATTTTATTTACTTGATTTTATGCTGCTAGTTTTTTTTTAATTAGTCAAAAGTAGTTGCACTTACTTCATGGAACTATATGTAAGTAGTGGGGCATTATGTGAAAACATGCTTAGTTTTACTAATTTTTAGATTGAAATCTTAAATACGCTTTACTATGTAAAGCTTTATGTTATTCAATAAAAAACTTCATGAGTTTATTATCTTGGAAATATAAAATTTGTATTTGGCAGTTTATTAGTTTTTGGAATGACCAATTCTCATTTGGAGGTTTGGATTTCCTCAAATTAACCCTATTTGCCATACCTCAAATTAACCTTATTTCCCATATAATCTTCATGTTCCATTTTATTTCTCCTTATAAATTTTAGTGTCATATTACTTGGGTTTCCTCAAATTAACCCCACTTGTCATCTAAATTTTTCTATTTCATTTGATTTCTCCTTATAAACTCTAGAGATCTTATTATTTGGTATCAGAGCAATGTAATAAATAAGGAGCAAATTCTTATAATGGAATAGGGACTAGAAACGATTTAAAAGATGATGGAGGCTATGACTATTGAACAGAGGGAACTTACTGAGAAATTATTGTACAAAGTGGATGAAATATCAAGAACATGGAATGCAAGGTTGAACTCATCCCGCCATTATATCAAACATGTGAAAGAAGATTCTACATCTTCAGTTGAAGTTCAACGTTTCCAACAGAGTGACAATTTGGTAATTTCAACAAATGACGGAGGTGTTAAACAATGCAATAAAGTAGTGGCATCATTAAAGAAAATTCAACAACACAACATGCAAAAGGTTAGTTTTCTCTTAGAAGATGAAGGTACAAAGTGTCTATTGTAAGCACAAAACTAAAAAGCCTAGCCACCATGATAATAAATCATTCATCAATCAAGTTCCAAGACTAATAATGATGAATAATATTCATTCAGGGGAGAATCTTCAAAATAGATTCATGGCATTGGTATATCTCATTATAAACTAGAAGCGAAGGAGAAGAAAAATTATTTAATCCACCCTTGGGGACTATCAAAGTTAGTTGCTCAAAAACTACCAAATTTGATCAACAAAAGCGGCACCAAATTCAATGCCGCATTATTGATCAAATTTCGAAACCCACAATTGTGGAATTTTTAGGCAAATTTTTGCCTATAAATAGAAGCTCTAGTTTTAGAGCTTGGCATCCCATTTTGAGAATTATTCCAATTCTGTGAGAAGCATTTTTTGTATTTAGAGAGCTAAGAATTTTGAAAGCTTAAATATTAAAAGCTCTTCAGACTTTAAAGAGTTAGACCATTGGGTGTATTAGGGTTTTGGATAGTGAGACAGAATACTACAATACTTACATACTCCATATTACTAGTAAAATATTTTTTTTTTATCTTCATTCGTGGATGTAGGCTAAAAACTGAACCATGCAAATTCTAATGTCCCAGTGTGATTCTCTTGTCTTAATATTTTTTAATTTCACTTTAGTTGTGTATCTGCTTCACCTATCAATTTCTTAATAGTCAAGTCATTGGTTATTTTTTTTTTTAAGTTAGGGTATTATTCACATCTATAGTACTATTCATATATATGATACTATTTACATATACAGTATTATTCACGTGAAACAGTGGGAGAGATCTAAGAATTATGCGGTGCAAAGTAAGGAATAGTGATGTGAGTGGAAATAATTGCGTGGTCTTGTACATTTCTAGGAAAGTTTAGTCACAAAGACAATAAAAATCTAAGGAGTCTATGTTTAAAATGGAACCATTATGACCCCTTTAGTTTTTCTTGGAAGCTTTCTTGTGATAACAATATTGACTTGGAATCATGGCAAGCTCCAATCAAGGTCCCAATGGCTACGTCCATTATTTAATATTTCAAAATTGTTTAAGGCTTGAATTTAGGAGTAGACAAACAACATAATTCATGCTGATCATGATTGGACACTTTCCTTACGTTAACAATCCAATAGTGTATATAATTACTATGTAAATTATCCTCAAATGTTAGGGAAAAATACTTTCCACTTTCTTACAACTTTATTTCATTTTCTTTATGGTATCAGAGCATGCAATGGTTTCAAGTTCAAAATCTGAGCCTAACTTATCTCTTCAATCTTTTCATTAGTGTGTAAGTTTAGTTTCTATCAAACTTACCACTAAAAATTATTTACTTTGGAGCACTCAAATTCAGCCTCTAATATATAGTCTTAGACTAGAACACCATATCACTGATGTAAGTTTAGTTTCTATCAAACTTACCACTAAAAATTATTTACTTTGGAGCTCTCAAATTCAGCCTCTAATATATAGTCTTAGACTAGAACACCATATCACTGATGTTGAAGCTCCATCACAATACCTAGAGGAAGATGGGAAGAAGATTAGGAATTCTGAATTCATTGTTTGGAAAAACAATGATGACCTCCTTATGACATGGCTTAGGAGCATGATGAGTGAGGATGTGCTAAGCATGATAATCGGGATGCAAAGTGCTCGTTAAATCTGGCTCACCATTGAAGAAATCATGTTGCCAGCCACCAAGGGGCAAGTGACTTGGCTTAAAGATAGCCTTTACTCTTTGAAGAAAGGCTCAGCCAAGGTTGAAGAATTTCTCAAGAAATTCAAAACTATATGCCACAAACTTGCTGCCATCGGAAAGCCCGTCAATGATGATGATAAGATTTTTCAAATTGCTCGTGATTTGGGACCAAAATATGCTGACTTCAAAACAGCCATGTTAACCAAGCCACCGTATCCTAGTTTGAAGTAGTTTCTTCATACTTTTCAGAACCATGAACACACAGTGGTAGCATAAAGAGATGACGAAGAAAAGGCCAATTTGAATCAAGCATCTTTTGGTCAAAGAGGGCGAGGTAGAAACCAACGTGGAGGAAGACAAGGCGGACATGGTAGAGGCCCTCAACAAAACAGTGGAAGAAGAGGCAACTATGCTCAAAATCATGGAAACCATCACAATCGACAGAACTATAATAACAACAACTATGTCAACAATAGTCAAAACTACATCAAAGGCAACAAATCATATCAGTAAAAGGGTGATAAATCAGAACCTATGAATTGCCAAATATGTCATGAATACAACCACAGTGCTATTGTGTGTCAACGTCGTTACGACTATTTCAATGATGAGGGACCCCAAGCACTTGCTGCTATCAACCTAGAAGACAACTCTGACCAATAATTTTATGCAGACTCTGGGGCCACATCACACATGACAAACAACCCAGGTAACCTAGAGCGTATTAAAACCTATAAGGGATCTGATAAAATTCTTGTTGGTAATGGACAAGGATTACAAATTTCCCATATACGAGATACCTCATTAAAATTCAATCATGGTAATTTAAATCTTAAGAATGTTTTAGTTGTGCCAAAATTGAAAAAGAATCTTTTATCAATTAGCCAATTTATTGATGATAATAAATGTTCCTTTGTTTTTAACACTGATGGTTTTGTTGTCAAGAACAAACAGAATCAGATCCTATCAAAAGGGCATAGGCAAGGGAAACTTTATGTGTTAAAGGAAGTCCACAATACTGCTTTAAGTGCAATAAGAGGAAACTTTGAAGATCATGGTCTATGGCATAAAAGGCTTAAACATGCTAATTCAGCAATCCTTTATGCCTTGAAAAATGGCAACATCAATTTTCCTAGTTGGACAAAGCAACCAAATCTTTTTGTGTCTTGCCAATAAGGCAAAAGTTGTAAACAAACATTTAAATTATCTAACAATAAATCAAGCTTTCCTTTAGAATGTATTCATTGTGATTTGTGGGACCGTTGCCTATTGCTCTACACAAAACTATCGTTTTTATGCTCTGTTTGTTGATGACTTCATATGATTTTCTTGGCTCTTTCCACTTAAAAATAAATCTAATTTCTTTGAATGTTTTCTGCGTTTGCAAAGACAAGTTGAGAATCAGTTGGAAAGAAAAATAAAATTCTTATTGTGCGATGGAGGATGAGAATTTAATTCCAATGTCTGTATTAATCATCTCAATTTATGTGGAATTCAAAAGTAGGTTTCATGACCTTACACTCCTAAGCAAAATGGAGTTGCAGAGAGAAAACACAGGTATATCACAGAACAACACTCACAATGATCTTTCATGCATCACTTCCATTGAAGCTATGGCCTGATGCATTCTTAGCTGCAGAATATGTCACTAATCGAATGCCTTTATCAAGCATTAAAAGCAAAAGTCCATATAAACTATTATTTAGAAGAACTCCAAAGTATAATGGTTTGAAAAATTTGGGCTGTTTATGTTTTCTTTATTGAAGGGACCATAATAAAAATAAATTCGAAACGAAAAGTTATCCTTGCATTTTTATTGGTTATAGTCCCTTGCATAAAGGTTACAGATGAACCTGAAACTAATCGAGTTTTCACTTCTCGACATGTTATTTTTTATGAAACAATATTTCCTTTTGAAAAACTGAAACTTGTTCTTTCATTTGTGTAGGAAAATAATGAGCTTACTACTTTTGCTTTTAATGATGAATCTTTTTCATAGTCCAGCAGAGGCAAACAAGATGACATGCTGCAAAGAGTTTCATCCATATGTTGCGACAATCAAACTAAAGACCAAGAAAATGTAATTGGTGCCTTATCAATGCCGCAATTGAATAATGGCTCTCTACATGAGTCAAACCATGATAAAGAGAATACTGTACAACACAACAACAATATCTCAAACACCTATGTTGTTGATCTAAGTATTTTAGAGGAAGCATGTGAATCTGAGAATTCTAGCCTTCCTGAACCTCCTAGTAACAATGTTTTAATTCCTACACAAGTTGGGGATTGTAGCCCACCCAACCGCAACTGTGAAGCACTAACAATAACAATTTCAGCTCCAGAGTCCCTGAACCACCAAAAAATACCGATTTCATCTCCACTCAAATTCCCCCTCATACAAACCATAGCCCACCTGATATCTCAAATCGTTTAACTGTTGTCCTCTCAACCTCACTTAAAGCACCACTCATATTCCTAAATCTATACCCTTATCCCTTAATACTCATTCAATGCTCACAAGAAGTAAAATAAAAAATAATCTAAATTTGGCCTTACAAGCCACCCACACCAAACCAACTAAACCCAAGACTTTAAAATTAGCTTTAAAAAATCCATTGTGGCTTGAAGTTATGTAGGAGGAGCTCCAAGCACTTCACCAAAACAACACTTGGACACTTGTACCTTGGCCTCAAAGCAAAACCCTTATTGGATCAAAATGGGTCTACAGGATCAAATATAAAGATGACGGGTCCATTGATCGGTGTAAAGCCCTGGCATTGACTTTGGTGAAACCTTCAGCCCTGTCATCAAACCAGCAACCATTTGACTTGTATTGGCCATTGCAGTGAGTTATAATTGGCCATTACAACAGCTAGATGTTCGAAATGCTTTTTTACATGGGCAGTTGAAAGAGACAGTATACATGCAGTAGCCACCTGGCTTTGAGGATCCTCTGCATCCCACTTTTGTTTGCAAATTACATAAATCACTCTACGGGCTCAAGCAAGCCCCAAGAGCATGTTTCGAATGTCTCTCCATGACACTTCTTACACTTGGTTTTCAAGGTAGCAAAGCGGACAATTCATTATTTCATTTTCATAAAAATAATATTACAATTCTCATCTTAATTTAAGTTGATGATGTCATTGTTACAAGAAATAACAGTGAAGCAGTCTAAGGAATAATCAGCACCTTGAGCACCAAATTTTCATTGAAGGATCTTGGTTCTTTAACGTATTTTCTTAGCATAGAAATAAAAAGATTCCAAAATGGACTCTTTTTTATCACAAGTCAAATATATTGGGGATCTCTTTCATAAAGCACATATGATAACATGCTCCTCAATTTGAACACCAATGGCTTCGGAGCTCACACCATCCATTGATGATAATGAATTAGTTGCTGCCACTACATACAGAGGCCTGTAGGCAGCCTTCAATATCTCACCTTTACAAGGCCAGATATTACACACGTTGTCAATCGTGTTTGTCAACACTTCTAGAACCCAACGAAAGTCGATCTTCATGTCGTTAAATGCATCCTTCGTTACTTAAAGGGCACTATAGACTTCGGCATTCGGTTCTTATCTCAAAGTTCACTAACTTTATATGGTTCTTCTGATTCTGATTGGGCAGGTTGTTCACTCACAAGATGAAGCATAACTAGATATAGCATCTACCCTGGCAGCATTTGCATCTCTTGGAGCTCAAAGAAACAAAATATTGTCGCACGATCTAGTGCCGAAGCGGAATATAGATCAATGGCATCAACAACTGTAGAATTAACATAGATTACATTCCTACTCAAAGATATTGGCATATCACTCCAACAACCGCCATTGCGTTTTTTTGATAATATGAGTGCATTACATATGACACGCAATCTAGTCTTTCATGCCCGCACCAAACACATTGAGATTGATGTCCACTTCATTCGAGAACGGGTTGCCAACAATTTGCTCCATACCAATTATGTTCCATCCCAACTTCAAATTGTCGACATTCTCACCAAGCCACTGGCAAAACTTCCCTTCACAACTTTGAGATACAAATTGGGCGTTCATAACATGTCACGTCCCAATATAAGGGGGGCTGATAACAATATTGACTTGGAATCGTGGCAAGCTCCAATCAAGGTCCCAACAGCTACGTCCATTATTTAATATTTCAAAATTGTTTTAGGCTTGAATTTAGGAGTACACAAACAGCATAATTCATGCTGATCATGATTGGACACTTTCCTTAAGTTATCAATCCAATAGTGTATATAATTACCATATAAATTATTCTCAAATGTAAGGGAAAAATACTTTCCAGTTTCTTACAACTCTATTTTATTTTCTTAAGTGTGCATTTTTACATGTGCGATCACTCACAACTGTTCAAGGTGATAAACTAGCTTGTGTGCGGTATTTATCAACAAAATGACAGCAAAGTTTGAAATTAAGAAGTTCAACAGAAGTAATTTCTTGTTGTAGAAGATAAAGATTCAGGCAATATTGAGGAAAAATAATTGCTTAGAAGCAATTGAGGAAAGGCCTTCAGGAGTCACTAATTACAAGTGGAATAAGATGCATAGCAATTCAATTGCTGATCTATACTTGTCACTTGCAGATGATGTGTTATCCAGTGTGGCAGAATAAAAGACAGCAATTGGAATTTTGGATACTCTCATAAAACTTGCACAATAAAATCTTCTTAAAGAGGAGAGTTTATACTTTCGAATGGTAGAAAACATATCAGTAATTGGCCATATCAACAGTTTGAAAGTTTTATTTTCACAACTTACATTGTTGGATCATAAAATAAAGGAAATTAAATGTGCAAATCTTTTACTTCAAAATTTACCCGACTCATATGATCAACTCATCATCAATCTGATGAATAATATCCTAATGGCGTACCTAGTTTTTGATGATGTTGCAACCTCTGTTTTAGAAGAAGAGATTTGGTGTAAGAATAAGGAAGACAAGCAGGTAAGTTCTTAGCAAGCTGAAGCGCTAATGATGGCGAGAGGGGAATCAATGGAACGTGGCCTAAAATGAGTCACAATCATGATAGATCAAAGTGAAGAAGTAAGAAAAAAATCGAATATTACAAATGTGGCAAGATAGTGAATGTTGAGAAAGATTATTGAAATAATCAGAAGAGAAGAGAGGGTAAAGATCCTGAGTCATCAAATGCTCAAGAGTGTGTAATAAGTACTTTTGATGATGGTGACATTTTATACAGTAAGGCAGCATTGGTTTGAAAAGGTAGAAAACCGCCATCTGATGTCTGGTTTATAGCAACATGATAATGGCGAAGTAGAGAGCATAGTGTGGAGATATAATTCAAAATCAAATCTCCAAGTGAAAGAATGTCAAAGTTGGTGGCTTTTGATCAACAAAAGAGGTACCAAATTCGATGCCACATTATTGATCAAATTTTGAAGCCCACAATTGTGGACTTCTTGCTTAGATAAATTTTTTTCCTATAAATAGAAGCTCTTGTATGAGAGCTTGACATCCCATTTTTTGAGAAGCATTTCCTGTATTTAAAGAGCAGAGAATTTTGAGAGCTTAAATAATAAAGCTCTTGAGAGTTTAGTGAATGAGAGCATTAGATGTATTAGGGGGTTTTAAGTAGTGAGACAAAATACTATAATACTTGTATACTCCACATCACTAGTAAAATATTAATATTTGTTTTTAGTTGTTTACTTTATATTTTAAGTGTAATGGATTTTAGTAAGACAAATTTAAGTCATTAAGGGCCCGTTCGGTATTATTTCTTAATTTGTGTTTTCTGAGAACAAAAATGAAAATAAAAATGGTGTTTTACAATTGTTGTATTTCGAATTTAAGTATGCGTCTGATATCATTTTCTGTATCCTGTATTTTAAAAATGAAAATAGTAATATGCGTTCGGTAGACAGTTGAAAATGATAAAAATAGAGAATATGTGTTCGGTAGTACATTTTTTAAAAACAGTTTTTACTAAGCATTTATGTCATACTTATAGTTAGAAAGTAATTATTTAGCTAATACATACACAAATATACCATAACAATTTAAACAAAATTATATAAAAAAATTACATGATGATATAGTTTTAGAACTAGCATTAAAAAAAAAATAAAGTTTTACATTGTCATTGCTTTTATGCTATAATTAAAATATATATTACAACACATGATTTAAACAAAATAATTGCAAAAAATCACACGACAAACATTATGCATTACGCATGTAATCATGCCACATAGAAGTTGCAATTCTATTTCTTGTAGCATTCATCTCTGCGACAATTGCTGGAGATAAATCAATATTAATAAGTCAGCCTTATCCTCATCATCAACATCATGTGGATCCATATCTTGAAAAATTAGAGAAAATAACATATATCAAATATTAATCAAATTCAACATAGCATGAAAGTCATTTCAACATATCATAGATTAAAACTTTGAATGTTACTAAAAAAATAGCATATATCAAATATTAATCAAATTAAAGACATTGCTCTGACACATACATAGATTATAAATTACACATATCAAATTCAAGAACTGCTCTTATTTTTCTCTCAATTTACTATTGTGGTATAATGGAAAAAAAAAAGATAAACATTCCCCCTAAATCCAAAAACTTGAAAGATCATGGTGTGTATGTACATGTAAGCACATTTGTGTAGAAAAATACAACTTTCAAATGTGCAATGTTTTTCCAAATTTGACAGTCCAAATATGTGCATATGACCAATGTTATTATAAGCCAATACACATGTGATCAATGTTATCCCAAGCCAATACACAGTTCAACATCGACCACATGCACATACACATATTATGATAAATTATACAGATTAAATTCAACATAGCATATTTCCATTTCAGCAATATTTCATAGATTAAAACACATATCAAAATTAAATACTATAAAATGGCCAATTCAAATTAAGGCCGAGCTCTCATCAAATTTTTTTAACTTTTTTTTTTCAGGGCACAACAAAAAATTTATAATCAATGCTATTATATTATAATCAAATAATTAAATTAGTAAAAGGGGTTTCTATTTTTTGTTCTCAATTTCATAGGTAGGTTGTTTAAGTGAATTCCATCAAAAGCAAAGCTTCAAAAATCCCTATTTCTCTTTAATAAGAAATAAAAATCAATTTCTTAAGGCTTTAAAGACTTGT
Organism: Luvunga scandens; assembly: GCA_030449905.1. Lineage (NCBI taxonomy): Eukaryota > Viridiplantae > Streptophyta > Magnoliopsida > Sapindales > Rutaceae > Luvunga > Luvunga scandens. The sequence goes on from JASUUG010000209.1 coordinate 350,155, forward strand.
CATAACCTAATTGATAAAAAAGTAGTGAGATGCTAGTAAAAAGATCATATATTATTCTCACATGGCGATGAAGCACATGGACAGAAGTATCAATGCACATGGGGTAATTGGGTCAATGTTCCTCAGTTGCAGCTATTTCCCAAATTCAATTCTTATGTTGTGCATGTGTCTACTCTCTTGAAAATTAAAAGTTATAAAGGATGCATCAAGTCTAGAAAAAAATTGTAGATTGAGGCCATAAAAGAAATACAAGTATTGTTTGCAACCGATCACTCGTTTGTATGATACCCTTTAACTTTTCACTATTCAAGTAATATTATGTCTGTAAAATTTTCTTGTTCGAAAGTAATATACAATCACAAACATTACTATTTGTGTAATTATTTTATAAAACCAATAATGAATCCACCGCCACATGATTAATCGGTGATTACTTTCGATTCCAACTAGCTGGTTCCTAAAAGCCTAATTTGCCTAAATCATTTTCTCTCTAAAAAAACAATATTTTTAGAGTGACTGGTAACAAACTCAAACAAAATGGCATTTGTATTGAAATCACTAACATGGCGATGACAATCGTGAACAATAACATTTCACTCAAATAATTACTTAAATAATTTACTCAAATAATCACTCAAATAATTACATGCTATTAAAAACAATTAATCAAATCACTCAAGTAATTGCTCAAATAAAACAAATACCAACAAGAGACAGAGCCGAGTGAGCAGCAACGGTTGAGGTTGTTGAGCCGAGTGACCAACAACGGTTGAGGTTGCCGAGCGAGTGACCAACAACGATTGAGGTTGTCGAGCCGAGTGACCAGCAATGGTTGAGGTTGTCGAGACAGAGCAACAGTGGCTAAGGCGGAGATGGAGTAGCAGCGGCTAGGCAGAGAATGGAGTAACAGTGGCTAGGCGGAGAATGGAGCAGCAGAGGCTAGGCGGAGATGGAGCAACAACAGCTACGGTGGAGACAAAGCAGCGGTAGTGGCTGAGATGAATTAGCAACAGCGACAGATATGAAGTACAACAAGAAAGAGTAGATCTGGAGAAATAAAGAGAGAGAATAATCTTGGATGAAGATAAAGGGAGAGAGAGCGTAGATTTACTGTAACTGGATCGAGAAAGGTACAGGCGAAGAGAGAGCATTGATGAAGAGATAAGGATAAGGAGATAGGTCATGAGGTTGCAGGTTTTGTTTTTTAATTCATTCTTGGGTTTAGTTTTGTAATATGTGAAGAACATGTTTAACATGTTTTCAGTTTATCAGTTATAATAATGAATCTGAATTTTTTATTTTTTAGTCTATATTTTGAATACAAACTACCGAACATGTATTACATATGTATTTTGAAAACGAAAATGAAAACAATGCTTGGAAAATGGTACCGAAAGGGCCCTAAATGGTTTGTTATTTTATGGATTCGTGGAGCATGATGTAGAACATGCTTAATGCTCCCTATTTTTAGGCTTCTAACTTTGAACTTAAGCTCTACTTAAAGCTTGATGTTATTCAATAAAAAAGTATCTTGAATATTAATATTTTTACAACTTGAATATTGTATTTGGGAGTTTATTGGTCTCTTAAAAAATCAATCCGTATTTATAAATTTTGGTTTCCTTACATTAACCCTATCTCCAATCTAATTTTTCTATTTCATTTAATTTCTCCTTATAAACTTTAGTGATCATATCTGAATTGAATATCCTGTGGAAAGGAAACATGCCAGTGGCAGACCCACAAATTTAGCTTGGGGGCTCGGTTAAATGTTTGTAATCTGATTTGGTGGCTTTGGTTCTTCCGACTATTGGTTGGAGCATATTTGAAGTCCTTGAAACATATACTTAGCTCTTTTTTTTTTTTCAAAATTGACAAAATAATATCAACAATTTTTTTTAAATGGTGGGCTCATTATGTTTGAGTTGTTGCTCACATTTGTGAAAGTAGTTTACCTCTCTTTAATTTATGATTTTATGCTTTTTTTCCCTTCTAAAACACATTATTTATGATGTCCTTTGATCAACCTAGCATGGTAATTTTTTCCACTAAATTGAAATTATTTTGTTCGTTTGAAACGTGGTCAAATTATTTTTATTTATTTCTTTAGGAAGGAGCTTGGGCGAGTAAAATTAACAGCCCAGAAGTGGCTGAAGTTGTGTTCGCTCATGAAACATGCAAAACAAAAAACCACACAATTTTGCGAGATTGTAGAAATGAAAACAAGATATCAAGTGGTATCATAATTTATTAACGATTAATGGTTGAGTGAGTTGGGTTCTCCTTAATTAGGAAGGCTTGGCATTTAAGACAATGTAGGCTTAGGAAGTTCAGGAAGGTGATGAAAAGTGAAAAGCTGGCAAACCAGGCATTTTGGGTAGAAGTTCAGCAGAAGAATCTATCATGACAGGCCCAGCTTCTCCGCAAAGGATCTTTATAGACGAACACATGAAAAAGTTCAAATTTTGAAAACTACGGTAATTCAGGCACTTTGGGCAACTGATCAGGTACTTTTGGGAATTCAGATTTTGAGTAATAGGAAAACATTGGCAATTCAACCTTGGGCAATATTGGCACCTCATTTGAGCTACGGCAGGGATTCGGCCTAACCCCCATCATCTTGGTAGTTCAAAAACAAAAAAGAAAAGAAGAAGCTCAGGCATTTTTAGCAACGTTGTCTCCAAATAATGGCAAGCTCCAACCAAGTTAACAACGTAACTCATTGACGACAATGTGATTAGCAGAAGTGGAAAAATAAGTGATGAGATGCGTATAGAAGAATCACACATTGGAAGGCAACGGAGGTGTAGATCTTCGTAACTAGTTGATTTCAGGAATTTTGTGAATATGAAAAATATGATGTAGTAGTCCATGAACCTTGGGTTTTTTTGTTTTGGTCCAAAATCATTGTTCTCACCCTTCAAGCTTTTTTACCTACGTTTACATATTCTGCAAGATGTGATACTTAAGCCAAGGGGGGTTCAACTTAAATTTTAAAGCAGATGGACAACAAATATTATTTGTTAACTAATGTTTATCGACCATTTAAAATTTCTATGTTGTCGATGTGCGCTTTTTTCCCCCTTTTTTTTTCTTTTAAATATAATGATGGACAAAGGTTAAATCAATTTTTATTCCCTACCTTCCTAATTAAGATTTTGTGCTTATATTATAATTACATTATAATCAGCAAATTATCTTTTCTGGTAGATATATTTATTCTAGAATGATGCCTAACACTTATGATTTCCTAGACAATTAGTGAAATTAGCCCGTGATTAAAAATAAATGGCCGTTAAATATCTTTCAAAAAAACATTTGTGTTATAAAATAAATATATAATAGAAAATTTATTACTAAACACTCTTCACACATGCATAAACCTATTCCTTTTGAATTAAAATCATGAAGCATGCTGAAAGTAATAGATGAAAAAACAAAATAACTAAATTAAATATTCTTAAATTATCATAGGACCAAAATACAAATGTAAGGTCACCCTGGGAGGGCTCACTTTCCACCTCAATACCCTTAATGAATGTTGACGCATTTCATTATAGTACATGAATTATTTATATTCTCTTTAGGTACACATATAAGAGAATTGTAAGCTGTGGCTTGATATCAAGTTTTATTTTTTACATCCTTAATTATTTGATAAAGGTATTACCATTAGAATGGTCAGTAGAACCATGAAGATTGCATCTGTGACCAATTTTCAGTGTTTTCTAATATAAAGTACTTTTTTTTAAAAGAAAATATCTAATTTTAAGTCTTATGAAATAATTTTATAATGATTCTGTTTAGTCCTTGTTAAAAAAATGTCCAATTATATTTTTTTTTTCTAATAATGAATCAGCGATAACAAATAACTATTTATTACTTATTAAAACAATTATTTGTAATAATAGAATATAAGCTAGATATAAATTAAAATAAGATTTAAGGAATTAACTGTAACTTGGGTAATTAGTAATTTTCCTTTTAAAATAAATCAAGGGTGGAGGTATTTCATTTTAAATCAAATGATTCATAATAATCTCACTATTAATACTGTAATTTTTTAACAGAATCCATAGAAAAAACAAGAAAGCTATATTTCACTCTGAATTGTATTTACAACAATTTTTCTCCTTAAATCAACAAGCTTGAAACAAAACTCACAAAAGCAACATTGATACACCTTTTATTATCAAAATGGATAGAAAGATGGAAGCAGATGAGCATGGTATTTGCCAATTTTTCTGAAGTAACTTCATGATATGCCTAAATCCTAAAAATATTTCCCGAAAAGGCTCAGATTATATCATTGCATGCAGTTGCCCATTGGCATTCTTATGTAACCAACAATAGGCCCATACATTGACTTTCCCCAAACATATCCGGTGATTTCACTTATTTATAAGTTGGTATGTACTTTTAGTGCTGGGATTTATAATTTTGGCAAATCTAAAGTGCTGGAATTTCAGTCTTTTCAGTGTAAAAACAAAAAATAACTCATTGTTGCTTAAATAAATAATCATCAGATCAAATATTGTTGAAATTACTTAAACCAAAGATGAAAATAGAAATAAAAATAAAAAGAATATCTTTCAATAATATAATTTTTGAAATTAGATTTAATTTGTGCGAATAGCCCAACCACCACGGCATCATATTTTCATGTGTCACGATTTTTTTTTATGCATACGACTTTACCAGTATCGACTCAAATCTTGAACCAATAATGTTTTTAAGTCATTACATCACACTTTTCTATCTTGTCTCCTAATTTTTCGTATATCAATAAATGTAACATAAATAGAAATCAATTTTTATAAGCTAACTAAAGCTAAGAGAGCTCTGGTATTGTTAGAGGGTAAACCAGAATCAAGCACCAGAAACAAACGACAGTGTTAGATAAAAGAAAGAGTAAGAGACAACATGCCAGATGGAAGCATAGTTGAAGCGTATGATAGAATCTCTCATGTCATATGAATTTGACAAAATTGACATGTGACTGCTTAGTCAATTCAGGCTACAAAACAACATTTGAAAAGTGTCATTTTGATCACTTGAATTGGCACGAGTTGAGCACGTGGGAAGAGTTTGTTACAAGCTATTATAAAACACGAGAAATATTCTGGGTTTGTGGCCATCAAACCCAGAACCAGTAGCTCGTTACTAATTAACTTTTCCAGAATCTTCTAGGGTTATATAAAGCGTCTCTATGTAACTGGGTTTCGGGGATGAATTCTCTGTAATCCAAAAGAAAGTTTGTATGTGATTCTTGGCATTAATGAAAGAAAACATAGTCCTGATTCTCAAGAGGATGTAGGCCACTTTAAGGCTAAACCTTTATAATTTCTTTGTTTTGCTTTTTCTCCTTCATCTCTAATTTCAGTTTATTTTTGTCCTAAAATTCACTAATCAATCATTCTTGATCAAGATATCAGTGTGTGATATTGTTCTCCTTAGATTAGGTCAAATTCTTATTCGAAAGTCCAACAAGTATATTAGTGAATTAAAGAGTAGTTGTGATTGACTTTGTTTGTTAAAGTACCACGTTGTGATTGACTTTATGTTGAAGTATGTTTTGTTTTTCAAACTAGAATAATATGATTAGATACATTAACTAATCAATTGTGGATATCATTTCATTAAGCCCTAAACAAATAATTGTTTATAATAAACAATTGTGGAATAAATGATAGAAGTGTCATCTACATCATGCCCCACGAATCCATAAAATAACAAACCATTGAATGACTTAAATTTGTCTTACTAAAATCCATTGCACTTAAAATATAAAGTAAATAACTAAAAACAAGCATCTAATGCTCTCACTCACTAAACTCTCAAGTCCTTTATTATTTAAGCTCTCAAAATTCTCTGCTCTTTAAATACAGGAAATGCTTCTCAAATAATGGGATGTCAAGCTCTCAAAGAAGAGCTTTTATTTATAGGCAAAAATTTATCTAAGCAAGAAGTCCACAATTGTGGGCTTCAAAATTTGATCAATAATGCGGCATCAAATTTGGTACCTCTTTTGTTGATAAAATTTGATGGCTTTTGAGCCACTAACTTTGGCATTCTCCCACTTAGAGATTTGATTGAGAATTATATCTCCACGCTATGCTCTCTACTTTTCCATTATCATGTTGCTATAAACTAGACATCAGATGGCAGTTTTCTACCTTTTCAAACCAATGTTGCTTTACTGTATCAAACGTCACCATCATCAAAAGTACTTACTATACACTCTTGAGCATTTGATGGCTCATGATCTTTACCCTTTCTTCTCTTTTGATTATTTCAACAGTCTTTTTCAACGTGCACTTTCTTGCCACATTTGTAATATTTGATTTTTTTTCTTACTTCTTCACTTTGATCTATCATGATTATGACTTCTTTTGGGCCACGTTCCATTGATTCCCCTCTCGCCATCATTAACGCTTCCATTTGCTACGAACTTACCTGCCTGTCTTCCTTGTTCTTCATCCTACTCTTTTCCTTTAAAATAGAGGTTGCAACATCATCAAAAACTAGGTACGCCATTAGGATATTATTCATTAGATTGATGATGAGTTGATCATATGAGTCTGGCAAACTTTGAAGTAAAAGCTTTGCACCTTCAATTTCCACTATTTTATGGCCCAGCAATGTAAGTTGTGAAAATAAAATCTTCAGAGTATTGATCTGGTCAATTACCAATATGGTTTCTGCCATTTGAAAAGTATAAAATCTCCTCTTCAAGAAGATTTTGTTGTGCAAGTTTTAAGAGAGTATCCTAAATACCAATTGCCATATTTTATTCTGCCACACTAGATAACACATCATCTGCAAGTGACAAGTGTAGATCAGCAATTGAATTGTTGTGCATCTTATTCCACTTGTAATCAGTGACTCTTGAAGGCCTTTCCTCAATTGCTTCTAAGCAATAATTTCTCTTCAATATTGCCTCAATTTTTATTTTCTACAATAAGAAATTACTTCTGTTGAACTTCTTAATTTCAAACTTTGCTGTCATTTTGTTGATAAATACCGCACACAAGCTAGTTTATCACCTTGAATAGTTGTGAGTGATCGCACATGTAAAAATGCACACCAAGAAAGCTTCCAAGAAAAAATAGAGGGGTCACAATGGTTTCATTTAAAACCTAGACTCCTTAGGCTTTTCTCATCTTTGTGACAAAACTTTCTTAGACATGTACGAGACCACACAATTATTTCCACTCACATCATTATTCCCTACTTTGCACTGCATAATTCTTAGATCTCTCCCATTTTTTCATGTGAATAGTACTGTAGATATGAATAGTATCATATATATGAACAGTACCATAAATGTGAACAATACCCTAACTTAAAAAAAAACAACCAATGCCTTTGATACCACTATTAAGAAATTAATAGATGAAGTAGATACACAACTAAAGTGAAATTAAAAAATATTAAGACAAGAGAATCACACTAGGACACTAGAATTCATTTGGTTAAGCTTTTACCCTACATCCACAAATGAAGACAGAAAAAAGAAATATTTTACTAGTAATATGGAGTATATAAGTATTGTAGTATTCTGTCTCACTATTCGAAACCCTAATACACCCAATACTCTAACTCACTAAAGTATGAAGAGCTTTTAATATTTAAGCTTTCAAAATTCTTTGCTCTCTAAATACAGGAAATGCTTCTCACAGAATTGGAATAATTCTCAAAATGGGATGCCAAGCTCTAAAACTAGAGTTTCTATTTATAGGCAAAAATTTGCCTAAAAATTCCACAATTGTGGGTTTCGAAATTTGATCAATAATGCGGCATTGAATTTGGTGCCGCTTTTGTTGATCAAATTTGGTAGTTTTTGAGCAACTAACTTTGATAGTCCCCAAGGGTGGATTAAATAATTTGTCTTCTCCTTCGCTTCTAGTTTCTAATGAGATATACCAATGCCATGAATCTCTTTTGAAGATTCTCCCCTAAAAGAATATTATTCATCATTATTAATCTTGGAACTTGATTGATGAATGCTTTATTATCATGGTGGCTAGGCTTTTTAGTTTTGTGCTATTAATCTTGGAACTTGATTGAGAACATTATTTGTAGGCCTTCATCTTTTCATCTTCTAAGAGAAAACTAACCTTTTGCATGTTGTGTTGTTGAATTTTCTTTAATGATGCCACTACTTTGTTGCATTGTTTAACACCTCCGTCATGTGTTGCAATTACCAAATTGTCACTCTGTTGGAAACGTTGAACTTCAATCGAAGATATAAAATCTTTTTCCATATGTTTGATATAATGGCAAGATGAGTTCAACCTTGCATTCCATGTTCTTGATATTTCATCCACTTCGTACAATAATTTCTCAGTAAGTTCCCTTTGTTCAATAGTCATAGCTTCCATCATCTTTTAAATCCTTTCTATTCTTTATTCCATGATAAGAATTTGCTCCCTATTTATTACCTGGCTCTGATACCAAATAATACGATCACTAAAGTTTATAAGGAGAAATCAAATGAAATAGAAAAATTTAGATGACAAGTGGGGTTAATTTGAGGAAACCCAAGTAATATGACACTAAAATTTATAAGGAGAAATCAAATGGAACAGGAAGCTTATATGGCAAATGGGGTTAATTCGAGAAAATCCAAACCTCCAAATGAGAATTGGTTGTTCGAGAAACTAATAAACTCCCAAATACAACTTTTATATTGCCAAGATAATAAACTCAAGACACTTTTTAGTGAATAGCATAAAGCTTTATATAGTAAAGCTTATTTAAGATTTCAACCTAAAAATTAGTAAAACTAAGCATGTTTTCACATAATGCCCAACTACTTACATGTCGTTCCATAAAATAAGTGCAACTACTTTGACTAATTCAAAAAAAACCAGCAACATAAAATCAAATAAATAAAATAAATAATTTTAACAATTTCAAGAGTTTGTATCATTCCTTCCCCCTTGAAATTACCTTGTCCTCAAGAGCAGATTTTTTTGAAATAATTTGTTTTCTCTTCCATTTCCAATTTATAATTATATATAACAATGGTTTGAAACTCTCTTGAAGATTCTCCATTGATCCAACCATATTTTTCATCTCCATTTTTGGCTCTTTATTGGTGAATGATTTATCATCATCGTACCCATCCATTTTAGCTTTGCACTTGAAAGAAACACCTTGCACTTCTAGCTGGCTAAATAGAACTCTAAGCTTTAGAATGTGAACTTGTTGAATACGTTGAGTTTGCAATGAACCCACAAGACTGTTGCATTGTTGAACAACTTCATCTTCCTCTGAGATTGCCGCATGGCCACCTTGTTGGGAACTTTTAGATTCAATTGAACATGTAGAGTTCTCTTCTATACTTACGCTGGTATGGACACTTGAATATGAATTGAATTTTGCATCCAATTCGACTGACATTTCACCCATCCTGCATGATGATTTTTTTGAAAGTTCCTTTTGTTCAAGAATCATAACCTCTATCAATTTTTGTATCTCCAAATAAATATTGGTTATTCGAGAAAGTAACAAACTGCCAAATACAACTTTTATATTGTCAAAAAAATAAACTTATGACACTTTATATTGAATGACATCAAACTTTATATAGTAAATTTTATTTAAGATCATACAAAAAAATTAGTAACACTAAACATATTTTTACATGATGCTCCACTACTTACATATAGTTCCATAAAACAAGTGAAACTACTTTAAACTAATTCAAAATTAGCCAACAACATAAAATCAAGTAAATAAAATAAAAATTTTTTAACAATTGTATAGAGTTTGTATCAAATTCATTCATTTTATCCATCTTTATTTGATGCAGCTGCTAGAGCTTGGTTTTGCAGGTCATATTTTCACTTATGTTAGACATTTACAGTAATTCCTTGCATTCAATATTAGTTATTAATTAATTGAAGTAATATAACATGTGGCCATGTTGGTCTATAATGTGAGTTAAATTTGGCAATTTATGTGATACAGAAGTTTCTCCAGCTCTTGCAACTAACACTATTTTCGACGATCTTGCCTAAATATGGTTTAAAAAATACCTAGAACCCAAGCTACTAGACTTCGAATAACAACTTGCATCTTTATGATTTCATCTGAATTAAAGATAGTTGATTGAAGCAAAACAGACTAATCATGATCATAAATAACAGGGCAGTAACAGAAAATAAGCTACCATAGAATTCCCTAATTTCCTTTAGCTTTCATTTAAGGTATTGATTGCTCCTAATCAACTCAGAAACCAAAAAACCAAATAAAGAGACGAATTGAAACAAAGAACAGTCCCTGAATCACAATTCGGAATCACTTGAGAGACCAAGATTTATGAAGACAAATCTGACAGCACTTTATACGCTAAAGATTACAATTTACAAAGATCAAAAGAAAGTTACAGAAATTCTAAGGAAACAGGGAAATAACCAAAATGATGAAATTCAACGCTCTAAAAATGATCCAACAAGTTGTTGTTTATATCAACAGCTAGCTAGGTGTTATCATTCTATTTGTAGCTCAATCACTAACCCAGACAAACCTTCAGTCCTTGCTTTTAGTCCATGTTAGCAAATTTTACAATGAGACCCCTCAAGCTGATACTAATTACATCTTTAAAATAATATCCACCTTGTTAAACAGATCAAATTGTCTCTACTGATGTAAAACCTTGATGTAAATTCACGTAAATGTTTTGGAATGACACCTAACAAGTCTACACAAAACTTGAACTAGGGAGAGGGAATCAACTTGGACATTCTATTTGCTAAAGGGTAAACTTTGATTTATCCTCCAAACAGAATAATATCTCTTTTGTGGTAATCTTAACAATAAATGGGGGTTTATCATGGTAAATTAAAGATTGTCATCTTATAAGGGTAAAGTGAAGTTTACCCTTTTCAAAATTGATATTGATGTGGAATCTGTCCAAAATCATAGCCCTCTCCCAACCTTACTTCTGTTCTCATTGACCACATATTTTTATTTAAATATAAAATAATATGGTTAATATTTAAAATAATAATATTTTATAAAATTTATTTCTTATTCCAGCAACAAGTGTCGGTCTAACTTGAGGATAAAAAAAAAAAGAATCCAAGAGAATTTGAATCATGTTAAGATAAGGATTCAGTATTAAGTTGAGTTTTTGTTGAAAAATGATTCTATGATTGAGATTTAATTTTTTTATTTTTTCATTTTTCATTTCTTTTGACTAACAACTATTTATTTGGTGCTCAGCAAAAACGTAATTTGGCACCAACCCACAAATCTTTGTCCCTTCTACCATATGTGCATTTATAGAAAATGTATGGCTAAAATTTAATTAGGCATATATTTTTTCTTATTCAGTAACTACTGACAATATTATAAAAAATTTAACCGAAAACTCAGCACAACACTGAATGGAATCTGAAAAAGCGCATTCAAATAAAAGTATCCTCTTATTCAATTAGCAACAATATGCACAATAAATTGTAAATATAAGATATTTCACATCCGTATAAGCAAACAGGTGGCAAAACCAGCCAAAAATGATAATCATGGTAATAATTATAAAAGAACAATCCTCGAACAATGATAAAATTTAACTATAGAAGTATAGAACGCAAACAACCTAAATCCTCGGGTCAATTGTAATATTCCCCCGTAACAAGCAAATCCAAGGCCCTTCTTGACATGCATGCTACAAAACGGGGGCACAAACAAGCTAGCAGCATGCAGATGAATTCAAGGGCTTTTCGTAGAAGGAGGCGGAGAGAAGAAAGGGATAGAAGGAATCGTAGTTGGTATATTAGGGAATAAAGGAATGCTTGGAAGTGGAGGAGGAGTTGGAATTTTAGGGATACTTGGAATTGGAGGGATGCTTGGGATCGGCGGCAGCATCGGCTTCGGCAAAGTCGGCACCGTTGGCTGCTGTGGCACCCCTGGAATTGAAGGCAAAGGTGGCAACGTTGGAAATTGCATTAGATGACGAGCTGCCAGCCCCTCATCGACAGAAGCAAATGCCAAAGACACAAACAAAGCTAAGATGAAACAATTGCCAGAGGCCATTCTATGATGTTGTTGTTAATTAGAGGTGTTTGATAAATTTTTAGTGTTTGAGTTAGGTAATTAACCGAAGTACAAGACTTGAGTTTTTATAGCCAGAAAGCTTTACTTCCGGGTCAATCTGGCTGATGATTTGTTCGTCATGTATTGTGGAGAAATAAAAAATAAAAAATAAAACCTTTTCAAAATATTGTTTGGAATTTGATCTTGCTACTTTGTTAGTTCACCATCTTACTCTTCCAAGCAATTGAAAAAAAAAATGTCAAATGTAGTTGTGTTTGGTGATATGCACAGATTAGCTTAACAATCAACATTAAAGTCAACAAAATTAGGCTGTTACTTATGACAAACTTATTTTGACATCAATTTGGCCAGAAACCATATGTTTTAAATTAAAAATATTTCTTCTAGTAGGTTGCTTTGAAATCACAATCATATTCTGTATTTTATTAATTTAATTTCAGCATATTTTCTGCAATAAGTAAGAAGTAATCTTACGGATGTGTAAATATATACATTATTTTAGCATCTGTCAAGTTTGTCTGGTCGCAATACTCAACTAATTAGTTTGACAAATTACTTTGATTAGATAATAAAGAAATCTAGGCAATAAAGTAAAATGACCCAACCGTTAAAGTAACCAGAATGTTCTTAACGAATTTCATTTTAAATTAGTGTCTTATCAATCAGAGCTTTCTCAGAAATTTTATGATCAATACATGAGCTTCAGTTATGAAGCATATGACCTGATCCTCAGCTCATCTTAACCTTCACCTTTCACCTTAATGAATACATAAATCTAATTGGTAATTAATAAAAAATAATAATAATAATAATAATAAATGCATTTAAATTATACATGATTAATTAATTAATTAATAATATACCGGTTGCACAAGATGAACAAAAAAATCCACTTTCATTAATATAGAACTAGGCAAAATTTATTTTTGTGCATATGGAGAGGTTATTTCAACTTAAACATTTGACTTAAAATTTTAACATATATTTTGAACCATTGATATCATGCAATGTAATAGTAATATTAATGATACTTATTCATCCGCCAAGGGGCGAAGCTAATGGAGCCTAACCAACCCTCTCAAAAAAAAAAATTATTTCATTACAAAAGTGGCTTTATTGAAATTGATATAAGAATTTTATATTTTTTACTTATTCCTCCTCTTCAATTATCGTCAAATTTTTGTTAGAATTTATAATTATCTATATTGAAAGAGAAATTGCTAACAGTATCAACATAGATGACCATTTTTCTTTCTAAAAAATCCTAGAACACAACTTTGATAATGTTTCTTTTTATTCACATTGTACTTTCAATTTTTATTTTTTTAAGTATTTTATTTCAATAATTTCGTTTGTATAGAATTAATATTTTGAAGAGTAAGGTTCATTTAATAAAATTCTCTCATAAATAGAAAAACATTAAATAAAAAAAAATCACCCACCTAAAGATGCTGCTAGCTTTGCCACTCCGTCCACCATTGGATTATATAAAATTAATGACTCTGTAAAAAAATTAAATTGAAATCATCTAACCGTAATATAGAGCATTTACAGGTAAAATAAATTAAATCTTTGACTACCTCCCGAAAATTCTGAAACGACATCCAATTGAATCTATAATATATAATCATACACTAAATCTTAATTAGCACAAGTTGTTAGTTGATTGTTGAATGACCATCTTTTAATATGTTGAACTTTTGCATCAAACCATATATTGCCGTAATGCTCATCAGCTCATGCTGGTAACATTCAAATAAAAAGTGGAGAAAAATACGATGAGTGAATTCAAGAAGAAATTGAAAAAAGAGAATAAATTAATGACATTAAATTTAACATTCATCAGGAAATAAAATTCAACTAGATCAAATCCTGATACTAAGAAGATTTTGGAAGCTGCTAACGCCAAAAGAAAATAAATAATGTTAACTTCCAAAAAAAAAATGTAAGGGTCTACGTGGAATTAGTAGAAGTGAGAGGTTCAACTAACAATGAAGTTACAAAACCAAGCATTTATTTATTTTTTATTAACATTTTCGTCATAGCAACCCAAGCTTGAAACCCTCTACTCTGCACTTCCCACATCTATAAAAACCTCAAAACACATCAAAATTAATGCACAAACAAACTTGCGCCCATATCTACCGGTTGTTACTACAAAATATATATCATCTCTTAAAGCATTATTCGCCAAAAGTTATACATATTAACCATGGCATCCTTCTCTTGCTCATCCGTTATGCTACCACTTTTGCTAATCACTTTATCGTCAATGAGCTTTAACATTGATTTGATCGTTGCTCGCCATCTTCTAGTGTAACATATGCACCAAAATTATTTAATTGAGTGCGATGTTATTTTTATTTTTTTGTCATAAATTTGTTTTAAAAGTCCGATTGTTAAAATCGTTACGAGAAATCGGTCACAATTATTAAAATTGATCGCGCTCGAAATAATTTAAATTTGTCTCGACATACAATCGAGACATTCCAAAAGCGATTCAAGGGCCGTGTATTGGATTTTTATTTTGGCACTCGGGTCCGGATTTAGTTTAAAAAAAAAAAATATTCTTTTCTCTCTTACTATAAATGGAAAGTCATGAGAGAGAGAGAGGAATTTTACTTTCCAAAATAGAAAGAAGGAGAGAGAGAGAAAGAAAGAGAAAGGACCGTTGACCCGCGATCCGTGTCCGACTCGCGATCCGTTCTCGACCCGGGACCAAGACCCGGCCAGATCTCGGGTTTCCGGCCACCATTCCGGTCGAGCTTGGTACCGATCTGAATCTTGTGAGCCGCCGGTTGCATCCCTGCCGTTTTACTCACCGGAAACCGACCAGAACGCCGGCAAACAAGCCCGAAAAGTCACGGCTTAACCCATTTTGCTTGCCGTCGATTTCGCCGGTTTTGGGCCGATCCACTGCTTGGATCTTGTTCCTCAGCTTCCCCTCATCGTTTTCCGACCAACCCCGTGACCTGAAACAGCCGGATTACCGCCGATCGACGTTGGAAAGCTCACAGTTTTTGGGAAGCTAGATCCGCAGTTACCGTAGCGCGTGGGAGGTCGCCGTCGGCAGCATTGGACTCACCGATGCAAGATCTAACAGACCTGAGCTTCCCGTCGCCGTTGAAGGAGTTCCGGTCACCGTTGACCGTTAAGGGCAATTTGGTAAATTCACAAACTTTTGGGGTAATTCTGTAATTTTAAAATCAGTGGACATTTTGGTAATTTTAGGTGAGGACTGTTAGGTAATTTAAGATTTCGGTGATAATTCAGTAATTTACGTCGTTATGGGCATTTTGGTAATTTTATAGTTTTTCGAGGGTAATTTTATAAATTCAAAACTTGTGGATATTTTTGTAATCGGAATTGAGGATAGTTTGATAATATGTGATTCCGAGGATAATTTGATGAATTTTGATGTCGAGGGTATTTTAGTAATTTTATGAATTCGAGAATATTTTATTACGGATAAATACCGTTTCGAGTATATTAGTTATAATTCGTGATTATGATTAGTAATTATGTTATTTCCTCAAATTAGGAAGATACGTGAACGAGAATCAACCCGTGGACGTTGCCGATACCGAGTTCGGACACCGTCACTGTGAGTGGAATATACAAAACCTATTTTCATAGTAGTTTATTATGATTGAAAAATATGGTAAAACATGTTTGCAAGATTGATTTTAAAGGTTTCGATTTAATGATTTTATATAAATGGATTTTATTTATGTTTTGGTATTTATTACGAGAAATGTGTTTAATTAATGATTTTGGTTGCTGATTTTGTATATAAATGATAATATTTTAAAGAAAAGAAAAGCAGATTTAAAACTTGTGAAATGAAAAAGGAAATGAGCTTTTGGATGAGATTTTGAATGAGATTTTAGATGAGATTTCGAATGAAATATCGGATGAAATTATATGTTTATGTATATGTGTTCAAAGGTATATGAATATGAGCAGAATGATTGATTGTTTTTAAAATCATTAGACAGTACCCTCCTCCTTTCGAATACAGTGATACAGATGAGATGAGATGAGATATGTATATGGTATGATGAATACAGAGATACTGATAATGAGATACAGGCTTTTGGGGCCCGTCTGAGTACACACAGAGGCTTTGGGCCGTGTACTCGGGCGACTTTGTCTTTTGGGGACGAGATTATGCATGCACATATATGATGAGATATGAGATGATACGTTCCGATCTATCCGTGTAGCTCCAGGGCGTGGCGGTACCCCGATATTACGTCATTGCCTGTACGTTGAGGTCTGGATATGATGAGATATGATATGGTTGTTCCCTGTTTATCCGTGTAGCTCCAGGGCGTGATTGTACCCAGATAGTACGTCATTGCCCATCCGTCGAGGTCCGGATATGATGAGATTATTTCCCCTGGGTACTTGTTTGGTGATAGTTTTTGGTATTTCGATATTGATGTTATAAGTATGATGAATTTTCATTGATTTGTGCAGTATATTTGCGATATCGTTATTTGAGTACATGGATTTGATTTAATAAGTTATTGAAGTTTTTGCGATATTTTAATGAGTTGGTATCAGAGCATGGTTTTAGATTCTGTAGACTTTATTGTCGTACTTAGGATAAGTTTTACAGTTATTAAGTGGAAATTATTATTTTGTAGGCATCATCATGCTCCGTCGTAGTAATAGACGTGGTCGAGGTCGTGGCCATGGTCGTACTAGGCTAGTAGCTGGGTTGACTCCAGACGTTGTACCTGCAGAGGAAAATGAACCCGTGAATGAGGGCATAGTTGAGTCCTCAACGCATGAGGTGGCAAAACATGCACCAGAGAATGTGCCAAATTTTGAGCAGTCATTTGATAGGCTAGCACAGATTATGACTACAGTGGTACAGAATCAGACTCATGCGCATACCGGTCATGCTAATACTATAGAGCGCATGAGAAGTTTGGGGGCCAAAAGTTTTAATGGTTCTGGAGATCCACCCGAGGCAGAGTCGTGGTTTGTTAAGTTAGAACGTATTTTCAATGTAATGAAATGCTCGGAAGAGGATAGACTTTCCTTTGCCACTTTTCTACTTGAGGATAGAGCATACCATTGGTGGCAGACAGTGGAACGTCGATATCAAGGGCATGATGTAATTACTTGGGCTATATTTCGTAAGGAATTTTATGATCATTATTTTCCAGTCGTATACCAAGATATTAAACGCAATGAATTCCTCCGATTGGTTCAGGGATCCATGTCTGTCGAGGAGTATGAGAAGAAATTTATGGACCTCTCTAGATTTGCTACATCTGCAGTGGGTGATGAGAGGGAGAGATGCAGACGATTTGAAGAGGGTCTCCGATTTGAGATCCGCACAACCGTGACTGCATCGCGATATACTGAGTTTACTGAGGTAGTTAAGGCAACAAAGAGAGTAGAACATAGTATCTCGGAGGGACGCAGAATTCAAGCCCTTAAACAAAAACAGTCGACCTAGCCACAATATTCATTTTCAAATTTATGGCCACGTTGTGATGTTAGGAGTTATTGATTGATTTATCGAAATATTTTGGGATTGTAATTTGTTACATTTCAGAGATTGCGGTTAGCATATGTATTTTATTTGATATTGAATAATTGAGTGATTTGGTATTTTGGTTGAGATAATTGATTGATGAAGTTGGTTGTATTCGGAAATTATTTGGGAGTGCTTGATGTATAATTTTGTAGATTTAGTTTTATAATAAATATAGGGGAGACTTTGTCGATTTTTCGGTAGAACCATGATTATTCAGATTACGTTAGAAAGATTATATAGAATTAGGCAGACTCGTCCTGTGGATTCGGGGCGGGTCGTGTCATCTAGAGGCAACAGTTCCAGAACTACCGAAGCCTGAATTGCCTAAGGTCAAATAGCCACCGTTACCAAAACCTGAATTGCCACAAATTCCAAAGCCTGAATTACCTGAGATTCCAAAGCCAAAAGCCAAAAGCCAAAAGAACCTGAATTACCAGAGATTCCAAAACCGGAAGTGCCAAAAGAGCCTGCTGAAGTACCTGAACTTCCAAAACCTGAGTTGCCCAAGGTGCCTGAATTGCCTTCTTTCCCTCATCTGCCTGACCTCCCTAAGCCCGCATTTCCTGAGATCCCGAGTCTTCCCAAGGAGATCCCAACTCACTCAATCACCAATCCTTAAATTTCATCTTCTTAAAATGCTTTCACGAGCTTCATCTGGTTCTCTGCAGATGTTTATTAATAAATTATATTTGTGGGTTCGTGTTTTGAGACTTTCCAAATTTGTGTGCTTTTTTTGAAGGACTTTTTTGTAAATATATATAAGCCTGGGATGCGACTCGTGATGACCTCGGCTACATAGGAGTACTGTTGTATTCATCTTTATATCTTTATATAACATATTGAGTGATATTTATTGTACTTTATGTTTAGTTGTCTGATTTGAGGTTTTTGATTTTATTTGAGCTCTATCACATATATTACATTTTATCTTCATTTTGACGTCAGTTGAAAATGTAAAGCAAAATAAAGGAGACATTTCATATCTCTGCATGGTACTCCTCGTTCCTGAAGTTCAACGTTCATTAAGCAAACATCAGCACCGCAGCAGCATTGATATACATGCGTAAAATGAAGTACGGCAGTGTCTCCTTGTCTAAGTTTTAAAATAATGATGAGTGCTCTATCACATCGATTAAATTGGTACTTGTTTTTTTGTGAGTTTAAAATATACAGCAAAATAAATTAAAGAGACATTTTTTATTTTGTGTATTGCCGAACGTTTCATCATCCCAAATTAGAAAGACCTAAACAAACTTCAGCAACGCAGAGACATTGATATTTTAGTAAAATAAACTAGAACGACCCTTTATCTGATCATTAAGGGGAGAAAAATCTGATTTATTTGCTTGCTTTGTCCGCACAGTTGATCATGTTTTGCCAGAGCAACAAACAGTGAAGAGCTACGTGCCCAAAATAGGAATGTTCACTTGATTTTTAGACTCGAGCTGTTACTAATATTTAATATGAAATCAATCCATCCTGAAATAGATTTACAACTGTTTATAAATGTTTTTTTTTGCAGAATAAATATTCTGACTTGTGATGAAATATTCCCATTTTACAAGGTTCATAAAAAACAGAAAAAGAAGATTAAATTACAGAGAGAGTTGCAAATAATAATAATAATAATAATGATCACTTCTAACAAGAAACAGGGAGTAAAGGTGAATTATATAAAAGTAGCTGGTATTAATATCCAAAAACAAAGTAATAATATGAAATTAATTATTTTAGGCTCAAGTTATAGCACTTGACACGTGATTCTTTTGTCTCGTATTATTAGGTACACACAGGTGCTTTTGATTATTTTAGTCAAAACTTTTACTTGAGTAAATAGAGGGAGCTTGCTACCTTATAAATGCTGCAAGGTACAGCCCCCTTAAAAATGGAGTGATAGTCCACTTGGGTCCATCTTCTGTTTCTCTTATTTACCTGGGGCGTACCTTGCAGTATCTATAAGGTAGCCAGGTCCGTAAATATAGATTGGTGATTGACTTTTCCTAATTGGTTAAGATTATTGGCGAAAAGACAGCATCCCAAATCCTAATATTTAATTGTACAGTTGATTGCAGTTTAGCTGTCTGCTACATGATGTCGTTTGGTCAAGCATCATTCATAATTCTGGCCAACAAACAGGAGATCTTGTATAAAATACGACCAAATGATACGATATTGATGTCCATTTTTTAGCACAATATCATATAACTAAACAAAACGATTCATACGTAAATATGCTTTTGACTTGTTCATGATTAATATTGATGAAACACATTTGACTAACCACAACAACGTTTTTAAATAGTCAATGCATAATGGATTATATGTTATTCCAACCACAACAACTAATTTATCAGGCACAAAATGTTTATCATAAAGCGTTCAATCTTCTTTCTTGTAGCATTCAAGTATACAAGGAGAAGACAGTCTGATAAATTAATTGAAGAAGAAAAGATGGGAATAAGAGAAACGGCATGTGGCTATTAACATCCATTAGGAAATGAAATTCAACTGCGTATTAGTTTGTTTTCTAGAAGGGAAGCTACAAATGCTAAAAGATCGACTCTTAAATTAAAATAAAAATATATTAATTAACCAGATTTAATTTAGCAAAGCGTATGTCATTACATGTTTTATGATATATATATGACCAGAAAGTTATGTACGAATGTTAATTTTTTTTTATTAACTCTGGCATACATTAAAATTCGAACTCAAGATTTGAGCCTTAGAAAGGCCGTTCCTTGCCATAGGAACTGGCTTCAATTATATCAAAGATTTTGTCAATGAGCATTGAATAAAATAATCATTCAAATGTTTTATTTTAACCATTTACCATTTTTTCTTGGTGGGGGATATATGAAAAGATAACTAAATCATCCCTTAATATAACAATTAATTGCAATATAATTGCTTATATAACATATTTACAATGATATATAATCGTTATTATGATGTAAGTGGAATTAGCAAAAGTGAGAAGTTGATGAACTAACAAGACATAAATTTCTTACCAAGTGCCAACCCAAGCTTAATTTATTTATATTTAACTATTTTAGTCATGCCTACCCAATCTTGCAACCCACTGTTGTGCACTTCCCCACGCATATAAAAGCCTCGTAACACATGAAACCAATGCAAAAGCACATTTGATCCCTTTTCTTTTGGACTACTACAAAAAAGACATTTACTAACACTTAGATTTCTGACGTTTTGTAAAATGTGTCAGTAATTATGTACGTATGCATCCTTTTTTGTTTTTAACAAATAAATATCATAAATTATTGATACTAGTGTGTCAGTAAATTTGACATCAGAAATCCCTTTTTTTGTTTTTAACAAATAAATATCATAAATTATTGATATTGGTGTGTCAGTAAATTTGACATCAGAAATCACTAATACTAAAGTATCAGAAGGTTCAAAAAGTCTATTATAATTTTTAAATCATCCAACTCGAACCTAAAACCTCTAAAACTCAAAGTTTTATGTTTGGATCACAAACCATTGAATCAAATATTAAAATAAAAAATAAAAAAATAAAAATAAAATAACAAAAGCAAAATTCCTAAATCTCTATCGAAACCTCTTTCACTGCTCTGAAGTATGAACTTCTCTCTAGAATGCAGTTCTCTCTCTCTCTCTCTCTCTCTCACTCATTCACAGCCCTAGCTCATTGGTGTTAGCTCGCCTTTGAGTCATTGTCATCTCTCTTTGCTGCATCGGAGTTGAAGTCAGTCCTAAATCAAAACCTTTGCTTACGTGTCAATACAACCCAAACCCTAGCTGCCAAAAATATCCAAAAACCCACCCTTAATTCGAGACCCAAATCTCCATTCACTCACCACCACTATCGACGCTCTCTGCCACCAATAAACCCTTCCTGACCAAGGAAACCCAAATTGTTGTCATGAGATAATACCCAAACCCTAGCTGCTTTAAATCAAAACATTCACTCTAACTCACTGTCGTGCCAAACAAACCAGACCCAGGCTATAATTAGCCATTTCACACAACCCAAACCCTAGCTGCCAAAAATATCCAAAAATCCACCCCTAATTCGAGACCCAAATCTCCATTCACTCACCACCACCATCGACACTCTCTGCCACCAATAAACCCTTCCTGACCAAGGAAACCCAAATTGTTGTCATGAGATAATACCCAAACCCTAGCTGCTTTAAATCAAAACATTCACTCTAACTCACTGTCGTGCCAAACAAACCAGACCCAGGCTATAATTAGCCATTTCACGCACTAACGAAAAAACTACTCTCTATTGTTCAAAGTTCACAGTTGACGAGACCAAGGGTGTCACTCTTTTGGGCGACGACATATATGGGATTAGATTTCATGGGCAATGATTGATGCTTGAATCGCGCCTGATTTGCCTTAAGAAGTTGATGCGGTGAGAGACTTATTACTTCTGGATTTTGCTGGATTCCTATTGAAAAAAAAAGAATCTGATTACAGTTTTTCAAGTTATGTAGTTTTCAATGCTAGAAAATTTGACTTGTATATATAGTAAAATAGTCACTGAAATTCAGTTATTAATTTGAATCAAGGGCTTAAGCATAGCATTACATGTTAAAAAAATACCCTCAAATATCACGATCCATGTTTGTATGATTTTGTTTGTAAAGATTATCCCCAAATCCTTGCTAACAGGAGCGTATATGCCTATGCAATTTTCTTATGCTTTTCATATTTTTTTAATGACTCTGATATCTTTAATTTCTCTAATTCCAAGTTTATGATGATTACAGAATAAAGCCAAAGTTGTTATTGTTGCTCTTGTAAGTTCATTTCTTCATGACCTGCCATGCCTTTTACCCCTGTTTTTTAATGGAAGTGTTGAATTAATAATTATTTGAACAGGTTTAGTAAAAACTTGCTCTTAACCTTTTTACTAGATAAAGAACTAGTCTGTCTCAAGTTAAAAGCTGACCACTAATGATTTTCTTGTCCATCCATTGTTTATTTTATAAGATATGGTTACTATTGGTGAATGAAGGCCACATGCTAGTTGTTGTAAAATGGAGTTTGTAGGTGACTGTTTATGGACTACAATATATTAGTGCTTGACAGTGTTTTGATTTTCAAATTTTTTAGATAAATGCATTAGTGGTCTGCTTTTAACTTGAGACAGACCAGTTCTTTTTTTTTTCTATTATCTTTTTTTCCTAATCATAAATGCTTTAGTGGTTTGCTTTTACTAATTATGACTCATTGAATTGCTATTTTAAGTTGTTACAATGCAGAATATGTTATCTTTTTTTCCTCTACATGTGAAGAGTGGGTAGCTTGCTAGTTGTTTCATGCATGGGTTATTTAAGTCTCTTGAAGATGTTTTGTGTACTGTGAAGCAGGTGAGCACTTGGTTATGTTCATATGTTAGACATTAACAATCTAGCTTACAAATGAGTTATAATTAGTAGCTGAATTAGCAGTGAGAAGACTTTTAATGTGTGTATGTTATCTAGGACATGAGTGATAATTAGGCCAATCTTTTATCTTTATTTTTATTCTCCATCCTGTTGTTTTGTTCTTGAGTGTAGGTTTCATGCATGTTGCCGTATTGATCACTGTCTTTGAATTGGCGATCTAGTTACAGTTTTTGGTGCCCTCCAAGTGTTTGATAAAAAGTTTGAATGAATCTTGGCACTTCATTTCTTGTAGGTCATTTCTACCTGTGAGGAGCTAAGGAATATAGAGTTAAAGAGCTTGAGGAAATGCTTAAGGTTTCTACTTGAATCTATATCTATATTTTTTTATATGAATTTGTTATTGAAATTATACTCCAATAGAATAATAAAGGGATAATGAAATTTACTTTTGTGATTTTAAAGATGGATGGAGTAAAATCATGAATAGCTATCCTTTCGGTAAATAATAGAACGGCCAATACTCCATACCCATTTACAAAATTACTTATAGAATAGTCGTAGTTATGACTTTATTATTATCAACAACATTACCTCACTCAAAATAATAGCTGCCTATAAATTTAAAAAAAATGAAAAAAGAATGCATAAGACAGTAAAAGGAATCTGTATGTGTAATGCTGAAATGGATGGAATGAAAGAAAGTACTTCCAGTTCTTGATTCTAATTTTCGAACTGGATTAGTTGCTGCAATATAAACTGGAAGATTAATAATATAGCTTCTAATATTTTATTTCAATATTGGTTGTAGATGCATTAACTCCATTATAGTTTTTAGAACTATAATTGTCGAGTCTAATATATTTTGTGTTGACTTATTCATGGCTTCAAGTAGTCTTTATAGCTGTGGTTAATATTGTTAAATATAAGTGTACTGGAAAAACTATTTCACTTTATAGGAATCTATTGATTTTAGAATTCATTCATTACAGGAGCTGTAAGTGATTTTCCAGAGGTATAAATTTATTATTGGAGCTATAATCATAATAATTGATATTTTGATATACTAATTGATTTTTTGTACTTGCAGGCGAGGAAAACAATAAAGTCATGGATTGATGTTGAGCGACCTTGTGCTTTTTTTGTTGGATAATGTTTGTTGAAACTAATTTAGTAATTTGTTGTCAGAAACTTAATTTGGTACTTATTATTTTTCTTCCAAATAGTGTAATTGAATTATGTTAATTGAAGTAATGAATTTAGAATGTTTGTTATGTGAATTGTGTTGTAAGATTTAGTGTATTTAATATATTTTGAGTTTTTTTCTTAATTGTAAAACAAATAGGAAAAAATAATTAAAATAAAAAATATACTATTAACCAAAAGTAGTATAATATCACTAAATATTGTACTCACATAAATCACTTCCATGTAAATTGTATCATTAAATACTAATATTATAGTGTTGTTATTTTGGTGATATTATAGTGACATGAATTACTGACATGTAAATAGTATCACTAAATACTAATACTATAGTGTCATTATTTTCATGATACTATAGTGACACGAATTACTATACAAAAATCACTGACACTAAAAATTTGTGTCAGTGTGTTTTGGAGGAAGCATTACTGACACAATTAACAATTGTCAGTAAAAATGATTACTGACACTAAATTAGTATCAGTAGAGCCCATTTTTCTAATAGTGTTGATTGTTATTACCACAATACAATATATCTTTCATCTCTTAAAGCTTTATTCGGCAATAGTTCAACCATGGCATCTTTCTCTTTCCCATCCGTTATGCTACCACTTTTGCTAATCACTTTGTCGTCAATGAACTTTAACATTGATTTGATCACTGCTCGCCATCTTCTAGAGGCAACATTTCCAAAAATACCCAAGCGTGAATTGCCCAAGGTTGAATTGCCACCGTTACCAAAACTCTAATTGCAACAAATTCCAAAGCGTAAATTACCTGAGATTCCAAATCCTGAATTGCTTGAGCTACCTAAAAAGCCTAAATTACCAAAGATTCCAAAGCCAAAAGAACCTGAGTTACTAGAGATTTTGAAACCGGTGGTGCCAAAAGAGTCTGAAGTACCTGAACTTCCAAAACCTGAGTTGACCAAAGTGCCTGAGTTGCCCAAGGTGCATAAATTGCCTTCTTTCCCTCTTTTGCCTAACCTTCCTAAGCCCGCATTTCCCGAGATCCCGAGTCTTCCAAAGGAGATCCCAATTCCCTGAACCACCAATCCTTAAATTTCATCTTCTTCAAATGCTTTCACGAGCTTCATCTGGTCCTCTGGAAATGTATATTAATAAATTATATTTGTGGGTTCATGTTTTGAGACTTTCCAAATTTTGTGTGTTTTTCCTTTTGAGGACTTTTTTGTTATTATATTTTTGTCTGGGATGCGACTCGTGATGAGCTCGGCTCCACAGGAGTACTGTTGTACTCATGTATATAACATATTGAGTGATATATAATGTATTTTGTGTTTAGTAGTCTAATTGCATGTTTTTGATTGTATGTGAGCTCTGTTAAGTCTATTATTTATAAAGTTGGCATCTTATAGCAAGTCTAGTTAAATTATAATTTTATTTATTTCATATCTTATAATAGGGCTTAATTTATTAATTTCCTAATTTAGTGATATTTCAATTTATTAAGAATATTTGTTTCCTAGTTTAATTGGATGTCTAACTTAGCAAGTCAAATAATACGAGATTCTATAATTGGCGCGTAAGATCTATTTAGAGCAAGAAGTTGGCATAAACAAGAAGTTTATTAAATAATCTAGATATTTCTGAGGAGATAAGAAAGGCAAGAAGACAAAGTTTATTCATATTCAGATTCATAAGAATTAGAAGAGGAAAGAAACTTTTATTTGGAAAGAATTCAAGCCTTTTAAGACTTGTAATTTTTGTGAAACCCTAGTGCCAATATAAAGAGAGGTATTTCACAATTAATGGTGTGCAATACAGAGCATAAAGTAGAGAAGCAAAATTTGGTTTCCTCCCTAGAGAATCCGAACGAGACTATTTCCTTTCACCTTATGTGGATCTTAGATCACTAAACATTGAAGAATTGAAGAATTGCTATTGATCACTTTGCAAAGTGGCTTGAGGATCGTAGATCAAAACGGGTAGCTGTTATTTAAGAGAAGTAGGTTCAGTCTAAGGTTGAGTAAATTGTATGGTGAAGCAGGTTCAGTCTAAGGTTGAGTAAATTGTATGGTGATGAACTGTAAGTAAGAGTTTTAAGTTTGGTAAATCCATAGGTTATAACATCTAAACCTAGTGAATTGCTTTTGATCTAGGCGTTGCTTCGTGGATGTGGGATTAATTAATTCAGACCATGTAAAAATCTCTGTGTCGTTTAATTTCTGCAATTTATTTTCTTTTGAAAAATTAATATTTTTTATATGAATGAACAATAACCATAAATAGTACCTGTGAATAGTAATTGTAAATAGTAATGATGAACATTATTTTCAAAATATAATTAAGTTGTTAATTCTATGGTTCTAACTATCTACATGTATTTGCAATAAATCTAAATTGCTTTCAAGCTCTTACATTTTGTCTTCATTTTGACGCCAGCTGAAAATGTATAACAAAATAAAAGAGACATTTCATATCTCTGCACGGTACTCCTCGTTCCTCAAGTTCAACGTTCACTAAGCAAACATCAGCACAGCAGCAGCAATGATATACATACATAAGATGAAGTATGGCACTGTCTCCTCATCTAAGTTTTAAAATAATGATGATTGCTCTATCACATCGATTAAATTGGTACTTAATTTTTTGTGAGTTTAAAATATACAGCAAAATAAATTAAAGAGACATTTTTTTATTTTGTGTATTGCTGAACTTTTCACTGTTCGAAGCTAGAAAGACCTTAACAAACTTCATTGATATTTTAGTAAAATAAACTAGAAAGACCCTTTATCTGATCATTAAGGGGAGAAAAATCTGGTTTGTTTGCTTGCTTTGTCCGCACAGTCAATTATGATTTTGTCCAGCAACAAACAGTGAAGAGCTACGTGCCCAAAATAGCAATGTTAACTTGATTTTTAGACTCGAGCTTTTACTAATGTTTAATATGAAACTATTCCATCCTGAAATAGATTTAAAACTATTTATAAATGTTTTTTTGCAGAAAAAATATTCTCACTTGAGATGAAATATCCCCGTTTTACAAGGTTTATAAAAAGACAAACAAAAAAGATTAAATTACAGAGAGAGTTGCAATAATAATAATAATAATAATTATTATTATTATTATGATGATGATGATTAAATTATAGTGAGAGTTTACATTAATACCAATTAAGGACAGGAGTTAGTAACTTAATTGATCACTTCTAACAAGAAACAAGATGTTAGGGAGTTTGAAGAATAAAATATAAATTTAATTAGAGAAAGCTCAAGAACATTATAAAAACAATTCACAAACTCTCACAAATCACTCTTAGAAGCTATGTTTTGCTTCTTATGCTTTCTTCTTCTTACACTTGATGCATAAACAAAAGGGGAGAGGAGGTATTTATACATAAAACAATCTAATCACAACCATACATTATTCTACCTACTACATTAATCTCAACCACACATTTCAACATTGCAAATCCTACCTACCAAACCTACCATCACAAATCTTACCTATCAAACTTGTTTCACCAACCATACTAACCACATCAACCTTACCTACTACAAAAAATCTCAATAAAGTGGGCTTGGATTTCTTTATATTGGATTAAGTTTATGATCCAACATCTCCAATTAAACTTGTTCTTGTAACACCAATTAAACTTCTAAATTTTACAAAGTTTTCTTGCTTGAGTTGCTTTCTAAAGATATCAACTACTTGATCCTGTCATTTCACACACTTGACTTACACTTCTTTTCTTGTAATACACTCCTTTATGAAATGATAGCAAGTATCTATGTGTTTGCTTTAATCATGAAAGACTGTATTCTTAGATAGGGCAGTGGCTGAGTTGTTATCAACACAAATCTTGGTTGGCTCTTCTTATTGCAAACCCAACTCTTTCAACAAATTTCTAGGCCAAATTGCATGACAAACACTTGATTTAGCAGCCACGTATTTAGATTCACAAGTCCAAAGTGTGACAATTAGTTGCTTCTTTGACATCAGTGTGAAAGTAATATCTCCCGCGAAGAACAAGAAACTACTACTACTTTTTCAATCATTTATGTCACCACCTCAATCAATATCATTATATCCAACGAGCTTGGAATCATTAGAATCTGGGTACAACAAGATAAAGTTGATTGTGCCTTTTAGATAATGAAGAATCCTCCTTGCGGCCTTGAAATGAGTGATAGTCAGAGTTTCCATGTGATGACTAACTAGTCCAATAATATAGAGAATGTCAAGTCTTGTACAAGTTAAATAATGCAAACTTCCAACCAGACTCTTGAAAAGTGTTTGATCTAGCCTTTCTCCTTCATCATTCTTTGATAACTTGACTCAATATTCCATTGGTGTGCTTATTGGCTTGTAACCATTCATCTTGAACTTTTTGAGAACCTCCTTTGCATAACTTCCTTGTGAAATGAAAATGCCATCTTTTTCTTGCTTGACTTCAATGCCCAAGTAGTATGTCATCAACCTAATGTCTGTCATATCAAAATCTTTTGTCATTAATTTCTTGAACTCTCCAAATAAACTTGGATTACTTCCAATAAAGATAAGATCATCCACGTAGAAGCACACAATTAAAATATCTCCATCTTTGACTTTAACATATAAAGCATGCTCATAGGGACATTTGGTGAAGCCATTTTCTTAGAAGTACTTGTCAATTCTATTGTTCCAAGCTCTTGGAGCTTTCTTTAATCTATAAAGTGCCTTCTTAAATTTCAAAACTTTGTCTTGATGCCCTTTTACTTCATAGCCCAATGGTTGTTTAATGTAGACTTCTTCTTCAAGAACTCTATATAGAAAAGCAGACTTTACATCCAACTAATGAATCTTCCATTTATTCTTAGCAGCCAAAGAAATAATAAGTCTAATAGTTTCAAGTCGGGCTGCAGGAGCAAATACCTAGTCGTAGTCTATGCCAACCTTTTGACGATAGCCCTTTGCAACTAGCCTTACCTTGTGACTTTTAATTTCTCCTTTAGTATTTTTCTTTGTTTTGTACACCCATTTGACACTGATTGCCCTGTGACTTTTAAGAGGAGTATTAAGTTCCGAAGAGTCATTCTTTAGGATGGCTTTGATTTCTTCATTCATTGCGATTCTCCATTTCTTATCTTATATAGCTTCTTGAGAATAGATTGACTCACAATCAGCAAAAAGGCAAAAGAGAGTGTGACACGACCCGCCTCGAATCCACAGGGCAAGTCTGTCTAATTCTATTAAATCATTTTAACATAATTTAACTAATAAGAATTTTGTCGAAAATCTGACAGAGTCTCCCTTATAATTATCACATAATCAAATATGCTAAATTATAAATCAAGCACTCCCAAAATAATTCCAAATACAGCCAACTTCGTCAATCAATCTCCTCAACAAAATACCAAATCACTCAGATATCCAATATCAAATAAAATACATAAATTTATTCACAATCACCGAAATGTATCAAATTATAAAACCCCAAAATATCTCAATAAAATATCTACGACTTCTAATTCTATCACATGACCATAACTCCAAAATAATTATCATTGCTGAGTTTACTGTTGTACTTGTTATTCTCCTATAAGCGGGGGGGAAATATAATAAAACGGGATGAGTATAAAACTCAGTGAGCTCAATGAGTGGACAATAGTTTTTTAACATAACTTTACTCTAAAATAATTAATCATATCAAAACACAATCTCATCAAAATATCACAAAAACTTAAATAACTTATTAAATTCAAATAATGTACTCAAACAACAATATTCCAAATATATTGCAGAAATCAATGAAATCCATAATACTTATAACATTAAAACTAAATGCCGAAAACTATCATCAAATAAGTACCCAAGGGAAATAATCTAATCATATTCGGACCTCGATGGGCGGGCAATGACGTACTATCTAAGTACAATCACACCCTGAAGCCACAAGGACAGACAAGGAAGTACCATCTCATATCTGATCATATCCGGACCTCAACGGATGGGCAATAACGTACTACCTAGGTACAATCACGCCCCGAACCTACACGGATAGATCAGGAAATGTCATCTTATATTTCATCATACCCGGACATCAATGAACGGGCAATAACGTACTATCAGAGTACTGTCACGCCCCGAAATTACACGGATAGATAAGAAAATATCATCTCATATCTCATCATATCTACGCATGCATAATCTGGTCCCCAAAAGATAAAGTCGCCCGAATACACGGCCCAAGGCCTCTATGTATACTAAGATAGGACCCAAAAGCCTGTATCTTATCTGCTTCATATGTATCTCAATATCAGTATCTCCGTATTCATCATACCGCATGCATATCTCATCCCATATATTACTGTATCTGAAGGGGAAGGATATTGTCTAATGATTTTACAAACAACCTTTATACATATATATATAAACATATAATCTCACAGAAATCTCATTTCTTTTTTTATTTAACATGTCTTAAATCTGCTTTTCTTTTCTTTAAAATATTATCATGCATATTCAAAATCGGTAACCAAAATCATTAATCAAACACATTTCTCGTAAGGAATATGAAAACATAGATAAAATCCATTTCTATAAAATCATTAAATCGAAGCCTTTAAAATCAACCGCGTAAACATGCTTTACCATATTTTAAAATCATAATAAACTACAACGAAAATAGGTTCGTATATTCCACTCATAGTGATGATGTCAGAACTTTGTATTGACAACGTCTGTAGGTTGATTCTCATTTACGGATCCTCCTAATTTAAGAAAATAACAAAATTACTATACGTAATGCGAATCATATGCAATAAAATATTCTCGAATTCATAAAATTATCAAAATGTCCTCGACATCAAAATTTGCCAAATTATCCTCAGAATCACATATTATAAAACTACCCTCAATTCTAATTACAAAAATACCCACAAGTTCTGAATTTATGAAATTAGCCCAAAAAAATAAAAAAATTACCAAAATGCCCTTAATAGCATAAATTACCAAATTACCCCTAAAATCTCAAATTACGTAACTGCCCTAATATGAAATTACCAAAATATCCACCAATTTCAAAATTATAAAATTACCCCTAAAGTTTTTAAAACTACTGAATTGCCTTTAATGGTCAATGGTGACCAAAACTCAATCAATAGTGACGGGAAGCTCAGGTCTGATAGTTCCAACCTCGATGAATCCAATTGTGCCAGTGGTGACCTTCCACACATGGCGACAATGGCGAATTAAGCTCCCTAAAACTGTGAGCTTTCCGGGAATCTAGTGGCGGTAATCTGGCTGTTTCAGGTAATGGGGTCTGTCGAAAAATGATGAGGTGAGCTGAGAAACAACATTCAAGTGGTGGCACGACCTAAAATCGGTGAAATGGACGACAAGGAAAATCGGTTGAGCTGGGGGTTTTGGAGCTTGATCGCCGGCGTTCTGGCCAGTTTTCGGTGACAAGGACGGCAGTGATACGTCGATTGAATCCAAAGCTTTAGATCGGTACCAAGATTGGCCAGTGAGGTGGCCGAAAACTTGAGAGTTGGCCAGATTGGTTGCGCGGGTCGTGGGTCAGATTCGGTCACCAGGTCAATGGTTCCTCTCTCTCTCTCTCTCTCTCTCTCTTTCTCTCTCTCTCTTTCTATTGTTTGACATAAATCAAAATGCCTCTCTCTCACTTTCCATTTATAGTAACCAGTACCCTTTCTCTCCTTTTTTCTTTTTATAAGCTTAATACAAATTAAGCTACTAGCAGACCCGAGTGCCGAATTGAAATCCAACTATGAGCCGTTGAATCACGTCTAAAATGTTCTTTTAATTCAATTGGTTGTCTTGATAACACATGACTCGAATCATACATGTACTTTTAGAGCATCGAGACAGGAAACACATCATGAATTTTTGATAACTCGAGTGGTAAAGCTAACCGATAAGCAAATGGACCTATGCGCTTAATCTCATATGGCCCAATATAGTGTGGGCTTAGCTTCCCACGCTCGCCAAATCAAAATACCCTTTTCCAAGGAGATATCCGTATGAAAACTTTATCACCAACTTCGAATTTTAGTTCCCACCTACGCTTATCTACATAGCTCTTCTGTCTGTTTTAGGTGACTTTTAATTTATCCTGAATAAGCTGTACTTTCTCATTAGTATCCTGAACTAATTCAGGACTAAATAACCTCCACTCACCAACCTCATCCCAACATACTGGAGTTCTGCATTTTCTACTATATAAAGCCTCATATGGTGCTATCTCAATATTAGCTTGAAAAGTGTTATTGTAAGCAAATTCCATTAAGGGTAAATAAACATCCCAACTACCCTTAAATTCCAAAACACAAGCTCGCAGCATATCCTCCAGGGTTTGAATAGTACGCTTTGATTGACCATCAGTCTGTGGATAAAAAGTTGTAATGAAATTCAACTTGGTGCCTAAAGCCTTTTGCAAGCTGGTCTAAAACTTAAAAGTGAATCGAGAATCTCTATCTGAAACAATAGACAACGGTACTCCATGAAGTCGAATTATCTTAGCCATATAAATACTCGCCAACTTGTCCATCGAATAGGTGGTCTTAAATGGTAAAATGTGAGCAGATTTTGTAAGTCCATCAATAACCACCAAACACTATCAAGTCCCGTTACAAAGTCCATAGCGATATGCTCTTACTTCCACTTAGGAATAGAAAGTGATTGAGAACATCTTGCAGGCCTCCGACGTTTAGCCTTACACTACTGGAAAACTAAACACCGAGAAACAAATTCTGCTATCTCTATTTTCATGCCCTGCCACCAATAATGATCCCTTAAAGTGCGGTACATCTTCATACTGCCAGGATACATCGCATTAGTTGAACAATGAGCTTCTTCCATGATCTTCTTAATATCAGGTACACCAAGTCTATTACTCATGACTAAGACTCATTCATCTCTCACTGCAAAGTCGGTTCATAAACCTTTTTGCACATCCTCTCTCAACTTCATTAGCTGCGAGTTTTGATATTGCATTTGGTGGACTTTGTTAATCAAAGTCGGCCTAACTCGATAATTAGCTATCAAAGCTCTGAAATTATCAGCTTTCAACTTAGCTCCCAAGGATCTTAACTCGATCAACAAAGGCATTTATGCCACTCGTAAGTGAGTTATAGAGCTGGAGGATTTTCTACTTAGTGTGTCAGCTACCATATTCACTTTTCCTAGATTATAATCAATAGTGCAATCGTAGTCCTTAATTAGTTCAATCCATCTCCTTTTCCTCAAATTTATCTCTTTCTGAGTAAATAAATACTTCAGGCTCTTATGATCGGTGAGAATATGACACGTTACCCCATATAAGTAATGCCTCTTTGTTTTGAGCGCAAACATCACTGCGGCTAGCTTTAAATCATGTGTTGGATAATTTTGCTCATGCTTCTTAAGTTGTCTAGAAGCATAAGCCACTACTTTTTTCCATGTTCCATTAACTCACAACCTAATCCCTACCTAGAGGGTTCATTGTATACCACAAACCCTTTATTTCCATATGGAAGCGTAAGAATAAGTGCCAAGGTAAGACATGTCTTAAGTTCTTAAAAACTCTTTTCACAGTCATCATCCCACAGGAACCTAACATTCTTCCTAGTTAGCCGTGTCAAAGGAATGGCAATCTTGGAGAATCCTTCCACAATCTACAATAGTAACTAGCTAACCCAAGGAAATTCTGAACTTTTCAGACATTTGTAGGCCATTCCCATTTCACGATTATTTCAATCTTTTAAGGATCAATATAAATGCCTTCAACTTATATCACATGGCCAAAAATACTACTTTATCCAACCAGAACTCACACTTGTTAAACTTGGCATAAGGTTGTTTTTGTCTAAAGTCTGCAAAACAGTCTACAAATGCTCTGTAGTTTCTCCTGACTCCGAGAATACATCAAAATATCATCAATGAACACAATCATAAACCGATCTAGATAAGAGCAAAATATTCTATTCAAGAGATCCATAAAAGCTAGTGGAGCATTGGTCAACCGAAATGGCATTATCAAGAACTCATATTGTTCATAACGAGTTCTGAATGCAATTTTAGGAACGTCAGTCTCTTTGATTCTATGCTGATGATATCCTGCGTTCAAGTCGATCTCAAAAAATACTTTCACTCTTTGAAGTTGATCAAACAAGTCATCAATATGCAGAAAGGGATACTTATTACGCACTATAATTTTTTTCAACTGTCTATAATCAATGCAGAGTTTAAGAGTACCATCATTTTTCCTAACAAACAAAACTGGAGCTCCCCACAGAGATCCACTAGGTCTAACAAATCTTTTATCCATCAATTCCTGTAGTTAAACTTTAAGTTACTTCAATTCAACCAGAGCCATTTTGTATGGTGCTATAGATGTAGGAGTCATCCTAGGGACTAAATTGATAGAAAACTTAATCTCCCTATTAGGTGGCATCCCTGGAAGTTCATCTAGAAATACATCTGAAAACTCTTAAACTATTGGAATATCCACCAATCTTAACTCTCTAGCTTCTATATCTATCACATGTGCAAGATAAGCTGAGCATCCTTTTCTTAACAACTGTCTTGTACTAATGTCCAATATGACATATGAGGGTAATAATTTACTCTCTCCATAAAATTTCACCTCAGTTTTTCCTAGCTTTTTTAACACCTTTCTTTTTGAAACAATCCACAGTGGGATGGTGAGATGCAAACCAATTCATACCCAAAATAACATCGAAATCTCGAATGTCTAAAATAATCAAGTTTGCCTCAAAGTCATGCTTACCCAACCTAATCATACAATCTTGATACAGACTCTGGGTAAGTAGTGAACCTCAGTAGGTGTACTAATAACTAATCCATAATCCAGTGGTTCAGGCTCTCGCTCTACATGCAATGCAAAAATATGGTAAACAAAAGAATGCGTGGATCTAGGATCAACAAGAATATGGGCCTCGTGACTAAAGATAGATAGCGTACCCATAATAATTTCTAGTGTAGCATGAGCCTCCTGCCGTGTCAATGCAAAGACTCGAGCCTGAGTATAAGGTCAACCAAGTTGACCTCTCTGACTTGGAGCAACCATCTAGCTCTGAAACGTAGATGTAGAACCCTCTGTCTGTACATCTGTTTGACCCAGAGCTGGTCTAGAGTGAGACTGATATTGTAGAGCTGTTCTTCGAGCAGAACTATCACTCTGAGGCAAAGTAGGGCAAAATCTCTTAATGTGACCAGGCTGCCTACAAAGATAACACACCTTGTCTCCAATACGACAGTGGCCCTGATGGTTCTTACCACACGAAGGACAAGAAGCCTACTGTATATTCCTCAAACGATCAACACGGTGTCCTTCACTATTCCTGTCATACTGTCTATGAGTCATGACATTACTCCCTACTAACTACTGTACTGAACTGTGACTGGCAGCCTGTCTCGAATCACCCATGAAACCTGTACCTTGCCTCCTTTGTATGTTATCAGAGTAGCTGGCATGAGTGCCTTCTTTCTTAGACAGCCTACTACTAGAGCCGCCCTCTACCCAACTCTGGATATGCTTTTGTTTCAAGGCTTGAACTCTGTATCCTTCTTAGATACTATGTTCTACTCTTTTTTATGCCTCAACCACTTTTGTAAACTCAGTATATTGTGATGCAGTCAAGGTCGTGCGTATCTCAAATCGGAGACCCTCCTCAAATTGCCTTCATTTTTCCCTTTCATCACCCATTGCAGACGTAACAAATCTAAAGAGGTCCATAAACTTCTTCTTATACTTCTAAACTATCATGGATCCTTGAACCATCCAAAGGAATTCATTGCGTTTAATATCTTGGTACACAACTAGAAAATAACGATCATAGAATTCCTTATAAAATATAACCCAAGCAATCACAGCATGCCCTTAATATCATTGTCCCGCTGTCTGCCACCAATGATAAGCTCTATCCTCAAGTAAAAAAGTGGCAAAGGAAAGTCTATCCCTCTTCCAAGCATTTCATTACATCGAAAGTACGTTCTAACTTAACGAACAACGACTCTGCCTCCAGTGGATCTCAAAAACCACTAAAGCTCTTAGCCCGTAAACTTCTCACGTGCTCAATATTATCAGCATGACCGGCATACGCATGAGTTTGATTCTGTACCATTACAGTCATAATCTGCACTAGCCTATCAAATGGCTGCTTAATGTTCAACACATTCTAGGGTGCCTGTTGTGCCACCTCATGTGTTAAGGACTCAACTACACACTCATTCACGGGTTCATTTTCCCCAGCAGGTAAAACGCCTGGAGTAAACCCAGCTACTAGCCTAGAATGACCACAGCCACGGCCTCGACCACGTCTATTACTATGACGTAGCATGATGGTGACTACAAAATAATAATTTCCATTTTAATAACTATAAAACTTATTCTAATTATGATAGTAAAGCCTACATAATCTAAAACTATGCTCTTATACCAACTTGACATGACTCGCCCTGAATCCGCAGGACGAGTCTACCTGATTCTATTAAATCATTCTAACATAATTTAACTAATAAGAATTCTACCAAAAATTCAACAGAGTCTCCTCTATAATTATCATATAACTAAATCTGCAAAATTATAAATCAAGCACTCCTAAAATAATTCCAAATACAATGAACTTCATCAATCAATCTCCTCAACAAAATACAAAATCACTCAGATATCCAATGTCGAAAAAAATATATAGATTTATCCACAATCACCGAAATGTATCAAACTATAAAATTCCAAAATATCTCAATGACGCATCTACGACTTCTAACTCTATCACGTGGCCATAACTCCAAAATAATTATCATTGTTGAGTTAACTGTTGTTCCTGCTATTCTCCTATAACGTGGGTTGGGGGGGAGGGGAAATATAATAAAACAGGATGAGTATAAAACTCAATGAGCTTAGTGAGTGGATATTAGTTTTTGAACATAACTTTACTCTAAAATAATTAATAATATCAAAACACAATCTCATCAAAATATCACAAGAACTTAAATAACTTATTAAATTCAAATCATGTATTCAAATAACAATATCCCAAATATACTGCATAAATTAATGAAATCCATAATACTTATAACATTAAAACTGAATGCTAAAAACTATCACCAAACAAGTACCCAGGGAAAATAATCTCATCATATCCGGACCTCGACAAGCGGACAATGACGTACTATCTAGGTACAATCACACCCCGGAGCTACGCAGACAGACAAGAAAGTACCATCTCATATCTAATCATATCCGGACCTCAACTGACAGGCAATGACGTACTATTTGGATACAATCACGCCCCAAAGCTACACGGATAGATCGGAAAATGTCATCTCATATTTCATCATATCTAGACCTCAACGGACGGGCAATGATATACTATCTGAGTACTATCATGCCCCGAAGCTACACAGATAGACCATAAAATATCATCTCATATATCATCATGCCTGTGCATGCATAATTTGGTCCTCAAAAGATAAAGTCACCCGAATACATGGCCCAAGCCTCTATGTGTACGGGCCCCAAAAGCCTGTAGCTCATCTGTAACATATGTATTTCAATATCAATATCTCTGTATTAATCATACTGCATGCATTTCTCATCTTATATGTATCACTGTATCTGAAGGGGAATGGTACCATCTAATAATTTTACAAACAACTTTTATACACATATATATAATAAACATATAATCTCACTGAAATCTCATTTCCTTTTTCATTTAACATGCCTTAAATCTGCTTTTCTTTTCTTTAAAATATTATCATGCATATTCAAAATCGATAACCAAAATCATTAATCAAACACATTTCTTGTAAGGAATACCAAAACACAGATAAAATCCATTTCTATAAAATCATTAAATCAAAGCCTTTAAAATTAACTGCGTAAACATGCTTTACCATATTTTAAAATCATAATAAACTACAATGAAAATAGGTTTGGATATTCCACTCACAGTGATTATGTCAGTTTTCTGTATCGACAACGTTTGCGGGTTGATTCTCATTTGCAGATCCTCCTAATTTAAGGAAATAACATAATTACTATACGTAATGCAAATCATAACTAATAAACTCAAAAATGACATTTATCCGTAATAAAATATTATGAAATTTATAAAATTACCAAAATGCCCTCAACATCAAAATTTACCAAATTATCCTTAGAATCACATATTAAAAACTACTCTCAATTTCGATTACAAGAATACCCACGAGTTTTGATTTTACAAAATTACCTTCGAAAAATATAAAATTACCAAAATAACCCTAATGACATACATTACCGAATTAACCCAAAAATCTAAAATTACCTAACTTCCCTAATCTGAAATTACTAAAATATCCACCGGTTTTAAATTTATAGAATTACCCTTAAAGTTTTTAAAATTACAAAATTACCCTTAAAAGTTTTAAAATTACTGAATTACCCATAACGGTTAACGGTGACTGAAACTCAGTCAACGGTGATAAAAAGCTCAGGTCTGATAGTTCTAACCTCGGTGAGTCCAATGGTGCCAGCAGTGACCTTCCAAGCACGGCGGTATCAGCGGATCGAGCTCCCCAAAATCATGAACTTTTCGGTAGTCAATCGGCAGCAATCCGACCTTTTCAAAAAACGGGGTTGGTCAGAAAATGATGAGGGTGAGGTTAGGAACAACATCCAAGTGGTGGCACGGCCTAAAACCGGTGAAATCTACGGCGAGGAATACGGGTTGAGCCCCTGGTTTTGGAGCTCGATGGCCGGTATTATGGCCGGTTTCCAGTGACGAGGATGACAGAGATACGTCAGCCGGCTCCTAAGCTTCATATCAGTAGTATGATCACTAGTGAGGTGGCCAAAAACTCGAGATTTGGCTGGGTCCGTTGCACGGATTGTGGGTCGGATTCTGGTCAATAGGGTCAATGGTTCTCTTTCTCTCTCTCTCTCTCTCTCTCTCTATCTCTCTCTCTCTTTATTTTTGGAAAGAAATCAAAATGCCTCTCTCTCACTTTCCATTTATAGTAACCAGCGGCTTTTTTCTTCTTTTTCTTTTTTATAAGCTTAATAAAAATTAAGCTAATACCAAACCCGAGTGCCAAATTGAAATCCG
Organism: Luvunga scandens; assembly: GCA_030449905.1. Classification (NCBI taxonomy): domain Eukaryota; kingdom Viridiplantae; phylum Streptophyta; class Magnoliopsida; order Sapindales; family Rutaceae; genus Luvunga; species Luvunga scandens. Next base: position 389,430 of record JASUUG010000209.1, read on the forward strand.
ACTACGCGGTCGTTGAATTACGTCTGAAATGTCTCGATTTTATTTTCGATTAATCACAATCACACCTCGATTTTGTGTCTTAATACAAATTTAAATTATTCGAGCGTGATCAATTTAATAATTGTGTCCGATTACCCTCAACAATTTGTAACAATTTAAACGACTTTAAAAAAAATTTGCTACAAAATCAAAAATAACATCACACTTAATTAAATAATTTACGGTGCATATGTTACAGAGTGCGATTGTCAATTCTCTTAGTTACCTCTTAGAGATCTTGAAGTCTCCTTGTACGTTCTTCGGTTCTTTAATTTAAGAAAGATAGTGGTGAATCTCCACATGCCGTTAATGCTAGTAAGGTAGGTAAAGTAACCAGGTTTTGTTGTTCTTTTACTTGTTTTATTTATTTCTGTATGATCATCTTCTTCAATAGAAAAGAAGTTAAAGTCACCATATTATAGCCAAAATCTCATTGTTTTTCTTCATAAAAAATTACATCTCAGCTGATCATGATCTTTCTATTATTTAAATTGTACAGTTTGCATCCTTTGGAATTGTTGTTATAGCCGATAAAGATAAACTTCTCACTTTTGTCATCTAGTTTTGCTCTTTTCTTGTCTGGTACCTGTATATGAGCAATGCTTCAAAAAACTCTCAGGTGGGAGATACTTGACATTCTTCAATTCCATGCTTCTTGTAGTGTCTTTCCCCACACACTTCTTATTAGAGATTAGTTGGATAGGTAGACTACACATGTGATAGCTTTAGCCTAAAATTTTTTGGGCAGTCTCTTACTCTTGAGCATGCTTCTTGCCATGTTGAGAATGGTTCTGTTTTTTTTTTTTTTTTTTTTTGCAACACCATTTTGTTGGGGAGATCTTGGATCTATTAAAAGGCCTCAAATTTCATTTGCTTCATAAAACTCTGTGAACTCTTTAGAAGTGAACTCTCCACCTCAATCAAATCTCATGGCTTTAATCTAGTGTCCACTTTCTTTTTTTCACTGCAGCTTTAGACTTCTTGAAAGCTTCAAAAACTTCTAACTTTTACTTCAAAAAATACACCCAAGTTTTTCTTGAATAATCATCTATGAAGAGAAGGAAGTAGTTACTTTTACCAAGGGAGCTTGGTTGTAATAAACTACACATGTCAGGATGAATAAGCTATAGTGGCTTTTGAACTGTTGAGTTTGACTCCTTTGAAAAGCTCTTGCCAAGTAAACATCCTTTAAAAACTTGATTAGGATAATTGATTGATGGTAAGCCTTTTACCATGTTCTGATAGTAGCTCTAGTCCACCAAAGTTAATATGCCTATATCGAAGATGCCAAATCCAAGATGGATATTTATGACAAGCTTTTAGAAACTTTGCAACATCATTTTGAATATTTAAAGGGAACATTTTCTTCTTTGACATTCTTACCTTTGTAATTATGTTTCTTTTGTCATCTTTTTAAAAAAACTATAATTTATTAAGTGAATATTATAGCCTTTTTCCAATAGTTGACCTAAACGAAGGATGTTGCTTTTCACGAAAATGAATGTTACCTCTGCTCTTCACCAATACTTTTGAATCATCTCTAAAAGCAGCATTGCCATTCACTGATTTATTTTGTTCCACTAACATGCTTCTATTTCCACTCGTGTTATTACTAGCATCTGTATCAAGATACCACATATTCTATTGACCCCTATTAGTGTCATTGCGTGCCAATAAAAGGGTACCATCTTTACTATTCTTTTCTTCAAAAAAATTTACTCTCTCATCAATTATGGTACTTAGAGCTTTACATTCTAAAGCATAATCCTCAAGCTTTTGATAATTATAGTGTTGTAGTTGGGATTTGTTAAACCTCGATCTTAGATTGCCTCCACCTCGTCCTCTGGTTGAGTTTTCTCCTTTTCTATAATTAGAGCTTTTGTTGTTGAAATTACAACCTCATCCATAACCATGACCTTTACCTTGTCCTCAACCTATCCCTCGATTATAATACCTTCTCTCATTATCAAAGCTTTCTTCTCTCTTTCATGGATTGACTTCTATCTTGAGAAGTTATTCCTTAATTCGTTGCTTCTTTTTCAGTTTTTCTTTATAGGCTTGCAACCTTCCTTGAGGATGCTTGATCGTTATACCCTTCAAATCATTTGTTTACTTAATTGTCACAACAATATGGTTAAACTTGAGTCTACTGATCTAAGTATTTTTTCAATGATCCTTACCTCTTTTATCTCCTCACCATTTCTTTTTAATTCATTGGAAATGCTTACAACTCAAGCAAAATAGTCAGAAATCAACTCAGATGCCTTTATGTGTAAGGACTCAAATTCTTTTCGTAATGTTTGGAGATGAATCTTCTTAATTTGTTTCGCTCCTTTGTAAGAGGTCTTTAATTTCTGTTGTGCTTCTTTGAAGGAGGTTCTACTAGCAATCTTTTTAAAAGCATTTTCATATAATGATTGAAAGATATGATATTTTACTTTATTCTCTTTCTTCTTTAAGTCTTTTAAATTCTCTTATTATGCAGCAGTTAAAGTAGCTTCATTTTTTGGCACAGTAAAGCCTTTTTCCATGACTTCTCAAACTTCGTATGCATCTAATAGAGCCTTCATTTTGATACTTCAGTTGTCAAACTTATTTCCTTTCAAGTGCAGAACTTGGAATGACATCATTCCACCACTAGCCATAATTCACAAATTAAACAAGAATATGGAGATTTTGAATGCACATTTGAAAAAACCTTAGAAAGAACTTTGGTCAACTTTTGGTCAATGGTCAACGGTGGATGGTTTGGTTCATCTCTAATGACTTGACTTGGTTTTGGCTTAGTTCAGTTCAACTTGGTGAGTTGACTTAGTTTCAAGACGATAAAGTTCCGACAGCGATTGGATGCGCATCAAGACTCTAATCTGGTTGATTTTTGCAGTGCTGCATTCTAGATGTATATAATGATATCTATACAAATGGAACTTATAGATATCATATAATGAAGTACCATAACATCATTTAATGAAGTACCACATGAGTGGATATATAGGAAATCCAAATCTGCCGAATCACTCATGTTATGATCTTCTGCATCTTAGGTCTTCCCGTTCCATCATTTGGCTTATGTTCTTCATGTAGCATTTAGACCAAATGACTCTATGAGATTACGTTGATACTTCTGTGTTCTTCTAATTGAGCTCTTGATTTGATATGCTACATTGCTCTCTAATACAACTTTGTTAGAGAATTTGAAGAACAAAACACAAATTTTGTTAGGAAAAGCTTAAGAACATTACAAGAACAATTCACAAACTCTCACAAATCACTCTTAGAAGCTATGTTTTGCATCTTATGCTTTCTTCTTCTCACACTTGATGCATAAAAAAAAGGGGAGAGAGGGTATTTATACATGAAATGAACCAAATCACAACCACGCATCATTATACCTACTACATTAATCTCAATCACACATCTCAACACCCAAATCCTACCTACCAAACCTACCACAACAAATCTTACTTATCAAACCTACTTCACCAACCACATCAACCTCACCTACCAGCAGAAACTTCCATGAAGTGGGCTTTGATTTCTTCAAATTGGATCAAGTTTATTATCCAACACAAGAAACAAGGAGTAAAAGTGAATCATATAAAACTAGCTAGTATCAATATTCAAAAATAGAGTAATGATATGAAATTAATTATTTTGGGCTCAAGTTCTAGCACTTGACACATGATATCTTTTGTTTGATATTTTTAGGTACACAAAAGTGCATTTGATTATATTGATATGAACATTTACCTGACCAAACATAGATTGGTGATTAACTTTTCCCAATTTGTTAAGATTATTGGCGAAAAGACAATGTCCCAAGTCCTAATATTATATTGTACAGTTGATGACAGTTTAGTTGTATACTAAAGGATGCCGCTTGGTCAAGCTTCATTAAAAATTGTGGCCAACAAACAGGAGATCTTACATAAAATATGATCAAATGAGACGACATTGATCTCCATTTTTTAGCACAATATCATATAACTAAACAAAACGATTCGTACTTAAATATGCTTTTGACTTGTTCATGATTAATATTGATGAAACACATTTGACTAACCACAACAGCGTTTGAAAATAGTCAGTGCATAATGGATAATATGTGCTTCCAACCACAACAACTAATTAATCAGGCACAAAATGTTTGTCATAAAGCGTTCAATCTTCTTTCTTGTAGCATTCAAATACAAGGAGAAGACAATATGATAAATTAATTGAAGAACAAAAGATGGGAACTAGGAAACGGCATGTGGCTATTAAAATCCATTAGGAAATGAAATTCAATTGCGTATTAGTTTGTTTTCGAGAAGGGAAGCTACAAATGCTAAAAGATTGACTCTTAAATTAAAATAAAACTATATTAATTAACCAGATTTAATTTCGCAAAGCGTAAGTCATTACATGTTTTATGACATCTATATGACCAGAAAGTTATCTACTAATGTTAATTTTATTATTATTAACTCAGGCATACATTAAAATTCGAGCTCAAGATCTGAGCTTTAGAAAGGCCGTTCCTTGCATAGGAACTGGCTTCAACAATATCAAAGCTTTTGTCAAAGAGGTGAATAAAATAATCATTCAGAGGTTTTATTTTAACCATTTACCTTTTCTTTTGCACGGGGGATATATGAAAAGATAATGACTCAGCCCTTAATATAACAATTAATTGCAACATAATTGCTTATATAACATATTATACAATGATATATAGTCGTTATGATGTACGTGGAATTAGCGGAAGTGAGAGGTTGATGAACTAACAAGACATAAATTTCTTACCAAGTACCAACCCAAGCTTAATTTATTTGTATTTTAGTATTTTAGTCATACCTACCCAATCTTGAAACCCTCTATTGTGCACTTCCCCGCACCTATAAAAGCCTTATAACACATGAAACCGATGCACAAACACATTTGATCCCTTTTCTTTCGATTGTTATTACTACAATACTATATATCCTTCATCTCTTAAAGCCTTATTCGGTAGTACTTCAACCATGGCATCTTTCTCTTTCCCATCCGTTATGCTACCACTTTTGCTAATCACTTTGTCGTCAATGAGCTTTAACATTGATTTGATCGCTGCTCGCCATCTTCTAGAGGCAACAGTTCCAGAACTACCCAAGCCTGAATTGCCCAAGGTCGAATTGCCACCGTTACCAAAGCCCGAATTGCCACAAATTCCAAAACCTGAATTACCAGAGATTCCAAAGCCAGAGCTACCTAAAAAGCCTGAATTACCAGAGATTCCAAAGCCTGAACTACCGAAGAAACCAGAATTACCTGAGATTCCAAAGCCAAAAGAACCTGAATTACCAGAGATTCCGAAACCGGAGGTGCCAAAAGAGCCTGAAGTACCTGAACTTCCAAAACCTGAGTTGCCCAAAGTGCCTGAGTTACCCAAGGTGCCTGAATTGCCTTCTTTCCCTCATCTGCCTGACCTTCCAAAGCCCGCATTTCCCGAGATCCCGAGTCTTCCCAAGGAGATCCCAACTCACTCAACCACCAATCCTTAAATTTCGTCTTCTTCAAATGCTTTCACGAGCTTCATCTGATTCTCTGCAGATGTATATTAATAAATTATATTTGTGGGTTCGTGTTTTGAGAATTTCCAAATTTGTCTGTCTTTCCTTTTGAGAATTTTTTTGTTATTATTTTTAAGTCTGGGATGTGACTCTTGATGGGCTCGGCTCCACAGTAGTACTGTTGTATTCATCTTTATATAACATATTGAGTGATATATATTGTATTTATGTTGAGTAGTCTGATTTGAGATTTTTGATTTTATTTTAGCTCTATCACATATATTACATTTTATCTTCATTTTGACGTGAGTTGAAAATGTATAACAAAATAAAGGAGACATATCTCTTCATGGTACTCCTCGTTCCTCAAGTTCAACGTTCACTAAGCAAACATCAGCACCGCAGCAGCATTGATATACATGCGTAAAATGAAGTACGGCAGTGTCTCCTTGTCTAAGTTGTAAAATAATGATGACTGCTCTATCACATCGATTAAAATATAAAGCAAAATAAATTAAAGAGAAATTTTTTTATTTTGTGTGTTGCCGAACGTTTCATCATCCCAAGCTCGAAAGACCTAAACAAACTTCAGCACCACAGCGACATTAATATTTTAGTAAAATAAACTAGAACGACCCTTTATCTGATCATTAAGGTGAGAAAAATCTGATTTATTTGCTTACTTTGTCCGCACAGTTGATTATGTTTTGTCCAGCAACAAACAGTGAAGAGCTACGTGCCCAAAATAGGAATGCTCACTTGATATTTAGACTCGAGCTGTTACTAATATTTAATATGAAATCAATCCATCCTGAAATAGATTTACAACTGTTTATAAATGTTTTTTTGCAGAACAAATATTCTGACTTGTGATGAAATATTCCCATTTTACAAGGTTCACGAAAAACAGAAAAAAAAATATTAAATTACAGAGAGAGTTGCAATAATAATAATAATAATAATGATCATTTGCAAAAATAATAATAATAATGATCATTTGCAACAAGGAACAAGAAACAGGGAGTAAAAGTGAATTATATAAAACTAGCTAGTATTAATATTGAAAAACAAAGTAATAATATGAAATTAATAACAAAGTTATAGCACTTGACACGTGATTTTTTTGTTTGATGTTATTAGGTACGCACATGTGCATTTCATTATTCTAATCTAAACTTTTATTTGAGTAAATATAGGGAGCTTGCTACCATGTTGCAAGATACAACCCCTTAAAAATGGAGTGATGGTCCACTTGGGTCCATCTTCCGTTTCTCTTATTTTCCTGGTGCATATCTTGCGGTATCTGTAAGGTAGCCATGTGCAGCCAGGTGCGTAAAGATAGATTGGTGATTGACTTTTCCTAATTGGTTCAGATTAGTGGTGAAAAGACAGCGTCCCAAATCCTAATATTTAATTGTACAGTTGATTGCAGTTTAACAGTCTACTAAAGGATGTAGTTTGGTCTAGCATCATTCATAATTGTGGCCAACAAACAGGAGATCTTGTATAAAATATGATCAAATGACACGATATTGATCTCCATTTTTTAGCACAATATCATATAACTAAACAAAACGATTCGTACGTAGATATGCTTTTGACTTGTTTATGATTAATATTGATGGCACACATTTGACTAACCACAACAACGTTTGAAAATAGTCAATGCATAATGGATAATATGTGCTTCCAACCACAACAACTAATTAATCAGGCACAAAATGTTTATCATAAAGCGTTCAATCTTCTTTCTTGTAGCATTCAAGTACAAGGAGAAGACAAGCTGATAAATTAATTGAAGAAGAAAAGATGGGAATTAGAGAAACGGCATGTGGCTATTAACATCCATTAGGAAATGAAATTTAATTGCGTAGTAGTTTGTTTTCGAGAAGGGAAGCTACAAATGCTAAAAGATCGACTCTTAAATTAAAATAAAAATATATTAATTAACCAGTTTTAATTTAGCAAAGGGTTTGTCATTACATGTTTTATAACATATATATGACCAGAAAGTCATGTACTAATGTTAATTTTATTATTATTATTAACTCAGGCATACATTAAAATTCGAACTCAAGATTTGAGCCTTAGAAAGGCCGTTCCTTGCCATAACAACTGGCTTCAATAATATCAAAGCTTTTGTCAAAGAGCATTGAATAAAATAATCATTCAGATGTTTTATTTTAACCATTTACCTTTTTTCCTTGGCGAGGGATATATGAAAAGATAACTAATCATCCCTTAATATAACAATTAATTGCAATATAATTACTTAGATAACATATTTACAATGATATATAATCGTTATGGTGTACGTGGAATTAGCAGAAGTGAGAGGTTGATGAACTAACAAGACATAAATTTCTTACCAAGTGCCAACCCAAGCTTAATTTATTTATATTTTAGTATTTTAGTCATACCTACCCAATCTTGCAACCCACTGTTGTGCACTTCCCCACACCTATAAAAGCCTCATAACACATGAAACCAATGCACAAACACATTTGATCCCTTTTCTTTTGATTGTTATTACCACAATACTGTATATCTTTCATCTCTTAAAGCTTTATTCGGCAATAGTTCAGCCATGGCATCTTTCTCTTTCCCATCCGTTATGCTACCACTTTTGCTAATCACTTTGTCGTCAATTAGCTTTAACATTGATTTGATCGCTGCTCGCCATCTTCTAGAGGCAACAGTTCCAGAAATGCCGAAGCCTGAATTTCCTCAGGTTGAAATGCCATCGTTACCAAAACCTGAATTGCCACAAATTCCAAAGCCTAAATTGCCTTAGATTCCAAAGCCTGAGCTACCTAAAAAGCCTAAATTACCTGAGATTCTAAAGCCTGAACTGCCAAAGAAACCTTAATTGCCTGAGATTCCAATGCCAAAAAAACCTGAGTTGCCAGAGATTCCGAATCTGAGATGCCAAAAGAGTCTGAAGTACCTGAACTTCCAAAACCTGAGTTGTCCAAAGTGCCTGAATTGCATTCTTTCTCCCATCTTCCAAAGCTTCCTAAGCCTACAATTCCCGACATCTCGAGTCTTCGCAAGGAGATCCCAACTCAGCCAACCACCAATCCTTAAATTTCATCGTCTTCGAATGCTTTCACGAGCTTCATCTGGATCTCTCTAGAAGTATATTAATAAATTATATTTGTGGGTTCTTGTTTTGAGGCTATCTGTGTTTTCCCTTCCGACGATTTTTTTTATTATTATTTTTAAGTCTAGGATACGACTCGTAATGAGCTTGGCTCCGTAGGAGTGCTGTGACCATTTTTATATAACATATGGAGTGATATATACTATATTTTATGTTTAATAATTTGATTTGAGGTTGTTGATTTTAATGAGGCAAATATATATGTTGCTTTATTACTCATATTGCAGTTAATCTTCATTTTCAGGACAGTTGAAACATGCAAAGATATGGGTTCTATATAATCTTTCTATATAATCTTTCTAACGTAATCTGAATAATCAAGGTTCTACCAAAAAATTGACAAAGTCTCTCCTATATTTATTATAAAACCAAATCTACAAAATTATACATCAAGCACTCCCAAATAATTTCCGAATACAACCAACTTCATCAATCAATTATCTCAACCAAAATACCAAATCACTCAATTATTTAATATCAAATAAAATACATATGCTAACCGCAATCTCTGAAAGGTAACAAATTACAATCTCAAAATATTTCAATAAATCAATCAATAACTCCTAACATCACAACGTGGCCATAAATTCAAAAATAACTATTGTGGCTAGGTCGATTGTTGTACCTGCGAATCTCCTGTTGAGAGGGGGAAAAAAATAATAAAAATGGAATGAGTATAAAACTCAGTGAGCTCAGTGAGTGGATAGTAGTTTTTTCAACACAATTTTACAATAAATTAATAAATCATATCAAAATACCAACTCATTAAAATATCGCAAAAACTTAAATAACTTATTAAATCAAATCCATGTACTCAAATAACGATATTGCAAATATTCTGCATAAATCAATGAAAATTCATCATACTTATAACATCAATATCGGAATACCAAAACCTATCACCAAACAAGTACCCAGGGGAAATAATCTCATTATATCCGGACCTCGACAGATGGGCAATGACGTACTATTTGGGTACAATCACGCCCTGAAGCTACACGAATAGACAAGGAAAAGCCATATCATATCTCATCATATCCGGACCTCAACGGACAGGCAATGATGTACTATTTGGGTACCGTCACGCCCCGGAGCTACACAGATAGATCAGAACATATTATCTCATATCTCATCATATCTGTGCATGCATAATCTCGTCCCCAAAAGACAAAGTCGCCCGAGTACACGGCCCAAATCCTCTGTGTGTACTCAGATGGGCCCCAAAAGCACGTATCTCATCTGTATCATATGTATCTCATTATCAGTATCTCTGTATTCATCATACCACATACATATCTCATCTCATATGTATCACTGTATCTGAAAGGGGAGGGTACTGTCTAATGATTTTAAAAACAATCAATCATTCTGCTCATATTCATATACCTTTGAACACATTTACATAAACATATAATTTCATCCAATATCTCATTCGAAATCTTATCCGAAAGCTCATTTCCTTTTTCATTTCACAAGTTTTAAATCTGCTTTTCTTTTCTTTAAAATATTATCATCCATATACAAAATCAGTAACCAAAATCATTAATCAAACACATTTCTCGTAATAAATACCAAAACATAAATAAAATTAATTTATATAAAATCATTAAATCGAAACCTTTAAAATCAATCTTGCAAACATGCTTTACCATATTTTTCAATCATAATAAACTACTATGAAAATATGTTTTGTATATTCCACTCACAGTGACGGTGTCCGAACTCGGTATCGGCAACGTCCACGGGTTGATTCTCATTCGCGGATCCTCCTAATTTGAGGAAATAACATAATTACTAATCATAATCACGAATTATAACTAGTATACTCGAAACGGTATTTATCCGTAATAAAATATTCTCGAATTCATAAAATTACTAAAATACCCTCGACATCAAAATTCATCAAATTATCCTCGGAATCACATATTATCAAACTATCCTCAATTCTGATTACAAAAATATCCACAAGTTTTGAATTTATAAAATTACCCTCAGAAAATTATAAAATTACCAAAATACCCCTAACAACGTAAATTATTGAATTACCACCGAAATCTTAAATTACCTAACTGTCCTCACCTAAAATTACCAAAATGTCCACTAATTTTAAAAATTACAGAAATGCCCCAAAAATTTATGAATTTACCAATTTGCCCCTGATGGTCAACGGTGACCGGAACTCCTTCAACGGCGACGGGAAGCTCAGGTCTGCTAGATCTGGCCTCGGTGAGTCCAATGCTGTCGGCGGAGACCTCCCACGCGCTACGGTAACGGTGGATCTAGCTCCCCAAAAATCGTGAACTTTCCGGCGTCGATCAGCGGCAATCCAGCCGTTTCAGGTGATGGGGTTGGTCGGGAAACGATGAGGGAAAGCTGAGGAACAAGATCCAAGCGGTGGATAGGCCCAAAACCGGCAAATTCGACGGCAAGCAAAATGGGTTAAGCCATGACTTTTCGGGCTTGTTTGCTGGCGTTTTAGTCGGTTTCCGGTGACTAAAACGGTAGGGATGCAACCGGCGGCTCACAAGCTTCAGATCGGTACCAAGCTCGACCGAAATGGTGGCCGAAAACCAGAGATCTGGCCGGGTCTTGGTCGCGGGTCGGGCACGAATCGCGGGTCAACGGGTCCTCTCTCTTTCTTTCTCTCTCTCTTCTTCTTTCTATTTTTGGAAAGTAAAATCCCTCTCCCTCTCTTTCATGACTTTCCATTTATAGTAAGAGAGAAAATATATATATATATATATATATTTTAAAACTAAATCTGGACCCGAGTGCCAAAATAAAAATCCAATACAGAGCCCTTGAATAGCGTTTGGAATGTCTCGATTGTACGTCGAGACAAATTTAAATTATTTCGAGCGCGATCAATTTTAATAATTGCGACCGATTTCTCATAACGATTTTAACAATCGGACTTTTAAAACAAATTAATGACGAAAAAAAAATAAAAATAACATCGCACTCAATTAAATAATTTTGGTGCATATGTTACACTTCTACCATATTGAAGATATAAAGCCCTGAACAAACATCAGCACCGCAGCAACATCGACATGTATGCATAAAATGAATTATAACCCTATCAACTTGTCTAAGCCTTAAAATGATGATGATGATAAATAATAAATAAACAAAATCTAATCCACTAATTTTAGGTAAACCATGCAATCTATTTTAATAATTTCCTACGATTGAAAGGCCAGCTTGGGAATGCTATTTGGATGGTTAGTTGTAATTTTTAGAGGTTATATAACAGAGTCATATATTTGAAAACGATATTTCTTCGTCATTATGCTCAGTTCGGGTCATAATTGTTACAACATTCTAACGATAAAATTTACCAAACGTAATAAACAGCATTTATAACTCACCGCACTTTTGAAAGCTACCTTCGAAATTCATATAACATTCTAGTTGAATAGCATTATTTACAAAATACTTAGTTGCTTTTGTCCAACTTATTCTTTCATCACCAGGACAAAAGTAGATTTAGATACTTCAATCTCAAACTGTTCCGAAGGGGATAAGTAGAGAAGCACGCTTGCCTATATTGTCATTCATTAGGAAATAAAACTCAATTACAATCACTAAAATTACAAGTTTTTCTAGAAAACGAACGATTTTGATAGAAGATTATCTTAAAACAAAGGAGTAATTATTAACGAAATAATGCTTCTTTATCACTATGCTAATTTAAGTAATATTTATTATTACAATATTTTGACTATAAAATTTAACAAATGGTCTCCAAGGGGTTTTTTGTTCTTTTTTTTTTTAAAGGAAAGGGGGGGTGGGCAAGCTCAAATCAATTTTTACCCCCCTCCCCACCCCCAAGGCTCGAACCTAAGTCCACACAAGTGAGGGGCGACAGATTGCACTACCAACCAACTCGGCTACGCCCTTGGGGGCTCCAAGGGGTTTAGTCAAATGGTTTTCAATCATGTTGAGTCTATTATTTATATAGTAGGCATTTATGGCAAGTCTAGTTAAATTGAAATTTTATTTATTGCATATCTTGTAATAGGGAATAATTTATCAATTCCCTAATTTAGTGAGATTTCAATTTATTAGGGATATTTGTTTCCCATTTTAATTAAATATTTAATTTAGGAAGTCAATTAATGATGGGATTCTATAATTGGCGCATAAGGTCTATTTAGAGTAAGAAGTTAGTTCAAACAGGAAGATATTAAATGCTCTAGATATTTCTTGGGAGACAAGTAAGGCAAGAAGATCAAATTTATTGCTATTTAGATTCACAGAAATTACAAGAGGAAAGAAACTCTTATTTGGACAAAATCCAAGTCTTTTAAGACTTGTAATTTTTGTGAAGCCCTAGTGCTTATATAAAGAAAGGTATTTCACAATTGAAGGGTGCAACATAGGGAATAAAGTAGAGAAGCAAAATTCAACCTCCTCCTTAGAGAATCCGAATTTGGCGCATAATATTGTGTTGATTTCTTTTTATTCTAAGTCTTATTATGAGATTATTTCTTTTCATCTCTATGGAGAGTCTATGTGGATCTTGGATCACTAAACATTGAAGAATTAAAGAATTGCTATTGATTACTTTGCGAAGTGCCTTGAGGATCGTGGATCAAGAGGGGTAGCGGTTATTCAAGAGAAGCAGATTTAGTCTAAGGTTGAGTAAAATGTACGGTAATAAATTATAAGTGAGAGTCTTAAGTTTGATAAATCTATAGGTTGTAACTTCTCAACTTAGTGAATTACTTTTCATCTAGGCCTGGCCTCGTGGACGTAGGATTGATTAATCCGAACCACGTAAAAATCTTCGTGTCATTTAATTTCTGCAATTTATTTTGCTTTGGAAAATTAATATTTTTTATGTGGATGAATAGTACTCATGAACAATAATTATGAACAATTTCGGTGAACAGTAATGGTGAATAGTATTTTCAAAAATTAGTTAAGTTGTTAATACTAAAGTTTTAACTACCTACATCTATTTGTAATAGATCTAAATTTCTTTTAATTGGTATCAGAGCAGGACACTAACCGTTTGTTTGGTGAGACTCTTGAAACCAAGATCTATTTTGTAAGTATGAGTTTGCAAAGAGAGGGAAGCTCTTTGGCTTGTCCACCTGTGCTAGATGGGACAAATTATGCTTATTGGAAACAAAGAATGGAGATTTATCTAACAGTTACTGATGAAAGAGTTTGGCAATGAATACTCACGGGATATACTTCACCTATCAAAATTGATGAAGATGGAGTAGAATTTCTAAAGCTAGTTAAAGAATGGACTAATGACGAACTTGATGCATCTGAATATAATGCCAAAGGACTTAATGTCATTGTCAATGGAGCTGATGTGTTTCAACACCAACTAATTTCTACATGCAGGACATCTAAAGTTGCTTGGGATAAACTCCAAAGTACTTTTGAAGGCAACAATACTGTAAAACATTCTCAACTTCAAAAACTTACATCTGATTTTGAGAACTTGAAAATGCATGAACATCAAACCATATTTGAATTTAATTCTAGAATCCTTACTATGGTTAATGATTTTTTTTGCTCTTGAACCTATTTTTAAGGAGGAAATTTATAGAAAAATCTTAAGATCTGTCAATTCTAGATACCATCTTAAAATTTTAGCCATTGAAGAATATGCTAATATGTCTACCATGACTAGGTGTTCACTTATATGAAAATTGATGGTTTATAAGACTAACTACTTGACTTTGAATTGTAAGAAAAATATTACTTTTCAAGTTGAAACATAGGTTCTCACCACCAAACCAAGTGAGGATGATAATCCATATCTATATGTGGATAATTCTCTTGCACTTATTGCAAAGAATTTCAAGAAGATGTTGAAAAAGAAAAACTTTAACAAACCAAAGAAGACTTCTACATCAGTGGCTCCAATGGTTTAAAAAGGTTTGTCTAATCCTAATCATAAATTGTTTGATCTTAACAAGAATGAGGGCATTTGATGCAGAGAATGTTGAGGCGTAGGGCACATACAAGCACAATGTGTTAACACTCTCATGAAAAAGAAAACAATGTAATCCACTTAGACTGATGATGATTCAAATGATAGTATTGATAAAGAGGACCTTGTTGGAGGGCTTGTTGTCCATGATGAAGTGTCAAAACATAGTAATGGCAATATACACGAATCAAACATTAAAGGTGCATCTACATCTAAAGCCTTCTACAAAACTTCTTATAAGGAAGACATTGGCTCCCGTCTTGACATACCTATGCAGCATGATGACAAGAATAATGATGCAGATAGCGATGTTAGTGACATTGACATAAATGACAAGAAAGCTTTTCATGAAAGCTACAAGATGATGTTCGCTAAATAGGAAGAAGTCTACAATGAGAATATGACCTTGATGATGACTCAAGTATCAAATCTTTTGGATGATAAAGTAAAACTTGGGAGTGAGTTAGTTCATTACAAGTCTTAACTTGCTAACAAAAATAACCAATTGCTTGCAGTGACCATAGAATTAGAGAATACTAAAAAAATTACTCAAAATGATAAATTCGAGAACTTAAAAGTTAAATCATATCTTGTCAATTGGAAAATCTAGCTCAGATCATCATGGTCTTAGATATCAAGATGATAAAGACTCAAATTCTCAAGGTGTGTTTATTAAAGCTTCATCACAAATAGCTTTTCCATCAACAATTAAAATTTCATATCATAAAAAAGGTAAAGCTATTATTCATTCTTCACCATTTCATCAAGGTAAGAACAACATGTTTATTCCCACTTGTCATTTTTTCCATGCTACAGGACATATAAGACCTAATTACTTTAAGTTCATAAAATATATGAAAAAGGCTATGTTCTTTATTTATTCTTATAGAAAACCTAAGATGACATCTAGACCTAAGATTGAGATAAATCGAAATAAACCTAGAACCTCTTGAATAAGGAAGACTGATTATAAAGTTTATGTTTCCTTTATTTCCTTAAGAATTTGTACTACTTACTTTTGGCACTTTGATAATGGTTGTTCTACATATATGACAGCAGGTGATAGGAGTGCCTTGATCAATTATCAAAAAGTTGATCGAGAAAATATGACTTTTACTGATGGCGTGAAAAGCCGTATACTTAGAAAGGGAATGCTAAATATGGAAGGTTTTTCAAAAGTTGACAATGTTCTACATGTAGAGCATTTTAAAGCAAATTTGCTCAACATTAGTAAAATTTGTGACTAGAACCTAGTTATCAACTTCGATAGGAACAAATTTCATGTTCCTAATCTTGATGGGAATTGCATTTTAGAAGGACATTGATCATCCGATCATTGTTATAAGTTAACTAATTTAATTATTTTCCATAAGCCCACTCTTAATGACGCAGAATTGTGGCATCAAAAGTTTGGTCATTTGAACTATAGGTAAAATTGTGAAAATATGTGCTATCAAAGGAGTTCTAATGCTTGAAAAGAAACAACCTAGAATATATGGTTTATGTCAATTTGGCCAACAACAAAGGGCTTCACATAAAGCCATTAGGATAGAGCAACATCTAAGGTACTAAAGTTACTTCATATGGATCGTATGAGACCAATGTAAGTTGAGAGTTTAGCTAAAAAAGGTATGTACTTGTGTGTAGATGATTTCTCTAGGTATACATGGATTGACTCTATTAGAAAGAAATCAAATACATTTGATATATTTAAAAACTTTGTGAAAAGATTAAAAAATGAACAAAATTGCAATATTGTAAGAATTAAGAGTGATCATGACAAAGAATCTGAAAACTCTAGTTTTGAGGAATATTGTAGTTTACATAGAATTTCACATGAGTTATCATCACTTATTAATCTAGAATAAAATGGTGTTGTAGAAAGAAAAAATAGGACCTTATAGGAAATGGCTCGAGTTATGTTAAACTCGAAGAAGCTTTCAAAACAGTTATGGGCTGAAGCACTTAAAGCTGGTTGTTACACCATTAATTATGTTTATCTCCGTTTAGGTACTAAGAAAACTCCCTATGAATTATAGAAAGGTAAAAAACCTAATTTAACGTACTTTCATATTTTTGCGAGTATATTCTTTATACTAAATGATCATGAGCATCTTGGTAAATTTGATTCAAAAAATGATTATGGGTTTTTCTTGGTTATTTTAGCAACAGCTAAGCATTTCATATTATAATATGAGAACTCATAGTATTATTAAATTTGCAAAATGGTTATTAATGATTATCAAGAGTTTGTAGATTACTCAGTTGAGGAAGAAATAACAAATTTTTTAGAAACACCAAAAGGAGCTACTGTCACTCCTGCAGATCGAGTCATTGAGAAAGGGCCATCTAGTGAACCTTCTTTAAAAGAAAAAGAAGTAGTTGAAGAAGACATCTTGAAGGAAACTCCAGAAAATGTAAAAAAGAAAGTTTCAAAGCTCTAGGCAACCATGGACCTACAAAACCAAATCAGAAAGGAACCATCATCAAGAGTTAAGAAAAATCACCAATCTTACCTTATTTTAGGTAATCTTGATGAGTGAATGGTCACAAGGAAAAGGTATGCCAATATGGTAAGATTTACTTGCTTTATATCTTTAATTGAGCTTAAGAATGTTAAGGAAGCTTTAGTTGATGAGTTTTGGGTTAAAGCTATGCAAGAAGATATAAAACAATTTGAATGAAATGATGTATGGATGCTAGTACCTAGACATAGTCACACTAATATTATAGGAACCAAATGGATTTTTAAGAACAAAAATGATGAATTTGGTAACACAGTGAGAAATAAAGCTAAGTTGATTGCACAAGGATACACACAAATTAAAGGTGTTGATTTTGATGAAACCTTTATACCCGTTGCTATACTAGAATCCATTCGATTGGTTCTTGCAGTTGTTTGTCTAATAGGCTTTAAATTATTTCAAATGGATGTCAAGAGTGCCTTTTTTAATACATCTTAAATGAAGAAACCTATGTTGAACAGTCCAAAGGTTTTGAAGACCCTCATTTCCCAAACCATGTTTTTAAATTGAAAAAGGTTTTGTATGGTTTCAAGAAAGCTCATCGAGCTTGGTATGAAAGGTTGACCAAATTTTTGCTTGAAAATGGCTTTAAGCAAAGGGAAGTAGATATAACTCTATATATTAAGCAACTTAATCTAGGAATTTTAGTTGTTCAAATCTATGTTGATGATATAGTGTTTGGTTTTACTTTTTCTAATCATGCGCAAGATTTTGTGAATCAAATGAAAAAGAAATTTGAGATAAGCATGGTGAGAAAATTGACTTTTAGGTTTGCAAGTGAAATAAATGGAGAATGGAATTTTCGTTAATCAAAGTAAGTATGCCAAGAATTTAGTTAAGAGGTTTGACTTAGATTTTGCAAAACACATAAGAACTCCTATGGGATCTAATCCAAGTTGACAATTGATGATAGTGGTTCCAGTATTGATCTTAGTCTTTATAGAAGTATGATTAACAGCTTACTTTATTTGACTACAAGTAGACCTGACATATGTTTCACTGTTAGTGTATGTGCTAGACACCAAGCAAATCCAACGGAGTCACACTTAGTTGCTGTTAAACGAATCATTCATTTTGTTAGTTGGATATTTAATGATGGTATTTGGTACACCAATGACACTAATTCAAGTCTTATAGGGTGTAGTGATGCAGATTAAGCTGGCAATGCTGATGATAAGAAAAAGTACCACTAGAGGATGTTTTTATCTTGGAAACAACTTAGTGTTGTGGCATATCAAGACACAGAATTCAATTTCTCTCTCCACAGCTGAAGTTGAATTTATTGCAGCTAGAAGTTGTTACACCCAACTACTTTGGATGAAACAAATGCTTGCAGATTATGGTATGTTTCAAGATACTTTGACTGTGTTTTGTGATAACACGAATGCTATCAATATTTCTAAAAATCTTATTCAACATTTTAGGACTAAGCATATTAATATCTGTCATCATTTTATTAGAGATTTAGTGGAGAACAAGACTGTGTAAATAGAATACATTGATATAGCAAAACAACTTGTGGATATCTTCATAAAAGGTTTGGATTTCAAACAATTCGATTATTTAAGGAAAGCTTTAGGTGTGTGTTCTATGTGATTCAAAATGTTTTTGCATTTAGGTTTAGGTCATGCATTTGTGCATTAGGTATAGGACATGCATTTAAACGTTTTTAATTTTAAGTATTTGTTTTTCGTGTTTCATTTTTTTTAAAAAATAGTCTTTGACTAATAAATGACGAGCATTCTTTCATGTTTTTAGAAGATTTAAAAAAGTGAAGCTATCCTTGAATAATCTGAGTCTGCGTATCACAAATATGATAAAAGAGAAACTACTATGAGAAGAAGGCTACCTTAAAAGGTAGAGTGAAAGCTCCTAACCATAGATCTTTTGTCAAAAAGCAAATGCTAAGTTTTTTAAAAAAAATAGAAAAAATATATGTCTGTTACAATTGAAATGGTCAGAATTAGAGATCAAGATGATAAGGTTAGTTTGACCAACTCTATATTTTATATTTAAGACTTTGACAATGAATATTGAATAGAAACTCGTTTATATTAAATTTTTTAAACATTCAAAAGATAATGAATAAAATCATTTTGAAACCTTTGTTTGAGGTGCGAGTTAGACATTTGCCTTAACTTTTAATTTTGTGAAAAGATAATCCATCATTCCTTGATAATTCATTACAATACAAATGTTTATAATTTATTAAACTAGGACGACCGTTTGTCTAATCATAAAGGGGAAAAAAATCTTATTTATTTGTTTGCTTTGATTGCACAATTGGTTATAATTTTGTTCGAAAACAAACCGCGAGGAGCCACGTGCCCAAAATAGAAATGTTACTTGATTTTTGGATTGAAGCTATTATTAATATTTAATGGTAAAAAGGACCCACACCTTAAGATTTGGGAAAATGGTTATGAAGTCTGGCAAGATTTTAACAAAAGACATCAAGACCCGCTTTTACTTATAATAACCTTTGATCTATTTACTCAAAATTTTAACTCCAATGTTTTATAATAAATATAAATATAATATTAAAATAAATGTAAGAATACATACATTTTAAATAACTTCAATATTTAGCCAATGGGCTTGTAACCCATTAACATTAGTTCTTGAGCGCATGGGTTAGAGTTCCAGCAATGGCTAGGACTCAACTTCCCTCTTAGTAGGGGTTTACTTCTCTCTCCGATTTTAGAATAGAATATATCTCCCTTCAGTATTAAGTGAGGGTCGACTTTTGGACAGTGCCACAATAGAATTATTAAGAAGGGTCTCGATCGATCTCTGATTTTAAATATCAGTAAAACTTTGATCGTAATATATTAATATATCAAAAAAAATAACTTCAATATTTAATAAAATATTTTAATACTTTAAAATATTATATTTTATTAAACTAAATTTTTTAATAAACAAAAACATAATATTAAAATAAATATACAAAAATTTAAATTATCTTCAATATTATATAAAATAATTGTAATATTATTAAACATGAGATATATTTTATTCATTGTAAAATCTATTTAGCCTGTAGACTTATTTAAAATTTTTATTAATAAATAATATATATATATTATTAAAATAAATATAATAATTTACATTTTAAAAATTATATATTAAAAAATTCTAATATTATTAGTCTATAGATAAATTAAACAATTTAAATTATATTTTTATTTATTAAAAATTAAAGTGAATTTTTTATTTACTATCTACAAAGAGTATTATGATAAAAAAGGGTTTTAGTGTCCCTTATTGAAAATTTAGAAGTCTAAATGATTATTTCCCCAAAACTTAGAAGTGTAGGTGTCACTTCCCTATTTAATATGAAACTAATCAACAAACAAAGAGTAAAAGTGAATTATATAAACTAGCTATAGTATGAATATTTGAAAACAAGGTAATAATATAAAATTAATGTTTTGTATGCAAAAATACATAAAGATTGGAGTAGTCACAAATAATCCCGCTATCCTCAAAGGAAAAGTAGAAAATTAGAAAATCAATTGGATGGATGTACTTTGCATAAAGAGACTTTATTCTTATAACACTAGCTTCTATCACATGTGTAAGTATGTATGGAACCATTAGTTCTTAGTCACTTTTCCGATGTGAGATTTGACTTTTCGATTCATTTTTTTTAAATCAATGGGCGCTCTTTAAGATCCAATTTCTGAATTCACTGATACAACAGTTTGAGCTTTTTATGATTCATTACAAAGAGCTTACGGAGGAGATTGCAAATCATTTAACCGTTTTATGATTCATTTCAAACACTTGAGACGTAACAAATTTTTATCTGAATTTTCTACGTACATACATATACATTTGATTATCCTGATCTAAATTTTTAACGGAACAGTGAATGACATTTTCTGATTCGTTAAGATTATCGGTGAAAAGACGGTGTCCAAAAGTCCTAATATTTAGTTGTACAGTTGATTGTAGTTTCGCTGTATAGAAAAGAATGTCGTTTGGTCAACCTTCAGTCAAAATTGTAGCCAACAAAAAAGATCTTATATAGAATGTGATCAAATGACGCGACAGAGATCTGGATTTTTCAGCACAATATCGTATACCTAACCAAAAGGATTTGTACGTAGATATGCTTTTGACCTATTTGCGGTTTATATTGATGAAACACATTCAACTGACCACAGCAACTTTCGAAAATTTTGAATGCATAAAGGATAAGATGTGCATCGAACCACAAAAACTAATTAATGAGGCACAAAATCTTTATCATAAAGCGTGGAATCTTCTTTCGTGTAGAATTCAAATACAATGAGAGGACAATCTGATAAATTAATTGCAGATGAAAAAATGGGAATAAGCGAGATGACATTTGGGTATTAACATCCAGTAGGAAATGGAAGTCAATTACGTGGAAGTCTGTTTTTGAAAAGGGAAGCTACAAATGCTAAAAGATTGACTGTTAAATTAAACTAGAGATATTTAATTAACAAGATCTAATTTAGTGAAACCTATGTCAATTAGATGTCTTATGACATATGGCCAGAAAGTTATATATTAATATCATTTTTAGTTCTCCTTTTTTGTATTATAAACTCACGCACACTTTAACGTTTGAACCCAAGATTTGAGCGTTAGGAAGACTATTCCTTACCACAGGAACTTCATTAATGTTAAATTTTCTTTTATTGGAATAGTATTGAATAAAGAATTATTTAGAGATTATTGTTTTAGCCATTTGCCCTTTTTTGGAATAGATTAAAAGATAATGAATCATTCCTCAATATAACGATTCACTACAATATAATTGCTTATATATTTACAATGATATATAATCGTTATTATGATGTATGTGGAGTTAGCAGATGTGAGAGGTTGATGAACTAACAAGACATAAATTTCTTACCAAGTGCCAACCCAAGCTTAATTTATTTATATTTTAGTATTTTGGTCATACCTACCCAATCTTGCAACGCACTGTTGTGCACTTCCCCACACCTATAAAAGCCTCGTAACACATGAAAATCAATGCACAAACATACATGATCCCTTTTCTTTTGATTCTTGTCGCTACAACACAATATATCTTTCTCTCTCCCATCCGTTATGCTACCACTTTTGCTGATCACTTTATCGTCAATAAGCAAAATCGATTTGGTCGATGCTCGCCATCTTTTGGAGGCAAAAGTTCCAGAAATACCCAAGCCTGGGTCTCCTAAGTTTGAATTGCCACGGTTAACTGCCACAAATTCAAAAACCTGAGTTGTCTGAGGTTCCAAATCCTGAACTACGGAAGAAGCCTGAATTATCTAATATTCTACAGCCTAAACTACCAAAAAAGCCTAAAGCACCTGAGATTCCAATGCCTAAGCTATCAAAAAAGCCTAAATTGGCAGAGATTCCGAAACTTGAGGTGTCAAAAGAACTTCAAGTGCCTAAACTTACAAAACCTGAGTTGCCCAAAGTGCCTGAATTACCTGTAATTCCAAAACCTGAATTGCCTTCTTTCCCTCATCTACCCTAGCTTCCTAAGCCCATATTTCCCTCCATCCGGAGTCTTCCCCAACTCACTCAACCGCCAATCCAAAAATTTCATCGTCTTCAAATGCTTTCATGAGCTTCATCTGGTTCCCCGTAGAAATATATTAATAACTTATATTTGTGGGTTCTTGTTTTGAGACTTTCCTATTTGTCTGGTTGCCTTTTAATTTGAGGATTTTTTTTCATTATTACTTTTAACTCTGGGAGACGACTCGTGATAAGCTGGGCTCCGTGGGAGTACTGTACTTGTTGTATTCATTTTTATATAATATATGGATTGATATATACTATATTTTGTGTTTAATTATTAATTTGATTTGAGGCTTTTGATACACACACACACACACACACACATATTATGTTGCTTCATCACGTATATTACATTTAATCTTCATTTTGATGTCAGTTGAAAATATATAGCAAAATAAAAGATACATTGATTTCATATCTTTGCATGGTTCAACGTTCCACCATATTGAAGATAGAGAGCCCTAAACAAACATCAGCAGCGCAACAACATTGATATATATACGTAAAATGAACTATAACCCTGTCACCTTTTTAGGTTTTAAAATCGTGATGATGATGATGATGATAAATAATAAATATACAAAGTCTAATCCACTGATTTTAGTTAAACCATACAATCTATTTTAATAATTTCCTATGATAGAAAGGCCAACTTGGGAATGCTATTAGGATGGTAAATAGTAAATTTCAGAGGTTATAAAACAGAGCATTTGTTTGAAAATGATATTTCCTTATCATTATGCTCAGTTCCTTCATAATTGTTACAACATTTTAACCATAACATTTACCAAACGCAAATAAACTATATTTAAAATCACCACAATTTTAAAAACTACTTTTGAAACTCATATAACATTCTAGTTCAATAACATTATTTACCAAATACGTAGTTGATTTTTGTCCAACTTATTCTTTCATCACCGGGACAAAAGTAGATTTACAGAATACATGAATCTCAAAATGTTCCGAACGGGATAAGTAGAGAAGACACGTGCATATATTGACATTCATCAGGAAATAAAAATCAATTACAATCACTAATTTACAAGTTTCTCTAGAAAGAGAAGATGTTCGTAGAAGATTGAATAATAAAATAGTAGTAATAATTAACAAAATTCAGTATATGTTTGGAAATAATGCTTCTTAATCATTATGCTGATTTAAGTAATATTCATTATTACAATATTTTAACTATAAAATTTAGCAAAGAGTCTCAAAAGGTTTAATCGAGTGGTTTTCAAGTAATTTTATTTAGCTAGCTTCTTGAGTTTGAATCTTAAGAGAGATAAGGGGTTAAAAATTATTTTAAGCTTTAATCTCTTCCCATACATTTTAAAAGTACAAAAAAAAAAATAGTGAAATTGTAAGTCAACTAGATCTCATATGACATATATGTGCAAAAAGTTGCTCATATTAAATTTTTTAAACATTAGAAAAATACTGAATAAAATCATTTGGAGACCTTTGTTTTGGTGCTTGTTTAGCCATATGCCTTAACTTTTAATTATATGAAAAGATAATCCATCGTTCCTAGATAATTCATTACAATACAAATGTTTATAATATATTTGATTATACATAACAATAATCGTTATGATGTACGTGGAATTAGCATAGTGAGAGGCTGATGAACTAACAAGACGTTTAGTTCTTAAGTACGAACTCAATCTTTAATTTATTAATTTATTTATATATTGGTCATAGCTACCCAAGCTTGAAACTCCGTATTCTACACTTCCCACATCTATAAAATCCTTATAACACATGAAAATCAATGCAAAAGCGCACTTGGATTGCTTTTGACTTTTAAGAGGTTTAAAGTGTTTTTTAAAAATTAAAAGTTAATTTTAGTGTTTAGCAATTTTTTTTTAAAATTACTTTTGTTAAAATCACTGCATACTATAGTAGATTTTGAAAAACAAAGAAGGAGTAACTTTTCGAAATCTAATTTCAAAACCACTTTTATATTTAGTACAATTTCATAAATATTCTCTTATATATATTCCAAATCCAAAATTATTTTTATTAATTAGGAAATAAAATAATTTATTTTTAGATATTATTATCATTAAACAAAATAAAAATAAAATTAATAATATAAAATATTTATTTTAGTTATCAATTATTATATGTACACAACTACAAATTTTTATAGACGTGTTTATAAATGTGTAAAAAAAATTATTCAATATTATGTCTAATCAATCATTTATATTATTACAATAGTTTAGCAATAAAATTTACCAAATGTATACAATTACTTTTAAAACTCATAACATTTTTAAAAATAAATTTTACCAAATGTTTAATTAATACTTTTTACAGTTGATTATTTCTATAACATAATAATAATTATTTGAAAAATTATAACTAGAGCAGGCAAAATTTAACACGACCCGATTACCCGACAGGAACACGACATGAATAAATGGATATGAGTCGTCGAATTTTACACTATTATTAAATAGGCCGAGTCCGAGTTGACACAATTTTTTTCCGTGTCGGGTTAGGGTTAAAGTTCTTGACCCATTTACCCGATCAAATACACGATTATATTTTTTATTTTAAAATAATTTGTAGGTCATCAAAACTCAAATATTAAGGATAATTTTCTCTTTTATTTTTATTTTTTGAAAGGATGAATATAAATACAATGTTTTATTTATAAAATTTTATATACATTTAAAGCTTCAATAGTATAATGTGTAAAATATTGGTCGATATGTATATTTTATAATATCGATATATAATATTATTTATATATATTATATATA
The DNA here is from genome assembly GCA_030449905.1 of Luvunga scandens. Classification (NCBI taxonomy): domain Eukaryota; kingdom Viridiplantae; phylum Streptophyta; class Magnoliopsida; order Sapindales; family Rutaceae; genus Luvunga; species Luvunga scandens. Next base: position 414,977 of record JASUUG010000209.1, read on the forward strand.
ATTAAAACTTCAATAGTGTAAATGTGTAATAGTTTGGTACATATGTATATTTTATAATATTGATGAAATATGTACGTGTGTATGAATAACAACATATAAATGTTTGATGCAAATTTTATTTAATATATAGTTATTAAGCGGGTTATTGGGTAACCTGATTATTTTTCCGTGTCAGGTTTGGGTCTCAATATTTGGCATGATTATTAAATGGGTCGGGTTTGGATTCATCTAAATTTGACACGACATGAACACAACCCGATGACCCGTTTTGCCATCCTTTTCTATTGATTGTTATTACAACTAAATATATCTTTCATCTCTCTTAAAGCCTTATTTTCCAACCGTTATCAACCATGGCATCTCTTTCTTGTGCATGCATGTCTCTTTGGTATCAGAAAAAGGGGAAGGCAGGTCAAATTATTTCAGTTTATTTGGAAAATATTTAATTTTATCTACGAGTCATTCCGGTTATCATCCCAGCATATTGAACCAATTATAGCGGGTAAGACTGTTGGTCAGTAACCGAGTAGGTAGGAAATTAAAAAAAATAATTTTAATAATGAACTCCTTTATTTATATCAGTGTCTACCTTCAATTATTGTACTGGAGATGGAATCGCGAACAAAGAAGAATTAACTTCTAAGTAGAACATGACAAAAGTTGCGACAATATTTTGGCTTTAAGCAATTGGGATACATGGTGAATTCTAAAAATTTCAACAAACAAAATTAACAAAGATTGTAGATTAAATTTCTTAAAAGCTGATAATATCATCAAAACTTAAGAGAGCTGTTGGGATAAAAAGTGAATTTCATAAAGAAAATAGAAGTGTGAGAGAATTGGTTGAATTTTATTGAAACTGAAACAATGAATTTATACAAGACAATTCGTGAGATTAAAAGAGCAAGTGGCCTAAACTTAAGCTATTACTGTCCTAACTAACGGCCAAAACAATAGCCGCTAATACATGACAATTATGTACAACTAGTATAAAAGGAAAATTTATTAAAGAATTGTAATCAATGAAGATATTTTATGGAGATAATCAAGACGTTGCAAATCTCTTTGATAGTGCTCTGCCTTCCGCTAAATTAATCTCCAAGATTTTTCCCGATGATTGAGTTCTTTCGTTATCATCCTCCCTCAAGCTGGAGGGTGGAATGCAGTGAACTCTCAACTTGTACCAAAACTCAAGGAAAGATTGCTTTGGTAGTGGTTTTGTACATACATCAGCAATTTGGTAGTGGTTGCTTTGCATCCTAGTGCGACTTTTTCTCGAACAAAATGGTAATCAATTTCAATATGTTTGGACCGAGCATGAAACACAGGATTGATAGTCATATGTAGTGCACTGAGGTTATCACAAAATAATTGTGGTGGTTGACGGAGGGGAATGTCAATGTCACGTAGGAGGAAAGTAAGCCATGTTATTTCTGCCGTAGTTGAAGCAAGAGATTGATATTATGCTTTAGTTCTTGACTTGGAAATTATTGGCTGCTCCTTTGAGAACCAAGAAATACAATTAGCTCCTAAGTCTCCTGTTGTGCTTCCTCGAGTTACTTTACAGCCACCCCAATCTGCATCGCAAAAACCATTTTAAGTTAGAGAGCTTTGAGAGATAAAGCGAAGTCTATAGTCCGTTGTTCCCTTGAGGTGTCTAAGTATCCTCTTTACTGCTCTCAAATCGCCTATTGTGGGGCTTCGAAATTTTTGACAGACTTTGTTCACAGCTTGAGCAATATCTGGTCTGCTGAAAGTTAAATATTGAAGTGCCCCAACTAGTTGGCTATACTCGGTAGGATTGGTGTGCTTCTTGTCTCCAGGTTTGTGCCGATCTTTTATGGCCATTCGAGTTTTAAAGTGAGAGCAGCTAAGCATTTTGGCACGGTGCAACAAGTCCTTTGTATATTTTGATTGAGCAATAAATATTCCTCCAAAGATATATTTTATTTCTAAGCTGAGGAAGTAGTGGAGTTTCCCAAGATCTTTTAGCACAAATTAGATGCTGAGCTTATGAATTAGATTATCGATGAAGTCATTGTTGTTTCCTGTTATTACTACGTCATCTACATAAACCAACATAAGAACAGTTATTATGTTAGTTCTATAAATAAAAAGAGAAGCATCAGCTTTGCTACAAATAAAACCAATATGAAGAAGAAATTGAGATAAATGGTCAAACCAGGCCCTAGGTGCTTGCTTGAGGCCATAGAGAGAGTGTTGTAATTTGCAAACATGGTCAAGTTGTTCAGGACTTTTGAATCCCGACGGTTGTTCCATGTAGACTGTTTCCTTGAGAAAACCATGCAGAAACGTGTACTTTACATCCAATTGTCTCATTGTCCAGTTTGAAGTGACGATAATTATAAGGATTAATAGTATTGTTGTTGGCTTCACCACAGGGTTGAAAGTTTCTTCAAAGTCCAATTCTTCAACTTGAGAAAATTCTTGAGCTACCAAGTGAGCTTTGTAGCGGTGCACAATTCCTTCTTTTTTGAACTTGTTCTAAAGATCTATTTTGATCTTACAACATTCACATCCTTTGGTCGAGGAACGAGAGACCATGTTTGGTTTGTGTTCAAGGCATGAATTTCTTCCTCCATCGCTTTAAACCAGCATGGAATTTTGAGTGCTAATTTGTAAGTTTTTGGTTTAGTTGATGAACTGGCTTGTTGTGTGATCAGCGCCATATCACTAGCCAAAGGCTGGATTCTGTTTCAATTTATGCCTTATAATCATGTTGTGTGTTGACTGAGGCTTCTGCTTGGTTTATATTTGAAGCAATTTTTGCACCTGAAATATTTTGAAAAGTGTCAGTGTTGTTAGGAATAACTAATTCAATGAATAAGTTTTCTCCTAATCCATTAGGATCATGAACATGAAAGTGCTGTGGTGAATCAGGCACATCTATTTCATCAGTGTCTGATGGTTCTGCACTTTGATCATGTATGAGTTGTTCCTGTGGCTGGCAACTATTTTGTGATATTGGTGGAGAATTTGAGATTGTTTCGTCAATATTATAAGGCAGTTCAACAGAAGTATTAGTGTCCTGGTTTGTTGAAGCATCTAATGCTTCACAGCAAGTATCACGGCATGGTGGATGATGTGACATTGTTGTATTTCCCTTGAATGATTAAGGATTTGTCTCCTTTGTTTGCTTGCTCCACTACGACATATCTGGGAATTTTGTCATTTCTGGAGCAGTGGGCTGCAAAACATCATCTTTATTAATATTTTTGTTGAAAGGAAAACATAATTCATCAAAAACAACATGCCTGGATATGTAGACTTTACTAGAAATGGGATCAAGACACCGATACCCCCTGTAATTCGAACTATACCCAATGAAGATACATGGGTATGTCTTTTTGGAGAATTTATTCTTACCATATTTTGTGAGGTATGAAAAGCATCGACAACTGAAACTTCTTAAGAAATTATAATTGGGTTGCCTTTTATACAACTTGAAAAATGGCCTGCCCATTTTCAGAGTTAAGGAGATGTTGTTAGGAAGGCGTCAACCCAAAGTGTAAGAGGCAGATTTGCTTGAAATAGCAAGGTTAGACCTGTCTGCACCAAGTGCCTATGTTTCCTTTCGGCAATCTGTTTTGCTCAGGCGTATGTGGGCAAGAAAACTAGGGGAGAATTCCGCATTTTTGTAAATGATTTTTCAAATTTGTTGATTGGAATTCTTCTCCTGCATCGTTTTGGAAAACTTTAATTATTCTGTCAAATTGGTTCTCTGCAAGATTTTGAAACTTAAGGAAACAATCAAGGAAGTTAGATTTATATTTTAATGGGTACATCCATGTGAAACATGAATAATCATCAATGAAAATTACATAAAATATAAATCCTTGATTTGATAGAATAGGAGCAGGACCCTATAAGTCACAGTGTACCTTTCTAAGAGGAAATTCGGCAATTTTATTGGAAGATTTAAGGGGAAGTTTGCAACTCTTTCCCATTTGACAACTGATACAGATGGACTAAAATTTTATCCAACTGGAACATCTATGAGGCGTTTCTCTTGGAGATATTTCGGAAACTTTAAATGCGGATGGCCCATCCGTTAATGCGAAATGCTAAAGGGTACTTTATTGCTTGCAATTGCGAGAATGCTTGCTTTATAGAGCCATCAAGAGCGTATAGCCCTCCCTTTTTATGTCCTTTAACCAAAATCCTGCCTTGTTGATCCTTCATCACAAAACGTTTCTATGAGAACTCAATAATACAAGAATTATCATTAGTATGCTGTCCTATAGATAAGAGAATTTTTCTTAATATCAGGTGCTACAAGCACGTCTTTAAGGTTTAAGTTACCATTGTTCGTTTTAATATTTGTTTCACCAACATGAGTAATTTTCAAGCTTTCTCAATTGCCTACATATAAGGATTGATTACCCTTATATGGTGTAATTTTTGTTATGTTACCTGAGTCGTTGGTGATGTGTGCAGTAGCTCCTGAATTAGCATAAAAATTGGGGTCATTGTCTTTGTCCTCCATTTGCATGGCAGCAAGTGCACGAGGAACATCTTCAGAGGTGTATACATAATTGAATCTGTTTCATCATTCAAGAGTGGTATGGTTAGCCTCAAAGCAAATTTGACAAATTATTTTATCACTATCTGTTGTTGTTTGGAGGTTTGTCCACTTTGATCGCCTTTGATTTCATTGTTATTAGTTGCTTTTTGATTTTTATTGTGCACTCCATTGCTTCAGAATGTCCAGCTGGTGCAAAACCTCGACCTCCAGAGTTGAACCTGCCACCATTGCCTCTCCCTCTACCACGTTGGCTTAAAAGGCTTGTTGAATTAAGAAGGCCTGGTCATAATTTACTAGCTGTTTCCTATCATCCCTTTCATTGAGGAGCATTTTTTCATGGCCTTTGCAAAGCGAGAACAAATTGGTTAAATGAAGGATAAGGAGGTTTTGCAAGCATTGATTCTCTGAAATCGTTACACTCCATTCCGAGACCCCTTGCCAATTGAAAGACCTTATCCACGTCATCCAATGGTTTGTTTGCTGTAGCTAGACTATCACAGATCGCTTTGAATTTCCTAACATACTCATTTATTATGAGTGATCCCTTTTTCAAGGATTGCAGTTGATTCGTTAAGTGAACCACTTTTTCTCTTGTCGTGGGTAGCAATTACTCTTTAAGAGAGCTCTACACCTCATAGGCAGATGCTGCTCCAATGACCATTCCAAGCACTTCTTCGGTCATGTTTCTTAATATCCAGGAGGTTAAATGGCTATCATTGTTGATCCAAGCATCGAGCTTAGAATTCAATACCTTGTCGCCCCTTTCATCTACAACTTCAGCTGTTGGCTTCTCTTTTTCTATTAGACGGTGCAAAACTCCAAGGCTGCGAGTCAATGGCAGTACTTGCGATCTCCACAACAGAAAATTAGATGGGTTGATTTGGATTGAGACGAGGTTGGTGCATTAGTGGAATGATTGAATATTTAGAGAAGGTTCTTTATTGGCCATTACTGAAAATCTTACGAGATGCTCTGATACCATAAAGAAAATAGAAGCGTGAGAGAATTGGTTGAATTTTATTGAAACTGAAACAATGAATTTATACAAGACAATTCGTGAGATTAAAAGAGCAAGTGGCCTAAACTTAAGCTATTACTGTCCTAACCAAGGGCCAAAACAATAGCCACTAACACATGACATTTATGCACAACTAGTATAAAAGGAAAATTTAAAAAAGAGTTGGAATCAATGAAGATATTTTATGGAGATAATCTAGACGTTGGAAATCCCTTTGATAGTGCTCTGCATTCCGCTAAATTAGTCTGCAAGATTTTTTCCGATGATTGAGTTCTTTCTGTATCATTTCAAACAGTAAAACTTCTTCATTTTGAAACAATTATAAAATGCAAGAAAGAAAATTAATTACCTTCATATTGAATTAGACCATGTTGGATTTAAACCATTGAGTTGTGAAGGCTTAGATACTGCTTTATTTGCTTGTCTAAGACATTGTAGGCTTCTAGATTTTAGAGATCCACTCTTAGGAACAATTGAAACAACTCTTTGCAACGGAAAATTTATTTTGGTTATTATCCAAATTTTATATTACTGTTTTATTAAATGACAAAAATATTGGATGTCTTAACTTTGAATATTAAAAACATACAATTACAAGATCAAACCGGGAACACTTCCTGTAGCTTTAATGCATAAAATTCACTAAAAACCAATGTTCTCTGCTTTTAGCGGAAAAGCTTTCAAACACAACCAAAAAGGAGAGACTTTATTAAATGGGATCAAATTACACTTCGTGAAAAATGGGCAATCGAAAAGGTTACACAATTTTAAAAAGTACATAACACAGAACTAAAAGAAATAGAAACAAAAGTTGACGGGAGTGTAACAATATCATTTGCTAGGCAAATAGCACTAGAATTTGAAAACTTGTACTTAGGATCCTCTGATCTCAAATTTGGATCATCCTCAAGAGAACCAGATAGGGCCTATTGTTCTTCAATTTCTAGACCTCCAAAAAGAACAGATAGCTGTTAACATATCTTGTGATGTTGATTATGCAGAGCATGATGAGCTCGGTGGTTCAGTTAGCAGCTTAGTGTAGCTTAACATCTAGTGATGATGAAGATGATGATGCAGAGCATGATAAGCTCGGTAGTTCAGTCGGCAGATTAGTATAGCTAAATATCTCGTGATGATGATGATGATGATGATGTACAGCATGATAAGCTCGGTAGTTCAGTCGGCAGCTTAGTATAGCTTAATATCTCGTGATGATGATGATGATGTGTACAGCATGATAAGCTCGGTAGTTCAGTCGGCAGCTTAGTATAGCTTAATATCTCGTGATGATGATGATGTAGAGCATGATAAGCTCGGTGGTTAAGTCAGCAGCTTAGTAAATTCGTTATGCTGACTTGGCAAGTTAGTTACAAACAGAATCAGTAGCTGTTAGGTGTGGAAAGAGTCTGTGTGTGTGATTGAAGTTTCTAGATGGATTTAGTAACAGATTGATGTATGTTATCGTGTATATAAATATCAGTAGTTAGAATCAATTTTGTAAGTTTTCAGTTAATGAATAAGAGCTGATTTGATTTTCTATTTCTTTCCCTCATTTTCTTGTTCATTTTCTTAGTAACCAAACAGTGCTTTACTTCATTTTAAACCATCCATGATGAATGGATAATTCTTCAAACAGATCAAAACCATATTATTCGATCAACGAACCTAAACCCGTCCAAAATAAAAATACAGAAACTGAGTCTCCAGGAATTCACCTACATATTCATCCATAACCGATCATAAAGAATTAGATGTTTTAGAAAAAAAAAATGAAATCAATAAAGAATTTTTGAGAAAAGATTTTAACCAAAAACAAATGAAAAAAGACAAATTTTGTTTCTTGACTTTTATAGGGGACAAGAAAAGCTAGAAATTATGAATTCAAAGACAATATTATGAATTCATGAACAAGAATAAAACTCAAGTAATGTTTTTCCAATGGTTTGGATATTATGCAAATATTCACAATAATAAATATCGATTTCCAAAACAATAAATATGGCAAGTGAGGTAAAAATTTGGCAAACTTCTACTGGGGATACTACTTAATCAACACATCCACCACTTAGAGAACTTAAAATTTTAGTTTAAAGACACTTAAGTTGTAGCCTCACCTTTCAAATAAAAAATGACACAAAGGAAATAAATGATAACGATATAAAAAAATATTTTTTACCAGAACAATTATATAATCAATATTTGGAAGCAAGAGGACATCAATTAGACAGAATTGAAAATATTGTTCAAAAGCTCACTCCACAAATTTTAAATAAAAACTTGGAAAGAGCATATGTTAAATCCTTATTCAAACCCCCATGAAATTCTAAGAAGTATTAAAAATATAATTAGCTAATAAAGAATTTATAGAAGAAATCGATAAAACACTTGCCATTCTAAAATCACGACTTACACCTGATACTCCAATATTGCCTTCTACATCAAAAAGACTTTCGACATCAAAAGAAGTCAATACTTTAAACCATTCAAGTGATAGCCAATCTAAAAGTTATAGTGACAATGATTCTGAAATTTTAAGATTCATACTTAATAATATCAGTTGTGATGAAATGCAAAGGTTTAAAGTTGAATGATAGAAGCAACAAAGATTTCTGAATAATGACATTTATTAACTAAGTCTGATTAACAAAATTAGGGCTTTCACCCCTTCATATATTAACATTAAATATTGCAAATTTACCAAAGTAGGTAAATCTGAAATATTATTTTATAATAAAATTTTCCTAATCTAGATAAGAAAAAGAAAACAAATTGCCTCTGAATTCGATATCTAAAAAAAAGAAAAAAATCCCGAAAGAAATAAGAAAAATAGGAAAATATCTTAAAATTAGAAAATGATTAAGAAAGAAGTGAAATTTTCAATTCGACCATGGGCAAAAAAGCACAAATAGTTCTAGGTTTGGTTTGTCTCGTTGCAAGGTTTGAAACAGTATAATGCCCAAAATAGATGTTTGTAGCCCAAGTTATAACTTCCAAAAGAAACCCTACTTATCCCACGCAACCAACCTGCATCAATCCCCCTCACTTGGAGAAAAACTCGTTCTCAAGTTTGGTTAATACAACTATTCATCATCTAGATGATATTCAAATAAATAAGCTACATTGAAAGTGTGAGAGACGCTTTAATTGTCCGGCAGCTGAAGCACATAAGCATTATTATTAATCTTCCTTGACATTAAAAAAGGGCCATATTTTTGCTTCTCCACATTTCCTTGAATACCAAAAGGGCAATTTCACCGTACATGAGCCATCATCAGATGACAATGCATGTCCACATCAGCCTTATACTTAGCATTGATAGCCTTCAAGTGAGCTCACTCCTTAGCATGAATCTGTAGTGCTTTTTTTGCCATATTATCCCCTACTTTCCTTTCTTCCCCAACTACTAGCAGCATAAATACTAGATCATAAACATGGTGTAGAGAGCAAGTGTAGACAATCTCAAGAGGGGTCCTCCTAGTGGATAGATTCACCAAAATGCAATTGACCACCTCTATTTGTCTATTTATCTGTAGATGAAAAAACACTATTAAACTGTAACTATAAGCCGAACTTATCCCAGAGATGACTCCAAAAGCTGCTAATGGGCTTCACATCCCTGTCAAAAGTTATAGTTTGTAAAACATCGTGCAAATACACAACCTTCCGAAAAAACAAATGTGTCTAAGCCAACATCTTCAATCTTCTTACAAGCTTCCATGTTTTGTTGCTTGTCACCACAAACACAGTGCAACATGTTGCCCAAAGTGTGATTGACTATTTGTCCATTTGTCTGTGGATAAAAAGCACTACTAAACTCCGATTGTGTGCCAAATTTATTCTAAAGATAACGCCAAAACTTGCTAATGAGCTTTATGTCCCTGTCAAAAGTTATATTCTTTAGCACACTATGCAAACACACTACCTTTTAAAAGAACAAATGTGACTAAGGCAACATTTGCAGTCTTCTTACAAGCAATAGAATGCACAATCTTCGAAGATTTATTGACCACAACCAATATAAAATCTCAACCAATCCTTGTATAAAGGCAAGCCCAACATGAAATCCATGTATAACCGCATGTTTTGTGCATGTCCCTTGCTTTATTGGCAAATTTAGCACCTTTGCACAATATTGTGGACGTCTCTATTTACTTATGGCCAATAATACCACTCTTCTACAAGGGCCTTAGTTTTATTTTAACCAATATGGCCGTCCAATTTTCCTTTATATAACTCATAGATAATTTGCTCCTAAATAACTTTGAGTCACAAATAACTAATTAGCATAGTATATATATCCATCTTGAATAAGAAAATCTTCTGCATTATGATGATTAACACATTGATTCCAAATATGTGTAAAGTATTCATCCTTAGCATACAACTCCTTGAAACATTCAAAACTAGTAACTTCATTGACTATAGTTACAAATAAAGTTGGTCATCTGTTGAGTGCATCCATCACTTTAATCTATTACACAGATTTATACTTCATAACAAAAGTGAACTTTTACTTATAACTCACCCATTTAGCATACATCTTGCCTAGATTATACTGGCTGTTAAAGTACTTCAAGGCTTTATGGTCATTGTAAAACATGAACTCCTTCTTAATCAAGTAATGCTCCTACAACTTCAATGTTCTAAAAATTGTATAAAACTATTGAGTGTAAGTAGACTACTTTTGTTGTGTTTCATTTACTCTTCTCCCCATTTGAACTTCTCTTTCTTGAAGCATTCTATAACAGGCTCAGCTATGGTGCTAAAACTGCTAATGAATCTCCTATAAAATGTTGCCACCCATAAAAGCTTCTAACTTTGCCCACTTTCTTGGGGATAGGCCATTCTTTCAATGGCTTATATTTTTTACTCAATATCTCAAATCTTATCTGCACCAATTATAAATATCAAAACTCCATATTATTATGTAGAAAACTAAACTTTTTTACATTAATGTTAAGCTTATTTCTCCACAACACTTCCATATATAACCATTCTCAAATACTGTAGATGGGTTACCACATCAATAAAATAAACTAGGACATTATTAGAATGCACCACAACAAATTTGTAGTGAAATGGTTTAAGAACTTGGTCCATTAAACACATAAAGGTACTAGAGCATTTGATAGCACGAATGGTATCACAAACCACTCATACAATCTTTCTTTTGAGTTGAACGTTATTTTCCACTCATCTTCATGCCTAATTCTAATTTGATCATAGCCAGTGCATAAATCTATCTTTAAGAAAACCTAAGCAGCTTCCAATTGATCGAACAAATCATGAAAGGTTAAAATGGGAAATTAATACTTTACTATAATCTATTTAATTCACTTACTGTCTACACATATTCACCAACTCCTATCCTTTTTTAGCACCAATAAAACTAGAATAACACATGGACTCATGCTCTAACAAATTAACCATTTTTGTAATAAACTCATCAATCAGCCCTCTGTACGATCGCATGCTCGTAAGTACTTGTTAAGTACTGAAGAATGCATATTTATAAAGGGTAAAATTGTCATTTTGTTCTATAAGTCTCATTAACATTTCTACTTTTATGTGTTTAAATCTTTTAAATTTTAATTGTGTGTGTTTTATTATAATTTAAGTATTTTATACATTTTAAGGGTATTTTGATCATTTCACAATTAATGAGAAGTTAGATAGCAAAACAAATGGCATTTTTGGGCTCAAAACGATTGAAAACCTTAGGAAGAGCATAAAGGAGTACACGGTACTATTCACATATAAAGATTCTATTGGACATAAATGTTTATATGGCGTTGACTGATGACATGGTAGCATATTATTGAACCGAAATGCTAATGTAGTGTTGACTGATGATATATTCCAAGCAATTAAAACTTGCCATGTGGTGCAATATTGAGCATCTAAATTATTTTCATCTGATGGCCATGATTTACCCATTGTGTTTATAACTAGGAGACTCCCCCCTAATTTGACACCTTAAATCCATTTTTAACTTTAGTATCTATAATTCTCTCCACATCTTCTATTTTCTATGTATTTTTAAAATTATCATTTTACCCCTAGTTCAATTATGAGTGGTTAATTTAGTTTCAAACTTGAATTGAAGGCGAAGCCTTAACATAATTCATGGGTTTAGTTTAGTAAGTTTATTTTTTTTTCCTCTATAATTTATTTGGTTGTTTTGACTCATTGTCGATAAATAATGTATCTTGTCTATATTTTATATGGTATACCCACTCCTTAGTGAAAGATTGTTACTATTTGACACAATAAACACTTTATAACATATTTATTATAGAGAAATTTTCCTTTAGTATTTTGTTGGTCGTCTTGACTCAGTGTCGACAGAGAGTGTATCTAAGTAATTTTGTGGACGGTATTACCACATTGTAGACAGAAGGATTATTATCATCTGCCATAACATGTTCTTGACACCACACTTAGTAGAAGATCATTACCTTCTGGCACATTGAGTGATTGATATCATATTTATTAGAGTAAGGATTATAAGTAGTAGAAATACCGGATTATAAGTAGTAGAAATACCTCCTTATAAATTAATTAGAACTAAAAAGAAATATTAAGTCCTTGGTGAAATGTTAAGTATGGGTTTAGGGACCAAAGTGCTTCATTTACATTGTTTTATCTTTAACTTAATCCCACTATTTTATTTTAAATTTGAAGATAAAGAAATCACTTCCAACGAACTCGCAAGCACACTTAGAAAATTAATCCTATAGATAATTAAATCTATCTACTCATAGGATCAATACTCGTCACCATAAATCTGCACTGCAATAAATTCATGCGCTTGTGAGTAAATAAAATTTGCACAACATGACCCATATAAAAGAGGACCAAGTTAGGAAAATTTGCGCCAAGAACTAAATCTATATGATGTTGTATATCTCATAAAAGCGAAAGTTCATATGGCATTTTTTATGGTACAATATCAGTGAGCAATGGATACACTTCTTTAGCAACAGTCATTGCCTTAAATTACAATCATCTTCTAAGTGACCCTTGATAATAGTTAGAAAGTTCTTTTCTTTAGTCTTAGAATTCTTATTTTTGTTTCTTAAAAGCACCCAATGAACCTTCTTATTATTCTATCCAAACTCATACACATTATGCCTTTCTTTATGAACTAATCAACATCGAACTACCTACCCAAAAACAGATGGCAGACATCTATATCCACCACATTTCGTATGACATCACTCTTATAATTCTTCCTAATAGAGAAAGGAACACAACATATCTCTGTCATTCGCCTTTCTATCCCTTTCTTTATCTACTATATCCTATAAGGCGTTGAATTTTTTCCTTTTGTCAAAAGTCCTATCATGTCAACCAGCGCCTTCGAAATTATATTCTTGTTATTGTCGCTATCAATTATCATGTTACACACCTTATTGTTGATGGTGCCACATGTTCTAAAAATCTTATTGCACTGATTATCTGCTTCAAATTTTGGCACTAATAAAATTTTCTGTACAATACAATTTAGCATCTCTCATTCATCTGCCTCTTACTTCAAAGCTTCTTCATCATCACCATCACCATCCTTACCGTTCACCTTTGTCTCACTAACTTTAGCCTTTACTAAATTCAAATTTTTAAAATGACAGTCACTTTATCAATGGCCTGGCTCCCCAGACTTTGAACACTTATTAAGCATACACTTTACTCCTTTGTTTAAGTGGTCGTACCATGATAATAAGCAAACTTGCTATGATGCCAATTATCAAAACAGAAACATTTAAAGTTGAATGATAGAAGAAACACAAGTTGTTAAATAATAAATTTTATTGAATAAGTCTAAATTAACAAAATTATGGTTTTGGCCCTTTTATATAATAACCCTAAATATAGTGAATTTACCAAAACAGGCAAATATTTCATATTATTTTGTAATATTTCATATTATTTTATAATATTATTTTATATAAATATGAAATATTATTTTATAATAAAATTATCCTAATCTAAATAGAAAAAGCAAGACAATGGTGCCCGAATCTAATATAAAAAAAAAAAAAGATAAACATCGTAAAGAAATAGGAAAAATAAAGAAATATCTTAAAATTGAAAATGATTAGGAAAGAAGCCGAATTTCTAGCTTGATCATAGGGAAAAATGATACAAGTATTCTGAGTTTGATTCGTCTCATTTCAAGTTTCGAAGCTATATATTATATGCCTAAAATGAATATCTGTAACCCAAGTTATATCCTTCGAAAAGTACCCTTCTCATTCCACACAACCAACCTACATCAAATTGGAAGCCACATTAAACTTTATTTCCAAGCGCTTCAGCTCCATATATAACAATAGAAGAAAAGCCTCAAAATTTCTAAAATAAATATGATACAAATTCAATTTATTAGTGGAAATGTAGAATATTCTCAATGTGGTATAATAAATGACAATGGTTAGCAATGTTTTCAAAACAAAACTTGGTTCATCTAATCATGCCATTACTCAAATATTAGTAGCTGGATTTATCGGCTAATTAAAAGGTTGGTAGGATTATACCATAACTGAAAATGATAACCATAAAATTTTATACTCAATTAAGAAAGATTCAACTGATACAAAACAAAAGATGAATATAATAAAGAAATTCAAGATGCTCTTAATTCTTTAATTTTCTCAATAATCAAATTTAATTTTAGAGATCCCTTCTACAACTAAAGACCAAAATGCTGAACAATTAACATATTTAAATGTAAAACCCTTCAAGATTTTAGGTGGTATAAAGACACATTCCTTACAAGAGCAATGTCAAGACCTAACAATAATCATCCAATTTGGAAACAAAAATTTATAGTTGGACTACCTAGACTTCAAGGTGATAAAGTTAGAGACAAATTAAAAGAAAAGCATGGAGGAGAAATTTCATACAAAAAACTTACGTATGGAGAATTAAATAGTTTTATTCAAAAAGAAGGAATAAAAATTCATAAAGCTATGAAAAATTATAGAAACAAATAAAAAAGGAACAATTTGATTCTTAGTATTCTAGACTTACATAAACAAGAAAGATAAAGAGAAATTATTGCAGATGTGATGAAAATTGTGCTAGGAAATCATATCCTAGAAGATAAAAATTTTACAAAAAAAAAATTACGATAAACCCAAGAAAACCAAATATATCAAAAGAGATAAAAAGTCCAAAGAAAATACTACGAAAAAAGCGACAAAAAAATTATACTTGTTTTAAATGCAGAAAACCAGGACACATAGCAAAATGTTGTCCAGTAAAAAGAAAAAGAAATCAATTAGAACTTTATGAAGAAGTTATTATAAAAAAAAAATGAACTTCTATTAACTAAAACCTCCACTGAATTTGAGGAACAATTTGCTAGTTCTAAGAAGGAACTACAAATAGATGAAATTGTTACAACTCAGATAGTAAGAAAGTAATTAATGTCTTAATAAGAGATCAGGATTACTGTATGTAACATATAATATAACATAGCATAACTATAGATTAGCTAATTTGTATTGTATTATTCTACACTACCGTACCAATATTTGGCACCATCATTTGGGTATATTTGGCTGGTCAATTGATCAGCCTAATACACACAAATCAGACCTGCCATCCCCTCAGGTCTGGGCTATTTATTTTGAAAAGAGAAAATTGATTTATTAATTAAACTGAACATTTAAATTTATTTTAATTATTATTAAAATATCACCAACTACCTCTCACCACCGCTAGCTACCATGTTTGGTCACATTTTGTCGCCACCTTCACTGTTTTTTTATGGCCATTTACATCGTATTGTGAAACGACCCGACCCGAATTCATAAGATGAGTCTGCCTAATTCTATTTAATCGTTCTGAAATAATCTAATTAATAAGGATTTTGGCGAAAATTCAGCAGAGTCTCCCTTATAATTATCACATAACCAAATCTGTAATTAATAAAATAAATACTCCCAAAATAATTCCAAATATAACTAACTTCGTCAATCAATCTCCTTAACAAAATACCAAATCACTCAAATATTCAATATCAACTAAAATACATAGATTTTTTCACAATCACCGAAATGTATCAAAATATATAATCCCAAAATATCACAATAAATACATCTATTACTCCTAATACCATTACATAGCCATAATTTTAAAATAACTATTGTTGCTGGGTCGACTGTTGTGCCTGTGAATCTCCTATTGGGGAGGGGGGAAAATATAATAAAAACGAGGTGAGTATAAAACTCAGTGAGCTAGTGAATGGATAATAGTTTTTTAACATAATTTTACTCTAAAATAATTATATAATATTGAAACACAATTTCATCAAAATATCATAAGAACTTACATAACATATTAAATTCAAATCATTTACTAAAATAACAATATCACATAATGTTGCATAAAATCAATGAAATCATAATACTTATATCATCAATACTAAATACCGAAAAATATCACCAAAAAAGTACCCAAGGGAATAATCTCATCATATCCAGATCTTGACAGATGGGCAATGATGTGTTATCTGGGTATAATTACCCCCCGGAGCTACACGGATAAACAGGGAAGTACTATCTCATATATGATCCTATCCAAACCTCAACGGAAGGGTAATGACATATTATCTAGGTGCAATCATGCCCTGGAGCTATACAGATAGATTGAGAATTACCATCCTATGTCTCATCATCTCTGTGCATGCATAATCTGGTCCTCAAAAGATAAAGTCACAAGACAAAGTCGCCCGAGTATACAGCCCAAAGCCTCTGTGTGTACTCAGATAGGCCCCAAAAGCCTATATCAAGCCTGTATCTCATCTGTATCATCTGTATCTCAATATTTGTGTCATATATATTTCAATATCTGTATGTTTATTTTCATCATACCGCATGCATATGCCCGCAAAAGGCGAGTGCACCCAAACACACGGTGCAAAACCTTTATGTGTCTTCACAAAAGCCTTATATCTCATCATATCATCTGTATCACTGTATATGGAGAGGAAGGGTACTCTCTAATGATTTTAAAAAAATAATCATTATACACATATACATAAACATATAATTGCATCTGAAATCTCATTTCCTTTTTCTCATTCAACATACTTTAAATCCATTTCCTTTCCTTTGAAGCATTATCATGCATGTACTCAAAATTGGTAATAAAATATTAATCATACATATTTTTAACAATAAATATCAATACGCAGATAAAATCCATTTCTACAAAATCATTAAATCGAAGCCTTTAAAACTAATTTCGCAAATGTGCTTTATCATATTTTAAAATCATAATAAACCATAATGAAAATAGGTTTTGTATATTCCACTCATCGTGACAATATTCGAACTCGGTATCGACAACGTCTACGGGTTAATTCTCATTCGCGGATCTTCTTAATTTAAGGAAATAATATAATTACTATCCGTAAATGTGAATTATAACTAATAAACTCAAAACGATGTTTACCCACAATAAATTATTCCTGAATCCATAAAATTACGAAAATGCCCTCGAAATCAAAATTCATCAAATTATCCTTAGAATTTCAAATTACCAACTACTCTCAATTCATATTACAAAAATATCCATGAGTTTTGAATTTATGATATTACCCCTGAATATTATAAAATAACCAAAATGCCCCTAGCAACATAACTTACCGAATTACCCCTAAAATCTCAAATTACCTAACTGCCCTAATATGAAATTATTAAAATATCCACCAATTTTAAAATTACAGAATTAGCCTTAAAGTTTTTAAAATTATCGAATTGTCCCTATCGGTCAACGATGACCGGAGCTCGTTCAATGGCGACGAGAAGCTCAAGTCTGATAGTTGTGACCTCGATGAGTCCAATGGTTCCAACAGTCACCTTCCACGTGCGGTGACGACAACGGATCGAGCTCCCAAAGCCATGAACTTTCAAGCAGTCGATCGACGGCAATTCGACCGTTTCAGGTGACAAGACCTGTTGAAAAATGATGAGGGTGAGCTGAGGAACAAATCCCAAGTGGTGGTGATGGGTTTTGGCTGCGGCTTTTTGAGCTTGATCGCCGGCGTTCTGGCTAGTTTCTAGTGACAAGGATAGTACAGATCTGAACGGCATCTCAAGAGCTTCCAATCGGTACCAAGCTCTGCTGGTAAGGTAACCGGAATCGTGAGTTTCGGCAGGTCAAGCCATGAGTCCGGGTCAGGTCAAGTCGGGTCAACGATTTCTTCTCTCTCTCTCTCTCTCCCTTTCCATTTATAGAAATTGAATTTTTTTTTAAGCTTAATACAAATTAAGCTAATACTGGATCCGAGCATTGAAATAAAATCTGACTACGCGACCATTGAATCGCGTCTAAATTGTCTTGATTTTGTGTTGGACAAATTTAAATTATTCAAGTATGATCAATTTATTAACCGCATCTAATTACCCGCAACGATTTTGTAACCAATTTGATGACTTTAAAAAATTATCGAAGAAATTAAAAATAACTATTGAATAAATTACGGTGCATATGTTACATATTAATACTATTGAAATTGTTATTAGCTCTATGTGATGGTACAAGTACAACTGGAAACCAAGCTGCTGTTTATCGTATATGTACAAACAAAGTTTTAGATTTAAAACTTGGGAATGTAAGTTTGCAACAAAAAGAAGCGCAGTTTCCATTGATATTTATACTGTTAGGTATAGCTCAAGACAAAAATCCAATGATAACAAATATAATGTGAACGGATAAAAATTGCTAATTTTTTGTGGCAGCCAATGATGGCTTTTGATATTTTTTTCTATATAAATCAAATAATTTGAATATAAATAATAATATAATATCAATTTAATATAAATATTTGTATAAAATATTATAAAATACAATATAGTCCATACTATAACAAACATTTTACTATATTAAATTTAATAGAACTTAGTGCAATACATCACAATCCAACACAATCAAGTCTAATTTATGGCCGCATTCCAAATGCACCAAAAGCCACCATTTGTAGTAAATAATTATAAAAAATATAAACATAATGGCCCTGCTCCACGACTTGGATCCCAAACTTTAAATAAAGTTTAGTATCTTAAACCAAAAGCTTACTCAAGTTAGTTAACGATATAATTGATAGGATAAAATTTAAATACTATCAATAACATCAAATAAGTATGAAAGGAAAAATATGTCCTTATGAAAATGAAAATCTAATTTTTCAAAGTCAAAATCTCTTCATTTTCAGTTTTCTTTTTTTGCTATTATTGTTTTATTGTATTAAGAATTGTAAACTATCGAATAACTACTAGAAATATTAATGTAATCTATCTTTTACTATATATCTTTACAAAACCTCTTATTTTACTATATTTTCATCAATAATGTTAGTCGATTAGTTAGTTGACAACAAAATATTAATTTTACTCTTTAATGAATTTTTTTTATTAAAAAAGATAACATACAAATGTCTATGATATTATAAATTCAGGAGAAGGAACCTACACCCCCAAAAAATAGGGAAATGGTCATTAGACCCCACTTTTTTAACGAGGAACATCAAGACCTCCTTTTAACTATAATACCCTTTGTAGATAGTAACTAAAAAATTAACTTTAAATTTTTTTAATAAATACAAATATAATCTACATAGTTTAATTTGTATAGTAGACTAATAATATTAGAATATTTTTTAATACAGAAATTTTTTTTTAAAATGTAAATTATTATATTTATTTTAATAATATATTTTATTTATTATAAAAATTTTAAATAAATCTTTAGGTTAAATAGGTTTTACAATTAACAAAATCTATGACATGTGTTAATAACACTAAAATTATTTTATATAATATTGAAAATAATTTAATTTTTTACATATTTATTTGAATATTATGCTTCTATTTATTCTCTCTTAATTCAAAGAAGCTTTGGATTTATAAAGGAAAGAGAAAGTAAAATAAAATCAGTTCATAAAACCCTGAGGAAGTATGCTCTGCACTTGCCTTCCTTGAAGGATCCTGTGCATCAGAAACTCACTGTAGTTTTCTTATCTGGTTTGGTACCCTGTTTTGGCCCAGAAATGCTTGTTTTGGCTTGTAAAACCTTCAAAGAAAACGTTTTGAGTTTTTTGGTATGAGGTATATCGGCGGGAATCCAACGACGTCAGTTCTAGAGGTCATCCCGAATGGGGACTAGTCTGGTCCGTCTTGTGTAAATTTTGTTGAACTTGCAAGCACACGAATCTATTGTAGAATAGATTAACGGTGATGAGTGTCGATCCCACGAGGAGGTGAATTTTAATTGTATGTAGAATTAATTTTTTGAGTTGGTAGTTTGATTTATAATGAAAATGATGTAGACTATCTATTAATTTAAATTAAAGTGGTGGGAATAAACTATTAAAATGAAGTGCTTGGATCTCTGGATATGTACTCAACATGCACTATCGGCTTAACATTCATTATTAATACCAATTAAATCATGAAGGGGGATTTTCCACTCCTCATGAACTACACTCTAATAGATATGGTGCTAAGTGCTTCCCTTGCCAAATAGTAATAACCTTGCCGAGAGAGACGGTAATACCAACCGATATCTAGACAATATTATTATTATATGTCAACGAAAAGTCAAAATAACCACATAAATTAGAGGGGAAGAAAAAATAAATTTACCAAATTAAGCCCATAGAGCATGTTGAGACTTCACCTTCAACCAAAGCTTGAAAGGAAATTAGCCACTCATAATTGAACTAGGGGTAAAATAGAAATTTTATTAAAATACGTAGAAAATACAAGATGGAGATGGAATTACAGAAAATGGAGCTCAAAAATGGATTCAGGGGTATCAAATTAGGGGGGGAGCCCCCATTTTATAGATACACTGAGTAAATCATTGCCATCAGATTAAAACAATTTGGATGCTCAAAATTGCGCCACGTGGCAAGCTCTTATTGGATAGAACACATCATCAGGGCTGTCATTCCGTGTATATGCATGTACCGTACACACATTTTTTCGGTCCACTAACATTCTGCCACGTCGCTGATCAGCATTTTGGTCCAATAGGATCGTGACACGTCATCAGTCAATGCCACATAAGCGGTCAATGCCACATCATTTGTCCAATCAAATACCGCCACGTCATCGTATAGTGCCACGTCATCGTACAGTGCCACATTAGCATATATTACAGGTAAACAGTGTCGTGTAAAGTATCGTATATGTGAACAGTGTCGTATATGTGAACAATACCGTTTATCTTTTTATGCTCCTCCTAAGGTTTTCGACTGTCCTGAGTTCAAAATTGTTGTCCGTTTTTCCATCTGATCTCTGGTTCATTGTGAAATGATCGTGATATCCCCTAAAATACATAAAATACTTAATTAAAATAAAAACATACATAATTAAATTACAAGGGACTTAAAGACATAAAAATATGGATGTTAGTGAAACTTGGAATGTAAAATGATGATTTTCTCCATTATAAATACACACTTTCTAGTACTTAACAGTCTGCACTGTTGGTTAAACAAGCCATGTAACGTACCAGTCCACGATTGGTATTAGAGCCATACTGTCCTTCAAATTTCTAATTTGAAAATAATGATTTCAAACTTTGTTTTGTGGTATGATTTAATAATACTTTCTTGATTTAGAGTAAATCCAGGTTTCAGAGAATTAAGAGAACTTTAATCCCATGGCATCTTCCTCTTCATCTTCTACTTCTACTTCCTCAATTACTCCTGTTACTTTATCTTCTACTTTAGCTTTACCAAAATCTTGTAACAAACAATCCGTAAGTAAAATAGAAAGTTTAGTTGAATATTCCTATATTCCAGAATCCGCCCAAATAAATGAATCCTCTATGCCTCTTGTTAATCCTTACCAACTCTACAAAAGACCTTATTCCATTACTAGATCCATTCGAACCCTTATCTCTACCAACAGACCCCATCCTAAAGAATATATCCAATCATCCAAACTTAACCAGTGTGCTCTTCAAGCTACCACATCTGAGCAATATGTTACCCTTGAGATTTCCCCCGACCTAATATCCTCTTGAAAGTGAAAGGGTTATACTCACCTCCACCTTGGAAGGGTGAGATTGATCCTTACTTTACATGGCAGAAAAGGCCTTCCTGTCATAGCAAGGATAGCTTTACTTGATACCAGATTCAAACAATACCAGTTTGCCATAATTGGAACTGTCCTTACCACTCTGCATGCAGGTAGTGTCCTGCTGACCCTATATCCCAATTTCAACTTTTCCCTATTAGACACAAACCTGTCCACCGCACTCAAAGTCCAGATCCAGATCCAAGGAGCAGAACAAATAACTTCGGCTTAAATTGCAACTTTACACCATCAGTTGGTGTATCGTCTGCAAAACCATGCTCTTGATCTTCCTACACCTCAAACAGCAAACTCTGAAGCTCTAATGATTCTTGCTGAATCAGAGGAGATTCCTACCATTATTCAGATACCCAGATAGATCCATTGGCAAGAACTCATAAAGTTCATGCCTTTAAAATGGATCACCAACTATGAGCAGTTTCATAGTAATTCCACTATGATCCAGACATCTGAAAGCATGTTTGAGCACTGCCCTGATGGCACTGTTCGCATGACATTTAAACCACCTCCTTCGGCCTCCAAAGAACCACCCAGACTCTCTTTCACCTATTCCACAATGATAACCTCAATCTAAACTAGGCAAGAAAATCTACCCATTTTGTCCTTTAATTCAGAAGGATATCCTCTTTATCCTACAAAGATAAATGGTCATTTTCTATGGGATGTTCCGGGATCCGGATTGCCCATGCCTTGATGAAACAGAAGATGACAAGATTTGTTACAAAAGAAAAAGGAAGAGCCACAAAAGAAAAGATAAATGCAGATATCATTCTGATGATTTTGATCCACTGGAACCAGATTACCCAGCGCCTTTGCCCTTGTATAATAAAGGCCTCAGGTGGATTAAGAAACATGAATCTACATCTTGTAGACAACAAGTCTTGACACCCATAACACCTCCTCCTCAAATCCCTGCTTGTATGATGTTCACCCCTACACTGTCATCCTCACAAGAATTCCAACAACAATTCCCTCCACTTGAGAAACAAACTGACCCTTAAGAAAATGTCATCTCCAAACCCTTTGTTCAATCAGCCATAACCTCATCTAGCCATCTAGAGGAACCCAAAGCTTTTGAGGCCGTGCTAAATTGGCGAACCCACAATGCCAAAGCACAAAACCAGTCCCTCAACTCCCTTCATTCAAAGGTTGATCAGATCACCCATTAATCTACTGTTGTCGAAAAAGAAGTTGATACGATAACAAACCAATTGGCACAAATATACAACAAGCTCCAAACCAGGATTACCCAATTAGATTCTGAGTTGGGAACCATGGTTCAAAAAAGGATCTACAGTCCTGAATTTAACCAAAAAGAAAAGGAGATTAGAACTTTACGAGCTGAAATAGCCAGGATCGATGTTGAAAATAATAGCCAACTTTGTTTACAAGATTCCAACTTTTACCAGTGATCAGTCCCCAGCCATACCATCCCTTTGGAACTTTACTTGCGCCACCAAGATCTTATGATCCATCTAAGTTATTTGGGATGACTCACACTCTATTCCTAAATCCTTCAAAACCAAAGCCTCCATCACCTTTATTCAGGTCCAAACCTAAACCTCCAGAAACTTCCCAAACCCAAACGCCTCCTTTACACCAACCTCCTTTGGCTCAAACACAGTCTCGCCCAGAAACCTCCACTTCCAGCTCACAACCTCCTGAACCAAAAACAGTTGCCCAAGAAAAACAACCTATGTTTCAGCTGTATTCTTTTACAGTTGATCCTCTATCAGAATCTGAGACCCAAACAGATTCTGAATCTTCTGAGTATTTATCTGATACTCAATCTTTAGATGCTTATGATTCAAATCTAGTTGATATTTCAAAACTGTTGATGGCTGGTCAAACAGAAGCTTCAGGGACTACAGAGCAACATGCACCAGAGCAAGAGCCTTACTTCGACATTCCTTCTGATGTTGAAGAGGAAGCAGAAAGTTCACAACAATCACGTGCTCAAACTAGACAATGATCTTATGTTAAAACAGTATGAAATGGTCCATGGTTTACGTTTGACGATTTGCCACCAGAAAAATGGCATGAAAGATTACAAGAATTGTCTGCATGGTTAGATGTTCAAATGCTAAAGCCCGATGCAGAACTCCATGCCATTTTAACATAATTCAATTCGAGATTCACAGGCTCCCTTAGAGACTGGTTCGATAGTCTTGGGGAATACAGGCAGCTCCAATTTATTCAACTTCCAAATGTTTCATCCGCCTTAATTGTTCTCCATGAGCAGTTCATTGGTGAACCAGCCGCAATTTTTACAGCTGCAAGGAAAGATTATCTTAGAATGAAGTGTTGTTCAATGAAATTCAAGGATTTGAATTATCATTTCAAGAGGATGTCCATCTTATTTTACAAACTTGGTGGATTCAATGATCCAACATTGAAGCATGTGTTCTTAGCATCTCTTCTAGAAGAACTTCAGCTTGAAATCCAGAGATAGGTCACTGCTAACAACCTAATCATTGATAATATGTCTCTTGGCAAGCTGTTCCAACTTGCTATGGCGTGTCT
Source organism: Luvunga scandens (assembly GCA_030449905.1). Taxonomy (NCBI): domain Eukaryota; kingdom Viridiplantae; phylum Streptophyta; class Magnoliopsida; order Sapindales; family Rutaceae; genus Luvunga; species Luvunga scandens. Next base: position 439,179 of record JASUUG010000209.1, read on the forward strand.
AGAACATTTATGTGAACAGAAGAGATTTTTCAAAGAAATTGCTAAGGACAAAGAGCCGTTCAGATCAGCATACAAAAAGCCTTATCTTCAGATCAAATGTAAAGATAAGCCTACATGTGATTGTCCTACCCAAAAGCAGCATCATTTCAGAAGACTTATGATAGAAAGACTAGGAGCATGCATTACAAATCCTCAAGACATAGAAACTGAAGTAATCTCTGATTCTTTCGACGGAGAAATGTTTCTTTTAAGGATTCCCGACGTCTTAGAAGCAGTCGGCATTTTATATGTAAAAAGAAGGGCCATTTTGTAAAAAACTGTCCTAAGAATTCCAAAAGAGCAGTTCATCTTGTTCAACATTTGCAATCAGTCTCAGAATTCTCTCCGGCAACTGACCAGATTGAATTCCTCTTCTCAGAACAAGAGGAAGCAGCGAAAATACAGTGTTTGCTCTCGAAGCCTCGTCTGATGACGACTCCACTTCAGATAGTGATAGTGATGACCTATCAAATTTGGTCTACACTATTGGTCCTCCTCATCAGCCACAAATACAAGCCCAAAATCAAAACTAATACTCCTAGCCCAAACCTAAATTCCCATTCCTTCAGTAAAGATTTAGCTCATATTAACCAAATACCATAGGCCCATTACTGTAATTGGGTTTATTGATACAGGAGCCTAGCACAGTATGATTAACTCTTCTATACTGCCTTCAGAATTTTGGAGTCACCATAAAGAGCATTTCCATGCTGCCGACGAAAAGATTTTCTCCACAGACTTAGTCACCAAACATTCCATTGGGGTTCAATTATTCCTAAATTGTGTTGTATGGACTAAGTTAATTGGATCCAGTCTTCCAATCAAGGATCTTCTCATTTGCTTTGACATCCTTCACAAAGCAGAACGTATCTAAATCCTCCATTCAGGGATTCGGTACAAACCTTTGTTTAAGCCATTTACAAATGTCCTCAAACTCTACTCATTGACCAACCCACCTCAAGATTACCAAGCCATCACCATTAGATTACTCCAGTTCTATCTAGAAAACCACCTCCAGTTTAAACACCCTCAGCCTTTATGGAAAAATGAAGCCCATTTCATTAAGCTACCCTTCAAGCTTAATGAAGACATTAATCCTACTAAGGCCACTCACCCTGGCATGAGCCCATCAGACCTTGTCTTGGCCCAAAATGAATGTGTCCAACTATTCGCCCAAGGCCTCATTGCACCCACATCTTCCCAATGGGCTTGCCAAGCCTTTTATGTGGAAAAAAGAGCTGAACCTCTTAACGGGAAAAAACGGCTAGTGATTGATTATCAACCGTAAAATCAGTTTTTACAGGATGATAAATTTCCTTTACCTCGTAGAAACAGTATTTTCACATACCTCAAAAATGCTAAAATATTTTCTAAATTTGGTTTAAAGTCAGGTTTTTGGCAGCATGGTATCCTACCAACTGAGAGGTATAAAATAACTTTTTGTATACCCAACGCCCATTACCAATGGATAGTTCTTTCTTTTGGACTAAAAATAGCCTTATCCATACTCCAAAAGGCCATGACCAAATCTTCCAGCCCATCTTCACCATACCCTCATTTACATTGACGATTTGCTCTTGTTTTCAGGTACTCAGCAAGAACATCAACAACTCCTCCACCACTTCTTTGAGATTGTACAAGCTTATGGGATCATGTTATCAGAGACGAAAAGTACAATCACCACTAATTCTATTGAATATCTTGGAATGGTCATAAAAAATGGTCATTATCAACCCAGTGGTCATATTGCATAAGAATTACTGCACTTCCCAGATAGTAATTTCACAAGAAAATAAATTCAACAATTCCTTGGCATCATCAACTACATCCGTGACTTCATCCCACATGTGGATAACGATACAAGTGTCATATCAGCTTTACTCAAAAAGAATCCGGTCCCATGGAATGATAGCCATACAGCTGCAGTCCAAAATCTCAAAAGGATAGTGCAAAATCCGCCTCCTTTGAGGATAATGACAGATGGACGCCGAATCTTACAGACAGATGCAAGTGACACATCTTGAGGGGCCATCCTCCTTGAAGAAATTGACGGCAGAGAATATTTTTATTTTTAAATATTATATTTTTTTTTATTACAAAACAATAGTCATTTTTTTTGAATTAATAGAGATGAATGAGTATTATCGTCAAAAGGTTTATTGATATCCCTTATAGAAAATATAGGGTCTACATGGGCATTTCCCCAAACTTTGAAGGCGGTCTCCTTTTCTCTAAAGTTCAAACATAAACTAGCTAAAAATAATATTGATAGGACTGAATTTATGTAACATATGGACCTGGATTAAAAAAAAAAAGTTTCTATTTAAGGAAAGAGTAGAGAGAGAAGCATTTTGTTTTTCTTTCCTAAAATAGAAAGAAAGAGAAAGAGAGAGAGAGAGAGAGACAAGAAGTTGCTGCGGACCCGGATCCGCTGGCCAACCTGGTTGAAACTCGTGATTCCGGCCACCATACCGACGGATCTTGGTACCGATCTGAAGCTTGTGAGCTGCTGGCTGTATTCCTGCTGTCCTCGTCACTGGAAACCCACCAAAACTTCGGCGACGAGCTCGAAAAGTCTCGGCCAAACTCGTTTCTCCCTGCCACTAATCTAGCCAGAATTAGGCTGATCCACCACTTAGATCTTGTTCATCAGCTTCCTCTCATCATTTTTTGTCCAACCCTATCACTTGAAACGACCGGATTGCCACCGATCGACTAACGGACAACTCACAATTTTGGGGAGCTCGATCCGTCGTCGCTGCCGCGAGTGGGAGGTCACTGCCGGCACCATTGGACTCACCAAGGTTGGAACTAGCAGACCTAAGCTTCCTGTCATCGTTGAATGAGTTTTGGTCACTGTTAACCATTAGGGGCAATTCAGTAATTTCATAAACTTTAGGTGTAATTTTGTAATTTTAAGATTGGTGGATATTTTGGTAATTTTAGATCAGTGCAGTTAGGAAATTTGAGATTTTGGGGGTAATTCAGTAATTTACGTCGTTAGGGGCATTTTGCATATTTTTCATTTTTTTGGGGGTAATTTTATAAATTCAAAACTTATGGATATCTTTGTAATCAAAATTGAGAATAGTTTGATAATATGTAATTTTGAGGATAATTTGATGAATTTTAATGTTAAGGGCATTTTGGTAATTTTATGAATTCAAGAATATTTTATTTCAGATAAATGTCATTTCAAACATATTAGTTATAATTCACAATTATAATTAGTAATTCTATTATTTCCTTAAATTAGGAGGATCTGCGAACAGGAATTAACCCGCGGACGTTGTCAATTATGAGTTCGGACACCGTCACTGTGAGTGGAATATACAAAACCTATTTTCATTGTAATTTATTATGATTTTAAAATATGGTAACATGCGAGATTGATTTTATATAAATGGATTTTATCTGTGTTTTGGTATTTATCACGAGAAATGTGTTTGAATAATGATTTTGGTTACCGATTTTGAATATGCATAATAATATTTTAAAGAAAAGAAAAGCAGATTTTAGAGATGTTAAATGAAAAAGGAAATGAGATTTCGAATGAAATTTTGGCTGAGATTTCGAATGAAATTTTGGCTGAGATTTCGAATGAGATTTTGGATGAGATTTCAAATGAGATTTCGGATGAGATTTCAAATGAGATTTCGGATGAGATTTCGAATGAGATTATATGTTTATGTATATGTGTACAAAGGTATATGAATATGAGCATAATGATTATTTTTAAAACCATTAGACAGTACCCTTCCCCTCCAGATACAGTGATACAGATGAGATGACATATGTACGTGGTATGATGAATACAGAGATACTGATATTGAGATACAGATGAGATACAAGCTTTTGGGGCACGTCTGAGTACACACAGAGGCTTTGGGCCGTGTACTCGGGTGACTTTGTCTTTTGGGGACTAGATTATGCATGCACAGATATGATGAGATATGAGATGATATTTTTCGATCTATCCGTGTAGCTCCGTGGAGTGGCGGTACCCAGATAGTACGTCATTGCCCGCCCGTTGAGTTCCGGATATGATAAGATATGAGATGGTACTTCCCCGTCTATCCGTGTAGCTCCACGACGTGATTATACCCAAATAGTACATTATTGCCCGTCTGTCGAGGGTTGGATATGATGAGATTATTTCCCCAGGGTACTTGTTTGGTGATAGTTTTCGGTATTTCTGTATTGATGTTATAAGTATTATGAATTTCCATTGATTTATGCAGTATATTTGCGATATCGTTATTTGAGTACATGAATTGAATTTAATAAGTTATTTAAGGTTTGTGATATTTTGATGAGATGGTGTTTTGATCTAATTAATTATTTTAGAGTAAAATTATGTTAAAAAACTACTATCCATTCACTGAGCTCGCTGAGCTTTATACTCATCCTGTTTTATTATATTTTCCCCCCCACAGGAGATTCATAGATACAACAGTCGACCCAGCAACAATAGTTATTTTAGGAATTATGACCACGTTATGATGTTAGGAGTTATCGATTGATTTATTGAGATGTTTTGGAATTGTATAATTTGTTACATTTCGGAGATTGCGGATAACATATGTATTTATAGATATTGGATATTGAATAATTTGGTATTTTGTTGAGGAGATTGGTTGTTCGGAGATAATTATATTTGAAATTCTTTTGGAAGTGCTTGATTTATAATTTTTCAGATTTGGTTATATAATAAATATATGAAAGACTTTGCCGAATTTTTTTGATAGAATCCTAATTAATCAGATTACGTCAGAAAGATTATATAGAATTAGGACGATTAGCCCTGGGAGTTCGGGACAGGTCGTGTCAAGTTGGTATCAGAGTATGGTTTTAGATTCTGCAGACTTTACTGTCGTAATTAGAATAAGTTTTATAGTTATTAAGTGGAAATTATTATTTTGTAGGCATCATCATGCTCCGTCGTAGCAATAGACGTGGTCGAGGCCGTGGCCGTGGTCGTACTAGGCTAGTAGCTGGGTTGACTCCAGGCGTTGTACCTGTAGGGGAGAATGAACCCGTGATCGAGGGCATAATTAAGTCATCAACTCATGTGGTGGCACAACTGGCACCAGAGAATGTACCCACATTGAGCAGTCATTTGATAGGCTAGCACAGATTATGCATGCAGTGGTACAAAATCAGACTCATGCGCATGCCGGTCATGCTAATACTATTGAGCGCGTAAGATGTTTGAGGGCCAAAAGTTTTAATGGTTCTGGAGATCCACCAACGGCAGAGTCGTGGTTCGTAAAGTTAGAATGTATTTTTGATGTAATGAAATGGTCGGAAGAGGATAGACTTTCCTTTGCCAGTTTTCTACTTGAGGGTAGAGCCTACCATTGGTGGCAGACAGTTGAACGTCGATATCAAGGGCATGATGCGATTACTTGGGTTATATTTCGTAAGAAATTTTACGATCATTATTTTCCAGTCGTATACCAAGATATTAAACACAGTGAATTCCTTCTGTTGGTTCAGGGATCCATGTTTGTCAAGGAGTACGAGAAGAAATTTATGGACCTCTCTAGATTTGCTACATCTGCAGTGGGTGATGAGAGGGAGAGATGCAAAAGATTTAAAGAGGGTTTCCGATTTGAGATCTGCACGATCGTGATTGCATAACGATATATTGAGTTTACAAAGGTAGTTGAGGCAGCAAAGAGAGTAAAACATAGTATCTCAAAGAGACGTAGAATTCAAGCCTTGAAACAAAAACGTAGTTAGAGTTGGACAGAGGGTGGCTCTAGTAGTAGACTACCTAAGAGGGGAGGAACGTATGCTAGCTACTCTGACAACATTCAAAGGATTCAGGGTAGAGGTTTCAAGGGAGATTCGAGACAGACTGTCAGTCAAAGTTCAGTGCAGCAGTTCGTAGGGAGTAATGCGAGGACTAAGGGACAGTATGACAGGATTAGCGGAGGACACTGTGGTGATCGTTGGAGGAATATACAGAAGATTTATTGCCCTTCGTGTGGCAAGAATCATCAGGGCCAGTGTCGTGTTGGGGATAAGGTATGTTAGCTTTGTGGGCAGCCTGGTCATATTAAGAGATTCTGCCTTAATTTATCTCAGGGTGATAGTTATGCTTGAGGGACAGCTCTACAATATCACTCTTACTCTGGACAAACTCCAAGTCAGATAGGTGTGTAGACTGGGGTTTTCTATATCTACATTTTAGAGCAAGACGGCTACCCCGAGTCAGAGAAGTCAACCTAGTCGACCTCATACCCAGGGTCGAGTTTTTGCATTGACACATTAGGAGGCTCATGCTACCCCAAAAATTATTATGGGTATGTTATCTATTTTTGGCCGTGAGGCCCATATTCTGATTGATCCTAGATCCACACATTCTTTTGTTTCCCGTATGTTTGCCACGCATGTAGAGCGAGAGCCTGAACCACTGGATTGTGGATTAGTTGTTAGTACATCTACTTAGGGTTCACTACTTGCTGAGAGTGTGTATTGAGATTGTATGATTAGTTTTGGTGAGTATGACTTTAAAGCAAATTTGATTATTTTAGACATTCGAGATTTTGATGCTATTTTGGGTATGGATTGGCTTGCATCTCATTATGCTACTATGGATTGTTTCAAAAAGGAAGTTGTGTTTAAAAAGTCAGGAAAAATTGAGGTGAAATTCTGTGGAGAGCGTAAATTATTACCTTCATGTGTCATATCGGCTATTAGTGCAAGACGATTGTTACGAAAAGGATGCTTAGCTTATCTTGCATATGTGGTAGACACAGATGCTAAAGAGTTGAGATTAGAGGATATTTTAGTAGTCTAGGAATTTCTAGATGTATTTCCAGATGAACTTCCAGGGATGCCACCTGATAGGGAAATTGAGTTTTCTATCGATTTAGTCCCTGGGACTACTCCTACATCTCTAGCACCATATAGGATGGTTCCAGCTGAATTAAAGGAACTTAAAATTCAACTATAAGAATTGGTGGATAAAGGATTTATTAGACCTAGTGTATCTCCGTGAAAAGCTCCAGTTTTGTTCGTTAAGAAAAATGATGGTACTCTTAGACTCTGCATTGATTACAGGCAGTTGAACAAAGTTATAGTACGCAATAAATACCCCCTTCAACATATTGATGACTTGTTTGATCAATTTCGGGGAGCGAAAGTGTTTTCTAAGATCGACTTGCACTCAGGATATCATCAGCTTAGAATCAAAGAGTCTGACATTCCTAAAACAACATTCAAGACTTGTTATGGACACTATGAGTTTCTAGTAATGCCATTCGGGCTGACTAATGCTCCAGCAGCTTTTATGAATCTCATGAATAGCGTATTTCGCCCTTATCTATGTTGGTTAGTGATTGTGTTCATTGATGATATTTTGGTGTATTCTCAGAGTCAGGAGGAACATGCGGAGCATTTGCGGACTGTTTTGCAGACTTTAAGACAAAAGCAACTTTATGCCAAGTTCAACAAGTGTGAGTTTTGGTTGGACAAAGTAGTATTTTTAGGCCATGTGATATCAGCTGAAGGCATTTATGTTGAAAGATCGAAGTAGTTGTAAAATGGGAACAACTTAAAAATGTCTCAAAGATTAGGAGTTTTCTTGGATTTTCTGGGTATTATCGTAGATTTGTGGAAGGATTCTCCAAGATTGCCATTCCCTTGACACGGCTAACTTGGAAGAATGTCAAGTTCCAGTGGGATGACAAATGTGAAAAGCGTTTTCAAGAACTTAAGACACGTCTCACCTCGGCACCCGTTCTTACGCTTCTATCTAAGAATGAAGGATTTATGGTATATAGTGATGCCTCTAGGCAGGGATTGGAAGAATGTCAAGTTCCAGTGGGATGACAAATGTGAAAAGCGTTTTCAAGAACTTAAAACACGTCTCACCTCGGCACCCGTTCTTACGCTTCTATCTAAGAATGAAGGATTTATGGTATATAGTGGTGCCTCTAGGCAGGGATTGGGTTGTGTGTTAATGCAGCATGGAAACGTGGTGGCTTATGCATCTAGACAACTTAAGAAGCATGAGCATAACTACCCAACACATGATTTAGAGTTAACCGCAGCGGCGTTTGCACTCAAAACTTGGAGACATTACTTATATGGGGTCACATGACATATTTTCACTGATCATAAGAGTTTAAATTATTTATTTGCTTAGAAAGAGCTAAATTTGAGACAGAGGAGGTGGATTGAGCTAATTAAGGATTACGACTGCACTATTGATTATCATCCGGGCAAAGCAAATGTGGTAGTAGATGCACTAAGTAGAAAATCCTCCAGCTCTATATCTCACTTACGAGTGGCATATATGCCTTTGTTGATCAAGTTGAGATCTTTGGGAGCCGAGTTGAAAGCTGATAATTTCAGAGCTTTGATAGCTCATTTTTTAGTTAGGCCGACTTTGATTGACAAAATCCACCAGATGCAAGATCAGGACCCGCAGCTAATGAAGTTAAGAGAGGATGTGCAAAAAGGCTTACGAACTAACCATGCGGTGACAGATGATGGAGTTTTATTCATGGGTTATAGACTTTGTGTACTTGATATTAAGGAGTTGAAAACAAATCATAGAAGAAGCTTATTGTTCAGCTATGCAATACATCATAGTAGTACGAAGATGTATTACACTTTAAGGGATCATTATTGGTGGCAGGGCATGAAAAGAGAGATAGCAGAATTTTTCTCTCGGTGTTTAGTTTGCCAGCAGATTAAAGCTGAACATCAGAGACCTGCAGGATGTTCTCAGTCACTTCTTATTCCTGTGTGGAAGTGAGAGCATATCATTATGGACTTTGTAGTGGGACTTCCACGTACCCAGAGTGGACATGATAGTATTTGGGTGGTTGTTGATCGACTTATAAAATCTACTCACTTTTTACCATTTAAGACCACCTATTCGATGGACAAGTTAGCAAGTATTTATTTGGCTAAGATAGTTCGACTTCATGGAGTACCGGTGTCTATTGTTTCAGATAGAGATTCTCGATTTACTTCTAAGTTCTGGACCAGCTTACAAAAGACTTTAGGCACTAGGTTGAATTTCAGTACAGCTTTTCATCCACAGACTGATGGTCAGTCGGAGCATACTATTCAAACCCTGGAAGATATACTGCGAACTTGTGTTTTGGAGTTTAAGGGTAGTTGGGATATTTATTTGTCTTTGATGGAATTTGCATACAATAATAGTTTCCAAGCTAGTATCAAGATGGCACCATATGAGGCTTTATATGTTAGAAAATGCATAACTCCAGGATGTTGGGATGAGGTTGGTGAACAGAGGTTATTTGGTCCTGAATTAGTTCAAGATACTAATGAAAAGGTATAGATTATTCAGGATAGATTAAAAGTGGCCCAAAATAGACAGAAGAGCTATGTAGATAAGCGTAGGTGGAAACTTGAGTTTGAAGTCGGTGATAGAATTTTCATACGAATTTCTCCTTAGAAATGAGTACTTCGATTTGGGAAACGTGGGAAGCTAAGCCCACGCTACATTGGACCGTATGAGATTGTAGAGCACATTGGTCTGTTGGCTTATCGATTAGCTCTACCACCCGAGTTATCCAAAATTTATGAAGTGCTTCATATCTCGATGCTCCAAAAGTACATGTATGATCCAAGTCATGTGTTATCGAGGCAACCAATTGAGTTGAAAGAAGATTTGACTTATGAGGAAGAACCGGTGCAAATATTGGAAAAGAAACACCAAGTCTTACGTTCCAGAACTATTCCTTTAGTAAAAGTGCTATGGAGGAATCACGCAAATGAAGAGGCTACATAGGAACACGAGGACTTAATAAGAGCTTAGTATCCTCACCTATTCTCATCAGATGTGTAAATTTCGAGGATGAAATTTTTAAAAGGAGAGAGGATTGTAACATATGGACCTGGATTAAAAAAAAATTTCTATTTAAGGAAAGAGTAGAGAGAGAAGCATTTTTTTTCTTTCCTAAAATAGAAAGAAAGTGAAAGAAAGAAAGAAAGAAAGAGAGAAGAAGTTGTTGCAGACCCGGATGCGCATGCTTGACCCAGTCAGAACTCGTGATTCCAGCCACCATACCGGCCGATCTTGGTACCAATTTGAAGCTTGTGAGCCGCCAGTTGTATTCCTGCCGTCCTCGTCACCGGAAACCTACCAAAACGCAGCAATCGAGCTCGAAAAGTCGCGGCCAAACCCATTTCTCCCCGCCACTGATCTAATCGGAATTAGGCCGATCCACCACTTGGATCTTGTTCCTCAGCTTCCCCTCATCATTTCTCGACCAACCCCGTCACCTGAAACGACCGGATTGCCGTCGATCGACTGCTAGAAAGCTCACGGTTTTAGGGAACTCGATCCGCCGTCGTCGCCGCACATGGGAGGTCACTGCTGGCACCATTGAACTCACCGAGGTCGGAACTAGCAGACTTGAGCTTCCTGTCATTGTTGACTGAGTTTTGGTCACTGTCGACTGTTAGGGGCAATTCAGTAATTTCATAAAATTTAGGGGTAATTCTGTAATTTTAAGATTGGTGGATGTTTTGGTAATTTTAGATCAAGGCAATTAGGTAATTTGAGATTTTGGGGGTAATTCAGTAATTTACGTCGTTAGGGGCACTTTGGTAATTTTGTATTTTTTTGGGGGTAATTCAGTAATTTATGTCGTTAGGGACACTTTGGTAATTTTATATTTTTTTGGGGGTAATTTTATAAATTTAAAACTTGTGGATATCTTTGTAATTGGAATTGAGGATATTTTGATAATATATAATTCTGAGGATAATTTGATGAATTTTAATATCGAGGGCATTTTGGTAATTTTATGAATTCATGAATATTTTTTTGCAGATAAATGTCATTTCAAACATATTAGTTATAATTCACAATTATAGTTAGCAATTATGTTATTTCCTTAAATTAAGAAGATTCACGAACGAGAATCAACCAGCGGATGTTGTCAATTCCAAGTTCGGACAACGTCACTGTGAGTGAAATATACAAAACTTATTTTCATTGTAGTTTATTATGATTTTAAAATATAGTAAAGCATGATTGCGAGATTGATTTTAAAGGCTTCGATTTAATGATTTTATATAAATGAATTTTATTTGTGTTTTGGTATTTATCACGAGAAATGTGTTTGAATAATGATTTTGGTTACCGATTTTGAATATGCATAATAATATTTTAAAGAAAAGAAAAAGCAAATTTCAGAGATGCTAAATGAAAAAGGAAATGAGATTTTGGATGAGATTTCGAATGAAATTATATGTTTATGTATATGTGTACAAAGGTATATGAATATGAGCATAATGATCGTTTTTAAAATCATTAAACAATACCATTCTCCTCCAGATACAGTGATACATATGAAATGACATATGTATGTAGTATGATGAATACAGAGATACTGATATTGAGATACAGATGATACATATGATATACAGGCTTTTGGGGCCCGTCTGAGTACACACAGAGGCTTTGGGCCGTGTACTCAGGTGACTTTGTCTTTTGGGGACCAGATTATGCATGCACAGATATGATGAGATATGAGATGATATTTTTCGATCTATCCGTGTAGTTCCAGGGTGTGGTGATACCCAGATAGTACGTCATTGCTCGTCCGTTGAGGTCTGGATATGATAAGATATGAGATGATAATTCCCTGTCTATCCGTGTAGCTCGGGGGCGTGATTGTACCCAGATAATACGTCATTGCCCGTCCGTCGAGATCCGGATATGATGAGATTATTTCCCCTGGGTACTTATTTGGTGATAGTTTTTAATATTTGAGTATTGATGTTATAAGTATTATGAATTTCCATTGATTAATGCAGTATATTTGCGATATCGTTATTTGAGTACATGAATTGATTGTAATAAGTTATTTAAGTTTTGTGATATTTTGATGAGATGGTGTTTTGATCTGATTAACTATTTTAGAGTAAAATTATGTTCAAAAAGTATTATCCACTCACTAAGCTCGCTGAGTTTTATACTCATCTTGTTTTATTATATATCCGCCCCCAACAAGAGATTCGCAGGTACAACAGTCGACCTAGCAACAATACTTATTTTCAAAATTATGGCAACGTTATGATGTTAGGAGTTATCGATTGATTTATTGAGATATTTTGAGATTGTATAATTTGTTACATTTCGGAGATTGCGGATAACATATGTATTTATTGATATTGGATATTGAATAATTTGGTATTTTGTTGAGGAGATTGGTTGTTCGGAGATAATTATGTTTGAAATTCTTTTGGGAGTGCTTGGTTTATAATTTTTCAGATTTGGTTATATGATAAATATAGGAAAGACTTTGCCGAATTGTTTTGGCAGAATCCTAATTAATGATATTACATCAGAAAGATTATATAGAATTAGGTTGATTCACATTGGGAGTTCAGGGCGGGTCATGTCAATTTAAAACATAATACCTCTGCTTTTATACTCTTCTTTTAAAGGTAAAATTAGTATTTTTTTAATCAATTAAGGGTCAGCTAACTGGTGAAAATGAAAATATAGTAAAATAAAAGATTTTATAAAGATATATTAATAAAATGATAAAACATTAGTATTAATATTTCTTGTACTCTTTCCATATTCTATAATTTTTAAAATGGGGAAGCGATAAAACTTTTTTTTCCTGAAATGTCTAAGATACCGTGTAACTTTGTATTGAAACCATTGACATCAGTCTTTATTCGATAAATTAGTGATTCATCAATTTTCAATCCCATTAAAATTTTTTCCACCTTTCTTCCGCGTCAAATCCAGGTCAAACTTTGTTTAACATAATCTTGACACAAGTTCTCTCAAATTTAATTTAAACGATAAGGAATTTTCCAAAAAGCAATTAGACTTTTCAAAAGAATCGAATTTAAATGTTACCATTTCGGAGCTTCATGCAAAGCCCAATGAGACAAATTTGCTGCCCCTTTAAGAGCTGCCCGCCATTTCTTCACCCTTTCCAGCATGAACCCACCTTCATGCTTAACAAAAGCCTCTGCAAAATTTCCATTCGGATTCCTAATATCTGATGGGCTGATATCAAAAAACATAGGCAAAACTGTTTGTCTAACATTATTATGTTTCTTGCAATCCGCAGTCTTTACAAGCACATCGAAGCACCATCTGGAATCAGCATAGTTCTTAGAGAAGATTATTGAATTGCTTCAAGCAACTCTAAAGAAATGTCTTCACCTCTTTGGAGTTCAATGTCATCTTTGAAAGTGTGAATTCATGTATGAACCAGAGCTTGGCAGAGATGATTAGTGAAGCCTTTGCGTCTATCTTCTCCTTGGAAGCTCAAGAAATCTTTGTACACGAACTTGGTAAAGGTGGAAGCCATGAATAATTAATGCAATGTCTTCATGTGAAGGATTAAGACACTAGCTAGTTTTTTCTCTACTGTTGATTAACTTCAAGCTCAAACAATTTTATAGGATTGGGAGTCATTGGTCCTATGACAAAATATTTTTAAAGCATTGTCGTAAAATATACATAACAGATAAGCTATCTCGCCATTCTCATGATAAAAAATTTGAGATAAAAAAATACATACATACATACATATATATATATATATATATATATATATATATATATATATATATATATATATATATATATATATATATATATATATATATATATATGTATGTATGTATGTATGTATAATATTAGACACGTGGCATTATACTAGCCATATATTATGTAAGTGTGTAACAGCTGGAGACAGCTGTATATGTAATGATTGTATGACAGCTGTAGTAACAGCTGTCCTTTGTAACAGTAGATCCCAAAGGCTATAAATAGAGCCTCCTAGTTTGTATTAGATCATCGAGCAATAAACAATCGAAGTTTGCTAAGAAATATAAAATGGTATCATAGCCAGCCTTCCCAAAAGGAAGAAAGGTTTAGTCGAAGAAGTATGCTCTGTAGTTGCCGAGAAATCGGAACCTTTACACCAGAAACTTAGCTACAACTTAGATCATGATAGGAGGATTATAACCTCCATCCTCTCTCACTTACCGAAAGCGAAAGGTTGCTCAAAGTGAAATCGAATAGCCAGAAGGGCGCCAAAAAGGGAATAGCAGAAAGCAACACTAGCTTGGGTTACAGAAGAAAGGAGTATCGATGGAGACACAGGATACCACTATATATCAAGTTGTGCAAAGTATCATGATCGGAGGAAACTATGCTATTTCTTCAGACACCCTTAATGCTCACCTAGAAATAGAGGAAACTCCTAGAGATTCCAGAATGAGGTTGGATCCACTAAATCCATACCGCCATTATGGGACTACGCACTCTCGTCATATTGTCAAATCCCTATTAAAGAAAGCTGCTAGAAAAACGGTGTTTAAATCCTCAGAAGTCTTGGTCCAACCAATCAAATCAAATTCGGTAGAGACTTATCTTCCCATCATCAACAAAAGTGATGTAGCAAGATATATCAAAGAAGGATACAAGGGGTTACATTTGGGAGCTATAAGAATAGGATTACAACCCCTATTCCTTGTAGGGAAGAATGTTACATGCCTCATTGCCATTCTTGACACAAGATGGCAAACCTTTAAAACAGCATTAATTACTGCAGTTGAAGTTGGCTTAAATCATGGACATGTTGTCCTACAGGTGGAACTAAATTTCACCCTCAACTTGATGAGGCCGACACTTCCAAAATCCATACAAATACTAGTCCAACTAAATGGATTGGTAATGAAGCCTAATGAGTCGACACTGGCCATCCATCATTCAATGACATATAAGGTGCAGACACACATGTTCTCTCTATCCCAGAGTGGTTTGCCGATCGCAAGGTTCCTTGCTGGAGAAGGAAGAGTGATCCAACCGAAGACTTATAAGCAGAATCAGTTAATATTTCCTGCCAGCTGGATCAACGAATATGAAAAGGCCAACAAAGCACAGGAGGTGCATGAGCAGCCAAAAGTTGAGACTATCACAGAAGGTAGAACTTCGGTTTCTTTTCCTAAAGAAACCAAGGCTATTTATCCTTGTGAAAGGTGCTAGCTAATAGGCAAACAAAATAGCTGCAAACACATGCCCCAAAGGTCCATGTCAACCAGACACCACAGATTCCCGATAATGATGATTAGGACACCCTCTACTGCAGAACAAATAATTACTGGAGGAAGTACGGGAATGGTCTCTGCAAAATGGGTTATAAAGAAACTTGACCCAGCAGAGTTTGGCCCAATTAAGAAAGTGATTAACTAGTCTAACCTAAATGCGGTTGAACAGAACAGGTGCATTGGAGAATTGATGCAAGGGCAACAGGAGATAATCAAGAGACTTGATAATATCGAGAAAAGAATTATCAAGAAAAATATTTTGACCACAGAACAATTCTCTATGATGCACGAAAGACCCATAAAAATACTGAGGTTCACGGGAGTCGCAGATCAAAAGGAGTTAGAAAAATGTTACCCTACAGCATATTGGGGAACAGACAAACCGACTAAACCATGGTACATATGGGAAGAAAATACCTCAGGAAATTGTCAGAAGGCATTCTGGAGAAGTTACTCTCCTCCACCACCTATTACTGAACCTATCATCCCCACAGGATGGGATGATGCTGAAGATAAAGATAACAGTGATACTGATGGTAGCATTGTTAGTATAGGAGTAGATCCTTTAGCTATCTACATGCAAACTACTGTCCCAGCAATGGATACCACTCCAACTATCCCACCAGTTGCAAGACATATTGGAACATCTGTAGAAGGAGCTAGGCAATAGACCCGAGCATGGGAAACCCAGATCCAAGTTGGTCATTCCACATCAGAGAAAACTACTTGGAATATTGATGGAAGGAAACCTAAGGACAGAGTTCTCATACTTGAAGAGATGATCTCTTGGTATGAAGGAGAATTACAGAGAGCACCTCATCTTACGCCTAGAGCTTGTACTGCTAGATTACTTGCAGGCTTTACTGGTTCTCTGAGAAAATGGTGGATTGGAGTTCTCACCGAAGAACAATGTGAGGTAATACTAGTCAATGAGAGTCCTTGCAAAACGATGCTAGACTATCTTTGTACGGCATTCTTTGGTCCATTCGACAAAGAAGAAGAGCAGGCTGAGAGACAATTTCTAAAGAACAAATGCTGTGACATGAGCAAACTGGAAGAATACTTTCTTGAACAAGAAAGATTGTATTATTTATTCCAACAGCATATGGATACAATCCACAGAACCTTTGTCCTCAATATGCCGTATCCTGTAGCTGATCTCATGGAACAGAAATTCATTGCCAATCCTATTTGGCAGTGGAAGAACTATAGCCTGGCCTATTTATACCAAATGGCCCAAGACCTTATTAGCAAACATTGCTTAGCCCAAAAAATGAGGAAGCATTTGAAGAACTCTGAACGAACTACTTTAGAAAGATATTGTGACACCCAAAAGCAGTAATTTAGATGTTCCCCAAATTCTTGCAAATGCTCCAACAGCAAGCAACAAAAGGAGAAGCTTCGTAAAAAGAAGTGGAAACCTTACAAAGGGAAACGATATAAATACGTTAAAAAACGAAAGCAAGGAAAAGACATAGCCAGGTGTTTTATCTACGGAAAGAAGGAACATTTCGCCAAAGATTGCAGAAAGAAATATAAAGCCTCTGTTAAGCTACTAGAGCTCATTAATGATAATTCCTTTGATAATCGATGGTATGAATGGAGCACAAAACCCGGAGGAGCTATCATGGCCTTTGATCACGAAGATGACACATCTTCTGCAGAAGATAAATCCTCTACAGATGAAGCGAGTGACGATGAAGATAACCAGGGTCCCGTTGCCACATTCCAGACCACTCCACCCGAACTGCTTACCATTATTTAGCCCCCCGCTCAGGTTATGCGTGTCCACGAAGTACAGCCGTTTCGGCTATATGTTAAGGCTATTGTCAAAGCATCTGACCGTGACCAGTATGTGGTCAAAGCCTTAATTGACACTGGTGCTGTCACATCTCTCATCGGTAAAGGATGCTATCCATCTTCCTCTGTCATACCCACCAGGATCGCTTTTACCTCTGTCAATAGCAAGATGTTTCACATAAACGCTCTTACTAAACCTTTAACTATCTTACATTTTAATGTCAAGCATCCCTTCTTCATTTACCCAAAAGCTCGCGAAGACCTCTTACTTGGCACTGACTTCCTTGAGCACATCAGTCCTTTTGCCTTTATCCTTGAGGGATTTCAATATACCCTTAGAGGTCCTGACCATCAGGCCAATTCCGTTTTACTCCCTTGGATTTCATCCTCTTCTGGGAGGGGTGAATCTAGTTCTAGTTCGCTTCTAAAACCCAATCCTATTCAGACATTTGAGGCCCAAACCAAAAGTTTGTTAGACTGTTGTGTTGACCACCGTCATCAGTTCTGGTCTAGAGAAAAGCATTTTGTGGCCTTACCATATAAGGACGATTGGAAATAACCCCATCCGACAGCGTCACACCGGGTATGCCACATGATGAGGAACTATGTAGAATTAAGATTCAAACACTATTGAATCTCAAGCTCATCAGGCCCAGTAGGTCTAATTGGGCTAGTCCGGCCTTTTATGTCAATAAACACTCTGAGCAAAAAAGAGGAAAGAAAAGGCTTGTAATTGATTACAGAAAACTGAATGAGTGCCTACAGGATATTAGGTATACTATCCCACGGAGGACCCACCTATTAAAAAGAATGGTATGTGCTAAAATTTTCTCAAAGTTTGATATGAAATCTGGATTCTGGCAAATTGGGATAAAAGATGAAGACCGACACAAGACTGCCTTTGTGGTCCCACATGGATATTATGAATGGAACGTGATGCCCTTTGGATTGAAAAATGCACCATCAGAATTCCAGAATCGTATGGATGAAGTTTATCGACTCATCATAGAATTGTGTCTCATCTACATTGATGATGCTTTGATTTTTAGTAAAGATGAAAAGGCACATGCAGAGCACCTCGAGGAATTTAAAAGGTTAACTTTCCAACATGGATTGGCACTATCTGAATCAAAAATGCAGATAGGGTTAAGTATCAGATAACCTAACGATCAAAATAACATTGTGACGAATCTGATATCCATTGATAAGAGTGAGTGTGAGGAGGTCACTGAAAATTGGTGCGAACATCCTGTCAAACCATCTTCCACAATTATAGCGGCGACTGTTGTGGATAAGGCTTGGTTCAAAGAGTATGGCAGTTGGATAAAGGTTCAGCCAATACCAATAGATATAATAAGCTTATGGAGTGTATTCACATAATGTGTAATGTCCAAAATTGGTATTTTCATCTATAACATAGATGAATTGGCATCCAAGCCTGAAAACCACCTCATGCATCTGATCTTCATTTGGATGAGGTGAAAATAGATTCTGACTCTTTCTTCCGACATAAGGCCTGAATTCTTGTCTAGCCATAAGATTCCACATCCTGTGTTGAAGGTCCTCATCATGTCTTCCAACACGAAATTCGATTACCTTTTCAGAGATGATCTCCTGGACCTCTGGAGGTAACCAAGCTATGAAGGTTGGCAAGTCCTGTAGGAAATAAGATCTTTCGAGGGTCAGGTCTAGCTGAGGAGTCCAGGATGGTAGTGCCTTTTTTATCATTTTGATTGGTCTAGATAAAAAGTCATCAATTACGTTGGTCTCTCCTTTGATGTGTTTGATCTGGTACTTGAATCTGAATAGAGATTCTGCCCAACGTGCAATCTGTGGATCGGGGATTTCTCCTTCACGTCTTGCAAGTAGCCCACTCAGATATTTGTAATCTATTTCTATGATGAAGGGGGAAAGAGAGAGAAAGAACTGAAATTTCTTAACTCCCTTGACAACTGCTAAGACTTCTCGTTTAGAAGATGGGTAGATGCTTTGAGCTTGGTTGAATTGTCCACTCTTATAGCCACATACTCTTCTTTGTCCATCGTCTTCTTCAATAAGTAAAGCACCCTAATAATGCTCACTTGCATCAGTCTGTAAGATTAAAGTTCCTTTATCAAGAATCTTAAGAGCTGGCAAGCACTGGCATTTTTCTTTTAATTGCTTTACTGCATGTGATGCCTCGTCAGACCATTTGTCGCTTCCCTTTTTAAGATGCTTGGAAATCTGACTCGTCAGCTTTGAAATGTTTTCCACGTGGTCTGCTGCATAATTAATGATTCCAAGGAACTGTTGGGTATACTTTCGTGTCAGCATACCATTGGGGAATTCTTTGACCTTTTCGGTAATGTGGGGTTGATGTGTTGATAAAACCATCTTTTATGTGGAGCCCTAGGAAATCTACCTCACTTAACCTTATCTGCATTTTTTATTCAGATAGTGCCAATCCATGCTGGAAAGTTAACCTTTTAAATTCCTCGAGGTGCTCCGCATGTGCCTTTTCATCTTTACTAAAAAATAAAGATCATCAATGTAGATGAGGCAGAATTCTATGATGGGTCGATAAACTTCATCCATACGATTCTGGAATTCTGATGGTGCATTTTTCAATCCAAAGGGCATCACGTTCCATTCATAATGTCCATGTGGGACCACAAAGGCAGTCTTGTGTCGGTCTTCATCTTTTATCTCAATCTGCCAGAATCCAGATTTCATATCAAACTTTGAGAAAACTTTAGCACCTACCATTCTTTTTAATAGGTGGGTCCTTCGTGGGATAGTATACCTAATATCCTGTAGGCACTCATTCAGTTTTCTGTAATCAGTTACTAGCCTTTTCTTTCCTCTTTTTTGCTCAGAGTGTTTATTGACATAAAAGGTCGAACTAGCCCAATTAGACTTACTGGGCCTGATGAGCTTGAGATTCAATAGTGTTTGAATCTCAATTCTGCATAGTTCCTCATCATGTGGCATACCCGGGTGTGACGCTGTCTGATGGGGTTGTTTCCAATCGTCCTTATATGGTAAGGCCACAAAATGCTTTTCTCTAGACCAGAACTGATGAGGGTGGTCAACACAGCAGTCTAACAAACTTTTGGTTTGGGCCTCAAATGTCTGAATAGGATTAGGTTTTGGATGCGAACTAGAACTAGATTCACCCCTTCCAGAAGAGGATGAAATCTAGGGGAGTAAAAAGGAATGGGCCTGATGGTCAGGACCTGTGAGGGTATATTGAAATCCCTCAGGGAGAAAGGCAAAAGCACTGATGTGCTCAAGGAAGTCAGTGCCAAGTAAGTGGTCTTCGCGAGCTTCTGGGTAAATGAAGGAGGGATGCTTGACATTAAAAGGTAAGATAGTTAAAAGTTTAGTAAGAGCGTTTATGTGAAACGCCTTACTATTGACAGAGGTAAAAGCGACCCTGGTGGGTATGACAAAGGAAGATGGATAGCATCTTTCACCGATGAGAGATGTGACAGCACTAGTGTCAATTAAGCTACAATGTTATGAGTTTGGAATATTATGGTGAACCCAAGGAGCACGTGCTATTTAATTTAAGGAATTGACGTAAAGAGCTCAAGAGAGCTCTGAGGATAGCTCTAAAGAGCTTATCTGAATAAGTCCGTACAGCTTGTAGGATAACTCATGTGAGCTCATATATGAAATATGATCTGGGGCATCAAAAGCGTCATAACAAGCAAAACAATAAGTATAAACAAAAGAAAACACAAAGATTTTACGTGGTTCAGCCCTTTGACATGTATCCACGATAGTAGTTCATCTTCAATGCTTTAGGTAAATGAAGTATTATGTGATTTTCTTAAGAAAATCAGCAAAATATTCTTAAAGGTTGTTTATCATAGATAATAATATAAGAAAGATGCAGTTCTTATTGAGATTAGAGATTTTTCTAAACAAAAGAATGATGGAGGAGCTTATTAGACCAAGATCTATAAAAATGGAGGAAGAAGAACATGAATAAGCCCTAAAGAAATTAGATCTAGAAAAATGCCCAAAGTTCGATAGAGCAAAGGGAGAGAGAAAGCCAAAGATGGAGAGAGCCCCCCTCAAAATTAAAATGTAGAGCTTGTATAAGAGTGTTCCTGAGGGTATTTTGGTAATTTTACACATGTAGGGCTTATTTAATGCCTAACCTCCTTTAGGTGAAGTTATTTAAGTAATTTGCCTTATGACCCCTTAATGGTGACATCGATGAGCGTGGTAGGTAAAGAAACCTCCAGTCGCCATTTTCACTTCACGGCTAGGCACGTGGCACCCTCCTAACCATACGGTCTTGTTGCTTTTTTGGTGGTATCAAAAGTAGGGATGGATTTTCATATTGGGTTAGCCCACGAAACTCAAATAGGTTGAAAAGCTCAACCTAATCGGTTTAAATTTTGATTCAAGTTGAACCCAAAATGAAACTGAAACTCAATGAGGTTTAGCTTTTAAAATATATTAAAAAAGAGAAAAAAATCTCTCTCACACTCTTACATCTCAATCTCGTGTTGCCCCTCCTTATCTCCTCACCCTCAACATAAGCAAAATGCTCGACGGCAGGCAGCAGCCTAGCTCTAGCCAATGCTCGACATCGTTGTTCACCTTAGCACGCCCTTAGCATGTTCACAGCCCACAACGGTTCATCTCACGCTCGCGGCTGACTCACTCCCACACAGCCATAATGCCAATGCCGACAGTTTCACCCTCGTCATTCACTTCTAAACTAGTTATCGTCTCTTGACTCTCTACCATCTCTGCCTTGCTTCCAATCCATCTGATCTATCAACTTATCAACATCAAGGTCAGTAATTATTTAATCTTAAGCCCTCTTGCCAAGCCATATTATAATTCTACCAATTGCCAAATTGTTAATGTTCAATCGACTATCAAAGCAATCACCATTGAGTTGTAAACAGTGCTTATTTTTTAAGCAAATTTCCTCTAAATGCGTTCTTTATTTAAATGTACAATTAACTAATTAAGTAGCTATTACTAAATATGGGTAACCCCAGGTGTGCAATATAATTCAAATCAAACCATTTTTTTTAATCATTTGTTGATTTTACATTATTATTATTATTATTAGCAGCAAATGAGTCATAATTATGCTATTTCTTTTTAGTATATATATGTTTGTATGATGAACAAAATAGTTAATTTTGCCCTTAATTGGTTTGCATGTAAAGAATAATAAACGTAATTGGTTAATTTTAACTTGACGCCATTAGTAAACAAGTGACACATATCCAATATAACTAAAAAATTTGTTCTCTATATAAGTTTAAATTTTCTAATTTTATGTCCAATAACCTAATTGGATTTATGATTTTAGATGTCTGAAACAGATGGCTCAAGAATCCGTGACAACATCCAATCCATTGAATCTAATGAAATTAGTGATACGTCAACAACGACTATTGAAGCCCAATCCGGATCAAAGAGAAAAAGTTCATTGAGGACAACATCAAAACCACCTAAGCCAAGAAAAGTGATGGCTCCAAGATCAAAGATGCAAAAGGATTTTAATAGACTGCCAGAAGATCACAATCGATGCAAGTGCAACTATTTTGGCCAAAAATATTCTTGTAAAACTACTAATGGCACTAGCATTTGTCAAACCATTTGAAAAGGTTTTTTTGAATATGAAAGTTATCTACAAAATCAAGTAGCTTTAACTCAAAAACCTACTGGTGTTAGGAATAAAGAGGTTGGTTAAGTTATGGTTAGGGGATTTAATTAGGAGGTTGTTGGAAGGGCAACTACTAAAATGAATATCCTTGATGAGTTGCCATTTTCACATGTGGAGAATTTTGTATTCAGACATTTTTGCAGTGTTGTATGTCCTGAGTTCATTGTCTCATCTCGTAGAACCATTACTAACGATATCCTCGACATTTTTTTAACTAAAAAGGCTTCGTTAAAAATTTTGTTGTGTTATAAAAAATAAAAAATCTCTCTCACTACTGATATTTAGACTTCCATCATAATGGCCAGCTATATGGTGATAACAACTCACTTTATTGATCAAGATTGGTAGTTACGCAGAAGGTCCATTAGTTTTAACACAATTTCTGATGATAAGGGGGAGACGATTGGTAAGCAGCTCAATTAGGGTATAGAAAGGGTCTTCACAATCATCGTATACAAAACAAGTGCAAATAAGGTTGCCATTAGTTATTTGAATAATAAATTGAAGACTTGGAGAGATGATGCATTGGTGTTGAATGGTGACTATATGTATGTACAATGTTGTGAGTACATTATGAATCTTATAATTAATTAGGGGTTGAAAAAGCTAGATGACAGTATTGTTAGTATTCGTAATGCTGTAAAGTATGTGAGATCATCCACTACAAGATCGAAAACATTTCAAATTCATATGGAGCAAGAAAAGATTTTTAGGGCAGAATGGTCAACCTTCTAGAGGAAGTGTGGTTTTAAATAGTCCAACAAGGTGGACTTCCACATATACCATGTTGACGACAACATTGAAGTTTAGGTCAAATTTTGATTGAATGGCAAATGAGGATAAGCTTCATGATACTTATTTTCATGAAGAATAAAGTGGGAAGAAAAAGGTAAGACTGCCAAGAAGTTATGTTTAAGATAATGCTCGTCAGATGGTTAGGTTTTTTAGGATGTTTTATGATGCCACACTGACATTTCTTCTACTTGGAGGGTGACATCTAGTGCTTGCTACAATAAGATATGCAAGGTTGAAAAGGCCTTGAATACAATGGCAAACAACCTTGATCTACAAGTTAGTATGATGGTTAGTAGCATGAAGAAGAAATTTGAGGAGTATTGGGAAAGGCCCTCAAAGATAAACAAGTTATTGATTCTTGCTTCTATATTAGATCCACAAGGGAAAATGAATTTTGCAACACTTTGCTTTGATACTTTATATGGCAAGGATGGTGCAAATGTGTTGAGATGAAAAACATGGTGAAAGATGTGTTATAAAGCTTTTTAAAGCATACAGTGTTCAACATTTAAAATCAAGTGCTAGTACAAGTGCTAGTGCATTTCCAAGTGCAAATACTGTTGTTAGAGCTAGTAGTGAGCTAACTTTTATGGATGAAGAAGATGAGACATTAGAGGACCTTTTCTCCAAATACACTGAGATGGTTGCTGTCACTAGAGATCACATGAAATTGTCAAATGAGTTAGATCTTTACTTGATGGAGTCGATTGAATATCAAGCATTTAATGCATTAGGTGCTTTGTTTGATATTTTGCTATGCTGGAAAGTTAATAGTTTGAAATACCCAATTTTATCGCAAATAGCAAGAGATGTGCTTGCCATTCCAATATCTACTATTGCATTTGAGTCTGCCTTTAGTATGAGAGGTCATATTTTAGATGAATAAAGGAGGTCCATAACTCCTGATATGTTAAAAGCATTGATATTGACGCAAAATTAGTTGCGATCTTCACTTTTTGTGGATTCAACAACAAACTTTCAAGCATTGGTTAAGGAAAATAAGGTCATGGATGCTTTTATAGAAGGAAAAAATATTAATAATTATTTATTTATTTTTAAGACTTGTTAACTTTAAGAGTTATTTACTTTAAGTCTTTTTATTTCATGCAAAATGTCGTGAATCAAGACAAGCCAACCATCCAAGCCTTCTAATATGAAGATTTTTATTACAATAATAGGTATGTAACAATGTATATTGATTTAGATCAAGCATAATAATCAATTACACAATTAAGGTATAGTCATTGTGCAAAAATGGTACTAGTAGTATTGGGAATAAACATTATTACGGCATATTGAGTGACTACTAAATGTCAATTAATTTTTGTTCTTATCTTTTTATAGAATGGACTGATTTGCTTTATTTCCTATCCATTGTTGTATGATTTGATTGGTGGTGGTTAATTATAACTAATTTGGAGGCGTTGTCTTTGGTGTTGATGCCTTAATGGTGTTGGAGATGGATTAACGTTGTTTGTCATGTGGAGATGTGTTAATGGAGATGAAGTTATTAATCATGATTGCCATTTTGATTTTTAGATTTTTAATTTCAATAGCTTTGTTGTACTTGACTACATGTTTTATGTCTTGTTAACTTTAAAAAGACTTATCAAAATATTGTTAAGGACACTTGGGAGTTGATATTTGTTGTTAAGGATGTTTAAATTTGAGATTTAAAATTTCAGATGGCTGCTAGCAAGAATTTTTTGGATTAAATTTGAGATTTCAAACTAACTTGATTTTTTAGATTGAATTATTCAAATTGGAATAACCTGAAATAATCTTAAACCGAAATTTTAATCCGAATTACCAACCTAATCCAATCTAAATTAGGAACCCAAATTGAACCGAATCAAATTTTGCATTTTCAATTCAATTTGGTTCAATTCTCTAAGTCGATCAGCTTGTAACCCAAATCGAAACCAAAACAACCCAAACCGAAATTAGATTTGCCCACCTTTAATAAAAAAAGATAGCCGACTTGGACTTTTCTAATTACTTGGCTATAGAATCTCCTTTTTTATTGGCTCCTTATCCTTAGCCAAAAAAAAAATATTTTTGTTCTCTCTCATGATGGTATGCACTGTTCATGTGCTGGCCCAAACTACTAAAATATAGCTTTTGATAATATCCTTTGATATTGTGTATTTTACCAAAACTTTCTTTTTCTTCAAGGAGCTCATCTCCTATCTATTTGTTAGTTATCCTGACCCCTAGTTAAACAAATTGACTTCCCTTCGTTGACTTTTCTTTCCACACTAAGTTGTTAGCCCACATTAGCACCTAGATTTCCCCCAAACGAGATCCCCCTAGTTTCTTATGTTGAAAGAATAAAGCAAAGGAAACTCAATGAGAAAATTTGCATAAACGACAAGTGGCAGATTGTTGCTGACTTTATCTCTTTTTAATTGGTGAACATTTGAATAATTTTGTAGTGCGCAGTTGAGCTCTCTCACAGGTCTGGTGATTTTATTCCTTGAGCTAACTTAGCTCTGGCAATGATAGCTGAGCTCTACTAAACTAGCTTTGGCAATTTCAATGCTTTAGCTATACTGAACTCTAGTGAAGATAACTGTGCTGAACTCATCTTACTCTAGTGATTTTAATACAAAGCTATGCTTAGCTTTTCCAATTTCAATATTGAGCTATACTCAGCTCTAGTAATGACAACTGAGTTGCATACAGCTAGCTTTGGCGATTTATTGAGAAGCTTTCTTAACTCTTTGATCGTGGCAAAAAGACAAAGAGATAAACAATGGTGATAAGCTCTACTGAAATATATAGATTTTAATAGAGAAAAGTTCTCAATCCCCTCAATAGGTAACCTTACTAAGGTACCTCTATATTTGTGATTTGGTCATGTTCACATCTTTTGAGTAGCTATTAATATAAGTCCAGCTTAAATAAGATTAGCTGTAGTACTAGAGCTACGCTCTTAGAGTTTAAACAAGGCGAGTCATAAATGAAGATAAATTACAATCAACAAATCATAATAAAAAAAGAGTTAACCATTCAACCACTTGGCAATAAAGATCAATCATTTATCCAAATAAACATATCTAAGAGCTTGTTCACTCACATGATACATAGCAAGAGTAAATCATTCAATCACATCCGTAAGAAACAATTTAGAAGATTAGACATGCTATCATGGGTACTTAGAATAAACAAGCAACATTCATTTATTCATTCATTTATAAGATCTACCTAGATGAAAGTATCATAAATCATAATTATTGCATTACTAACACGTCTTATCCTAAGAATAAATCTCGAAATCTCTTTGCTATCATGCAAAGATCAAGGAGTTTCCTTAAAAATAAATCAAGTGATAGTAGTGAACGAATAAGGTTTTATCAGACTTTCCACAAATATATATGAGCAAATATATAGTAGAAAATTCAAAAATAAAAATAAATAGGGAAAAGCTAAGAGCATAGTACTAATAGTTTTCCTAAATGTTGGACATTCAAGAGGTGTCTAACTCTACCCTAGTGCTTAAGGAAGGGCTGACGTATCTTCAAAACTACTATACTGCTTTGGCGTTTTCCTCTAAAGATCTCTCTTGGTGTTTTAGAGAAATCCTTAATGGCATTTTCTAAGGAATCCTTTGTAAGTTTTCCTGAGGCATTTTATTTGACATTTTTCTTGAGCATTTCTCAGAGGAGTCATCCATGGCATTTTTTAAAGAATTCTTTTTGGCATTTTTTTTAGGGTTTCTTAATAAAATTTCTTATGGAGCTTCTCTTTTTGGCGATTTAAATCCAGGAGTAGATCCCTTGCCAACTCAATCCAAACTAACCATCACCACCAAAACTTTTTATAGCCCTCCCATTAGACGGCGGCAATTGTTTTAGCCATATTTTTATTAAGATTCAATTCAAACCATTAAATAGTTGTTCTAATAAGATTTAGGTCAAATCTGATTAAAATAAATAAAATTTATATTTTATGGGGAGATTACCCTAAGTTTAAGTGTATTTTCTAATGTTTGGGGTAGGAATAGCTGAGGTGATCTGGAAAGTGAGATGCGGTGATTTGGTAGGTAAGCTAAAGTGATTCGAAAGGTACATTGTAGCGTTCTAAGTCTGGAATATTATGGTAAGCCCATGGAGCTCATGCAAGTTAATTCAGGGAATTAGTTGTAGAGAGCTGGAGAGAGCTTTGAAGATAGCTATAAAGAGTTTATTTGGTTAACTCTGTAGAGCTTGTAGGATAACTCATGTGAATATATATATGAAATATGATCTAGGCATCCAAACCATCATAATAAGCAAAAAATAAGCATAAGCAAAAAAGGGCACAAAAATATTATGTGGTTTGGCCTACATCCACATTAGTAATTCATCTCCAATGCACTATATAAATGAAGTATTGCATGATTTGCTTTAGAATATCAACAAAATCCTCCTGAAGGTTGTTTTTCATGGATAATAATATGAGCAAGATGTGGGACTTATGAAGATTAGAGTGTTTTCTAAAAAAAGATTAATTGAAGAGCTTATCTAGGAGATGAGGTGGCAAAAATCTTCGATAAAAGTATAAATATGCAAGAAGAAGAAGAAATAGCCTCTCAAGAAATTAGATCTAGAAAAATATCCAAAGTTTGATAAAGCAAGACGAGAGGAAGAGCAAGAGATAGAGAGGGCCCCTTTAATATTGAATGTTTAGAGCCTATATAGAAGTGTTCCTGAGGGTATTTTGTTAATTTTAGACACATAGCGCTCATTTAATTGTTTGCCTTCCTTAGGTGAGGCTATTTGAGTAATTTTCCTTGTGATCCCTCGATGTTGACATCCATGAGCTTAGGAGTCAAGAAAACCTCCGGCCACCTTTCGCCTCTACGATTGCACATGTGGCAGTGGTAGCCTCAGCCTTATGGTCTTGTTGCTTTTCTGGCAGCATCTACGAGATAGCTGACATTGCATTTTTCTCATTACTTGGCTAGAGAATCTCGATTCTTATTGGCTCCTCATCCTTAGACAAAATAAGATATTTTTGTACTCTCCCATGATGGCATGTACTGCTCACGTGCTCAACCGAAGCAGAAAAATCTAATTTTCAATAATACCCTTTAATATTGTGTGTTTTACCAAAACAGTCTTTTTTTCAAGAAGCTTACCTTTTATCTCTTTATGAGCTACCCTATCGTTAAAAAAATTGACTTCCCTTGGTTAACTCTTCTTAGCACAAGTCAATGAGTTATCGGGCCATGTTAACACCCGAATTTCCGCATATGCATTGTTTGCATAGCCCTTTATTTGGTTAATTCTAATTTAACAAGTTTGGTACATTTGACTTTAAGCACTGAGATTGACCACCAAAGATGACAAAATAAATGTTATTTAGTTGTTTTTTTTTCTCACTACGTATTAAATATGGCATAGCCTTCATATTAACTTTTTCATTAAAAATCACCAAAATAAAATTCTCTTGACTTACGAAACAATTTTCTTTAACAACTCACTAATCAACAACACAATGAAATAAAAATAACTCCTCAGAAAAAAAAAATCAGTTTTATATCGATAAACAAAAAATATTCACACCAAATGAACAAGAAAAACTCCAAAAAAAAGATAAAGTTTTGGTTAATTTTGAATTATCCTTTTGTGAAGTGACAATCTTCAAATTGTTTCACTTTACTTTTGGAAACATTAGATTACCCCCTAGAAATAGTTAACTTTGGCGATTGATCATTGGTCACATGTTAAAGCATGAAAATATCCTTTTTAACAGTTTTGTCAATTAACAATTTTAACACTTAAAAAGATACTTTTGGAATTAATAAAATAATGAAATAAAAATGACAAAGACTTTAAAGTTAAAAAAAAATATCTCTTTTCAATTTCATCTCCACCAAATCAAAATCACACTAAATCATAATTGGGATACCCATAGTTTATCCCATGATTCCAATTGGTAGGCATGGTTGGTCATGGAGAAGGATTTTGCTACCTTGGTCGTGTATGACCATGGATCATGCGGCCATGGGTTCACGTAGGCATGGGTTTGGTTGCTTTGGCCACGGGGGACTAAGGGATTGGTCGCCTTGGTCGCCTGCGGCCATGGTTTAGTTTCCATGGTTGTACATAACCAACGGTTTCTATCTTGACCATGCGTTGCCATGGGTTTGGTTTCCACGGCCAGCGAGGGTTTGGTTGCCTCAGCTGCATATAGCCATGGATTTGGTTGCCATGGCCATGTGCGACAATGGATTTACGTGCATACTATAAGTATTTGAAATATTCATGTGTGTTTTGAAAAACATAGAAAGATTTGGGCCCATAAAAATTAGCCTAGATTGATATTTGATTGTAACTGATTGTAAGAGAATGTACAAATAATATTTCATCCTTTTGGTCATTAAAAATAATAGGGAGATAATGACTTTTGGGGGACAACTTGATATTTTTAAAAGTAAAAGGGTTAATTTGAATATTATCACTTCATGAGAGAGTAATTTGAAATTAATCCTAAAATTTTCAAAATTACCTTAATAAACCCAAAAAATTGGGTGAAGAATGCATTAATCTAATCCTTATAAACATGCCTAATAGTACCAAACCCACAAACAACACCAAAAAGCCCCATGCAAACAATAATTAAAAAGAATGAATTTCGATCTCAAATTTTATTTCACATGACTCCATGATCCAATTTTAAAAAGACTTTCAAGAAAAACTCTATACAATTTCACTCTAGTCCACTAATCTAAAGCACTTCTAGTTAATTTAAAATCATTGACTGCAAATTGTACTTAATTATGCATTAATGCTTCAACACTACCATAACATGCAAGAATTCCTCAATCTCGTCCAAGCATGAAAGAAAATATCTAGGATCACAACTCCCATCAGGTTTTCAAAGCACAAGGACTTTTTAATATTTCAAACACAAATACCAAGCTAATTGCAAAACAATAAATAAAGCTAAACTCTCATATTTGCTATTGCTATTTGTCGGTGATCATTAATGGAAGGGGCAATGTTCGAATCCAGTAAAAATGGTAGTGAGGAACATTGTGGTAGCCACAAATAGGTCACATTCAATAATTTGACTAGAAAATAGGCTAGAAGTGGCAGCCGTTTATGGTGTCTTAACTGCATTGTGTGGAGTGACACGACTGAAAGTGATTAATTATTCCTACGTACAACAATATCTAGTTATAATATAACCTAGTGAGTCTAGGATCGAATTATAAGAAATCATTAAATTTAGTGGTCAATTATCAAACAAAAAACTAATTGCAAAAAAAAGAAATTAATAGAGACCAATCTTAAAAAATGATAAGGTTATGGGATTCACTCTCGATTTTCAGATTATGGTCATAATACTCTCTTATACTTATATTTTGTATTTCTTTTGCCAATTAATTATTATGACATTTAATTCTTAATTAACCATTTGTATGGATATATTTGAGATCAAGTACCTAATGTGCCGCAGCTATATTAGAGTGTCAGTGTTATGTCAAAATTCTATATAGATACAAAAAGATCTAGATCTACAAATTAATATGACATAAAAGTAATAGGTAAATAAAAAAATATAAATTATAAACATATAACAAATAAAATAAACTTAAAATTTATTTAAGAGAGTAATTAATTCCATGATTTGAATCCTTTAGCTTTACCGTTCACTTTAACTTAGAAAATTTAGCTATTCATGTTTAAAAGGAAAATGCTCATGTTATTTAATAGAATTTGTGAAGTATAATACAAGAAAATTAAAAACAAAAGAAAAGAAAAGAGATTTTTTCCTAAAATTTACTTTAAATTTACACCAAAATTCTCACCCCTAAAATCCACCACACAATTATCTGTCCTTTTCTTCTTTCTCCCAAAATCTAGCACACCCTCTAAGAGCTCTTGCCTTTATATAGGCAAATTTTAAGTGATCAAATGTGGGTGCTCACATGAGATTTTTGATGACCTTAAATAACAACCTTACAATGAGATTTAATAATACAATCCAAACGTCTTAAATTGCAATCATTATGCATCGTTGGATTGAACATAATCAATGGCTAAAATTGAAGTCAAAGTCTAAGCTTCCTTTTGCTCATTTTCCAAAGTGGTTGAACTACCAAATTTGGTGTGTTAGATCTAGTGTAATAGGGTGCACAAAAGCTCGAACACGTGGCATGATCTCAATCATTCAGAAATAATGTTGGATCAAAGGGCTAGAACTCTTCCAAAGGCTTCTAAACCTCTAGCATCCAAATTTCATGTCCATTTTTCCGATCTAAACTTCCTAATTTTAGGAATTTTTCAACAAAATACAAAAATTGTACTAAAAAAATAAAAATAAATAATTCATAAAATAGGTTAGGGAATAAATCTATAAATTGTGTACTAAAAATTGTGTACTAAAAAGCGTACACAATTTATAGATTAGAGTCATTTAGATTAGAGTGTTAGATTAGAGTGTTATCTATTTATAACAGGATAAATCTTCCTCCCAATTTAATTTAAAAAGGAAACTAAATTACAATTGTGCTAGAAATAAAATAACCAAAAAATACTAGATAAGACACAAATTAAAATGGAAAATACAAAAATTTCAAAAACAATTAAAATCCTAAATTCTCCTAAAACGTCCTATATCATTATTAATATAGTGGGGTAGCAAAATTGGATTATTAGGATAAGTGAACACTAGATATCGTTTGAGGAACAACTTAAGCTAACATGATTATGTTATGCTTTTATTATGCATTAAAATTTTGGTAGTAGATACATAATAAGAAAAAAAAAATTGTTTGGGTCTTGTCAAATCCAAATGACTTTATAAGAGATTTTTATAGATAATCTCAATCATAATTATAAAAAAAAAAGTTTTATTGAATAATTGAGTTTAATTAATAATGATAAACATCTCTTTATTTATAATAGGATAAATGTACTTTCTAAGTTACACTTAAAAAGGAAACCAAATCATGATTATACTGAGAATAAAACACTAAACACATATCCAATAAGACACGAATTAAAAAGAAAAATATTAAAAAGTTTTGAAACAATCAAAATCCTAGAGTTTCCTAAAATGTTTGACATAGTAGATAACTCCATTTCTTAAAACAGCTTCCATTATTATATTGACTATAAATGAGACGATCCGTTAAGGAAAAAAAAAGAGGATGGATTCATATTTATATCCATCGATTGGTTGAATTAAAAAAAAAAAGTAAAAATTTTTACGCTTTGTAGTAGTTTGAAGAATACGACCAGATTTTTTAATGTTTAATAGTGGTTTGAAAAACATAAATATAGCATAAAAAAAATTGTTAGATTATACTACTTTCTTATGGACAAAGATCCTCTTCTAACTTCTCCTAATTTAATGAATGGTTAAGATCAAGTTTTGAATTTTGATATTAACAATTAAGCCATATTTTCTTTTCATTTTATCTTTAATTATGTCATCTCTTTTCATTATATTCCAAAAAAGATTCAAAAAAGATAGGAGAGACTCAGAGTGAAAAAAACTGGCAAAGGTTCATATTAATCCCTTTCTTATACCTGTGTCTTGTTATTTCACAACTTGACTCTGGAATGTTGATGTCAAATTGGTTGACCTGCAGTATTCCGTTCTCTGATTAATTCCCTCTTCCGCACGATGAGACAAAATATATTAGCAGTGGCTGATTCTTTGATGGTGAATTGGCGACGGGTGTCGGCATGCATCTGAGTTGTAGTCAAGCTTTCTTCATGGTCTTCAGGTTGTTTTGACCCTTATACCACGTTCCATCTTTTCACTGGTCCTCATGATTTATTTATTAAATTACCCCCAAGCGTACCACGGGTAGCGAAAAAAAATTGCAACAAAATTTATATATAGTGGTAGCTAGGTAGTATTTTCGTTTAATCATTTTGTTGGGTTTCATAAACTATGTATTTATTCAACATGATTAAGCAAATCCAACCAAATCAGACTCCAAGATCAAGCTTTAGACTCCAATTGATGACCAAATATGTTATCAATCACAAACTAGCACAATTTAAAAAAAAAGGAAAATTATTAACCATCCCAAAAATTACACTGATATAAAAAATACTATAAAAGTTGAATTTATTCAATTTTACACCCTTATTTATAGTGTATATCAACCTCCACTAAAGAGACAAAATTGTCTTTACAAGATGATAAAATAGAAGCAAACACAAATTGTAATGCTAATTTTATTAGGTTAATTTTAACTTTTTGGTAAACGATTGATAGCCACTATAAATATTAAGTACAAAATCGAACAGATATGAATTTTTGTTATATTTTTTATTAGAAGGTAATATTTGGGTGAATGATTGATAATTTGTAAAACGAAAAAAAAAATCACAAACTAACACAAAATCAAAACAAAAACAAAAAATAAAAATGAAATAACAAAATTGAAAATAAAAACATAATTTTTTTAGGTTCAACCTGAGTAGCCTACTTTCTCATGAAAAACATGTTGGAACAATTTCAAAATAAATGACATCTTATTATAAAGACAAGTTCAATTAATGGCATCTTATAGAAGAGGTATTTTTTTATTTGAAAATATATTCTTTTATGGTGGCATTTCATTTGAAATAGTAATGGTTAAATTTGGACCATTAATTAAAACCAAATCTTGACACAGTGACGATGAAGACACTGGTATCATAGAAAATGACAATCCAAGTGGAGAAGCACAAGTATATTTATAAACAATCATTGTTTAATTCATTTAGACATGAAAATAATGATCATACACCATTCTTTTCTCAGCACTTTTTCCTAAAGCAAATTTCGTTACATAATACTTATTTTATGCCTCAAATATCCAATATAATGTTTATTGCAAGAACAATATATTGATTTTTGGCAAGCTTGCAACATTAAAGAGTGTTTAGGTTTGCTTTCATCAATGCACAATGCAAGCAAGCAAACAAGTGTTTCATCAATTGTATTCTAGAGGCGTATTTGCTTAATTCATGTACATCACTTAATTGGTGGAGGCAAATAACATATTAAGAAAAGCAACATTTGTAACTTATCTCAAAGTACATATTATTTATCTACAGTTTACTTATTACTATTATTTTTGTTCTACATACAGAGTTGTAAACTCATTACTTTATATAATAAAGTTTCACCATTATTACTGTAATTCTCTATATTGGTCATTCCCAATAAATATAAAGCCTAATAGAATAGAATTAAGCCCATATTTATTTGGAAGAAATGAGAGACAAAAAAAGAATGAAAATGGGAGAGGAAAAAAGAAAATGAAGAAAAAAGATAATCAATCTAAATTTTATTATTTAATTTGATAAAAAATTCAACTCTTTTCTTCTTTTTTCTTTTCTATCTCCTCTCCTTTCATTTATTTAAACTAAGCATGGCTCTCACGAAGACCCTTTGGAATCTTCCACTAGTCAGCCATTCCTAGATTTGTTGCAACAAATCCAAATGTTTCCAGCCAAAACCAACCATCTTAATAGCTTTGAGCTATCTTAACCCACGTGGCAAGCTCGTGCCATTTTTTTTTAATACACCGATATATTACAACCAAAATCTTAATGATATTTATAATAAGAAAAATATATTAGACCTACCCTTGATAAATCTAATATGGGACAAGCTCATGCCATTTTAAGTGATCAAAATAGCACACAATGTTTTTTGTCGTTTTAAGATACTTGTTTTGAGTTGAAACACGTGCAGCATACATGTGGCACTTAACGTGCTAAGGACCTAATCAGGCATTTTCTGGATGTCGTACACCTGAATCAAATCTCCAACCGCCATGTTCGTGTATGGTCAGATGAAAGAAGTCTTTCAAAAGGTTGCAAGATTTTACCTAACGTTATCGTCCGCTTCGTAAACGTGAATTTGAGATCACATCATTCAGATGCACTTCCTAGCACTCGCACATGTTTTTAAGTTTATCGTATAACGTTCAATAGAAATTAGAGTGAAGTTATTGTCACCCTTCTTAATTCTCATAAAACCCTACGTCATATAAAATTATATTTAAAGATAAATAATAATTAAATACACTTATGTTTTATTCAATGAATTACTTACATTTATTATTAACTCTTTTTTTTTTATTTTTTACTTGTCACTTCGTCCTATCGAACCAAAACAAATTGCATAAATTCATAATAATATATTGTTCTTTTCCTATTTCTAATTGATTAGATATTATTTTATTTAAAATCCCTTTCAAATTATAATTTAAAATAAGAAAAGAGCACCTACACTCTTAAGGTTTGGGAAAATAATCACAAAAACCCTTAAGTTTTTAATAAAGAACACCAAAACCCTCTATTAACTATAATATCCTTTGACTATATAATCTTAAAAAATTGACCCCAAAATTTTGTAATAAATAGAAATATGACGTTAAAATAAATATAATAATATATACATTTTAAAATAATTTTGATATTTAAAAATATTTTTATATTTTGCAATCTATTAGACTTGATTTATTATATTAAACTAATTTTAATAGTAAATAGAAACTTAATATTGAAATAAATAAATTAAAATCAAAATACTTTTGAATACTATAAAAGATAATTTTATTATTATTAATAGGGAGATATTTTGTTAATTTTAAAATCTATTTAACCTAAAGATTCATTTAAAATCTCTATTATAAATACAAATATATTGTTAAAATAAACACAATAATTTAAAATTTAATATTATTTTAAATATTAAAAATAATTTAATATTATCAGTCTACTAGATAGATTATATTATTTATATTAAATTTTTATTAATTAAAAAACTTCAAAGTCAATTTTTCTCATTATTGAATTCAAAGGGTATTATTGTTAGAAAAAATGAGTCTTATTCTCCCTTTTGAAAACTTAGGGGTCTTTACGACCATTTTTCTAAAAATTGATGTGCAAGTGTCCTTTTTCCTTTAAAATATGTATAATTTAAGTCAATGACTGACATTCAAAAATTCATCATTAACAATACTTTTTAATTTTGTGTGTAGCGTGACAATAAGATTGTCAAAGAAAAGAAAAATAACAAAGAACTACTTGAGTTTTATTAGTAAAACAATAAATTAAAAACTAGATGAGGTATTTACAAGAAGAAAGGAAAATTTTTGGAATAAAATAAAAACAATTGAAAATGGTGTGTTCTGATCAGATTAGTCGGGTTAGCTTGTACTCAATCTTGGGACTGGTTATACGTGAAGTATCGCATGCATGTCAAGCTAGAGAGAGTGCTTGCTTAATTAATAACCACAACAAGAAAACATGCACAAACAATTAACCGTCTAAAATGCAATTGTTTTATAGACTCACTTTGGATAAAATATGTTTTCACAAAGAATTTGGAATATAACAGTTGCATGTTTAACCGTTGAACCATAAAATGATATATTACTGTCCAAAAATAATAAAACAAATAATAATATATTATTCTTCGAGAAAATGTTTGTATCCGTACCCTAGAATATGGGTTTGAATATAAATTCTAAAACTCTCTGTGGAAAAAAAAATTATAGGCACGAAAGTCACAAAATTCAACCATGCATACCTAGCAAGTGGTTGGCAAGAAACTTTTCGTCATGCTTATTCATGCAAGTAATGCAGATGAGAAGTTGAACTAATTAATAGGATTGAACTTTTCTATTAATTGTTTTCTTCACTCTTTTTCTCATACCAAACCTTAACTGAAAAACACCTTATCTCCACTTCTCATATATCTATAAAAGGTCGTTCACATGAAAACCTATGCACAAAATATGCACAATTAGTTCTTTCAACTGATTGATATAAATAACCCTATTGTGCATCCTCATCTTCAAACTATGGCTTATAAATCTTTTCCATATTTTTTCTTAACGCTTCTGCTTATTACTTTCTCGTCAATGTGCTACAATATTAATACAGTAGATGCTCGACATCTCCTCGAGACAGCATTGCCAGAAATACCTAAGCCCGAATTGCCTAAGTTTGAATTACCGTCATTGTCGAAACCTGAACTGCCTAAAGTTGAATTGCCACCCCTATCAAAACCCGAGTTGCCCGAGATTCCAAAACCTGAGCTCCCAAAAGTCCCTGAATTGCCTGAAATTCCAAAACCTGAGTTACCGAAGAAACTTGAAGTGCCAGAGATTCCAAAACCTGAGCTACCAGAACTGCCTGAATTTCCAGAGATTCCAAAGCCTGAGCTGCCAAATCTTCCTGAACTGCATTTTTTTCCTCATCTTCCTGAAATTCCTAAGCCAACTCATTCAACTTCTAATCCGTAAATTACCATGCTGCAGCATATTGTTTCATCGTCGTTGGATTTCATGTGTGGTAAACTTTCATAAAGTACGTTTGGCATTATACTGGAAGAGAAATTATATACACATTGTGCTTGTGTTATTTTCACTTTAATTTTTTTTTTTTTTTAGTTACCGACTGATTCACGTGTGTTTTACGCAATGTTCCTTGTATTCTGTCTTGTATTATATGCAATTATATGTGTTTCAATTAATATTTCTTAATAATTCATGATGCTTTATGTTATCTACCTAATTTGGTTAGTTTTACATTTACTTTTTTAACTTTTTCAATTACAGCCTCATCTCAAACGCTCAGGAACTATAGCTTCAATTATATCATACAATTTGCCCTTGGCACAATAATTGACAGAATTGATGGATTGATTATAAAGGGTGTGTATACATACATACATAGATATATATACATATATATGTGTATATATTACGAAGGGTAAATGTTAGAGAAGTCCATATAGTGCTGACTAATTATAAATTTAGGTTCTCTTTGGTATTATCTATAAGCGAAGTTCAATGGTTGTTTGATGAATAAATCTATCCTATATCATTTGTCAAATATTAATTTTAAAAGTTATATTTACCCTATGCTATCAATTATTATTTCACAATGAATGAGACTAATTAAAAGCAACAGCACTATAATACCAAAAGAATCTTTAGCTCAAAAACTATTCTCAACATATTTGCATATTTAAAATCTTGCTCATGTTTAATCAAACGGAAACATTATAGGTTGAACGATAGATGAAGTAAAATTTTCTGGATAATGAAGTTTACTGAATAAATTTAAATTAGCAAAATTAGGGTTTTGGACCTCCTTTATATAGTAACCTTAAATATAGCGAATTTATCAAATTTGACAAATTTGAATTGTTATTTTATTATAAAATTATGCTAGTCTAAATAAGAAAAACAAAATAAACAGCACCCAAATTCAATATCTAGATAAAAAGATAAAAATCCTAAAAGAAATAAGAAAAGCAAAAAATGAACAAGAAAGAAGTGAAATGGTTAGCTCAACCACGGGGCAAAACAACACAAATGGTTCTGGTCCTTTTAAGTTTGGTTTGTTTCCTTGCAAGATTTGAAATTGTATATTATACGCCTAAAACGGACAACTGCAACTTAGGTTATGACCTACAGAAGTTATTCTAATCATTCCATGCAACCAACCTACATCAATCTTGATCATTGCTTCATGATTGAGAGGGCCATCACAAATTGATTTTATGAGAGATATGGAGGTTAATTTTATTGCTAATTTGCTACTTTGAAGTCTTTGAATTCAGGTCCGAGTCCTTGTGATCAGCTGTCAACAAAATTGTTAAAAATATATGAAAGTTAATTTCAAGAAAAACATAAGTTAACCAGCCGTGTTGATCTCTAGTTATTTTGCTTTATATTATATATTAATTAAGAAAATGTAACACGCTTGGAGAAAGAAAAGAATTAAAAGACGAAAGATGAATGTTGAAAATAGTCAGGGTATTTATTATTTACAATTTTATCAATTGATTATTTTAGATATTTAAAATAATCGATTAATAAAAGCACAATCTCTTTATATATAATTAATTTTGTATTTTTCAAACTTAGAGAATTAAATTGTACTTATGCAGTTTAGGGTAAAATAGATTTTTACTAGAAATTCTATTACTTTTAATGGTCTTAGTAGGAAAATGATAAAAATTAAAACATTAGGTGAGAAAAAGTAATAGTTAGAAAATTTTAGTAATAAAATAATATATCAGAAAAATTAGCTGGTAAAATAATAATATCCTTTTTTTTTGTACCCCAAGTTAAAAAAAATTATTGAAATTGGATATTTATGTGTCAAATTGACATCACTTCTTTAATCCATGAATATTTTATGATGAACTAAAAGGTGTTTATTAACAATTCAAAGTTTTACAAAACATTTTATGATGATTTTATGTTGACTTGTGGGGCAGGTTGTCAACTTTCCTCAAATGAAATCAATGTATACCACTTATTTTCATATTATTTTTATTATACCCAATAACTTTTTTCTCACCATAATTTTATTCACATATCTTATAAATCAAATAGGTCAAATAACTTGAAACTGTAATAAAAAAATGTTAAATACTAAAAATAAGAAAAATAAAAACATTAAATCAACTTACAATTATTATATTTTATTACTTTAAAAATAATTATTCTATTTTATTTATAATTAATGTTTGCTCACTTAGCCCGCAATACATATATTTGTTAATTTCTTTATTTTCCTGAGCGTAAACATCATCCGACCTACATGTGTGGTGGTCTACGCAGAACGGACGTTCGATGATGCGAAACGTGGCCGTAGGGAGAGCGTGAGGTTTGGTATGCAATATTCTGTTTTGGTTTCCAATGTATGACACGCGGCAGTTCATGGATGGTTTAAACATAACAGATGCGTCTGTGGATATTGAGTTTGGGAAGGTTAGCTGCGGAGTACATAATCATGATGGATTCGGTATGGCGACAGGGGTGATTTTGGTATTTCCTCAATGACGTTGATACTGTTGAAGTAGAAGCTTTATGCTTTGGTCTCTGGCTTGCAAACGAGATTAGTTTATCTCTGTTAATTATTGAGTCAGATTCATTATCGGTGATTTAGTTAATGACAAGATAGCGCAGTACTCATACTAAACTATTTTGTATTACTTTTACGGAATAACATTTACTTTCGTTGAAAGTAGGGTTTTAAAACTAGCCATATACTTAGAACTTGCAACTGGGCAGTAGATGATTTGGCAAAAATTACTCTTTAACTGCTGTAATTTTTTTATATAGGTGAATGATTTTTCACAACATTTAACTTGTTTCCTCTGATTTTTTTTTTTATAAAAATAGTGAGAAGTTTATTTTAAAAAAAAGTAATTAAATAAAATAATTAATAAATATTGGAGTTAGACTCATAGCGATTAGGGGGAATGTGACAGTTTGATGACTTTCCTTGCAGTGTGGGACTCAAATAGAGAGAAGGCCATTTTCATTTTGCACTTATGATTTTTTGTTTTACAAAAGCAGAAAAAAAAAAAAAACCCTTGTTTACTAAGACCAACTTAGTGTAGCATTTTTGTTTTATTTTGAAAACAAGTACAATTTCATTCTTTAACTTCATCAAAGAAAATATAAAGACATAAAATCTTCGTTTTATGTTTCTGGTACTTAGCAAACAAGTCCAGCATTTACTTTTTAACATTTTAGCATTAATTAAATACAACTTTTAACGAATCTATCAGCTTAATCTAGATGCATTTGTCTTGGTTTTAATTTTTTTTTAATTGCACTTAATCATCATGTTTTACGTCTTCTGTTATTTTATATGAGCAAATTTGTTTTTACTATTTTAATTGTTATTTACTTGTTATATATAAGAAAAAGATACAAAAATATCTTGTGAAAAATAATACTAAATATTTTTTTGTTTCCCACTTTTACCAATAAGGAATAAGAAATGAAAAAAATTTATTCTGAATAGATTTCATACACTATTAAAAAACGAAAAGCCAAAACAATGACATTAGGCTTTTCGTTTTTTCTATATTTGAAAAACAAAAAAAGCCAGTTTCAAAATGCTGAACAGTGGCCAAATCCGTCCAAAAGTCGAAGCATACAATAGCTTAAAATTTTTTAAAGCAATTAATTTCTTTTTGGTTGGATCCAAGATCAATTGAACCTCTAAACTTATCTGTTTTTACATGAAAAAAGAAAAGAAAAGAAAATTTAAAATTGCATGTTTGAATTCAAACCAAGAAATGAAGGTGCTATTGGCTTGTAAGCTCAATATCTGGATAGTTGTCCAAGCAAACAAGCACCGCACAAGCTCATGGCGAAAAGGTTGATGTCCAACAACAAAAGGTCCCTGAAGTAGCAAACAGCTCAACCCCACCACAACTAGATCAAAAGCACAGCTCGTTTTCTCTAAAGACGAAAGATTTATTGCTAATAGTCAATCTAGTGGTAGTAAGGGGGCTGAAAGTGTGGCAAACAGTCGATCAAAGATTTACGAGAAAAGCTCAATGCCAAGAGATCTCCTTAAAACAAGGAGGGTTCCTCCATAAATCATAAGATACCTAAAGAAATTCTGGACAAGATGTCTATTCCAGAGGAACAAGTTCGAAAACTCACCGAGAAAGATAGCTCCATCGCGAAGGATTAAGCGCCAATCGCTTGTTCTCTCCTAACCGACTTCAAAATATCTCACATTCCACAATATAGGGGTATCTCTGACCCAACTGAGCATGCTGACTTATATCGGGAGTAGATGCTCATAAAAGGAGTTGGGAAAAAGCCTATGTGTTGTGTGTTTACTCATGCCCTCATGGGCCAGCCAAGTCTTGGTTTCGATCTCTGAAGCCAGGGAGTACAGCTAACATACAATAGCTACTTTCTAAATTTGTTCAAGAGTTCAGCTACGCCTCTCACCAAGAGAATTCCTCTTATAAACTGGTTTTTATCAAGGGGAGACGAAGTTACCAATTTTTTGGTCAACTGTTTTCACCAGGAGATCCTCCACACTGGAGCCTTTGGTCATGAGAAGACGTTAGCCCATTTTCCAAAGAACCTCTAAAGAGAGAAGCTATGGAGGTCCTTGCGAAAAGCTGAATCGCTAATATATGGGAAGGCTAGGACAAGGGCTTTACAATAGATTGAGTACAAAGATAAGCGTCGGTTTAAACTCCAAGAGGACAAGCTTGACACAATGAAGAGTGAGGATCACCCGAGGAAACCAAAGGCACACTCCATCCAGGCACTTTAATTGCTCTAACCCCAACAATGAGGTGGGTAGTTTCGAGGATTCTACCACTAATATGTTCCAAGAATCCCCGATAGAACACCATGAGAGAGAAGAGCCACAAGAAAAGTCACGATATGTCTCCTATCATCGTTTGAACAAATCTCTAGAGTAGATTTTCTGCCACAACCGTGATATTGGTCTCTTATGGCCACCTCGATCGATAAAGAAATAACCTAACATGACGAGAAGGTTTAAGTCTTATAGGCTCCATGGAGACTTTGATCATAGAACCGTAAAGTGTTTTCAATTATAAGAAGAAACAGAGGTGTTGATTATTAATGAGTATTTAAACGAGTTTGTTGCCGGAATGAAAGATGCCAAAAAATCCATAGAAAAGGCAATAGGGAAATAACTTTGAGGGGGGAATCTTGAATAAAGAGAGCCTTGCCCTAAGAAGTTTACTTATGCGGGTATAATAACAGGAGGTCTTACTCTTGCTAGTGGTTCCAGAAGATTAACCAAAACCCATTGGCAGAGTATTGTCAACAGTAAAAGGTTAACATGATCGAATGGAGTTTACTTCCCACAACACCCTACCTAGTTCCAATCATATTCATCAAATAATATGTAGAGAATGTGGCCTATCCGCATGATAATGCCCTTGTAATCACACTCAAAATTACAACAGACAGAGTATCTCAAACGTTAATCAATTCTAGAAGTTCGGTGGATATTATCTTCAAAGCTGCATTGGATCAGATAACCTAAAGTTTACAACATTATTCTAGGCTAACTTTTAATAGTAACTACTAAAGGAGTTGTTTCTATACATTACCTTGCTATGAAAATACCAACATTAAAATTTATTCATCATGATCAAAGGGCTCCTCACCTTGGCAGATAACGATGGACTGCTTAACCAACTAGTTCTTGTCAAATCTAGTTGTTCTCCTCATTGAATCGTTGATATACTCATTGTTACATTCTTCTATTCTCTCCACTCCTCATTTAATCGTTGATATACTCATTGTTTCATTCTTCTATTCTCTCCACTTCTTGCACTATATTATCTAGGATATCTTTGGTGCCATCTTTGTGTAAACACACTCAATGATCAGTTTGATAACTACTATGGAGGCTTTTTATACTCTCCCGACCCAAACAGCACCAATTGTTCTAACTAGATTTTGTATAAAGACAGAAACCTAGCTAAACACAATAAATTTATAAATAAAGGGGTTTTGATACTTAGTGTAATTGAGGTGCGTTGCCTTCTATGCAGCTTGAAAAAGAGTGAAAATCGTGAGGTTGCTGAAAAAAGTTTGGATGTGGTAAGAAACGATCTTAGGAGCTAAGCTTATCATGCAAAAAATGGAGAAAAGAGGTTAGAGGTGAGCCATCAATGGCTAGCAATCACACTCCAAAGTTTAAGTTAGTTTTGGGATTATTTTGAGAGTCAAATCTCAATAAGGGTATTGGATCAACGTAGAAGAAAAGCCTTGGCCTTTCTTTTTTTTTTATTTGTAGTCTTTAAAATGGCTTAGTTATAAAGAGAAAACCTGAGCATCTTTATATATAGTGCCCTAAGATATTCTGTCACTATGCCACATAGTGTAATTTCATTAGCACTTTTCTCTTTTTGCATAAGGATATACTTGTCCTTTGGCATTTATGACTATTTCGGCCAATGAAGCATGCTTAAAGAATAAATTGGCTCATGATTTATGAAATTTGTCCATACATACAAGCATTAGAATCTGTTGGATGGTTCAGCATATCTCTGTAGAGACAACTCTAAATTATTAGTGTATGAGATGAGGATAAATGATCCCAACTATTTTGATGAGTTGTTTTTGGCTTTTTATAAGCATGATCACTTACTGC
This sequence comes from Luvunga scandens, assembly GCA_030449905.1. Lineage (NCBI taxonomy): Eukaryota > Viridiplantae > Streptophyta > Magnoliopsida > Sapindales > Rutaceae > Luvunga > Luvunga scandens. Next base: position 483,510 of record JASUUG010000209.1, read on the forward strand.
ACTCTCTTTTTCAAAAAGAATATTTTCTTATTGGTTCTTCATTTTCAGCTGAGGAATTAATATTCTTTTTAGCGATAATGACAATTCACATACCTAACATTTTGGATATTTTCTATAGCTTTTTTTTCCTTTATATGGTGAAATATACATACAATTTTAATCTTTAGTGTAACTTATATAATCCAATCTCCTCTTAATGACTTTTTCATTATTAAGTATTATTGACATGTGACATTTTCCCATTAGCCTTCTATTTCTTCCCTAAATAAGAACTCCTTAATTTTTATGGAAAAAATAAATGACGTGGCGATATCTAACCTTTCTTTATTTGTGGATAATTAGGAACGAGGTATTTTATTTGCCCTCTTTTTAAGTTAATCGCACGGGTTCCTATACTTAGAAAATTGTCCCACATTTATTTGTGTTGTAGGTAGTAACTACCTTAGCTTTGTAAAGCAATCGTCCTTGGGATATACACACATGGGTTATCTTTTGGCGTATGTTTTCTTCAATTTTTCTTTTCTTCTCTCTCTTTCTGTCTCTCTCTTTTTTAACCACATGCCTTATGGGCCAAGTTCTTTGAATGTGAGGAAGTAGGATAACCACTTAATCTTTTTTTTTTTTTTCATTTTTCTCTTCCTTTTTAAATTTTAAAATAGATCGCGCTTCTCAACTGTCAAGTACGTATCTATTTCCTTTCTCTTTCTTCCTTCTAAATTTTGAAATTAAACACATTTCTTCAACTACCATTACACATTCTCCACCTCTCTTCTTTTCGCTTAGGATAGGCGGTCGCTCCTTTTTTCCTTGCATTTGACTGTACAATCCCTATCTTTAATTACTTCTCCTTTTTTCCTTTATCTATTTTCTTTGTCTATTAAAATCTTTAAAATTTAAAATTTTCTTTATTCTCCTGCTTTTTCGCAACGATCTCTGTTCTTCTTGGTGTCTGTCAGGTTCATGTAGTTCCTTTAACTATTTTATTCCTTTCTTTCTCCTTTCCAGGTACTTTTTTTTTGTTTCTTCCACAAGTTTACTTATTTTTTATGGAAACTATTGTCAATTACTTTCAACTTAGGTTTTTGGTACTTGGATCTTACTTCTTCAAGAATCTCAAGTATACTCTTTACTCTTTTTTCCTCTTATGTGTACATGTTTAGCTATATTGGTTTTCCATTCAAGATCTTGAAATAAATCTCTAATTTTATGCTTTTTAACTATTAATTTGTGGCTTCTAGTTGGATTCTAATTTGTGGATTTTGATTCCGTGGGCTTTGACTTATGGGTTTTCTTTCTTTATTGCGTTGTGCTTTAGGAAGAATAAATAAGAAAAGGATCGGTGTTAAAGGGCATAATATGGTAGAGAACTCGAATGAAGACATGCCTTCGTCCGAGTCTGTTCTCTACATAGAGGTCAGTGAGGATGAGGGGTCTTCCACGAGTAGTTCAATGAGTAATAGTCATGACCTTGAGTTCTCTCGTGATATAGGTGAAAGTCATAGTAGTCCTTCGGTTTCTTATGTGGTCCCTCATACTCGAAAGGCTGAGTCTAAAAGTAAACTTCCTATTAGTCCATCCAAAATGAAGGCCAAAACACATACCCCAGCCCATATCCCCAAATTTCCTTCTTCTCTACTTCCAAATCTAACAAATCTTGCTCTTTAGGATGTAGAAAGGCTACCCCATAAAATTCACAATGTATTAAGACCAAGTGCAACATCCCCTCCTCTATCCATCGTAGGGTACCCAATAAGAATGAATCCTTAGATTTCCTTAAGACAAATGAGATAACTCTTCATATTAACTTTTTTACCTAGGATTTTGCCTACCCATCCAGCCTTTCTTTATAACAATATTTAGTCACCTCAGCGTTGCTTTAGGACAGCTATCCTTACCTAGTTGGAAAGTTCTTTCTGTCCTCCATATGTTATAGTTAGAACTATCTAAGAGAGATATTTTTCTTCAAAAGTTAAGAGGGCTTTACCAACTGAAAAAGTCCACTATCTACAGTTTACTTTTCCACTTGGGCCTCCTACAATAAACTAGTGGAAATGGACTTACTTTAAAACAAGGGTATAAACATTGTTGTTTTGTGGCCAATGGTGTGTGAGAGTGGGATACACTAGGTGATGGCGATAATGTGAGGCCAAAAACTCATTCAATGAAGACGGAACGTCCTCCCTTTCTTTTCTTTGTCTTTTGTCCTGGATTACTTATTTAGATTATTTCTCTAATCCATGGCTTCTCGTGACCTTGTAGATGTTACAAGGATCAAGGAAAAATGTCTTATTCAGGAGATGGGTAGAGAAGTGAGTGCTTATGATGAGAGGATTTTGATTTACAAAAATAAAGTGACATCTTGAGTGAGAAAAGATTGGAAAAAGCTGAGTTAATCGATGAGAGCTCTCTATCTACTTCTGAAGATAAGTCACATATAAGTGTAAGGTGATTTAGGAACCTCTCTGTCTCTTTTGTTTTGCATTTCTAATTTTTGTTTCTTACTCTTTCTTTTTATTTATGCTTTTGGGACTCCAATGTTTGTTTAATTGACCTTTTCTTATTTGGGGGCATGATGTTTGGCAAATATGGGCCCATTTATTGAGGATTTTGATGATTTTTTAAATCCAATGAGAGGTGGCTTGGGTACCGCTCCTCTTGCCAATGGTGCTCGATTCTTTATTTTTTTAGAGTAATAACTAAAGAGTAACAACTAAATGACAAGGAACCTCCCCTAATAGCCTCAGGGGCACTGTACCTCATCACTTTCCTAGAGTAACAACTAGGTCACAAGGTGCCTCCTTTAATAGCTTCACCAAAAAGAAAAAAATTAGGGTCTTCTCCTCTCTTTTTGGGGATTTTATTAAAGAAGAGTTGGATCTGATGGCAAATGAAAAGGTCTTGCACCTAGCTAGGTTTATGCACTATACCATTAGTAACATCACCCAGAAGTGACTACTGTACAGATCAATAGGTTAGGCTTAAGTTAACACTATAGTCAAGTCTCAAAGCCTGTTAATATATGAATGCTTTCATAATTCTAGTTCTTTTTATTTTTTTTATTATTCATTTTAGTGTATCTTGTTAGCTATAGATAACCTTCTTGAGTTTTATCTTCCAAGATTTCAAGGTTGCCTTCAATGCTTAGGGGATCTTGATGAAGTCATAAGGTGAAATCCAAAACAGCAAGTTGGGTGAAGAAAAGCTTGCTTAAAAAAATAAAGCCTTGAAAGGATGCCTCAATGATCTATTTGATAAGAGAACTCGTATGACTGAAGATATTGAAAAGCTACAGGGCAAGTATGAAGGTCTATTGTCTAGGTAAAAGAAAATAGCAAATGATGCCCTTGATCGCATAATGGTCGAAGTTTAAGGTACGAATCCAGTACTAACGCTGCTTAAGATAAAGAAGTGTGTAGACAAATCAACTATCTTGGGAGTAATCAAGGCTATAAGGGGTCCTATACATCCCAATCTAGCAGTCCACAAGGGTCACCTAGTGTATTTGGCATACCCTAGCCAAAGCTCCCATTAGATGTTCCTGCCACTAAAGCTCACACCTCTGCCACCTTTACAACCTTTGTTAATACCCCATTCAAAAAGATGGTAGAGAGGATGATATGTCTATTGTGTAACTGCACTTTGCACAATTTTCCATCTCCTGGTAGTCTTGTAATTGTATATGAAACTCTTCCTTTATGTTCATGCTATGCTTTTCCATTTAGTGCACCTAAGCTGTCTTTTTATGCAAGGTTATCCCAATAATCTTGTTTTCATTTATATTTGACTTTCATAGTAGGTTTAATTTGACAGCTTACTAATTATATCATCTTTGCCTTTAAGTATGGATATTTGGCTAGGTAAGTATTTTAGGGATTTTTTAAGTATTTCTAATTCACTCATAAGATATTTCTATAATTCCAGGTACCAAAGGTTTATATTAGCTTATACATCCATTGAGTTGCCCTTTCTTTCAAGATCGAACAATTAAATTCTATCATACACATGGCAATTTATTAAGACATGCTTGTTGGTTGTCTTTAAGAAATCATCACGAATTTCAACACCAATCAATAATCAAAGTATCATCATGATAATTTGATTAAGCATAAGAATTCACAATAGCGTAGTAATCATGGTGAATAAATTCATTCATTGCTTTTTTTGAGCTTTCTTTGGGATCTTTTTAGCACTTTTCAAATTGATAAAACTCTTATGTTTTGCTACTTACTTTAAATTAAATAAATAGAGTAAATAACATTAAAGGCAGTTGCTCGCCTACCTCTTTTATCATATACTTTGGACATCTAGCTTTTTTGGTTCTCATTTTTTTTCTAGTTGTTTCTTACATTTCATAAGCAAGAGAACGAAGAGTGTAGGCATGTGCATACATGAACAAACCTCATGATGCTAGTGTATGATTGTTTACCTTGTCCTTGGGTCTTCTTCAACCCTCTATCTTCTTTAAGATAGTTATATTTTCATAGTTTCTCTAAAAGGTTGCTTATCAATCCTTTATAGTCTTTCAGCTGGCTTTAACACCGAGTAGATTATCATGATTAGGACAGGTCATGTATCCCAACTTACTTTATATTAATGTAATCTCTTTGAATTATACTGCATCATAATAAACATTGTATAAGAATAGGCAAAATGTTAAACTAGTGGCAAATTTATGTAAACTGAATAGTATCTCAAATCATTCATCCACATTGCATAATTGAAAGGTGAGTGAAAAAGCATATATCTCATATTCTAGAAAAGAAATACATTTATAAGTAATGACAGCATGGATTATTATATGACTTAGCTTTGGTCAACTTAATTAGAAGAGACGATCTTAAGATCTCTCATTCTGTCACCAAAGACTTAGAAAATTGAAAAGTATAACTGACCATTATCGGGGTACCTTGCGCCTCCCAAGGCATATGACATGTTACAAACATATAAATATAAAAAAGAAAAATAAGAAACATAAACAGAAGAAGGTAAAACACAATTTAAATGTTAGTACTATTTTCTTAGTATGGCTATATTCCATGGGTGTTTCACTACCTATTCATATGAAGCAACTTGTAGGCTCTATAACCAATTGGCTTATCCATGTAGTATGACCCTTCCTAATTTGGCCCAAACAAGGCTTAAAAGGGTACCCAATTGTTTTAAGTCAGTTTTTGTAGAAATAAATTGCTTTTTTTGAATGATCTAAGGCACACCTTTTTGTCGTATATACTTAAGATACGATGCTAGTATGCTATTATCCTCAACTCTGCTCTTATGACCAATTTAATGGATGATAAGATTTATATTATGGCTTTGTGGTAATTTCTATTGTTTTGGTTAGATGACTTGACAAAGGGTGGTACCCTAGGTACTTCGAGGGTGCTATAACCTTGATTGTGTGTGGTTAGGTGCAGTGGACTACGTACTTGGAGTATCCTTAATAAAGACACCTTCATCTTTTTAAGCTTCTCCTTGGTTTTTAAGACTTGCGCCTTGTCTACCTGTCTTTTCAAATAACATTTCTCACCCTTCTCAATTTGTTGCAAAGTTTGGAGTGAGATACCTCTCTAATAAATGGTGATGCTTTTGAGATCGCCATAATTTTCCTAACAACAAATTTTTATCAAAGTGAGTTAACATGTACTTGTGACTAAGGACACTGGTTCGCAACACTTATTGGTGGAAATGATAATTGGCGAAAGATTCTAACTCTTCTCGGTTAATGAAATCAAGTTTAAAAAATGTCTTATTTTGAGAGGAAGTATAATGAAATTATAAACAAATTTCGTTAATAGCCACTCTAAAGCATATATGCAACTTGACTACAAACATGTGAACTATAACCTGTTAGTGTTGGCGAGGATGTCCATCAACATTCTAAACATAATATTCTCATAAACACTTATATCACTTAGCATGCTTGTTTAGATCTTTGGTACCTAAATGCTTGGTATCGAAGGGTTGAGTCATGTTGAATGATCTAAAAATGCTATTGTCCATATATCCAAGATGAATAGCAAGTTGTATACTACTGGCATTGAGCATTGGTTGCATTATCTTCTCAAAGACGAGTTTTACCTAGGTTTAGAGATATTTCATTTTTTTCCAAAGATTTGCGAGGTATCCCAAGTACACTTAACGAAGTCTTCACTATTTAGAAAGATCTTTCATCATCTAATTTTTCGTAAGTCCTCGTGGACTCATTTTGCACGCCTGTGCCTTGGCTACTATATGAGTAGTTAGAGGATGCAGCATGCTCATCCCTAAAGCCCATGGATTGAAACTTGGATTAGGTACTAAACAACCTGTTTTTTGACTTGTTTCCTTTGGTAACTCCAAGTGTGAGATGACTTATTTTTCAGCTCATGTTAGTTGAGTATCCTGAACTGTTAGGGGGCTTTCAATTTTAGTACTTGAGAACCCATTGCTTAACCATAGGTTAAAACTTGGATTAGGAACTAGACAACCTGTTCTTTGACTTGTTTCCTTTGGTAACTCCGAGTATGGGATGATTTATTTTTCAGCTCTTGTTGGTGGAGTATCCTAAAATGTTAGGGGGATTTCAATTTTAATACCTGAGAACCTATTGCTTACCAACTTGCCCTTGTCAAACCTAGTTGTTCTCCTTATTCAATCATTGATATACTCGCTACTTTGATCTTCCATTCTCTTTACATCTTACACCATATCATTAGAGGGTACGTTTGGTGCCACCTTTGTGTGAACATACTCAAAAATAGTTTGGCAATTGCTGTGGAGGCTTTTTGTATGCCCCTCATATGGATGGCACCAATTGTTTTAACTAGATTTTGAAAAAAGAGAGAAACTTAGTTATACACAATAAATTTATAAATAAGGGTTTATGGTGCCTAGTATAATCATTATGTTTTGCTTTTATGAAGCTTGAGAAAGAGTGGAAATAATGATGTTGCTAAGAAGGGTTTGGATATGGTGGGAAACGATCTCAAAAGCTGAGCTTATCCTAAAAAAAATGGAGAAAAGAGGTTAAAGGTCACTACTACAAAATTGGTCTTTAATAACGATTTTAAAAGACATAAGATGATGGTTTTAAAACCACCATCTAAGGCAACGACATTAAAAAGGGTACACTTTTTATGACAGTTCAAAAATCGTCATTAATTGTATATATATAATGATGGTTATTCTAGTAAACTGTCATTATATGCCATGGGTACATAAGTTTTAATGATAGTTTTTTGCCAACAACCGTCATTAAAAATACATTTATAATGGCGGTTATTTTATTAAACAGTCATTATTTGTGATCTATACTAGTGTTTTAATGATGATTTTTTTCTTAAAAACCATCATTAAAAAGTACCATTTTATAACGGTTCTGTAAATAAAAGTCATCAATAGCACTTTTCCATTTATTTTTAATGATGATTTTGAAGAAAACCACCATTAAATATTTGTTTTTAATGATGGTTTTTTTAATAACCATTATAAAATACCAACTTTTAATGACGGCTTTACATAAAAATATCATCTAATTTAGACCTTTAATGACTGTTCTTATATAAGAACTATCATCTTTTGTACGAGTAAAAAGAAAAAAATAGTAATTTAAAATTACTATGCTTCAATTGTTTTTTTAAGATTAAAATTTATGTATTTCTTTCCACATTCTAAACTATACAATCGAAGCCACATTTGTAAATTTCAATTTACATTACACATTGATATAATTGTCATTTACATATAAAGAACTAGAAGTGGGCAAAATCAAACCAAAATTGAAAACAATTTGGTTCGGTTCGGTTTTTATCGGTTTTGATTTGGTTCTTTTAAAACAAAAAATCAGAATTTATAAATACAAAACCAAATGGTTTGGTTCAGTTCGGTTTTCGGATTAAAAATTATAAAATTTGAATTGAATCGAAATTGAGGCATTTTCACAATTTTGCTAAAACATATATATACACAATTAGAAATTTTACACATGTTTGCAGTTTGCACCACTTTCACCTACATAGTCACAAACCCACAACCCAAACCCTAACTCGCATATGCTTTTGGCTCGTTCTTCCTTCTCTTTGCCACCACCCTATTGTTGTTGTTCTTTCCATCACTCCTTAGCTAGCCAAGTAACTCATTTGCTCTATTTTTTTTTAAATGGTTCTTTTTTTTTTAAATAGCTATTTAATCTTTTCTTATTTTACGTTTGCTTAAATTATTAATAGTAGTTATTTTTATTAACTTCATCTGGATATGAGTATGTTACTATATTTTTTTGATTTTTTTTGTTTCAAAATTGTGCTGATGATAGTGCTAGGTGAGGAAGCCACGAATTGTTGAAAATGATGGAGGAACAATCTCGTTTAGATAACTTTTTTTATAAAATTTTAGAATGACTCAATATTTAAGAAATGTTTGCATATAGGAATTTTGTTGTGGTCTAATTTGTTTGTAAACTTTTAAAAATAGTCCTTGACCCAATGTCAACAAGATAGAATATCATTTTAGTCCCTAATTTTTTTAATTTATATTACAGTGCAAAAACTTATTGTATTTTATTCACATTTTAGGCTAAAAGTTTTGATATTAAAAACAGTAACCATAATTTTGAAAATTCTTCATTTTAGTCCAAAATCCCTATCTTTTTTTTTTCAAATATAAATTTGTAAATTATTTTATTTTTGTCTATTATACATTGATTATAGTAGGCCTTGTGTGCAGGATGGAAGAAAATAACAATGTTATTGAGAAGATTATGAAAGATGATTTTGAGAAAGATATTTATAATGAAAAAAGCGGTAGGGGCTGAAGATCAGACATTTGGGAATTGTTTTCAAAGCTACTTGAAGGAAAAAAAAAAAAAAGCGAAGTGTAACTATTGTAAGAAGGAGTATGTATGTGAAAGTATTAAAGAAACTTTTGGCTTGAGAACTCATTTGTTAAAAAGGTGTCTTGTGTATTAAAAATTAAAGCCTAAAGAGGATGAAAATTAATGTACTTAACTCGTGAAAAAGGTGTTGGTAATGCTAAGCTTGCTTCTGTGGGTTTTAATAAAGAGGCTTATAGAAAGGCACTTGTAAAGACGATTATTAAAGGTGAGTTACCTTTTAAATTTATAGAGGTTGAGGGGTTTTTAGAGTTTATGACTACTTGTTATCCAAACTTTGATGTGCCATCGTGGAGGACAATTAGAAGGGATATTCTTTAATTATATGAGAATAAGAAGAAGATGTTGAAAAGTATGTTCATTGCAAATCGTCAAAGGGTATGTATCACTACATATACTTGGACTTCAATTCAAATGTGTAATTATATGGTGATAACAACCCATTTTATTGACAAAAAATAAGAGTTATATAAGAGAATACTTAGTTTTGCACCTATTTTTAATCATAAAGGAGAGGCTATTGGGAAGCTCATTGGAAAGTGTATGATTGATTGGAGTATTGAAAGTTTGTTCACGATTACTATGGACAATGCAAGTGCTAATGAAAAAGTGGTCAATTATTTGAGGAAGAAGTTAAGAAATTGGTGTAGGGATTCGTTGGTTTTAAATGGTTCGTATATGCATGTGAGATATTTGGCACATATAATAAATTTGATTGTGAAGGATAGGTTAGCTATGGTGAAGACATCAATATATCGTATTCGCAATGCAGTAAGATATGTTAGATCTTTCCTAGTGAGGTCACAAAAATTCAAAACTTGTGTTGATGAGGAAAAAATTTCATATAATGGGACTAAAATGATATTTTATCTTGTTGACATTCAGTCAAGGACTATTTTGAAAATTTTGCAAACAAATTAGACCACAACAAAATTCCCATATGCAAACATTTCCTAAATATTGAGCCATTCTAAAATTTTATAAAAAAAAGTGATCTAAACGATATTGTCGCTCTATCATTTTCAACAATTTGTGGCTTCCTCACTCAGCACCATCTGTAGCAAAATTTTAAAATAAAAAAATAAAAAATATAGTAACATACTCATATCCAAGCAAAGCTAATAAAACCAACTACTATTAATAATTTAAGCAAACATGAGGAAAAAATCTCATATTATAACTTCAACATTCTTTTATAACAAATGAAAGATAAATAAACAAGACAAATTTGCAGAGGTTAGCAATTCTCTAGAGGTTCAAATCTTGGCCCTTTAAAGTCATTCAAATTCAAATCTATAACTTGTCTCTAATCAAAATGCTTACACATGAATATATTAAAGAACTATAATTTCAAAGGAAAAAATTTGAATAAAGAATTAAAAATTTAACAAATAGAATTTGACAATCCTGCATTCAGAAATTAAATTTGTGTAAACAAATTTGATCCAAAAGGTTCGACCATATCTTTGCAACAAGTTATAACTGATTTTTCATACATTATTTTTTTTTTGTAGCAAATACTTGTGTTTTAGCAAAACTAAGTACTGAAATACTAATTAGGCTATCTAAGAAAGGGGGTGAATTGGGTTCTTAATAAAAAATTAAGAAACTAAAAATTTGAAGAAAATAATAAACTAATTAAATTAAAAAAAATTAATAAGCAATGAATAATAAAGAGATAGGGTAAAAGAGAGCAAACACGTGATTTTTACGTGGTTCGGCCAACCATGCCTACGTCTACATCTCCAAACTTATCAGGCTTAAGGATTCCACTAAGAGAGCCTCAAAGGCTTCAACAACACTTACAATTGACTTTAAAGGTATCAACAAACTTTTAGAACAAGAGATTATTCCCAATCTCTTAACCCAAATGTATCTCAATACTTACAATCACTCAAGAATAAAATTACAAACAAACAATCTCTCACACAATGTATATGATTTCCAATGAAATATCAAAGTGTGAATCAATGAAATAAAACAAGTTTAAATCTCAAAGGATGATTGTATGCTTAAAAGCAAGCTCAATAATAACTGTTGGATCTCTTCTAATTTGAATTTGATTAAGTTATTTTATAGTTGGAGCTAAAAACTAGCAGTTGTTTACTTTTTGGGAAAAATTGGATTACTGTTTGGTGCTGTCGGTTAACCATTTTGACTTGTCCAAATAGTCGTTGTGCTTAGATTTTAAATAAACGGTTTACTGTTTAAAATTATCATATCACTGTTTATTTCTAGAAACCTGCAAAACAAACTTAGATCCTCGTTTTCACTAAACGGTTCAAGATTAGAAACTATCTCTTCTTTGTAAATTATCGGTTTATCGTTTATATAATAAACGATTCAAGATTAATTTTCAGAATCTATATTTTGATATCATTTTGTAGAAAAATGATTTTCCGACTCAAGTTAACGGTTATCTAGATTCCTTAAACATGTCTAAAATAATTCGGCTTTACGATATTGTTTTATAATGATAGCTCCAACATTTTTAATCAAGAACATATAAGATTTGTGATCATCAAAATCAATATTATAAGATTAGTTATGTTAACAAGTACAAATATATATTAAATCAAATGTTGGATGGATTGAAATAGAAATTCAAAAGATTAAAAAAAATACATAGCTTATTCAAGACAAGAACACAATGGAAGTGATGCTAAAAATTTGCAACATGCTTGTGTTTTAGCAAAATTAAGTACAAAAATATATTAAATCAAATGTTGGATGGATTGAAATAGAAATTCAAAAGATTAAAAAAAAATATATAGCTTATTCAAGACAAGAACACAATGTAAATGATGCTAAAAATTTGTTACCTCTTAGATTGTAATGATAAATAGATTCTAAAGGAGAAGAAATTAATTACCCGTTGATTGGTTTCAATTATAGCCGTATGAAGTAAATTCAAGGTTCATCTCTTCTTTGCACATTTTCAAAACTAATAAAACTATAAACCTTTCCACTTAGCACTCTATGAAGACCATGAGGGATATGAAATTATATCATCATCAAATAAAAAACAATACTTGTAATTTTACGAAATGTAAACAAGAAAAAAATATAACAAAAATTCATAAAAGTATAAAAAAAATAAATATTCAACCAATTAATCTTCAATTATACTTGTTTATTAAAAAAAAAGAGAGAGAGAATTAGTTTGGACATAAGAATAAACAACAAAACAAATAAAAAAATTGCAGGAAATATAGCATCTGGAAGTTCTAGGCAAAAGTAGCATGACAGCACCTAAAAATTTTTTTTGGTGCTGTCCAGCCACTGTATTTATGTTTCTTGTGCTATTTTTAACAACAAATAGCAACATGAGAGCACACTCTAAAAATTTTCTGTGGGCACCTAGCTGCTGCATTGCGGTTAGAAACAGCACTTAATGCTATTTTTTATAGCAAACAACATCATGATAGCACACCTAAAAAATTTTCTAAGTGCTTACCAGCTCTTCATTTCAATTAAAACAGCACCTGGTAATTATTAGATGCGTTCACCTGATTGTATTTTCAATTGTCTTTGTGTTAAATAAAATTAAGATGGCATCTGTATCTAAGAACATTGTGGCTAAGTTGAACAAGGGTGAGAAGCTAAATGGTGACAATTATGATATTTGACACCGTAAGATTCAGTACATCTTTAAAGAGCAAGAGACTCTAGAAGAGCAACAGACTCTATAAGCTCTGAACAACACCTTAGCTGAGTGTGAGCATGGTAATACTACTCAACATAGGAGGGATCTTGAGGCATACCACGCTTGGAAAAAGAAGAATAACAACGCTTGCATAACGATGTTGAGCAACGTGCAAGATGACCTCATGTGTGAGTTTGAGAAGTATGATACTGCTCATGAAATGTAGTTCTCTCTAAAAGATAAGTTTGGTGGCATTTCGACCACTATGCGAAAAAGGTTTATGATCAAGTGTGGTTCTTATTGGAAGCGCTAGAATTATACAATGAGGCAGCATCTAAGAGAGATGTCAAATATGATTTGCGAACTTAAGGCTACTAAACATATTTTGACTAATAAACAACAAGTTTAAGCAATAATAAGATCTCTACTTGATTCTTAGGAACACATGAAAATGAATATGACTCACAACGAAAGTATCAAAGCTTTCAATGATATAGAACATCACTTAGAACTTGAAGCAAAGCGCTTTGAGGCAGCTAAGATTTTTTATCATGCTTATATGGCCAAGTTGAGATTGCGTAAAGTTTCGAGCTTCAAGCACAAAAAAGGTCATAAGTATAATAAAAAAGGTGAGAGATTTAATCCTAATCAGAAGAAGTCAAATATAAAGAAGCATCTAAGGGGTAGGCGTGCTAGTAAGAAAAATGACAAATGGGACTTGGTTGATCTTTCACCAAATTGTAAGGCTATCGGACACAAATGAGTTCTCCGGATAAAACGTAAAAAGAATGAGAAAATCGATAAATACAAAGAAAAATTAGTCGCCAAAGACTATACCTAAAAGAAAAGTATAGATTATGAAGAGACCTTTTCTCTCATGTTAAGATTTTCTTTTATACGATTAATCTTGGCTATCGTTGCACATCTAGACCTTGAATTACATCAGATGGATGTAAAAACTGCATTTTTCAATGGAGAACTAAATGAAGAAATTTATATGCAACAACCTTAGGGTTTTATTGTTAAAGGTCAAACAGCGCAAGGTATACAAGCTCAGAAGATCTATCTATGGCCTTAAGCAATCCTCTAGACAATGGAACCTTAAATTCCATCAAGTTATAATTTCTTATAGCTTCAGGATAGTTGAGGAAGACCATTGTGTGTACATTAAGAGGTCTAAAGATGTTTTAGAAATATTGTCTTTGTATGTGGATAACATATTATTAGCAACGAACAGTAAAGAGTTTGTCAAAACTGTTAAAGATTGTCTACATTCAAAGTTTGATATGAAAGATATAGGCGAAGCAACTTATATCTTAGGAGTTAAAATTTTCAAGGATCGTTCAAGGAAACTTCTGATTCTATCACAAGAGTCTTACATTAAAAATATCCTTGAAAGATTCAACATGACTAATTGCGAGCCAAAGGATACACCTATAAACAAAGGACAATCTCTTAGTCTCGACATGTGCCCCAAGAATCCTCAAGAAAATGAAAGAATGGCTAGAGTTCCTTATGCAAATGCCATTGGAAGTCTCATGTATGACATGATGTGCACAAGGCCTAATATTAGTTACGTTGTAGGACTAATAAGTAGATATTAGTCTAATCCTTATCAGAAGCATTGGGGTGCTATCAAAAGGATTTTAGCATATATCAATGACACTGCAAATTATTATTTATGCTATCAAAGAAGTGGTTTGCAACTTATTGGATATTCCGATGCCGACTAGGGTGATGATCTTGATAAGCGCAAATCAATTTCATGATATATATTCTTGCTAAACAGAGAGCAATTACATGGAGTAACAAGAAGCAAACATACATGGCTTTATCGATGATGGAAGCCTAATATATTGCATGCTCTACACTAGTGCAAGAAGTTGTGTAGCTTCAGAGATTTATAGAGGACTTAGAGATTAGTATTAGCAATGTTAGTCCAGTAACTATCTATTGTTACAGTCAAGCTACTATCTCTTTCTCCGAAAATGCCTAATACCGTAGCAAGTCGAAACACATTAAGACTAAATGCAATTTTATAAGACATTTTAGCAAAGAAAGAAGTAGTCATACAGTATATATCTACAGATAACATGATAGTTGATCTACTTACCAAAGCTATAATGAAGGATATATTTGTCTCTCATGCTAAATCATTGGGACTAAGTAGATTGTAATTTTACATTGTTAAGATGTGCTTATTTGTTGTACACATTTTTCTCACATGAGTTATTTTGAAATGTAATGGTGTCTCTTATTTCAATTTATTTTATGAAAGGCTTATCTTACACAAATATGAAAGTATGTCATCCGATCAAGATCGACTTTCTTACACGAGCGGTCACCTTAGTTGCTCTAAAAGCAAGCTGAGATGAGGCAAGTAGAATAATAAAATAATATGTTTGTTTAAGTGCCAAATAAAAGAAGTTATTCTGCAATTTTTGTCGCCTTGATCAGAATCAAGATGAGGTCTTACATCATATTTATCATAGATCAACTATGATGTACCCCACCATCATAAAGACTTGATTAAAGCCAAATGTGAGATCTTATTTTGGCGCTAGAGGAAAGCGTTCATTTTAAGAACTCAATTCATACACTGTAGAAAAGTGATTGGACTAAGATCTGTACAGGGAATTAAATTAATAAGACATACGCTCTAAAATAGAGGATTCACTGTAACGTGTGCATCATACCATGCATGTTTGATGACCAAAATGAAAAATGAGAGAATCTTCTTTCTTCCTCATTATGTCAGTTCCATATGACTTTCTATAAGTCAAACCAGGTATCCTTATGACTATCAACTGTGTTTCTGAGATTTCAGACTAGTGTTTGCTGCTTTAGCATGTTATCTATGACCTTGACATCATTCGGTCTATGAAACATAAGTAAGAAAGCGACTATTCTGAATTAATGGATATGAGTGTGATAGGAAGATTTAATTTTTCTTTTATGTGATTCACTGGTCAACTAATTGTATAATATTTTTGCGATATTACAATTGTGAATACGTAAAGAGATTGAGCAATTTTAGCATACCTAGGGGATTTAGCATGCTTGAGTATTAAAGTAAATTAAATCTGAGATACAATGAACATATTTTGAAATTTTCTTGCATACGATTGCAATTGAGACATCTCTTACCTGAGTTAGCAATCAATATATGTTTTTCGACTCATCAAATGAATTGTTGGATATGTAAGTGGTCATACGATATTTTTGCTTGTATGATTGAAGATATGTGGTTGTTTATTGTTTCTTTGTTCACTGCTCTAATGCTTTGACATTGTCCCATCACGTGCGAGTTGGAGTTGTTAGATAGGTGGGTCGCCCATAATGGGCCAACTTTACCCAATCCGCACTTGGTAAGAAGTTAACATATGCAATTATGGGATTTGAAGGAAGTTGATTTCAAATCAATTTCCCACATTAGTTTTAGATATTTAAAAAAACTCCCTAAATAAAAAACATATAAATAGAAGTGACAAGAGTGAACACAAAAGAAAAAAATTTCAGTGAAACAACTCAAGCAAAAGAGAGCATCTATACTGTGATTAGAGAAGATTTTCAATTGCAATTTCTTTTCAATCATAGGCATGATTCAACACTCCATTACTCCACTATTTAATTCGAGAAGAAAGGTATTTCTTAAATTCTTATTTTTCTTTCATAAGGAATCAATGTTCTTTCTAATGATAATAACATTTCCCATGCCTGATATTTTGGATATTTTCTCTAGCCTTTTATGCCCTTGGTACGATGAGATTCTAATACCAGTTTAATCTCTCTTGTACTTAGTATAAGCCAACCTCCTCTTAAGGACTTTTCCATTATTAAGTACTATTGACAAATAGCATTCACGTATTAGCCTTGAATTCATTCCCCAAACACCCATGCAACAATATTCTTGGGATATTAATGAAAAAAAATTAGAATTTATTAAATTAACTTTAAAAATAACATAAAAATTTATACAAACTTTTATATTATTATTTTATATTTAGGCTTAATTTAGTAAATTAATTTTTTATAAATAATTAGTAGTCAGTTTGTTGACAGGATATTAAACATTACATTGGCAAATATTAATTTATTGGTAAAACGTTATTAGTAAGATTGTTGGACAAGTGAAAAAAATACTAGTTCTTTCAATTTGATATTTATTTTAGTTAATTTGTACATAAATAATGATTGGTTAATTTGTTTATTAAATTTTTTATAGACAAATTGATTAATTTCAATAGTATTGTTGAAAGAATATTATTATAAAAGGAAAAAAAAAAGTGAAGGTGAGAATGTAATAAATTTAACTATAGGAATGTTTTGATGTATTTTTTTAAAAAATATAAGCATTAAACGAATATTTGAATAAATATATATGCATTAATTGAAGATTTGCCCTTATTTATGCTGGAGTCACTTAAATTATATTGTGCTTGAGGTGGATTGCTTCAACTACTTTCTATCTGTCTTAATTATATATATTTGGTTAGCCCTGTGCTCAATTTTGGGACTGGTTACAGAAGAACGATTGCATGCATGTCAAGCTAGAGAGAGTGCTTGCTTAATTAATAACCATAATAAGAAAACATGCACAAACAATTAAGAGTCTAAAATGGAATTGTTTTATAAACTCACTTTGGATAAAATAAGTTTTCAAAAAGAATTTGGACTATATCAGTTGCACATTTAACTGTCGATCGATAAAATGATATATTATACTGTCAAAAAATAATAAAACAAATACTAATATATTATTTTTCTTGAAAATGTTTGTATCCGTCCCTTAGAATATGGTTTGAATATAAAATCTACAAGTCCATGTGAAAACATCTAGGCAAGAAAGTCACAAAATACAACCACGCATATATATCTAGAAAGTGGTTGGCAAGAAATCTTTTGTCATGTTTATTCATGCAAGTAATGCTGGTGAGAAGTTGAACTAAATTATCAAGACTAAGCTTTTCCATTTTTCCTTCATTCTTTTTGTCACACCAAACCTTAACTGAAAACACCTCATCTCCACTTCCCATATATCTATAAAAGGCCATTCACATGAAAACCTATGCACAAAAACACTTGCCCTGGTTCTTGCGATTGATTGACATATATATAACCCTATTGCTCATCCTCATCTTCAAACCCCACTTACCCAAAGCTATCAAACCATGGGTTATCAATCTTTTGCATCTTTCTTCTTAACACTTTTACTTATTACTCTCTCGTCAATGTGGTACAATATTAATACAGTAGATGCTCGACACCTTCTGGAGGCAGCATTGCCAGAAATACCTAAGCCCGAATTGCCTAAAGTTGAATTACCTCCATTGCCGAAACCTGAATTGCCTAAAGTTGAATTACCTCCATTGTCAAAACCCGAATTGCCTAAAGTTGAATTGCCACCACTACCAAAACCTGAATTGCCCGAGATTCCAAAACCTGAGCTCCCAAAAGTCCCTGAATTGCCTGAAATTCCAAAACCTGAGTTACCAAAGAAACTTGAAGTGCCAGAGATTCCAAAACCTGAGCTCCCAAAAGTCCCTGAATTTCCAGAGATTCCAAAGCCAGAGCTACCAGAAATTCCTGAACTGCCTTCTTTTCCTCATCTTCCTGAACTTCCTAAGCCAACTCACTCAACTTCTAACCCCTAAATTACCATGCCCCATCTTATTGTTTCATCGTCGTTGGATTTCATATGTGGTGAACTTTCATAAAGTACGTTCGATATTATACTGGAAGAGAAAATATATACCCACTGTGCTTGTATTATTTTCACTTTAGTTTTTTTCTTTTTCGTTACTTGCTGATTCATGTGTATTTTACGCACTATACTTTGTATTTTCTCTTGTATTATATACGATTACATGTGTTTCAATTAATATTTCTTACTAATTCATGTTGCTCTATGTTATCTAACTAATTTGGTTGGTTTTACATTTACATTTTTTATTACAGCCTTATCTCAAACTCTCTGGAACTATAGCTTCAATTATGTCATTCAATTTGCCCTTGGCACAATAACTGACACAATTGAGAGATTGATTGTTAAGGGTGTGGGATGGGGGGCGGGGCTTGTGTGTGTATACACGCACATATAAACACACAAAGATAAATTTTAAAATTCACACAAAGATAAATTTTGAAATTGTCTCTAATATTAAGAGTAAGAATATCTCTATAACGTTGTATTAGTTTTTACAACATTGATAATGGGATTATTGTGAACTCTTGGATTTTAATGTTTTAATCTCTACCATTTATTTGATACGGTGGATAAAAAAATTAACTATATATATAATAATAGGTAACCTTCATGTTGCAAGTAAACAAAGATTTTTTTTATTTTTAATTAATTGATAAAAGAAAATTTATATTATGTTGGATAAAAATCCCACATTCAATAATAGAATCACTGCATTTAATATTAGAATCTTCACCCTTAATTTAATTTTAATGGATAAGTAATTATGTAACAAGTAATTCGCAAGTTGTGATATTTCTTCATACTTTAAATTATTTTTTATCTAATCAATTGATAAATATTTTTAAGTCACCAAAAAATGGAAAAAATACAAATAATTTTGCAATTAAAATTATTACGTAATAATCCTATCACGTTAAAATTTTACATTCTTTTTTTACTTTTACATTTAGTATTAGCAATATATATAATTGCAGTAAAATAAATGTAACTAACAAGTAATATTATCTGAATAATACTTTATCTAAAGATATTTCATAAAGTCTTACAATAATTTGTATTGTATAAAATTAATTGCAAACCATTGATACTTAAGCCATAATGATAATAGAAGACATTGTAATAAAATATTTTATATATGTTTCATTAATGATGTGATATGAGTCACGAAAAATGAGAAATATTTTATTCAACAATTATTATTGAAAAACATATATGTCCATATTACTACATAATAAGAAATATTTTGATCCAAATTTTTAACACAAAATTAAACCATTAATTTCATGCAATACAATGTTGGAGGATATAATATTATAAAATGTTGTTTTGACTTTCAATATCGACCATTAGACTATGAGAAATTAATGGCATTTTGTGTCAAAATTTTAACATAAAATATCCCCAGCCATGTTTTTTATAATGGAAATATAGAAACAAACAACAAACTTTTTTTTTCTCATTTTGTCCATTAAATATTACTGGACGTAATATTTATTGTCCCCATTAATTATCATAATAAAAGTAATGATTCTTAGAAACATAAAAATTTCATAATTACAATAAAGGATAACAATAAAATAATCTTTCATGATTCATAAACTAAATCTAATTAGGAATATATGTTAAATGTAACTTTTATGACGTCAACAAAGTGATATTCAAAAATAAAATGAAAATAGGCTTGTGAAACATAAATTTTATAAGGTTTGTTTTTCATTCTTTCCCATGTAAATATTGTTAGAGGTAATATTTTATTTAGTGCCATTATTAATTACCATAATAAAAGTAACGACTCTTAGTAATATAAAATTTTATAATTACAATCAAAAGATATCAATAAAATAATCCATCATGATTCATAAAGTAAAGCTAATTAGAAATGCATATTAGATTTAAGTGATATTCGAAAATAAAATGAAAATATATAGGCTTGTAAAACTTAATTTTCCTAACATCTAAGAATATTAATTATAAGATAATCAATAAATTCATGAAATATATGCTAAATGGGTGTCAAAAATAATATATATTTTATGATCAATTATATAATAGTCCTTAATAGTATATGAAATAACAAGTATTTTAATATGCCATATTAAATTTTATTTAAACATGCGTGATCTAGTACCTTTTAAGTAACAAGCAATTCCACTCATGAGTTTATTGATATAATTATAATATTCACTTGAATATACGAACTTAATTGTATCATTGATTGGTGTTATATCATATATAAATTTTATAGTTGCAACTTATTTATTTGATTTGTGTTAGACAACCTACTAGATATTATATTTTAGGGGTATTATCCACAGACCATTTGTTTTTTGAGACTTTTTAAAAAATATACAATTTTTTTTTTACTGAATTCCACCTAAAATTATATTTCTTTGCACTTTTCCACTTCTGTCTGTTAGCTGTTAAGATTCCGTTAGTTTTTTTAATAACATGATGGTTTTGCCTTCCAAATTAATTCTGTAAGATGAAATTGTAATTTTACATTTAGGGGACAAAATAATCATTTTTTTAAGAAAACTAATAGAATCTTAACGGTCAACAAATGGAAATGGAAAACTGCAAAGACATCCAGCTTCAGGTGGAATTCAGCAAAAAAGAAAAGAATTGTATATTTTTAAAAAAAATTAAAAAAAAAGTGGTCAGTGGATAATTTCTCTATATTTCATAGTTAGTAGTAATAGTCTTTGAAACATTTATTTAAAAAAGATTATCACATTACAAATTTAAAGGAGGTTGAAAAGTAATTTTAAACAAAATATGTTATTCAAGTAATTATTTCAAACTCTAGGTGGTTGCAATTGTTTTACAAAAAGGGTGGTGATATTTCCACCCACAAATTCTTTAAATTCTTTAAATGACTATAAAAAATCCACATTATTTTTTAAAATTTCAAATAAAGAAGAATTTGAAGAATTAATCAAATTAAATCTTTTTTAAATTCTTAATCTATTTTTTGTGATATCTTAATTTATTTTTGCTGACTTAGATTTTGTTTTTTATTATACTTAACAACTAAGATTGCTTAAATTTAAATTGACTATTTTATCCTTAAAAAGTAAATGTACTAAAATTTACTTTAACTTCAACACTTTTTTATTTTATACAAAGTTCATTGTTTCTAAATGGTCAATTCTACTTTATTAGTATGATTTTTAACCTATAATTAAACTAACATAATATCTTTATGAGCCAATTTATATGTAAATTATTAGACTGTCAAATTTATGTCATTTTACATGCAAAATATTGAAGATGATCAAACTTCATTTAAAAACTTAGATTTAATAAGTACCTAAAGTATTAGATACAAGAACACATATTTCTTTGCATAATTGGGTCATTTTATGTTATAATCAAAAATAAAATAGCTAAAAAATTATATTAAATTTAAAGCAACCTTAATAGTATAAAAAAAAATAAGTGAAAGAGTATAAGAATAATTTAATTGATTAATTATACAAATATTTTAGTTTATTCATATTTATTAAAAATAATGTATATTTATTGTAAGTACTTTTTAGAAGTGGAGTAGGTTTACACAAATAATGGGGTGGAAATATCCCCACCCTTACAAAAATTCTCCATCCTCTCAAACAATTAACGAACCAATTTCAATTATTTTTAAATTATTTTTTTCTTTAATACAAATATTTCATACCATTGATTAAATCTAATGGTATACATTTAAAATGTTATTGATGTCATAAAAAAAATTACAACATCATAGATGATAGGGAAAAATGTTAGAGAAGTCCATATAAGGCTGACTAATTATAAATTTAGGTTTTCTTTGGTATTATCAATAAGAGAAGTTAAACAGTTGTTTCATGAATGAATCTATCTTATATTATTTTGTGAAGATATTAATTTAAAAGTTATATTTACTGATCGTTATCAATCGTTATATCACAATGAATGAGACATATTAAAAATAACAACACTATAATACCAAAAGTATCCTTAGCTCAAAAACCATTCTCCATATCTATATACTCAAACTCTTGCTCATCTTGATCAACTACTTCATGATTGATTTTATGAGAGATATGAAGGTTAATTCTATTGATAATTTGCTACATTGAAGTCTTTGAATTCAACTCCGAGTCCCTGTAATGAGCTTGTTAACAAAATTGTTAAAAATATACGAAGGTTAATGTTAATGCTGAAATCGGGCTGAGTCGATTGGTGTCTTGATACCAGACTCCTAAAATCACAAAGAACTGTGAGAGACAGTAGTAGTTTATGGGTTCACCAAAAAAATATTAAAAGAAATATAATCAAGATTGGTAAAGACTCTTCCCCCCTAATGAAAAGAGTCCAAAAAATATTATATAGACAAAAAATTTAAAAAAGAAACTCCCAAATCCCCCACCTTAGATCGTGGCAATAATTATTAATGTATTAAATTCATGCCCTGATTTTTTGGAGGAGATCTATGACGGTTCATTTGACTGAATCTTGCTTTCTGGTGACTTAATCTAATATTTCCTCAAGCCCATTTGCTCAAAGACACTAGAATTACCTCCTAGTTGAGATTGCCTGCTCACGGTCACCACAATGACCTCCTGGTCGAAGTAGTCTGCTCATGGTCTTAAAAATAACCTCCTGGTCGATGTTGTCATTGTCTGCTCATGGTCACCACAATTACCTCTTGGTTGAGGTGATCTGTTCATGATCACTACAATTACCTCTTGGTCGAAGTGGTCTGCTCATGGTTACCAGAATTTCCTCCTAGAAGCCTATCAATTATTCATTCACTTTTTACCAAGAGGAGATCGTGGTCACCTTATTTTATTTCCTAAACACCAGTCCCTCAGTTTCTAGTGTTAATAGTGAAACGAATCAAGACTGGAAACTATAAAGTTTATAATTTTTTACAAATCTAAAACTTAAGCAACTTATTTTGCTCCTTTTGCTAACCACGCCATGAGTGAGCTGTTGAGTACTAGAAAGTGTGTATTTATAGTGGAGAAAATCATCATTTTACACTCCAAGTCTCACTAACATCCCTATTTTTATGTCTTTAAGTCCCTTGTAATTTAATTATGTATGTTTTATTTTAATTAAGTATTTTATGTATTTTAGGGGATATCATGGTCATTTCACAATAAACGAGATATCAGATGAAAAAACGGACAGCACTTTTGAACTCAGGACAGTCGAAAACCTTAGGAGGAGCATAAAAAGAAAAACGGTATTGTTCACATATACTGATCTTGTTCACGCATACTGAGACGTTTGATATATATATTCATTGCGACCGCTTTGTTCATGGCATGTTCACATGTATTGTACGACGCAGCATCAGACGACGTGCATCGCACGATGACGTGGCACTATACGATGACGTGGCAGCATTTGATTGGACGAATGATGTGGCATTGACCGCTTATGTGGCATTGACTGATGATGTGGCGTTGACTGATGACGTGTCACGATACTATTGGACTAAAAATGTTGACCGGTGACGTGGCAGAATGTTAGTGGATCGAAAAAATGTGTGTACGGTACATGCATATACACAGAATAATAGCCCTGATGATGTGTTCCATCCAATAGGAGCTTGCCACGTGGTGCAATCCTGAGCGTCTAAATTGTTTTGATCCGATGGCCATGATTTACTCAGTGTATCTATAAAAAGGGGGCTCCCCCCCCCCTAATTTGACACCCTGAATCCATTTTTGGACTCCATTTTCTGTAATTCCATCTCCATCTTGTATTTTCTACGTATTTTAATAAAATTTCCATTTTACCCCTAGTTCAAATATGAGTGGCTAATTTCCTTTCAAGCTTGGGTTGAAGGTGAAGTCTCAACATGCTCCATGGGCTTAATTTGGTAAATTTACTTTTTCTTCCCCTTTAATTTATGTGGTTGTTTTGACTTTTCGTAGACAGGTATTAATAATCTTGTCGGATATCTGGAATAACCGCCTCCCAAGCAAGGTTATTACTATTTGGCACGGGAAGCCCTTAGCACCATATCTATTAGAGTGTGGTTCATGATGAGTGGAAGTTCCCCCTTCATGATTTAATTGGTACTAATAATGAATGTTAAGCCGATAGTGCATGTTGAGACAGATCCGGAGATCCAAGCATTTCATCCAAATAGTTTATTCCTACAGCTTTAATTTAAATTAATATATTGCCTACTTCATTGTCATTATAAATCCAATCATCCACTTAGAAAATTAATTCTACAAGCAATTAAAATCCACCTCCTCGTGGGATCGACACTCGTCACCATTAATCTATTCTACAATAGATTCGTGCACTTGCGAGTTCAATAAAATTTGCACAACAAGTTTTTGGCGCCGTTGCCGGGGAGGTAAGTATTTTAATTCATAGAATTTTTTTTTTAATTTCTTTATTTATTAATTTTTAGTTGTTTCCTTGTAATATTTTTATTATTATTATAAAAAAAAGAAAAGAAAAAAAAAGTGAATTTACATTTTCAAGTAAATATTATTTTCTTTTCTTTTCTTCTCTTCTTTAAATTTCTGTAATTTAATTTTCATGTTATTTTTATTTTTATTTTTTTTATTTTGTTAAATCGGCAGGTTCAACCGCCTAATAATTTATTTTAATTTGTTTCACGTATTTTGTTTTCTATATATAGCACTTGAGTTGTTTTTATAGCAAATTGTAACAGCGTGATAAGGTTAGTATCGTAATTTCTCCCTTTCCTTTATCTTTATTAATTTTGTTATTATTTTTTTTTTTATTATTTGCATGCATGGTCGAAGGTCACAATTACCGAATATTGAGCCTATAGACTTTGAATTAGAAAAAATACTTCGCACACAC
Organism: Luvunga scandens; assembly: GCA_030449905.1. Classification (NCBI taxonomy): domain Eukaryota; kingdom Viridiplantae; phylum Streptophyta; class Magnoliopsida; order Sapindales; family Rutaceae; genus Luvunga; species Luvunga scandens. Next base: position 508,551 of record JASUUG010000209.1, read on the forward strand.
AAGCACGTTACAATTAAAAATAAATTTGAAATGGATTTGCAACCAGCACTACAAAAGAGGCCATTTAAGGACTACTTCAGTCCCTTAGCTAACTTGAGCACATCATGCATAAGATACCCAAATGTAGCTGCTAGAAGTTTTGAATTAAAACTTAGTGTGCTAAATTGTCTCCCAACATTCTATGGCCTAGAAAATGAAGATCCATATAATCATCTGAATGATTTCCATGCTATTTGTCAAACTTTTAAATATGAGAATTTTTCAGATGATGATGTTAAGCTTAGATTATTCCCATTTTCTTTAAAGGATAGAGCTCGTTCATGGTTCAATGCATTGTCTGCTAATAGCATTATATCATGGGAACAAATGGTAACAAAATTTTTGAATAAATATTTCCCAGTACATAAAACCAATGCTATTCGCAGGGAAATTTCAGAGTTTACCCAAAGAGAAGACGAGCAATTTTTCGAAGCATGGGAGCGATTCAATGGGCTACTCCTAAAGTGTCCACATCATGGATACGAAAAATGGCACCAATGCCAATACTTTTTAGAGGCATTATTGCCGAATGTGCAAGAATGGCTAATGGCAACAAGTGGAGGAGAGCTAATGTCAAAAAGTGCATTAGAGATTTGGGATTTCTTCCAGCGACAAGCAGATAATTCCCAACAACGGAGTCGTTCACTCAGGAGTACTAGAAGAGTTAAGGGAGTGAATGAGGTTCACATTGGCGAGTCAAGTTCAGAAATTAAAGAAGTCAAAGACATAGTTGAAGGTCTTTCCGACAAATAAAGATCGTTAATTTCTTAAATTAACAGAACCACATGACCAGGACTCATACTCAGATCAAGCCAATGCCATAGGTGTAATGAGAAAGCCATCAAACTACAACCCTTACTCCAACACATATAATCCTGGATGGAGAGACCACCCCAATTTTTCATGGTCTCAAGGATTCCAACAGAATGGACCAACAGCTCCAGCTCCACCAATGCAACCAATTCCTCAAAATCCTCAAGCCTCTCAACCCCCATTTAGACCATACAATCAGAACCCAAACTATTCTCAACCTAGACCATGGGAGGATGCATTTCAGAATTTCAAGAATCTTACTTACTCCAAAATCGAGCAACAAAACCGCACCATTGATGAACTGCGAAATGAGATGAGAGCGGGTTTCAACTCACAAACCCAATCAGTTTCAAACCTTGAAAAAATGGTGGGACAACTTGCTTCTTGATTCAAACCTTGGCAATGATCTGTTGAGAAAGGAAAATTCCCAAGTCAACCAAAGGCCTAATCCTAAAGGAGTGCATGAAGTAAGTACGAGTTCACCTCAAAGAAGCATGGAGAAGTCAAATCGTCATGACCTTGCGAAAAGGAAAAAAGTGGACAACAAAGTGGAGATGCCTGCACTCAAAAACAACTCAAATTGTACCAGGTAAATGAAGAAGACTCATCATCGAGGAGAAAGAAGAAACCAACCCACGAGAATACGTTCCAAAAGCTCCATTTCCAGGGAGGTTAGCTAAAGCAAAGAAAGGAAAATATACAAGTGAGATTTTTGAAATCTTTAAACAGGTAAGTGTTAACATCCCTTTGCTTGATGCTTTATAAAACAAGTGTCATCTTATGCCAAGTTTCTTAAAGACCTTTGTACTAAAAAAGAAACATTCATGTTCAAAAGAATGCATTTTTAATAAAAACGTGAGCTCTATACTCCAACATAAACTCTAAAATACTGAGGACCCAGGCTCCCCCACTATCTCATGTAGTATAGGGAACCACATTATGAGAATGCTTTGTTGGACTTAGGAGCTAGTGTAAATCTGTTACCTTACTCGATGATTTGTGAAACTTGGGTGGGAGAATTACACCCAACTCTAGTGTGTTTACGAACTGCAGATCGGTTCAAGAAAAAACCTCGTGGTATTATAGAAGACGTGCTTATACAGGTAGATAAGTTTTATTTTCCTGTTGATTTCATTGTAATTGACACTCAACCAGTCCAGGATTCAAGGAAGCAGATCCCCATTATCTTAGGACGACCTTTCTTGGCAACTGCCGATGCTCACATTCAATGCAGGACTGGAAATATGCAGTTGTCCTTTGGCAATATGACGATGGAGCTAAATATCTTCAACATTGCCAAACAACCTCACAATGCAGATGATGAAATTGTTGATGTGGATTGGATAGAAGAATTAATTGATAATGCTTTTCTTTCAAACCTCAGTGATGACCCTTTACAAACATGTTTAACTCACTTTGGTTTGGATTTTGATATTGACAGATCAGTAGATGAGGTTAACACCTTACTCGATTCAGCACCATCCATGGACACTAACAAATGGAAGTCAAGAGTGGAACAACTAGCTCCATCAGAGAAGAAACTCAGTACATCATCAGAATCACCACCAAAACTCGAGCTCAAACCATTACCCGACACTTTGGAATATGCATTTTTGGGAGAAGAAAACACTCTGCCAGTAATCATTTCATCATCCCTGAATGAAGAACAAAAAGGTAAGTTGTTAGAAGTTTTGAATGTGCACAAAGGAGCATTAGGATGGACCATAGCCGACATAAAAGGTATAAACCAGTGGGATGATGCATTACATTCACCTTGATGAAAATGCTAAACCTACCAGGAAATGCATCGCGGTTGTTAAAACCCTAACATGAAAGAAGTTGTTAGAATCAAGTCCTTAAACTATTAGACGCAGTATCATTTACCCTATTTCGATAGTTCACGGGTCGATCTGTGCAAGTTGTCCCCAAAAAGTCAGGAGTCACAGTAGTTACCAATGCTGATAATGAATTAATACCTACTAGAGTAACTACAGGATGGCGTGTATGCATTGATTATAAAAAGTTGAATTCTGTCACACGTAAAGATCATTTTCCTCTACCATTTATTGATCAAATGCTTGATGATAACAGGTCATGAATTTTATTGCTTCTACAGATGGCTACTCAGGATATAATCGATTCCATAAAGACCAAAAGATCAAGAGAAAACCACTTTCACTTGCCCTTTCGCACTTTCGCATATAGGAGAATGCCATTTGGATTATGTAATGCACGCTACATTTCAACGATGCATGTTAAGCATTTTTCCGATATGGTTGAACGATTCCTGAAGTTTTATGGATGATTTTTCTATTTTTGGTGATTCATTTGATCAATGTTTACATCATCTAACACTAGTTCTCAGAGATGATAGAGAAGAATTTGGTTTAAATTGGGAGAAATGCCATTTTATGGTAAAACAAGGTATTGTTCTCGGTCACATCATTTCGAGCGAAGGTATTGAGGTTGATAAGGCCAAGGTGGATCTTATTTCCAATCTTCCTCCACCTAAAACAGTTAGAGAAGTAAGATCTTTCCTTGGGCATGCTGGTTTTTACAGACGTTTCATTAAAGATTTTAGCAAAGTTTCTAGACCTTTATGCAATTTACTTGCTAAGGATGTACCTTTTATCTTTAATGATTCCTGTCTTGTGGCATTTGAGAAACTAAAGCAGTTGTTAACATCATCACCCATCATTCAGCCTCCAAACTGGAACTTACCATTTGAGCTTATGTGTGATGCATCTGATTATGCAGTAGGAGCAGTATTAGGACAAAGAGTTGATCGAATTCCCCATGTCATTTACTATGCTAGTATGACATTAAATGATGCACAGTTAAACTATTCAAACACTGAAAAAGAAATGCTAGCAGTGGTGTTTGCATTAGAGAAATTTCGATCTTATCTCATTGGTTGTAAAATAATTGTTTTCATAGATCATGCTGCTCTTAAATATCTTATCACAAAGAAAGATACAAAAGCTAGACTAATTCGTTGGGTGTTACTTTTGCAGGAATTTGACTTTGAAATCAAGGATAAGAAGGGCACAGAAAATGTTGTTGTTGACCATCTCTTTCGTCTCAATTTTGATACAATTACAGAATCATTTCCACTAAATGAATCATTTCCAGATGAACAACTAATGAGTGTGGAAGAATTACCATGGTATGCTGATATAGTTAACTATCTTGTTACAGGTAAACTTCCGGAGCATTGGACTAAGCAAGACAAGGCCAAATTTTTTACAGAAATAAAGAATTTCTTCTGGGATGACCCCTAACTGTTCAAGTATTGTGCAGATCAAATTATCAGACGATGTGTCCCAGAAAATGAATTTCAAAATATCATTTCATTCTGTCATGAACAAACGTGTGGAGGCCATTTCAGTGCTAAGAAAACTGCTACTAAAATATTACAATGTGGTTTCTATTGGCCAACTATATTTCGAGATGCTTATATTTTTTGTTCCTCATGTGATAGGTGTCAACGAATGGGGAGCATTACACGAAGGAACATGATGCCACTAAACCCAATTTTAGTGGTTGAGATTTTTGATGTATGGGGTATTGACTTCATGGGACCCTTTCCCCCTTTTTTGGCCATCAATACATATTGGTCGCTGTTGACTACGTATCGAAATGGGTAGAAGCAGTTCTGTTTAGAACCAATGATCACAAGGTGGTGATCAGATTTTTGAAAAGCAACATTGTTTCACGCTTTGGATTCCCTCGAGCGATAATCAGTGATGGTGGAGCCCACTTTTGTAACAAATCATTCAAAGCTCTTCTGACAAAGTATTCCATTACTCACAAAGTGACAACCCCATATCATCCGCAAACTAGTGGCCAAGTTGAGATCTCCAATCGAGAGATAAAGCACATATTAGAAAAAACGGTGAGACCAGACAGAAAAGATTGGTCATTAAGACTGGATGATGCATTATGGGCATATAGAACAGCTTTCAAGACCCCGATTGGGATGTCACCCTATAGGCTAGTATATGGAAAAGCTTGCCACCTACCTGTGGAACTCGAGCATCGTGCATACTGGGCCATTAAGAAATTCAACTTTGATATGCAGCAAGCTAGCTCAGAAAGAAGATTACAGCTGGCAGAACTTGAAGAAATTCGTAATGATGCATACGAAAATGCCAAAATTTACAAACAGCGAATGAAAGTCTTTCATGACAAGCACATTATGAGAAAATCTTTCACACCAGGTCAGAAAGTACTTTTATTCAATTCTTGCCTGCACCTATTCCCAGGTAAGTTACGCTCTCGATGGACTGGTCCCTTTATAGTTCATACTGTTTTTCCACATGGAGCAATTGAAATTAAAGATCCAAAGAACGGTGTAACTTTTAAGGTTAATGGTCAAAGATTAAAGTCATATCTAGAATACCAACCACATGAAAATGACACCGAAATCGATTTGAGTGACCCGTCAAACTTGAATTGAGATTTTTTTTCTTATTTATTTCTTCTTTTCGGTGATTTAAATTTGTGTGAAAGTGTGTTTATTTAATCATTCAATTGTCTTTTATCACTTCTAATCATGTATGCCTCAATTAAACAGATCCTCTTAAAACATCTCAGACAACTTCAACGTATACGATCTCATCTGAGAAGCCAGATACGATTTTGTAAAACACATCGTATTTGGAAACTACAACCTCCGGAGTTGGTATCCTACGTTGAAGATCTAGAAAGACAACTCAGAGGAATAGAAGATGAGATATATAACTTCCAATTAGAGCTTGAGGTTAACTCAATAAGAGGACGAATGTAAGTTCATTTTTCTTTTATTTTGTGTTTTTTTATTTTGTTCACTTTCATGTTTGATTCGATTTTACAGATTTGATTTTCTTTATTTAGTGTGTTTTGATTTATTTTCCCGTATAAGTGGCGGATAACGGTACTTCTTGATAATCAAAGTCGGTTACTTTAGTTTCCCATAATAACTGATATTCTGAGAAGAAGGTATGGACAGAAACGCGATGCTAGCAAAACTTCACAAGCGATTTCCTTCACTTCCTCAGAATGCCCTCCTTACGATCTATAAAGCTTGGTCCGAACGCATGCGATTGCTTATAAGAAATAACATCCCTGCTGACATCCGTTGGTTAATCGAGGCCAAAGTACGTTTGGTAGGTGAGTTGCCTCCTAAATTTATTGCCTACATACCTGGTTGTGGCAAAGGAAATTACTCAAGAAAACGAAGAGCTGAAAAACTTCATGTTGATTGCCATAAGTGTGCCAGGATGAAATGCGATAAAAATCCTTGTTCTTTAGGAATGATGTCTGATAATAGGGAAGATAAGATTCAATTCATTAGGGATGGTTTGAATAAAGAGTCATTGGATGATGTCCTTTTGTCTCTTGAAACGCATCCCAGTGGATACGTTCAAAGAGCAATTCTCTAGTTATAGCCATTATTTCAAAAAGAGCATGCACGATATAGTCTTGGGAATCTGACTATAAACGACCCTGTTTGCCAGTTTATAAGAAAACTGGATGGGAAGCCTATCCTCGACCCATAGAGGGCGTTCAAGCCGTTTCTGAACGTAAAACCAGAGGAAGATGTGAGCCACAATCACAACTACCTGTAGATATCTTTTTACTGTTCTTTTATTTTACTGTTGTTTTATTTCACTGTTGTTTTATCAATTGCATTCTTGTCTTTAATAATTGAGTGCTTTTTCTTTTACTATTTCCTTTTTGAATCTCGAGCCATGTGCTTTACGCGTTAATTGACATAGACGCGTCTACCTCCTATCTGTTTGTAAACAATTGTCACCAAGATCCTTGATATATGATCTTTTCTTTTTAGACTCACAAATTGTTTTTGAGAAGAATCCCAATGGCAGCTACTCCCAATAAACAATTCAAGAACATTTGTGTGCTCTCTGGATTTAACTATGGCAAACATAAAGAGTTCGTTGAGGCAGCCATCGATCTTGGTCAACGAATAGCAGAAAGAAATTTGCATCTAGTTTATGGAGGAGGTGACCGAGGGTTATCCAAACTAGTCTCAGAAGCTGTTTATCTCAGAGGGAGCCAAGTGTTAGGCATCATCCCAAGAAGCCTCAAACCGTTGGGCTGTATGTCTGACTCACCAACTGGAGAAGAGTTAGTCGTCTCAGGTATGCAAGAAAGAATAACTGAAATGTTGAATCATGCTGATGCTTTTATTTTCTTACCAGGAGATCTTGCAACTCTAGAGGCACTAATCACATTAGCATCTTGGGCCCATCTGAACATTCATCAGAAACCCATCGGTTTGTTAAATGTCAATAACTTTTATGATGGCTTCATCGCATTTCTTAACCATGCAATAAAAAACCATTTCATCCCTTTCACAGCGAAAAAAATCTTTATTTGTGCTCATACTGCTAATGAGTTACTTAATCTGTTACAAGCTTATAGACCAGAGCCAGATCCCAAGACCCTTATGTTGGAATGGCCAACTAATGATGGTAACAATAGCCGTAGTAAGAAGTGCAAATTAGATTTAACTCTCCGCTTGTAAATATTTCCTTCTGTGATGCGGCACTCAGGTGATGTCTCCTAAACCCTATTTTCTTTCAACATTGAGGACAATGTTTCGTTCTGGTTGGGGGGAGGGAATAGTTGACAATTGTGGAATATCTCAATCTTGGTGTAGTTTTTTTTTTTTTAGAAACTAACTGTGGCTAAATTTTTGAGTCAAAGATGGCTGAATATAGAGTGTAACGACTCTAGAAACGCATCTTCTTATTATAAAAAAAAAAAAATTTCAGACATTTCTTGCTTTGACAGTCATTTTAAGTGTGATCTTTCTAACTTCTTTTACCAATTAGCTTTTCTATGTCATTTTCACCATTCTGCATGCATAATTTTCATGACTAAGACTAGGTTTGGTGGTAGCATTTAAAAAAAAAAAAAAGATATTTTGTGTGATCTTTTCATAATTAGATGACATGATAACTTTCAAATTTTAGTATTTGTATTATCTTTGGTCTTTAGTTATGTTACACCATGTTTACTACTCTACATGTTGATGTTGAAGACAACTATAAGTTGCTTGAAAGAATGCACATGTCATAATAATTTCCAAGTGAGTTTTTGAGCCTGTTATTTTTCTTGGAGAGTAACCCCTTTTTGCCCATTCTTCATTCAGCTTAGCAGTTTATTGCTTTATACATTATCTCCAAATTTCTGTATAAAAAAAAAAAGGTGTTTGTTGCCACATCTGAAAGTCCATCTAACTAGTAGATATGGAAGATTATTTAGAACCCTAAAAGATGACAGAAAGGCCATCTTTGGTCCGTTTGAGCCTTTCTAGCCAACCCTATTAATATATATCCATAGTTAACCCCTTTGAGCCTTAAAAAATAAAGACTTTTTCTTTGGCAACCTATTATCTTGTCCCACTCCAATGTGGAGTATCACCTTATATTTTGTATTTCCCACCACCCATTTATGTTTGAAAATAGAGATAATTTTGCATTCACAAAAAAAAAAAAGGTGGTAAAAAAAAAAAAAGCAAGTGAAAAGCACCTTACAATCTCCAAAGTTCTCTATTTTTCAAGCATATATTTTGTTTTTCCTATTATCCTTTCTTTGTTAGCCACGTCCATAACCTATGTTACGTCCTAATAAAAGTCATTCTTGATTTTAGGGAACTATAGTCTGAAATAGAAACTAGTTATATGGGTTGAAAAGATGTGGCAATGCATACTAAAAAAAAAAAAAAAGATGATGAATGTATTGGTTTAATTAGCATTAAAATCGTACTATTTCTAAGCTGAGTGCATATTTTTGTCACCTTGGTGAGAGTGTGTGATATTATTTCTTTATTATTTTCACTCAATTTACCAATCACTGGAGTGATTATTTTTGGGTTTAATTTCTTTGTGAGAGTATCATTACTACCGGTGAGATTTTGGGGTTTGATATGTCATTATTGAAAGTGACTCGATTACTAAAGTTGTGACAAAGTTTTCTAAACTGATTCATGTGGAGAGTTGATGTGGGAATGATATTTCTTTAAACTGTAGATAATATTTATACTTTTATTTGATCGTTAACATTAGTCTGATTGAATAAATACCACAGTTTAAAAAAAAAAAATTTTTTGACTTTTGTTTTCGCTTAATTTGCTAGGGACTAGCAACAAGCTGGTTGGGGGGTGTGTTGAGTACTAGAAAGTGTGTATTTATAGTGGAGAAAATCATCATTTTACACTCCAAGTCTCACTAACATCCCTATTTTTATGTCTTTAAGTCCCTTGTAATTTAATTATGTATGTTTTATTTTAATTAAGTATTTTATGTATTTTAGGGGATATCATGGTCATTTCACAATAAACGAGATATCAGATGAAGAAACGGACAGCACTTTTGAACTCAGGACAGTCGAAAACCTTAGGAGGAGCATAAAAAGAAAAAGCGATCGTTCACATATATACGATCTGATCGTTCACACATACTGATGACGGTTGATATATATATTCTTGTACACGGCGACTGTTCATGGCAGACGCTTCACATATTACATGTATGTACTGACGACGTGGCATCAGACTTTGTCTGTTGGCATCGCATGCGATGACGTGGCACTATACGATGACGTGGCAGCATTTGATTGGACGAATGATGTGGCATTGACCGCTTATGTGGCATTGACTGATGATGTGGCGTTGACTGATGATGTGGCGTTGACTGATGACGTGTCACGATACTATTGGACTAAAAATGTTGACCGGTGACGTGGCAGAATGTTAGTGGATTGAAAAAATGTGTGTACGGTACATGCATATACACAGAATAATAGCCCTGATGATGTGTTCCATCCAATAGAAGCTTGCCACGTGGCGCAATCCTGAGCGTCTAAATTGTTTTGATCCGATGGCCATGATTTACTCAGTGTATCTATAAAAAGGGGGCTCCCCCCCCTTAATTTGACACCCCTGAATCCATTTTGGACTCCATTTTCTGCAATTCCATCTCCATCTTGTATTTTCTACGCATTTTAATAAAATTCCCATTTTACCCCTAGTTCAAATATGAGTGGCTAATTTCCTTTCAAGCTTGGGTTGAAGGTGAAGTCTCAACATGCTCCATTGGCTTAATTTGGTAAATTTACTTTTTCTTCCCCTTTAATTTATGTGGTTGTTTTGACTTTTCGTAGACAGATAGTAATAATCTTGTCTGGATATCGGTTGGAATAACCGCCTCCCTAGGCAAGGTTATTATTACTTGGCACGGGAAGCCCTTAGCACCATATCTATTAGAGTGTGGTTCATGATGAGTGGAAGTTCCCCCTTCATGATTTAATTGGTACTAATAATGAATGTTAAGCCGATAATGCATGTTGAGACAGATCCGGAGATCCAAGCATTTCATCCAAATAGTTTATTCCTACAGCTTTAATTTAAATTAATATATTGCCTACTTCATTGTCATTATAAATCCAATCATCCACTTAGAAAATTAATTCTACAAGCAATTAAAATCCACCTCCTCATGGGATCGACACTCGTCACCATTAATCTATTCTACAATAGATTCGTGCACTTGCGAGTTCAATAAAATGAGCAAGTATCATGAGTTTAAGGTTTTTATAACTTATCTAAAGCAAGTTTCAAGACTTTTAACCTTTAACTGACTTAAGCAATTTTAAGCTACTCTTATCAGTTTAAGGTCTTATGCCTTACCAAGAATAGGCTTTATGGTTAGAAACCTTGTATCGACTTAAGCAACTTTAAGCAGCTCTAGTCAGCTTAAGATTTTATACCTCATTTAAAATATGTTTTAAGGCTTTTAATCTCTTACTGACACTCTATGCACTGTTCTTATGCCTTATAAAATTTTATCTATAAATCTTGCTTGGCTTCTCATGTTAGCCTAAAGTTTTCCCTTCAAAAATTGTTCTTACATTGAGCAAGTTTCAAGAAATCAAGTCAATTAACTTATACGACTAGCCCTTATATGTGCTCATTCAATTTAATAAGTATAAATTGTCCCCATCTCATAAATTATTCTTAGGTAATTACTATAACTGTAAATAAAGTTGCACGTGCATGTTTTCATGTAGATATCAAGACATAAATTTATTAAAATTTTAGACCTAATTAGCCTGCTACTTTAGCACCATTGTCTCCTTCTAGATGCATAGCCTTATTTGAGTTTTAAGAACTTTGTACCAAATTGCAGATCGAATTATTCTGAATGCCTTCCCTGCATATTCTTTGCACGAAAATGAGCTAAATGGTTGAATTATAGGTTATAAGACCAGTAGAAAGTATCTTGAAGAAATCATAAATAGATTTTTTTGTGCTTATCACCAAATAAATTTAACTATGTGAGTAACCTTTGTTCAAGAACTTGAATATAGATAATACCATAAATCAATCATTCTTTCGCACAGACATTTTGCCTAAAGTCCAATGAAACAAGGATAAACAGTCAAGGAATATAAATATGTCACCAAAATATTGATGGCAACAGCATTACAAATCTAAGTGGCTAGAACAAAGCTAATTGTTACTTATTTAAGACATTATGCCAAGCATGTGGTGGGCAAATATAAAATAAATTTATTTGTAAGTGTAATAGAATGTAATCTTAATCAATTATGAATGAAGCTAGTTCTAGTAAGTGAATTTTATAAGAGAATATTATAGGCAAATTCCAGGAGATAATATTCAATTCTTTCATCAAGGATGTCATGCATGTTACTTAAGCGTACGTGCATGTTGCTGAAGAGTTTCTAAGCATCTCACATTTGATAAACTAATCATCATGGCAATTGAAAATTAAGTTTCAGCGACAATATACTTAAAAGATGAATAAGTCAAAACCTTCACGGGTAGTGTTCCATCTAGCCTTGATTGGCTTCCTTGTTTGCGCAAGCTCATCCATTTATGCATAATAATATTTTGCCTCTGCTTTAGCCAAATGAAAATTGATAGAGATACAAAATTGGCTTCTCATCCCAATCCCTACAGACAGCGCAAAAAATGTTGATACAGAAATCTAGTGATGACCTTGAATCTACAAAATGTTTCTCTTGTGCTTCAATCTCTTACACCTTCAAAACAGCTCTTCTCTGCTCTTACACAAACCAACTCAATTACAACCAAGCTAACACATATACCTGCACCCACAACTCACAGTTAGAGGGTGCCGGATATTTTTCTGGCGAAAACCCTCTAACGCTTAAGTCAGTATTCAGGTTGTTTCTTTTTGGTAAAACTCAAATCACCGCTCAATTGCCTTATCTTTGTTTTTCACTAAAATAAGTAATTCAATTCGTAAAAAAGAAGACAACTTAAAATTCAAAAAGAATAATAGAGCAATAAGGTTGCTGTATGAGTTTTTAGAGAACTTTTGTCCAACCCTTTTACCTTCATTCTTTTTCGCTTTTATACTCTGCCTAGAACCTTTAATCTATTCTAGTGTTACTAAGACTACAAAGTCAAAGTTGCCGAAATCAGCCAGATAGAATGAATATGAGCAAAGTATTTTTGTTACTAAAACTCCCCAAGGCAAACAAAAGACTGGAAGTCTCATAGCCTGCTTACAGCTAGGCAGAAGTAAAAGTTTGCTAGGAACTGCTTGGTATTGCAAGGCAAAACAGATACGAACACCCCAAATACTTTCAAGGCAAACAAGAGGCTAAGTGAGGAAAAGCGAAGAAGCTTCCTCATAACCAAACACTAAAGGTCACCAAATCATTAAGACCGTAAAATAAAGAACGAGAATAATTTATCTTATTAATGAAGTGCGCAAGTAAAAAAAAAATTCATAGTTTTGTATAAGCTAAAATCTGTAGATCTTGGGCGAGTTGGTCCATCTGTTCTGCTAGGGGAGGTTGGTTCGTCTGCTCCACTGGTGGGACTTGGTCCATCTGCTCTGTGGGGGGAGGTTGGTCTATTTGCTCTGCATGAGGTAATGTCTCAGCAATAGTTAGAGGTGTAGCAGCTTTAACATCCGTAAAAGGCTCCTCTAGACCTTCAACTCCCAGGTCCTACTCTTCCATAAATCTGTTCATGCCCTTTTATAATCTGCGCATGTCAAGGCCAGGATACTCATTCTTCATGATAGACATGATACAGTTATAGTTAAAGGCTATGCTAGAATTGTATTCCTCCCTCACTTGCTTCTCTAAGCTATCCACCTTTTCTTTGAGCTTGAAAGACTGTTCTTTAGAATATTTCAGCTGCTCCTTTGAGAACTTCAGCTATTCTTCGCATGCAGACTTTTGGGTATTTCTCTCACTCCTAATAGTATCAAGCTCAATATTGGCTTTAGCTTGCTCACACTCGAGTTAGAAGACTTTAGATTTAACAACAGCGGTTTTCTCCTCGAGACCCATGACCTATTAGTGGAGCTTGACTGACTTTTCCTCTGCACGTTCTAGCTTCTCAGCCTTCTTCTTGAGGGATTGAATTTCGACTTGTGTCTTCCTTTCATGTCACAAGACCCTAGCCTTTTAGTAGGTGGCTGTTGTAACGAGCTAGAATGCACATGTTTGAATGGTATCCACCATCTCCCATAAATTCTGCTCCTCTAAGTCCTTCATGTACTTGAGGTCAGCCACCTTGGCATACTCTCTTTAATAAGTAGCTAGGAAGTCAGATCTATCTCTTTTGGGAGGACGTGAGCTAAGAGCAATCACTGGTGAGCTGTCCTCAAGGTCTTTTTCAACTGGTTTGCTACTCGTGGCCTCATAGATTTGTAATAGGGCTAGTAGAGCATGTAGAGGAGGGTTAGCAGGAATAAGCCGAGCTTTCTTCGTTGAAGTAGCTATATTGCTTAAAACGCCTTTAGATTGAAAGCGTTTCTTTGACATAGCTCCAAGCATTATATTATCCATGAGAACAACTGAAGTCACCAACTGGGAATCAACAAGACTGGTTAGGGATAGCAGGTCTTGGCACAAACAAGCGTTAACCAACGTCGTATGTACAAGCAATGATTTCTCTTCTAGCTAATAAGAAAGACTCTAAGAATCTGAAAAAAATAGAACAAGAGATGAGAAAGAAATCAGTTAGTAAACACGAACTTGAAATAAGCTGGGAGGTAGATAACCTGGGGTGCAAAAATGAGTACGAATGTAGATATCTCCATCAGGTGTTAAAGCTTCCTGACCCTAGTTTCCCTTAGTAAGGAAGAATTTACTTTTTTAATTACCACAAGAGGAGGGAATGTTAGTGATGGGCTTCCTCTTCGTGGAGCTCGACATGAAATAATACCAACATGCATCTTTAAAACTACTTCTTAGTTGGTATAAATTCTTTATCTCCTCGACTAAAGGTTTACCCATTTCATACCTCCTCCATAACATAAAGAAACCAGAAAGCAATCTCCACTCATTGGGGCTAAGCTGACTAAGAGCTAAGTGCATCTTAACCAATATCTTAATGAAATAAAGCTAAAGGGAAAGCCTGACACCCAATCTAAAGCATTCTAGGTATAAGGCAACGAATCTTGAGAGAAGCCGACTAAGGGTATCTCCTTTACTAGGAATTCTAAATTCAATATCATTAGGAATGCTATAAGCTTCTCTTATCCTATCTAGGTCTCTCTAAGTGGTGTTACACTTCATAAAATCCATAGGGTAAGGCTCTACAGAAACTAAATGATCAAGGAGTGGACCACTCCCCATATAAGAATGAAGATCCATTTCATCTTCTTCTTCTTCACTCTCAACCCCAATAATCTTTCTCTTTCTATGAGACATCTTAACTACAGAAGTAAAATCCCAAACACTCAAACAAGAAAGAACAACATAAATACAACAACCAGGAGTAAGATCAAAAGTAGTACTTGAAAAACCAAAACCTAGTGAGGTGGCAATAATGGAGTTAGCGGTGAGGACTAGTTGGAAAGATCTCAGAGGGTTATGAATCTAGAAAATGCGAGAGACAAAGGAAATTGATAAAAAAAAATGGAGAATTCTTGATGTAGGGATTTAAAAGAAAAGATCAGGAGAGGAAACGAAGCGTTTTGAGTTAGGAGACATGTTAATTGATGAGATGCATCTCAGGAATGAAAAAGCCACCATTTGAAATTTAAATATATAGCCTAGTAGAAGCCACGTTGACTACATTTAAAATAAGAGGACAACAGATTAGACTTGCTAGAAGAGCATAAAGATAAAAAGCTTCACTCTCATTTACATCTCTTGTATAGACAAACACAATTGGATAGCAAATTAAAGTTACATCCTGCTCATGTGAAGAAAGCGACCGAGCAGGTTGTAGTCGCTGATAAATACCTCTCTTAGTTTCTAGTTTTACTCGCTTCACTTTTACCACTAAAAACCGTTGCTTACAAGTCCGCGTATCTGGTCTAGCTATTCAAGCTGATTCTTGTCACAATGCAAGTAATGGGCCCAACGATAACTAGCATTCAGGTCTTCTAATAGCTTGAATTTTCTCCTTGGTTGATTAAGTCGACCAAGGGCTCTAGTCATAACAAGTTCAAAGTTAAGGTCAGTGAAAGTTACCAGAATGTGGGTGTCCACTGAGAAATACAAGCATGACACCCAAGTAAGGGCATTTAAATTCTCATTTTCCCATGATGGGTAATTGGCCCGATAGGAAGGGGATGAAGAATGGATTGAAGGTTGCGGGCAGAGTATAAAAGTAAGAAAGAATGAAAGTAAAAGGGATGGAAAAAAGTTCTCTAAAAACTCATACAACAACCTTATTGCTCTATTATTATTTTTGAATCTTAAGTTGTTTTTTTTTTTTTTGAGAATCGAATTACTTATTTTAGTGAAAAACAAAGATAAGGCCATTGAGCGGTGATTTGAGTTTTTCCAAAAAGAAACAACTTGAAAATTGACTTGAGCGTTGAAGAGTTTTCTCTAGAAAAATATTTGGTGCCCTCTAATTGTGAGTTGTGGGTGTAAGTATATGTGTTACCCTGGTTGTGATCAAGTTGGTTTGTGTGAGAGCAAAGCAAAGCTGTTTTAAAGGTGTAAGAGACTAAAGCACAAGAGAAACATTTTGTAGATTCAAGGTCATCACCAAATTTTTGCATCAACAGTTAATTTGAAGAAACCTATAAATTAACCAGTCATATTGATCTCCAATTATTATGCTTTATACTAAATATAATTAAGAAAATGTTACATACATAGAAGAAGAATGCAAAAATTGAAACACGAAAGAAGAATGTTAAAAGCATTCGTGGTATTTATTATTTACAATTTTATCAATTGAATATTTTAGATATTGAAAATAATTGATTTACAAAGCACTATCGCTTTGTACATAATTAATTTTGAAATTTTCAAACATAGAAGATTAAATAGTACTTATACAGTTTGGGGATTTACTATAAATTCTATTATTTTTAATGGTTTTAGTAGTAAAATGATAAAATTAACACATTGTGTAGGAAAAAGTAATTATTAGAAAATTTTAGTAATAAGTAATATATCAAAATAAGTTAGGTAGTAAAATGATAATATCCACTTATTTCTTTTTTGGTACATCATTATTGTTTCTCAAATTTTTTGAGATTGCATATTTTTAGGTCAAAATTGACATCCCTTTTCTAATCCATGAATATTTAACCCCCATCAATTTTTAGCATTATGTGGTTGTAATCCTTTTTATAGCCCTAGAAGTAGAATGGAATTAAAATCATTTTTTATAATGAAGTAGAAGAAGTTTATTAACAATCCAAAGTTTTTCAAACTTTGGTATACTTTACGTAGACCTACGGGATGAGAAGATTGTCAGCTTTTGTATTATGCAATTAATATATATCACTTACTTTCTTATTATTTTCATAATACCTAATAACATTTTTCTCGTCATAATTTTATTCATATATCTTATATGTTAAATAAATCAAATAAATTGAAACTCTAATAAAAAAAATGTTAAATACTAAAAATAAGAAAAATACAAACATTAAACTAGTTTATTGATTATTATAGTTTATTACTTTAACACCAATTATTCTACTTTATTTATAATTACGATGTCAAACATAATTCCTTATTTTCAATTAACTTAGTTTTGATAAACTAAAATGTTTGCTTGCTGAGCCCACAATACATATATTTATTTAATTTCTTTATTTTCTTGAAAAGTGTGAAAAATATTAATCTATCCCTCTTTACTGCAAAAAAGACAAAAAAAAAAAATCATTAACTTACTCTTATTTACCCTTATATTTTGAACAAAATGAGATAATTCGAAGTTTTCACACTTTCAAGAAATAAATTGATGAGAATTATCATTTTATTAGAGAGGCAAATTGAAGTTTACCTTTGTGATAAATGTCAAAAGATGTCGAGAAGAAACACATTTTAAAAGATGCTGATAAAAAAATAAAAGTTTTAGAAATACCTTTCTTCTCGAATTAAGCAGCGAAATAATCAAGTGTTGGATCACGCCTATAGTCGGAAAGAAATTACTATTGAAAATCCTTCTCAAATCACAGTATAGATGCCTATTTTCACTTAGTTGTTTCACTGTAAAGCCTTTTCTCTACGTTCTCTCTCGTGCTCTCTAAATCTTAAGGAATTTTTTATTGATATTAAAAATTAACGTGTGGGAAGTTGATTTCAAATCAACTTTTCTTAACTTTCAAAATCCATATGGTAATTGCTTACCATATGCGAATTGGGTCGGGTTGGCCCATCATGGGCGACCCACCCATTTAACATCTCCCACTCGCACATGATGGGGTTATGTTGAAGCACTAAAGTAGTGAACAAAGAAATAATGAATAACCACACATCTTCAATCATACATGCAAATACACCGTGTGACCATGAACATATCCAACAATTCATTTGATGAGTCAAGAAATATATCTCGCTTGATAACTCAGGCAAGAGATGTCTCAATTGTAATCGTACGCAAGAGAATTTCAAAATATGCTCATTGTATCCTAGATTTAATTTATTTTAATACTCAAGAATACTAAATCCCCTCAGTATGCTAAAATTGTGCAATATCTTTATATATTCACAATTCCAATATCACAAAGATATTATACAATTGGTCAACCAATGAATCACATAAAAGGAAAAATTATATCTTCCCATCACACTCATGTTTATCAAGGTTATAGATAACATGCTAAAAGTAGTAGGCACTAGTCTGAGATCTCAGAAACAAAGTTGATAGTCATAAGAATACTTGATTTGACTTATAAAAAGTAATTGGAACTTACACAATGAGGAAGAAAGGAGATTCTCTCATTTTTTATTGTGATCAGTAAGCACGTGTGGTATGATGCACACGTTACAATGAATCTTTTATTTTAAGGCGTATGTCTTATTAAATCAATTCATTATATAGATCTTAGTCCAGTCGCTCTTCTATAGCGCCTGACCTTAGTTCTTAAAATGAACGCTTTCCTCTAATGTCAAAATAAGATCTCACATCTGACTTCAATCAGGTCTTTATGATAGTGTGGTACATCATAGTCGATCTATGATAAATATCATGTAAGACCTCATCTTGATTCATTTTGCAAATTTGAAAATAAAAGAAACTTGTTTGGTGGGACCTATTTAGTGTAGTATTTTCGTTTTGTTTGAAAACAAGTGCAACTTTGTTTCATCAAAGAAAATATTAAAACATAAAATTTATATTTAATGTTTATAGTCCTTAGTAAACAAGTCATTTTACCATTAATGAAATATAACTTTTAGTTAGTCTATTATCTTAATTTAAGTGCTTTTATCTCTGTTTTAATTTTTTTTAAATTATACACACACAGTCATTTTTTAATGTGAATGTTTTCATTTTTTTAATATGCATATATTATTAAATTATTGAGTTTAATAAATTAATTTTTAATATACTACAAAACTGTGTGATTTAATAATATATCTATACTAATTTTATAATTATTCTAGTATTTTTATTTTATGAAAATGAGAATATCAATTAAAAAAAAAGAAGTATTATTATTTCAAAGACATAAACAGAAAAAAAATACTAGTATTATTTTTTTTGGGGGGGGGGGGGAGGACGTCGCCCCTTAATTCACTGGAAAAGGAACGCAATCCCCTAATTCTTCCGTTTCCTCTTCTTTTTCTTGATTTCTTCTTTATCGTGAAGGAAAGAGAGCGACACAGCCGCTGCCGCCGCTAACCTACGCCCACGCCTCAGCCGCCGCAGCCGCTAACCCACGCCCACGCCCACGGTGCCGTTGCTGTCACTTCCGTTCAAGTGTCCCGTCGCTGCAACTTCTAGCCGTTCTCGATTTGCTTCCTCGTTCCAGCTGCTATCGTCTCTGCCGTTGCTGCCTTCGGCTTGTTTCGCCATTGTCAGCCGCACAAGGTAAGATTCTACATGCGATTCCAATCCATGCTTGAATGGCTGCTTGTAATTCAATCATCTTCTGGGCAGTGTAAAAGGCGTTACAGGCACTGAAATTGATGCAGGATCCATTATTTTTGTTTTTAAAGTAATGTTTTCGTAGCGATGAGTTTAGATTCTTGTACTTTGGATTTATCTGTTGTTATTCTTTACTGCTAGACCAAAATAGTGCAAACCGTACAAACCAAAACAAACCAAATATTTAGTTTGTGTTTGGTTTGAAACTCCCAAATGGATTGGTTTTGGTTTGGTTTTTAGGAAAAACCAAACTGTACCTGAGCGTCTACCATTACTTAATATGGCCTTGCTGGATTATAATTAATTAAAATAATTTTTCATTTTTTTAAATAGAATTCCTGTTGAAATTAGTGAGCATCATCATGGCATCGAGAGGAGGAGAAGGGAATGCAATGAAATCGACATCGATAAATGGAGTGAAGATGTATTCACTTGTGTCACAGCAGCGCTCTGTTGCTGCATGGCTCACTCCTAAGAAACAACGAGCCCTTCGCAAAAACATTGGTATTCTCATCTTTTAATTTTTTTTATTTTCTGTTTGTAACTTTAACTTTATTATATTTTTTTGCCAAAAATAGAAAATTTATGTCTCATGTTTGGTATCTTTCAAAGTGGAGCTGTTAAACCTTGCTTAATTCGATAACCTTATGTTTGTAATGCTAAAGGATTTTTATTTTTTATTTTTTTAAGACTGAATTTTCTTGTATTTAATTTTTTTGATTTACAGTTAAAATTTTTAGAGCTTTGGATTTAATTTAAGGTTTAAAGCTATTTAAATCTTCAAATGAAAATCATGTGAAATAAAACTAGAATGTTATTGATTAATTTTTGCTCATGAAATTCCAATATTTATGTTCTTTACTGAGTTTCCTGGAATTTATTCTTAGGAGAAGCTAATTACTTGATGTTAGTATTAAAAATTGTTTCTTCTTTTGCTCTGAAATTATTTAATTGCAGATTACCAGCGAAGGGTGGAGTTAATTCAGGACTTGTGGTTTGAAACTGCAACAACCAAAATCAGGGAAACTCCTGATGGAGAGTTTGTTATTGTATCAGGTGCTTCAAAGTCAACTTCATGGTTATTTACTTTTGTTATTCAATAACTTATCATTTAATGTTTATCTTATCAGTTTACTATTGGAGATGCAGGTATATATCCGCCGCAGGTCAAAGTGTACGAGCTAAGGCAATTGTCGTTGAAGTTTGAAAGGCACTTGGATTCAGAGATAATAAATTTTGAGGTACTTCCACTTTCTTTTTTAGGGGCTAGTTTTAGTCTGCTTTGTATACTAAATTTGTGAGGATCTTCACGTGATTGCATATATGTTTTTTGTTTGATTCTATTGCAGGAAAACATGAAATTTCAAATTGTATACAAAGTGAAATCAAGGTTGTAGGAATTTGGTGTCTTAGTTATGGTTTTAATCTTTGCCAATATAGCATAAGGGATGGGTATCAAGAAATCTCTTCCATTACCTTTTCTTTTCCTGCCTAACATAATGTTAGTGGCTATATGATTAATCTTAAGGAATTTCTAATATTTTTAGGATTAATGATAATTTTGAAGTTACAAATAGTTTTTTTTTTTGGCTAAGAAACAAAATATTATAAAACTAAAAGAAATATGTACAAGGACTGGTAGGACTACATATCCACAAAAAAAGGACGAGAAATCCCAATCTAATAGAACACTAAAAAACTGCACAGATCAAAATATCCCAAAGCCCAAAAACACTAGCTCACTAAGAATGCAACCCTCTTAAGATACAAAGCTTCCCAATTAAGCAAAATAAAAAAGAAAGGGATGTCTTTGAATTCAGTAGTAATAGATGCCCATAGGGAAGCCCAGAACTTCACTTTGTCCCAAAGGCGTGAAGGATCTTTTCCAACTTTGTTATCAAAGATTCTTTGGTTTCTTTCATTCCACACCACCCAAAAAATAGCCAAGACTGCACAGTTCCATAGAACCCTTGCAGTGAAGAAATAGATGATCGACATTCTCTGATGCGTTTTTACGAACAACACACCATTCTGGAAATAAAGCCATATTAGGTCTTCTTTTCTAAACCATGTCATTCGTGTTGAAGTTACAAATAGTTTGATCCTGAGAGTTAACTTCCTGGTTTATTAGATGCGTGGAATTTGAATGGATATCTATTTCCAACAAAGAGAGAGGATGTAAATGAGTGTACAAGGACTAAGCTTCCTGGTTTATTAGATGCGTGGAATCTGAATGGATATCAATTCCCAATAAAGAGAGGACATAAATGAGTGTACAAAGACTAAGTGTTTTATAGAAGGAATAAAAAGGCAAGCAAGAGTCAACGTATGTCCGGTACAATGAAATCAGAAATTCTTTTCTCATGATTTTGTTTTTTGTTGAAGTAATTACTAAATGCTGCATGCAGCCTTTCTTAGTATGCATTTCTATACATTGCTTGAGTTCCTTAATTAGAAATCAGTATTGTAGGAGTGGGATCATTGGTGATATGTATGTTCTTACATGTTTGCCCAATGTTGAAGTTATCCTTTACAAATTTCTTCTAGCTGTTATCCTGTACACTTTTTACTGATTTTTTGGTTACAACTTCTTTGTGTATTTAGTGTTTTGGTAACAATATTTTATTGCCTAAGTAGGTGTTGGCTGACGACTATTCAAAGCTTGCATTTTTATGCACCGATCGATCTGTTTCTCTACATGCAAAATATGGAAAGCACTACAGTTTGCGGATTCCAAGGTTTTTTTTATTGCTTTGTTATTAGTTGTTCCCATCTGTAATATGATATATAGCACCATGTTTTATGCTTTATGATTTTATTATTCATGTTGCAACCACTTGTTAGTTAAGATTCTCGTGCATCTTGCATTCCCTAACCTTGAGTATGTCTGACATTTTCACTTGAATCATTCAAGTGATGATTGATGTTGTGCATTTGTATGCTTTAAACAGGATGGGAAGGGATATGGCATATAATTGCTGGTCTTGTGACTTGATTTGTGCTGCTTCTTCTCCAGAGCTATATAGAATTAATTTAGAACAGGTACGTTTTGTGCTGCCTGATCATTATTGTTGTGTCCTTTCTGCAGTAGTTGTATAACTAATGTTTATGTGTCATGATCATATCATTGGTTCATTTTTAATACAAATAAACTGAGGTTTATTAAAGTAACGGCAAACAGAATAATCGTTTTACGGAATTTGTTTTAGAGACTGAGAGTCCCTAACTATTGGCCACATATATTTGAATGTCAATCAAATTTGATATTGGTAACAATCAATGAATTTGTCATCGTTTATGAGTTGGGTCTTAAATGGTTCTTGAAGTGGAGACTATGGTTATGTGGATCAGCAGAGACATAATATTTGCTAGAAGTTGTCATCTATATATGAAAGTATTGTGGTACTGGTCTTTTATTGTTTAGAAGGCCCACCTTTGACATTATATACTGTTATGGTTATGTTGTGGGAATTATTTATTTTATTGGAGATTCATTTGACATTGGAAACTGTGGAGACAGACCAAGGTTTATGTATCCACTTGTGTAATGATGAAGGCTGCTAAAACAGAAAAATTAGTGGAGCTGAACCATATCAACATTGAATCAAAATTTTAGGGCAGTAACGACATGAGTTTTGTTTGCATTGACTATTTAATTATTTTATGTGGTCTCTGATTCAGGGTATTGAATCTGTTTGGGTTTTGGTCAAGCAGCAGTTTGTTTGGGTGTGGGCGTTGTTCTGTTGATCTAGTAGTTCATCCTATGCTTAACTTCTGGGACTGGTATATTCTGTGATAAAACATAGGATGGTTGGCTATTAATTGTAAATCTCATTGGAAATTCTGTATAGTTTTTTTTTTTGCATGGGGTTTTTGAAGATCTTGTTAACAGCTGGTCCACAAATACAGATGTAACTCCTTTTTAATCAGTTGATACACTTTCTAGTTTCTTAAAAAAATGGAAATAAAAATAACAGAAAATCGATTTATTGTAGTTTTCAACAATTCTTACAGTTTTCTTTCAGATTCCTAATCCTTTTTTTCACATTTATGTGCTGTGAATAATGATTGACTTTTACTTTACAGGGACGATTTCTCTCCTCTCTAAATACACAGTCGCCAGCACTAAATGTAATTTCTCAAAGGTTGTAGCGAAATCTTGTGAAAATCATGATTCATTTGACTTATTTAGTCACAGAATTTGTATGCTTTGTAAAGCTATCATCAACTTTTGCTTGAGGCTGAGGAGGTTATGTTGTACAATTTCAGCAAACTTCATGGGCTAATTGCTTGTGGTGGTGAGGATGGTGCTGTGGAATGTTTTGACATGAGAATGAGATCTTCAGCTGCTAGAATTAATGCTGTTGCACCTGCTGGTGATGCTGACCAGGTATTTTTATCACTACGTTGGGGATATGCATTCTGCTGGTTTCTTTATGAGAATTACCTTCATGAGACTACATTTCTTGAGAGCCTAATGGCTTGAACTCCAATGTGTTGCATAATTTTGACAAATATTATCGGTCTTCAATTTGCTTTAAACCAGTATACATTTTCATGGTGCTGTCTTCTATCCTATTTGGGAAGCTTTATGGGTCATCTGCGGCCAGTATTTCTCTGTATTCTTTAGTTGGAACCTTTTCTGACATATTATTAAATATTATTCTTGTTTAGCTTTCTGGAGATGTGATGGCTAGGAAACATTGTACCCTCTCACAAATCAAGAATGATGGTGTCAGTCAATTTTTCCCTTTTTACATTGTCTGAAACTGTTCTCTTAACGTATGTACTGATTTTGCAGGAGGTCACTGCATTAGAGTTTGACTCAAATGGGGGTTTCCTAATGGGAGTTGGAAGTAGCACGGGGAAGGTAATAATGATGTTATTTTTCATTTTTCTTCTTCATATTATTTATTAAGTAATTGGAATACTACTATCTTGTGTTTAATTAAATCTTCTTTTGATTTGATGCTCAACACAAGTGAATCACGATTGCGTCAGTGCATATGTTTTAGGCTTGGAACCATATGTTTTGTCAGGTGGAATAATCTTCTGCAGCAAAAATATATGATGGTTTCCAATGTATGAATGCAAGAAACAATAGTTTATTTTGATTAAGAACAAACTTTCTTCAATTGTATTAAAGAATTCTGAAGATATTATCCAATTCCCTGCCTCAAATAATTCTAAAAGCATGTGGCAAATTTTAGGGGCTTAACTGTCTCTTTCTTGTGTGTAGAATTTCTAAAACTAAAAGAATTTGAAATGTTATTGTAAAATTCGATATTTGTGAGAAACAAATTAAATTCCTACTGACAGGGCAGTCTAATTACAAAGCTGTTTTTAAAATGCAAAAAAAAAAAAATACAGGAATTACCCTTGCTTACAAAATATCCATCAACTAACAGTACAAATTAGAACTTGATTGATTTGTGAAATAATAAATTATTCTTTAAAACAGTAACTCTTAGACAACAAAAAGATAAGTTACAATAGTGAAATTGAATAAGATTGAGCTATTGAACTTGTTCTTAAACAAGTGCATTACTGTTATTCTTCCACCTCCAAATCCCCTCCTTAAAGAAAACTCTAGGGAATGTACTTTCTTTTTGTTTTTCCCTTCCGCTTTTTTTTATGATTTACATATTATGTTTTATCCATATCCCTTCCTACCATGATTGTTCTGAGGGTACAATGTTGAGCTTGCCGCTGAATATGCAGGTGTTGATTTATGATTTGCGTTCTTCTTATCCTATGAGAGTCAAGGATCACATGTGAGTCTTGCTGCTCAAGCTTTATCATGTATGTGCTCGATTGGGCTTAATTAATTTACTCTTTGAATTTCCGGCACTGGTATCAGGTTTGACAGTCCAATAGTGGGTATTAAGTGGCATCAGAGTATTAACACTGAACGTCCTAAGCTGATTACGACAGATAATCATATTGTTAGAATATGGGACCCCGAGACAGTAAGATATCTTTTTTTGTTTTTCACATTTTCTTTTTACTTCTTTAGTTTGGAAAACTCATATTCTTTGATTAATGAACTGGAGAACAATACAATACTTGAAACTGTTTGTTTTTATGCACTGTCAAAGATGACAAGATTTTTTTGTACTTTGTTCTGATTTCAGTAATGACCAAGTTTTGGAAGAAACTGAAACTCATACTTTGTTCTTTTATTTGCTGGGTGTAGACAAACTGGGTGTTTTCTTTTCTTTCTTTCTGGTTCTTTTTTCTTTAATAAGAGTATAGAAAGGTATGATTTATATCGAACAGCAGGTAGTTAGCTTTCGCTGAAGCAGAAAATATGTTCCAAATCTTGTCTGCTTTTACGAGAGAGAAACAAAATAATAGTAAAAAAGAAGTCCCTTGTATCTTTCTTATACAATTTCAGTTTCTTACACTAAAAATTATGCTTGTACCTTATTTGATTTTTCCGTTGCTTTCAGGGAGAAAACATGACCAGCATTGAACCAACTGCTGGAAAGATAAATGATGTATGTGCGTTCAAAGACAGTGGACTATTGTTGTTGGCTTTAGATTGCAGTCGGATACCATCTTACTTCATACCTGATTTGGGACCTACTCCCAAGTGGTGTTCTCCAATTGAAAGCATGACGGTATTTTTAATATCTAGATTCTCTTTTTTGTTTTTGGGGTCATTTCGTTGGAATATCTGTTTTGAGTGCTGATGCTTTGAGTTCATCTCTCAGGAGGAGCTGGAAGAAGGTGGACAGACAACCATATATGATAACTACAAATTTTTGACAAGAGAAGATCTCGAAAAATTGAATTTGACTAATCTGATTGGCACCAATCTTCTAAGAGCGTACATGCATGGGTTCTTTGTTGATTATCGATTATATAAGAAGGTGATGTCACTTTACTGATACTTCAGTTTCTTCGGAATAGATAGACCATCCTAGAAAATTGAAGATTTATTGCTAGATATATTGTTCCATCAGTTAGGGATTTATGAAAAAAAAAAAAAAGGCTGTGGGTTGGTGAAGTACATTAAAGTGATCTGATTTTTAGACCTGTTACAGTGAATAAATAGGTTTATGCATGGTAAATATCTGTCTGTATTAGACACCTTACAGTAGATGATAAGGCTGACTCATTCATAAATGTTTAAATGCATACTATTTGCAGGCTAAAGCATTGGTGGATCCTTTTGCATACGATTCCTACATACAGGAACAGAAACAAAAGAAACTGGAACAGCAACGGGCATCTAGAATTACGGTGAATAATTTCATGGTTGAATTATTGTTTTTTTCTTCAAAGATTCTTCGACTATTTTCATCTGTTCCCGGATTTAGGAGGAAGATTGATGTTCATGCTCTGACCTGTTAATTTTATGCTCATGTTATTGTTTTCTGGCAAAATTGTGCAATATCTTTGATAAGTGCAAATAATGGATTTTCTGCCACTTGCTGTAACAGAATAGTATGAGCATTGTGATTGTCAATACCTTCTGCTGACTTGTGAGGTTGGGCAAGTTTTAAAATATTGCATGTGGACCTATCTAGGATCATGCAGTTTTGTAAAATGGAAGTGAAACCGACTTTTGGATTTTGATGCATATTCTATCATATCTTGTGAACAAAAACAATGAAAATTGGTCTTGTTGCAGTATGTATGTTGAGCAGTCATTCAATAGATGTAGAGTTTTGTGTGCTTTCTGATTTCTAATTGTCACAAGGAGTCTATCAGTTGTGTATGTTTTACATTATTCAATGTTGTTAATTCTATACTTTAATCTATTATCCCCTTGCTTTGATATTGGTAAAACAGTTAACAGTTTGTGAAAATGATATTGGAAGGCTCCTTAAAAGTCTTAATTTGTTAAGACACCGTGAAAAACAAAATTCTGTTTCTTGACATATGTTCTGTTACAAAATGGCTTTTTCATGTTTCTTTGTTTCCTTTGAAGATGCTTAATCCCTGTTGACAATATCGCGAGAGCTTACTGGACTTCCCTGTTTGTCATTCCCTTATTGTGCTAGAGTTGGATATAGTTGGATAAATAAGCTAATTTGGGCTAATCAATGACCTTGTTTCTGCAGCTTAAGAGGAAATTACCCAAGGTTAATCGTGGTCTTGCAGCTCGTTTACTTGAAAATGAAGAAGCTGAAAATGAAAAGAAAGATGATGATAATGAGAATAAGAAGAAATTGAAAAAGAAGACAGCCCTTAGCAGTGACGTTTTCAAAGATGAGCGATTTGCAGCAATGTTTGAAAATAAGGTATGTGTGGTGGTACTATCAAGTGTATGCATATGATTTTCTAAATTTCCACATTTCTTTAGCTGTTTACTCATGAGTTACATGTACTGCCCAGCCTAATCATGAATCGATGGGAACTAGGTTCCCAGTGCTTATATTTTCATGAGCTTAAAATAGTGGTAGCATCTAGAGTTTTGGAATTGTAGTAAAACTGACAGAGGTAAATATATGTAGATACAGAAAAACAGAAAAAATTATGTAAAACAGATCTTCCCAAAATTCAATGGAACTCGGTACTTGTATAGGGATGTTATGGCATGTATGCTTCTGAATATCTCATCCATTTAAAATGTCACTGGCAAAAGTTGCAATTTCAGCCTGATGATAGTCTCTTTTTTAAATGTATATCTATTACTTATTTACGGGTTGCCTTTGAATCATATTCCTTTTTAATTATTGTGTCCAGGACTATCAAATCGATGAGTTCTCCCAAGAGTATATTGCTTTACATCCTATGGCTACTCAGAAGCAATCATCATTGGTGGAAGAACATTTTGAGCCTGTCATGGAAGTTGACGAAGATCAGAGTTTGAGTGATTCTGATGTCTCTGCGGCATCTCAGTTGTCTGATGATGAGCTTGGCAAGGATAAGATAAATAAGAAGTCACGAGCTCCTAGGTAAGCTTTTCATAGCTTGGGGAAGTTTTCCTCTCCCTTGGATGGAAAATTGGTGTCTTTTTGTTTCATTCTGTGTATGTAGTACCAGTTGTGCAAGTTTATGTGGCTGGTATATTGGAGAGGTTTTTTGTTTTGGGGGGAGGGGGGGGGGGGTTGGGTGGGGTTTATGGGTGCATTGGGTTTTTTACACTGGTTAATCGATCCTGTTTAATGTGTGAAATTCTGTAGATTGTATGAAGTTAAGGATGAGCGGCATGCAGAGGCATTTTGGAACCTCAAATCACTTGCAAAAGAGGATGCTCTGCCTTTGGGGGAGAGAGTGAAGTCCCTCCAAAAGGATAGACAGGTTTCTGGTCTTCCAAATGACATTAAGTTAGGACCAGGAGGTTCCCGTGAGATTTCTTTTATTACTAGAAGCTCAGCCAAGTACAAGGAAGATGAGGAGGACAAAGAACGGCATGAAAAGCGGAGGGCAGTTCAAGCATTGGGTCTGAAATCAGATAGATCAGGTTCACTAGGCCGAGGAGGTCGAGGTAGAGGAGGCTATCGTGGAAGGGCCAAAAGAGGAGGAAGATGATGAAGTTTTTCTTGAGATTTTGATGTGAATGAACGCTTGCTTGGTATCCATTGTACTGTAGCTGTATTTTTCGCGGGGGTTGGGGGGGGGGGGGGTGGTGTTGGTGACCAGCAAATACAGGTATCATATAGCAGATTTTCGATGCACCTGATTATTTGAGTAAGGTGCGGTATTGGTAAAATTTTGCAGTTAGTCTCTTGTTTTTATCCCTCTTCGGCAGAGCAGTAATTTTTTTGGCCACTTTATTTTATGGTATTTTACTTCTTGTAATATATTTATTTATTTCAGTAAGGGAAGACTAGTGCCCTAGTATTGTATTGCAGCCGAGATATTTCACCAGAAGAGCACAGAAGAGACTACAGTAAGCCTTTTGTAAATGTTCCTAGTTTATTCCTAATTTGTAGAATTTTTAAAAATAAAAAATAAAAAGAAATTATGCTTTTGAACTTTTCTGTAGAAAGGTTTGAGTACTAATTTTTGATTATGGACAATAGTTTTAAGTGGGGCTATTTAACCGTATGCTATTATATAGAAAATTAATAAAATTCTTAGTTCAATATTAATTCTAATATGGAAACCAACTCTTATTCAGTAATAATATATAGTACAATCAACAGAATCTGGATTGCTAATCCGTGTACAAACAAAGATGACGAGAAATGAACACCAATACTGCTGTCAGACATTGACAAATCAGCAACATAACAAATGCTCGTGTAAATGCAAATAATTAGCACTAAACAATGAAGTCCCAAGTCACAAATTCAAGGGCTCTTTGTAGAAGGAGGTGGAGAGAAGAAAGGGATAGAAGGAATTGTAATTGGTATATTGGGAATTGAGGGTATGCTTGGAAGTGGTGGCAGGGTCGGAATTTTTGGGATACTTGGAATTGTAGTAGGAGTGCTTGGCAGTGGTGGCAAAGTTGGCAACGTTGGCTGCTGCGGTATCCCTGGTACTGAAGGCAGAGGTGGCAATGTTGGCAATTGCAATAGGTTACGAGCTGCTAGCCCCTCATTGATGGAAGCAAATGCCAAAGCCACAAAGAAAGCAAAGATGAAACAATTGCTAGAGGCCATTCTTTGATTGTGTTGAGATGGTGTTTCAAGCTTGAAATTATTAGTGTTTTCTCTTGAGATTTGAGTGGTTAAACCGAAGACTTAGTGTTGGGTATTTATAGCCAGAAACATGTGTATGCTACTACTTGGTCAAATTTCAGGTAGGTGATATGGGCACTGCGTGTAGTTAGGAAAAATTTGCAAACCCTTTTTGGCTTTTAATCTTTTGTTAGTTCACCATCTCATCCATTCTGCATTAGAAAAATTTCAAAGGTAGTTGTGTTTGGTTAATAACCATAAACAAGGCAAATGCGTTTGTGTGTACGAATTCTTTTGGTTAATTAGTTATATAATCTTATGCCACCAGCAGCTGCTGATCATATAGCTCAATAATCTAGACTTTGTCGTGTCCTTTAATTACTTTTTTGTTTTATTTATTTACTTATTATTATTATTATTATTTTGTGCTTTTTTCCCATACATCTAAGCGATGTGTATAATGTTGCACAGGACCTCCAGTTTGTTGGTCACCATTCAGAATGATGCTTGACCAGTGACCACACCACATCCTTTAGTAGATAACCCAAAACCCAATATGCAAATAAAAATATTAAGGAATTGAGACAGTATCTGTTTACCACCAGTCTTAACGAAGTATGATCACAATCAATCACTATGTTAAGTTATGTAAAAACTTAGATCAGAAGATATCCTAGTCTAATAAATGTATATGTACCTAATAATATCGGACAAAAAATGTCAAGTATATAATGTTAAAACTTTGAACACACGAATCCTAATATCGTGGGGTGTTCGAACTTGTAAAGCGCACATGAAATGTTAAATGGAGTGAGGTTCAATTAACTTAAAATTTTGATTAAAAATCTTAAATTTTAATCCATTCGATTCAACCAATTCAATGGTAGATGAATGAAGATTTAAATGTTATTTTTTAACTTTAAATTTATATCATTAGATTGGATGAGTCGAATGAAAAATTAACTAATGATTTTAAGATAAGAATTTAAGTAAAAGGAGTACAACCAATATTTACATATATAACAATCGAAATCAATCATCCTTTTAGATTCTCTGAAATTGTGTTCATGATGCTCCTTGCACTATGCGTTTTCTTTTTGAATTAACTTTTGAGTTTAACCACACTTGGATCATACTTTCGCCATTTTTGGTTTTCACGAGCCTTGCCTTGATTTTGTCCTCTTGCAATTTGGCTATTGCTTTTTCCATTATTGTCAAAATCATTATTTCACATTATTATATTACTTTATATTATTGCCAATATATTGTCAGGAATATCTGACTTTTCCTATGTGATGTAAGGGTCCGCCTGTAATACAAATAACAGATCTAATGCATTACCGTTATTAATTTTTTATTCTCGTACGTAACCGCCACCGAAAGCAATTGTAAAACAGGTAATTGTTAAAGGTAATTATCATTCGGCTACCCTCATTTTAACTAAATATCAAACTAATCAATTCGTTGCAGTGAAGAATATTAAAGGTAAATATCGTATAGCTATCCTAGTTTTAAGTAAATAACAAAATAATCAATTTAAATAATAAAACTATCAAATACCCCACTCAACTTTACATGAAAATATATTTAACAAATGAGATTTTTTTCCTCAAAATATGTGACTTCTTATTGATGAGAATATTATATAATATAAGTAAATAACTATAATTATAAATTATTAAATATTTTTATTCCGTACATTATAAATTTAATAACATTTTACATAAAAAGTTTTCATATTATTTTATTAATCGTTTGATAGAGAAATGTAATATGAATATCTAAACCCATATTAATCAAATTTATTTTTAAATATTTGGAAGAAATCAATCCATAATACATATATAGTATTCAAACCTCTACCCACTAATATGAGAATAGTTTTTGTTCAACTATTAGATAATTATCAAACAATTATCTTGTTAATTGTACTAAACATTATAATTAAAGATAAAATATTATTATTATTATTATTAATTTAATACTAGTGGCCAATGTTATTATATAATATGTATAGACAAATAGATGGTATCTCAATCTCTTATGCAAATTAATTCATACAAACTTATGTGAAATTAATTCATTCTTTTACACTACATTATTTTGATGGTTACATTTATTCACTATCATCGAGTTACAACATTTTTCCTAAATACTTATAATGAACACTTCTATACATTAAATGTAATGTTAATTTTTTATCTATTGCTTTTAGTAGTATCGTAATTAATGATTTATAATATCAAATTTATTATTTATGTTGTTAGTAACCACTAATTAAAAAGAACTCAACTATTATACTTATTATCAATATTAGACGTTTGTTATTAGAATGTGTATATCGTCTATAATTTACATATATATCTTTTGAACAATTATGCCCTATGACTATAGTGACATAAATTCACAATGGAATTACCATTGTAAAATAGATATTATTATTGTTTTATTAGTTAACACAAAGAAGAACTTAATTTCCCCACATGGGATTCAAACCCTTAATCAGGTGCTACCCACAAGAATAATTACAATTTGAATACAACTAAATAATTTTGTATTTATTATATTTACCGTTATATATTTTAAGCATGACATAATTACAATTTTTAGATAATAAAATCAAGTGTCATTGAAATATAGCAGTTAAAAAATAAGTAGCATTTATAATACAGATTATATAAATAAATATAATTATATTAAATTAATTTACTAAGACAAGTAAATTAAAATGAAATGAAAACTTTTTTGGCTGGCAAATTGCCGCTTAAATGAAATATTGAAAAAAATTATTTTTTTAATTTGTAAAACTGAAAATTTTTAATTTTTTATTAAAAGTATAAATACTTGATGTTTTGGTTCATGAGAAACCCTAGCCGCTCTAACCAAAATTCTTCAATTCCCTCTCTTTCGTTCTCTTCTATCAACTCTCGCTACCATATATATATAAAAAGCAATTTCTGATCTCTCGCCTGAGATTGCATCCATTTTCAGCTTTGAATCAACCTCCGCCGCCGATCTCGAGCTGCTAATTCTTTGACCAGGCTAGGCGAGGCCGTCCATACGATGCTAGCCGATTTCGAAGCTGCGATTCAAAAGGATACCTCGAAGACGCCGGTTCCTACAAGTGGGTCCACCGTTAACTCGCTACGTAATGAATTACATCATTTTCCTCACCGACTATTCCGGCTCACTTGCCGATATAGACGCCGAGTGGCTGTTAACGATTACCAGCATAGATGCTGCACGTGTGGATAACACTCCCTGCTTCTTACGAACATTAGCAGTTTTTTCCTTCAATAGAGTAGCTGCAGTGCTATAAAAATCCCTCATTACATCAAAACTTGCACCAGTAAGTGGTTCTTTGACATCATTTTCTGTCTTGGGCTCTTGTTGTTGTGAACACAAAATATCCAACTCCTCTGATGCTCTTACACCAACAGGAAGGCAAATTCTTTATTATGTTATATATATATATATAATCAGTGTTCATCGTTCTCGAATCTCCACTGTACACTGATTTGTCATGTCTCCACTCTTCAATTTCTATTTCAATATCCACGATCTGGTGGGCTTTTTTGTTTTTATTTTTTAAAAATATGAAAACTCTGGTGTCACTTTGCATAAAAAGTTTGATGTGGATTTCGGTGACCTTCAAGAAAAGGATGTGATTCTGGCCTTGATGAGGTTTGTTAAGTTATTTTCTTGGTGATTTAATTATTTGGGATCATGTGTTTGATAATCTAAGTCTTTTTTTTTTTTTTTGAAGTCGCCAAGGCATCTCAGTGCGATACAAGAAATTTTTGGCGAGTGTTCGTCTCAAAGAACATGGGAGCTTAAGATTTGAAGACTATAAGGTTTCTCTATTTTGAGGCATTTTCATTTTAATATTTAATTTGAACTGCTTTGGATGGTCTATATTATTTCTAATATGTTCTGTACTGTTCTGTTTTGTTTATAAAATCTCGTTTGGAAAAAAATTGGAATTTAACTCTTGGTCCTTAGTATTATGTTTGTGATAAAAGTTCTTGCTAGTGCGTAGGTACTTACACGGCGATGGATAATTTGGAAGTGATGCCAAATTAATTTGGCATGTCCGCTCGTCAATTTCTATTTCAATCTCTACCCCCAGTGCTTGAACTAGTAGCACTTTATTCCCTTGAACTTTGTATAATCTCTTGTGTCATTGTTTATGGATTGAGATATGGTTGTGATTATTTGTATCAGCTGTGATGATCTTGTTTTTTGGCTCCTTAATATTTCTTAAATTGTTATGCATTAATATTTCGTTTGCTTTGTGGTATGAATGTTGTGTTCAACTCCGCCGAGTTCGATCACCACTTCGCAACCTCTCAAATTTTTATTCTTTTTCCTTTTGTTTCTTTAGTTTCTATCTTTAATTTTTCATTTGGAGGATTTTGATCTGCTTGATATAGCTTTCTTTAATCACAGGAGTAAATAAAAATATGACATGAAACAATAATTCATAGTATGAATGGAAATGGTAGAATATTAGATATTGAACTTGTTATTTTAATTTGTTTATTTTTGTGGTTTTACTCTATCTTAGGAATAGTGAAGTATTCTACTCCAAATTTTAACTAACTCTGTTTGTCTAAAGGTTCAATTATATTTTAGTAATATTATTAATGGGAACTTCTATTAGTGTTTCAGCATGTGTAAAGAAGATTCAATTTAATTGAACATTTTTACCAATGTAATTGATTATCTTTTTTATTTTAGTTACAGGGTATATTTTAATGATCTGAAACTCGCATAGTCCTTAATGTTTCAGTTGAATTATACTTATTTGATTATTAGATTTAATTTTATTTTTTTAATTGTTTGTTGGATTTTGCTGCTTGTCTTAATTCCTTGGATTATAGTTGTAACATGTAATATGATTGAGTTGTTTTAAAATAAAGAAACATGTACCTGTTATTTTATTTTAATGATCTAAACAATCTTATGGGATAAGCTAATTTGTTTTTTTTTTTTCATTTGTTCAAGATAAATCTTTATATTATATGTGTGATTAATTTTCTTAATTACTAATTAATAATTCATTGAATCAGGTCAGCTAAGGTGTTAAGGGCAGTATTTTATCTTTTCTTTTGAATCAAGGTACTTTGAGTTCATTTTTCTTTTAATTGAAGGCATTGACTATATTGCATAAGTGAGTTTCTTGGTGAACTAATCCAATTTCTTGGGTATCCAGTTATTTTGGTTTCATATTTGTTCCCCCTTCCCCTCTCTTAAGGAATAAAAGATACTTAGTTTTGAGAAGCACTTTGTAATTTCTTTTTCAAAAGAAGATTTTTTTAATTAGTTTTGAGTTTTAATTTATGAACATAAAATGGGTCGTTAGAGTTAATTAGACTATTACTTAACCAATAATTATGTAATTTTTTTCATTTTAGACATGATTGGGAAGGGTTGTGCTTTCATCATGGTAATTCTTTGTTGAGAAAGCTCCCAATAGCTATAGTACCTTATATTATTAGTTTCAATTATTAAAGTGACTCGCCAAAAGGGTGGCAGATTCATTTGGGAGATTTCTAATAGATCACTCAACAAGATTCGTTTGGGAGATTTTTATATATTTGAACTTATCTATAATTCTCAGATTATTTATTTCTTCATAAATTCTTGTTTATGAAGGCTTGGCTGTTGAGGTTTGTTTTATCAATAATGATGTGTTATTAAAAAAAAAAAAGATTTTGAAGTTTTTTTAAAATATATAGAATAAGCATGACCATGGATCCGAGGGCCTAAATTGTCTTGGAAGTGCCTCGGTTGGCCAAAGATTAGTAATTTAGCATCCATTTCTTTCCAACAAGGTGCTTTTAAGTTCAATTGTTTTATTTTACTTATTCTATGCCGACCATCGTAATCATTAAGGCCAAGCATAAACGTACAACTTACTAGAAATTTATTTAAAGTAGGAACACCGTAGAATTCAGATGAGGTCAAGTTACTAATTTATGATATTGCAAAGTCGAGATTTAACTTTAATCTGTATTTTAGTAAGAATGCAAGGATTTTATGGATCTAACTCTTCTTTCCCGAAATGTTACAGTGTTGTTGCAAATGTCTTTCACAATGTTGGTAATTTTGCTTTATTAACAAGAGCAAGATATGGATTCTTTCATTTGATTCTTTTGGGATTGATGTTCTATTATTCTGTTTATTGATCGCCTTCTTCTATTTCCACCATGAAAATATTATAGATAAACAATTTCATTAGTTGAGCTTTTAGGCTTGTGTAGATCCCATGGAGGTGGGATACAGTCTAGGATCTTGTTTGTGCATTATAATTATGAGAGAATCGAGATTAAATAAGCTTTCAATTTTGTTAATTATGAACTCGATTAATGTTTCCCAACTATTTTTTAGGTTAAACATAAAAATGACATGAAATGATTGGATAATTTTCTTGTTGATTGTCTTAGCCGTGAGTGCTAATAACAATGTTATAAGGTATGATTTATTGTTTTTCTATATTTCAACACTACTGGAATGATAGGCTTTCTTATTAAAGCTTTGAAATTATATTTGTGGATTTGTGACTTTCATTAAATGATGAATTGATTTGTTC
Source organism: Luvunga scandens (assembly GCA_030449905.1). Taxonomy (NCBI): domain Eukaryota; kingdom Viridiplantae; phylum Streptophyta; class Magnoliopsida; order Sapindales; family Rutaceae; genus Luvunga; species Luvunga scandens. Next base: position 544,942 of record JASUUG010000209.1, read on the forward strand.
AATATTCATTTGGATTGTGCTCTTGTGCACATGTGTTGGTTTATATGGATTGAGATATGGTGTTGTTTATTTGGGTTAGCTGTGTGATGACTTTATTTTTTGATTCCTTAATATTTTTGATTTGTTAAGCATGAACATTTTGTTTGGATCCACAAATGATACGTATGTTTAGAGTTAATTGAGGCACGTATTTAGTCACTTTGTTCTTACCTCTCCAATTTTTTATTCTTGAGTTCCTATATTTACTTTTTCAATTTTTTATTCTTGAGTTCATATATTTAGTTTTTCATTTTGAAGATTTTGATTTGCTTGCTACAGTGCTGTTGTTCGATTAGGAGTAAATGAAAATGACATGAATCAATAATTTGTAGCAAGAATGTAAATGTAGAAAAATAGAGATTGAACTCTTGTTATTTTTAATTTCAGTGTTTTTTTGTTTTACTCTAATCCTAGGGATTGTGGATTATTCGACTCCTATTCTTTATATTATTTTCTTATGTCCAAATGTTCAATTGTACTCGGGTGATTCTATTAGTGATTTGCCATTCATAAATGAAGATTGGTGTAATTGAGTATTTTTACCAATGTGATTCATTTTTCTACGAGTTATAGATGATATTTTTCTTGGTCTAAAGCCTGAATTTAGATTTTTTTATCTGAAATAGAATTTTATTTTTTAAATTAGAAATTTTTTCTGAGAAAAATAAGAACAAGTCAATCTATGTGATTGTAATTCATAAATAATAATAATTGAAAGTGCTGATTGTTTATGTTAAATTTTGAATCAAATTTGTGACGTTTAATAAGTTTACGAAGATAGACGGCATAGCATTTAGAAATGATTTAACTCATGAAAATTTTGAGACTTGTTTTGTAAATGGAAAGTTATGTATACCACTTTTTGTTTTTATCAGGAAGAATACGTAATTAAACAAGAATGATACAAGTTATAAATTAGAAAAAAAATGTTGTTAGCTAGTTATGATTATTTAAATGGTAAATGAGTGTAATTATAAGCAAAGGTCAAAAGCTCCAGAATACATGATCAAATTTATGATGAAATCTCTTGAAGTGATGAATTACGATTTTAAATGGAAAAAGCTGCAAGATATTTCAGCATCCTAAGTTTTGTAACTTACAAAAATTAATTGGGCAATCAAAATGTTAATAATATCGTGATAATCTAAAAGGGTACAAAAATAGCATACAACATATATACATTTATATTAATTTAACTATAAATCTCATGAAGCATGTTAGTAATAATAATAATAACTATAGTAATATTAAAAATAAATACTAATAGTAGTAGTGATACAAATAAAATAATCATACTACTTATAATGATATGAATTTTGGTTGAAGTGAGGAGATATTAAAGAAAGTATTTTGCAAAGAAAATAGAGCATTATAAACTTTATACAAATTAAGTGTTTTAGATAAATTTTATTTTCATTTCATAATTCTCAAAAAAAAAAAAAAGGAAGATGTTTCAACATAAATAAATTAAATAAGCTTCAATTTTGTAAGTTAAAATACTTTTGTAACTTATACCATCATAACTTTAGAAGCCTAGCAAGTGCAATCACTCTTAAATGTTATTTAAATATTTACAGTTGGATTTATAAAAAATTAAATAAATTAAAAGCTCAAGAATACATACAATCAAGTTAAAAAAATCTTATAGAGCAATGAAGATATCAAAAAAAAAAAAAAAGGACTTAGATTATGGACCCAAAATATTGAAAATGATAAAGGGTTGCAATAAAATTTTTCAATATTATGTCGTAAATTGATATTTGTTAAAATAATAAGAGGTAAAACATAATTCACCTTATTGATTTTATTGTTATTTTAAAAAATGGTGGGAAAAAGAGTGGAAGAGCTCAATCTAAAAGTTGGAACAATTTGACAAAAATTTAATAAATTCTAATGAAAAGTAAGGATCTAAAAAATAAACTTTAAACATTTACTCAAAATGTTGGAATTCAATAAAAAAAAACAAGCATAAATATAGAATGAAAATGAGTTGGGAAAAAGAGTTGAAAAGGTTAATTCAAAAATTGGAATAATTTCCAAAGAATTTGATAAATTCCAACAAGAAGTAGGAATCTTAAAAATATACTTGAAATATCCATCCAAGATACTGAAAATTCAATAAAAAGAAAAGGAATGGAAGAGATAAAATATTTTTATAACATATGTTGCCATAACTTTTCAAATTTTTTTTGGAAAAATAAAATTTTTGAAAAGCATAGCAATTGCATTCACTTACATATTATTTTTCATTTATTGTTGAAGTTTTGAAAAATTAAAGAAATTATTTTAAAAAGTAAAGAGAAAGATGGAAATAATTGCATAAATTGATCTCAAGGATAACTAAAAATACTCAATTAAAAGGATAAAATGAGAAGAATATGTGTAAAGGCTAAAAGTTCAAGTATATATGCAATCAAGTTTAAGAGATCTCACGAACAAATTAAAAAAAAAGACTTAGACAATGGGCCCAAAATGTAGAAAATGATAAAGGGTTATAATAAAAAATTTTTAGTATTATGTGATAAATTGATATTTGTTAAAATAGGAAAGGGTCAAACATAATTCACCTTATTGATATTATTATTATTTTGAAAAAGTAATATTATTATTACTTAAAAAAAGTAACTGTAAAATGTAAATATAATGTAGTAATATAATGAAAATAATATGAACATAAAAACATTATAAGCTGTAAAATAAGAGACAACTTAACCTAAAAGTGGGAATAACCTATTAAAAAGTTAAAAAATTATAATGGAAATCAAGAATTTTTACAGTAAACTTGGAATAGTACTCAAAATATTGAAATACACTTAAAAAAGTAGGAATATGTAATAAAAAAATCATGGAAATAAAGAGGGAATTGATTAACGAAAAGTAGGGATACCAAAAATAAACTTGAAATATCTACCTTTCAATACAAATAGTGGAAATGTAAAACCAAAAAATGGTGGGAAAAAAAATAAAAGAGTTTAACCCGAAAGTTTGAACAAGTTGACAAGAATTTGATAAATTCAAATGAAAAGTAGAGATCTAAAAACTAAACTTGAAACATTTATTTAAATGTTGGAATTCAATAAAACGAGTAGAAATATAGAACGAAAATGTGGTGGGAAAAAGAGTTGAAGAGATTGACTTAATAGTTGGAATAACTTATAAAGAATTTGATAAATTCTATAAAGAAGTAGGGGTCTTAAAATTAAACTTGAAATATTCATCTAAAATGTTGGAATTCAATAAAAAAAAGTAGAAATATAAAACCAAAAAACAGTCGTAACAATATTTCAAGAGCTTAACCTAAAAGTTGTAAATACCTATCAATAATCTGGTAAATTTTAACAGTAAACAGAGATCTAAAAAATAAACTTGAAACAACCAAGTAAAATATTAGAATTAAATAAAAATAGTAGGAATACAGAACAAAAATGTGGTGGAAATCTAAAAGTTGAAACAACTTATAAAGAATTTGATAAATTTCAATGAGAAGTAGGGATATCAAAAATAAACTTGAAATATCCACCCAAAATATCAACATTTAGTAAAAAAAGTAGGAATATAAAACCATAAAATGGTGGTAATAATAGTTGAAGAACTTAACCCAACGTTTAAAGACCTACCAATAGTCCGATAATATCCAATCAAGTAGGGATTTAAAATGAACTTGAAATATTCATTTAAAATATTAGAATTTAATCAAAAAGCGTAGGATTATTGAACCAAAAATGGTGGGAACAAGAGTTCAGAGCTTAACTCATAAGTTGAAATAAATTATCAAACATTTGATAAATTTTAACGAGAAATAGGTATATAAAAATAAAACTTGATATATAAACTTGAAGTATCCACCTAATAAGTTGAAATTTCATGAAAAGAGTGGAAATATAAAACCAAAAAGTTGTGGGAATACGAGTTAGAATAAATTACCTAAAACTTGAACTAATTTACTAAGAATTTAAAAACATCAACTCAAGAGTTGAGATCTAAAAGTAAACTTGATATATTAACCTACAATATTGGAATTTGATAAAAAAAATAGGAATATACAAAACAAAATTCGTGTATACTTCAAGTTGAAACAATATACAAGTTAAAACTAGATAAAGTCTAACATATTGTAGATAAATGAAAATAAACTTCAAGTATCCACCTAAGAAGTTGATATTTCATAAAAAGAGTGGAAATATGAAACCAAAAAGTTGTTGGAATTAGAGTTAAAAAAATTAACCCAAAACTTGTAATAATTGATCGCGAATTTAAAATTATCAACCCAGAGTTGAGATGAAAAAGTAAACTTGATATATTAACCTATAATATTAGAATTTGATAAAAACAATAGGAATATACAAAACAAAATTCGTCGATACTTCAAGTTGAAACAATATACAAGAAACTAGATAAAGTTTAACATATTATAGATAAATGAAAATAAACTTCAAGTATCCACCGAAGAAGTTGAAATTTCATAAAAATAGTGGAGATATGAAACCAAAAGGTTGTGGGAATGAGAGTTAAAAAAATTAACCCAGAACTTGAAATAATGTACTGTGAATTTAAAATTATCAACCCAGAGTTGAGATCTAAAAGTAAACTTGATCTATTAACCTACAATATTGGAATTTGATAAAAAAAAATAGGAATATACAAAACAAAATTCGTGTATACTTCAAGTTGAAACAATATACAAGAAACTAGATAAAGTTTAACATATTGTAGATAAATGAAAATAAACTTCAAGTATCCACCTAAGAAGTTGAAATTTCATAAAAAGAGTGGAAATATGAAACCAAAAAGTTGTGGGAATGAGAGTTAAAAAAATTGACCGAGAACATGAAATAATGTACTGTGAATTTAAAATTATCAACCCAGAGTTGAGATCTAAAAGTAAACTTGATATATTAACCTACAATATTGGAATTTGATAAAAAAAATAGGAATATACAAAACAAAATTCGTGTATACTTCAAGTTGAAACAATATACAAGAAACTAGATAAAGTTTAACATATTGTAGATAAATGAAAATAAACTTCAAGTATCCACCTAAGAAGTTGAAATTTCATAAAAAGAGTGGAAATATGAAACCAAAAAGTTGTTGGAATTAGAGTTAAAAAAATTAACCCAAAACTTGAAATAATTGACTGTGAATTTAAAATTATCAACCCAGAGTTGAGATGAAAAAGTAAACTTGATATATTAACCTATAATATTGGAATTTGATAAAAACAATAGGAATATACAAAACAAAATTCGTCGATACTTCAAGTTGAAACAATATACAAGAAACTAGATAAAGTTTAACATATTATAGATAAATGAAAATAAACTTTAAGTATCCACCGAAGAAGTTGAAATTTCATAAAAATAGTGGAGATATGAAACCAAAAGGTTGTGGGAATGAGAGTTAAAAAAATTAACCCAGAACTTGAAATAATGTACTGTGAATTTAAAATTATCAACCCAGAGTTGAGATCTAAAAGTAAACTTGATCTATTAACCTACAATATTGGAATTTGATAAAAAAAAATAGGAATATACAAAACGAAATTCGTGTATACTTCAAGTTGAAACAATATACAAGAAACTAGATAAAGTTTAACATATTGTAGATAAATGAAAATAAACTTCAAGTATCCACCTAAGAAGTTGAAATTTCATAAAAAGAGTGGAAATATGAAACCAAAAAGTTGTTGGAATTAGAGTTAAAAAAATTAACCCAAAACTTGAAATAATTGACTGCGAATTTAAAATTATCAACCCCGAGTTGAGATCTAAAAGTAAACTTGATATATTAACCTATAATATTGGAATTTGATAAAAAAAAAAATAGGAATATACAAAACAAAATTCGTGTAAAAATAAGTTGAAACAATATACAAGAAACAAGATAAAGTTTAACATATTGTAAATAATTATAAATAAACTTGAAGTATCCACCTATGGAGTTGAAATTTAATGAAAACAGTGGAAATATATTACCAATAATTGATGGGAAAAGAGATGAAATAACTTAGCAAAATATAGATAAATTATAACGAGGAATAGGAATTGAAAAGCTATACTTGAAACATGTATTATAGATATTGGAATGTAACAAAATAAATAGGGATATAACTATTTTATGATATACTTATATTTTTTTATCATTTCTTATGTATTTATAAATTTAAAAATATTTTAATATTTTCCCTCATTTAATTACAATTTTTTCTTTTTTTCTCCTATTTTTTTTAATTTTCTCATCATAAAAATAAATATAAATATAATTTTCATAATATTAATCGGTTAAAAACCGGATATACCGGTTGGTGGATGCGGCTGTATGGCATACAGTGATGTATGGCAGGATGACTCTATATAATATAAAAGGATTTTTTTATACCAAACGGGGTCGGCCTGTAATACAGAGCTGCATGTCATGCAGCGCACTTTATTATTTTTTTAATATTATAGATGTAACCGACTACCGATACCATCCTTTTAATTGCTTAAAGCGGCAAATATTAAAAGGTAACTATCAGAAAGCTCCCTCATTTTAGGTAAATTTAAGATAATCAATTAAAAAATAATAAACTATCAAAGATCCCCTTAACCGTACATACAAAAAAAAATACTTCTTTTTTCTTTTGATTCATGAAAAATGTAGTTAACATATTTAACTTATATACTAATGAAAGAAATATAATTAAATAAAATTAATTAGATTAATATATTTAAATAAAAATAATTATATTATTTTCTTAATATTACTATTAAATTTAATGATATTTTACTTTAAAAAATGTAACTTATGTACTAATGAGAATACTATTTAAATATAATAAATGAAAATAAATTATATATTAATTAAACTATTTTTAATTTATTAATTACACTATTTTTAATATTACGTAATAAATGTAATGATATTTTGCTTACAATACTATCAAAACAATTTTATCAACTTTTAATTACATTAGAATCCAAGTATCTAAACATATAATGAAATCGATTTATTTATAAATATTTAGAAAAAATCAATCTTAAGATCTCATGATACACATTTACGGCCTAAAATCCCTACCTACTAAAATGAGGGCAATGTTTATCAAACTACGAAATAATTATCATTCTAAACATCGTAATTACCCCTCAAATGTTGTTGTTGTTATTATTAGCAGCTAATATTAGTATGTTTTATGTATACCTTCTAAAAAAATATTCATATATTAGAAAAATATAAAGCATCTAATATTTAATATTTTTAAATAAAACTCAGGAACGATCTCTTGTGCAAATTAATTCATACAAACTTATTTGAGATTAATTACTTTTTTAATCTTTTTTGCTATAATAATTTTTTTTGTTAAACATTAATCAAATTCATTATGGCACATAACATGGATAATTACAATTCAAATGCAACTAATATTGAATAATGTTATATTATATTATGTTTATGGTTATATACTTTAAGCATGACAATTACATTTCTGAATTAAATTAAATTATTTGAGTAATACTACACTCATTAAATGGTTACTTGATTTCTATACTGAATATTGTGCAATTGTCACAAAATTAGTTCAATCTTACATTTATATCTACATTTTCTTGAAATTAAGTTAATTTATATGACAACTAAAAATAATAAAATTATGTAAAAATATTAATAAGCTTAAATTTTATATCTATATTTTTAAATTAAATTAAATTATATTTTTGGTGGAACACTAAGTAATTAGGTTTCATTTAGGCGGGTAAAACTACCGCCAGGATAAAACTCAATTTTTTTTAATACCCTGTACATTTACAATTTTTTAATTTTTTCCCAAATTTTGATTCAAAATATAAATACCTCTCATTCTTCCATTGTTGAAACCCTAGCCACTCAACTCAAAAATATCACCAGCCGCCATCGTAGATGCTCAACAAAAAGAAAAACAAGCTGGAGCCATGAATTTTTGCTCCTAAATTTTGTAAATCTCGCTCTTATCTTTTGTCTTTCTCATTACGTGATGCCTACGTGAAAATGATGATGGGATTCGCAAACTCTCGAGTTTGTGCATCTGGTGGTTACGGCGGTGGGGCCGTAGCCGGTGGATTTGGAAATGGCACTCTCAAGGAGTATGATGAGAAGGTGATCGTCGAGATCTACAAGTCTTTAGTGATGGCGCAGGGTCAGTTGGTGCCCCGCGATCCAGCAAGGCTTGGCCCTCAGGTCGTTTGTCGAAGCTAACAAGAGGAGACTTAATTTAAGAGCATGGCCATACGCTAATGCCTAACAGTTTACAATTTCAGATGCGACTAGCCATTCCCATCTCAGAAATTTCTGCGCACTAGAATCAATGTAAGCACCACATACCTTCAATTTGGATTAAAATAACATGCTGTTAAATTCATCATGGAGATCAAAGAAAATAGACAACAAATTTTCCTTTACCCTGCTATTTTGGCTTTTATCAACGTTGTTCTGGTAAACGCAATAAATAAAATTGTTGAAAGTTTTTCTTTGCAACTGGAGTAGCTACAGGCATTAAAACAACTTCTTTCTAATAGGCCACCCTGGTCATTGGCAAAGACACAACCATAGAATACTTACGAGGATTCAATGTTTTTAAAAAAAATATATTAAATTTGTAAGTATAAGATAAATTTCATAAAAATGGATTGATTTAGGGGAAGGATATGAATGATTGTTATCTATCTAGGAGTGAGCATAGGGGGTTGTGATTGCCACATAAAGCCACACGTACGATTGATATATCATATACATGTGATTAAAATTGTTAATTGTGTATGCATACCAATGTTTCCACACAAAATCGGCAAATGTGAGATTGAAACGCGTTTTTCTTGTCACTAGATTGAAATTGATCCAAAGGTTAATATTAAGGCTTAAGTGTTAATTTTTAATTGTAAAAATTATTTAATTAATGTAGATCCCACAATATTAAATTTCCTCTCTCTGCCTCTGTGCAACTCTTATCTTTTGTCTCTATAGCAGTTTTATTTCATTCCAGTGCTTCATGCTAGAAAAATGAAAGAAAAAGCTAAAAATTATATTGATTTTAGTTTTTTCACCCCTGCTGTGTTATGATATTACTACCATTTTAAATGCTATGGTAATTAGTAATCTAGATATTCTATGTGCTCTGGCTACCTGAACCAATTGTCTGGGTATGCTGACAAATTATAAAAATTATGAAAACTGCAATAAATATACAAGCAAATAGATAAATAAACAAGGTTTAGATTTTGAATGCTATTTACTTACAAGAAAAATCTATATGTTGATGACTTTTTAACAATTAGTTTTAGGTGCTTAGTTTCTATTGCATTTTGTGAGTTGCTTATATTATATGCCATTCGATGATTTATATTATTCATGCAATCAATTTTGTTCTTGTTCATTCTAGATGTATTCTCCAATCATTCATGCAATCAATTTTGTTCTTGTTTATTGTAGATGTATTCTCCTCTTTATCTTCCAAAGATGCTTTATTGTTAAATTAAAGTTGACATAAAGGTTGCATAGAACAAGTATACGGGTATGAGAATAATTTTATGTTTTAATATTGCTGTTAAAAAATATTTTTAGAAAAAATATATTGTTAGAATTAGTATATAGTTTTGTGTTTAGTTAGCATTAAAGTCTTTTTTTTGGGTTGAAAATTAAATTTGCTTGATCCTACCCAAGAATTTAGGACATGGATTTGAAATTTTTAATATTATTTTTTTTCTATCCTTGTTTTCTATTATCATTTATTTATTATTATTATTATTTTGCATGCAGGGACCCTTGAAATATAGCAGCATTTAAACTCTAGTTTTTGGAAGCTGTAAATTGATTTAGTTTTGTGTTGGTTGTATTTGATGTCAAAAGTTTCAAAATTATTTTTCAAAAGCTTGTAAAAAATTATTGTAAACTTTGTAGATGGGTGGAAATTTTTATTTGGTTCATTTTTTAGTGCACTGAATAAATTTCATTTATAAGCAAATGCCAACTAATCATTTGAAAAACTAATAAATTGAACACGCTTAATTCATAATAAAAAATGTTCTTACTATGCTATTAGATTTTTGTAATGCCATATATTGGTCATAACAAACATTGAAAAATTATTTAAATTAAGCTTTGAAAAATTGAATAACTTATTTTGTAACTTAAAAATTGTATATATATTTAAAAGAGAATGATAGTCAATTATAAAAAAAAGTGTTGTTAGCAAAATTATAATTACTTAAATGATAAATGAGCATAAATGCAAACAAAAGTGAAAATCTCAAATATAGATGATTAACTTTGATATAACATATCAATTTCCACGGTTCATGGAATAGCCATATAATAAATGTATAATTTATTTGATTATAACCATTTGAAAAATAAAATGTTTGAGAAGTAAAACAACTGCATGCAAAGTTGTTAAAAATGAATTTTGGATGAAGTCAAAGAAATAATTATTTGAAAAGAAATAGAATGGCAAAAATTTTAAAAGAATTGACAAAAAAATGATTTTCCCAGAAGCTTGTAAACAATTCTTATAAACAAATGAATGAAAATTTTGATTTCGCTAATTTTTTAGTGCAGTAGATAAATTAATAGGGCATGATAATTTTATTTACAATTGCAGTCATTCTTACTTATTACTTATTTATTTATTATTGAGGTTATGAAAAATTAAAACAATTAGTTTGAAAAGTAATGAGAAAGATGAAAATAAACATATAAATATATTTTAAATATAACTAAATACTATTAATTACTTTAAATGATAAATGAGCATAAATATGTATAAAGATCAAAAGTCAAGTATAAATGATCAAATTTATGATCAAAATTAAATTTCCTAAAGTTGTTTATAATTTTTGTTTACGAACAGATTCTAATAGTTGGTAGCAGATTATTTTAAAAATATGCCAACAAATCAATGAGCAAAGACCATTTAAAAGATTAACTAATAAAATATGCTGAAAGCATATTAGAAATTTTTTATTTTCCTAATGTTATATTGGCCATAATAAACTTTTCAAAACTATTTAGCAAAGTCTTGAAAAATTCAAGAACTTATTTTATAAATTGAAAATTATACACATGCTTTAGAAAAAAGAGTGGTACTCATTTTAAACAAAAAAAAAATTGTTCTTAACAAATCTCATGAGGCTTGATAGTAATAATAATAATTGTAGTAACTGAAAAAATAAATACTAATAGTAGTAATAATACAAGTATAATATTATAATATTTGTAATTAATAATATAAATTTTTGGCTGAAGTCATTAAGAAAACTATTATGCAAAGAAAATAGATTGGTAAAAATTTATACGAATTAAAAAAAATCAATTCTTAATTTATTTTAATTTAAGGTAAATAAATACAATTATTTTAGATCAAGAGCTAAGTATAAATAAATTTAACTAAAAAAAAATCTCATCAAGTCAATTGATCCCAAGGAAAAGAAAAAAAAGATAAAATATTTTTATAACATATGCTACCATAAATTTTTAAATTTGTTTTTGGAAAAATAAAATTTTTGAGAAGCATAGTAATTGCATGCACTTACATATTATTTTTCATATATTGTTGAAGTTTTGAAAAATTAAAGAAATTATTTTAAAAAGTAAAGAGGAAGATGAAAATAATTGCATTAATTTATTTCAAGGATAACTAAAATATAATCAATTAAAATAATAAAATGAGAATAATATGTGTAAAGACTAAAAGTTCAAGTATACGTGCAATCAAGTTTAAAAGATCTCATGAACAAACAAATTAAAAAAAAAAAAAGACTTAGATTATGGACCCAAAATGTAGAAAATAATAAAGGGTTACAATAAAAAAATTTCAATATTATGTGGTAAATTGACATTTGTTAAAATAGTAAGGGGTTAAACATAATTCACCTTATTGATATTATTATTATTTTGAAAATGTCAAGAAAAGTAGAGTACAGGAGTTCAACAGAGAAATTGGAATTTCTTAACAAAAAATAGATAAAGTTGATGGCAGAGTTGGTAAATACAAATAAAACTTGAACTTCATATGAAAGTTGAAATTTATTTGAAAGAGTTGGAATATTCAACCCATAAATTATTAAGAAATTAGTTAAGTAGTTCAACCTGTAATTAGGAATAATGGACTACGAATTGAATAAAGATTAACGCAAAGAACGCACTTGATAATTAAATTTGAATTATCCATAATGTTGGAATTCAATAATAATTGTTGAAATATGCAACCAAAAATTTTAGCAATCATTACAACAGAAATTCAACCAAAAATTTGGGATATATCAACAATAAATAGATAGCATAAATGGTAAAGTCGGTTAATGGAAGGGCAACTTGGAATTTCCACACAAAAGTTGTAATTCATATAAAAGATTTAGAACATACAACCAATAAATAAGAATATAGAAAACAAAATTCGTGAAAAAATAAATTGAAACAATATACAAGAAACTAGATAAAGATTAACATATTGTAGATAATTAAAAATAAACTTGAAGTATCCACCTAAGAAGTTGAAATTTCATGAAAAGAGTGGAAATATAAAACAAAAAAGTTGTGGGAATAAGAGTTAAAAAAATTAACCCAAAACTTGAAATAATTTACTGCGAATTTAAAATTATCAACCCAGAGTTGAGATCTAAAAGTAAACTTGATATATTAACCTACAATATTGGAATTTGATAAAAAAAAATAGGAATATAGAAAACAAAATTCGTGGAAAAATAAGTTGAAACAATATACAAAAAACTAGATAAAGTTTAACATATTGTAGATAAATGAAAATAAACTTGAAGTATCCACCCGATAAGTTGAAATTGGATGAAAAGAGTGGAAATATAAAACCAAAAAGTTGTGGGGATAAGAGTTAAAAAAATTAACCCAAAACTTGAAATAATTTACTAACAATTTCAAAACATCAAACCGATAGTAGAGATGTAAAAAGTAAACTTGATATATTGACATAAAATATTGGAATTTGATAAACAAAATAGGAATATAGAAAACAAAATTCGTGAAAAAATAAATTGAAACAATATACAAGAAACTAGATAAAGATTAACATATTGTAGATAATTAAAAATAAACTTGAAGTATCCACCTAAGAAGTTGAAATTTCATGAAAAGAGTGGAAATATAAAACCAAAAAGTTGTGGGAATAAGAGTTAAAAAAATTAACCCAAAACTTGAAATAATTTACTGCGAATTTAAAATTATCAACCCAGAGTTGAGATCTAAAAGTAAACTTGATATATTAACCTACAATATTGGAATTTGATAAAAAAAAATAGGAATATAGAAAACAAAATTCGTGGAAAAATAAGTTGAAACAATATACAAGAAACTAGATAAAGTTTAACATATTGTAGATAATTATAAATAAACTTGAAGTATCCACCTAAAGAGTTGAAATTGAATGAAAAGAGTAGAAATATAATACCAATAATTGATGGGAAAAGAGATGAAATAACTTAGCAAAATATAGATAAATAATAACGAGGAATAGGAATTGAAAAACTATACTTGAAACATGTATTATAGATATTGGAATGTAACAAAATAAATAGGGATATAACTATTTTATAATATACTTATATTTTTTTATCATTTCTTATGTATTTATAAATTTAAAAATATTTCAATATTTTTCCTCATTTAATTACAATTTTTTCTTTTTTTCTCCTATTTTTTATAATTTTCTCATCATAAAAATAAATATAAATATAATTTTCATAATATTAATCGGTTAAAAACCGGATATACCGGTTGGTGCATGCGACTGTATGGAATACAGCGATGCATGGCAGGATGACTCATGATGTAATTGTAGTATTTTCCATTTGTCATGTCACTTTTGCAGGTACTACTGCGGAATATTTGACCCGTATTTGATAGCAATTGGCAGCGCCAAAAATTCTACCTACTAGGTTTACAACCGGTTAAAAAGTCCGATCTGAATATTGACCCTATAGATTCGATTTAAAATTTTTAAGTTTTGACCCGAATTTAAAGGTAAAAATTTATATTTAAACTTAAAAATCAAGATCTAATGACTTAATCCAATCACTTAATAATTAAAAATATATATTTTTATTTGAATTAAACATGATTTTTATTTATATGATTTTGTTATTGAGATATTGATTACAATAATTTTTATGTTTAATTTTAATATATTATGAAAGTTAAATTTAAATTATTTAAATATTAAAAAAATATATTTAGTCAAACTCAAAAAAGGTCTAAGCCCAACCCTAACCTAATTAGGCTCAGGCCAAAGGCAAAAAAATCATGTTTTTTATCAAATTCGGGCTCTTTATTTATGCTATCGAGTTGGGAAAGCCTGAGCCCGTGCTCGACCCAACAAATTGCCATGCCTAGTAGGGGTAAGGTTTGCCATGCCTAGTAGGGGTAAGGTTGTGTTTAACATTGAGGTATTATAACTTTTAAGCTACAATTGTTGTGAAAAAAGAACAGTGCATATAAAATAAAAATTAATAGTATGTATTAAATATAAATTTTAAATAATAATTTTGATAAAATTAGTGAAATTATAATATATTTTTATGATATAAGTGTAAAATTAAATCAACATAACTTCCAAGTTATAACTAATGTTTACCAAACATTTTACTATTGTAATTTTTAATTCACAGCTGTCCAACCTCAATCTCAAATAGGGTCTAAGTTGAAACAGTAATTTAATTTTAAAAAATAATAAAAAAGTGACATCTATTAAAATAAAAAATTATTAAAATATTTAATTCAAGACACTTATAACTATCCTCAATGTAGTTTCATATGTTGAAAATATTGAAGAATAACATTGTTATCAAGACTTCAAAGTATATCTTTCTCTATATAGATCACAAGACTATAATCCTATCATTGGTCTCCAATTTTCACAAAATTCATGGCAATTTGTAAAATCAATGCTAATGTCACCAGTAAATAAACTAATTAATATAATTTATCCATCTATAATTTATCTTTGTTAGTCTTAATTATTTTTCTTGCTACCTCACTAATCCCTTTTAATTTTAAAAATTTGTAGTTAGAACTCACATGCATAATGTAAACATTAAGTTAAATTTCAAGTGACATGAGATCCATCATAGAAAAAATATTTGGATAAACTCAGCAAGGCAAAGTAGTTTCTGTTTACCAAAAGCTGCAAAAGAGTCATTGGGGCATAGACATGCCAAACAAATAAGCAACTCTCATTTAATCAATTATTTAATTCTTGAAGTTGCATGTCCAAAATTGCATAAAATAATTCAACTCAAAAACAATGCATATTTGACATCTTCTAAGCCTTGCATTGTGATCTCCCTTGAGTTCGAAACAAATCATTCATATTACATATATCAATATTATGCTTCACACAATAAGAAGTTTCACCGAGTAAAGAATCTGATCCATTCTCTCTTGCTCTTTGCAAGTTTCTATTATACACTCTAATTAATTTCATAACATTCACAATGTCTTGGTCGTTTTTTTTTTTTGGGAATGCTTGTGATAACTCATGTGCAAATCCAATAATTTTTTTTTTCATCAACAAGCTAAATACAAAATCAAATGATTGCATACACTTTAATAACATTGTAGCTTGAAATCTTTGCTCATAATTTCCCTAATTTAAAATTATCTCAAGCACGTTAGTAATAGATGGAAACATAGTGATTATGCTTAATAATGTACCATAATGTTGGTCCCAACGTGTATCAGCAGATCACTTTAAGGTAGCCTCTTGACTTAAACCTTGTCCGCTTGAAAGTTCACCATCATTGAGTATTTTAATAATAGCTTGAGCATGTGTCTCTTGAAGAATATCATGATATTTCACTGAAGCACCAATAGCATTGACTAACATGGTAACTAATTTGAAAAGAGAATTAACTTCTTCATGCTTCTTTGCCATAAAAATAAGAGAAAAAATAAGAGCCAATTGAAGTTTATGTGCAAAACAATGCACATTGTTTGTCCTATTAAATCTGTGATTTAAGATCATTGAAGTCACCTTGCATATTACTAGCTCCATCATATCCTTACCCGCGCAACCTAGACATACTCAAGCAATGCCTGGATAATAGCTTATCAAGTGCCACTTTAAGTGAAATGGTTGTAGTACTGGTAACGTGATCAATCTCAATAAAACACTAAACTAGATAGCCATTTTTATCCGCGTAACGCAAAACAACAGCCATTTGCTCATTTACAAAAATATCAAGAGATTCATCAATAAGGATAGAAAACTAAACATCACCCATCTCTTTAATAATAATATTGTTAGTTTCAATTGCAAGACAACATACAATATTGTTTTTAAACTCATTTAATGTCAATTGAAGATTTCTAGGAGTATTATCAAAACTAACGGCATTAATGTCATCATTATGATCAGCAAAAAAGCATAGTAGCTCAAGAACATTCCCTCTGTTGCTTGAATCTTTAGACTTGTAATGCCCACGAAATGCAAGCCTTTATTTATTAGAAATTGAATGCAATCAATAGTCGCTATTATGTGAGCTCAACAATCACTCAACAATCACTTCAATACTTGTTAAAATGTCTTCCGTAAGCCGTTCGAATATGTTAATTTGATTAACCAATATTTCACATTTCTCTCTAGCTTTGTTATTGACAACAAATTTTTTAGGCTTTCTCCAATTTCTCAAGTTTTACCAACAAATAAATCACCACCCCTTTTATTACTAATCTCTTCTTAAGAAAGATAACTGACAGAGCAGGGTAGCAAAAGCGAATTGATTGGGTAGATAACATTAGATGTCGTTCTTGCACCGAAACAAGCCAAACACAATTGCTTTACATTTTAATTTAAACAATTAATGCAAAATACATGACACTCGAATTCGAATGATTTTACAAGAGAGATTTTAATAAATAATCCCAATGAAAATTTAAAAAAAAAAGGAGTTTTTTTTGAATAGTTGAAATTGAAATTATGAAAACAATAATAAAACTTTTTTATTTATAATAGAGGAAACCTACTTCTCTTAGTTAACTTAAAAAAGGAAACTCAGTCACAATTATAATATAAATAAAAAACTATGATACATACTATAATTGACTTTAATTAAAATAAAAAATATCAAAAGCCTTGAAATAATAAAATCCTAAAGTAACATTCTTCGTCAATAACAAAGAAGATAATATGCTGTACCTTTTTCTCTGCTATATTCCAAGTTCCAACCAAGGTCCAAAATTTTCAAACCAAGTGGAACCAAATCACCCTTTTTGGTTTCCAAAATCTAAAAATTTGAAGTTCTTATTTTTAAGTTGAACAAGACCTCCCTATAAGTATGCTTTTCAACTCTAATCTTAAATATTAGGACTATAGAAAGAAATTAGAGTTAGTAAACTAAGATATATAAGAAGATCTTGTAAATTAAATTATACATCTTGACTTGAGCCGTATTTTACTTTTTTTAAAAAAAGTTGTGACAGTGGCTTTCTTCGATAATACTTCTTTATAGCTTAAAGAAAAAGGCAAAATGAATAATTGGAGAGGCTTTAAAAGAGAAACCAAGACATTCTCCAAATCAAAATATTGAAAAAAAAAAAAAACAATTTACAAAATATTACTTTAGTAGACCGAGTGCCCTACAGTCCCACTCCCACTCATGAATCAGCCATAGACCCGTCACATCACCCACAAAGCATTATTATTTTATTTTTTTAATAGTCAGTAGACAACAAGTTCTAATTTTAGAATATTATTCAATAAGTAAAGGCATAAATCAATTCAAAAAGCAGAATAATTAAATCATAAATCAATTCAAAAAGCAGAATAATTAAATCATAAATCAATTCAAAAAGCAGAATAATTAAATCATAAATCAATTCAAAAAGCAGAATAATTAAATCATAAATCAATTCAAAAAGCAGAATAATTAAATCATAAATCAATTCAAAAAGCAGAATAATTAATATTAACAAAAAAAGTGGTACTACAAAGCAGCAAATGTGCGACGTTGCGAAGCGAGTAGCGCCGCAGCAGCATTTATGGCATGCAAAAAAAATAAAAAGAGGTGCGATTGCATAGGAGTCAGACAGAGTTAGATGACAGGCTGGAGGTAGCCGGTTGAGGTCCTCTTTGGCAAAAGCTCGATGACGGTTAGGGATTTGATTTATGTGGATTTTTTATTTTTAGGATTTTAAAATATAATATAACAATAAATAATTAATATTTTAGTTATTTTAAAATTTAGCAGGGCTTTATGGTAAATCAATTAAAAATGTCAAATGAACTTAAAAATTCTCTCAAGCGGCACCGCCACTGTTTGATAGCAATTATCTTCGTTGCTCTGTGCCAGGTCACTAATTGATGCTTCAATGGCTTTTGAGTCTTCTTCGTCATTCGAAAATTATGACAAAATATGTTTCGAATGTTTTCTGTATTATTTTTTTTTTCTTAGTTGAAACAAGTTTTGAACTTGAAATGGCTTTCTTTGTTGGAGAAATAAGGTGAGTTCTGGCTCAATCAGTCTTTTTGGTTGGTTGGAATTCTCAAAAAATTTGAGGACATTGGTTTTTGAACCATTTTGGGGGTTGAATTTTTCCCACCATTTGACTCTGAAACTTCTACCCAAAGGTGGAATATCTTCAGCAATATTGATATAAACATATTCCCGTGTACAAATCTGGGAAATGGAAAATTTTGAAAAAAAAATTGCAACAAAATTGGAAATCTGCAATCTCTTTCGGATAAAAGGAAATTGTTCCTCAAGGTTGCAAATCCTTCAACAGTTTGAAATGAGAGGATTTATGAGATAGGACCAAAGTAATTCCACCATTCAAACAAACCAATATGGAAACGTAAAATTAGTTTCTCTTTCGAAGTAGAAAAGCCAAGAGTGTCTGCTGCTATCATTTTGAAACAAAAAAGCATTAAGCCATGCTTGGCGGAAATCCCAAAATTGTAGGATATTTTTTTGTATTCCGTTAAATCAGTTTCCCACTCGGAAAGACTGAAAGTAGGGATGGCAAAATCCGGATCCGGATCTGGATCCGGATGTATGTGCATCCGGATTCGGATCTGTATTGAATTTTTTACATCCGGATCCGCATCCGGATCCGGAAAAAAATATGTGGATCCGGATGCGGGTAAGTCCGCCCGGATTGCGGGCGGATTTTTCGGATATCCGGATCCGCATATTTTTAAATTTAAATATAATTTTAACTTTAATAATATCAAATAAAATTTAATTATAATTTAACAATTAATAATTTAACATCAATTCAATATAAATAACATACAATATCACCATAAATTCACAAATGATAATTTCACAACATAAATAAAAAATAAAAAAACTAAAGTAAACCAATTCATTATAATATTCTCTAATTATTATTATTATTATTAGCTTTTTAACATATTTTTTATAGTCAATGAAGATTATAGAATTAATTATGCTTATAAATATTTTAATTTATATATTTTTTAATTAAAATTTAATTAAATACACAAATAAATTATATAATAATGCGGATCCGGATATCCGGTTTTCTGGATGCACTTGCATCCGGATCCGGATCCGGATCCTCACGGATCTTCACTTTTAAGATCTGGATCCGCATTTTATAACATGCGGATCCGGATTTTTTCGGATCCGGATCTTCCGGATCTTTGCTATGTCAATCGATTAGAGCTAACGGAATTGAAAAATTAGTTAATCTCTTTATCTTAACTGTAAAAATTCTTTTAACTTTTGGCTTGGTTTAATATTAAGATGACATTACTGAATGAAATGTTTTTGTAATTCGTTACTGAGGGTTGATTTAAAAAAAAAAATCATTATAGGGTTAGTTAAGACATTTGCTAATTTGGTTTTTAATTTTCTTTACTTTTATTTGTTTTTAACTAAGATAATTTTAGAAATAGGTCGGATTAATTGAGAGTGGGGACTTCTCAATTTTTTGAAGGGTTTAAACATCAACGAGTAGTTTGGGCCAATGCTCACCCCCATTTAAAGAGCTTTTAATAAATAAAATAATATAAATTTGTGAATTATATTCAATATAAAATACACTTATTTTAATATTATTAATAAGTCATATTGATTTTATTAATTTAAAAATAAATATATATAACTTACTATTAATTTCAAAGCAATGCTGCCCAATATTTAAAATATTTTAAATATTTATTTTTATTAATTTGTTTTAATATTTTTATTGTATTTAGTATAAAAGTTTAAATTCAATTTTAGGTTGTTATATCAAACGGTATAATTGTAAAAAGAAAAAGTTTGTGTGTCCATTTCTTAATTAAGGGGGCATGTTTGACCATTTAACAAACCGTGAGAGGGTATAATGCCTTTTCCCCCAAAATCTACTATAATTATTTTGTTATTTGTCATAAGGCAAAGCTTATGTTACATCAGCTATAACAAACAGCCAATACATATGGGTCATTATATTTTGATATTTCTTAATCTAATGAATAAAAATAATTTTAACATAAAATGAGGTACGGGTGTAATAATTATTTTAAAAAATTTATTTTTAATCACATAGTTACTTTTTTAAAAAAAAAATAAGTCATCATTAATTTTGTATAACTAAATGATTTTATCGTCCATCTCTTTTACGTCTATTTTTGAAAACTTTTAAATTTTTTACTATATTTTTATAAAGATTTAAATGATTGCCATATTCATAAAGATCTACAAATTCCAAATATATATTTGCATCTACATTTATAATTTCTTGTCTCTCTTGAGACATAAACTAATTTTTTTCTTATATATATATATTGTAATCTAAATTTAGCATCTTGAATTATAAGAGATATTATATATCATAAATATTTTATGAATCTAATGAATTACTAAAAAGATGGTACAATAAATAAATTACCAGAATCTCTAATAATTTCACAAAATATAGAAACTAATAAGTTACCATATTCTAGCTATACGCAAAAGGGATTTTCATATGAAAGATTTCAATACTTTGATCTGATCAATGATTTAGACAAGCCGGAAAATAATTAATTAAATTAAATTTCACTATATTTATTAAATAAATTAGGAAACCGAAATTTATCTATAAATGATATAGAAATGCAAACGAAATATTAGAAATTAATAATTTCAATAAAGAAAACAAAAAATAAATTAAAAAGTTAGGAGATCAAATGAGTAAAGGATTTAATAAAGTTAAACAATTAATAAAAGACTTCAACATTGAAGATCGTGATATATTAAAGTAAGAAATCATTAATATAATGAATAAAAACTTAATAAATATAAGATTAAATAAGTTAGAGATTCAATTAGATAAAATAGAAACTTGGTACTAAATTTACTATAAATATAAATGAAAAACCTCAAAAAAAATTAAAGTGCTTGCAATGTAGTCTGGTTATAGTTTGGGGTTTAAAATAAAACTTTAAAACTTCTTGACTTTTTTATAATTATTAACTATTTTGAGGATTTAAAAATTTTTGGCTGTTTGTTACAACTAGAGTAACATATAAGCTTTGCCTTGTCATAAATGTAATTGTTACCCGTCATAAATGTAATTGTTACCGATCATAAATTTGGACAAAACTAGTGTTGCCCTCATTGTACCAAACACTCAATTTTTGTATTTTCTTTAGCACCCCTGTTGTATTCTATAAATAATAGAGACTATAAGTTTAAAAATATTTCACAATAAACCCCAATTAAAATAATAACTTTAAAATTCTAAAAAACTTATTTGGGATTTTCTTCAACAATCGCTATTATTTTTTGTAAATAATAAAAAATATAAGTTTCAATAATTTTACATAATAGCCCGATCTAAAATATAATAATTTTAAAATTCTTAAAAAATTTATTCTCTCTCCTTAATCAATCTACCATTCTTTAAATCTTAATTTATTTATTCTCAAACATATAATTTTTCTAAAATATCAAAAAATAGAGAGACTTCTAATCATATAAATTAAATTAATTTCTTAAACATAAAATCTCATAAAAATACTACTTACATTCTTTTAAAAGAAATCTATTATATTTATGCTTTCTTCTTTACCACTTAATAAGAAAGGAGTTGTATCTTACTTTCTATAATAAGATCTAAATAATTAAGGCCTGCTCAGTGCGGAAAAAGATGTTAGATAGACTTATTTTACTAAAATCTAATCCTAATATACAGTTTGACATAAATAATTAACCTAAGAATAATACAATTTAAGCCTACCAAATTATCATGTGATAATGATGTTTTACCTTACAGAAACTCCTAGGATAAATTTTTTAATTGGCTTAAATTTTTATCTTATGTTAACAACACAAAATAAAACTAGAAGCCCTTAAAGTTAGTTAATTTTAATTTTTTGAAGGATAATTCTCCCGTAATATATAAATCGAAGTTATTGTTCATTCTTTACAATTTTAAATTTAAGTTTCGTTGTTTACAACTTTAAATTTAAGTAATAGAATAAATATTATATAATTTATTTGTTTTCACATTGAGTAAATAATTGAGATTATATTTTTCTAAATGTTATCTCAGCTCTATATATGTGATAATGTATAAGTAATTTTACATAATTTCAAATTTGCATATAAAAATTTATTATTTTGAAAATATTATTTATAAACTCTCTAACGAAACTTAAATTACTGTCCAAGTACTTATTTCATATTTTTTTTTCTTAAATTACTGTTCAAGTACTTATATCATATTTTTTTATTTTTTCTTTTAATATTGTCAAAATTTATATACAACATTGTCCAATCTTGTGTTACACTAAACACAAGATAATATTATTGTAAACCCATTGATATTTTAGGTAAATGGGTGTGGAAATATTTTAACAAGTTAAAATAATCCATCCATAGTTTTAATATTTAATTATGTTCATTTACTAAATTAGCCTTGATCCATATAAAGATAATAAACAATTTCAGTGGACTCATGTGCCAAAATTTTAAAAACTAACCTTTTCTTATACTTTTAGAAAATAGAAGGGATTGCAATGTTAATAACTAAGTAATTACATCTTTGCCGTTGGAATAGCTTTGCAACTTTTGAGTTGAATCTAATGGTTGGATCACACAAAGACAAAAAAAATAGAATACGAAATCACGATTGCATGGTAGTTGGATCCCATAATTTTTTTTTTTGTTATAGTTCTGAAAATTTTTATCAACAAAACATTTGTGAGTGCTATAAAATATAACTAATCTAAAGTAGATGCACTCTTTTAAGTTTTTATTTTAATTTTTTTTTTAATGATGAGGTAGCCTCTGTCCTTTTTCCCTTTTTTCTTTTCTTTGATTACAATTATCAGGCTGAATGATAGGTAGCTTGATCCTTCATGTATTTTTACCTTTCTGTGCTATGCTATAAAGATGAATAATTGCCCTTAGTATACGCTAAATAAACTTGGAGTCTAACGACTAACATGACATATTAACAAATTAAATAGTTATACTCAAAACTTTTACATGACAAACTTAAAACATGTACCAATACAAGGTATTGAGACTCGAAATGTTTAAGAAAAATATTGCCTTGCAACAGCACTGTTGTATGCAAATTAGCATTTTTGTTTGTCATAAATGTTTTGTTATCTCTTTTCTTTTTGTTATATTACTCAAAACTTTTATTACATTGTGCCTTGTAAGTTGAAACTTAAAAGTTAGGACATATTTATTAGTAATAACTTGAGAAGTATAACCATATCTCTATGAACAACAACACAAGTTTATTACTATTATAAGAATTGTTAGTGCAAATTTTATCCTAACTTATTAGGTCATAATTTCAATCAAGGATGGTCTTTTTCAAACTGAGCTTCCTCTTTGTTAGATTTGACGATGATAAATTTCTCATTTGGGCTAATCCTAATAGGTCTATGGATTTTCTCTTAGGATTCCACTTCCTTAGGGAATGAGGATGACTTTGTCAAATAATGCTCTACAAATGCAAGAAAATGATCAAAGGGCCAGTTTTGCTAGCGAAAAGCCTCCAACAATCATGTTAGTCATCGAATTTTTGGAAATATAAATTTAGAAAAAGAAAATGTAAAGAGAGAAAGTTAGCATTTCCCCTTTTAAGTTATTTTTTGCTTACCTTATAGAAAGAATAAAGAGCATCTTTATAGGTTAAATCAATTTAACTTAGTACTAGCTATTTTGATGACAAGTGTCACTATTCTTGTGATACTTGGCGGAACTTGTCTTTTTGTACCTATGTTGAGTGACACATGGACATGCAACCTTGTCTTTGGATTAAAAGAGGGAGTGCTTTAATCATAGTTTGTTTTTTCTAGGATCTTAGGATTATAGGAACCTTAGAACCTAGGAGACTTATCCTAAGTAGTTTGTCTTTTGAATCTAAGAGGTTCACCTTATGTGGTTTGTCATAGGATCCTAGTATCCTAGGAACCTTGGAATCTTCAAAGGTTTTTCCTAGAATCTTGATATCCTAGGAATCCTAAAACTAAGAGGTTTATTCTAAATGTTTTTTTCCTAAGAACCTAAGAGGTTTATCATAAGTGGTTTGTTCTAAGATAATAACCCTGGAATTATTAGAGGTAGAGGTTGATCTTTTAAAGGACCAAAATGTGCCACGATCCTTGTAAAAAAAATTAAAAAAAAGTTTTTTAATATTCAGTATCTTATATGAAGATAAATTGATATCAATTAAATACCCATGTTGCAGACTAATACATTATCGTTTAGTTATGTAATTAAGAAAAAAAAGAGCCAAAGAAGAAGATCTAAGATAAATTGATATCATTATCGTTTAGTTATGTAATTAAAAAAAAAAAAGAGCCAAAGAATATCTAAATAGAAATTTCTCATTAATGAATAAATATTAAATTAAAATTTTCTTATCCAAAGCTTTAATGAAAAATATCAACTCTCTTATCCATGGGTGATGCTTGATTGCCTAACGAATTAGTAGAACTTCTCAATTGAATGTAAATATTGATTTGAAAAATGAATTTGCAAATATTAGTTTATGATTGTCTTGATTATAGAACAATAAATTTCTAGTTTCAAACTTTCCCCATTAGCAAATAGTTAATAGCTAGCCAAGTTAGAAAACTTTAAAAAAAAAAAAAAGACACTTACTAGAAATTAAAAGGTAATTGAATGTCCACTTATTTTTATAAATAATAATTCTTTGCCATTGCATTGTTAGTAATTTAGTAACCTTTATATACAAAAATAATCTTTTTCCTTCGGTCATGGTTAAGTCATAAAAGACTCTAGATACATTCTTTAAGAGAAAAGATGCATTAGAAAATCTAACTTCTTTAACTCTGAGTCTAACGAATGTTGAACTTTTAATCCTTAACTAGGAGCAACGTCCCCTTAAATCTCCATGAATTGAATCAAGAAAAGATGATAATTTAAACTCTTTACAATATGATCCAGGATTGCGTCAACAAATATGAAATTATCCTGTGAATGAGCGCAATGAAGTACATTTTTATAAATTCTTTTGCCCCTATGGTCAAAGTTGGCTTGTTCTATCCCTGTTTAGAGGTAAACCTTTGGAAACTAGAAGGTTTAACCTAAGTGATTTGTCTTAGGAACCTTGAAACTTGGGAATCTTAAAGGCTATGAATCTTGGAGGTTAGAAATCTTGAAGCCTAGAAGATTTTTTCCTAGGTAGTTTGTCTTAGGAACTTTAAAGGATAAAAACCTCAGAACTTAAAGACCTTGGAACCTAGTAAACTTGGAGGCTAGCAACCTCCAAACCTTGGGATCTTGGAAGTTAGGAACCTCAGAACTTAGGAGGTTTGATTGTAGGTAATTTGTCATAAGAACCTTGGAACCTAGAAGGTTTATCTTAAGAGATTTATCATAAAAAACTTTGAAGACTATGAACCTCGGTACCTAGGAGATTTTATCCTAAGCAATCTTTGTCAATTTCTTTATGGGCTTTATAGGGACCATATTTATTTAGCTTTACTTGACCCATTCTATTTTTGATCCAATAGTTGGCCTCACTCAAATTTTTGAAATTGTAGATTTTTCTTGTAGCAATTTGTCCTCGGATTTTTAAACCCAAGAAGCTTTATTTAGGATGGTTCCATCTCTAGACTTTTCTCTAAGAACTTTTATCCTTAAATTCTATCTTAGGTGGATTTTCCTCCAAAGATTTCATCCTTGGATGATTGAGTTTTGAAGATTAAAAGCTATCTTAGAAGGATTTTTTTTTAAAATATTTTCATCTTAGGATGATTTGTCTCCATCCTTAAATGATTAAATTTAGAAGATTTAAAGGTATCATAAGAGGATTTTCCTCTGAAGATTTTCATCCTAGGATAATTTGTTTCCATCCTTGGATGATTGTGTTTGGAATTTTGAATTTTGAAAGTTTATTTAAGACTTTCTATCCACATATATTCCATTATTATCTGCCTCGAAAATCTATTTTCTTTGATTGGCTTAGGTTACTTGCCTTTATTAATTGAGATTTTCCACTAATAATTGCCTTCATTACATATCTTTTTTAATTGGCTAAGATCCTCTTCCTCTCATTTACAATGTCTCATTTTCCATTCTTCTTTCTCAAAAAATAATTTTAAAGAGAGAGAGCATAGGTTTTAGAGAGAAAACATCTCAAGTTTTAAAAGAGAGAGGGTGGGGATTCACAATGTTTGACGACAATGTTTATAGTGGTTGGTGACAATTTTCTAGGAGGTTCCTAGCTACTTTCTAGTGATTTTTCAATAAATTTTTAGTGATTTTCAATGAGTTTTTATTTATTATTATTATTATTTATTATTTTTTACAGCATACATATGAGACTAAATATAGGTCATTCTAACTTTGTTGGCTTTTCTTAGTTTAAGAAGATTTAGTGTTGAAATAGCCAAGGATAAGAATGTAGTGGTGGAAGTTGTTCCTATGACAACTATTCAGGCTACTATGAGTGATATTAGTAGTTATAAGTTTAAAGAGGAGATAGAAGAGACAGTAGTGCATATGCAAGTGAAATAATAAGAAGAAGAGAGGTTATTGACTTACAAAATTCTAAGGATGAGGATGAGCCTATAGTTGAAGATACCTATCCATACAAGTGAAGACGATTAAGTGTGGATTGAGCAAAATGCCCCTTGAGAATTTGATGATCAGCTATAGCATTCCCTAGAAATCACTCTTTATCATGCTTTACTTAAAAGGAGCATTACCAACCTTTCTAATGGTACTAATTGTATGTTAAATTCTGGTGTACAACTTCCATTTCACCCTTATATTCGTAGGATATTGCATGCCTTAGGACTTGCCTTAGGTCAACTTGCTGTTAAAGCTTGGTGTCGCATCATTAGAATGTGATCTTTTTGGTGTCATAAAGGATTCAAGGATCCTATCATACTTGAATTCAAGAGTCTCTTTCATCCACAGAGATGTCGTAAGGCTATAGGTTTTTCGTTGTTTGCCTTCCTATCCTAATCTAGATAGGATTTTTCTTCATCATGAACTTAGGCATCAAGATAAGACTACAAAACCTTATCATTTTCTTACTAAAGGAAATCGAAAGTTCGGGACAAGTACAGAGATCCTGAAGCTCATATCCAAACTCAATTTTTTCAACCAAGTAAAACTTCACCTTCTCATTGTAATTTATTATTTCTTATAATTAGTTCTTTCCATAGCTTAGGAACTGATTTTCCTTTATGGATTTTGCAGATTAGTGGACTTGCTCTGGCATTTCACCAGATGAGGAAAGCAATATAGCAAAAGCTTTAAGCCTTAACTTAGGCAAGCACAGCATCTTCACAACTTGCTTTAAAAAGACCTCAGTTGAGCATGAAATTATTCCTGGCTCTCTAAGAAGAAAGCCTCAATAATGACTTCGAATAATTCCCCTAATACCACTCTTTAAGGTGAGAAAAAAAAAAGGTTGGTGATTCTAAATTTTGTACAAAAAAAACAAGATGAATCATCTTATCAGACTATATCCCAAGTTCAGCAGATTGCATTCTTTAGTTCTCTTTCTCCTCTACCTTTACCTGAAAAGGGAGTTTATGATCTTACATTAAAGACTCCTATGGTGAATCAGTCCTCTTTATGTCTTCATTCTTCAACTATGACTAAGGACATTGAGAGCCTCAATCATACTGAATCTCTCAAGCTTGCCTCAAGCCTTCTTTCTAACGTAAATTTATTCAACTTTTCCTATTATTGTTACTTTTTACAAGTTGTTGTGTTTCAAATGATGCTTATGTTATATAGAACTAAGTCTCTTTGTCCACGTCTGAGGATAAGGCTAAAGTAGCCAAAATAAAAGTCCAAGAATTGAGTCTCTACCTTTCCGAGTCTATGGACTCCAACTCTAAGATTCAGCATTCATTGGATTATGCAAAGGCATGGCTTCAATGCTTTACCATTTGTAGTTAAAACAGAAGTCCTACATTGAAAATTTAGCACTGCTACAATAATATCAATAACAAGACTTTAATAAGCCAAATTACAGGGTGCTTTAATTAGTGCTTCATGTTTAGTTTGAAATTTTTATTTATTTCAATTTATTCATGACATTTATGACTTTATAATAAGATTAAGTATTGTTAAGTAAATTAGACTTACCTCTCAAGTTTAACGTAACTATGGTAGGTAGCTATTAGAATAGCTTAATGTTATGTTGAGGACTCAAATTTGAGTCGTATGGGCTCATTTTCTTTAAACAAAGATAGATATCTTTTTAAATATTAGTGGACGTAGATTTCAAATCTAATGCTCGGTAAATCTATAAACTTTACTATAACATATATGTATTCTCAATAGATTTTAGTGTTGGAAAATATGTATTAATTTTTAATAAAGATTTCCTAGGATGTTTTTTTTCTTTAGTTGGATTCTTATTTAAGGAATAATATTTTCCTCTTTGCTACTTGACTTAGTTCAAAAAAGAATACAACTAGTATAAGAAAATGAATACTTCTCCTACAAGAAATAATCATTATATATATGAAGGTTGGATTACTTTTTACAATAATACAACAATCAATTTTCTATAAGTAGATAATTTCTAATGTGAGACAAACAGTAAGTTTATTGAGAGATTAAGTGTTATTAGAAATTTGGATGTGAGGAATAATACTAGAGTGATTATTTTTCACATATTATATTTTTCTCTCATTGTTCTTAACAGCTATGATTTTTCTCTAATATAGGAGTTTTCCATATAAATTCTTTGTGTTATGTGATTGATTTTATTCTTCATATATTTTCTTTTTATTATTTGTTTAATATTTTTGCTTGCAAAATTTTAGGTGAGATTAAAATTCCTTAACATTTAGATTATAATATATCTATAGATTGTAACAATTTAAAAAATAAATAAACATATAAATGACGGTTGGTAGCATGATCCCTCAAATAAGCTTTGTAACAATTCTATAAAAAAAACGTTGTCATTGGACCAATGGCTCCTATAATAATAACAGTGAGCCAACTCGAAACCAATCGTAGAACCACATATATTTCTAGATAATTTACTTATTCTATGTTAATTTTATTTTTGGCACCTTTATTTTTTATATAATTTTGTTATAATCTCTAAAGTTTTGGCCCCATATTACTGTTTTTAATGTTAAGAAATTTATAATTTCTCCATTATGACTACCGTCAAATTAAAATTTTAATTCTACTCCAAACTCCACTAAGTTCCATATAAGAGAGGGCCTACTTTGTGGTACAATTACTAATTAGTAATCAGAACATGTTGGAATCAAAATAGATTGGAATTAGAATGAGAAATGAGAATTAGAATAAATTATTTACATTACCTGTAGGAATTGGAATCGAGATGAATTATATTACTATTAATGTATTTACTTTATTTTGGAATCGGAATAAATATTATAAGTTACTAAAATGATCTTTGTTGATTATTATCATTATTTACTATAATAATTGTCATTATGATGATGATGATGATGATGATGATGATGATGATGATGATGATTATTATTATTATTATTATTATTATTATTATTATTATTGTCATTAATGTAATTATTATTATTAGTGTTATTATTATTGATATTATTAGTATTATCAAATTTTATCAATTTTTAGTATTTTAACTACTATTACTATTATTATTGTAATTAATGTCATTAATAATAATAATTATTATTATTATAATTTATCATCATCATTAATAAATAACGAATGACTTATTTGCAAATATTATAAAATTTCTACATAGATCAAAAGATAAAAATAACAAAATTAATTGAAGGCAATCTTTAGGGATTATAAAAATTCAATTGTGTAAAATGAGGAGTTCAAGTAATCGAAACTTGATTCCCAACCCTCATAAGAAAAGTTCTCATTTTTTAATCTGAAAATATGTGAGCCCCACATATTTTATTCATATTCTTTGTTCTACTTTAACAAATAAATATTATTTATCATTCCCATTTCAGATTTCAATTCCTTAATCCTATAACATACAACCTTTAGAGTACTAGTACTTTAATCAAAAAATTTTTTGGCAAAGTCTTCAGAAACAACACCCAAACAAATATAAAAAGGCTAATAATACTATAGAAACAACTAATAGCTTGATCCCTCACATGAAAACATTACATTAACCCATGGCCTCTACCTTTAGCAAAGGGTTTTTTATTTAAATATGCCTCATTTACCCCTAAATACTAAATATATACCTGATTACATACACATGCTTCAAAAAAGTCAAAAATACCATTAAAAAACTATTTACTTACATTTTCTTCCTCTCTCGCGATTTTTTCCTCTCACTATTCATTTCTCACTAATTTCTCTTCTCACCATTTCTTCCTCTCTCACTATTTCATCTCTTACCTCCAATACAAAGGTGCATTGCCAAGTGGTGGATAAGATATGCTTGAAATGTAAATATTTTGCATGCTTAGGGGTTTGATATAATTTTATTCCAAGTATATTTGTTAATGATTTATAAGTTTTGATAGTGTTTTATTCATTTTTATGCTTACACACACACTATTGCATAAAATGTAGGGATTTAAGACTTTAATTTAAGCCATGAGTGATTGAAAAATCATTTCAAGAAGAAGTTGAGTATGAAGTCAAGTATTTAGTCCAGCAAAAAGTGAAATAAAGGTAGTTGAGTTAGTTGAATATCTAGTCAAATAGGAAGTCAAGTAAATCAAGTCAGTTATAATGTAGGTTGAGTATTAAGTTAGAAAATATATCAAGTCAAAGTAAGCATAGTAGTAAAGTATGAATCAGGTAATTAGTCGAGTAGCATAGAATAATTCAAGTAATTAGTTAATAGAAAAAGTTTATGACCAAGTTGAGTGGAAATCAAGTAAGTCTATGAATAATTCAAGTAGGAGTTGAATAAGTGTATTGAATAAGTTGAGTAAGCCTTTTAAACAAGTCGAGTAAGAGTTAAGTATTTTTTAAGCAAATTGAGTAAAAGTCAAATAAGTTTTTTGAACAAGTCGAGTATTAATTATTTTAAATTAATTGAAGAAGTCAATTAAGTCTATGAATAAGCCAAGTAGGAGTCGAGTAAGTCTATTAAATAAGTGTTAATGTGCAAGTGTACACAACAAGTAATACTATGATTAGTATTCAGATCGTCTCTATAGGGATTAATGTTATAAGACTTACGACAGCAATCCTAGCAGTGTAATTTCAGTTTAATTAATGATCTAATGAAATAAAAAAAATAAAAATAAATGCAATAAATATAATGCAATAAGGAACATTTAACATCTAACACAGATATATACTTCAATGATGGAAAGGTAGTTGAGTGTTTAAACTCACTTAATTGTATTGACTTTAATTTTCAATTATAGTATCATTACCACAACATCTACTACAGCACATGGTAGAATCTCTCATGCACCCTTAGTTGTTGCCTGTTGGATATTGTATATCTTTCTTCAACCTAACAGTGACTGATTGTTATGGTAACATAAGATATAGCATTATGTGTTATAGATTCCAATTACCCTATAAGGTGAATCCCTATGTCTAATTCTTCATTAATCTTAAATTAATCATGGCCCTATTCAAATCGAGATTAACTAAACTTGGGAAATTCAATCTAAAACCATGTATTATCTTGATCTATTTCACTAAGTCAAACCAATTTTAAGCTCCTTCTTAACTAGTGTCTATTAAATAAGTGGTCCGTCGAAATAGAGATTTGCAATAAGTAAAATCAAAACAAATGCTATAGCAAATTCTAAACAACACACATATATGAGTCAAATAACCATTAAGTTTGTTTAACACCCCAACTACATCAAAATTTAGTTTATGATAGGCGATAAAACAATAGCAACACACGTTTTTGCCATCAAATATATTCTCAGAGATAGATAAAAACAAACAAATAAAGGGTAAGAATCAAGATCCATTAAATTCACAATGCTCTGTTCTTAGATTGTTGCGACCTTTCCTTCTTTTTCTTTGCAATCATTTGCTGGAGTCGTGTGCGGCCCCCACTACCGCCTTCTTTTTTCACGTGTGCCTTTTTTATATTTTGGAATTAGGGCAACTAAAAACATATAGCCACATGTTTCTTTTTGGCAACCTCAAATTACATATCTTTTTGTGCCAACTGTCGTTCTTTTTATCCGCATATAATAGTGTCAGTGTGCTGCAACATGCTTTGTCAGTTAACACACAAGCAATCTTGTCTGTGTTTGCTCCTGAATCGTTGTAACAACAGCTATAATATCTTCTCTTGTCAAACGTATTTCAATTCATTTGTGGACAAGTTCTTTGTCATCTTTGTAGTTAAACAAATAAAATCACAAAACAATTTAAACTAATGCCTTAATAAAATCAAAAGCAATAAATTTAACAATGCTCGAAATTAAAAGGATAAGGGAAGAGAGATCAAACACGTGAGTTTTTATGTGGTTCGGTAAAATCGGTCTACGTCCACGCCTCCAAGCATACCAAGTTTGAGGATTTCACTATCCAAACCTCGAAGACTTCAAATTCTTACAATTGACTTCCAAGGTGTCAATAAACCTTTACAAATGGTGTTTCACTCACTCACACCCTTCCCCAAGTGTTTCCCACACTTATACTCACACAAATTTGATAATGAATTTGAAGATTACAACAAACACTGTCTATTAGAGTAGATATACAAATGGTAGCTCAATGATAACTCAATGTGTAAAGATTTACAAAATGGAAGCTCAAGAGATGTTGTATGAATTGATTTCAGCTTAGAAATTTGTTAGATTTGATTTAAATTTGAGTTTATATAGATTGGATAGGTAAACTAGCCGTTATTGACATTCAGAGAATAGCCACTTAGCCTCTTGATTTGGCGGCTAGCCGCTTAGACTTTTGTGACAAGTTACCATTATAAATTTGGCTCCGAAATTTAAAAAATTTGTCTCAAGCGGTTAGCTGCTAATTTTCTAAATGTTAAATCATGCATAGATTAAATAATACTGGTTTTACAAAATTTGTAGCAATGAAGGCACTTACGCTAATAGCTCAAGATTTTATTTAATAAATCATTATTTTTCATAAATCAAAGGTTTTATAATCATAAGCTAAGTATTTTTTGAAATTGGTTATTTTTCATGATATGGATTAAAATGAAAAAGTTTTGCAATCTTTGATTTCAACAATATTGTTTTAAATTCTAGATTTAGACCTATTTACAAAGGTATAAAACATTTTGGGCCATAATATAAGTTTTAAATGTATTGGACTATATTCTAATTTATAAAAATTTTAGGGCAAAAAAATAAATATAAAAAATAATAACATATGTTTGTTATCATCAAAATTACAATTTATATAACCCTTTAGGCTAACAGAGATTAGAAATCAGAATGGAAATTTTACAAAGGCTTTTGTGAACCATGAAGCTCGGTTTAAGTTGATTACCAAGGAATAAAGAAATGATAATTGATTAAAACACACTCTCTTAGGGTAAGAGTCAAACCACATCTGTTAGGATAATTTTCCTTCTACTTACAACCTAAGCACTAAACTCTATATCGACATATTACTAACAACCCTTCCACAAACTAGGGACACTACTAACAATATCGTAATAGTGCTCCTAAAATGGAGTAGCATTAACAACAAACAAAACAAAATAATATTGTCCAGCAAGCTAGCTTGACTTATTCTTCTAGCAAAATGTAAGACTGATTACGTGCCCATTGACCAAGCCCTTAATAAGGGGAAATTTACAAGATTAACCAAATTTTTTTTCCCAATTTCAACATTAACCCTCGTAAAAAATTGCTATCATCATTAGCCACTTACAGCTCTACTTTCCTAAATTACCCTTGTTATTTAACATAAATTTCAAACTCACGAAATAGTCGAAACTGAGCTAACATAATCTGACGAACTAAGAACGGCAATTGGGAAACGGCAACGACGGAAATTAAAAAAACGACCACGGCAATCGGCATCCGCAGTCGGCATCCGCAGTAGGTGACAGGGACAAAAGACTCAGGTAAGAAATTTTTTTTTATCTGATGTAATAATTACAGGAATTTGTCGCACCAATTTTGGTGCGACATGCGCCTGTCGCACCAAAGTTGGTGCAACATGGGCCTGTCGCACCAATTTCGCAACAATTTTTTTATTTATATAAACTAATGATGTTTAATAGTTTTTAATTTAATTTATTTTTATAATTTCAGGTTTAATGGATTCAGTAGTTCTTCAATTATGTTACGATGGGTCGTGGGAGACTTTGTCCGATGGTAGTATGG
Organism: Luvunga scandens; assembly: GCA_030449905.1. Taxonomy (NCBI): domain Eukaryota; kingdom Viridiplantae; phylum Streptophyta; class Magnoliopsida; order Sapindales; family Rutaceae; genus Luvunga; species Luvunga scandens. The sequence goes on from JASUUG010000209.1 coordinate 579,692, forward strand.
AGTATGTTAATGCTAAGAATACAACATTTTTGGTTTGGAAAAATTGTCAGTTTGATCAATTTTTGAGTAGAGTGTATGAAGTGTTGGAGATAAATCCTCATGAATATAGTATTACGATGAAGACAACTTTGAAGTCTAGTAACACAATATATCGCGCATGTTCACTACCCATGGACATATGTAATGATGAAATGGTGAAGGTTGTGTTACATATGGCCTCTGATGTAGCGAACTATGGATGCTTCCCTATATTTGTTACTAAATCTCTGCGAGTTTGGAGCGAAGATCTTGAGCCACCGGTCGAAACTGAAACTTCCTTCCAAGCAAATATGTATGTCCCTGATATTGAAGAAGAGGTGTTGCCAAGTACAATGTCGTTGCCACAACGTTACTCTCCACTCAATGAGAATAATGACAATATTGATGATAACGGTGTTACATTAGCGGATATTGAACAAGTTGTGTTACCACTAACGGTGCCGTCAGAGCAACGATACTCTCCATTTCACAATAATAAATTCCGCGATAATTATGAGCCTATTAATCACATTAGGAACACAGAAGCGGATAATTTTTATGCAGAACCGTCTACTAGTACTAGGGCTACTTATTTCAATAGTGCAGTTGATGACAGGGGTGCTAGTGATTATAATATTCCTATTAATGATGATGACGAGCGTGACGATGATATTCCTATCAATAATAGAGACAATCCATCTATTCATGCAATGGCTCATTCGAGAAGGAGAATTGACCCTCTCACAAGTCTTGCTCTAATTTTGTCTTCAGATATGGTAGCTCCAAATTTTGTTAGCAATTGTGACTCAGATGATATTGGTGTGGGTAAGCTATTCATTGAAAAGAATGAGTTAATATTCGAACTGCGCAAGGTTTCCTTAAGGGACAAGTTTGATTTTAAAATTACACAGTCCACAACGACACGGTTCGAGGCCCATTATTTTTCGGAATCATGTAAATGGCGGCTTCGTGCAACGAGATGTTCGAACGAGCACAATGTTCCTTGGGTGGTAAGGAGAATTGATAATGTACACACTTGTCATAATGAGGTCTTGTCTGATGGCCATCGTCAAGTAAGGAGCCGAGTTATTGGTCACATTATCGCCAACAAATATATCCAAGAGAAAAGGATATACACTCCAAATGGTATCAGAGCAGATATGCAGCAGGAATACGGTGTTCACTTAACATACCAACAAGCATATCGGGCTAGAGAAGTTGGCCTTGAAATTGTTCGAGGAAATCCTGCAGAATCCTATAGCTTGCTTCCAAAGTATTCTCACGTTTTGACCGAAGCAAATGAGGGTACAGTTACCCACCTTGAACAGGATGAACATAGTCATTTCTTATACTACTTTGTTGCTCTTGGCTCTTCCATAAATGGTTTTAACCAATTTATCAGGCCAGTAATTGCTGTTGATGGCACTCATTTGAAGGGGCTATATCGGGAAAGTATGTTTGTGGCAACATGTTTGGACGGAAACAATCAATTGTTTCCGTTAGCCATTGGAGTCCTGGATTCGGAAAACAATGAAGCTTGGGAATGGTTTATGACGAAGTTACATGGAGTGATTGGTGATAGACCAGACTTAGTATTTATCTCAGACCGATGCACCGCTATAAAGAGAGCTGTTTTTAAAGTTTTTCGCGCTGCAGCCCATAGAGTTTGTTTCTACCATGTTAAAGGTAACGTGAAGTCAAAATTTAGGATGTCTAAAGCTGTGTGGGATGATTTTGAGCCTATCTTCACAAATGCAGCAAAAGCTTATGGCCACGAAGATTTTAAGCAGCAACTAGAGGGTTTGTGGATACTGCACTCAGGTGCCGCTAATTACTTAGAGAATAACGTTGGTACATGTAATTGGGCAAGGTCTCAGTTCGAAGGTAGGAGATACAGTATTCTTACCACCAACATTGCGGAGAGTGTGAATTCTTTTATGAGGGAACCACGAAAATTTCCGATTACTCATCTCGTCGACCACTTTAGAAAAACACTGCAACAATGGTTTTATGATAGAAAAATTGTGGCTGAATCAATGAGTACTCATCTAACAACATGGGCAGATGAAATTGTCACCGATAGAAGAACTTTGGCTGAAAAAATGATCGTTCGTCCAGTATCGCGACATCGATTCCAAGTGTTAGGTTGTGGTGTTAAGGAAGGGATAGTTGACATAGAAAAGAAGACATGCTCATGCAGAGTATTCCAACTTGATCAGATTGTTTGTGCTCATGCAATTGCTGCGTGTCTGAGTATCCGAGTGGATTACATAAGCCTTTGTTCTGATTTCTATACGAAGGAATCATTGGTTATGACTTACGCACAACCAGTTGAGCCGGTTGGTGATGTGGCGGATTGGAAAGTTCCAGTTGAAGTTGGGGAGACGAACGTTTTTCCACTAGTTGAAGCACCACCACCTGGACATCGTAAGGAGCTAAGAATACCATCTGTGGGTGAGAATGTCAATCGGAGGACTGTGCGATGTGGTCGGTGTAATGAACTGGGACATAATCGTAAGCGATGTAAAAATCCCATCGCGTCGAGCCGCAGCTAGTTGTATGGGAGCATTTAACTTAATATGCGCAAAACGATTTATTCTAGCTTTTGTTGTGTGTTGGCCATTTTTATGTAACAAAATTGTATTTAAATTACAAATATGTTATAAAGTACGGAGTATAAATGTTGTGTTGATTTTCATTTAATCCAACAGTCTGTTATGACTTGTCGAAATAGGCGTTGTGCCTAGCATTTAAATAAACGGTTAACCGTTATCTATTATCGGCTCGCCGTTTAATTCCAGAAACCTTCAAAACACACTTAGGTCTCCGTTTTTGCTAAACGGGTCAAGATTTGAAAGTCTTCTCATTTTTGTAAATTATCGGTTCGTCGTTAGTAACAAACTGTGAGCATTTTATCGTAACCGGTGCATTAAGATTCTTTAAACATGTTTATGGCACTAAGAAATTCCTTTTAATAACTCAAACATTTAATCATGAAAATATAAGCTTTGTTATCATCAAACTCAATATTATAAGATTAACACCAATATCCAAACATCAACAACATGTCATAAACCTACAAACGCTTACAATCCAATATCGTCATTAAATATGTCAACTGCAATCTTCTTTCTAAAGAATTGTCCATAACTAGCATCAAAATCAAAACTACGTCCAAACATTAAATACATTATAAACATCAATAAAAAAACACCGCAATCGCCACTACTAGGATCTTGTTGTGGCACGCCCTTCGCTACTATTACCTTCCGGGTCTCAGCACTCCACAACTCAGGTCGAACGTTATAAAAGCCAACACATTCCAACCAGTGAGGGAAGATAACTTCAAATGGCATGAATTGATACTTGTATGTTTTATTGTCGCGCAATGTCAGCAATGAGTCATAAATCCAGACTTTTTTTGTTCGAAAATGCACTCGTGCTAGCACTCAGTGATTATTGCCTAGGTTAAGGGGAATGAATACCTACATGTACAAATTTCATAAACTTATCATCAATACTAGTTTTTAGATAGCACAAAGGCACAAAAAATATACATATTAGTGAACTCGTGCATAAAGTCATACCATATCAACCGCTGGCAACGGCTTTGACTGAATGTGCTGACGACCACGAATATAGCTATTGAAGCTATCGTCATATGCTAAGGACTCGACCGCACAATCACCATTGTTCCACAACTGATTCAGGAACACCTAATGCATAGATTACATAACAAGTTATAAATAATTCAAAACATTAGCATAAAAAAAATTAATTATTAATAAGCCAACTTAAACACGTTATTCAGAAATATGTGTCCGTATGTGTAACCCGCTGAGGTAAAGCGTTTGGATATTGCTGTTGTTTTGTGCTAATCAAGCGAAGATACTCATGAATATGCTATGGAAGAACGTGATAATGTCAAATGATTAGCGAGAAAAAATATTCTTATCGAACTCAACATTACTGGCACAAACAGAAATAAATTACCTCATCACCTAGCCATCCAAGCGAAGCATGTCCCAATAGAATTTGAAAGAAGGAATGCGACTGCAGGATAATCCGATCAAGTAAAATTTTGCCAGCAAACCATTGGTCTAACTCAAAAAATATACTTGGATCATGCAACCCTTTCAGTGGATTAATTTCCACTGACGGTGTTCTGTCGACGTCATTACCCATTATTTCTAGTGGAGGCAGCGGCATGACATTCTTTCCTCGCTTAATTAGAGGAATCCAGTACGGACTGTTGAAAACATACGACTTTCTGTATGGTCGGCCATATTGACTAATGCCTGGAGGTGCCTCGGTGAAGGCCTGCACGCTCTCCCCGCTTGCATCCCCAAAAAAACTATACAATAAAACAGGAGTGCAGACATTCTGAGTGCGAACATCAGTACATACTCCATAGTCATCTTGGACCTAAATATTTAACAATATGAAATTAAGTCATTACACATATATGAAAATAAAAAACAAAAAAAATACAACAGTAATCAACATAGTTGCTAACCGTATATGAGTGTCCACTAGGAGATCGACTGTATGAAGGTTTACTAAAAGAACCGATAAATTGCATCACCGAATTGCTAAATTCATCGTGTTTTTTCATCATTGATTCTCTAAAATCTTCTTGTTTTTGCCGCTCTTCGTCAAAAGCTGATTTTATCTCGAAAATGTTACGATCAATCTTATCCAGCCGGCGTCTCACGTAATCATTATTGTGTTTTGTCCGCGACTACAATAACAAGATTTACACTTAATCAGAGACTGTTATATTCATGTAAACTCAAGAAAATATAAGGAATGATAACCTCTAAATCTTGTGTGGCTGCGGACTCGGCCTCATGATCGTGCTCGGGACCATCTTCATTAAAGGTACCATGTTCCTGCTCGGCACTCTGGTCTTGCTCAGCACCCTGATCCTGCTCGTCACCCTGGTCTTGCTCAGCACCCTCATCCTGCTCGTCACCCTGGTCTTGCTCAGCACCCTCATCCTGCTCGTCACGATGTGCCTGATAATCACATGCATCTGCAGGTCTCTCCTCCTTAATATTTTGCTCCTCCAGTGTTAAGCTCGGTTTGGTGTGAGACTCCTTTGTATGGCTTATAACGGGCAGCGCGTTGATGGCAGGTTGATGCTGCAGAAAGAAACAAATAAATGGTTTAAGTAATACGTCAAACCTTTTATGAGTTTGAAGAAACCAATAAATAATCATTGTTTGATGCACTATATAGCTTACTCACATTACGGACCCATCTTGGAATATGTGGAACATACTCATGCACAGTCTGCCAATATCTTTTTCCTTTCTCGTTCTTGTTTGGCTCAATGGTTTGCAATACGTTCCCCTGCCATAAAGGGCGGCCGGATGTTTTAAGTTTGTTAAATAATAGTTCAAGTCGTTATCAACATCAATCAAAATAAAATACTTACAAGACGAGAATTGTCATTAAAAAATGAATAAACTTCTTTAAAGTTTATTCTAGAAGAAGCGATTGGTTTCCATTGCACGATTCTCGGAATCTTTGTTTTTGTTTTCACGACCCATGCTGACGGAAGGCCTCCAATTGCTTCGAAAATCCAAGCCTGCAATAACAAAAGTGATAAACTCATAAAGCTTATCGTTAAATATTCAATATAACAAAAGTTATTAATAAAAACAAATTGACAAAACGAAAATTGACAACTCACTTGAACCCCAGATATAAAGCCATAAATGTTATACTTCTCAATTTTGTGGCTTGGATTTTTTTTGCGCTCATCCTTAAATTTTTCGTCCTTGGCATATAATGCATTATCAAGACTGTCGTATATCGTTTCCCATGACAAACGACCCCAGGGACGCTTTCGGAAGTAATCTAGGTCATCTACCTCATTAAGCCATGAGAAATTAATTTGACAGTGATCTTTTTGGCCATTCAAAACTCTATCTGCAAAATAAAATAGCGCGATCTTTAATGCATCAATATCGTCCATTGCCTCGAAGTCCAACTCTGCAAATCTTCTGTCGAATTCCTTCAGATTAAGTTTTCAAAACAATCTGTCAAAGTACGTACTAAGTAGTCGATGGACAGTTTTTGAATTTTTTTGTGCGACATCTTTACCGTAGCAAAGTCCGGTTACTAAGCACCACTCTCCAACTGATAATCATATCAAATGTTCACCTATTTGAAACCATAATTGATTTTCCTCCTCGCGTTCCTCATCAATCACTTGCCTCAGCAAAAGGTTGTGCAAAATTACCCCACTGAATGGAAAGCTCCGGCACTCCAGGAAATGCCCAAATATATCATTCTTAAATAATTGTAACTGCCGTTTTGTCAACTTGTTATGTAGAAGTTTTACTACTTTCACTAATTTAAACATACTAGATATCCGACCAGGAAAATGATCGACATACGCTAACTTCATTGAACCCAAATTATTACTCGCCATGTATCTGTCATATTTATAATACAATTATATTAAATTTATAACAATTTAAAAAAAATATTCTATAAGTTAAAAAAAAGATTCTAGAAGTTGGTGCGGGGTGCGCCGTCGCCGCACCAATCTTCCGTCGCAGTCCGCGACCAAGATCCGTGCAAGATGGTGCGACGGGTGCGCCTGTCGCACCAACAAGCATTCTGGAAGTTGGTGAGACAGGCGCCCGTCGCACCAACTTCGATGGGACAGGCGCGCCCCTGTCGCACCAGCTTTGGTGCACGGGTGCGTGCCCGTCGCACCAGATCTGGTGCTTCCCGCACCAAGTCGCACCGGATCTGGTGCGACTGCCACTCCGCGCACATATTTTTCCTTCCAATTTCAATTTTTTTTCGATTCACCCACTTCACCATTTCTTCTCCGTAACCCCACAAACACCATATCACAATATATCTTCTTCCCTCACCAAATACAAAATCCTAACAACATAATTTAAGTTTTCAAACTAACCTTTAATTTGTTGGTTGCCGTGGATGGAGTAGAGAGCCGCCGGCGAAGATAACCGTTGTTGATTGAGAGAATTGGAAGAGTTTGGGAGGTGAGAGACGCGTGAGCTAAAGGGTAAAAATGTCAATAATTTTTTTTTTTGCTAATATTGATAGCAATTTTTTACGAGAGTTAATGTTGAAATTGGGAAAAAAATTTTGGTTAATCTTGTAAATATCCCCTTAATAAGAGACTAAGTCAAATCCTCACCAATGATATTTACGCCTTGCATGTAGCATCCCACTCACACTTCAACCCACGTACTTGGAATTTCTTCTACTGACAAGTGATGACCTACGTGGTAACTTATCATTACTTCCTCTTTTCAGTGGGCACTTTTCCTCAAGGTCCATCAGTGAAAATTGATTTTTTAACATCTAAGTGCTCTCCCATGTTACCTCTTCAACTGGTCGATGCTTCCACTTAACCAAACTTTCCTCAATAAAATTTTTTCCATTCTTAACCCAACGCGACTCTAATATGGCCTCAGGTTCTAACACAATCGCCCCATTATTTAAAATTAGAGGTAATTCACAGCTGGTGCTAACTATAGTGCCGATCATTTTCTTGAGAAATGAAACATGAAAAACAAGATGCACTCAAGCACCCTCAGGTAGCTTTAGGCGATAAGCTACTGCCCCTACCCTCTTCTCAATCTCGTATGGTCCATAAAATCAACTTGCCAACTTCTAATGAGCTCTTCTAAAGATTGTTTGCTTTTGAAAATAAGCATACCTGTACCGCCGTACATTAACAGGTTCCGTTCCTTCCTTGAGGGTGGTCTACTTCCCTGGTGGGAGATACTTGTTTTGGTTTACAGATATATCTTCGAATGCTGCTAAAATTTATTGTAGGTCTGGTTGTTGGTTTTGATATTGCTCTCTTTCCAATATTTGCACGCAAATGGCAAACATTGAATTCCCTTGCCCAAAGTCCTTTGACATGGCTCACACAATAGACCAGCCCGTTAGGGCATGGAGAGAAATTGTTGGCTCATTTTGTGTTTCTGTAATATCTATCCCTTGAATTATTTCTAAAACTTCTTCACTGGAAGCTTCCTGGTCATGTGAAGTTCCATCCAGCAACAGTAATTGAGGCTGTATGCACTTGTGTCCTGCAGTGAATCTTTCATTACAATTAAAGCAGAGCCCTTGTGCTTCTCTTTTGCATTTCGTCCCATGACAGCCGCTTGATGGGTGGAGTACTATGTGTGTTGGTTAAGGACGTTTGGTGTTTGTTACTGGATGTGTGAACCACCGTTGACGGTGCAGCTGTTCATCTCTCATTTGGGCAAGACTTATGGCATCTTTCAAGCTTGTTGGTTTAAACATCCTAATGCCTTCCGAAATTTCATGTTTTAAGCCCTCCATAAAAGTTCCCACCATAGCTTTCTTAGTCCACCTTTGCACTCGATTCCCAAGCCTTTTAAACTCCTTTTGATATTTTCTTAATGATCCCTTTTAGGTTACGCGTGAGAGGGCTTCATCAAAGTCTTCACAGTCAGTAGGTCCCAATCGAGCCTATAATTTACTGTGAATACTTCCCAAGTCATGGTTTGAGCCTTATTATGGCATGTCTTGCTCAGCCACTACCACCCTTCATGAGCTTCTCCTTCCAAGTGAAAGGAAGCAAGATGGACTTTATCTTCATCAGCTATTCCTTGGAACTCGAAGAATTATGCCGCTCGATTGAGCCATTCAGTGGGGTCACCCCTGCATAACGTGGAAACTCTAGCTTGACAGTTCGAGGAGCGAAGGTATGCCTTCCATCTTCCAATTCATCTTGATGTGTGCTGAAATTGCTTCTTTTTCAGGCTAGTGCAAACTTGAAGATCCTTTAGCTGAAAAGATTGCTTCTAACAAAGTCTTGATGGTTTCCTCCGTTCGCTGCAATCGATCCTCTATCCCTTTCTCTATTCGCTCCAATCCTGTTTGTACGCCATCCAAGTCTCCTTCTAATAATTCAATTCGCTCTCAATTAGTTGCCATCAACCTTGCTCTAATACCACTGATAACCCAGGACTAATGAAATGCTATTTGATTAAAACATTCTCTTAGGGTGAGAGTCAAGCCACATCTGTTTGGATCATTTTCCTTCTGCTTACAACCTAAGCACTAAACTCTATATAGACATATTACTAACAGCCCTTCCACAAACTAAGGACACTACTAACAATATCATAATAGTGCTCCTAAAATAGAGTAGCATCGACAACAAACAAAACAAAATAATGTTGTCCACCAACCTAGCTTGACTTATTCTTCCAGCAAAATGCAAGGCTGAATAGGTGCCCATTGACCAAGCCCTTAATGAGAGACTAAGTCAAATCCTCACCAATGATATTTGAGCCTTGCATGTAGTATCCCGCTCACACTTCAACCCAAGTACTTGGGATTTCTTCTACTGACACGTGAGGACCTACGTGGTGACTTATTACAAGTTGGAAAGGGTAGAGAAATGGAAGGCAACTCTTACAGAGGCAACAAATTTGTCTGGGTGGGATTTGCACGAAGCTCCAAAGGGGTAAAGTTTAAATTAGTTTCTTTTTCAAAGTCATTGATTTTTGGTAAATTGTTTAATGTTTGACGCATGGGTATGTTATGTTGACTAAAGTTTGCCAAATGATGGATTTGGAAAAGAAAAAAGTGGGGGATATATTTCAATGGGATTGAATATTGATGAATAAATAATTTACTGAAAAAAAAGACTCGTGTCAATGTTTTTCAATTTCAAAAGTTGCAGTTTCTTTTAGAACTATTATAAAAATAAAAATAAAATATTTTTGAAGATGGACCAAAGAGATTTTAACTTGATTAGCACTACTATGTTCTTAAAGAAAAACTAATTCAGATGGGATTTTCATAGTTCATTAACAAACCATTCTTTTATAGATATGTGGTGTCATTAATAGTATTTAAATTGTATCCTATCAATTTCATAGTTACTTAACAAACTATTCTTTCGAATTAACTATGCTGGTAGCAGTGGAAGATTAGGTAGTAGACCAAAAATATAATAAAAAGAAAAAATGATGAACTGCTAGATAATCTTTAAAGTTGAAGAATTAGTTCCAAGTTTACTGCAATGAGTAATTCAGTCTTATCAAGTTTTCATCATGCTGTATATGGTGGCTGCAGTGCTAACAGGTTTATTTGTGTCTTGATTCATGTGATCACGCTTCACAACAAGCAGACAAGAACCAAAGTTCATCCAGAAAATTGTTGAAGAAATAGCCATAAAATTGTCTCACAGATACATCGCTGTTGCCTCGTACCCAGTTGGAATAGATTCTCATGTCGAACACGTGCATTCCTTGTTAAGACTTGACGATTTAGATGTTTGTAAAATGGGAATTTGTGGGATGGGTGGCATTGGGAAGACTACCATTTGAAAAGCAGTTTATGACCAGATCTCCCATTGTTTTGAAGGCAGTTGCTTCCTTGAAGATGTTTAAGAAATAGCAAAGGACCCAAGTGGACTGGCTCAGCATCAAAATGAATGCTTTCTGAACTGTTGTTGAGAAAAATGTTAGACATAGAAAGGTTTGACAGAGGGCTCAATATGATAAGCAGCAGACTTCATCACAGAAGGGTTTTTGTTGTTCTTGATAACTTAAATCACATAGATCATAAAACCATTAGCCAGAGAGAATACTGGAAGTCGGATCACTATAACAACTAGAAATGAACATTTGCTGAAAGTTTTTGAAGTAGATGTGACACGACCTGCCTCAAACTCCTAGGGCGAATCGGTGTAATTCTATATAATCATTCTGACGTAATTTGATTAATCAGGATTCTACCGAAAAATTCGGCAAAGTCTTTCCTATATTTATCATATAACCAAATTTGTAAAATTATAAATCAAGTACTCCCAAAAGAATTTCAAATATAATTACCTCCAAACAACTAATCTCCTCAACAAAATACTAAATTATTCAATATCCAATATCAATAAATACCTATGTTATCCATAATCTCTAAAATGTAACAAATTATACAATCTCAAAATATCTCAATAAATCAATCGATAACTTCTAACATCATAACGTGATCATAATTCCGAAAATAACTATTTCTGCTGGGTCGACTGTTGTACCTTTGAATCTCCTGTTGGGAGAGGGGGGAATATAATAAAATGGGATGAGTATAAAACTCAGTGAGCTCAGTGAGTGAATAGTAGTTTTTTAACATAATTTTACTCTAAAATAATTAATCAGATCAAAACACCATCTCATCAAAATATCACAAAACTTAAATAACTTATTAAATTCAATTCATGTACTCAAATAACGATATCGCAAATATACTGCATAAATCAATGGAAATTCATAATACTTATAACATCAATACTAAAATATCAAAAACTATCCCCAAGTACCTAGGGAAAATAATCTCATCATATCCGGACCTCGACGGATGGCCAAGACGTACTATCTGGGTACAATCACACCCCGATGCTACACAGATAGATAGGGAAGTATCATCTCATATCTCATCATATCCGGACCTCGACAAACGGGCAATGACGTACTATCTGGGTACAATCACGCCCCGGAGTTACATGAATAGATCAAAGAAATATCATCACATATCTCATCATATCTGTGCATGCATAATCTCGTCCCCAAAAGACAAAGTCGCCCAAGTACACGGCCCAAAGTCTCTATGTGTACTCAGACGGGCCCCAAAAGCATGTATCTCATCTGTATCATCAATATCTCAATATTAATGTCTCTGTATTCATCATACCACATACATATGTCATCTCATCTATATCACTGTATCTAGAGGGAAAAGGTACTGTCTAATGATTTTAAAAACAATCATTATGCTCATATTCATATACTTTTATACACATATACATAAACATATAATCTTATCCAAAATCTCATTTCCTTTTTCATTTAACATCTCTTAAATATACTTTTCTTTTCTTTAAAATATTATCATGCATATTCAAAATCGATAACCAAAATCATTATTCAAACACATTTCTCATGATAAATACCAAAACACAGATAAAATCCATTTATATAAAATCATTAAATTGAAGCCTTTAAAATCAATCTGGCAAACATGCTTTACCATATTTTAAAATCATAATAAACTACAATGAAAATAGGTTTTGTATATTCCACTCACAGTGACGGTGTCTGAACTCAAAATCGACAACGTTCGCTAGGTTGATTCTCGTTCACGAATCCTCCTAATTTAAGGAAATAACATAATTACTAACTATAATTACGAATTATAACTAATATGCTCAAAGCAACATTTATCATCAATAAAATATTCTCGAATTCATAAAATTACCAAAATGCCCTCGACATCAAAATTCTTCAAATTATCCTCAGAATTACATATTATCAAACTATCCTCAATTATGATTACAAAGATATCCACAAGTTTTAAATTTATAAAATTATCCCTAAAAAATATATAATTACCAAAATGCCCCTAACAATATAAATTATTGAATTACCCCCAAAATCTCCAATTACCTAACTTCCCTGATATGAAATTACCAAAATATCCATAAATTTTAAAATTATATAATTACCCCTAAAGTTTGTAAAATTACTAAATTACCCCTAACGGTCAACGGTGATCGAAACTCAGTCAACGGTGACAGGAAGCTCAGGTCTGCTAGATCTGCCCTCGGTAAGTCCAATGGTGTCGGCGATGACCTCCCACACGCGGCGACGACGGCGGATCAAGCTCTCTAAAATCATGAGCTTTCCCGCGATCAATCAGAGGCAATCCGGCCGTTTCAGGTGACGGGGTTGGTCGGGAAATGATGAGAGGAAGCTGAGGAACAAGATCCAAGTGGTGGATCGGCCTAATCCGGCTAGATCGGCGGCCGGAAGAAACAGGTTTGGCCGTGACTTTTCGAGCTAGATCGTCAGCGTTCTGGTTGGATTCCAGTCACGAGGACGGCAGGAATACAACCGACGGCTCACAAGCTTTAAATCAGTACCAAGATCAGCCGGTATGGTGGCTGGAATCACGATTTCTGACTAGGTCAGGCGTGCGGATCCAGGTCTGCAGCAACTTCTTCTCTCTCTCTCTCTCTCTCTCTCTCTCTCTCTCTCTCTCTCTCTACTCTTTCCTTAAATAGATTTTTTTTTTTATTCGGGTCCATATGTTACAAGATGGGTATACACGATTCCTAGATTATATCTTGGTAAACCATTTTGGCTCTTCAGCTGGCATGCCTTCTAAAAAGACCAGCCTCCTCAACAATTCATAAAGCTCCCCAAAGAACTAGTTGGTTATGCTAAAGGGCTTCCACTTGCTCTTGAAGTTTTGGTTGTTTTCTTTTTAACGAGATAAGCATACGTGTATGGGAAAGTGCAGTGGAGAAACTTAAAAGGATACCTAATAAGGATATTTTGAGCAAACTCAGTAAGTTTTTATGTACTAAATGATGATGAAGAGAAGAATGTATTCTTGGATATTGCACATCTTTTCATCGGAATGGATAAAGAGTATGTTCTTAAAATACTTCAAGGTTGTGGCTTTTCTTCGACATCGTCTTTTGTGTTGTTACTCAAAGATGTCTCATAGTAATTGATAAAGACAATAGATTGAAAATGCGCGGTCTCATTAGAGACATGGGAAGAGAAATTGTTCCACAAGAATCCCTGAAAGATCCTGGGAAACCTAGCAGACATTGGTTCCATGAAGATGTGCATCATGACTTGACCAACCACTATGTAAGTGCATTTTTTATTTTATTTTTTGTTCTTGCAGCAATTAGCGGTATGAAAATCATAACAGTGGAGGTTCACGACGGCCTCCATGTGATTCTTAGGATTGCATTTAAAATTTAATAAGGTGTTTATTTCATAATTTTTTATAAAAATAGTATTTAGTAAATTTTGTAAAAATAGTTTATTTTATAATTTTCTCTATTTTGTCAATAGTTTTTAAAAACAAGTAGGGGTTGCTTTTCGTAAGCAGCTTATTTAATAAGGTACCATACTTTTTAAAAGTTCTTATTATAACCATAGATTTTAATAAAAAGACAATTATATCTTACTTATTAAAAAACCTAAATATATAAATAATACATTTATTTTTATCATATTTTATATAACAGATCATAAAGTTTTTTAGATTTTTTTTAATTGAGTTTTTTTTAATGTAATTTTACATATTTAAGAGAAAAAAAAAAGATACATCTAAAAAATTTATTAAACATTCTCTAAAAATAAAAAGCAATTAAAACTTATATCTATTTTGGTCATTATATAATAAAACAATACTTTCATAATAAAATTTATTAAATGCATGTACTCTACTTTTCAAACTCACAGCAACCACAACAACATAGTTTACTAAACATCAGACTATTTTTTTAATCAACAACTTATTTTATCTACACAGCAAAAGTAAGTAGGGGATTGCTTTTCATAAGCAACTTATTTAATAAGTTACCATACTTTTTTAAAATTTCTATTATAACCCTAAATTTTAACAAAAATGCAATTATTCTTACTTATTCATAAATCCTATTATATAAATCATACCTTTATTTTTATCATATTTTATATAACATATCATAAAATTCTTTATATTTTTTTAATTGATTTTTTTAATATAATTTTACATATTAAAGAAAAAAAAGATATATCTAAATAATTTATTAAACATACTCTAAAAATAAAAAAATAATTAAAATTTATCTATTTTGGTCATTATATAATAAAATAATACTTTTATAATAAAATTTATCAAGCGTATGTACTCTACTTTTTAAATTCACAGCAATCGTAACATCACAATTTACTAAATACCAAAATACTTTTTTAATTAGTAGCTTATTTTATCTGCACATTATAAATAACTTATTTTCTCAGCTTCCGCAATCTTAAATTGGCATTAATGTAGGTTTACCATATGTTAGTAGAGATGTTATAACTTTCCGTTTCTCATGCTTGTAGCTTGTAATCATGCTTGCCAATATATAATTAGTTTTTTGGTGTTCTCGCTTGTCACGTCTCTAATCTGATATTATCCACACTCAGAACTCTCAATCATTTCAATATCTCTTTGTAACGTTAATGGAGAATTTGTGTCTACTTGGTTGCGGCGATCTGATCATTGGAAAAAATAAAATAAAATCATCAGTCCTTCCTATCGAACTCTTTTTGTGTGCGTGTGTTGGGGCGGGGGTGCATTCTAAGCGATGTTCCTTTTTTCCCCTTTAGCAAGAATCACAAATGGCCATTGCAGGAGTTCTTGCTCGAATATTACTGTTGATCAATCAGTTATTTGCATCTTAATTTTATGTTTTCTCGTTTTATTCGGGAACAAGTGCAGTTGAAGGGCTCATATTAAACCTTCATAGTTCAGAATCTGTAAATTTGACTACAGAGGCATGTAGGAATGCATAATCTAAGATTACTAAATCTCAAATATGTGCACCTCAATGGACACTATAGGCATCTTGAATTGAGGTGGTTGCGTTGGCATGGCTTTCGGTTGAAGTTTTTACTAGCTAATTTTCATGTGGAGAACCTAGTTGCTTTGGACATGCACTACAGTGGCCTAGCACAAATGTAGAAGGAAAATAGGGTATGAACTTTCTTTCAATCAATTCATGGATAATTTTGTACCTTTTTTGCATTATATGAAAGCTTGTACATTCCAACAGGTACTCAACAAGTTGATAATCCTTAATGCCAGTCATTCCCTAATCTGGAGAAATTAGTGCTTAAAGACTGCCCAAGCGTGATTGAGATCCACTTACCCATTGGACGACTAGTCAGGGTTGTTTCCTTGAATCTGAAAGATTGCACATCCCTGACAAGTCATCCAAGATATTTTTGCATGCCAGAGTCTCTTCAAATTCTTGTACTGACAGTTCAAAACTTGCTGGGTTGCCAGAGGACTTGCGAAAACTGGAGCATTTGAGGGTGCTCCGTGCAGATCAAACTGCTATCAAAAGACAACCATTTTCAATAAAGTTTCTAAAGAATCTCAAGCTGTTATCTTTAAGAGGCTGTAATGGAGCATCGCTTAGAACAGCGTCACATTCATTCTTCTGGAACTTGGATATCAAGAAGAAGCCCCGATTCTATTGGTCTCCTTCCAAACTCTCTGTTGGGTTTACACTCCTTGAAAAGACTTTATCTTTCTAACTGTAATCTGTCAGACAATGCCATTCCTGCTGATTTTGGGAGCTTAAGCTCATTGTTACATCTTGATTTATGCTTCAATAATTTCAGTCGCTTAGCAGATACCATAGTTCATTTTTCTAGTTTCCAAAGCCTTTGGTTGAATGGCTGTACAATGCTTCAATCAATTCCATTACTTCCAAGAAACGCAGTTTACTTGCTTGTTTCAAATTGCACTTCTTTGGAAAGTATACAAAAACCAGTAATGACACTTGATAATTGCCAAAGACTTGCTGAGATTCAGGGCTTGGACAAGCTGGAATCCGCAACTAGGACTTTTGTGAATGAGTGTTACAATCTGTCAGACAAGTGTAGGAAGATGCTCCTTCAGGTAAACAGTTTTAGAGACATAATCCTTGTGCTTCTCTCTCCCATAACTCATATATTCTTATGTACCATGCAGGAACTCCCAAGTCGTTGCATTCATGGGATTACGGTCCCCGGTAACCAAGTGCCCGATTGGTGTAACTTTCAAATTGAGGGATCTATAATCAGTTGTCAGGTGCCTCGAGCATCAAATTGTCCGATCACGGGTTTGACATTATGTGTTGCTTATTCAGCCGAGGAAAACCTGATTGATACTTTTGAGTTTTGGTGACACTGTGATAAAAATACCCCAAAGAACCTCGAATGGCCCGTATCACCAGACACGGGCATCCCAGTTACTCATGCAACCCCTTAAAATCAGCTCGAAGCTGGAGACGAAGTGGAAGTATCTGTGATCTTTGACTGTTCTGTATCTCGGGTAAAGTGTAGGATACAACTGGTTTATGAACAAAATGTCAGTGTTCT
This sequence comes from Luvunga scandens, assembly GCA_030449905.1. NCBI lineage: Eukaryota > Viridiplantae > Streptophyta > Magnoliopsida > Sapindales > Rutaceae > Luvunga > Luvunga scandens. The sequence goes on from JASUUG010000209.1 coordinate 596,662, forward strand.
TCATTCAGAGGAGCTATCATTGACACCATACGGCTTCATGCAAGAATGCAGATGTTTCTTTCGCTGGCTTATGTTGACGGAGGTGAACATGCATCGGCAGGCGAAGGAGGACCAATCCTGTCTAAACGAAGCGGATCTGCCGGTCAGCAAGGTTCCAGCAGCACCTGGTCTGGAGACCATGATCCTATCCCTGAAAGATTTGAGGATTGAGCATAATCAACGGAAACAAATTTTTTTATTCTTACTCATTCTTGCTATAGGAACGTCGTTTTCCCTCTGTACTGCATTTAATCTTATGAAACTGATGATAAGATTTGTGGTCTACATCTTCTGTAATATGCATTCAACTAAAACAAAATCTGATAATTCACTTAAGTCTTGGCTTGGGTTCTATAGGCGAAAGAAATTAATATGTTTAGCAAGCAACATGAGAGTTGACGAGACCAATGTATTCTAATAAATGCAAGAAAGACTAGGACATCTCTGGGGAGGAACTCGAAACACCAGAACCATACAGAATGATAGAGAGTGCAGAAATGGAGGGAACAAAAACCAAAAACAAAAAAAAACACAAAACAAAGGTGGCTTCAACTATTTTTTTCTCCAATATCAACAACCTGCATCCTTTATCACAAACAGGATGCAAATATACAAATCCTTCAACATATCGTAAATACACTTTTCCACTTGGAAACAAAATTCTCTCATGACCAAGAAATAACACAATACAAACTCAAGACACGTCGACAACATATTTTGAAGCTAATAAGATACAACAGCATAGTTATTCCCTTGAAAGGGGATAACATGATTTTTCATTTGTCCGACAATTATGAATAAATCACATACAATGGAAGAGAAAGAAGAAAAGAAACTTATTTTGTGGAGATGATGGAAGTGGAAATCAGCTCCAAAAGGAACGGTTTCTAGATGCAACTTCTTCACTTCCCTTCAAACTGCTTCTGTGGTAATCCAGAGTCCATTTCTCAAATGTACAGTCAACGAAGTTGTAGTAGCCACCATGAAGAGACAGAGCACCTGCCCTAACTTTTTCTTCTATCCATGGATAAGTGAGTAGGTTTAACAACGAACAATTTACAGATTCCTGTAAACGAATGGGAAACTAATCAATCGAAATGTACAATTTGTAATGAAAAATTTATTGACCTCTAATAAATTTTTTCACCTCCGGTCAACTGTATTTATTTTTCGCTACTGACATACAAATAAAATTCTGTTCCCATATTCTATTATGAATGATAAACCTTGTTGGCATAGAAATTCAAAACATCCACTACTTACTTACAGAACCGTAGAGGAGGAAAAAAACAAAAAAAAGACATTGGTGAATGGGAATAGTGCTGGCTTAGAGAAAAGAAAAACTTAACTCTCTCCGGTAAAATAATTTTCTCCATCAATGGTGAATTTAAATCAAGCAACAAGCAAAATGTCCCCAGGAGAAAACAAGTTGGTTAGCCCTATTGTAGTGGAAGTAGAAGGCTCAACTGCTCCTCATCCAACCTTGAAGGGTGAATTTTTTATTTTTGTTCATTCACGGTGAATAAGCTTTTTGAAAATATTTCTCTCGGCAACCAGAAGCTCTCTCTTTGATTAAGACAAAAGGGTTAGTCATTGCTCTTGAATTCCAATATCACACAAAATAAAATTTTCACAGAGCAAAACTTTGTTCTTTCTTTTTTACCTTATTTGATAAGAAACTGAAAAATCCCCTGATTAACCCATAAAGGTTAGTTCATAACCAAGCCCCAGAAAGGAAGGGTTGCTGAGATTAAACATGCAGACCAATTAAGAGATTTAACTCTCACGGACATTACCAGGCTACCTTTTCATCATTCATTTATATTCCAAAGCATCAGATTATACTGGACTAAATATTTCATTTCGAGCGGCACTTCCTAAAGTTAGGAAAAAGTCAATCACCTTCTCACAGTGTGAACACTGATGGTCAAAGCTAAGGCTGGAAGCAGCAGCTTTTGTGTTTAACCTTGCATTCTTCCCCACAAGAACCCAACTTCTAATAAAACTACAGAAAAGAAGAATTTAGCCGAGTAAGAAGCACAATCAAACTGAATTTTGCAAAAATAAAACATTTTGAAGAGAAGGATAAACTTTTGCATAAGTTCCTCTCTTCTAGTGACCTTGGATCATCTTCATCCTGCATGCTCATAAGGGCACGAATGCCTCCACAGCAGCTGTGGCCAATGACTAAAATGTTTTCAACCTGCAACAGGAGTCATCTATCATCACTACATTTCAGAAGACTTCATTCATGACTGGAAAGTTATCCATAAGTTCCCATATTGAAGAAAGTGAAAGTAGAGAAATCCCCTGTTTAACACTCCAAAATTAAAGGATCCAACTCATCAAAATAATAATTTCCCTGGAATCCAAGAAAGATAGAAACATTTACAATAAACTTTCAGAACAAAATACTTACTTTAACAGAATTAACAGCAAATTCAAGTGCAGCATTTGTTTCTGAGGGCCCACTCTGATCAATTAAAAAGACCAAGTAAAAAGAATGTAAAGATAAAGAGGAGAAAATTGTTTGGCTTTTCATCATCTACTAATATAGCATTCAATCCACAGCATCAATCTTTTTCATAAAGTGGACATGTTTATAAGAAAAATCAGCTATGCTGTGTAATATACCTCACACGGGGGCACCATATTTGCAACATTGCGGACAATAAATGCCTCTCCCGGTTGAAATCCCAGGATGTTTGAGGGACAAACTCTAGAGTCTGCGCAAGCAATCACCATAAACTGTCCAAGAAACTTTTAGTTAACAAAATTTGATCGGATAATCTATAGAGAAAATATAAAGGCAACCATCTAAAATGTTTAAAAAATATAAATGAAACAGCCCAGAAAAGGCAACAATTAAATTACAAAGTATACAAATACCTTTGGTGCTTGACCATCCGCAAGATTTCGGTAATGCTCTAAATTTTCCCTGTTAAAAAACATTGACCATGTTTAGATGGCAGACTAATTGATTTTAATAGATCATTCAGCTAAGGCAGCAGTTCTTCATTGCTTACATGAATTTCTGCTTTTTGAAGCTCAAAAAGCGATGTTTCATTTTATCAAAAAAATCACATTCATTTTCCACTTCTGCTTCGTTCTCCAGCTTGTCAACTTGAAATTCTTGAGTCATTCCCTCAGAATGTCTCCAACCCTTTAATTTGAAACCTGGACTTTTCCTGAAAGTGAAACAATAATCCTTAGAAAAATTATGTTGAATGATGTTGTAGCAGGGAGTATTAACAGAAATGGAGATACTCTTATCTCTTAGTATCAAGCCCTTGTTGCATGGTAGTCATTGTCTTAATATGCAGAACTTGTCCTATAAATAAATCACTGAAACATTACCAAGAGAAATTCACGAAAGTAATCTTAGATTGCTAGAAAACTCAATAAAGTACCATCATTTATAAGAAGAGAACCCAATGCATTTGTGACCAAGGAACAAAGTATTATTCAAATAAAAGATCGGCAACTCTTCCTTTATACACATTAAATTGCTATTCAATTACGCAACTAAACAAAGTAAGTATCTGATTTCAGCTTCAACATCAATAAGATCATAAAGGCAGAGAAACTGCAAAATGTCAAAGCTTTTGTTAGATTAAAAGAGGTTAACGTTCAAGATAAAATACAGTTACCACAAACATTCTTTGAGCAATGAACATTTTTTATTTAATTTAACAAGCTAGCAACAAAAGCAAACAACATAAGGAGAATCAAATGAATACACAAGAATTGCCAGCTCAAAAGCTCATTTCAGTACAAATATTTCTCCCCATGAAAGCAGAAATCAACCAGAAAGAAAACATCTTAATTAGCACTCACTTGAAAGAAGTGGATAAGCTCAACTGGGTCTGCCCCATTTCTCTAAATTTGAGCTCGGAGCTAAAGATCTGCAGCTATTAACAATAAATCAGTAAACTCAGAACAAAAAAATACATATAAAGAACCAAAAAAAAAAAAAAAGCTTACTGTGGAACTCCTCGGAGGAGTGAGAGCTGAAGATGAAAAAGGCAACAGGTCTTTAGAAACAGAAGCTGGAGCAAGAATTGCCATTAAAAAATTTCAGAGATGTCAAAAGAAAAAAAGGTGGTACTTAAAGATATTGATGAAATGGTGGGATGTTGTGGCAGTCATCAAATTGAAATATAAAGAAGAAAGAGAGAGAGAGGAGGGTTTTAAAAATGGGTGGGTGTGTGTTGGTTGGATGGATCAAACAACACTTGGATTGTGGCGTTTGTCTCCAAGAAAGACGGAGAAAACAAAGTGGAAATGAAAACAAGTGCTTTTGCAGAAGCCAACTCAGCAACTTAACACAGGGTGCTTTCGAAATGTGTTTCTTGTTTTCTTTCTTTCTAGAACCTACTTCTCTCCCTCGCTATTTGCGAAGGCGGTAATGTCGGTTACTTATTTAGCGGAAACTGATTTTTGGATCGTCATCAAAATATTAATGGATTTAAAGAATTTTTTTAATTAATATTAAAATCAGAAATTTATCAGTATACAATAGTATTATTTCCTCATTTATTAATAGAAGAATCTGGACTCCCAAATAGAGCTTTATCCACTCCATTCATATAGATAATCATGTCCCAATAAAAACAGAACTCTAAGCCCATAGCTAATTTAAAGAATGTTCAAAGAAAAATAAGAATAATAACCAATATTTCACATGAATACGTAAAGTAAAAAATACTCTTAATGGATATCTGAAGGTGAAAAATGCCCTTAATGCTGGTGAACAATGCCCTTAGTTTTCATTTGGAAGCAATAATGAGGTAGTAAAGAATTTTGATAATTTGTTTCATAATATGAACAATGCCCCTAATTTTCAAGGAAGATTTGATGTCTTAATTATTTTGCCACGTGTTGCATTTAGTTCTCAACACATGGCACTACAATATGAGACATGAAATCTTAAGACCTATACTTGAGAGCTATTAATCAATTGCTTCATATTCTTTAACGAAACACTTAGTTATTTAGAAATTTTTTGTAATATATTTCTCTCGTGAGAATTCAACAAGTTATTATTTTTTTAAAAAAATATTTATAAGAACATGTGGGGCAATATCATATCACAGTAAAATAGGAGACCCATTGTTAGTAAGAAGTATTTCCCAAGTCTTGTAAAATTGATATTTTTTTTCTATTTTAATCAACAGAAGTAGCTACAGTAGTTATAGAGTCGCAGCAATATGAATAATCATGTGCGGAGAAAGTACAAAAAATTATGACATAGGCTAAGCATTGTCCGTTGAAGAGAGTCAAGGGACTCACCGTGGGCTAAAATTCTCATTGAGGCCCTCAGTCCATTTTCATCTATTACTCAGCCATTCTTTCATATGGGCTTGGGTTTTTAAAATAAAAAAGCTTTGAGTGGATTTTCAAGCACCCCGAGTTGGACCATTTATACCCTTTCATTAGTCTCAAAAAATCTTTATTTTTTTATAATTAAATTAAAGGATAAATATAAATAAAATTAATCCCACTTCTATCCCGTTTATTTATAAAAATAACCTTCTATAATCACAAAAGAAAAAATTTTAGATTTTTCTACATAAGCTTCTTTCATTTGTTTAATTTGGTAGAATAAACGTGAAATTCCTTATTTTTCTAAATTTAAAATGTTGAATCAAGAAAGAAGTCAGGTTAACTGAGAATGGGAACGTAAAAATTACTTCTTCAATAGCTGCTTGAATTTCCATTTTGTCCAAAGATGAAGGTTATGAAAGTTTCCTTCTTTTTTTCTTTTTCTTTTTTTTTTTCCCTCAAACAATTGTAAGAACAAGAACATTTGATACTCAAAAGAAAGCAATGGAGAGAGAAATTGTGTATGGAATGAAAGATACTCCTGGGACTGAAATTGGTGCTTAAAAGAAAGTAATGGAGGGTGTTTTTGGCTTTTCATTTGAAAGGGTATACTTTTTCGTGAATTTCTCTTCTATTTTATGAAATTACACGAAAGGACATAAAATTATATACGGTAGAGTTTTAACTAAATTTTACTATCATTTTGAATAGATTAATTAAATTGTAAACATATTTTTCAAAACAATAATATTATTGTTATGTAATTAATTTATTCGTTGTTCCAAATAATTTGATTTTATGAACAAAATTAATTATTAAAGGGGTGCGAAAAGCATTTACTCTAGAAAAGTTCTAGCCCCCAACATTTTAGTAGAGAATAAACAGGGAGAAAATTTTGAAAGAAAGGGGTTATCAGGATCAATAAAAAATCTTTTAGATGCCAAAAGAATTTTGCACCGTTTTAATATTTTGATATGACAATTAAAAAAAATAAAGTTTTCATCCCAATCCAGTTCTAAACTTATCGTTATCTATTGTAGAGCTAATGAATTAGCAGTAACTAATTTTTCCGGTTATAAAGGAAAAAAAATATGTTTGGATATTTCATGTAATCCATTTTGGTCGAAAACGATCTCATTAAAACAAACGGTTATCCAATGAGAAATTGTGATTAAGTGAATGTCTATCTCCAGTGCTAAGCAGCAGCTTTCCGAAGCTAATGAGAGATCGAAATTGAAAATCTAACTCAAATAAACCATAAAACTAGAATCCAAATCATAATTAAATAAGAAATACAAATTAAACAAAATAATTTTCTGTTCAGTGCGTACTAGATAATAACGGAGTTTCTGTTTAATAAAATTTCGGATAAGAAAAGCAATCCGAAAACAATTAAAATTCTATCTATATATAAAAGGCACTGTGACTTGTTCTTATGTTAAGTCTGCTAGCTCATTAATTTAGTCCAATTTTGCTTCGCTTTCTTTCTTCTCCGTATTCATCTTCATCATATTTTTTTGTTCTTAAAATTAAGGAAAAATAAAGTAAAGCAAAAGGCTGAAACTATGCCTGCTGCCGGAGGTTTTGATAAGGGTAATGGCAAAGGCTACCCCGGAAAACTTACCCCATTCGTCACAGTAACATGTATTGTTGGTGCCATGGGCGGTCTCATCTTTGGTTACGACCTTGGGATTTCAGGTAATTATATTTACTACTAATTAATAAATTCTCTAAGGTGCAGATGTCTGTACGTTATTATATTTTTTTATCTTTTTTAGGTGTATTGTCGATACTTTATTCGTTCGTAACTCATATATCTTTCTAATAATAAAGATGTATGTATTTTGTTTGATTGATTTATTTTTTTGGGCTAATTATGATTTTAATGATTAATTGACAGGCGGTGTCACTTCGATGCCTTCGTTTTTGAAGAGGTTTTTCCCGTCGGTGTACAGGAAGCAACAGGCAAACTCATCAACGAATCAGTACTGTCAATACAACAGCGAGACGTTGACATTGTTCACGTCTTCGCTGTACTTGGCTGCTTTACTATCATCGCTGGCAGCATCATCCGTGACGAGAAAATTCGGAAGAAAAAAGTCAATGTTATTCGGTGGCATCCTGTTTTTCGCTGGTGCCTTAATCAATGGCTTCGCCCAAGCCGTTTGGATGCTCATCGTTGGCCGACTTTTGCTTGGTTTCGGCATCGGTTTCGCAAACCAATCCGTGCCTTTGTACCTCGCCGAGATGGCCCCCTACAAGTACAGAGGAGCCTTGAACATTGGGTTTCAATTGTCAATCACAATTGGAATCCTCATCGCCAATGGCTTGAACTACTTCTTCGCTAAGATAAAGGGTGGCTGGGGATGGCGTTTGAGCTTAGGCGGTGCCATGGTCCCTGCCCTTATCATCACCATCGGCTCGCTCGTCCTCCCTGACACACCAAATTCAATGATTGAACGCGGCCAGCGCGATGAAGCCAGAGAGAAACTTAGGAGGATTCGCGGCGTTAATGATGTTGATGAGGAGTTCAATGATCTTGTTGCAGCCAGCGAAGCATCTAAGCAAGTTGAACATCCTTGGAGGAACTTGTTGAAAAGGAGGTACCGGCCTCACCTTACCATGGCCATTTTAATTCCATTCTTCCAGCAGTTCACCGGCATTAATGTGATCGTGTTTTACGCTCCTGTTTTGTTCAACACAATTGGTTTCGGAAATGACGCGTCACTCATGTCCGCCGTGATCACCGGCCTTGTCAATGCATTCGCAACATTGGTTTCTATTTATGGTGTCGACAAGTGGGGAAGGAGATCTCTTTTCCTCGAAGGTGGCACTCAAATGTTAATCTGCCAGGTACTAGAAGTTTGTTACCAACTCTAACTCTTACTTAATTCATAATTCATGTCACTTGCTAATTAACACTTGTTGTATTGTCTAAGGCTATTGTTGCTGCTTGCATTGGTGCTAAATTCGGAGTTGATGGGAATCCCGGAGAATTGCCCAAGTGGTATGCCGTTGTTGTTGTGCTTTTCATCTGCGTATATGTTGCTGGATTTGCCTGGTCTTGGGGTCCCCTCGGATGGCTGGTGCCTAGTGAAATTTTCCCACTCGAAATCCGATCGGCAGCACAGAGCGTGAATGTTTCTGTCAACATGGCATTCACATTCGTAGTGGCACAAATTTTCCTGAGCATGCTGTGCCATCTCAAGTTTGGCTTGTTCATTTTCTTCGCATTCTTCGTAGTGGTGATGTCCATTTTTATCTTCTTCTTCTTGCCTGAGACGAATGGGATTCCAATTGAAGAAATGGGTCAAGTTTGGAAGAGTCATTGGTTCTGGTCCAGTTATGTCGGCGAAGACGATTTCGTCACCAATGCTGGCGTGGAGTTGCAGAAAGGAAGCAACTCTATCAACAATGTTTAATGTTTGATTTGAAACTCTGGGCTTTTCTTTTTTCTTTTTTTTTAATGTTTTTAATTTTTCAATTTTATAGCAGTAAATATTTGACAATACTTTCTTTTTGATAGCAGAAGTGTTTGTTTGAATTCCAAATATAATAATTTCTAGTTTATTTTCTGGTTTAATCAGTTTTCCTTGCTAATTTCTGTTTTAATTTTTTCCCTCAATTTATTCATCAGAAATTATTACCATTGAACTTTAATTTTTTCCCAACTAGCTAGGAAACTACTGCTTAGCAAATTGTTTAGAATGCTACATTGTGATGTCCGAGGATTTAAGGGTTTTGACCTTCTTTTGGTGGTCACCCGAATCTGAGTTGGATTCTAGAGAAAAATAGAGGGGCTATAAAGCGTTCAAGCTTTCCCACCCCCTACATTTTTTCACCACAAAAAAAAAAAAAAAAAAAACATAAAATATAGCCTGGGTGGGGCAACGTGGCTAGCCAATTTTGGAGGGGATCCATGATATTAAAAATTAAAGTTGAGTTACTTGTCAAACACCCCACCCGAAGTACCAAACTCAAGATCACGCCAAGAATGTGCAATTTGAGTTATTCATCCACCCGCCGTTAGCGTGTTAACAAACAAAAGAGCATGGTTTTGAAGAATAATGGCTCCCAATAACTTAGTTATATCCTGCTCACAATCTTTTAAATCAAACAAATGTTCTGACTATTATTTAAAGGCAACTGATCAGTTAGTTAACAATGCCATAAGCATTTCTTCTCCCATGATATTATACTATTACTATCCACTTATTTCAATTTCTAAATATTAATTAGACATTGTTCTTTATATTAAAAAAAATAAAAACATTATTTGATTTAAAATATATCTCCAAAAACCCACCAAAAAGTGACCTTCAAATATATACATTTTTAAGTCAACATAGTCTTTGACTGATCGCTTCAGAGTTTTGATTAACACTGTATAACGGTATAAATACTCCCACGGTAAGAGGCTTTGGTCTTATATGGGCCTTGGGCCTCATGAGACTTCTAAGATCACTATTCTCCAGTAGCCTTTGCATCACATGGAATTTTTGTTTTGTTTGTTTGATCATATTTTTTTTTAACATGCTAGGGTCCTTCAAATAAGTTTAGCTATGAGCTCAATATGAACTTGGTCTTAAGTGCTTCCGTGATAGAAACTTGGATCCACCAAAAAATACACATAACTTACCGAACTTTGAATCGGGCCTAGCTTCTATTTTTAAATAGTAATTAGGTGAGGCAATTTGGGTCAAAATTCGTTTATTTATGTGATTCAATTTGATGCGAATTAAAAGGATTTGGGTTTAAAAAAATTAATTAGTTTCATAAATGAGTGAATTTGATTTGATTCGTTAAAGAAACAAGTTGAATTTGGGTTTAAGGATATTTATTCGTTTATTTGTTTATAATTCATTTAATAAATAGATGATAAACAAATAGAATACCATCCATTCATTTAAAATTTATTTAATTAGATTGCTTATTTATCTTTATCTTTGTATTAAATCTAAAGGCTAATTTAGTAACTATTAATGATAATTAGACAAAATATATAAGGAAAAAAAATTACAATAGAGCCGACCCTAATTTTTTTTACCTCATTATTTCTACTCTTTCTTTCTCTTCTCTCATCCCTCTCTTCTCTTGGTCTCCATCCTCCATAGCAATTTCTTCTTGTTTGTTGTTTAGAGAAGCTCGCACCATCTTACCTAATGGTAAGCACTTATTCTTTTTTCCCCCCCTTTTTGGTGGAGCTACAGGTTTATTTTTAATTTTGCGCTGGTAACTTCCCAACTATGTCAAGTTTTTGCTGGGCAAATGAGTTTGCTAAAATGGCACTGGCCACAAAAAAAATTATGAAAATGAACAAGATGAGAAAAAAAAGTTAGCTCCTTTTGGATTATAAGCCTTTTTTTTTTATATGGGCATTGGGGTAGTGGGGTTTATAAAAAAGACGTGATCAAGCAAAAGTAAAAATGGTGGAGAGTTTGAGTCTAGAATGTTTTGAGAATTTTTTTTTGTCCTCGGCAAGGATTTGTAATTTGGTACTTGAATGATTGTATATTTTAATTTTAAAATATAGTTTGGATTATTTTTATGTTGTAGGATATTAAATTTGTGGTTTTTTAATTTGATTTTTGTTTATTAATTATATTTTGTAAACGAATTCATATTCAATTTGATTTGATATAGATTCATTTATTATGGGACAAATGAATAATAAACGAATACATATTCAATTTATTTATTAATTTTACCGAACAAATTAAATGAATCAAATCGAATTTTCATTTAATAAATTAATCGAATGCAAATCTTGAGATTTTAATTCATTTAATCAGAAGAATTTTGAACCAATTCGTTTAAGATTTGATTTGAATTCAGTTCATTTATTTATTTTGGCACCCCTAACAGCAATATAATATTTTTTAAAAAATAAATAAATAATTTTATAGATGGTAATAGCTTTTAGCGTCCGTCTCTCTTATGACTCAGAGTTGAGTAGTCAATTAACCAATGAAAGCTCGCGCGGTACTATTTATATTTATGGTAACTTATTTCTTCGAAATGTTTCTTGCTTTATCTCAACTCCCCTGAACTCAGTTTAAAATTTTCAGAATTTTTCGTAAGAGAGTTACCAAACCATCATAAAATTACCATAAAACCACTTGTATATTCTGGGAAACAACGATTTTAGAGGTAAATAAACTGCATGCCGACCACTCTGTGAAGGATGTAGGTTGCCCCAAAAGAAGGATAATTAAGGATCCTTGCAAACCGAGTAATCTTTCACTCCTTTTTTGCCCACAATTCAGCGCAAGTATCCACTCGACAATCCAAGGCAGCATGGCTTCAATGGATCCTTGAATTTCAAATTTCCTGCGATTGTAACAGAGTATAACAAAAATTCCAAGAATCAGCATGTATACGGCATTCAGTTATTAGTTTTATAGGGTCTCGCGCTCGGAGATACCAAAAGATATGTATAGTCAGGCCCAGACGGCCGTAACTTATAAAGTGCAGATTAATTGGGTTAATCACCTTTAGGGTACTTTTTCTTCAATGCAAGACCGGAATGATTTATTGTGATTCAAGATTAAGAAAGCAGAATTTTCATTAGTCTCTTTGTTCAATTTTTTCACTGCTTGCTTCAGTATCCGGTTGTGAAATTCAACCGGTGTGTTCCAAGATTTAGTGCAACTATGATAGGAATTAAGGGCTGTTCATGCAGGCAAGCAAATCACTGGCTCCAATCCTCTCACTGCTATTTTCTCACTCCCAAGCCCCTTATTCTTTTCAGATTCATGCCCAGCTGCTTAATAACCTTTTCACTGAAGGCTGGCAAATCCTGCGGTGATCAAGATCAGGCCCACAATATATGACTATTAGTATTAGCATAATCAAAATCTTAAAAATAAATTGCTCAATAGCAATTTCCGACCTTGAGGCAGCCATTTGTGAACAAACGAGTGACATAGTCATTGCCTGCGAGTGATACCAGTGCAATAGAAGATTCAAGGTCTACTTTTGTAAATAATTTTCCTTCAAGCAGCTGTTCAAAAAAATCAATTTGGGTAGTCATGTTTGGCTTGCTAATCAATGTGTTGAATACACCTTAATAAATTGCTAATCAATGTGTTCAAAAAAACTACTTAATCCTCAGTTTTTATAGAACTCATTATTTCTTGACGGTCAAAATTTTAACAAGAGAAGCACATGATTGTTTTGTGGTTATGAGGAGTTTGTTTTATTGTTTTTATAAAAGGTTTGACATCGAATAAGTAACAGAGTATTATTATATAATGAAAATTAAACACAACTAGTAAAATTGAAAATCAAAACTATGAATCTCCCACAATAGGGAAATAGCATTAAGACCCTCAAGGGTTATGTAGATGTACGCGCAGGCCCTTCTGATTACAGTGGTCATACATTCTGCTTTTTGAATTCGAGAAGAGTCACACACAGATTCTAAGTTTTGTCGCAAAAAAGAGTCTTGAGTTATCATTTCTTAAATTAATGAGGTCCATGCATGTGTGCATTGAAACAAACTTTTGCCAAGCAAAGTCTCAGATATCTTTCTTCTTTGCCTTCAATTACATGTGAAAATGACTTGTAAACATTATCACGACCATCCCTCATTAGCTGTCCGCGGATTCTACCATCAACAAACGTATGCACGGATTCTTGTACGAATTTCTCCCACTACATTACTAATTCCCTTGACGTAAATCAACTTGTTGTTAATAGATCGATAAGAGTATTGTTCTTTAAAAAAAAAAATATTCTTATTGTAGGGTTCATTAATATCCGAACTCATTACTTCACTAGTGTCTTACTGTCTTTTCCTCCCCAAAATGAAATAAAGAGAGGAGACTAAAACGAGAAAGAAAGAGAAGGCAAACCAAGGTAATCATTCAGGACACGTCCATTTGAGAAGCGACCAGCTGGTTTTCCTGGAAAACTGATCCCATATGGTTGTTGCCACGAAGCAAAAGTCGTACGGCAAGTTTCCAGTTTCTGCGTACGAGTCACCGAATAACAAAAACCTTTACAGACCCACTACTGTGATTGTGTGGTCATCCAATATTATTCTCGCCAATAAACTCTGCAAGAAAATGCATATACTACATATACATTAAACTATTAAATATAAAAGTGAAAATGTAATTTACACTAATCTCATCTACCCAACAATAAAATAAAAAATAAAACAACTAGAAAAAAAGAAAAGATGAGGAAAGAAAAGATCAACTGACCTGAAGAGGCTGTGCTAAAGAAAAGTAAGTAGGCGAAGTTTGTGTGCTTCTCCACTGAAGAGGAATCGAATTAAGTTGATTCATAGCTGGATAATTCTTGCATATAGCTCGTACATGGAAAATACGAGGAACCATAAATGATACACATGGTGTCTTTGATTGACCTCACTAATTAAAAACTGCCAAAATGGCAAAAATGTTCTTTTTTTTTATTACTTTTAACCAAACAGTAATACTACATTTGCAAGCTCATAATTATCCAAATAGTTTAATTTAAAAAAATTAGTGTTGGCATAAATGATAGAACTCACATTTTACAGGGTTGCCACGATGATAAGGGGGAGTGGATGAACATCGTGCATCCATTTATGACTCTTTATTCATATACCTCGGCTTTCTTATCTCCATTGTAATTATTTGAAAGAACGAAATGGGGATCTCAAAAAGTACTCCATTCCTGAATAACCAATACTTTTTTCAAAAAAAAAAAAAATTACATTAACATTACCAAAATAATTCACCGTACATTATAATTGTGGTTCTTCCATTGTCCATAAAATGTCCGTGTTATTTATCCTGCAATATATAATGTTTAACAAATTTCACTCAAGTCTTTATAATATATTTTATGTATATTATCATTTTAAATATTAATATATCTTCCTATTTACATGCATACTGTTACAATTAAATATATTATCTTTCTCATTTTGTCATGGGCCCATGGCTAATTACATGTACATTGAGATTAATTATTAACTAGTCAATTTAATCTAAAAATTTAGATTACACTAATTGGTCCATCATAGAGGATTCCACTTTGTTTACTTCCTAAATACCTCTTAACACAGCACATCAAGCTTATTATTTTGTATTGAGATAGTATAACTTAAAAAAAAAAAAAAACTATAACTATAAAATAAAATTTAATAATATATAATTAATATATTTTTTAAATAATAATTTTAATAATTAATAAAAATATAATAAATTTTTCATCATAAGAATATGGAGTCAAATTAATTTAACACCCAAATTACAACTTGTGTTTACTATATTTTATTGTTGTAATTTTTATTCTACAACATACGTCCCTATGCTTACTATATTGGGCTGCACTTGGGCTATTTGGTTGGGCCATAGCATTTTCTTTTTCCAACCGGCGTTGATTTTCACTTCCCTAGTGCATGTGCGCTTAATCGTTAATGCAGTCAGATCTTACTGTGTTTCGATTGAATTGGCGAAATTCGCCTGCAAAGATGTGGGAAATCATTTACAGAGAAGTGAAACCACTACAGTACACTAAGATGCCCTGCTGGATCATCAACTTCAACTGCTGATTAGCCTTTACAAAATTCAACTGACAATTTACCATACGAAATTTAAGCATGGAAACACAACATAAGCTACAAGGAAACATCTAAATCCCAAACATATTCCAGCCATATTATTAAGGCTTAAAGACCGAGTATTTGGGTGATGCATAATGTCCTAGCAAATGCACATGTAGAGGGAGAAACTCAAATAAGAGAGACTGCAACGAAGAATAAGTTAATATGCTCCAAATGCTTGAAACCATTATGCGGCTTTGGTCTGATTCATTATAGAACCATTTTATACTTCAGCTTCTATGTTTCTACGATGTTAACAACATAGATCTACCAAATGCCTATAGCATATAATGGACATTATACTAGTAGAGGAAATAGAGTTACCGGAAATTTTCATTTCTGTTCCATCGCAGTTTTCCGTGATTTTGATTACCATGCTACACCAACAATAACCAAATCTTGAGAAGGAAATTTAATGAAAGGAACAAAACTTGAAACCAACAATTAATCTGGAGATCAATATAATAAAATCTAATTAGTAGAATAAATTTTAGAATGAATTACCAACTAATGCAGGTATTACATGACACCAATGATATCAACATAGTAAGAGGTTGGAGTCAAGGCTCAAGACATTTGTTTCTTCCACCCTAATTGCTTCACAAGAAGGTGCAAGAAGCCATAGTCAGCAGCCTAAAGTCAGACTAAACAGTTAAGAGATACCAACAGCCAACCCCTTACCACAATTTTTTTGGAAATTAAAAAATGAAGGAAGAAGAAAAGAAATTAGATGTGACTAATTTCCCATCTTTCCAACCTACTTTGTACCCATAAGGATAATTTCTCCTTCCATTAGAGCTTCCTGATCTTTTAGCATTCAATGGCAAACAGATATCTCTGTCCAATCAACTACACTCCACTCAGAAATTGCATTACACAAAAACATACACATAGTTACTATGCACACGGATAAAGAGGACACTTTGTTACCAATCCTGACTTTTCAGGAGACGCCCAAGTCAAATACCATGTCATACCAAAATAAGCAAGGAAACTTCATTTAGGAAGTCACCAATCTAGTAAAATAATAGTGCATGAATATACAACCAATCAGAAAGATCTTCTTTCAACAAAAATAAATGGTCAATTATATTTACCCCTAGATGTTATGACCATCTTCAGCTTGCCACCCCAACCTGTTGAAAACATCATCCCACCTGCGTTTAGCATTGAGAAGACAAAAACTATTTGGAAGAATTCATCAACGCAACCACCATTTACCCTAATCTTTTGAATGGTAAATGGGGGTTCGGCTGATGTTTTCAATAGGTTGACGGTGGGTTGACGATAGTCCAAACAACAGGGGGTGAATAGAAATTATCCCAAAAATAAATAACATAAAAAATTAAAAAATAACAAAGAAAGAAATGCACAGCAAGAAAGCCAAATAGAAGAACAATATATTTTTAACTTTCTACTAAATCTGTGCGAGAGTTAGAATTATTTGTTCAAAAATAAAAACAGTTTATGCAAAGTGAACGCATTTCTCATATGTATTTCCCATCATCTGACTTGAAATAGAAAGTAACTTTAGCAAACAATACTAGTCTAATCTCTGAAAACCATTTCCTTTCCCCTCCGTCCATTTGTGCAAAAATTATCTCTCGGGAACAATAAAATTTATTCATAAAGAGGAACTAAGAAGGGATACATACATATATACACACACACACACACACACACACATACAGGTATATACATAATAAATAAATGAGAAGAAACAAAGAATGTCATAGTGCATGCAAGGAGGATGACAAAAGAGTGATCGAACTATCCACGAATCAAGGACATATTATCCACCAAAAACCTAACAGAGTAACAACAGAAGGATATATCATAAGCAATCAGAACTTGAAATGATTCAAACCCCGTATATAATGAAAGACACTCCTCAAAAAGAAACACCATAATATAATAGTTATTCTTCTAAACTGAAAGAAAAGAGGAAAATGTAGATTCAAACTTAAAGGGACTTCAGAGATTCTGAAAGAGAACAATACGTTCATAAATTAAACATCAGCTTCCATTTTAGCCTTCTTTTTTTTTTAAAAAAAAAAAAAGAAGGTGGTAGGACAGCCCCTTTCAATATATTTTTCCTTCCATTCTTTCTTTGATAAGTAACCAAATACTTATAAAAGGTAAGGCAGACTAAACGTCCACCACCACGGTTACTAAGATGTATTAGAAGTGAAAAAAAAAAGGATCCTGTAGTGTAATCCTATAAAAATGGCAACATCAGGCATTATTACTGCACATCCCAGTTTCCAAAATGAAAAAAGAGGAGCATCGGAATACTTAAGAAACAGAAGCCCATAAAGACATTGATTTCCTCTTCAAGAGTTTCCCTTGATATCTTCTTCTACAGTTTCCTTGAAAATCCTTTCGTTCCTCTCCAACTAAATTACCCAGTAAACAGCCAAATTTAAATGAGATTCCTCAAATGAGATTTCACTTCTCTCCCTTCAATATTGAAGTTCCACTTCCGTTCTTCAATTAAAATTATTATATTTACATCTCTACACTGCCATTTCTAAACCCATTTTCATTTGAAAAGTCTTTTGTAAAGTAGTCATATCAGCAAATTTGATTAAAATAATATAAATCTATTTCTATTTGAAAAGCCTTTTGGAAGGAAGCTTATTCCTTCACTCTTTTATTTGCTACATAGGTTAGCAAATAAACATTTGAAGTGTAAAATTAGATGAGCCTTTTGCAGTTGCTCTAACAAAACCATATAAACATGTTTTGAAGCGCCAGATCTAAAATACTCATGTTAATTCATTTATATTGACATTTCCTTTTACTTCGCATGAGAATCAGTTAACCCTCTAAATATTAAGTTAAAATAAAAACAATAAGTATATGGCATAGTGATTCTAGCTGCCTTCGAGTTGTTCCCCTTTTCATATGAAGTCTGAAGGCATCTTCGTCTGAATGATGAAGATATTGTGGTTTGGCTACTACAATAAGACATTTATCTGAATAAAAAATAGTTGTTATGATTTTACGAGAATATAGGCATCAATGATGTAACAACACAGAAAAAGTTATTCCCATCATATAGACTACTCATTAATTTCACGAAAACTTTATCTTGTTCATCACATTCATCCCCAACACACCACCACCGATACCATCATTACAACCACCACCACCATTCTAGTTCTTATTTCATAACTATCATTATACTTCTTTATATCATAAAAAATACAAACCATGATTATATTTATAAGAATAAATGTCAAAATGTTGATTTTTAGATGTTTCTCAAATGAGAAACAAATAGATTTGACTCTTACATTCACAGATGAAAGAAAAGGGAAAAGAAGAAAAGGTGAAAAAAAAGAAACATGGTAGTTGGACTTGTACATGCAGAATTTATAAGAGTCCATGCGATTTAGATCTATTTGGAACAAATATTAGTGTTACCTAAAATCAACTTGAATGGGATTTTTTTTTTTCTTTTTCCCAAAGAAGTCTAAATTATAGAACTTACTCTACTGCATGATTAACAACCAAACAGGAAGAAAACAATCCACCACTGAACTACATTAATAACAATAAAAAGGAAAAATGATCTTTCATATGATATGCATTGGATGCTAAAAATTGATAAAAATAAAGAAATGATAGTTTAACAGGCCACGGGCAGAGAAGAAAATAAATAAATATGAAAACATGTTCATATCAAACAAAATTATTCAAAAAGATTAAAACATGTTCATTGATAGCGCAAAAAGTTTAATGAGGCTCCTAGTGAAGCTCTTAAGGACAGCTTAGTAATGAGGCTCCTAGTTAAGCTTAACAGGAAAAAACAAAAGAAAAAAATGTTCAAGATTTTAGAAACTACTTAATGCGCTAAATTATAAAAGTAAACCATACTTAAAAAGCATGCCAATCCACAAGGAAAAGAGAGAGTACTTAGAGTCAGCAATAAGACATACCTTATTGCACAAAAATATACACTAGATTTCAACTCCCAGCAACCAAAATGCCAGAGCCAGTACCTCCACATAATTTAAACTAGTACAAGCATACCGAAACTACAACAGCAGCTAGGGCAATGAAACATCATCAACAACAGGGGAGTCTTACTTCATTAAGTTGGCTTAACCTTATCATCTTTCACCACATTGAGTATTGGCAAACTACTCAAAAACTCGTCAAGCCCCTCAAAAAAGACACCATCGATATTATCCTCCATTCCATTCTCTGGATTCATTCTTGGTGGCACTGCCACCATCGGCTCTTCCAACTCATTACTAAACTCCACATTCAAGTCCAACCCATTCCCCATTTGCTTCTTCCCGCTACTTCTAAGAACTCTCGCCCCACCACCACTGCTCGAAGTCCCTACCATTCCATCCACATTCGCACCTGCATTTTGATTTTCCTTTTGATTTTGGCTGCCCTTCTTACCCCTCTCAGCCGGCGTTCTTTTCACATTTTTTCTAGCTTCATTCCCTTTTCCTTTAACATTTTTAGCCTTCTTTTTCTTCTTGTTAATCCCCCACTCATCATCAGATTCCTCAGGATCAGATTCTGAATCAGAAATCAGCACCTCATCATACAAAACTTGACCTCGTTTATTTGTCTTATTATTATTTTGCCCTGGCTTAGGGCAAGCAAACATAGGAGATACCGGGGTCCACTTAGAAAAATTTCCACCCCTGTCTTTCACATTGCCTGAGTAACCAACCGGAAAGAAACCCCAACAACAAAAATACGAATCTTTCTCCGTCACAGGCGGTGACGCAATCATTACCCCATGAAATGCTCTTTTACAGTTTTGACACTTGAGCGTACAGTCCTCGTAAGCCTTTGGGTACTCGTAAAGAACGTAACAATAGGGACACGCCGTCCAGAAACGCGGTCCCTCATATGCTGCCTCGCTCGGACGGTTCGACTCGGTTCGAGTCGTTCGAGCTTCACGAGTCGACTCAGTCACGTTACTCGAACTTGACCTCTCTTCTTCTACTGTCCTATTGCTTACGCCTTTGTCCTTATTAAGCGGACTTATTTTAGCCTGAGGTGGCGGGCTCCTTCTCGCCAGAGGAGGAGGGCTTCTTCTGACCGGCTGCGACTGTATCGGCTGCGGCGGCTGAGGCGGAGGTGGCATTTGAGTTTGCCTCGGTCGTTCACCGAGTTGACTCAGCTGCAACTCCGTATCATACATTGTCTTTCTCGTGGGATTCGAGAGCATCGACCACGCGTCGTAAACGAGCTTGAAGGACCGATCGGCGAAGGGGAAGCGGTTCCGCTCGGGACTGAGTAACAGCGCGAGTTTGCGGTACTGAGTCGCGATGAGTTCGATGGAGTGAGTGAAGCGAGTGAGTTGGAGAATCGCGTACCAGTCATGGTACTGGTTACCGTTGGAGGTGATTATGATGGACTCGCCTGCTATGATCGTGTCGGCGACGGCGAGGACCTGGTTGGGAGCCTCGAAACTCGGGTCGTACTCACGTGCGCGGATCGCGAAGCTGCGGGCCCCTTGGAAGTCACGTGACGATAATACTTTCTCGGCCACGCTCAGCCACCTCTCCGCTTCCGCTCTGTTAAAGCCACTCGCCATGTCCCCTCTCCCTCTCTCTCTATTTTCTCTCTCTAAACAACAATTTTTTAAGCGAGAGTAAACCGCAACAAAAATGGACTGCTATTATTTTTTTAATGTAATATCATTAACTTCCCCATATTTTTACGATTTTTTGGAAAATAAAAAGTTATTTTCATTTGTATTATTGAGGTCCTTAATCATGCTTAATTATTTAAAGTAATAATTTAATAACATTGTTAGGATTAAAAATATTATTTTCTCAAAGTTATTTATTTATCACTAAATGAATAATTTATAAATTTATTAGTAAATAAATAAATATTAATTTAAGAAAATTTTTATATTTTAATTACTTGTGTTATCTTACCACTCACACATTGAACTCATGACCATAATAATATCTATAAGTGATTTTATTATTATGTAATTTAACTTCTAGTAAATCATTTTTTAGATTCACTACTATATTTTTTTAACATATGTATTGCTCTTTTGACCAAAATTCACATACCAAACATAAATAATGGATGTAATTAAAATTAATATGTTTACATATATAGTATAGAATTTCAACAATTATCATATACTCTCTCTCTCTCTCTCTCTCTCTCTCTCTCTCTCTCTCTCTCTCTCTCTCTCTCTCTCTCTATATATATATATATATATATATATATATATATATATATGTATGTATACTAAAAAATGTTATATAGATATACGTAAAAGTAGAAAAATTAATTTAAGGACAATGTTCATAAACATTAAGTTAATGTACATACTTCTCAAATTTAATATCTTAGAAGAATAAAGTGTTTTAAATGCTTAAAGTACATAGAAAATTAAAGTTGTGAAGAAAAAATTCTTAAATGTTATGAATTTTATATGTTATTTATTATTGATATTATTTGTATTGATTACTTATTTATATTTTCATTAGCCCTAAAAGATTTGAAAAAAAAATTATTATCTTTGCATTTAACAGAATTATGAATTCAGTACATGGGTCCAACTTATGAGTGGCAGATTTTATTATTTAATTAAATTATTAATTTATTTAATATTCATTTATCAAAATTTTACTTTGTATTATTTCGTTTGTGAATGGGATTAGGACCTATTCTAGAGAAATTGACTAACTATGTATTCAAATAAGAAACTCTAAAAGCTAGGGACTTGATATCTCATAACTTCTTTTGTAATCAGTGATGGCGTTTTGGTAATAATAACGTTTTGACAGGGGTTGATATGAACTCTCGTTGTCAGTGCTTTACTCATATGGACAGAAGAGGGACCGCTGTTTTGGATAATGACAGCAATTTTGAGTTAGTTATAGTGTAATAAAGAATTATTCATGCGGGGTAAAATTGTATTTGTATAGGTAATTTCTGACACGCAGTAAATAAACCTGCTCTCCTCCTTTCAGTTGTTCGTACACCTTTGAGGATAGAAAATTTTTTAATTTAAATGACGAAAAAGGACATATCTTTTTAAGGACATATCTTTTTATGAAATGAAATCAACAAAATAGAAGGAAATATGTCGAAACGATTTCGTCATTTATTATTAGTTAAGTGTAATTTCGTAACTCAGTGACGTCGTGTAATCTACAATAGATTTTCATTTGCCAGAGAATCAGTTGAAAGTCCTGAAGCGAATGCAAAGTTGACTCTTAACCGTCACCTATAATAAGGCAAAATAACAGTAATGACAATTGATATTGAGGGTTGTTTAAAATTTTGATGTGGGGCATTTAGTAACTCAAGGCATTGTTGTGCGAACATGCCGGCCCAAGTATGTAAGAAACCGAAGTTGGGCTTCGTTCAGCAAAATTTAGGGGTGAGTGAATTCGAGCTCCCATTGAGCTCTCAGGTTACTCGGGCCAGAGAAATAGTGATTCGAACTCACCTCAAATTTTTTTTTCATCCAATCTGATCAAAATACATTTCGACTTGGACTCGAATTGCTAATTGATTTGGACAAATTGAGTAATCAAAAAACAGGAGTTTGGGCATTTTTCTGCATTTGATGCAATACAAGCAAGAGAAAAAGGGACATGAAAATTAGGGGAAAAAAAATATGAGTGATTAACCATTTCATCGACAAATGTAAACACTAAACAAGATATTAATTTTAAACAAAAAACCAAAAAACAAAAAAATCAAAATAGCATATATTAACCAGCCACGAACGAGGACTGATCTGGAGGTGAGCAAGCGAGAAGGCTGGCTGAGACTTGGCGCGGTCATGGTAGAGCTGCTGCGATGGAGGCTAGTTCGGCGTCTTTGTGGCCACGCACGGTGGAGAGAGACAGCGAGACTGGAAGCTTCGCTTTGATGCAGGAGCTGCTGAGATGAATACTCTGTGTTGTGTGTGAGCGTGTGTATGCGTGGTCGTAGCAGAAGCTAGGTTTTTAGATTAATTTGGCCCCTCTCTTTTCATTTTTCTTTTAACTTGGTTGCCAATTGCGGTCGGATTGTGGGAAAACTCGACGCGAACAATCCTATCGGATCTGCCAAAAAGTCATCAGATCGAGTTTCACGCTCGATCTACATTCGATCCGAACCGGAAACTTTTGGATAGAATTAGGTTATTTGCCTACCTCTATTCTATCTAATAATTTTTGGGCTTAAATTAGGGGTGCATTGGGCGGGATATACCTCATTTCCTCAAAAATACTCAATATATACCTTAAATTATAACACCCTTAAATTTTATATATATATACTTAAAAAAATTAGAGAAAATATAAAAATAACCCCAATTAAATTCTTATAAGACTGATCATATTTTCGAAATCGGATAAATAGTCGAGAATACTCGATTTCATTTTTTACTTGACTAGATTTACTTTTACTCGACTTACATTATAACTTACTCGACTTACTTCATTTCTTTTTTACTTCCCAACATATTTCTCGACTTATTCAACTTTCTCACTTTATAACTTTATTCGACTTTCATTATAACTTATTCGACTTACATTATAACTTACTCGACTTACTTCATTTCTTTACTTAACTTCCTGCTCGACTAGATACTCGACTTATTCAACTTTCTCACTTTATTTTTTGCTCGACTAGACTTACTACTCGACTTACTCTTACTCGACTTAATACTCGACTTACATTATAACTGACTCGACTTACTTCACTTCTTTACTTGACTTTCCGCTCAACTAGATACTCTACTTACTCAACTCTCTCACTTTATTTTTTGCTCGACTAAATACTCGACTTCATACTTGACTTTATACTCGACTTCTTATTGAAATGTAGATAAATAGTTTTTTTAAGGATATTTTTTATTTTTTTCACTTGCATGAGGTATATATATGTAATAGGGTATAAATTTAATATTTAAGGGCAAATGGGGTATATTTAAATAAAAAACCACTTAAATTAGAATATTCTCTTTACAAGAGTAAAAGAGCTAGCCTTGTAGGTAATGAAAAACTTTGATAAATTATTTTTTTCATATGGAAATAAAATGGTTAGATATTAATACATTTGCAAATGTTAATAAAAAATTAATTTATTTTAAAGATTAATTAATTAGAATTTCTACAATGTTATTTATTGCTACTGAAATCATACATACAAACATAGATTTTTATTTTATTTTTCTCAAAAAGAAAGAAAGAAAGAAACTTCATCGATCAAAGAACCAAACAACAAAACTATTCTAAAACGTCCTCTCACGAACTATCACAACGCAAATTCTTAATTAAAACTAGATAATGGATACATTATCTGATACTCTGAAAATTAAAAATAGTTAATCTACACACTAAAAAGTAATTGGAAAAAAGACACCCGTACCCCAAAGATTCCTTTAGTTTCATAAATGTTCACATAAACCCTCTTAATTTTATAAATAACTATTATATCTTTTGATTACAACAGCCGAAATAAACATAAATAGAGTCATAAGATAAAAATAATAAATAAATATCATATGATACCAATAAATATTACAATAAATATAATTAATAAATTAAAGTATATAATGAAAATTATTTTTAATATTAAGCTATTATTAGTCTATCCCAATGGATTTTATTATACTAAAATCTATTAATCCAAAACTTGACTTTAAGATTTATACTAATATAGACATAATTAAGAATGATATTGTAAATAAAATAATATAAATTTTATAAATTACTATAATGTTAGGTATAATTATTTTAATATTATTAATATGTCAAATATATTTTATTATTATTAAAAGAATATGATAGGTTAATAATGTTAAAATAACTTTTCTACTATTCAAAATATTTTATAAATTTAATGTTATTTTATAAAGTATATTATTTTAAGTTTAATTTATATTTATTATAGAAGTTTATTTAAAGTCAATTATTGGGTTGTTGTAATCAAGAGCATAATAGTAAAAAAGAGATCTATATAATCATTTATGAAACTAAACAGTCTGTGTGACCATTTAAGCTTTGGGGTGTTTGGCCTTTCTCCAAAGTAATTTTTATTTTTTAAATAGCTTATTGTTTGTGTAATAATTTGTGTGATTATTTAACAATAATGATATTAGTAGTAACAACGACGATGACAACAATAGCAAAGTTATTATTATTACTATTACTATTATTAATGTTGTTGTCATTATCATCATATATTTCATTTAAACATTTTTACTTATTATTTTGTAAGTGAAAAATATGTAACTTTAATTAAAGGCACTTTAGTAATTTACAAAATTTATTCCGATGTCAAAATAAAGTAAATACATCAATAACATTATAACTCATTCTAATTTTGAATTTTGTAATTCGAGTACATAATTTATTCAAGTTATTTTTACTCATTTTCATTTCAAGCCATTCTAATTTACCCGCTCTAATTGCTATGAAGTAAATTCACCATTAAACCTTAGATTCAATGACTTTGAAAAAAAAGTTATAAAAAAAAAAGAGTGGGGATTTTAGATTGATAGTTTGTCACTTGAATGTCTCCATCATTACTTGTCAAAAAGCACTAGAACGGCCCTTATTTAAGAGAACATCATCAATACAATGACTTGTTACAGTGAAACAATATAAATGTTGGGAATCCATTGCTTAAGTAGGGAAATATTTTGTTGCAACGAGTTAATTGTATCGATGATAAACTCTTAAATAACGTTGCTATAGTGCTTTTTTGACAATTATTGATAAAGGCATTTACAATTGATATTTTATGAGATTACTACATTGATATTTATAATCAGATAATTATTAGAAGTAATTTACAAATCTTATATAATTTGACAATTATTGGGAATAATTTATAAATTTTATATAACACAGTCTAGATTTGACAAAATTATTAGGACTAGTTTATAAAATTTATATAGTACAGCCTAGATTTTACCCTCTCTAATATTTGAAGAATATTTAGTTTTCTAGTCCTCTTTAATATTCGAGGAATGTTTACTTCACTTATATTTAAAAAAAAAAGAAGATTGTCTTTACTCAAATTGAGAAATGAAATAAAATGCCCATAATGTGTTGTGGGGCCTCGAACCTATGCCTTCACAGTTGTGAGGGCATGTTTTTAATCACTTGGTTAAACCCAAGTAACTATTGATAGAAACATTTAGGTAACAAGCTATCAATCTAAAATCTCTACTCTTTCCTCTATCAAACTCATTAAGTCCAAAACTTAACAGTGCTTTTTCTTCACAACAATTAGAATGGATTGAAATTAGAATAGTTCGAAATCAGAATGAGTAATAAAAATTGAAATAAGTTATTTATTTAAACTGTAAAAATTAAGATAAAAATGAACTGTATGTCTATTGATGCATTTACTTTATTTTAGCATCAAAATGAATTTTTCTATGTTAATAAGTTGCACTTAATTAAAATAACGTACTTTTTAACTAACAAAATAATAAGTAAACATTTTAAAATAAAATATATGATGATGACGGTGATGGCATTTTTATAATTATTGTTATTGATTTTGTTGTTTTTGTCGTCACCAATATCGGCATGGTCATCATCATTGTTGTTATTATTAATATTATTATTATAAAAAAAATAAAAATTATTATAGAAAAACAAACTGTTGAAAAATAAAAATTACTTTATCACATGTGGATTAACTACTAGGTTATGATCTTTTATTCTTCTAAAGGGAATATTCCAATTTAAACCTAAAAATTATTAAACATAATAGAAGTAGGCAAATAACCAATTTTATCGGAAAGTTTTGGATTTGGATCGGATGCAGATTGAGCGATCAAACCCGATCAGATGAATTTTTGATCGATCTGATAGGATTGTTTGCATCGGTTTTTCTGACAATCTAATCACAACAGCAGCTAAATAAAAAAAATGGAAAAAGGGGACCGAATTAATCTACAATTCTAATTTCTACTACTACCACACACAAAACACAGAGTCTTCATCACAACAGCTCCTACACCAAAGCTAAGCTTCCAGTCGCGTTGTCTCTCTCCATCATGCAAGCCACAAAAGAGACGCCGAACTGGCCTCCATCACAGCAACTCCACCGTGACTTCGCCAAATCTCAACAGTCTTCTCGTACTTTTGTCTTATTTTTAGTTGCAGTAGGTTGCTCTAAATAATGTAAAAATATGTTATAAGCAAGTGGATTAGGCTAATATTTTTGTCTTACCTTTAATGGTTTTAAGTTACATTTCTTAACAGTTGATTATTTATACAATACAGTTAATAAAAATTATTTTAAAAATTATAATATTTTCAAAATAACTCTAAACGTAACTTAGTAAGGCCTCGTAATCTCCCTAAATTGCATTTAGTGTGTAACATACAACCACTGAAAAAATAAGATAATAATATAAACCTAAACCCACCTATTCCACCTTCTTATTACTCATTTTTACATTGTTTTTAGTTATTATAAGTTACGTTAAGGTGTATTAGAGATTACCTTATCTGTATGCGGTTGAGGCATTGTGATCAATTACTCGTATCACGAAAAATGGAAGGAGTGTGATGTAGATGGGGACGCAGCTGGTACGAGGGTACAATTGCTGTCATAATTTCTGACCAGTTATGAGTGTGGCCAATCTGTACGGAAAAGCTAATGTTAACCATATAAAAAAAGGGAATGGAAAATTATTATGATTAAAAAATTATTAAAACCTCATATTTTACTACGCTGGTCACAGTCGCTTCACTTCAATTTGTCTTTTAAAACTTTTTAAAATCAAACTAAATACAGTAAAAAATTCTTCAAAACAAAAAGGAGAGCCCATCGTTCTCCTTTATTTGGTAATAAAAGGAATCTTCTTTTCTTATGTGCCGATACATTTTAAATCTTTTTCTCTCTCAAAAATCTATTGCTGTCTTTGTATCTGGCTCTGTGTCAAGTTCTCAACAGCACCAAAAACGACACCATTAAAAGAAAAGAATCAGGCACAGGTGAGAACTTGAAATACATCTCAAATCTGGCCAATCCTTTTATCTCCAACTATTTTGCAAAATTTGTCAGCCTATTATTGTATTGGTAGGTTTTATTCTTTCTTCTTAATTTGAGCTCTCATTCTTCTCTTGGCTACATCTAGGGTTTGGTCTCAGATTTTTTTTTTCTTTCTTTTTACTTTGAATTATTTTGCTTGATCTTAAGAACCCATTTCATATTCTTCTTTATTTCCCCTTTTGCATACACAAACTATCATTTGGGTGATTTTCTTTTGAAGGGTCTGGTTGATTTTCTCGGGAAAATGACTAGACAAAAAATAGAGATCAAGAAAATCGATAACCCAACAGCAAGGCAAGTAACATTCTCAAAGAGGAGAAGAGGGCTGTTCAAGAAAGCTCAGGAGCTTTCAACACTTTGCGATGCTGAAGTAGCACTCATAGTCTTTTCTACTACTGGAAAGCTCTTTGATTACTCAAGCTCAAGGTTTGGTTAATTTTTTTTCTCTCCTTCACTCTCTTTCATTTCGTCACTTAATCATCACCCTTAATTCATTGATCTGCATTTAATTTGCTTAAGTTTGTGTGTTCATTATGAAAAAGGATATGAAACCGTGCACTTGTGCAGTGAGAGAGATTTGGTGTGTACCTTAGGATCTTTTTATTAAATCAAATGTACTGACGGAACTGATTTTATGGTACTCTTACCTTAGGATCTTTTGCTTAAGTTTGTGGACGCCTCACATAGAGACACAAAGAGAGAGAGAGAGAGAGAGATAATTAAAGTAATCATATTTTATGACAAGGTGGAATTAATAAAAATTAGTTTGGAGAGAGTATTATGTCAAGATTGAGGAGGTTGATATTTATTTGGTGCTATTATTTTTTTAACCTAAGCTTATATTTTTATTGCCTTATGCCTATATCTTACTGCCATTTTTATTTCCAAAGTATTTTTTCTTCTGGCCTAATGCTAATTATTTATTGATCATCATAATAATCCCATGCATGCTTGGAATATGCATTCTACATATTCACGAGAATGTCCTCATAAAATATAGCACTTCTATATATGGAAAAATTCCGGGTAAGACCTTGCAACTGTAATCTGTTTAAAGTCTCATTAATTGAGAACATAGCTAGTGGTGGCATTCAATATAATCCTTTGATTTGAAACCTGAGAAAGGGGAAAATTTTTCAATCCTTAAATAGTCTTCTTCAATTTCTATACTTTTGTTTTCTCTCTTTAGCTTCACCCTATACAGCTTTAAATTCATGAATTAGATGTGGTAAAGCTTCCTCTTTAGTAAGGATTCATGTTGTGTTTATTCATTTAGTTCTTAATTAAAAGTAGGGTTGGTAACTTGGTTTCGTCACTTGGCCTATATTGTTGGTGCATTCCTTGCTGAAGTGGTCTAATTTCTTGTACATTATATTTGAGGTTCCACTCTATCATTTTCATCAAGCTAGGGTTGAGTTACTGAGAAACACTTTTGCCTTTCTCATTCAAAGTAAACAAACTTTTCGTCAAACAATAAAATTAGATCAATTGTCTTTTAGCACAACCCAAGTTTCTGTTCTTATATAAGGATATATTTACTCTTAATAATATTCGGGAATATATATGATATATCTACATTTTTGTTGGATATTTCTACCCCTATCCTGTTTAATAAGGGGATAGAGTCCCAACACCAAAATGGTCAAAGTTGGGACTTGAACAATTATATTTTCTTATTATTAATATTTTAGTAATGACATGAATATAAAGTTGGGGATACAAGTTTGTACCTTAAATGATATGGCACATGATGTGTCATTTTTTTATTGGTGTTGTGAAATTATTTTATTAATAATATTATAAAAAGTTAACTCTTGCCAAACACATGGAGATCACTGATTTGTGACACATCACTTGGGATAAAAATTTATATCCTAATTTTGTAAGTATGTCATTAGTCTTAATATTTATCTTTGTAAAAACAATGTTTTTAAGGTATTTCATTCATTAAATATGAAAAAAAAAACAGACTATTGGAGGGTAGTTACCACAATATTAAATATTGATCTCCAAATCATAATGTCAATATTTAAAAATAAAAATAAAAAATTGTTCAAACTAGCAATTTATTAAAATGGTTCTTGCATTGCCTATGTATTAGTAGACAATGCTGTGACACTTTGTAAGGAGCTTTAGAATACCATGTTCAATATTCGTTTCATGCTTATTGGATCAAGCTCTTCATCGATCAAGATTCATGATAAATGATTTCCTCTTAGATTGAAAGAAATTTTAGCAAAGTGTTCAGTTTCCTCTTGTTGATGAGAGTAAGGTCAACTTTAGGAAGTTTTATCTAAGTCTAATTTTCTTGTCTGTCTTATCTTGATCATCTTCAGGTTATACTTATTCTTTAAATAGAATATGATTTCTTTCACATTAACTTTTATTATTAACTTAACAAAGTGGTATTTTACCATTTTCTGTCTGTTGTGTTCTTAGACGGAATTTCTAATCCGCAATTAAGATTGGGACAGATTTATGATGTTATAAACAGATTTTTTCTGTTTAATGTTGTAAATTCATTTACGACATCATAAATCTGTTCCAAATCTAATTCCCAAATTTTAATTTCAAATATTAAGCTAAGTTGTTCTTATGATTTCTCTAACAAAAATGAGGTTTTAATGTCTTTACTTTTTATTTTTTTTGTCATTTGTCTTTTTATAATTCAAGTGTGGTGTCACGCTCTCACATACTATTTTAATGTCAAATTTTTGCTCTAGGCCAACACAATTTTAGTTTGAAATTCACCCAAAAAGTTATATATTGTTCAAAGAGTTTTCACTTTAATTGAGAAAAAAAAATCACACAACATATATGATTTAGTAACTATTTATGATCATGTCTGGTTAAATCTATCTTCTTAGAGGACACTCAAACTCGTTTACTAGACAATAGTAGGGATACATGGCTGGCATTTGATTGCTGGCTGGCCTTTGATTGCTAACTCTTGCCCAGGTTATGGTCTTTGATACCATTTGCAACAATTAAGATTGAAGTGCCACAATCACATAATAGAATCGCATTCGTCTAACTTATAGTGAAAAGCTAGCTCAAGATTTGAGGGGTTGTCTCAAACTTATGTTATTAGCCTAATAACTATTTTCAACTTATATCACTCCCATCACGTGTAAATTGATCTCTATCACGTGGTTGGTAGTGTTGGCCTATTTGTGTTGGTGAGTTTGATTTTAATACCATATAGCCATATAGAAGCTTACATACTTAACTTATACTCAAAAGATAATTGAAGAGTAGAAGTTTACCTCAAACTTATTATTAGCCCCGGTAACTTTTTTAAACTTGTAGAGGATATTCTTCTTATCACACTTGTTGCTTAGTTAAAAGCATAATCAAACTATGTGTGCTAAGTCTTTTCTCAAGTAGTACAAGGACTTTAGGTCCATTTAAAAGAAAATACTATGAAAGCATTATATAGACCAAGGTTACTTCATATTGTATGAAGGAGAGAGATGTTACATCAATAATTTGGTAAAATTTTTAGAACTTGAGAATTTATTTCTTGGTAATATTTAGAATTTATTAAATTAAAAAGCTATTTCTTGCATTTTAAAGATTCAAGAAGTTCCACTGCAAAAATTTTAAGAAATTATTTCTTATGAATTTTGAGACAAAGAGCTTATTGGATTTTTCAAGTAATAAACAAAATATTTGGATAGAGAAAGGTGCCAACCATAAAATACAATAAAAGAAGTTCCTATACTGGAGAGAAATTTTTTCGTCAAGGATGACGAGAGAAAAATTCACAATGTGAAGAATTGTTATCATCACACTCTAGTATTTTTCTTATCACACTACAAGCTCAATAACACACAATTTCTTAATAGATCTACTGTCTCTCATGCTAGAAAATGTCAATTTGCAAATATGGTTGCTATTACTATCATAAAATAAAAGAACCCTATCTTTCTATATTTATGATTAGTAACCATTTCTTTTAGGTGTAATATTTATTTTCTTATACAAATTAAACCTATCTTGAACAAGCTAAGACGTAAAAGAGAACAACTTATTTTGGAAATAGTAATCCTCCTAAAATAAGAAAATATTAAATAAGAAATACCTAGGAAATCTGATCCTTATAAAAGAAAAGAGACATTTTTTCTAACAATCTCCAAATTGATGAATTCTTCAATTCATCCACACAACTATCTTGTCTCTACTTTTATTCCTTTACCAAAACTACACTCACAAAGCTTATGGGAATCATTCCACTTTTGGTAAAATCTTGTCCTCTCTCATATAATTGTGATTTTTCTCTAATAACTATGATTCTTTAGATACTCTACTTTTATGGAATACACATAATCAACACATGTTAATCACTTTGCTGAAAGTACTCACTCTCATTTTTGGCTTCCTAGAGAGTATTCAATCATCATCATAAATATTTCACCACACCCCACATAAATACCAAGTCATACCTTATGTGCAATGTGGAGTTGCTAACAATCACAGACTACTTCTATTTCACTAGTAGTGTGCCCTAAAGATGTCTTCATCGTCTATTTTAGATGATACAATTGTCTCTTATGGAGAAGAGAGATAGATAGCTAGCAATATTAATAGTGTTTTTATCTATTGACTTGGAGCTACGTGCTAAACTTTTTGCATTCCTTTGTTGACAATCCTCTTTAAGGTGCCTTGATTGCTTACGCCCTCTATAAACTCATATGTCAAAAATAGGGTTTGAATGGTCCTTGTACTCTATATTTCATCCCAAATTGGCTCTAATATTCATTTTCTTACAGAAACTAAGCTCAATCTTCAATAATCTAAATACTAAAAGACAATCACTTATTCCTTAAATATGAATTCTTCTAAAATTAAAAAAAGTACTAAGCAAGAAATAATCTAAGAAACTTTATCTTGTTGAAAAATGAGAGTGGCAGAAATACAAAGAGAAATGTGACAACATGTTTCTCACTCCTATATCAGCCTCTGCTATGTAATTCTCATCCTTCTTAAAAGGTGTCAAAAGACTTCGCAGCTATTTGATTTTCATAGAAGTGCCTTGGCATCTTCAAAAACAAGAATTGTTTCTTAAGAGAAAACACCAGAGAGTATAGCCCTCTCTTTGTTATATTAATTATATTCCCAAGAGCTTGGTCGAAATAGCTTTCAAGTAACTTTCTTTAATTGGCCACTTGAGTTCAAATCTTGGGGGAGCTGGGAGACTAAAAAAATTGATTGAACTTTACCCATCCTTCTATCTTTTTAAAAATATTAAAAAAAGTGAAAAAAATTTATATGAAAAATGCTTCAAGAGATTGATTTTTCCCCTGCATAAAGAATTCAACAAAATCAATGACAGACAATATCTATCACTTTACAGCAAGAATACGTGTTAAAAAATCCTAATTTAATTCTTGTTCATAACATTTCATAAATAGGGTAGTAATTAGGTTCAGTTACTGAAAAAGGGACTTGTAAGCCTATTTCTTGGAACTTTTGGTTTATATGTTAATGTTAAAACTTTGTATAACTAATTTTTGAAAGGTTAAAGATAGTATCAGAACAACACAAGCACCAAAATCTGACCATTTTACAGTTTTTTTTTAATATTTGGTAATTTAAAGTTAATTATTGTATCTCTTACTATTGAAAAACAATTATTAAGGAATAATGATACATTTATCATGTTAGGATATGCTCGACCCACTGGCTGAGTATTTTTTTTTTCTTTCTTGGCCATCCGAATTTAAATTTTAGAGAGATAGAGGGCTAAAAAATTTATATGGGTTTTTTCTGCCCTCTGATCTTGTATTAAAAAATTAATAAACAACATATAAAAATATAATATTTAAATATAAAGTATGCAATTTAATAAATGTGGCAAATTATGTATTTTATTTAATGTGATGGCACATTATCAATGAATGTTATAAATTGAGAATTTTTATTGTGAAGGATAAGATAAATTAGTACCTAACAAATAGCATTGCATGTATGATAGTATCACGTTGTCTTCACATTAGTTATAATATAATTTGGTCTCCCAATTTTATGAATGTAGACTATATGTAGTGTTATGTACTACATTAATTCTTTGAAAATACCAATATTTTTTTTTTCCACTGGAAACTAAGTGACTATTTTCCTTTCAATTTTTTTTTCCAAGAAGTATGAAGCAGGTGATTGATAGGCACAATCTTCATTCGCAGAACCTTCACAAATTTGATCAGCCTTCTCTTCAACTGCAGGTAATATGTTAATTGTTTGTTTTTGATTGAGAAGTTTATGTATACACGCCATTACACCAGAGTGATAACCTATTTTATAAAGATTATTTTATACTCTGTTCAAGTGAAAGAATTATATTTATATTTTTATATATAAAAGCTGAATTCTTATTTTAAGTCTTTATGAAAATAAAATAAAATTCACTGCCATTCCCCCAAATATCACTCATTGTCATTGCACCAGTCTCAATCATGACCCTCCCATGCAGGTTAGATCTCAACTAAATTTTGCCTAAATTGTAAAACAACAATAATTCTAATTTTAAGACCAGGATTCTCTTTATTTAAAAATTTTTATTGATAGTTAATAAATAAGAATATGATAGTTAAATAGATGTTGACATAAATGAATTGTAGAGCATAAAAATAAAAGAAAAAAATAAAAACGTTGAGAAAGTGTGTTAAAAAAAATCCATAATAATGTCACACAGTATTGTAAGTAAATTTATAGGTAATATGTAGGTTAGACCAAACCAATTGATTATCATCTGGGAATAACCAATATGTAAGTTTATTATAATAGAATTTACCATGTAAATTAGCTAAAACTACGAATGTTGATTACATTGATCTATGAACAAGGAAAATATGATAAATTTATGTAAATATTTGGGGTCCAAGATTCATATATTTATTGGTACAATTGATAACCATCATACTTAATTCCATGATTTTCCTCTTGTGGATTTTTTGTGGAGATCCATTGAGGATCAACTGTTGTCTATGATTAAATAAAAGTACAGAGAAAAAAGTATCAATTTTATGGAGAAGATGCGTTCCCTAAAGAAGAATATTTCTTTGGAAGTTTGATCTCTTTTTTCTTTCACCAAAAAAATAAATACTCGGACTTTTTGAATATTCTCCACAAATGTAGAAAGTTCGAACATTTTGTAATAGCCTTGGAAAATTGTGAAACTAAAATTTTGAAAGATAATTACAAATTATGAGATTGTGTGGCTGAAGAATTTT
Organism: Luvunga scandens; assembly: GCA_030449905.1. Lineage (NCBI taxonomy): Eukaryota > Viridiplantae > Streptophyta > Magnoliopsida > Sapindales > Rutaceae > Luvunga > Luvunga scandens. The sequence continues at coordinate 631,882 of JASUUG010000209.1, forward strand.
GTTAAAAAATAAATAATATAAGTTTTTGATTGAAATCCAATTAAAAAATAATTAATTTTGTTTTTGGCTATTTATGTAATTTCATCGAACATAAGGAGTTTAGATAGGTGTTAATAGCACTACTCTAAAATAAAATTTTATCCATGCATTAAGTAGTGAGCTAGCTTTGATACCAGTTGTAACATTTTAGGCCCAAAATTTAAGGGTCTGCTTTGGACACGTATGGCCTATCACAATTTTGTTCTTAACCTTGGAGACCTAAACGCTTCTACTTAATTAGGAGAACCTATGACTGATAGATTAACCTAGTCTATAACGAGCAAGTTGAGATACAAATTGCACATAGTCTAAGTAATATTATCTACTTTGAGCATACGATCTCTCATATTTATATAAATAAAGATATTTTTGACACTTCTTTACTTAGAAAACATATTATCCGAAAGCACATCACTCCTAAAGAAGCTGCATAAAGGGGATCTTTTTGTTGTTTGTTTAGCTCGAAAGCAGTACCTACGCCATTTTGAGCAAGGAAATGGCAGATAGGACCCGTGAACTAAGGTAAAAGAAAATAGTAAAGCCATTAATTTGAATGAAGTGTGTTCCCTAAAATTCCATTTTTGCTAAGCTAATAATGACCGTAGTTGTTACACAGACAGATGAGAGGAGAAGAACTCCAAGAGTTAAACATGGAAGAACTCATGCGACTAGAAAAATCACTTGAAGGGGGATTGAGCCGTGTTGTTCAAACAAAAGTTAGTCATATCATCTACTTCCTCTTCTTATTGTTGTTTAATCCATCAGCTTGTTTATGGAAAGTTGACAACATTTAGCTTGTGGATTCTTGACAAATGGCATGTATTACGTATTCCAGGGTGAAAGACTTCTGAATGAAATTGATGCTCTCAGGACAAAGGTGAGATGTGTATTATATGTAACTTGCAGTTTGTTGCAAGGAATTTTATGCAGTTTTAATGAATAAAGCATTGGTTTCTTTCATTCATTAAAATAAATATTTGAAGATAAGGGCCCATTGGGGGGCTGGTGCCTTCAACAATGGAGAGTAGATCTCTAATTTAGTTTGATAGACTTTTGGGTTGTACTAAATGTATGTATCTATATTCGTAGATTGCAACATATCTGTAAATTGTACCCTTTTCAAATTTTTTTTTCAAAAAATGGTAAGGGCAACAACATTATGTTCCTGAAACGGCTTTCTGATTGATTGTTGTGGTGATCAATGCTGGATAGTTAATTAATTTGTGATATATCGTTTTATAAGGCATGCTCAGTTTCTTGGCATTTGATTTTGCTACTAAGGTGGGCTGAACGAAGCTCTATATGTATATATATATATATATATATATATATATATGAGTTGAAAGTGATTCCATTAGGGCGTTGTTACAATCCGCAGGTTTCCCAATTTTCTCATGCTTATATTGAAGGCAATAAAACTGCTGATTTGTGGACTATTTTGGTGTCCGCAAAATCCATTTTTGTGCTTCTAATTAACTTGCTTTCTGTTATTTATATTTTAATTCTCACTTTCTTCAAAGGTAAATCTCACCTAGGTTTATGCTTTTATGGTAAGTTTCTATCATTCAAATTTAGATATAAGGGGATTATTTTGTGCTATTGTTGTTTTTGTGGATTAGTGAAATTTTCTTCTGAAGCCCTAATTAAGTTTTATATAAAAAGATTTTAGCATATAGAAGGCCTATCTCTATAGAAATTATGTGATGGTATCACTCCGAAGAGTCCGTTTGTATTTTGTACTGGAGGATAATTTATAAGAGGTCATAAGATATTTTTATGGGAGGTGTAATTTCTGTGCACATTATTTTATGTTAGTGAAGAATATCCGGATAATTTATAAGAGGTCATAAGATATTTTTATGGGAGGTGTAATTTCTGTGCACATTATTTTATGTTAGTGAAGAATATCCTTTGTGAATATAACGTATCAGTGGTGCACAGACTTTTAGAAAAAGGATAATGATACTCGTGTTTTGGTGAAATGGTCTTCGAGACCTGCTATACATACGCTTTTTAGGATATTGTAAATTTATTTTGATAAAATTTTAGGTTTGTGTGACCGCTTTTAATACATAAGAAAGTGTTCATATTCTGAAGAAGAGTTCATGTGATCATTTTCAAAAATAAAAGAATCTTTGTAACCATTTAATAGAATCACAGGATATCGTTGTTTCTTTTTCCAAATTTTTCATGTCCTTACAGAATTAGATTAGAGTGGTTTGACCGGTTTCGATTGCTGACAGATCGTATATAAAATATTATTGTACCTTTCGTCTTGGTTAGTGAAAATCATATATATAATCAAAGGTCAAGGTGGTGGCTCACTAAGCACAACTTTTGTTAAAAATGCAGGAAGCACAACTGACGGAGGAGAACCTGAGATTGAAACAGCATGTGAGAAATCTTTTACTCAATCTTTTTGCTTCCCACTTAATGTTAGATACTGAATTAATATTATCATTATGAACATTTAGGAGACACGGATTAATACACATGTACAAGGGCACTCATTTAACACCTTCGTCTGCAGTTCACCAGGAGATAATTCTCAAAACAGGGAGAGATCCGACACTTTATTGAAGTTGGGGTAAGTTCATTATTAATTGCATTAATCTCATTTGCCTATCTATTAGCTTAAAAAATCAAGAAAATTTTAACGAAGTGACCGAATGTCGACATAAATTGTAAGTAGTCAGCAATGCCTCTTGTTTTGTTTACAATAAAAAAGTGAAAAATAAAAATAAAATAAAACCAAAAATGTCCACAAAGTTTAATAAATAAATTGCAATGAAAAAGGGTCACTATTTTTTTTTTCCTTCATTAATTTCTATCATAATTCACATGTAGTAACACAGGATATATATAATATATTGACTGAATAACCGTATCATGGTGTAACACACTCATCCATATGATTTTTTCGGTTTTATGGAATTTAAAAAAGATTTAGATTTAGTGTTGAGTTGATTTTTTTACTAATCTTTTAGAAAGATACAATTCATAATTTTTAGATAAGAACATAATATTAACTAAATCTTGATTGTATATTACTATACATGCACGTGTGGTAAAAGATTATGAGAAGTTGAGTATAATTCAACACTAGATTCAAATCCGTTTAAAGAAGAAATAAACTTAATGTGTGTGACAACCTACTTTTATCACCTCCCTTATTAGGTGACAAATACATTGATTGCATCTCCTTGAATTATGTCCTGCATGCAGGTTACCATTTCCCAGTTAATGAAAGATTGCAAAAGAAGGCCACACAATAAGGATGAATGGCTGGCTTTGAAATAACCAACTAATAGTTATAATCACGATTCAGTGTAATAAGACCCCCTGTCCTCATTTGTACTTAAATTATTGTAGGTTCAGTTGATATTTGACTTTTTGGGCGTTTCTTGAGAGATTTTTGTTTTCAAGAAGATTCCAAATTGAAGTAGCAAATTTTGGAATCTTCCCTCAACATATATATTTAATTTAATCAATGTGTATATGTATGTATATAGATGTGCGTGTAAGGTTCTTGTGCATTTCAACTGCATATGTACGAGAAAATAATGGGGTTGAAGCTTCAGTTATTGCTGATCAATACAGTAATTTTGTTAGACAATTAATGTAGTAACAAGTTTGTGTTCAGAGTGTCTTTGGTGCGCCCCCATTATACTGTATTGTATTAAATTGTATCAATGTGTGTTAAATTTTTAATACAATGTATATTGCATAATTTTATTTTATTTTATTACTTAATTAGTAATATTGTTTGTGTACAGTATTCAAAAAATAACAACTATTATATACTGTCGGCTGCCTCTCACTCGCCGGTGTGTTCATTTAAAGACGTCCTAGCGGCATAACTGATAGGATAATTGTGCATGATTTAAAAAAAAAATTGATTACGTTCAAATTTTATAAATTTATATTATTAACTATAAAATATTTTACTATATCTCTATATATTATAAAAATGAACCAATAAATAATTTATAATGTCCGCTCTATGATGCTGATATAAAAATAATGTATTATCAACAGTTGGAAAAAAGGGGGATCTAATGGTTCACAATAATTAATTAAGATAAAGTGAAATTTTAAATAATCTACTAATATTTTACCAAATAAATGAAACAAAGAGCCTAAAAATGTTATCTATTTTTTCATATGGTGGTAATCTACCGAAACACAACTTTTTTAATTGAAGACTCAACAATCAAAAGCAGTTGAAATATGATATTTCATAAGATTAAATCTAATTAGGTATACTTTGTATTGCAAAAACTAAATGAATTAGAGAAGACATAAAAACACTCTTTTATATCATCGCATTAATGCATTCAAAGATTTATTCTTATAATAAGTCTATAAATCACTGTATTGCAAATAGATTAACCCGGACTCTTAGAAATTTCTTGATGCATCACTCATAATTTATTATTCATTCATCTTTTTAAACAATATTTAAATATAAAATTTCAATCAAGTGCGGACAGTCACGAACCTTATAATACACGACTGCACTTGTGGAGATTTATTATTGGTGAAGCTGTGTTAGGCACACAGCTTTGCAAATGAACACCCATCATGTATGTGGTTGCGAATTACAAGGTGCAGGACTTTACAACACACTAAGAGCCGTTTGTTTTCTCAATTTAATGATTTAATTGTTTTAATTTTAATCAGTAAAGTCATTAAATTTATTTATTTTTTTTAACTTAATAAAAATTTTAAGTATTAAGTCATTAAGTTATTAAATTAATTTTTTTAATCTTTTTGGTTAATTTAAAAAGTCTGAGTGACATCATCAAAAAATATTCTCCAAATATCCCTATTTAGTTAATTAATTTTCATTCTTATATAAATAAAATTTAATAATATTACCCATTTCTATATAACTTATGATAATATATAGTATAGAATATTATTATTTTTATCTTCCTATTTCTTGAAATTAGTGTTATTTATCTTCATAATTTTTATGAATATTTTTCATATAAAAACATCATAAACTATAATAAAATTGATGAATATATATAATATAGAATATTAAAGAGTTGTATTAAATTGAATATGATTTATGTTATGATAATATATTATCTTCTTTGAGATGTTTATTATTTGTTTAACATTTATAATTTGTAAGGGTATAAATGTAAAAATATTAGTTTTTAAATTTTTTAAGTTAAAAAAAATAACTTAATATTTATTTTTAGCAATTCAGACAAAAAAAAATAAACATATAATTTAGAGTTAGACATTCAACTCTATTTAGAATTCAGACTAATTCAGGTCTATTCAGATTTTAGACAAAAAAACAAACGCCACTTAAGTTAGGACTCTCAAAATGTAAAACAGACAATATTGTTTTGTTATTAAAAAAAAAATTATTGCTTAATAGATCTTATGTTACCAAAAAAAAAAGTGTAAATGTAAGCAAAAGTTGTAGGATACTTTAATTAGAACCTAATTTTATAAAAATCTTACATTTTAATTTATAAACGATATCTTTGTTGGACTTTTTATTCTAGTTTTTTCCCTTACAATAAACTTAAAAATAATTGCTGCAAATAATTAAATAATTTTTTAATAAAAAAAAAGAATAGAAGTTAGAGTAATATTTAAAAAAAAAACTGATTAATTTAGATTCATAAGAAATTAAGGGTGAAGATCTTCACTTTAAACCCAATGGACAATTTAAAAAAAAAAAAACTCATTATCATCGCTGTAAAAATCCATATTGCATCATAAAAATTTCCTTTGTATATATTAATAGTTTATTTATTATATTATATGATTTGATTTAACTTATTTTTTAATAATCATATATTTCAATATTTAGTGTACTGTATTTCAAATGCATTGTGAAAAAGAAAAAGAAAAAGAAAACAAAAGGACCAGTTAAAATATTAGTCATATCATAGGGCACTAACTTGACCACACCGGACATGTTAGGGTGTGTTTGGCATGACACACTGTATTAGACTATACTAGATTATACTGTATTGTATTATCATTAGGGTGTAATAAGTTTAGTACAGTACTACGTTTGGTGTAAGATTATGGAATATAATGTACATTTTGAATATTTTATATTATTATTATTTATGTTAAAATAATATTATTTTGATATATTTATTGAAAGATAAAATATTATCGGTGACTGCTACCGACCACCGGCAAGGAATTATGAACGTTATCCATTTAAGTCATATTTAGTATCTTTTCGGCGGAATAAGTGCCTGCTGCCTTTTCTTCGCGAAGAGAATTTGTGGTTAGCCTAAGAGAAGAGAAGCAAGCTTTGCCTACCTCCCCATTCTGACCGTCCAAAACGGGCTGTACGGAGCATATCCAAGTGGCAAGGCATTGGTTTTTTGTGCCGACATGCAAAGGTTAATTTGAATCCTTTTACACCAGATCATGAACATCCGATCGAATCTGTGACGAACGAGATGACAACTACGTACACAACGATACTAATAGAGCTTCTGTTTGCCGCATACTTTTTATCAAATTTTTACATTTCAAAATTTTGACTATAGGTCTATTCAGAATGGAAGCTTCCTTGCTGGAGGTATTGGTACCATTATGTAAAGCTCGTTATGAAGATTCCGAAAATATTAAATTTGATGTCAGCTGATACCGAAAAATAACAATTGCGGTGGCAGTGGGGTAGTGGGCGGCTGGCAACAGGGAACGTGACCATTAAAGGTTGGCCGGAAGTGCCGAAGGTGAAGGATTAATTAAAAATAATTATCAAATATTCATTAATTAATTACGATAAATGAATTTATTAAAATATTATTTGATTAAAAGAACATGATAAAGAAATAAAGAAAATAATCAGACCTTCTCCAATATGAGAGGAAAGCAGGTTTGATTTACCAGAAGAATTTGGTCAAAACGACCACGCTCATGTTTGGCGGGTGCACATGCAGTATACCTTAAGTTAGTCAACATAAAATAGACAGCACGTAAGGGACTAAACTACGCTGCCAAACATGTCCTAGCGTGGTATACCATCCACACAATTTTTTTCGGTTCTAGGGAATTTATTATTTATCAGATTAAGAGAATCATGATCCTAAAAACAAATATTTATTATCTATGTGTACAATAAGTTTGAAATTGAAATTTGGATCACATCAAGATTTAAAAAAGAAAATAAAAAATAAACGTATGGCGTACAAAATGAGCAATGAAATTTGTATCCCTAGCAAGAGTTCGTCAATCAATATTGCTGGCTATGTTTAGTAATAATTGATTTTTTATATTATTATTAATATATTAATGAGATAATTTCATAATACTAGTAAATAAATTATTCCCAATTTTATTAATATATCATTGCTTATTTGAAATAAGTGTTCGTAGTAAACATATCATTGCTCACAATTTTTTTTTTCTTTACTAGTCATAAGCTTCGTCTACACTTTTCAATTTATTCTTTATTCTTTTCAAAATTTACGCAAGACATCTATAAAATTAAGGTATCAAAAAATATACCATCTATGACAGAGAATGAAAATTTTGTAACAACTATAATGAATATTTGATCTAAAGTATAATCTCCCTTAACAGTAGTACTGGAAATTATACATAAACAAAAGAAGTTATATACATAATTATTTTTATAAACTAATGATATGGTATACTATAGTATTACCACATATCTTATATGTGACATGTGACATGTGTCAATCATATAACGTGTTAAGCATAACGATATAATATTTAAATAATTGCAGACACAAATTGCATTCAAGGCCAATTGAACTATGTCCAAGGGAGATAATGTGTACAAAAGTTATACTTTGTTGCATTACCTAACCTTTAGTCCACTAAGCGTACGTTTGATATACTATATTACATTAAATTGTGTTAGCTCAATTGTATTATGGTGCCGTACAATAGGGTGTATTGCATTAAGTTATAACATAATACTATGTTTAGTGTAGTATAAAATGGATTATATATAATATTATTTTGTATTAACATTATTTAAACTTATAAATATTCTGATGTTACATTATGAATTTTTTAAATTAGTTATTAAATAAGCATTTTATATATTAATTTTTATAACATAAAAATAATTAATAATATACTATCATCAAGCAATAAAATATTATAATAATATTACTGCCTAATATTATATGTTAATATAATTTTTTTTATATAAGTTATTATAATATAAACGATAAAATAATATAAATTATAGTATATTATAAAACAATATAATATTAAATTTTTATAAATAAGAATAAAAATTTTATTATAATTAAGGCTAAATTGGGATTATGGAAGCTGACGAAATAAACTTCTTACTATATAAATGAAATAAATTGCTGATTAAAAATATAGTTTAGTGTTTAGTAAACTATGTTGTTACTATTACTATAAGTTTGAAAATCAAAGTAAATATATTTGGTAATTTTAACTAAGAAAGTATTGTTTTCTTATATAATAACAAAAATAGATATAATTTTAAATTACCTTTTATTTTTAAAGTAAGTTTAATAAAATTATTTAGACATGCCTTTTTTTCTTTTTAAAAAACTTAAAATTAAATAAATTACAAAAATTTTAATTAAATAAAATCTAGTGAACTTTATAATTTGTTACATAAAATTTGAAAAAAAAATTATACTGATACTTAAATTCAAATAAAATAAAAATCAACATGTGTTGTATTCACATTAAACTTATTGCAATAATATTAAATATTAACAAATTAAAATGATCTCTCATTTAACAACATAAGTAAAATAATCGAGAAGATATATTTAAAATATTATCGAACTTGTAGTGTTTTCTAAATAAATACTACGAATATACAAAGGGGTCATCTATAGTACATGCATGTATGTGATATATACAAAAAAAATGGACCAATAAATATAAAACATCCACTATTAACATGATACCGAGACCATTAAACTTGAAACTTAGGACCATTAACTTTAGTTTTAAGTTTAATGATCCCCGATATCACATTAATAGTGGGTGTTTTATGTTTATTGGTCTATTTTTTTTTTTCATGTATGTGATACATACATGTATTGTAGTGGTAGCCATATACAAAAAGTTCAAATAGATTAAACATTAAAAGCTATGACTATGAAATGCAATTTCAAAAGTGTTGGTTAGCTTTTATGTGAAATTGTTCATAATCTAAAGAAAATTTACATAATCATTTCAAGTCTTCTTGAATTTCATGGTAGAAAATAAAAGTAAAATATAAAAAGTATGAACTTATTTGATCAAAACTTTGATAATGAAAATATACATACATACATACATACATACATACATACATACATACATATATTGTGACAGTAATATGGTAGCTACTTGTTTGTATATTAGTTGTCTTTTTGTCAAAATATTAATATTATAATAAAAATTTTAAAAAAATATGGTAACTTATTTAATACACGGCTTATAAAACTAAATCTTACCTATTTTAACAGATTTATTGTCAATATAAAAAAAATTATGAAATAAACAACTTTTAAAAAATTTATCAAACACTTTTTTTTCAAAAATTATAAAATAAATAACTTGTAGACTTTCAAGCTTAATCCCAAGCGAGGCCTTAGCTAATACAAACCCTGTTAGTACCGGCTACCAAACACGCCCTAACAATTTAATATCTAAAAGAATGGATCCGAGCGTTCGCTAGTCAAACGGCTCAAATCGCCAGTTTATTCTCCACTCTCTAAACACTCACGTGAAAGTATGCATTGCAATACACTGACAGCTGTCATTCTAGACGTGCGCTGCATCGTACACGCTCCATTAGGCAAGTGACTTCTGGACTCTCCCATTCCGTTAATCTCGTTGGTTCCCGCTAAAGACTTGCTCCAAAATCACAAACACACAAATCGTCCCCACACTCGCTCTCCTTTATTATTCATTTCGCACTATCTCTTTATCTTTTCTTTTAAAATTTTTTCTTCCTAAGTTTTCATTTTTCTTTAATAATTTTAAAGAAATTTGAATTGGAAAATTGATTGATTTAGCTATGGATGAAGATTATGATGTTATAGTTCTTGGAACTGGCCTTAAAGAATGCATTCTCAGTGGCCTTCTCTCTGTTGATGGACTCAAAGTAATGGCATTGCTTCTCATTCTTTTTTTAATTATATTAATATTAATTTTTATTGTACATTCTGCTATTTATTTAATTGCATGTGCCAAAATTATCATGTGTACATGTTCATATTTTGTTAACAATCAGACTCAAATAAAATTTTCTAGTTTAAAATTTTTGGGAGATATTTGGTTTGTGATTCGAAAACAATTTTCAAATTTAAAATAGAAATTTAAGTTTCGGCTTTAAATTTACTTTTCATAACTTATGAATTTTCATACCCATTATTTTAGATTGTATGTAAAAAGTGTCATTGAATCTCTAATTAAAAAAAAAAAAAAAACAATATGGGAATTGATAGAGCATGCACTCAATATTTGCATTTAATTGGAAGTGCAGAAAATTTCAAGTATCCTACTCTCTTCAATCTTATTCATATAAATGATACGTGCTTCACTGAATCTTGATTTCAAATAGGTATTGCACATGGACAGAAATGCCTATTATGGAGGGGAATCAACTTCTCTCAATCTTACGCAGGTTACTTGATTTTCTCACCGCTTAAGGAATTGCAGTCCTTTTCTGAAACCCTTTTCTTTTTGTAAAGTGTTCGTTTGATAAATTCTTTACCCACTTCTGCAAATTTATTTTGGTATTTGCCTGCAGCTTTGGAAGCGTTTCAAAGGAGATGATAAGCCTCCAGAGCGCTTGGGATCAAGCAAAGAGTATAATGCTGACATGATACCTAAGGTGTGTTCGTGTGCATAGATTCATCAATTTTTTTGTTAAATCAATGGCACCTATTGGAATTCCTGCAAGCCATACAAGATTTGCTTTAGACTCTTAAATCCATTCAATTTTGCGAATTGACGGTTACAAGTCACGCATAGCTCCAAAAACATTCTTTTAAGTGGCGTTAAATGAGTGGCTCCGTATAGGTTGAGTTCACCAACCACAGGGCTGCACGTAATTGATTGAATTGAGTTGAGTATAATATGCACAGATTGAATTCTGAGCGCAGCAGATATCAAGAATTGATACTTTGGCTGATGTTGGATTGTTGGCCTAAGGTGTTTGTTTCAACTTAAAGCCTCTTGCTATAGGCTGATGCATTTGATTCAGTTTTATTTTTTCGCTTGGTAACATGTTTCCGCTTATATGAATCGTGTCTTCCAATTGCTATATCGCATAAGCTTCGGCAATCCTCGCATCAAGATGGGATGCAATCACACTTCTTCAAAACGCTCAAAATCTTTGGAAATGGATGTTACTTTGATGGTTTTCTTTGAGCTACATACCATAGATTCAACCTTTGGAATTAGGCTTCCAATTGGACAAGCCGTGTTAATCTTCTACGTTATTTCTTATGATAAAATAAAAAATGAATTAATTTGTTTTTGCAGTTCATGATGGCAAATGGCGGTTTGGTCCGTATTCTCATCCATACAGATGTCACTAAGTATCTTAACTTCAAAGCTGTTGACGGCAGTTTTGTGTACAACAAAGGAAAGGTGAGAATTGTTTTATATCTCCATTTACTTTTAATTACTGTCATTAGTCAGAACAAATACCTTAATATTGTGTGCAATAACTTACGAGCATTATCTTTATTTTAAGATCTACAAAGTTCCAGCAACAGATGTTGAAGCACTGAAATCACCATTGATGGGGTTATTTGAGAAGCGTCGTGCTCGAAAGTTCTTCATTTATGTTCAAGAATATGAAGAAGATGATCCAAAATCTCACGAAGGACTAGACTTGAACAAAGTTACAGCTAGAGAGATAATCTCGTATGAAACATATCACCATCATCTCTCCTTAACTCATTATAGTACTTCATATTATCACTTGAGGCACATTAAAGGACAAGCACTAATCATTAATGGTTTTATTTGCATGCTTAACTTGAAATCATACTAAATGAGTATGAGAAATGCCTGCAAAGATTGAATGTTTCTAGAAGTAAGAAAGAGCTTTGTCCTGCAAAATACAATTCTTATTTTGTTGTCTCCATCCATAAATGTTAATTATGCACATAATTTGATGTTCATTTTTGTAGAAAATATGGGCTTGAAGATGATACGATTGACTTCATTGGTCATGCCTTGGCACTTCACATCAATGACAGTTACTTGGACGAACCAGCTATGGATTTTGTGAAGAGAATTAAGGTGATATTGTGTTTCTTTTTCTAGAGTAATCTTAGCATTTCCAGTGAGGTATTGCATTCAAAAGATTCTCCCCTCTTGCTAAATTATTCTGGAAATCAGATCCAATAATTCAATTTTTCCACAGAATCAGTTGTCTGTTTCTTTCAGTAATTACACAAAGATCGTACGAAATTTTCTAACGTAACTTAAGACGATCAAACTAATCACTAACCCGTTTTCCATTTTGTTTTTGTGAAGCTGTATGCAGAGTCTTTGGCACGTTTTCAAGGAGGTTCTCCTTACATTTATCCTCTGTATGGACTCGGCGAATTGCCTCAGGTCTGAACCGTGTGCAATTGTTTCTGTTTAGGTACAAATGTAGGAAGTGAGAGTAACTCACTTTCACATGCCTTTTAACATTATTGGCAGGCGTTTGCACGTTTAAGTGCAGTTTATGGTGGAACTTACATGCTCAACAAGCCAGAATGCAAGGTATATCTGTCACTCCCCAATTCTGTAATCTGAAGAATCAAGGCTAAACTAATACAACTCTGTGTAACAAAAGTGCTTTAAACACTTGTAGATGTACAGTTCAACAGTTCACCATATAATCTCATCATTCAAAACTTCATCACACATTATTAATTTTGGATGACAGGTGAAGTTTGATGAAGACGGGAAGGTTATTGGTGTGACATCCGAAGGAGAAACTGCTAAATGCAAAAAGGTTGTTTGCGATCCATCATACTTGCCCGATAAGGTAAGTCTAAGAACAAATTCATCATTATGAGCTTGGTTTTCTATTTGCTCATTTGTTTGATATATGGTTAAGCTGCTTGCGTTTAAGGCCATTGCCACTTAAAGCCCTTACCTGTAGACTCTTTCTGAGTGCAACAGGTTCAAAAAGTTGGAAAGGTTGCTCGGGCTATATGTATAATGAATCATCCCATTCCGGACACCAACAATTCTCATTCGTGCCAGGTTATTCTCCCACAGAAGCAACTTGGTCGTAAATCAGACATGTATGTTGCGCTAAAATTCCATTTCCCAGTTTCTGTTTGATTTGTAGTTCAAGATGCATATATTCTTTACCGATATTTGGTTGGAGCCTGGATCATGAGACATGTTAGTTACAAATTTTCCAGCTTCAGGTTTCACGGATGAGCTATTTCACTATTGTGGATGCTGCAGGTACCTTTTCTGTTGTTCATACGCTCATAATGTAGCTCCAAATGGACAGTACATTGCTTTCGTTTCAACAGAGGCAGAGACGGACAATCCTGAAGTAGAACTGAAGCCTGGCATTGATCTGCTTGGGCCTGTAGATGAGATATTCTTCGACACTTATGATAGATTTGTACCTACGAACAACCATGAAGCTGACCATTGCTTCATTTCTACTGTAAGTACACAAGCAAGTGGCTGACAAACATAGTGAAATACATAAAAGATACGCATGAATACTCACACGCAGCATAAATGCATGCTTATGCAGCTTGCTCTATTCGGATTAATTAACTGGATCAAGCAAGGATTTTAACAAATGTCTAATCTTGCTTCTAGCTATTTCAATTCAAATGACCATAGTTTCTAACCTCGTGCAGAGCTATGATGCAACAACACACTTTGAGTCCACAGTACAGGATGTGCTTGAAATGTACACTAAGATCACTGGAAAGGTAACGTACGAATGTTTGCCACTATATGTTTCTAAGTGAACAAAATGGTTTGCTTTTTTTCATTTTTTCGTTCTTGTTCAGGCTGTTGATCTGTCAGTGGACCTGAGTGCTGCAAGTGCTACTGCTGAGCAATGAAATATTATTATTCATATCTTCAGCAGAAAAGCTGCCATTGGTTTCTTTAGATATCTTTTTCCAGTATCACTAAACAAAATCACAATTTTGCTACATTCTTTTGAATGGACTTGGAATGTCCCAAGATTAACTATGATTGGTTATTTCTAAGCCTGATTCGGCTTCTAATCCTTTTTAGAGCATAGAATTTGCCAACAAGATTATGCTTTGATCTCCAGAATTTTTAAATTTTTCATAAGCATGCGCCATGGATTCTAGATGTCTCCTTCGGACATGTTCACAATGAAATTGCAAAACCAACAATTTTATTAGCATTGCCCCTTTATGCCTATCACTGCTATTGCAGTTGGCAATAGGATGGAATGGGGTGGGATTTGTCGATCTTGATCCTCTACAAAAAATGTCCCAAATTCTATTCCGACCAGTAAATTAAAAAAAAATGCCTTGACTCCATCCTAATTGGGATACTAAATTGTCTCGAATGACATAAATTTTCTGTCATACACTTTATATTTTATTATCAATGACATGTCATGTGCATACAATTAACATGTCATGTATGCTTGTTTTATCAAAATGATTTGTTATACACATATGATTGACGTATTTATATAACTTATAGAACTAATTTGTCATACATTTATGAAATTTCAGATCTTTAAATGTCCGAAATCGTGTCTTGAATGGGTTAGGATCTTAAATTTTGATAAGGACTTTGGGAATTCTAGAGGTGGGCACAATTCAGTTCGGATGGAAATTCGATAGAATCGATTGAAATAAGTTATTTTATTAAAAAAATGAACAGGAACCAAATAATATGAAGAATCAAACATGAACTAATCCATTCAGTTGGGTTCTATTCGGTTCGATTCTTTTGGTTCTAGGCCTACTTGGCCTAATTTGAATTTTCAAACTTTTATAGCCTTTTGGACCTTATTAATGAATTGTTTTTCCTCAATTTTAAACCTGCACAACAATATCTTTATCATATTACAAATACTAACAATTAAAAACATATTCATCATTGCTATCTACTTACTAAATACCACTAAGGCACTAACAAAATGCAAAATATTAGGAATACAAATTTGAACTGTAATGTCTCATCTAAGTAAACACAAAGTTTTCAGGACAAACAAAAGTAACAACACAAAAAATTGCAAACATCGACATCATTTGGTTTACTGGTGCTCAAATACTTGAATTCATCAACATTAGCATAAGTTTTAGGCATTTTTCAGCTCAATGCTTGAAGATATAAACAAAAGAATTTAAAACAACAATAAATAATTAAATAAATAATTTATATAAGCAAGATACTAGTTTTCTTCTTTTTTTTTTTAAATACAGAAAACTTACAAGTTAAAAACATCAATCAATTGCCATTGCTCCTCAGTTGCTTATTCTTGTTGAACTAGCATTGGCTTCAAAAATTTTGCAAGGAATTAAAACAATTTTATTAAAATCATTAGTTCTAATATACAAGATGTTACAAGTGAGGTATCAAATCTACTTATAACGACATCACCAACTATGTTTGCATCAGCGCTAGATACAGGAGGTTGCTTAGTGCTTGCCCATTAAACAAGGCTTACAAATATTTTCTCAATCCCTCACAAACATAAAACCACCATTGTAAGTGTTAGAAGCTAAACGGATTACAAAATTGATAAAATTAGCTAATACCCCAACCCACAAAGGATACATGAGACACAATTAAGAAACGTCATGCAAGAAAAATAAGAATTCTAGAAATGCTTTTCTTCTCGAATTAAACAATAGAGTAATTAAGTGTTGGATCATGTCAATGGTCGGAAAGAAATCACAATTAAAAATCCTCCTTTAATCACAGTATAAATGCCCTCTTTCTAATGCGTTGGTTAAAGTTCTTATTCTGTCTTCATGAAGAAGTGAAGAAGATGAAGATTCTTGCTTATCACTTGTTCTTTGTATTATATTTTTAGGGAGTTTGTTATCCCATGGAAACTAATGCAGAAAGTTAATTTTAAACCAACTTCCTTCAACTCCCTATGATTGTATATGGTAACTGCTTACCATATGCATATCGAGTTGGGTTGGCCCATCATGAGTGATTCACCTATCTAACATCTCCTACTCGCACATAATAGGATAACGTTGAAGCATTAGACCAGTGAACTAAGAAATAATGAACAACCACATATTTTCAATCATACAAGCAAATACACCATGTGACTATGAACATATCCAAAAATGCATTTGGTGAGTAAAAAACATATCTCAATTGCTAACTTGGGCAAGATATGTCTTAATTGCAATAGTATGCAAGATAATTTCAAACTATGTTCATTGTATCCAAATTTAATTTATTTTAATACTCAAGCATACTAAATCCCCTTGGTATGCTAAAATTATACAATCTCTTTATGTGTTCAGAATTATAATATCCCAAAGATATTATACAATTGGTCGATCAGTGAATCATATAAAAGAAAAATTAAATCTTCTCATCACACTCATGTTTATCAATCCAGAATAGTTGCTTTCCTAGTCATGTTTCACAGACCGAATCATGTCAAGGTCACAGATAACATGCAAAAGTAGCAGACACCAGTCTGAGATCTCAAAAACATAGTTGATAGTCATAAGGATACCTGGATTGACTTATAGAAAGTCATATGGAACTTACACAATGAAGAAGAAGGGAGATTATCTCATTCTCCATTTTGGTCACCAAGCGCTCGTGGTTTAATATATATGTTATAATGAATCTTCGATTGTATAATGGATGTTTTATTATTTCAAGTTACTATACATATCTTAGTCCAATTGCTCTTCTACAACGCTTGACCTAAGTTATTAAAGTGAGCGCTTTCTTATAAAGCTAAAATAAGATCTCACATCTGGCTTCAATCAGATCCCTATGATAATGGGGTACATCATAGTCAGTCTATAATAAATATCATGTAAAACCTCATCTTGATTCTAATAAAGGTGATAAAACTTGTAGAATAACTTCTTTTATTTGGCTCTCAAACAAACAAATTATTTTATTATTCTACTTGTCTCATCTCAGCTTGTTCCTAAAGCAACTAAGGCGACTGCTTGTGTAAGAAAACCAATCTTGACCTGATGACATACTTTCATATGTATGTAATTATGTTGTTCATAAAATAAATTGAAATAAGAGACACCATTACATTTTAAAACAAAAAATGTAATAAAGATGTTTACAACAAATAAGCTTATTTTAACAATGTAAAATTACAATTTATGTAGCCCCAATGATTTAGCATGAGAGGCAAATACATCCCTCGTTACAGCTTTGGTAAGTGGATCAACTATCATTTTATGCATAGTTATATACTGTAAGGCCACTTCATTCTTCGCCAAAATGTCTCTTATGAAATTATATTTAGTCTCAATGTGTTTCGACTTGCTATGGTATTTGGCATCTTTAGAGAAAGAGATAACAACTTGATGTCATAATAGATAGTTACTGGACTATCATTGTAAATATTAATCTCTAAATCCTTCATAAATCTCTTAAGTCATTAGTTTCTTACACTGTTGTAGAACATGCAATATATTCATCTTCTATCTTCAATAAAGCAATGCATGTTTGTTTCTTGCTACTCCATGTAATTGCTCTTTTGTTTAACAAGAATGCATTTCCTGAAGTTGATTTACGCTCATCTAGATTGCCACCCCAGTTGGCATCTAACTATCCAACAAGTCACAAACTATCTCTTTGATAGCATAAACAATAATTTACAATGCCTTTGAAATATGCTAAAATCCTTTTGACAGCACTCCAATGCTTCTAACCATAATTAGACTGATATCCATTTACCGGTCCTACAATATAACTAATATCAGGCCTTGTGCACATTATAGCATACATGAGACTTTTAATGGCATTTGCATAAGGAACTCTAGCCATTCTTTCCTTTTCTTGAGGAGTATTGAGGCATATATCGAGACTAAAATATTGTCCTTTGACTATAGTTGTATAATTTGGTTTACAATTAGCCATGTTGAACTTTTCAATGATCTTTTTAATGTAAGACTCTTGTGACAAAACCAGAAGTTTTCTTTAATGATCCTTGAAAATTTTGACTTATAAGATATAAGTTGCTTTGCATATATCTTTCATGTCAAAATTTAAATGTAGCCAATCTTTAATAGTTTTAACAAACTCTTTATTGTTTGTTGCCAACAATATATTGTCCACATATAAAGACAATATCGCAAAAACGCCTTTAGATCTCTTAATGTACACACAATAGTCTTCCTCAACCATCCTGAAGCCATAAGAAATTATAGCTTGATGGAATTTAAGGTTCCATTGCCTAGAGGATTGCTTAAGGATATAAATAGATCTTTTAAACTTGCATACCTTATGCTCTTGGCCTTTAACAACAAAATCCTGTGGTTGTTGTATATAAATTTCTTCCTCTAGTTCTTCATTGGGAAATGCAGTTTTTACATCCATTTGATGCAATTCAAGGTCTAGATGTGTAACGACAACCAAGATTAATCATATGAAAGCAAGCTTTCATAACAGAAAAGGTCTCTTTATAGTCTATTCCCTCTTTCTGGGTATAACCTTTAGCGACTAATCTTACTTTGTATCTATTGATTGTCCCATCCACTTTATGTTTTATTTGGAGAACTCATTTGTTTATGATAACTTTACAATTAGGTGAAAGTTTAACCAAGTCCTAGACCTGATTGGCTTTTATAGACTCCATCTCTTATTCCATTACTTTCATTCACAAATCCCTAGCAGACAATGTGAAAGTTTCGTCAACAGTATTTGGCTCCTCACTATCGTGTGAAGCAATCATAAAAGCTTCTCCCTCAATCTCAAAATGATGACAAGAAATTGGCTTACGACTACTCTTTCAAGTTGATTCCTCAATTATAATCAAAATGTTCAGTGTTTTACGCCCATTTAGAATAGCAATTCTTGAAGGATTTATACTAGTGCCAACATTGACATTAGAAGTGATAATCTTATTTGGTTATTGTAATTCATAAAATTGAAAATTTTTATCAACTTCTCCAATACTTAGAAATTTATTTCCTAAAAAATTGACATCTCGTGATTCTAGTTCAGTAATAGTTTTACGTTTATGTTCACCAATGAATACATATCCTTTGGAGTGTTCTGAGTATTTAATAAAAATATAATTTTTCTTTCTAACCCCCAATTTTCCAAACTTAGAATTGGAGTTATAAACATAACCGCCCAAGGCTGCAGATAAGATAGATTAGGTTTCCTACTTGTCCATAACTTGTATGGAGTGGAACTAACTGATTTTGAAAGAACTTGGTTAACTATATAGGCAGTAGTTAACAAAGTATCTTCCCAATATGATATTGGCATATTTGATTGTGTTATCATTGACTTAATTATTTCCAATAAATTTCTATTCCTTCTTTCCACTGCACCATTTTATTGCAAAGTTTTAGGAATAGTTAGCTGTCTATTTATTCCTTTCTCATTACACAGTTCCTTGAACTGTTCTAAAAGGTATTCACATTTTCAGCCAGTCTTTAGACGTTAACATTAGTGTCTATTTAATTCTCCACCATGTTTACGTATAACTTAAAACAATCTAATGCTTCTAATTTGTGAGAAATCAAGTAGATATGACAAAAACATTAATAATCATCAATGAATATGATAAAATATGAGGCTTCATGTTTAGCCCTTATATTCATCGGATCACAAATGTCAGAATGGATTAATTGCAATGGTTTTTCAACTTTAATTTCTTTGCCAAGTGGTTTTTTAGCTAGATAATTTTCACATATGGGCAATTCAACTTTAGTGAGTGGACCGAACATGCGCTCTCTCGTAAGTCTATGCATTCTTTCATACCCTATGTGACCTAATCTAGCATGCCAAGTAATAACATTTATCTCATTATTACTTGAAGTAGTAATATATGAAAAACAACTATTATCATAACTTGAACCATCAAGCACTGTATCTAATACAATGAAACCATTAACTAAATGCCCAAGTACCAATAAATATTGATTTTAGAAAATCCAAACAAATACCATGAAAGTTTAAATTATATCATAATTCAAGAAGAATAGGAATATAAACCAACTTTTGTCGAATCTCCAATGCATATAGGATATCGTGTAACAAAATAATACGTTCACGACACAAAATTAATTTGTAGGTGCCTATTCATTTTGCTTCAAGAAAGAAGTTGTTGCCCACGTATATCCGTCTAGTCCTTTGACTAATTCGACGATACTCCATAAATGCATCTCAATCATGAGTTATATGGCCTATTGTTCTTGAGTTTATAGTCCACATAGGACAAAAATCAGTTAGGAGTACAGAACTCATGACTAACGCATAATTTACTAAAGTGAAGTTAAGTCTCAAATTTTTTGGCTTAGTGCACTCACGAGAAAAGTGGCCTAGCTTGCTACAATTGTAGCATTTCATCTCAGATTTGTTCTGTCTTTTGCCAGCACGTGTAATTACCTTTTTAGTGGTTCTTAGCATCTGACTACTTTTGATTAGGATCAGATCTCTCACCATTCTGGTTATAGTTATGACCCCTTTTGCGCTTGAAGCTCAAAACTTTGCTAGAATTCTACTCGACCATATAAAGACGATCAGAAAGTTTAGCTGCCTCAGGACGCCTACCCTTTTAGTGCTTTTTAACATCTGGCTTCTTTTGATTTGAATCAAATCTTTCACTCTTTTAGTTATACTTATGACCATTTTGCGCTTGAAACCTGAAGTTTTGTACGAATTCGACTCGACCATATAAACGCGATAAAAAAGCTTAGCTGCCTTAAAGCGTTTTGTTTCCACTTCTAGGTGATGTTCTATATCATTGAAAGTTCTGATACTTTCATTGTGTGTCATATTCACCTTCATGTGTTCCTAGGAATTAAGTTAAAATCTTATTATTGCCTATACTTGTTTATTAGTCAGAATATGTCCAGCAACCTTAAGTTCATGAATCATGTTTGACATCTCCCTTAAATACTGCCTCATAATATGATTTTGGCGTTTTCGATAGGAATCAAACTTGATGGTAAGCCTTCTTAGCTTAGTGGTTGAAGTGCCACTAAACTTATCTTTTAGAGCGAGCCATATTTCTTGAGCAGTCTCATACTTTTCAAACTCATACATGAGGTCATCTTGCATGCTGCTAACATCGTTATACGAGCATTGCTATTCTTCTTTTTCAAGGCTTGGTAAGCCTCAAGATCTTTCCTATGTTGAGCAGCATTGCCATGTTCCACCTCAGCTAAGGTGTTATTGAGAGTTTCTAGAGTCTCTTACTCTTGAAGGATGTACTGAATCTTATGGTGCCAAATATCATAATTGTCACCATTTAGCTTTTCACCATTGTTCAACTCAGTCACAATGTTTTTAGATGCAGATGCCATCTTAATTTTCTTTTAACACAAAGACAATTGAAAATACAATCAATAAAGGCATCTAATAATTACACACAAACAATTAATTTTGCCGTAAATTTAAACCAAAAAACATGACAAACTTATATTGAGAATGGAATCAAAAGGTCGTCGAAGCTTCCAATCATCATCGAATTTCCTTTATTATACTAATCATTCATTCGATTTTAATGCACAAAATTATCATTTCTAATCATAAATTCATTAAATTCAATTTGATCAGAACTCCCACTCAATAAAATAATTCATAAGATATCGTAAAAACATATATTGAGTTAAGTAACAACTAATGTAAAAATTCAATTAAAAAAATAGCAACATATCGTTCAACCGACAAAGTGAATAAAAATTCTCTAATGAAAGAAATGACTAAACATAATTAAACTAATATATAGACTATTCTACATGTTCTTAAAATATTCTTTATTGCTCGTGACTCTTTCATCTAACTTATACTCATGTGTATCTCCATATAAAAATAATTTTTCTTTCTCAATGATTCGGTTTATTGTTTTCTCATACCTTAATTTCTGCCCTCTACCAAGGTGACTAGCTTGTCTTTCATTTCGAAGGCTTATGTGATTGTTAAATACTGAAGTTCGCTTCATTTTTTAAGCAAGATGGTGCTTTTCCATTAGCTCAGTTTCACACCTCAGTGTATAATATGCATTCGAGAGATTCTTGATCTTCTTTAACATGTAAGCCTTAAAGACAAGTGTATTATCATCATTTAGTAAGGAATTGATGAGGACCCATTGACAATTATTCCAATTTGTATACTTAGTGTTCCCTTTTCTACACATTAAGTGCATGAAGATGTCATCTATGTCTTCTATATTTATACACATAGAACAATCAAGGTTCATGTTATAATTTTTCATTTTCCTCACAAGTTCTTCATGAAATAAGTCATCATTAGTTTTGATTAGATCAATAGGTGCAAACCAAGCTCTATATGTCATTAATCCCTCTTCCTTAGTCCATAATTTTCTAACGGGAGGCATCTAGGACAAATAACATTAAATCATATTAGTGATTTTTAATAAATGACTAGACATGAAATATAATTAAATTTCAACCAATTTCCATAAAAAAAATATTTTTGAGCTCCTACTAGAGTGAAATATTTATTAATGTATAATGCTCATCCATGAAATAATAAATATTTGATCTAAATTTTATTTCAAAATTTCAAAATTAAAAACTTTGATTTTATGTTAAAAATAAATAGAAAATTAAATTTCTGATCAAATGATGCAAACAGCCCCCAAATCAGAGTCCTAGACAGTAAGATACATGGAAAATATTAATCTAGACATGTTGTTTCACAAGCCCAGTCAGGCATGTGTGTTTCACGTGCGCTACAATATGTTCCCCACACGTATAATCAGAGAGAATGACCCACACGTTGTCTCTTTTAGCTTTGATGACGTCGGGTTTAGCATCATCCAACTTAATTTTTCATCCTGATTCCAATGGTGGCTTTCAATTTTCAATTGGAGGTTAGAAGAAGCTAGAATCATAAAAAAAATTCTGGTATTGTTTATCATCTTCTCCAAAATTAGGGTTTTTGAATTTTGTAACCATAATGCAACTAGATTCGTATTTTGGCTATAATTCTCTCGTTTTAAGTCCATTTTTAACAAATCGCACATCTTGGAAAGCTCTCAAAAAGATCTTTCCAATGATATATAACACAATGCCAGATTGTTTAGATCAAAAGATATGATCAAATAAAATTTTAGATTTCATTTTTTAATTAGGGTTTAGACAAATTAAACCCTAGGTCATTTTTATGTCTTTCAATTCTAGAATTTTTTTAAAGTGATTCTAGCATTCCAAAACATAAATTGAATAGCCACCAGATTATATATTTCATAAAAAAATAATTAAAATATAAAATTCATGCGTTTTCATGAAATACACTCAACTATTTACACGAATCCAACACAAAAATAGGCTCCGATACTAATGAAAGAAAAATAAGATTTTGTAGAAATAGATTTCTTCTCGGATTAAGTGACGGAGTAATTGAGTGTTAGATCACGTCAATGGTTGGAACGAAATCAAAATTGGAAATCCTTCTCTAATCATAGTATAAATACCCTTTTTCTAATGAGTTGTTCAAGGTTCTTATTCTGTCTTCACGAACAGGTGAAGAAGATGAAAATTCTTGCTTATCACTTTTCCTCTGCTTTCTATTTTTACAGAGTTTGTTATCTCATGGAAACTAACGTGGGAAGTTGATTTTAAATAAAATTACTTTAGCTCCCGATAACTGCATATGGTAACTGCTTACCATATGTGGATTGGGTCGAATTGGCCTATCATGGGTGGCCCACCCATCTAAGACTTTATATAACAAATTGCTGCAGAGAATCTCCAGCGTATTGCAAAATGATGTATGGAAACAAAACTCAACCAACATATGCCATAAACATACAAAAATATTTATATTTGTAGATAAACAAGAAAAAAGGAAATTATCCAACTAAATCCTAACTTTTGCTCTAAATCAAGCAAAACACAATTCCTAAGTTAATTAAACATCACATACAAATCAGAATAAGCAATCCATACATTGTAAGGAAATAAATAAACAAACAACTTCTAACTTAAATAATTAGAAACATTTGAGCTCAAATAAGTCCAACGCTATAGCACATTATAAACAATATAAAAATCAGTAATACTAAACTTACAAAGTACAAATCGGGGATACAAAAATAAAATGAGGGAGAAACTACCTACGCAAAGTAGTAGCCAATGAGCAGAGCAGAAGCTGTCACACAGTGAGAAGAATCTAGGAGATGTTGTATGTTGTGAGAAGAGTAGAAGCAACCGATGCTTAATGACAGTAACAATAGCTGGTGAGAAGCAAAGTAGAACCAAATATACTTGATTATGGTTGTGGATTGGTTGAGTGGTAACGTGATTTGATTTTTGAATTTACGGTGTGTTTACTAAATGAGAATTGGAATAAGTTATTTCTTTGAGCTGTAGAAATCAACATCGGGATGAATTGTGTTCTCATTGATGTGTTTATTTTATCTTGGAATTAAAAAGAATTGTTACAAGATATAAAACGCCTTTTATTAATTATTGTCTCTTATATTATTTGTAATATTATAACAACAATAATAGGAATAAAAATAATAATAAAACTGAAAATAATAATAATAATAATAATAAAAATAAAATTAAAATATTTTAATAATAATATTATTAATGAAATTAATGATAATAATAACAATAATAATTAAAATAATAAGATAATAAATTTTGATAACAATAATATTAGTTTAATAATAATGAAATTAATAAATATTGATAGTAATAACAAAAATAATAGTATTATTATTATTATTATTATTATTATTATTATTATTATTATTATTATTATTAGATAATAGAAGAATATTTGTAAATGGAACAAAACTTCTAGGTATTTTCATAAATTTTGCAGGGACTAAAATACAAAAATGACAAAACTTGATTGAGGGCAATTTGGAGATTATGAAATTCAGTGGGGTAAAATGAATAGGTTTGTGAATTGAAGTTTGATTCGCAACCCCCCTTGGGAATCAAATCTATAAGAATAATTCCCAAATTTGTGGGCCCAACATGATTCAAATTTCAATTTCCACTCGTATTTTGTGAAGTAAACGTTGCTAATAATTTTTTATTTTCGATTCCAATTCGCCGATTCAAGAAGTAAACACACACTTAAGGTTTGCTTTTTAGGATAAAAACGTTTTATATATACTAGTAACTATGTGTGTGTGCAAGTCTATAGTAACCATTTGATGTAGCCAATTAGGGTATAATACATGCTAATTTAGGTAAAACTACTAAAATATCCGATTTCTTTGTTTTGGTTATTCGATTCAGTTGAGAGAATAAAAAATCAAACCAATATTCTGGTTCTTTTTATAAAATGAGTATTCAATTAGTCATGAGAATTTAGAATGACCGAAAATTTGAACCAAACCACTGATTTGGTTCAATTTTTTTTAGGTCAAGGTTTTTTTACCCAGTGCTAAGGAATTCTGCCAACCTAACTACCACATGCAAATTTTTATTCAAAATATTCTACCAATAAATATCAACTAGCAATCATTGCCATTACGCTATAAGGTCAGGGTTAGTGCTCTCAACGTTTCAGGTGCCAATGGTGTAGGTATGTATATTCTTCAAATATAATAGGAGCAGATAATATATATCTCTATATGTATAAGGGAGAGTTTCGCCTTTAATTGATAAATGATTTTGAATTACACTTGGTGAATCTCTGGATTGTGCTATAATACAGAAATTCAGACATTCAATATACCCTAAATTATGATATATGTGTAAGGTGTAATAACTTAAAGTGAAAAAGAAAAACTTCCTATTTACTATATGATTTATTTTCACTTCTAGCTTTTTTTTCTTGGTTAATTACCTATAATTATGTAACAAGAAGAAAATTTTTAACTTTTTTTTATCTAAAAAAATCTCTACGCAATTCATTCATTTAAAAAAAGACTTGAACTTTACTTTTTATTGACAATCTATTTATAACATTAAATTATTTTTTTCATACATTTCTAATTTAAAACAATTCATTTTGTACATTAAAAAATATTGTAATATTTTATAATATATATTATACCATTTCATGAGATATTCAATGAATTTAAATTAAATTTGACCCAACTCTTTTAACTTGGAAACTTAGATAATGTATATTTTTTAGGTTATGGTTCTCAAATGTAGGGATTTTTAGTATTATTGAATAATTAAAAACCTAAAAATCTAATGAAAAATATTTGAAAAATAAAACATCAACAATTCACACAAGAGAACTTGAATTCCAACAGTGATTTGCCAGTAAAACATCCAATGGTTACTTCTTAGTTAATTATTTGTTAAATAAAAATAAATTTTGAAGTGTAAAATGACACGACTCAAAAGTGTTATCA
Source organism: Luvunga scandens (assembly GCA_030449905.1). NCBI lineage: Eukaryota > Viridiplantae > Streptophyta > Magnoliopsida > Sapindales > Rutaceae > Luvunga > Luvunga scandens. The sequence goes on from JASUUG010000209.1 coordinate 658,388, forward strand.
TTTACAAGTATAAGTGTGTATAGTTATAATATAATCCATTGAATTCAGGATCAAATGATAGGAAATGTAAAATCTAATAATCAATTATTAAATAAAAAAATAAATTGTCAGAAAAGAAATTAATAGAAATCAATCTGGAAAAAAATACTAAGGTTACGAGATATACTCTCGGTTATCAAATTATTATTCTAATACTCTCTCATATTTATTTTACCAGTTAATTATTATGCAATTTAATTTTTAACTAACCATTTGTATGGATAAATATGAAATCAAGTACCTAATGTAGTAAAACTATATTATAGTATCGATATTATACTAAAATACCATATAGATCAAAGGGTATTTAAATCTATAAATTAACATAATATAAAATAAACTGATAAAGAAAAAATATAAACAAATAAAATAACTTTATGACTCATTTAAGAGAGTAATTAATTCAATAATTTGAATCGTTGAACTTCACCTTTCACCTTAGCTTAGAAAATTAACCACTCATATTGATAAACAAAACACATTTTATTTAAGAAACTTTTGAAATATATTGTAAGAAAATTAACTACACAAAAAAAGAAATCTAAAAAAACTCAATCTTCAACTCCTTTCTCTCTTGCTTCTTGTTTTTTCCCTTCCCATATCTCTATTTTCCTTTTATAGGCACAAATATGTCAACTTCTTTTATTTTATTATTATTTATTTTTCTTTACTACTTATCTTCTTTCATAGAGATGTGCGCCACCACTTGACTATCATGATACATGACTCACTTTTTTTATTTTTTTATTTTTTTAAATTACGGCTCTTCAATAATGCATTCAACTGGTTTTGATAATTCTTTTTTGTTCTTGCTTTTAGTTCCAATCCCTCTTTATTCATGAAATATTCATAATATAAAATTAACATAAAATTAATATACTGTAAATTAATTTAACATAAACATTTATTATGGAGGCATTAAGATAATTTAGAAATAATGAGCGCATTAATCAACACTGTAAGTGAAAAATTGATAATTTTATCCTTATTAAATGTATATTTTTTAGTATTAATCACACATTTCAACCAGCTTATTGCTAGGCTCTAGCAATTTAAATGATAAAAATCTAGGAAATTTCAAACCCAAATTGAAATCTTTTTTTTTTGAAAATTGTGTTTACTTCTTCAATCAGATTAATGACAATAATAAAATAAAAGTATAAGCATTATCTTTAGCCTAAAAAAAATCACTCCCATACAAATCAGTCAAGTAAAATCATGTAAAATGATCAATTATCTGAGCTACATTAATTAAGTCACTTTTAAAAATGATATGTCAAATCCCAAAATCTCAAGGTTAAGAGTGACTCCCTCAAAAGAAAATAAATCCAATAAAAATAGTCACTCTGAGAAGCGCTAGATTAGATTGATATAATAATAAAACAATATCACACACTTTCACTAAAATAAAAGAATAATTTTCATAGTTTAGAAATAAAATGATCTCAAGTCTAAGGATTTACTAGCCAAACCAATTTGTTTTTATTTTTATGTGTCATTACATCTTTTAGTCTATATTATCAACTTTTACTTCAGACTATAGTTCCCTAAAATCAAGAATGACTTTCACTTGGACGTAACGTAGGCTATGGACATGACTAACAAAGAAAAGACAATAAGAAAAAAAAAATATGTTTAAACAGTAGAGGACTTTTGGAGATTGGAAGTTGTTTTTTACTTAGATTTTTTCTTACTTTCTTTTTTCTCTTTTTTTTTTTATATTATTTTTATATTTTTATTTTATTTTATTTATTTTTTATTGCACCATTTTCAGGGATACATAATCATCTCTATTTTCTAACATAATTGAATAGTGAAAAACATAAAACATATGGTGATACTCTATATTAGAGTGAGACAAAATGATAGGTTACAAAGATTTTTTTTTTTTAAAATAGGCTCAAAGGGATTAATTATTGATACTTTATAATAGGGATGGTTATGAAGGCTCAAACGGATCAAAGATAGTCTTTTTGTCATCTTTTAGGGCTTTAAATAATCTTTCATATCTACTAGTTTAATGGACTTTTAGATGCAGCTGTAATTTTTTTTTTCATTTAATTTTTTTCACTTTTTTTGGCTGACTTTAAAGAAAATATAGAGATCTTGTATAAATAAACTGTGAAGTTGTATAGGTAAACATTGTCACTCTCTATGGATAATAGATTCAAAAACTCACTTGGACTTACCATGACATTTTAATTCCTTCAAAAGGCTTAATCAATTTCACTCGTCAAATTTCTTAATTTACATTTCAACATACAAAATGGAAAATATGGTGTAACATAACTTAATGCCAAAGATAATAGAAATACTAAAATTTGAAAGTTATCATATTATCCAATATTAAAAGAAGAGTTAAATATAATTTATATTTTTTACTAGGGTTATTGCCATCATCATCAGTTGATCAATCTAATGCCAAAGTCATGAGACCTGACTTTGGTTTGTAAACTTGCAAAAGATCAATTAACTCATTAGTAGTAAGAGCACAAATAAAAAGTCTTTTTTTTTGCTGAGGATGGAATGAAATAATTTTTAATTGCATGATTAAAAAATGCTATTAAACCATCATAAAAGTTATTAATATTTAACAAATCGATGGATTTTTTTTTTATGAATATTCAAATAAGCCCAAGAAGCAAATGTAATTAGTATATCTAAAGTTGCAAGATCTCATGACAAGAAAATGGAGGTGTCAGCATGATTTAACATTTCAGATAGTCTTTCTTGCATACTTGAGGCAACTAGGTCTTCTCTAATTGGTTGGCCGAATAGACATCTTAAAGGCTTTAAGGCTTTTAGAATGATGCCTAGTACTTGGCTTTCTAGAACGAAAACAGCTTATGAGATAAGCTTTAATAACCCTCGGTTACCTGCTCTATATACAAAATATAATTTTCTGTCTACTATAACATGACAAAGATCTACGGCCGCTTGAATGCCCTCTTTATACTTTTCATAGAGAAATCTAGAAAGCATATAAATGTTCTTAAGTTGTCTGTCCAATGTTGTTGCCATTGGAACAGTTCTTAAAAAGAAAATTATTTGTGAGTGCTTGAAAAGCAGCACCTATTTAAAGATTTTGATGACAGACACAATGATATATAGTTGTAAATGGGGTGGTGTGTTTGTTAAATGATGCGTAAAAGTTGTGGCTCAATAGTTTAAAAGTAAATAGTAAAAAGAAAAAGTAAATAGTAATTAGATATAAAATCACATAAAAAATAATAATAATGTAAAAGATAAAAGAATAGTAAAATAAACGGATATTTACTGGTGGTTATGATTGTAGTTCATATCTTCCTCTAGTTTTATGTCTAGTAATAACTTAAACGTTCTCTATGGATAGAGGATAGACTTTCAATCTAGTTTTTTTATAAACTGGTAAAGAGAGTCTTTTAGAGTCAGATTCCTAAGACTAAAATGTGCACTTCCTTTTTGGAATAGCTTCTATAAATTATAGATCTCACGTTGCACATATCTGCTTAGGTATGTCTCAAGAGATCATAAGATATCATCTAATGATTCTTGACTCATGTCATCTTTAATGAATTTGCTTTTATCTTCACGATTTACAGAAACTAGTAATAAAGTTTTATAATTTGATTTATTGTAAGTAAGTCTTACATAGTTAGTACATTTAGAGCCAAGCTGCTTAGCTCTTTTTTTTTTTAGCAAATTTACTTTTATCAAAACCAGGCATGTAAGAAACAAATGGATTAGAAAACTCACTTGCCAATCGAACCTTTTTTTCAATTAACCAAAGAATGATAGGATCAATCCCATTGATCATTAACAAACACAGTTGTTCACAACAAGTTTTGGAAATCTTCTTAAGAGCCTTTTGAAAGAGAAAAGGAAAATATTTATGCAAATTATGTTGTATTTCTTCTATGCTTGATTTTAGGATTTCAATTATTATGGGAAATAAAAAATACTAACTTAAAAGGTCACAAAGTACCGTTATTTTCCATTTATATAGGAAAATTAATTAAAACATATAAAAAAAAAGAATCAAATATGCTAAATCAAGTCAAAAGTAAAGGAGAAGAAATAACAAAATAAAAAAGCACAATGAATATAATCAAGCATGTAACTTGCCTTCGTTTTTTTATTGAATTTATCTCTAGTTCTAATTATAGTTTATAAATACCGCCCTCTATTTCTGTTGTATTTTTAGATCTTTAATGTGAGACACTAACATTGGTCATAGTCAATCCCAAATGAGATATGATTTACAAACTTAGAGCAAGCTTTTTGTGCGAAATTTTACACTTAAAAGCTTTATAAAATCTTTTAAAAGGATCATTCTCATGGAGGTACACATGATAAATATAAAAAATAATAAAATGAAATACAATTGTCAAACAACACATTTAAATGCGAAACAAAGTAATGCACTTCATTCAAGACATAGAAAAGAAAAGAAAAAAAAAACAATTCAAATAGTGAAATAACAGTAAAACAAAATAACAAAAATTTAAGATAACAGACTTAATCAAGAATTGGTGGGTCAATCATATTGATTTCATTATCTAATTCACGTGGTTTGTATTTTAAATATGGTTTTAATCTGTAACCATTAACTTTAAAATATGACACCATCCTTTGGATTCTCAATTTCGACGGCCCCATATGAATATACATTTTTTACAACAAATGGGCCATTTCATTTTAACTTTAATTTTCCTAGAAACAAATGGATATGAGAATTATAAAGTAGTAATTTTTTACCAATCTCAAATACTTTTTGAAAAATCCTTTTATTATAAAAAACTTTGGTTATTGCTTTAATAATTCTAGAATTCTCATATGTATCATTCATTAATTCCTTAAATTCTTTTAATTATAATTTATGTACATTACCAACATCTTAAAGATTTGAATTAAAAGCTTTAATAACCCAAAATAATTTATGTTCAAGTTCAGCAGGTAAGGGTGACTTTATTAAAGATGTTCTAGATACAATATTGTATTTCAAAAGTGCATCAACTAGTCGAAGAGATAAATCTTTGCGATTTGGGTTAATTGTCTTTTACAAAATTAATTTTATCTCCCTATTTGCTAATTCAATTTGACCACTTATTTGAGGGTGATAAGTGGTAGCAACTTTATGTGTAATTTCAGATTTCTTCATTAAGGACTCAAATAATTTATTACAAAATGCTTACCTCTATCACTGATAATGGCTTAAAAGATTCCAAATTTACTCAAAAGATTTTTCTTTTAAAAAGTATATCACAGTTTTGTGATCGTTGTGCTGACAAAGAATTGCTTCAATCTATTTTAAAACATAATCAATGTCAACAAAAATATATATAAATCTAAATGATGATGGAAAAGGGCTTACAAAATCAATTCCCGAACATCAAATATTTAAATGACAAGGATGAGATTGAAAGGCATCATGTTTTGCTTTGAAATAGACCTTACCATTTGACAATTCTTACACACTTTGCACAATGCATGTGAATCTTTAAATAATGTAGGTCGATAAAATCTATATTACAATATTTTTGTAGTTGTCTTTTTTTAAAAGAAAAGTAGTCACCACATGATTCAAAGTGATAGAATTGAATTACCATAATTACTTCGTGGTCTGGTATATATCTCAGAAAAATTTGATCAAAACCATATTTAAACAAGTATGGATCATCCCTGCAAGAAATTTTTACTTATGTTATGAATTTCTTCTTGTCTTGGAAGCTCTAGTAATATAGCATTTCACTTGTTGCAAGATAATTAACAATATTAGCATACTAAGGCATTTTGTTTATAGAAAATAAAAATTCATTTGGGAAATAATCATTAAGAGGTATTGTATCAATTGAAGACTCATTTGTAAATGTTGAAAGATGATATGTAACAATATTTTCAATGCTCTTTTTGTCTTTGATTTTTAGGTTGAATTCCTGAAGCAGCAAAATCCATAATATCAATCTTGGCTTGACATCCTATTTAAACATTAAATATCTAATAGTAACATGACAAAATAGACAATAGTAAATGAACCAATTAAATATGAATGAAATTGATCCAATGCAAATATTACAACAATTTTTTTTAGTTGTGGTGTAATTCATTTAAACACTATTTAAAATTCTACTCGCGTACTAGATGATAAATGGCTTACCTTTCTTTCTTTGTCCCAAAACAACACTAACAATATAATCGCTAGTATCACATATTAGCTTAAAAGGCAAAGACCAATCAGGGGGTTGCATTGTTGGGGTTGATGTTAAAAGACTAATTATCTTTTCAAAATCTTGTTTACAATCTTTAGTCCATTTGAATAGTGTGTCTTTTATTAAGAGATTATGAAGTGGTTTAAATATGACACTAAAGTCTTTTATAAACCCAAAAAGAAACAGACTTTTCTAATTTTTTTTTGTGAGGGTAATTTTGAGATAACTTCAACTTTGGCTTTGTGAACTTCAATTTCTCTTGAAAACATGACATAGCCTAAGACAATTCTAGAAGTGGTCATGAAATGGCATTTTTCTCAATTTAAAATTAATTCTTTTTCTTTGCCCTTTTTCAAAACTCTTTGTAGATTATCAGGACATGTCTCAAACGAATTACCAAATATAATTAAATGATCCATACAAACCTTTACACAATTTTCAATCATGTCACTAACAATGGCAAACATGCATCTTTGAAATGTTATATACTACTTCTTTCATGTGAGGATTTAATCTTCTTTGTGATTGACAAGTTATTTTTGCATTTCCTCTAAGTGTATTTCGTGTGTGTAGATGATAATTCTATGAAATAAGAGATATCATAGCATTTCTAGTCTTAAACTAATATTACTTAAAGAGTAGATGATGATTTTTTATCCAGTTTTTAGTTACATTTTGCATAAGTATCTCTTTAAGCTTAGTTGTAACAATTTGATATGTTTTAGACCATCTTATGCCCTGATTTAGTGTATTAATATAGGTAAGTCAAAAGCACAGGCCTTGTTGATGGATGTTGCAGAAAAAGACTACAATGCTACATCAACAAACTTACAGAAAATAGAAAGGACTCATTTGTATATGAACAAGAACAAGCCTGAACCAGAGAGAATGCTGTAGCACTTGCTGTAGCAATCTAGAATCAAATACAGACAAGAAACGACTAAGACTATTCACGTGCTAACCAACAAAATCTATTGAAGCCGTTATTGCACTACCATTGTCATATGCAGACAAAATAGTGACAGACAGCACACAAAAAAAGGTGGTCTTAGGATGTGAAGAAAAGACAAGTATCCTTACATCTTTTGGTTGCCCTAATTCCAAGATATTAAAAGAGCACATTTTTAAGGAAATACAAGTATCCTTATGATCTTGAACACTTATCATTATATTACTTATTTTGTATACTTGCACATTGATACCTCTCATCACAACAGTAATTTAAAGGATTAATGCCTTTTATGTTTTTTATGGTCTAACCAAATTCAGTTTTATGTCTTTTTAGCACAACTAATAACTTACCCTCTTGATCACTTGTGAGTTTGAAAGAAATTACTACTAGATATGTCTGCTACTCTCCAAGATAGACATACTTTACTTTTTTTGGTAAAGACTTTAATTCAAGCTCTTATGCTTTCTCTTCGTTTGGCTTTTCAAGTTGTATCATATCTTCAAAGTTCGATTGGTCATTGTCACGTGTAAGTACCTCTATAGAATCAAGTATAGAGCATAAGTTAACATTATTACATTCTAATTCCTTACTTGATTTAAAAGAAGCAACAAAACAAAATTTCATAGAGTTTATAAAATTCTTATCTTGAATTTGTTCCTCAATGTTTAGCTCAATAAGATCAATCTTCTTATTCACACAATCATCATTTTTTTTTCGTGAGGTTGTTTACATATATTAAGTACATTGAGTTTTAACGTCACGCTGCTGAAAGATAAATTCATTATTCTATTTCTATAATTAATCAAAGCATTAACAATAGCTAAAAATAGTCGACCCAATGTAATAGGAATTTGTTTACATTCATCAGCAATAGGTTTCGTTTCCAAAACAATAAAATCCACAAGATATATGAATTTATCTACTCGGCCTAGTACATTTTTAGTTATTCCTTTTAATACATTAATCGACCTATCAGCAAGTAAAAGAGTGGAGGGGTTGGTTTAAACTTACCAATATTGAGTTTTAGTACATTGAATAAGGAAGCAAATTAACACTACCACAAAGATCAAGTAGAGCATGTCTAATTTTATGATCCCCAATGATACAAAAAATAGTTGGACAACTAGGATCCTTGTATTTTAAAGCGTTATTGGTTAAGAGAATAGAACTTACCTGTTTTGCTAGAAAAGTTTTCATTTGCACCTTATATTTCCTTTTCACAATACCTATTTAATGACATCCAGCAAAGTAATGTTAGCTTTTACTTGTTTAAAGACTTCATAAATTTATGCATTGCAGTTGATTTCTTTGGCTTGATCAATGCTTGAGGAAATATGGGTACAAGAGGAGAGTTGCTTATTTCTTTATGGGTTAAAGGTTCGATAAACTATTCCTTATTCTATGAAATTAGGTCTTTACTAATTTCACGAGGGCTCATAATGTGTTTTTTTGACAATTTTACAACCATGAAAGGCTATAACCAATTTGACATAACTCATATTTTAGTTTTTTGTATTACTTATTTGAGGATGTTATTGACTATTGGGGTTTAGTTCATGTTGAGTAGGAAATTTACCTTTTTCATGCGTGGTGAGAGTTAATGTAAGTTTGGAGACAATTTCTGTCAAACTAGTTAAGGTTTGCATGGTTTGGTTATTGATTGACTCTTGTTTTTCAATAAATTAATGCAATGTTTTCTCTAGAGTTTTTTTTTGGTGATAGGACATATGATAGGTAACTTTGAAAGTTTTAGAATTTTTTATGCGGAAAAGCTGGTTGTGAAGTTTATATATAATTGTCGTTTCTTTAACTGAAATTTGAATGGTTTCTCTAATCAGAGTTGTAGGTTTAAGAGTGTGGATTGGAATTCAGCTTTTTGAAATTGTCGACAACATTTACTCGTTCGAGCAAACTTTCTCTTAGAGCTGGCAAGTTCGGACAATTTTGTGTAAAATGGTCAATAGAATCGCAAACATGACATGAAATATCTTAAACAAACTTTTATGATCATTCTTTTTTTACTCTAATGTTTTAACTTTTCTAATTAAGGATGCAAATTTCGCTTGAAAGTCGTGGTCTTCCCTAAGGTTGTTTATGCCTCCAGCAAATGGAGATGACTGGGGTTTATTCAATGACTCATAACACCCAACTGTATTTTAGTACTGTGCATTCTTTACTATATAGTTAAGGTATTCTAATGCAGCTTCAGGACTTTTATCTCTAAACTCATTATTACACATCATTTCAATGACTTGTCTATTTTGAGATGTTAGTCTCTCGTAGAAATAAGATACTAACCTCCATTTTTTAAAACCATGGTGTAGTTAAATATTAAGCAACTCCTTGTACCTATCTCAACATTAGTAGAAGGTTTCTCCTGACTTTTGAGTAAATGTGGTGATTTTTCTTTTGAAAGAATTTGTTTTGTGGGGTGGAATGAATTTTTAAAAAAATTGTGCTTGCATTTCATCCCAAGTTCTGATAGATACTGACATAAGATTTTGTAGCTAAGTTTTAACTTTTTCCTTTAATCAGAAAGGGAAAAGCTTAACCTGATTATGTTTATCCTACAATTTTGATAAGTACAAGTATTACAAACTTCCTCAAATTCTCTCAAATGTAAGTATGGATTTTCAAATTTAAAAATATGAAAAATAGGCAAAAGTTGAATGATACCAGTTTTGAAATTAAAATGAGATACGTCAAGAGGAAAAACTATGTATAATGATCACCCTATTCTAGTAGGATGCATAAAATCTTTAAGTGTCCTAAGCTGTTTATGAAGATTTTGTAAGATTTAGTTATCTTTGTGTTTTGAAAAATTATCAACTCTAATGTCAGCTATGTCTAAGGGTGGTGAAGGTGATTTCCTAATTAATTTGTCACTAGCTTGCATGTAAATACTAATGATGTATGTTTAATTAAGAAGATGATGCATAAATAAATGGATAATGCATAAAACACCAAATAAGAATTGCACAATTAGAACAAATGAAAATTAAATAAGAAAATAATATAAATGTATAGAAATTAAAAATCAATCAATGTGAAATAAAAATAAATAAATTGTAAATTAATTAATTAAAATTAAAATATTAGGCAATTAAACTGGCCATCTAAACAAAGTAATTAAAGGAAACAATTAACAAAATATTAATGATTTAAACGGTATTTTAGAACTAGCCATATAATAAAACATAAAATAAAAATTACATAAATTAATATACAAGAATAATTAAGCTAAAAAGTAACATGATAGGTGATTAAATCGACCATATAAATTAACTAAAAAAATTACAAAAATTAAATTACAGAAATTAAAAGAAGAAGGAATGGAAGAAATATTTATCTTAAAGTGTGGATTTGTTTTTAACTTTCAATAATTACCGACCGATTACAAAATTTAATTTTTAATTTCTTGGCCTTAATGGTAATTTTAAAAGTCCAAGTCTATGTCCGTTATGTTCACAAAATCTAAATGTCCAAGTTTATTTAATCTTTAAGTCTAAAAGTATAAAGAATAAGGGAAAATCCTAAAATCCAAGTTTCAATTCCGTTTTAGGGACTGTTTTGCAAAGTTTTTGGATCAAAATAAAATATTTTACAAATTTTATAGATGATATTAAAATTTCAAGAGAAGAGGGGTGGCTAACTGAAGTTTTATAAAAACAAATAAAATAAAATAAAATGACAAAGGCATAAACGAGCGGCAAAAATGAAGACAAATTGACATTGCATTTAGAAAACTATTTGGCAACTGCGCTAAAAATTTGACATGACTCAAAAGTGTTATTATTTTTAAATATAAAAGTGTCTAGTTATAATATAATCCAGTGAATCTGATATTGAATCACAGAAAATTTAAAATCCAGTAGTCAATTATTGAATAAAGAAAATTAAGTACAGGAAAAGAAATTAATAGCAATCAATCTAAAAAAAAGTTAAGACTACAATATCCACTCTCGGTTATCAAATTATTATCCTAATACCTCTCATATTTATTTTATATTTATTTTACCGATTAATTATTATGCATTTAATTTTTAACTAACTATTTATATGGATAAATATAGAATCAAGTACCTAATATGTAATAACTATATCAGAGTGTTGACATTATGTCAAAATACTATATAATCTAATGAGATTTGGATTTATAAATTAACATAATGTAAAAGAAACTAATAAAAAAAATACAAATGAATAAGATAACTTTAGGACTAATTTAATTAATTTAATAATTTGAATCTTGAGTTTCACCTTTCCCCTCATCTTAGAAAATTAACCACTTATATTGATAAACAAAACACTCATTTTATTTAACAAACTTCTAAAATATATTGTAAGAAAATTAATTACACAAAAGAAGAAATCTAAAAAAAAACTCAATCTTCAACTCCTTTCTCTCTTATTTCTTGTTTTTCCCTCCTTGAATCTCTCATTACCTTTTAAAGCACAAACAAATCATTTTTTTTTTATTTTATTATTATTTATTATTTTTTTATTACTTATCTTCATTCATAGAGATGTATCACTATACATAGCTCACTTTTTTTTTTTAATTACATCTACTCAATAATGCATTCAACTGGCTCCAGTAATTCTTTTTTGTTTCTTGCTTTCGGTTCCAACTCCCTCTTTATTCTTGAAATATTTATAATATAAAAATTAACATAAAATTAACATATCACAAATTAATTTAACATAAAAATATATTAACGGCATATTAAGATAATTTACGAATAATGAGTGCATTAATCAACATTATAAATGAAAAACTGATAAGTGTATATTTTCTCTATATTCTTTTTCTTGCTTTGGTTTGAAATATTCTTATTATTTTACTTAATTTTTAATTTAGTTATTGTGTTAAATTATACTTTATTGAGTTAATTTTTATCTTAATTTTTATATTTTATTATTTTAGTTATATTCTAATATTAAAGAGAAATTAAATCGAAACATTTAAGAAAAAATCTGCCTGAAAGAATCATAATAGGAAAAGAATTGAAGAATTTTTTATTTCCTTACACATGTAGGCAAACAGAAAAAATTAATAATTAGATCCTTATTAAATATACACTTTTTAGTGTTAATAATAAAATTTTTTAAAGGTAAAAGTTATTTAGGCCTAACTAATTGTCATATGTAAAGGTGTTTTTTTTTAATATTCTTAATACAAAAAATAAACAACACTTTTTTAAATTTTTCTTTAATTGAGTTGGTCAGCATTCCCTGTTTTAAATTTTAAGGCGGAGTGTTTGAGCCTCCGAAGTAGTTTTTAGGATATTTTTTTCCAAATCTTACTATAGGCACCCTTCAATTACTCTTATTGAAGCCATCTCTCTATAAACGCCTCCTAAGTGAATTGAAATAACAATATCACTAATAATATCCGCGCCTCAATCTCATAAATGCCCTTCCCTATTTCTTCTCAATCAAGACCCGCAGAACTTTATGAAGAAGATAACGCAACACTAAAAATTATCCAATTTATTATTGTATAGATTTTCGATCAAAAGATAGGAGTCATAGACTCTCCCAGGGCAAGTAAACAAACTTCCTAAGAGAAGCAACCAGGATTTTGACAACATTAAAAGCAATTATGAAGTCCATATCGTAGCCACAAAACGGATTCCAAATACTACAAATTATTATATTTCTTAAAACAAAGCTAAATTTTTTTTCCTTTTCGTTGACAGTTTCTAAACAGATTATTGAATAATTTGTTTAGATTTTAAACCTAAAAAAGTAAATCAATACTTGTAAAACTCGCTAGTCAAGTGTGTATATATACAGCGAAAAAAATTTCTTATGAAATTCCCAACAAAAATAAAACCTAAATGATTTATTTCTTCTAAAGTTATTTGTATATACGAACCTTAATTTAGGATGTGGAGTAGGAAATTCTTTGTAAGTTTTAGCAAAAATGTAGACAACAATGGTAACGATAAAAGCCGTTTAGGGAGAAATTCTAATCTTGAGTTGAGCAAGAGAGGTTGGCTTTTTTGTCATTTCGCCGAGAGTTAAAATTGTAAACGCGCGGTAGGGGTTTTACAAGAATTTTGAAGGAATTATAGGCTTATGTAAATTTTGGTGGGTGGATTGTAAATGATAATATCTTAAACAAATAAAATAAAAGAAGCTACTAAATCCTTTTATTAGAAAAATGAATTTTTAATATAAAAAAATTAATCTTTTAATGGTTTTTGGCACCCCTCGAAATGTCAGACTTCATTGCATTATGCAGAATCGAGTTTTTTTTTTTTTCTATTATAATAAATAAGTTTACAATTTAATATTATATTATAATATTAATTTTGTTTTCTTTTTTTTTACATTATAATAAATAATATAAATTTATAATTTATTATTAAATAGTATTATATTATATTTTTATTTTTATATTAATTATATAAGAAATGTAGTTAAATATTATTTAATTACATTATATTATGATAAATAAGTTTAGTAAGTTTATAATTAACAATAAATACTTAAATAATATATAAGAATAAAAATATAATAAAATATTACCTTATTTGATTATATTACATAATTAATATATAAAAATATTAAATTTATAAATAATTTAATATAATTAATAATAAGTACTTTAAATATTAATAAATTTAAAATTAATAGTTATATAATTAATGATATAAAATATTATTACATATATTACCGTTCATATTGCATCAAATATGATATTTCGTTACCAACTTAAGACATCGTAATATTTATTATTAGTATTTACACCATAATGCAACAACTAATGAAGTACAACATAATCTGCGAAATGCAACATAAATTCTTTCTACAATTTCAATTTTATATATAATTTATATCTTATACTTTGAAATGAAGGCGTACCTCTGTGGCCGTATCTGTGTAGTGCGCAATTGCAGTAACACTAATATTATTTTCACACATTCCTTAACCCAAAAGCTTGTGACACAAGCAGACACAAGAAAAATTGAAATCAAACGACAGTTCTTATTATTATTATTATTTTTAATTTTTTGATTTCATTTTCACACACTTCAGTGGTTCTTGATCAAGTATGAGTCCGTTATCGGGCAAGAAGAAGTACAAAGTCTTTGAGTTCACCGAGGAGGATGAGCGCGTGGAGAAGACCGCTAAGAAAATGCTCGGAAAATATTCAAACCCTAGAAAAAACCAGCGCCATTCTTCTCCAATTGACAAGTACAAGTTCCTTCAATTCTGTGAGTCTCACTTGTTTCTTTCCTTCTCTTTTTTTTTTTTTTTTTTTTTTTAAATTCAGCCTTTCTTGATATTTAGTGTTAGGTTTATTTGGATTTTGAGGAAAATATGTAGGGGGAATTTGAATTTTGATTTTTATGTCTGTGATGGTTTCGGTTTTGACTTTTGTGTCTGTGTGAAAACATAATTCTAAATTGATCTCTCTCTCTCTCTCTTCTGGTTTGGTTGAAAAATGGAGGGAATTTGAATTTTTCGAAATTGCTCTGTTTGGTTAATGGGAAAACATATGTAAAGAATAGAAAGTTTTTAAAGTTGGGTTTTAGAATTTGAAACGAAAATCTTAAAGAAATAATGATGGACTCAGCTGAGACTAAAGCAATCCATGACTGTTTGAATGTTGTGTTTAGATTTTAAGATGTCTGTCTGTTGAGTGATATAAATTGTTTGGGTTACAAACTTGTGATGGGTTTTTGTTTGGTTGGAGAGAAAATGTGGTATAATAAAAGGAAAGGAAAAACTTGATTTAGATAAATTTGATTTGGTGAATACGGAGAATCTCAGAAAAATGGCCAAGTAGGTAGGTCCTAGTTTTTAATATTGATGTTTTGGTTCTTGGTTGTTCTGTGCTTCTATTGTTTGTCTAGAAGAAACATAAAAAATCATAAAGACTAGAAAAGAAAGAGGACAGAGACTCTCATGTGAACAAACACATTGTCATGGAATGTCATTATTCTTACGATTGCTGTTCACTTTAGGCAATGCTCTTCTTCTAGTTGGAGTTATGGGGTTCTTGTCCATGTAATTGGCTGTGAAAACACATTAGATTTCTCAACAGTACATGTAATTGGCTGTGAAAGCATTTGAATACAACCCATTTTCGAGTTGAATTGACCGTTGAAGTGTTGATATCTCAATTGTACTTTTCAATTTGAATTCCTGTGTACCCTGATCATTTGATTTAAGTGCATCAAACACACGCAAATTCATTTTATCAATTACAGATTCCCAAATGCTTCTTTCTTTTTATATGCTATTTCAATCGATTATGGATTATGAAATGAAAAAATGTTTTGCAAGTACTATAAACTTGGCAGATTTCTTGATGGATTTTTTTCAAGATTTCTGCACATGTGTTTCTGCAAGAAATGGGTTGTTTTAGCTGTAATCATGAACTATGCTTGCTGGTAACATGATTGTTCACAATTTTCACAGTTGTGAATAATATTAGAATTCTTTATTCTTTCTTTCCTTCCATGACGTTTATGGTTCAAGGTTTTAAGTTATTAGGTCTACAATAATCTTGTTGTTTCAATCCTATGCCCATTCTTTGCTGTGTATAATATGTATATGTAATTTATTTTTCCTATGTAGTTTCGCTGGGTGGAAAGCACCAACAAAAGAATATTATCAGTGATATAGTCAATGTTGATGCTGGAGGTAGGGGATATTAATGCACATTTTTACTATAAATATGAATTATCTGATATTCGCTGCTATAAAACACTTTATTTACTCATGATTTCTCACGCAAAACTGCAGTTGATTCTACTTTTTCTCTTTTTATGCTTACATTCTTTCTCAGTTTTATGTTATCAGACCTAGGGTCACCATTTCAATTACTTATAAATCTTTGTTATGTAAATTATGAATCTTTAACTTTCTATCTGATTCCTAAGCAGTTACACAGGGTGCCAAATTTCAAGATGTGGGAATTAGTCGAGAGCCAATTGATATCGATGATGGAGGTATAGGACATTAATGTGCAAATTTTACTATTAATGCTGAAATTTCTAAGTTTTTTTACTATGTTTCCTATGTAGTTGCAACAAAAAGAGACTGTTGAAAAATTGTTAGATGCTGGTAATGGTGGTATTCCCTCTGAATGCTCACATTCTATTTCAGATGCTATGAGCATGCAAAGAGAAGATGGTGCTCTTAGGGAGGTGGCTTTGTTGGATAACTTTTCTCTTTCAAATTCAAAAAACTATGGGGTAGTCTTTTTCCCCCTTCAATTATTTCGAGTTCTGGTTATTATTTTCTTAAGAATTAATTTCTGCTGTACTTAGTCCTTAGCTGGCAGAAAATGTTAAAAAGCTTTGTTACTTATTTTGTCCAATGTTCCAAACTAATAATCTAAATTGTTAATTGGAGTAGCCTGTTGTCAATCTTGAGCTGCCTTTGTAACTATTGGAGTATATTTGTTTCAGAATGAGCAAGTTGGTTTGATTTCAGATGATGATGACTGTATGGAAATGAGTTCTCCGGCAACTTCTTCCTCTCCACTTTCAGTTAATGGAGGTCTTTTCCCGTCTTTTTAGTTTTTCTGAATTGTTTGTTATTCACTTTCTCTGTTTGACTATTTATGATCATTTTGTCTTGTACAAACATCAACTATTTCAGTTTTATTAGAAGAACAGGTGGCAGAATGTGGTTCTTGTGGACACCAGAGTGTAAGTTTCCTATCATGGCTTTTATGATTTCTTATCTGGGAAGCTAATGAAGATGTGTTTGCTGAAGACTTGGGATTTGAATAAGAATGTTGACCACCTCTTGAAAGTAAATCTGCAAAAAATAAATATTATGTTCTAAAAATCCCCCTTTAGTGAGTGGGATGCAGGGCAAGATCTTTGTGCTAAAATCCCTCAAGTAATTGGTTAAGATTGCATATATGGTCTAATTGGACTGTATCAAATCCTGGAATTAGTTATTTGGTTTTTTGTTCTTGTTGGTGGTGGTTTGGGGTTGGGGGACATAATATGAAAGCAACAAGCTTGAGAAGAAAGCTTACAACTTTGAAAGTCACATGACATTATAAGGTTGTGGCAAAAAATAATTGATTATGTTCTGTGTCTTTGCCAGTTCACTGAAGAGGCCGTTTGTTGTTTGGGGTATTATATCCTTAGTTGTGCGTTGCGGACTAAGCACTTCTTGCCAGTTCACAGGGAACAATTTATATTTGCCATTATCAAGTCAACTAATTGCAGCTTCGCAATCCAAAAATTTCTCTCACAAACAAATCTGTGATCATTCAATCTTCTTTGGCTGCCTTGCTATCGGCATGGCCTTTAATAAATGAAATGGGTATTAATTATTTTTCTAAGGACCCAAAAAATATATGTAAGCTGTGCCTTTATATGTAAGACTAAACTTGGCAACTGCTAGCCTGGAATTGGATGAAAGTTTGCTTTCCAAGAGCGTATAAAAAGCTGATTTTGAAGGATCTAAAAGTGCTACACCATGATCTATGTGGCCATGAATCATAGAGAGTTTGCTTTAGAGTATGGCTTCTTTTTGTGCTTGGCCTGTGGTGCTGATGTAGCTAGGGTCCCTCTATTGGATGTTTCCAAAGAGACAAGCTGGATCCCTATACAGAATAGAAGAGTTAAAGAAAAATTGAATAGTTTTTGGGACCAGAGCGGTCCACTAGACCTTACAATTTACATGATGATGCCTAAAAAAGTTTAATCTCCAAGAACTTCCACCAATTCTTGTCTCACAGTCTACTGTGTGGGATAAGTAGAACATAAATTCCTCATATGCATATTTGAGTCGGAATAATGTTCAAGATCTTTTACTTTGTTATAGCGGTTTTTCTAGAATTTCCAAGATAAATGTTCTTAAAAAAATGAAAAAAAATAAAAAATTTAAGTATAGATCTTTCTAAACCTAATGAGAAATTATTTGGATTCTAAACTGGGTTAGTACTTTTAGAACATGTTTTGCGGTTTAGCCTTACGGCATGATAGGCAGACTAGACTTGCCCCTTCGTATACGCTGAAGCCTGGGATCTGCACTTATATCAAGAATCTTCCCCACGAACTGTCACATTAGAAAGCTCAGAATATATTGAAAAGCTGCATTTCCGCACTGGCAATATTCCTAAAACTCACGCTGAGTTTGTTTCCAAATAGTGTTTGTGATGCATATAGAGTTATTACGTTTATTGCCTTGTTTCCTTAGCAGCTCCTGGTTTCTTCATGTGCACCAGACTAGGAGTTCCATCATTTTGAATTAGAATGAATTGCTTGCATATTTTCTTTACTATGAAAACTGTTTTCTATGCTCTGTCCCATTTACTTCTTTAATTTCTTTATAATGAACCTTTGTGCTTGTTTTGATTTGCAGGATATTGAAAATAAGATGGTGGTTGTTTTCCCTGATTTCATTGTACATGGGGATAATAATTATACAGAATCGCAAATAACTTTTTCGTGCAGCTTCGTCACTGTTGAAAGTTCAGTCATCAATGGGACTAAAGGAACGTTTAGCTTTGAATGGGCTATTGGTGATGTCATCAATATTCAGACAGGATGGTGTGGGAGTGTGAGTTGAACTTGGGTTTCCTTGTATTAATTTTCCTATATGTAACTATGGCATAGGTTAAGGCATTCTTCACTTCATGTAGGTTGATACTGCTATTGTGGCTCTTATTCTTAAATCAAAGGATTCTACAGGAGTTCAAAATCAGAATGAAATTCCAGGTACATTTTACACCAATGTTTGATCACTTTGGATTTTCCACCTACTGGCTAACAACTGCATTCCATGAAGCATGAAAGAGGCTTCTATATTATCTTTCAAACCTATTAATAGTTTTGTTCCCCAAAAGTTGTAGTTGATTGTTGATCCCAGCAATGCTGAATAGCAAACGGTTTAGTTGGTCTTCTGGCATAGTTCTTCCTTGTTAAATATGTCATGAGATCTTCCAAAATAAATAAAATAAATAAATAAATAGATGTAATGCTGCAATTTATATGCTTTACTGAATTTAATGCTTATGACACACAATGTTGGGTATTTTGGGAATGAACATTGATTGTGCTTCCCATGATTAGAATCAAGGAACTTTTTTTTACCTTTCCCCTGATCACAAAGGTTCCTTTCCTAAATAAGTGGAGGAAGTCAGGATTTTGCAATTGGTAATTATAGTATTCCTGTTTGCATTAAATTTGCTGTCATTATTAGAATTATTTAATACAGGTTCTTATTTAAGATTTGAATTGTACTCAATGGAATAAACAATAACTTCCTTCACAGGCTCTGATCTGCTGAGGTTTTCAGTTTGTGACCAACATTGGTCTGAAAGGCTGAATGAAATTATGTCATTGGATGTGAGATATATGGAGAGATGGAATACTGTTGAGTAAGTACTTAGTTTTCTGTTGGACTTACATTTATTTCATTCATCCATTTTTTGACAAAATGTGTATGTTCTTCTATCTCTTTAAGCACATCTCCTTTCTTCAACTAGAAGGAAAAAGCGAAGCTATTGTATATTATTATTTGATTTTTTTTTTCTATGAAGTTAATTCTAAGTTTCTTCTTGTTTTGTAATATCTTGTGTTCTTTAGCATTCACTGTTTTGTAGTTGGAACTGTCTTCTTTATTCACAAGAAAGTTATATGTTCTGGTTGTTAATATATTTGTGATATTCTCTTACAGTTTTGATTCGAAATATGATGAAAACAGTCTCTTAAGTCAGAAAAGCAGGTTACCATCAAAGTGTTATTCTATTGAGTAAGTAAATGTAATTCATATGATTATTATGAATTATTAGCTGTGTGATGATATTTGATGCAAACTTCTATTTTCCCCCCTTTATGTATTCTTTTGTCATTATTATTTGCATTGTGGTTCTAGTTTTCTAGATAAAGATTAAGCAAATTATTAGAGAAAGAGGTAATGTGAGGAAAAGGAGAGAATAAAAAAGAGAAGGTGTTAGACTTATTTTTCAACTAACTAGCTGACATCTATTTAGATTAATAAGTTAACGTGGGTGCCACAGGTCTCTACTCCCTCAATTTATTTCAAATATTATTTATAAATAACATAACTGTAGTGACTAATTTAGTTGTGATGCATATTTCTTGATTACTCCAGGTAATCAGGGAAGATGATTTATCTTACTTATCTAATGATCCTCCAACTCTGAAGCATTCTATTAAAACCTTTTCTATACTAGAAAAGTTTGAAGTTAGTCCCAAAATGCTGTCTAAGTCCCTATCTGAACTATTCCAAATTTCATCTTTGTTTTTATCTCATCAATTGATTCTTTACCTTTTTTTTTCTGATGTCAATTGTTTGATGTATGGAATTTAAGTGCCACTTAAGCGGTTTTCTTGTTTAACCTGAAAGGGACATGTATGCCAGATTGTCAGCTGATATGATTGTTAATTAAGACAAAACTGTGTCCTTGATGGACAAATAATTTTTAGCTGTCTGTTAATTTGTAGGAGCAGTAATCACAAATCAAAGTCAGATTGTCTTTGATCCACGTGACAAGCATGTTGATTAAATCTAACCTTGCAGTTGAAGGATGAAGGATATGCATTCTTTCCTCAAGACATTTCAGAAAATAAATTTAACTGCTTGTACAAATATCTGTCTCTTCTTAGTTTGAAATTTGTTGGCTATATCATATTTAATGATGTTCATGACATGGCTTGATTTAAGTTTGTATATTCTAGGTTTGATGAACCTTTTGAAGATGTTGTATATCCGAAAGATGATCCTGATGCTGTTTTAATTAGTAACAGAGATGTGAAGCTTCTAGAGCCCGATACATTCATTAATGATACTATCATTGACTTTTACATCAAGTGAGTCTCTGTTTAATTATACTATGGCTTTTGCATCTCTTTAATTTTTTCCAGGTTCCAGGTTTTGCGTTTGTCTGACATCTTCCAGAAAAGACACTTTATTCCAAATCATTTATATACTAACGTGAAAAAAAAAATCTTGAAGTCTGACCTATAAAATATGAAGTGCACATTCATTAGCAGAATTTAGATTAAATAAAATTAATATGACGATCATCTATTTCATGTCTGAATTTGGGTGCATAGCTTGTCGAACTTGTTATATGTTATTGGGAATCCTTTATGCCTTTTGCCATTTTAACCTTGAAGTGTACTTTGTGGGGTTAATAATTTAACATCTATCGGGGCAGTATTCTGTATTGTCCATGTCAAGAATTAGATGTTTCTTATTTGGTAAATGTTTATGGGCTTAAGGAGTGTTGATAGTTTGGAAATTGTCAATTGAGAGAAACACTGAGCTAGCTATGAAGATTGACACTGAGAATATATAAATGAGTGAAATCATTGAAATGCAATGCTTAAAGGCTCCTTATTGATTATAAGGTCCTTGCTGATCATGTGATAGAACACTAACCATCACAAATTTATCAATGCTGAACTCCAGATTCAGCTTCTCCTGGATAGCCCTGGGATAAGTAGAAACATCTTCAAATTTGTTAATTTGCACATTCCGTTTCCCCTCACTAACTGCGGAGGCTAAAATGGTTGCATGATCTTTCTCTATGCAAGAATGATTACAATTACAACATAGGAATGTTTTAGTTAGATTGTTCTTTGTGGATTAATTATTGTCATGCATATTATGACATGTTGGTACTTTATTTTCTTTGAATATCTTGGGCTTTTGAATCTCGTAAAGGATTGATTCTTGTACAACCGAATCTCATGCCAGATACTTGAACAATAAAATCCAAACTGACAGACAGCAAGACTTCCACTTCTTCAATAGTTTTTTCTTTCAGAAGCTTGCCAATCTAGACAAAGATCCATCTAGTGCTTGTGAAGGCAGAGCAGCATTTCAACGCATTCGTAAATGGACAAGAAAAGTGAATCTTTTCAAAAAGGATTATATTTTTATTCCAGTAAATTACAGGTCATAAATTATTGATTTGTTTTACTTGAATCAGTGGTGAATTATCTCTTTTCATACGTCTCTTAAATTCAACTTATAATTGCATTCTGATTACAGTCTTCACTGGAGTTTGATTGTCATCTGTCATCCTGGTGAAGTTCCATATTTCAGAGGCAAGATCCTGATTCGATAGTTTCAATTTATTGTCTTTGTATAATCATTTTGAAATCCTAATATTTTTTTTTTCTAAATAAATTTCCTTGCAGATGATGAAATTGAAAAGTCTCTTAAGGTTCCATGCATCTTGCACATGGATTCTATCAAAGGAAGTCACAGAGGCCTTAAAAATCTCATTCAAGGGTAATCTATTAATTTTTTATTCTCACAACTATTTTACCTTTTAACTTGTGCTTGTTAAGTTGATGTGATTTTTTTTTTTTTAGCATAATGACTGGTTCATTATCTAGACAGTTGTAATTTATGTAACTGAAATTTTAGAGTTACTTGTCAGGAAAGAACTTGGGCATTTATTGTTTAAATCATTCTAAAGATTTCTGTTTAATTCATAAGTTGGGTATCTGCTATTATTTGAATCACTAACTACTTCATATGGTTATAATGTTGATTACAGTTGCCTGTCTTGATATGGTATCTGCTATTATTTGAATCACTAACTATATAGTTATAAGTTGGGTATCTGCTATTATTTGAATCACTAACTACTTCATGTAGTTATAATGTTGATTACAGTTGCCTGTCTTGATATGGTAGTTATCTATCTGAAGAGTGGAAAGAGAGGCATAGCAACACAGATGATGAAGTTCCTTTGAAATTCTTACGTTTGCAGTTTGTGCCTCTTGAGGTATTTACTCTCTTTCAAGATAAAATTCCTTGTAGTTCTTCAAATATTTATAGGTGAGGCACTGTTTTAGCTGTAATTTTATAAGAATATATGTATATATATGTTGCTAGAATTATATCCTATTTGAGGACTAGTGCGTTAGGCAGTTTGGTAATTTAGTAAATATTTGTTCTTAATATACAAGGGAGGTCTTTCATTTTATGCTTTTGGTTTTGAGTATGTATAGGGCTGAACTGCTTATTAAAACTGTTAAGATGTTTCTCTTAGTTCATATATATAAATATTATTCTTTGTCTATCCTGCTTTCTCTCTCTCTCTCCCCCTTTTTTGGTTTCAGTAAAACTTTCATGCGTGTTTTACGACTTCATTATGAGTAGCGGCTCAATTTCTAGACTCATTAACTTCGAATTACGAAGAGAAAATAATAAATGCTTCCATTTTGCAATTGTCTAATCCCATATTTATAGATTATTGCTTATCTGACAAATTCTGAGGTTCTTTTCACAGCTTTTCTGAGAATTACTGTTCTTCATCATTTTTATTTTTTGAGCTGGGTTTACTGAGAATTACTGTTCTTTAGTATTTTATATTCTTCTTTCCATATATATTCAGTTGCCGCAGCAGCAAAATTCATTTGATTGTGGCCTCTTTTTGCTCCATTACGTGGAACTTTTTCTTAAGGAAGCCCTTTCTAACTTCAACCCTTTGAAGAAAAAACAGGTTTCAAACTTCGTAAGTGGTCTCATCTCCTTCCTTTGAGCTTTTTGAATGGTTTGTAAAATTTGCAATTTTCTGTTGCGAACTCTTTGATTTAAATTGTTGTGAAATTTAGATAGTATATATGTGATGTTATCTCACTTTCATTAGTTCTTCATTATCAACATAGATTTTGTTGGCTCACCATCCCTTTATGGGTAGCTTGTTGCGGTAGAGATTGGTGATTTTACTTCTCAACTTACCTATAGTTTGGTATCTGCTAAGCAAACTCGTTTATGTGATCTTGACTTCTTTACCCAGGTCTAGTTGTTGCTTTCATGGCTGTGTAGTAGTTATGTGTCTTCAGTGGTCACTGCACCAAAAATTAGTTATGTGTCTTCAGTGGTCACTGCACCAAAAATTTCAAACTCATACGTCTTACCGAACAATAATAATTAAACCATATCATTCCACTTCGCGCTGTACATGGAGCTAAGCAAACCCCACAATCATAAACGCTATAAGAAACATACCAACTCATAATACTTTAACCAATACATTGGAAGAATCAGAGGATGTAACAACTAGCTCAAATTGGCTTTGATACCATATCAGTCTACACTAAACCCCGAAGTTTAAGCTTATAGGTAATGGACCAAAGACAGGATGCAAGTCCTAGTGATGTATACGGAGGAATTATGATATGCTTTTTTTGCAGTTTACATTTCGTCAATTTGTGAGTTCCAGAATTTTTACAAATGAGGAAAAAGAAAATGGCAATCTCTTGATACTGAATGTCACTTTTTGTTAAAAGTAACGGCTAAGTAATTGGGATATGATATAAAGATGTGGCGTTTTGTAAGATTACCACAGGGAAAACAGTGAATTGGAAATTTAATGCCTGTACCGTTATACTTTTGAGCTTTGACACATTTATCTGCCGAGTTCATCGGGCATGGCCAGAGATACGGAAATTTTCAACACTTGGAATGTATGTACAATGCAGTAACAGAGTAGTGATTAGATCAGGAAAATGAAGCTTAATACTGGAGATGGTCTGTATGCATGGAGAAATTAGGTGTCAACAATGTGAGAGCACACACTTGGCCAGCTGGGGCAGGTGATTAGTCTTTTCCGCCCCCTGAATTGTACGGACTTTCCTTTAATGATCTAAAGGATAGAACCCAAATGCTGCTTTTTGCAGCATAAGAGTAGGACTTGGTGATGGATTTATTGAAAAAGAAAGACCAGGCCATCTGTATGGTAGTGGCTGGTTTGGCTAATAGTCTTTATCTGTTGTTCCCTCATTGCCTAACCAATCTGGTATCTGCTTTGCTTTTAGAATAACTGGAGTAGGGCTTACAATGTTGTTGATCCTTATCTTCAGTGTTCTTAAGATATACGGTGGTAGGCATCTAAAGTTATTATAACCTGTTGGATTATGATTGCTGTTTAAAGAAAATTAAGTAGGGGGATCATTCACAACAAATAAAAGAAACTATTGGGAAGCTGTCTATGCATGCAAGGAAGTATGTGCAAAATGTTTTTTCAGTCTTCATATTTTACAATGTTCAAAATTTCCTTGTAAATATAAGTGAAATTGCATTTGTTTCAGTAATAAGTTTTGATCATTTACCAGCTTAATAGGAACTGGTTTCCACCTGCTGAGGTTTCAAGGAAACGTGCGCAAATTAAGAAGTTACTTTATGAAATTTCTAATGATCATTCACGTGGGAAGGATTCTTCAGCAGATTCTGTTGATGAACATCCTTCCTCCCAGTCGACAAATGATAAAATTGGGAAGGAAACTGGAGCAGTGGTTCTTGGGCAGATGTGGAGTCCAACGTTACCTGGTCAACAAGGTTTTACCTCAATTTCTGATGCTGAAAAGGGTATTCAAATTTCAATTTCAGGAGCTTCCCCTCAGAGGGATGCACAATGCTCTAGGGACCCAGAATTCAGTTTCAAGGAGCAGTGTAAGCTGGGTACTGGTCCAGCATCATTGTCTGATCGAAGAAATCAGCATGTGACTTCACATTTACGGAGGAGCATCATGTCACCAATAGAGGTAATCATCTCTCTCTTTATGCAGATGATAATAGCGGTCATAGTCCTAAGGATTTGAAATATGTCAAAATTGTCCCAAAAAAAAAAAACATAACAAAAGTTAACCATCAGTGGCTTGGACTATTTCGATGTCTATATGAAATGATTTCTTTGTGTTCAACTTGTAACATTTGACAGCATACGAAAACAAGGATTCTACTGTTTGGTTCACTGGAATGTAGTTTTGAGTTGAAAAGACATTTTGATGTTTGGTTTTGCAAAAAGGTTAATCGAGTGGGTAACTCAACAACATTCAGTCGCCCTGAACAGTAGAATTAATATTTCTAATCCGATTGTTAGGAATTTTGATTCCATCCCTCATTTTCAAAATCAAATATTAGATTGAAGTTAAAAAATTGTCTGCAGGTCAAATATTAGATTGTAATTAATTAAAAAATTTTTTTTACTAAACATTAAATATAAAAATATTTGTATGTTAATGGCACTATTTTCTGTTAATACCAGAAATGTTATTGCTTCTCCTTTTTTCCCTTTTTTACTCAAGAAGTTGACCTAAGTTTGTTGTTGTTGCTGTCTATCATTAAAACTTATGGCATAAGCAGGTTAGTTATGCCACTAACATTAGAAAGTTCTTATTGTTTCTTGAGAATTGTATCGAACTGAATGAAATAATTGCATTATGTTTCTCTTGAAATTAGGAAGCTAAAGAAACTGATAAGCGAATGGCTACTTCACCATATGATGTAGAAAATTTCAAGCAAGTCACTCAATTGGCAAGAAAATATTGTGGAGTGCCACAGAAGATATGGTGTGACGAACAGTTCTCATCAGATTTTGATGTACTGGATGTAGATGAGTCTATGAAAGAATGTCAGAATTCATTGAAGGTGGAAGTCAAGGACCAACCACTTGCAGAATATGAGGGATCAGATTACCTGGAAACAACAGGAAAAACTGGATCTTTTTCAAACTCGAGTGAGGGATTGTCAGAGTTTGTTGAAGATTCTGAGGAGGAAACCGGTGGAATTGCTGCTCACATTGTTGAAGATTTTGAAGAAGAAAATGGCATGCTTGATGGCAAAGAGAATGAAGATTCCCCATGTTTCAAGAGAGAAACTTGCAACCTCTCCCATCAAGCACTTTTGAGTGAAACCATCTATCTTCAAGAAAACATTATGCCGATTAGCAATGAAGTTACAATGTCAAAAGCAGATGAACAGCTCATAGTTAAAAAGTCTAGGCGTCTTCCGAAGGACAGAAAACAGCTGAAAGAACTGAACGGAGGCCTACCGAAAGAATTGATTCCTTGAGGGCAGTGAACAGTTTTCATGGCACTAAAGAGCATTTTGAAGTGATAGTTAAATAGCTAGTAAATACTCCACAATCCTTAGAGATTAAATAGGGTACAGAAAGGGGGAGAAACATTGGGGCTTTATTATACTGACTTGTATTCAGTAATACAATACTATTCATTTCGTTTTTCAAGGCAGTTGTGAAACACTTAAGAATGTTCCTTATTAGTGGAGCTGAACCTTGACCTCACCAACCGTTATAGAATATCAACAGGTAAGGAATGCTATCAGAAATCCAGGATCGTTTATAGATCCAGGAATCTCAGAATAATTTTACTAAAATTTTGTTTTATTTACTGTATCACATATGTTTGTAAAAACATTACATTGCTCTGCATATTTGTAAAAACATTACATTGCTCTGCTGCTCTCATTAGAAGATACAATGATTTTACTCTTACAACACCACACAGAACTCTATACAACAGCTATAACACTTCAGCAGAAAGGTATCAGAGGTTCATATAAGAAGAAATTAAAATTTTACTTTTACTCAAAACACACTAATTTTACCCACAGCAGAACACAGGAACACAGGGCAATTTCAAAAACAGTGAGTAGGCTAGCGGAAAAGCACACCAAGGTACCAGGAAGGTAGAGTACCGTTGCCCTTTAAGAAGGTTTCCATGAAGAAAGAGGTGGAGTTTCAGACTCCTTATAAGAAGCTATCGCACCACCATACCGATCACCCTTTACAGCATCTGCAGAAGCAATGGATTCAAGTTCAGCTATTTCTTCTGAAGTTAGTTTCACTGACAGAGCTTTAATATTTTGATTGAGGTTTTCAATCTTGGTGGTTCCAGGAATCGGACACACGTCATCTCCTTGGTGATGAACCCAGGCTAATGCAAGCTGTGATGGGGTGCATCCTTTCTTTGCTGCTATTTCGTTAACACGTTCAAATAGCTTTCTGTTATGCTCCAAATTTTCAGCTTGGAATCTCGGTAAACTCTGTTAAAAAAATAAAATAAAATAAGAAAAGACAATGCCCTAATTTAATTGTAAAGGCCAAACGTCAAATGCTAATAATTGCCTGGTAGGCCGACATTCACAAACTTGTCTATAGTCGTCCTTTGCAAGGGTTTCAGCCAACTTAGGCCCTGACGAAAAAAACCCACGTCCCAGAGGGCTGTAAGCAACAATTCCAATGCCAAGTTCCCTGAGCAGAGCAATCAAAGTGATTGAATTTGATCAGCATAAGTTCGAGTTAAAATGTGAAAGGCCACCTATATACAAAAGCCTGCTAAAAATGTTCGCGTAGATTCCCTTAGTTTCAGGGAATGGTCATACAAATCTCCTTTTTGACAATAATACTCAAATGTGCGATCATTTGAAAAACAAAGGGAGACTATAATACTTAATGCCTTAGTTACCTGCAAGTAGGAGCTATCTCTGCCTCCAAATCTCGTGTCCACAAGGACCATTCCAAGTGCACAGCTATTATTGGATGGACAGCATGAGCTCTTCTAATGGTCGAAGCAGAAGCCTCAGATAGACCTATATACTTTATTTTACCCTCTTCAACTAGTTTCTTCAGTTCCCCAATCTTACAAAACAGCACAAGTAAAAGAATTAATTAGTACATGATACCACTATAAGACTAACCTATGCCCTAAGTCTTACTAAAGTCAAGAGACCAAAAGCGCAAAGCGCATTCAGTGGCAACCAAGCTGTGTACGTGCATGAATGAGAGGAACAATAAAAGGGACAAACCGTGACTTCAATGGGAACTTTAGTGTCAATGTGATGCTGGTAATAAAGATCAATATAATCCACATCCAGAGACTTCAAGCTGGCCTCACATGACCAATGGGTCTTTGGCCCAATGGGAGAGTCCTTGCACTTACAATTATGAAAGCAAGAGTTCGAGCCTCCATAAAAACATTATAGAGATTAGTTTCAGTTCTTCCTCAATTATCAATTAATTGAGTGAAGGCAATTTTTTCCTTACCAAATGAGTGGAGTAGACAACTCTCAAATATTTGAGAGAGTTTAAAAATTCCTCAAATATTTGAGAGTTTAAAAAGTGTTTGGGAGGACCCTCTCAAATATTTGAAGGGGTTTAAAAAGTGTTTAGGAGGATTTAAAAAGTGTTTGGCCAGTATTTCAGTAGATAAATATATAACGAGGAGTGTTCTAAATGCATAGTTTAATTGTAAATATTAATTAGAATACGTAAGCAGGATCCCCACGATATAGGAACTGTCCATCCTCCTGTATGATACCAAATTTTGTGGCCAATTCAACTCTTTCTCTGTACCCTCCTTTCAAAGCCTACATTTCCCCCCAAAAAAACCAAACAATTCAATCAAAATGAGTGCTTGAACTTAACTTTAAAGATGGAGAATTTAATGACTGAGTTACTTACTTTTCCCAGAAGGATTTCATTCGTGTGGGGTCCGTAAACATCGGAAGTGTCAAGAAAAGTGATGCCACTGTCAATGGCATGGTGGATCAAGGCGATCATGTCGGATTCGGGCTTGGGGGGGCCGTAGAAAGCGGACATGCTCATGCATCCTAAGCCTTGTGCTGAAACCTCTAGACCTTGTGAACCCAGCTTGATCCTCTTCACTGTCTCCGCCATTTCTCTTATTTTCTCTTAACTTTCTATTGAGTGAGGGTGCTGTTTTTAAGAGAACAATTTATATTTATAGTTTTTTCTTTTAACTCCGCGGGCCTCACGAAACTGGTAATGCTAACGTAATGCGGTGTTGGCATTTACCTCTCTAATTTTACAAAATCACACTATTAGTAGTTAAATAAATAGTCGATATGTCATAATATTATTTATTAATCTAATGACATCTTAAAAATATTAAAAAAATATTTATTAATTATACGAGTGACATGACATCTCAAAAATATTCTAAATTTTTTTTACTGGAACAGTATGGCAGCCCTTATGTTGCTGCATTTGTTGCAAGTAACAGCCCAACAAAAGGGGTCGTGCGATTTGTCAAATTTTAGATCCAACTGCTGTAAAGAAATTAAACACAAAATCAGTTACAGGTTCAACTAATAAAATGATTAGTATAAGGGATGCATAGGCTCCTGCATTCTGGTTCTTAAATAATGGAGTTAAGGGGTTATTTGGTAATAAAAATTTTTGAGGTAAAATAAGGGTTAAGAGCGGGTTATCTGCAAAAGATTGAAGAGGGAAAAAGTACAGTAATTAGGTTTTCAAAAGAGGAGAAAACAAGAGCTTGGTAACTGTGATATTGTCAATTTTCAAACGCATGATTCATAAATTCGGGAAACCAAAAAAATTGTTGCACCTGAAAACTCAATGAAGAGCGCAGGCCAAAGGTCAGAAATGGAAATATGATAGGATGAAATTGGTATGTTTATCTCTGTGAAAAGGGAAATTATAGACGGAAAGAAATGACAGAGCAAAGGGAAGTAAGGTTTTGCAAAAATTGTGTCGATGTATTAACAAGTCAACCGAATTTAAACTAGCTCATTTATCGTGAAGAGAAGAAAGAAGAGGCTGAAAACATCGCAAAGGAGAAGAAAAACGCGATAATTAATTACGGTTTTATTTCGTACTTGTAAGTATGATTATTGGAGGTCATTGTTAATTGATATGATCTCAGTGTTTCAATTTCTATTTAAGTATTAGGTTAATGGATATATGAGAATAGGTAACATATTATAAATTTGTATTGTAATTGAAAAAATTAATTGATGGGTAGAACTGATATTTTCTGAATGTAGTATATGAATAAAGATAAACATATTTAATAGTATAGTGGTACATGTATTGTAGTTAATCTTGAAGGAAAATGGCTGTTCAAATGATGATGATAGGGAAGTATGATCAGAAAGGAATTGTTAAGAAAGACTAAAATAAATTAACCTAGATACATACAAATTAAAGGGTTAGTAGTTTTAATGTATGGGATTGAAGTGATGAATTTTTGTTTGACATCTTCAGTAAAGAAGCAGTACAGAAGATGAAGGAAAAAGATGAAAAAGCATGTATAACAAAAGAGGTTAGTGCATGAACTTGAAACGTGTGAATAACAAACAAGATTGTGTGAATAATGAGAGCTTACTTTATTTTATTACTACATTGTAGATTAGGAAGGAAATTGGAATGGCATTCAAGAATTTGCCGACTGATAAAAGGTGCAAGTACACTGTTGGAAGACACAGAGGAGTTCGTTTGAATGGAGAAAGATCAAAGTTTGTATCGAGCTGTGTGCCAGAGCGATTGGCTTCCATTGTATGTAAACTACAGGTGGAACAAAGAGCAGCTGTGTGCTCTATTGGATTTGGAAAATTACTGGAGATGAAGTGTGGTCGTTTGAAACGAAATATTTGTGAGTGGTTATTACAAAGGGTTGACACAACAAGGTCGGTATTATGTGTTAATGGTTGGGAGTTAGAGCTTAGTGCACAAAGTTTTGGAAAAATAATGGGTATTTCTGATGGAGGAATGAATGTGGAATTAGACGGTGACATAAAACAGGTTTCTGTGTATGTGGAGAGGTTTGAAGGCACGTCTAGGGGTATAAACATTAAGAAGTTGGTTGAAATATTAAGTAGATCAAGTCATGATAATGATGAGTTTAAAGTAGCATTTATGTTGTTGCACTGTAGTCAGTGTTGTGTCCACCAGGGGGAGTTCGTATAAGTTTGGATAATTTGTTTTCATTGAAGCATGTGAAAACAATCAAATCAAGAAATTGGGCGTCTTTTTGCTTTGGTAGGCTAATGGATGGGATAACAAGATATAAGGAAGAGAAGTTGGCATATGTTGGTGGCTATTTGCTTTATCTTCAGGTATAAATGTTTCCTGCAGAAGGTTTTTTTTTTTTTTTTTGGTTTTTTGATAGATATTTCTTGTAATAGCTGGATATGTTATGAAAAAGTGATTTACAAACCAAGGGCCTTATGGGTAAACAAGTGTTTAATTTGAAATCATTTAATCATTAACCTCTACAACTTGATATATTAATAAAGATAGCTAGTTATTTATTGTTTTGGTCTAATATTGTGATTCAATACTGATATCCACAATGTGTATTATGTGCATAAGGATCTTATTGTATGTAATTGTAATCTCTACCCATTTTTCTGAGGTCGTTCAAGTATTGTACATAAATTCTGTACTATATGGGAAAAATGGAAAAGACGCATCAATTTGTCCGGTTGTGAGGTGGGATGCTTATGAAATTAGAAGATTTATGAAGTGGTTGGATAGGTAAGGAGGCATTGGGACGGACAAGGTATGACAAAATGAATTTGTCAATATTTTTAGTAATAGTTGCTTTTTATGTATATGGTTAATTAGATATTTCAAGTATAATGTATGTTTTTATTCTTGTATTTGGCTAACGTTATTAGTGACGTACGAATAATGTTGACCTTTAAACCTATAAGGGGCTGTAAGTTTTGGCACATGTGTCCATTCAGGTGTATATTTAAAGCTCATTAAATTGTGAATATTTAATTTTGAGCCAATTGGCCCTTTTGATTGATGCAAAATTCGACATGATGCAAACCCAAATAAGAAGTTGCCAAATTATTGGATTTCTTTTAGAGTTCTATTTGTTTGTCCAGATTAGAGAACTTAGTGTTTTTTTTTTCATTATTTTGGTTAGAAAGTTATTTTATTTGAATACTTATGTATGGATGCTTTGGTAATTTCATGTCTTTGGCCTTCAATATAAAAAGGAAACAACCAATTTTGTCAGACTATTCAATAGGTTTATAAAATATTTCCCTAGGGAATTGGTGTATTCTCTTTGATCTTGCTTCCGTTTGTGTCAGGTAAATCCTTGTGTTTAATGGGTAATTATGATGGGAAGGCCTAGTGGTGTATGTATTTAAATTTAAACTTGTTGTGCAAATTTTGTTGAACTCGCAAGCGCACGAATCTATTATAGAATAGATCAATGGTGACGAGTGTCGATCCCACGAGGAGGTAAATTTTAATTGTATGTAGAATTAATTTTCTGAGTTGGTGGTTGAATTTATAATAAAAAATGACGTAGGCTATCTATCAATTTAAATTAAAGCTGAGGGAATAAACTATTAAAATGAAGTGCTTGGATCTCCGGATCTGTACTCAACATGCACTATCGGCTTAACATTCATTATTAGTACCAATTAAATCATGAAGGGAGATTTTCCACTCCTCATGAACCACACTCTAATAGATATGGTGCTAAGTACTTTCTGTGCCAAATAATAATAACCTTGTCTAGGGAGACGGTAATACCAGCCGATATCTGGACAAGATTATTACTATCTGTCAACGAAAAGTCAAAACATCCACAAAAATTAGAGGGGAAGAAAAAGATAATTTACCAAATTAAACCCATAGAGCATGTTGAGACTTCACTTTTAATCCAAGCTTGAAAGGAAATTAGCAACTCATAATTAAACTAGGGGTAAAATAGAAATTTTATTAAAATACATAGAAAATACAAGATGGAGATGAAATTACAGAAAAAATGGAGCTCAAAAATGGATTAAGGGGTGTCAAATTATGGGGGAGCCCCCTTTTTATAGATACACTGAGTAAATCATGGCCATCGGATTAAAACAATTTGGACGCTAAAGATTGCGCCACGTGGCAAGCTCTTATTGGATGGAACACATCATCAGGGCTGTCATTCCGTGTATATGCATGTACTGTACACACGTTTTTTTTTGTCCACTAACATTCTGCCATATTGCGAGTCAGCATTTTGGTCTAATAGGATCGTGACACGTCATCAATCAACGCCACATCATCAGTCAATGCCACATCATTCGTCCAATCAAATGCCACCACGTCATCGTATAGTGCCACATCATCATCATGCATGCGTCTTGCCACGTCGAGTGCGATCTGGTGAAGCGAGTGCCGTGAAGCGATGCGTATATGTGAACAGTATCGTATATGTGAACAGTATCGTTTATCCTTTTATGCTCCTCCTAAGGTTTTCGACTGTCCTGAGTTCAAAATTGCTGTTCGTTTTTTCATTTGATCTCTCGTTCATTGTGAAATGACCATGATATCCCCTAAAACACATAAAATACTTAATTAAAATAAAACATATATAATTAAATTATAAGGGACTTAAAGACATAAAAGTAGGGATGTTAGTGAAACTTGGAGTGTAAAATGATGATTTTCTCTATTATAAATACACACTTTCTAGTACTTAACACACCCCCCAACTAGCTTGTTGATATTCCCTAGCAAATTAAGCGAAAACAAAACTCAAACAAAATAATTTTTTTTTATTCAATCAGACTAATGATAATAATCAAACAAAAGTATAAGCATTATCTACAGTCTAAAGAAATATCATCCCCACATCAACTCTCCGCATGAATCAGTTTAGAAAACTTTGTCAAAACTTCAGTAATCGAGTCACTTTCAAGAATGACATATCAAACTCCAAAATCTCGCCGGTAGTAGTGATACTCTCACAAAGAAATAAAACAAAAAAATAATCATTCCAGTGAATGGTAAATTGAGTGAAAATAATAAAAAAGTAATATCACACACTCTCACCAAGGTGATAGAAATATGCCCTCAGCTTAGAAATAGTACGATTTTAATTCAAAAATATTAATCAAACCAATATATTCATCATTCTTTTTTTTTTTTAAATATGCACTGCCATATCTTTTCAACCAATATAACTAGTTTCTATTTCAGATTATAGTTCCTTAAAATCAAGAAGGATTTTTATTAGGACGTAACGTAAGCTAGGGAGTGGCTAACAAAGAAAGGATAATAGGAAAAACAAAATATATATTTGAAAAATAGAGAACTTTGGAGATTGTTAGGTGTTTTTCACTTGAATTTTTTTTCTTTTTTTTCTTTTTTTTATTTGTTTATATACATTTTTTTTCTTTTTTTTTTCTATTTTTTTATAGCACCTTTTTTTTGTGAATGCAAAATTATCTCTATTTTCAAATATAAATGGGTGGTGGAAAATACAAAATATAAGGTGATACTTCACATTGGAGTGGGACAAGATAATAGGTTATCAAAGAAAAAGTCTTTATTTTTATTTTATTATTATTATTTATTTATTTATTTTTTTAAGGCTCAAAGGAGTTAACTATGGATACATATTAATATGGTTAGTTAAAAAGGCTCAAACGGACCAAAGATGACCTTTCTGTCATCTTTTAGGGTTCTAAATAATCTTACATATCTACTATTTAGATGGACCTTTAGATGTGGCAACACACACTTTAATTTTTTTTTTTAAACTAAGGAAATATAGAGATAATGTATAAAGCAATAAACTGCTAAACTGAATGAAGAATGGGCAAAAAGAGTTATTCTCCAAGAAAAATGATAGGCTTAAAAACTTGGAAATTATTATGACATGTGCATTCTTTCAAGCAACTTATATTTATCTCCAATATCAACATGTAGAGTAACAAACATGGTGTAACATAACTCAAGACCAAAGATAATACAAATACTAAAATTTGAAAGTTATCATGTCATCTAATTATGAAAAGATCACACAAAATATTTTTTTTTTAATTCTACCCCCAAACCTATTCTTACTCATGAAAATTATGCATGCAGAATGGTGAAAATGACATAGAAAAACTAATTGGTAAAAGAAGTTAGAAAAATCACATTTAAAATGACTGTCAAAGCATGAAATGTCTGAATTTTTTTTTAATAATAAGAAGATGCGTTTCTAGAGTCACTACAATCCATATTCAGCCATCTTCGACTCAAAAATTTAGTCACAGTTAGTTTCTACAACAAAAATGAGTAACAACTACACCAAGATTGAGATATTTCACAATTGTCAACTAGTCCCTCCCCCCAACTTGAACGGAACATTGTCCTCAATGTTTGAAAGAAAATAGGGTTTAGAAGACATCACCTTAGTACTGCATCACAAAAAAAAATATTTACAAGCGGAGAGTTAAATCTAATTTGCACTTCCTATTACGGCTACTGTTACCATCATTAGTTAGTCATTCCAACACAAGGGTCTTGGGATCTGGCTCTGGTCTATAAGCTTGTAACAGATCAAGTAACTCGTTAGCAGTATGAGCACAAATAAAAATTTTTTTCACTGTGAAAGGAATGAAATGGTTTTTTATTGCATGGTTAAGAAATGCGATGAAGCCATCATAAAAGTTATTGACATTTAACTAACCGATGGGTTTCTGATGAATGTTCAGATGAGCTCAAGATGCTAATGTGATTAGTGCCTCTAGAGTTGCAAGATCTCCTGGTAGGAGAATAAAAGCATCAGCATGATTCAACATTTAAGTTATTCTTTCTTGCATACCTGAGACGACTAACTCTTCTCCAGTTGGTGAGTCAGACACACAGCCCAACAGTTTGAGGCTTCTTCGGATGATGCCTAACACTTGGCTCCCTCTGAGATAAGCAGCTTCTGAGACTAGTTTTGATAACTCTCGGTCACCTCCAAATGAAGTTTTTGAGCTCTTCTTTTTCTTGAATAATTTTCTTTACCATAACCAGGCATGTATGCAATAAATTTAGGAGGTAACTCGCCTGCCAAACGTACTTTGACCTTGATTAACCAACGGATGTCAGCAGGGATGTTATTTCTCATAAGCAATCGCATGCGTTCGGACCGAGCTTTATAGATTGTAAGGAGGGCATTCTGAGGAAGTGAAGGAAATCGCTTGTGAAGCTTTGCTAGAATCACGTTTCTGTCCATACCTTCTTCTCAGAATATCAGTTATTATGGGAAACTAAAGTAACCGACTTTGATTGTCACGGAGTACCGTTATCCGCCACTTAACCGGGGTAGCAAACTAGAAAACACACAAAAGAAAAGAAAAGAAAAGAAAAGAAAAATAATAATCTCACAATTGTCCTCTTATTGAGTTTACCTCAAGTTCGATTTGGGTTTCGTTGATACCTCCCTCAATTTCTTTGAGTTGTCTTTCTAGATCTTCAACGTGGGATACCAACTCTGGAGGTTGTAGCTTCCAAATACGATGTGTTTTACAAAATCGTATCTGGCTTCTCAGATGAGATTGTACACGTTGAAGTTGTCTGAGAATGTTCAAGAGGAACTGTCTAGTTGAGGCACACATGATTAGAAGTGATAAAAGAAAACTGAATGATTAAATAAACACACTTTCACAAAAATTTAAATCATCGAAAAGAAGAAATAAATAAGAAAAATTCTTAATTTAAATTTGGTGGGTCACTCAAATCTATTTCGGTGCCTTTTTTCACGTGGTTGGTACTCTAGATATGGCTTCAATCTTTGACCATTAACTTTAAAAGTTACACCGTTCTTTGGATCCTTAATTTAAATTGTTCCATGTGGAAAAATAGTATGAACTATAAAGGGAGTGGAAAAATAGTATGAACTATAAAGGGACCAGTCCATCGAGAGCGTAACTTACTTGGGAATAGGTGCAAGCGAGAATTGAATAAAAACACTTTCTAACCTGAGGTGAAAGATTTTCTTATAATTTGCTTGTCATGAAAGACTTTCATTCACTGCTTATAAATCTTAGCATTTTCGTATGCATCATTACAAATTTCTTCAAGTTCTGCTAACTGTAATCTTCTTTTTGAGCTAGCTTGTTGCATGTCAAAGTTGAATTTCTTGATAGCCTAGTATGCACGATGCTCGAGTTCCACAGGTAGGTGGCAAGCTTTTCCATATACTAGCCTATAAGATGACATCCCAATCGGGGTCTTGAAAGCTGTTCAATATACCCATAATGATCATCCAGTCTTAATGACCAATCTTTTCTGTCTGGTCTCATCGTCTTTTCTAATATGTGCTTTATCTCTCGATTGGAGATCTCAACTTGGCCACTGGTTTGCGGATGATATGGGGTCGCTACTTTGTGAGAAATGGAATACTTTGTCAAAAGATCCTTGAATGATTTGTTACAAAAGTGGGCTCTACCATCACTGATTATTGCTCGAGGGAATCCAAAGCGTGAAACAATGCTGCTTTTCAAAAATCTAATCACCATCTTATGATCATTGGTTCTACATGGAATTGCTTCTATCTATTTTGATACGTAGTCAACAGCAACCAATATATATTGATGGCCAAAAGAAGGGGGAAAAGGTCCCATGAAGTCGATACCCCATACATAAAAAATCTCAACCACTAAAATTGGGTTTAGTGGCATCATGTTCCTTCGCGTGATGCTCCCCATTCGTTGACACCTATCATATGAAGAAAAAAAAATGTAAGCATCTCGAAATATAGTTGGCCAATAGAAACCACATTGTAATATTTTAGTAGCTGTTTTCTTAGCACTGAAATGGCCTTCACAAGCTTGTTCATGGTAGAATGAAAGGATATTTTGAAATTCATTTTCTAGGACACATCATCTAACAATTTGATCTACACAATACTTGAACAGATAAGGGTCATCCCAGAAGAAATTCTCTATTCCGCAAAAAATTTGGCCTTGTCCTGCTTAGTCCAATGCTTTAGAAGTTTACCTGTAACAAGATAATTAACTATATCAGCATACCATGGTAATACTTTTACACTCATCAATTGTTCACCTGGAAATGATTCATTTAATGGTAATGGTTTTGTAATTGTAACAAATTTAAGACAAGAGAGATGGTCTGCCACAATATTTTCTGTCTTTCGTATCCTTGATTTCAAAGTCAAATTCCTGCAAAAGTAACACCCAACAAATTAGTCTAGCTTTTGTATCTTTCTTTGTGAGAAGATATTTAAGAGCAGCATGATCTATGAAAATAATTATTTTACAACCAATGAGATAAGATCAAAATTTCTCAAGTGCAAACACTACTGCTAGCATTTTTTTTTCAGTAGTTGAATAGTTCAACTGTGCATCACTCAATGTCATACTAGCATAGTAAATGACATTAGGAATTCGATCAACTCTTTGACCTACTACTGCTCTTACTGCATAATCAGATGCATCACGCATGAGCTTAAATGGTAAGTTCCAGTTTGGGGGTTGAATGATGGGTAATGATGTTAACAACTGCTTTAGTTTCTCAAATGCCGCAAGACATGAATAATTAAAGACAAAAGGTACATCCTTAGCAAGTAAATTGCATAAATGTCTAGAAACTTTGTTAAAATCTTTAATGAAACGTCTGTAAAAACCCGCATGCCAAAGGAAAAATCTTACTTCTCTGACTGTTTTAGGTGGAGAAAGATTGAAAATGAGATCCACCTTGGCCTTATCAACCTCAATACCTTCACTCGAAATGATGTGACCGAGAACAATACTTTATTTTACCATAAAATGATATTTTTCCCAATTTAGGACCAAATTCTTCTCTATACATCTCTGCAGAACTAGTGTTAGATGATGTAAACATTGATCAAATGAATCACCAAAAACAGAAAAATCATCCATAAAGACTTTAAGGAATCGTTCAACCATATCAGAAAAAATGCTTAACATGCATTGTTGAAATGTAGCAGGTGCATTACATAATCC
Source organism: Luvunga scandens (assembly GCA_030449905.1). Lineage (NCBI taxonomy): Eukaryota > Viridiplantae > Streptophyta > Magnoliopsida > Sapindales > Rutaceae > Luvunga > Luvunga scandens. The sequence goes on from JASUUG010000209.1 coordinate 697,865, forward strand.
AAATGGAATTCTCCTATATGCAAAAGTGCCAAAAGGGCAAGTGAAAGTGGTTTTCTCTTAATCTTTTGGTGCTATGAGAATCTAATTATATCCTAAGTAGCCATCTAGAAAGCAATAAAATTCATGACCTGTTAATCTATCAAGCATTTGATCGATAAATGGTAAAGGAAAATGGTCTTTACGTGTGAAAGAATTCAACTTTCTATAATCAATATATACACGCCATCCTGTAGTCACTCTAGTAGGTGTTAATTCATTATTAGCATTGGTAACTACTGTTGTGCAAATTTTATTGAACTCGCAAGTGCACGAATCTATTGTAGAATAGCTCAATGGTGACGAGTGTCGATCCCACGAAGAGGTGGATTTTAATTGCTTGTAGAATTAATTTTCTTAATGGGTGATTGGATTTATAATGATAATTATGTAGGCAATGTATTAATTTGAATTAAAGCTATTGGAATAAACTATTAAAATAAAATGCTTGGATCTCCGGATCTGTCTCAACATGTACCATCGGCTTAATATTCATTACTAGTACCAATTAAATCATGAAGGGGGAACTTCCACTCATTATGAACCACACTTTAATAGATATGGTGCTAAGGGCTTCCCGTGCCAAATAGTAATAACCTTGCCTAGGGAGGCGGTTATTCCAGCCGATATCCAGACAAGATTATTACTATCTGTCTACGAAAAGTCAAAACAACCACATAAATTAAAGGGGAAGGAAAAGTAAATTTACCACATTAAGCCCATGGAGCATGTTGAGACTTCACCTTCAACCCAAGCTTGAAAGGAAATTAGCCACTCATATTTAAACTAGGGGTAAAATGAGAATTTTATTAAAATACGTAGAAAATACAAGATGGAGATGGAATTATAGAAATTTGAGCTCAAAAAATGGATTCAGGGGTGTCAAATTAGGGGGGGGGAGCCCCCTTTTTATAGATACACTGAGTAAATCATGGCCATCGGATTAAATCAATTTGGACGCTCAGGATTGCGCCACGTGGCAAGTTCCTATTGGATAGAACACATCATCAGGGCTGTTGTTCTGTGTATATGCATGTATTGTACACACGTTTTTTCGGTCCACTAACATTCTGCCACGTGACCGGTCAACATTTTTGGTCCAATAAGATCGTGAAACGTCATCAGTCAACGCCACATCATCGGTCAATGCCACATAAGCGGTCAATGCCACATCATTCGTCCAATCAAATGCTGCCACGTCATCGTATAGTGCCACGTCATCGTATAGCGCCACGTCATCGTACAGTATAGGTGAACAGTGCTGTGTACAGTACCGTATATGTGAACAATACTATTTTTCTTTTTATGCTCCTCCTAAGGTTTTCGACTGTCCTGAGTTCAAAAGTGCTGTCCGTTTTTTCATCTGATCTTTCGTTTATTGTGAAATGGCCATGATATCCCCTAAAATACATAAAATACTTAATTAAAATAAAACATACATAATTAAATTACAAGGGACTTAAAGACATAAAAATAGGGATGTTAGTGAGACTTGGAGTGTAAAATGATAATTTTCTCCATTATAAATACACACTTTCTAGTACTCAACACACCCCCCAACCAGCTTGTTGCTAGTCCCTAGCAATTTAAGCGAAAACAAAACTCAAATTTTTTTTTTTTTTTTTACAGAAATTTGGAGATAATGTATAAAGCAATAAACTGCTAAGCTGAATGAAGAATGGGCAAAAAGGGGTTACTCTCCAAAAAATAACAAGCTCAAAAACTCAGTTGGAAATTATTATGACATGTGCATTCTTTCAAGCAACTTATAGTTGTCTCCAACATCAACATATAGAGTAGTAAACATGGTGTAACATAACTAAAGACCAAAGATAATACAAATACTAAAATTTGAAAGTTATCATGTCATCTAATTATGAAAAGATCACACACAAAATGCTTTCTTTTTTTTTTTAATAAGAAGATGCGTTTCTAGAGTCACTACACTCCATATTCAGCCATCTTCGACTCAAAAATTTAGCCACAGTTAGTTTTAAAAATTAGCCACTACACCAAGATTGAGATATTCCACAATTGTCAATTATTCCCTCCCCCCAACCTGAATGGAACATTGTCCTCAATGTTTGAAAGAAAATAGGGTTTAGAAGACATCACCTGAGTGCTGTATCATAGAAGAAAATATTTACAAGCGGAGAGTTAAATCTAATTTGCACTTCTTACTACGGCTACTGTTACCATCATTAGTTGGCCATTCCAACACAAGGGTCTTGGGATCTGGCTCTGGTCTATAAGCTTGTAACAGATCAAGTAACTCGTTAGCAGTATGAGCACAAATAAAGATTTTTTTCATTGTGAAAGGGATGAAGTGGTTTTTTATTGCATGGTTAAGAAATGCGATGAAGCCATCATAAAAGTTATTGACATTTAACAAACCGATAGGTTTCTGATGAATGTTCAGATGGGCCCAAGATGCTAATGTGATTAGTGCCTCTAGAGTTGCAAGATCTCCTGGTAGGAAAATAAAAGCATCAGCATGATTTAACATTTTAGTTATTCTTTCTTGCATACCTGAGACAACTAACTCTTCTCCAGTTGGTGAGTCAGACATACAGGCCAACGATTTGAGGCTTCTTGGGATGATGCCTAACACTTGGCTCCCTCTGAGATAAATAGCTTCTGAGACTAGTTTTGATAACCCTCGGTCACCTCCTCCATAAACCAGATGCAAATTTCTTTCTGCTATGCGTTGACCAAGATCGATGGCTGTCTCAACGAACTCTTTATGTTTGCCATAGTTAAATCCAGAGAGCACACAAATGTTCTTGAAATGTTTATTGGGAGTAGCTGCCATTGGGATGCTTCTCAAAAACAATTTGTGAGTCTAAAAGAAAATGATCATATATCAAGGATTTTGGTGACAATGATTTACAGCTGTATAGGAGGTAGCATGTCTATGTCAAGTAACGCGTAAAGCACATGGCTCGAGAGTAAAAAAGAAAATAGTAAAAGAAAAAGCACTCAATTATTAAAGACAATAATGCAATTGATAAAACAACAATGAAATAAAACAACAGTAAAATAAAACAACAGTAAAAGGATATTTACAGGTAGTTGTGATTGTGGCTCACATCTTCCTCTGGTTTTATGTCCAGAAACGGCTTGAACGCCCTCTATGGGTCGAGGATAGGCTTCCCATCCATTTTTCTTATAAACTGGCAAACAGGGTCGTTTATAGTCAGATTCCCAAGACTATATCGTACCTGCTCTTTCTGAAATAATGGCCATAACTGGAGAATTGCTCTTTGTACGTATCTACTGGGATGCGTTTCAAGAGACAAAAGGACATTATCCAATGACTCTTTATTCAAGACATCCCTAATGAATTGAATCTTATCTTCCCTGTTATCAGACATCATTCCGAAAGAACAAGGATTTTTATCGCATTTCATCCTGGCACACTTATGACAATCAACATGAAGTTTTTCAGCTCTTCGTTTTCTCAAGTAATTTCCTTTACCACAACCAGGCATGTATGCAATAAATTTAGGAGGTAACTCACCTGCCAAATGTACCTTGGCCTCGATTAACCAACGGATGTCAGTAGGGACGTTATTTCTCATAAGCAATCGCATGCGTTCGGACTGAGCTTTATAGATCGTAGGGAGGGCATTTTGAGGAAGTAAAGGAAATCGCTTGTGAAGCTTTGCTAGAATCGCGTTTCTGTCCATACCTTCTTCTCAGAATATTAGTTATTATGGGAAACTAAAGTAACCGATTTTGATTGTCACGGAGTACCGTTATTCGCCACTTAACCGGGGTAACAAACTAGAAAACACACAAAAAAGAAAAGAAAAGAAAAGAAAAGAAAAATAATAATCTCACAATTGTCCTCTTATTGAGTTTACCTCAAGTTCGATTTGGGTTTCGTTGATACCTCCCTCAATTTCTTTGAGTTGTCTTTCTAGATCTTCAACGTGGGATACCAACTCTGGAGGTTGTAGCTTCCAAATACGATGTGTTTTACAAAATAGTATCTGGCTTCTCAGATGAGATTGTACACGTTAAAGTTGTCTGAGAATGTTCAAGAGGAACTGTCTAGTTGAGGCACACATGATTAAAAGTGATAAAAGAAAACTGAATGATTAAATAAACACACTTTCACAAAAATTTAAATCACCGAAAAGAAGAAATAAATAAGAAAAATTCTTAATTTAAATTTGGTGGGTCACTCAAATCTATTTCGGTGCCTTTTTTCACGTGGTTGGTACTCTAGATATGGCTTCAATCTTTGACCATTAACTTTAAAAATTACACCATTCTTTGGATCCTTAATTTTAACTGCTCCATATGAAAAAAACAGTGTGGACTATAAAGGGACCAGTCTATTGATAGCGTAACTTACCTGGGAATAAGCGCAAGCGAGAATTGAATAAAAGTACTTTCTGACCTGGTGTGAAAGATTTTCTCATAATTTGCTTGTCATGAAAGACTTTCATTCACTGTTTGTAAATCTTGGCATTTTTGTATGCATCATTACGACTTTTTTCAAGTTTTGCCAGTTGTGATTTTCTTTCTGAGTTAGCTTGCTGCATGTCAAAGTTGAATTTCTTGCTGGCCCAGTATGCACGATGCTCAAGTTCTGGTGGTGATTCTGATGATGGACTCAGTTTCTTCTTTGATGGTACTAGTTGTTCCACTCTTGACTTCCATTTGTTAATGTCCATGGATGGTGTTGAATCAAGTAGGGCGTTAACCTTATCTATTGATCTGTCAATATCAAAATTCAAACCAAAGTGAGTTAAACATGTTTGTAAAGGATCATCACTAAGGTTTGAAAGAAAAGCATTATCAACTAATTCTTCGATTAAATCCACATCAACAATTTCATCATCTGCATTGGGAGGTTGTTTGGCGATATTGAAGATATTTAGCTCCATCGTCATATTGCCAAAGGACAGCTGCATATTTCCAGTCCTGCATTGAATGTGAGCATCGACAGTTGCCAAAAAAGGTCGTCCTAAGATAATGGGGATCTGCTTCCTTGAATCCTGGACTAGTTGAGTGTCAATTACAATGAAATCAACAGGAAAATAAAACTTATCTACCTGTATAAGCACGTCCTCCACAATACCACGAGGTTTTTTCATGGACCGATCTATGTTCGTAACACCACTGGAGTTGGGTGTAATTCTCCCAGTCCAAGTTTCACAAATACTGAGTAAGGCAACAGATTTACACTAGCTCCTAAGTCCAACAAAGCATTCTCAATTGTGTGGTTCCTTATACTACATGAGATAGTGAGGGAGCCTGGGTCTTTGTATTTTAGAGGAAGTTTGTGTTGGAGTATAGAGCTCACGTTTTCTGTTAAAAAAGCCTTTTTTTAACATGAATGTTTCTCTTTTTAGTACAAAGGTCTTTAAAAAACTTGGCATAAGATGACACTTGTTTTATAGCATCAACCAAAGGGATGTTAACACTTACCTGTTTAAAGATTTCAAAAATCTCACTTGTAGATTTTCCCTTCTTTGCTTTAGCAAACCTTTGAGGAAATGGAGCTTTGGGAACGTATTCTTGTGGGTTGGTTTCTTCTTTCTCTTCTGAGGATGAGTCTTCTGCATTCACCGGTACAATTTGAGTTGTTTTTGTTACCGGCATCTCCACTTTGTTGTCGACTTCTTTTCCTTTTCGTAAGGTCATAACGGCTTTAACCTCTTCATGCTGCTGAGGTGAACTGGTACTTGCTTTATAAACTCCTTTAGGATTAGGCACTGGTTGACTTGGGAATTTACCTTTCTCAACAGTCATTGCCAAGGTCTGAACTGATGAAGCAAGTTGTCTCACCATTTTTTCAAGGTTTGAAATTGATTGGGTTTGTGAGTTGAAACCCGCTCTCATCTCATTTCGTAGTTCATCAATGGTGCGGTTTTGTTGCTCGATTTTGGAGTGAATAAGATTCTTGAAATTCTGAAATGCATCCTCCCATGGTCTAGGCTGAGAATGGTTTGAGTTCTGATTGTATGGTCTAAATAGTGGTTGAGAGGCTTGAGGATTTTGAGGAATTGGTTGCATTGGTGGAGCTGGAGCTGGAGCTGCTGGTCCATTCTGTTGGAATCCTTGAGACCATGAAAAATTAGGGCGGTCTCTCCATCCGGGATTGTACGTGTTGGAGTAGAGGTTGTAGTTTGATGGCTTTCTCATTACACCTATGGCATTAGCTTGATCTGGGTATGAGTCCTGGTCATGTGGTTCCGTCAATTTAGCAGCTGTTAACGATGCTATTTGTCGGGAAAGACCTTCAACTATGTCTTTGACTTCTTTAATTTCTGAACTTGGCCCGCCAATGTGAACCTCATTTACTCCCTTAACTCTTCTAGTACTCCTGAGTGAACGACTCCGTTGTTGGGAATTATCCGCTTGTCGCTAGAAGAAATCCCAAATCTCTGATGCACTTTTTGACATTAGCTCTCCTCCACTTGTTGCCATTAGCCATTCTTGCACATTCGGCAATAATACCTCCAAAAAGTATTGGCATTGGTGCCATTTTTCGTATCCATGATGTGGACACTTTAGGAGTAGCCCATTGAATTGCTCCCATGCTTCGAAAAATTGCTCGTCTTCTCTTTGGGTAAACTCTGAAATTTCCCTGCGAATAGCATTGGTTTTATGTACTAGGAAATATTTATTCAAAAATTTTGTTACCATTTGTTCCTATGATGTAATGCTATTAGCAAGCAATGTATTGAACCATGAACGAACTTTATCCTTTAAATAAAATGGAAATAATCTAAGATTAACATCATCATATGAAAAATTCTCATATTTAAAAGTTTGACAAATAGCATGGAAATCATTCAAATGATTATATGGATCTTCATTTTCTAGGTCATAGAATGTTGGGAGACAATTTAGCACATTAGGTTTTAATTCAAAACTCTTAGAGGCTACATTTGGGTATTTTATGCATGATTTGCTCAAGTTAGCTAAGGGACTGAAGTAGTCCTTAAATGGCCTCTTTTGTGGTGCTGGTTGCAAATCCATTTCAATTTTATTTTTTATTTCAACGTGTTTGTGTGTGCGAAGTGTTTTTTCTAATTAAAATTCTATAAGCTCAAGATTAGGTAATTGTGACCTACCACCATGCATGTAAAGAAAAAAAAATATAACAAAATTAATAAAAATAAAGAAAAGGGAGAAATTACGATACTAACCTTATCACACTGTTATAATCTTGCTTATGAAAACAAACTCAAGTGCTATATATATAAACAAAAATACGTGAAACAAATTAAAATAAATTAATAGGCGGTAGAATTTGCCAAATTAAAAAAATAATAATAACATGAAAATTAAATTACAAAAATTTAAAGAAGAAATAAAAATACTTACTTCAATACGTAAATTCACTTTTCTTTTCCTTTTTTTTTATGATAATAAAAAAAACTATTACAAGGAAACAACTAAAAAAAAATATAAATAAATAAAGCGAAAAAAATTCTACGAATTAAAATAACTTACCTCCCCGGCAACGGCGCCAAAAACTTGTTGTACAAATTTTGTTGAACTCGCAAGCGCACAAATCTATTGTAGAATAGATCAACGGTGACGAGTGTCGATTTCACGAGGAGGTGAATTTTAATTGTTAGTAAAATTAATTTTCTGAGTTGGTGGTTGGATTTATAATAAAAAATGACGTAGGCTATCTATCAATTTAAATTAAAGCTGAGGGAATAAACTATTAAAATGAAGTGCTTGGATCTCCGGATCTGTACTCAACATGCACTATCGGCTTAACATTCATTATTAGTACCAATTAAATCATGAAGGGAGATTTTCCACTCCTCATGAACCACATTCTAATAGATGTGGTGCTAAGTACTTCCCGTGCCAAATAATAAGAACCTTGCCTAGGGAGACGGTAATACCAGCCGATATCTGGACAAGATTATTACTATCTGTCAACGAAAAGTCAAAACATCCACAAAAATTAGAGGAGAAGAAAAATTAAATTTACCAAATTAAGTCCATAGAGCATGTTGAGACTTCACCTTTAACTCAAGCTTGAAAGGAAATTAGCCACTCATAATTGAACTAGGGGTAAAATGGGAATTTTATTAAAATACATAGAAAATACAAGATGGAGATGGAATTACAAAAAATAGAGCTAAAAAATGGATTCAGGGGTGTCAAATTAGGGGGAGAAGCCCTCTTTTTATAGATACACTGAGTAAATCATGGCCATCGAATTAAAACAATTTGGACGTTAAGTATTGCGCCATGTGGCAAACTCTTATTAGATGGAACACATCATCAGGGCTGTTATTCCGTGTATATGCATGTACCATACACACATTTTTTTTTTGTCCACTAACATTCTGCCATATTGCGGGTAAGCATTTTAGTCCAATAGGATCGTGACACGTCATCAATCAATGCCACATAAGCAGTCAATGCCACATAAGCAGTCAATGCCACATCATTCATCCAATCAAATGTCGCCACGTCATTGTATAGTGCCACATCATCATACAGTGCCACGTCAGCGTACAGTATAAGTGAACAGTGTCGTGAACAGTGTCGTGTACAATACCATATATGTGAACAATACCGTTTATCCTTTTATGCTCCTCCTAAGATTTTAGACTGTCCTTTGTTCAAAATTGCTGTTCGTTTTTCCATCTGATCTCTCATTCATTGTGAAATGACCATGATATCCCCTAAAATACATAAAATACTTAATTAAAATAAAACATACATAATTAAATTACAAGGGACTTAAAGACATAAAAGTAGAGATGTTAGTGAGACTTGGAGTGTAAAATGATGATTTTCTCCATTATAAATAAACACTTTCTAGTACTCAACAGGTAAAAGATCAAAGCTCAACGGTCATGGTCGTAGAAATTAGGCATATTATCTTATTTACATTTCTGTCAATGAAGCTGGTGCAATTAGGAAAAAGTGATGAAACATATGTTATGGATTGCACGAGTTTATCTTAAATCAACAAGATTGAATTTTTATTTCTTATGCTTATATGGTATATAATCAGCAAATTGCACGTTTCTCATAATTTAAGTTCTACTGAATAAGGATGATAAAGTTACAATAGTTGGACTATGTTTATAGCTTGATAAATCACCTATGCTCTTAACATCATTTATTAAATGACATCCCTAATTTGCTGCATCCATTGCCTCTCCTGTACAATTCCCTTAAGTTGGTCTTGAGCAATCGAAATTCATAAAAATTGAGCTGAAAATATGATGTACACATCAAATTATTAATGATACAAAATAAACATTTGCAATCTTTTTATAAGAATAGTCATCTGCCTAACAGCTATAATCATATTCAATCAATGTATTTCAATGTGTATATACATAGATATACCTAAGTAAAACTTGATGGAGAATGTCACAATAGAGGATACAAATAGAAATAAAATAACAATAAAACAAGTGTCGAATAACATTATTTACATGATAACCCAGCTAGACATTATGCTGTCCATTTAGTAACTTCGAAGCATTTTGTTTCATTTCAATCCTTGCTGTCCATCTAGTAACTTCAAAGCATTTTGTTTCATTTCAATCCTTCCTACCTATATGAATAACGAGCACCTCCTATGCCGTCAACGATTGTTCTTCATCGCCTTCGTTGAGTCGTATAAGTCGTTTGATTTCCATCAACTGTTCCGATTATATTGTTTATATGAAATTAAATGGTTCCCAGTCATCTGTACATAATTGATTGAACTGGAAGTACAAAAAATAATGCAACAACTCCATTTTTATAAAGCGGTTAACCTCCAACTAACCAGGTAATGTTTGCTTAGTTTTTAGTTTCCTTAAGTAAGTTTTAGATTGTAAGGTCTGCTGAACAAATAGGTGAGCGAATATCCTATAGAAATCATGCATATTCCATAGGAATATAGAAATAATTCAATGACAGGTAATGTTTCCATTTAGGACTTGCTCTTATATCATGATAAAAAAAATTTGGAAAACTCATTTCCAATCTTTCCCATGCAACTGACTGCACAAATAAATAAAGGAAAATGGAATATTATATCAGTACCCATACTAACTGGAAAACTGAAAAATCCTTGTTTCACTTTCTTTCCAAGTTACCCATATGTCACCAACTCCAAACCTTCCACGGGATTAGCCCTTTTTAAGGAGCATTTGCCTCACCCATATATGGATACAAGTAAGAAAAATTAGTTAATAATATCGGTGTATTCAATTGATAAAGGATGAAAATGGAAAGAGCGACAAATATGGCAGTCACATATTTTATACATACATGGCTACAGAAAGCAATACCTCCACTGCAGCCACTAGGAAAATTTCAATATGAATTCAACGCAAAAGTTCCTCAAGTTGTCTATTCTCATCAACTGATGTAAAACTCATTTCAGATTTCAATAGATTGGGATACATAGACATATATCTCTGTCATATTTTTGTAAACGTATATAATATATATTCACAAATTTTCACTGCCATAACCAATAATCAATCCCAATATTAGGAAAAAACACACTTATTTTGAATACAAAATTTTTCACATTTTCCCCAGCTCGCAACCCAGCCACAAGCCAATGCACAAAAGGAAGTACTACTAAAGAAATTGACATTATCAAGCAGATAACATATATGGAAAATCTCTGCTTATTGTCAGGCCAAATGAAAGATACAGCCTCCAAAGTAAACATACACCGCTATGAAGTTTGCCTAAGCTTTTTACATATCCACAATCTAGGAAATTAATCGTGATAACAATGTGAGAGAAAACCAGATGATTAATTACTAAATCTTCATTTAATATTGACTTAATTGAAGAGGCGAGATACAGATCTCATACACACATGACCCCATGATATAATATACATATCTAACACCAAGACCAATAGCATAATTAAATTGGAGGAAATGGAAGAGGACATGGTAATGTTGATGATTAAACTTTTACGAGGCATATATAGTTATTTCTGTCCTGCTTTTAATCAGCCACAAATCACGCAATAGTAGGAGACATGAACCTTTCCTTACCCCTACATAGATAATACATTTGAACTTTAAGATCACATGAATGCACATGTACTACCATTCAATCTTAATGTAAAAATGGTTCCCTAATTTAAACAAGTCTTCTAGCCACTGTGTACATGCCAAGTTATTACTTCAATACCATGGCTGCTCCCATTTTATAAAAACAAATGGTAGATATTTTTATCTTCAAAGAACAAAACAGTAACAACAGCTGAAAATATACTTGAAGTGTTATTAAAAGTGATCGTAAATATTCAAACTTCCAAATATTTGTATGGCTCCATCTACTTGCAATATAGATCATTCTTGCATTTTACAATACCCTCCTATACTAGAATATCGTACAATATGATGAAATCAATTGTAGGCAAAAGATACCATCATATCGATGAATTTGATTAAATAAATTTGTACCTAGTTGTATGATGTTTCCTCAGTCCACTAGGCATCAATGTTGCCTGAATTGTATGTTGATTCATAGTGAGTTTGTGCTAAAGAAAATCCAATATTAAAGCTGTCTGTATTTTGTTCTTTATACTGCTCAGATGTTGATGGAATAGTAAACAGATTCAAGTCACATAAGCCATTAGTGTTTGTCACTTGATTGTCATCTCTAGATGCTTGTGAAGTCTGAGTTCGATTACGATCTACACTGCCACATGAAATTATATGGCTCCAACCTGAGCTATTACTATTTGAATTTTCCCTTTTGTCATCTGATATGTATTCACCAAATTGATTTATACCATTAAGATGGGATGGGATTTATTGTTGTATGTCCTTGTAAGTTCTAATTATGTGTCCAGGTTGGCCACATCTTTGTGTGTCCAGGTTGGCTACATCTTCTACATTTTCTTGACCTGTGGGGCCCCGCCTTTACTTGTCTTTGCGATTCTTTTGCTAGTACATACGCAGGGTCTTTAATTATTTGCAGGTTTCTTCCTCTCTGTTTATCAATGGACTACGTTAGAGGCAATGACATAGCCTCAATACGTAGTGTCAGATCATGAATAGTTTTAATTGCTTCATTGTAGGCTTATATGCTTTTATATGCAAACTTATTTAAATTTCTACAGGCTGAGTGGATGGAGCCTATCCAAGCCTGCGAGCTCATGAAGGTATTTATATAGGACCTTTTATTATGTGGGCTTAGATTGATTTTTGCAGTTTTCATCCAGCGCGAAACTTGCATAGATTCTGGGATTGAGTGAATGTCCTCCGTTTTCAAAATTGAAAACGAATTGCAATAAGGAATCCCAAAACTTTGTAGTAGCTGGCAAGTGCAGGATGCAAGCTGAGAAGCTTGGTGAAATAAAACTTTCCACTCTTTATCTTACTTTCCAAACTCTGTTATTGTGTATGTTCGGTTACTGATATTTGACACAAATCCTTTCACAACCATCAAACCTTCAAGATCTAACTGTTCGCGAACCAAGTGAAATATTTTCTTGTGTAAATTGTTGCGGCTTGCTGCTCATATTGTTTTAGGTGAGTTATCAACACAGGCTTACCATCGGAATTGTCAAAATCATATTTTCCTTCCAACTCGCGTTGCCTTTCCATCATCCTATCCATTTGATCAACAATATCTATTAACCATAGTTTTTTATTAATGTAATGGCTCAAGTACGCATTCAATCCCTCACATTGCTGGGTGCTCTGCATTCCACTAAAAAATTTCCCTCTTAAGTAAGCCTCTGCCCATAAATGCATATCAGAGTGCATCTTCTTAACCCATTCATTAGTTTCTACTTTATATTTATGCACCATTGCAATCCATTTATTTTCAAACTCTTCTTCAGTCAGTGTGTACAGCATGCAATCCTTGAAGTCACAGGTGAATGATATATTGTGAATATTTGCTTAGGTATTATGCTCAAAATGCCAACAACATTGACGATGGGTTACTTCTGGAAATGTCTTCTCAACAGCATTTCTCATTGCTCTGTCGCCATTAGTCAATACCATCATCGGGTGCTTTCCATCCATTGCCTCCAAAAATATGTCCAATAATCAAGTATAGGTGTGTTCTGTTTCCCCTGAAAGTAGAGCAAACCCAAAAACTGTGGTCCGGTAATGGTGATTGATGCCTATGATCAAAAGCAATAGTGTCCCCGAATATTGCATAGTCTGACCTCGAACCCCCATCACACCAAAAAATATTTGCCAATCTGTTTGACATATCTATTGTATACTCATAATAAAATGAAGGATCAGAGCTTCTTTTCCCCTGAAGAAAAGCTAGACATGATTCGGAGTCGGACTCCAATAAATGTTTCTTCCTATGTTTGGCAATATTGTTTTGTACATCTTGTCTTACGCAACCAACTACAGAATAGCTTCCTGGTCGTTGTACTATGTACTCATGTATCTGAGAAGACTTTATCCCAACACGAGTCATTGCAATAGCTACAGCCATATCTAGTTCTGAAACAGTTCGGTGGGATCGAATTTAGTGAACATGATGTATAGGTGTCTGGTCATGGTTGTGCTGTGGATTAAAAAAAATGGTATACCATGCACCTTTCTACTTGTCGTAGGCAACCCGAAACTCTGCCTTGCATCCAATTCTTGTCAGCGGCCTTGCAGCCCTTTTTCTACTGTGGTTTTCCAAGTACTTCCGTGGTCTAAATCCTTCCTTGCTGCATACCCATCGCCTACATTTTACATTCCCCTCTATGTCCCTCTACCTTATATCTTTCCTAACCCGGTAACCTGTTTCTCGTGCATAACTCATATACAAAGACTCAGCCTCAAACTCGCTGGAAAATTGGCTCCCGTGTGATAAACGAATCTCCAAAGGACATTGCCCATATACGTCATATGTGTTGCAATTCCCATAACTAGGCGTCTATTGTTCGATTTCAGTATCTACTTATTGGTTCAACAGTTTTGTCTCTGAATCATGACCCTGGTTTTCAATTCTTCTTGGTTTATCATTGTTTAATATGTTGCTATTACATGTTTTGCCATTTATGAGGTTATTAAACGGCCGTTCTTCATCACTGCTTGCATGAGTATAATTAAAGATTGATGAATAATCATTATAACCTGCATTTTGGATGAATCTCTAATGTTAGATAATATGCTACAACACTACATGGATTACATACTCATTCTCAGTTCACATACAATTTACATAACCCAACCATCTCGACTGATACATTTCCATGCTTGCATTCACATTAACGATTCACCTCCTTATTTATACCATCATATCTAATAGTAGATTGCATAATTATTGTTACTATTATTCATCTTATGTAATAGTAGAATACATCCCTATTCATACTATTATTAGCAAATTAAGCATATTTATATTGGTTAATGACTTGTGCACTGAAATTTTGATGCTACCTCGTGTGCGTAATGTAGGGGTCCTATCCATTAAACAATTGCTTTGGAATTACGGCCTTTAATCCATACCACTCTACGAAACTAGAATCACTAAATATAACCCTGCAACAAAGTTACAATGTCGATGGCGGATTTTTAAAGATAAAATTTTGTACAAGTTAATACATTATTCACCAGCAAAAATATTGAACACTCACCGAAATTAACCCAACTTCTTTTTTCAACTACCCAATATCAGTGGCGATCAAGTCATCAACCATCTTTTTCGCAAAAGGCTTTATGATATTTTCGTTGTTAATGACCTCAGGATTCTTGACCTTGGTATATGAAGATGAGATGAGGTAGATGTTGTCTTCAGTGCATGGGCAATGGTATCAATGTTTCTTGATCCTTCTATGCAATGCGTCTTGAGAGGATCCATATCGCAGCTTGTCACCGAAGTAAGTAACAGTAGCAAATTTCAAATTAAATTCATACAAGGGCAAGTTAGTAATTTATGCCTTTTTTTCCCCATTTATTTAAAGTGCTTTTTCTCTTTTCATGTTGTTAAGAGAAATAATATAAACCTGCCGTGAATAATTACTGAAGCATGCCTTTGTCCATTACTTCCCATAATCTATGGCTCTTTCTGCCGCTTGACCCAAAAAGCCCAACTGATACTCTATTGCATAATCCTAGTAATGCTCTGCAGCAATTCGTTGCCAATTGAAAGAAATGGACATAGGATTAATTGAAACCCATCTTCTTCGTCACTGATTATAGAACTAGAGTTGAGGGATTTTCACTTAGCGAATATTAGCTTCAACTAGGCAACCATCTATATCTTCATAAATGATTTAGGTAAATCGGTTAAATTTCTCATTCTACAATGTTCACTTGTATGCCTATTGCGAGCTTGAAGTCGCTAATCAAATTGGATGGATCGCCATTTTGGCGTATTAGCTTGTCTGATGTGTCACGTTGTGGCTGGTATGTTGTTACATGTATTTCTCAATAGGCAGTGTTTTAAATAGTAGGTTGATCCTCTTGCTCATAGTAATGTTAAAACATTACGATTTAACATTCTTAGCTATTTTAATTATATAGGCATGTTTTGTTTGGCTAGCAAATAGATGCATAGGGGATTTTCGTGTTCCATTTATTGGGTCTAAATCCTGTGAATTGATGTTTCTATAAACTGAGAATTTTGTACATTGATTGTTTAATTCTTGAAACAATTGGTTGCAGAAGTTGGGTTACAATGTCATTATTCAGAAAAGATTCATCATCAGGGAAAATCTAGTTGTTTGTTCTTGGTTGGTTTTCATTATTCTTTCGAATGATTCTTTCTCAACCTTTGTTCACACTACCAATTAATTTATGTAACTTAAGTGGCCAAATACTAACAAATGTGTTCACTCTTGTTCGATATGGTTTAGAATGTCTTAAGGCACCACGGATCCTAGAGGAGACAGTTCTGCCACCAACAATATCATAGGAGGGACGTTTTCTATAATTAGTCCAGATTTTTGTTTGCTTTGTTACGCTTCTGGTGCACGAAATCATGGATATGCAACTATGTTTACAGTTCACTTTATCAATTCAATTATGACATTTTCTATAAACCTTAATATTTTGTTTACTAAAACGTGAGACCTTGGTAGAGCAGTTGTCAATATAGAATATGATTTGGGTATTTTGTTCCTTGTGTTTGTCACAGAAATAACTGTTGGCTTCCTCCATAATTAAATCAGATGACCTACTATGTACATTTAATATGGCTTATAATAATGGGCAAATTACTCCTATTCTCATTACGCAATCCATGGGTTTCTTTGTTTTCACACAAAAAAAAAACCATTCCCGTAAAAAATTATCACAGGATGATAAACCATTGTATAATGCAATAACAAAATTAATAAACATTAATTAACTTCTACACCAAACTTCACATATACTGATAAGTTATTTGTTACAGCACGTCATTGTTATTTTTTAAACTAAGATGATACCATCCAATGCACTAGTCTTTGATTCTCCCAAAAGAGATATAGATGCTGACATCATGTTTAAATTTTTCTTCACCTTAATGCCTGTGTTGTTATGTAACAACCAAGATTAGTTGCAGTTTATCAAAATATATACTTACATGGGTTATTGGCTTTATGCCCCACATTTCTAACCCTTGACCTCTTGCACTGTTACCATAAAGGTTTTGTACTCATATCTTAAAACCTGGGCACAAAAATAGTTAAGTTTCATCAATTTTTTTTGTTGTATTTGGTCCACAAATATTAAACAATATTTTATTGTTATACTTTGTATAGATGTTATGAACTTACTTCCTTCACTCTCTGAAAGGCATATGAGTGCAATTTCCTCATCCTCCGCATATGCAAGGTTTTTACAGTCTTTTTCTCCATGTTCCTATACAAGTACAAGAGCACATTTTGTAACTGTTGTTGCCTTAATAACCTTATGACTAACTATTATACAGGCTTAAACTCTAAAGTGGTTATCAATGGTTAAACTCAACCTAGCAAATATTTTTTCATTAGATTGTACTGAATACACATTACTTACAATTTTTCCTGTTTCGGTGCTCTCATTGTGTTTGTTCCTGTTTGGTCTGTTCACTTTTGCTATGACTGATGCTGTGAACAAGTGCTTTGTGCCTTCCTACAAATGAAAACAATAACCTTATCACAAGGAAAACTTATTCAATAACACTCATTTACCTAAAGTGAAAATCATCTCCTATTACATATTGTTTTAAAAAAATAAAAATAAAATCAATTAACTTTAACATACTAAACCAATACCAGGCATAAATCAATGTCTCCCCTGTCTGGGGTTTCTGTGCTTCTAACCATCTCTGCTCCGACCGAATCTGTAAACATATGTTTTTTATGTTCGTAATTTGGAGGCAGTAGTGCTCCAATTGTAGATTTTGGCCAAAATTCCTCATCTGCCAGTAAATCCATTTTTTTGGCATATGTCATATTATACGTATTAGTCTTTACCAATGGATCAATAAGGTCCCCCAACGTAGCATTAAAATAAATAATTCATTTTGTTGCATGAGCACAAGGAATCCCACTAAGCTGCCACCTGCCGCATGAGCAACTTTGCAGGTCAATATCTACTTGAAAATGCTCATTTGTATTTGCAACAACATTAAATGAGCTGACTCCTGTTGTTTCGATGCCAACGTCTTGTCCACTTTCAACTGCCATCCTGACCTTGTTATGAACTACAGGCGTTAGCTTGTCCTTCCACAGCCAGTCAACTGAATGTCTTCGATCCATCAGCTTTTATATCTTTCGAGCCAGACCTTCAAATCACCTTATGATGTTTTGTGCAAAATAATTCTCTATCCATAACTAAAATTTCTGACTCATTGTATTTGTGACATGTGTGGTCTTTGTCCAAGTAAGCATGCAGTGCAGGGCCCACTTATCCCATCCAGATTCGGTGAGCCATACATGACATTGATAATTCTTCAACCTGATTTCATCCATGTAACGATTGAACTGCCTTGCACTTATGCTACGACATGCTTTCCAGAATAGTTGGCGTAACAGGGGACATGGGAAGAAAGCCCTCATTTGTTCATATACATTGCTAGCACATATTCGATTCTCTGCCCAACAGAATTGTATTTCTATAGCTTCAGTGACACCATGTTCTGCATCACTGAGTACACAAAATCCTTTCCCATGTTCTACCATTAAAATTGTATTTAACTTTTCCAAGAAATCGTACCAGGTGAAAGAAGTTTCTGCGTGAACCTCATATATTGCTATAGGTAATATTCCTTCATTTCCATCCAATCCAAGAACTGGCAACATAACCCCACCATATTCACCTCCTAGTGGCCATCCATCCACTGCAATGAAAGGCCTGAACCATAGTTTGAAAGCCCATCGAGTTTCCGAGAAATTAAAAAATAATCCTTTGAACCTCAGCTCCCGTGTATACATGTTACTGTCTATTTCAATCATTATCTTGTGTGAGTGGTCTAATCCCTCAACTGCCGCAGTGAACTGAGTCAGTTTGCTGTAGGCCTCTGCATGATCAACTCTATAATCTCCCTCTCTATACGTTGTGCTTTCATCAACTTTCCAAAAGGGCAGTCAACCCCATAAATCCTGAAAATTTCATCCTTCACATCTTTTTCCATTACTTTAATATCTCCTTTCCATTTGTGCAGGAATTGATAAACTACCCAGACTGATGTACCTTTAACAGGTCTATTTTTTTTCAGGCAGGTATGCACAGGATTGAATTTTGTCAGTTGAAACATTGGACACCTATCAATTTTTTTCCCTTCAATATGTCAGTCATATCTCATGTCTGAGCATTCACAAGATATACATTGTCTATTATTTATCATCAGGCATAGGTTAAAACAATCTCTTTGTGCCAAGGCCTTTATTGTGTGCCGAAAAACTAAAGCATTGTAAAACAATTTCCCAATAGGCAAAAGTATTTTCACTTGAAAAAACGACAATTCTCCCACTTAATGCCTCCTCATTCTCTTCACACAACCATTGAAGGTTCACATCTTCATTGTCAGAATCATAACCCTCCATATCTTCTTCATTGTCGCTGGTAAATGCTAAAGGATCATTCTCCTTATCTGAGACATCGACATCAAAAGGATTGTCATTTATAGCATCCAACACTGGATCCATTGACTTAATTGCACTATTAATTCTCTCTATTGTGATTCCTAAGTGCTTGCAAATCACTTCGTCATCGGAATTCGAATCTAACGTATACCATGACTCACCCCACACCTCGTTGCCAGCAATCTCCCTCCCCATATCTAAATTATCTTTGTGATTGGGAGCATCCACTCGTGTTTTTTTGCTTGTATTCCGTACAACCTTCTTTTTTCCCTTTGCGAATTGAGCCTCAACTTTTGACAGGTGGTAGTCATAGCTTTCTTGACATGAACGTCCGAATTCCAACAATTGTACAATAGACCTCAACTTCTTTGTAGGGACATATTGACTTCTATCATTATCCCATTCACAATTTGACCTTTGACGGCTATCCATTATGTGTAATGTTTTCCCTTGATCCTTTGTTTCCTCGACCTCTATGTCTTCCTTTATTTGAGCTTTGTCTTCCATGACTACACCCTTCCTTACCTAATGATTCAAAGTCACAAATGAACGCATATGCAATTTGATAAAATTTTGGCATACAAATTTATCTTTTTTTATTGTGAACCACATTGATGAAATGTCAAACAACTAAGTAAACCATTTGATGGATTTGTTACTTTGCACTATATAGGATATTCTGAACAAAGATGACGAATGGCTAATGAGGTACATGTTTTATTTTACATGATTGTTTTTCCTAAGGTTTGCTGGTCATAGCAATCATGATTACCTCCCTCTTCGTCAAATTCATCTTTTTCGTTTTCATCATGTACAATAAATATCTAACAGGTGCCATAATTACAGTAACATGAACTTCATCTCTATTATGTGTGGATACTTTAATAATACTTCAAACATAGTTATATACGTTATTCAGAAAGTGCAGCATCTTAAGGGAATTTATAAGAAAAAGAATTAACATTACCTGCAAATTCCAATGGCACCAAATCGTAATTACTAAGACAAAAAATCTAACCCTTTAGTATCACCTTATCTCACGAATTAGGATACCTACGATGAATAGGAGCTGTGAGTGAAGAATAAGATAAAGTGCATAATATGACTGAACTAATATTTCATAAAATCTCACCATAGTCATATTTGAATGTGAAATGATAACTTCGAAGCACCTTTCCTACAACCAAGTCGTATCCTGCGTATTTGTTTATATATGGACATTTTCTTGGCGGCAAAGAATAAGTGATTTCCCTCTTCAATCATAGAAATTGGATATGGTTTCTTGGGGGGAGTAAACTTTGCGTCCCGTCCAAGCAAAGGAAAATGACATTGTCTTATTGTCATCGCCGCCGACATACCACAATTTCTTCGACTCGCATTGGATCACTCAGTTCATAATGGGATTTATGTTCCTTTTCATCAACGCCGGTGACCCGATGATGGTTTCCATGTATTGTGCCCAATTGTTTTTTTGAATTAATCCTTCCAATTAATTAATAACACTCCTGCTGTATACCTATTGGCCCAATAGGCTGGTCCAAGGACTGGATATGGTATATTGTGAACCACATTAACATGATCGAGCCCAAACATTTTATTGTCGTCCGAATGTTCGAAAAAATGTGCACATGCACTCTGGAATATTTATTGTATTTGGTCATGGTTGGATGTTAGGAGCAAGTATGGGATTGGACTAATTTTTACATTAGATATGTATTCGATGTTTGACAAGGTTTGTTGGATAGGAATAAATGGGACTAATTTTGATTTTCATCCTAATATCATAGGATTAGTTATCCTAATTTACATATAGGTTTAGTTTGTATCAAGGTCTAGAAAAAATAGTTATCTATTAATAAGACTTTATACTATATCAATTTCTTTATATATACGTAATATTATTTATTTTTTTATTCATTTATTTATGATTTACTGAAATTTTTGTTTTATTTGCCTATGACAATTAAAAAAATGGCACTGTTACTTTTACTAAATGTTGAGATTTAATGTGCAATTTCTTGTAAATTTCATAATTTTCCAATAAATTTAGCTTATTCATAATGGGCATGTATTTGACAAAACTTTATTATTGCGATAATATAAAAAAATTAATTAATTGATTTTATAAACTATTCTACTTATTTTAATAAAATTGAAAATATTTGATATTTCTATTCACTTATTATATTATGACTACTCAATCAATAATTTACAAATCTTTTAATATTGTTATTACATGATTGTTAAGTTAAATTTAATTACTATTAGGGAGTTTCACAAATAGTACACACACACACACAAGTATTTCAGTTTAGATGCTACTTACTATTATTTTAATATAAATTTACATAAACCCATCCCACATTGTTAGAAACAAAAGATATTATTAGATAATGTGCCTTAATCCAATTCAATACGAGCCTTATAATTAAGAGATTGTTCCTATTGTGTTGCGCCAAACATTGCCTTACTAATTTAGTTGGATTGATTGCTTTATAAAATGTAAGGGTTAAAAGTGAATTCTACAACAGTACATGAATGTAAGTGATTGATATCTTGTATTACAAATCTCTTATGTCAAGATATCAATCACTGTTGCTTACTTAATTAACTAAGGAAGAAATAACTCTTCTTACAATGTATCCTCATGATCACTTTTATAGTTAATTTAGTTTCGCATATTTTGTGATTAAGAATGTCATAAAACCCCATGGGGATGGGACTTCTTGTGGATTTTTCCCATTTACAAAGTATACGAGACCGATTATATACCCAGCTTCATATTCGAAGAACGAATGAAGACGAATTTTTGCCAAATTCTTTGTTTCGGAAAGGAACGAAGATGAGCTGGAATCCCCATCCCTTCCCTAATTACCCATTTTAGCACTTATAACTTATAAATTAAATTATATTTTTTAAAAAATGTTGATAAATAAACAATGTTAAAGTTATCAACAAGTATTAACTTAAAAAATTCATCGTCATCGCTATCTCAAATGCCTTGACATAACAATATGAAATAATGAAATGAATTAAATTAAACAATGTTATTTTGTTTATCAGTTTTTACATATACTCAATTACAAATATTTTATATTCATGTGTATAATTTGTTTAATAAGTTTGCAATGAACTGAAAATGAACAATTAACAATGAACATTTGATTGTTGTACAAGAGTTTGAAAGTGAGATTAACCACACACATTCCACTTCTTTCAAAAAAATCCTAACATCATGCACAGTTAAACTTAGATAGTGTGCTTGTTCAATGTTGGCAAGAAGATGCAATTACTAGTTCAATGGAGAAATAAGGATATTATCGGTGATGGCCTATAGTACCAAGGGATTCATTCTACCAGCTCACATCAACCACAGTGACCGTTGATGGAAGATTTCAGAGATTTTTTCTATCACAGGGGATACAACTTGCTCAGAAATATAATATGCTGAAGTAAGTTGTGTTTAGTGTACTAGCACCTCCACAAACAATACTTATAGATGTTATTTAACAATTTATAAATGTCTTATTTAAATAACTGTAAATTCAGATATTACACTTATTAAATAATTATATTGTATTTATCAACATTTAAAGGGCATTAAAGTAAATGTGGGAATGCTTCAACGTATAGAAACATGTATCTCTACACCCAATGAAAGAAGTAAAAGCATTATTAACCAGCAACTTGAAATTAATAAAATTACTCTTCAAAACTGTATCCATATTACAACTAATAAAAAAATTCCTACTACAAAGTGTTACATGTAACAGTATGGGGTTGTCGTTGTATTGGCTGTGAAATGAAAAACAAATTTAATCACCTTAACTAAGATTATGTTCGTTGGCAATATGCATGAAAAACAACTTGGTGGACGAGGGAAAAAGAAAGTTTAATCATCTGTGTGCAGGCATTTACCTTGGACGACAAGCAAACACTGTGGCCGTCGATTGAATTTGTCCATTAATCTAAAAATAACGATCAGTAAGTTGTGTTTTTACTCCGACATTTCAAGAAATGCCACGTGGATTTCAGTTTTACTAAATTTAAACAATCCCTTTGTTGGATAGGCCACGTGGGACACTGAGCAAGATACAGTGAATAGAAAAATGTCCTTGCATATTTTCTACGTAAAATAATTTTTTTGTTCTATAAATTGGAATTTGTGAACGCTCGCGCCAATGCATATCCTCAACACTTAACTAGGTAACGTTTTTTCATACTCTTATCCTTCAGTTAACCTTCTTCTTCAGTGTTTATTTTCACTTTCCTTAGCTTTCAGTGAAGTTTCACGGGACAGAAAACGCTTAATCATTATTCCCTTTTTTTTTTCTTTTTTGGTTTGTGTAGTTTCACGGGTTCTTCCAAGTCTGCTACTGACAATATTAAATTTTTGCAATTTTCAGGCAAATTCCACGAGGAAAGAGTTTGATATCGTCACCACAACAGAGGCAAATTTCTTACCCGAAACCTAATTTAAACCATTTGATACAAATTTTTCGTTGTTGACACTTGTCTAACTCTTTTTGTTATCGCATTTGCTGAACAACACCATAAATTAAACACATAAAAAATTTCTAACATGCACAGGATTCACACCTTGTATAATGTTTTTGTACACTAGTATTTATATCTCTGTATGAAAAGTATATCATTTGTAGTATTAACATCCAATTTATCGTGAAAATCTATTCGCTAAAAGAACATATATTTCTCATATGGTAATAGAGTTAATCTGCAAAATTACTTCTTGTCTGTTTGTTTAGCCCTACCCAATATTTGCCTCGCAAACATATGGTAAAATTTACTTTTTCCTTATCAATCTTCATGTTAGATTACTAATTATTTAAGTTTGGCTATATAAACAAATGCCATCCTGACCTTATTCCATTAATATATCAGGAACAACTATTCATTTATTTTTTATCGCGCACATCACTACCAAAAATATATATTCGTAATTAATTTATTTTCTTCAATATATTGTTTTCAAAAATCTATTATTGGTGACCACTTCACTAGTGGTTATGTAGATTTTCATTATATTCATGTTTTCGTCTTGACCTTCGAATGCGTAATGCCTTTCATGACGCAAAATTTCAGGCATATATTGGTGAAATTTAGACAATTACTGTCAGTTTCAACAAAATTAAGATTTAGTATTTTTACATTCAACTGCTATATGCAGCAGAACAATGGAGCTGGCCTTTAAATGCAACACCAAAATTGGCTACTACTCATTCATGGTTTCCATTACGAAGTTCCATTTTCAGCTGACCTTCAAAATGGATCTGAGTCGGCTTACTCTGGCATACAGGCTAGGACCAGGCATCGGAGTTCGCACCTTCACTTATACTTTCAAGTAGTTGGTGTGAGAATGATCTATTGTATCCAAGGCAATGATATTAACCAGCAAATTTATATTTTGGGTTGTACGTAATATGCAAAATTGCTGCTTTTGGAAATGAGCAATTACAGTAGTTTGACAAAAAATGCATTAAGAGACTAAAATGTCTTACACATGTTAATTACTACAAGGATATTTTGGTAAAATCAACAAGTATTTTTGTGAAACTCTTGTAAGGTGTTCATTTGATGTTATACCAGTGTAGATGTTGTAGGCATTAGTAGTCATGATTTTGATGAATTATAAATGTTGGATGCAATGTTCAGTTAATAATATCTAAGGTCGTGTTGTATTGTATGTGCCACATCTTCGTTGTGATATAGATGATATAACTTAAACTGCCATTCTAACTAGACTATAGGCAATGATCGCCTGGGCGATTAAGGAATTTTTCGTTACTTATCAGGAAAATTAGTTTGATTCAAAGGGATGAATTTATTAGGAATGTTGGAATTACTAAAGAAGTTGAACCAGAGTCAGCACACATTGGAGTGCCAGTTGGAACCAAGTCAGTTACTAATTCAGCAGCACACCTGGGAATAATGTTGAAAACTGCATGCAAGGAGTTGGAAGCTTCTAGATGGCAAAATTGTTATGAGGAGATTCCTTTGGAATTTAATCATGAGTTAGTTAATTAGATTACTAAGTTTGTTTTTCAATTAGTTATACTATTACAACTGTAATAAATAGTTATTAACAAACTTAGAAGAATAATCTGGAAGCACTGCAGTTGTATATAAGGTGTGCTAAGCAAATTCTGTAAGTATGTTGAGTGAAATGAAATTGCAGTTATTCATCTTCTTCCTTAATCTCTAAATTCTAACTTGGTATCAGAGCTAGTTAAAATGGCTAGCAATGAATATCAATCCACCATAAATCGAGCTTCCAGTTCAACTACAAACTCAGCTCATGATCCAAACAACAACTCTGCAATTCTCAATTCATTCACATTCAATACTCCTATCAAACTTACTAGCAACAATTATTTGTTATGGAAATCTCAAGTCATGGCAACTATCAATGCTAATGAACTTGAAGACTTGATCGATAGCACTAGGAATCCTCCAAATAGGTTCTCAATTAATATTGACAGTGATCAAACTGTTAACACTACACCAAATCCTCAGTTTTAGATCTAGAGAAGAAATGATCAACAACTTATGAGCTGGCTACTTTCGACCTTGAGTGAAGATGTTCTAAGTGCTGTTGTTGGAGCAAAATCTTCTCTAGAGGTTTGGTAAATTCTCTCTAAACAATTTGGTGCAAGATCCAGATCTAGAATCCTTCATTTGAGAACTCAAATTCAAACCACAAGAAAAAGATCAATGAGTGTTCATGAATACTATACAAAAATGAAAATGATGCTAGATTCTCTTAAAGCTGTTGGGAACAATATGAGTGATGATGATTTTGTACTATGTTTGGTTGCTGGTCTTAGATCTGAATATGATTCAATTGTTGCTACAATTAATGCTAATTCAGAAAATACAACTCCATCAAATGTATACAGCCTGCTGTTGAATCAAGAGAACAAAATTGAACATCAAAATTCTATCAGTCATATTGATTATCAAGCTAATATAGTTTATTACAAAGGAAATCAGAGGAGAAACTGACAACTAAACTTCAACAATAATGGAGATGTCACAAATCATAATGGAAGACAATTTGGAAACAATGATGGTGGAAGACAGTTTGGAGGAAATAATTCTAGTCAAGTTCAAGAAAGAATCAAAGGAAAGCCTTCAACTTATGATGAATCACCTAAAGGACCTTGTCAAATCTACTTCAGAAAGAATCACTACTACTCTAGATTGCTGGTATAGAATCAAGAAAAACTTTGTGCCAAACTTTGCAGGGAACAGGAAAAGTGCTTATGTTACTGAAGGTGAAGAAACCAAAGATGGTGGCTAGTATCTTGATAGTGGAGCAACAGATCATGTCTCAAATGACCTCAGTAATCTAAGTGTAAGCACTGAATATAAAGGCAAAAATCAGCTTGCAGTAGGTAATGGCTCTAAACTGCAAATTGTTTCCACTAGTCATACACTGCTTAGTACACTTGAACCACAGATCTTGAGATATGTCAAACTAAATCATATTCTTTATGTGCCAAAAATAACCAAAAATCTAATCAGCATATCCAAACTTCTAAATGATAATAATGTCTGCATTGAATTTGACAAAACATATTGTGTTGTTAAGGTCAAGAGAAAGGGGACTGTTCTCATGAAAGGAGTAGTTAAAGATGGATTGTACAAGCTGCTGAATTTGCCTCTAAAGCACAATCAAGTGAAATCTATTTTGTTCTCTTCATCTTCATATCCCAGTCAATTTTCAGCTTACACAGCAAATAAACCAGAGTCTATGATATTTGTTAGCTCAAAAGTAGACGATACAAGCAACAAAGATCAATATAACAAACAAAATTAGGGGTAGGCATCGGTTCGGTTCGGTTTGGTTTCGGGATAAATTTTCGGTTTCGGATCGGTTCGGATCCGAAATTTAAAAAAATCTTTCAGATTTTATGAAAATAAAAACCAAACCAAAACCGATAGGTCGGTTTCGGTTCGGTTCCAGTTTGGATTTTGTTTTCGGTTTCGGTTCTCTTAAAGGTTTTATTTAAGTAATTGATTTTTCAGTTTATCTTAACGGTTTGGTTTTTTATTCGGTTTTTTAGATTATTTTCTATTTCAAACCCTGTACAATAATTTCCTCATTTTCAGTACCTATATAATATATTCACAGTATGTATAATCTATGATTTCATCAATTAATCTACAATTTCATCAATTACTACAACATCATCAAAATATACCATAATCTACTAATACTTTCACATGCATACTCCTTCTTACAATAGTTACACTTCACTTTTTTTCCTCCAAGTAGCTTTGAAAATGATTGCCAAACGTCTGATCTCAAACGCCTGGCTATTTTTTCATTTTGAATATCCTCCTCAAAATCGTCTTTCATAATCTCCTCAACAACATTATTATTTTCTTCCATTCTGCACACAAGGCCTACTATAATCAATGTATAATAAACAAAAATAAAATAATTTACAAATTTGTATGTGAAAAAAAAAAGGAAAGAATCTTGGACTAAAATGAAGAATTTTTAAAATTATGGTTACTGTTTTTAATATTAAAAATTATGGCCCAAACTGTAAATAAAATAAAATAAGTTTCTATGCCATAGTATAAATTAACAAAAACTTAAGGACTAAAATGATATTTTATCTTGTTGACCTTCGGTCAAGGACTAGTTTGAAATATTTGTAAACAAATTATATCATAACATAATTCCTATATGCAAACATTTTCTAAATATTAGGTCGTTATAAAATTTTGTAAAGAAAATGGGGCCAAATGATATTATCCCTTCATCATCTTCAACATTTCGTTCTTCCTTACCCAGCTTCGCCAGCAAGTCAGCAACCCAGATTTGAAACAGAAAAATAAAAAGAATACAGTAACATACTCAGATCTAGGCAAAACTAACAAAACTAACTACTAGTATACCATTAATAATTTAAGCAAACATGAAATAAGAAAAGATTCATGATATATTTCTAAAAAAAAAAAAACCGAACCATTTAACAAAAAAAAAAAAAAACTAGGGCAACTGAAATACCTTACTTAGAGAGTGATAGAAGAAATTTTATCAGTAGGACGGCGGCAAAGAGATAGTGAACGAGCTAAAAATGAATGGGAGTTTAGATTTGTGTTGTGTTTTCCGATTTGTTGATGAAAAATTATAAACGGCAAAAATTTCTTCTATTTTCACTTTTTCTATATATATGTTGAAGTAAAATTACGAAAATGCTTAAATTTCAGTTCGGTTCGGGTTTTATAATTTTTAATCCGAAAATAGAACCGAACCGAACCATTCGGTTTGGTATTTATAAATTCAAATTTTTTGTCTTAAAAAAATCGAACCGAAACCGAAAAAAACCGAATCGAACCGAATTTTTTTTCGGTTTTAGTTCGGTTTTGCCCACCCCTAAATAAAATACTTGATCTTTGGCATAGGAGGTTAGGTCATCCAAATGTTACTGATCTTAGAAAAACTTTGTCAACTTGTAATATCTCTTTTGGAAATAAAATGTCTGAGTTGTCTTTTTGCAAAGCTTGTCAATATGGAAAACAACACAGACTGTCATTCAAAAGCAGTGAGTCAAAAGCATCAGTTGCACTTGAAATAATTCACAGTGATCTTTGGAGTCCTGCACCAACAGCCTCAAATCAAGGTTTCAAATATTATATATCCTTCATTGATGATAAAAAAAATTACACTTGAATTTATAGACTAACTCATAAATCTCAAGCTCTCTCAGCCTTCATTATTTTCAAAAATCAAGTTGAGAAAAGTTTAGAATTGAAAAACAAAACAATCCAGTGTGATATGGGAAGGGAATACAAAGCTTTTGAACCTTATCTTGGAAATGAAGGGATAGCCATAAGATATTCATGTCCCTATACTCATCACCAAAATGGAAAGGCTGAAAGAAAACACAGACATCTAGTTGAGACTGGACTTACACTTCTTGCTCAAGCTGACATACCTCTTAAATTCTGGTGGGATGCTTTCTATAATGCTGTCTATCTTGTTAGCAGGACTAGCACACCCACTTTGAATCATAAAACACCTTTTAAAGTCTTTTATTCAAAAAAGCCCAACTATTCTCTAATCAAAACCTTTGGCTATGAATGTTATCCTTTCTTAAGACCTTACAACAGTCATAAATTTGATTTTCACACCTCAAAATGTGTAAACCTAGGTGTCAGCAATCAACGCAAGGGTTATCTTTGTTTAAACTCAAATGGCAGAATTTATATTGCTGCACATGTAAATTTTAATGAAAATTCTTTTCCTTTCCAAAATGATCCAAACTTCATGATGATCAAATCTGTTTAATCATCAGAGCCTTTAAATACACTTAGCAGATTCATTTCAACATCATTTTCTTTTGAGAGTCAAAATCATGATGCTACAACAGCTGGTTCAAATTCATCATGAAACATAAATGGATCAAATAGTCTCTCTAATGATCAAATTCTAAACAACACAAATGATCAAACAAATTCAGTAAATGACAATATTGTCAGTTCACATAGTTCACTTCAACCTCCCTGTATTGATCAATCCG
The DNA here is from genome assembly GCA_030449905.1 of Luvunga scandens. Taxonomy (NCBI): domain Eukaryota; kingdom Viridiplantae; phylum Streptophyta; class Magnoliopsida; order Sapindales; family Rutaceae; genus Luvunga; species Luvunga scandens. Next base: position 727,445 of record JASUUG010000209.1, read on the forward strand.
AATTAGAAAATCAATTACCAGGATTACCTCAACCAACACTTCAACCCAAACCTACTCATCCAATGATAACTAGAGCCAAAAATGGTATTTTCAAACCAAAAATTTACAACACTAAAAAATCCCTATCTCTTGACACACCTTCAAGTGTAACTAAAGCTTTGAATGATATTAAGTGGAAACAAGCAATGCAAGAAGAGTTCAATGCACTGTTGAAAAATCAGACTTGGTGTTTGGTTCCACCAGAACAGAATATGAAGATTGTTGGAAACAAATGGGTTTATAGAGTGAAACACAAAATTCTGGTGGGTTAATCAACAAATACAAAGCTCGTTTAGTAGCAAAGGGGTTTCTACAAACAGAAGGGGTTGACTACCAAGAAACTTTTAGCCCTGTTGTAAAAGTAACAACCATAAGACTTATACTAAGCCTTGCTATCATGAACAACTGGAAATTGAGACAAGTAGACATCAACAATGCTTTTCTTAATGGGGAACTAAATGAAACTATATACATGCCTCAACCTAAAGGATTTAAGGATTCAAGTCCTCCCAATTATGTTTGTAAATTGAAAAAGGCACTATATGGATTGAAGCAGGCTCCTAGAGCATGATTTGACAAATTCATATCAGTTCTTGAATCATGGCAGTTCACTAGAGCAAGGTCAGATACATCTTTGTTCTTTAAAAGAAATAGTAGTAACTTAGTCATATTGTTGATCTATGTTGATGACATAATTATAACAGGAAGTAATAATGTTGAGATAGAGCAACTTATTTGTAATTTGAGCAATACTTTTGCTCTTAAAGATTTAACAAATCTTAACTTTTTCCTTGGCATTGAAGTTATTATAAATGAAGATACCTTAGTATTATCTCAGTCAAAATACATAAAGGATTTGCTTGCTAGATTTGACTTGAAGATATGTAATGGAGCTGATACACCAATGGAAACAACAGAAAAGCTCAGCAAAGACATGGGAGAAATACCTGCTGATGCTACTCAGTACAGGAAAGCAATTGGAGGTTTACAGTATGCTATTTTAACAAGACCAGGAATAGCATATGCAGTAAATAAATTGAGTCAGTTTATGGCTAATCCTCGACAATCTCATTGGCTAGCTTGTAAACGAGTACTAAGGTATCTCAAGGAAACTATAGATTATGGATTAGTGTTTTTAAGAAGCCTAAGTTTCTGGATCTTGTAATGTACTCTGATGCAGATTGGGGTAGTGATATTGATGACAGAAGATCAACTAGTGGCTATTGTGTGTATTTATGTGAGAATTTGATAAGTTGGAGTTCAAAGAAGCAGAGTATAATTTCAAAATCATCAGCAGAATCAGAGTATAGGGCTATGTCATTAGTTTGTTCAGAATTAACTTGGATCTGCTCTGTTCTTAAAGAACTTGATATCACACTTCAGAATACTCCTCTGTTGTTGAATGATAGCACAAGTGCAGCTGCTATAGCCACAAATCCAGTACTATATGTTAAAACTAAACATATTGAAATAAATATTCACTTTGTCAGGGATAAAGTTGAAAAGAAAGAAATTGAAATTGTTTATGTATCTAACAATGATCAAGTTGCTGATGTTTTGACTAAACCCCTTACTTATCCCAAGTTCAGCTTCTTCAGGAGCAAACTTAAAGTCTTTCCAAAAGACTTAAGTTTGAGAAGGGGTGTTGGAATTACTAAAGAAGCTGAACCAGAGTCAGCACACATTGGAGTGCCAGCTCGAACCAAGTCAGTTACTAACTCAGCTGCACACCTGTGAATAATATTGAAAACTGCATGCAAGGAGTTGGAAGCTTCTAGATGGCAAAATTGTTATGAGGAGATTCCTTTGGAATTTAATCATGAGTTAGTTAATTTGATTACTAAGTTTGTTTTTCAATTAGTTATACTATTACAACTGTAACAAATAGTTCTTAACAAACTTAGAAGAATAATCTCTGAAGCACTGCAATTGTATATAAGGTGTGCTAAGCAAATTCTGTAAGTATGTTGAGTGAAATGAAATTGCAGTTATTCATCTTCTTCCTTAATCTCTAAATTCTAATTGGGAAAATCTAGGTAAGACTAGCTAGAAGATGCACGGGATACAGTTTGAGCTCTAATAGTCAATCAAGACAATAGAATGCAAATATGAAGACATGAACGGGCAGAATTATATTAAATATTGAACTGATGCATTGCACTATGGCAAACCTACATCCCAAGGTCGGACTTACATAAAAAAAACAAGCATGGCTTGTGATGGACACTCTAAAAACTACTGATTCGGAGGTAGCGAGAAAATGTAAAAAAATGACGCTTGTGTTAACTATACAGCTTTTGGATATAAGGAATTACTCAAACGGTGGTTTATCCATGAAAAACATAGAATTTTTTTTAAATGTTAAGTACGTACAGTGCCTTCATCAATTTTAATTAATTTAATTTTTTAAGAAAACTGTACTATGTCCTTTTTTTGGCAGCACTTTGAATTCAAACAACACGTAGCATGTCACTATTAAATTTCTCTGGTATAACGGCAAAGCTTATCTTACATTTATTGTAACAAACATCCAATACACATGAGCCATTAGATTTTTTTTTTTTAATCTAATGGATGATAATAGTTTTAAAAAAAATAAAGTATAGGTGTAATAGCTATTTACAAAAAATTTTATTTTTAATCACATATTTATATATTTTTTTCAATTAAGCCCTCATTAATTTTGTATAATTAAATGATTTTGTTGTCCATCTCTTCTACATCTATTTTTAAAAGTTTTTTAAAGTTTTTACTATTTTTTTATAAAAATTTAAATGATTATCGTATTTATAAAGATTTACAAATTTTGAATATATATTTACATCTACATTTATAATTTCTTATCTCTCTTAAGACATAAACTAGATTTTTTCTTATATATATATAAATTTTGAAATCTAAACTTAGCATCTTGAATTATAAAAGATGTTATATGTTATAAATATCTTATGAATCTAATGAATTATTAGAAAGATGGTGCAATGAATAAATTAAGAGAACCTCTAATAATTTCACAAAATATAAAACCTAATAAGTTACCGCATTCTATCTATATATAAAGAGGATTTTCTTACAAAAGATTTCAATCATTTGATTTGACCAATAATTTAGGCATGTGGGAAAAAAATTAATTAAATTAAATTTCACTATATTTATTAAATAAATTAGGAAACCTAAATTTATCATTAAATAATATAGAAAATGCAAACGAAATATTTGAAATTAATAATTTAAAAAAAATAAAACAAATTAAAAAGTTAGGAGATTAAATGAGTAAAAAATTTAGTAAAGTTAAACAATTAATAAAAGACTTCAACATTGAAGATTATGATATATTAAAGTAAGAAATCATTAATATAATGAATAAAAACTCAATAAATATAAGACTAAACAAGTTGAAAATTCAATTAAATAAAATAGAAATTTAGTATTAAATTTGCTATAAATATAAATAAAAAAATTTAAAAAAAAATTAAAAGTGCTTGCAATATGGGCTGGATGTAGTTTGGAGTTTAAAATAAAATTTTAAAACTTTTTAAATTTTTTATAATTATTAACTTTTTTAAGGATTTGAAAGTTTATAGCTGTAATGTACAGTTGTTGTAAGATAAGCTTTGCCTATACACCAGAGAAATTTAACAGTGACACGCTACGTGTTGTTTGAATTCAAAATGCTGCCAAAAAAAGGACATAGTACAGTTTTCTTAAAAAATTAAATTAATTAAAATTGATGAAGGCGCTGTACGTATTTAACATTTCAAAAAAAGGCAAAGCTTATGTTACAATAGTTGTACATTATAGCTATAAATTTTTAAATCCTTAAAAAAATTAATAATTATAAAAAAGTTAAAAAGTTTTAAAATTTTATTTTAAACCCCAAACTACAACCAGCCTATATTGCAAGCACTTTTAATTTTTTTTGAAGTTTTTCATTTATATTTATAGCAAATTTAATACTAAATTTTTATTTTATTTAATTGAATCTCTAACTTGTTTAATCTTATATTTATTGAATTTTTATTCATTATATTAATGATTTCTTACTTTAATAGATCATAATCTTCAATGTTGAAGTCTTTTATTAATTGTTTAACTTTATTAAATTCTTTACTCATTTAATCTCCTAACTTATTAATTTATTTTATTTTTTTATTGAAATTATTAATTTCGAATATTTCATTTGCATTTTCTATATTATTTAATGATAAATTTGGGTTTCCTAATTTATTTAATAAATATAGTGAAATTTAATTTAATTGATTATTTTCTCACATGTCTAAATTATTGATCAAATCAAATAATTGAAATCTTTTGTAAGAAAATCCTCTTTATGTATAGATAGAATGTAGTAACTTATTAGTTTTTATATTTTGTGAAATTATTAGAGGTTCTCTTAATTTATTTATTGCACCATCTTTCTAATAATTTATTAGATTCATAAGATATTTATAACATATAACATCTTTTATAATTCAATATGCTAAATTTAGATTACAAAATTTATATATATATAAGAAAAAATCTAGTTTATGTCTTAAGAGAGATAAGAAATTATAAATGTAGATGTAAATATATATTCAAAATTTGTAAATCTTTATAAATACGATAATCATTTAAATTTTTATTAAAAAATAGTAAAAACTTTAAAAAAATTTTAAAAATAGATGTAGAAGATATGGACAACAAAATCATTTAATTATACAAAATTAATGAGGACTTATTTGAAAAAATATATAAATATGTGATTAAAAATAAAATTTTTTGTAAATAGTTATTACACCTATACTTTATTTTGTTTTAAAACTATTATCATCCATTAGATTAAAAAAATACAAATCTAATGGCTCATGTGTATTAGATGTTTGTTACAATAAATGTCAGATAAACTTTGCCGTTACACTAGAGAAATTTAACAGTGACATGCTACATGTTGTTTGAATTCAAAGTGCTGCCAAAAAAAGGACATAGTATAGTTTTCTTAAAAAAATTAAATTAATTAAAATTGATGAAGGCACTGTACGTACTTAACATTTAAAAAAAATTCTATATTTTTTATGGATAAACCACCGTTTGAGTAATTCCTTATATCCAAAAGCTGTATAGTTAACACAAACGTCATTCTTTTACATTTTCTCGCTACCTCCGAATCAATAGTTTTTAGAGTGTCCATCACACGCCATGCTTGTTTTTTTTATGTAAGTCCGACCTTGGGATGTAGTTTTGCCATGGTGCAATGCACGAGTTCAATATTTAATATAATTGTGCCCGTTCATGTCTTCATATTTGCATTCTAATGTCTTGATTGACCACACATGTTTTGTGACAGATTACTTAATTGCACGTGGGATCCAAAATCTGCAACAGTATGGGGTTGGTGTCCTTAACTCCCCAGTATACGCAATCAAATTAACGAATAAAACTCCCTTGTTCACCCGAGGTCGGGTCGAGTTCGGACCCACGCAGCCACTACCCGACCCTAACGCTGACATAATGTTTTGTTTAATATAATTATCACATAATTATATAGATGAGACCTTAAGTTCAGTCAATTTAATGTCTGTGTTGCATGAAATAAGTTATATACGTTTAAAAATTTTGGATAACTACAGAGGTTGTGGCCATATTATTTGAAATTTAAACTGATTAAATATACAAAAATCAAGTTAATGGATTCATGGCTGCAGTCGGACAACTCCATGCCGTTTTCTTAATATAAGTGTTTTATCTGACAAGGAAAAATTGCAGCCACCAAGCTTTATTTTTCCATATGCAGCCTTATTTGCAGTGATCGGGTGGACCTCAAGCTGTCTATTTCAATGATTGCCGCACCACAGCCATCGCCGTCCTTTTTATGGGACTTAAGCAATGATATATGGGAACAAAATATAATAATGTAATTTGAACAACATAACATTTAAAGTTATTCTCAAATCTAGCGCAATGCTAAATATTGATATAACCCTTTTTAACAATGAAGGATGAAAAGATCGTGGGTGCACGCACACATTTGCCTTACTTCCAGTACCAGCTCCCACAGCCAGCGCAGCGGCAGCTTCATCGAGGGGAACTTAGCCATTGGAATTGATTCAGAATGATGCCAGTTGCCAGAATATGAATATCTTTCATTACACAGTCAAGAGTCATAAGTTTATTTGGTCATAATACATAAAAAAAATAATAGTAAATGCTAATGAGTTTCCTTATTTATAAAATTTAATCATAGAAGAAGACGTGGGCAAAGTTTTTGCAATACAAATAAATCATTTGCCCAGTTCTTCGAACCATAAGTTTAATTGGATAAACCATAATGGGGTAAATATGGTATTTTTTGTTGTGTGCACCAACAGTTTATCTCGTTCTCTCATTTTAAAAATTCAAGAACTGCGCCCAAAAATATGACAACAGAAAATTGTTCCCTTATCCTCCCTTGAAAATATAGGAAACATGCTACACTTGCTTTATAAGTAGCCAATGTGCTAATATGGAACTATAATAAATAAATGTGTGTTTATAAGTCTAATAATTATTATTAACCACGAATCTCGAATAATTTGTTCAGAAGAAAGAGCACAATGATGGTTACAAACAAGGCCGGTTTTATAGTCTTGGGGTCTTACGCAAATTTTTTTAGGAGGCCTCTTTTATTTTACACTTACAATACTGAAATAATTATAATAACGCTAACAATTAACACCATCTATAATTTTATATTTTGAATAATAATTAAAAATTCCTTAAAAAATTCATAAACAAAACTAAAAAAATTAAGTCACAAAGATATCTTTATAACTTTGACACATTAACCAGTACAAAATAAACGAATAAATTAAAAAGAAAATTATTATTTTGAAATATAATATTTAGAATGTTAAAACATAGGAAAAGTTGAGATGACGAGATTAGTACATAATACATATGGAATTTGTATTTAAAAAAAAATAATTTCTTCCTTTTAAAATTAACCAATGAATATAATTCTTTTCTTTCAACAGAAGAGAGTAAGAAATGTGTTCATCTCTAGATTTTTTATTATTAGAAGGTTGTAAATAGAAATTATAACTAAAAGTCAAAGATTGTACTAAAAGTCAAAGATTTACAAATTCTTAGCTGTAAGATACAGCTAATGTAACATAGCTTTGCCCTTAGCATTAAAGAATTAAAGATTTTTATGAACTTCAAAGGGTGAATAATTTATTTTTTGTCTTTAAAAGACTAATAATGATTGAATTAGCTGTTAAATATTATTATTAATTATATGTCCTTAACATTAAAATGACCATATATAATTTATTTTAAAAAATATTTATTCATTGTAGGATGATTATTAATTAAAAAGATGTGCAACATGCTTTTATATTTCGTACAATACATATCTAACAAAGAATCGTATTAATTAAAAAATTATTAAAAAACCAAAAAAATTATGTCCATCCCAAAAGATGGGACCTTAGGTGACTGTCTTATTCATTTATTTGTAAAGCCACCACTGCTTACAGATTAGAAATAAAGCTTATTGAATATTAATTTTTTTGTTATATATTATCTTCATTGTTAATGAACTTGTTTATATTCACTTTAGCCAACATTGACTGACCCCTAAATCACATAAATCTACTAAATTTTGCTATGTCATTTCTTCTCATCGACAACACATATTTCCTTAAAAAATGGTGAGCTATCTAGGTATTGAGTGCCGTTGGCCCATCCCTTGCCTCAAGTAATTATTAGGAGCATTAATGGTGAGGATATAAGAATATAAGTATAGCATCAATATTAGATATGAGAATCGACATTTCTATCTTCTCCTTATTGTCCCTACAATTTTTCCTCTTTTCAAATCCTACATATACAAGACAATGGAATTAAATATTTAATCAATGGAAAGGAAATTTTCTTAGATATTTAGGGAAGCATTAGAATTAATATAGGTCCAAATTATAAATTAGTATGTACATTCAGACACTATGAAGAACAAATAAATTTAAGATGGAAATAATATCTATAATGTATACATTGATTTTTTCCCATTTTAATTTTATTAGAAAATATTTCATTAACTGGAATGATTTTTTAATTTTTTGAAATGCCTCAGGTTGCCCACATTTTGTTTGAAATAAACTGGGACTAATGCAACCTGTAAACTAGTTTTCATTAAATTTGATATAATTGATTAGATATCAAATTCTCAAATTGAACGATCCATGCAAGTAGGTTGTTACTCTTACAGAAGATGTAAGAGAATGGTTGCAATATTTTTAGAAGTTTGGTTATAGCTATCGCAACCGTTGAAGCAGCTATCGGATCACCTAGTGTTTCGGTAATTTATTCTAACAGAAAATCGAAGCATATCAATCAATCAACTTTGTTAAATAAGTAGTATTATAAATCATAATATTTATAAATTCAATTTAGGATCTATAATATGCTCTAATTCTGATCATGTTTGTATAACTAGAAGAATTCAAAGTATCTTTATTCTCTTGATCCAGAAGTGGAATAATTAATAAAATTCTGGTAAATAATTGATTCATCTAGTATTTCAATATAACATTTGAAATTAACAAAAAAAGGGCACAAATCGTTTCAGGGATGATATGCGACGCTCGTTGATGTCTAATCACATTAGGTTTTAAAAAAGGGAGACAATAAAGTCACTAAAACAAGAAGGCGGTTTAACGACGGTGAAACTGTGCCGTTAAATTGTTAACATGGCACACTTTTGCATGCCGTTGGCTAAGCAAACGGACTTAAAAAGTGAAATCATCGCGGGCTTTAAAAAGACAGCTTGAAAATTTATCGGTTGAAAGAAAGCAAAAAGACGAATATGATGGTATAATTAATTTCCTGCTCTGCAACTTCAATCTCTAATTCGTTCACATGATAAAAGAGCATTTTATACATTGGAACCAGCATTGTATAAACTTGATTTGACAATAGACAACCAAAAAAACTTCTTACGTTATAATATTTTGATACAACAATTGTAGAGAAAAAGACCAAAAATTGTTACAGTAACAACGAAGACTATAAACTTCTATCCTTGATCCTTTATCCTCGGTCTTGATAACAATTCTGCTTGTAGCTACAGAGCCCTGCAATACATTAAACGAATTCATTAAGTTTGAAAAGAACAATAATAATCCATTATACGTAGTATTGCGAAAAATTACTAATTGCGGGCCGAATTAAATGGAAAGAAATTAAACTAGATTGTTTCAAATGTTTGTAAACTGAAAACATATGATTAAATAGAGTTTCAGTTCATTACTATAACAACAGAAGCAAAAGTATATATAAAAAATTTAAATAAAGAGGAGAGATGATAAATAACTTACTTAACCAGGTTTGTCGGTGAATTAATAGTATTAACATCTATATTTGCACCGATGCGAAAACCCAAGTGCCAATCTTCAAAGACAATCTGAATAAGCAAATGGAACGAAGAAATAATTGTAATATTGTTTACAAAAATGTAAAAAAATTGATACAAGAGAAAAAAAAAAAAAAAGAACAATGGTCAATGATATAGGGGTCATGGTTATAATTAAAAAAGATTTCTTACCATGGGCTTGTTCAGTGATTAAACATCAATAACTTTACCCTAATACACAGGTTTGGATGAATCGATGAAGAATTATGAAATGAAGAGAGACGCTTGACATTGATTTAGCGCACAAAATCTAACCGTCGGGTTTAAACAAAACCACACGCTTGAAAAGCTAAGATATAATTAATTTAAGTAAAGCAGTCAATTCCAAGTATGTAAAATGAACTTAGCTTATTTGATGTTAGAGTATTTTCCATCGTCACAAAGTGAAAAGATCCGTTTCAATAACTAGTCCCCATCCTAGTTCAGGGAAAATAATGATTTGACCGATTAAAAATTATTAACAAAAAATAATCATGTAAGGATAAGATTGAATACAAAATCTGATAATCGATGGATATATAAGTTGGAATAAGATTATATACAGTTATATATATCAACAGCTAATATTTTGACGCAATGAAAGGTTTAGTGCATTTCATGGTAAACAATGGCGGCGCCACTTGAGAGCTAGCAGAGGCTGAATCCCCTGCTAGACTTTTTAAAAAAATTAAATTCATTTTATTTTTTAGTGCATTTACAATAAAACTCCTGAAAAATTTTTAAAATAACTAAAAGACCAATATTTTAATACAGCATTTAAAAATTTAAAAAAAATGCAAGATCAAAATTTCAGGATCAAAATCGACAAATTTTCAGGGTTGAAAAGGATTGGTGAGCTAGCAAGAAAATTGGTTGAGACTAAGAAGGATCAATTATATTCATTAGTTTATTTATTGGTGACATTATTATTGATTTTACCAGTTGCCCCAGCTACAGTAGAAAGGGCATTTTTAGCTATGAATTTGGTGAAAAATCGTCTACGAAATCGGATGGGAGATCAGTGGTTAAATGATAGTCTTGTTGTATCTATAGAAAATGATATATTTTGTAGTCTTGACAACAAGGTTATCCTTCAATGTTTTCAACATATGAAATCTCATCGAGGACGGTTATAAGTATATTGAATTAAATATTTTAATGAATTTTAATTTTGACATATGTTATTTATTGATTACTTTCTTGAATTAAATTACTATTTGAACTTAACCCCTGCTAAAAATAATTCCTGGCACAGCCATTGATGGCAAATATATGTATGATGTAAAAACTATTGCATTTAATTGCAAATATTTCTATGGCATCTTTAAAATGTTTTCATGCCATGTGTTGTTCTTATGTAGTTAAAATAAGTTGTGTGAATATATTTCATTTATAAAATGAAAAGTTTGCTATAGTATTAGCCTCATTAATGAGGAACAATGGCATAACTAACAGATATGTCGTCTTTCATAAAAAATAATGGCATTTAATTAAATTTTGCCTTTACACCTATGTCATACTAAATCAATTTTGTTGTTGTGGATGTAGTGTTATAGAAGGGGTGAAGCACCAGGCTAAAACTTGTTGGTAAGCACCTTTCTTCAACTTGTCAACCAAAAGGAAATCTTTAATTAAATTCATACCTGTTTAAATGGGAGATGGGACTAAGATTGATTGCTTGGCAAAGAAAAAAACATAGTAAGAATTACTTTGATATAACTGCCTGATGAAATTGTCAAATGTAAGGGTTTGATATTTACCCCAAAAATTCGATGAAATAAAAAAGAAAAAGAGAACATAAAACCTAAAATTCAATAACCTCCCTAGTACAACGCAGCGTTTTACGTTTAACACCCATTGAAATTAAATGGACCATTTTAATGATTTTATTGCCAGCCCAAGAAGAAAGGCCAGCAGCAAGCTACCCCAATATGGGACTAAGCACATTACAGACAACACTTTACAGAGAAAAAGAAAAGGGCAACAAAATCCCTAAAACCAAATAGGCGGTAGCGGAATCATCCTGTAACATGTTTACCTGAAATTAGAATGTCGGTTAATCAGATCAGAAACGGTAGCCGTTGGGCGTGGTACATGCTCGTCATTTTAAATTATTTCGGAAGGTATGTCTAACATGAACCTTTAACCATGTCTGGCGAACAACTTTTTTTTTATGGATTAAAATTGGTTTTTTTTTTGTCGCCAAGTGGTTGTTTAAATTTAGGGATCTGTTTCGTTCTGCATCCTTGGCCATATAGTTCCCACGGAACAAAAAAATTCAGTTCCATAGATCTCATATAAAGATATATATGTAAAAAAATTTAAGTTTTTTACATACGTACGTGAAAGCTGTGAACTTCAATTGCGAATTAACATAACATTTGATACAATAGCGAAATAAGAAAAATCAACTATGCATGGAGATATTATGAGTCGGATAACATATTGCTTTGGGGGCTGGATTGGAATTCAAGTTTCATGAATTGGAAATATTTTTTTTCTCGATAGTGTTACAGCTGATAACATATTATGTACACCAAAAAATATACGGCTAAGGTACCCCGTGTACATGTTTGATGTTCAAATTTATTGGTCGTGGACTTTAATGTACACATTGTATACAATTTGATTAATTTCGGGTAATAGAATTTGCAAAAAAAAATTCTACAGTTCATTGTATCGTGCATAATGGTTTGCAATACAGGCGGCCATGAAGGAGCTTGACGGAAGTGTAAAGAAATTTTTCACGATGAGAGGGAGGAACAAAATGGGTAGGTTGGTGTTAGTCGAAAAACACTGGTTGATGCGGCCAGGCACATTGCTGCAGACGACGAGTATTTGGTTAAGGAACCCATTCGAAAAGTAGACGCTGACAGTGTTTCATCCTGGGGATACTTAGGTGATCGTGGTGAAGGATTACATTGATTTGTAGTTCCAACTGTCTCACCAGGACAGTTGAAATGTATTTGAACATTGTGGCACACTATTCACAATTGGAAATATGGTCGAAGCTTCGAGATTTCTATTATGAAGGAAAATGAGAGCGACTGAACAATATTGGAGTGGCATTTTGTTGCATGATCAGAGGAGTCCCATTGCGCTTCATTGCACGGTAATAAATGTTGTCTGGTAAGATTATTTGTTAACCTTACTAGATAATTCCTATTAATTAAACTTAAAATTAATCATGTACAACTGACAGACAATATGTCTGTGTAAAAAACGTTTCACCAGTTTCATCTAAATGTGTGGTCTGAGGATTTGTATGGTTGATTAGTGTGGCTGCATGGAACATGTAGTAATTAGTAGATGAAATACATCCTGAACATATTATGTCTAATTTCCACGGTGGTGAGGGTAAACGCGGGCATAGGTGGGAGAAGCAATAGGAGGGAGTGGACCCATTATGTTGACCTTGTAAATGTGTTTTTCGTAAATACTTCAGCCCGCTTAATGAAATATGTTTATCTTCAAAAACATAGGCGTGTATTGTAATTTATTTACTCAACACATGAAGCATGGAACATAACCTACCGTCGTTGCAACACCTGTCAGTTAGTTGTAATGGTGTTTATATCTTCTCCTCTCATATACCAGGTGAAGAATTCAATTGCGTGTCATAATATTGAAAACAGTTTTTATTCAAGTGGGTGTATGGGAAACGAGTTTTCCGAAGAGTAATTGAGGGCCGTGAACTGGGCGATTCGCTATAAATTTTTTATAGGAGGGGCCTGTGGCATGTAACGAAATCCAATGTTGCTTTTCATGGGCCATAAACACTGTAAGCGGTCCAGAAATAAGGCATGGGCCTGAAGGCCTTTAATCACTAATTGTGCATCAAAGTTAGATTTCAAAAATTTAATGTATTAGATTTTGCTTTTAGGAATTAATCAATAATATAAAATAAAATTCACGCCTTGTTATCCAAGAAAAAAAGTGCCAGGGATGAACATAAGTGGAATGTAAATCTTGCAGAAAAAGAATAAATGTTCAACACGTTCAACACATTGGGCCGCAGCGAAAATTCCGTCTACAAGGAGCATTCCATCAAATGTCTTCAAACTTGGCCCATAAGCTTATCAGAATGTTCAAAGAAGACAGGGAGAACATAACGCGTGTTGCGTGTTGAACTCAATAAATCAGTTACAGCAGCATCCCTCCAGTAAATCATTACTTGCAGAGGAGGTAAAAATAAAAAAATTTGAAAAGCAAACCCGTGAAGTGGGAGTGAGTACATGAATAGTTTCTGACTGACAAGCATCCTGACAGAAACCATGGTGTCAAGAATCCGGACCTGCTTGCCCTCAAAGAAATGTAAGGGCTATATAAAGGCCAAGCAGAAAAGAGAGAAAAGGGTGATAGTAAGTAATCATATTTCAAATTATAAAGGTGAATTTGGTCCAGCAAAAGACGGTTGATGAAATGGCACAAGGTACTACTCAACTTGAAACTTTTTTTTTTTTTTTTTTTGCGCACTGAGTACATGAATGAGTGTTGTATTATATCATGCTATTTCGTTAGAAGACTAACTATGTGTAATAATGTTTAGCAAAGTGACAGTAGCACCAACTAGAAATTCACACGTCCCTATATCAAATTATAGTATGTTTTAACTGGAATTAAGAGAAAGTATGAAGTGTACTGAATTCTTTTACATAGTAAAAATCCTTCGTAAACAGAGAAAATCCGCATGTGACCATGTCAAAGTTGGCCATAGTAATTTGTTTATCGTTCGCAATAGAATTGAAACATTGGTGTCTGCAGTAGGTGCAAAAAACGCAATCAAAAAGTGAAAACAATGATAAGGTATGAACATATTGCACACGCTCGTATAACAATCACCATGGAAAAATGCTTGACGACTAAAAATTCATGACATATTGGCAAATAAGGTTACTGAAGTGAAGTTCACCAACTGCAAATGATTGTTAATATAAAACAACTAAAAATATTGTCGTCAAAGTTGACTTACAATTGAAAATTTTATTCAGTACATTGCAGGTAAAAATTGTATTAATTCAAACTGTGATAAAGAATTTGTGACCCTTGTCATGGGATTTGTTATAACTGATGTTGTTGTTAAATTTGACAGTTGAAGGAAGTAAGAGAATGAAGGGGAGGCTGACTACAAGAGAACCAAAGATTTCGTTACAGTACAAGATTCCCCCATCTGTTTTTCCCCCTACAGTGGTCGAGTGCGGTTCGGAACTGAGAATTATTGAAATGACAAGAAGAATTCTGACTCCAAAACAAATAACAATGTTTCAGGGTACTTTCTTCGGCCATTTCCTCCAGCTACCAGCAGATTTAACTTTCCAGAGCAAATTGCTGCATAGCGTGCTTCTTCGCGAATTGTATAGTGAAAATGTTGGGGATCAGTTGTGGTTCCTTCTCGGGGGCAGACCATGTAGGTTTTCTAAAACAGAGTTTGCACTTGTTACTGGATTGAAAATGGGACCAAGAGAAGAAAGTGGCAGTGCCTTGCAGAAGCATCTCCCTACTAATCCGGAGTGGACAAAATTAGGAATAGACAGACCTTTCACTTTAGTTGAGTTTGAAGACAAATTTAGCACGATAGATTGGTCTGCTGAGCAAGATGAAATGGCAGTAAGGTTTGCAATGGTCTTGTTTTTGCATAGGGCATTGCTCAGATTACCAAATGATGCAATAGTCGACACACACTGGCTTCAACTTGCACAGGATACTGGAAGGTTCAATAACCATCCGTGGGGCTCAATGGTTTGGGAGGCCACATACGATTCCATTGTTCTGAACATGCACTCATGGGCAATTGAAAACATACGCAGCAAACATACAATGTTAAGACCAGGCAATCAGACTTATGTCTTGCGAGGATTTGCGTTTGCAGCTCAGGTATAATATACTACTTTTAGTAAGACTATATTAACCACCGATGGTCAAGAATCAATGGACAAACAGTATAGTTTGACAAAATAAGTTCGTAATGAGGTCACATCTAAAATGAGGGTCATGATTATAGAAAAAATAATTAAGTTATTGTAATCATTTCGAAGGTTATTCAACTTGTTTTTCTAATAAAAACAAAAGTAATTACTCATGCCACTTCAATTTGTACGAATGTTTTCTATTTGCAGTTGCAATTTTTCGAAAATAAGTAAAATATCAAGTGAACTGAAAAGAAAAGTGATAGTTTTATAGTATGATGACAATGAAGTTGAGAACATAATTTAGGAACCAGCAATGTTGCTTATCGTTTTAGGCTACATGGGGCCCATAGACAAATACTGTCGTTTATTGTTTAGGTTTGCACTTATTAAGGTAATTCAGAATCAAATGCATTACCAGGGAAATGGATTTTTATTATAAAACGTGCTCAAGTTTCTGCAAAAAATTTCCTGCTTGTACACATGTTCTTTATATTTAACGGCTGCTTTAGACCTTTAGGTGATTGTCCATAAATGGTTTAAATGCAGTGAAATCAATTTGCAGTACGATATATTTAAATGTACTTTATTTTCATGTATACGAAGCAGGGACAAACAACAAAAATAGGGGAAAATAAGGGGGCTTCGATATAATATTAATTGTCATGGGGTCACATTGTCTTTATCTATCTGTTATTAACTTTTTTTACTGACAATTATTAATTTTTGTCAGTGATATTAGTATGCCAATGAACCTTTGCTTTGTTATTAGAGTGATTAACTTTTTTTTAGGTATAGTGGAATCATAATTCAGTAATGGAACAAGAAAAATAGGCTTGATGTTACAGTGATAAAGAAAATGGCAGTTATCAATTTATTTGGTCGTTATTGCAGATATGGATATACGAATGTGTAAATATCATGGGCCATTTATATGGACGGCAGTTGATTGAAGATATTGTTTTCCGAATGCTTCGATGGAATTCACGAATGCAGCCAGATGATGCGACTGTTAGATTGCATCTGCTCTCAACAAGAGGCAACCAGATGCATGTTGTACCGGTCATATTGGAGGCATCGCAGAAAGAGAAAGAGAGCAGCTATTACAAGACTGTCATGGAAATTAATGGGCCTACACAACCAGTCCAGTTAGTTAGTGGCAACATTTCGAAGAACGAAGAAGGACGAAATATGTTACAGACAACATCAAGTGTGACTGTAAGTATGTTGCAAATCATGTCTTCTATTTTTTATCTGATTAAGCCTGAATATATAATAGCTGGTAAATGGAGTGATTTGTTGAATCTCTCTTTATAACATAAGGATATAGACACATATAATAAGAACAAAAATATGTAAGGAAATGGAGTCAATATGAAAGCATACAAGCATAGACCAACATACAAGTCTGACATATTTTCAGTTACTTATTTAACTAAACAGTAACATTAGTTCTAACAATAATAATTCAGAGCGAGGGTAGAAATTTTAATCATTGGCTTATATTGTCACATAAAAGGTAAGAAATATTGATATGATGAAGAAATATATGAAATAAAATGTTAATAAGAAATTGACTACGAAGATCCTGTAACATTGTAATCACATATATGTATACAAAACATATATATGATTTACATGACTAAAAGCTCCATTGTAGTCCTTAATTAAATAAACCAATTTGTTGATCTTTACTTCACAACAGATAAGTTCAAAGCTGATTTGATTCTTTGATATAATTGCTGTAACTAAATCCACCTGTATAAGCACTATAAAACTGACATTATGATTTATACTGCATTGATGATAGGAGATTGAGCATAATTTTTCACAACGACAAGGACGACTGATAGAGATTTTGGTAAATATTGTGTGTACAGCAACCTCAGAATTGAAGGTTGACATAATGACAAGTATTAGGCGACTGAGAAATAATCTAGCTGAAGAGATGGAAATTCATTACAAATTAGTAATGGAAGAACTGAGAGATCATAAGGAATTATTATTGGAGACTGAAGAAGCTCCCATTGACAGTAATGATGATCATCAGGTATGGGATAAGTTGGAATATAGATGGCATAATACCGTTGAAAGCCAAATATTATTATTAATTAAAGCCTAATACCACAGGGAAAGATATAGTAGTGAAATATAATTATGTTTCATGAACGAGTATTGATGAGATATTCTACACTCATAGTGCATAATATGTTATGTTATCCTAAGATAGCCAACGAACAGCATGTCGACATCATTTTAATATGTTGTATCATTGACATTAAAAGGACAAGGACAATTTAAACTTACCAAATCAACCGGTGAATACCAATATTCTTTGATGTTACTTTTAATGATGTACTTGCACAAATACATTGATGACTGAGTAATATGTATTAACCATGAATAGTAACTTAGCCAATTCTAATACCTTGCAGTTGCGAGCTGATGTTAGTGATGGAAGGGGTGAAATTTTTCCACTTTCATTAGCAGCAACCATTTAGAGAACAAGGAGATTACAGAAGAGAGCAAGAATTCAGGCAGCTGATAGGGTTGTACAAATCAAGTATCGCTTGCCGGTAGCAGTGAATGTAACGGGGCCTTTCACAGTAGTTTTGCCACCGGTGACAATTAAAGTGGAAAATTAGATGTAATAGACGTAAAGGCAAAAGCTGAATACCAAAACTTGATAGACATTCAATTTGAAGGGTTAAGTGTTTGGAATTTCTATGAGGAAGTGATTTTCGTTGATTCTAATTGGTTTCAATCAGTGGTCCGTGGAGATTGGCTGACCAATGATGTAAGTTGTAAACTTTATTTAACTCATTTACAACAAATACAAAAGAGAACAACAAAATAATGCAAATTTCATTATCTGTGATATTTCAGCACTTGAGTGTTTACCTTAGGCTTGTGAAACGGCAACTAATCAACTTCCCAATTTGGCAGGAAAGGAGGTGCACTTGAATTGATGCTGAATTATGGGTAATGATTTTCAATAGTCAAACTAATTGAAATGATACTATCACATTTATCTTTTACTTTGCATTGTATTATGGATTTATACACCATCACCTCATTGGTTTAAATTTTATTAGGGAAGACGTGATAATTTTGAAAAAGTTTATGAAATATCGGAGTTATATGGACAGCTTTGGCAACGTATGTTCAATTATAATAAAGCGAACGACCAAATAGTAAAATTATTTTATTACTTGAGAGAAAAAAGAGTAGCCAATTTTTTATTTACTCTAGTCTACGAAAACCAAAAATAACTAATGAAGTAATATGATATATGTTTCTGCAGTACATGTGAGTAATGATGACATGAGGTTGAAATTGTGCTCTTACAAACTCAAATGAAACAGGAGAAATTTACAAGAAAATAATATTTTGAGTTTAATTTCTAGGCATTTATTATCATCAGTCACTTGTTCTGACAATAATTTTTGTTTTTAACTCCCATACCATGAAACATGTGATTGTGTTGATGGAAAACTACTAGGTGCTATTACACTGTAGGTAAGTGTTTCTGGCATTTGGACGGAGATGCAAACATCACACAAATTGATACACAAGCTGCAGTTTTATCCTTATTGATTAATAGATGATTTAAATGATTCTGTGGCATTTTTGCAGTAAATCCAGACTCAACTACAAATTTATGTTTGTACTTACCTGGTGAAGACAAAGAAATATGTTTCAGTTAACAATATAGAAGATATTAATATAAACTAGTTCTCCATCCATTTTGTTCATAGTATGTTGATAAAATCGAAGATTATGGTCTACTATTTTGTCTATGCCTGACAAATTCTCACTCAACTTAAAGTGATTTGTAGTGGAAGAATAACTTTTGCTCATAGTTTATCATACAGTTAATTGAATGTAATCAACTAATGAAATTTTTATAATTTTCCTATTGAAGGTATTAATGCCTATCAACTTTGGCGGTACACATTGGGTTGCAACAGAAGTCAGCTTTGCAGAAAGGCGAATTACAATCTTTGATCCTTAAACAGAACTTATACCGACTGTACAAATAATTCAATCAATTAACTGCTTGAGAGAATTGTTGCCTCGAATGTTGATTGCTTGCACAGGATTCCACAGAGACCGTCCAAAACTCCGTGTTTCCACTGATCCTTATGACATCGTTAGGGTGATTGCCGGCATGCCCCAGCAAGGACATGGATCTGGAGACTGTGGTGTGTTTGTGCTGAAAATAATTGAGTATTTATGCACTGGATCTCCTTTCAATTTCGGTCCTAAAAACGGCCCTATTCTTAGGGGGAAGATAGATGTGTCTATGTTGAAGGATCAAATTGTCTGAGCAATCACATGATTACATGGTTGCCGGAAGCATTGCCCCAATAAATTGTTGTTTATTTGTATGTAAGGTAACTTAACTTTGAATTATGTGGATTATTGGCCCTTTTTGCTTATGTGATATTTTGCTGTGTATAGGTAAAATAACTTTGTATCCACTGGTTTTTGGTTGTTGCTCAACTATCTTATTTATGGACCTTATTGCATTATTTATCATAATATTACTGTTGTGTTTTAATCTTTTTGTTGAAACAACTTTAATAAAATGCTATATAATAAACTCCTTGTTATGTATTGATGATAAACTTGTTATAATCTATTTTTCTTGAGCTGCAAAATAGTTTTATGTTGACTATATGTTACTTGTTTCGTTTTTCCTTAGTAATACCCATTATTATTTCAAGTAGTATATTTTGTCTTTTTTTTGTGACACATCACAGCAAGTTTTATCTTGCATGATTCAAAATCCTATTAATTATTGCTGCACAAAAATTCGAACAACTGACCAGTCAATTTTTGAATAATTCATGTATCAATGTTGTTTATTAAGTCCAAATGAAGTTCTGTTAGCCATGTTTTGTTAGATCAATGTTTAAGGAAGTAACTTATTTGCTTCTTATATCTAAGTGTCCGGAATTTTACAATTGTCATATTAATTAAAAGTAAAATAAAATTTACACATGGTAGCCTAAGAAGATATTAAAGTCATTATTTTTTCACCATTCCGTAAATATATAACATGTGAAATAAAGATTAAACATATCATTCCAAGATTTACTAACTACTACAACAAAAATAAATAGATAAAACATATCAGGTTACACATATGTTTAAAAGTTTTACATCATTTCTATGTAACCTAGATAATATTTAAATTTACACACATAACATAAGAAGTTCCACATTTTATATACATATCAGGTTAAACATGCATAACAAAATTTTATATACATAAACAAGTTCTACAATTTACACATAAACGTACAAACATCATTTCCTATGCTGCCTTCTTCTATTCTCAACAAAGTTCAACATTCCTTTCTGCTTCCTGGGATGCAACCCAGAAACTTCATTCGGAGAAACAAATTCAAAATTTGTCTAGTCATTCCATAGAGGATTACTATATAAAGAGCGATAGGACATATTGATAATTTCACGGTAGATAAGTAGAATAGGGTACCTCGAAGGCGTTGAGGTATTCTAAATTGGATTAATTGGAGTGCTTGGGTGATTATCCCCCCATCCCAGCCCCTGTAGAACATACAGAAATGGTAGGTTTCACAAGTCCAGTATAAGCTCACGTCTCATTCAAAGCTTGAAGCGGATTCCACATATTCTTAGTTTGGTTGAGTCAACCGTATCTCTATAGAGGTTAGAGCTTAGTAAGTCAGCTTTTCTCCAAAGGTGCCATCAGGGATATCTTCTGATTCCCTCTACTCTCTGACAAGCCTCACTCCTATCTCTTATCGCTTGTAGACCTCGCCTTGGGCAGTCCTTCGTAAATACCGTTTAGGAACCTCGTAGTAAAGGAGCTACTTTAACCTGGCGTAGAATTTTGGATTAAAAGCCAAACCTAAAATATTAGCGTACATTAGTTTGGAGAAACAAATTCGAAAGCAAGACAAGATCCTCATGCAAAAAAAAAAAGTTAAATCATCACCTCCAAGTAAGATAACAAAAAATGTTGTCCACAAACTTCCGTAAGCCCATAGGAGAACAATTCCAAATAAGGCAACAACAATTAGTACAAATAGAACACGAAAAATCCCAACAAAGAAAGCTACCAAAGTAGCATCAACCTCAGATTACAAAAATTTTGGCTGTGCACAAGAAAGCATGTATATTAACATCTTTTGGGGGAAAAAAATTCACAATATCAATGCTCCATGGAATTCAATTGTAGCATGTATATGAACTTTTTAATTCCATTCCTGTAGATTCTTTTGTGTGTTTTCCATTTAATGAATATGATATCCAGAAGACGTAATGTTGTAATGCACATTCACATAACAATCAAATATGGCAATGCTGGCACATATTCTCAAACTTGATTGATTTTTTGGCAGTCAATTGACCTAAAAATGATTAAAACCATAAGCCCTTAACACATAATGGACCTACCTTTTCCTTCTGATGCCTGCCAATCAGGAAAAGATTCCCATATATATTTCTGCTTGTGATCACAACCTGATATGCTTAGAAGCTATGTTAATAAAAGTGGGGCAAGAGAGGGAAAAGTACATATATGTGCAAATCACACAAAAGTTTCTGAAAAAAGGAAAACAATTCCATATCTACAAAACACAATCATTCTCTAACAACGATGTCTCATTTTTGTCTAACACATTTCTTACTTCCTTCCCCCCCCCCTTTGGTTGATGGGGAGGAGGGTTGTTGGTGGAGGGGGTTTTGGGTGTGCGAAGGGAGGGATAACTAAATAAATACTAAAATTGTATAAGATCTATGCCATCTATAATGTTTATTTGCCTTAGCTTTCAAGCCTGATATTATATTTGCTAATTGGTCTAAGAAATTCGAAATTAGCCAGCATGTATCATTGCTATAGCTTAAAGATACAAATCCCTTTCTTTTCATGGAATGCAAGTTCTACCATCAGGTTGTTCATCAGTGTTGCATTATGTTCATCTTAATATGCTTCTTTTCAAGTAGGCTTAAGAATCTAGTCAAAACTTCTCCCATGTGGTTAAACTGCACTAAATATTAAGGAAAAGGCAAGGAAGATTGATCTTAACAATGAAAGAAGTTTGTAAATTTAAATCCCAGACCCCAGGAATATGAAAAAGTGATTTATCGAGGGACCATGATATAGAGATTAGAGAAACACAACTAATCAAGCAAGAAAATAAATTTGCACTGAAAAAGAAGTGTTAAGATCTACAGTATGATTTGATTACAGATCAAGACAGGGGGGAAAAAATACCTTTGAAGGTCTAGCAGCATAAAGAATCTTACAAGCTTCCCTCTCATCTGCTTTGCTCCCAATCCTGTGAAAAGTTAATTTTCTCAGAACGCTTAAGAGTGACCACAAGGAGTGCAAAATAAACAGAAAAAGCAGAGCTCCTTCTCATCATATATAATATAAAACTCATGCATGAAGTTGTACTAGTTAAAAGCACAAGGAAATCCTGTCAAAGGTGCAAAAGGGACTTCAAAATGAAGCTACAACACACTATAAATTGATATCCTAATTCTTAACAAATAGTACCTACACACTCCTAGTACTCATAAACTCCCAGCAAATGTAAATTGCAGCCTAACCAAAAGCTAGGAAGTTCAAAACTAATTCGTCAAATACCTATATGCATATACACAATGCCACAAAATAACTAAAATTAGAGAAAATGAAAGCAAAGAGGACAAAACAGCAAAGGATGCTCATTTAAATCCAACTGCAATCAAGAAAGAGATTGATGTGCCCGAGGGTCCTAGTTTCTCGTCTCGATTAACATGTTCAATATTAGCCCTCTATGATTGGCTTACGCCATTTAGACATTTCATCGAACAGTTGATGAATATGGCACATATAAGATTTTGAAGCATCTTCATTTAGATAATACCAATCCACAAACCAATCAATGATATTAAAAACATTTCATTACTCCAAAAAAACAAAATTTCAATAACGAAACAAATTATAAATATTTCAAAACACTCCCTCACCTCTGAAGCCGCAGCTCTTCAGCATTTCCCGACAAAGTAGTAACAAACAGAACTTTGATACATTTTGTTTTCTTTCCCCTTCTTTCAGCCTTCGTTCAATCAATTTCATTATAAAATTGTATGAATATTTGGCGGATTACGTTTCAGAGGGGAGCTGTTGCTTCCTTCAATAAACGGATAATGAAAGTTTGGATTCTAAACATCTGATAACTACATAAAAATTTATCGGTTTCAATTTTTCTTTTTCTTTTCGAAACTTTCATTTATATGCGCCAAAACATGTTCAATCGGCTATTATAAGGAACGCATGGGATTGACTTTACCTTTGACACATTTTGCAACTGGTTTCAACATGTTTTTTATTCTCCCTCTTACCGCCACGTGGTGCTTTTACGTTACTGAAAACGTCACATCACTATTGTTACTTACACCAAATGTAGCATAACCCCGAACAATATAAAGTTGGCCCAAACTGGCTGGTAAGAGGTGGTCAAACAAGTTGGGATCATGATTGACTTTCAGCGGGACTCACAAACTCGTAATGTCAACGTAATGCAATATGGAAGCATGTAATTTTACGAAATCACCATCTCCCAGGGAGCGTCAAACCTCTATAACTCAAGGCCACGTAATGAACGTAAGACGTCCTCGATTGATACCCTTGAAATGGACCTGGCCATGTGTCCCGTGTTACCATGAATTGTGAAAATCAAAAAGCAATAAAAGCAATAAAGACTAGAGTCTTTAGATACTTCAGTCCTCTTCCAGATACTGTAGAGATTGAATTTTTTTTTTCCAAAATAATGTGAAAAATTCAGTTCGCTATGAGATTCTTGTAGATTTTAAATTGTAATTGTATTGTTAATAATAATGGTCAAATATTTTATTTTTTATATGTAAATTTTTTTAATAAAAGATAAATAATGAATAAAATTTAAATTAATTATTAATTTTTCAAAATTTATATTCAATGATTAGTCAAATAAAATTATTTAAAAATTATTTAGATCTTACAGACTCAAGCGGCTATATGTAATAAACACAATTGAAGAGAACTTATGATTACTTTTATAAACAATAAAAAATATATTGAGACCAACTAAAAAATCTACTACAGGCTTGTAATAGAAAAAATGAAATTCAAACTTGTATCCGCTCTACTATAGAAAACATCTGTCACAGTTGCTGATCTACTAGCCAATGGCTATTATTAATTTTTACAATATAATTCTCCACTAAAAAACATATAATATTCTCTCATGACGTGGCTGGCACAAAAGCCAAATCAAGGGCTGCGCCGGCTTCACCTGCACCGCAAGCAAAGGCCCACGATTTTGCATCACCCTTTACAGCATCTGATAAAGACGCAACCTAGACATTTAAATTAAGAGTTTAGTTTTAAAAAATTTAATTTAATTTGGAGTACTTTTTCTTTTAATGTTTGTAATAAGGTCTAATATTTAAAATAAATAATCCATTATTATTATTTTTAAATTTTAAGAAAAATTAATAAAATTTGAGTTTTTAACAACTAAATATCTAAAGAAAGAAAATTATATGGTTATTGAGATTTGAACCGAATCTTCAAAACTACTAAAAACCACACTTATTACTAAATTATAAGTATTTTGTTATATAAAAATATACCCAAATTCTTTTTATTTAACCTTTTTAGAAGGGGTTTGGAGTATATTTAAAAGAAAAAATAATAGACCAGAAGGGGCTGAATCTCTTTTTGGGCCTTAACTGGGTCTACCCATAACTATCATTTGCTTTTAAATATTTTTATTTGAAAAAAAAAACCTTTTTTAGTGAAGTTTAATACATTTTATTATTGTTAATTTTATAATATTGATTTTGATGATAACAAAACTTATATGTTTTTTATTAAAATGTTGGGGCTATTAAAATAAATTTCTTAAAGCCATAAACATGTTTAAAGAAGCTTAATGACTAGTAACATGAGTCGGAAAATCTTTCTCTAAACAAAAACTGTCAAATTATAGATTCTAAAACTTAACGATAAACCGTTTATTATGTAAACGGTGAATCGATAATTTACAGGAAGGAATTGTTCTTTTTAATTTTGAACTGTTTAAGAAAAATGGCTAGACTTGTTTTTGATAAGATTTTAAAAATTAACGGTGAACCGTTTATTTACAAACGGTGAACTGATAATTTACAAAGAAGAGATAATTTTTAATTTTGAGCCGTTTAAGAAAAACGACTAGACTTGTTTTGATATGATTCTGAAAATTAACGGTGAATCGTTTATTTCAAAACGGTGAACTGATAATTTACAGAGAATAGATAGTGTATAATCTTGAACCATTTAGTAAAAACGGAGATATAAGTTTATTTTGCAGGTTTCTGAAAATAAACGATGATCGAATAATAGTAAATGATAAATCGTTTATTTAAAATCTAAGCGCAATAGCTATTTGGACAAGTCAAAATGGTTAACCGACAGAACCAAACGACAATTCGATTTTTTTCAGAAAATAAAAAATGGCTAGTTTTCAGCTTCAACTATAAAATGACTCAATCAAATTCAAATAAGAAGAGATCCAACAATCATCATTGAGCTTGCTACTAAGTATACAATTTCTTTTGAGCTTTAAACTTTTTTTTGTTTTATGATTTATACTTTGAGATTTTATTGGTAACCATATATATATTGTGTGAGAGATTATTTATTTGTAATATTTATTTTTGAGTGATTGTGAGTGTTGGGATACATTTAGATTAAGATATTGAGATTAATCTCTTGTTGTAAAGGTTTATTGACACTTTTAAAGTCAATTGTAAGTGTTGTTAAAGCCTTGGAGGCTCGCATAATGAAATCCTCCAGCCTGGTGAGCTTGGAGGCATGGACGTAAGCACAGTAGGCCGAACCACGTAAAAATCACGGGTTTGCTTTCTCTTTCCCTATCTCTTTATTATTCATTGCATATTAACTTGTTTATTTTGAATTTGGATAGCTTATTAGTTACTTTAGATTTTAGTTTTTTTAAAAAAAAATTAATTAAGAACCCAACTCACCCCCCTCTTGGGTAAACTAATTAGCATTTCATTTGGTATCAAAGCCTAGTTCTCTTGTTAAGACTTAACAGTCTAAGAGTAAAAGATCTATGACAACCCAAAATGATTCTAACTTTAGGAAAGGACAATCCACTATTAGACCACCATTCTTTGATGGTAATAATTATCCTTATTGGAAAACTAGGATGAGAATTTACTTGCAAGGTTTTAATTATGAAATATGGGAAATTGTCTGTGATTGTCTATTTATACTTATTACCAAAGATGAAGAAGGGGAAGATATTTCAAAACCTTCACATGAATGGAGTGAGCTAGAAAAGAGAAAAGCTTCTCTAAACTCTAAAGCTATGAATGTCTTTAAAATTCCCTAAATAAGAAAGAATTTCATAGAGTTTCAGGTTGTTCTAATGCTTATGAGATTTGGAAGAAACTTGAAGTAGTTTATGAAGGAACAAACCAAGTTAAAGAGTTTAAAATTAGTAGATACACTAGACAATATGAATTGTTTCAAATAGAACAAAATGAGAGTGTCTACTCTATGTATACTAGATTTACAGACATTGTAAACACTCTGGAGCACTTGGTAAGACCTTTTTAAATAACAAGAAGGTAAAGAAAATCATTAGGTCATTATCAAAGGAATGAAGACCTAAAAGAACTATCATAGAGGAAGTTAAAGATTTAAATATTTTGTCTATTGATGATTTAATTGGCTCACTTATTTCTTATGAAGAGGATTTGACAGCTGAAAAGGTAACCTGAACAAATCCTTGTATTGCTTCCTTGATCTTCTTAGCTCATGTTCTCGTAATTGGCACTTCTAGAACAAGCAACAAATTTTTAATGCTCTAAGCACTTTGAATCACATCAAGATCTAAAGAAGACTACGACAATTTTTTCCATTACTATTATTAGGATCTATGAGCTATGATTGCAGTTTTCTGTACTATCTTTAATAGTCTTCCTTGCATGTATAAGCATGTTGAGAACTCTAATTTCCATTTCCTGTTCTTTATATAGGCACTTATTAGAGTTAGAATTTAACTAAACATTGAGCTAGCAAAAGGTATCCATGAACTTTCTAGCTCCAACTTCATAGTTAAGGCCTAGTCATTTCATGACACACTCAAACAATTAGGTACTAAGTTATTCTACTAAAAGTTCAATGTTGCAACTACCACTTAATTGATTGTTTATTTGATAATTGTAACTAAATTTAACCCACAATAAATGTCATGTCTTTGTAATTACATATATATCCCTAAGTCACTATTTATTCTAATTATCGCTTTTAATATATTTGTAAATAGATTATAAATAAATGTTATTATTCAATAAAAAATTTATTGAATAAACATTAACCATAAATTTAAATGATCGAATACCACAAATAGCTTAGCTAAATATCATTTGGATAGATTCCATCTTATAAGTGTATATATTTCTATGATCTATGAAATTACGTCTCCAAGCGATCGACGTTTTGATCATTTATATAAATCTTACTTCGTGATAACTCAAAAGACATAATTTATGAATGCAAGTATATTACCCACTCAAGATTAAGGTCAATCAAGCTTATGAAAGCGTATATGAATTATGATCAGCAATATATGTTAAATCAGATCATAATTCACTACAGTCCTGATCATTGCATATATATCTTCTATACATACTAGCTTTTTTACTTGAAGTTTCTACTTTAGTGATCAAGGTAAAGTTACTTACCAATAAAAATAGAAAAAACACAACCTCATAAAATAAAGTGTCATTTTATTAATGGATGTGAATAATCTTTTATTTATAAATGATTTGTGATTTTTATCTCTACTATTGACATCATATGTCCAATTCATAAATCACATACTTAATAAATAAGTGCTAAAATGTATGCTCAAATAAATAATGAATAAATAAGTTCTAGAAATTGTTATATTTATTGCATGCTTTTAGGGTACAAAATAATAATAAGTGTAACAGTAATTATATTTTCAAGGGAAATTATCTCTGTACTATTTTTGTTTTCTTTGCACCACCTTTATTTTTAAGTTTGTATCAATAGACCACTTTGACATTAAAAAGACCATTTTATCCCTAAATAAATTAAACGACTATTTTATTCTACAAAATTTTGAAAAATAAAAATTATAATTACAAAAAAACCCCTAATATAAAATAAATAAATCTCAAATTCTATATGTTAATTTTTTTATAATTATAATTTCAGTTAAAATTATCATGTTAATTTTTTTAATTATAATTTCATTTAATTTGTATAGGGGAGTTTCTAAATATTATTTATAGGGAAGTTTATAATAATTATAGGGAGCTTCTCTCTCCATGTTAATTTTTGTAAACTTCCTTATACTTAATTTAATTATAAAAATTAAATGAAATTATGATTACAAAAAGTTATAATTATAAGGTGTTAATTTTTTTATAATTATAATTTCATTTAAAAATTATCATCTTAGATTTTGGGATTTATTTGTTTTTATTGAATTTGGGGGCATTCTTATAATCATAATTTTTTATTTTTAAAATTTTCTGAAATAAAATATCTATTAATTCATTTAGAGGTTAAATGATTATTTTTACTGTCAAAGTATTGATTGATATAAGTTTAAAAACAAAAGTGATGCAAAAAAAAGTCAAAATTTTGTAGTGGCTAAATGTATATATGACAAAATAAAAGTGGCTCAGCGATCATTTTCCTATTGTCAATAATGATAGTCAAATATTTATAACACCTCTTTTTGTGTTTTTTTTTAAAGGTAAAGGGTGGTAAACCCAAACAAATTTTTTAACTTCTAACCCTTTAGGATTAGTACTCTACTAGTCAAACAAATAAAATTATATGGAAATTAGCTCGGCTTGTAGGGGCAGCCAATCAAATGCTTAGATGTAATAAGCAAAATTAAAGAGAACTTATGATTACTTTTGTTAACAACCAAAAATATTGAGATTGTTTAAAATCCACTACACCCTAGTAAATATTCCAGATCTACTCCATATTATTGAGGAGAATGATTAAAAAAGAAAAAAAAATGGAATTCAAACTATTATCCTCAGTATTATTGAAAACAACTGCTACCATTGGTCTACCAACCCAACGGCTATTATTATTAGTTTTAGAATATAATTCTCTACTAAAAAATACAATATTATCTCATTCAATGCTGATGTGGTCGGCACAAAACCCAAATCAAAGCCTGCACTAAGGGTGGGCACCAACTCACCCAACTCATGAAATCGACTTAACCCGTATGATTTTTGGGGTTTAAGTTGGGTTGATAAAATATATGGGTTGGGTTACGTTGTTAAATTCCTAACCCGCATTATGTGTGGGTTTGGGTGGGTTAAAAATTTTTAACCTAACCCAACCCAACCCATCAACCCATATATATATAAATTATTATATAAATTTTGAAATTTTTTTAAAAATTAAAAAAAATATAAATACAAAAACATTGAAATGTTAGATTTATTGTAAAGATTTTAATATTTATATTTTTCTAGTTTTTTTAATTAATTAATTTATTTTTGTTCAGTATTAAATTATTTTATAAAAATTAATTTTTTAAAAAACTCAACTCAATCAACCCAACTTATTTTACGGGTTGAGTTAGGTTAAATTAAGATATGTAATATGTTGGGTCGAATTGAAATTTTTCTACCCGTTCTCTTGTGCCCCTCCCTAGGCTGCGCCATCTTCTCTAGGGCATTTGCCCAGCTCCTACCCACCGCAAGCAAAGGCCCACAAAAATTTGCTATATTTTTATTGGTGGTAAATGGCTATATTTTTTAATTTCTTAAAATACTCTGTGTAGTTAGAAATTAAGTTTGCCCATTCTCTCATGTGTAAGAGAGAATCCATTATTGAGAAGAAATTATCAGTTGAATTTAAGAGTAGTTTTTATGAACAATAAATTTTTGACCAAATAATCCAAAGAGTTGGACTATTGGCACCCCTTCAAAATTCTTTTAGAACCCCTTTTTTTTCTAATTATGTTAAATTTAATACAAAAAAACCCTTATTTCTAAATAAACACATTCAATTTGTGAATTTTTCAATTTTCTATTATTTCCTTGCTCCTCACAAAAAAATTCTATGGGTGATAAACTTCTTTATAAAAATCAATGAATTAAATACAATATCTTTAAGATTATGATCTAAAAGGTTTTAGTGTGAGCATAAAAGAAAAAAGCTAGATAATATTTTTAGAATGTGTTTTGTTCATCATCAATAATAAATTGTCTTAATTATTTAAGAAAAATATATAGAGAATTTGAGAAAAAATGACTTGTGTGATTTTGATAGGAGAGAAAATACAAGAATTTTTTTTCTTTCTTTTTTAGAGAGAGACAATAAAAGAGTTTGAAGTGAGATAAAATAGATGTTGATGTATTAGAGTATTTATCCTTAAATGTAATTGTAATAGAAGAGGGGTTCTAAAAGGATTTTAGAGGAGTACCAATAGTCTAACTCTAATCCAAATATTAAACAAATTTGATGTAATGCAAAGTGTAGATGAGGAGGAAAAATTCAATAAATGACTAAAGATTCAAAAAAAAAAAGAGTATTCTAAAAGTGAATAATTCCATATTGATTTTGAAGATGGGAATAGAACACCTGTATAATTGTTTTCAACTAATCATATGTCTATAATTGTAATTTATGTTACCTATATATCAATAATAATTAATTTTATTAAAATTTAAGTTTAATAAGTAACCTAGTGGGTTTAAATAGCCTCGCCCTTTAAAGGGTGTTAAAAGACTACTCTTTGTATAATATATTCCATAGAAACTAACCCACTTAATATTAAAAATTGACCTTGTAGTATTTTCTGAATTATTCTACTGTTCAATATCTCCAAGCATAAAGTTTTTGAATGAAATATACAAAATCTTTAAAATTTAAAAAAGAAGTCAGGGTTCATCTGATATAAGAAATTGTTGAACTAATATATGTGTGGATGCAAATAGAGTAGCAAAATGAATTGGCGAATCAAATTTGTGACTGCCTATAATGAATTGGGTTAAAAGTTGGTAATAAATCCAAATTCGATTCATTTAAGCGAATTCTAACCTCAAGATGAATTCAAATTTTTTTTAAAGGAATCATCGACAAATATTCATTTAATTCGTCGTTTAACAAAATTAATAAATAAATTGAAATAAATCCAGATTTGTTTTAAATCATTCATCTACAATTATAAATATGTAATATTATATATCAAATGATAATTGATAACCAACAAAATTAACCAACAAAATCGAGCAAAATAAATTATGATTATCCTAACAATGTTTAAAGTTTCAAACATCCTAACTCCAAAGTTTCAAATTTCAAAGTTCAAATTACAAATCCATTAACAGTAAAATAAATGAACCATCCTAACTCCAAAATTTCAAACGAACCTGTCAGCTTAAACTCACATTCATATTTTGAATTAATCCACAGGTTCGTTTGAAATTACAAATCCATTAACATAAGAATTGATATCCTCAAAAATATTTTGAACTAATGCGACTTTTCATATTTTTACATAATTTCACATTCTTATTGTATCATTCAATAAATGAATCTTAAACAAATAAACAAATCAATGAGCCTAAACCAACATTCAATTCATTGCCTTAGCAAATTCAATAAAAATGGTCTATTTATTAAATGAATTAATTTTTCATACCTAAATGCTTTTAATTCGAATCGGATCAAATGGAATAAATAAATCCTGACTTATATTGTCATACCTAGACGTAAACCCTTTTTTATAAGAAAAAATA
Organism: Luvunga scandens; assembly: GCA_030449905.1. NCBI lineage: Eukaryota > Viridiplantae > Streptophyta > Magnoliopsida > Sapindales > Rutaceae > Luvunga > Luvunga scandens. The sequence continues at coordinate 759,641 of JASUUG010000209.1, forward strand.
AAAAAAGAGTTTATATGATAGAAGAAATTGTTGAATTGTATTATTTAATATGTTATATATTAATGATGTATCTGTCATTTTACTCAAGGGTGAAATTGTAACAATAAAAAGTTGAGTAAAATCTTTAAATTTATATTTGTTATGACTCATCATGGATACTTGGTATTTCATAGATTAATTCTTTATTGGCTTAAAAAAATAAAAACCTACCGAAACTTGCTAATATAGACATACTACAAAAACCAATAAATAAGAAATATATTTTAGATTTTGTAAATTATTTTTATGTTAAATACAAGTATTTTAGTATATTAATTTGCAAAATAGATTTTATTAAATTAAAATATATATGATAGATTAATAATATTAAATTAATTTTTTATTGAAATTAATTCATAAAGTTTATATTTTATATTATTTGAATATTATATTTTGTATCTATCATAAAAATTTATTTAAAGTCAATTTTTGGGTTGTTAAAATTAAAGATATAATAATAATAAAAAAATGTGTGATTATTTATAAAACCAAGGAGGTCTATAGCAACATTTGTGTTCACAAGGGGGCGTATATGCATTTTTCCCTGATCTTTATATGAATTAATTCTAAAATGCGTCTATTTATCATGTGCCGTAGAAGGAGGTGATCAAATTAACCATAAAAAAATACCCAATTATGTGTTGATGCATTTGAAGGACAAAATGATGATAGAAAGAAATGTGTGAAATGCCTGAAAGGTGATAGAAATGCAAAAAAAATTCACTCAGTTTGGACTGGGCAACGCAGGACATTAATATCTTGCCCAGAGATGAGGCCGGATTAAGACAGGAATTCACTTGATAAGTTAGAGATTTGTCCCACAACTTAAATTTTAGAAAAAAAAATTATAAACTATATATTATTTTAAATAATTATATTTATTTGATTTAGAAATTAAATATATTTATAATTTTAAATATTTGAAGTTCATATTTGGAAGCCCAAATTCATTAAAATAAAATTTAAAAATCATAAAATTAAAAAAATATATGTATAATATTATAAAATATAAAATCTAGATTTTTTAAGCTCATATAAAAAAATAAAATTCAGTTTGGTGCCGAATTTTTAAACCTGACCTGAGTGTTCAAAAAACATGCTTGGGCTAGATTTGAGCATTGCCATTCCTGGGAGTGGCCTGAGTTTTTATCATCCCTAAGCATAATCAATTGGTTGAAACAATTTAATTTCCGGTAACATGATGTGAAAAATTGTGAAACAATTTGGCAATCTCGTAGAGGCCACTTTGTAACACGGTAAAATATTCGATTGATCTGAAATTATTGAATAATTTTCTGCTGAGAAGGGATGTCATGTGCAACGAGAAGAAACATGCATAATGCTACACTAAATTCAGATCAGCGGCGAGGCCACGTGCGGGCTGGGAAACTTTTGAAAAATTTACAAAAATGCCATGATGCAAAGTTTACAAAATTGTCACTATTTTATTTATAATTGTACCATTCTACTAATTTACAACTTTGCCATTCATATAAACGGAGCATTTTATTCATTCAAGATTACAGAACGTGCTTTCTTTCTTGGCTTCTTCAGTTCTTCGTCTTCTTCTGAGTAAGAATAGATAATAAATTTATTTTTTATTCAATCATTTTCAGTATATTTATTAGTTGTAAGATAGTAAAGACTAAAGATTATATTCTTTAATACTTGTTCCAATTTCTATTGTTAGGTCAAATGAAGATAATTTAGTTATTGAATTTTACCATTCAAATTTTTAAATTAATTATTAATAGATTATAGATAGATAATTTGAAATTGATTATTGATAGAGATAGATCATAGATTCAATCTAGTATATTATATATAATGTTAATTTGTTAATTAAACTTATTGTTTGGCTTTTAAATAGCATCAATGTGTCATGGTGATAGATTGATGGTTGTATGGCTTTTGTTAGTGAATTTTAATTGCTTCTTTTAACTTCTTTTATGTTTATACCCTATTTCAATTGCAACGAGTATAGAACCACTTCAAAATAAGATGGAGAAAGAATTTCTATCAGATTGTTTAGTTATCTATGTTAAAAAAAATCTGTAATCACCTATAGTTCAAATTATTATAGTTCAAATTCGATAATAAATGAGTTTAATTCCCAAAAGCATGGTAAGGTACAACTTAATAGTGTTTAATTGTAATTAAATTGTTTCTTGGATGTGATGTATTTTCTAATGTATTAACAAAATTTTCTTTAAGATATACATTTTTAACGGACATAATATTTGGATTTGGAAAAAATTTAGCCCACCCAAAAAAATTTTTTGTGGTTCGCCCCTGATTCAGATAATCTAAACTACCAAATATTTCCGAAAAATACTACATTTTGATTTATTTATTGTTTCTCATATATTTGCATAAACACATTACATTCTTTTGCTGCTCACGGCAGAAGATAAAATGATTTAGTTTTACTCACAACAACTACATAGGAACTCATTACAATATTGACTAAAAGCTTGTGGAAAGTGCAGAAAGGTACTAATAGGGTCTAGTATCAGAAGACATGATGACTTTATTTTTATTCACAACACCATGATTTTATCCACAACAGAACCTAGGAACTGACTGCTATCGCAAAATCGGTACTAAGAAGGCAGAATACCAATGCACTTTATGAAGGTTTCCATGAAGACAGCGGTGGAGTTTCAGAATCTTCGTAGGTAGGAGTGACACCCCCATACCGATGACCCCTTACAGCATCTGCTGAAGCAATGGATTCAAGCTCGACCATTTCTTCTGGAGTTAGTTTCACCGACAGACCTTTAATATTTTGATTGAGGTTTTCAATCTTGGTGGTTCCAGGAATCGGATACACGTCATCTCCTTGGTGATGAACCCATGCTAATGCAAGCTGAGATGGGGTGCATCCTTTCTTAACTGCTATTTCATTAACACGTTCAAATAGCTTTTTGTTATGCTCTAAATTTTCAGGTTGGAACCTTGGTAGGTGCTGCAAGATTTAGAAAACAGCTCAGTACCAAAACTGAACTGCAATTGACTCATTAAAAAAAGAACATGATTTTGGATAAAGAATGATTTTAGAGGAGGTTTAAGTAAAATTCGATAGACCAGAAAAACAAAGAAAAAGGACTAGTCCAGGGACTTCTCTTATATAGAGGATGTTTATATTAAAACATTTTGGCATGTTTGACAAAGGTCTCCCAAGAAGTAAACCCTCCTTGGACTTATCAATTGATTTCACATTAATGTGCATAGGCAAAGCAATATAGCAAAAATGGAAACTGCCACAAGGATGTAGAATTTTGGGAGAGTCATTACAGTTGAACTTCTTGAGGATCCAGTAATAGTTTTGATGTAATGGAACGATTTTTTTTCCTTTCTTTTTTTCACCTCTATACGACTTAAGGCGTATTATCATGTATATAAATTGAATCCAACATGTTAAATTTTTCTGTGAATCAACGAAGTCATTGCATAGATAATTCCTCAGATTTCAATGCAAAGAAAGCCTTTCTCATATTTGAACAGATTAATGAAGCTTTCTCATATTTGGAGACGTTAATGAACATAATATCAGGGAAAAAAATTGAAATCCATGAAGAATTTCAGAACCATACAGTAAAACAAAACAAGAATTATTGTTGTATTGCCGGAAATGAGAATGAATGTGTAATAAAGAAAACAAGTAATGCAAATATGACGAAAGTAAAAAATACATGATTAGTAAACATCAAACAGTTAGCTAATGATGAATAAGTTTCGGTAGACAAGTCAACAGGAAAAAGATTACAGCGTATTCAGTTCTTAGTAATTGAATTTTCATTTTTCCTCAATTGTTCCACACAATCTATATGCAGGCAACTTCAGTGTAATTAGAAGATCGCAAAGAAGTAGTTAAATATTTAAGGAACAGAATTCTTACACAAGTCCTATTGGGTTCAGCTAGAATGAACTATAACTATGGTTCTAGATAAATATCAGAGGCTTATAAGATAAAACAGTATGCAAGTCACTGTAGAGTATCTTGAGAGAAGGTTTTAGTCATGCTTATAATAATGGTAGAAAACATTTTTTAGTCATGCTTATAATAATGGTAGAAAACATTTTTTAGTCATGCTTATAATAATGGTAGAAAACATTTTTTTAAGGCCAAATGAACATGAATAAAAAATGGTAATGAATGCATGGTAGGCTTACGAACATGTCTAGAATCTTCGGATGCAATGCTTTCAACCAACTTTGGCCCAGTGGAAAGAAACCCACGTCCTAGAGGACTGTAAGCAACAATTCCAATGCCAAGTTCCCTGAGCAGAGCAACCACCAAAATTGCGTTAGCATGCAGATGTTAAATCTTTTACTCATAATTTCTTTTCCTTTCAACTAGGTAAAAACAATTGATTTGGATAAAATAATGCCTTACCTGCAAGTAGGAACAATCTCTTCCTCCACATCTTGTGACCACAAGGACCATTACAACTGCACAGCTGTTATTGGATGGACGGCGTGAGCTCGTCTAATTGTTGAAGCAGAAGCCTCCGATAGACCTATATATTTTATTTTATCCTCTTCAACTAGTTTCTTGAGTTCCCCAATCTTAGAAAACAACGCAAGTAAAAGAACTAGTACATGATAACAGAAACCTCACCCACCAAAGTGAGCCATGCCCGTAATTTTAAATATTCTTTGTTTTAAATCCACTGGCAGCCGAGCTACCCAGAAGCTAACAGACTAATATAGTTTAACACGCATGATTGAGACAAATATATAAATTAAAAGTGACAAACCGTGACTTCTATGGGAACTTTAGTGTCAATGCGATGTTGGTAATAAAGATCAATACAGTCAACATCCAGACGCTTCAAGCTGGCCTCACACGCAGCTCTGACATAAGCAGGATCTCCACGGTATGAGTACTGACCATCCGCATACGTGATACCAAATTTAGTTGCCAGTTCAACTCTTCCTCTGTACCCTCCTTTCAGAGCCTAATCCCAAAACCAAATTAATAAATGCTAATATATTATTATTTACCTTGCCCAGAAGGATGTCATTTGTGTGAGGTCCGTAAACATCGGAAGTGTCAAGTAAAGTGATGCCACTGTCAATGGCGTGGTGGATCAGGGCTATCATATCGGATTCGGGCTTCGGAGGCCCGTAGAAGGCGGACATGCCCATGCATCCTAAGCCTTGTACTGAAACCTCTAGACCTTGGGAACCCAGCTTGATTCTCTCCACTTTCTCCGCCATTTCTCGTCTATCCTCTCATCCTTCCATAGAGTGGGTTAGTTGTTTTTCAAGCCAAAAAATTATATTTACAGCTTTTTTTTAACAAAAAGTGTAACCGGTAATAGCTGTGCAATTCAGTGTTCTCAATGGGCCTCACAAAACAGGTGATGCTAACGTAATCGGATATGTCAGCTATGGGTGGGTAAAATATCCGATCTGATTCAATCTGAAAAATTGTAGGTTCAAATCAAATCAAGTTGTTAAAAGAATCCGATTGGGCGGACTTTTCTAAACCCGATCGGATCGGATTCGAAAACCCGATCGGATTGTGATCGAATCGGATCGGATTCGAAAACCCGATCGGGTTGCTTAAAAAAAAAAGATCTAAACACAGTAACAGACAACACAGTGAACACACCACACACAAGGCAAACACCAAGACACACAAATTGTCACAAACAATTCACAAAAGCACACAACACCAGTGAAGCCACAACCCACAAACCATAAAGCTCTTGCTTCGGTGCCTCCTGCCTCAACTCTTAAGCTACCTCACGGTTCACGGAGTCATGGTTTTGATGCCCCTCAAGCCTCAATCGAGTTGCTCACGGTTAGGGGTGGGCATCGGTTCGGTTCGGTTTCGGGATAAATTTTCGGTTTCGGATCGGTTCGGATCCGAAATTTAAAAAAATCTTTCGGATTTTATGAAAAACAAAACCGAACCAAAACCGATAGGTCGGTTTCGGTTCGGTTCCGGTTCGGCTTTAGTTTTCGGTTTCGGATCGGTTTCGGTTCTCTTAACGGTTTTATTTAAGTAATTGATTTTTCGGTTCATCTTAACGGTTTGGTTTTTTATTCGGTTTTTTAGATCATTTTTTATTTCAAACTCTGTACAATAATTTTCTCATTTTCAGTACCTATATAATATATTCAAAGTATGTATAATCTATGATTTCATCAATTAATCTACAATTTCATCAATTACTACAATATCATCAAAATATACCATAATCTACTACTACCACTACCAAATCATTCATCATCATCACCAAATTAACTTAATATAATCCATAACATAAATCCATGACAACATAAAAAAAAAAAAATTTCCAACAATGACACAAAACAAAATAAAAGATAGTTAAATGTCCAACAACATCTTGTCAACATCCAAAACAATATCCAGAACAATAAGAAACTTATACAACGTAAAAAATAAAAATCGACCATAAGAAATGCCATTACTTTGCTCCTCTTTCCCTCCAACTTGTTCCAATTTTAATAACTTTTAACATCCACACTTCCAAACTTAAATCTACACAAATAAAATTGAAATGAGTAAAGTACTATAAATATAACTATAAACTAATATATTAAATTCATATAAATGATACCTTTTATTGAAATGATTAAAGTAAACATCACTCAATCGCCAATTGATCCTTTGCTGCTTGTGCTTGTTGTGCTAGCATTGGTCTCACAAATTCTACAAAAAAATAAAATAGATATATGAAAATCATTATTTATAATATTAAATATTACAAATAAATTATCAAAAGTCAACAAAAGCATGTTATTACCTTCTTCAACAAGTTCATAAAATTCAGTTTCTTCCTCGGTTGGCTCTATTATGCAATCGCTGTGAAAAGAGTTGATTGAAGCCAATTTTGAGTGCAAATCAAAGTGTTTTAGTAGTCAAAGAACTCTAAATGGGTCGAGAATGCGACCCCGGTCTTGAATGCCGACCAAGCAACGGTGGAATCGGAATTGCCAAAACATCTTTGGCAATCTGAGACAAAATAGGATACCTATGCCAATTCAAGCTCCACCAATTCAAAATATCAAAGTTGTCATTCATCATCTCCGTTTTATCCAACAAGTATCTTTCAACCTCATTTTGCCCACCGTATCCATCTTGTATACTTGCTTTCATCTTTTTATATTGTGCAAAAGGATCAAAAGAACTAGAGCCAACACACTCACTAATCCCACTAGTTTGAACTATGCAACTAGTCTTAGTAGCACTGTTTGGATCACCATAATTGTAACTTTGATAAAGCTTCATCAACAACTCTTTAAACCTATTACACAACTCCTCAACCTTCTTGGTATCATACAAACTACTAAAGCACCATGTAACAAAGTCCATTTTACATTGAGGATCAAGTACTGCTGCTAAAATCAACAACATGTTGACCTTTTCTAAATTATCACCCCAATATTTGGTAAACTTTGTTATCATAGGTTTGGCCATGTAGCTTAACAAAATATCATCACTATCATCAAGAGACTTCAAATGAATTTGAACTTTCCACATCTCATTCAAATAAGTATTCGCAGCCACAAATTTAGAACTACTAAATTTCAAAGTCACATCATAAAAGACTGATAGAAATTTGACTAACCTTCTTGCATTGTCCCAATCATCTTCCATTGGTGGCCCTACCCTGTATTTTTCATTCTCGTTCTCATCATCTCCATCAGCTCCGAACCAATTAACATAGTGCCCATCTTCGTCTTTTAATCTATCAAATGCTTTTTCAAATTTCAATGCGGATCTCAACATCAAGAATGTTGAATTCCACCTAGTCGGCACATCTAACACCATAAACCCATTATACGAGATTTTTTCCGCATCAACACAAGCTTTGAATTTTTGCAACCTCGATGGGGAAGATCTAACATATCTCACTGCATTGCGAATACCATCTATTGATGTCTTCACCACATCCAACCCATCTTTCACAATCAAATTTATTATGTGTGCCGAACATCTCACATGCATATACGAACCATTTAAAACCAATGAATCTCGACTCCAATTTCCTAACTTCTTCTTCAAATAATTGACTGCTTTTTCATTAGCACTTGCATTGTCCACGGTAATTGTGAACAAACTTTCAATACCCCAATCAATCATACACTTCTCAATGAGCTTCCCAATGGCCTCTCCTTTATGGTTAAAAATCGGAGCAAAACTAAGTATTCTCTTATGCAACTTCCATTTTTTGTCAATAAAATGGGCTGTTATCACCATATAATTACACATTTGAATTGAAGTCCAAGTATCTGTAGTGATACATACCCTTTGATGATTTGCAATGAACAAACTTTTCAAAATATTCTTCTCATTCTCATATAATTGAAGAATATCCCTTGTAATTGTCCTCCGCGATGGCACATCAAACTTTGACAACAAGTGGCCATAAACTCCAAAACCCCTCAGCCTCCACAAATTTAAAGGGTAACTCATCTTTAATAATCATCTTTACAAGTGCCTTCCTACAAGCTTCTTTACTAAAACCCACAGAAACAAGCTTAGCATTACCAACACCTTTTTCACGAGCTAAAGCACACTGATTTTCATCCTCTTTAGGCTTCAATTTTTTATACACAGGACATCTTTTTAACAAATGATTTCTTAAGCCAGAAGTTCCTTTAATACTTTCACATACATACTCCTTCTTACAATAGTTACACTTCGCTTTTTTTCCTCCAGGTAGCTTTGAAAATGATTGCCAAACGTCTGATCTCAAGCGCCTGGCTATTTTTTCATTTTGAATATCCTCCTCAAAATCGTCTTTCATAATCTCGTCAACAACATTATTATTTTCTTCCATTCTGCACACAAAGCCTACTATAATCAATGTATAATAAACAAAAATAAAATAATTTACAAATTTGTATGCGAAAAAAAAAAGGAAAGAATTTTGGACTAAAATGAAGAATTTTCAAAATTATAGTTACTGTTTTTAATATTAAAAATTTTGGCCCAAACTGTAAATAAAATAAAATAAGTTTCTATGCCATAATATAACTTAACAAAAAATTAGGGACTAAAATGATATTTTATCTTGTTGACCTTCGGTCAAGGACTAGTTTGAAAATTTTGTAAACAAATTATATCATAACATAATTCCTATATGTAAACATTTTCTAAATATTGGGTCGTTATAAAATTTTATAAAGTAAAGGGAGCCAAATGATATTATCCCTTCATCATCTTCAACATTTCGTTCAACATTTCCCAGTTTCGCCAGCAGCAAGTCAGCAACCCAGATTTGAAGCAGAAAAATAAAAAAAATACAATAACATGCTCAGATCTAGGTAAAACTAACAAAACTAACTACTAATCTATCATTAATAATTTAAACAAACATAAAATAAGAAAATATTCATGATATATTTCAAAAAAATGAAAACAGAACCAGTTAACAAAAAAAAAAAACCAGGGCAAGTGAAATACCCGACTTGTAGAAAGTGATAGAAGGAATTTTATCGTTAGAACACTGTGAAAGAGATAGTGAACGAGCTAAAAGTGGATGATTTGTGTTGTGGGTTTTCGGTTCTTGAAGAAAAATGATAAACGGCACAAATTCTTCCATTTTCGGATTTTCTAAATATAATTATATATGTTGCGTAAAATTACGAAAATGCTTAAATTTTGGTTCGGTTCGGGTTTTAATATTTTTAATCCGAAAATAGAACCGAACCGAACCATTCGGTTCGGTATTTATAAATTCAAATTTTTTGTCTAAAAAAACCGAACCGAAACCGAAAAAAACCGAACCGAACCGAATTTTTTTCGGTTTCGGTTCGGTTTTGCCCACCCCTACTCACGGTCATGGTGCCACTGCCACTGATTTACTACTACACGATGTGACTGAATTTGCTGCAATCTGCTGCTCCAAGTCTCCAACCCGGTAGCTGTTGAAAGTGCAACTTGATTCGAGACTACCCAACCCAAGTTTCCCTCCCCCCATCAGTTTTGAAGGCCACCGATCTGCTGCCACCACTACTCTTTACTCAATCTGCTGCTCCAAGCCTCTAACCCGACAGTTGCTGCAAGTGCCAACTGACCCGACCCGACCCGAGTTTCCCTCCCCCCAGCAGTTTTGAAGCTTAGCTTTGGCCTTTTGAGTTTGATGGTATAATACTACTATATTATAGTGCAGATTACCAGTAATATACTATAATTATATTTGCATGTTCAATTGATTGTTGTAAACTTTTAATTATAAATTTTTAAATGTTAATAATAAAATCAAGAAAATTGGTGTATTTATAATTTTTATATGAATAGATTTTTGTTAATTGTTAATAACTAACAAAAATTCTGTTAACCGTTAATAATTAAAATATTGTTAATTGTTAATAATTGTTGACAATTGAATTTTTTTATGAACAATTATGTAGATTAAATATTAAAATTAAATATTATGTTATATATATTATATAATTATAATATGTGTTATGTAATTATGTGTAGTAGCTTCAACCTTAAAAAAATTAAATAATTCAATAAATATTTAATTAAATTAATTTTATGTTAATCATATGGTTAGTACATGTAATTTGGGCTTGAAATTTAGGGGTTTATAATAAGAATTGAGACATGAATAGGCAAATAATATTCGAGTATTATGGGGAATGTATAATTGGATATTATAAATTAATTAATTAATCATTAATTTCTTGCTTTTTTTATGGAATATGAACAATTTTGAATTTTTATATATACAAATACAATTATACACGTAATTATATAAAAATATTACGATGGAAATGTGAAATGTCGAATTAAACAAGTATCATGAAATTAAATTAATAAATATTTGAATTGATTTTTGATACTAATTAGATTATGTTAATAATATTTTTGTGTTTTGATTTTGAATTAATGATTATTAAATATTATTTTGTATTTTGTATATTCAGATGAGTGGACACTCAAGATCGAATTCAATGAAGGATGATGAAGAACAAAATATACAAATGGAAAGAACTCAAAAAGGAAAAGAAAAGGCAACGTGGAAAAGACCGCCAATGAAGAAAAGATCCGATACATGGAATCATTGCATTTTGCTTGAAGATAATCCAGACAAATGCAAGTGCAACTATTGTGGTAGACAATATCAATGTCATTCAAGGCGTGATGAGATTACAAATATGAGAAATCATATAAAGACATGTGAAGCATACAAGACATTTTGAGAATAACAAAGTGGAAGTCAACAGAACTTGACTGTTGAGGGTGGCGAAGAAAATGCAAGCAATATGGTTTTAGCTAAAGGATGGAGTCAAGACACGTGTAGAAGGGCAGTAACTAAAATGATTATTATGGGTGAGTTGCCACTTAGTTTTGTGGATAATAAGGGGTTAGGCATTTCTGCAGTATAGCTATTCTGCAGTTCGTCATGCCATCTCAAAGAACTATTGGTAGGGATGTTATGGAGTTACTTTTAGAGGAAAGGGCAATATTGAATAGTTTGATTTGTAACAACAAGCTACTGTTGTCTCTTACGACTGATATTTGGACTTCCATTCAAAACATGAGTTACATGGTGATCACAGCTCATTTTATTGATAGCGACTGGTGTTTGAATAGGAGGATTATTAGTTTTAGCGTGATCAAAGATCATAGAGGGAAGTCGATCAACAAAAAGATTGTAGCTTGCTTACAGGACTGGGGGATAGAGAGGTTGTTTGCAATAACTGCTGATAATGCCACTACAAATGATATTGCCATTGGTTATGTCACTATGCAATTGCTTGCTTGGAGGAATGATAATGCACTTGTATTGGCAGGATAGTATATGCATGTGTATTGTTGTGCGCATATTTTGAATTTGATTGTTGTTTCAGGGTTAAATGAGTTGCATGCTAGTGTTGCCGCTATTCGGAATGCTATAAAGTACATGATATCTTCCATAACGAGGCTGCGGACATTTAAACAATGCATTGAACAAGTGAATGGTCTAAAAGGAATTGTTGTTTTAGATTGTCGGACCCGATGGAATTCCACTTATTTAATGTTGATGACTGAGTTGAAATTCCAAGTGGCATTTGATAGAATGGTAGAAGTGGATAAACCTTATGAGGCATACTTTACCGAGAAAGAAAATAATGTTAGAAGGGTGGGCCTACTTGGACTGGAGGATTGGGAGAGTGCCGAGCAAATTGTGAAGTTTTTAAAGGTATTTTATGATGCAACATTGTTATTTTCTGCCTCTTTGAGTGTGACTTCCAATCTTTGTTATGATACTATTGGTTTAATTGAGAATTCGTTGACTGTATTACAAGCAAGTACAAATCCTTAGGTGTCGTCTATGGCTTATAGTATAAGGGAAAAATTTGACAAGTATTGGGAGTCCTTAGGGAAGATTAACAAAATGATGATTGTTACCTCTATTCTTGATCCACGAGCTAAAATGGAATTTACTAAACATATTTTTGAGATTATTTTTGGCAATGATAGCTCGATGGTTGAAGAAATGACCAAAGCAGTGAAGGACTTGTTGAATGAGCTTTATGTTGCATATAGTGCATTCTCCTCCTGTTCCACACCATCAATGTATAGTGAGAGTGGTCTTAGTGGTAGTTATGGTGGTATAAGTTCTTCTTAACGTATTACAACTTAAGTTAGTTTGGTGGACATTGTTGGTGGTAAAGGTGATGACACTTTTTGAGTTGCTCACCCTTTCCTTGGATATGCTAAGAAGGTTTCTGTTCAAAATGAGAGCAAGCAAGTAGCATCTGAGATGGAAAGGTACTTAAAGAACTCAGTTGAAGATCCTAGCAATCTTAAGAAGGTTTCTGTTCAGAATGAGGGCAAGCAAGTAGCATATGAGGTGGAAAGGTACTTAAAGAACTCAGTTGAAGATCCTAGCAATCTTAAACTTAATGTTTAGCTTTGGTGAAAGGTGAATGGATCAAGGTATCCAATATTAGAGAAAATTACAAGGGATGTCCTCGCTGTTCCTATTTCCACAGTGGCATCTGAGTCCACCTTTAGTACCAGGGGTCAAATTATTGATGAGTATAGGAGTTCTTTGACTCCTTCTATGGTTGAGGCATTGATATGTGATTAGTGTTAAAAATTGTATATTTATTAAGGGATAAAAATATTATTTTGTGTATATATTATAATTTATATTTGTATTCATGTAATATATTAAGAATTATTAATTATGTTTTAATTATATTTAATTTTACATATTTTTGTGTATTTATTAGGTAAAATATTGATTTCACGTAATTAGAGGCTCCAAATGGGAAAATGAAGGTCAAATTTGGATTCCGGAGGTCCAAAAACTTTAGGATGGGTCAAGACCGGCTTAAAATCCAACTTTTTGAAGAAAAATTAACTTTTTCAGTTAATAAGCATTGATTAGATGATAAAATGAGCTTATAATAGATATGAATGCACTGGATAGCTGTCAATTTTAACTAAATCTCAGCCGTTCATTATTCAATGGCCAAGATTGTGCTGCGTGGCAATGGTTGGTGAAACAAGTTGAAGGATCCGAATATTTGTATTTGGGTTAACCCGATCCACCCATTAACCCGTCAAATCTCAACCGTTCTTTGATCAAATCGGACGTTTCATATGATGCCACGTGTAACGTTGACTTTTGATGTTTGACAAGCCATTGGATCTTAATCTAATGGTTGTATGAAGCGCATGCATCAAGTTTATCATAGACCGCAAAGCACTGGATTATGAATTTATTTTTCTATAAATAGAGCCTCATTTTTGTTTTTTTTTTCATTCCCCTCCTTCTCAAATTCTCTCAATCCCCTTGTAATCCTCTTTGCTAGGTGTGTTTTAATATTTTGTGTAATTATTTTCATAAATAATATTAGTTTTATTTTCAATTTTAGTTATTTTTTTTCTTTTAATTATAAGTAATTTAATTTCAAGAATTATTTTTATTTCAATCATGCTTAGTTAAATAATAATAGTTAGAGTAAGGTGAAACTCTTGAGAAATAAATATGATTTAATCAAATTCTATTTTTAGTTATATAAATTAAATTATTTTCTAATTAATTTTATACATATTTTATATTTTGAAATTTTGATTTACTGTAAACAAAAAAAAAATATAGATTTTAGCACAATAAATTCTTAATATCTTAATCTAAGATATGGTAACTTTGTATCTTGATTTATGGTAGACAAATTAAATTTTGGCACAATAAATACTTAATCTATAATAAAATTAATGAGAAAATAATAATAATTTATATAATTAATCTTTTGGGCAATAAATCTAAATAAAAATGACAAAAAGAATTTGTTAAATTTTATTTACTATTAAGAGTGAATCCATAACCCTAATTAATTCAATTTCATAGTTTCACTTAAATTAAGTTTCATATATTCAAGTTTTATTTTTATTTTTAGAAAAAAATAACATAAACATATTAAATCTTTTCTCTGTGGATCGACCTTGGACTCATCGAGGTATAATACAATAAGACACTCTTATACTCGGGAGTTGGAAATCACTTTTAAGTCGTGTCAAGTTTTTGGCGCCGTTGCCAGAGAAAAGTATTTATTTTGTTTTATTTTATTTCGTTTTTATTTTTTTTTGTAAATTTTCATTTACCTCGTTTTAATTTTCTTAAATTCTATTCTATCCCTAAAATTCTTCAAAATTTCACTTTCACCCCAAAAGTTTTTGTCTCCAACTCCTTCTTCTCATAATTGTAGTTTGACCACAAAATTCTAAGAAATTTATGATTACGTCCCTTGCCGAAATTTTCCATAATATTCAAATTTGGACTTATAACTTGAATTTCTTTGGACTATTTTTGGACTTATTTGGACCTTATTTGGACTCTATTTGGACATTATTTGGACTCAATAAATTGATTATTGACTTTAAAAATTACAACAAAAGCCTAATAATTTAAATTAACATTTAATTAATTGGTAATTTTTAAAATAAAAGAAAAAGAAAAAGAGTCTACACCTTAAGGTAAGTATTCCTTCTTTATTCTTTTAATTTTTTGCAATTTAATTATATATATATATATATATATATATATATATATATATATTTTCTTCTTCTTTTAATTCTCTCAATGTAATTTTTGCATTTATTTTTTTTCAACCGCCTATTTAATTTCAGTTAATTAATTTTCATTTTATTTATTTCGTATTTTTTTCTTGTATATTTATCTTGTTTATTTAATTTTCAGTTTGTTTTTATTTTGTGTAATTTTCATTTATTTATTTATTTTTGTGTATTATTTTTACACTATAATTTCACACACATAATAATCATCATCATCATTGCATGAGACATTGGTTTCGCACTTCGAGTGGTAGATTAATTCGTAGATCTCAATCACCACCACCAATCATGGCTGAGATTCAAGACGAAAACTTTTTGGACCAACTTAATCCTCAAATTGATCAGGGAGACAATCATTCTCATCATAATGCACATGATCAAAATCAACCAAGAACCTTGAGAGACTACATGAATCCGACCATAATCGGAGCCCCCTCGTGTATAGTATTTCCTCCAGAAGCAGTACGATTCAATTTCAAACCAGACAACCTAATGAAGAAAATGAGAATAAAGATATATTGATGAACAAAAGGAATTGCTTGAATCTTGTATAGAGAAAAATATTCAAAAAGGGAATTTTTCTGAGCTTAGTGATGTTTGTTTGGTTAATTCAATTGAATTAAATAAGCAACTTGAACATGATACTTCTAATATAAATTTGTTACTTGACTCTGCTCAAACTTTACAAAATGATGATGAGAAACTAGAATTTGACGAGCTTGAAATCATTGAAAAGACTGAACAACAAGAAGCACCTAAATTGGAATTGAAACCTTTGCCGGAGGGATTAAAGTATGCCTATCTTGGGGAAGAACAAACTTATCCTGTTATAATTTCTTCTACTCTATCAAGCAACCAAGAAGGTAAGTTGTTATTTATTCTTAAAAAGCATAAAAACGCAATTTGATGGACTTTAAATGATATTAAAGGTATTAATCCTTTAATTTGCACACATAGAATTAATTTGGAAGAAAATGCTAAAACATGTCAACAACCTCAAAGAAAATTAAACCCACACATGAAAGAAGTAGTACAAATAGAAGTCCTTAAATTACTTGATGCAAAAATTATCTACCCTATCTCTGATAGTAAGTGGGTAAGCCCTATACAAGTAGTGCCTAAAAAATATGGAATTACTGTTGTCAAGAATGATAAAGGTGAATTAATCCCAACACGAATTACATCTAGTTGCCGTATGTGCATTGATTATAGAAAGTTAAATGAAGCCACTAGAAAAGATCATTTTCCCTTGCCATTTCTTAACCAAATCTTAGAAAGAATAGCTGGACATCCTTACTACTATTTTTTAGATGGATATTCAGGTTATTATCAAATTCCTATAGCACTTGAAGATCAAGAAAAGACCACATTTACTTGTCCCTTTAGAACATTTGCATTTAAAAGAATGTCATTTGGACTTTGTAATGCTCTTGTAACATTTCAAAGATGCATGCTAAGTATTTTCAGTGATATGGTTGAACATTGTTTAGAGGTCTTTATGGATGATTTGACTGTGTTTGGGAATTCTTTTGATGATTGCCTTGATAATTTGGAAAAAGTTTTAAAAAGGTGTGTTGAAAAAGAACTTGTGTTGAATTGGGAAAATTTCATTACATGGTTACTTATAGAATTGTTTTGGGTCTTGTTGTATCTGTTAAAGGAATTAAAGTTGAAAAAGTAAAAATTGAAGTCATATTTAAATTACCACCACCAAAAACAGTTAGAGATGTGAGATCATTTCTAGGACATGCAGGATTTTATAGGAGGTTTATAAAAACCTTTAGTGTCATATCTAAACCACTTTGTAACCTCTTATTAAAAGATGCACCATTTGAATGGATTGATGATTGTAAAAAATCTTTTGAGAAAATAATTTATCTTTTAACATCTGCACCCATTATGCAATCCCCTGATTGGTCTTTGCCTTTGGAATTAATGTGTGATGTAAGTGACTTTGCAGTTGGTGCTGTTTTAGGACAAAGAATGGATGGTAAGCCTTTTGTGATTTACTATGCGAGTAAGACTTTGGATAGTACTCAATTGAATTATTCAACAACTGAAAAAGAATTACTTACTGTGGTATTTGCATTAAACAAATTTCATTCGTATTTGCTTGGTTCTAAATCCATTGATTTTACTAACCATGCTGCTGTAAGATATTTAATGACTAAACAGGATGCCAAACCAAGACTAATTCGTTGGATTTTGTTACTTCAAGAATTTGATCTCACTATCAAGGATAAAAAGGGTGTTAAAAATGTCGTTGCTGATCATTTATCAAGACTCACATCTGAAATTTGCACAGATATAACACCCATTAATGATTCTTTCCTTGATGAATTTCTATTTTCTGTGACTTCAATGCCATGGTATGCTGACATTGTTAATTTCCTTGTTACAGGTAAAATGCCTTTGCAATGGAATAGTCAAGAGAAGAAGAAATTTTTGGTTGAGGTAAAAAACTTTTATTGGGATGATTCTTACTTGTTCAAATATTGCCCTGATCAAATTTTTCGGTGTTGTATTCCAAACGATGGGGTAAGTAGTGTCATTAATTTTTGTCATTCTGAAGCATGTGGTGGAAACTTTTCTTCAAGAAAAATTACAGCTAAAATTTTACAATATGGATTTTATTGGCCTACCATATTCAAAGACACATATGAATTTTGTAAAACTTGTGAAAATTGTCAAAAATTAGGATCAATTACTAAAAGAAACATGATGCCTTTCAATCTCATACTTGAGATTGAAATATTTGACTGTTGGGGAATTGATTTCATGGGCTCATTTCCACCATCTTTTGGATTTGTGTACATATTAGTTGCAGTTGATTATGTCTCAAAATCGATTGAAGCAATTTCTTGTCGAAATAATGATAGCAAAACTGTGGTTAAATTTTTAAGAGAAAATCTTTTAAGTCGATTTGGAGTTTCTCGAGCCATTATTAGTGATGGAGGCAAGCATTTTTGTAATAAGTCATTTGAGTCTTTAATGAAGAAATATGAAATTACACATAAAATTGCTACCCTTTATCATCCTCAAAAATATGGTCAAGTTGAATTAGCAAATAAGGAGATAAAACAAATTTTAGAAAAAACGATTAACCCAACCCGTAAAGATTGGTCTGTTCGATTGACTGATGCACTTTGGGCCTATCGTACTGTATTTAAGACTTCTTCAGGAATGTCACCTTATCGGTTAATTTATGGTAAACCTTGTCATTTACCTATTGAACTTGAGCATAAATCATTTTGGGCTATTAAAGCTTTTAATTCAAATTCGGATGATGTTGGTAATGTGCTGAAATTGCAATTGAATGAACTTGAGGAATTGAGGAACGATGCATATGAAAATTCAAGAATTATTAAGGCAAAAACAAAAGTTTTTCATGATAAAAGAATTTTTCGGAAAACATTTGAAATTGGTCAAAAAGTGTTGCTTTATAATTCTCGTCTTCATTTATTTCCAGGAAAGTTAAAGTCAAAGTGGAGTGGCCCATTTATTGTAAAAAATGTATATCCATATGGGGTCGTAGAAATTGAGAATCCAAATAATAGTGTCACATTTAAAGTTAATGGACAAAGATTAAAACCTTATCTGGAATACCAACCATGTGAAGACAGCACCGAAATAAATTTGAGTGACCCACCAAATTTTGATTAAGTTTTTTTTTTGTAAATAATTTAACTTTTCACTTTCACTTTATCGATTGAATTGTTTGACTTTTATTTACGCGTTATTATGCTTAAGAGTGTTCAATTATTGTATTTTTTTTTGTCATTGTACATCATGACAACCTCCATGAGAAAATTTTTTATCAAACGTCTCAGAGAATTTTTACGAGTTAAATTTCACTTGAGACGCATGATAAAAAGTTATAAATCACATCCGATTTAGGATCATCGACCATCAACATTTGTGTCTTATGTTGAGGATCTGAAAAACCAACTCAGAGCAATAGAGGATGGGATATATGATTTTCAATTACAGCTTGAGGTTAACTCAATAAGAGGACGAATGTAAGTTCCTTTTTCTTTTTATTGTGTGTTTTCTTATTTTGTTCGCTTTCACGTTTGATTCAGTTTTGCAGATTTTATTTTTTTTTATTTTAGTGTGTTTTGATTTATTTTCCCGTATAAGTGGCGGATAACGGTACTCCGTGGTTTTTTAAGTCGGTATTTTCAGTTTCCCACAATAACTGAAACCTCAAAATCAGATATGGAAGAAATACAACATCAATCGCATAAGCGCTTTCCTTCTCTCCCTCAAAATGTTCTCAAAAAAATTTATAAAGCTTGTTGTGAACGATTACGTTTGCTAATTATCAATGGAATTCCTCTTGATATCCGTTGGTTAATTGAAGCAAAGGTCTGATTGGCATGTGAGTTTTCTAATTCATTTATTTCTTACATGCCTGGTTTTGGTAAAAGAACATATGCTAAAAAAAGAAGAGCTAAAAAACTTGGCTCTGACTGTCATAACTGTGTAACACGTAGTTGCAAGCAAGAAATTTGTAAATCTTTAGGAATAGTTTCTGATACTCGAGAAGACAAAATTAAATTCGTTAAAGATGGCCTGAGTAAAGAATCATTGGATGATATCTTACGATCTCTTGAGACGCATCGAAGCGGATATATGCAATGTGAGATTCATAACTTATAGGAACTATTCCAAAAATAAAGTGCACAGTTTAGTCTTGGAAATTTGACTCAAAAAGACCTTGTTTGCCAGTTTATAAGAAAACTGGATGGGAAGCCTATCATCGACCCATAAAGGGCGCTTAAGCCGTTACTAGACGTAAAACCAGAAGAAAATGTGAGCCACAATCACAACTACCAGTACATATCCTTTTATTTTGTTCTTTTATCGTTTGCATTATTAATGGTGTGATTTTTGTATCAATTATTGTATGTTTTCTTTTTATTGTTTGTTTTTAGTCACTGTTTGCTTTTTCTTTTTGCTGTTTGCTTTTGAATTTTTGAGCCACGAGCTTTACGCGTCATTTGAAAAATACGCCAACACATTTACAACTGTGTATCATTATGTTTGTCATCAAGATCTTTAAATATGAGCTCCTTTTTAAAATATTTACAACTTGTTCTTGAAAACTTTTCCAATAGCATCATCTTCGAGTAAACAATTTAAAAATATTTGTGTGCTTTTTGGATTTCATTATGGAAAATACAAAGAGTTTGTTGAGGCAGCTGTAAATCTTGGTCATGTTATAGCTGAAAGAAAATTACACCTTGTATATGGAGGAGGTGACTGAGGGTTATTAAAGCTTGTCTCAGAAGCTTTTTTTACTAGAGGAAACCAAGTGCTAGGAGGTGGATCGAGTCGACCCAAATATAAAGATTCGGATCCTTTAACTTGCTTTACCAACCATTGCCACATGGCACCATCTTGGCCATTGAATAATGAACGGCTGAGATTTAGTCAAAATTGACAGCTATCCAGTGCATCCATATCTATTGTAAGCTCATTTTATCATTCAATCAATGCTTGGTCAACTGAAAAAATTGAATGTGATCCACAAGCTTTAAAACCTCTAGTATGCATACCTGGCCCATCAATTGGAGAAGAAATAGTTGTCTCAGGTATGCAGGAGAGAATAACTGAAATGTTAAATCATGCTGACGTTTTTATTTTCTTGCTAAGAGATCTTGCAACTTTAGAGGTATTGATTACATTTGCATCTTGGGCCAGTTTGAACATCCATAAAAAACCCATCGGTTTGTTAAATGTTAATAACTTTTATGATGGCTTGCTAACATTCATTAACCATGCAATTAAGAATCATTTTATTCCAATCTCTGTGAAAAAACTCTTTATTTGTGCTTATACTGCTAATGAGTTACTTGATCTTTTACAAGCTTATAAACCAGAACTAGATCCCAAGACTTTGACATTGAAATGGTTTACTAATGATCGTGATTGTAGCCCTTGTAAGAAGTGCAAATTAGATTTAACTCTTCGTTTGTGATTATTTTCTTGAAACAATCAAATAATTTCTTCTAAACTCTGCTTCTTTCCTTTAAGACATTGGGGACAATGTCTCATTCTGGTTGGGGGAAGAGAATAGTTGATAATTGTGCAATGTTTTATCCTGGTGATATTGTAAAAACTAACTTTAAATAAATTTGAGTCAAAGATGGCAGAATATAGAGTGTAATACTTCTAGAAACGCATCTTCTTATTCCTAGAGTTATTGTTATTTTTTTTTGTCATCTTCTTCAAGCTTCTGCAGTCGATTCAGGTATGATTTTTTTTTTTTATCTTTTTCACCTTTTTGCATGTATATCTTTAAATTATAAATAATGTTTGAATTTGGTTGGGGGGAGGGGATAGTAATGTACATCATAAATAGATGTGTTTATCTATTTTTCTTAAAAAAAAAAACAACAACAACAACAACAATTTTTTTTTGTCTAGGATGACTGTGTAAAGAGTCACAACTTTTGATACGCATCTTAATAGTTCTGTTGTATTATATTTTGATTTTTAAATTCATAGTAAGTTCTTTTTATTCCCTTTTTTTTTTAATTACTCAGATTTTTTAACTTTCCAATTGGTTATTAAGTTATTTTGTTTACTCATTTAATAGATATTATTAAATCATTCTACACACACACACTGCGACACATACTAGTGGGTTGTAAGTTAAAGTTTTTGTAACATTTAGTTCTTTTAATTTATTAGAGATGATATCTAAGGTAGTAAAAAATGTATATTGTAAAAAAAAAGAAAAAAAAAGAAAAAAGAAAAAAATTAAATGTCTACTTTTGCTATATCTAAAACCTGAGTAATTAAGTCTGTAGGGGTGTTTCAACACCTAGTGCCCTAAGGCCAACTGGTCTGGGAGTCACTGGCCTAAAGCTCGCTACCTGGGTTATAGATATATTGTTTACTTATTTATAAAAACTCGAGTAATTAAGTCCGTAGGGGTGTTTCAACACCTAGTACCCTAAGGCCAACTGATCTGGGAGTCACTGGCCTAAAGCTTGCTACATGGGTTAAAAATATAACATTTTAAAATATATATGAATAATCTGCTGCCTAAAGATATAGTTTCTAATGAATTTTGGAACGAAAATGTTGTTTTCTTTTAATGAAGCCCCATAAGTATTGTGATAATGACTTGAGCATAAAAGAATATTTGGTGATGTCCTGGATAATGAGTGAACAATAAAAAGTTTAAGAAATTTAGGAGAGTTTATTTATTTGGTAAATTAGAGGTTAGATGAATAATTATTAACTTGCATGTGAATTTTATAAATCTTAATTTAATATAACGCTTTAATTGCTAGAGGCTAGCAATAAGCTGATTGGGGAGTGTGATTAGTGTTAAAATTATATATTTATTAAAGGATAAAAATTTTATTTTGTGTATATATTATAATTTATATTTGTATTCATATAATATATTAAGAATTATTAATTATGTTTTAATTATATTTAATTTTGATATTTTTATGTATTTATTAGGTAAAATATTGATTTCACGTAATTCAAGGCTCCAAATGAGAAAATGAAGGTCAAATTTGGATTTCAGAGGTCCGAAAACTTTAGGATGGGTCAAAACCAGCTTAAAATCTAGCTTTTGTAAGAAAAATTGACTTTTTCAATTGACAAAGCATTGATTGGATGATAAAATGAGCTTACAATAGATATGGAAGCACTGGATAGCTGGCAATTTTAACTAATCTCAGCCGTTCATTATTCAATGGCCAAGATTGTGCCACGTGGCAATGGTTGGTGAAGCAAGTTGAAGGATCCGAATCTTTGTATTTGGGTCGACCTGATCCACCCATTAACCCGCCAAATCTCAACCGTTCTTTAATCAAATCAGACATTTCATATGATGCCACGTGTAAGGTTGACTTTTGACGTTTGACCAGCCGTTGGATCTTGATCTAATGGTTGTGTGGAGCGCATGCATCAAGCTTATCATAGAACGCAAAACACTGAATTATGAATTTATTTTTCTATAAATAGAGCCTCATTTTTGTGGTTTTTTTTCATCCCTCTTCTTCTCAAATTCTCTCAATCCCCTTGTAATCCTCTTTGCCATGTGTGTTTTAATATTTTGTGTAATTATTTTCATAAATAATATTATTTTTATTTTCAATTTTAGTTATTTTATTTCCTTTTAATTATAAGTAATTTAATTTCAAGAATTATTTTTATTTCAATCATGCTTAGTTAAATAATAATAGTTATGGTAAGGTGAAACTCTTGAGAAATAAATATGATTTAATCAAATTATATTTTTAATTATTTAAATTAAATTTTTTTCTAATTAATTTTATACATATTTTATATTTTGAATTTTTGATTTATTGTAGACAAAAAAAAATATAGATTTTGGCACAATAAATTCTTAATATCTTAATCTAAGATATGGTAACTTTGTATCTTGATTTATTGTAGACAAATTAAATTTTGGCACAATAAATAATTAATCCATAATAAAATTAATGAGAAAATAATAATAATTTATATAATTAATCTTTTGGGCAATAAATCTAAATAAAAATGGCAAAAAGAATTTGTTAAATTTTATTTACTATTAAGAGTGAATCCATAACCCTAACTAATTTAATTTCATAGTTTCACTTAAATTAAGTTTCATATATTCAAGTTTTATTTTTATTTTTAGAAAAAAAATAAAATAAACAATTTAAATCTTTTCTCTGTGGATCGACCTCGGACTCACCGAGCTATAATACAATAAGACACTTTTATACTTGAGAGTTGGAAATCACTTTTAAGTCGTGTCAATATGTATTGAAAACTGGCTGCAATTTAAACTTTTTGTCAATCCCAACTACAACCTTTAGGGAGATATTAAAGAGCAAATATTTCATATGGAGTTACAAGAAGGTAGCATTTTTATTGTACATTAAATACATAATACATTTAAAATATATTATAACTTTATATATAACATCTATATGTACTTAATTTAGTTACTAATTTCATTTTTTTTTTTTTGCATTTTAAAGAGTTTATAAGATTACAAGCTTTAACGATGGAAACAGTGAGTACTGACATTAGTGTTATGAATATTTGAAAGGTAACTTTTAATAGATATTATTATTCGTAATGTGATATTATACTTTTAGGTTGTAATTTAAACTATATTATAGTTGTTATAGTTTTAAACTAAGTCTAATTGTAACATTGTAAATTTGTAATTGTTTTGGTTAGAAAAGTTGAAGTTGATAGAATAGTATTGTCTAAGAGATTATGATTATTATTAACTTGACTTGGTGAATGGTGATGAATGCCACAAAATAAACATAATTGACTTATTATTTTTTATATATATATTTAACCAAGTATTTGCTAAACATATTTATTATTAACTTGACTTGTTGATGATTTTTTTTTATATTAAAGAATTTGCTAAACATATTATATTTATTTGTAATGATAATCATATAATAGAAATTAGAAAGATTGTAATAGCCTTTTTAGCTCAATTAAAGATATGAATTGGATTTTTTTTATTTGTGTTTGTGTTTGATGTGCAAAGATATGAATTTGGTTTATTTGCTCAATTAAGGATATGATGTGCAAAGTTGCAAACTGTAAAGTGTAAAGATATCTTTATTTGCTCAATTAAAGTTATGAATTGAGTTTATCTATTTGCAACGTGGCTTAAAGCAAATAGTTATTGTACATTTCTTCAATTCTTCTCTGGGAGGTCGGTGCTTCACCTTGGAGTACAAGAATTAAGTTAGAGCTTGTCGAAGTACTTGCGTGGAGTGGTGGAGGAACCGAGAAAGCTTATTTAGTATTTATATTTGAACTTTGTTATGTTTTGAACTTTGTGATTTATGTTTCGGAAACAATTTAATCATGTTCAAATTTTGTGACTGTGTTTGAAAGATTAACCTGAACTCAATCCGAAACCGATTCTACCCGAATTCAATCCGATTTTTTGATCCGATCTGAATATACATCGGATTGGATCGGGTTATAAGTTCAGGTTAAATTCAAATTAATTTTTTTTCAACCCAAACAATTTGAAATCCGATCGGGTTGATCCGAACCTGATTTTGCCCACCCCTAATGTCAAAAATTACCATTGTAACTTTAAAAAGTCACACAACAAAGTAGTTAAATAAATAGTTAGAGGACGATGGCTGAGATTTGAGCAAAAAAGGAAATGATGCTACTACAATGCCCTAAGTTTAAAACAAATCGTTGGATTCAACTAAAATGAATCCAATGGTTGAGATTTAATATTAAATAAAAATAGAAAAAAATGGGTAAATTGAAATGTCAGTTGCTTGGTAATTTTATCTCCCTCAAATCCCTAAGTGCATGTTTAGTATTGTTTCTAAATTGCGACTCAGCTATTGGTTCGAGTCCTTATGGACTCACCCTCCCAATTAAGCGTAATTGTGGAGTAAATTTATGAAAAAGTCATTTTCCCTTGCTTAATTGGAAGTAAATTTATAAAAAAAGTCATTTTTTCTTGCGAAATACAAGTGGAGTAGTGACACTCCTCATTTATAAGAGTTATTTGTCTGAACAAGCACTTCATAGAGAATTTAATGTAATATTGTAAGTCACAGTTGTACATATTTGATTGTAAATATCAATATATGGATTTGCTGTAATAGCAAGTATTGTAAATATCTTATGTAATTTCAATAAGCTAGTGTATAACCAGTATAAAAAAAGTATTGTTTCTAAATTAATATTTCTTGAAAACAAAAAATAAAAATAATATTTTGCAATTGTTGTATTTTAAATTTAAGTACGTGTATGATATTATTTTTTGTATCATGTATTTCAAAACTAAAAATACTTATATGTATTCAACAGACACAATTGAGAAATATAAAAACAATAAATATATGCTCAGTAGTATCATTTTTAAAAATAGTTTTTACTAAACATTTACTGTCATACTTATATTTAAAAAGTAATAAAAAAAATGAGAACGAAAATGATGTTTTAAAATTATTGTATTTTGAAATTGAATGTGTTTTTTTTCTTTTTTATATTATATATTTAAAATATAAAACCAATAAATAAGTTTGATAGTCAATTGAAATTTTTGAAAATAACTAAATATGTGTTTGATAATATTATCTTTAGAAACAATTTTTAATAAACATTCAAGTCATAATTTTAGTTAAAAAGTTAAAATAATGAAAAATAATATAAAATTGATTTGTTTAATCTCTGTAGCCACAATTAAATTTTAAATAAATATAGACTACCATAAATAAGTTAGCAATAAAATTTTAAGATAGATAATTTTACCATGATTACACCCTGTCTTGTCCAATTACTGTCTTGTTATGTCTTCTCCATAACAAGCAAAATAAAAATATACATTAACATTTTCTTGTAATTTATATATTTTCTATTATTTAAAGAATAAGTGCAGTAACACAATATGACCAAGCAGTACTCTCAAATGCAAGAACCCCACAACTCTCACCTACATGCTTTTAAGGGTGAGGGAAAGCAAAAACTAAGAACATACAGGACAGGAGATGAAGATCCAACTTGCCCACTTGCGAGAGAGTTTAGAGAATAAAATATGCTAAAATTAGTATACATTTATCTAATCTATAAATAATAGTGCAAGAACTGAAAAAATAAAGAAGGGGAATGAAAAAAATGTTAGATGAACCCAAAAATTTAAGTAGAGCTATGTATGAGAAAAAAGAAATTAGTGTAAAAATTTTAAAAAATATTTGAAAACTTCGTTTTGAAAGAAGAAGTTAAGATATGAAGGTGAAAGATGAAGAAAAAAGTAGCCAGCTATAGATGAGGAAGAAAACAGGGATAAATGTTAGAATGATGAAGAATAATCTGCGTTGATAAATGAGAAAGAAAATATAGATGAAGATGATAAAAGTAGAATTTTTATGTATCCGTAAATGTGTAGAATAAATTTTATAATTTGTTCTACAATTCTTTTTTTCTGTTAAAACATGTTAAAATTGTTTTCTATTTATTATTATCACACGGTTTCTTGTTTTATGTGTTTTATAGTTTATTTTATAATTTTTTCATGGATCACACTTGAATTAAGGATACAAGAATGAAAATATTTGTTGTAAAATGATACCAAATAGACCCAAATTTTCTCTTATTCAATTTCTTTGCTCATCACTTGAAATCGCATCTCTCTCTGAAATCCCTAATTTCTCTCTTCGATTTCTTTACTAATCACATAAAATCGAAGCTATTATCTCACTCAAACAAAACAACTAATCGAATCCATCAACCAGGCATTTTGTTTGTGCATGAGAAAGAGAGAGTGGCAGAGCTGCTGCTTTTCCGATCGACGATCATTGCTCCTTTCACATGATTATCTTCACTATCAATTGTTCAGCCTTGATTGCCATAGTCATTATCGGAATCATTGTTGTGAAAGCCCAAGCTGCGAGCGAAACTCCTTAAAACAATTGAAAGGTTTTATTTTCATTTTTGGTTGTTTTTTGTCAACAAGTACTCCTAGGTTTTTGTTTTTATTTTTAGAATGTTGTTCTTTCAAGGTATTAGTACTTTTTTTCAGGTGTCATTTGCTTGTTTTGGGCTCTACTGTAGTTTGTTTGGATTTTCTAGGGACACTCTTTGATTTGGTAAGGATTTACACACATTCAGCTTTAATTCCATTGTAACAATGGTCACAGCACACATATGGCTTATGATTTTGGCTAGTTTTTGAATTTTGTTGCAACTTTGCTTTCTACAACGGTTTAAGCGCTCTACACTAAAGTAAGACTACTTGGCACTATGTTTAGGCTAAGTTCTAATGTTAATAGTTTGTGGATTGAAACATTTTCCACTAGTTCTGATGCATTCATGTTCTAATTGGGTGGTGATAAAAATTTTTGCATTATTTATATTAGAGATTAAATATCATAAATTATGTCCCTTTCCTATTAGCTTAAGATTTTTAGATAAATTAGCATCGCAAGTCATGATTGTGGTTGTGGTTATGGTTTTGTTTGATCAAGATAAGGGGCTTTGTTAGAGCATGAATACAGCTGCTGAGTCTTTAGCCATTAGTTTAAGCTTTCAAGTCTATTTTAAACTTAACAATTTCATTCTTGTGTTCTCTGTCATTGATCAGTCATGTCTATTGTCAACCTATATAATACTTTTACTAAAATTATGATGCATTACTTGTTTTCAATTTTTCAGAAACATAAGGGCCTGTTCGGTATTGTTTTTGAATTTGTATATTCTGAAAATAAAAATGAGAATGAAAATGATGTTTTGCAGTTTCGTTATTCTGAATTTAAGTATGCGTTTGGTATCATTTTCTGTATTCTGTATTTTGAAACTGAAAACAGTAATATGCGTTCGGTAGACACAATTAAAAATGATAAAAACAGTGAATATGCGTTCGGCAGTACCATTTTCAAAATCAAATTTTACTAAACATTTAATGTAAAAGAGATTGTAATATTTGTAAATATTGAAGTTTGGAATAATATCATTGTTGTTGTATGTTAACGGCGAACCGTTTTATGTTAACGGCTTGCCGATAAGTTCCAGAGAGCATGCTGAATGGTAACCGCGAACCGTTTTTTGTTAACGGCTTGCCGATAATTTCCAGAGAGCAAACAGAATGTTAACGGCGAACCGTTTGTGGTTAACGGCTTGCCGATAATTTCCAGAGAGAATGCTGAATAATAAAAAAAATTTTACATTGTCATTGTTTTTACACTATAATTAAGATATATATTACAATGCATATGATTTAAACAAAATAATTATAAAAATTACATGATAGCCATCTTGCACTATGTGTCTCCTCCACAGAAAAACTTGAAGTCAAACAACAAAAATCTCATCCACACCACTGAGATCCTCAACAAACTGTGCTTTTGATTCCAAATCAATGAATTGGTTGGACTTACTAGCTAAATGCAATATGCTAACTCTTCCCTAGCGCCCAATGTAGTTGGCTATAGCTTTCATCTCTTCTTGTGAGATGTAAATGCATCTTCCTCTATCATCCATGACACCAGAAAGTCACCCTATTCAAATAGCAAATTCACAGTTAAATTCGTTAACAAGCATTTTACAAAACATAACTCCATATCATCCATCAATTGAATGAAAAGACCATTCAAATTTATCTATGACAAGGTAAAAACATAATCAAAATTACCAAGTATCAAAGACCAAACCTAAACTAAGGTTAACCAAAAGGAAATACAATAACATTCTATTAATCCGGAAGGGCTGCTAATGGTTTCAAGGATAAGAAATTCTAAAGCAAAAATTATATATCAACACAAGACATCTTAGAGAAATTGCAAGTCGAGAGCTTAAAAACAAAAAGTTGCAGCACTTAGCCATCATTTAGCTCAAACAACATATTCATTAAAATAAATAAATAAAATACAAGAAATGGAAGAACACATACCCTACCTTACCTAAAATCTCACACCATACTTTCAATCAAGATTTACTCAAATAAAAAAAAAAATCCAGAAACTCACAATAGTGGAGACAGAGTCGAGAGAGCAGCAGCAACCGTAACAGCAGAGATGGAACAACAGCGGTGGAGATGGAGCAACGGCGGCAGTGGACACAGAGCAATAGCAGTGGCCCAGATGAAGCAACGACAGCTGCAGAGATAGAGTGCAATAGCTAATTTGGGCACACCAAGAGAAAGGAAGCACTGTGAGTAAATCGCGTGAGATAAGGAAAGAGAGTCGAAGAGAAGAGATAAAAAAAAATCCACAAACTCACAATAGTGGAGACGATGTCGAGAGAGCAGCAGTAATCGAGGCAGTCAAGAAGGAGCAGCAACCACAATGGCAAAGACAGAGTAGCAGCGGCGGCGAACATAGAGCAGTAGTAGCGGCCCAGATGAAGCCACGGCGGCTACAGAGACAGAGTACAACAGTTGATTTGGGCACACCAAGAGAGAGGAAGCGCTGTGAGAAAATTGTGCGAGATAAGGAAAGAGAGTCAAAGAGAAGAGATAAGGCCGAAGGGATAAAGATGAAAAGAGAGTCACTGGAGTTTGTTTTTTAATTTATTTTTGAGTTTAGTTTTAGAATTTGTGGAGAACATGTTAAACATGTTCTCACTTTGATAGTTATAAATGTGAATCTCAAATTACTTGTTTTATAATTTGTTTTTTGAAATTCAGCCACCGAACGCGTATTAACTTAGATTCATAAAAGGAAAATGAAAATAGGGCCTGTAAAATGCTACCGAACAGGCCCTAAACTTCCACCATCGCACAATTTCATTAATTACATGGTTTGAAGCATGGAAGATGAATTTCAAGGCATCTGGAGATTAGGTGTAATATAACTTTGGATGTTATTATTTTCTTTTTTTTGGACAAAAATCACCAAGAGGTGGGGGATTAGATGGGCCCCTTACTTGTAATATAAATCAATAATGGAAGAAATACGCAAGGAAAGAGACATAAAGTAAAACCTCATAAAGTAAATGAAATACATAAGAATAAATAAAAATAAAAAGAAAAGAATGAAATAATAAGGAAAGCCATTAATGCTAGTGTCTAACGTGGGGAATAGTCTATGCATTCAAATGTAGAATACCAAATAAGCCTGTAGGAGGATCCTGAGAACACAAAAAACACTTACTAACCGGATGAGTGCAAGTCCAATTGACTAGAAAATCAGGAGTAGAAGTAACCGTGCGAAGCACATGCCTAGCCAAAATAGGAAAGGAAGACGTCAACGTTCATACTCGACGTGATGAATAAACATAATTCTAGTGAACAAGACCCCTAGAATGAATCCAAGAAACGACCGTGGCCAAGTCCAACTCTACTTCAAGCATAGAGTAACCAAGCTAACTAACATACTCTAAACCCTCACAAACAGCTATAAGCTCAGCATAAAAAATTGACTGACAACCAAGAAAAGATCTAAAAGCAGCTAAAACTGCACCTCGATGATCTTGGATAATACTACGCCGAAGTAACCATCCTAGGATTACTCCTAGAGTAACCATCTATTGTCAGTTTCGCAACCTAGGAGGTGGCCTCATCTAATAAATTAATCGAATCAGCCTACTGGGTAGAGCTATAACTCATAAACCCTTCGCAATCTAAGAACCCAAAAATCACCTCAGCTGGGAAGGCTTAAAGCTAAAAGTGGAACTAATAAGCTTGGGATCCATTACCACTTAATAGATAACCGCATCAATAGAAAAAGATTACGAATAAAACCTGAAAGCATTACGGGCCTTCCAAACTTGCCATAAAATAAAGCAAGGCATGAGGACCCGAAGGTGATTTTGAGAAAGGACAAGCCACTGCGAATAAAGAGGCAAAGTGAGAGGGGGTGAAAAAGCAACATCTCTTATACCCAAAATTTTCAAAAAAATGAGCCCAAACCAAGCAAACCCACGAGCAATCAATAAATAAGTGCCGAGAAGTGTCAACAATCTGACCACAAATACACTGAGAGACCATGTAAAAACCACTCAAGCATAATGCATCTTCAGTAATTAAAAAACTATACAACAATCACTAAAGAAAAAAAGAAACTTGAGATGGGATATGTTGTTGCCAGATAACCAAGAAAAACCTTATCCCTTGGCCTAGAATGAAGGATAAGCTCTGAATTTGTCTGTAATTGAAAAATGCTATCAGAGGCAAGATCGCATTGAATCAAATATGGCTCCTCACTAGAAATAAGAACCAGTAAAATCTATCAACAATGGAAGAAGGCAACACATCCTGAAGCTTACCTTTATTCTAGATTGTACCTCACCAATAAAAGGAAATCATCAACATCGAAGTCGTTGCAGGATTATAAATAACCAAAGGATAAGAGCCTAACCAACAATCATACTAAAAACTACACTCCCCATGACTAATCAACCAATACACATGAGGCCCAACAACACTCTGAATGGAGCAAAGGTATGCTTAGTTTATCAACACTCTGAATAAGCCTTGAGATAGAAACTCAGCAACAATGATAAACAACATATGGGGAAAGAGGATTGCCTTACCTAAGACCTTTCTGAAACAGGAAAAATCCATGGCTAAACCCATTTAGTAACACCAAGAACTAAGGGCCAAAGATAACTCGCTCAATTAAAGGGACCCACAGCTCTAAAAACTTAAATTACTGCTACATCTGAGTAATAAAAGATCAAGAGATCCGGTCATAAGCCTTGGCCATAGGGATGGGCGTCGGATCAGATTCAAGTTAATTAAATTTGATCTGAACCGATCGCAATATGTAAAATCTGATCGAATTTGATTCAGATCGGATCAGATTTAAATCAATTCGATTGGATAGCATTTAAACAAAAATTGAATATAAATAAGCTAAAAGTTTAAAACACAAACCTATTCTACCCTAAATTCCCAAATCATAAATGAATTGAACTTAGCCGCGCACAGAGGCACGAATTCAGCAAACCCATTTGTTAACTTTTCCTACCGCTGACCAGCTGCATGTCAATGACGCCACCTTTCGTGCACCGATGACAGCCCAGGCAACAACAACCAATTGAAGATGAGAGCAAGTACTGGTTGTTGTCTGCTGCTATCATCTTCTATTCTTGCCATCTACTGTCATCTTTTCGCTTGCTGATTGCGATTTGTTGATTTTCATTTCTTCTTTATATTTTTTTTTCTTAATCTTAACAGTTGGTACTAGGTGATTACTTTTGTTTATTTAACTAGTTTTTTTTGTTAAACTTTACACATTCATATAATCCAAATATAACCTAAAGATGCCTAAAGATGACAACAAGTACTGCTTGTTGTCTGTTGCTGTCATTTTTAATTTTTACCATCTACTGTCATCTTCCCGCTTGTTGCCTACTGATCTTCGATTCTTATTCTTCTGCATTTTTCCCTTTAATCTTAACAATTACTAATGGTTGTTTGCCTTTTTTTGTATAACTAGTTTTATTTAGGGGTGGGCAATTTCAGATTTTGATGAATCTAATCCGATTTCAGATAATTCGGATTAGGAAAAAATCTATTCGATTTTAATTCGGATCGGATTCAGTTTAGATAAATATTTTGGATAACTTCGGATTCGAATAGGATGAGTTTAGATTTCGGATTTGGATTATATTTCAAATTCAGATTAATTCGGATTTTGGACTTTTTTGACAATTCTCACAAAAAATTAATGAAATCTATAATTAATATAAAATAAATAACCATTAAAAAAAAGTAAGTTATATCCTTCTATTTACAAACAACCCGTGTACACAACTAAGCCAAGTTTGAAATTCGAAGTTTCAAACACAAATCGTGGGAAGCTGTCATGGGATTAATTGATTACCATGAAGAGTTGCCGTCAGCTACTCGGGACTAGTAGATTATCGACGTCCGCTGTGCAACTAATCGGCTAGACGTGATGAAGAGTTCAAGACGCAGCTGGGTTTCAGATTCTGGTTCGGATTTAGCTGGAGGAGATCAAGACGCGGCTCGGTGGCTGGACGTCTGTCGATTTGTGTCGGCAGTTGCTGGGTTTCGTTCGCCTTGGTTTTGATCGGATTCGGCTGGACATGATGAAGATGGATTGAGAAGGTCAAGACGCGGCTCGATGGCTGGACTTGGGTCAATTTGTGTTGGTAGTTGCTAAGTTTCATTCGCCTTGGTTTCGCTCTGATTCGGCTGGATGTGATGAAGACGGATTTGATAGTGGTGTGGTGGTTGACTTGCGGGTCAACGGTGGGTTAATGGGTTTTGTTCGTTGGGTAATGGGTTGTTTGGTACTTTGTTCTTTCTTGCTTGTTTGAGTTGTTTTGCTACTTTGTTCTTTGTTACTTGTTTTGAGTTGTTTCTGTCATTGTGAAAGTGTGAGTGGTGAGTTGGTTAGTGGTTACATATTAAGTTTAGATTTGTGTTTTGAAATTTCTAATTTTTACCTTTCAGCATTTTTTTTAACAGTGCAAATCCGATCGGATGATTCGGATCGACCTGAATCCGATCCGATCCGAATCAAATTCGATTTGATTGTACAAATTTCATCAGATTGGATTTGACTTCAAATCCCAATCCAATCCGAATTAGTTAAAATCGGATCAGATCGGATCTATCCAAATCCAATCTGATGCCCACCCCTAGTTTTCTTTTTTCCTTTACATATTCATATGATCTGAATTTAATCTGAAGCTATTAATCCGATCCAAATATGAAATAATCATCTGATTCTAACTTAATTGGATTAGATCGGTTCGAATTTAAGTTTTGGATTATATTCAAATGGCTTTTACCCTAATTCAAACAATCTAAAATCTGATCGAATTAATCCAAATTTGATCCGAATGCATTTTTGTCCACCCCTACTTAGCCATATCAAGCTTCAGTACTACATTGTTCCCTTGAGTATGTCAATTGAGATCATGAGCTAGCTCCTAAAACAAAAGCACATTATCAAAAATCACCTCGTTAACCACTCTCAGAAGGAAAGATAAGACAAGGCAATAAAAAGGCCTATCTCAACACAAGCAACTTGGTCACCACCTTGTTGTCACATTACATGGACTAATCAGTCGAAAATCTACCTAAGAAGTTGGGGACGGCTTCTTAAGAAGGAGAAAGACCAATGGACTTTGAAAATGCCTAGGCATAGCCAAACCTCTGAAATAATCAATGATAACTTCCAATAAATCGCTGCTAATAATATCCCTACAAGACTAGTAAAATCTATTATAGAACCCATCCTGACTTAGGACGATAATAGGATCAATAAAGAAAATCACTTGCTGAACCTCATCCATATTTGGCTCTCTACATAAATCCACATCATCTTCAACAGTCACTAGAGACGGAATAAAATCAAAGCCAAATTACTAAAACTAACCCGCACTACTCACCAACAACCACCAAAAAAATTAGTTGCAGAGGTAGCCACGGCAGTTGGCTTAGAAATCCACTCAAAAGAGGCATCCTAAATCCAATGGACATGAAAAAGCTGGCACTTCTTTCGAATCATTACATGGAAAAAGCAGGTGTTAGGACCCCTCTCCTGGACCTAATGAACATTGGCCTGCTAGAGTAAAAAACCCTCCTCACAAAGTAAAGTGCATTGCATTTGGGCCTAAGCCTCTGAAAAAAATAGCTTTATCCTCACCAAAACCAAACAGGTCATACTACCTCTCCTTCTGAGCAACATCCTCCTCCACCTTCCTAACTTGGTGAAAGACATTGCCAAACACATCCTTATTCCAATTGGATGTTATTGCCTTGATTATAAAAGATTTTGACCTTTATTGTAACTATGGATAAGCAAAACATTTGCGTTCACTCAAGTTAAAGAGATAGTAAAACAATACGTTTGTAATTATTCAAATTAAAATAAACTAGTTTTTTTCTTCACATTCAATTTGAAATTCTTTAAATAGATCCTTTTAGAGATTTTGAAGAAGTAAATTAAGTTTGAGCTAAATTGTATTCAATATTTGCAGCTATCCACTTTGAGGTTATGCTATATTAGGCATCTTCATAAATCTTCATGTGAAATTGTTTTTATTCATAATGCAAATATAGATCCTTTTATATTATTCTTTGAAGCATCATTCCATATGTTTCTCTAATTTTTTTTAGATTTGAGACTTGTGTTTTGTTAAATAATTGAAATATTGGATTTTAAAATGGGACTGTATCAATTTACCATAAAAATGTCCCCCAAATGTGCCATCTATTTTTTACAATTAATTAAAAAGTATAGATTTTGTTCTTATTTGACCATTTTTATCTCTATATTGGCTTTATATTTGTTAAGTCCATTATTTATGAAATTGGCATCTTATGGCAAGTCTAGTTAAATTGAAATTTTATTTATTGAATATCTTGTAATAGCATTTAATTTATTAATTTCCTAGTAAAATTCTAATTTATTAGGAACATTTGTTTCCTAATTTGTTAGACGTCTAATTTAGCAAGTCAATTAATGATGAAATTCTATAATTAGCGCGTAAGATTTATTTAAAGAAAGGATTTAGCTCAAATAAGAAGTTTATGAGGTAGTGTTTTTAAACTTAGTTTGTGAATTTCATTTCCACGATAGTTCAATGATGAGTGATTTGAAAATTAAATTTCTTTTATATAGGATATAGATGAACTAGTTGATCAAGTGTCATAGGGAACACATCCCAAGTTCAAAGCTGATTTGTTTCAAAATAATAATCTTATTACTCTTGTTCAATTGAAGCTTATTTAACATGCTTTTGACAGAGACGCTGAGGGAAGGTATTTGTGGAATTATCTATTAAATTTTGTACTTTCACATTGAATTAAGTGTAAATGATTTGTATGAATCATTACTTAAACTTATTTCATATTGCATTTAGTAAAATCATTATTTCTAGTTATAGTAAAATTCTAAATTAGCATTCTCGATTGAGCCTTTTGCCTGGGATATATCTAAGTAGAGAAGTATGAGTTTTAAAATCCATTTATGTCACACTATATGTTTGGTTTATATTATATTTTTTAATGAATTTGGTCACATTTAGGTTATTTTCATAAAAGCATATTGCTTGACCCTCATTGAGTAGGCGATGGAGAAAAATTTACCAATCAACTGGTATTTATCAACCAGATATTCTATAGTATCTATAGTAATTATTGCATTTTTTTTATTGATGCTGCAGTGATAATTTGCTCATGTTTATGCCTTTATTCTATGTAGCAATCGGTTCTTTTGATTGGAGTCGAAATTGATTGTTTTCCAAGGGCAACTAAGGTTGGCAAAAATTATTTGCAAGGCTTGCATATGTGTCAAAAGGTTACTTTCTCAACCTTTTAAATATTAAAATTTAATAAGGTATAATTGTTCTAAAACATTCACAAATGTTATGAACAAATTATCTCATTGGTTCTTATTTGACCGTGAATCTAAGAAATAAAGATGCTCAGATATAAAATCTTCTTCCAGATCCCCACAGTAATAGAACACACCATGATCAAGTGCTGTGCATTGTATGTCACTCAAGTTTTTTAAATAATCTATTTCATTTTGTTACTCATGTATACTATGTTAAATTTCAGATTAATCAGGACTATTTTTCCATATTTTTGACAGTTGCATTCCCTTGATTTGATTCTCCAGCCCTAAATGCTAACCAATATAAAACACATGAAGTTCCTTCACTTTCTAGTTAATTATGGCGTCGGAGTTCCGAAGTAATGAAATGGATACGATTGTGGAGTTTATGTGATAAATTTTATGGAAGTTCAAAATTCATCCCAAAGAAGTCATCAGTTTTGCTAAACTTGTTAATTCATCAACTTTTTGATGGTTGAACTTCTTATTTCGTAAAAATTTTAATTGTATGCAAGTAATTTATTTTATTTTAAATTGAATAATACACTTACAAAGATACAAGAGGGAGGCTAGCCATTAAACTCATTGATTCTGCTTTGAATAAAAATTGTGAAAAGTTGCGACAACTAGCCAATGCTCAGTTTACAAACCATATTGTGATGGTAAAACCTATACCCTTTCAAGTGAAAAATCCATCTCAGCAATAAAGCAGGAAAAGTCACAAAAAGGTTAACAAGAGAGACTGCGTTTAGAGGCCGAACAAAAATTAGGCATGGGCTTTTATGATATGCATATTGGTCCACCTTTTGTACAAGGATATTCTTTGTTATTAGTTTTTTGTAAAGCATTTTGAACATGTTGGTGTTAATATATTCTTACTTAAGTGAGGTTGAAATTGATGAAATACTTATGTATTCTTGATTGAAACATTATTTGATGTTTATACATACTGGTACCTTATCATTTGAGATTGAAAATGTTTATCTATATTGATACATGATCATTAGAGGCTGAAATGAATATATATGGATACTTGATCGTTCTTTGTTGATTGAGTTGATTGATCATATGATGATGAGTATTCATGACTATTTAGAATAATGGATGTTTGTAGCTAGCTATTTTTTTATGAAATACTCATGTGTAATCCTTATACAATAATAACTTAATATATGAATTAACAAAACATGCACATGTATTAAGGTCAACATAGTTCCCATCCATGTGATTAAAAATTTAATAAAAAAAATTATGGGTTAACATACTTTACATCTATATAAATAATAAGTTATCTATTGCTTTATTTAGAACACATACTAGAGTTAGAGAGAAAGTAGATTGTCATGAAAATTAAGCCCCCAAGATGAAAAATACCCCTCTAACTTTTTTTTTTCTTCAAAGAAATCTAAAAATAAACTCTTTAGTGCAATGAATGAGTATTGTAGAGAAAACCTACATTATATGATCTCTTATATACTCTTATATTAATTGAGGAAAGGTAGGTTTTGTTATTATAACATTAAATGTAAGCTTAACCCACTAACACTTAAAGAGCAGTGACCTTGCAAAACGAAGTAGCTAACTACTTGGTTTTAAGTGGCTAACTGCTTGTTATAACCACAAAACATGCACAAAATATAGTGGCTAAGTGCTTCCTTAAGCAAGCTAGCTGGGTCATTCAAAAATGTTTCTAGAATGATTACAATTAATTGCTTCAAATGAGCTAGCTAGCTAGCACACTTGACTATGTTCTTGGAGTGCTAGTAGTTTACTGCTTAATTTAGCCAGTTAATTGGCTAATTTAATTATGCTTCTTGATAGATAGCAGTTAACCGCTTAAGTAAGCCAGCTAGCAAGCACATTTGAATATGTTTCTATAGTGCTAGTGATTAATCGCTTAATTCAGATGATTAGTCAGTTTATTTGACTATGTTTCTGTATATTATGCTGGCTGGTTGGCTTATTTTACAACGTTTCTCAATTGTAAGTGGGTAGCCCCTTAATTCAGTTGGTTAGTTGGTTGCATGATTTAAACCATTGTTTCGTCATCTTCCTCCATCTTTTCTCTCTCCCCCTCACCAACCACACCTCTCCTCTGTCTCTCTTTAAAAATTTGGCGTTTCTTGCATTTTTTTTACACGCCTTAATTGTTTTTCATCGCTTTGACATTGATTTTCCATCATTAACACAGTTCCATCACAACCCGAGGTTCGCCCAAATAAATTCCTAAAAATTGACCCATCTTTAGCCTTTTATTGATCAAATTACACCTATATATTACCTTAAAACACTTCTAACTTAAATGTAATCGATTTGAAATCACCCATCCAAAAAAAAAATTTAAAAATTCGAATTTGCGTACTTAGGGTTATTTTGATAAATTTCAATGGCAGGTGGAAATAGCTCGAAGGGTCCTTTGAAATAAAAGCATTTAGCTAAGACATCCTAAGTTCATTACAACTCATTTTTTGAATCCAGTGTTGAGAAAATGATTTTACGACTAGTTTATGTCAAGGTCGGTACTTCCATCTTACTTTATCAGTTTAGATAATATGGAAAATCTTTTAATTTATAGAAAAAACTCTTAGAAATTTACTAGATAATATGGATTGGATAAATGCATTGGTTATTAACAAACCTTTATAACTAAATCTAATAAGGGTGCTTTACTTAAATATAGATATTCTTACATGTAGTGAAAATTAAGTAATCACAAATTTCTGGAATCCCCATTGAATTTGGTGTGACAGACCTAAATAAGATACTCGACATTAGAGATGCTAGATATTATATCTATACATCTAGGACCAAACTTGATTTTCCTTGGTACTCACATGTAAATGTTGTTAAGAATATTTGTCGATTCTGACCTTTCCCTGATTATTGTGATACCATTTTAAAAGCACAAGTTTTGTGTCTTTATGTCTGAATTCTTCATAATATACTACAACATATGATTAGCCATCGAAAATGACACGTTGATGAAGTAACCCGGTTAGATATCACATTGTTGGATAGCATTCTAGAGTTAAGAAAGGCTGATGTTGGTTATATTATCATTCATCATATGTTTAGTACTCTTAGGGCTAGAATGAAATCACATTTTTTGGTGGTATCATTGCCCGAATCCTCAAGTATTTTAAGTCCCCATTGATGATAAGCTGGCTTTTAAGCCTAGGTGAGAATTGGGGATGACACTATAGCTAGCCTAAGGTTTATGTAGACAGAAAACAATGGGTTGAGGATCTATTGGTGAAGAATAAGTTCACCCTAATTACTCTAACAGAATATGGAATAATGTGCCTCCTATCAATGAACTTCTAGATCTGAGTGCCTTACAATGGTCTTAAGCTTACCGCTAACTCAGAAAGCTTAGAAAGATCTAGTTTAGCAGTTGTTGGGTGAAGTTTATACTTTGTCGAGCAACAAAACAAACATCAGTTGTGATTTAAAGCATTTAAGAAATGTGTCATTGATAAGCAGCAGCAACACCTTTTTTATCAGCAACAGCAGAATTTTTTGGATCGCTAACAAAGGTTCTTTATAGCTTTTGGGTTTCCTCCACCACCATCACAATTATAGCCACACCATTAGTTCATTTTATTACTCTTCTTTTCTGTTTTTGCACCAACATTTTCATAAACATTTGTCATAACATTTATTTGGTTATATTTATAGATTAATGCTTTTTAAGTGTTTTTCATATGTTTGCTTTGTGGATATTTTCATGGCTTATCGTTGCTGCTAATTAGATATTGATAATTGCATATGTCTTATAGTATCACATTTTGTTTGATGAGTGGTTAACCATGTAGGCAATTAACATGTTGCTCTCTATCTAACGTTTATGGCCTACTTAGATTACTAAATGAGTCTTGTTCCACTAATTGGTCCACTGCCCTCTTGGGGCTACAATATAATCCCTTATTTTCTGTCGCTTGGCTTTTGTCCTGAATTTTGACTATAATTTATTACCAAGGTGCAATGAATGGCATCTACCATCTACTTAGTCGCGAAGGCATTATGAGCTCAATTTCCATTCAT
The DNA here is from genome assembly GCA_030449905.1 of Luvunga scandens. NCBI lineage: Eukaryota > Viridiplantae > Streptophyta > Magnoliopsida > Sapindales > Rutaceae > Luvunga > Luvunga scandens. The sequence continues at coordinate 800,579 of JASUUG010000209.1, forward strand.
TATCCATATTCTATTCCCATGCAATGTGTATAAATAAGTAATATGCTTTTACTCAAGGAAAATCTATCACTATATTTTGAAACTCCTATTATGATGTTAATGTGTGTGGGTGGAACCTATTAAAGATCTAGACTGCTTGCAATGCAATATTTTTGTGTAAAGAGCAATATTATTACCTACTTTGAACATAGATATTGTAAGGATTAGTTTTCTTCTCCATTTCATATGTTCTTTTTCATCCCAATTTCATGTTTTGGTTATATGGAAGACGAGGAAGGATTCTTTTACTATGTGGTTAAGTTAGATAATAATGTAACTTACATCATCAACTCAACTTACAAGGCCGGCTTTAACCAATTGGGGGCTTTAGGCAAAATTTTATTTTAGGTCTTCTGATGTTAAAATATCAATTCTTACAAGAGCATTAAATAACTAAAAAAACTCTCACAACAACATCAAGTAGCTCAAAATTCAACTATATTAAATAATATCTTGAATTATAATAATTATTAACAAGATCCCAAAAAAAAATTAATAGTAGAAAAGATATATATTTATTGCTAGTTGTGATGCATATTTTCTAGTTGACATGCTTTCAAATCTAAAAAACAAACAAATATACAAACACATTTTTTTCTAGATTATTCAAGCCAAAATCAATGCAAAAAATCAAAAATAAATTAAATTTAAAAAGGATAAAAACAGTAATAATAAAAAAACAGAAGAAATAGAATGATAGTGCCTGGAATTAAGTTAATTGACTAGTTGAGATAAATATGATGATGGCAATGTATTTTGTAGAGAAATAGAAGAGAGTACAAAAGCTTTTTGCTGAAAATATCTTTGATTTAATGTATATCGGTTTATAGATAATGAGTTTTTAAATATATGTTAATAGAATGCTAAAAGTTAGCTTTAAAAATCTAATGTTACTAAATTTAATAAGAGTTATTTTTGGAAAGGGAAAGCATTGATTTTTTTTCTGGGAAATAGTAAAAAAAAATAAAGAAGTATCATCCAAAATAATTATTATACCATAAAAATATATCTTATATTTAAGATAAAGATTATCAAACAAGAGAGATAATTATAAATGAGAGTAATAATAGGGTAAAGCCTAAAAATTAGGTTTTTTTACTATAAATATATATATACATAACATAATTTTTTTAAATCTCAAAAAAATATTAATTATACTAATTAATAAATAAATACCCAAAAATTGAGGCCTTCTTTAATACGGGGCCCTAGACAACTACCTAGTACTAAAGTCACCACTGTTGACTTATGTCTAATAACCCAAGAGTGCTTTGCCAATAAGAGTATAATTACAAGCAACTAGAGTTGTGTCTAGTAACCCAAGAGTTTTTCATAATTAAGAGTTAAATTACTACCTACACCAAAAGTTATTCGTAGATTCACACATAAATGAGTAGAACTAATTTTTGTTGTACCCAAATAATTCTTAGTAAAGGAAATAAAATTCGAGCAAGCCTTTTAATCATATATGCATTTTGCGTTCAATTAATTTAAATGCATGTTGTGTTCAATTAATTTCTTAGTGATTATAAGAGGAAACAGTTGATAGTTTTGAGAGATCATAGAAAGAAAGAATTGATGTTTAGAGAAGTCTTTTATTCCTAGAAAAAGAGAGCTACAACAGACAAATATGCATGAAGCATATTGAACAGAGTCTGTTATAATTTGTAGCAATGGTGGAAAGTTTAGAATTATAGCAAAATCTTGCAAACTATTTGATACAAAAATTTCGTCACAAGATGTCTTCTAAATAAAATTGAAGAAGATATTTTTTGTGGTGTATTCTTCATTAATTTTGACATAATCATAAACTTGCAATATGATATTTGATATATCTGACAGACAATGTTGTACATGAATCATAAACATTAAACATGAAATAGATAGGAATTACAAAGTTTTTGGCGCCATTTTTTAGAACATGCAACAATTAATGTCAAACATGTAACATATGATGTACGCATGCAACATGAAATTTACATGTAAAAAAATTATATGAAGCATACAAAAATTAAGGTCAAACATGCAACATCTAAGGTTAAACATGAGTATGATGTAAACATGCAATAGATCACATGAAACACAACAGATGTCAAACATGTAGCATGAATGTTAAAAAAGATATGGGTAGGAAAATCCTCATTTTTTGGCTTTATTCTGGATATGAAACAATTGAATTCAAACATGCAACATGTGATGTAAACATGCAACATGAAATTTACATTTAAAAAGAAATTACATGAAATATATAACAACTAAAGTCAAACATGCAACAACTGAGGTTAAACATAAGTATGATGTAAACAGGCATAGATCACATGAAAAACACAACATCTGAGGTTAGACATGCAACATGATGTTAAACATGATACAAGCAAGAAAATCATCATTTTTTGGCTTTATTCTAAATATGAAATAATTGAATTCAAACGTACAACATGTGATGTAAACTTGCAACATGAAATTTACATTTAAAAAGAAATTACATGAAATATGCAACAATTGAGGTCAAACATACAATAACTAAGGTTAAATATGTAAAAATTAAGGTTGAACATGTTTATGACATACAACATGCAACAGACCACATGAAACATACAACAATTGAAGTCAAACATGCAATATAAGTGTCAAATATGAAGTAGGCAAGAAAATCCTCATTTTTGGCTTTATTCAATATATGAAACAATTGAAGTCAAACATGCAACATGAAATTTACATACAAAAGAATGACATGAAACATTTAACAACTGAGGTCAAACATGTAACAACTGAGATTAACATGAATACGACATAAACATGCAACAGACCACATAAAACATGTAAGAACTGAGGTCAAACATGCAACATGGATGTCAAACATGAAATGGGCAAGAAAATCCTCATTTTTTTGCTTTGTTAACATGGATGTCAAACATGAAATGGGCGAGAAAATTCTTATTTTTTTACTTTGTTCAAGGCATGCAACAATTAAAGTCAAACATACAACATGTGATGTAAACATGCAATGTGAAATTTGCATGTAAAAAAATTGCATGAAATATGCAACAACTAAAGTTAAACATGAGTACTATGTAGATATGCAACAGATTACGTGAAATATGTAATAACTGAGATCAAACATGCAACATGAATGTCAAACATAAAATGGATGGCAAAATCCGTATTTTTTGGCTTCATTCAAGACATGCAACAATTTAAGTCAAACATGCAACATGTGATATAAACATATTGATGTAGGACATTATTTTAGGAATTTTAAGATTCTAGAATTTTATTATTTTAGCACTTTTTATATTAATTAGAGTCAATTATGGTATTTTATTATTTTAGGACTTTCTATTTTCATTAGAGTCAATTAAGGTATGAGATTAGTTAACTTAGGAAAGTATTTTTTATTTTCATTATAATTGTGATTTAGTTTCCGTTTTTAAGTTAACTTAGGAAAGTGGATTTCCTCTATTATAAATAGAGAGGTCTAGTAATTATTTTTAGAACTTCGGATTCAATCATTTAGTAAAACTGTTCTTTTGTAATTCCCTTTGGAATTATATATCAAAATCTCTCTTGTAGAGTCATATGGATTAAAACGTCATCTAATCTCGCATTACGCGTTATTAAAAATCTCATTAAGTTGTTTGGATTATAACAATATCTAATCACACTTCGATTAGAGTGTAACCTAATTGCATTGGCTTGGTCCAATACTATAACGATATCTAGTGTTCTCTACCCTATCAATTTTTGCTTCCGCTACACCTCGCCCCATCACATACAACAAGAAATTTACATGTTAAAAAATTACGTGAAATATGCAATAGGTGAAGTTAAACATGAGTATGACATAAACATGTAACAGAACACATGATATATGTGATAAACGATATTCAATATGCAACATAGATGTCAAACATGAAACAAACAAGAAAAGAAATTTTTAGGGGTATTTAGAATAATAAAATTGAGACAAGTAATAATATACATAAAAATTTTAATGTTAAATATGAGACATCACATATAAAATAAGAAGTAAATATTTATCTTTCATTAAATAAATTTTTTATTTTTTTCTCTTAATTGTGATAAGATTATATTTTTCTTTCATTTTCTATTTATTTATTTTTTACTATTAATATTATTTTTTCACAATTTCTTAATTAATATATCATTTTAATTTAATTTTTTAAATTAAAAAGAAATGTGCAGCGCTCTCTTTTGGAGAGCCCGGCATCATACCGGCTACAATGCAGCCACACCTGTTAAATACAGATTTGCTACACATAAGCTAAACTATTTAACAAACTTAGCCACATCAGCTCAGTGAGCTGCTCAGCTGCTAATGGCCTTATAGTAACAAATATAATCTTCTTTTCTTGTATAATTAGATTCACTTACAACATAAAAAGTCAGTGTCGTGTGAGGCTTGCAAATGATCTTCACGTCATGCCAATCACACCAATTAGTGGACGGTGCAAATTTTATATAAACAAAGCCCAAGTGCTTGTAAACAATTCACGACATTATTGATGGTGGAGAAATAATTGTAGGGAATGACAATTATGGCTAAATGGAGCGATGGTAGAAATTTTATTCTCATAGAAATCTTGTGTAAACAAGTGTGCAGGTACAAAGAATGAGATTAATTAAAAATTCGAGACATTGATGTGTGCTATGTGTTAAGTAAATATGTCTCTCGGATATTATAATAAAGTACATATTTTATTTATCTGTATTGTGCACCGATGAAAACAAATTCGAATATTCTTTAGAATATAAACTTATCTTCACAAGGAGGATTGAGAAAAAAGTAGTGTAAGGAGCTTGTATGAATGTCAAAAGGGATAAATACTATATGCCCCTCCATTTGATTTGTTACTTTTCATAATTTCTCTTCATTCATGAACATTGTATCAATATTTATATATAATCAATGCTGCAAAATAAACTATCACCATTTCAAATTTAAATCATATGAAATGACATCATGAATAAATACATCTTTAAATAAAAAGAGTACCCTTTTTATATCGCACCCTTGAATGACATATCTTTATAACAAGATATTTTATATCATAACTTTTAATTCATGTGTCTTACTCAAGACACTATTCATTGTTGAAAATATCCCAAAAACCATTGGAATATAACAATAACTTGCCACTTTACTTCCCTTGTTCTCTATCATATCAATATTTAAATTTTTCTTTATTTATGAATACTTCAAAGAGTATTAGGATACATTTATTTAGAATCGTACTAAATACGTTTTATATTGTTTTTGTTGCATCCATTTGCTTCTCTGTTAAATTTAGCTAGTCTTTTCAAATACCTCAATTTCTGATGCTAAAAATGATATTCAAATTTCAATTGTTTCCTTAAATGTAGTGTATAGTTTTCGTAGCGGCTAACATGAGATAAGGGACTTTGAAGTGATAATTGAATAGCTAATTATTCCACAACCCTGGAGACTAAAGAGGGCACAGAAAGGTATAGAATTAGAAACATTGATACACTGTTATACTGACCTGTTTTGATCCAAAACTACTTTTCATTTTCTACTTAAAAGGCAATTTTATTTTTGTTTGATCACATGAACATTAATGAAGCTCGAGCCTAGGACCTAAATTCTATGAAGAATGTCCCTTATTAGTGGAGCTAAACCTTGACCTCACCAACCGTTATAGAATATCATCAATAGGTAAAGAATGCTATCAGAAATCCAGGATCGTTGATAGATCCAGGAATCTCAGAATAATTTTACTAAAATTTTATTTTATTTACTGTATCACATATATTTGTAAAAACATTACATTGCTCTGCTGCTCTCATCAGAAGATACAATGAGTTTACTCTTACAACACCGCACAGAACTCGATAGAACAGCTAAACACTTCAGCAGAAAGGTACCAGAGGTTCATATAAGAAGAAATTACGATTTTACTCTTACTCAAAACACACTGATTTTACCCACAGCAGAACACAGGAACACAGTGCAATTTCAAAAACAGTGAGTAGGCTTGCAGAAAAGCACACCAAGGTACCAAGAAGGCAGAGTACCGTTGCTCTTTAAGAAGGTTTCCATGAAGAAAGAGGTGGAGTTTCAGACTCCTTAAAAGTAGCCATCGCACCACCATACCGATCACCCTTTACAGCATCTGCTGAAGCAATGGATTCAAGTTCAGCTATTTCTTCTGAAGTTAGTTTCACTGACAGAGCTTTAATATTTTGATTCAGGTTTTCAATCTTGGTGGTTCCAGGAATCGGACACACGTCATCTCCTTGGTGATGAACCCAGGCTAATGCAAGCTGTGATGGGGTGCATCCTTTCTTTGCTGCTATTTCATTAACATGTTCAAATAGCTTTCTGTTATGCTCCAAATTTTCTGCTTGGAATCTCGGAAAACTCTGTTAAAAAAATAAAATAAAATAAGAAAAGACAATGCCCTAATTTAATTGTAAAGGCCAAATGTCAAATGCTAATAATTGCATGGTAGGCCGACATTCACAAACTTGTCTATAGTCGTCCTTTGCAAGGGTTTCAGCCAACTTAGGCCCTGAAGAAAGAAACCCACGTCCCAGAGGGCTGTAAGCAACAATTCCAATGCCAAGTTCCCTGAGCAGAGCAATCAACGTGACTGAATTTGATCAGCATAGGTTCGAGTTAAAATGTGAAAGGCCACCTATATACAAAAGTCTGCTAAAAATGTTCTCGTAGATTCCCTTAGTTTCAAGAAATGGTCATACAAATCTCCCTTTTGACGATTATACTCAAAAAAGAAATTTTTGCGATCATTTCAAAAAGAAAGGGAGACTATAAAATTTAATGCCTTAATTACCTGCAAGTAGGAACTATCTCTGCCTCCGCATCTCTTGTCCACAAGGACCATTCCAATTGCACAGCTGTTATTGGATGGACAGCATGAGCTCTTCTAATGGTCGAAGCAGAAGCCTCAGATAGACCTATATACTTTATTTTACCCTCTTCAACTAGTTTCTTCAGTTCCCCAATCTTACAAAACAGCACAAGTAAAAGAATTAATTAGTACATGATACCAGTATAAGAGTAACCTATGCCCTAGTTCTTACTAAAGTCAAGAGATCAAAAGCGCAAAGCGCATTCAGTGGCAACCAAGCTATGTACGTGCATGAATGAGAGGAATAACGAAAAGGGACAAACCGTGACTTCAATGGGAACTTTAGTGTCAATGCGATGCTGGTAATAAAGATCAATATAATCCACATCTAGACGCTTCAAGCTGGCCTCACATGCAGCTCTCACGTAAGCAGGATCCCCACGATATAGGAACTGTCCATCCTCCTGTATGAGACCAAATTTTGTGGCCAATTCAACTCTTTCTCTGTACCCTCCTTTCAAAGCCTACATTTCCCCCCAAAAAAACCAAACAATTCAATCAAAATGAGTGCTTGAACTTAACTTTAAAGATAGAGAATTTAATGACAGAGTTACTTACTTTTCCCAGAAGGATTTCATTCGTGTGGGGTCCGTAAACATCGGAAGTGTCAAGAAAAGTGATGCCACTGTCAATGGCATGGTGGATCAAGGCGATTATGTCGGATTCGGGCTTGGGGGTCCCGTACCAAGCGGACATGCCCAGGCATCCTAAGCCTTGTGCTGAAACCTCTAGACCTTGTGAACCCAGCTTGATCCTCTTCACTGTCTCCGCCATTTCTCTTATTTTTTCTTAACTTTCTATTGAGTGAGGTTGCTGTTTTTAAGCGAACAATTTATATTTGTAGTTGTTTCTTTTAACTCCGCGGCCCTCACGAAAGTGGTAATGCTAACGTAATGAGATGTAGGCATTTGCCTCTTAACTTTTGAAAATCACACTGTTAGTAGTTAAATAAATAGTTGATATGTCGTAAAATTATTTATTAATTATACGAGTGACATGATATCTTAAAAATATTAAAAAAATATTTATTAATTATACGAGTGACATACATCTCAAAAATACTCTAAAATTTTTGTAATAGGACAATAGAAAGTGGGCCCAAACTGGCGGCTAAGAGCTGGTCAAACACGTTGGGATCATGATTGACTTTCAGCGGGCCTCACAAACTCGTAGTGTTAACGTAATGGAATATGTAAGCATGCAATTTTGCAAAATCACCCACCTCCGAGGGAGTGTGAAACCTCTATAATTCAAGGCCACGTAATGAATGTGAGACGTCCTCGATTGATACCCTTGAAATGGACCTGGCCATGTGTCCCGTGTTGCTATGAATTGTAAAAACCAAAAAGCAATAAAAGCAACAAAAGACAAGAGTCTTTAGGCACTTCAGTCCTCTTGCAGATTCTGTAGGGATTGATTTTTTTGTTTTCCAAAATAATGTGAAATATTCAATTCGCTATGAGATTATTGTAGATTCTAAGTTGTGATAGTATTGTTAATAATGATGGTCAAATATTTTATTTTTTATATGTAAATGTTTTTAATAAAAAGAAAGAAAGGATAAAATTAAAATTAATTACTAATTTTTTCAGAATTTAAATTCAGTAACTAGTCAAATAAAATTATTTAAAAATTATCTAGATTTTATAGACCCAAGTGATTATATGGGATAAATACAATTGAAGAGAACTTATGATTACTTTTATAAACAACCAAAAATATATTGAGACCAACTTAAAAATCTACTACAGACTTGTAATAGAAAAAATGAAATTCAAACTAGTATCCGCTCTACCACAGAGAGCACCTGTCACAGTCGTTGATCTATTACCCAATGGCTATCATTAATGTTTAGAATATAATTCTCCACTAAGACGGACCCTCTAAGTTACGGTAACCGTAACTTACTGTCTTTGTTTTTTCCTTGTTTTGTTTTCTTGTAAATTTTCATTGAAACCCCTTATACTATATTTTATTTATAATTTATTTATAAATATTATAAAATTTATAAATTTACTCATATAATTTTTAAATTCTTAAAATATCCTCCATTTAATTAAAAATATAATTTTTATTAAATGAATTATAAAAATAATAACCATTATTATTATTATTATTATTATTATTATTATTATTATTATTATTATTATTATTATTATTATTATTATTATTATGAATAAATATTATTATCAACAACAACAACAATAAAATTATAATTATAATAATGGATTATTATTATTTTTAAATTCCTAAAATACCCCCCATTTTATTAAAAAATATAATTATTATTAATGAATTATAATTATAATTATGATTATAATAATTTTAAATGGATTATTATTATTATTATTATTATTATTATTATTAACAACAATAAAAGGTATTATAATTAATTAATATATTAACAATAATTATTATTAATAATTAATTTAATTTAATTAATAATAATAATTAATAGTAATAATAATTATTAATAATTTAACTAAAAAATTATTAATAATTATTATTAATATATTAATTAATTATAAACTCATCTTTAAATCTATACCCTCTATTTTTCCATTACACTTTCTCTCTTCCCCTACCCTCCGATCAAGATCATTTTTACTTTCTAAACCTCACGTCTATTACTCTTCTCAACATGACAACGCATCAACAATACTCCCAACAAATTTACCGTCACCACCTCCAACACAAGGAACCAAGGTACTTTCTTTCGTTTTCTCCATCTCCATTGGCCTCACCCTCCATTTTCTTATCCCTAAATAAATAAATAAAAATAATTATTATTGTTAATAATTTAACTAAAAAATTATTATTATATTATGAGTTGAATTTGAAGTGTTGTACCAAAATCCAATTCAAATGAATTGAATTTGAAGATAAGTATATTTACATTATTATTTTATATTTTAATTATTGTGATTATTATTATTATTCAAAAATTTATTGTTATTATTATTATTGTTGTTGTTGTTGTTGTTGTTAATAATTTAAATAAAAAATTATTATTAATATATTAATTAATTATAATACCTTTTATTGTTAATAATAATAATAATAATTTAATTAAAATTAAAATTAAATTATTATAATCATAATTATAATTATAATTATAATCCATTAATAATTATTATATTTTTTAATTAAATGGAGGGTATTTTAAAAATTTAAAAATTATAGGAATAAATTTAATATTTTAAAAATTTATGAATAAATATAAAAATTTTATAATATTTATAAATAAAGTATAAATAATGCAGAGTATAAGGGGCTTCAGTGAAATTTTATAAGAAAACAAAATAAAAAAAAGACAGAGGACCGTTACAGTAAGTTACAGGTTACCGTAACTTAGAGAAATCCAAGACTAAGAAACATACAATATTCTCTCGTGACGTGACTGGCACAAAAGCCAAATCAAGGGCTGTGCCGGCTTCACCTGCTCCACAAGGAAAGGCCCACGATTTTGCATGACCTTTATAGCATCTGACATAGATGCAACCTAGACATTTAAATTAAGGGTTTATTTTAAAAAATTTTAATTTAATTTGGGGTATTTGTTTTTTTAATGTTTGTAATGACGTCTAATATTTAAAATAAATAATTTATTATTATTATTTTAAAATTTTAAAAAAAATTAATAAAATTTGAGTTTTTAACAACTAAATATTTAAAGAAAGAAAATTATATGGCTATTGAGATTTGAATCGAGTATTTAAAACCACTAAAAGCCACATTTATCACTAAATTATAAGTATTTTGTTATATAAAAACATACCCAAATTCTTTTTATTTAACTTTCTTAAATTGGGTTTGGGGTATATTTAAAAGAAAAAATAATAATCCAAAAGGGGCTGAAGCTCTTTCTGAGCCTCAACTAGGTCTACCCATAACCATCACTTGCTTTCAAAAATTTTGATTTTAAAAAAAGAACACATTTTTTAGTGAAGTTTAATACATTTTATTATCTATTTCGAACTATTTGGCTATGGCAACTAGTAAGGAAAAAGTTGTCTTCTAAACATTCTATTATCTTCGAACTAAGGTGTGAGGTCATGTTTAGTATTGAGATGCTGTAACTTTTAAATTATAGCTACTATAAAAAAAAAGATATAACTCTAAAATAAAAATTAATAATATATACCAATATTTTTAAATAATAATTTTGACAAAATTAGTAAATATATAATAGATTTTTTATCATACAAGTGTAAAATCAAATCAACTTAATTTTTAATTTATAGTAGTTTTCTAAATATATTAAATTATAATTTGGATCTACTGTTACGGCTAATTCCTCCATTGAATGTCTAAATAAATTACCTTTCCATTGATTAAATATTCGTTGCCATTCACTAGGTCTATGTCTTTCTAATTCTAATGCAAATATATTTCTAACTATGACATTGTTTTCCAACTTTCTAATTTGTTTTAGCTTTAAATACTCTTACGCTTCTATGTATTTTTCATTAATTTCTAGGACTGTTTACTTATTTAAATAACTTTCTATATTTGATGGTTCTACTATTGATTCTGGTATTGGTCTATTACTACTTTCTCCTAATTTTGGCTTTTTATCTTCTTCTCCTACTAATATTTCATTTTCTTATTCTAAATAATAAATTTCATCTATATCCAAATTCTTAAAATCTAAATTTTTTATAAGTTCATTATCTATATCATCATTATTACATAATTCTTCAAATAACTTTTCATCTAAATATTTTCTAGGATCACTAAATATTAAATCTATAATTTTATCTCAATTCAGTAAAGTTTCATGTTTATCAATATTTAAATTTTCTATTATAGCCATATTAATTTCTATTTCTTCTTTGTTTTCTTTTAAATCTAGATTATTTCTTGGCCTATAATTACTAAATCTTTATGTGACTTGGTTTTGTCTATATATATATATATATATATATATATATATATATATATATATATATAGCCTCTAATGCTTCTAACATATTATGCTATTCTAATTTACTCTAATCCATTTAATTCACTTTTATTTTATTTCTTAGTTACTATCATTTCTATATGTTGGCTTTTAAAACAATCTACTATATTGTTATTTTCAAATCTAAATTTTTTATGATATTTATTGTATAATTTTCCTAGAAAAATGTTTTAATTCTAAGATTTTTATATTATGAGTTCATTTTATATCCTTTAGTTAATACACTTAATTTAATATGTATACAAAATTCATTTATGTGTATGTCTACATTAGATATACAGCCTACTCCTACTATATTTTTTAAGTCTATTTCTACATTGGCTACTTTAGTTTGTTCATAATCATAAAATCTACTGTCATATAAGTATAAATGCACTTTAATGTCTAAATCTTCTCTAGCATGATTAAGGATTCCTAATATTATTATTATTCCCATATGTATATATGTATAATTTTGTTTACTAAGATAATCTCTACCCACTACACTAATTAAAGATAATTCTTCTCCTTTATTTACTGCTACTAATTTGGTTTCATCCGTGTACATAAATAAGTTGTTATTTATTTTAGACAACAATCCTTCATTTTATAATCTTTTCTTTCTAATTTGTTCGAAACCTCTTTCTAATATTTTATCAGGGTTTTGCTCATATATTATACCTTTAGTCCTTTGTATAATTTCTTTACCTTTATTAGAAAATGATAATAATCTTCTAATTCTTTCTGTCGTATTTATATCTATTCTACTATTTCTTACTAAGTCCATTGCTTTTTAATATTACTGTGGGTACTACAATATCTTTTATATCTAGTTTCTTAGGTATTAAAACGGATCCACTTAAATTTTACTTTTCTACTCTATTTGTCACTATGTCTAGTTATTTGTCTAAATTATCTAATGAATTTGCTGACTTTTAAATTTGATATGGACTCTTTACTTTTTCTAAAGGCTTCAAAGCTACTTTCTAATTTAATAAGTCTATTGTCTAAGTCTTCTAATTTATTGCTGACTTTGACTAATAATTTAATATCAGTGTTTGCTTGAGCTTGGTGGATATTATTACTTTCTTGTTAGGGATGTCAAAAAATTTGAAACCAAGGCCGAATCAATGTATAAGAGCTCAACCCTGTGCTTCAAATGTGTAGGTATAGTCAATAAACTTAAAAATTAATTAATGATTTTTCTAATGCAATCATTTTCTGAAAAAAATTAATTGGACACAATATGTATACTTTGTCTTTATTAACAATTTCATTTTCAAATATCTCAATTTCGGATGCTGAAAATGGTATTCAAATTTCAATTGTTTCCTTGAATGTAGTGAATAATTTTCTTAGCAGTTAACATGAGATAAGGGATTTTGAAGTGACAGTTGAATAGCTAGTTAATATTCCACCATCCCTTGAGACTAAAGAGGGCACAGAAAGATATAGAATTAGAAACATTGATACACTGTTATACTGACCTGTTTTGATTCAAAACTACTTTTCATTTCCTACTTCAGGCAATTTTTTTGTTTGATCACATTGACACTAATGCAGCTCGAGCCAGGACCTGAATTCTCTGAAGAACATTCGTTACTAGTGGAGCTAAACCTTCATCTCACCAACCATTATAGTATATCAACAGGCAAGGAATGTATCAGAAATCTTGTATCGTTTATGGATCCAAGATTAATCTCAGAATAATTTTTCTGCCATTTTGTTTTATTTACTGTATCTCATATATTTGTAAAAGCATTGCATTGCTCTGCTGCTCACGTCAGAAGATACAATGATTTCACTCTTACAAAACCACACAGAACTCAATACAATAGCTAAACACCTCAGTAGAAAGGTATCAGAGGTTCATATAAGAAGAAATTACGATTTCAATTTTACGCAAACACACACTGATTTTACCCGCAGCAGAACACAGGAACACAGTGCAATTTCGAAAACAGTGAATAGGCTTGCGGAAAAGCACACCAAGGTACCAAGAAGGCAGAGTACCGTTGCCCTTTAAGAAGGTTTCCATGAAGAAAGAGGTGGAGTTTCAGACTCTTTATGAGTGGATACCGTACCACCATACCGATCACCCTTTATGGCATCTGCTGAAGCAATGGATTCAAGTTCAGCTATTTCTTCTGAAGTTAGTTTCACTGACAGAGCTTTAATATTTTGACTCAGGTTTTCAATCTTGGTGGTTCCAGGAATCGGACACACGTCATCTCCTTGGTGATGAACCCAGGCTAACGCAAGCTGTGATGGGGTGCATCCTTTCTTTGCTGCTATTTCATTAACACGTTCAAATAGCTTTTTGTTATGCTCCAAATTTTCTGCTTGGAATCTCGGTAAACTCTGTTAAAACAAAAATAAGAAAAGACGATACCCTAATTTAATTGTAAAGGCCAAATGCCAAATGCTACTAATTGCATGGTAATCTGACAATCACAAACCTGTCTATAATCGTCCTTTGCAAGGGTTTCAGCCAACTTAGGCCCTGAAGAAAGAAACCCACGTCCCAGAGGGCTGTAAGCAACAATTCCAATGCCAAGTTCCCTGAGCAGAGCAATCAACGTGACTGAATTTGATCAGCATAGGTTCGAGTTAAAATGTGAAAGGCCACCTATATACAAAAGTCTGCTAAAAATGTTCTCGTAGATTCCCTTAGTTTCAAGAAATGGTCATACAAATCTCCCTTTTGACGATTATACTCAAAAAAGAAATTTTTGCGATCATTTCAAAAAGAAAGGGAGACTATAAAATTTAATGCCTTAATTACCTGCAAGTAGGAACTATCTCTGCCTCCACATCTCGTGTCCACAAGGACCATTCCAATTGCACAGCTGTTATTGGATGGACAGCATGAGCTCTTCGAATGGTCGAAGCAGAAGCCTCAGATAGACCTATATACTTTATTTTGCCCTCTTCAACTAGTTTCTTCAGTTCCGCAATCTTATAAAACAGCACAAGTAAAAGCATTAGTACATGATACCACTATAAGGGTAACCTATGCCCTAATTCTTACTAAAGTCAAGTGACCAAAAGCGCAAAGCGCAAAGCGCATTCAGTGGCAACCAAGCTATGTACGTGCATGAATGAGAGGAATAACAAAAAGGGACAAACCGTGACTTCAATGGGAACTTTAGTGTCAATGCGATGCTGGTAATAAAGATCAATATAATCCACATCTAGACGCTTCAAGCTGGCCTCACATGCAGCTCTCACGTAAGCAGGATCCCCACGATATAGGAACTGTCCATCCTCCTGTATGATACCAAATTTTGTGGCCAATTCAACTCTTTCTCTGTACCCTCCTTTCAAAGCCTACATTTCCCCCCAAAAAAACCAAACAATTCAATCAAAATGAGTGCTTGAGCTTAACTTTAAAGATAGAGAATTTAATGACTGAGTTACTTACTTTTCCCAGAAGGATTTCATTCGTGTGGGGTCCGTAAACATCGGAAGTGTCAAGAAAAGTGATGCCACTGTGAATGGCATGGTGGATCAAGGCGATCATGTCGGATTCGGGCTTGGGGGGGCCGTAGAAAGCGGACATGCCCATGCATCCTAAGCCTTGTGCTGAAACCTCTAGACCTTGTGAACCCAGCTTGATCCTCTTCACTGTCTCCGCCATTTCTCTTATTTTCTCTTAACTTTCTATTGAGTGAGGTTGCTGTTTTCAAGCGAACAATTTATATTTCTAGTTTGTTCTTTGAACTCCGTGGGCCTCACGAAACTGGCATTTACCTCTCTAACTTTACAAAATCACACTATTGGTAGTTAAATAAATAGTCTATATATATCATAGTATTATTGATGAATATACGATTGACATGACATATCAAAAATATCCTAAAACTTTTCCAATAGAACAATAGAAAGTTGGCCCAAACTAGCGGCTAAATAAATAGTTTATATGTCATAATATTTTTGATTAATTATACGAGTGACATGACATCTCAAAAATATCTTAAAATATTCCCAATGGAACAATAGAAAGTTGGGATCGTGATTGACTTTCAGTGGGCCTCCCAAACCCGCAACGCTAACGTAATGGAATATGTAAGCATGTAATTTTACAAAATCACCCACCTCCGAGGAAGTCTGAAAGACTGAAACGGTGAAGCCTCGGTAATTGAAGGCCGCGTAATAAACGTAAGGCGTCCTGGATTGATACTCTAGATCTTACAGACTCAAGTGGTTATATAGGATAAATACAATTGAAGAGAACTTATGATTACTTTTATAAACAACCAAAAATATATTGAGACCAACTTAAAAATCTACTACTACAGACTTATAATGAAAAAAAATTAAATTCAAATTAGTATCCTCTCTACTATGGAGAACACTTGTCACAGTCGTTGATCTGTTAGCCAATGGCTATTATTAATTTTTAGAATATAATTCTCCACTAAAAAGCATACAATATTCTCTAATGATGTGGGTTGGCACAAAAGCCAAACCAAAGGCTGCGCCGGCTTCACCTGCACCACAAGCAAAGGCCCATGATTTTGCATCACCCTTTACAGCCTCTGATATAGATGTAACCTAGACATTTAAATTAAGAGTTTAGTCAAAAAATTTAATTTAATTTGGGTTACTTATTTTTTTTTAATGTTTATAATGAGGTCTAATATTTAAAATAAATAATTCATTACTATTATTTTTAAATTTTTAAGAGAAAATAATAAAATTTGAGTTTTTAAGAACCAATATCTGAAAAAAGAAAATCATATGACTATTGAGATTTGAACCGAGTTTTCAAAACAACTAAAAATCACACTTATCACTAAATTATAAATATTTTTTTATATAAAAGAGATACCTAAATTCTTTTTATTTAACTTTTTTAGAAAAGGTTTGGAGTATATTTAAAAGAAAAAAATAATAGTCCATAAGGAGTTGAAGCTCTTTCTAAGCCTTAACTGGGTCATCCCGTAACTATCACTCGCTTTCAAAAGTTTTGATTTAAAAAAAAAATACCTTTTTCTAGTGAATTTTACTACATTTTATTATCTCTTTCGAACTATTTGGCTATGGCAACTAATAAGGAAAAAATTGTCTTCTAAACATTCTATTATCTTAGAACTAAGGTTTAAGGTCATGTTTATTATTGAAATGCTGTAACTTTTGAGTTATAATTGTTGTAAAAAAAATTAAAACTATAAAATAAAAATTAATAAAATATAATAAATATAATTTTTAAATAACAATTTTAAAAAAATTAGTAAATATATAATAGATTCTTCATCATGCAAATGTCAAATTAAATCAACTTAGTTTTAAGTTATAGTAGCATGTGTTTATTAAATACTTTAGTGCTGCAAAATTTTAATTTACAATTGTCCAACCTCAATTCCAAACAAAACCTACATATGAAAATTGCTCCGTGAATCATCTTTATAAGTATTTGAGTGAGACATTTTGGAGATCAATTTTTTTAAAATATTTGAAAATTAATCTAATATGCAATGAGATTCTTGTAGGCTTTTGGTTGTAAGGTCATGTTTAGTATTGAGGTGCTGTAATTTTTTAGCTCTAATTGTTGTAAAAAAAATAAAAATTATAAAATAAAAATTAATAACATATAATAAATATAATTTTTAAATAAAAATTTTAAAAAAATTAGTAAATATATAATAGATTCTTCGTCATGCAAATATAAAATTAAATCAACTTAATTTTTAAGTTATAGTAACATGTGTTTATCAAATACTTTAGTGCTGCAAAATTTTAATTTATAATTGCCCAACCTCAATTCCAAACAGAACCTACCTATAGAAATTGCTCGGTGAATCATTTTTATAAGTATTTGAGTGAGACATTTCAGAGATCAAATTCTTTTAAATATTTGAAAATTAATCTAATATGCAATGAGATTCTTGTAGGCTTTTGGTTGTAAGGTCATGTTTAGTATTGAGGTGCTGTAATTTTTTAGCTCTAATTGTTGTAAAAAAAATAAAAATTATAAAATAAAAATTAATAACATATAATAAATATAATTTTTAAATAATAACTTTAAAAAAATTAGTAAATATATAATAGATTCTTCGTTATGCAAATATAAAATTAAATCAATTTAGTTTTTAAGTTATAGTAGCATGTGTTTATTAAATATTTTAGTGCTGTAAAATTTTAATTTATAACTGTCCAACCTCAATTCCAAACAGTACCTACCTATGGAAATTGCTCGATGAATCATCTTTATAAGTATTTGAGTGAGACATTTTGGAGATTAATTTTTTTAAAATATTTGAAAATTAATTTGATATGCAATGAGATTCTTGTAAACTTTTCGTTGTAATTATATTGTCAATAATGATAGTCAAATAAAACTGCCTACGTCCTTAGGGTGAGCAATCAAATGCTTACATGTAATACATAAAATTATAGAGAATTTATGATTACTTTTGTAAACAACCCAAAATATATTAAAATAACTTGAAAATCTATTGTGCCCTAATAAATACTCTAGAAATCTACTTCATATTGTCGAGAAAATGAATTTTAAAAACACCACGGAATTCAAACTAGTGCCCTCAATATTATTGTGAACACCTGTCATTATTGATTTATCAGTCCACTGGCTATTATTATTATTTTTAGAATATAAGGGTGCATTTGATATTATTTTCGTTTTGTTATTTCTTGTTTTCCAAAAATGAAAAATAGTCTACAATTTGTTTGGTACACTTATTTTAAATGGTATTTAATTTCAAGTAAGAACAATTTGTCTCATTCTCTAACTTTAGAGAAGAAAATTGGAGAACAGGGCATTCATGATTTTCAATTTTCATTCTTCAAATGCGTCCTACAAATAAACACTTGAACGAAAAAAATAAAAATAAAAATCATGTCCCTTATCATGTGGATCCATTACCAATATTTATTTTATAATGCAATTCTAATTATCTGTTTAATACTTTTTAATTATATTTCTTTTTTCTACAACAGTAATTATATTATTTTAGTAATTTTTAAAGGTTCTCTATTAGTAAGATTTATTTATTTTTTATTTTTATTCTAATATTAATGATAATCCCTAAAAAAATTATTTTATCTAATTTTCCTATAAATAAAAAATTTAAAATAATAAAAATTAATTGAAATTTCAAGAAATAAAAAATTAATTGAAATATATTATGATTAAAAATAATTTTAGCTCATCTAAATATTATATTATAATTTTTTTTGGCTCCCTTTTATTGTCTTCATTTTTTTAGACAAACAACTCAACATATTCTCAAATTTTCATTTTATAAATATCATTTTAGAAAGAATCTATCAAACATATTTTTATTTTCACTAAGAACTAATTATTTCTCATTTATTAAAAAATTATAAAAATATCGTTTGAGAAACAATACCAAATGGACCCTAATTCTGTACTAAAAAGTATATAATTTTATCCCGTTCAATGTTGATGACGTGGCTGACACAAAAGGCCAAATCAAAGGCTGTGTGGGCTTCGCCTGGGCCTTCGCCTAGGTCCTACCCACCAGAGGCAAAGGCCCACGATTTTGTGTCACCCTTTAATCCTTTTATAACATCTGCTATCGATGTAAATGGACATCACTCTCTTTTCACTATTTTGATTATCTCCCTCAAACTATTTGGCTGCGGCAATGGGTAAAGGAAAAATGGTCTTTTAAACTTTCGATTACCTTAAGCCTACGGTCAAGGATTGGAACCAATCAATAGTATTGTGGTGAATCATCTTTTAGGGATTTCAGTCATCTTATAAACACTATAGTGATTGATTTTTGTTTTTCCGAAATATGTGAAAATAAATCCAACTCGCTATATGGTTCTTGTAAACTATTAACTTCAAATCAATAAAATTAACAATAATAGATTGAGTCCAAAATCTATCATAATCATGTATAAAGTTGCACTATGCATGCATCATAAATCAACACCTCTCTCATCTAGTTGTTGGTAAATCATGCCTCAAAAAAGTATTTTTTTTATTTAATAAAATTAGCCGAAGTCAAGATTTTTTTTTTATTATTATGTATACATGCATAGGATTAGAGATACCTTAATTTCCTACTAAATATATGATAAGAAGCCCTTTAGATCTAGCTAGAAAAACTCACAATTAGATTAATAAGAACCCAAGAAAGCTAATATAATTAGAATTCAGATAAAAGATCCAAACCCTTGAGAAGCTAAGTTTCAAGAATCCAGATTACTAAATACGACGCCAGTACACCACAAAGGTTAGCAATTATTTTGATAAGTTGAAAATTTTTTAAAGAACAAGTTGAGAAAATCCTCTCCAATGATATCAAACTCATGAATTGTCAAAAGTCAATTCAAAGAACATAAAAGAGTATTTATATAAAGTGGTTAACCCTAATTTAACTTAAAAACACAAAAAAAACCCTAAAATTAAAAACCTAAAGTCGTATGGGCCTTAGCTTGCAGAACCATTTATTTTAAACGGACCGTAATTTAGGCATATGATATCGAATTTGAGCCTACAATATACCGTTTCAAAGCTTTCGACATAAAGAATGCAACTACAACTTTAGAATTGTTTTTCCAATCCCTTTTTCAACGTCAAAAATCACCCTCTCCAATGCTCACCACCTCATTAGCTCAAATCGTGTACATCAAGGCTAGTTTCTCCTCTTTCAAGCCCATCTTGAATATTGGCCTCTTATAAATTGAAGTTGAATTGAATTCATCCAAGGTAACTTGAACAAATCCTTGTATTGCTTCCTTGATCTTCTTAGCTTGCGTTCTCGTAATTGGCCCTTCTAGAACAAGCAACGGATCTTTAATGCTCTAAGCACTTTAGATCACATCAAGATCTGAAGAAGACTACTACAATTTTTTCCACTACTGTTATCGGGATCTATGAGATATGGTTGTAGTTTTCTCTACTATCCTTAATAGTCTTCTTTGCACGTATAGGCATGTTGAAAACTCTAATTTTCATTTCCTGTTCTTTATATAGGTATTTATTAGAGTTAGAATTTAACTAAACATTGAGCTAGCAGAAGGTATCCATGAACTTTCTAGCTCCAACTTCATAGTTAAGGCCTAGCCATTTCATGACACACCAAAACAATTAGGTACTAGGCTATTCTACTAAAAGTTCAATATTGCAACTACCACTTAATTGACTATTTATTGTAACTAAATTTAGCCCACGATAAATGTCACGTCTTTGTAATTACATATATATCCCTAAGTCACTTTTTATTCTAATTATCCCTTTTAATATATTTGTAAATAGATTATAAATAAATGTTATTATTCAATATACAATTTATTGAATAAACATTAACCATAGATTTAAATTATCAAATACCACAAATAGCTTAGCTAATTATCATTTGCATAGATTCCATTTTATAAGTGTATATATTTCTATCATCTATGAAATTACATCTTCAATCTTCAAGCAATTGACGTTTTGATCATTTATATAAATCTTACTTCATGATAACTCAAAAGACATGATTTATGAATGCAAGTATATTACCCACTCAAGATTAAGGTTGATCAAGCTCATTAAAGCTTATATGAATTATGATCAATAATATATGTTAAATTAGATCATAATTCACTATAATCCTGATCATTTTATACATATCTTCTATACATACTAACTTTTCTACTTGCAGTTTCTACTTTAGTGATCAAGATAAAGTTACTTAACAATGAAAATAGAAAAGACACAGCCTCATAAAATAAAGTGCCATTTCATTAATAGATGTGAACAATCTTTTATTTATAAATAATTTATAATTTTTATCTTCTATAATTGACATCATATGTCTAATTCAAAAATCACATACTTAATAAATAAGGGCTACTAATGTATCCTCAAATAAATAATGAATGCATAAATTCTAGAAATTTTTATTTTATTGCATACTTTTAGGGTATAAAATAATAATAAGTGTAACAATAATTATATTTTCAAGGGAAATTATCTCTACACGACTTTTGTTTGGTTATATGTACATCTAACCATTTTAAAATTTTGATATATTCTTTGCACCACCTTTATTTTTAAGCTTCTATCAATAGACCATTTTGACATTAAAAACAACCATTTTATCCCTAAATAAATTAAAAGACAATTTTATTCTACAAAATTTTGAAAAATAAAAATTATAATTATAAGAATACCCCTAAATTTAATAAAATAAATAAATCTCAAATTCTATATGTTAATTTTTTTATAATTATAATTTCATTTAAAATTATAATTATAATTTCATTTAATTTGTATAGGGGAGTTTCTAAATATTATTTATAGTGAAGTTTATAATAATTATAGAGAGCTTCTCTCTCCATGTTAATTTTTGTAAACTTCCTTATAGTTAATTTAATTATAAAAATAAAATGAAATTATGATTAGAAAAAGTTATAATTACAAGGTGTTAATTTTTTATAATTATAATTTCATTTAAAAATTATCATCTTAGATTTTGGGATTATTTTTTTATTTAATTTAGGGGCATTCTTGTAATCATAATTTTTTATTTTTTAAAATTTTATGAAATAAAATAGTGTTTTAATTCATTTAGGGGTTAAATGATTATTTTTAGTGTCAAAGTGTTGATTGATATAAGTTTAGAAATAAAAGTGATGCAAAAAATGATCAAAATTTTGTAATAGTTAAATGTACCTACGACAAAATAAAAGTGGTTCAGAGATTACTTTCTTATTGTCAATAATGATAGTTAAATACTCATAACACCTCTTTTTGTGTTTTTTCTTTAAAGGTAAAGGATGGTAAACCCAAAAAAAAAATTTAGCTTCTAACCCTTTAGGATTCGTACTCTAATAGCCAGACAAATAAAATTATATGGAAATTAGCTAGGCTTGTAGGGGTGGCCAATCAAATGCTTAGACGTAACAAGCAAAATTAAAGAGAACTTATGATTACTTTTGTTAACAACCAAAAATATTGAGATTGTTTAAAATTCAACGCCCTAGTAAATATTCGAGATCTACTCCATATTATTGAGGAGAATGATTAAAAAAGAAAGAAAAAAACATGGAATTCAAACTATTATCCTCGGTATTATTGAAAACAACTGCTACCATTGGTCTACCCGCCCAATGGCTATTATTATTAGTTTTAGAATATAATTCTCTACTAAAAAATAATATTATCTCATTCAGTGTTGGTGCGGTTGGCACAAAACCCAAATCAAAGGCTGCGCTAATGGTGGGATCAACTCACCCAACTCATGAAACTGACCTAACCCCGTATGATTTTTACGGTTTAGGTTGGGTTGATAAAATATGTGAATTGATTTAAGTTAAAAATTTTTAACTTAACCTAACCCATCAACCCATATATATATAAATTATTATATAAATTTTGATATTTTATAAAAAAAATTAAAAAAATATAAATATAAAACTTTGAAATATTAAATTTGTTGTACAGATTTTAATATTTATTTATTTTTTAATTAATTAATTAATTTATGTTCAATATTAAATTAGTTTATAAAAATTAACTTTTTCAAAAGCCCAATTAAATCAACCAAACCTATTTTGCGGGTTTAGTCAGGTTGGATTTAGATATAAAAATGGCTTGGGTCGAATTAAAAATTTGCAACCCGTTCTCTCGTGCCCATCCCTAGGCTGTGCCATCTTCTCTAGGGCATTTGCCGAGCTCCTACCCACCGCAAGCAAAGGCCCGCAAAACTTTGCTTATATTATATATTTATTGGTCGTGAATGGTTATATTTTTTTTAATTTCTTAAAATACTCTCAATCTAGTTAGAAATTAAGTTTGCCCATTCTCCCATGTGTAAGAGAGAATTCATTATTGAGAAGAAATTATCAGTTGAATTTAAGAGGAGTTTTTATGAACAATAAATTTTTGGCCAAATAATCCAAATATTAAACAAATTTGATGTAATGCAAAATGTAGATAAGGAGGAAAAATTCAATAAATGACTAAAGATTAAAAAAAAAATTGAGTATTATAAATCTGAATAAACCCATATTGAGCTTGAAGATGGGAATAGAACACCTGTATAATTGTTTTCAACTAATCATATGTCTATAATTGTAATTTATGTTACGGATATATCAGTAATGATTAATTTTATTAAAATGTGAATTTAATAAGTAACCTAGTGGATTTAAATAGTCTTGCCTTTTAATGGGTGTTAAAAGACTACTCTTTGTATAATATATTCCATTGAAACTAACCCACTTAATACTAAAAATTGGCCTTGTAGTATTTTTGAATGAAATATACAAAATCTTTATAATGTAGAAAAGAAGTTAGGGTTTATGTGATATAAGAAATTGTTGAACTAATACATGTATGGATGCAAATAGAGTAGCAAAATGAATTGGCGAATCAAATTTGTGACTGCCTATAATGAATTGGGTTAAAAGTCGGTAATAAATCTAAATTCGATTCATTTAAGCGAATTCTAACCTCAAGATGAATTCAATTTTTTTTTTAAGGAATCATCGACAAATATTCATTTAATTCATCATTTAACAAAATTAATAAATAAATTGAAATAAATCCAGATTTGTTTAAAATCATTCATCTACAATTATAAATTTGTAATATTATATATCAAATGATAATTGATAACCAACAAAATCGAGCAAAATAAATTATGATTATCATAACAATATTTATAAGTTTCAGACATCCTAACTCCAAAGTTTCAAATTTCAAAGTTCAAATTACAAAACCATTAACAGTAGAATAAACGGACCATCCTAACTCCAAAATTTCAAACGAACTTGTGAGCTTAAACTCACATTCATATTTTGAATTAATCCACTGTGTTGACATAAATAATTTTATAATATTATTTTTGATGATAACAAAACTTATATGTTTTTTATTAAAATATTGGAGCTATTAAAATAAAATTCTTAAAGACATAGACATGTTTAAAGAATCTTAATAACTAGTAACATGAGTCAGAAAATCTTTCTCTAAATAAAAGTTGTCAAATTATAGATTCTGAAAATTAATGGTAGACTGTTTATTATGTAAACAGTGAACCGATAATTTACAAAAAGGAATTGGTCTTCTTAATCGTGAACCGTTTATAAAAAACGATTAGTTAAACTCGTTTTTAATAAGATTCTGGAAATTAACAGTGAACTGTTTATTACAAAAAGGAGAATCGATAATTTACAGAAAAGAGAGAGTTTTTCTAATCTTGAACCGTTTAAAGAAAATAGCTAGACTTGTTTTGATAAGATTTTAAAAATTAACGGTGAACCATTTATTACAAAACGAAGAATTGATAATTTACAGAAAATAGAGAGTTTTTCTAATCTTGAACCATTTAGCAAAAATAGAAGCCTTAATCTGTTTTGTAGGATTCCGGAAATAAACGGAGATCTGATAACTTTAAATGGTCTCCGTTTATTTAAAATCTAAGTACAATAGCTATTTGAAAAAGTTAAAATGGTCAACCGACAGCGTCAAACAGCAATTCGATTTTTCTTAGAAAGTCAATAACGACTAATTTTCAACTCCAACTATAAAATGACTCAATCAAATTCAAATCAGTAGAGATCCAACAGCTACCATTGAGCTTGTTTCTGAGCATACAATCATCCTTTGAGCTTTAAACTTGTTTTATTTTATTAATTCACACATTGAGATTCCATTGGAAATCATATACATTGTGTGAGAGATTGTTTATTTGTAATTTTTATTCTTGAGTGATTGTAAGTGTTGAGTTACACTTAGGTTAAGAGATTGTGAATAATCTCTTGTTGTAAATGTTTGAAGACACTTTTGAAGTTAATTGTAAGTATTGTTGAAGCCTTGAAGGCTCTCTTAGTGGAATCTTCAAGCTCGGTAAACTTAGAGGCGTGAACGTAGGCGCCGTTGGCTAAACCACGTAAAAATTACGTGTTTGCTCTCTCTTACATTATCTCTTTATTATTCATTGCTCATTAATTGTTTGTTTTTTTAATTTAATTGGTTTATTAATTTTTTTAAGTTTTTAGTTTTTAATTTTTGATTAAAAACCCAATTTACCCCTTCTCTTGGGTAGCCTAGTTAACATTTCACACTGGTTCGTTTGAAATTACAAATTCATTAACATAAGAATTAATATCCTCAAAATAAATATTTTGACCTAATGCAACTTTTCATATTTTTACATAATTTCACATTTTTATTGTATCATTCAATTAATGAATCTCAAACAAATAAACAAATCAATGAGCCTAAACCAACATTCAATTCATTGCCTTAGCATATTCAATAAAAATCGTCCATTTATTAAATGAATTAATTTTTCAAACCTAAATGCTTTTAACTCAAATTGAATCAAATGGAATAAATGAATCCTGACTTATATTGTCATCCCTAGAGGTAAACCTTTTTTTATAAGAAAAAATAAAAAAGACTTTATATGATAGAAGAAATTGTTGAATTGTATTATTTAATATGTTATATATTAATGATCTATCTGTCATTTTACTCAAGGGTGAAATTGTAACAATAAAAAGTTGGGTAAAATCTTTAATTTTATATTTGTTATGACTCACCATGGATACTTGGTATTTCATAGATTAATTCTTTATTGGCTTAAAAAAAAAAACCTACCAAAACTTGACTTAAAAAATTATGCTAATATAGACATACTATAAAAAGTAATAAATAAGATATATATTATATATTTTGTAAATTATTTTTAAGTTAAATACAAGTATTTTAATATATTAATCTACAAAATAGAGTTTGTTAAATTAATATATATATGATAGATTAATAATATTAAATTAATTTTTTATTCAAATTAATTCATAAAGTTTATATATTATATTATTTGAATATTACATTTTGTATCTATTATAAAAGTTTATTTAAAGTCAATTTTTAGATTATTAAAATTAAAGGATATAATCATAACAAAAAAATTGTGTGATTATTTATAAAACCACGGAGGTCTATAGCAACATTTCTGTTCCCAAGGGGGCGTATATGCTTTTTTCCCTGATCTTTATATGAATTAATTCTTAAATGAATCTATTTATCATGTACCGTAGAGAAGGTGATCAAATTAACCATAAAAAATACCCAATTACGTGTTGATGCATTTGAAGGACAAAATGATGATAAAAAGAAATGTGTGAAATGGCTGAAGGGTAATAGAAATGCCAAAAAAAATCGCTCAGATTGGACTAGACAACGCGGGCCATTAGTGTAGTGCCAGAGATGAGGCCGGATTAGGACAGGGATTTAGTTGATAAGATAGAGATATGTCCCACAACTTAAATTTTATAAAAAAAAATATAAAATATATATTATTTTAAATAATTATATTTATTTAATTTAAAAATTAAATATATTTATAATTTTAAATATTTGAAGTTCATATTCGGAAGCCCAAATTCATTAAAATAAAATTTAAAAATCATAAAATTAAAAATATATATGTATAAATTATAAAATATAAAATCTAGATTTTTTAAGCCCATATAAAAAAAATCCAGTTTGGTGCCGAATTTTTAAACCCGACCTGAGTGTTCAAAAAACATGCTTGGGCTAGATTTGAGCATTGCCATTCTTGGGAGTGGCCGGAGTTTTTATCACCCGTAAGCATAATCAATTGGTTGAAATAATTCAATCCAGTATATTATATATAATATTAATTTGTTAATTAAACTTATTGTTTGGCTTTTAAATAGCATCAATGTGTCATGGTGACAGATTGACGGTTGTATGGCTTTTGTTAGTGAATTTGTAATTGTTTCTTTTAATTTCTTTTATGTTTATACTCTATTTCCACTGCAATGACCAAATAATATAGAATCACTTCTAAATAAAATGAAGAAAGAATTTCTATTAGATTGTTTAGTTATCTACGTTAAAAAAGAATTTGTAATCATCCTCAGTTCAAATTATTATAGTTCAAATTCAATAATAAATGAGTTTAATTCTCGAAAGTATGGTCAGGTACAACTTAATAGTGTTTAATTGTAACTAAATTACTTCTTAAATATGATGTATTTTCTTATGTATTAACAAAATTTTCTTTAAGATCTATAATTTTAACTGAGATAATATTTGGATTTGGAAAAAATTTGGCCCAACCAAATAATTTTTTGTGGTTCGCCCCTGATTCAGATAATCTAAACTACCAAAAATTTCAGAAAAATATTACTCCATTTTGATTTTGTTATTGTTTCTCATATATTTGCATAAACACATTACATTCTTTAGCTGCTCACGGCAGAAGATACAACGATTTAGTTTTATTCATAGCACTACATAGGAACTCAATACAATATTCACTAATCACTTGCGGAAAATGCAGAAACATACTAATAGGGTCTCGTATCAGAAGACATGATGACTTTATTTTTATTACAACACCATGATTTTACCCACAACAGAACCTAGGAACTGAATGCAATCGCACAATCGGTACTAAGAAGGCAGAATACCAATGCACTTTATGAAGGTTTCCATGAAGCCAGCGGTGCAGTTTCAGAATCTTCGTAGGTAGGACTGACACCCCCATATCGATGACCCCTTACAGCATCTGCTGAAGCAATAGATTCAAGCTCAGCCATTTCTTCTGGAGTTAGTTTCACCGACAGAGCTTTAATATTCTGATTGAGGTTTTCAATCTTGGTGGTTCCAGGAATTGGACACACGTCATCTCCTTGGTGATGAACCCATGCTAATGCTAGCTGAGATGGGGTGCATCCTTTCTTTACTGCTATTTCATTAACACGTTCAAATAGCTTTTTGTTATGCTCTAAATTTTCAGGTTGGAACCTTGGTAGGTACTGCAAGATTTAGAAAACAGCTCAGTACCAAAACTGAACTGCATTGACTCATTAAAAAAAGAACATCATTTTGGATAAAGCATGATTTTAAAGGAGGTTTAAGTGAAATTCGATAGATCAGAAAAACAAAGAAAAAGGACTAGTCCAGGGACTTCTCCCATATAATGGATGTTTATATTAAAACATTTTGGCATGTTAGACAAAGGTCTTGCAAGAAGTAAACTCTCCTTGGACTTACCAATTGATTTCACATTATCGTGCATGGGCAAAGCAATACAGCAAAAATGGAAACTGCCACAAGGATGTAGAACTTCTCTTATATAGACGATGTTTATATTAAAACATTTTGGCATGTTAGACAAAGGTCTAGCAAGAAGTAAACTCTCCTTGGACTTGTCAATTGATTTCACATTAACGTGCATAGACAAAGCAATATAGCAAAAATGGAAACTGCCACAAGGATGTAGAAGTTTGGGAGAGTCATTACAGTTAAACTTCTTGAGGGTCCAGTAATAGTTTTGATGAAATGGAACAATTTTTTTTCCTTTCTTTTTTTTCACCTCTATACAACTTAAGGGGTATTATCATGTATATAAATTGAATCCAACATGTTAAATTTTTCTGTGAATCAACGAAGTCATTGCATAGATAATTCCTCAGATTTCAATGCAAAGAAAGCCTTTCTCATATTTGAACAGATTAATGAAGCTTTCTCATATTTGGAGACGTTAATGAACATAATATCAGGGAAAAAAATTGAAATCCATGAAGAATTTCAGAACTATACAGTAAAACAAAACAAGAATTATTGTTGTATTGCTGGAAATGAGAATGAATGTGTAATAAAGAAAACAAGTAATGCAAATATGACGAAAGTAAAAAATACATGATTAGTAAACATCAAACAGTTAGCTAATGATGAATAAGTTTTGGTGGACAAGTCAATTTGAAAAAGATTACAGCGTATTCAGTTCTTAGTAATTGAATTCATTTTTCCTCAATTTTTCCACGCAATCTATACACAGGCAACTTTAGTGTAATTAGAAGATCGCAATGAACTAGTTAAATATTTAAGGAACAGAATTCTTAAACAAGTCCTATTGGGTTCAGTTAGAATGAACTATGACTATGGTTCTAGATAAATATCAGAGGCTTATAAGATAAAATAGTATGCAAGTCACCGTAGAGTATCTTAAGACAAGGTTCTAGTCATGCTTGCAGATATCGAATAATAATGGTAGAAAACATTTTAAGGCCAAATGAACATGCATAAAAAATCGTGATGAATGCATGGTAGGCTTACGAACATTTCTAGAATCATCCGGTGCAATGCTTTCAACCAACTTTGGCCCAGATGAAAGAAACCCACGTCCTAGAGGACTGTAGGCAACAATTCCAATGCCAAGTTCCCTGAGCAGAGCAACCACCAAAATTGCGTTAGCATTCAAATGTTAAATCTTCTACTCATAATTTCTTTTCCTTTCAACTAGGTCAAAACAAATCATTTGGTACAAATAATGCCTTACCTGCAAGTAGGAACAATCTCTTCCTCCGCATCCCGTGACCACAAGGACCATTCCAACTGTACAGCTGTTATTGGATGGACGGCATGAGCTCGTCTAATTGTTGAAGCAGAAGCCTCCGATAGACCTATATACTTTATTTTACCCTCTTCAACCAGTTTCCTGAGTTCCCCAATCTTACAAAACAGCACAAGTAAAAGAATTAGTACATGATAGCAGAAACCTCTCCCACCAAACTAACAGACTAATATAGTTTTTTTTTTTTTTTTGAAATGAACAGACTAATATAGTTTAACACGCATGATTGAGACAAATATATAAATTAAAAGTAGCAAACCGTGACTTCTATGGGAACTTTAGTGTCAGTGCGATGTTGGTAATAAAGATCAATACAGTCAACATCCAGACGCTTCAAGCTGGCCTCACACGCAGCTCTCACATAAGCAGGATCCCCACGGTATGAGTACTGACCATCCTCATATCTGATACCAAATTTAGTTGCCAATTCAACTCTTCCTCTGTACCCTCCTTTCAGAGCCTACTCCCAAAACCAAATTAATCATAGATAATATATTATTATTTGCCAATTCCCAACATACCCTTTTGAAATTAAAGGAGGGGAAGAGAAGCTAAAGTACATTACCTTGCCCAGAAGGATTTCATTTGTGTGAGGTCCGTAAACATCGGAAGTGTCAAGTACAGTGATGCCACTGTCAATGGCGTGGTGGATCAAGGCTATCATATCGGATTCAGGCTTCGGGGGCCCGTAGAAGGCGGACATGCCCATGCATCCTAAGCCTTGTGCTGAAACCTCCAGACCTTGTGAACCCAGCTTGATTCTCTTCACTGTCTCCGCCATTTCTCGTTATCTATCGAGTGGGTCAGCTGTTTTTCAAGCCAACCATTTATATTTATAGTTTTCTTTTTTTAACTGTAACCGGTAATAGCTGGGCAATTAGGTGTTCTCAGTGGGCCTCACAAAACACGTGATGCTAACGTAATGGGATATGTCAGCAATTACCTCCGTAACTTTAAAAATCAGACAACAACAGAGTGGTTAAATAAATGGTTAGAGGACGATGGCTGAGATTTGAAAAAAAAAAAATTATAAGACATGATACAAAAAAAAAAAAAAAAAAAAAAAAAAAAGAATGGCTGCCTCTACAATGCCGTAAGTTTAAAACAAACCGTTGTATTCAACTAAAATAAATCCAACGGTTGAGATTTAATATTTAATAAAAAATAGAAAAAGGGCAAATTGAAATGTCGGTTGCTTAATAATTTTATCTCCCTTGAATCCCTAGCCGCTATTTGGTATTGTTTCTGAATTAATATTTTTTAAAAATAACAAATAAAAATAAAAATAAAAATAATATTTTGTAGTTATTGTATTTTAAATTTAAATATTTGTATGATATTATTTTTTGTATCATGTATTTTAAAACTAAAAATACTTATATGTATTCAGCAGACACAATTGAGAAATATAAAAACAGTAAATATATGTTTAGTAATACTATTTTTATAAATCATTTTTACTAAACTTTTGTTGTCATACTTAAATTTAAAAAAGTAATACAAAAATGCGAATGAAAATGATGTTTTAAAATTATTGTATTTTGAAATTGAATATGTGTTTTTTTATATTTTATATTTAAAATATAAAAGCAATAATATAAGTTTGATAGCCAATTGAAATTTTTGAAAATAACTAAATATATGTTTGGTAATATTATCTTTAGAAATCATTTTTAATAAACATTCAAGTCATAATTACAGTTAAAAAGTTGAAATAATGAAAAATAATATAAAATTGATTTGTTTAATCTCTGTAGCCACAATTAAATTTTAAATAAATATAGACTATCATAAATAAGTTAGGGATAAAATTTTAAAATAGATAATCTTACCAAGATTATACCCTGTCTTGTCCAATTACTGTCTTGTTATGTCTTCTCCATAACAAGCAAATAAAAATATACACTAAAATTTGCTTGTAATTTATATATTTTCTATTATTTAAAGAATAAGTACAGCAACACAATATGGCCAGGCAATACCCTCAAATGCATGAACCCCACAACTCTCACCCACATGCTTTTAAGGGCGGGAAAAAACAAAAACTAAGAACATACAGGACAGGAGATGAAGATCCAACTTGCCCCCAAGCGAGAGAGTTTAAGAGAATAAAATATGCTAAAATTAGTATATATTTATGTAATCTATAAATAATAGTGCAAGAACTGAAAAAATAAAGAAGGGGAATGAAAAAATGTTAGATGAACCCAAAAATTTAAGTAGAGCTATGTAGGAGAAAAAAGAAATTAGTGTAAAATTTTAAAAAGTATTTGAAAACTTGGTTTTGAAAGAAGAAGTTAAGATATGAAAGTGAAAGATGAAGAAAAAAGTAGCCAGCTATAGATGAGGAAGAGAGCAGAGCTAAATGTTAGAAAGATGAAGAATAATTTGCACTGATAAATGAGAAAGAAAATATAGATGAAGATGATAAAAGTAGATTTATTATGTATCCGTAAATGTGCAGAATCAATTTTATAATTTGTTCTATAATTTTTTCTGTCAAAACATGTTAAAGTTGTTTTCTATTTATTACTATCATACAGTTTCTTGTTTTACGTGTTTTATAGTTTATTTTATAATTTGTTCATGGATCACACTTGAATTAAGGAGACAAGAATGAAAATAATTGTTGTAAAACGATCCCAAATAGACCAAAATTTTCTCGTACTCAATTTCTTCATCACTTGAAATCGCATCTCTCTCTTAAATCCCTAATTTCTCTCTTCGATTTCTTTACTAATCACATAAAATCGAAGCCGTTATCTCGCTCAAACAAAACAACTAATCCAATCCATTAACCAGGCATTTTGTCTGTGCATGAGAGAGAGAGTGGCAGAGAGGCTGCCTTTTCAACCGGCGATCATTGCTCCTGCCGCATGATCGTCTTCACTATTAATTGTTCAGCCTTGATTGCCATAGTCATCACTAGAATCATTGTCGTGAAAGCCCAAGCTGCAAGCGAAGCTCCTTGAAAGGTTTTATTTTCATTTTCTGGTTTTTTTGTCAACAAATACTCCTAAGTTTTTGTTTTTATTTTTGGAGTGTTGTTTTTTCAAAGTTATTAGTACTTTTTTTAAGGTGTCTTTTGCTTGTTTTAGGCTCTACTGTAGTTTGTTTGGATTTACTAGGGACACTCTCTGATCCGGTAAGGATTTACCCACATTTAGCTTTAATTCCATCGTAACAATGGTCACAACATTGATATGACTTATGATTTTGGCTAGTTTATGAGTTTTTGTGCAACTTTGCTCTCTACAACGATTTAAGAGCTCTCCCGATGAAATGTGAACTAAATGCTTGAGTAGGACATGTCATATGTCAATTGCTTGTGAGAATGACATGTCGTTAACTGAAGCTGAAATTGAAACTGACATAGTCATGACCGTCGTCTAAAGGCAGCAAGTATTTCATGTGATTAGAGGAATGATCTTATCACTTGAAACAATTGGGCAAATTATCGTTTCTTAAAGCTCTGTTACAAAGTCATGTTGCAAGCACGTGATCAAGGTGAGACAGTTAAGCTTGCCGGGAAAATACCAACTGGGGAAAGAATCCTAGAAAGCTAGTTATAAAGGCTGAGCTTCTGGAGTTTACAAGAAGAGAGTCATATACTCAGAAAGATATTGTAGAGAGAAAGAGAGAAAGTTTGGCATTTGTAATCTTT
The DNA here is from genome assembly GCA_030449905.1 of Luvunga scandens. NCBI lineage: Eukaryota > Viridiplantae > Streptophyta > Magnoliopsida > Sapindales > Rutaceae > Luvunga > Luvunga scandens. The sequence goes on from JASUUG010000209.1 coordinate 834,530, forward strand.
GTATTCTACATTTCTGTAACTCTTAAGATCAATAGAAGTGAAAACACAGTGCGGATTCCTTAATAGATATAGGCATCATGAATTGGTGTTGAACCACTTAATTCTTGTGAGTTTTATCTTGGATCTGTTTTTGTTTTCTGGTTCTTGATTTTCATTGATTGTGGTTGTATTACTTGGCCAAGTCTATTCTTGAATTGGAGAGTAACAGGTCTTGGGGTGAGATAGATCTTAGTAATTGAGATCTAAATCACTACATCTCCACTTAAGTTAGACTACTTGGCACTATGTTTACGCTAAGTTTTGATATTACTGGTTTTGTAGACTGAAACATTTTTCACCAGTTTTGGTGCATTCATGTTTTTATTTGGTGGTGATAAAAATTTTTGTATTATTTATACTAGAGATTAAATATCATAAATTATGTCCCTTTCATATTAGCTTAAGATTTTTAGATAAATTGGCAACGTAAGTTGTGTTTGTGGTTGTGGTTATGGTTTTGTTTGATCAAGATAAGGGGCTTTATTAGAGCTTGAATACAACTGCTGAGTCTTTTACTATTAGTTTGAGTTTTCAAGTCTATTTTTAACTCAACAATTTCATTCTTGTGTTCTCAGTCATTGATCAGTTATCTCTATTGTCAACCTATACAATACTTTTACTAAAATTATGTTGCATTACTTGTTTCAAATTTTTTAGAAACACAAACTTTCGTTATCTTACAATTTCCTTAATTACATGGTTCAAAGCATGGAAGATGAATTTCAAGGTATCCTGAGATTAGGTGTAATGCAATTTTGGATGTTATTACTTTTTTGGTTTGGATAAAAACCACCAAGAGGTGGAGGATTAGGTGGGCCCCTATTTGTAATATAAATCACTAATGAAACAAATAAGTAAGAAGGGAGATATAAACCAAAACCTCCTAAAGTAAATGAAATTATACAAGAAGATACAAGAATGAAATAATAAGGAAAGCCACCAATACTAGCCTCTGACGTAGGGAAAAACCTTTGCATCTAAATGTAGAATGCCTAATAACCATATAGGAAGATCTTGAGAACACAAGAAACACCTACTAACATGATGAGTGCAAGCCCAATTGGCTAGAAATTCAGTAGCAAAAGTAGCCTCGCGAAGCACATGCCTAGATAAAATAGGAGAGGAAGTTGTCAAAGTTCACACTCGACTTGACGAATAAGCATAATCCCAATGAACAAGCCCTTGGAATGAACTCAAGAAATGATTTTGGCCAAGTCTAACTCTACTTCAAGCATATAATAACCAAGCTGAATAGCAAACTTTGACCCTCTCACAAATGACCATAAGCTCAGCATAAAGAATCGACTGAAGACCAAGAAAAGATCCAAAAGCACCCAAAATTGCACCTCAATGATCTCAAAGAATACCATCTGAAGCAATCATCCCAAGATTGCCCCTAGAGTAACCATCTACAGTTAGTTTTGCAACCCTAGGAAGTGGCCTCATCTAAGAAATTAATCGAATTGGCCTACTGGGTGGAGCTATAACTTACAAACCTTTTGCAATCTAAGAACCCAAAAATCACCTTAGCTGGGAAGGCTTTAGAGCAAAAAGTGGAACTAAGAAACTTGAGATCCATTACCACTTGATAGAGAATTGCATCAATAGAAAAAGATTGTGAATCAAACCTAAAAGTATTATGGGCCTTCCAAAATTGCCATAAAATAAAGTAAGGCAGGAGGACCAGAAGGTGATTGTGAGAAGGGGCACACCACTGTGAATAAAGAAGTAAAACACTAGAGGGGTAAAAAAAGTAATATCTCTCATAGTTAAAATCTGCAAAAAAATGAGCCCAAACCAGGCGAACCTGCAAGCAATCAATAAATAAGTGTTGAGAAGTCTCAAAAATCCGACCACAAATACATTGAGAGACCATGCAAAAACCACTCAAGCACTATGCATCATTAGTAGCTAAAAATCCATGCAACAATCACTAGAGAAAAAAAAAACTTGAGACGAGGTGTGTTGCTACCAAATAATCAGAAAAAAAACCTCTTCCCTTGGCCTAGAAAGACGTATAAGCTCCAAAGTTATCTATAAATGAAAAATGCCAATAGAGGCAAAATTCCATTGAATCAAATCTGGCTCCCTACTAGAAATAAGAACCAATAAAATCTGCTCAACAGTAGAAAAGGGCAACACATCCTGGAGCTTACCCTTATCTCAAATTGCACCCCACCAATAAAAGGAAATTGTCACCACAGAAGTCTTTGTAGGATTATAAATAAACAAAAGACAAGAGTCCAACCAACAATCATACTAAAAACTACACTCTCCATGATTAATCCACCAATGCACATGAAGCCTAGCAACACTCTAAATGGAGCAAAGGTATGTTTAGTTTATCAACACTTTGAATAAGCCCTGAGATAGAAACTCAGCAACAATGATAAACAAGCATGGGGAAAAAGGATTGCCTTACCTACATCTTTCTGAGACTGAAAAAATCCATGGCTGACCCCATTCACGAACACCAAGAACTAAGGGCCAAAGATAACTTGCTGAATCAAAGAGACTCATCGCTCTGAAAACCCAAATTATTGTAGCATCTGAGTAATAAAAGACCAAGACATCCGATCATAAGCCTTGGACATGGGGGTGGGCTTCAGATCAAATTTGAGTCAATTCAATCTGATCCAATCCAAATACTTTCGGATCAGATTCAGGTTGACCTCCAAATCTAATTGGATAGAAATTTTACAGTCCGATCAAATTTGATTTAGATCGGATCAGATTCGGATCAATTCGATCAATCCAATAGGATTGCATTTAAACAAAAATTAATTAGAAATAAGTTAAAAGGATAAAGAACAAACCTATTCTACCATAAATTCCCAAATCATAAACGAATTGAACCTAGCCACCCACAGAGGCATGAATTCAGCCAACTGAGCTGTCCACTTTCGTTGCCGCTGACCAGTCACATGTCAGTGACGCCTCTTCCGTGTGCTGATGACACCCCAAGCAACAACCAATCAAAGATGAGAGCAAGTATTGCTTGTTGTCTGCTGTTATCATCTTCAGTTCCAACCATCTATTGTCATCTTCTCACTTGTTGTTTGTGGTATGTTGATCTTCATTTCTTTTTCTTATTTTTTTCCTTTCTTAATCTTAACAGTTGGTATTGGATGCTTGCTTTTGTTTGTTTAACTAGTTTTTTTTTACCTTTACATATTCATATAATCCAAATATAATCCAAAGATGACAGCAAGTATTACTTGTTGTCTATTGCTCTCATCTTCAACTTTTACTATCTGTTATCATCTTGCCGCTTGTTGCCTGCTGATTTTCGATTCTTCTTCTTCTATATTTTTTTTTCTTTTTAATCTTAGCAGTTAGTAATGGGTGTTTGCTTTGTTTGTATAACTAGTTTTCTTTTTTTCTTTATATATTCATATAATCTGAATTTAATCTAAAGCTATTAATCCAATCTGAATCCAAAATAATCATCCGATTCAAACTTAATCGGAACAGAATGGATTGGATTGGATCAAATTTAAGTTTTGGATTATATTTGGATGTCTTTTATCCTAATCCAAACAATCCAAAATCCAATCGGATTAATCCGAATCCATTTTTTCCCACCCCTACTTGGCCATATCAAGCTTTAACACCACATTGTTCCCCTGAGTACGGTAGTTGAGATCATGAGCCGGCTTTTAAACCAAAAGCACATTATCAAAAATCACCTCGTTAGAGAAAAACCACTATGAGAAGGAAATATAAGACAAGGCAATAAAGCGGTCAATCTTAACACAAGCAACTTGGTCAGAACCTTGTTGTCACATTACATAAACTGTTCGGTTAAAAATCAATCCAAGAATTTAGGAAGGGATTCTTAGGAAGAAGAAAGGCTAACGTACTTTGAAAACCCCTAGGCATAGCCAAACCTTTGAAATAATCAAGGAAAACCTCCAATAAATCGCTGCTAATAATATCCCAACAAGACTGTTAAAATATATTATAGAACCCATCCTGACTAGGGACGTTATTAGGATCAATAAATCGATGCCAATAATATCCCAACGTACTCTGAAAACTCGCCTAACCTTAACCATATCTGACTCCCTACATAAATCCACATCATCCTCAATAGTCATCAGAGACGGAATAAAATCAAAGCCAGATTATTGAAACTAACTAGCACTACTCACCAACAACCCGAGAAAAAAGTCAACTGTAGAGGTAGCCATAATAGTTGGCTTAGAAATCCACTTAGAAGAGGCATCCTGAATTTGATAGACATGAAAAAGCTTGCGCTTTTTTCAAATCATTACATGGAAAAAACAAGTGTTAAGATTCCCTTCTCAGACCTAATGAACATTGGCTTGTGGGTGCAAAAAACCTGCTCACAAAGTAAAGTGAACTGCAATCAGGCCCAAGCCTCTGGAAAAATAGCTCTATCCTCACAAGAACCAAACAAGTTATACTGCCTCTCTTTTTAAGCAACATCCTCCTCTGCCTCCCTAACCTGGTGAAAGACATTGTCAAACACATCCTTATTCCAATTGAATGTTATTACCTTGATTATAAAAGATTTTGACCTTCATAGTAGTTGTGGATAAGCAAAACATTTAAGTACATTCAAGTTAAAGAGACAGTAAAATAATATGTCTATAATTATTCAAATTAAAATGAACTAGTTTTTTTTCTTCACATTCAATTTGAAATACTTGATACAGATCCTTTTAGAGATTTTGAAGAAGTAAATTAAGTTTGAGCTAAATTATATTCAATATTTACAGCTATCCACTTTGAGGTTATGTTATATTATCCATCTTCATAAATCTTCATGTAAAATTGTTTTTATTCATAATGCAAATATAGATCCTTTTATGTTATTCTTTAAAGAATCATTCCATATGTTTTTCTAATTTTTTTTTTTAGATTTGAGACTTGTGTTTGGTTAAATAATTGAAATACTAGATTTTAAAATAGGAATGTATTAATTTACCATTACAATGTCCCCCAAATGTGCCATCTATTTTTTACAATTTATTAAAAAGTGTAGATTCTGTTCTTATTTGACCATGTTTATCTCTATATTTGCTTTATATTTGTTAAGTCCATTATTTATGGAATTGCCATCTTATGGCAAGTCTAGTTAAATTAAAATTTTATTTATTTAATATCTTGTAATAGGGTTTAATTTATTAATTTCATAGTAAAATTCCAATTTATTAGGAACTTTTGTTTCTTAATTTATTAGACGTCTAATTTGGCAATTCAATTAATGATGAGATTCTATAATTGACATGTAAGATTTATTTAGAAAAAAAATTTGGCTCAAACAAGAAGTTTATTAAATGTTTTAGATATTTCTTAGGAGACAAGTAAGGTAAGAATATCAAATTTATTTCTATTCAAATTCATAGGAATTATAAGAGGAAAGAAACTCTTATTTGGAAAGAATTCAAGTCCTTCAAGACTTGTGATTTTTGTAAAACCCTAATGCTTATATAAAGATCAGTGTTTCATAATTGAAGTAACATAACACAGAGTATAAAGTAGAGAAGTAAAATTAAGTCTTCTCCCTAGAGAATCCAGATTTGGCACAAAATGTTGTGTTGATTTTTTCTTTATCTTCATTATTCAAAGTCTTGTAATAATAATATTTTGTAATATAATATTTCTTTTCATCTCCATGGAGAGTTTATGTGGATCTTAGATCTCTAAACATTAAAGAATTGAAGAATTACTATTGATCACTTTGTGAAATGCCTTGAGAATCATGGATCAAAAGGGGTAGTAGTTATTCAAGAAAAATAGATTCAGTCTATCATTGAGTCGGCTGTATGGAGATAAATTATAAATAAGAGTCTTAAGTTTAGTAAATCCACAGCATGTAACATCTCAACTTAGTGAATTACTTTTCATCTAGAGCTAACGTCGTGGATGTAGGATTGATTAATTTGAACCACATAAAAATCTCCATGTCATTTAATTTTTTTAATTTTATTATGTTTTAGAAAACTAAAATTTTTTATACGGATGAACATTAACCATGAATAGTACCAACAAAATGTTTCATTAACAATATTGTGAATAGTATTTTTAAAAAATTAATTTAATTTATTAATTTCGTGCGTAATACAATTAGGTTAGAGTATACAAGGTATTTTCTTAAGCTTCTCTCTGTTGAGGAATTTAATTAATTAATTTGATTAATTAATTAGATCTGAAGTTTTAAAATTGCCTACATCTATTGTAATGGATCTAAATTCTTTTCAATATCTATAGGCCATTATTGAAGAAAAATACGTGAAGTTTGTAAGAAACTACATCCAAATAGATGAACTAATTGATCCATTTTTTTAGTTGCTTGAGAAAATATGCAGGTGATATGCTGGATATTTTTGTGATCATAGACCCTTTTTTCATGGATACAGAATTAAATATACTTGTACCATCTGATGTCGATATTTTTATATTCTTTAGGTTTAGTAATTATTATATTGCTTAAATTATATTTACTTTTCTCCCATAACAAAATTTGACTGTTCATATATATTTATCAAGTGTTACAACATTCTTCCTTTTGGATTTTGTCTGCGATGGAAGCCGTGGGTTGATGGATGAATGACCCCTATTCTAGGTAGATATAAAATACTTTAATACATATAAAAATAGTTCAACATTGATATTTAACCTTCAATTGTACCCATTGGTTACATTTTTCAAGTAATGAACGAAACAAATCTAAGCTGACTTTATATGTACTTATTGGATATATTATGAGTAGTGAACCAAAAATATCTAAGTTAACTCTAGATCGTGTAGATTTGATGGGTGAGCATTTGGCGCAGGAGGTTAGTGTCCCTTTATTATTATGGATTGGCATAGATTAGTGGATTGACCTAGCATTTAGAATTCTAAAAAGTCTATTTTCCTTTTATGTAAAAGCATCTGTTTCATGTGTAATTTCACTATTGATAGAATGCTCGAGTTCGGGGTCATTGAAGTGACTTAAAGAAAGCCAAATCCAAGGAAAATTACTTTTCTGCACATTCTATTGGAGGTTAAGTCACAAAATATGCAATTAGAAGATTATATAGACCGTTATGATAGAGAATAAAACTTCATCACTGTTGCTACACCTCATCTCTGTTCAATAGGCAATAAGCAGGTACCATTTTAATGTATACATGATATATTTTGTTTCTTAATTGTTCCCAAAACTCTTAGTTTTTGTTTACCAAATACTTTAGTGTTGTACCTTTTAAATTACAGCTGCTTAATCTCAATCTCAAACGCACTTTAAATTAGTGGAAAATAAGTTATCTTGTTTCAGTTCATGGAGTGCTCTACTAAGTTTTTACTTTAGTTTTGTTGAGGTAGGAAATCATATGACCAGTTTCTTTGCATGAGCGTTATATCAATGTTCTAAGGGACATGCATTTTTATTGCATCTAAAATAGGAAAAGTACCTTTGCCCCTTGTGTTGTTCAGCGCTTACTTTGGATTTGTAAGAGCCATGGAATTATTTCAAATGTGACCTATAACTTTATTTTAAATAAATGCTTCCCTAAATTTTACACATGTGATTATAGCCAATTTCTAACTTAATGCTTAAGTGGGTAACTTCCTCCGTTACACTGATGGATCTTTATCATTCTATAATGTCCAATTTATTAATAGTATATCTTGTTGGAAATATTTCAATTATATTTATTTGCCTTATTATGGTCCATGAAAATTTTAGAATCTGTTTGCAGTTGACTTTTTTTTTTTTGGTGTATTTGCATTAGAGAAGGCCATAAATTTTGTCATTCATTTGATATTTTGGAGAACAGGTCAACACCTTTTTCTTAATGATAATGATGAGGGAAAGCCTCCATTGCTCAATGCATTAGCATTAGATTTATTTCTCACATATTGCGGATTGGCATAAATCATTCTACTTGTTTTATCAAATATTAAGGAGCAATTTCGACAGACTCACTTATTAAGTGATCAAATATTAAGGAGCAATTTCGACAGACTCATTTATTAAGTGATCAAATATTGTGTTAATGGATTTGATTTTGTCATACCTTGTATAGTAGTATATTATGGACAAGTATAATCTTCAGTTGTGTTATTTTAGCTCATAATAGGATGGTTAATTTTGTACTAACACATGAGAGGTCTCTACATTCAGCCACAAAATTTAAGTGATTTCAGCCCATTAGGAGTTCACAAGATCTAAGGCATGAGTATAGTGAACCTTTCTCTCTCTTTTGGGCAATTGAGTGTGAGTGTGTGCATTGCATGAGGGCCTAATTTTGCAGCTGAAATTGAAGCTAAAATTGCTGCAAATTGGAAGAACAAAACATTGGATTCATGGGCAAGAAGCAGTTTAAACAAGGGGCTTTGAATCATGGCCAATCAAGGTAAATCTTGAACTTTTGCTTAATGTATGTGTTTACTTGAAAATGCAAGATAAAGGGCATAAAGTTCAAATTTATTTAAGCAATTAGTAGAAAATGATAATGAAAATTAATTCTTGTATGGCATGCATACCCTAACTCTTCTTTACGCATATTTTTTTGTAATTACAAAGTCTTGAGATGCCTCTTTTTATTGGTTTCATTTACAGGTTTTTGATGAAATTATTCTTAGGTTATAATGACATTAGAAAATTCTCATATTTTGGGGAGATTCTATTTATATTAATTTTGTTTTACCTTTTCTATTTTTAGAAGGGGACAGGCCACATACACCCCAACATTTGCTTAAATTATAAATAGACCCCCTTACTTTTATAAATGGTTACACTAAACCCCTTTTGGCTATTATACCCTTGATTACAATAACTCAATAATTGACCTTAAATAAACTTTTATAATAAATATAAACTAAAATTAAAATAATATAATATATAAAATAAGATAAAATTTATAAAATATTTTGAATATTAGCAAAGTTATTTTAACATTATTAGACTGTCATGGTCTTTTAATAATAATAAAATCTATTTGATATTTTAATAATATTAAAGTAATTGTACCATAAATTCACAATAATTTATAAAATTTATTTTATTTTATTTACAATATCTTTTTTTTTTTAATTATGTCTTTAGTATAAATCCTAAAGTTAATTTTTGGATTAGTAGATTTCAGTATTAATAAAATCCTTTGGGGTAGACTGATAGTAACTTAATATTAAAAATAAAATTTATTATATATGTTATTTTATTAATTATACTTATTGTATTATTTTATTTGTATTATATGATATTTATTTATTATTTTTATCTTATTACTATATTTATATTTATTTGGGTTGTTATAATTAAAGAGTATATAATATTTATTTTTGAAATTAAGGGAGTCTTATGTGACTATTTAGCTGTGCCTTGGGGACGTAGGTGCCTTTTTGCATTTTTATAATTGAGTGCTCTTGATTTCGCTAATAAATTCTTTTGAAATGAGTGTAATACAATCTAATATAATTTAAGCAACACTATGTATTAATGTATTTTAAAATAAAAAATTTACAAATTACGTATTGGACTCAAAGTTTTTATTATAAGCAATTTAAATTTGTCACCTTAGTTTTTTTCGGTTGAAAAGTTAAAAAATTACAAAATAATGAAAAAAAATGATAAATTATTACTTGGAGTATGAAATAATAATCAGGTTCTATAAGTGAGGTTCGTACTATCTCCCGGCAACAAAATCGCCTTCGCTCGCAATTTGAAGCCTTTTAGCTCCAGCACCAATGACTTCTCAGTAGGCAGCAGCTGATTTTTGAATCTCTCGACATTCCTTCTTCACCACTACCACCACGGCCACCATCTGGATCCTTTCTTGTTTCCTTATTTGTTTTTCAGCATCAACATTTTCTCTTGCATTCTTTGCATAGGCTATTCATCTTTGTTGATGTTCAATCTTATACTCTTAAGATTTTTTGCACGCCCTTGCTTGGAATACTATATGTTTTCTTGGTTATTGATAGAGGGAGATGCCATCGCAACTCCGCTTTGTTATTGTTTTCATTTTGAGTAATAAGCATCTTAAACATTTTTGCTGTTAAAAGGGGAAGCCAAAATACTATGCCTTTTTTATGATGAAGGGGGAGAAGTAACATTTTTTTTTGTTGAGCATTACTTGATCGCTATATTTAATTGATTATTTGGGTTTGAAATTGATGGGATAAACGTATGGCAATTGATATTTCATGATTTTGAAATCGGAAGAAAAAAAAAGATCAAGAAATAACATGAAGAAGAAAAAGTGTTATAGTAAGATAATGAACGAGAAAGATTATGTACTAGGTAAAAAATGAAGACTTAATAATTCACCTAAGAGTTTTTGGCAATTAAGCTACCAAGTAGGAATCACCAAAAGTACAGCTCCACCTTACAATTAATCGGAAATATCTATGAAATTATGTCCTCATGGCGGCATCTTTCTCTTCAGTCTTCAAGAATTTTGTTGTTAAAGTTTATATTTTCTATGTTTTGTATTTTTAAACTAAAGTAGCCGTTGGTTTAGGGGCGGAGGGACGATTTGCTGCTTTTTTAAATTTAAATGTGAAGAAAAGAGGGTGTACGATGATTTGTTTTGGGCAGCATAAAATTTGTAACACATGACATGTAAAAAAATAACATGAAATATGCAAATAGTAGTTAAATATGCAATGTTAGACATTAAACATAAGTACGGTGTAACATGAAATGCGGTAGTTGATACATGTGAAGGACATTGTTGTATATAAAATATGAATGTCAAATATGAAATGAACATGAGGATAAAATTATTTGGCTTTATTTATGACATGAAATACTAAACTTATGTAACATATGGTGTAAAGACGAAACATGAAATTTACATGTAAAAAAATAACATGAAATATGCAAAAACAAAAGCTAAGTACGCCACATTAGACATTAAATATGGGTATAATGTAAACATGCAATACGATAGTTGATACATGTGATGGACGATGTTGTACATAAAACATGAACGTCAAATATGAAGTGAACAGGAATATAAATTTTTTTTCCTTTATTTATGACAATAAACACTGAACTTATGCAACATATAATATAAACATAAAAATTACATGTAAAAAAAATAATAAACATAAAATTTATATAAAAAAAAATAACATGATATCTTTTAAAATCAAAGTTAAGTATGAAACATTAAACATTAAACACAGGTACAATGTAAACATGCAACATGATACTTATTACATGTGACAAATGATGTTATATATGAAACATGAACTCGAACATGAAACAAGTGGGAAAATAAAAATTTTTGGCATTATTTCTAACATGAAACACTGAACTTCAAATATGCAACATGTGTTGTAAATATGAAACATGAAATTTATACGTGAAATAATAATATGAGATATGAAACATTGAGAGTTAAATAAGCAACTTTAGACATTAAGCATGAGTATAAAGCAAACATGTTACATGCTTGACACAAATGACGGAAAATGTTATACATAAAACATGGATGTCAAACACACGAGCAAGAAAATAAAATTTTTTTGTGCCATTTCTAACATGAAACACCAAATTTCAAAGATGTAACATGTGGTGTAAACATAAAACATAAAATTTATACATAAAATAATAACATGTAATATGAAGCATCACAAGTTAAATATGCAATGTTAAACATTAAATATGAGTACTGTTATATATAAAACATTTAACGATAAACAAGTAATTGCTAATGTTATATATGAAATATGAATGTCAAATATGAAATGGGGAAGAAAAGAAAATTTTAAGGGTATTTAGAATAATAAAGTTGAGACAAATAACAATACTCATGAAAATTTCAATGTCAAAATGAGATAACAGGTAAAAAATAAGAAACAAACTATTATCTTTTATTATATAAACTTTTTTTCTCTTGATTTTGATAAGATATTATTTTTCTTTCATTTATTTACTTATTTATCCTTTTTTCCTTTCTATTAACATTAACTTTTCAAAATTTTTTAATTAGTATATTATCCTATTTCAATTTTTAAATTTTAAATAATTAATTAAAAATATAGTAATCAATTAAAGCAATCAGTTGTTCTAGGTCTTAGGCTACCATTTGGCAATCAAATAATGTTGGGCTCTCTTTTTGAGAACCCGACATTATGTGTGGAGATTGCCTCCTGGCATTGTAGCCACACCCGAAATGGAGCCTAATTAGATGAAGACACATGTGCTTACAAAAGAAGTAAATATATAAAATACTAAAACAACGTCGCTTTGATTTCAATTATTTTGACGCCTAATTGGGCAACAGGCAAACTAACACTGGGGAAAGCTGATCCTTATAAGAAAAAAGAAACATGCAATGGTGACCAACAACTGGGAACATTTTTTTTCTAACCTAATCAACATGGCACTAAAATATTATTGGCTGTAGGTTACTAGGTTTGATATCTCGAACTAGGCCTGGCCCATGTGGCCTATGTTAGTATGGGCTGGGTTGTAAAATTACAGTAAAACATTCCCTATTTGATAGGTTAATAATAAAATTACAAAAACACCTAAAGAACGTTTGAATTTTAGGGTCAATTTGATAATTCTGAGCTTTTAAATAATTACTATTACGTATGATATAGAAATAATCAATTAGATGTTTGATAAACTTTATTTTTAGCAATATTGTGAGTTTTAAAAATAGTCGTATATGTTTAATAAATTTGTTTTATTAAAATGATGTAAGAATACAAATAATTGAATTCGATATAACGTTCAATTTACTTAGATATTTATAAACACGTTTATAAAATAATTTTTTATGTGTATACACAGTTTATATTATTAATTTTATTTTTATTTTGTTATAACAATATAAATAGTAATAATAATCATATCTTTAAACTTAATGATTTTATTTTTTAATTAATAAGATTAATTTTTTATTTTTATAATAAATGAAACTATTAGATATAAAATTGATTCTCGAAGTTAAATTTTAAAAAATTACTCATTTCATAATTTTGAAAATCTACTATAAAATAAATTGATTTTTCTAAAAATAATTTTTCTTAAATAATTTAACAGATATTAAAATTAATTTTTAATATTTTAAAATTAATTTATAACCGTAAAAAATAAGTACTAAAATTAACTTCCTTAACTCTTCAAAATTAAACTCGGGACTCCTTAAAGCACTTTGCACCAATCGCTCGCTGCTTTCTTTACTTGCTAGCTTCTCGCCTTATCTAGATAAAGTATAATCATTTTGCCGTCTCTTCGATTTATTCGCATATATAGATTAGAAATCGAACAAACTCTGCAACTTTCTAAATAACACAAAGCAAAAAAGGGGGAAAAAAAAAGTTAAGTCGTCATCGTCTCAATGGCGACGGCTGAGACACAAACGATGGTGGTAGGGATCGACGATAGCGAGCACAGCACGTACGCGCTTCAATGGACGCTCGATCATTTCTTCACAAATTCGACTGTAAATCCTCCTTTTAAACTCGTCATCGTTCACGCCAAACCTTCCCCTTCTTCAGTTATTGGCCTTGCTGGAGCTGGTAAAGTAATTATAAATTTAACTAACTATTAATTAATCCTTTGGTATTTGTCTTTGCTTTGCAAGTCTTAGGAATTAAGTAATGGATTTTGTTGTACTTTGTTCGATTTTAGTTTGTTTGTTTTTCCTTTATTTCTTAATGATCAAGTAACTGGCTTTTAATTTTAATTTATTGCAGGAGCCGCCGAGGTTTTGCCGTACGTGGACTCAGATTTGAAGAGGATTGCTGCTAGGGTTGTGGAGAAGGCTAAAGAAATCTGTAGCAGTAAATCGGTAATGATTGGGTTGTTATTTCTTTTTAATGATATTACAATCTATAAATAAATTACAATCTTGGGATCGTTTGGGATTCTATATACATCAAATTTCGAAAATCTACCAGGACTAGTTCGGAACACTCCTGCTAACAACATTGGTGGAAGAAACTATCATTAGATTACCCGACTCATGAAATGATATTCTTCAAAATACTCCTCTAAACATCAACTTTCCCTCATTTCTGTTAAGAATTTTTCATCAATGCACCCCTATTTTTAATTTATTTTTTGAACCCAAATAGAGGTAAGTTGAGGTTTAGAATGGTTTAGAGGTACTTTGAGGACTGTCAGTTTTATGATCGGTAATCCAAAATTAAACCTTTCTAAATTGGTGGATTTGGGTTGTAAGTGTTCACACTCATCCGTTTATCTTTCCCCAGTTTTAATTTACCAGATTATAATAGGTATACTTAACAATTGTTTTCCTTCTGGTAGCATTTCTGTAAATTAGTAGTTCTGTTTTGTTTAGGTGCATGACTTTGTTGTTGAGGTGGTGGAAGGAGATGGTCGAAATGTCCTCTGTGAGGCTGTAGAGAAGCATAATGCCTCCATATTGGTTGTTGGCAGTCATGGCTATGGAGCGATCAAAAGGTATTAATCTACCATAAGTTGTTTCATTTGGTATCTTTTATTTTCTTGAGTGGAACTTGGTATGGTGAACTGTTTTGGTTATTATTCATATTCTTCAATCATAATGAGGACTCAACTCTGTATGTGTAAATAAAGTATAAATATATTGAGTACTATGATGAAAGCTTATATGAATCATTTTTTTTTTCTTTATTATGGAGTAGCTATAGCCAGATGAAAATATATTGGAAAAAATGTCATTGCGATGTAGTAAAACATTTTTCTTTGACTGGCCACCCGAATGCAAATCCTAGAGAGGTAGTATAATAAAAATTTAATTTGGGATTTTCCCTCTACTATACCTTTGGAAAAAAAAAAAAAGTTGACCACTTTCTATTTTGGTATTCTTTCACTGGTAATGTCATACATACTATGGATTTAAAAATTTGGTTGAATGAGAGGGCTAGTAGGTTTCATTTGTTTCCTATTCAGGATTCCAATGATTTGTAACCAAGATCAATTCTTTTGCAGGGCGGTTTTGGGCAGTGTGAGCGATTATTGTGCTCATCATGCTCATTGCTCAGTGATGATAGTGAAGAGGCCTAAAACCAAGCACTGAGCTGCAGTTACTCTGCTTAAGGATTAGTAAACTCTTAATAAGATGGTATGGGTTAGTTGGATACTGTATGATACCTATTATATCTTGTATATTACAGTTGCCGTTGAAAATGGGATGTAATCAAATATCATAATATAACTTATATTTGC
Source organism: Luvunga scandens (assembly GCA_030449905.1). Lineage (NCBI taxonomy): Eukaryota > Viridiplantae > Streptophyta > Magnoliopsida > Sapindales > Rutaceae > Luvunga > Luvunga scandens. The sequence goes on from JASUUG010000209.1 coordinate 849,723, forward strand.
GTAAACATCTAAACGTTTCATCAAAGTTCATATGCTTCGAATGTTGCATAGTAATGTTTTATGCTCATTAATGTTCTCCTTGTTTGTTCACCTCCTTGTTTCGTCACCCACCCCTCTGTAGAATTTCTTGATAATCACAGTATGAATGATAGCATGAATCTGTACAGTCAACAGTGCACAAAATTAAAAGCTAATTAGGGAAATATTTTGATTTTAAATATTTAAAATAACTTTTAATTAATCAAGATAGGTCCTATAGTAAAGATGCTAGCTTCAACTTTTTCTTCTTTATCAATTTTTTTTTTTAAAAGAAAAGGGAGGATGGACAAGCCTAAATTAATTTCTTCTTTATCATTTTTCATGATACTTTTAATAATTTGATTGTCTCATAAAATCTAGTGTAAGAGGTGCTCAACGTCCAATCTATTAGGACAATACAACTCATTAATTACTACTTTCAGTTCTCCGGGAAAAAAAAACTATTATAAGTGTGATCATATTTTTAAAAATAAGTAATATATTTATAAATTAACAATTTATTAATTTGTGAATAATTGTTAAATTAATAAATTAATGATAATTAATAATTGTTAAATTGATAAAATTTTCAGGTTCCTTCCTTTTAACTTATCTGGTTGTATTCTAGATAGCTGCATCACAAGCAAGCAGGTCCACAATTTCAATGCATCTAGAAATTTCAGAACATTACAGCTATCTTGTTTTATTTAATGTGTCTCAGGTATTTTGATTACTTAGAATCCAAGCTCTTAAATCTAATTAAACCTGCTTACAAAACACATACAAGGATTTAACCCTGGGCAAAACATAGGAACTCAATGCAATTACAAAACACTTATTATGCTTGCAAATTGCGCAACAGGGTACCAAGAAGGTAGAATATCCATTTCCTTTAAGAAGGTCTCCATGAAGACAGAGGTGGAGTATCAGAGTTTTTGTAGGTAGTTACTGTATCCGGGTATCGATCACCCTTTACAGCATCCCCCGAAGCAATGGAGTCAAGTTCAGCCATTTCTTCTGCAGTTAATTTCACTGACAGAGCTTTGATATTTTCATTGAGTTGTTCCATCTTGGTGGCTCCAGGTATGGGACAGACATCATCACCTTGGTGGTGAACCCAGGCTAATGCAAGCTGTGCTGGGGTGCATCCTTTTCTCATTGCTATTTCATTAACACGCTCAAATAACTTTTTGTTATGCTCTAAATTTTCAGCTTGGAACTTCGGCATGCACTGCAACAATTAGGAAAGGGCTTTCAGCACTTAAAAGAGTGAAATTGAATCTTTTAGACGGACATTTTGGAGAGAAAAGATTTACAGGTTCCTAGGCATACCAAGCCCCTAATCTGCTTCAAATTTTACTCTGAAGGAGAGTACAGAATTATCAACTAAGAAATGTTCATCGATGCTCATGGCTTTGGTCTCAGATGTAGATGTTGCTCTATACATGTCAGTAGGCAATCTCACTGATTCTCACAGAATCTGGGAAGAAAGTCGCTGATTTCTACAAGAAGTTGAAAAGATTATGCACAAAAAGTTCTATAGTCAGAGCCAGGTATCTTAAGAGCGGCTTGAGCAGGTTCAAAAACACCTATGTGCCCAGGGACAGGATACGTTATGGCAGATAAATGTCAAGTAAGATGCAGAAGGTAATAAAAGGACTCAAAGAGATGGCAAGATGCAGATGCACGGTAACAGATCGGCCATCAGAGATCACTCCACTATATTTGTGGCTTAATGGCATTCACTCTCATTCAACCCAAAACTATGGAGCCACAATTTTTAGGCAAAGAAATAATGTTGATCCTTGGATCTGGAAGAAAATGTTAGATTCCACCAGAAGACCTGAAAATGATTTAAAAACCTGAATTTCAAATCCTTTAACTAGCTTGTAAAAGGTTTGGCACACAATTGAAGTACTCATGAAAAACTATGTAAGACTGAACCAAGTCGTACATAGAAATTTGTTACATTGGTTTTCAATTGACCTAAATAAGAGGAAAGAAAACAAAAAAAAGAGGACTTCTCCTATATCAGATGGTGTTATGGAAAAAAAACATTTTTTCTCACTGGCAAACCCAGTTTGGACAGATCAATGGATTTCACATTAAGATGCATAAGCAATGCAACATGACAAAGATAGAAACTGCCACAAAGATATAGAACACGGAAAGAATCCTTGCAATCAAACTTCTTGAGGATCCAGTATTAGTCAAGGTAATGGAAAAATTTTTTGTTTCATATTTAATGATCCAAATGCAGACAAACAAGAGTCCCACTGTTTTATGGGTTACAGAGTTTGAACATTCAATAAGTGGGCCAATACTAATGTAAATACGAGCAAGCTGAAATGCATGAATTTTAAGTGAAGCAAGAAATATTATTTAGTTAATTATGAATAAGTTTTGGTAGCAATGACGTCATCTGGATATGAATTTTGAAGTGTTAAGTCATTACTGATTGGATTTTCCTTGCATCTACATACAAGTAACTTCATTGCTCATTTGAAGACCACAACTAACTGGTTCAACAATTAAGAATAATAATACTAATTAATTAAGTCAAGTTCTGCTCAGTTTGATTAGAGTGAACTATAAGTATGGGTTGTAGAAAAAATTTGGAGCTTTACAATTACACTAGTCAATATAGGGTATCTTAAGAGAAGGTGTTTGCCAAGCTTGCAGACATCCAATATTGATGCCAGACAACATTTTAATGCTAAAAGCTAATGTAGTTTATTCGCAATGCTAACAATTGCTAGGAAGAATTACAAACCTTTCTAAAATCGTCTTCTGAAAAGCTTTCAACCACCTTAGGCCCTGATGATAGAAATCCTTGTCCTAGAGGACCATACACAACAATTCCAATGCCAAGTTCCCTAAGCAATCACCAGGTTTTCATTAGCATATGTTAAATGACTCTGCTCATAAGTTCTCTTCCTTTCAACTCCAAACAATCCAGTTGGTCTCTCATTAATGCCTTACCTGCAAGTAGGAACTATCTCTGCCTCCACATCTCGTGACCACAAGGACCATTCCAACTGCACAGCCGTTATCGGATGGACAGCATGAGCTCTTCTAATTGTTGCAGCGCAAGCCTCAGATAGACCTATATGCTTTATTTTACCCTCTTCAACTAGTTTCTTGAGTTCTCCAATCTTCCAAAAGAACACAAAAAAGAATTAGTGAATGCTCAATTGGAAGCTTGATAAGAAGATATGATCTGCATACAGAACATAAAGGAGACTGTTGCGAAACAATCATACTTCATCACCATAAAAGATGTTAGTTTAATCTAATAAGTTCCAACAAAGAGATAGGCTAAATCATATGGGGATTGCTGCTCATAACATGACAAGCATTGCACTATTTGGTCAGAGGTTCATTAATGATGATAAAAAAGTCTCTCAGTCAAGCATGTAGCAAGACAAAATGCTATGCATTTGCATTGACAGTCATCAAATATGATAAAATCCCATCTTCCTTGACGATTCTACAATCAGTATACACTCATAGTACAGCTCATAACATAACAATCAATTTTTTTATTCCCCCCCCACCCCCCTCTTTTTCAGTTTCTCCCTAGCTTTCACCATTCATCAAATGAGAAGATGTAAAAAACAGAGTTCAATCACATTGCTAAAACGAAGAACACACGAATGACTCGGGCAACGAAAGAACAAACATCACGAAATAACATGATTGAGAGAGATACAGATAGAAAGGGGCAAACCGTGACTTCAATGGGAATTTTAGTGTCAACGCGATGTTGGTAATAAAGATCAATACAATCAACATCCAGACGCTTCAAACTGGCCTCGCAGCAAGCTCTTACATAAGCTGGATCACCACGAATTTTCCCTCCATCCGCAAAGCTGATGCCAAATTTAGTGGCCAACTCAACTCTTTGCCTCATTCCTCCTTTCAGAGCCTAACTCCCCAAACCAAAATTAAAAAAATAAAATAAAATAAAGGCTATTTCGAATATGTTTGCAACTAAAACGTGCACTAAATTGTTCAACAACCACCCAAGTTTTTACTTGGCAGCTAAATTCACCAACTATCCTTAATTTATACTCAATTCTAAACATATCCTTTAAAAGGAGTGAAAGAGAAGCTAATTCTTACTTTGCCCACAAGGATTTCATTGGTGTAGGGCCCATAAATATCGGAGGTGTCGAGTAAAGTGATGCCACTGTTAATGGCATGGTGGATCAAAGCAATCATATCGGGTTCAGGCTCCGGTGGCCCGTATAAACCGGACATGCCCATGCACCCTAAGCCTTGTGCGGAAACCTCTGGACCTTGTGAACCTAGCTTGATTCTCTTCACTGTCCCCGCCATTTCCTTGTTACTGTAACTGTTATTGTTACTGGTACTATATTATGCAAAGGCACTCACTGAAAGATGTATATTGGTGTGCGTGTGTTCTTGGTTTTGTTACAGTGCAACAGCAAGGTGTTTCCCTCCGGCTATAACAAATGGTTGAAGATGGAAAAGCCACCATTAATAAGAAAGTGATCAAAGAACGAAGAATAATAGAATCCCTTTAATAGTGCCTCTTTGTCACTACGCGTGGACAGATTTATTAGCTTGAGATGCCCGTTTATCCATTCTATGGCATTAAATCTGGTCCTCTCATTTCTTGTTGTTGCGCGTTTTCTTTAATCTTCGAACGCGCCATCACTTATTCTGGAATCTGGATGTTGGCTCTAGCCTTGGTAACTCACAACTGACTCATCAGAAGCTCATAATTGTATTCTTGTTACGTGTCTTGCCTTTAGCGAAAAACTACCAATTTGTTTCAGTTTCTGACACAGCCAAAAAATGGCTCCTTTATTTATTTATTTAAAATTTTAGAATCAAGAACCGAATCGGAAAATAAAAAAAATTAATATATTTTTAAATTCAAACATGTCTCATGTTATTATTGGTGAATAAAAATTTAAAAAAGTTAAAAATTAAGAAATGAATAAAATTAAAATAATAATAAACCAAAATTCAATTTGGAATCAACCGATCAATTTATGTTAGGTTATGGCTTTTTCGATTCTCTTAAAATCAATAAAGAACTTATTCGGTTTCACTTTTAATTTCATTTAGATGTGACAGGCGATGTTGAGTCTTTCATTTCGTGATTACTGATTTTGAAATATTTTCAGTTTTATTAACTATTTGTTTTTTTTTAACAGTAAGGAAAGTGGTCAAAGCTCAAAATCTTTTTTTTTTATTACTCTTTAAGGATTGAATCCGAACGCTCAGTGGCTACTAATTAAATATTGTTACCAACCCAATCACGTCTCGGGACTTCAGTTTTTATTAACCATTTATACTTGTGTATTTTATGAATGATTTTACTGATTGTTTAACACATGGTGCAGTGTAAGTGGTTCATCATTGACACGTATAAGTAAAAGTTGCTTCTAAAAGCAAGACATACAAAAATGGTGGTACCTTTCCTTACCACGGTGTAGTCACCGTCCATCTACAGAAGGTCAGCTGTTAAATTTATATTAACTTGTTAAGGCAGTTCTGGCGGTTAAACGTGGTCAACACAACAAAACCGAAGCTTCTTCAACCACCACGCTTTTAGTTATTGTTTTTGGATCTGTCATAATGAATAATCTCTAGCAAAAAGGCCATCTCACGTACGTTTGCAACTAAAATGTGCACTAAATTGTTCCCTAACCCACCCAAGAAATGTGATAGTGTTAATGGCATGGTGAATCAAGGCGATCAAATCGGGTTCGGGTTTGGGTTTCAGGCCCCTTTCAAGGCGGACATGCCCATGCATCCTAAGCCTTGTGCTGAAACCTTTGGACCTTGTGAACGCAGCTTGAATCTCTTCACTGTCTCCGCCATTTCCTGGTTTCCTTTTATTCATTAAATGACTAAAAATGTATGTATGAGACGTGTACATGAATCAAATATAATTATTATTTATATGATAATTTTTTAAATAAATAATACATATATCATATATTTATTAAATGAATATAGTATAATAAAATTACTCTAAAATCTCTTTACTTGCAGTAAGGAAAATGACAAGAGAATGAATAAAATGTCTCCACGTGTCTGGATGCAAAAGGAAGCAACAAAATTTTAGTGAGAAAACTTAAAAAGAGACTAACGGGGAAGACTGTTGAAGGTGAATTTTAAACGAAATATTGGTTAAAACTTTAAGACTTGTTTCTTTTTCGAAAATGGGTTATTTACACTACTTACCCTTTTTCCTCTGACATATCCAAGCAAATCACAAATTTACAGATAGTTGACACAGGAATCCTCTTTGTCCAAATTATTTACATTTTCTCATTTAGATTCTTAATCTTAAGGTTTTGTTTTTTAACTTGTTATAATTCTGTATATATTTTACAATCTAAAATTTGCTTAGATTTTTTTTTTTTTTTTTTAAAAGAAAGTAAAGCTTTCCATTAAGAGAAAGTGTCAAATAACAATTGAATATTGACTGGAAAGTTTTCCAGCCACAGAGCAGGGATTTCAAAAGCTACAACTTGTTTAGCTAGAGAATGAGCTAAATTTATTACAGTCTCTTGACACATGCTGGATTCGTGTAAGGTTGTGACTCCTTAAAAATGCCTGAATCTCCGCAATTGTCCAAGCTATTTTTGTCAAGCTATCTTTCCTACTCACAGAGAGATTCACCACCTCTGTTGAATTTGATTCAATTACCATCGGTACACATTTTACTCTAGTGGCAGTTTGAATATCGAACCAAACGGCTTCAGCCTCCATGTCTGCCATGGTACCTCGTATAGGAATTCTCTGAACTGCTGCTGCTACTATCCTTCCTCTGAAATCTCTAATCACTACCCCCAACCTGGCTTGCTGAGATGAGCTGCTGATTGCAGCATCCACATTCACTTTAACACATCCCTCTGGGGGGGAGTCCAGGACTGATGCTTAATCTTGTGAAGCTTCGATTCATCTTGATCTTTTGGCTGCTGAATTCTTTTATAAGAATGTACTATAGCTATTGCTCTTGCAGCTGATAATTGGGACTCTTCTTGCTTATCCTCAAAGATGAAAAGATTCCTTGAGTGCCATATTGCCCAACAAATAGCAATTATCAACTCCATTTCTTCATTTTTCCGCTTCACAGCTACTTCATGGATCACACCTAACATGTCGGGTTAAGCCATGAGCTTTACATCTTCATAGAACTCTGTCCGTTTCCAGATTTTTCGAGCAGCCCTACACTCTATCAAAGCATGGATCACATTTTCACCTTTACAGCCATATCTTTGACAAGTTGGATCCTTGACAATTTTCCTCTTCCATAGATTTCTTGTTGTTGGCAAGAGGTTTTTTGCAGCCCTCCACAAAAAAATCTTCACCTTTTCTGGAAGATCAGCAAACCAAATAACATCCCATTGAGATTTGGAGTTATCGGAGCAGCTTGGATCATCTTTGAATTTTTCCTTTACAGCTAATTGGTATCCACTCTTAGCTGAGTATTTCCCAAGCTTATCAAAACGCCAAATCAAAGTATCTTGCTGAAGAGTTCTCGGAAGAGTAGTATTCAAAATTCTTGCTGCTACATCTTTTGGGAAGTTCTGCACTATTGTTGCTGCTTTCATTGTTGACTTTCATCTATCAGATCAGTCACGAGAGACTTGGCATGCAAATTTGGGTAGGGGGAAGGTCTGGACCATACGTGGTTCTGAATCCAGTTGCTGCTATGAACTGATATCTTCCTTCCATTCCCAATCCTTCATCTCAGCCCTTCCTTCAAAAGGTGTCTTCCCCAGATGATGCTCCGCCAAACAAAAGAGGGGTTTGATCCCAGCTTAGCCTCCATGAACTTAAAAATTTTGAAATACCTGGCTTTTAAAACTTTTACCATTAAAGAATCAGGCTTGTGCAGGATTCGCCATCCTTGTTTGGCCACAAGGGCTTGATTAAAACAGGCCATATCCCGGAATCCCAGCCCTCCCTTTTTCTTGGCATGGCAGAGCCTATCCCATCTTAGCCAATGGATGCTTCTCTGAGCTCCATCCGAACCCCACCAGAATCTTGCTATGGCTTTATCTATATCGTCACACAGCGTTTGAGGTATTCTAAAAACACTCATTGCATACGCTGGAACTACTTGTACTACAGCTTTGATGAGAATCTCTTTTCCTCCACTGGAAAAGCATTTTCTTTGCCAGCTTGACAATTTGCTCAGGACTTGCAGCCTTATGTCATTCAAAAAACTGATTTTTGCTCTCCCCACCATAGCTGGTAATCCAAGGTACTTTTCAAATTTTTGCACAACATTCAACTCCAGGATACTCTTTATTTCCTCCCTTTGCCTCTGGCTTGTGCTTGCACTGAAGAACAGGGAAGATTTTTCATAATTGAAGATCTGCCCTGAGGCTGCTGTGTAGCAATCGAAAATTTTCTTCAACTCTCTGCAATCAGAACTCGAGGCTCTTATGAAGACCAGGCTGTCATCCGCGAAGAGAAGATGATTGATTGAGACCTCTCTACTGAACCTCAGTCCATGAATAAGGTCTTGGTCCTCTGCTCTCAACAGCAGATTTGAGAAAACTTCTGCACACATAATAAAGAGATATGGGGAAAGAGGGCAACCTTGTCTCAAGCCTCTTTGGGGCTGTATTAGACCTTTTGCCACTCCATTAATCAAAACTGAAAAGCTAGCTGTGGAAACACAGTTCATCACCATTTGCACCCATTTTCCTGAAAATCCTAGCTTTTGCAAAGTTCCCCTTATAAAACTCCACTCCACTATATCGTAGGCTTTGCTAATGTCTAACTTCAAAGCTACAATCCCATTTTTCCTTTTTTTACTCTGCCTAATTTTGTTCAAGCACTCATATCCTATAATTATATTATTAGATATAAGCCTATTCGGAACAAAAACACTTTGGTAAGGAGAGATAATGTCATTTAGAAACTGTTTAAGCCTGTTTGCCATTGATTTTGCAATAATTCTATAGATGACATTACAAAGACTAATAGGCCTAAACTCTGAGACTTTCCTAGGCTTTGACACTTTTGGGATTAAAGCAATGAAAGTATGATTCAAGGGTGCAAGGTTACCTCCATCATTGAGGATGTGTAGACAGGTTGTTACCACTCCCTCTTTAACCGAGCTCTAGTTCTTTTAGAAGAAAACGGCTGGGAGACCATCAGGGCCTAGAGCCTTTGTGGGGCCACATTTGGGCAAGAGCATCTACAATTTCCTCCTCTGTGAAAGGTTTGTCTAAGTGGCTGTTCATTTTCTCTGAAATCTTTACTGGCATATTGACAAGAGCAGCATTTAGCTGATGCTGAGATGGGCTTCATGTTGTAAAGATGTTTGCGAAGATATCACAGAATCTCCTCTCCACCTCCTCAGCATCATCAGCCCACACTCCTTTTTCATCTTCAATGCCATCAATTTTATTCTTTTTCCTTCTTGAAGAAGCTTTAGAATGAAAAAATTTTGTATTCCGATCGCCCTCCCTCAACTAGTCTGCCCTTGATCTTTGCTTCCAAAAAATCTCCTCTTCAAGCAACATGTTATCAATTTGGTTTTCTAGTCTTTTTATCTCATCCGCGTTGTCAAAATGGCAAAATTGGTTTTTCATTTCCTCCAACTTTTTAACCAGGATCCCGAGCTTCCTTTTCCTCCCATTGAACTCGTTATTGCTCCAAATTTTCAAATCGGCTAGAGACTCCTTTGCTTTTCTGGTAAACATTTCTACCGGGTTTCCTTGATTCCAGGGGCTCAACTCTTTCCATTCAAGCTTCACAATTTCCTGGCACCTTTTATAAGGACTCCACATATCCTCATAGTGAAGTCTAGAAAAGGTTCTCTTCGTGTAACTGGTCCCCTTGCCTTTTTCCAGAACTTCCATTAGAATTGGATTGTGGTCAGAGCTCCAGGAAATCAGATTTAAAGCCATTTTTTCTTGGAAAACATTACCCCAACTGCTGTTGCACAAAGATCTGTCAAGCTTCTCTTTAATTATATGAGGCCCGACTCTTCTGTTAGACCATGTATAAGGGTACCCTCCGTTCCCCATGTCCCTCAAATCACAATCCTTTATGGCTTTCCTGAACTCATTCACCATGTTTACCCCTTTCTCCTTCCCCCATATTTTCTCGTTCAAATTCAGCACTTTATTGAAATCCCCGAAACACAGCCACATAAGTGTAGATAACTGAGCTAACCTTCTCAATAACTCCCAAGTATGCCTTTTTTTATCAGATTCAGGATGGCCATAAATTCATGTGTACCTCCAATAACTTCCCGTCTCACTATTCATCACTGCATCTATATGATGTTTACTAAAGGATTTGAGATCAACCGTAATATCAGCACTCCAAAGAAGCGCTGAGCCACCTCTTAATCCCTCTCTATCTACTACAAAACAGTTTTGGAATTATAATTTTTTGGCTCGCTCTTATATTTGTTTAGCTGTCATTTTTGTTTCACAAAGGAAACAGACTTCAGGCCTATGCACACGCAAGAGCTGTTGGGCTTCTCGGAACGTTCGGCCATTCCCCAGCCCCCGAACGTTCCAACTTAAGAGTTTCATTGCAGTCGGCGAGGCTGCTTCCCAGCCACCGCCGATATCTCATTTCCAGCATTTCGTATTTCTGCATCTCCTACGTCTTTTTCTGTATCCCAGCTGAGTTTCTTCTCTATAGCAGAACTTTTTTTAGGCTATTGTATGCTTCCCTGTTCCTGTGGGCTGCTAACTTTGCTCTTCTTTAGTTTTGGGCTTTCCCAATTCATGGAACTACTCAGTCTTTTCGAGCCTATTACTTCTTTATTTATGACCATGTTTCTTTCCACATTCCGGGCTTGAAGTTTCCATTTCTGTTTCTTGGGCTTTGTTTCATCTTTTCCAAGCCGATTACCCATTCTAATCTCCTTATCTCCACCTGCCACTTTAGTTTGTATTTGGGGGGAAAGAACATTTGTGTTTTGTTGTGGTGTTTTTCCCTTGATGCCCTTCTTGCTTGCCTTTTCTTCCCACTCGATTTTTCCCCCTCTGTCTAATCCAATGACTAGTTGTTGTTTAAAATTGTTGTTGTGGAGATTCAAATTCCTCTCTTTTTCTTTACCGTTAGTAATTCCCGCGCCTACTTCCATATCCCGAGGCATTATACCTTCCTCATCCTGATGTTCAATCAAATTTCTCCCATCAGCTATCTCTTCAGCCTTTTTTGCCTTCTGCATTAAATGCTTCTCGACCCCCATCTAATCCTTACTCTTTGTCATATTTTGCCTACCCGAACCCGGGTCCAGTTTAGACCGATTGGATCTTTTTTCTGTTTCGGACTCCACTCCCCTGTGTTGCCCTTCCTCTGGCATTTTTCTTTCTGAGTTTGTTGCTGGTATTACTGAGTTTTTGTTATTTCTTGCATCTGAATCCCATCTTTCTCTACTTCTACTTTGTTTCCATTTCTCAGAGATCGTTACTGCTTTGAGCCATGGACCATAAGGCATTTCATCCTTGCTCTGAGACTTATACTGGGCACACTCTCTGTATTGATGGCCTATGCGTCCACAACAGAAGCAAAAATCAGGCAGTCGCTCGTACATAACCCGCATAGGAATGTCTTCTTCGTCTTCCCCTTCTTGTTCTAATTCAATTATCTTCTTCAAAGGCTTTGTGACATCTATTGAAATTCTTACCCGTAAGAACTGTCCAAAACACTCTCCTGCAGCATCAGTTTCCACTTCTTCGACTTGGCTAATGACTTTCCCTAGTTCTACTGCCATCTCCTTTGACATGCACATTATAGGACCATCATGTATTTACACCCAAAAAGATACATGGCTAAAAACCTGCTTCTTGACCTCTCCTATCCCCACTGGTTCGGTGAGCGCTATACGAGCCCTGTCAAAGTGCCAAGGGCCCCCCCTCAATATACTTCTTTTATTCGCTTCAGCACCAAACTTGAACATGAAGACATTATCACCCAGGCATTCTATTTTAACCTCCCGTGATGTCTTCCACACCTTTTCCAGAGCAGTTTTCAACCCCTCGAAACTAACCCCCCTTGTGTGCAACACTTTCCTGATTAAGCATCCTACTCCTATTTGTTCCCCCTTTGCCTTCATTATACTTTTAAAAGACACTCTGCCCTCTTCCTCATCACTTAATCTTATTGCTCTGCATCTTCTAATGAGTTCTTCTGAATCCATCCTCCGATTTCTAACTACCCTCAAGGCTAAAAGATTTAAGCGAAACACAAACTGCCTTAAAAAACTCTGCTAACGAATATAAACTGCTCACTCTGCTTATCACTTTCTTAATCTACAAGGCTCGAACTAAGTAAATTTTGACGAGAAAACCACCTATTGCAAGGTGACTTGAATGAGCCATGACGTCTTTATTTTCCTCTCATCCTTGTAGTTTCCAGAGAAAACTCGCGAAGAGAGAGACTTCTAATTAGATTGCCAGCAGCAGCTTTAATTTGCTTAGATTTTAGATACATATACTTGTAATACAATTACCAAATATTAGCCCAAAATCTACTTCTACAAATAAATTGGGAGACATTCACACTTAATCCACTTCTTTTCTTTTGAGATAAAGGATTAATAAGGACTCCAATTCAAGTCCTTAATAAATATAAACCAAATTCTATGAATAAAACAAAGCATAATTTATTTATAGCCTAAAGTCCATATAATTTGCATGACAACATAAACGCGTACGTAATGCATATGTCATTAATATATCAAATTTCATAAGTTATATAAACTGTGAAATCACATTCGGGGGAGAAGAAAGTCTGAAGAAGAAAAAGAATAGCAAGCAAAGAAGAAGAGAAGAACAAAGTTGATAAACACAAAAAGAACAATAAAAAACCCAATCACGAGGGAAAATCAGAGCATAAAGATAAAAGACTTACCAAGACAAATATCAATTGCAATCAACACTCAAGAAGTACAAGCAAGTTCAAGGCATAAGATCTTAATCAATCAAATCCAAGGTCGTAAATTGTAAAGCAAGCTTCACAGTTTTAATATCTACATGCTAGAAATATTCTCAATTTAAATGATTTGATAAAATAATTAGTTTATTGAATGATATAAAAATATATAGTATCGATTTTTTTTTAAAAAAACTAACCAACTACAAAAATATTGATTTTAAAATTACCTAATCAACAACAAAAATTATTTAAAATAAAATATGCTGAACCTAAGGTGTTATTAATATCAAACAACTTTAGATTATGCCCAAGATCTCAAACCTCAATATACAAGTTGCTTTCTTGATTGATAACAGCAGAAGTTTCACACGATTGAATCAACAAACCACCAATGAAAGCAATGAATTAAAAGATTAAAAGAACAAGAAGATTTTACGTGGTTCAACTAGATCTCTCTAGCTTACATCCACGGGAGGGCAAAACTTTGATCAGCTTTATTGATTTAAGATGAAGAACAGAGGAATTACAAGAAGACTCCCTTTAACTACCAAAAGAACTCTATCGAATTCACATATACAGTCTTACTTTATAGCTAAGTTTTTCCTTCTCTCTCTCTCGCCTTGATTCAGAAGAAAATTGTTATTTAACAGCTTCTCAACAAATCCAGAACCAACCCAGCACTTCACGTGAATTCCAGGAGCTATAACTGAATTAACGAACTGTCTGAGCTGTAAGCCTCACGTGTTTTCCATATGCTTCATTAAACCTTAAACGGCAATCAACCATGTCGTTTAAAGCATAAGAATATCCAGCACAAAAACACACATCTCCCTGTCGTTTTGATTTGTTTTACTTCACAACAATTCTCCACGTTGAACAAATCACCACTGATCAATCCCTTAAACCTGAGTATCTTAGTAACAACCAAGTCCAGCTATGTCCAAACAAACTTTGAACTTAACTGTAGTTACTACCTTAGTTAACATGTCAGCAGGATTTTTATCTGTATGTATCTTCACCATCCTAACCACACCTTTTGAGATTACATTTTTGATAAAATGTAGCTTAATGTCAATGTGTTTAGTTTTTTCATGATGAGCTGGATTTTTACTCAGGTAAATAGCACTAGAGCTGTCACAATGAATTTCAACAGTCTTCTGATTCACTCCAAGTTCTGAAACTAAGCCTCTTAACCACAATGCTTCCTTGACTGCTTCAGTATTTGCTGTATATTCAGCCTCTGTTGTTGATAAAGCAACAACATGTTGAAGACTTGCCTTCCAGTTAACTAAGCAGCCATTTAGCATATACATGTATCCTGTTAGAGACCTTATTCTATCCAAATCACCTGCAGAATCAGAGTCGACAAATCCCACTATGCCTCCAGATTTGCCTTCTGATCTGCCATACACCAGGCCATAGTTCAGAGTACCTTTTAAATATCTTATTACCCATTTTACAGCCTTCCAATGTTCCTTCCCAAGTGAGGCCATATATCTGCTTACAACACTGAGGGCATGAGAGATATCTAGTCTGGTTAAAACCATAGTATACATTATACACCCAATAGCATTAGCATAAGGTATTTTAGCCATATCAGTCTTTTCTTCATCTGTTTTTGGACAATGTTGGCTAGAGAGCTTAAAATGTGCAGCAAGAGGAGTCATCACAGGTTTAGAAGAGATCATCCCAAAGGATTCCAGTACCTTCTCAAGGTACTTTCCTTGAGAAAGGAACATAATACCTCTGTTTCTGTCCTTCATGATCTCCATACCTAGTATCTTCTTTGCTTGTCCCAAACCCTTCATCTCAAATTCTGAGTTCAGCATTTCCTTTAGAGCTTTAATTTCCTCTCTTGCTTTAAAAGCAACTAACGTGTCATCTACATATAGTAACAGATATATGTAGTGACATGAATTCAGTTGTTTATAATATACACAACAGTCAAAGTTGCATCTCAGGTACCCATGTGACAACATAAATTCATCAAATCTAGGATACCATTACCTTGGAGATTGCTTAAGCCCATACAATGACTTTTTCAGTAAGCAAACATGATCTGGTTTTACAGAATCTACATAACCCTCGGGTTGAGTCGTAAGAATTTCTTCCTACAGCCTTCCATGTAGGAATGCAGTCTTGACATCAAGTTGATCAAGCTCCAAGTCATGGACTGCAGTTATTGCTAACAAGACCCTTATGGAAGCATGTCTTACTACAAGGGAAAAAACCTCATTAAAGTCAACTTCTTGTTTCTGAGTATATCCCTTAGTTACAAGCCAAGCTTTGTACCTCTTAGGCTCGCTAGCTATAAGTCCTTCTTTAATTCTGAAAATCCATTTGCACCCCACTGTTCTCCTATTATCAGGCTTCTTGACCAATATCCAGGTGTTGTTCTTTTTAAGAGAGTCTATCTCATCATCCATAGCCCTCTGCCATTCTGATCTGTTTGAGTTTCGTGTTGGCTCTTCATAGTTCTTTGGTTCATCTACCTTAATATCATGGGATGCTACAAGTGCATATGCTATTAAATCAGCATATCCATACCTCTGTGGTGGTTTGGTCTGCCTTTTTTGTCTATCTCTTGTTAATTGATATCCATGAGCTTGAGTTTGTCTGTGAGATTGTGGTAGAGAATCACTACATTCTTCTTGACTTTCACTGTCTTCATCTGAATTTCCATTTTCCTGTGATGTTTTCAGATCAGTTGGCTCCACCTCAAACAGAAGTTTGTTTTGTTCATGGGTTTTATGATAATTCTTCTCAGTAGCATCTATTGTTTCCAACATAGCCTTTTCATTGAACACCACATCTCTACTTATTATGCACTTAGGAGGTTCTAGATCAGTACACCATAGCTTGTATCCTTTAACCCCATCAGGATATCCTATAAACTGACCTTTAAGAGCCCATGGTGCTAGCTTCCCTTGACTGACATGTGCATATGCAAGACATCCAAAGACTTTAAAATTTCCATAGACAGCTGGTTTGCCATGCCACATTTCAAATGGAGACTTGAAATTCAAAGCAGCAGAAGGACTTAAATTCACCAAGTAACATGCTGTTAGTAAGGTTTCAGCCTACAAACTTTTAGGAAGTTGTGCTTGAATTAGCATACACCTCACCTTATCCATCAAGGTTCTATTCATCCTTTCTGCTAATTCATTTTGTTGAGGAGTTAACCTTACTGTCTTATGCCTTGCAATTCCTTCTTTTGCACAGAAGTTATCAAACTGTTGATTGCAAAACTCAAGCCCATTATCTGTTCTCAACTTTTTCACCTTTTTCCCAGTCTGGTTCTCAACTAAGCTTTTCCATTCCTTGAACTTCCCAAAGACTTAATCCTTTTGTTTGAGCACATAGACCCAAACCCTATTGGAATAATCATCTATTATTGACAACAAATAGATATTACCACCTAATGAGCTGGTCTGAGAATGTCCCTAGAGGTCAGAGTGTATATAGTCCAGGATTCCAAGAGTTTTGTTTACTGATTTTTGAAAACTGTTTCTTGTAGACTTTCCCAAGATACAATCTTCACCAAAATCCAATTCCTTTGATTTTTCCTTTCCCAGAACTCCTTGCTTCTCAAGTTCTTTGAGTCCTTTGACACTCATATGCCCCAACTTTAGATGCCATAGTTTAGTGTTTTCACCACCAGAACCAACAATTACCCCTGTCATTCCTGTAATTGCCTCACCATCTAAGATATATACTCCATTCCTTTTTGAACCTTTCGTAACTACCTTGGAACCCTTAATGATCAGCAGTCTACCGGATTCAAGCTTAATACTAAACCCACCCTGATCAATCAATCCTAGTGAGATCAGATTCCTCTTCAAATCAGGAACATATCTGACCTCTCTAAGTTCCCAGATTGTTCCATCATGCAGTTTTAGACTTATATTTCCCATGCCTATGACTCTACATACAACATTATTACCCATCATTACTTTTCCCCTATCAATATTATGATACTCAAAGAAGTAACTTCTAAATGGGCACATATAAAAGGTGCAGCCTGAATCAAGAATCCATTTACCTCTCTGCAGATCTTCAGTGGTCACACATACTCCAACAGATTCGTATCCTTCTTCTTCAACAGTGGCTGCATCACCATTTTGCTCCTTTTTCTTGTTCTTCTTTTCTGGACAATCTTTCTTGAAATGTCCCTCTTTATGACACTGAAAGCATTTCCTGTTTTGAGGCTTTGACTTGTCTTTTTCTTGCTTCTTCTTATTTTGATCATACTTGTTAAACTTTCCCTTTATAGATAACCCCTCAGCATTCATCATATTTCCAGACTTCTCTTGTAAACCCTTTGTATTTAAAGTAGCCTTAACTTCATCTAAAGATAAAGTTTGTCTTCCATACATAAGGGCATCAACAAAGTTGGAATATGATTGAGGAAGTGAACTCACCAGAAGTAGAGCTTTTCCTTCATCATCCAGCCCTTCATCAATGGTTTCAAGTGTGTCACAAACTCTGTTAAATTCATCAATATGATCATCCAGAGAGGACCCCTCAGCCATTTTCAGTGTAAACATTCTTCTTTTTATATACAATTTGTTGGCCAGAGACTTTGTCATATATAGTTTTTCTAATTTGGCCCAAAGATCCAAAACTGTTTTCTCCTTAGCAACCTCTGTTATTACAGAGTCGCCAAGGCTTAATATGATTAAGCTTCTGGCCTTCCTGTCAATCTCAGCAGCTATTTCAGGTGTCTTTGAAGAAGAAGATACATCTTTTCCATCTTTCTTGATGACTGGATCAATTGCATCACCTAACCCTTGAGTTACCAGCAAGGCTTCCATTTTTACTTTCCACATGTTGAAATCATTCTTGCCTGTAAACTTCTCCAGATCAATCTTTTTTGTTGCCATACTTGCATCAGGTTTGAAGACCAATCTTTGATACCAATTGCTGAACCTAAGGTGTTATTAATATCAAACAACTTTAGATTCTGCCTAAGATCTCAAACCTCAATATACAAGATGCTTTCTTGATTGATAACAGCAGAAGTTTCACACGATTGAATCAACAAACCACCAATGAAAGCAATGAATTAAAAGATTAAAAGAACAAGAAGATTTTACGTGGTTTAGCTAGATCTCTCTAGCTTACATCCACGGGAGGGCAAAACTTTGATTAGCTTTATTGATTTAAGATGAAGAACAGAGGAATTACAAGAAGACCCCCTTAACTACCAAAAGAACTCTACCGAATTCACATATACAGTCTTACTTTATAGCTAAGTTTTTCCTTCTCTCTCTCTCTGCCCAGTTGCAGTAAAACCAGCTGTTATTTAACAGCTTCTCAACAAATCCAGAACCAACCCAGCACTTCACATGAATTCCAGGTGCTATAACTGAATTAACGAACTGTCTGAGCTGTAAGCCTCACGTGTTTTCCATATGCTTCATTAAACCTTAAACGGCAATCAACCATGTCGTTTAAAGCATAAGAATTTCCAGCACAAAAACACACATCTCCCTGTCGTTTTGATTTGCTTCACTTCACAACAAAATATATCATGTATGTGGTTTCTTTTTTTTCTTTTTTTTTTTATGTGTATAATAGCAAATGTGATTTATTTTTAAATTCTACCATGATAGTTAATCAGATAATAGAAGGATTTTAATTAGACTCTTTATATGGTAGAAAATAAAACTCAGGGTAAATTTGACTGTACACCTAAATAAATTGAATATCATTACACCACCCTTAATTAAATTTAACAAAAAAACTAATGGTTAAGATTGATTAATGCCGTTTTGAAATATTGGAAAATATTGAAGTGAAGCAATGATAGTGAACTACTTAGGTGTACACTGTACAATCATATTTTCCCATATATTAATTGTGTAAAGCTACCTTTAAGAGTAAAGTCAAAATATATAAAATCTTAACAAATTTGTTTGCTTTTTTTTCCCTAAATATCTAAATATACGGTTAAATTATTTTTTTTTAAAAAAAAATCTATACTTATATTTAATTCACATTTCCATTGCCAACAAATTTTAAATATTAATTGAATATTAAAATATTAAAATTTATTAAAAATAAATAAAATTATATTTTCTCATGCTTATTAACGAAATCATTTTACTGAATTTTTCTATGTTTATAATGTTAATAGTAATACTTAAAAAAAATCAAAATGCAAATATCTTATTAGAACAGTAATGATTGAGTTTATATGTATTAGAAAATGTCTTATTAGAAAAATTATATACTTTATTTTTAATAGGATATTTAACTTTACTTTTTATTTTTTTAAACTCTTTTTGGCATTAACAAATGTTTATAATAATTTGGGTGCACATTGAAGGAAGGGTACTGTTTGAAATAATCCAAATACTGCCCGGCCCAATTGGCTTCGTCGTGAGAGTTGGGTAACGTTTATGTTCTTGCAAACTAAAACAGAAAAGGCGATTAAATTTTACTGTTTTAAGAAATAGATACATTGTATAGAAATATTTTTAAAACACAATATTTATTTTTTATTTATATATTTTTTTATTTAGATAAAAATTATAAAAAATTATTTTTTTATTAAATTTAAATGTTTAAAAATAAAAAAAAATTATAAAAAACAAATAAATAAATTTTTTAAAAATTTAAAATTAATAAAATTTAAAACTTTAATAGTTTAGCAATCAATTCCACCGGCCAACTGTCCATTTTCTATTTAAATAATCCAACGGGCCTACTGATGGCAATAGAAGCCTCGGCCCGGCCATCTGACTCATAGTCAATGCCAGGACCCCCAAAAGGTCGACCCCCTCGTCTAGTGATCAAGAAAATAGCCGTACACAATCATCTGGTAAACCAATAAGCAAGCAATTGCACACAAATCCAGGATCGTCAATAGGTCTAGAAATTTCAGAATAATATTACAGCCATCTTGTTTTATTTAATGTGTCTCATATTCTTTGCTTACACTGAATCCAACCTCTAATATCTCATACAAATAGAATCCACATGCAAAAGACAATGATTTTTATCCCAAACACAAAATAGGAGCTCGTCGCAATTATAGAACTTCTAGCACGCTTGTGGAAAGTGCAACATGGTAGAAGAAGACAGAATACCAACGGCCTTTAAGAAGGTTTTCATGAAGACAACGGTGGAGTTTCAGAGTCTTCATAAGTAGACGTCGTATCCCCATACCGATCGCCCTTTACAGCATCTGCTGAAGCAATGGATTCAAGTTCCCCCATTTCTTCTGGAGTTAGTTTCACCGACAGAGCTTTAATATTTTGATTGAAGTTTTCAATCTTGGTGGTTCCAGGAATCGGGCATACGTCATCTCCTTGGTGATGAACCCACGCTAATGCAAGCTGTGATGGGGTGCATCCTTTCCTCGTTGCTATTTCATTAACACGCTCAAATAACTTTTTGTTATGCTCCAAATTTTCAGCTTGGAACCTCGGTAGATACTGCAACAATTAGAACAAGAACATTCAGCACTAAAAGTGAAACTGAACCTTTAAAGAAAGAACATTTTGGATAAAACACTTTCACTGGGTTCCTAAGTGTATCAAGCCCTAATCTGCTGTATATAACAATATGAAATGCTAGAGAATACAGAATTGTCAACAAAGAAAGGCTCAAAGATGTTAATGGCTTTGGTATGAGATGGATATGTTGTTTTCATGCAGGTCAGTAGGCAATGTCACTGATTCTCACAGAATCTGAGACGCATACAGTTCTATAATCAGAGGCAGGTATCAACTAAAACATGTCCTAGGACATGATAAATTCTACCAGATAAATGTTTTCCACCAAAAGTATATGAACATGAAAGGGACTGTAGGAAAATGCTTGGAAAGATACCGAAAGGTAAAAAAAAAAGAACTACAGGAAATAGCGAGATGGATATGCATGGTAACATATTGTTGCCATCAGAGAGCACTCCTCCATATCTGTGGATTAATTGCATTCACTCTGATTCCATCCAAAACTATTGAGTTACAATCTTTGAGGCAAAAGAATAACTTCACTATAATTCCTATGATCCTTAGATCTGGAAGAAAATGTTAAATTGGGCAAACAATTGAAATAGTTATGAAAAACTATGTAAGACTGAATCAAGTTGGACTTGGAAAACTGTAATTGTTCCAGTGTCTTAAAATGACAAAAAGATTAGTCAAGGGACTTCTCGTAAAGAGAAGAGGTGAATTATGGAAAAACATTTTGGGAACTGAAGAAAATGTCTCACAAGGAGAAACCCATTCGGATGGATCAATGGAATTTCACTTTACGAAGCATAAGGCATAAGCAATGCAAATATGCAACGCAACAATATGGAAACTAACATAATAATGAAGAAGACTAGGAGAGTACTTAAAATTAAACTTCTTGAGGATCCAGCAATAGTTGAGGTAAGGGTACAATTTTTTTTTCCTTTTTTTGGGTATCCTTTTAATGATCCAAACCCAGGCAAGGACTTTAACCTTCAACTCAATATAGGCGGACACTTTATTATGTACATCAATTAATATTTAATTTCATGTTAAATTTTTTAAGAACTAACAAAATTTGCACATGCAATTCCTCATATTTTCATTGCAAAGAAAATATTACTCATTTTTAAAGACATTAATATACATGATATCAGAGAAAACATTTGAAAACTATAACAAATTTCATTAGTACAAAGTAAAACTAAAAAGGTATACTGTGAACAGCAATCTGAAATGCATGAGCTTTTAACTAAAGAAATAACCACAAGACATTTACTTAATGATAAGTAAGTTTTGGTAGCCATGATGTCAACTGGACATGAATTTGGAGTGTATTAAGTTATTGAATTTTCTTACCACTCTAGTTTTTCCATGCGTTTCATTGGAGTGAACTGCAGGTTTAGGTTGTTAAAAAAAAAATGCAGAGCTTTATGCAAGTCGATCCAGGGAACCTTCAGAGAAGGTGTTTGCCAGGCTTGCAAACTTACAATAATGATGCTAGAAAACATTCTAAGGCTAAATGCTCATGTAATTAATCTCAAATGCTAGTAATTGCTTGGTAGATTTACAAACCTGTCTAAAATCTTCCTTTGAAAAGCTTTCAACCAACTTAGGTCCTGAGGAAAAAAATCCTCGTCCTAGAGGACTGTATGCAACAATTCCAATGCCAAGTTCCCTGAGCAATCAACAGGTTTCCGTTGGCACATATTAAATGATTCCTCTCATAATTTCTTTTCCTTTAAATCTACAAACAATTTCAGTACTCCTTTACCTGCAAGTAGGAACAATCTCTGCCTCCACATCTCGTGACCACAAGGACCATTCCAACTGCACAGCTGTTATTGGATGGACAGCATGAGCTCGTCTAATTGTTGAGGCAGAAGCCTCAGATAGACCTATATACTTTATCTTACCCTCTTCAACTAGTTTCTTGAGTTCTCCAATCTTCCAAAAGAATACAAAAAAGAATTAGTGACTATTCAATAGGAAGATTGATAAGTATACAGGAACTGCAAAAGAACATAATGATAAATGGAGACAGTGTTTCAAGACAATCACACTTGATTACCATAACAGATTGTTAGTTTAATAAAAAAGTTTCCAATAAAGAAATCCTGCTAAAATAAAAAGGAATCACCGCTCTTGACATGACAAGCATTGCACCATGCCACTACTTGTTCAGGGGTCATTCATGATGATTAAAAAGTCTCTCCATCAAGCATGTGGTGAGACAAAATGCATTTCCATATTGACAGTCATCAAATAAGATAACGTCCCATCTTCTTTGATGATTCGACAATTAATACGCAAACCATTAATTAAGTAGATTTGTTTTTCTTTTCTTTTCATTTTTCTCTTTTTCAGGTTCTAACTAATTTTTACCAAACAATAAATCAGATGAAGTAAATAACAGGGTGCCAAAAAATAAAATGACAAGCAAGTAAAAAAAATTAAAGAATTAAGCAATGGAAGGGGGGAGGGAAAAAAACAATCTCATAATGAATCATGACTGAGACATATATAAAAAAAGGGGGGCAAACCGTGACTTCAATGGGAACTCGTGTATCAATGCGATGTTGGTAGTAAAGATCAATACAATCAATATCCAGACGCTTCAAGCTGGCCTCACATGCAGCTCTCACATAAGCCGGGTCACCATGAATTTCCCTTTTACCAGCCGCATAGCTGATACCAAATTTAGTAGCCAATTCAACTCTTTCCCTCATTCCTCCTTTCAAAGCCTACTCCCCCAAACAAATTAAAACAACATTAAATATTTACATTAACAACAAAAGCCCATTTCACAGATATTTGTGACAAAATTGTGCACTAATATGTGCAATAAACACCTAATTTTACTAGGCAGCTAAATTTACCAACTACCCACTAATTTATACTCAATTCTAACCATATCCTTTGAAAGAAAGAGGGAGAGGGGAAGCAATTATTACCTTTCCCAGGAGGATCTCATTGGTGTGGGGCCCGTAAATATCGGAGGTGTCAAGTAGAGTGATGCCACTGTTAATGGCGTGGTGGATCAAGGCGATCATATCGGATTCGGGCTTCGGAGGCCCGTAGAAGGCGGACATGCCCATGCATCCTAAGCCTTGTGCTGAAACCTCTAGACCTTGTGAACCAAGCTTGATTCTCTTCACTGTCCCGGCCATCTTTTTTTGTTTTTGATATAAACTATGAAGTACTCACCGAAGGATGTATAAATAGGTTCTTTAAAAGAAGAAGAACGAAAGAGTTGGTGGATGAATCGATGACATCCATGCTGATCCCAACACTTGTTAGTGATAACGCAATTGATTATGTTAGCACTATAATAAATTATCGAGATTAAATATTCTCTCATTCAACGCGGCGTCTCGCACACTAAATGGAATGGCTTAATGGGCCTATGAATGCAGGTTTTGGTACTTAAAAGGGCTGGGCCTCGGGTTGGTCAGTAAGAACCGAATAGTTGAGAAAATATAAATTCATCAGCTTTCAATTTAAATTGAATCGAATTGAAAACAATCGGTCCAGTGTTCAAATGAAAAAAATAAATTTAATTTATATATAATTATGCATAGAATAATTTTTTTATTAATAATTTTGCATAAAACATCAATAATTAGTTTTATAATTGAATTTGACTAAAAAAAATAAGATTTAGGGTAAAATTATAAAATTTTTGGCTAATATAAAAGATAAATATTAAATTTCACGAACTGAACTAAATAAAATTGAACCAAACCAAACTGAAATATTTAGAGGCCCTCAAGGGCGTAGCTAAGTTGGTTGACAGTACAATCTGTTACCCCTCACTTGTGTGGACTCGGGTTCGAGTCTTGGGGGTGGGGAGGGGGTAAAAATTGATTTGAGCTTGTCCACCCCCCTTTCCTTTTAGAAGAAAAAAAAAATGAAATATTTAGAGTGCATTTGATAATGTTTTTTAACTAGTGTTTTTGACTTTTATTTTAGAGAAGGAGAATGATGTTTTTGATGTGATGTTTCTTAAAATGAAAATTTGTTTGGTAGTTTGTTTTCAAAACAATATATGAAAATGAAAACAGTAAAAATGTGCTTGATTGTTTGTCTCAAAATGTGAAACATAATAAAAATGGGTTTGGTTGTTTTTTTGAAAATATAAAATTTTTTATAAATTTTTTTACAAAATAATTTTCTTCAATTTATTTATACATTTTATCTTTTATTATTATAATTTAAATAAAAATGAAATCAAATTTCATACAGCAGTAATAATTTTAAAAAAACCCTCTCATAATTTATTAAGTTTAAGAAAATAAAATAAAATGAAAAATAAAATAATAAATCTAGAATTAATTAGCATACATGCTTAAAATATAAGAAGTTGTACATGGTTAAAATGCAAAAAATACCAAAAAAAACAACAACAAAGTACATGCTTAAAATGCAAACCATACAAAAACAAATATAAACTTAGATAAAATAATTTAAAATAAAGCCAGCATTATTCATTCTTACTAGGTAAAAATTATATATAAAAAAAAGGATTCTTCATCTTATATTTGATATAACAAAAAATCATACAAAATTTTTATGCATAATAAATAAAACCACAAAATTCAAAAATAAAAAAAAAATGTAAGTGGATCTTGTTGCTTGACAGCGGTACAGTGGAGAAAAAGATAAGATGAAAACTAACAGCTTCTCCAACCAACTACCATATTGAGAGTTCACTCTTTTTTCTTTTTCTTTTTTCCTTTTTTTATCAAAAACTAACAGCTTCTCCAACCAACTGAACTAACTGTAAATCAGTTACATTCTCTGCGATTCCCGTTATTTCCTGCCATAAGCAAGATAAGCCCCATTTTTTATAGTAGAGGAAAAAGTAAAAAAAATAAATAAAAAGGAAACCACTATAGGAATTAAATCTTTGTAAACAAATAAATAAAATAAAGAAATCCATACACCTTGAAACATTAACGGAGCCAGCATAAGACCAGTTGGGACATGGACCCTAGCTGGCTTTCAAAAATTTGAAAAGAATTTTAAATCAATTTATAATTTTTTTGAATTTGTTACACCACCTTAGCGCAATATTATAATTACTAAAATTGCCTAGATAATTTTGAAGAGATTCGAATTTAAGCTTCGTTAAAAAAGTAATAAAATTTATTGGTTAGTTTGATTCTATAAATATGAATTAGCCACACCTAAATAAAGACAAGGAATTTAACAAAACAAGATAATAATTAAAAAACTTTAAACTATAAAAGAAAAGTAATTTTCTTATTTTTTCCTTCATTATCTTCTTCTTCTTCTTAATTAATCATATAAATGAAAATATTATATATCATTGTATTGATCAAACAATTTTATATCATTTTCAAAACACAAAGTTTTTTTGGGAACAATGGTAATTAATAAAAATCTATCAACAAATAATAATATAATATAATTATAGTCTCATCTATTGTTATTTGAATATTTTAAAATTGTATTATATCTTTTCTAAAAAGAAGATAAAAGAATATGAGCAGCCTTATCTACTAAACATCAATTTTTACTTTCTCTTATTACTCGACTATACCTTGATGGTCATTTAAGATGCATTCATGGTCGTTACTATATAGGCCAGTTAAACTATCTGTTATCTGCATCTGCTTATGACTATCAGTTAATTGTGTTGCTCAAATTGAAGTCATTCATCAAGCTCTGTGTTGGAAAATCACTGTTTTCTCGACGGTCCTTGCTTCGTGAGATTTATTATTGCATCTTTCCATGTCGAAATTCTGGACTTTGTATTCGGTACTGGACCATCTAATTCATGAGGAGGCTGTGAAGAAGTGTGCCGAAATGGGCAAAAAACAAAAATATATAACGTTCATCATTTATGTCTTTTTTTTTCCTTGTGTTTGTAGTTTATTGTGGAGCTTCTTTAAACTTTTAATATCTATATATATATATATATATATATATATATATTGTGGACATACTTATTCATTGGGATGCATCTCTTAAATTAAGTTAATAGAATTTAAATTAATTATAACTACTTCACTAAGAGCATGACTAATTTTCAAAAGGCATAACTTTCTTTATAACTCAAGAGCCATATAGGTGTAAGGGGTTTGTTGAACAGTTGTGAATAGTTTATAAACCAGTTTTATTATATGTATGTCAAATGTCAAATCGACTCAATTATTGATATTTCAAATCATTTAAAATAATGCGTTTAAGATATTGAGAGTTCTTAGAAATTCTTTTGTCTTAGTGATCCTTGATTACTCTTGATTTCAGGTCTAACGACAATTTTCTCAAGATTACTTTTAAAGGATCAACAAAAAAAGAAGAACAAGAAAAAGAAGAGATCAAGGAGAGGCTTACTATTTTAAGACTTAGTTTCTGAGGCCAAACCCTACCTCCATTGATTAGGGGGCAATCTTGTCAAAACTTAGCTCTTGGGTTTAAGTCCGATGTAGTGTGGGTATGTGTTCAATTACCAAATTTTTTATAATAAAAGAAATTTGAACTGTGATCTTCCTATTGTTGCTTGTTTACAATTAGTTTTATTTAGATTGGCCAATGTGTTAGATATTAATTCCTTCATGATCTAAAGCTCTAAGATTATGAAAAGGCTGGCCTAAATAATAAGAAGAAAATCTTGCACTACAAAGCCGCGTAAAGTCCAACTGCTTGTGATTTATTATAACTCGAGTAGTGTGTGGCCATAGAAAAACTAGAGATGTCAATGGGGCGGGTTCAGGGCGGGGATTATAATCCCCAAACCCGAACCTGATTTGGAAGCTATTCCCCGAACCCGCCCCATACCCAAAAAATTGTAATTGGGGATATTTTGGGTATATCCCCAAAAATTCCCGAATTGAGCGGGGATTAAAATGGGGACCCGATCCCCATTTTTTTAAGCAATAATTTTTTAATATTCCAGTCACTTTGTTTAAAATAAATTAATAATTCTAACAACTTCAAGATTTAAAAATAAAATTACAAATGATCAAATTTTAACAACCTCCACATAAATAAAAATAAATAATTTTAAGTCTTCAACACAATTACAAATGATCAAATTTTATATGATAAATCAAAATAATTTAAGCCTTCAACATAAACTTGCAGCTATCACCATTGAAGCACATTCTAAGATTCTTCGTAAACCTATAACAAGATAAACAAAAAAATAAAAAATAAAAACATGTTTTAACAATTCAACTTAATAAATACTTGAAAAAATCATATAAATTAAAATTATATACCTCGATAGCCTCTACATCTGTTTCAATCTCTGGCTCCTCATCAAGAATCTTGGCATATGCCGGAGAGGTCAATGCCACAGCTAATTAAAGAAATACAAATGAAAACTAAAATCAAGTTAGTTATTAGTTAATTTAAATAAACAAAAATATAAAAATTAAAATGCAAATTATATACCTCCACAAAGAGCACGTATCCAACTTTGACTACACATCAAAGCCTCCAATGTGCTTGGATGAAGTCTATTGCGATATGGGCTTACAAATCGACCACCAGTACTGAAAGCAGATTCGAAAGAAACAGTGGTAACTGGAATAGCCAAAATATCTGTCGCAATTCGAGACAATATAGGATAGTTACCACCATTCACTTTCCACCAAGCCAACACATCAAAGTGTTCCTCAACATTAAATGGTACTAACTTTTCACCCAAATAAGTATCTAGCTCATCCTTTACTTCCTCATTACCAATATTGATAAAACTAGTAAACCCCGAAATCCATTCAGTTGAACTCCTATAGGAACCCGAGCTCAGAATAGAATGAGAAGTACTCAATGAACTAGAACTACTATACCCAGGAGAACTAGCACCTGATGCATATCTAGCTTTGTACTCTTTCACTATACTTTGACAATCACCATGCACTATTTGGACACGAGAAGTAGCATCATCCCCATAAATCATAGAAAAGTAATACTCAACCAACTTAATTTTGAATCTAGGATCAAAGATACATGCAATAGACAATATTCCACTCATGTCATGCCAATACTTATCGAATTTTTCAATCATTTTCTGTGCCATGATTCTAAATTCATCATACTTAGGAGTTGAAACCCACTCATTCAGGCGCAATCTAATATCACACACATGGTGTAGAAATAGATTAGATGTTGGATAACTAGTGCCAGAAAACAATGTTGTACAATTATAAAAACATTTCAAATCATTTTCTAGGGCACTAGCCAATTGCCAATCATGCTCACTAGGCAAACACTTATATTGTCCATCAATGTTCTTCAATCGACAAAAAACATTCTTATAATGCAATGCAGAACATATCATGAGATAAGTAGAATTCCATCTAGTTGAACAGTCTTGCACTAGTTTTCTACCAGAAGTAATGCCTAATTTACGTGCATTTTCATCAAATGTCGATTTCCTTTTTGTTGATCCTGACAAAAAAATAACACTCTCACGAATGTTTGCAATTAGATCACCAATCACACTCAAACCATCCTTTACAATCAAATTTAGAATGTGGGCACAACAACGAACATGAAACTTTTGTCCACCCAAAATAAGATCATTTTTATCCAGTGCCAACAACATAAAATCAATCATGCGATCATTAGTAGAAGCATTGTCAACAGTTATGGAGGATAACTTACGCTCAATGTTGAGCTCTAATAATGAACCCATCAACTTATCACAAAGCACTTGGCCTGTGTGAGAACCAGACACTTCCAAAAAGCTAAGACAAAAATAGAAATTAACAGTGGATTACCAATTAAAAAAATCAGATTGATCATTAATAATTAAATAAATCAGAACAGTAACAATTTTACCTTAAAAGTATGTTCCGTAATGCCCAAGCGTCATCAATAAAGTGTGAAGTGATTGCCATATATGCCTTTGTTTGATTTTCTGCAGTCCACATATCAGTTGTAATGGCAATTCTACCTTGAGTTTGCTCTAACACACTGATATGTTTGGCCCTTTCACACTCATACATGTCTAAAATCTCTTTCTTGATGGTATTTCGAGACACTGGCTTCCATAATTGATTTAGAGAAGACATAACATCCCTCAGCCCCTAATGCTCTACAATACTCAAAGGGTACTCATGCATGACAATAGCACGTGCCATTTTTCTCCTTATAACATCAGGATCAAAATGAGTTTCTACTGCGGTCTTCCCTTTTTCACTAGTAGCTTTCTTTGTCGGTGAGAATTCCATGGCCTCTATTTCCTTTTTCACTTGACATGTCTTTAAATGGTCGTGTAAGTGCTTTGTTCCATTAGTACTCCTTGCTACCAATGCATTTTTGCAATAATTGCACACAGCCTTATCAATCCCATTGATTTTTTTCCTCTCAAAATGCTCCCACACAATTGACCTCAACCTTCCTTTACGTCTCAACCCACCATGAGTAACACTAGCAGCTGATTCACCTTCAGTTTGATTGCCTTCATCATCCATTAATTGTGGCGTGGGCAAAGAACTTGACATATAGAATGTTGAACCTACAATCAATGGAAAGCATTTAGGCATTTTAATACGATTCGGATCATTACTCAAAGAATAACAAGAATTGTTTCTAGATTCTGTTCACTGTCACTTATCACTACAGCTGCTGGTCACACACTATTTATTAAGAGCTGGGCACACACTACTTACATGAAGAATAATTTATAATTGAGCGCAACTGCAAATGAACTTTATTTGCTATCAATTGATAAGAAAAATCAATCCAATAATTTCTTTTGTGTTTAAAATTTAAAACACAACAATAATATATTCTTCTAGATATATAGCCCCAGACAAACGGTATCAATTATTATTACATAAAAAAAAAACAATGCACATAGAAAACAAATATAAAAAGAATGTCAAATGAAAAAGAATAGTGTACATATAAAACATAGGATTTCACTTCCAGCAACAAAAAAGAGGAATGCCGAAATCAATACAGCAGGGACCCCGCAACAGCAAGTCCAATAATCCAAAACAAAAAAATAAAAAAAAAGTAGCTCAGACTGTGTTCGTCAACAACTTTATACATATATACACACACACGTATATGAAATTAATAAAATTATGCATGTGAAGTTCATGATGCCATGAATTGTTGTTGGTAAAATTGCCTTTACTTACAAAGTGAAGCACACTTATATTAAAGATGAGAAAATGATGAAAAACCTAAACATTAAAAAAAAAAAATACCGTAAATTGACATTAATTAATAGAGGAAAGGTAACAGTGGGAGAGCTGCTGGATAGTATAACAGAGTGTAGATTTTGGCTCCTGTTTCAAGGGCTCTGAATCGTAATCTGATTCTGATTCTTTAAAAATTATTCTCCAAAGATTTATGAATATTTATATATTTTCAGCTATGATTTTGAAACTCGATTATCATTTAAAAGTATGAGCTGGTGTTCTGGCATTGCATGAAAGTTTCTGAAGGTTAAAGAAACTACTTGATTCAAAAGGATAATGGTAGATAGGTCTCCGGGTCTGATTAACATTCAAAATTACAAACCATCATGGAATTAACGGGGCCAAAATATATAGCCCACAATTTTTGAATCTACTATTTTTTTTTAAAGAAAAAATCAGTCAAGATGAAACGTGTGAATGACAAATGAAGCCGAAGCTTGAGTGAATTCTATGTAAAAGACACAGTATGAAATCTTATATTTTAACAAATCTTATTATATCCGTACTTAATTCATAAAGCCTCACATAACATACTAAATAACTCTACTATAGAGTTCGATATATAAAAGACTTCTAAAAATAATTAAAAATCTAATAATTTCATCCCACATTACATTTTATTTTTCATTCAATTTCTCACATCCCTCCATCTTTCAAATTAAAATAACGAAGCTGAGAAACTTTCCGCAAATTATTATCCTTAACGCTACAAGAATTATGCTTACAACCGAAACTAAAGAAACTCTTCAAAAGTTGAAATAAATAAAGAAAGAAACAGCATAAACCTGGCGGTAGAAGAACTGACAGGCACGGCTGAGTGTTGGTCGGCGATGACAAACAGTGGCGGCTAACCGGCTGCTAGTGGGGACAGCGGCTGATCGGCTGCTAGAGTTGTTAGGGTTTTTTGGGGTAAGATTGAGTTGAGCCAGAAAAATTATATAATGGTTTTTAACATTTTCGGGTCGGGTTAGGGGACCCAATAAAATCCCCAAAACCAAACCCGAAAATTTTTGGGGCTTAAACCCATACCTGAAACGAACCCGGATTTATTTTTAGATATTTTTGGAGCCCCATACCCGCCCCAAATTAATTGGGCCCCCGCGGGTTCGGGGCCCCACGGGTATTACTGCCAACACTAAGAAAAACCCATTCAAAACCAAAAGAGGAGAAGAGTGACCTTATTCAGTCCCCGACTTGTTTATTATTTTATTTTTGTCCTAGAGTTAATTTTAAGGTTGATACTTGAAATGGGATTAGATAAAAGGAAATATTGGGGACTTTGAATGAATAAATATATATACTACTGCACAAGATTCTAGGCTTGCAAATGAAAGCAAAACGCCAAAACGTGTAACAAAAAGGTATGAATATAATTCATTTAGATTGGGTCTCAAAACCGTAAGAAAAAAATATTCGGTCGGAAAACATCATGGTTGTTTTATTCATTTCAAACTCAAAACTCAGTCTTAGGTTACTTCTCGTCTTTTCTGTAACTCTGTTGAAACCTTCGATTCCGAGAATTGAAAAGAAATATATATATGGTAATTGTTAAGGCACAATGTCATGTACCATACATTAGCCCCAAAATTAGAACCAATTAAAACTACACGTTCGTTATTGCTGGAGCTGACGGTTCCTTCACCAAGTAACGAAGACATGAATTGGTCTTTTAGGGACCAATGCGGAGTTGATTTGGATGTTCTGATTGAATATATATGAAAATGTTTGATGTTAAGGAAGCACATTTTGTTGGGATAAATAAAACTTTTGGTAAAAATCATCACCTATAACTTAAGAATATTCATATTATATCACCAAGAATTAACAATAAATTATGCGGAAGCATACCTGAATTCATAACCTTAATTCCTCTCTAAAGTTGTGTGGTTGACCTTCCAGGTCTACACGTTCTTTTAAAGAGTCCTTTAGTTCTCTCTACACTCTCTCTCTCTGAAGATGGGATATCAGAAAGAATGAAAATGATTATTACGTGTGACCTGGAGACCATGATCACTTATATAGACAACTGTTTCCTGTTGTCACTGGGTATTCCTAATTCTGCCCATAATAGAATTAGAATACTATTAGGTCTCTACACATTAAAAGCCCACACCCTATTAGATATATTAAAGCCTATAATACCGAAAACCTTAACAGATCACTTTTAATTGGGCTTAACTTTATATGACAGTCTGCAACAGATAATTATTCACGTACAAGCTCAATGTTGGATTAAATATCCAATAATGTTGGATTAAAAAATCCAACAATCTCCCACTTGGGCTATATGTGTAACCTCATAATTATGTTTTGCAAAAATAACCGTATGAGCTCAACCGTATGAGCTCAACCTTACTGTCATTACCGAAATGTATCTATAACCAATTCGGTCCATCAATCATACCAACATAAGATCAAAGCAGCCTTCGTTACATCTATCGCAACTCGACTCTCAATGGTCACTATGCCAATATAACTGAATAACATGGATCATGATGTGGATGTGTAGTATGGAAATTTCATGCAATGTGATCTTAACATGCCTATTTCCAACTAGTCCATCTTAAACCTTATTTAGATCAAACCATACTAAAATCAGAGTATGAACAAACCAAAACTTTATTTTTGTAGACAATAATCTTAAATATAAAAAAAAAAATTGAAATAACTAAGAATGTCTATATTATAAGAGCATCTAAAATTACAAACTCCTACTAAAATTGAATATCCTTAAATAACATGACACTCATACAAGCAGTGTGCTCATGAAACACCTTGGGTGGTAGTTGTTGTGCAAATTTTATTAAACTTGCAAGCGCACGAATGTATTGTAGAATAGATCAATGGTGACGAGTGTCGATCCCACGATGAGGTGGATTTTAATTGCTTGTAAAATTAATTTTCTAAGTGGGTGATTGGATTTATAATGACAATGATGTAGACAATGTATTAATTTAAATTAAAGCTGTGGGAATAAACTATTAAAATGAAGTGCTTGGATTTCTAGATCTGTACTCAATATGCACAATCGGCTCAACATTCATTATTAGTACCAATTAAATCATGAAGGGGGATTTCCACTCCTCATGAACCACACTCTAATAGATATGATGCTAAGTACTACCCGTGCCAAATAGTAATAACCTTGCCTAGGGAGGCGGTTATACCTGCTAATATCTAGACAGGATTATTATTATCTGTCTACGAAAAGTCAAAACAACCACATAAATTAAAGGGGAATAAAAAGTAAATTTACCAAATTAAGCCCATGGAGTATGTTGAGACTTCACCTTCAACCCAAGCTTGAAAGAAAATTAGCTACTCATAATTGAACTAGGGGTAAAATAGGAATTTTATTAAAATACGTAGAAAATACAAGATGGAGATGGAATTATAGAAAATGGAGCTCAAAAATAGATTCAGGGGTGTCAAATTAGGGGGGGAGCCCCCTTTTTATAGATACACTGAGTAAATCACGGCCATTGGATTAAAACAATTTGGACGCTCAGGATTGCGCCACGTGACAAGTTCCTATTGGATGGAATACATCATCAGGGGCTGTCATTCCGTGTATATGTATGTACCATACGCACGTTTTTTTGGTCCACTAACATTCTGCCACGTCGCCCGTCAGCATTTTGGTCAAATAGGATCGTGACACGTCATCAGTCAACGCCACATCATCAGTCAATGCCACAAAAGCGGTCAATTCAACATCATTCGTCAAATCAAATGCCGCCACATCATCGCATAAAGTGAGTGCCGTCGACAAAGATAAGTAAAATGCTTGATCTTGTGAAAGCGATGTCTTTATACAAAAGATCGTATATGTGAATGTGAGCGATCGTTTATCTTTTTATGCTCATCTTAAGGTTTTCAACTGTCTTGAGTTCAAAATTATTGTCTGTTTTTCCATCTGATTTCTCGTTCATTGTGAAATGACCATGATATCCCCTAAAATACATAAAATACTTAATTAAAACAAAACATACATAATTAAATTACAAGGGAGTTAAAGACATAAAAATAAGGATGTTAGTGAGACTTGGAGTGTAAAATGATAATTTTCTCTATTATAAATACATACTTTCTAGTACTCAACACACCCTCCAACCAGCTTGTTGCTAGTCCCTAGCAAATTAAGCGAAAACAAAACTCAAACATTTTTTTTAACTGTGGTATTTATTCAATCAGACTAATGATAACAATCAAACAAAAGTATAAGCATTATCTACAGTCTAAAGAAATATCATCCCCACATCAACTCTCCACATGAATTAGTATAGAAAATTTTATCACAATTTCAGTAATCGAGTCACTTTCAAGAATGACATATCAAACCCTAAAATCTCACCGTTAGTAGTGATACTCTCACAAAGAAATTAAACCAAAAAATAATCACTCCAGTGAATAGTAAATTGAGTGAAAATAATAAAGAAGTAATATCACACACTCTCACCAAGGTGACAGAAATATGCCCTCATCTTAGAAATAGTATAATTTTAATTCAAAAATGCTAATCAAACCAATGTAATCATCAATTTTTTCTTTTTTTTTATAATATGCACTACCACATCTTTTCAGCCCATAAAACCAGTTTCTATTTCAGATTATAGTTCCCTAAAATCAAGAAGGACTTTTATTAGAACGTAACGTAGGCTAGGGACATGGTTAACTGTAGGTGCCATATCTTAGAGGCACTAAAATTGTGCCACGTATTCATTTGAAAAATAAGAGAAAATTAGTCCGGAATAAGAATATCACTCAACCTATTCCGGGGAGATAATGCTCAAAATAAAAATCCTAGGGAACCTACGGAGATAATTAAAATCGGAAAGAAACTCATTCCAGTCTGAGATTCCGAGGTGTGAGGAAACTATGCCCAAAGTCATAATAGAGCACGAAAGCACGGAATATATGAAGAAGGTCCGGAAATAAACATAGGCCGGAATAAATATGTTTATTTCCTTATGATAAAATTCACATCCACGTGCACAACAATGATAGGTGACACGTGTCATTAAAGGGAGAGCTCAAAGCAAAACCCTAAACCCATGACACCCATCATCTATAAATAAGGGACCCCTGCAATAAAAAAGGGGGACGATTGATAACAAAAGAAGAGAGAAACCAACTTCATCTTCTTCATTTTTCTTCCCTTTAAACCTCAATCACACACTGACTTGGGCGTCGGAGTGCCTTTTTCAGGTACCCACCTCGCCGGATCCAACATCATCACATCACAAGCTCTCCACAAAATAAAAATACGTGTGAAGGTAATTTCCAGCACCTTCATTGGCGTCATCTGTGGGGAAGTCTTGGCTAAAAAAAATCTTTCTCTCACTAAAACCCATATGAACACCACCTTACAATCATCTTTCTATATTAGATCTAGTTGGTTGTGGTTGAAAAAAGGGATGAATACCTACACACGCTTATGAAAAATGGGAGACCCAAACCTCAA
The DNA here is from genome assembly GCA_030449905.1 of Luvunga scandens. Lineage (NCBI taxonomy): Eukaryota > Viridiplantae > Streptophyta > Magnoliopsida > Sapindales > Rutaceae > Luvunga > Luvunga scandens. Next base: position 885,770 of record JASUUG010000209.1, read on the forward strand.
ACATGCTTAAAAAGGCATTAAATAAAAAAATTTAAGAGCAAAAATGGAGATCTCTTCTTCAAATAGCTTGCTGGAAAAAAAAAAAAAGAGGGGTAAAGAAGATGAATAACCCATGTGGTCAACATAACTTTGACCTGGAAAAAAAAAAGAAGAAAAAAGTAAACGATGGTCAAAAGGGTCAAAATGTTCTCTAAAACTAAACCCAAGACCAATTTATCTTTTATTTTATTTATCTTCATTCTCTTTTTAATTATGCTAATTTCCTGACTTCTACACTAACTTATTTACATTCCTGCCATCCCATTTATTCCATGATACTTATTTATTCTTCCACGAGTGAGGCTAAGCAAAACCAAGCTCCACCTTATCCGGGGGAATATACGCAAGGTATTATGCCAACGTGGACTAACATAACTCTATGTTCTAACCTAACAGTTATGATTTCGCATCTAACATATTAACACGAGTGACAAATTATTCCTGACCTCTCTAACATTCCTGACTCTACTTGGTTACTCCCGAGTAATTACTTTTACGCATCTAACTTTTACATTTCCGCATTGATTATTACAATTATTTATAAATTTTTTGATGTTAGATGCTGACTCCGGAGGGAAGTGGACATTACCCACTCCTCGTTTTCTCTTACTTATCTTCACTTTGTTTCCTCTTTAGACGAAGGCTTTTTAAGCCTGGAACAAGTTTCCATATAATAATTCCCAAGAGCTCTAAATGCTATAGCATAACTTTTCCTGAGCAATCAAAAGAAATATAACGGAAAAATGCTTAAAAGTATAACAACTTCCTTATTAAAATTTCTTCCCCAAGATCCAGCCACCTTTGAATTTTGTTTACAAACAAGCAAAACAAAAGGCTAACGAAGGGAAAAATCGATGAAAATGCAGGAAATCAATGGCCAGACCTCCTAAGAACAAGTTTCCTACAGCTTCCTCTAGTGAACTTCCTCTCGAGGAAAATCTAGAACCGGAAGAACTGGAAGTTTCTGCTGAAAGGCGAGAAGTGCCACCCGATGATACCCTGGCATAAATCTTGCAGCAGTTGGAAGAAAGCAAAAAAGAAAATCAGCAGCTAAAATCCAGACTCCTTGCATTGGAGCAACAGCCAAAGGAGCCAAGAGGAAGCTCGGAACGAGGGGAACGAAACCTCAGCCCCCCTGCAGAAAGGGTAGCTACCCACACTGATCATTGCCTAGAAAGCCAGCAAGGAGCTGATGCAAGTGAGGAACAGCGATTCCAAGAGCGTTTGCAGAAAGGAATTCAAAAAGTTCTAGGCGACTTCGGAAAAAACTTTTCGATGGCTTCAACTGCAGATGATGCTGCCATGGCTGTTCTCAAGATTAATGCCACCCCATTTGTGGAAAGCATCATTTCCGCTCTTAAGCCGGAAAAATTTCAAGCTCCTAACTTCCAACAGTTCGATGGAAAAACAGATCCCGAAGATCATCTCTATTATTACAAACAAAAGCTGGCATTCGAAACTGATGATGATGCCACCCTTTGCAAAATGTTCCCTACTAGCTTGACCGGACCAGGACTGAATTGGTTCCGCAGCTTGCCTCCTAACTCCATAAAAAATTTCTATGACTTGTGCACACAGTTCTTGGCACAATACTTCCGCAACCGAAAGCAACCCAGGACTGCATCCCATCTCTTTAATCTTAAACAAGGGGAGAACGAGAGAGTAAAAGACTTCCTTTTCCGTTTCAATCAAGAAATGACCTTGATAGGAAAGGTTGATACAGAAGTTGCTGCGGCTGCTTTTGCCAAAGCTGTGAATTTGAACACGGAATATGGCAAATATATCCTCAGAAAGAATTTTAGAACAATGGAGCTAATCAACTTGAAATCTCAGCAATATGTGAGATTGGACGACAATGAAGCTTTACAACAGCAGATGGCTGCAAAAGTCTCCATAGCCCCACCCTCAACACCCCAAGGTGGTAGCAAGCGCCCTATTCCGCACCACACGGAAGAAGCTAGTAAGAGAATGAAACCTGATGAAAGGTAATTTGAGCCTTTGAATGCCTCCTTATATCAAATTTGGATGGAAGATAAGGACTCCGAAGTATTCCGCATTCCAAGGCCCATTAAAGCACCTTTGGAAAAACAGAATCAATCCAAGCATTGTCTCTTCCATAATGATAAGGGACATGTCATTAATGAATGCCGGACCTTAAGAATCCAAATTGAGGTGTTGATGAGAAAAGGCATGCTCTTAAAATACAAAATGGCCGTTGGGCAAAGCACTATCCAACCGATTGTTCCTTCCGCCCCTGAGGCAAACCCGGAAGAAGAGGAGGCACCTTCAACTGTACATCTGATACATGGCCCGGAAAAGGGTAATGACATCCCGGAATCAGACTCCTCTTACTAATCAGACTCCGAGATAGAAAGTTTCTCCAACCCATTGCAGGAAGATAATTTTGTAGAATCACAAGCAGGGGATGACAATGCTGAGTCGGAACCCAAATCCCAAAGGACAATTCATGCGATCCATGGTTCCATCTATGACTACCTTAAAGAACCTGAGAATGGGGAAATTGCACGCATTGCCGGGAAAATGATGCAAATGACTCTTAACGAGCTACACTCTGCGGCAATCCATGGACGCCCAGTATCAGATTCCGGAGGAGAAATCTGGCGTGCTCAGTACAAAAGAGCGGTAAAGATGCAGCGGTGCGGAATTATTGAAACTTCCCCACCTGCCATCATGTCCATCTCGGAAGACCTTGCTCCGATTACCTTCACCCGAAGGGATTTAGAAGGAATCGATATGCCACATATAGATCCCCTGGTGGTCACTTTGGAAATTGCCAACATCACAGTCAAGAGAATCCTCATTGATGGAGGAAGCAGTGCAGAAATTCTCTATTGGGATGCATTTCAAAAAATGAGACTTAAGGAATTAGACCTGCGGAAGTGCTATGCCCCTCTCGTGGCCTTCGAAGGAACAAGACTGACAGCCAAAGGAATTATCAACCTTCCTGTTAAGGCCGGAGATAAAATCGCTTCAGTCGATTTCCTGGTTGTTAATGCTCCATCAGCCTACAATGCAATTTTAGGGAGGCATTGGCTTCATTACATGGAGGCAGTACCCTCAACACTACACCAAGTGGTCCGATGTGTCTCTATCACAGGAAGAGGAACGTTTGATATAAAAGGGGATCAGATGATGGCCAAGCAATGTTATTCTATTGCTATTAAGCCTTGTAAAGAAACTTCCGGATCAGAAGTCGCTCCGGGTAATAAGAAAAAACTGGCCGCAGAGGAAAAATGGAAGCTTGTTATCTCGGAACATATACCTACTGAGGAGCCAATTCCTTCGCCACAACAAGTGGTGGAGGATGGAGCTAAATAGCAATTACAGGACCCAAGGCCAAAGTGGATGCCTCATTCTTTGCACTACGAGGCTCCAATTGTTGAAGATTTAGAAGCAGTGTCCCTAGACCCTTTGGCCCTAGAAAAGCAAGTGTAAGTTGGAACCAGAATACTTCCTGAGGAAAAAGCACGTCTCATCTCCGTGCTTGAAAGAAACCAAGATGTTTTCGCATGGTCACATAAGGACATGCCGGGAATAGATCCGGAAGTTGCATGTCACCGGATACCAACTGACTCCACAATAAAACCTGTACAACAAAGACAAAGGCGATTTGCTCCGGAAAGGAATCAGGTCATCAATGATGAGGTGGAACGTCTTCTAGAGGCAGGATTCATTCGAGAGGTTTACTACCCGAAATGGGCCTCTAATGTTGTTGTAGTGCAGAAAAAGAACGGGAAATGGAGAGTCTGCGTTGATTATACAAGCCTCAACAAGGCTTGCCCAAAAGATTCTTTCCCTCTGCCAAAAATTGATCAGTTGGTTGATGCCACCACTGGGTACGAAAGGGTATCTTTCCTGGATGCATATAGTGGATACAATCAAATTCCTATGCATTCGGACGATGAGGAAAAAACAAGCTTCATCACTCCGAGGGGCTTATTTTGCTACAGAGTCATGCCTTTCGGATTGAAAAACGCAGGATCCACTTATCAAAGGCTTGTAACCAAAATCTTTGCTGGGTTATTGGGGAATATTGTAGAAGCTTATATTGATGACACGGTAGTCAAAAGCAGAAGGGCGGAAGACCACGTTGCAGATCTGGAAATGGTTTTCAACATTCTAAGGAACTACAATATGAAGCTCAATCCCACAAAGTGTGCTTTCGGGGTTTCCTCAGGTAACTTCCTTGGCCACATAGTTAGTCAAAGGGGGATAGAAGCTAATCCAGCTCAAGTGAAAGCACTACTAGAAACCACCGAGCCTAAAACTGCCAAGGAAATCCAAGTGCTGACAGGAAGAATCGCAGTATTGAGTAGGTTCATTTCTCGGATGTCAGATAAATGCAAAAGCTTTTTCAAAATTATGAAAGCCGGAAAAACTGGAGTATGGGGAAGGGAGCAATCCGAGGCCTTGGAACAATTAAAAGGTTATCTTATCCAGCCACCCATACTTTCCGCACCAAAGCTTGGGGAGGAACTTTATTTGTACCTCGCTATGTCCCATGTTTCAGTCAGTGCAGTACTCTTAAGAAAATATGAGGGGATACAAAAGCCTATCTTTTTTATTAGCAGAACTTTATCAGATCCGGAAACAAGATATTCTGCTGCAGAAAAGTTGGTCATGGCCCTGCTCCATGCAAAGGAAAAACTCTGGCACTACTTCGAAAGCCATCGTATAATTGTGCTGACATCTTACCCGCTCAAAGCTATTCTTTCCAAGCCAGATGTAGTGGGAAGGAATAGCAAAGCGGCGATAAGTTTGAGCACCTTTGATATTCAATATAAGCCTAGAACTTCAAAAAAAGGGCAAGCCCTTGCAGACTTCTTGCTCGAATGTGAACCGTCAATTGAGGATTAATCTTTACAAGTCTTAACAACGGAAGGAGAAGAATGACTTTTATTTATTGATGGTTCTAGCAATAATAATGGGGCCGGAATCGGTTTGTACTTAAAGAGTCCGGAAGGGATCATTGTTGAGGATGCGATCCGATTAAATTTTCCTGCTTCCAACAACGAAGCTGAATATGAAGCTTTCATCGCCGGACTGAAGTTAGCTATGGGGCTCCAGATACAGCACTTGAAGATCTATACTGATTCTGCACTAGTAGCCTCCCAATGGAGTGGGGAATTCGCCACAAAAGATGACCGTATGATCAGCTACCTAGCCTTGGCAAAGAACTTGGCAAGCAATTTTGAAAGTATAACCCTCCAGCAAATCCCAAGGAATGAAAACATAGAAGCTGACAAATTGGCCACGACTGCATCCGGAGGCGTTTATACAAATTTCCGACAGGTATACATTACTGCTCTCAACTTCCCTTCCATATACGAAGGAGGTCGAGAAGTCTTGTCAATTTAATAGAATGGATGCTGGATGGACCTTTACATATCCTACATCAAAGGCGGAAAAATGCCGGAGGATAAAAGTGAGGCGCAAAAGCTCAAAATGAAAGCAAGTCGTTTCCTAGTTAGTGATGATGAGCTTTACCGGAAATCCTTTGCTGGACCCTTGCTCTTATGTTTAACTAAACAAAAAGGGTGGGAAGTACTATCAGAAATTCATGAAGGACAGGCTGGAAACCATTCCGGAGCTAAAGCCCTACAGCGCAAGGTGCTAAGGCAAGGCTATTATTGGCCTACGCTGAGAAATGATTCCGAGGAATTTGTTCGAAGATGTGAAAAATGTCAAAAGCATGGTCCCTTAATCCATCAACCATCTGAATTCCTTAGCTCCATAATAAGTCCCTGGCCATTTCTCCAGTGGGGAATGGATATTGTGGGGCCACTACCACCTGCTCAAGGAGGAGTACGATTCGTACTTCTAGCAACTGATTACTTCACTAAGTGGGTAGAAGCTTCAGCTTACTCAAGTATCACAGGGAAGGAAGTGATTAAATTCTTGAGGTCCAACATCATCACTAGATTTGGTCTTCCCCGGATCATTGTTTCCAACAATGGAAAGCAGTTCCGGAATGCTGATATGGAAAAATTTTGTCAAGAGCACGGAATGGAGCACAGGTTTTCCTCTCGCAGCTATCCACAAGGGAATGGACAAGCGGAAATCACCAACAGGACCATTTTTGACAATTTAAAAAAGAAGTTGGAAAGTCGGAAGGGGAGATGGTTAAAGGAGCTTCCAAATGTCCTGTGGGCTTATCGAACATCGGAAAGGTGACCAACAGGGAACTCTCCTTATTCCCTCGTCTACGGCGTAGAAGCTATACTCCCAACGGAAGCTACTTTCCCAACCTTGCGGTCTAAACTCGCCCAACTCTCTAACAATAATGCTTCTATAGCATTGGAAAAAATCTGGTTGATGAAGCTCGAGAAGCAGCCGCAGTACACATGGTTGCTTATAAGCAGCGAATTGAAATGTTATATAACAAGCATGTCAAGTTCCGGCAATTCAAAAAAGGGGAACTTATCCTCAGAGTAGCAATGAATGTCAGAAAAGAGGCCAATGCTGGAAAGATGGCGGAAAAGTGGGAGGGACCATACCAAATCAGGAAGGTACTTGGCAAGGGAGCTTACAAGCTTCAAACACTTGATGGGAAAAAGGTCCCTACTGCTTGGAACGTCATTCACTTGAAGAAGTTCTATACCTAAGAAAGAAATTCACTTGGCATCTATCCTATTACAGTCCATTATTTTGTTTGTTTGTCTTTTATTTTCAATTGCTGTTTTCATTTCCCTAAAGGCTATGCCAATATAGACATGTTATTCCGAGCTTCCGGCTTGGACCATCAATGAAAGATGTTATTCAGGAAAGCCCGTTATATTGTCCAAGGTATCATCATTCCATCAAAACTATAGTTCCTTGTGAATTCAAAAGAAAATAATGCTAAAGCAGGAACTATTCCATGTAAGCTAAAGGAAAATACTTCCCTCGGAAAAACCATCTCATATAAGCTTAAGTGAAATAATTCTTCAGGAAACCTATCCTATCAGTAATTCCTGAGTAGAATTATTCCGAGATTAAGGAAAATACATTTCCAAAATTATTATTCCATGCTTTACCAAAAGAATTTGTCAACCAAAAAATTATTCCGGGACTCCGGAACATACACTCATAAAATAATTATTCTGTGTATCAAGGAAACAATTCCTCAACAAGACTTACTCCGAAATGCACTCCTCGAAAGGACTATTCCATGCAAATAATTCGATTAAGGATTGTTCCGTGTTTAAGTAAGTTAATTCCGTAGCACGAATTACTTCATGTAAGCTAAGGAATCATAATTCCCACACATGAATTATTCCATCCAATACGAAACAATACGATCCCTCCGTTCAAATCATTCTGATTAATTATTTTTCCGGAGCAAAGTCATTTTCGATAAGCATAAGGAGATTATGATTCCTAGAAAAAAAAATGTGTATAAAGCTTTTACAAGCTCCACGGAAACATACACATGCATAGAGCTTAAGGGAGTCATTCCACATGTACAGGTATTACAGTAGCAAGTTCTTATATATAAAGCAAGTCCAAAGTCTAAACAAATGACTACTTCTTTTTAACCAAAAAAAAAAAAAAGGTCTTACACAAAAGACTACCGTTTCTATATAGCCCCGGAAAGCCAAAATAACAATGCCAATGAAGAATACTTACTGTTTAAAAAAAAAAAAAACTAACTCAATATAATCTCTTTCCTGAGCAAATACGAAGGACTAACTAATATATATATATATATGTATTTAAACGGGTCCTTAAAAGGTCAAAAGGCCTAAATAAGGTAAAAAAAAGATATTTTAAATAATTATTTAAAATATACTTGTGGGGGGAGTGGTATAGGTGCCATATCTTGGAGGCACTAAAATTGTGCCACGTATTCATTTGAAAAATAAGAGAAAATTAGTCCGGAATAAGAATATCACTCAACCTATTCCGGGGAGATAATGCTCAAAATAAAAATCCTAGGGAACCTACGGAGATAATTAAAATCGGAAAGAAACTCATTCCAGTCTGAGATTCCGAGGTGTGAGGAAACTATGCCCAAAGTCATAATAGAGCACGGAAGCACGAAATATATGAAGAAGGTACGGAAATAAACATAGGCCGGAATAAATATGTTTATTTCCTTATGATAAAATTCACATCCACGTGCACAACAATGATATGTGACACGTGTCATTAAAGGGAGAGCTCAAAGCAAAACCCTAAACCCATGACACCCATCATCTATAAATAAGGGACCCCTGCAACCAAAAAGGGGGACGATTGATAACAAAAGAAGAGAGAAACCAACTTCATCTTCTTCATTTTTCTTCCCTTTAAACCTCAATCACACACTGACTTGGGCGTTCGAGTGCCTTTTTCAGGTACCCACCTCGCCGGATCCAACATCAGCACATCACAAGCTCTCCACAAAATCAAAATATGTGTGAAGGTAATTTCCAGCACCTTCACTAACAAAGAAAGGATAATAGGAAAAACAAAATATATGTCTGAAAAATAGAGAACTTTAGAGATTGTTAGGTGCTTTTTACTTGAATTCTTTATTTTTTTATTTTTTTATTTATTTTATTTTTATAGCACCCTTTTATTTATTTATTTATTTTTTTTTTATGAATGTAAAATTATCTCTATTGTCAAACATAAATGGATGGTGGGAAATACAAAATATAAGGTGATACTCCACATTGGAGTGGGGCAATATAATAGGTTACGAAAGAAAAAGATTTTTTTTTTAAAGCTCAAAGGGATTAACTATGGATACATATTAATAGGGTTGGCTAGAAAGGCTCAAACGGACCAAAGATGGCCTTTCTGTCATCTTTTAAGGTTCTAATTAATCTTCCATATCTACTAGTTAGATAGACCTTCAGATGTGGCAACACACATTTTTTTTTAGACAATGTTAACTTCAAGAAAATCTAGAGATAGTATATAAAGCGATAAATTGCTAAGCTGAATAAAGAATGGGCAAAAAGGGCTACTCTCCAAGAAAAATGACAGGCTCAAAAACTCACTTGGAATTTATTATGACATGTGCATTCTTTCAAGCAACTTATTTTTGTCTCCAACATCAACATGTAGAGTAACAAACATGGTATAACATAACTCAAGACCAAAGATAATACAAATACTAAAATTTGAAAGCTATCATGTCATCTAATTATAAAAAAAAATCACACAAAATATTTTTTTTTTATTCTACCCCCAAACCTATTCTTAGTTATGAAAATTATGCATGCAAAACGGTGAAAATAGAAAAACTAATTGGTAAAATAAGTTAGAAAAATCACACTTAAAATGACTGTCAAAGCTTAAAAGAAACATCTTAATTTTTTTTTTTTAAGAAGATGCGTTTCTAGAGTTACTACACTCCATATTCAGCCATCTTTGCCTAAAAAATTTAGTCACAATTAGTTTCTACAAGAAAAATCAGTAAAACCTACACCAAGATTGAGATATTCCACAATTGTCAACTATTCCCTCCCCCCAACTAGAGCGAAACATTGTCCTCAATGTTGAAAGAAAATAGGGTTTAGAAGACATCACCTGGGTAATGCATCATAGAAGAAAATATTTACAAGCGGAGAGTTAAATCTAATTTGCACTTCTTATTACGGCTACTGTTACCATCATTAGTTGGCCATTCCAACACGAAGGTCTTGGGATCTGGCTCTGGTCTATAAGCTTGTAATAGATCAAGTAACTTATTAGCAGTATGAGCACAAATAAAGATTTTTTTCGCTGTGAAATGGATGAAATGGTTTTTTATTACATGGTTAAGAAATGCGATGAAGCCATCATAAACATTATTGACATTTAATAAAACGATGGGTTTCTGATGAATGTTCAGATAGGCCCAAGATGCTAATGTGATTAGCGCCTCTAGAGTTGCAAGATTTCCTGGTAGGAAAATAAAAGCATCACCATGATTTAGCATTTCAGTTATTCTTTCTTGCATACCTGAGACGACTAACTCTTCTCCAGTTGGTGAGCCAGACACACAGCCCAACGGTTTGAGGGTTCTTGGGATGATGCCTAACACTTAGCTCCCTCTGAGATAAGCAACTTCTGAGACCATTTTTGACAACCCTCGGTCACCTCCTCCATATATCAAATGTAAATTTCTTTCTGCTATGCGTTAGCCAAGATCTATGGCTGGCTCAACGAACTCTTTATATTTGCCGTAGTTAAATCCACATAGCACACAAATGTTCTTGAATTGTTTATTAGTAGTAGCTGCCATTGGGATACTTCTAAAAAATAATTTATAAGTCTAAAAGAAAAGGACCATATATTAAGGATCTTGGTGGTAATGGTTTACAGCTGTATATGAGGTAGCATGTCATGTCAATTAACGCGTAAAGCACATGGCTTGAGAGTCAAAAAGGAAATAGTAAAAAGAAAAAGAAAAAAATTATTAAAGACAAGAATGCAATTAATGAAGCAACAGTGAAATAAAAAAACAGTAAAATAACAGTAAAAGGATATTTACAGGTAGTTGTGATTGTGGCTCACATCTTCCTCTGGTTTTACGTCCAGTAACAGCTTGAACGCCCTCTATGGGTCGAGGATAGGCTTCCCATCCAGTTTTCTTATAAACTGGCAAACAGGGTCGTTTATAATCAGATTCCCGAGATTATATCGGACACGTTCTTTCTGAAATAATGGTCATAATTGGAGAATTGCTCTTTGTATGTATCCACTGTGATGCGTTTCAAGAGACAAAAGGACATCATCCAATGACTCTTTATTCAAGTCATCCCTAATGAATTGAATCTTATCTTCCCTGTTATCAGACATCATTTCGAAAGAACAAGGATTTTTATCGCATTTCATCTTGGCACACTTATGACAATCAACATGAAGTTTTTCAGCTCTTCTTTTTCTTGAGTAATTTCCTTTACCACAACCAGGCAAGTATGCAATAAATTTAGGAGGCAACTCACCTGCCAAACGTACTTTGGCCTCGATTAACCAACTGATGTCAGCAGGGACGTTATTTCTCATAAGCAATCGCATGCGTTCGGACTGAGCTTTATAGATCGTAAGGAGGGCATTCTGAGGAAGTGAAGGAAATTACTTGTGAAGCTTTGCTAGAATCGCGTTTCTGTCCATGCCGTCTTCTCAGAATATCAGTTATTATGGAAAACTGAAGTAACTGACTTTGATTGTCACGGAGTACCGTTATCCGCCACTTGACCGGGGTAACAAACTAAAGAACACAAAGAAGAAAAGAAAAGAAAAGAAAAATAATAATCTCACAATCGTCCTCTTATTGAGTTTACCTCAAGTTTGATTTGGATGTCGTTGATACCTCCCTCAATTTTTTTGAGTTGTCTTTCTAGATCTTCAACATGGGATACTAACTCTGGAGGTTGTAGCTTCCAAATACAATGTGTTTTACAAAATCGTATCTAGCTTCTCAAATAAGATTGTACACGTCAAAGTTGTCTGAGAATGTTTAAGAGGATCTGTCTAATTGAGGCACACACGCTTAGAAATGATAAAAAAAAACTGAATGATTAAATAAACACACTGTTACAAAAATTTAAATCACTGAAAGAATAAAGAAATAAGAAAAATTCTCAATTCAAATTTGGTGAGTCACTCAAATCGATTTCGGTATCTTTTTTCATGTGGTTGGTACTCTAGATATAGCTTCAATATTTGACCATTAACTTTAAAAATTACACTGTTCTTTGGATCCTTAATTTTCATTGCTCCATATGGAAAAACAGTGTGGGCTATAAAGGGACCAGTCCATCGAGAGCATAACTTACCTGGGAATAAGCGCAAGCGAGAATTGAATAAAAGTACTTTCTGACCTAGTGTGAAAGATTTTCTCATAATTTGCTTGTCATGAAAGACTTTCATTCCCTGTTTGTAAATCTTGGCATTTTCCTATGCATCATTACGACTTTCTTCAAGTTCTGCCAGTTGTAATTTTCTTTCTGAGCTAGCTTGCTGCATGTCAAAGTTGAATTTCTTGATGGTCCAGTATGCATGATGCTCAAGTTCTGGTGGTGATTCTGATGATGGACTCAGTTTCTTCTCTAATGGTGATAGTTGTTCCACTATTGACTTCCATTTGTTAATGTCCATGGATGGTGCTGAATCAAGTAAGGCATTAACCTCATCTATTGATCTGTCAATATCAAAATCCAAACCAAAGTGAGTTAAACATGTTTATAAAGGATCATCACTAAGGTTTGAAAGAAAAGCATTATCAACTAATTCTTCTATTAAATCTACATCAACAATTTCATCATCTGCATTGGGCGTTTGTTTGGCAATATTGAAGATATTTAGCTCCATCGTCATATTGCCAAAGGACAACTGCATATTTCCAGTCCTACATTGAATGTGAGCATCGGCAGTTGCTAAAAAAGGTCGTCCTAAGATAATGGGGATCTGTTTCCTTGAATCCTGGACTGGTTGAGTGTCAATTACAATGAAATCAACAGGAAAATAAAACTTATCTACCTTTATAAGCACGTCCTCCACAATACCACGAGATTTTTTCATGGACCAATTTGCAAGCTGTAACACCACTGGAGTTGGGTGTAATTCTCCCAGTTCAAGTTTTACAAATACTAAGTAAGGCAACAAATTTACACTAGTTCCTAAGTCCAACAAAGCATTCTCAATTGTATGGTTCCCTATACTACATGAGATAGTGGGGGAACCTGAGTCTTTTTATTTTAGAGGAATTTTGTGTTGGAGTATAGAGCTCACGTTTTCTGTTAAAAATGGCTTCTTTTGAACATGAATGTTTCTCTTTTTAGTACAAAGGTCTTTAAGAAACTTGGCATAAGATGACACTTGTTTTATAGTTTCAAGCAAAGGGATGTTAACACTTACCTGTTTAAATATTTCAAAAATCTCACTTGTGGATTTTCCTTTCATTGCTTTAGCTAAACTCTGGGGAAATGGAGCTTTGGGAACAATTCTCGTGGGTTGGTTTCTTTTTTCTCCTCTGATGATGAGTCTTCTGCATTTACCGGTACAATTTGAGTTGTTTTTGTCACCGGCATCTCCACTTTGTTGTCGACTTCTTTTCCTTTTTGCAAGGTCATAATGGCTTTGACCTCTCCATGCTGTTGAGGTGAACTGGTGCTTACTTCATGCACTCCTTTAGGATTAGACACTGGTTGACTTGAGAATTTTCCTTTCTCAACAATTTGATAATCGAAGTTGTGACAGAAAATTAAATCAGTCGAGCTCGATCAATTTGATAATCGCGTCTGATTACCCCCAACGATTATAACAATTCCGACAACTTTAAAAAAATTTGGGATGAAATAATAAAATAAAAAAAATAACATCACACTCAATTAAATAAATTTCAGTGCATATGTTACAGTTGATTCAAGAAGTGTTGTTAGTTTTAGTTGTGCTGCTGGTTGTTCAAATGACTGGTTCAAAATTGTTCATTTAAGAAATTACAATCGCTAGTTTGGAAAACAAATTAAGAACTGATGAAGTATTTATTTAACTATAATTTTTGTAGTTATTTATTTTATAACCAGATTATAATCTTTGAAACTTGTGGATGGATTTGACAATTATTGTATATGAACTATATAGATATATGAATTATATATACATATATACATATATGTGTGTGTGTAAAAAATTTTTTTATTTATATAATAATTTAAAGGATATATTTTAATTTCTGCCATAAAATGATATAAAAAAATTAACGCCAATTTCATTATTTCCTGCCAAAAAATAATTTAAAAAATTGGCACCAATTTAATTAATTTCTGCCAAAAATTAATATAAACAAAATTGGCCCCAATTTAGCTGCAACCCACCAAATAATTAAAATATATTTTATTTACCGCCAAATTTAAGGAATTAATATTTAATTAAAGTAATTAAATAATTTTATTATTTAAATTAAATATGTCATGTTTATATGAGAGGCAACAGTCATGAATGTGAAATATTTATGACAGAATCATGATGGATACGTCATGCCTAACATGACATATAAAAACAATCATGGGTTTTTCTTGACACCGGAATCAATGACAGTCACTCATTCTAGTAGTGGTTTTTCGCAGCATATTTATTATCAATCTTTTCCATAGGTCTTCGAATTTCACAGTTAGCAAGTTAACCTGTGATTATTACATCTACACTTTACAAAAGAAAATAAGGTTTTCTCAGTACTCAGCAACCATTCAAGGAATTTCAGCTTCATATGAAATCAATGTTTTCTTAGCATAAAACTTAACGGAATAGACAGGGCTTTTTACACGAAATAGACACAAATTTTTGCACTTTCATTCATCTTTTGAGCTATCATCTACTATTTCGTTTCTTCAGTTAGAATAGACATCGCCTTTACTTTCAACAGAAAATGATATGAAATTATCATGAAACATCTTGGAAGGTTCCAAGAAAGTATCCAATAACGCATCTCAATACAGTCTGCTGTTACATTCAATTATTTTCACTTCCCAAATTTTCATCTGATCAAGATCTCTCATCTACTGAGCAGTTATGGCTTTTTTTTCTTCTTCTCATCCAGCAACCAGTATGAGCTTGAGTTCGAATTTGATGAATACTTGAAACAATAAGTATGATGTTTCTGTTATGGCTTCTTTTTCTTCTCGAGATAGGAAAAAGTATGATGTTTTTCTTAGTTTCAGAGGAAAGGATACCCATGACATGTAACATATGAACTCGAAAAAGAAAAAAAAAAGAAAGAAATAAGCTGGTTACTATAAATGGTAAAGGAGAGAGAGAGTGTGTGTTTCTATTTTCTAAAAATAGAAAGGAAAGAGAGAGAAAGAGAGAGAGAGAGAGGAGCTGAAGACCCGTTGACCCGACCCAACCCAACTTGTGGCGTTGACCCAGCCGGATCTCGCGATTCCGGCTACCCCATCGGTCAAACTTGGTACCGATCTGAAGCTTGTGAGCCACTAGTTGTATCCCTGTCGTCCTCGTCACCAGAATCGACCAGAACACCGGCAATCGAGCTTGAAAAGCCGCGGCCAAGCTCGTTTCTCCCCGTCGTCGATCTACTCGGAATTAGGGCGTGCCACCACTTGGATCTTGTTTCTCAGCTTCCCCTCATCGTTTCCCAACCAACCCTGTCCCCTGAAAAGACTGGATTGCCGTCGATCGACCGCCGGAAAGCTCACTATTTTGGGGAGCTTGATCCACCGTCACCGCCGTGCATGGGAGGTCATCACCATCACCATTTGACTCACCGAGGTCAGAACTAGCAGACCTGAGCTTCCCATCACCGTTGACTAAGTTCCGGTCAACGTTAACAGTTAGGGGCAATTCGATAATTTCATAAATTTTAGGGTTAATTCTGTAATTTTAAAATTAGACGTTTTGGTCATTTTAGATCAGGGCAGTTAGGTAATTTGAGATTTCGGGGGCAATTCAGTAATTCACATTTTTAGGGGTATTTTGGTAATTATATATTTTTTTGGGGGTAATTTTATAAATTCAAAACTTGTGGGTATTTTTGTAATTGGAATTGAAGATAGTTTGATAATATGCAATTCTGAGGATAATTTGATGAATTTTGATGTCGAGGGCATTTTGGTAATTTTACTAATTTGAGAATATTTTATTACGGATAAATGTCATTTCGAGCATATTAGTTATAATTTGCAATTATGATTAGTAATTATGTTATTTCCTTAAATTAGGAGGATCCACGAACGAGAATCAACCCGTGGACGTTGTCGATATCGAGTTCGAACACTGTCACTGTGAGTGGAATATACAAAACCTATTTTCATTGTAGTTTATTATGATTCTAAAATATGGTAAAACATGTTTATGAGATTGGTTTTAAAGGCTTTGATTTAATTATTTTATAGAAATGGATTTTATTTGTGTTTTGGTATTTATTACGAGAAATGTGTTTCATTTATAATTTTGGTTACCGATTTTGAAAATGCACGATAATATTTTAAAGAAAAGAAAAATAGATTTAAGACATGTTAAATGAAAAAGGAAATGAGATTTCGAATGAGATTATATGTTTATATATATGTGTATAAAGGTTGTTTGTAAAATCATTAGACAATACCCTTCCCCGTCAGATACACTGATACAGATGAGATGATATATGCATGTAGTATGATGAATACAGAGATACTAATATTGAGATACAAATGATGCAGATGATATGATATTTTTCAATCTATTCTTGTAGCTCCGAGGAGTGACAGTACTCAGATAGTACGTCATTACCCGTCTGTTGAGGTCCGAATACGATGAGATATGTGATGATATTTTTTTATCTATCCGTGTAGCTCCGGGGTGTGATTGCACCCAGATAATACGTCATTGCCCGTTCGTTGAGGCCCGGATATGATGAGATATGAGATGGTACTTCTTTGTCTATCCATGTAGCTCCGGGCCGGGATTGTACCCAGATAGTATGTTATTGCCCGTCCGTCGAGGTTTGGATATGATGAGATTATTCCCCTGGGTACTTGTTTGGTGATAGTTTTCGGTATTCAGTATTGATGATATAAGTATTATGATTTTATTGATTTTATATCGTCTATTGTGATACTGTTATTTGAGTACATGATTTGAATTTAATAAGTTATTTAACTTCTTATAATATTTTGATGAAATTGTGTTTTGATATGATTAATTATTTTAGAATAAAGCTATGTTAAAAAATTACTATCTACTCACTAAACTTACTGAGTTTTATACTTATCCCGTTTTATTATATTCCCTCCCCCCCCTCCCTGCAGGAGATTCGTAAGTACAACAATCGACCCAGCAATAATTGTTATTTTCGAAATTATGGCCATGTGATGGTGTTAGGAGTCGTGGATGTTTTATTACGAGATTTTCGGATGGTATAATTTGTTACATTTTGGAGATTGCGGATAACATATGTATTTTATTGATATTGGATATTGAATAATTTGGCATTTTATTGAGGAGATTGGTTGTTCGGAGATAGTTGTATTTGAAATTCTTTTGGGAGTGCTTGATTTATAATTTTACAGATTTGGTTATATGATAAATATAGGGGAGACTCTGCCGAATTTTCAGTAGAATCCTGATTAATCAGATTACGTGAGAAGGATTAAATAGAATTAGGCCGATTCGCCCTGAGGTTTCGGGGCGGGTTGTGTCATGACAACTTTACCAGCCATCTTTATTCAGCTCTGTGTCAAAACAGTATTGAAACTTTCATTGACAACGATCTTAAGAGAGGAGATGAAATTTCAATCTCTGCTTGATACAATTGAATCATCAGCCATCTCAATTATCATTTTCTCAGAAAGATTTGCTTCTTCAGGATGATGTCTCCATGAACTTTTAAAGATCCTCAAATGCAAGCACCATTATGGACAGATTGTGATTCCAGTTTTCTGTCACGTTGATCCATCGCATGTGAGATGGCAAACTAGGACTTTGGAGATTATTTTTTGAAGCTTGGAGAACGATTTCCAGAGAAGATGCAAAGATGGAGGAATGCTTTGACCCAAGCAGCCAATTTTTCTGGCTTTGATTCTCATGTAATTAGGTAACAACGATCTTCTATCTAATTCTTACTATTAATTAATCTAGTATATGTAATAAATGACATTATAAGAATGAGTTTAACTTATCAGTAGTTTATTAGTTAAATAATTTTTATGAAGATTAGCTTATTATCTTGCATATTTAATTAATTTTCCAATTATTTTATTTGATGAAATTGTTCTTTACATTATATAGTTATTTTATATTGCAACTAAAAACACATGAATGCATGATTCTCTGCCTCGTTTCATGTATTTGAACTTTAGTTGCTGCTATGCTCTTACCAGGCCTGAATCTAAACTTATTGAGGAAATTGCCAATGAAATTTTGGAGAGGCTTGATGATACTTTTCAAAGTTATAACAAAGACCTGGTTGGAGTTGAACGGCGCATTAAAGAAATTGAATCATTATTAAGCATCGAGTCTACGGGTGTTCACATATTAGGGATTTGGGGCATCGGCGGCATAGGCAAGACAACAATCACTGATGCTATTTTTAACAAAATCTCTAGACATTTTGAAGGTTCGTACTTTGCGCATAATGTTAGAGACACAGAAGAAACTGGCAGAATAAAGGACTTACAAAAGGAACTTCTGTCTGATGTATTGAATGATAGAAATGTGAAGAATGTCTGGTCTCAAATCAATAGACTTGCTAGCAAGAAGGTTCTTATAGTTTTTGATGATGTACGTAATCAAAGACAAATAGAACTATTAATTGGACGCCTTGATGCGTTAGCTGCAGGGAGTCAAGTAATAATAACAAGGGATAAACAAGTTCTTAAAAATTGTTTGGCCTGCCGAATGTATTGGACGAAGGAATTAGTGTATCATGATGCTCATAAGCTTTTCTGTCAGTGTGCTTTTGGAGGAGACCATCCAGATGCAAGTTATACAGCGCGCACACACAAAGCAATAGAATATGCGCAGGGAGTTCCTTTAGCTCTCAAAGTTTTGGGTCGCCATCTATGCGAAAGGAGCAAAGAGGAATGGGAAAGTGCAATGAGAAAACTGGAAGTAATTCCTCCCATGGAAATCCAGGAGGTGTTAAGACCAGGAGGTGTTAAAAATAAGTTATGATAGCTTGGATGACTCTCAAAAGAATGTATTTCTAGATATTGCATGTTTCTTGGAAGGAGAGGATAGATATGAGGTGATAAGCTTTTTTGATGCCAGTGGCTTCAAAGCAAAAATAGAGTTAAGTGTTCTTGAAGGTAAGTCTCTCATAACTTTCGACTTATTTGACCGGATAAGAATGCATGATTTGCTACGAGATATGGGAAGAGAAATTGTTCGAAAAGAATATATCGATCATCCAGAAAAGCGAAGTCGATTGTGGTATCACAAGGATATTTATGAAGTTTTGAAGAAAAGTGTAGTGAGCAATAATAGGTTCTTAACTATATCTTATTTATGTTACATTTATATTAGTAGTTTGTCAGAATTTTTCTTTTTATATGAGAATAGAATTAAGGCAGCTTAAAATTAATTGAAGAATAATATTAAAAAATTGGTAAAATAAAATAGATAGATCTAATGTTTCCTCCACTTAGTTTGCAACTTGCCTCTATTGGGCTAAGTTCAAAATCCCCCAACAAACTAGTGCTTTGGGAGAGAGACCAAAAAAAAAAAAACACCTCATTCTTTTTCACTGAAAAAACAATTGCATTTCCTTTTCAACTCAAGCTCTGCCCCTATCCTCATCCTTATTTTTCACTGAATGAAAAAAAAAAAGAAATTGATTGAATTAATTTTAGAGTTTGCGTATTAAGCATTTTCTTGAATTTTCCATTTTACAATTCTTGAAAAACTTACCCAATAGTTTATTATAAAGTGATTGTAATATTTCTATTTGGGTTTGACAGCTTAAAAAGAATTGTTTATTTGTTTGCTTGAATTATATACCAACTTATGATCCCCTGTTTGATTGTTAGGGAATTGAAGCAATCAAGGGTAGCTCCTTGGATATGAAGAAAGTCAATAGAGATATACACATGAATTCTTATCACTACTAGAAAAATGAGCTTTACTGCTACTAATTTAGTGTCAGTAATCACTTTTGCTGACACTTATTAATTGTGTCAGTAATGCTCCTGTCAGAACACATTGACACTAATTTTTAGTGTCAGTGATTTTTGTATCAATAATTTGTTTCACTATAGTATCACTAAAATAATAACACAATGATATTAGTATTTGATGATATTATTTACATGTCAGTAATTTATGTGACTATAATATCAAAAAATGATTCGATATTATAAAAAATTATTAATGTTATTTTAATATGTAGTGTCAGTGTTTAATAATGTTATGCTGCTTTTGGTTAATAATTAATTTTTATTTTAATTATATTTTTCATGTTTGTTGTACAACCAAAAGAAAACTCAAAATGTATTAAATATAAAATATCTTGCAACACAATTCATATAATAAACATCCCAAATACATTAGTTAAATTCAAACAATTCAACTACACCACTACTTGGAAAAGACAAACATAAGTACCAAATTAAATTTTCGACAATCTCTAAACAATAGGTACTAATTACTACTGAATTAAGTTTGCAGCCAAAAATACAAAAAGCACAACAAGGTCACTCATCCGCGGCTTCATTTTTTTTCCCACCTACAATGCATAAAATCAATTAGTATACCGTAAAAAATAAATCTTGGATATTTTCAAGCAAGAACACTGGTAAATTACTCATATATTACCTCATGATTGTAGGTTGTAATTAACTTGGCAGCATGTAGATTCTACAATTTCTTTTTCTGATTCCTTAACTTGCTTCTATTAATCTTGCTCTTCCATGTTGAAGCTTATACCTCATTTTCCCTCAATTACCACAAGTTGCTTCACTAAAAATATTCTATCAAGTATTAAAGAAAACACTTAAAAAATACATCAGTATTTAGTAATGATGACATGAATAATGGTGTCTAGAAATTGGCAAGCATAAGTTATATTTTTATAATCTATTTCATTGTCTAAATTTAAAGTGAACAATACTATAATATATGATCAAATACAATAAGTTAAACAAGCACTATAGCAGTTATAGTGCCCACATTCAACAATGATCGATTAGACCAAAAGCAATAAATTGAAAAAAATGAAAAAATGATATTTAATGAGCTTAAAGAGGAAAAATAAAAATTATAAAAATTTAAACATCTAGTGAAGAAATTAACCAAGCCGGCATGAAAAAAAAAAATAGAAGGCCACTATAAGCCAAACATTACACATCAGTTTGCTTTTTAAGACATGAACCCAATTTCCAATTACAACACTTTGCAATTCTTCTGAAAAAAATAAGGGTTTCCCAATTACTAAATCCTTTTAGGTTTGAAGTGGACTGATAATTAAATTAAAGAAAGAAAAGAAAGTGGATGTTCTCAATTACATGTGTTAATATACATTTACATGCACATATATAAAATATAAGTAATATATATATATATATATATATATTGCTCCCAACCATGAAAGGTAATTAACAGATTAACTTCTATGCAGTATTTTCATACCTATACCAAAAGAAAGAAGAGAAAGAAATGGTTATTGCTCTCAGTAACCCATCGACAATGTTGTTTTCACAGCTTCAGCACAAAGTTCTCCCACAGTTTGCCATGTTCCCAATCCAATGGCTAGAATTTTATCTCCTGTGTTGAACTCAAAGTAACCACTCCCTGGACTAGCAAATTTCCCTTTCGTTTCCCAAATAAATAAAAGTATCAAAAACCCACATGCCAAATTAAAGCAAACCACAAAACCCAAATTAGAGTTTGCTTAGAGTTTTCTCAGATTGATTTTCACCAATAAGAAAAACTACAATCATAGTAATATTATGAATAACATACTTTTTGAAAAGAAAAACCAGCAATACTAATAATAGGAAATTTCTTTACTAAATAATGTGATAAAGAATGTGATTTATTGAATATTACATATCATTCATACACCAGAAAAGGTGGTTCTAATATTGCATGATGCATAATGCAAAAAATGCATGAAATCTAGCTCTACTAAAATAAATGACCAGTCATCTAGTCTTCACGCTCTACTAATATAACATTTCCCCTTCCTATCGAAGTAAAGGAAATAAACTTTGTATAAGGAAAACATGATACACAAACTCAAGGGTTATATACCTTACCAAACTCTTCATCTAGAACTGGCAATTTCCTCTGTATTCGCACTTTTATTTCTTGCAAAGTCTTGCCTTCGTGTATGAGTAAGAAAAATAGTTCACCAAAGTTCTGAATTTGCTGCCGAATAGAAATAGTATTAAGATGGTGAAATATGAATAAAGTATTTGAGATTCACTATGTAAATAGCTTGGAGAGTTAATTACCATCTGTTTCTGAACAATCTCTTTTGTAAAGTGATAAACATGAATTAGATGATCATGTGGACCAAGATGCATGAGCATTCTCTTTAAGCTTCCACACTTGAAATGTTCAATCAAATCATTCATTAATTTTAGGTTTAAACTAGATGCATGAGCACATCAGCTATGAAAAAAATTGAACTTTTGATTTCCTGATTTCAATTTTTATGTCTCGACTCTACAGAATAAAAATGGCTAGAGACCAAAAAAGTAATTTAACCATAAATCTTACATCCAACGAACAAAGCAAGAAGTTTTATTAAGAAGGCAAGTTTTTTTGTTATAAAAATCAATTCTCCCATTCCTAAAAAGGGATAATAGTTAGCAAGGCTTCTTATACCCAATTAAAGAAAACACAGTTCTTAATCTATCAATTTAATAACTCATCATATTGCTCAACCCCATGCAAAATATTTAATCTTCTACAATATACCTAATCCCTTGAAACCTCATAAACTAAACAAAAGCATATTACTTAACCTCATCACCTCAATGTGCAAACAATAAGCACATAAAGTAAACACAACAATGAATCAATAGAGCAATAACTAATAACCTCTTATAAACTTCACTAAAAGTGCCATCACACAAGCGTTTTGTAAATAATCGGTCAGCGCTTAGCACATTGGTAGCCTTTCCAAGGAGTGGCTGTAATAGAGCAAGAAAATACCTCAATCAATTTCTAAAGCAAAATAAGAAATTTAAAAACAGATAATTGCACTGCATAAGTAATAATAACCCTATAAATTCATATATACACATTGTGCGAACAAAAAAGTTGAACAAATTTGATTAAGATAAATTAGATCAGAAAAGTTGAACAAACAATTTCAGCCTTGACATTTCAAAAATTTTGTGTGATAGGCTCTCCAATTGCTGCTATTAATCTACCTACTAACTTCTATATTCAAACTAACTCAATTATTCATTTACAGTTACTTGAATGGAGATTGAGGCAAAACAGCAGCAATGGCAGTAGCTCAACAGCGGTGATGAACGACTGAGTATTGATGATGGCTAGAAGTTGTTACGGCCTGCGGGTGATGACGGCAGTTATTGGCGACAAACGACTGAGTGTTGACAGGACACAAAGCTCCAACATCAGTTGTAAAATTCCACCAACTTACAAAACCATATCTGTGCTAACTACTTCCATAATTCCCACTAACTTCAATAAGAATAAACAGAAGTACAACACCAAGTCTCAGCATCAATAAACATTGGCCAAGAAAAAAAAAAATTAGAGCCCAACATCAGTCCAACTTAATCAATATAAAAAATGATATATTGAATAAATTAGAAAATGTTTCAATGCAAATACAGAGACATAATAGAATCCCAAGAATGCAAAGGAAAAGAAAAAAAAGGACTAACTTTCTTTGTCCAATTCAATGGCCTTGAAAGTGACTCCGAGTTGCTGAAACAGCTCTTTGACACTCACGCAGAATGGACAAAACGATTTGCTGTAATTAATATAAATATCAGTATAATAATCAAAATCAAACCAAAATTATGTAACAATAGCACAGCTGCCAGTATCGGAAAGAGAGAGAGACTTGAAAATGACGATGGGATTGGAGGAAACGATTTCCTTGGCCTTGGGCAAAGCCATTTCTGTGTCTTCTTTGTCTTTGATTCTAAATCTCACAAACCATAAGTTAAAAAAGTTTTGTTTTAACTTGTAACTATAACGCTGCAAAGACTAGACTTTGGTGCACGGGCGACGACAACAGTGGCTAGTCGAAAGCAGTGATGCAGGTTATGGGTATGTCGGCGGTGTGGGGGTGGGTTTGTTTCTAAGTTACGATTGAAATACGATGAAATGAGAGAGAGATATCTCAATTGAGATTTAGGGATTTTGATTTTGCTATTATATTTTTGTTACTTTTTTAAAATCTAACATATTAATATAATTCTATAAGGTCTAGTGGTTTATGTCCCAAATGGAAAAAATTTGAATCTTTCAAGTCTCATAATTGAGTTGTATTTAAATAAATTGTAATGATTATTTTTTAGTTTATGATATTTTAATATCAGTGATCTTTGATATTTATTTTATTAAAATATTAACATCAATAATTTATGATATTTATTTATTAAAAATAAAAAATAGTACATTTGTATATAATTACTAACACTTTTTGTGAAGTGTTAAAAAATGAAGTGTCAATAAAAATTATTTTTGTACTAGTGTATATTTTCTCAAAGATGCCTAAATTGAGATTCCTGAGATTCTATGGAGATGAGAACAAATGTACGGTGTCTCATTTGGAGGGTGTGCTGTTTGCCGAACTGAGGCACTTAGAGTGGCATCAATATCCATTGAAAACGTTGAATATACATGCGGGGAATCTTGTTTCACTGAAAATGCCTTTCAGCAAAGTTGAACAACTTTGGGATGATGTTCAGGTATATATTTATTTGAAATTCTTTCAGTAATTAATTCTAAATACAATTGATGCTATTATTAATATATGTGATGGTATCTGTTTATTTAGAAAGATAATTATTTTCTTTTTTCCTTTTTTTTAGGCGTAGAATCTTGTTAACTTAAAAGAGATAGACCTCCGTAAGTGCGAGTCCTTAATGAAACTCCCAGACTTGTCACAGGCCCAAAATCTTGAGATTCTGATGTTACGCGGCAGTTTAAGTTTGATGGAGAGACTCACTCATCTATTCAATATCTAAATAAACTTGAAGTCCTTGATCTACAATACGGCGAAAGCCTAACGAGTCTTCCAACTGGCATTGATTCGAAATATCTCAAGAAACTCAAACTTTTGGGTTGCTCAAAGTTGAAGAACTTCCCAGAGATCTCATCTTCTATTATATATGAACTTGGTTTAGTAGAAGTTGGAATTGAAGAACTGCCCTTATCCATCGAGTGCCGATCTAATCCACGAGTACTATATATTAAGAAGTGTTCAAGGCTTAAGAACAACTTGAGTAGCATATTTAAGTTGAAGTCTCTTAAATTTATTTGAATCTATGGCTGTTCAAATTTGAAGAGGTTTCTAGAGATCCCATCTTGTAATACAGATGGAAGGACTAAAATTGAGCGACTAGCGTCATGTGAGTTCAGATTGGAGAAATGTTCAAGTCCTGAGTGTCTCCCAAGCAGCCTGTGTTTGTTCAAATCTCTAAGATCTCTTGGAATTATTGATTGCCAAAATTTCAAGAGATTGCTTGATGAACTTGGAAATTTAGAAGCCTTGAAGAGGTTGATCGTTGATGGAACTGCTATAAGAGAAATACTGGAAAGCCTCGGTCACTTGGCCTTAGTTTCTTGGAATTGAATAATTGTTCAGAGCTTGAGTACATCTCGAGTAGCATATTCAAGTTGAAGTCTCTTGTGTATATTGAAATCTCTAATTGTTCAAATTTGAAGAGGTTTGTAGAGATCCCATCTTGTAATACATATGGATGCACTGAAATTGAGCGACTAGCTTCATGTGAGTTGAGATTGGAGAAATGTTCAAGTCATGAGAGTCTCCCAAGCAGCCTGTTTATGTTCAAATCTCAGAGATCTCTTGAAATCATTGATTGCCTAAATTTCAAGAGATTGCCTGATGAACTTGGAAATTTAAAAGCCTTGAAGAGGTTGATCGTTGATGGAACTGCTATAAGAGAAATATCGGAAAGCCTCGGTCAGTTAGCCTTATTTTTTTGTTTGGAATTGAATAATTGTTCAGAGCTTGAGTACATCTTGAGTAGCATATTTAAGTTGGAGTCTCTTGAGTATATTGAACTCTCTAATTGTTCATCTTGTAACGCAGATGGAAGCATTGAAATTGAGCGACTAGCTTCATGTGTGTTGACATTCGAGAAATGTTCAAGTCTTGAGAGTCTCCCAAGCAGCCTATGTATGTTCAAATCTCTGAGATCTCTTGAAATCATTGATTGCCAAAATTTCAAGAGATTACCTAATGAACTTCGAAATTTAGAAGCCTCGGAGAAGTTGGTCGTTGATGGAACTGCTATAAAAGGAATACCAGAAAGCCTCGGTCAGTTAGCCTCATTATCTTGGTTGGAATTGAATAATTGTTCAGAGCTCGAGTACATCTCGAGTGGCATATTTAAGTTGAAGTCTCTTAGTTCAATTAAAATCTCTAATTGTTCAAATTTGAAGGGGTTTCTGGAGATCCAATCTTGTAGTAGAGATGGAACTGGAATTGAAATCTCTAATTGTTTATTTAAGTCGACATTGAATAACTGTTTAAGTCTTAAGAGTCTCTTAAGCAACTTGTTTATATCCATTTCTCGGACTTGGCTTGAAATCATTGATTACAAAAAGCTCGAGAGATTGCCGAATGAACTTGGAAATTTAAGATCCTTGTCGTTTAGAGTTGAAAAAGCTGTCAGAAGAGAAGTGCCAGAATGCCTCCGTCAATTAGACTTATTGTCTGAGTTGAAATTGAAGAACTGTTCAGAGCTTGAGTACATCTCGAGTACCATATTTAAGATGGAGTCTCTTGTGCTTATTGAAATCTCTAATTGTTCAAATTTGAAGTGGTTTTCGGAGATCCCATCTTATGATATAGATGGAACCAGAAGTAAGTGACAAAATTAATCTATGTTTGAACTTTATTTGAAATTGACGAAGTGTTGAAGTCTTGAGAGTCTCCCAAGCAGCCGTGGTATGTTCAAATCTCTGACATCTCTTGTAATCATTGATTGCCAAAATTTCAAGAGATTACCTGATAAACTTGGAAATTTAGAAGCCTTGAAGACGTTGATCACTGATGGAACTGCTACAAGAGAAGTACCGGAAACCCTTGGTCAGTTATCCTCACTAGAAAGGTTGGTACTATCTAATAACAATTTGGAGAGAATACTAGAAAGCCTCAATTGGCTATCCTCACTAAAATATTTGCAACTATCTTAAAACAATTTGAAGGGAATACCAGAATACCTGAGGAGTATTCCAAGTAAGTTGAAATCGTTCAATTTATCTGTTGAGTTGAGCAATTGTTTGAAATTGGACCTGAATGAGCTTAGTGAAATCGTCAAAGATGGGCGGATGAAGCAGGTGCGTCTCTTAACTCAGACCTTTTATTCTATTTTCTTTTTCTTTTTACTTTAATTCAAGTTATCATTATTTTTCAAAAATTAATAATTTTTTATTTTTGTGTTGCAATCATTTGATGGTAAAATTGGGATCACCAAAAGTATGTATTTCCCTAGGAATGAAATTCCAAAGTGGTTTAGGCATCGAAGTATGGGATCTTCTGTAAAGACGGCGCCACCACCAGCAGCCGCAGGCTATAATAAATTAATTGCCTTTGCTTTTTGCGCTGTTGTAGCATTTTCAATTCCAGAACACCATCATGACCGCAACTACTGCCTCAAGGACAATAAAAGTTACTTGAAATGCAACCGGTATCATGTGGGCTCTTCTCATTCCATATCCAATCTTCGTTATTGTGATTTGGGGAGAATTAGTTATGTTGAGTCAGATCACGTGTTTTTAGGATACTGTTTAGTCGATGAGGGTTATCGTGAGCTTTTGGATCTGAGTTATGGTGAGGTCTCTTTTGACATTAATCTTTCAGCTAGTCACTGTCCTTTAAGTGCTGGGAAGTGAAAGAATGTGGGATTCACTTTGTGTACGATCAAGATTCTACGAAATCAACAGAAGCGGAAGAGGAACCACACCCTAAGAGACTGAAATATTCTTAAACTCCGTCGCAGCTAATCATTCCGTAGACCTTGTTTTTATCGTCCTTTTGTATATGTGTTTCTTGAATACGTTCTTTTATTTAATATTCATTAATTGTTTGTTATTGGATGGATGAATCAATAAATTCAAAATAAATGGTAATTAATTGAGGATGTGCATGTATGAAATCTTTTTGTATTGTCTTTAATTTGTGTTTAGATTAAGAGGGTGTTTGTTTTTTCGTCTGAAATCTGAATAGATCTGAATTAGTCTGAATTTTAAATAGGCTTAAATGTCCAAATTTAAATAATATGTTTATTTTTTTTATTTGAATATCTGAAAATAAGTATTAAGTTGTTTGTTTTTTTAACTTAAAAATATGAAAATATGTACTTTTACATTTGTACCCTTATTAAATTTAAATGTCAAATAAATAATATACTAAATGCCATAATATTTTAATATTTATAAGTAAAACTACATTCAAGCGAATACATAATGAATTTAGAATTATAAGGATAAAATACCATAAATTTCAAAATTTATCATTAATTCTCAATAATAGTATATAATATAAGGAAAAAAAAAACTAACAAAATGTTTGAAATAGTTGATTTGCCATTTCATCTCAAAGTTTTCGTATGTAAAGATGAGATTATATAGGGTAAACATCTATGTGTGAGTTTTGAGAGAGACATGAAAAATAAATTATAAAATAAGGATATTTTTTATATTAAAAATTAATTGACTTAATTCAGATTCCTCCATTCAGTAAAAAGCCAAAAAAATTGACTTCTTTTATTAAGTCAAAATTATTTGAAAAGTCCCATTAAGGTGGCGTTTGTTTTTTAACTTAATAACTTAAAGTGACTTAACTTAATTAATTAAGTTAATTAGAGGTGTTTGTTTTTATAACTTAATAGGACTTTTCAGATAATTTTGACTTAATAAAAGAAGCTAATTTTTTTTTTTCTTTGAATAGAAGAATCTGAATTAAGTCAATTAATTTCTAATGTCAAAAATATCCCTATTTTATAATTTATTTTTCATACATATTCCAAAACTCACCCATAGACGTTTATCCTACATAATCTCATCTTTACATGAGACAACTTCGAGATGAAATAACAAATCAACTATTTCAATCATTTTATTAGTTTTTTTTCTTATATTATGTACTATTATTGAGAATTAGTGATAAAATTTAAAATTTATGGTATTTTATATATTATAATTCTAAAATCATTATGTATTCACTTGAATATAGTTTTACTTATAAATATTAAAATATTATGGTATTTAGTGTATTATTTATTTGACATTTAAATTTAATAAGGGTAAAAATGTAAAAATATATATTTTCAGATTTTTAAGTTTAAAAAACAAACAACTTAATACTTATTTTCAGAGATTCAGATAAAAAATACAAACATATTATTCAGATTCAAACATTCAGATCTATTCAGAATTCAGACTAATTCAGATCTATTCAGATTTCAGACGGAAAAACAAACGCCACCTAAGTTATAAAAATAAACACTTCTAATTAACTTTTTTTTTCTTTTTTCTCTTTTTTAAAAGGTAAGGAGGGTGGACAAGCCCAAATATAATTTTTACCCCCTTTACCACTCCCAAGGATCAAATCTGGGTCTTAAAGGGTGACAGAATCACTACCAACCAACTCGACCACGCTCTTGGGGGCTAAACACTTTTAATTAACTTAATTAATTAAGTTAAGTCATTTTAAGTCATTAAATTAAAAGACAAACGCCACCTAAGTCTGGATCCCAAAAGTTACATATCCATGTAATAACTAATAACATATTCTCAAATTTGAAATTACAAAACAAGCACTGATTAAGATTATTGTAGTTATAATTTTTCAGTTTTCAAAATTTATAAGAATAAAATCGTTTTGTTAAGTTTTGAGGTTTGAATTTAAAAGAAAATACAAATTTACTCTTGAGGATTAAAATATCTTCTTTTAATATAATTACTTCTTAGGTATCACAAGCTCTATGATGTTGTGAATATTACTATTCCTGTGAGTATTGATCACAGCAAGACAGTAAAGTACCTATTTAATACTTTTGATACATTACAGGCTATGTTTAACATATCAAATACCAAATTTTAAATATTACAAATAATAACGAACAGAATGTACTCCTAATTGGTTATTCGTTTCAGTAAATAAACCACACCATTCCATTTTAAATTTGGACAGTCAGTTCCAATGATCATATGCTGAAGCTACGGTGGAATGATAGATCTTCTTTTAGTTTCCTGCACATAAAAACTCTCTAATTGGTGTGTTATTTTTTCATGAAATTTCTAATATCTATTAATAATTTCTTAATGTTAACGAGAAGTTAGTAGATCATGGGATGAGAACCAAAGACTTTTGGCTGATCTAACTCCTATTACAATCAAGTTGGTAACTGCATTTGTTCTTAACATGTCTAAGCCTATGGATTTGATGGAAGGGTCTGGTTCTGTGGTGGTGTTAGAATTACTAGAAAACATTGTTGCATAGGTTCCGTCATGACATTCTCATGTGCCATATAAATCATCATTGTTTTGCAAGTGCTCTTCGGCATTCTTTACTGGATAGGCTAGCCAGGGTGCCTTAGAGGCAAGAGTCAAGATGGAAATGAAGCTACACACAAGCACAGGTTGGTCATTTTTTTATTATTTATAAGTCTTCTATCTCTTTTAACTTAGACTAACATCTTATTGAACCCAAGCATGATTCATTTCACAGAGGTTTTATAAAAGAGATTGTAATATTTGTAAATATTGAAGTTTAGAATAATATCATTGTTGCTGTATGTTAACGGCGAACCGTTTTGTGTTAACAACTTGCCGATAATTTCCAGAGAGCATGTTAAATGTTCTTAAAACTACAGAGGTAATGTTGAAGTCACTGGAAATTAACGGTGATCCGATCACTTAAATCGGCTAACCGTTTATTTTCGGAGACAATTAAATTTTAAATCGAATTGTGTCTTTTTAAAGAGTTTTTGTCTTTTTGAATATGTGCCATAATTAATGGTTGTGATCTTTCACTAAAAAGACACTTTCTTCATTAAGGAAAACACTGAATAACAAAAAAAAACATATACAGATTTACAGATTTGATATACATAAATGTTCTGAGAATACAATTTTATTGCTAAAGATTGTATTCAAGATTTGTTGTATCTTGGGGGTAATTTGCCATTCAACTCTAAAGCAAACCAAGTGTGGTGAGGGCAAATAAAACCTTAAAGGAAAGTGTAGAAACACGCCTCAAACCTTGCTATTTCTTTTCTCTTATTTGCCTCTATTATTGTTACTTACACCAATAGGCTTGACCTGCTATGTCGTCCAAATTTCATTTGAAACATTGGAAACTCCTTGGTAACGTTTTTATATTGAAGATTCTATCGCTCAATTCTGTTGCTGTGCAGTTAGGCACGAGTCAACAGCAATGATAGACTTGAAAGTAATTTTTGCTGGGCATTGGACTGAGGAAATATTTTGTATTTTGCTGGTTTGATAGTGCTATGCCATAAAGCAATTTACCAAGCATGGCTTTACAAATGGATTGCAGAATTATTCAAGGTGTTCTGCATCTTTCATTATTGGACCAACGAACTATTCACGAGTCAGTAGTGAACGAGTGTTCTATATGGTGGTTTGCTTTAAATATTGAAGGAAAAATGTGGTCCATTGTGTTTTTTTATGTCGTTATAGCTCTAATCTTTTATTATGGCCTTTGCATAGGTTTGTTATATGTCGAGCGCAATGATGCTATTTTACTAGTCATAATTCCTGCAGCCCAAGCACCAGAAATTGCTTCATCTCAAGTTTTTAGAATTGCGGAGGAGTTTTCTGGGGACGGTAATTGGCTTAGATTTCATCTCAAGTTCTTACATTTTGGAGTCGTAAACCAAGATGTATTAAATTTAATTTTCATAAGATTTAGTGCACTAGTGCATTCTTTGCAGTGCTCCTCAAAGAACAGGACATCAATTGGGATCTTACTTTGTTGATGACAGGGTCTGAAACAACTAGTGCAATAAGTAAAATTGATTTTATGTAGACTAGAAAGCTCTGCCTGCTATGAAGGCTCTCCTATTAAATGAAGGTCCTGCAAAAGCCGCACAGTGTGAATCATAGAGCTTCCTAGAAACATCTTCACTTTGGTATTTGCTCCACTTATAGATAATGGAATTGCTTTCAAATCTGCAAGGTAATGAATTATTAACCCAAAATGAATTATTATTGCATGCAATAAGCATAACATTTTCCATCACCAAAACCTCCAATTAATTATCAAGCAATGACATACAACAAGGTATTACGTCTACCATTACCAAAGACTTCAAGTAATTACTTGATAAAACCATAAGCCCCTCATAATTGTAGGATTAAGAACACTGACTCCGTCGACTACAAGATTTTGGAGACTGTATATATAAGCATGGGAGCCAAGAGTGTAATTTTTGTTCAAGCGCTTGACATTGCTTCATTAATCAAAAACTGACATCAGAAAGAAAAGTGTATTTTTGCATCAAGTGGGGGTATAATTAAAAGAGGTGTATTAAGAGAATTTTGGAGGGGTGCTAATAGTCTAACAGTCAGAGTCATTTGCCAACATGAAAATATGATAAGTTGCCCACACAAAAGCCCATGTGAAATAGCAATGGGCTCCCAAATTTACTGTAACAAAAAAAAAAAAAGGAGACTGAAATTCTAAGGAATAAGTTCGCAATTATGATTAGTAATGATGTTATTTCCTTAAATTAGGAGGATCCGTGAACGAGAATCAACCTGTGGATGTTGTTGATACTGAGTTCGGACACAATCACTGTGAGTGGAATATACAAAACCTATTTTCATAGTAGTTTATTATGATTGAAAAATATGGTAAAGCCTGTTTACGAGATTGGTTTTAAACGCTTCTATTTAATGATTTTATAGAAATAGATTTTATCTGTGTTTTGGTATCTATTATGAGAAATGTGTTTGATTAATGATTTTGGTTATCGATTTTGAATATGCATGATAATATTTTTAAAGAAAAGAAATACAGATTTAAGATACGTTAAATGAAAAAGGAAATGAGATCTCGGATGAGATTATATGTTTATGTATGTGTAAGAAAGTATATGAATATGAGTATAATGATCGTTTTTAAAATCATTAGACAGTATCCTTTCCCTCCAGATACAGTGATATAGATGAGAAGACATATGTATGTGGTATAATGAATACAAAGATACTGATATTGAGATATAGATGATACAGATGAGATACAGGCTTTTGGGGCCCGTTTGAGTACACATAGAGGTTTTGGGCTGTGTACTCGAGCGACTTTGTCTTTTGGGGACCAGACTATGCATGCACAGATATAATGAGATATGAGATGATATTTTTTTTATCTATCCGTGTAGCTTCGTGGCGTGATTGTACATAGACAGTATGTCATTGCCTGTTTGTTGAGATCTGGATATGATATGATATGATATGGCTTTTTTCTGTCTATTCGTGTAGCTCTGGTGCGTGATTGTGTCCAAATAGTACGTCATTGCCCGTTCGTCGATGTCCGGATATGATGAGATTATTTTCCCTAAGTACTTGTTTGGTGATCGTTTTCAGTGTTTTAATGTTGATGTTATAAGTATTACGAATTTCCATTGATTTATGCAGTATTGTTTGCGATATCGTTATTTGAGTACATGAATTGAATTTAATAAGTTATTCGAGTTTTTGTGATATTTTGATGAGATGGTGTTTTGATTTGATTAATTATTTTAGAGTAAGATTATGTTCAAAAAATACTATTCACTTACTGAGCTCACTGAGTTTTATACTCACCCTGTTTTATTATATTTTCTCCCTCCACAGGAGATTCACAGGTACAACAGTCGGGCCAGCAGTAATAGTTATTTTCAGAATTATGGCCACGTTATGATGTTAGGAATTATCGATTGATTTATTGAGATATTTTGGGATTATAATTTGTTACATTTCGGGGATTGCGGATAACATATGTATTTTATTTGATATTGAATAATTGAGTGATTTGGTATTTTGGTTAAAGTAATTGATTGACGAAGTTGGTTGTATTCGGAATTATTTGGGAGTGCTTGATTTATAATTTTATAGATTTGGTTGTGTAATAATTTTAGGGGAGACTCGTTGAATTTTCGGTAGAATTCTGATTAATTAGATTACGTGAGAACGATTAAATAGAATTAAGCCAATTTGCCCTGGGGTTTCGGGGCGGGTCATGTCACTTATGAAACAGGTACATGTTGTTGTGGTTGAGGTAGCTTCTGGTGCTGCAAATGCTGCATCAAGCCTGGAAGATATCCTTTGTTCAAGAGAGAGGAGTGGCTCTTATGATTATGTCACATAATATTTGTGTACGTAAACGCAATGATTTGACTTGTGTGTGGTTCAAAACTTCAAATTTCCTTTCCCTTGTCACAATAGTTGATTGTTTGGAAAGGAGGCAGAGCAAGCTGGCGACACTGAACAGTGTCATTTTCCATTTGTTCAAGATTTTTGGGATGAATTGTTCGATCAAAACTGCTAAATGGTTGCTAAGATCTTTTCCCAATGTCCCCCATAATCTGTTTGCTTTTACTAGAATGGAAATACAGTGCCAAGAGGAGGAGGTAAAGACACGATCTTTGAAGAAAGAAAATGAGGCAAAGCAAGCTAGCGATATTGAATAGGGTATACGTGCAGGGCACGATGGCTCGTAGACCTTCTGACATTGAAGAAGAACTTTGATGGGTGTGTGTCAAGAAGTACGTGGTTATGCCATAGCGAAGATTTAAATAGTTTTCCAATTAAATTTTCATAGCAATTACTTACAGACAAGTTCCGAGACTCGTGTGATTGCTTAAGCAGGCAGTTGTTTTTTTCCAAGTTGAGAAAGCGAAGGAAGACATGTTGAATGAGTTATATATCTATATAAGGTTGATGGCATTCTTATTTCTCCCTCCATCAATTCTTATAAGGAGCGGGAGGTATGTATGTTATTTCATATATTTACTTCTTTATTGAAGATTTTACTACTATAACCAATGATCCAACTTTTTGTAATATACCTGAGTTGGAATGATGCTAGAGCTTGAGGCGATCTTTTTTTTTCCCTTTTTGACAGTTCAATTGGTGCCTCATTATATAACTCCATTGGTTGTCTTAGATATTTTTGGTGCATGGTTGCATTTTCTTCCTGAAATTCTTGCTTGGAAAAAGCACGACAAGATTTTAATGCAGCAAGGGAAAGATTTCAAGATTTTCTTCCTGAAATTCTTCCATATTGTCTTGCATTCCTTGAAATTCTTTATCATTAAGAGCTGACCTTCATCCGGAGACAATGCATGCCTTCCATACATCAAAGCATCGACAGAATGTTCATGGGACTTGGGAAGAGAATTAATTAAAAGAAGAGCTTACCCTATTCATTTAATGCCTCATCAATGGTCTCCAAAGTATGACATACTTAGTTAAATTCTTCAAGATGATAATCAAGAGATGAGCCTTCAACCATCTTCAACGTAAACATCCTCTTCTTGATGTGCAATAGACTTTTTCATGTAGATGCTTTCCAACATGGCCACAAGTCAGCAACTGTTGTTTCTTTGGCCAACTCTCTTGTCACTGAGTCTGCAAGGCTCAAGATTATTGTGCTTCTAGCCCTTTTATCAATATCAGCGGCCTGTTCAGGAGATTTTGAAGAAGTTGCTTCTTTTTCTTCTTTCTTGGATGCTGGTTGAATAGCATCTCCCAAACCTTGAGTAATCAGTAGTGCCTCCATCTTAACCTTCCACATAACTAAACCATTCTTGCTATTGAACTTCGCAAGATCAATCTTTGAATAGTCATGCTTCGATCTGATCAAAGCACCTTACTCTGACACCAATTGTAGTGTTTGATCTGCTGAACTTAACAAAACCAAACACTGCCCAAGATATTTGAAAAGTTCAAATCAAGTTACATCAGCCAAACAATGATTTGAGATAACTCAATGTGTAATCAAGAACATTAACCAAGATCTCAGTAAAAGGAAAACATAAGAAACATTCTGGAAATCAAAGTAGTCACAGTCAAAAGTCACACTGATTTACGCAGTTCAGTTGAGCAAGAATGCACAACCTACATCCATAGGAGAAGCCATTAGATTGAGCTTTATTGATGAATCAGTGGGCAATTTTCAGAGCTTTACAGTGACGGTTACAGAGAACAAGATGGAAATTTCCTTCACTATTACCTCTCTCTACAATGCTCTCTAGATTGATAACAAACTCACTCCATGAACAGCTTTGTTACCAGCTATTCTTGGAACCCAGATTGCACCAGATTCAACCACGTGTATAA
Organism: Luvunga scandens; assembly: GCA_030449905.1. Classification (NCBI taxonomy): domain Eukaryota; kingdom Viridiplantae; phylum Streptophyta; class Magnoliopsida; order Sapindales; family Rutaceae; genus Luvunga; species Luvunga scandens. The sequence goes on from JASUUG010000209.1 coordinate 921,752, forward strand.
CGGCTTTGGTGACGAACTGAAACAAGCTTCTCACATGCTCCTCACGTGCACTACTTAAACTTAACCAAAACGGCTCTAAGTGTTGCCATTTTGATGCTTACAAAACAATAACCGGAACATGCGTGCTCCTCCTGATGGCCTCAGCATATAAACAAAAGCCAAAACGCTGTCGTTTATGTATCCAAGTTTGGATTTATCATACTGATTCACAGGTTTATTTTTCGGGGTTGTTCAAATTCGGAGAGGCTTCCTAATATCTCATCTTCTATTGTAGAAAAGTTATTTTCAGATGGAACTGCAACTGAAGAAGTACCCTCATCCATTGATGATTTATCTAGATTAGCTATCTTGAACCTTAGTGATGATCGTAAAAGGCTTGAAAGTCTCCCAAGCAGTCTATGTAAGTTGAGATTTCTCCAATATCTTTGTCTTTCTGGTCGTTCAAATCTTCAGAGACGGCTCAAAAAACTTAGAGATTTGGAATTTTTGAAGGTTTATGCTGAAGGAACTGCTATAACAACAATCCCCTCATCCTTTGTATTTTTGAACAGCCACGCGGAGCCTTTCTTGAGAAACCATTTAAAGCGTTTCTTGTCGCCTGTTTTATTCTTCGCAAATGGCTTTCCATTCTAACATGTTTAAAAGCGATGGATCGCGACATTGAATACTTTGATTCTGTTATCATGGACTTTTCCTTCATCAACTGTTTTAAAATGGTTGTGAAGAGCTCAAGAAAATTGTGGGGGTCGACCGACGTTTATTGCAATCTCTCGTGATCATTTCTGTTTCCTTGGAAGTCAAATTCATAACTGGTTTAACTTCCAAAGCATGGTAGCTTCTATAACCCTGAAGATGCCACCAGAATCGTTCGATAATAAAAATTTAGTCGGCTTTGCTTTCTTCGTAACTATATCATTTCCTAACCATCATGATTCCTACCCAAGTGTTCAAATTTGTGTAAATGCAGAGTCAGAACGAAAGATGGTCATCGGCATGTCTCGTCTTGGCATTTTTGGGACATTAACGGTTATGTCCAGTCAGATCACATAGTTTTGGGAAACAATTCCTTCCGTGGTTTTGATTTCATGATTTGGACGTTGACTGTGATTATGATTATGAAAATAATGTGGTCTTTTTTCAATTTGATCTGAGGACAAAAATAATTTGTGAACAGATCAAGTGGTGCAAGATGGTGGAAATTTCGCAAATGGCTTTCCATTCTAACATGTTTCATAAGCGATGGACAAAAATAATTTCCTATCAACTTAAGAATGGGGATTTGTGTGGTTAATGAACTTGGTGAACTAGACTGATAGAGTTAGCAGTTATGTGTTTGACTTGTGGTAAGTTTGGGTAGTGTTTAGATCCTTGTGTGTCTGTGTGGGTTTGATTATTTGTCAATAAAATTCACAATGCATATAAGCAAGCATTTTTATAGTTTAAACACAATTGTTGGTTCATTTTCTATTATAGTTTAAGGTAGCTTGGATCATTGTTTCCTTATTAGCAGAGCTAAATTTTTGTTCTTTCAAGAAAGTCCTCTGCAACTAACTTTTTTCAAAATATGGCTTGCACCTTACGTCGGTAAGCTTTACTGAATTTTTCATCTTAAAAAGGCTTCATCACTATGTATCTAGTATTGTTTGTTTATAATGTCATTGATCGCTGTAATCAGAAGGCTGTCTATCTCCTCCTTTTTAGTTAAATCAAAATGTCCTCATCCTATTTTTTAATTTGCGCGATCATTTCATCAAAGTACTACTTGAATGCCTTTTGAAAACATTATCTTCATGATACCCAGCTGTTCATGTAAAGGCATGAATGCTAATTCATTAAGATGTTTGTGCACATTAAGATAATTTGCTAAAATCTATATTTAGTCATCATTCTTCTTTGCCTCTGTTCTCCTGTGTTCTAAATTGTATTAGTATTCTGAAACATGAATCATTTCACTAGCGTTGGCCAGAAGTAACAATATTTTTCTGTATAACAAGTTAATTCACAATCACAGTGGCCCTTCGACTTACTGCTAAATTAGCCAAGTCAACTACATTTTTACTGAATTTTAGACAACATAATTAAAACCAATTCCCCACTTTGATTCGTCCCATCTGGTACCGCAATAAACACAAATTAACAAGGCAATTCGCATCATTGATTCATTAATGGAAAGATTGCAGATGAAGCGAAACAATGGCATAGAGTGACTCCTCTGCCACAAGTTGAGCGCCAACCCTTACCATGAGCTTGTTAAATAGCAAAAACCACCGCTGAGACCTCCCCAATCAACTTTAGGTGCCTGCTTTGGAGAGACGTGATTTTGTTTTTCAGTTGGGCTTTGGGAGCCCAACTTGCGCTTACCCCCACGGCTGTGGGTAAAATGTCTACTCTGCCCCTACTACGTTTAAGCGCCAAAACCGAAATATATTAATTCAAAAACGACTAAAGTTTCCTACCAGCTAAAATATATTATTAGTTAATACGAAAATTAATAATATATAATTCATAGCTTGTTTTTACATTACTAAATATATAAATTCATAGCTGGCATCATTGCACTAAAATTACAAAATCTGTTGAATGGTGTTGGTATTTTCGTCAAATAACTATTTACGATGCTGCACGCACAAATAACAGCCGCGGACCGCCGCGGATTTGATCTAAAATTACGGCACCTACAACACTTAGTTCAGGACAAAAGGAGCACTATCAGATAGATCCTAATGAAAGGATTCCAAAAGGTGCCCAGCGGTTATAAATTATAAAAAATAATAATCTTAACTTCTATTCACAAAATATTATCAACTTTAGACATTGTTTCGTATTGAGGTAAAATGTATTATTGCAGAAATAAAATATAATTTTTAAATAATAATTTAAACAAAATGAAGATATTATAAGTTTTAATAGTGTTTATAACAATTAATATTTCATTAAACACTTTAGTACTATAATTTTTAAAATGAAATTGTCCAATCTTAATATTAAACAAGGTCTAAATATTGTTTAACGTTTCCTAGACACCCATTAACTTTTACTTAAAAACTACAACATTTATTTCACACTAACATATTTCATAACACCTTAAATCACCATGGTCAAATGACAATTATAAAAAGAAAAATGATGTTGGAAGCATATGAGATAGAACAAATTAAGAAATTTAGATTTTGAGTCAATTTAGTATTTAGTATTTTATTAGGATTTATCTTATTTTATGAAGTTTATTTGAATCATGTTTTTAATTTTAGTCCATTAGGAATTTAGATTATTTCTTTTATTTGAGAAGGATTAGGACTAAGTTATCTAATAGTATGTATAGACTTGTTACTTGTAGTTTATTGTAAGGCATTTAAACTTTTCATCAATAATATTTCAAATTATTTCTTTTGGGTTTATCTTTGTCGTTAATTTGATGTTTTCTCTCTTGAAAGTTACTTTTTTTTGAGTTTCAAGAATATGCAGTAGAATGACATCTAATATCGCTTCCAATAGTGTCAAAAAACAAATTATGGCTATTTTTTGAATCAGAAAGGTTTATGCACACTTTGAGTAAACATTAGTAATGTGGATGGCTTTTATCCATTTATTTTTTGCCTCATACTAGCGTTGGTAGAAATAGAATTTTTTAATCTTATTCAATATAAATATTTTTATCCCAATTTGTTAGGATTTGAGACTTAATTTTGTCTTGATTTATTATGGGATTTTAGATATTTAAAAATCCCGATGAAGAACCTAAATATCCTGAAATCTTAAGTTTCTAGATGTGTATGATAAGTCAGTTTGTTGAAGCCATAGATTTGACATGTTGTCATATTCATATGGCAAGTTAGTTTAATAAAGTAAAAGGATATGGCATACGGGTCATAAGTGTATGACGTATCATTTATGATAAACTCTTGTTATCTAGAATATTTAAGGTTCTACTGAGATCATAACACAATTTTTATCCCAATTTATTGTTTGAAAGGAAATTGAGTTAGCAAATCCCAATCAAGACATCCTATTGCCAACTCTACCTCACAGTACTATGAATGGCATTTCGTCTTTGACCATTGTCTGATTTTTCTTTCCCTCTTTCCATTTTATTTTCGGCTGACCATTGGGTAGTAGTGCCAACGGCGGCTCTGTTTCCTTCAGTCTTCTAAGCAAAGCGGTTCAACTATATATTAAGGTCCGTTATTTATGTTAAATTCATTATTTATATTACAAAAACATAAATTCTTAAATTATAGTAAACTCAATTGTTGTTATGTACTTATTTTAATTTATTTTTATTTTGTAATTGTCTTTTCTTAAATAAACTATTAAAATCCCTGCAAAGTCTATTTATTATTTTATAATTATTATTTTTAAATAAATTACTAAAATCCCTACAAGGTCTGCTAATTCTTATAAAATCTCTATATACTGTTAGGATTAATAATAATAATAATAATAATAATAATAATAATAATAAAACACGAGATTAAAACAAATTGTTCTTGCCTCATCAACATTTTCTTTTCTCTTTAGTAAATTTTCTACATATTTATTCTTGCACCTGCCTTATTGGGTGGACTTCGAAAAAGGGGAAAATTAAAAGAAAGCCGTTGTGCACTTCTAGTGAAGTTCTCTGCTGAGGATCATGATAACACCTACTAATGAATTACGTAGTGCTTTTGAAAAGGACCTTGGCACGATCGTTTTTTCCAAATAATTTATTCATCTGGTTGTAGCCATGTCGGCTACATATGCTATTCACCATATTTGGTAGAGCCAACTTTTTTTTTTCTCTGTCTTCTAATTTCAACTTACGGTCACTAAAGCAAACCTTAATCTTTCTAGGCATCTTCATTAAAATTACTGTATTTATTTTACAAAAAGAAAAAGGAAAAAAGTTTTATCAGAAAAAAAAAAGAGGTTTTTTCAAAATACTACGAAAATGAGATTAAATTGCCGACAACTAACCTAGAAGGTCAAAGAATGCATTCGCGAGGTTTTTAAATTAAATTGTTGAACAAAATTAAAAGGTAAATAAACAAGTTCAGGCGAAAGTTCAAGTAGATGAGGGCTTCACTCAAAAATGGGAATGCAGTAAGGTGTTAAACTTACCTCCACCAAGAATTTGCCAAATTCCATCATTGACAATGACTTTTTTGCCTCAATTTAAAAAAATTCCTTTTTTTTCCCAATTAAAAATAAAGCTATTTACTTCAATTTTTTTTATTTAAAATTACTCTAAAAATTATATATGCACAATAAATTATAGTAAATATGCATATATTTTCTTTAAAATGTTTATTTATTTATTTTCTAAATGACTTTGCCAGAGTGAGAATTTTATTAAAATTAAAATCATGAAAGACCATAAACTTTGGGGAGAGCTAATTAGCTTTATCCCAAAAATTTATATGTTTACTTACATATTTCGTAAGTGGAAAATACATAATTTTAATTAGGGATATTTGGAAAATACATAATTTTAATTAGGGACATTTTTGTAACTTAAAAATAATTCATTTCAGTTATAAAACAAAATAAACACGTCAATAGAAATAATATTAAATCTATTTATGATTCTTACAACTCAAGAAAATAATTTAATTTAATTTTAGTTTATTATTCTTATTACAGTTCAATACTATTGCAAGCCATTCCGATAACAAATACATAAACGCATCATTAAGTATTTTAGATAAAAAAATTTGTTTCCTTGTAGGGGCCAGTGCTAAATTACATTAGATGTAACTTACCATAAGTCATAAGTCGTAAGCCAAATGTGGTTTCCTAATTCAATAATAGGGCTTGTTGGCCATAATAATATTCAGGTTAATTATTTTTTTTCTCAAGATTCTCACGCGTTTCTTGAGATACCATAATTATACAGTGCTGCTATTTCCTCCGAATCAAATCTCAAACCAAACCCCGAGCATTACCGATATGGCACCGTTTTGATTAATTTTTTTTTTAATTTTAAAGTTCAAATTTTGCACTTTGATTAATTTTAATTTTTTTAATAAGCAGAAGTGAAAGCAAAAGCTGAGTAAAATTGCAAAAGCAGATTTTGAACAAACCATCCAAGCTACAGGATTTAGGTGCATTCATTTACTTGATCTGTCGTTTGCCGAAGCAGCCTCTCTGTGATGCATCATTTTCAGAAGCAGATTTGGAGGAATTAGAGGGGGCTGATTTTGAAGAAGATAATGAGGAATTGGAGGAAAAGGTTGCGGAACTAAGGTTGGGATGTGTTTTAATAATTCTGATGAAGAATATTACAAAGCTTATGGGTAATTAGAATTTTGATCCCTAAACACAATCATGCCATGAGTCCAAAATTATCATGCTTCTCCATTATTTCAAGCTGTTTTTTGACAAGAGAGAGTTGAACAATACAATACCTAAATCTGCAAAAGAGAGAGAACTTGGTGGTCTTCTTAAGTTTGACAAGGTCTCAAGAAGTTGACAAGCTACATGATCAACAAGCTAAAGATTTGAGGAGGTTTTCTTTTTTTTCTTTTTTAGTTAAAAAATATCCATAGATGATGACAGAAAAAGAAGAGAGAGTTGAACAATACAATACCCAAATCTACAAAAGAGAGAGAACTTGGTGGTCTTCTTAAGTTCGACAAGGTCTTAAGAAGTTGACAAGCTACATGATCAACAAGCTAAAAATTTGAGGAGGTTTTCTTTTTTTTTCTTTTTTAGTTAAAAAATATCCATAGATGATGACATAAAAAGAAGAGAGAGTTGAACAATACAATACCTAAATCTGCAAAAGAGAGAGAACTTGGTGGTCTTCTTAAGTTCGACAAGGTCTCAAGAAGTTGACAAGCTACATGATCAACAAGCTAAAGGTTTGAGGAGGTTTTCTTTTTTTTCTTTTTTAGTTAAAAAATATCCATAGATGATGACATAAAAAGAAGAGAGAGTTGAACAATACAATACCCAAATCTGCAAAAGAGAGAGAACTTGGTGGTCTTTTTAAGTTCGACAAGGTCTCAAAAAGTTGACAAGCTACATGATCAACAAGTTAAAGGTTTGAGGAGGTTTTCTTTTTTTCTTTTTAGGTAAAAAATATCCATAGATGATGACAGAAAAAGAAGAGAGAGTTGAACAATACAATACCCAAATCTGCAAAAGAGAGAGAACTTAGTGGTCTTCTTAAGTTCGAAAAGGTCTCAAAAAGTTTACAAGCTACATGATCAACAAGCTAAAGATTTGAGGAGGTTTTCTTTTTTTATTTTTTAGTTAAAAAATATCCATAGATAATGACAAAACGAAGAGTTTAAGAAATACATTTCTTCTCGAATTAAGCAACGGAATAATTAAGCGTTGGAACATGCCTATGGTCGAAAAGAAATTATAATTGAAAATCCTTCTCAAATCACATTATAGATGCCTGTTTTCACTTGAGTTGATTCATTATAAAACCTTTTCTCTGCTTTCTCTATCGTGCTTATAAATTTTAAGGAATTTTTTATCGATATTAAAGTAACGTGTGAGAAGTTGATTTTAAATCAACTTCTCTTAACTCCCATAACTGCATATGGTAATTGCTTACCATATGCGGATTGGGTCGGGTTGGCCCATCATGGGTGACCCACCCATTTAATATCTCCCACTCACACATGACGGGATGACGTTGAAGCACTAAAGCAGTGAACAAAGAAACAATGAACAATCACATATTTTTAATCATACAGGCAAATACACCGTGTGACCATGAACATATCCAACAATCCATTTAGTGAGTCAAGAAATATATCTTGATTACTAACTCAGGCAAGAGATGTCTTAATTGCAATCGTATGCAAGAGAATTTCAAAATACGTTCATTGTATCCTAGATTTAATTTATTTTAATACTCAAGCATACTAAATCCCCTCGGTATGCTAAAATTGCACAATCTCTTTATATATTCACAATTGTAATATCACAAAGATAGTATACAATTGGTCGACTGGTGAATCATATAAAAGAAAAACTAAATCTTCCCATCACACTCATGTTTATCAATTCAAAAAAGTTACTTTCTTAGTCATGTTTCATAGACTGAATAATGTCAAGGTCATAGATAACATGCTAAAAGTAGCAGACACTAGTTTGTGATCTCAAAAACAAAGTTGAAAGTCATAAGGATACCTAGTTTGACTTATAAAAAATCATATGGAACTTATAAAATGAGGAAAAAGAGAGATTCTCTCATTTTTCATTTTGGTCATTAAGCACACGTGGTATGATGCACACATTATAATGAATCTTCCATTTTAGGGTGTATGTCTTATTAATTCAATTCATTGTATAGATCTTAATCCAATCACTCTTTTACAGTGTCTGAAATGATTTTTAAAATGAACTTTTTCCTCTAGTGTCAAAATAAGATCTTACATCTAGCTTCAATCAGGTCTCTATGATGGTGGGGTACATTATAATCGGTCTATGATAAATATCATGTAAGACCTTATCTTGATTTTAACCAAGGCGACAGAACTTGTAGAATAACTTTTTTTATTTGGCATTTAAACAAACATATTGTTTTATTTTTCTACTTGTCTCATCTTAGCTTATTTCTAAAGCAACTAAGGTGACCGCTCGTGTAAGAAAGCTAATCTTGACCTGACAACATACTTTCATATGTGTGTAATCATGCCTTTTATAAAATAAATTGAAATAAGAGACACTATTGCATTTTAAACAACTCATGTAATAAAGATGTTTATAACAAATAAGCATACTTAACAATTTAAAAATTACATTCTACGCAGCCCTAATGATTTAGCATGAAAGGCAAATACATCCCTTGTTACAGCTTTGGTAGATTGATTAGCTATCATGTTATACGTAGATGTATATTGTATGGCTACTTCCTTCTTCGTCAAAATGTCTCTTATAAAATTGTGTTTAGTCTCAATATGTTTCAACTTGCTATGGTATTTGGCATCTTTGGAGAAAGGGATAGCAGCTTGATTGTCATAATAGATAGTTATTGGATTAATATTACTAATATTAATCTCTAAGTCCTCCATAAATCTCTTAAGCTACACAACTTCTTACACTGCTGCAGAACATGCAATATATTCGGCTTCCATTGTCAAAAAAGTCGTGCATGTTTGCTTCTTGCTACTTCATGTAATTGCTCATATGTTTAGCAATAACACATATCCTGAAGTTGATTTGCGCTTTCCCAGATCGCCACCCCAGCCAACATCTGAATTTCCAACAAGTCGCAAACCACCTCCTTGATAGCATAAACAATAATTTGCAGTGCCTTTGAAATACGCTAAAGTCCTCTTGACAACACTCCAATGCTTCTTACAAGGATTAGACTGATATCTACTTACCAGTCCTATAGCATAGCTGATATGAGGCCTTGTACACATCATGGCATACATGAGACTTCCAATGGCATTTGCATAAGGAACTCTAGTCATTCTTTCCTTTCCTTGAGGGGTCTTGGGACACATATCAATACTGAGAGATTGTCCTTTGGCTATAGGTGTATCTTTTGGCTTACAATCAGTCATGTTGAACCTTTTAAGGATATTTTTAATGTAAGACTCTTATGACAGAGCCAGAAGTTTCCTTGAACGATCTTTGAAAATTTTGACTCCTAAGATATAAGTTGCTTCACCTATATCTTTCATGTCAAAATTTGAATATAGCTAATCTTTAACAGTTTTGACAAACTCTTTATTATTCGTTGCCAACAATATATCGTCCACATACAAAGACAATATCACAAAAACGTCATTAGACCTCTTAATGTACACACAATGGTTTTCCTTAACCATCCTGAAGCCATAAGAAATTATAACTTGATGGAATTTAAGGTTCTATTGTCTAGAGGATTGTTTAAGGCCATAAATAGATTTTTTAAGCTTGCATACCTTGCGCTGTTGGCCTTTAACCACAAAACCTTGTCGTTTTTCCATATAACTTTCTTCCTCTAGTTTTCCATTGAGAAATGCAGTTTTTACATCCATTTGATGTAATTCAAGGTCTAAATATGAAACGATAGCCAAGATTAATCATTTGGAAGCAAACCTTACCACAGGAGAAAAGGTCTCTTCATAATCTATACCTTCCTTTTGGGTATAACCTTTAGCGACTAATCTTGCTTTGTATTTTTTTATCCTCCTATCTGTTTTATGTTTTATTCAGAGAACCCATTTCTTTTAATACTCTTACGATTTGCTGGAAGTTCAACCAAGTCCCAGACTTGATTGACTTTCATAGACTCCATCTCTTCGTCCATTGTTTTCATCCATAAATCCCTAGTAGACGATGTGAGAGCCTTGTCAAAAGTATTTTGCTCTTCACTATCATGTGAAGCAATCATAAAAGCTTGTCCCTCAATCTCAAAACGACGGCGAGGAATTGGCTTATAATTACTCTTTCGAGTTGATTCCTTAGTTGGAATCAATGTGCTCTGCATTTCCCTCCCATTCAGAGTAGTAATTCCTGCAGGATTTGCACTAGTGGCAACATCAACATTTGAAGAGATAATCTCATTTTGATTTTCTAATTCATAAAATTGAAAATCCTTATCAACTTCTCCAATGCTAGAAAATTCATTTTCTAGAAAATTGACATCCTGTGATTCAAGTTCAATTATAGTTCCATTTTCATGTTCACTAATGAACATATATCTTTTCGAGTGTTCTAAGTATCTAATAAAGATACACTTTTTACCTTTAGCTCCCAATTTCTTTAACTTATAGGTAGAGTTATGAACATAAGTTGTAGACCCCCAAGGTCGCAGATAAGATAGGACAGGTTTTCTACCAGTCCATAACTCATATGGAGTAGAACTGATTGATTTTGAAGGAACTCGGTTAAGTATATAGGCAGCAGTTAACAAAGCATCTCCTCAATATGATATCGGAAGATTTAATTGCGCCATCATTAACCTAACCATTTCCAACAAGGTTCTATTCTTACTTTCCGCTACACCATTTTATTGTGGAGTTCTAGGAATAGTTAGTTGTCCATTTATTCCTTTCTCATTACATAATTCCTTTAACTATTCTAAAAGGTATTCACATCCTCGGTCAGTACTTAGGACTTTAACATTACAGTCTAGTTGATTTTCCACCATGTTTAAATATAATTTAAAGCAATCTAATGCTTTTGATTTGTGAGAAATCAAGTAGACATGACAAAATGTGAATAATCATCAATAAATGTGATAAAATATGAGGCTCCATATAACCCTTATATTCATTAAACCACAGATGTTAGAATAGATTAATTGGAATGGTTTCTCAGCTTTAATTCCTTTGCCGAATGGTTTTTTAGTTGTTTTTCCAGCTAGATAATTTTCACATATAGGCAATTCAACCTTAGTGAGTGGACCCAACATGCCCTCTCTCGCAAGTCTATGCATTCTTTCTTACCCTATGTGACCTATTCTAGCATGCCAAGTAATATCATTTATCTTATTATTACTTGAAGAAGTAACATATGAAAAACAACTATTATTATAACTTGAACCATTAAGCATTGTATCTAATATAATGAAACTATTACCTAAATGTCTAGTACTAATAAACACTGAATTTAGAAAAACCTCCAAACAAACACTATGAAAATTTAAACTATATCCTAATTGAAGAAGAACAGGAACAAAAACCAAGTTTCGTCGAATCTTCGATGCATATAGGACATCATGTAACAATAGAATACATCTACCGCCCAAAATCAATTTCTAGGTGCTTATTCCTTTTACTTCAACTCTGGAGTTATTGCCCACGTATATCCATCTAGTCCCTTGACTAATTCGACGATACTCCACAAACGCATGACGATCACAGTCCATATGGGAGGAGAATTAGTTAGAAGTATAGAACTCGTAACTAATGGATAATTTAATAAAGTGGAGTTAGGTCTCATCTTTTTTAGCTTAGTGCATTCACGAGCGAAGTAACCCAGCTTGCCACAATTGTAGAATTTCATCTTGAATTTGTTCTTTTTCTTGTTAGCACACCTACACCTTGGGCGTTTCTTAACATTTGACTTCTTTTGATTAGGATCAGATCTCTCACTCTTCTGGTCATACTTATGACGCCTTTTGCATTTGTTGATTGATTTTTAAATATATGGGTGTCAGTGCACAAGTGTACAAAACAAGTAATAAAGTGATAAGTATTCAAGTATCGTCTCCAAAGGGACTGATGCTATTAAAGTTGTTACAGCAATTCTTATGGAGCAAATTCAATTAAATCAAATCAAATCCTTTTAACAACTAAATTAAACTAAGTAATCTAAATGACAGCCCCCAAGGGCGTAGTCGGGTTGGTTGGCAGTGATTCTGTCGCTCTTTAGGACCCGGATTCGATCCTTGGACGTGGTAAGAGGGGTTAAAATTGTATTTGGACTTCCCACCCCCTTTACTTTTTGAAAACAAAAGAAAACTAATCTAAATGATAGAAAATAAAATGCACTAAACAAGTCAATACGTCTACCAGAAGGATGTAATCATTAAGAATGATGTAGTTGAGTGAATCAACTCACTTATTGGTGTTGACAGTTTTTCTGTTATAGTACCGTTGCTACAGCAATTACTACAGCACTGGACAAAAATACTAATGCATCCTCAGTTGTCGCCTATTGGACATCTTATATATATATGCAACCTAATAATGATAAGTTGTTATGCTAACACAAGATATAGCATTATGCGATTAAGGTTCTTAATACCTTACAAGGTGAATTATTATGTCTAGTTCATCACTAGTTTTAGATTAAGCATGGCCCTATTCAAATTGAGTTAATCCAACTTGGGAAACCTAATCTAAAACCAAGTATTGTTATGATATTTTCCACTAAGACAGGCCTTTTTGTGGCTCTCTTTTAGCTAGTATCACTAAATAGGTAGTCAGCTGAAATAGTGAATTGAATAAAGTATTATCACAACAAAATGCTATAGCAATCATGCAACAACACAATATTTCATTCAATAAACCATCAAGTTTGTTTATCACTTAACCACAAATAGATTTAGTTCATGATTGGTAATAAAATAGAAACAAAAACTGATTCAACCATTATATACATCATCACAAATTAAAGAAAATGAAGAGAATAGAGATAAAGGTGAGTGATCAGTGTAGATTTCGTGATTTCTTCTTTTTCATACCTTCAATCTTCTTTTTTAGCTTGGAACTTCTCTTTTTTGCTGTTTTCTTTTTCTTTTCTTATTATTACTTGTGGTTGACGGATCTCCCTTTTTCCTTTGTGTACACTTCCTTTTATAATTGAAAACTAAGGCAACTAGACTTCTATGGCACGCATATTCCATATTTGAAAACTACAGACCGCATAATATTTCTGAGATTCACTCGAATTTTTCTCCTTTGTTGCTCTAGGTTTGCTACAACATTGGTTATAACACTGCACTATTTCAGACTAATTTCCACTTTTCTACAGCCACTTTTTTTCCTCATTTTTCCAAACTCATTGCACAACCTTCCTTCCTTGAATTTGCACTTCCAATTGCCAATAATTTAAGCACATAATATAAGCACACAATTTATTATAAAATCACCTAATTTATTGTAAATAACTAAAAATAGATAAGTATGTAAAATTAAGTTAAAATGCAACTAACACAAATCATTTACTCTTTATGTAATCTTGATTTAAGTCCAAAAGTGCCATTGATAACTCTCATTTCATATAGTTATCAGCGTTTGAAGCCCGAAGCTTTACGCAAACTCAACTCGGCCATATAAACACGATCAGAGAGCATAGCTGCCTCAAACCGTTATGCTTCTAATTCTAGGTGATTTTCTATATCATTGAAAGTTCTAACACTTTCATTGTGAGTCATATTTACCTTCATGTGTTCCTAGGAATCAGGTAAAGATCTTATTACTACTTGGACTTATTGTTCATCAATCAGAATATGTCCAGTGTTGAGTACTAGAAAGTGCGTATTTATAGTGGAGAAAATCATCATTTTACACTTCAAGTCTCACTAACATCCCTATTTTTATGTCTTTAAGTCCCTTATAATTTAATTATGTATGTTTTATTTTAATTAAGTATTTTATGTATTTTAGGGGATATCATGGCCATTTCACAATAAACGAAAGATCAGATGAAAAAACGGACAACACTTTTGAACTCAGGACAGTTGAAAATCTTAGGAGGAGCATAAAAAGAAAAATGATCTCGTTTCACATATACTGATCTTGTTCACACATACGTGCGGTTGATATATACGATGCTGCACACGACACTCATTCACGAGACTGCTTTGTTCACATCTTGTATCTTTGATGTGGCACGCATTTACGACGATGATGTGGCACTATACGATGATGTGGCGGCATTTGATTGGACGAATGATGTGGCATTGACCGCTTATGTGGCATTGACCGCTTATGTGGCGTTGGCTGATGACGTGTCACGAGCTTATTGGACCAAAAATGTTGACCGGTGACGTGGCAGAATGTTAGTGGACGGAAAAAATGTATGTACGGTACATGCATATACACAGAATAACAGCCCTGATAATGTGTTATATCCAATAGGAACTTGCCACGTGGCGCAATCCTGAGCGTCCAAATTGATTTAATCCGATGGCCATGATTTACGCAGTGTATCTATAAAAAGGGGGCTCCCCCCCTAATTTGACAGCCCTGAATCCATTTTTTAGCTCCATTTTCTATAATTCCATCTCTATCTTGTATTTTCTACGTATTTTAATAAAATTTTCATTTTACCCCTAGTTCAAATATGAGTGGCTAATTTCCTTTCAAGCTTGGGTTGAAGATGAAGTCTCAACATGCTCCATGGGCTTAATTTGGTAAATTTACTCTTCCTTCCCCTTTAATTTATGTGGTTGTTTTGACTTTTCGTAGAAAGATAGTAATAATCTTGTCTGGATATCGACTGGAATAACCGCCTCCCTAGGCAAGGTTATTACTATTTGGCACGGGAAGCCCTTAGCACCATATCTATTAGAGTGTGGTTCCTGATGAGTGGAAGTTCCCCTTTCATGATTTAATTGGTACTAATAATGAATGTTAAGCCGATAGTGCATGTTGAGACAGATCCGGAGATCCAAGCATTTCATTTTAATAGTTTATTCCAACATCGTTAAGTTAAATATTGCCTACATCATTTTCATTATAAATCCAATCATCCACTAAGAAAATTAATTCTACAAGCAACTAAAATCCAACTCCTCGTGGGATCGACACTCGTCACCATTGATCTATTCTACAATAGATTCGTGCACTTGCGAGTTCATTAAAATTTGCACAACAAGTTTTTGGCGCCGTTGCCGGGGAGGTAAGTTATTTTAATTCGTAGAATTTTTTTTCTCTTTATTTAATTTTTTTTAGTTGATTCCTTGTAATTTTTTTTATTATTATTAAAAAAAAAGAAAAAGAAAAAAAAGTGAATTTACATTTTGAAGTAGGTATTATTTTTTTTTTCTTCGCTTCTTTAAATTTATGTAATTTAATTTTCATGTTATTTTTTTGTGAAATCGGCAAGTTCAACCGCCTCGTAATTTATTTTAATTTGTTTCACATATTTTCTTTTCTATATATAGCACTTGAGTTGTTTTCATAACAAATTGTAACAGCGTGATAAGGTTAGTATTGTAATTTCTCCCTCTTATTTATCTTTATTAATTTTGTTATCATTTTTTTATTTGCATGCATGGTCGTAGGTCACAATTACCTAATCTTGAGCCTATAGACTTTGAATTAGAAAAAACACTTCGCATACACAAGCACGTTACAATTAAAAATAAATTTGAAATGGATTTGCAACCAGCACCACAAGAGAGGCCATTTAAGGACTACTTCAGTCCCTTAGCTAACTTGAGCACATCATGCATAAGATACCCAAATGTAGTTGCTAGGAGTTTTGAATTAAAACCTAGTGTGCTAAATTGTCTCCCAACATTCTATGGCCTAGAAAATGAAGATCCATATAATCATCTGAATGATTTCCATGCTATTTGTCAAACTTTTAAATATGAGAATTTTTCAGATGATGATGTTAAACTTAGATTATTCCCATTTTCTTTAAAGGATAGAGCTCGTTCATGGTTCAATATATTGCCTGCTAATAGCATTACATCATGGGAACAAATGGTAACAAAATTTTTGAATAAATATTTCCTAGTACATAAAATCAATATTATTCGCAGGGAAATGTCAGAGTTTACCCAAAGAGAAGACGAGCAGTTTTTCGAAGCATGGGAGCGATTCAATGGGCTACTTCTAAAGTGTCCACATCATGGGTACGAGAAATGATACCAATGCCAATACTTTTTGGAGGGATTATTGCCGAATGTGCAAGAATGGCTAATGGCAACAAGTGGAGGAGAGCTAATGTCAAAAGTGTATCAGAGATTTGGGATTTCTTCCAGCGACAAGCGGATAATTCCCAACAACGGAGTCGTTCACTCAGGAGTACTAGAAGAGTTAAAGGAGTGAATGAGGTTCACATTGGCGAGTCAAGTTCAGAAATTAAAGAAGTCAAAGAGATAGTTGAAGGTCTTTCCCGACAAATAGCATCGTTAACCGCTGCTAAATTAACGGAACCATATGACCAGGACTCATACCCAGATCAAGCCAATCCCATAGATGTAATGAGAAAGCCATCAAACTACAACCCTTACTCCAACACATATAATCCTGGATGGAGAGACCACCCCAATTTTTCATGGTCTCAAGGATTCCAGAATGGAATGGAAGACTCCAGCTCCAACTCCACCAGTGCAACCAATTCCTCAAAATCCTCAAGCCTCTCAACCACCATTTAGACCATACAATCAGAACCCAAACTATTCTCAACCTGGACCATGGGAAGATGCATTTTAGAATTTCAAGAATCTTACTTACTCCAAAATCGAGCAACAAAACCGCACCATTGATGAACTGCGAAATGAGATGAGAGCGGGTTTCAACTCACAAACCCAATCAGTTTCAAACCTTGAAAAAATGGTGGGACAACTTGCTTCTTCAGTTCAAACCTTGGCAATGACTGTTGAGAAAGGAAAATTCCCAAGTCAACCAGTGCCTAATCCTAAAGGAGTTTATGAAGGAAGTACCAGTTCACCTCAACAGCATGGAGAGGTTAAAGCCGTTATGACCTTGCGAAAAGGAAAAGAAGTCGACAACAAAGTGGAGATACCGGTAACAAAAACAACTCAAATTGTACCGGTGAATGCAGAAGACTCATCCTCAGAAGAGAAAGAAGAAACCAACCCACAAGAATACGTTCCCAAAGCTCCATTTCCTCAGAGGTTAGCTAAAGCAAAGAAGGGAAAATCTACAAGTGAGATTTTTGAAATCTTTAAACAGGTAAGTGTTAACATCCCTTTGCTTGATGCTATAAAACAAGTGCCATCTTATGCCAAGTTTCTTAAAGACCTTTGTACTAAAAAGAGAAACATTCATGTTAAAAAAAAGGCCTTTTTAACAGAAAACGTGAGCTCTATACTCCAATACAAACTTGCTCTAAAATACAAAGACCTAGGCTCCCCCACTATCTCATGTAGTATAGGGAACTACACAATTGAAAATGCTTTGTTGGACTTAGGAGCTAGTGTAAATCTGTTGCCTTACTCAGTATTTGTGAAACTTGGATTGGGAGAATTACACCCAACTCCAGTGGTGTTACAACTTGCAGATCGGTCTATGAAAAAACCTCGTGGTATTGTGGAGGACGTGCTTATACAGGTAGATAAGTTTTATTTTCCTGTTGATTTTATTGTAATTGACACTTAACCAGTCCAGGATTCAAGGAAGTAGATCCCCATTATCTTAGGACGACCTTTCTTGGCAATTGCCGATGCTCACATTCAATGTAGAACTGGAAATATGCAGTTGTCCTTTGGCAATATGACGATGGAGCTAAATATCTTCAATATTGCCAAACAACCTCACAATGCAGATGATGAAATTGTTGATGTGGATTGGATAAAAGAATTAATGATAATGCTTTTCTTTCAAACCTCAGTGATGACCCTTTACAAACATGTTTAACCCACTTTGGTTTGGATTTTGATATTGACAGATCAGTAGATGAGGTTAACGCCTTACTCGATTCAACACCATCCATGGACACTAACAAATGGAAGTCAAGAGTGGAACAACTAGCACCATCAGAGAAGAAACTCAGTACGTCATCAGAATCACCACCAAAACTCGAGCTCAAACCATTACCCGACACTTTGGAATATGCATTTTTGGGAGAAGAAAGCACTCTGCTAGTAATCATTTCATCATCCCTGAATGAAGAACAAAACGGTAAGTTGTTGGAAGTTTTGAAAGTGCACAAAGGAGCATTAGGATGGACCATAGCCGACATAAAAGGTATAAACCCAGTGGACTGTATGCATTACATTCACCTTGATGAAAATGCTAAACCTACCAGGGAAATGCAACGTCGGTTAAACCCTAACATGAAAGAAGTTGTTAGAAATGAAGTCCTTAAACTATTAGACGCAGGTATCATTTACTCTATTTCTGATAGTTCATGGGTCAGTCCTGTGCAAGTTGTCCCCAAAACGTCAGGAGTTACAGTAGTTACCAATGTTGATAATGAATTAATACCTACTAGAGTAACTACATGATGGCGTGTATGCATTGATTATAGAAAGTTGAATTCTGTCACACGTAAAGATCATTTTCCTCTACCATTTATTGATCAAATGCTTGATAGATTAGCAGGTCATGAATTTTATTGCTTTTTAGATGGCTACTCAGGATATAATCAGATTCCCATAGCACCAAAATATCAAGAGAAAACCACTTTCGCTTGCCCTTTTGGCACTTTTGCATATAGGAGAATGCCATTTGGATTATGTAATGCACCTACTACATTTCAACGATGCATGTTAAGCATATTTTCTGATATGGTTGAACGATTCCTTGAAGTCTTTATGGATGATTTTTCTATTTTTGGTGATTCATTTGATCAATGTTTACATCATCTAACACTATTTCTGCAGAGATGCATAGAGAAGAATTTGGTCCTAAATTGGGAGAAATGTTATTTTATGGTAAAACAAGGTATTGTTCTCGGTCACATCATTTCGAGCGAAGGTATTGAGGTTGATAAGGCCAAGGTGGATCTTATTTCCAATCTTCCCCCACCTAAAACAGTCAGAGAAGTAAGATCTTTCCTTGGGCATGTGGGTTTTTACAAACGTTTCATTAAAGATTTTAGCAAAGTTTCTAGACCTTTATGCAATTTACTTGCTAAGGATGTACCTTTTGTCTTTAATGATTCCTGTCTTGTGGCATTTGAGAAACTAAAGCAGTTGTTAACATCATCACCCATCATTCAGCCCCCAAACTGGAACTTACCATTTGAGCTTATGTGTGATGCATCTGATTATGCAGTAGGAGCAGTATTAGGACAAAGAGTTGATCGAATTCCCCATGTCATTTACTATGCTAGTATGACATTAAATGATGCACAGTTGAACTATTCAACCACTGAAAAAGAAATGCTAGCAGTGGTGCTTGCATTAGAGAAATTTCGATCTTATCTCATTGGTTGTAAAATAATTGTTTTCACAGATCATGCTACTCATAAATATCTTCTCACAAAGAAAGATACAAAAGCTAGACAAATTCTTTGGGTGTTACTTTTGCAGGAATTTGACTTTGAAATCAAGGATAAGAAGGGCACAGAAAATGTTGTTGCAGACCATCTCTCGCGTCTAAATTTTGATACAATTACAGAACCATTTCCATTAAATGAATCATTTCCAGATGAACAACTAATGAGTGTGGAAGTCTTACCATGGTATGCTGAGATAGTTAACTATCTTGTTACAGGTAAACTTCCGGAGCATTGGACTAAGCAGGACAAGGCCAAATTTTTTGCAGAAATAAAAAATTTTTTCTGGGATGACCCCTATCTGTTCAAGTATTGTGCAGATCAAATTATCAGACAATGTGTCCCAGAAAATGAATTTCAAAATATCATTTCATTTTGCCATGAACAAGCATGTGGAGGCCATTTAAGTGCTAAGAAAACAGCTACTAAAATATTACAATGTGGTTTCTATTGGCCAACTATATTTCGAGATGCTTATATTTTTTGTTCTTCATGTGATAGGTGTCAATGAATGGGGAGCATTACACGAAGGAACATGATGCCACTAAACCCAATTTTAGTGGTTGAGAGTTTTGATGTATGGGGTATTGACTTCATGGGACCCTTTCCCTCTTCTTTTGGCCATCAATACATATTGGTCGCTGTTGACTACGTATCGAAATGGGTAGAAGCAATTCCGTGTAGAATCAATGATCACAAGGTGGTGATCAGATTTTTGAAAAGCAACATTGTTTCACGCTTTGGATTCCCTCGAGCAATAATCAGTGATGGTGGAGCCCACTTTTGTAACTAATCATTCAAAGCTCTTTTGAAAAAGTATTCCATTACTCACAAAGTGACGACCCAATATCATCCGCAAACCAGTGGCCAAGTTGAGATCTCCAATCGAGAGATAAAGCACATATTAGAAAAAACGGTGAGACCAGACAGAAAAGATTGGTCATTAAGACTGGATGATGCATTATGGGCATATAGAACAGCTTTTAAGACCCCGATTGGGTTGTCACCCTATAGGCTAGTATATGGAAAAGCTTGCCACCTGCCTGTGGAACTCGAGCATCGTGCATACTGGGCCATTAAGAAATTCCACTTTGATATGCAGCAAGCTAGCTCAGAAAGAAGATTACAGCTGGCAGAACTTGAAGAAATTCGTAATGATGCATACGAAAATGCCAAAATTTACAAACAGCGAATGAAAGTCTTTCATGACAAGCACATTATAAGAAAATCTTTCACACCAGGTCAGAAAGTACTTTTATTCAATTCTCACTTGCACCTATTCCCAGGTAAGTTACGCTCTCGATGGACTGGTCCCTTTATAGTTCATACTGTTTTTCCACATGGAGCAATTGAAATTAAGGATCCAAAGAACGGTGTAACTTTTAAGGTTAATGGTCAAAGATTAAAGTTATATCTAGAATACCAACCACATGAAAATGATATCGAAATCGATTTGAGTGACCCGTCAAACTTGAATTGAGACTTTTTCTTATTTATTTCTTTTTTTCGGTGATTTAAATTTGTGTGAAAGTGTGTTTATTTAATCATTCAATTTTCTTTTATCACTTCTAATTATGTATGCCTCAATTAGACAAATCCTCTTGAAACATCTCAGACAACTTCAACGTATACGATCTCATCTGAGAAGCCAGATACGATTTTACAAAACACATCGTATTTGGAAGCTACAACCTCCAGAGTTGGTATCCCAGGTTGAAGATCTAGAAAGACAACTCAGGGGAATAGAAGATGCGATATATAACTTTCAATTAGAGCTTGAGGTTAACTCAATAAGAGGACGAATGTAAGTTCATTTTTCTTTTTTTTTGTGTTTTCTTATTTTGTTCACTTTCATGTTTGATTCGATTTTACAGATTTGATTTTCTTTATTTAGTGTGTTTTGATTTATTTTCCCGTATAAGTGGCGGATAACGGTACTCCGTGACCATCAAAGTCGGTTACTTCAGTTTCCCATAATAACTGATATTCTGAGAAGAAGGTATGGACAGAAACATGATTCTAGCAAAACTTCACAAGCGATTTCCTTCACTTCCTCAAAATGCCGTCCTTACGATCTATAAAGCTCGGTCCGAACGCATGCGATTGCTTATAAGAAATAACATCCCTACTGACATCCGTTGGTTAATCGAAGCCAAAGTACAATTGGCCGGTGAGTTGCCTTCTAAATTTATTGCATACATGCCTGGTTGTGGTAAAGAAAATTACTCGAGAAAACGAAGAGCTGAAAAACTTCATATTGATTGTCATAAGTGTGCCAGGATGAAATGCGATAAAAATCTTTGTTCTTTCGGAATGATGTCTGATAACAGGGAAGATAAGATTCAATTCATTAGGGATGGCTTGAATAAAGAGTCATTGGATGATGTCCTTTTGTCTCTTGAAACGCATCCCAGTGGATACGTACAAAGAGCAATTCTCCAGTTATGGCCATTATTTCAGAAAGAGCAGGTACGATATAGTCTTGGGAATTTGACTATAAACGACCCTGTTTGCCAGTTTATAAGAAAACTGGATGGGAAGCCTATCCTCGACCTATAGAGGGCGTTCAAGCCGTTTCTGGACGTAAAACCAGAGGAAGATGTGAGCCACAATCACAACTGCCTGTAAATATCCTTTTACTGTTGTTTTATTTCACTGTTGTTTTATCAATTACATTATTGTCTTTAATAATTGAGTGCTTTTTCTTTTACTATTTTCTTTTTGACTCTCGAGCCATGTGCTTTACGCGTTAATTGACATAGACATGTTACCTCCTATACAGCTGTAAATCATTGTCACCAAGATCCTTGATATATGATCATTTTCTTTTAGACTCACAAATTATTTTTCAGAAGCATCCCAATGGCAGCTACTCCCAATAAACAATTCAAGAACATTTGTGTGCTCTCTGGATTTAACTATGGCAAACATAAAGAGTTCGTTGAGACAACCATCGATCTTGGTCAACGCATAGTAGAAAGAAATTTGCATCTGGTTTATGGAGGAGGTGACCGAAGGTTATCAAAACTAGTCTCAGAAGCTGTTTATCTCAGAGGGAGCCAAGTATTAGGCATCATCCCAAGAAGCCTCAAACCGTTGGCCTGTATGTCTGACTCACCAACTGGAGAAGAGTTAGTTGTCTCAGGTATGCAAGAAAGAATAACTGAAATGCTAAATCATGCTGATGCTTTTATTTTCCTACCAGGAGATCTTGCAACTCTAGAGGCACTAATCACATTAGCATCTTGGGCCCATCTGAACATTCATCAGAAACCTATCGGTTTGTTAAATGTCAATAACTTTTATGATGGCTTCATCGCATTTCTTAACCATGCAATAAAAAACCATTTCATCCCTTTCACAGCGAAAAAAATCTTTATTTGTGCTCATACTGCTAACGAGTTACTTGATCTGTTACAAGCTTATAGACCAGAGCCAGATCCCAAGACCCTCGTGTTGGAATGGCCAACTAATGATGGTAACAGTAGCCGTAATAAGAAGTGCAAATTAGATTTAACTCTCCGCTTGTAAATATTTTCTTCTGTGATACAGCACTCAGGTGATGTCTTCTAAACCCTATTTTCTTTCAAACATTGAGGACAATGTTCCGTTCAGGTTGGGAGGAGGGAATAATTGACAACTGTGGAATATCTCAATCTTGGTGTAGTTTTTACTAATTTTTGTTTTAGAAACTAACTGTGGTTAAATTTTTTGAGTCGAAGATGGCTGAATATAGAGTGCAGTGACTCTAGAAACGCATCTTCTTATTAAAAAAAAAAAAAAAGTATTTTGTGTGATCTTTTCATAATTAGATAACATGATAACTTTCAAATTTTAGTATTTGTATTATCTTTGGTCTTTAGTTATGTTACACCATGTTTGTTACTCTACATGTTGATGTTGGAGACAAATATAAGTTGCTTGAAAGAATGCACATGTCATAATAATTTCCAAGAGAGTTTTTGAGCATGTTATTTTTCTTGGAGAGTAATCCCTTTTTTCCCATTCTTCATTCAGCTTAGCAGTTTATTGCTTTATACATTATCTCCAAATTTCTATAAAAAAAAAATAAAATAAAATAAAAAATAAAATAAAATAAAATAAAAAAATAAAGTGTGTGTTGCCACATCTGAAGGTCCATCTAACTAGTAGATATGTAAGATTATTTAGAACCCTAAAAGATGACAGAAAGGCCATCTTTGGTCCGTTTGAGCCTTTCTAGCCAACCTATTAATATGTATCCATAGTTAACCCCTTTGAGCCTTGAAAAAAAAAATTAATAATAAAATAAAAATAAAGACTTTTTCTTTGGCAACCTATTATCTTGTCCCACTCCAATGTGAAGTATCACCTTATATTTTGTATTTTCCACCACCCATTTATGTTTGAAAATAGAGATAATTTTGCATTAAAAAAAAAGGTGCTAAAAAAAAAGAGAGAAAAAGAAACAAAAGAAAAAAAAAATATGTATACAAATAAATAAATTAAAAAAAAAATCAAGTGAAAAGCACCTTACAATCTCTAAAGTTCTCTATTTTTCAAACATATATTTTGTTTTTCCTATTATCCTTTCTTTGTTAGCCACGTCCCTAGCCTACGTTACATCCTAATAAAAGTCCTTTTTGATTTTAGGGAACTATAGTCTGAAATAGAAACTAGTTATATGGGTTGAAAAGATGTGGCAATGCATACTAGAAAGAAAAAAAAAAAAGGATGATGAATGTATTGATTTGATTAGCATTAAAATCGTACTATTTCTAAGCTGAGGGCATATTTTTGTCACCTTGGTGAGAGTGTGTGATATTATTTCTTTATTATTTTCACTCAAGTTACCATTCACTGGAGTGATTATTTTTTGGTTTAATTTTTTTGTGAGAGTATCATTACTACCGGTGAGATTTTGGGGTTGATATGTCATTCTTGAAAGTGACTTGATTACTAAAGTTGTGACAAAATTTTCTAAACTGATTCATGTGGAGAGTTGATGTGAGAATGATATTTCTTTAGACTATAGATAATACTTATACTTTTATTTGATCGTTAACATTAGTCTGATTGAATAAATATCACAGTAAAAAAAAAAAAATTGACTTTGTTTTCGCTTAATTTGCTAGGGACTAGCAACAAACTGGTTGGGGGGTGTGTTGAGTACTAGAAAGTGCGTATTTATAGTGGAGAAAATCATCATTTTACACTTTAAGTCTCACTAACATCCCTATTTTTATGTCTTTAAGTCCCTTATAATTTAATTATGTATGTTTTATTTTAATTAAGTATTTTATGTATTTTAGGGGATATCATGGCCATTTCACAATAAACAAAAGATCAGATGAAAAACCGGACAGCACTTTTGAACTCAAGACAGTCGAAAACCTTAGGAGGAGCATAAAAAGAAAAATTGTACTGTTCACATATACGATCTGATGTTCACACATCTGATGCGGTTGATATATACGAGATGTACACGAGCATCATTCGGCCTTTGTTCACCATGATTGTATCCGACGGCGTGGCCTTGCGATGCGATGACGTGGCACTATACGATGATGTGGCGGCATTTGATTGGACGAATGATGTGGCATTGACCGCTTATGTGGCATTGACTGATGATGTGGCGTTGGCTGATGACGTGTCACGAGCTTATTGGACCAAAAATGTTAACCGGTGACGTGGCAGAATGTTAGTGGACGGAAAAAATGTGTGTACGGTACATGCATATACACAGAATAACAGCCCTGATAATGTGTTCTATCCAATAGGAACTTGCAACGTGGCGCAATCCTGAGCGTCTAAATTGATTTAATCCGATGGCCATGATTTACTCAATGTATCTATAAAAATGGGGCTCCCCCCCCTAATTTGACAGCCCTGAATCCATTTTTTAGCTCCATTTTCTGTAATTCCATCTCTATCTTGTATTTTCTACGTATTTTAATAAAATTTTCATTTTACCCCTAGTTCAAATATGAGTGGCTAATTTCCTTTCAAGCTTGGGTTGAAGGTGAAGTCTCAACATGCTCCATGGGCTTAATTTGGTAAATTTACTCTTCCTTCCCCTTTAATTTATGTGGTTGTTTTGACTTTTCGTAGAAAGATAGTAATAATCTTGTCTGGATATCGGCTGGAATAACCGCCTCCCTAGGCAAGGTTATTACTATTTGGCACGGGAAGTCCTTAGCACCATATCTATTAGAGTATGGTTCATGATGAGTGAAAGTTCCCCCTTCATGATTTAATTGGTACTAATAATGAATGTTAAGCCGATAGTGCATGTTGAGACAGATCCGGAGATCCAAGCATTTCATTTTAATAGTTTATTCCAACATCGTTAAGTTAAATATTGCCTACATCATTTTCATTATAAATCCAATCATCCACTAAGAAAATTAATTCTACAAGCAACTAAAATCCACCTCCTCGTGGGATCGACACTCGTCACCATTTATCTATTCTACAATAGATTCGTGCACTTGCGAGTTCAATAAAATTTGCACAACATCCAGCAGCCTTAAGTTCGCGAATCATGTTTGACATCTCCTTCATATGCTGCATCATTGTATGATTCTAGCGCTTCCGATAAGAATCAAACTTGATCGTAAGCCTTCTTAGCTTAGTGGTTGAAGTGCCACCGAACTTATTT
This sequence comes from Luvunga scandens, assembly GCA_030449905.1. Lineage (NCBI taxonomy): Eukaryota > Viridiplantae > Streptophyta > Magnoliopsida > Sapindales > Rutaceae > Luvunga > Luvunga scandens. The sequence goes on from JASUUG010000209.1 coordinate 947,976, forward strand.
TTTAGAGTGAGCCACATTTCATGAGCAGTTTCATACTTCTCAAACTAACACACGAGTTCATCTTGCATGCTACTCAACATTGTTATGTGAGCGTGCTATTCTTCTTTTTCCAGGCTTGATATGCCTCAAGATCCCTCCTATGTTTAGTAGTATCACCATGCTTAAGCTCAGCTAAAGTGTTGTTGAAACCTTTTAGAGTTTCTTGCTCTTTAAGGATGTACTGAATCTTATGGTGCAAAATATCATAATTGTCACTATTCAGCTTCTCACCCTTGTTCAACTCAGCCATAATGTTCTTAAACGTAGATGCCATCTTAATTTTCTTTTAACACAAAGACAATTGAAAAATACAATCAATAAGGCATCTAATAATTACACACAAACAATTAATTTTGCCGCAAACATAAACCAAAAAATATGATAAACTAATATCCAAAATGGAATCAAAAGGTCGTCAAAGTTTTCAATCATCATCCAATTCCCTTTATTATATTAATCAATAATTCAATTTTAATGCTCAAAATTATTAATTCCAATCATAAATTCGTTAAATTTGATTTTATTAGAACTCTCACTCGATAAAATAATTCATGAGATACAAAAAAAAAAAAACATATACTAAAATGAGTAGCAACTAATGTAAAAATCCAATAAAAAACATATAGCAACATATTGTTCAACCAACAAAATAAATGAAGAGTTCACAAATAAAAGAAATGAACTAACATAATTCAACTAAACTCTTTTACATATTCTTAAAATATTCTTTGTCGCTCGTGACTCTTTCATCGAATTTATACTCATGTATATCTCCATATAAAAATAATTGTTCCTTCTAGATGATTTGGTTTATGGTTTCTCATACCATAACTTTTGCCCTCTACCAAGGCGACTAACTTGTCTTCCATTTCGAGGGCTCGTGTGAATGCTAAGTATTGAAGTTCGCCTTATTTTTTATGCAAGACGACACTCCTCCATTAGCTCAATTTCACATCTCAGCATATAATATGAGTTTGAGGGATTCTTCATCTCCTCTAACATGTGAGCCTTAAAGACAAGTGTATTATCATCATCAGGTAAGGAATTGATGAGGATCCTTTAATAATTTTCCCAGTATGTATACTCAGTGTTCGTTTTTCCACACATTAAGTGCATAAAGACATCATATATGTTTCTATATTCATACACATAGAATGATCAGGGTCCATTTTATAATTTTCCATTTTCTTCACAAGTTCTTCATGAGATAAGCCATCATTAGTTTCAATTACATCAATTGGTGCAAACCAAGCTCTATACGTCATTAACCTCTCTTCCTCAGTCCATAATTTTTTAATGGGAGGCATCTAAGACAAATAACGTAAAATTCATATTAGTGATTGTTAACAAACGACTAATCACGAGATATAAATTTCAGCTAATTTTCATAAAAAAATATTTTCAAGCTCCCACTAGAGCAAAATATTTATTAATGTATAATGCTCATCCAAGAAATAAAATATTTGATCCAAATTTTATTTTAAAATAAAAAATTAAAACCTTTGATTTCATGTTAAAAATAAATATAAAATTAAATTTCATATCAAACGGCGCAAATGGCACCCAAATCAGGGTCTCGAATCGCAAAATACACAAAACATATCAATTTGGATACGTTAACCCACACGCACAGCCAAGCGAGTGCGTACACACGCGCTACAGTTTCGCTACAGTATGCTATAGTTACACTACAATTACACTACAATCCATTATAGTTACACCACAGTGCGCTATAGTACCATGCATTCGAAGAGTGGGACCCACGCACCACCTATTTTAGCTTCGATGACATTAGGTCTGGCACCTTCTGACTCAATTTTTCATCCTGATTCCAATGGTGGCTTTAGATTTTCAATCGGAGGTTTGAATAATCTATAATCATCGAAAAAACAATTCGGGTACTGTTCATCATCTTTTCCAAAATTAGGGTTTCTAAATTTTGTAACCCTAATTTGACTAGATTCGTATTTGGCCATAATTTTCTTGTTTTAAGTTCATTTTTAACAAATCACATATCGTTGGAAAGCTCTCGAAAAGATCTTTCCAATGATATATTACTCACGATGCCAGATCTCCTAGATCAAAAGATATGATCAACTTAAGTTTTGGGTTTCATGTTTAATCAAGGTTCACACAAATTAAAACCCTAAGTCATTTTATATCTTTCAATTCCAGAATATTTACAGTGATTTTAGCATTCCAGAACATAAAATTGAACAGCCACCAGACTACATATTTCATGAAAAACAATTAACAAATAAAATTCATGTATTTTCATGAAATAAACTCAGCCATTCAAACGAATCTAACACAAAAGCCTGGCTCTGATACCAATGACAGAAAAATAAGAGTTTAAGAAATACCTTTCTTCTGGAATTAAGTAGCGGAATTATCAAGTGTTGGATCACGCCTATGGTTAGAAAGAAATTACAATTGAAAATCCTTCTCAAATCACAATATAGATGCTTATTTTCACTTGAGTTGATTCACTGTAAGACCTTTTCTCTGTGTTCTGTGCCGTGCTCACAAATTTAGGAAATTTTTTATCGATATTAAACTAATCTATGAGAAGTTGATTTAAATCAACTTCTCTTAACTCCCATAACTGCATATGGTAACTGCTTACCATATACCGATCAGGTCGAATTGGCCCATCATAGACGACCTACCTATTTAATAGATCATGTTCTCAAAGCATAGATTTTTTTTTATTTTCCAAAACCAGGAGAGACATTGTGGGGATTATGGCCGAAAAGAATTATTGTTTACTAATACACACACACACACACATATATTTGGCTAAAATGTTATGTTTTTAGGATGTTAGGGTTTGACCCGTGATTTGACAAAGGGGAAATAGCATTTTCCATATGTACATCACTCAAACTTTTTTTTATTATTTGTTTTATGGGACTACACACATTTTATTAGATGAGTACATCAAACTGAAGATGACCTTAATAGATTTAAAAGGTTAATGCCAAAAATACTAAAATTTTATCCTATATTTTATCAAACTTAGTATTATACTTTCATTAATAATTTTCCACAACATTTAATTGAATTAGTTATATTGTCACATAATCTAGTAGATTTTTTTTCAAAAAAAGAACTTTAACTAACAAGGCAATTTTATTGAAAATAAATAATAATATGTAGAGAGATTGTAATATCTCTTTAATAATTAATTAGTTAACTTATTTTAAATTAATTAAATGAAAAGATATATTTACTCTAAAAAGTACATCTTATGAAGGGTTGCATTGTTTGTAAATAGTTACATCTATTCTTAAAAAAAGTTACGTTTATGTGTAGAGTTATGTTATTTATGAATAGATGTACTTTTCATGAAAGGCTTGTGTCATTTGTGTGTAGATATGTCTCTTGATGAATAGACACTTTTTTTTTTATAAATACTCCACTTTATTATAGATTTCATATACGTTTTGGAATACAATTTTATTGCTAAAGATTTTATTCAAGATTGGCTATAACTCAGGGATAATTTGCCATTCAACTCTATAGCAAACCAAGCGTAGTGAGGGCAAATAAAATCTTAAAGGAAAGTGTCTATACACACCTCAAACCTTCCTATTTTCTTGCCTCTATGTTCTTAAATATACCAACATAATATGCTCTTAGTTAGGTGGCATATTGGATCTCACCCTTCAAAATAACTAGAAAGTTGCAACATCAAAGAAAAACTGAAAAGATAAACAATAAAATAAGAAAAAAAGTAGAAAGAATACTCTTAAGAGAAACGATAACTAGAAAATCTATTAGTATCGTTAGAAAGAAAACTAGAAATTTCATGGGGTGGATTATTCTGCCAAGTGTAAGTAGAGCACTCAAATACTAGATTCACCAAGCATCTGTTGCAAATTAACTTTATGAAAAGAGTGGCTAATTCTGAAGTCCATCTGACCAAGAAGATGACAGTAATTCAACCAACGGTTCTGTAGGGTCTAAGGAGGCTAAAGTGACTTATTATTAAAATGTTCTCTACAAAAAACATCATACAATCACATTTTATCTACGAAGTTCTCCAACCCTTACTGTATGCAAGCCACTTGATAAATGCTATATTATTTGAAAAAAAATTTTGGATGGCGAACACCATTTTTTAACGAATTATATTAAATTGTCAACATGTTTGATGAGCATGAGCTGCCCATCATGAAGTCGTGGTTTTTTTTTTTAATACACAAAGTCATGTATTTATATGTATATAAGTAGCATAATTTGCTTACCCTTAATTTTTAGTGAGTAAAAAGTACAAAAAAAAAGCCATATCAAACATATAAAATATTAGTAAATTAATTGTGCATTAACCAATAGAAATGAAATGAGAAAAATACAAGAGCTATGATTAGAGATGGCCAATGGGTCAAACAGCATGAAGCACGACATTACATGAGCACGTTTCGAAAGAGCACATGACACGACACAATATGCATGTGGGACGGGCTGGGCTTAGAATTTTAGGCACGCAGGCCTTAAAATCATAGTACGATTACAAATAGGCCAAAGCATGGTATGTGAAAAAACACACAATAAGCACGTTTCACTTTTAATGAAAATAAACTTAAAATTTTATGATTTTATAAATAACTTGAATTGAATCTTCTAATATATTTTAGTAGCTCAAGTTTTTTTAATTTATTTAATTCTTAGTTTCAAAAAATTATAATTGATTTATGTTTATAATTTATTAAATAAATAATTGATATCATGATTTTAACAAATAAAATTATAAATATCATATTTTATAAATATGTATTAATATTTTTATGAATTATGATATATGACTATAAGTAATTTTAAGTTAATAATTAAGTTAACTCTTAAGAAAAATTTATTATTATTCTTGTTGTTAAGTATTATAAAAGAATTCTAATACCATAGAGTCAATCTTAATAATTAATATTACATTCTCTTATTATCATTAATTTATTATTATTGAATATGGACTTAAGTTTTGAATTTTGAATTTTATTAAATTTGAATAAAGGCACATGGATCCAAAAGGTACATAGATTTGAAAAAAAATGCACCAACTTGGTTTTACACTTTTAAAAAGAAAAAGCTTAGTGGATTTTTTTTCTTTGGCATGACACAGCACAGCCTACAGCACAACACGTGTGGGCATGGCAAGAGTGTCGGGTCGGGCATAAGAAAAAAAAACTAGGCATGACATGGCACAACATGCAACATACGGCGGGCACGACACAGCACGAGCACGCATGGGCTTTCTTTATTGGCCTTACCCATTGGGAATCTCTAGCTATGATTAATGAAAATTATTTTAGCTAAGCTAGGGTTTATAATCCAATTATTGCTATAGAATTAGCTACACGTGGAAAACCATAGGCCAAGTTTTATCAATAGAAATTAAATGGAATTAGCTAAAATTGAGGGTTATTTGAATGCAAATGCTTCGTCTGAGCTGCCAAATAACCAAATATGCTCAAATATAAAAGTTTTCAGACCACTAGTTGAAACAAACTGTTCAAACAACGTGTTGTTGATGTTGCCTCAAGAGAGAGCTCAAGTCACTGGAAAGTAAAAGTTGCAACCATTGAGGAAAAAGCATAGCTAAAGGTCAAATTCTAACGCACGATGATATGAGGGATCGTCGATTAGAAATAAGCCAAAAATTTTAATTATTTTTTATTTTGATTTTTTGAAAGATTTTAATATATTATTAAATAGGAACTTACTTTGTTATAAGTCCCAAACAAAGTCAGATAGCCAAGAACTCCTTGGTTAAATTGGTTTACATCTTATTCTTTTATTCATAATATGATTATAGCTGTGATATTAAAAAAAAGGCACATAAATCTTTATTTATTATAGTATGCTTAAATAATCATAATGAATGACCAAGTCACATAATTTAGAGTAGTTATGAAATCGATGTATTTTGAAAATTAGAAAGTTTTATAAAAATGAATAAATTGGCTAAATTAAAGTGATTTTCACAACTGACGCTTATATAGTAGGACAATGCTTAAGATTATGCTTCAATTAATAAAAATTCTAACGATGTAAATGTTGTAAATCTAATTAGAAAGTATCCAAACTATGCAAAGAAAATGAAGAAAGTGTTGATAACCAAAACTTAGAGAATTCTTATTTCTTTCTCTTGGTAGTGATATTGCTCGAGAAAAATGGGATGATATTACATATTGAGAAGCTACCCTTTTATAGTAAAATAAAGGTTCTTAATTGTTGATAAGTGTCAACACACGATTATTATATTAATGCAATAATGGAATAATTTAGGTTATGTGCTTCTATGATTGACAATTTAGGTAGATTAGAGGATTTAGGTGAAATGGTGGAATATCCACTTAAATCATAACAGTCCGTGGATATCCACCACCTAATGTATCATATGATGACATTGGACATGTTTTTAAACTACCTTGTTAAAAATCTTTGCTAGTAAGAACTTAGTGGAAAAACCTAGTCGAAAGGGAAAAAAAAAAAGTACAATGCACGTGTCCAATATTATTGTGATTCTTTAAGAGTACACTCCTCTTAATGAGTGCTCTTTCTAATGAGTACTCCACCTTATGGCAACATGTATCGACTTGATAGTTTGTTAAAGTGATGCATGTTGATGCCATAAACTATTTTCTCAAATGTAGATGCACATAGAGCTTTTGTAAATATGGTAGCTAAATTATCCACAAAGCATATCTATTTGATATCAATTTTTTTATTCTATTGGGGTTTATGAGTGTAAAAGAATTTTGGTGAAAGATGTTATGTCTTGTCCCCTTTAATAAATCCTCTTCTAAGTTAAGCTATGCAGGCATCATTATCTTCATAAATCATTGTTGGATATCTAAACTTGAAGATATTCTACGGGTACTTTGAATATTATGGATTAGAAATAGCAACCATATGCATTTTCAACTAGTTTTATGTAATGCAAGAATTTCAGAGTGGTTGGAGGATGTTGGGATGAGATTTTATATCATAGACTTCTAATAAAACGCTATACCATTTAAAATAAAACATATTCTATTCATGAACAAGCTTTATAGGGATCAGAATGATACCTTACATCAGCACAACCAACAAGACCTTTATTTTTTGTTAGTCTATTAGAATAAAATAAACTTAAATCAATTATTGCTTGAAGATAACGAAAAATGTGTTTGACACCAGTCCAATGTCTTCTGGTTGGTTCGAAGCTGAATTGAGCTAATTAGTTAACAAAAAATGTTATATTTGGTCTAGTATATTGTGCTAAATACATCAGAGTACTAATGACATTCAGATATGGCACTTCAGGACAAAGTATCTATTCATTATCCTCTTTAGGATGGAAGGAATCCTTTTTAAGATCAAAAGAGCAGACTACCATTGGAATACTCAATAGGTGAACTTTATCCACGCGAGAACATTTTAAAATTTTCTTAGTATAAGTTGATTGAAGGATAAAGATACCATTATATCTATGTTTGGTCTGCTGTTAGAGACAATACATAGTTTTCCCTAAATCTTTAATTTCAAATTCATTTTTTAAATAGTCAGTAGTTTTTTAGAGCTCTTTAGGAGTTCCTATTAAATTCAAATCATCAACATAAACTGTAACAATAGCAATACTAGATTCTAGTTGCTTTATAAAAACACATGGACAAAGAGGATCACTAACAAATCCTTCTTTTATTAAATGTTCACTAAGGTGATTATACCATATGAGTCCAAATTATTTTAATTCACATAAAAATCATTGTAGCTTTATAGAACGCAAGGTATGATATGGTGATTGACAAGATTCTAACATTACATATATTATTGTCGAGTGATCGATATAAATAATTTGTCATTGCATCCATTAAGGATGCATATCAAGATTTTATGATACAACACACTAATTAAAAATCGAAACATAATTGCATATATTATGGGAGAATATGTCTCACTATAATTAATACAAAGTATCTGTGAGAACCCTTATGCATCAAGTTATGATTTATATCTTACGACTTTATTTTTTTCATTACATTTCTATACAAATACCCATTTATACCCAATAGGTTTGATACTCTCAAGTGTTTACATTACAGGTCCAAATACTTCACATTTGGCCAAAGAAGTCAATTTTACCTAGATTGCTTCTTTCTATTTGAGCCAATGAGGCCTCTGTCTATATTCATCAATGTTTTGCAGATCATGATCATTTACAATGACAATAGCTATTATAAATGCAAACACGTCATTAATGATAATTTCTTTACGATTCCACAACTTTGTGTGCATAAAATTTATAAGCATTTCTTTATTTCTAACCACTTCAAGAACTTGTGCCATATCTTGGGCATATGCCTCTCTTAGAGGTCTTTCAAGGTGTTTGCTCTCATCAAGGACCATACACCTTTTCAAAATATCACCTTGATTATGGTCAACAGAAATCTCACTATTTTTGGATTCAAGTGCCTTTTTAAAGCTTTGTTCCTTATAAAAAGTTTGTATATTCTCAAGGTTTCTTGTCTTTTCAAAGACGATTTTCTCTTTTAAAGTAACTTGTTCTTTGAGATTTTTAGCATCATTTGCAGTAGGACCTTATTTAATCATTTTTTTTTAAGAACACTATCTTTTACACCAGTTAATCTACCATGCTTCTAGCATACTGTAGACAATTTCATAGCTGCACTTTTCGCTAATTGTTCTTTAGGAATAAGGACCTAAATGGGTAAATTAGCTGATGGTATATATGATTTGGTTACTTTTGCCACATATTTTAATACATTTGACAATTGTTCTGTAATTTGATGACTGAGATGTAGTTGGATCTAAATGAGATAGATAGCCCACTTTTCATTGAAGATCATGTATAATATTATAGAGCATCAAGATGACAATCCACAAATGGTGCGATAAATATATCAGTCATCAATGGTTCAATATATTTGATAATAGATGTTAAGTCAGATCCTACATAAATTCCCAAACAATGTTGAGGTCCCATTTTAGTGTTTTGTGTGGTGCAATTAGCACTTGTACCACACAACCAAAAATGTATAAGTGAGATATGTCTGGTTAATATCCCAATATTAATAGCAATAAGAATATTTGTGATAAATAGTAGGTCTTAAATGGATCGATGCTGCAAGGAAAATTCCATGTCTCCACGTCAAAATAGGTAATTGACTTCGTAATAATAAAGTTTTAGTAATTACTTATAGGCATTTGATGAGAGATTTTGCTAATCCATTCTGAGTATGTACATGTGGTACTGAGTATTTTATATCAATCTCAACCATCATGCAGTAATCATCAAATATTTTAGAAGTAAATTCACCAACATTATCTAGACATAGGGTCTTGATTGAATAATTTGAAATTGTACAAGTAACCTGATTATCTGCACAAGCAATTTTGTGAATGAAATGTTATGAGTAAATAATAAATAAACATATGACTATCGTGCAGATGCATCAATTAAAATCATAAAATAATAAAATGAACCACTTAGTGTGTGAATAGGTCGATAGATATCTCCCTGAATTCTTTATAAAAATGACGAAGATTCAAAACTAATTTTATTGGGTGATGATCTAACTACTAATTTTGCTTGTGAACAGGCCGTGAAACTATTTTCCTCAGACAATAAAGTTTTGAAATCTTTTGATGGGTGTCCATGAGATTTTTCAATCACATCATTATTGATTTTTAATGACCAAGGCAGTCATGCCAAAGTATAAAAGATTTTGGACTATGTAACTTATCTTTTATGACCGCATAACTTTTTATTGATTCTATCATCATATAATGCACGCCAGATGAGAAATTAGAAGCGTTTTTAATATTTTTTTCTCATCCAAGACTAAGCCAACACACTTTAAAGGGAATTTTAAGCACTCCACAAAAATTTGCTTAAACTCTATAGCTTTGTCTAAAAGAAGCTACGAGCGATCCATACATAAGTGGATGAATTCTGTTTAGATTGGGCATGGAACAAGCACACACTCACAACTAGTGTGGCTTCTTTAAACACGAATGATGAGCACCATATCAATATGTCAAAGCTCAATACTTATAATGGCACATGCAACGTCACTATCATGGATAATTTTCTCTTTCGGTTAAACTAATATTTCTATGTTGTAGATGTGCGAGAAGAGGAACTGAAGGTAGGAACAACATCTATATACCTTCAAGTCATCGCTTAACTACAATGGCGTTAGAAGCATGGCGAAATGGGCAAAGGCATATGTGCCATGAACACATAGGTAGATTTCTTAAAAGAATTTTAAAAGTAATTTAACCCAAGTAATGACGAAAAAGAAGCAAGAGCGCAACTACGTCGACTCAAGCAAATGGGTAGTGTCTACAATTACGTAAATGAGTTCACTACCTTCATGCTTGAGATATAGCAATATATCCGAAAAGGATTTCCTCTTCTACTTGCAAGATGGCTTTAAGGATTACGCTAAGATAGAACTTAATAGGTAGGGTGTCTATTACCTTGATGATGCTATTGCTACAGGGGAATCACTCGCTGAATATTCCACCCAAACTAAAGACAAAAAGCCTAATTAAAGTAAAGTAGGAGAAAGAGTCGCAAGGACAAGGGTTATAGTTGCACGGATTAAGGGCAAAATAAACTTTTAAGGTATAAAAGAGAGGCAAAGCAAAATGGAAGCAAGAAAGGAGCCACCCAAAGCTCAAAGCCCATGCTTAATTTGTAACGACCTATATGGATACACGATTGTCTAGAGTAAAAGTTGTTCAACACCCTTGCAAGCCAACTTAAAGGCAACTCCATGACATTTATGGAGGAAACCCGACCTAGTATGGGTTCCTTTCAATGCTTTAGAGCACAATATTTAGCTAACAAATTTACTAGATAAATGGCTACATACATCGGTCCACCACTTTATTAAGTCCATCAATCTTTTTTTAAAAGAAGAAAGGCGATCTTCTATGCATATGCATCGATTATAGAGCGCTTAGTAAGATCACTATCAAGAACAAATACTTGATTCCCTTGATAGTTGATCTAGGCACGGTACTTTACCAAACTCCACTTGTGCTGTGGGTACTACCAAGTTGTGTTGCCAAGAGAGATGAACCTAAGACAACGTGTGTGACAAGATATAGATATTTCAAATTCCTTATTATGTCATTCAGTCGCACTAATGCACAGGCAATGTTTTGTACTCTCATGAATAAGGTTTTCCAATCGTTCTTCAGTCACATCGGTACAGTGTACTTGGATTATCTTGGTTTATAGTGCCACACTCAAGGAATATACCCATCATTTGTGACAAGTACTTTAAATACTCTGAGAGAACAAACTCTATACGAAGGTAGAGAAGTGCTTGTTCGGTAAGTAGGATAGAGTTAACAAAATTTGACGCGACTTGATTACCCAACACGAACATGACACGAATAAATAGGTATGGGTCCTCAAATTTAATACAATTATTAAATGGGTCTGGTCTGGATCAACATGATTTTTTTTCTGTGTCGGGTTAAGATTAAAGTTCTTGACCCATTTACCCAATCAATGACATGATTATAATTTTTATTTTAAAATAATTTGTAGGTTCTTGTCATTAAAACTTAAATATTAGATATGATTCTCTCTTTTATTTTTATTTTTTGAAATGATGAATATAAACACATTATTTTATTTATAAAATTTTATATACATTTAGAGATTCAATAGTGTAAATGTAGAAAATATTGGTAGACATATATATTTTATAATATCCATATATAATATTGTTTATATATATATATATATATATATATATATATATATATATATATATAATTAAAACTTCAATAGTGTAAATGTGTAATATTTTGGTAGATATGTATATTTTATAATAGATAAAGTATGTATGTATGTATGTATGTATGTATGTACAAATGACAATGTGTAAATGTTTGATGTTAATTTTGTTTAATATATAGATATTAAGCGGGTTATTGGGTAACCCAATTATTTTTCTATGTCGAGTTTTGGTTTCAATATTTTGACACGATTACAAAATGGGTTGGGTTTGAGTCGACCTAAATTTGACACAACACGAAACTGACACGACACAAACATGACCCGATGACTTGTTTTACCATCTCTAAAGTAGGATGTAGTGTTTTTTGGCCATAAATTTGCGAAAGTGAAACTAATGATAAAGAACACCTAAGTAAAGGTCATCCTTAAATAGAAGTCTTCTATTAAAGTGCCCAGTTGTAACTATTCCTTGGATTGGTGAATTATTACGGCTGTTTCATCTAAGGTTATTCCATCAAGGCGACCCCTTTGATTGACCTTCTAAAAAAGAATTGAATGTGGATTAGTCCAAAGAATGCTAATACGCTTTCAAAGATTTAAAAACAACAATTGCCAAAGAACTTGTCCTTGCTTTTTCAGGCCACGTGAAGCCTTCGAAGTTTAAAAAATGCCTTTAATTATGCCATTAACAAAGTTCTTATGCAAGAGGGCCATCTAGTAACTTTCAAGAGTCCGAAGGTAAATAACACAACATGCCGTTACACCATGTGTGAAAAAGAGATGACAACCATCATCTATTGTTTAAAAGTGTAGTAAAACTATTGGTTTTTCTTACATTTCATAATCATGACAAATAACTAGACACGAGCTACTTTTAAGCTTAAAAAAAGTTGAGCCTAAAGCAAGCATGGTGGTAAGACTTTCTTATGAATATTAGCTTGAGTACAAACCAGGCAAAGCCAACACCGTAGTAGACGTACTAAGCTATAAAGCAGAATTGGCAACACTTAACAAAAGCCAACCAAAATCTAATCTTATTTTATGCATTAAGGAAGGCTTTCAACAAGATCCATTGGCCAAAGACTTGTTGGGGAAGATCCTCGAATGTAAGACAAGGTAATTTTGGAAAAAGGAAGGCATTTTCCTTACTAAAAGATATTGACTATTCGTGCCTTGGTAGTGTAATCCATGAAAGAAAATGATCAAGGAGTGTCACGACTCAAAGTGGACTGGTCACTTAAGAATCCAATGCACTACCACACTAGTCCAAGCCTTATATTTTTTTGCCTATATGTAAGATGACATTGAGACAAATGTACAAACTTGTCTTGCATGCCAACAAGATAAAGTAGATTATCAACTTGTGGCATTATTGTTGGAGTCCCTACCATTTTTACTTAAGTTTGAAGGGTATGGCAGCATTATGGTGACTGCCGATTGCTACAGCAAGTATATGACCTTAGTTGCCACACCAGTCAATTGTAAAGCTGATGAAGTGGCCCATCTTTTCATTAAGCATGTTGTGAAGGTTTGGGGAGCTCTAAAGAGCATTATGACGATCAAAACCTATGGTTCACTAGACGCTTTTGGACGAAGCTCTTTAAGATATTAAGAACCGACTTTAAGTTCTCAATAAGTTTCCATCCGTAAGCAGATGGACAAACCAAGCACATCAATAGCCTTGAGAAATATCTAAGGCACTACGCTCATTAACGAGATTGGGCGAAGTTACTTGATGTGGCCCAATTCTCACATAATCTCTAACAAAGTGAGGCTACTATTAAGAATCTATTCAATATCATCATGGGACTCTAGCCCATGACTCCCAACACCTTAGCCTCAATATAAAGAGGAAAAAGCTTGTAGTTCATAAGCTCACTTACAAATGGCACGAAGAAGCAAACATTATCCGAGCATACCTTGACAAAACCAGAAGGAAAATGAAAAAGACATCACATTCAGTATAAGGGAAGTGATCAAGTCATGATCACACTGCTACCCAACAGTTCAAAACTTTGCGAATAGCTTATAAGGCATTAATGAGGCAATAAGAAGAACTTTCGTAATCATCCTACGTATGGGCAATGTCTCTATTAACTTTAACTACTACCACGACTCAAAATTTGTTCAATCTTCCATGCGAGCCTTCTTAACCCATATCATAGAGATGGAGACCCAAGTCGAGGTGAATCAAGGCATGTGCTAATAGCCGTTGTTGTCACTTTTGACAAAGATGTGGAGTGCATCCTTGCGCACTTCAAACAACACGACACCAGCATACAATGAGTATTTCATAAAATAGACAAATCTCTCCAATAGTGAAGCTAGTTGGGAATGCGATTTGGATTATTTAAATTGGTCATGTGTTTGATTCAATTATAAATTAGAATTGAATAAGTCAAATCTAAATGTGATTTTGATTATTCAAATTGAATTAAATTGTGAGACTAATGGATGACTAATTCAAATTGAATTAGGAAAAGAATTATAGAGGGTTTCTCTACATAAAGGAGACATAAATGCTTTCAAGGTAGAGAAAGAAAAGAAAAACCTCTACTAGCTCTCCTCCTATTCCATGTTTTCCTTCATAATTTTCTTTTGTTGTTCTATATTGTTATTTGGAGTGTAACCTCATAATAATAGGGTCATTAAATCATGGAGATCAATCCACATTATTGGTATCCTTATTGCATTAGGAAATCTTCCTAGAGGAGCAAAAATTGATTTTAAAGACAGTACATTGCGCATATCTTGACAAACTTATAACTACTACTGAATGACCAATTTTGTGAACATTAGTGGATGAACAGTTTCGGATGAACAATACCCTGATTACTATTCATGGAGTTCTATTCTTCAAGATAAAGGTGTTAATTCGGCTGCTTTTGTACTTTACAAAAGCAATATCGACTCATATTTCCAAAATTTCCTAATCGACTCATTCCTTCTTAATAGTCCAGCCGTATGAACTTGGTGGAAGGGTCACGTCCTGTGGTGGTGTTATAGCTCATCTTTTAATAAATAAATAAATAATTAAAAAGCCTAGAACAGTCATTGCCAATGGTTATAGTCTGAACAATTTGAGAATTGAGCATGAAAGGTCAAATGCAAGTGTGATAGTCTGGTGCCAGATACTCATCCCGTGACAAGTGGTATATACCTTTAAAAAACAAAAAAAAAGATAAAGAAAAATAAAAATAAAAAGTAGTGTTGGAAAGTAAATGGCGTTTGTTGGGAAATTCACACCCTGTCAACTTTTTAGCTGTCATTAACTATTTTTTTATTTCACTTGAAATAATCGATATGATTCACAGGGCTTTGATTCAATTAATGTTTTATCTGATCAAAATCTCTCTAATTAATTAAACTGTTTCTGCTATGGCATCCGGCACCAGCACCATTATTAACATATATATTTAAAGGTTCACGCTACATTATAAATTATGTAAAACACAATCTTTGCTGACTGGGGCGTCTTATCCAATTAGACCCACCTCCAATTAATTTATTAGGTGTATCTTAATTGTGCCTAACATAATCTGTAAGATAGTCGAACCCAAATTTAAATAAATCATGTATCCAAGAAGAAGCATTAAAAAGATGTTAAATAAGCCTATATATTGTGGAAGTGGTGTAAATCGTGTATTTATAGAAAAAATGTATTAAAAAATCTAATTCATATATTGATCTACAAGTGAGTGGTTAATACTTAATAGACACTTGGCAGTTAACTAGATGAGCTGTGATTTGAGATATGAATTTACAAATTGTGAATTTCGGTGGAAAAGGAAATTTTTTTATCAACAATTGTTGATTTTGTCTTACTTGAGAAAAACTCATCGCATTTCCCGGGAAATATTTTAGCTTTTTATCAGTGCCTCACATTAGTCGGTCTTCACTGGTAGTGAAGCATCCACTTGTCTCACAGGCATTTCATTCAATTAATTAAGTATTATCACGTCCCGCATTATTTTTTCAACTTGCACCGTCCAATTATTATTAAAATTACGGTATCAGTTTTACAAAAGGGATAGGGAAAAAAAAATTGACTGTAGTGCAAAATAAGATGAAATCACAAGCCAACTTTTGAAGAAAAAAAAACACTAGCAAATATAAACGGTATTGATGAGATTTCAACATTTTTTAAAATTCTTTTTATTTAATATGTGGCCAAAGTTCAAGTGACTATTTTTAATTAATTTAAGGTAATATAATAATAATAGCAGTAATGATGATGATTAGATGGAATCCACATCAACATAAAATATTGGTGCCCCATCAGCATCCTTTTTCTCATCTCTGAAGTAAATGTTTCACAGATTGATTTTGCATCCAGTTTAATATTAATGAAAGTTAATAGAAATGATTAACAATTACTACAAAACTTAAATAATTTAAAGAAAATGAGCTAAGCATGCGTGAAAATATTAAATGAAAAGAAAGTATTGGGTGTACTTCAAAAAGGAAAAATAAATTAAATTTCGAATTTTTGTTTCAAAATAATTTCTGGCATACATATTTAATTATATGGTGACTCCTTTTTCTCTGTCTTTTAATTTCAACCTGCAGTCAACAAGTTAAACCGTTATTCTAGGCATCTTCGTTGAAATTATTGCTTCTATACTTTTCGAAAGGCAAAAAAGTTCGCTCAATACTATAAAAATCAGATGAAAATTGTCACGAAACACCGTGGAAGGTTCAGAGAAAATATTTAGTGGTGTTTTCTTTCTTTTTTTTTTTAAATTTAATTGGTTGAATAAAAAAAAAAGGTATACAACTTTTGTCCAAAATTCTAGTAGCTACTGTAAGATAAGTATAAAATGTGAAAATAAAATTTGCATTTTGTATTATGTATTATTGGCTGTCACCAATTATTTGTTTAAATGGACACAGGCTTTTTATTTTTTAAATTTTTTGAAAAGAAAACCATATCACAAGAGTTCCCGGCAGCTTACAAGGAAGTATCTAATAAAGCATCTTTATGCAATATGACCTCCACAGTCACATTAAATTATTTTCACACCCTAATTTTCTGATCTGATCAAATCTCTCATCTACTGAACGGTTATGGCTTCTTCCTCTTCTCCTTTTTCTTCTTCTTCTTGTCCACCTCGGAACGCTAAGAAGATGTATGATGTTTTTCTGAGTTTCAGAGGAGAGGACACCCGTGACAACTTTACTAGCCATCTTCATTATGTTTTGTCTCTGAAAAGTGTTAAAACATTCATTGATGACCAACTTATTAGAGGAGATAACATTTCACGGTCTCTTCTTGATACAATTGAAGCATCAAGCATCTCAATTATCATTTTCTCTGAAAGGTATGCTTCTTCCGGATGGTGTCTCGATGAACTTTTAAAGATCCTCGATTGCATGCACAATCAGGGACAGATTGTGATGCCAGTTTTCTATCACGTTGATCCATCACAAGTGAGATCTCAAAGCCAGGATTTTTCTTTTGGGAAGTGTTTTAGTGGGCTTGAAAAACGCTATCCAGAGAAGATGCAAAGATGGAAGAATGCTTTGACCGAAGCAGCCAACCTCTCTGGCTTTGACTCTAATGTCATTAGTTACAATAATTTTCTATCTAATTCTTAGTATTAATCTAGTACACGTAATAATATGTGACATTAACTATAAAAATGAGTTTAAATATTTATCAATAATATATTAATTAAATCATTCTTAATTATGGGGATTAGGTTATTTTCTTGCACATTTAAATAATTTTGAAATTATTTTATTTGATGAAATTGATCTTCGCATTATATTAATTAGCTATTTTATATTCCAACTAATTAAAAACACACGAATCTCTGTCTCGTTTACATATATTTGAACTAGTTGCTGTTAATTTTTTGCTAGGCCTGAATCTAAACTTATTGAGGAAATTGCCAATGAAGTTTTGGAGAGGCTAGATGCGACTTTTGAAAGTGAAAACAAAGAGTTGGTTGGAGTTGAATGGCAAATTAAAGAATCATTATTACACACTCTGTTTGCGGGTGATTACATATTAGGGATTTGGGGCATCGGTGGTATAGGCAAGACAACAATCGCTGGTGCGATTTTTAAAAAAATCCATAGACATTTCGAAGGTTCTTACTTTGCGCATAATGTTAGAGAAGCAGAAGAAACTGGCAGAATAAAGGACTTGCAAAGGGAACTTCTGTCCAAGTTATTGAATGATGGAAATGTGAGGAACATCTAGTCTCAACTCAACAGACTTGCTCGCAAGAATGTGCTAATTGTTTTTGATGATGTGACTCATCCAGGACAAATAGAATCATTAATTGGAAGCCTTGATCAGTTAGCTTCAGGGAGTAGAGTAATAATAACAACAAGGGATAAACAAGTTCTTCAAAATTGTTGGGCAAGTCAAATATATCAGATGAAGGAATTAATACATGCTGATGCTCATTAGCTTTTCTGTCAGTGTGCTTTTATAGGAGGCCATCTCGATGCACGTTATACAGAGCTCACACACAAGGCAATCAAATATGCTCGGCGAGTTCCTTTAGCTCTTAAAGTTTTGGGTCGCCATCTATGTGGAAGGAGCAAAGTGGAATGGGAAAGTGCAATGAAAAAACTGGAAATAATTCCTCACATGGAAATCCAGAAGGTGTTAAAAATAAGTTATGATAGCTTGGATGACTCTCAGAAGAATGTTTTTCTAGATATCGCATGTTTCTTGGAAGGGGAGCTTAGAAATGAGGTGATAAGCTTTTTTTATGGTAGTGGCTTCCAAGCTGAAATAGAATTAAGTGTTCTTGAAGATAAGTCTCTCATAACTTGCTTCGATAGCCAAATAAGAATGCATGAGTTGCTACGAGATATGGGAAGAGAAATTGTTCGAAATGAATCTATCGATTATCCAGGAAAGCGCAGTAGGTTGTGGCATCACAAGGATATTTATGAAGTTTTGAAGAAAAATACGGTGAGCAATAATAAGTTTTTAATTGTATCTTATTTGGGTTACATTTATATTAGTAGTTTGTCTGAATATGTCTTTTTGGATAAGAATAGAATTAATATTTGCATTAATAGAAGAGTAACATTAAAAAATTAGTAAAATAAAATAGATAGATCCCTTATTTTTCCCCTTCAGTTCGTAACATGCTCCTCTTGGGCTAAGTTCAACGGGTTAAGATTTTCACGTAATCTAAACTTTTCCTAAGTAAAAATTTATGCGTTGATTGGTAGTTAAAAGGGAAAATGACACCTACACACTCAGTCATGTGAATTTTTGTGTCTTTAATAAGCGACAACAAGACATTCTTTTGACTAAAATGCCTTTTTACTTTATTAACTAAAAAAATTGATTCCAATATTTTCTAATAAATAGAAGTATAATATTAAAATAAATATAACCATATATGCATTTTAAAATAATTTCAATATTAAAAAATGTTTTAATATTTTACAATCTTATATTATATTAAACTAAATTTTGTAATAAATGGAAACATAGTATTAAAATAAATATATAAAAATTTAACTTATTTTTAATATTATATAAAATAATTTTAATAATTTTAATATATTAGATATCTTATTAATTGTAAAATTTATTTAACCCATAGATTTATTTAAATTTTTACAATAAATGCAAATATATTATTAAAATAAATATAATAATTTAGATTTTAGAAATTATGTTATATATTAAAAAATCTAATATTATTAGTTTACAGGACAAATTAAACTATTTAAATTACATTTATATTTATTAAAAATTTTAAAATCAATTTTTTTAGTTACTATCCGCAGAGGGTATTATATTCAAAAAGGGAGTCTTGGTACCCTTAATTGAAATCTTGGGTACCTACACGACTATTTTCCCAATCCTTGGGGGTATAAGTGTCTTTTTTCCTAATTAAAATGAAATAGTAAAATACACCGCAAGTATTTCTAATTGAATGGAATAATGTTCCTCGAAAATGCTGTAAATTAATTTTAGAATTTACACATTAAGTATTTTCTTGAATTTTCTATCTTATTATTCCGAAAAAACTTACCCCCATAGTTCATTATAAATAATAGTAATACTACTTAAAAGTAATTGTTTATTTGTTTGCTTCCATCATATAACAACTAATGATATCTCCTATTTGATTGTTAGGGGACTGAAGCAATCAAGGGCATCTCTTTAAATATGTTTGAAGTCGATAATGAGATGCAAATAAATCCATATACTTTCTCAAAGATGACTAAATTGAGATTCTTGAAATTCTACGGATTTGGAGAGAACAAATGTATGGGGTCTCATTTAAAGGGTCTCCCATTTACTGAAGTGAGGTATTTCGAGTGGCATCAATGTCCATTGAGAACATTAAATATACATGCAGAGAACCTTGTTTCCCTTAAAATGCCGGGCAGCAAGGTTAAACGACTTTGGGATGATGTTCAGGTATATATTTACTTGAAATTCTTCCAGTAATGAATTCTAAATACAATTGATGCTATAATTAATATAAGCTGTGATATCTGTTTATTTATAATAATAATAATAACTATTTTTTTTTTTTTTTGGAGGCAGAATCTTGTAAACTTAAAAAAGATGGACCTCAGGCACTCCAAATCACTGACGAAACTCCCAGACCTCTCCCGGGCCCAAAATCTTGAGATATTGGATTTGGAGGGCTGTTCAAGTTTGACGGAGACTCACTCATCTATTCAATATCTAAATAAACTTGAAGTCCTTGATCTACGCTATTGCAAAAGCCTGAAAAGTCTTCCAACCAGCATGCATTCGAAATATCTCAGGAAACTTGGACTTTTGGGTTGCTCAAAGTTGAAGAACTTTCCAGAGATCTCTTCTTCTCATATAGATGAATTTGGTTTAGTAAAAGTTGGAATTGAAGAACTGCCCTCATCCATCAATTGCCTATCCAAACTCAAAACACTATATGTTGAGCAAAGTGAAGACAAACACCAGAGCTTATAAAACGGCAGTGTTTTATATATCAGTTTCTTGAAGTGTCACGTGGAGAAAGCATGGTTACTAAAGGTTGAAACGCTATCTGTTCTGTCGTTTTGGATAAACCTTTATGCTCTGTTTTCAGGTTGTTATAACGACCTGTACACGTGGCTAGAATCTGTGAATTCTGGGTTGGCAAGTTTGTTGAGCTTCTGTTGGTTATAAGCTTAGTTGAAAATAAGCTTATTCCGCGTGCTTGGAAAGGGGTTAGAGAGAATTCTAGAAGGAAGAAGATTAAGAGAGAGAGGGTCTGTTAATCTCTGTAACAATTTTCTTTCTTGCTTGAAGTTCTTGTAATCGTCTTCATTGAATCAATAGAAAACCAGCTGCTGATGTTTTGCCCGTGAATGTAAGTCAGCAATGACTGAACCACGTAATTGTGTAGCTTTGAATGTATGGTTGTTTTGTGCTTTGTAATCATCAACATTCAATCTTGTTCTCTGTAAAGATCAGATTGGATTGTTTTGTTTGACTTAGATCAATCTTCAAACTTAGATAAAGCATCTGGGAAAATCTTGTGTTAAGGTCCTTGGGCAGGGTGGTTGATTCAGTTTCAGATTCAGGTTGATCAAAAACTCTACACTATATGTTAAGGAGTGTTCAAGGCTTGAGAGCATCTCGAGTAGCATATTTAAGCTGCAGTGTCTTAAACGTATTGAAATCTCTAGTTGTTCAAATTTGAAGACGTTTCTGGAGATTCCATGTTGTAATATAGATGGAATTGAATTTGAGCAAGTATCCTTATCTACGTTGAAATTGACGAAGTGTTCAAGTCTTGAGTGTCTCCCAAGCAGCCTT
The DNA here is from genome assembly GCA_030449905.1 of Luvunga scandens. Lineage (NCBI taxonomy): Eukaryota > Viridiplantae > Streptophyta > Magnoliopsida > Sapindales > Rutaceae > Luvunga > Luvunga scandens. The sequence goes on from JASUUG010000209.1 coordinate 969,554, forward strand.
TGTATGGTCAAATCTCTTACTTATCTTGAAATCAATGATTGCCCAAATCTTGAGAGATTGCCTAATGAAATTGGAAATTTAAAAGTCTTAAGGAAGTTGAGTGTTGAAGGAACTGCTATAAGAGAATTACCAGAAAGCATTGGCCAGTAGCCTTATTATATATGTTGGAATTGAAGAATTGTTCAGAGCTTGAGTACATCTCGAGTAGCATATTTAAGTTGCAGGGTCTTGAACGTATTAAAATCTCTAATTGTTCAAATTTGAAGGGGTTTCCAGAGATCCCATCTTGTAATATAGATGGAACTGGAATTGAGCGATCCTCATCTGTGTTGAAATTGACGAAGTGTTCAAGTCTTGAGAGTCTCCCAAGCAGCCTGTGTATGATCAAATCAGCTCTGACATCTTTTGAAATTATTGATTGCAAAAAGCTCGAGAGATTGCCTGATGAACTCAGAAATTTAGAATACCTGACGGTTAAAGGAGCAGCAATAAGAGAAGTGCCAGAAACCCTTGGTCGGTTATCCTCGGTAAAACGGTTGATTCTAAGTGACAATATCAATTTGGAGAGAATACCGGAAAGCATCAGACATCTTTCAGTGTTGACATTGCTCTTTATAAGCCATTGTGAGAAGCTTCAATCGTTAACAGAGCTTCCATGCAACCTAGAACTCCTGAGTGCAAGGAATTGCACATCACTAGAAACATTATCTGCTGGTTTATCATCAATTTCATCCTATTTATATGTCGACTTGAGAAATTGTTTGAAGTTGGACCCGAATGAGCTCAGTGAAATCGTCAAAAATGGGTGGATGAAGCAGGTGTGTCTCTTAACTCACTCCTTTCGTTCTACTTTATTTTCCTTTTTACTTTAGCTAAAATTAACATTATTTTTAAAATTCAATTTTTTTTTTTATTTTTGTGTTGCAGTCATTACGTGATGAAAGAGGGATCAAGAAAAGTACGTATTTCCCTGGGAATGAAATTCCCAAAGTGGTTTAGGTATCAAAGTATGGGATCTTCAGTAACCTTAAAGACACGGCCACCACGACCGGAAGGCTATAATAAATTAATCGGCTTTGCTTTTTGCGCTGTTGTAGCGTTTCCAGTTCCAAAGTACTTTAGGCATCAAAGTGCGGAGGATGACTGGCAAGGCAACCTGTACGAAGTGTACTGTGATTGGAAACGCAAATCCGAAGGACATCTCGACTCTTGGTTTTTGGGGAGAATCAGTTATGTTGAGTCAGATCACGTGTTTTTGGGATGCAATTCATCCGGTGGTGAGTATTTTGGTCCGAATTATGATGAGTTCTCTTTCCGCATTCAACTTTCATTTAATCCATGTCTAGAGTGCTGCGAAGTGAAAAAATGTGGGGTTCATTTTGTGTACGCTCAAGATTCTGCAAAACCACATCCCAAAAGACTGAAATATTATTGAAAACTATCATTCTGTAGACCCTGTTTTCGTCTTCTTTTCATATATGCAGTTTTCTATACATCCATTTATGTAATATTTATTAACTGTTTGTTATTGGATGGATTAATTAATAAATTCAAAATAAATGGCAATTAATTGAGGATGTACATTTATGAATTCTTTTTGTTTTATCTTTAATTTGTGTTCAGTTTATTTTTTTCTGTTTTATCAATAATGTCAGGGATCTCAACTTTTGAATTCCAACGTGAATCCAATACTATGTGTCACTCAAAGATGGATTTCATGACTTATAAAATTATTTAACCACGATATAATGAATGAATGCCACATCAGTTGAAACTTAAATTGAGACTTAAATATTGGGATCCCTAACATTGCCCTTTTAAAATTTATAAGAATAAAATTGTTTTGTTAAGTTTTGAGATTTGAATTTGATGAAAATTTACTCTTGAAGATTAAATTTTATTTTATTTTAAATTAATTACTAATTAGCTATGACAACGTGTTTGATGTTGTGAAAATTATTAGTACTATGAGTACTGACAGCAAGACAGCAAAGTACCTATTTAATACTAGTGATAAATTACAGGCTCAGTTTGACATATCAAATACCAAATTTTTAAAGTTACAAACGACAACAAATAGAACAGAGCCCCTAATTGGTTATTTGCATCAGTAAATAAACCCCACCATTCCATTTCAAGTTTCCACCATCAGTTCCAATGATCATGCTAATGCTACGATGAAATGATAGATCTTCTTTTAGTTTCCCGCACATCAAAACTCTCTAATTGGTGTGTTACTTTTTCATGAAATTTCTAATATCTATTAATAATTTCTTAATGTTACTGACAAGTTTGTAGTTCATAGGATGAGAACCGAAGAGTTTTGGCCGATCTAACTCCTATTACAATCAAGTTGGTAATTGCCTTTGGTAATTATATCTTCAGCACTTGAAATCTTTTATCGCTTTTCCAAGTTGATTTCAGTTATTATTTGTTAATAAGTCGAAGCGTATGAAATTGATGGAAGGGTAAGGTTCTGTGGTGATGTTAGAATTACCAGAAAACATTGTTGTATAGGTTCCGTCCTGTCATTCTCATGTGCTATATAAGCCATTGTTCTGCAGGTGATTTAGGACACTCTTTACCGGAGTCTGGATAGCTAGCCAGGGTGCCTCAGAGGCAGGAGTCAAGATGAAAAGAAATTTATCTAAAGCTACACAAGGTTGGTAATTTTATTAATTTTAAGTCTTCTATCTCTTTTAACTTTGTTAGTCTAACATCCTGTTAAAGCCAAGCACGATTCATTTCACAGAGTCTTGACCTGCTATGTGCCCAAAATTCATTTGGAACATGGGAAACTCCTTGATAACGTTTTTTATATTGAAGATTCTATCGCTCAAGTTCTGAGGCTGTGCAGTTAGGCACAAGCAACCATGGACTTGAAAGTAATTTTTACTGGGCAAGAGACTGAGTAACCATTTTGTAGTTTGCTGATTTGATAGCGCTATGCCAGAAAGCAATTTACCAGGTATGGCTTTACAATTGGATTGCAGAATTATTCAAGGTGTTCGGCATCTTTCATTATTGAACCAATGAAGTATTCACGAGTCAGTAGTGAGTGTTTGTTAATGTTTCTATATGTTGGTCTGCTTTAAATATTAATTGAAGGAAAAATGTGGGCCATTGTGTTTTTTTTATGTCGTACGGAAGTAGATCACAAGTTATAGCAATAATCTTCTCTTATGGCCCTTCAGCAGTTGTGTGGGTTAGTTATATGTTGAGCACAACGATGCTATTTTACTAGTCATAAGTCCTGCAGCCCAAGCACCTGAAATTGCTTCATCTCAAGCTCTTAGAATTGCCACGGAGTTTTATGGAGACGATAATTGGCTTGGACGTTTTATTTCTTTTTAAGATAATTTTGTTGGTACATTGTGGATTTGTAACCCAGAGCGTATTAAGCTTATTTCTCATAAGCTTTAGTGCACCAGACATTCTTTGCAGTGCTCTTCAAATGACAGGACATTTATTGGGATCCTACTTTGTTGATGACACAGGTTCCGGAGTAGTTGGTGCAATAAGTAAAATTGATCTTACACAGACTAGAAAGTTCCGCCTGCTGTGGAGGCTCTCTTATTAAATGAAGGTCCTCCAAAAGGTACACAATCTGAATCAGAGAGCTCCTTATAAATTGTATGGAGGGGAGAGTGTGAAAGTCTCATGTCCATATTGACTGGCACCTATGGCAAGTTAGGCAGAACAGCTTGCTAGATGCTCTGGCTCAGCAGATCTGTGTGTATGAAAGTTGAGGTCCGAGACCTCTTTCGCAGGTTAGAAAGAAGAGATGAGGTGATAAGGTTTTTTTTATGCTAGTGGCTTCCAAGTGAAAATAGAATAAAGTGTCCTTTACTCATAACTGTAGACTTCGTTGACCAGATAAGAATGTAAACTTGCTACGAGATATGAGAAGAAAATTATTGAAAAAAGAATCTATCAATTATGTAGGAAAGCGCAGTCGATTGTGGCATCATAAGGATATTTATGAAGTTTTGGAGAAAAATACAGTGAGCAAGAATAAGTTTTCAATTATATCTTGTTTATGTTACATTTATATTAATAGTTTGTCTTAATTTTTCTTTTTGAATAAAAATCGAATTGATGCAGCTTAAAATTATTGGAAGAATAATACAATAAAATTAGTAAAATAAAATAAATAGATCCGTTGTTTTCCCCGCTCAGTGTGCAACATGGCTTGCTTAGGCTAAGTTCAAATTGCCCCAAGTAAACCAGCGTTTTGAGAGGGAGAGGGAGAAGAGAAAGTAAAAAAAAAACCGACCTCAACTTTTTCTTTGAAAAAAAAAAAATTGCTTTTCAACTCAAGCTCTCCCCCGACCCTTAATTGAAATGAAATACTAATATATACAAAGCAAGTATTTGTAATTGTATGGAATAATATTTCATGGAAATGTCATAAATTAGTATTAGAATTTACAGGTTAAACATTTTCCTTGATTTTCCTATTTTATAATTGCTAAGAAAAAAATTACCTGCATACTTCAATATAAAGTAATACTAACATTTCTATTTGAGTTTGAACGCTTAAAAATAATTGTTTATTTATTAGTTTTAATTATATGCCATCCGTCTTTTATCTTATTGTTATGGGGCGACATGTGTTAACATCCAAAAAAGGCTATTTGAAGTGAAAGATGACATTTTACCCAACGCCAAACTAAGTTTACCCATGTAACTAAAGGTCTTTGAATATGGTAACGTTTACTGGATGCTGTCACTTATTTGTTTTGCATCCAAGAAAAGCTATCATTGCTTTACGTATGTGCTGCATTGGATTACTAATAGCATTTGAAAAATGCTGCCAAATTGCATTAAAAGCTTTATGAAAATGCTATGTATTGTAATCTTGATTACAATTTTTTAATATTATTATGATGCTTTTGGCAGCACGGCATTGTAGAAAGTTAAATATTGGATGTTTACCTATGTTATCCATCAAAATATAAATATCACCAAAACTATATAAAATATAATAAATATATAATTAATCTATCATTCAGCTCATTTCCATTGATGAGAAAAAGTTATAGATAATATATGGTATTAAAATTAACAATATATTCATATACGATTATAATTTACATAATAAACTTCAAAATACATTAAAAAAAAAAAAAGGACCATATACCACAACTTAAGTATGTTCTTTATGATTTAGGGTTGGCAAAATCCAGATGCATGTGCATCCGGATCTGGATCCGAATTTGCGTTTATTTATCCGGATGCGGGTAATATCCGCACCGGATCCGGGCGGATATTCCGGATATCCGGATCCGGAAAACCTAAAATTAAATAATTTAAAATATCTTTTAAAAATTCAACAATTTAATTAATAATATTAAATAAAATTCAATTATAATCTAACCATTAACAATTTAACATAAATAACACACATCATCATAAATAAAAATATAACAACATAAATCAAACATAAATAATAACTAAATTCAAGTGCACAACCATTAAAATCCACAAATAAAAAACATAAATCAACAAATAAAAATATAACAACACAAATCAAACATAAAAAATAATTAAATTCAAGTGCATAACCATTAAAATTCACAAATTAAAAAAAAACATAACTAAATTCAAGCACACAACCATTAAAATCCACAAATAAAAAATACTACAAATCCATGTAGATTCCAAGCTTCCAATCCAAAATGTCATGCCATGATATTGTCAATCATCAAGATCCTCCACTCTTTCAACATTTATAATTTGTTCCGCAAATCATTTAAGTGGCTCACGATCTAACAATTAAAACATAAAAAATAATTATTAAGTACCATGTTAGTACAAAAATATAAAAATGTTATAATACATGAATAAATGAAATAAGTAATTTTACCTTTAATTTCAGTCCAATACCAATTTTGAGTACACATCAATGCCTCCACAGTATTTTGATGAAGTCTATTACGGTGAGTACTCAAATACCCACCTCCAGTGCTGAAAGCGGACTCAGAAGCCACGGTAGACATAGGAATGGCTAAGAAATCCCTAGCAACCTCAGCAAGTATCGGATATTTGCCCTTATTATTCTTCCACTAAGACAAAATATCAAAATTGCTAGTAGTAGGCAAAACTCCCTCATCTAAGTAAGTCTCCAACTCAGATTTAGCTTGCTTATAGTTGACTTCTCTAGAAACAAATGAGTCCCATTCACCAGCCATCCTTGAATCCTTAAAAATAGGAGCTTGTGACATACCTCGAGAAGAACTGCCCATCTCAAAATCTCCTCCATCTTCACTTGTTACATGCTTTGCTTCATACTCTTTCACCACTTCACCGAGAAGGTTAAATACCCTTTCAGCTTGATAGGGAGCATCATCTCCATAAATCTTAGGAAAAAAGAAGTGAACCATCATCTTCTTAAACCTAGGATCTAAGATATTCCCTATAGCCAACACTCCATGAATAACATCCCAATACTTCTCATACTTAGCAATCATATTTTCAGCCATTTGTCTAATCCCCATATTAGGTGACACCTTCCATGAATTTATTGACAATCTAATCTCACAAATTTTAGGAAAAAATAAGTTTGAGGTGGGATATTGCGATCCAGAAATAATTTTAGTTAACATACAAAATAAATCCAAATGGTCACATAAAACTTTTGTCAAATCCCACTCCGACTCATTAGGCACACATTTATATTGTTTATCCAACTTACTCAATCGAACAAATACATCTTTGTACAACAAAGCAGTACTGAGCATTAAGTAAGTTGAATTTCATCGAGTCTTACAATCAAGAACTAAACGTTTGGACTCTTTAATACCCATTTGGCACACTGCAGCCTCAAATTTTTCAACTCTTCCAGGTGTAGCAGTCCAATAACTAACACTATCTCTTATATTTTCAACACCTTTCTCCATCACAGACATCCCATCCCTCACAATTAAATTCAAGATATGAGCACAACAACGCATGTGAAAAATTCTTCCGCCTAAAATCAATGAACTAGGTGAAAATTTATCCAACAACATATTTATCATTGCATCATTGGCAGCACAATTATCCACGATCTGATTGACACTTTCCTATCAATATTCCAATCCATCAAACAATCATACAACACATTATATATTACTTCACCACTATGTGGAGCCGGCACATATATAAACCTAATAATACAAAGAAAAAAAAAGAAGAACGTAATTAAAATCATTAAAATAAGCATAATATAAATAAGCATAATAATAATATAAATAAGCATAATATAAATATTAAAATAAGCATAATATAAATAATCATGATATAAATATTAAAATAAGCATAATATAAATAAGTATAATAAGAAAAATAAGCATAATAAGCATAATATAAATATTAAAATAAGCATAATATAAATAATCATGATATAAATATTAAAATAAGCATAATATAAATAAGTAGAATAAGAAAAATAAGCTTAATCATTAAAATCATTAAAATAAGCATAATATAAATATTAAAAGTGTTACCTCATAATGCAACTACGTAGCACCCATAGATTGTCAATATAATGCGCCGTAACAACCATATAGCCCTTTTTTTGGTTGCTAGCCATCCACATGTCAGTAGTAATTGCAATCCTACTCTCATAAGCATCCAACAAATTCATTGTCTTGGACCTCTCAACATCATAAAGCTTCAAATTTTCATTCTTGATGGTGTTTCTACTTATTGTATCAAGTGATGGTTGAACCAACTTCATCAAATCTCAAAACCCTTGATATTCAACAAATGAAAATGGAAGCTCGTGCAAAATGATCATCCTCACAACACTAATCCTCACCATCGCCATATCACATTTTACTTCAGAATAGCTCTCAACGGTAATGAATCCATCATTTTTCTTAGCAAGAAGCATTTGGCCAACATCCTTAAAATTCTTTCTCAAACAACTAGTAAAATGATTTTTTAGGTGTGCAGTCCCACTAGAATAATGTCCTGTCAATACTTTACTACAGTAGTTGCAAACTGCCCGATAATTTCCATCCACATCTTTGTACCTCTTGAAATGATTCCATACATCAAAAGTTAATCTACCACCACTAGATTGTATTGATGTAGACCCTTCCGCTACACCTCCACTGTTATTACGTCCTTTTTGTTTAACACCACGCATACGGCCACGGCCACGACTACCACGGCCACGACCACTACCACTTTCTACATCCGGTTCAACTTCAACAACATCGTCATTTTCAAGTTCGTGGACATCCTCCAATCTAACATCGGCATCATTAACACTATTTGGAGAGAATGAAAAATTATTTCCTTGCTCTTCTTCGGCCATGTCCAACTAATCCAAAAGGCTAATTAAAGTAATTCGTAAAGTGAGTTACCATATGTGAAAACAAAAATGAGATTAAGCATTTACATTATATTAAAAGTTAATGCATTTAATTAAAGTAATTAAACAAATTAGCAAAGGCAATTATTCAAAATTAAATTAAATTCAATCAACAAAGAAATTAAATTAAGCCAACAAGGCAGCAACATTTTCAAGTTTAACAGATTTATATTAGATTATACTCATTAAATTCAATCAAATAATTAACCACAATACCAAATTATTAACCAAAAAAAACAATGAATCAACAAAGCAATTAAATTAATCCAACAACATATTCAAGTTTAAATAAATTTTCATTAGATTAAACTCATTAAATAATTAACAACTAACTACAATATCAAATTATTAACCAAAGAAAAAATACATGTAATTAACATTATAAACAGAAAATTTATTGAAGAACAAAAAAAAAAAGCCATCTAATTAATATTATTAATAGAAAATTTATTAAAGAAAGGTAACAAAATCAAATGACCGGACCGGTTCCTTATGGCCTTGTGGGTGAGGCTTGGATGGCACGGCGGCACGGGTTCACGGCAGGGATGATGAGCACTGGCTGCACTGCGACCGCGAGCAGTGGCGTGGATCCGGCGAGATTCGTGATGACAGCGCCGACAATGAGCAGTGGCGTGGATTCGCGAGAACTGTGGGGCTTCAGCTTCGATGCGAGATTCGGCGAGCTGAAGAAGACGACGGTTGGTAGGCGGCTGCTGCTGGTGAGTTAAGCTGTTAAGGTGACTGGAGGACCGCAGGTGTGTGTGTGTGTTGCTGTCGTTGCAAATCTGTGATCGAATTGAGAGGGATGATTTGGGGATGTTGGGATGAGTGATGACTTAGAGAGTTAGAGTCTTAGACCTACTGACTTAGGGATTTTTTTTTAATTTAAGTTATATATATTTTAATTGAAAAAATCTGGATCTGAATATTCGGTTTTTTCGGATGCAAGTGCATCCGGAACTGGATCCGGATCCGTACGGATTTTAAATTTTTAAATCCGGATCTATATTTTTTAAAATGCGGATCCGAAATTTTCTGGATCTGAATTTTTTGGATCTTTACGGATGCGGACCGGATCCAGATTTTTTTGCCATTCCTATAATATGATTCAACCAAAATAAAAATGAAAAAGAAAATTGCCTTCATCTTTAATTTCCCTTCAACACCTCTGAATAAAATTTTCTTAACCTTCACAGCTTCCATTAGGAATTCAAAGCAAAACTTATTGAAAGAAAAAGAAAAAAAAGAAAAAAAATTCTTCTAAATCTTAGGTATGAATAAATTTTAAAAGGATTTTGCAAGTTTGTCTAATAACAACAGAGATGTAAGGAAAATTTTTAATTTAATTAATTTCAGTAGAACATTAATGGTGCATTTACTTACTAGAGTGAGAGTAGAGAGAGTGGATTTCTCTCACTCTAATGTTTACTCACACATTTATAGTACGTTGACTTTCTGGATTGGGGAATCGGAATCCGGAATCGGAATGATTGATGGCGTTTACTTCGCAAAAATAGAGCAGGAATCAGAATCGGAATTGTGGGGCCCACCATTATTTGGGAATGAGGAATGGGAGATTGATTCCCATGGGGGGAGGTGGGAATTAATCTCCCATTCCCTGGAATTCTCATTTTGCCCCTCCCAAAAATAAAAATATCCACTTTGCCCTCATTTGTAATTAATTAATATATTATAATTAATTAATATATTGATACATTATTAACAATAATTATCAATAATTATAGTTTTTGAATAAATAATCACAATAATTAATATATTATTATAATTAATATAATATTATTATAGTTAATTAATTAATATAATTATTATAACTAATTAATATATTGATACATTATTAACCATAATTATCAATAATTATAATTTTTGAATAAATAATCACAATAATTAATATATTATTATTATAATTAATTCATATATTATCATCAATTAATTCATATAATTATTACTATTAATTAATATATAAATATATTATTAACAATAATATATTAATAATTATAGTTATTGATTAAATACTCACAATAAGTAATATATTACTATTATTATAATTAATTCATTTATTATTAATCATAAATAATTAATATAGCAATTACTATTAATTATTATATTAATACATTATTAACAATAATATGTTAATAATTGTAGTTTTGAATAAATAATCGCAATAATTAATATGTTATTATTATTATAATTAATTAATTTAAAATTATAATGATTATTAATATAATTATTATAATTAATTCATATATTATCATCAAGTAATTCATATAATTATTACTATTAATTAATATATAAATATATTATTAACAATAATATATTAATAATTATAGTTTTTGATTAAATAATCACAATAATTAATATATTACTATTATTATAATTAATTCATTTAATAATAATAATAAATAATTAATATAACAATTACTATTAATTATTATATTAATACATTATTAACAATAACTATTAATAAAAACATTATTTTGACTAAATAATCACAATAATTAATATGTTATTATAATAATTAATAATATAATTATTATAATTAATTAGTATATTATTATAATTAATTAATTAATTTTACAATTAATTAATATATCAATATATTATTGACAATAATTACTAATAATAATATTTTTTTAATAAATAATCACAATAATTAAAATATAAAATAATGATTATGACAATAATTCATTAAGTACTTTTTAGTAATTTGTTATAATCTAATTCATTCTGATTCCGACTCCAAGACAAAGTAAACACATTAATTTCAATCCAGCTCATTCCGATTTCGATTTCTACAGTTCAAGTAAACAACTTATTTTAATTCTCATTCTCTATTCCATTTCAGTCCATTCTCATTCCTGCCCATTCTGATTCCAGCTTATTCCGATTCTAGTTTAGTAAACGCAGCATTAAGATAGAGAGTGAGAGTTCTAGTCCCTGAATCCCACTCATATTTGGAGTGAAGAGTGGGATTCCAACTCTTATGGAGAAAGGTGGGAGTGGGAATTCACTCCTTTCTCTTCTTTTTTTTTTAATCTTTTTTATTAAATACAATATAATTATATTGCATTTATCTAAAAATAATAATATTAAACTTATTTAAATATAATATCATTATATTTATTTGAAAATAATAGTTTAAATTGACTCTTAGTTAAAATTACTTAAAAATAATATTATTGTATTCATAGAGAATTAATAATATTACTATATAATATCTTTATTTGAAAATATAATATTATAATATTTATTTAATCTTTAATAGTATTATATTTATTTAATATTAAAAATTAATAATATTAAGTAGTTTAGAATTAGAAAATATTAATATTATTAATAATAATGTTTTGTTTGTGTTGCTCTAATCAATAATTTTAATTTGCATAATTAAAATTAAAATTAATAAAAAAATTATGAATTACATTATTAGGAATATTAATAATTATTATTAATTTATTTAGTTAAAGTTAATAATAAAATAAATATTTGATATTACAATATTTTTTTAATTTGTAATTAAAAACTACAAGTCTTTAAATAAGGTAAAATTATAATTTAGAACAATTTGCTTCCAATTTAAGATAAAGTAAATACATAAATGAAATTCTCATTCCTATTTCATACTCCTATTCAAGTTTAAGTAAATAATCTACTCTCAATCTCACTCCACACTCCCAATCCCAAGATTTCAACTCTTGAAAATTCCCACTACTATTTGAAAAATAAATGCTACCTAAAGATTTTGCAGTAAGAATAACTATTGTTGAAGTGCAACAAAAATACACATTCTAGATATGTTCTTGGAACATCGGCTTACAAAGTATCACATGTTACAAACAGAACATATACAATCACCAACATATAGATCTTCTATCAGGCATCAGTTGCAGGCACAAAATCCTCCAACCCCATAATTGGATAGTGTTGCACATGATTATATTAGGTAAGGATTTGTGACAAATAACAAATAACCAAAGTTTAGATATAAGTAATAAAAATAAAATATTATTGAAAGAGTTGTAAAGCTTACCTATTGAAGCAAACTTACAGCAAGGAACAATCACAACATATTCAGGTTGGAGTTAAAACACTTAAAGGGCACCCAAGCGCACACAAATGACAAATACACGTATACTAGTAATGTTCTTTCCTGTAGCCTTTATAAGCTTTCTTGGCCCAAGCATCCCTTCATTCTTGGTTAATTCTTGTTGGCCCTCTTCACCCTTCAAGTTATTTGAGCCCATGAGCCCACTCCAGCTACAATCGCCATTTCATTTTCCGCTACTGTGTTCTGCTCTCCGGGCGGCAAGTCCATGCCAGCTGCAATATTGTCGGCCGTTTAGTGTGCCTGCATCATTCCTTTTTCAGCTTTTCTCGTCATTTACTCATCTTACCGTCTTCAATTAACTTTACAAAAGTAGCCAAATCACAAAATTAAACTCCCACTGAAGAGTGAAGCAAAGCACCCATATGTATATATCGGTCCCACGCGCACTCCATTCAATTTATTAATTATCTTCACATTCCACATTCTTGTGCGCCAGTGTAAAGAGCAAAATCAATTTCTCATTTAAAAGTTTTTTTAGTTTTTAGTAAGAGAGTTGTTTTCTCTTAGTACGAGAGAGAGTGTAGTTGCTCTTTTTATTTTATTTAGATCGAAGTGTTGTGGTCCTCAATTTTTTTTTATCAGCAATTTTTTATCACAATAAATTCAAAAAATTTCCGCATAAAATTCTTGTGTCTAATTTTATCTCTATTTTTTTTTCAAATTTCATTTCATAATTTCGTAACAAACACAAATTCCTCTGCAGCTAATATAAGGCAGCTTCCCAGAAATAATTTGGTGGACTTCAAAAAGGAAAAAGAAATTAAATTTTAAAATATTGTTTCAAAATAGTTTTCGCAGATATTTATCATGAATCTTTTTTCTACGTCTTCTAGTTTCAACTCACAGTCAGCAAGTTAACTGTTATTCTAAGCATCTTCATTGAAATTACCGAATATATGGAAGAGGGTGTTTGTGCACTTAGGAGTTAGGAGTCTATAGTTCCTGGACGTCAGGATTTTATGGCTTGCATCATATCAAAACAATGAATTCAAAGTGTATTTGATATGTTGCAATTTGATATCCACGCTTCAGATAAATCAAGTGAATGGTTGTGTTTCAAGTTAGAACAATAGAAGAAAAAAAAAACCATGGAATTCCAACCCTTTGCCAAAGAGGCATTTGAAATTCGAAAAAAATAAAAATGATGTTGGGTCGTAACCGAATTGAAATGTTGGCTCTATTTTAAAACAAAATCCTTAACAAGCGCTCTTCAACGGTCCAATTTTCCCACTAACTTCTCCATAATACTCAAACCCTAAAAATAAATCCCAAAATTCATTTTCCGAAAATTAAAAAAAAATCAAATTTTCTCAAGAAAATCCACAAAATATCACTTCTGTTCCTGCAAAGGCCAAGCCAAGAGGCATTTCTTCTTGCTCAGGTTCATTTTATGTCGGATTATAAGATTTTGATTTGGTTTATTTCTTTCAGGATTTCAAATTAAAAAAAAAAATAAATTTCTCTCTTGCAATTTGATTTTGATGAACTGACTCTAATACGTTATTTAATGTGTGAGTTATATTTTATTTCGGCACCCAATTAAATATAGCATTTTACTATTGAGACACAACGAAGAAAAAGAACCTAAATTTATATGAATTTCTTGAGAAATTTTATATTTTTCTAGAATATTTTTGTGGTGAAATTCTATAATTTTGCATTTTGGTTAAGACAGGCCCAAGTAGTTCATTATGTCTAACCATAACGATCCGTTTCTGCAAGTCGAGACGATTAGTGGACCACTTATAGAACAACTTCAGGTTATTTATTCGTAAACCCTTGAGATAAAAAAATTTATTTGATCTCATGTACTTGTAGTTCTGTTATTTGAATGTAGCTGAGGAAATTATCTCTGATTTGTGCTAGATTATATGGGATGAAGTTGGGGAGACGGAAGCGGATAAGGATAAAATGCTGCTTGAGCTTGAAGAAGAGTGTCTTCAAGTGTACAGAAGGAAGGTGGATCAGGCCAATCGCTGTAGAGCACATCTGAGGCAGACGATTGCCGACTATGAAGCTGAGCTTGCTGCCATATGTTCTGCAATGGCCGAGCCACCGGTGCATAATAGGCAGGTCAGAAATATCATCTGGATTTGTTTAATATTTGGAAATGCATTGAATGAAATACAGACAGAAGGGGCCAATGGCCAAATGTACATTAATTATGAAAACCATTTATAGGGAGCTTGTGAAGCATTTCAAAACAAATATTAGGAGCGACGAAGTATGTGTGTGTGTGTGTGTGGAGTCATTATCTAGTGAGGGTTTCCTTACTTTAATAAAGTGCAGGAACCCTCATTAGAACATCTCTTATATATATGTAGACACACACACACACAAAAACACATAAGTGATACACCATGGGTTAGTCATTCAAATTTTGTAGAAACTAGATCAGATTAACTTGCAAAGCTTGATTGAAAGAAGAAGTTAGGAAGGAGGGTTTGATTTCATTCTAAGTAGTTATTGCCTGGACATGCGAATAAAATTTTTAAATATTTCTCACTCTTTTATTTTCTAAAATAATTTTTTGTGAAGTTTAACGCATTATCTCCTTCAGGCAATTTGCTTAGCCCATATTTTCAGTCCAATCAAACTGCAGGAAATTTGAAGGAAGAGCTCAGGAGCATTCTTCCTCAGCTGGAGGAAATGAGGAAAAGAAAATCTGACAGAAAAGAGCAATTTGTACAAGTGTTAGAGCAAATACAAATGATCAAAAATGAAATCTATGGATTAATGGTATATATTTCTTCTAAAACAGTTGTGGATGAAACAGATTTGTCCTTGAGAAAGCTTGAAGAATTTCACAGAGAACTCCATGAACTTCAGAAAGAGAAGGTCTGGATTAGTTTCTTCTCTTTTATTTATGTTCAGCTGTCATCAGACTTCAAATACTATCTAAACTTTTGAACTTTTGATATTTTGTTTGTGCTGTATGCAGAGTGATAGGATAAAGCAGGTTCAGGACCACCTAAACACTTTGAATTCTCTTTGCTCAGTACTTGGAATGGATTTCAAGCTAACAGTTAGCAAGGTTCATCCTGGTTTAGGCAATTCTGAAGGATCAAGGAGTATAAGTGATGATACAATTAAACAGCTGACTATTGCAATACAAAAACTACGAGAGGCTAAGATACAGAGAATGCAAAAGGTAAACAACTGCTTTAGTTATTTAACCATTAGATGATTTTAATTTTATTCTGTTGAATCATTCAAAACTCTCTTCTTTCTCTTTGACCATTGTTATTACCCTTTGTGCCACGGCAGCTCCAAGATCTTGCAACGACCATGTTGGAGCTATGGAATTTGATGGATACTCCTGTTGAAGAGCAGCGATTGTTTCAGAATGTGACCTGCAACATTGCTGCTTCAGAACTTGAAATAACCGAACGCAACACTCTCTCTATAGACTTCATTGATCATGTCAGTTATTAATTAGCATGTGTACAGTGGTTACCTTGAGTGTCTTCTAGACCTCTTGGGCTGCATATTTTTATAAGTCGGTGTGGGATTTTGCTTTGGGTGTGAGATAGTGAGGTAATTATCTTTTGCAGGTAGAGGCAGAAGTGACCCGTTTGGAAGAGTTGAAGTCAAGCAAAATGAAAGAGCTTGTTCTGAAGAAGCGGTCAGAACTAGAGGAGATTTGTAGACAAACTCATATGGTTCCAGAAAATGATAGTTCAATGGAATACACCCTTGAAGCCATTAAATCTGGTATGAGCTAGCTGATATATCATTGCATCATTGGTTACTTTTGTCTTAAATTTTTACTGAACGTTTTAGAATTTCTAATGATGCAGGAGCCATGGATCCAGCTAATGTACTTGAACGGATAGAACTTCAAATAGCTCAGGCCAAAGAAGAAGCTTTTAGCAGGAAAGACATACTTGAGAAGATTGACAAGTGGTTGGCAGCACGTGAAGAGGAATCTTGGCTTGAAGATTATAATAGGGTTGGCCGTTACACCATCTCTAATTCTTTCATATTTTATTGTGTGATATCTCCATCAGTTCACTTAGTTATGACCTGAAATGGTTTACAGGATGAAAACCGATACAATGCTGGAAGAGGTTCCCATCTTATACTCAAGCGTGCAGAGAAAGCTCGCTCACTGGTTAATAAACTTCCAGGTACCCCAGCTTCATCTGTTCTGACAAGCATTATTTGGTAGAAGCTTTGGTTAATATGATGGACCAATTAGGTTATATCATTACAGGTCACACCACATGCTTTTGTTTATCAGAGCTCCATTTATTGATCAACTCTTATATTCACTGTTTTAAGTAGAATCATTGAAAAACTCTCTTAGTGGCTACACTAAGGATTGAAATAATTTCTTTTCAACTTCGCTTACAAAATTTTAGTTTATTTTTTGCTCCCCTCTATATAAGGCTCTTTTCCAACCTGTCTTTATATTTTTTTATATTTTGGCTGTAGTAAATTGTACCATTTTTTTATTTTGAATGAATATTGTACCATATTGGCCCAGGGATGGTGGAGACATTGGCTTCAAAAACCATTGCATGGGAAACTGAAAGAGGTGTTGAGTTCTTATATGATGGTGTAAGCACCTTTCTCTTGTCTACAGGTCACAGTCATTTCTGGTTCTTACGTTTATCTAAAACTCTTTCCTTTTACTTGTCACTTATCAGGTTTGTCTACGTTCTATGCTTGATGAGTACACTCTTTTATGGCAAGAGAAGAAGCAAGAACGCCGTAGGCAGCGAGTATAAACATACCATTTTACTCATCCTCTGCACACTGTAGAAGAACTTATATTGCTTCACTTTCATCTAGTGCTTTTCTTGTTGATATTCTGCAAGTTATGATATCGTGCAAATTATGATCTGCGTACTTGTCTCCTTTAGGACCAGAAGAAACTTCAGGAACAACTTATAGCAGAGCAGGAAGCACTTTATGGATCAAAACCAAGCCCTTTGAAGGCCCAGAATGTGAAGAAAGTCCTTAGGATTTCAACTGGAGGTGCAAATAATAGAAGACTTCCTGTTGGAGGAACCATGCTTCAGACTCCTAAACCTGATTCACTTGGCTCCACAAAAGCTACTCCTCATTCACGTCCTATTAAGAAAATTGATCGAACACTCCAACATGACCCTTCAAATCTCCGTCTGAATGATGGTTGTGCAACTGAATCAGCTGGTAATTTCTTTGAACCCCACTTTTAAAATCTTTTAAAGATTGCAAGAACTTTCACTGTTTCTCATCAGAAAATGTTTTATTTTTGTTCATTTTCTTTCAAAGAAGCGTCATATCATTCAATGCTCAGTGTTAATAATAGCTTTTTCATTTTCCTGTTCTTTGAATAACATTATTTTACAACCTTTTTCTACATCGTCACAGGCAGGAGAGGTATGGACATTCCTGGTGCATCTAAAAAGAAACAGTCCTCAGATGCTAGGGAACAAGAGTCACCAATGATGCGGAGACCATTTTCGGCCATCAATTCCACCACATCATCAAATGATGTGAATCCAAATGGCGAGACAGTACAGAAACCAGATCCACCTTTTGATTTGTCATTCACTACTCCCACGAAGACAAATTCTTTTATTGATGAGGAGAACATGACTCCCAAGTCAATGCCAATTCCTGTGCCCCCAGCACCACCGACAATTTCAGTGCCAATGCAGACAACTATGACGACTCCTGCACCTGCAGATGCTCCAATCCCTTTCAATGTTTATCAAGTTGGGGAAACAGCAGAACGGATTGATGAGTACTCATTTGAGGAAAGAAGAGCTGGTTTTGTGCTACCTGAAACACAAAGCAAGCCATCGATACAAGTTTAATATTAAGTCAAATTGTTGTGTCTTTTGAATCCAGAATAAGTCAATTGTAATTGCCTTTTTTCTGGTTTGTGTATATAGTCTACAAGAGTTTGCTGACTACTGTTTAACTCAAGCTTTGGCTTTTGAATGTGCATAAGAAAGTCAGAAGATTTTTCCACTTTCTGATATCTCCTTTTGAGTTTCCGCTAACTTACGTGTGCATTTCATATTTGAGTAAATGGCTTATTTAGAATTTACAGATTTTTCTTCGATACTGCTTATTTTTTACAAGATCTTGTAATCCTATGTGAGAGCAATCTTTTTGGGTTTGTTCATTTCTAAATACTGGAATGTGTGAAATACATTCCAGTATGATAAATACTGGAATAACAATAAAATATATGCATCAATTTATTTTATCAGGGAGTTAATGTGTGAAATACAATTTTATTTTATCTTTGTAGTAAAAACAAAATAAGAATAAATTTTGATACACAATTTATGACCTTTAACCTACGTCCATTGAGCATCTCATTAACCAATCTACCATGTAAATGTAATATGAGATATTACAAGAGGATGCTTACAAGTTACAACATAAATAATAAACAACATAAAATTAGTTTTCTTAGACTTTTCACTTCTTTTGTTTTGTAGAGGCAGCTTCCACTCATTGTCATGGATATTTTATCAACAAGGGAATTTGATTAATAGATAGATAGTAGAGAGGCTTCATATAGTATTTATTGCGAAGGAAGTATTAATATAATATTGAATTTGATTAATGGATAGATAGTACAGACGCTATCTAGTATTTTAAAATTGCATTATATTGATTTTATATTTCAATAATGGTGCTGTAGTTATAATATTATTGTTATTTCTTTCAAGTAATATAAGACCACCCCATTTTTACACTAGTTAGATTCTCATAAAAGGTTAGATGTCACAATAGTCCCACTTAAAACCCAACCTCCTTAAGTGTTGTAGTTATAATATTATTATTATTTCTTTCAAGTAATATAAGACCATCGCACTTTTACACTAGTTAGATTCTCATGAAAGATTGGAGAGGTCACAATAGTCCCACTTAAAACCCAGTCCCCTTAGGTGTTATATATAGTCATGGTGCTAAAATTCTTGTAGTGCACTAAAACTTACTAATAAGCTTCTTAGACACTTATCACAAATTTATAATAATAATAATAATAATAATAATAATAATAAATAAATAAATAAATAAATTGAAATAGCAATGATATAATAAATAAATCAACAATATGTTAAGCTATAAAAAAAAAAAATAATTTCACTAACCCAACGCTTGTAAAATTACAGTGTCCTTAAAAGAGATTCGCTACTTTCACAATGGTACTTGAATTAAATAGGTGTATGTCTCTCAAGATACAATGGATTTGAATAGTGTTTGCAGCACAACCTCACTATTCCTAGGAACTTTAATCAAATGTTTGAATTCTATTATGTTGAAGCCCAAACCTAGAATATTTGCTTAAGAGAGAGGAGAAGAAAATCACTAGGATTTTGGTGTGTTTTTCAATTGAACATGGAGGCCAATATATATAGGTTTTGAGGGGGAACTTAGATAATTCAAACAAATGTTTGAACTCTATTATGCTGAAGCCTAAAGCTAGAATATTTGCTTAAGAGAGAGGAGAATAAAATCACTAGGATTTTGGTGTGTTTTTCAATTAAACATAGAGGCCAATATATACAGGTTTCAAGGGAGTAAAATCCATGTGGGATTTTTTTCCTTTTTTCACACTAATGGGTGCTCTTTCAATCCAATTTCTCATTCATCCAGCACCAATTTGAGTATTTTATGATTCGTTGCAACAAGCTCACAGAGGAGATTCTGAATCATCCATGCACACATATTTTTTTTAATGTTTATCTAGCTCTAAATTGGCCTCAAAATAGTCATTTTATGTTATTTTTCTAACAATCTCCCATATGAATGAAAATTGGCGGAAGACACAAAAATGATTGTTTTGATATCAAAATCATTTTGACTATGGTGATAGAATTAAATGGATGAAAACCTGCATAGGATAGGTAGGTCTCAACCTTTTTTGAAATATATTCACTTTACTAGTTGACTAGTAGACACGATATCTTTGAACTATTTTGTCATTCATGTAAATGATTACATATGTAACACAAGAATTTTTCCTAACACTTTGAGTTCTCATGGTTATGTTCATTTTGGCCCTGAACATCTACTTGGTTTTGCAAGACTTTCTAAGAATTGAGCCCTTGACAATTCCCTTTGAAGCAGCCCGACTTCTCTTTCGCATGAGTGATTTCTTAATCAAAAGTAATCCATCTTACTTTGATTGGATTCCTAATGTATAAGAATCATTAAAAGCATAGATTACCCTTTCCTTCCTACGGGCATCACTATTTTCATCATAGGAATGGATAGAAGGGTAACCCCTATAATGATCCAATAAGGTATTTTACAATTAGGTTGTCCTTTTGAACCTAGTTCTTTGGATCTTCAGTCAGCTAGGTTGGGTTTTCCTTCATAAAATAAACTTTTTGCTCCATGGATTTTAATCTCATTCCGGTTGTTAATTTTTCTACTAACTCTCTCTTTCACCCTTTGATTAGTGGATTCACAATGTTATCCTTAGACTTTACATAGTCTGTAGAAATAAATCTAGTAGAGAGTAGTTGTCTAATGGTATTATGTCTACGACAAGTATGCCCAAACTTATAATTATATATATTGCTCTATGCCATTCCAATTGCAAATTGACTATCACAATGTATACAAATTACTAGCATAGGCTTGGGCTATTTTAGAATACCTTATAAGAAATTTCAGAGCCATTCTGCCTCTTCACCACATTTGTTTAATATAGTGAATTCAAATTCCATTGTCGACCTAGCTATCATTGTTTGTCTAGATGATTTCCATGAAATAACAACATCTTCTAGTATAAACATGTAGCCACTAGTAGACCTTGAATCTATTCCATCAGATATCTTATTTGCATCACTATACCCTTCTAATACAACTAGATATCTAGTACAGTGCAACCCATAATTGCCAGTATAACGCAAGTACTTGAGTACTCTTACTATAGCTTTCCAGTGATCAATTTCTAGATTACTTGTATATCTATCAAGTTTGCTTATTGTATAAGCTAAGCCTGGCCTTGTACAACTTGTTACGTACATTAGACTACCTATCACTCAATAGTATTCTACTTGAGAGACATTTTCATCTCTATTCTTAAATAGATGCAAACTTGTATCTAAAGGTGTTCTTGCTATAGCAAAATCCTCTTTATTGAATTTCCTAAGAATTTTATCCACATAATGTGATAGACTCAAGATAAGTCTGTTAGATATCCTTAAGATTTTTATTCCCAAAACGACATCTGTTAAACCCATATATTTCATGTCAAAACTAGACTTCAATATATTTTTGGTAAATTTGACCATCTTGTCATCACTCCCAATAATTAGCATGTCATCATCGCAAAAACATAAAATGACAAAGCCATTTTCTGTCTCCTCGACATATATGCATTTGTCATATTCGTTGATCTTAAAAACCATTTGTCATCATTGTATAAACAAGTTTTTCATGCTATTGTTTTGGTGTTTGATTCAAGCGATATAATGACTTTACTAATTTACAGATTTTCTTTTCTTTTCTTGGAGCTGTAAAGCCTTCAAGCTATTCCATGTAGATTTCTTCATCTAAATCTCCATTTAGAAAGGTTGTTTTTACATCCATTTGATTTACTTCTAGATTGCGCAATGCTGCAACTATTAGTATTATTCTAATGAAGTTTATTTCATCATAGGAGAATAAGTATCAAAGTAATCAAGGCCTTCCTATTGCTTACAACTTTTAATTACAAGTCTAACCTTGTACATATTAATTGATCTATCAGCTTTCATTTCCCTTTTAAAATTCCTTTTAGATCTCTGAGGTTTGTATCCTAAAAGAAGGTCTACTAACTCCTAGGTATGATTCTGTAAAATGGATTCAATTTCACTATTAATAGCATCTTTCAACAAGGTGCCTTCTAGTGGACTTATAACTTTTATAAAGCTTTGTAGTTCACTTTCTAGTAAAAGTGTAAGAAAATTCGGACTAAAGGATCTTTCTGTTCCAGCCCTTTTACTATGTCTAATTTCAAGATGAATCTCTTGTTCATTATCTTGAACTTCTTGTTCTTAGTCCTCATTATCTTCAATGATAGCCTCATGTGTTTGTTTAATTAAACTTGAATCCTTTTTGAATTTACAAGGAAATGCATGTTCAAAAAACGATGCATTTCTGGATTCTATTATTGAATTCTTGTGAATATTTGGTATATTCAACTTATACACAAGAAATCGATAGGCACTATTATTATATGTATAACCAATGAAAATGCAATCTACAGTTTTTGGTCTTATCTTCACTTTCTTTGGTGGAGGACTGAGAACTTTAGCAAGACACCACAAACCTGCAAGTATTTATAGAAAGGTACTCTACCTTTCCATAATTCATAAGGGGTTTTTTATGCTTCATTTTGAGGAACTTTATTTACAAAATAGTTAGCTGATAAAATAACTTTTCCTATATATTTTGAGGTAGCCCAAAACTTATTAACATTGCATTCATAATTCCTTTTAAGGTATGATTTTTCCATTCAACAATCTCATTAGATTAAGGAGAATAAAGAGTTGTAGTTTGATGTATGATTCAATATTGTTCACAAAGTGACTTAAATGGAAGAACATGCTCACCACTTCTATCAGTTCTCAACTCTTTAGTTTTCTCATTTAGTTGAATTTCAACTTCATTTTTGTAGAGCATAAATTTCTATATAGCTTCATCCTTATTTTTTAACAAATACACATAACAAAATTTTGTGCAATCATTGATAAAGGTAATAAAATATTTATTACTTCCCCTCGACTGTATGGATTTAAAATCACATATATCACTATGTATTAAGTCAAGTGGTTCATCTTTTCAATTTTTTGAAATGATGACTTCATTAGTTTTGCCTCAACATAAGATTCAAACTTGTGTGTCACGTCAATTAGGAAAGTGGGTAAGTGATTCATGTTAATTAACTTATGCAAAACATTATAATTAACATGTCCTAATTTACCATGCCACAAATTAGAAACCTCAAGAATATAAGCAAAAGAAATAGCTTATTATTTTTTGGTTTTAAAACCATTACATTCAGTTTGTATAATCCATTGAATATATAACTTTTCCCACATGCATTCCATTTTCAAATAAAACTACTTTACCTAACTTGAATGCCATTTAGAATCTATGCTTGTTCAAAAGCGATCCAAATATAAGATTCTTGCAAGTTTTTGGCATGTACGAAACATTGTTCGAAATCTGCTCTTTCTGATAAGTCATCTTCAAAATTACTTTTCCTTGACATTCCATCTTAAACGTGCTTGAAATCCTCATATATAGTTTGTCACAATTTCCAATAGATTTAAAGGAAATAAACATTTCCTTGTATGAGCATACATGTCGAGTAGCAATAGTATCAATCCACCATTCTCTTGGATTATATCCCACTAGATTCACTTCAAAAACCACTACAGAAAAATTAATATCTTACACATCTTTTGAGATGTTTTCTACCACATTAGCTTCTAGGTTTTTCTTTTTCTTTGGCATTCTTCACTCTGAAGCTTTGTGACCCATTTTATCATAGTTGAGACATTTACCTTGAAATTTAGTTTGCTTTTTAAAGAACTCTCCTTTTGGACCTAACTTTTTCTTGTTGGCCTTTTTACTTTTGATATTTTGACTATATTTTACAATATTGGTTTTAGCCAAAGAAATTACTTTTTTCTTATCATTACTTTTGTTGCCATTTTCAACTTAAAGCTTGATAATCAGATCTTCAAGACTCATTTCCTTCTCTTGTGCTTTAGATAACTCTTGACTTTTTCCATGCTAAAGGTAGCTTCTTAATGATAGTAGCTACTTGAAAATGTTTTGCTCAAATCCATCCTTTTAACATGAATTTCTGACAAAATTATCAATAATTCTTGAATTTGACCTGTAATAATTTTGGAGTCCATCATCTTATAATCTAGGAAACAACCTATGAAAATTTTTTTTATTGTCAGCATCCTCAATTTTATAATTCTGTTTTAAGGACTCCCACAACTCCTTAGTTCATTTCTTTCCAGCATACACACTATACAAAGAATCGTTCAAGCCATTCAACACATAATTTCTACAAAGGAAACCAAAATGATTCCAAGCATCTATTGCACTGATCACTTGTTGACCAACTTCACCCTCTCTGGGTATAGGAACATCTTCCTTTAAGAATCTCACAAGATTCAAGATGGTCAAGTAAAAAAATATTTTTTGTTGCCAACATTTGAAATTCTATGTAGTGAATTTCTTAGGTTTTTCAACATGAGAAATAACCACAGGTGTTGCTGCACTACTGCCAACATTAGCACATGAGACAGAGTAAGAGGGATGAAAGTTCCAACTTGTTGGCTCATATTAGTTGCCATTTCAATAGTTAATATGTTTTAAAATTGTAGTTATATTATTATTATTTCTTGCAAGTAAGATAAGACCACCCACTTTGTATGCAAAAATACACTATTACGTTCCTAGGAAAAACTAGTGAGGCCACAATGGTCTCACTTAAAATCCAACCTCTTTAGATGTTGTATATAGCCAAGTCCCAGAATCTTTCTAGTGAACTTAAGCTTATTAATAAGCTTCTTATGCACTTATCACAAATTTATAATAATAATAATAATAATAAATAAATAAATAAACTGAAATAACAGTGATAAAATAAATAAATCAACAATATATAAAACTATTAAAAAAAATTCATTAACCTGAGGTTGATAAAATTATAGTGTCCTTAAAACAAATTCACCACCTTCACAATGGTGCTTGAATTATATAAGCATCTGTCTCTCATGATATAACGGATTCAAATAGTGTTGGCACTATTCCTGTGAACTTTAAACAAATTTTTGAATTCTGTCACGCTGAAGCCTAAAGCTAAAATATTTACTTGAGAGAAAGGAGAAGAAAATCACTAGGATTTTGGTGTGCTTTTCAATTGAACATGGAGGCCAATATATATAGGTTTTCAGGGGCCATTAGTTAACTATAAACCCCATGTGAGATTTTTCCTCATTTTTTCACACCAATGAATGCTTTTTGTGATCCAATTTCTCATTCATCCAAGTACCAATTTAAGTATTTTATGATCCATTCCAAATAGCTCACAGAGGAGATCGTAAATCATCAATGCACACATATTTTTTCAATATTTATCTTGCTCAACCTTAAAATAGCTACTTTATGGTATTTTTCAATAGGTGTCTTGTAACCCCTTATGTTGCGTTTACTTCCCGGATTAGGAAATTAGAATTTAAAATCGGAATGATTGACAGTTTTTATCTTGCAAAAATGGAGCATGAATCGGAATGAGAATTATGAGGCCCACCATTATTTGAGAATGAGGAATGAGAGATTAATTCTCATAGGGCGAGGCATGAATCAATCTCTCAGTCCCTGGAGTTCCTATTTGCCCCAATTGAAATTTAAATATTCCTAAAATAACCCTCCTTTAAATAAAAAATATAAATATGAAAAATTTAAAAAAAAAAGCCAAAAAGCCCTAGAGCACAATCTTCTCTTCGAACTTGTGACACCATAGCCACTACTCTTCTTCTTTGGTTCGGAAATTGTCGGGTCGTTGTCACGGTTGCTCCATCGGCATTGGAGCAATGAGCGATTCCCTAAGTTATTGGTTTTTGGCTGTTTAATCTCCATTTCTCGATCGTCGCGCTGAAGCAATGCACGTCTCCCAGTAGTTGGTTTTTAGTTGCCTTCGTCGATCCCTTTCACAACCAAGCTTAAGCTTCTCCTCATTGCCGTCACTGCTGCAGATAACGATTACCTGATTTCACTAGTCAGTCACCAAATTCTGCATTCTTCATCATTTTTATTTTTTAAGTTAACAATTTCCCAACAGTGCTATAATAATATTTGGTTTTAAGAGTGAAAAGAAACATACAAATTAATGTTTTTTGGTCAACTCTGGCTTTTTATATAGATTTTGTTTCATTAGCGCTGGATTACTAGATCTCAAAAATTAGATTGTTAAGGAGCCTTTAGATACTCAATAATTGCATTTGAAAATTTTCCTTTTATGGTGAATTTTTGGTTGGTTTAAGATTGATGAATTAAGCTAACCAAAGCAAAATGCATATCTAAGTTCTGTGTAGGCATGCTAAGTAAAGACTATAATTTTGTAATATAAAAATGGTTAAAGTATTTAATTTATAAAACGAAGATTAAAAAAAGGTTAGCAAAACGATTACCTGATTTGTTCTAGTAACTTGCTTTCCAAGACTTGTTCTAATAATAGGAAGTTATGAATTGAAGATCAATATTACCATAATTGACATCTATTGAAAATAAAAATTTTCTGGATATGTTTGTCCAAGACTTGGTCTAGTAACATGAAGTTAGATATGCTTATGGAAAGCATGAATTTGCAAAATTTTCCATATAATTTAATAGGAAAAAATTAAATATAGAATTTTATGTTCATTTTGTAATGCTTGATGACTATTTTGATGATTAATTTTTCTTTTTTAATGTGATGAATGGTGGTTCCATCTAATGATTGTGCAAGATAATTTGACCATATGTGAATGGTGAAGATGCATGATATCCGATTCTTCATCGAATTATTTTGTTTTGATTTTTTTTATGGTTTTATGGTTATTTTATCAATGGTGGCGGCAGTAGGTAATTTAACAAAACAATTGCTAAAGTAATAATATAATGGTGAAGATGCTTGATTTTGCATCTAAAATTTGAGCTTACATATAGTTGATAGAGTTAATTAATATGATTGCATTTGTTTGTGATGTAAACATATAGGAATGACTCGGTTGTTAGCCAGAAAAAAGAGAGTCGTTATAATTATACAAAATTTGGTGATGATGTTGCAAATGATTGTGGCCGTGTGCTCTGCTATGTGTGCCCAACTTTGGTTATGTTATGAACGAAGATTGATATCTAGATCATCTTATAGAGTTTCCCAACAAATAAATATTTTGTATGAATTGATTTATGAAAGTGATGTGAATTGTTTGTCACAATTAAGAATGAATAGACAAACGTTTTTCAAATTATGTAAGCTACTTTGTGAGAAAAGGGGTTTGGTAGGTAGCAAGAAAATGTCACTTGAGGAAATGCTTGTAATGTTTTTAAATATTTTAACACACCATACAAAAAAATCGAGTGGTTGGGTTCAATTTTAAGAGATTTGGACAAACAGTCAGTAAATGTTTTCATGAGCGTTTAAAGGCAATGATTAGAAGTCAAAAAGAATTTTGAAAAAAACTCGAGTCGGTGTTGGAGAATTCAATGGACTCAAAATGAAAATAATTTAAGGTACGCATAATAGTATAATGGATATTGCTTTTAAGTGTATAATAACTTCAAAACTTTTTCTCCCTAATAGTAGTATACTGGATATTGCTTTTAAGTGTATAATAATTTCAAAACTTTTTCTTCCTAATAGTAGTATAGTGGATATTGCTATTAAGCGTATAATAACTTCAAAACTTTTTCTTCCAAATAAATTTAATTTTTTTTGTTCTTAATAATATAGACTTGCTTGGGAGCATTAGACGATACATATATAAAGGTTCACGTTCCAAAGGCCGATAAACCAAGATATAGAATTAGGAAAAATGAAATTGCAACAAATGTCTTGGGGGATTTGTTCACAAGATATGCAATTTATATATGTGTTACCAGGATGGGAAAGTTCAAGTCATGATATGCAAGTGTTAAAAGATGCTATGTCTAAAAGAAATGGTCTAAAAGTTCTGCACGGTAATACATAAAGATTAATTAATTTATGACAACTTTTTTTAATTGTATTTTATTTTTTGTCAATAGGTTATTATTACTTGGTTGATAGTGGATATACCAATGTGATGGGTTTTCTTTCAATATTTGGAAGGTAATATTACCATTTGAGTGACTTTAAGGATGAACACCAACCTACTACACCAGAAGAGTTGTTTAATATGAAGCAGTCAAGTGTTCGAAATGTCATTAAGCGATGTTTTGGATTGTTGAAAAAGAAATGGGCCATACTAAGAAGTCCTGCCTTTTATGATATAAAAATACAAAGGTGTATAATATATGATTATTGTATGATACATAACTTCATTATAAAAGAAATACCTTTTGATGATATGGAAATGGAAATGGATAATAAGCCACCTCCAGGTATTGATATTGACTCAGAGATTATTAATACCATTAAGCCCTCTAAAGGGTGGACTATATGGAGACAAAATATAGCCCAAGAGATGTGGAACACATGGCACGCAAGTAGACAAGCATAAAGAGTTTGTGTAGGACCTTATGGAATTCGGGTTGTTTAACTTTATATTTTACTGTTATTTTATATTTGTTGTTGTACTGTTTGTTAACATTGGATGTTATGTTGTTTGAGTTTGAATATTGTATTGTTCTTTGGGTTTGGATATTGTATTATTTATTTGACAGTAGATACTATATTATGCTTTGATATTGGATATTGTATTACTTTTTTAAATTGGATATTGCATTGTTCTTTTATATTTGTAATTGTATTGTTGTTTGATTGTTCATATTGTATTTGAATATATAGAATGAGTTACATTCCCACTCCAACTCCTAGATTCAATGTGAGAAAAAGCTTTCAAACCACAACCCGTTAATTTTGTTTGACAGTAGATACTATATTGTTCTTTGATATTGGAATTACTTTTTTAAATTAGATATTATATTGTTCTTTTATATTAGGACCTTATGGAATTCGGAATGTTTGACTTTGTATTTTACTGTTATTTTATATTTGTTGTTGTACTGTTTGTTGACATTGGATGTTATGTTGTTTGAGTTTGAATATTGTATTGTTCTTTGGGTTTGGATATTGTATTATTTATTTGACAGTAAATACTATATTGTGCTTTGATATTGGATATTGTATTACTTTTTTAAATTGGATATTGTATTGTTCTTTTATATTGGTAATTGTATTGTTGTTTGATTGTTCATATTGTATTTGAATATATAGAATGAGTTCCATTCCCACTCCAACTCCTAGATTCAATGTGAGGAAAAGCTTTCAAACCACAACCCGTCAATTTTGTTTGACAGTAGATACTATATTATTCTTTGATATTGGAATTACTTTTTTAAATTGGATATTATATTATTCTTTTATATTAGTAATTGTATTGTTGTTTGACAGTTTATATTGTATTTGAATACATAGAATGAGTTCCATTCTCACTCCAACTCCTAGATTTGATGTGAGGAAAAACTTTTAAACCACAACCCGGCAATTTTGTTTGACAATAGATACTATATTGTGCTTTGATATTGGAATTACTTTTTTAAATTGGATATTGTATTGTTATTTTATATTAGTAATTGTATTGTTGTTTGATTGTTCATATTGTATTTGAATATATAGAAGGAGTTCCATTCCCACTCCAACTCCTAGATTCGATGTGAGGAAAAGCTTGCAAACTACAACCCGACAATTTTGTTTGACAGTAGATATTATATTGTGCTTTGATATTGGAATTACTTTTTTAAATTGGATATTATATTGTTCTTTTATATTAGTAATTGTATTGTTGTTTGACAGTTCATATTGTATTTTAATATATAGAATGAGTTCCATTCCCATTCCAACTCCTAGAGGTTGGGGTATGAACAAACATTTTTGGACAATTGTCGAGGATAATGCATTGGTTGACTCATTGTTGGAATTGAGTCAAAATCCTATGTGGAGGTTTTTAAGAATGGGTACTTGCAACAATTAGAAAACAAGCTAGAAGCAAAATTACTGGGTTGTGGTTTGAAAGTTTTTCTTCACATCAAATCTAGGGTGAAATGGTTTAAGCAAAAATATTGTGTTATGAGTGACATGTTATCTCTTAGCGGTTTTGGGTGGGACAATAAGAAGATGATGATAACATGAGAACGGGATGTTTTTATGAGTATGCCAAGGTAAAGCTTTAAATTTTATAGCATAATTTATACTACTTGATTTTATGTTATTTATACATTATTTATCTTTTTTAAAACAAAAAAGAAAATATCACCTAGTTTATTTAATAAATAATTTCCACATTATTACACCTTAGACAAGATTTATGGCCGGGATCGGGCAACTAGGACTAATACTAGGAATGCATATGATGATGAGGAAGAAATTCGATTAGCTGATAACATTAGTGTCAATTTAGGAGCTGAGTCCAATAATGTTGATTTTGGAGGTGAGACAAATAATGAATTGATGATTATGGAGGATTTTAATGATGATATGTCCTACAATCCCCAAACAAATGCTACTTCTCATCAGCAAGTTGATTTCGCTCCAAGTAATTCAACAAATAGGTCTAGGAAAAGAAAGAGTAAAAATAAGTTATCTGATCACATGTGCTCAAGGATTAGGATAATGGCTGAATCGGTGGCAGCAATGGTTCTTAAAATCGATGATTTGATTACTGCACTTTCTAGTAATAAGGAAATAGCTGATTTATAAGGTAAGTTATATGGAGAAATGAGCAAAATTAAAAGCTTGGTTGATGAGTTGATGAGGAAATATATGACACCACTAGTATATTGGCCTCGAAACATGATTTGCTCCATGTGTTCTTTACCTTACCCGATCACCTCAAGAAAGGATATTTGATGCAAATGCTTCATCGTGGGATGTAGTCCGATGTTAGTTATGATGTTGAAACTATGTATTTGTGATACTTTTGGGATTTTGAACTTATATATGTAGTGCGTGTCTTATCTAACTATATGACTTTTATGTGCGTTATGTATAGATTTTTATGTTGGTAGAAGTTTATGTGACTTGTTTAATCTTATGTTAGCGGAGCATAAGTTGTGCTGAAAATTATTTTGGATTTAAATATGCATTTTATGTTTGCCTATCATTATTTTAATTTCAAATTATTAGCTTATTACTAATGTAGAATTGGATGGATGGCAACTTGCTGGAAAAAAGTTTGCCATTTGTTGATTTTGATCCATACAATAATAATAATAATAATAATAATAATAATAATAATAATAATAATAATAATAATAATAATAATAATAATAATAATAATAATAATAATAATATAAATCAATTAAATTAATAATATATTATTGTTATTATGATTTATTGTTAACAATAAAAAATAATCAATTATAAAATAATAATAATAATATATAAAAATTAAAAATTATATTTGTTATTATTATTATTAGTTTAACATTATTTTTTATCAATAAATTATTATTATTATTATAAATTTTTTTTTATAATTGATTAATTATTTAATAATAATAATAATTTTTTATTAATTATTTTTATTATTATTATCCTTAATCTATTTTATCATTATCATTAACAAGGGATATTTTAATAATTTGAAATAATTTATTTTGATTCCTAAATAAAATAAACATATCAATGTAATATAATTCATTTTTATTATGTTTCCAACAAGTTAAGTAAATAATTTATTTTAATTCTTATTTTTCATTTTCATTCCAACTCATTTCGATTTCTTTTTAATAAATGCATAATTAGTGTGTTAAGTCGTTTTTTCTTTTCTGCTAAAAGGAATTCGCAGTGAACGAGATTATATTTTTATTGTTAGGTATTATTTTAGTTAGGGTTCAATTTTTGGTGTTGTCCCCTGATGCAGTGTTATTTTGTATAATATAATTTATTAATTAATAGCTAAAATTGGTGCCAATCGATCGGTCCACGTGGCGTTGTCTTATTGGTTCTTATTAGTTGAAAAAATATCTGTCAAATTCAGTTCAAAACTCGTGGTGTCCAGGATCCAATTGGTACATCAGAAGGGAAAAGGAACCGCAAGGGCAAACCGGCAAAAGAAAAGACATTGGAGAAGAGATGGGTGAAGAAAAAGTGAAAGAAGAAGCGATGCGGATAGTTGGAATGTTCCAAGTTGTCCCTCGTTTAGTCGTCTTCGATCTTGATTACACTCTCTGGCCTTTCTACTGGTACCCCTTTTCTTCATTAGGTTTTGAGACTTGTTTGTTCTGCAACAGAAACCCAGATATTGCCTTTTGAAAATATTTGGTCTCCTGTTTGTATTCTTCAATTTAATCAAGTAATGTTAACTGCCCAGTTCACTATTTTATTTACAAGTATTTAATTAGACGTTAAGATTCATCGAGGAAGAATTTTTAATGTTTTTCAGTTATCTACCGGCTCCTGAATAGCTTGTTCAATGAATTTTTCTTTGTGTGAATGCGGCTATTAATTCTAATTTATAATCTGAGCTTGTTTTATATTCGTATAAATGGTTGTTTTTCAGTGAATGTCGCTCAAAACGTGAAATGCCATCTTTGTATCCTCATGCTAAAGGCATCTTACATGCTCTCAAGGACCAAGGGATTGATATAGCTGTTGCTTCTCGATCGCCAACTCCTGATATAGCAAACACTTTTCTTGAAATATTGAACATCAAGACTATGTTTGTTGCAAAGGTGAGCCCTCGGTTACTCCTATTACCTGTCTATTATGCATATGTAACAACAAGAGTCAGTAATCGAATATTATTCTTGAACTAACACAGTTAGATCATGAGAAGCTATATTACAGGCTCTTTAATGGCTAACATTCAACAGAAGCTTTTAAGATGCAATATTCTTTGCCACTTTTCTCTCTCTCTCTCTCTCTCCCCTTTTTGGTCATTTGGTATTAAATTCAGAGGCTTTTTGGAAGAGTTCGACGTTTGTAATTACCCGTCATTTGCTGAGAGCCTTTTTTAAATGTCTGTCCTATGTGCATGTACCTGCTACAAATGCCAATCTGGTCTTTGTTGTTGATATATTTGCCTGGTCTGCATATTTGTTAATAGGCTTATGAGCTTACTTAGGTTGCTAATATCTGCTACAACAAGAAATGACAAATAAGCGACCTTCCCATGGGTTTGGCTAATTGTCTTTTGATTATTCAGGAGATATTTTCCAGTTGGACACATAAGACCGATCACTTCCAGAGAATTCATTCTAGAACTGGGGTTCCTTTTAACTCGATGCTCTTTTTTGACGATGAGGATAGGAACATTGATGCAGTAAAGTGACCTGTTCCACTCTTTTTCATATGTTTAAAAGCTTGTTACATTGAGTTATTTTTGGGAGTATCATCTCAGGTTCTGTTATGTATGTTATTTAGCTGAAGTTTGTAAATTGTAATGGTCATTACAGGTTTCGAAAATGGGGGTGACAAGCATTTTGGTTGGTAATGGGGTTAATCTTGGAGCATTAAGGCAGGGTCTTACAAAATTCTCGGAAAACTGGAATACATCTCAGAAGAACAAGCAAAAATGGATATCCAAGTTC
Organism: Luvunga scandens; assembly: GCA_030449905.1. Classification (NCBI taxonomy): domain Eukaryota; kingdom Viridiplantae; phylum Streptophyta; class Magnoliopsida; order Sapindales; family Rutaceae; genus Luvunga; species Luvunga scandens. The sequence goes on from JASUUG010000209.1 coordinate 1,003,297, forward strand.
TCTCAAAAGCCAAATTCATCTGAGAACATAGACCAGAAATGAAAGCTCTGTATAAGCGCATATGCTCATTCTTACACCGATTTAACTCACTGAAAATTGTTCCCACAGCCATTGTGGATTATTTTGTAAACCCAAATCTGTTTATTAACTGATACGTGCTGTTTCTCAACTGTCAAAAGAATATGTTTTGGAGTGTTACCTTACAATAAATACATTTCATAGTGATTAAAATTTAAGAGTGACTTGTATGCATAATATTGTTTGGAGAAATATTGTGAATATTGCTTGCGATAAGGAGATGAGCTTTGCATTTAATAGCTTGCAATAAGCTTGGAAATCCCCGATTTTAGGGCCATAAGAAGTATAGAAATTTCTTCCTTTAGTAGAATATCAACTGTAAAATGCAAGCGTTTCAGTCGCATGTGAAGCTCCACTATTTGTTTCCTTTTCACCCTTCAATTCGGATTTATGAGCAGCTATATCATCTCTCGCATTTTCCATTTTAGATTGTGTTGTTTTAGACTTAGTGCAACCATTACTGTGAACCGGCTACATACCTCTAAACTTGCCATGTATCTCTGTCTGCCGCTCCTGCATTTCTGATTTGAGATCCCAGAGAATCCTCTAATTCATGGAATTGTGCAATGCTGAATTCTGATTCTTGAAGAGTTCCTCCTTTCTTTCCCAGTAAGTTTCTCAGCCTTGCAATCTGCTTATCTCTTTGAGCAGTCAAGCATTCCTTCTTTCGTCTTTGACTTTTCGTTATCCCACTCATTCTTGCTGCACAATTCAAGTTTGGATACTCGATTTTCAAGGGGTTTCATCGTGCTTTCTAGATGAGCTGAAGCTTGGTTGCAGATCTGTTTTTGGTTTTCAAGGCCATCTGTGAGAAACCAAGCTTGTCTGCAATGAAGAAATCTCTTGAAGCATTGTCGAAGAAAACTCTTTTGTTAGCATCTTCAAGATGCTGGAACTGTACTTCCCTATTTGAGAGCTTACACTAAATTTGCAAATTTATGAAAGTTCAGATAGTTTCTCCAGTTTGTTAATTAGAAATAATTTTAATTACCAAATGGCTTTAATAAGCCTGTACTTCTGTCTGTATTTTTTTGAAGGAATACTGTACATGTGTGTTTGAATACAGTATGTTACGATAATCTCAAATGCCATAACATTTTTTCTTAAAAAAAGAAAAGAAAAGAAAAGATAACAAGCTATAAGAGCAGAATTTTGTGTATAAACAAGCTATCGATCAAACCGAACAAAATTCCCAATGAAGTATGGCAGCTGCAGATGCAAATGTACAAATTCAAGGTCACATAGGAAGCATCAAAACCATTTCTTACTCATGCCATCTTGACAATATAATACAAGAAATGCGGACAGAGCTTTCTCCATTTCAAAGTGGGTATCCAAAGAATCAACAGATGCACACAAACTAAACAGATCTAAAGCAAATAGTAATGTAAATGAAAACATGGTTGCTGCAGAGTATACAAATCAATGAAAGGATCCCAGAAGTAGAACTGTAACCTCTATAAGATGATCCTAAGGTTATACAGACAAGTTGTTTCAAACTCTTTCTGCCACGAGCAACCGTTCAAGTTCCTCCCTACGCTGCTCCAAGTCCTGTTTTTGTTCATGAGATTTTTTAAAATAATAAGTCCATACTGAAACGCATGAACAGAATTTCGAGAGGGATGTTTACTTGGACTAATTAACGACATGAACAAAAGTCAACACAAATAATGAGATCAAGTTACTTAGTGTTTATATTTTTCTTTTTGGAGCCAAGGGCGATAGATGAGGCTCCACCACTGGGAATAGACATATGGTAGCCACGTTGTATATTAGAGTGAACAGGTAGTACCATGAGGTTTTCAGTGCCGTCTGATTCTAGTTTTCCAAATTTTTAGGCAAAACTCAAAACAAGCATGAAACTTCAAGAATAAGATGCTTTTTAAGGTCCTGGTGCTGGAATCCCTTTTTTGTATTCTCTATAAAATTGACCTCCATATAATACTTATTTCAAAAACTCAGATGCAGCAACAGGAACAAAAAGCACAATCATAAGCTGAAGTGGTATGCAGAAAGAAAACCACATTGAACTCTTCAGAAGTACACTATGGTAACATGATACTTACCTCTAGATCCTTGACTGCTTGGTCCCTTGTCATTTCTTTCTGTTGGCGAGCACGTTTGATGCAGCCAATGCATAGAATTCCCTAAAATTTGGTATTGACATTAAAAAGTATTAAACACCATCAGTTCCATTTAAACTTCCCACAACAGAAAAACTAAAAAGCTGTTTGGTTATATATATATATATAATTTTGTTCAAATATATCATGAATATCAAGTATCAACCAAATACTTTATAATAATTAAAAAAAAAAAAAAACTAAATAAGTGATACTATTGAGGCTATATTTCCTTAAAACTCAGCCTTAATGATAAATGTTTAACAAAAACTAAGAATCAATTTCAGTCAAGAATACTTCATTGAGAAATTTAGACACCTGGCTTCTGAACTTTGACAGGAAAATTATTTATGCATTCAGGCACTAACCCATGTTAGAAAGGGAAAAATAAAATAATAATAATAATAGAACAGAAGAGACAAAAAGATTCTGCTTAAAGTAAAGGTATTGTGCTTTTCATCATCTTACTGATATGACATAGACTACACCACAAGCAAGAAGCATGTAGCTTGCTATATTCTGGAGAAGAATGCGATCCTTTTGCTTTGCAGAATAGTCAGGGAAAGCTCTTGTCATCACTGCAACACTGAATAGAAAGATCACAACTTTAAAAAATGAGTAATAATAGGTACGTGTTTTACTATCAAATTGCCAGCCTTCAGAAAAAGTGATACTCCGATGACAATCCATCCAAATTATATGAGAACGTCACAATAATGTCAGTTAGATTTACATTGTTCAATATCTATCATCAGTTATTTCTGCAATTATCCTGTTTTGGCATGGTGAAGCGTGAGATTCAACGTATTTTGATTTGTTCTCAACTGGACTCAATTGTTTATCATAAGGCCATCGAAACCTGACTTACTATTTCAAAAGGCATTAGGGAATGATGCCTAGGTAAGAGAAGAAATAGAACAAAAGGTTAACATATGCCTATAAGTTCTCATTACTTTATTAATATTGTGTTTGATATTTTAGGAGCCTAACTCAAGGGCAAGACAATTCTAAAAGAAGAGAAATTACAAGAACAAGAGACAAAATAAAACAAAATAAGTCTATAATATAAGACATACAAGATCTGCAGCATCCCCCGAGCAACCCAGTACTCCAATACCTGCAAATTATTAAACAAAATATAACTTAAGAAATGGCTAAATGATGTGACCAAATGATAACAATGAAAATGAACAGAGGGATGACGTACACACAAGAATAAGGTTCCTCCAATAGTGGTTTAAAAAGGTAAATGTACTGCCATTTTAAGTCAACAACTGAATAATACTATATATATTGGAAGCTGTGTAGTGGTCCATCTTTAGAACACTGATTTAACCGGTAATACTGATCATAATCAAACCAATCTATAATGATCAAATTGACAAACACATGAAAACCCAATTCACAACTCGAAGATTGATTAAGAATAACAAAGCAGTAATGAACAATTGAGACAAGTGTTTAACCTGGTTCAGTCATCCATCAGTTAAAAGCAGCAACAAATCTTCACTTGAAACTTGAATTGAGATTACAAAGGAGTCACTCAATTACAGAGATTCAACAGCACACAACCTCAATTGAATTCATTAACCATCCAGGGAAAAATTGAATGGTATCATTGGGTTATTTATCAACCCTTGAAAGCTGGAAACAGGGGAGAACAACCAACTTTAACTAACTGGCCAAATCCATTTGAATGGACCCCACTTGAATCTTGCTACGTCAGATTCAGTAACCACCCTGCTAATAGCTTTTTAACAACCTTTTAAACAGATTTAGTATCATGTCTACAAGTTTGTTGACCATCAAAGAAAAGAAAAGGTGTTGGCATGTGTCTATCTAAGCTAAACCAAATTCCATTAGAAAATGAGAGAAATTTTCTCCATTCAAGCAAAAAACCATGTGTCTATCTCAGCAAGGATTCACTCTTTCCCAAAGGCCAATGCTTCTTCTATAGGTGAAACATTCTAATAATAATCCCCACAGGAGCTTGATGCTTGACCCACAATATCAGGTCTCTAAATTTCTTAGAAATCTTAGAGGAGTGATAGGTTTAAACCACAACAGCGCAAAATGAAAGGGGTCTAAATAAAAAGACAGAGAAAGTCTCTTTCTTGTACAAGTTATGGCAAATTATAATAGCCAAAGCTAAATCATTATTAAAAAAATACTTTACAAAAATGAGATATCTCACTCGAATTCGTGCAATTCAACAGTACAACGTAAGTATAATAATGAATTATGCAGCAATTTAAACAAATAAATATAAAGCGAACCTTCAAGAACTTCAAAACGAACTGCCATTCAGTCTCAGCAAGAGCGACAAAGAACGCAATTACAACCGCATAACACCGAAATATCCCGTCAAATATCTGAAATTAATAAAATAAAACAAATAAATCGCGTAGAAAACCAAAAATCACATAAGAGCAAATATAAAACGAGGACACATGAACACACACGTACATCGGATCCGTTTTTGAAGGAGCGAATAGCAGAGAGAACGTTAACAGCAAGGCAGAGGAGAGCCGTAAGGGAAGTCAGCACGCTGAAGCACCTGCAAACCACCAGCAGCGGGTCAGCTCGAGTCCGAAGTCTCCCGCCCGACGACGCTCTCGCCGGAGGTGGCGGCGGTTGTGAGATTTCTCCTACTCTCTCTCCATTTCTCGCCATTTTCTTGCGATTCCGAGATATTCAACTCTTTATATGGAATAAACTATTTTGTGCATTTTTTTTCAAATCTTTTTCTCTTTCGATGCTTTGATCGACTGTGTACGTTGTTGTTAGTTGGTTTCTGGAAAGCGGGATTCTTTCCGTGCACCTGCTGTTCAAGGAAGTCAGTTTTGCGACTGAATAGTATCAGTTTTTGCAAGGCTGTTAGATGGACACGTGTCGGTTTAGTGTCAGAAGGACACGTGTTGGCTTATACTTTCCTCAGGTATTTTATGTCTGCCCTTAAACACTTGACTAAATTCATATCTTCTTGATCCTTTTATCCATTTTTGGCCTTTTAATTATGTATCCAAACACTTCAAATTTGTCTCTTTTAAATTTTAACTTTTTTCTTTTATTTATTATTAAATAATTTCATCATTAATTTTAAATTAATTATTTATTAAAAGTTGTATTAATAATGTTAAAAAAATAATTGCGTTAAATCAATTCATGAAAAAAAAAAATAATTGCAGGCGCGAGAGTAATTAAAAAAAAAAATTATTGGCGCAAATTATTTTTTATCTATGCAAAGAAGCTAACGTTGACAAATGGTTAGCGTTAAGAAAATCGGATGATGTGTGGAAGCAAGGATAAAATTACGCTAAAATGAATTTTAGCTATTCAATGTATCGCACATAAGATGTGTTTGCAATTTGAGTCATGTAAGATTGTTTTGAATTGAATAATAATTTTATAATTAAAAAAATTAAATAGTAACTAATATGGTACAATATTGGAAATCAATTTACAGTTCGAAAAGATAGAAATAAAGCATCAATTTTTTTATCTTTATTTCTTGTTTTTAGATTATTTTTCTCTTGGTTTTCTCTTGAATGACGTCGCATCTCTTGTACAAGAAGTAACCAACTTTGCCGCCAACAAAACCCAAAATGTTGGCTCTCTCCTTTCTTTATATAACTGCTCATTACCTCTTTTCTCCTCTCAATTAACAATCCCAACACCCCAAACTTTTATTTTTTTTCTATCTCTCTTCACTCTTAACCCATCTTTTCAATTCTTTGAGGTACTTATTTTCTTAGCACCCTTTTCTCCTACTTTTCATTTTCATGCATTTTTGGGTTAATCAATGTTTCTTTTACCTTTCTTTTTCATGTATTTATGCATTGTTTGGTTCAAGATTCTGCAAATTTTTCATATACTTATTACATTTGTTCGTTTGGTTTATGAAGCTCCCCATGGAGTATGGATCTAGAATCTGAAATTTACTGGGATATCTTTCACTCACCGGGGATTTTAAAGGCGAATTATGCACAAATGGAGGGGTAAATATAATTACCAGACACCATGGAAGCTGAAAAGAAAGTATGCAAGTGAATGATACTTTTTCAAGAATATTAGAGAGAGTCGATTTTTTACTACTGATCCAGTCAAAGCACATCTCTTCTTTATCCCCGTTTCCTGTCACAAAATGAGAGGCAAGGCACCGATTAAAATTCGGTTATTTATATGATGCTTTGGTGTTTGATTGTTGCGAATATTGAAGTTTTATAATTGGTTAATGGTTACTGTGAAGCTAATTAATGGATTTTATGATTTCATAGTAATCTGTATTTTCATGTTATCTTTGAGTCTAAGGATGGAATTATGAACATATTGGGTTCTTGCTGTTGAATTTTAACTAAGCTTCATATTAGTCGTAAGACTTTTGGCTTGTAAGTGATAGAGAAAAGTTATATGTATATATCCCATCCAAAATTTTGAAAGTAAAAACATCAAACAAACAATAAAAGAAAACAATTGTACAACATAAGAGTTTACATAAAAAACTATTATTTAAGGAAAAAAAACACGGCCGTAAAAAATGATGGGAGAAAATTTTATTATATGAAAAATGATTAAAATTATTCTAATAAAAAAAAATCAATTGCACAACATAAGAGTTTATGTGAAAAACTCTTATATCAGGGAAAAAACATGGGCGTCAAGAATAGAAAAATTCATTATGTGAAAATTGATTATAATTATTCTAATATTTTTTCACACCTAAAATCTCAATAACACTCAATTTCTCAATAAATTTATCATTTCTCTCACATTAGAAATTATTTATTTTCAGATAAGTTAATTGTTATGTTATGCAAATAAATAAGCCAATCTCCTTATATATATATGTATTGATTTTTCTTGTAGAACAAGAATTCCTTGTCTTTTACAAATTGTATTTCTCTTTGAATAAGTTAAATTCCAAAGGAAAAATTTATTTATTTTTTTAAAATAAAAACCCTCTTGAAGAAGAAAATATCCTAGGAAATCTTTACGAAATTTCAACAACATTCACCAAAAGGAAGAATCAATGAAATGAGTTCTTGTAGATAACAGAATCATGTTCGTCGAGACAAAGCACCAAACAGGAATTTTGTGACATTGGGGAAGAAATGGTCATAGCTCTCATGATCTCTTCGGTTTTTAAGGCTTGGTTGCTAGTTTGGTACCTTTTTATGTATGCAAATTTGTCTATCATTGATGCTGCCAGAATCATTAACAGACTAAAGTTCGCTGCACTCTGCAATTTTTTCATTTCAATATTCTCTTATAGTAGGCTAAAATCATATTCCTTGCCTCTGATGCACACGATATTGTATTATATGCAGGGAGCTTCTTTTACCAACATGACTACCGTTGTCAAGGTCTATGTTGACCTTAGTTTTGAAGTATCGGTACTGGAATAGCACGCAAGGTGCTGATCATTTTTTTTTTGGCACTTGCTATGACATTGATGTGAGGGCTACTGAAGGATTTCATAACCTCTGGAAGAATTCTATTCGAGTCGTGTGCTCACCTTACAAGGATGTTTCCCTCCCTCAAATTACACAGCCATTTCTTCTTTACGCTGTCAGGAATGACTTCGAGGATAGGTAATTCCAGATGATACATGCTTCATATTTCATATCATATTAATAGTGACGTTGTCGAAATTAGTGAACTTATGATAACATATGAAAATGGCACAATATTGCAGGACTAGCCTTGCTCTCTGGAGGGGTTATAGCAATTATTCAAAACTAAAAGACCTACTGGCACAGTTTCGGTAGAATGATGAACTCCAAATCCTGTCCAATCAAAGATATAAGAAGAATTCAACTGATCCGTGTCAAACAAAATTCTACAGCAGTCAGTTCTGCATCTGCCTCGTTGGATAACAGGATAAGTTCTGCATCTGCCCTGGTGGTTCCCTAGGAAATTTGGCTCAAATAGTAGATTCCATCCACTACGGATGTAATCCTGGTAAGAAACTTTCCCCTAGCAACTGTTGTCACCTATTATGTACTAATTCTGCTTTTATATTATATGCCTATTTCTAATTGGTGCTCTAATCAGATTGTTCCTTTCTACTATTATCACATCTGACTTTCACGACCTTCCATTCAATGACATTCTCAACTCGACAAAGTTTTCAATGATTTGTTGGGTCCATCTCATTGGGTGGCCCAAGCTCAAATTGCATTAGTTTGGGTAATTAAGTAATTGAAAGAAACATGAAAGGGGCAAATAAAAATTGCTATGATATTTGCCTATATAAAGAACATAAAGTGGCGGCAACTCTAGTATATGGCACAAAACACAAGAGAAGAAAAGAAACAGAAGTGGAGGATGTTACAATTTGAGGACAAGATTTTAATCCTTAATTGGGTGATTGGAAGACGAAATTAACTCTGTTTTCTCTCAAATTTTGAGAGTAAGTTCCTGGCATCGCTCTCCAAAATCCTATTGGTCTTGATTTTTATTTTATCCTCTCGTTGGCTATTATTTGAGATACGCATTTGTTAGAGAAACATATATTATGCTGTTACTGTAAGCCAAGGATATTGAGATTCTTGATGTTGTTAGCCTCTAGTATAATCTAGAGAAGAATTTGTGTTGTAATCCCATTAATATAGTGAAAGATTTTATCGAACTACGATCCCGTGGTTTTTCTCGCTTTGGGTTTTCCACGTAAAAATTTGTGTCTCTTCTGATTGGTTTATTGCTTTGGATTTTATTGGTTTATTTTTCTGCCTATTTATTTATGGTACACATCCTATTTTTATCACACAAAGAGAAAAATAATTTATTTCCGCTTAATTCGTAGTTACTTGTGTGAGTCCTTTTTCCTAACAAAGTGGTATCAGAGCACCAGGTTATGTGTTTTTATTACTTGTGTGGTTGAAATGGAGGAATCATCGGCATGCATGATTAAATTAAAATCATGAAATTATGGTATTTGGAAGTCTAAGATGGAGGATTTGTTGTATATGAAAGACTTACATGAGTCCATTGAAGGCGAAGAAGCTAGACCGCCGATTTAGATGATAAGAAATGGGCTCAACTAAACCAAAAGGCCGTGGGTACTATTAGGTCATGGATTAATCAAAGTGTGTGCCACCATGTAGCAAAAGAATTCAGGACATATATTCTTTGGAGAAAATTAGAGACAATTTATGAGCACCTGACAGCACAGAATAAAGCCAATTTGATGAAAAGGCTTGTTAACTTTAAGTATAAGGAAGGGCGCAGTATAACTGAACACATTAGTGAGTTTCAAGGCTTGGTTGATCAGTTGACTACTATGAAAATTATTTTAAATGATAAGTTACAAGCATTGTTGTTATTTAGTTCTTTGCTTGACAGTTGGGAGACATTAGTGATATCAGTGAATAATTCAACGCTGAACAGGAAATTAACCTTGGATATGGTTACAAATAAGCTGCAGAATGAAGAATCTAGAAGAAATAATATTGAAGCAATTCTCTCCGAGTTAGATGCACTTGTTTCAAAAAAATAAGAAAGGCGGGAGAGAAGCCAAAACAGAAATTCCCGCTAGCAGAACAATGATAATCCAAGAGGAAAATCTAAGTCCCAGAGAAAAACCTTAAGTGTTTTCATTGTTAGAAAATAGGTCATGTTAAAAGGAAGTGTAGATTGTGGAAAAGAGACAGGCAAAAGAAAAGAGATGCTCAGAAAAATGACAAAAAGAACATTGCACCATAGTTGATGGTAATATGGATATTCGTTTATGATGAAAGCTCTGTAAATCTCACTTGCCACACCAGTGATTGGGTGATTGATTCATGTGCTTCGTTTCATGTTATTGCACATCGTGATTACTTCACATCCCATGTTGATGGTGACTATGGTCATGTTTGGATAGAAAATGAGGGGGCATCCAAGATTGTGGGCATAAGAGATATTTGTTTGGAAACCAACATTGGCTATAAGTTGTTGTTTAAAGATGTTAGACATGTACCTAATATTCGCCTTAATTTGATCTCCACAGACAAGCTTGATGATGATGGTTATACTAACCAATTTGGTGAGGGGAAATGAAAGCTCACCAAAGGTTCCCTAGTGTTAGATAAGGGAAGGAAAGTAAACACTCTTTATGTGATAGAAGTCAAGATCAAGAAGGAAGATATGCATGTAGCTATAAAATATTCTGACATTGAGACATGGCATAAAAGACTAGGTCACATTGGTGAGAAATGGTTGAAAACTTTTCCCAGAAAAGGATTTCTACCCAGCTTCGCAAGTATGTCTCTCAAGACTTGTATTTATTGCTTAGTTGGAAAGACACACATAGTAGCTTTTAAAAGATTTTCTATATTTAGAAAGTCACAAATCCTTGATTTGATTGACACTGATATTTGCATGATGCAAAGTAGATCAATAGAGGGTACACTTTATTTTGTGACTTTTATTGATGACTGTTCTAGAAAAGTGTGGGCTTTTGCTTTGAAATCTAAAGACTAGGCGCTTGATATATTTAAGTTCTTCTATGCTTATGCTGAGAGAAGGACAAGAAGAAAATTAAAATGTGTCAGGGTAGATAATAGTGGTGAGTACAAATGATCATTTGAGCAGAATTGCAGATCTCATGGAATCAGACTTGAGAAGACTGCACTAAAGACCCCACAAGCAGAATAGTATTGTAGAAAGAATGAACAAAAAATTGAAAAGAGCGTCAGGTGTATGCTTTCTGATGTCAAGTTTCCTAAATCTTTTTGGGCAGAGGCTATGCGCACTATAGTTGACTTGATTAACCTTTCTCCTTCAGCTCTATTATATGGCGATGTACGTGAGAAAGTTTTGACTGGGAAAGATGTTTCTTATAAATATTTAAAAGTGTTTGGTTGTAAAGCATATGTTCACATTCCTAAGGATAAAAGATCGAAGCTTGATGATAAAGCCAAAGAATGTATTTTCTTAGGCTATGGGTGCGAAGAATTTGGGTACAGCTTATGGGATCTGGTAGCAAGAAAACTTATCAGAAGTAGAGATGTGGTGTTTCTTGAAGATCAGATAGTTGATGATGTAGAGAAAAGTGATGAATCTCAGTCATCTCCAGAGATTCCTATCATTCCAACTTCATTTTCTCCACCTATAGTTCATGATGATCATGGGGGAGCTGAAGAGGATAATAATGATGGTCCAGCAGAACTAATTGAGCAAACACCTCCAGAACTACCAGCACCACCCGTTGAGCCAAAATTGAGAAGATCTACTAGAGAACGGTGACCTTTAACTAGATATCCTCCATATGAGTATGTGATGCTTACAAATGGAAGGGAGCTAGAATGTTTTAAAGAAGCCATGTCTCATCAGCATAAAATGAGTGGGTTAAAGCCATGCAAGAGGAGGTGAAATCCTTGAATGAGAACCACACTTATGACTTAGTGAAGTTACCTAAAGGAAAGAGGGCATTAAAGAACAAATGAGTTTATAGGTTAAAAACTAAAAATAACTCACAACAGCGGTACAATGCTAGATTGGTTGTGAAAGGTTTTGGTCAGAAAAAAGGTGTTGATTTTAAAGAAATATTTTCTCCTGTGGTGAATATGTCTTCTATCCGAGTGGTTCTGGGATTAGCAGCTAGCTTAAATTTGGAGATTCAATAACTCAATGTAAAAACCATATTTCTGCACAATGATTTAGAAGAAGAAATATACATGAAGCAACCTGAAGGGTTCAGTGTCAAAGGCAAAGAGAAACTTGTGTGCAAGTTAAAGAAAATTTTAGAAAATTTTATATGAGTTGAAACAGACACCAAGGCAGTGGTATAAGAAGTTTGATTCTTTTATGGAGAATCATAGCTTCCGCAAGACTACATATGACCACTGTATTTTTGTCAAAAAGTTTGGTGATAATGATTTTATCATTCTTTTACTCTATGTGGATGATATGTTGATTATTGGCCAGGATGCTAGTAAGATTGACAATTTGAAGAGAGAGATTAACAAGTTTTTTTACAATAAAGGACTTGGGACAGGTGAAACAGATTCTTGGCATGAAGATTTCTCGTGATAGAAAAGCTGGGAAGTTATGGTTATCTCAAGAAGCATATATTGAAAGGGTTTTTGAAAGATTCAACAAGAGTAAAGTAAAATCTGTTTGTTCTCCACTTGCAAGCCATTTCAAGCTTACCTCTAAGCATTGTCCTACAAGTGAGAAAGAGAAACAAGAGATGAAAGGAGTTCTTTATACTTCAACAGTTGATAGTTTGATGTATGCTATGGTTTGTACAAGACCAGATATTGCTTATGCAGTTGGTACTGTAAGCTGGTTTCTCTCCAATCCGGGCAAAGAGCATTGGACAACAACAAAGTGAATTTTTAGATATCTCAGAGGTACTTTCAAGGCATGTTTATGTTTTGGTGGTAACAAACCTGTATTATAAGTGTACACAGATACAGATATGGTAGGAGACATCGATTTTAAAAAATCCCTATCATGATATTTGCTCACCTTTGCAGGGGGAGCAGTCTCATGACAGTCTAGACTTCAGCAATGTGTTGCTTTGTCTACCACTGAAGTAGAGTATATCGCAATTACTGAAGGTTGTAAAGAAACCTTGTGGATGGAGAATTTCCTATAAGAGTTAGGTGTGAAGCAAGATGGCTACGTTGTGCATTGCGACAGTCAAAGTGCCATTCACTTGGCAAAGAATTCGACCTACTATTCAAAATCCAAGCATATTGATGTAAGGTATCATTGGATACGAAACGTACTTGAGAAGAAACAATTGCAAATTAAGAAGATTGCCCAAGGAGAAGCTGAAAAGCTATATGCAGAAAGCGGGCTTGGCAATGGCCCCCACATGATCTTGAGAGGAAGATTTGTTGGATCCATCTCATTGGGTGGCTCAAGCCCAAATTGCATTAGTTTGGATAATTAAGTAATTAAAAGAAACATGAAAGGGGCAAATGAAAATTGTCATGATATTTGCCTATATTAAGAACAAAAAGTGGTGGCAACCCTAGTTAGTGTATGGCACAAAAGATGAGTGAAGAAAAGAAAGAGCAGTTGTGGCTGTTACAGTTTGGGGATATGATTTTAATCTTTAATTGGGTGATCGAAAGACAAAATTAACTTTGTTTTCTCTTAAATTATTAGGGTAAGTTTCTTGCATCACCCTTTACAATCATACTAGTCTTGATTTTTATTTTATCCTCTCATTGGTTATTATTTGAGATACGTACTTGTTAGAGAGACAGATATTAGTCTGTTACTGTAAGCCAAAGATATTGAGATTCTTGATATTGTTAGCCTCTACTATAATGTAGAGAAGAATTTGTGTTATAATCCTATTATTATAGTGGAAGATTTTATTAAACTACAATCCCGTGGTTTTTCTCGCTTTGGGTTTTCCACGTAAAAATCTGTGTCTCTTATAGTTGGTTTATTGCTTTAGATTTTATTAGTTTATTTTTCTGCCTATTTATTTGTGGTACACATCTTATTTTAATCACACAAAGAGAGAAAGAGTTTTTTTTTGTTTAATTCGCAGTTGCTTGTATGAGTCCCTTTCCTGACATGATTATCCAGGAGGATGATGTCCATTGACTTAACCCTATGTTGAAAGGCATCAGATTAGATCAAAGGAAAAATTCATTCATTCACATAAAAACACATTCAAGGTATATCAAATTTTCTACTCAGTAATAAGAACATTCTGCTGCATTTACAGTCTAAATTTTGATTATCTCTACATACAACCATTTGCTTTAATAGTAACATTTTCTCTGTTGTATTCTCATAAAAACAATTACTGGAAAAAACCACTAATCAGAATCATGCATCTACAAATACATTTTTCTACCAAAATTTATCAGTCTCGTTTAATTGTTAGTAAAAGTAGCATCATAAGATGTACATTATAGTATACTAATTATGTGTAACTAATCAAAAGTGGGTCAAAGTTTTGCATGGACTGAAGAGAACTATATTAGAAAGTACTTTCTAGAAACATACGTCTTCTAATTTGAAAAGTTCTATTTCGCAAAGTCTTATTTATCTGATCCCTTGTATCTATTGATCAGGCTCAAAAGCACTTTGAGTGGCATACACCTCCAATAAAATATGACACAACATTTCATATGGTAATGTATGAGCTCTGGCTGTGCCGCCATTTTCTAAGGTACTGACTTTCAGAAAACCGTACTTTCGATATTGCTCTACGCCAGACCTGAATGCAAAGAGTGTAACTTTCCAAAGGCTAAACCATGGGCATTATTTGATTCATTTTCCTTTGATCTTGTGACCTCACTTTTGAGAACTTGATTGAACACTTACTATACTTTTCCATCTTATGAAATGTTGGAAAAATAGCGCACAAATGGTTATTTTGAGACTTGATTTCGAGTGGGATCCACTTGGTATAAGTGAAAGGTCGAAGTTCTTTCAAGTACCTCTCCATGAGTTTTTCGAAATGGTATATTTACACGCTCAAAATAATGCTTGAGTAAATAAAAAATTGTTAATTAAAATACACCCTGGAGTTAGAAAAATTAAAGAAAGATGCACTTATCCCATAGGAAAAATAATTGAGATTGGTTTATATATAATTACTTGTGCATATGTGTTAAGGAACAACCGTAGTGGCTCATGTGTTCCTTGGAATTAAAACCATAGTTTTCTTGCTCTTTTAACATTTGTTTGTATCGAAGCGTTTGAGCACTTTGGAAGTTCGTTGTAAAATGATTCAGAAGTGTTGAAATTTTTTTGTTTCTGTTGCATCTTTGGAAATAGTTGCCAATCAAACTTAAAACAGTTGACTGAAAATTGTTTTGATTTTGTTATATTTTGGAAAACATTTGCTATTTCAAACTTAAAACAATCAACAGTAGGTGGCAAATTTATTTTAAGAAAACTATTTGGTACAGGGCTTACTTTTTCTTCAATATTTCTTATTTAGTTTATCTTTATGTTACTATTGTAACTTTACTTTGGTGATTTATGCTTGTTACTTGTTTCTAACCTTAATCACATTACGTTTACTATTTTAGATTATTGTTTTTTGTTCAATTATGTTACAAGTTATTATACTTATAATGTTTCTATTTCTAACACAAATTCATAGAGATTACATTTTTTTTTTTTTTTTGCCTTAGTATGAAATTTGCCCTTTTTTTTTTAACAAAAACAAATGAAAATTATAGAGATGTGGACCTATTTGATGTAAATAAAAAACCTATGCCTATTTCTAGAGGTGGCAAAATGGGTCATCGGGTCGTGTTCGTGTCGTGTCAGCTTCGTGTCGTGTCAGCTTTGTGTCGTGTCAAATTTAAGTCAACCCAAACCCGACCCATTTAATAATCGTGTCAAAATATTGAGACCCAAACCCGACACGGAAAAATAATCGGGTTACCCAATAACCCGCTTAATATATATATATTAAACAAAATTTAAATCAAACATTTATACGCTGTCATTCATACACGTGTACATACTTTATCGATATTATAAAATATACATATCTATCAAAATATTACACATTTACACTATTATGAAGTTTTAATTATATATATATATATATAATATTATCTATTGATATTATAAAATATACATGTCTACCAATATTTTACACATTTATAATATTGAAGCTCTAAATGTATAATAAATTTTATAAATAAAACACTGTGTTTATATTCATCATTTCAAAAAATAGAAATAAAAAAGAAAATTATCTCTAATATTTGAGTTTTGATGATAAGAACGTGTAAATTATTTTAAAATAGAAAATATAATCGGGTCATTGATCGGGTAAATGGGTCAAGAACTTTAACCCTAACCCAACACGGAAAAAAATCGTGTCAACCCGGACCCGACCCATTTAATAATCGTGTTAAATTCGATAACTCATACCCATTTATTCGTATTGTGTTCGTGTCGAGTAATCGGGTCATGTTAAATTTTACCAGCTCTACCTATTTCATATAAATAAGAAGACTATCTGCTTAGGCAAATTTACGAGGAAAAAAGGAAAACCCAATGTCATTTCCCATTTTCACTTCTTGCGTTTGGATATAATTATGTCAAACAATAAGCAGTTGTCTGATATCATAGTTCACCTTATTAATCAAGTCGATTTATAGAAACCCTACAAGTTTTCAAATTCCGACTCCCTGCAATTAGAGCACCCAGTTGGAAATGGACAAGGGCGATGAACAAGAATCCACCAACACCAAGAGGACGAGAGACTGACCCAATTTTTAGAGAGTCCAATTGAAAATGGACAAGGGCGATGAACAAGAATCCACCAACGGTAAAAAGACCAGAGACTTACCCAATTTGTCAGAATGTCAAGCTTGTGGATTTCGAATCGACTCCTGCACCGGTAACGATAAAATTCAAATTCTATATAGCGACTGGCGCATTGTTCTTCTTTGTTGTAAATGTCTTGATCGCACTGAATCATCCAAAATTTGCTCTTATTGTTATAAGGAAACAATTGAAGACTTTTTATCTTGCTCCCAATGTAAGCGATCTGTTCACAGAAATTGCTTTCTGAAGTGCAAGGCTATTGACTCTATGTCATCTTTGGAATCTTTAGTTTGTGTTGACTGTTGGGTACCCAAATCGTTGGTGAAGAGGAGGGAATTTTTTACTTATAGGAAAATTTGTACCAATTCTGCTGATTTGGCAATATCAAATTCTAGGGTTTCAAATGGGGGTGGAGGTTGTGCTGTGGTTGAGAGAAAGATTGTGTTTGCTTTGATGGCTAGTGGGATGATAGGGAGGAAACCATTTGTACCGAAGAAGAGTAATGCGTTGGATTTGGAGGTGAAGAGGGACGAGGGTGGGGAAATTCATAAAATTGTTGCTAGTGATGACGATGCTGAGTTGGCATTTCAGTTGCATAGGTCCATGAATAGCTCACCCAGAATTTCTAAGAACTTGTGTATGGTGAATTCAAGTGATTTTCATGTCCCAAAGAAACAGGAGTATGACGGTGTGTTGATCCTTGGAGGATCAGGTTCAGGAAGCTGTTCGAGCAATGCATTGAAATCAAGTGGAGATGAGACTAGTGCAAACTTCGATTCTCGACCTTCTTATGATAAGCGTTGTGAATCTACTTCAGATAAGGTCACTGTATGCAATAAACAGCCAGATCGCTTTTTCTTCAAGTACAGAAAGAGGGACTCAAGACGTTTCTTGTTGAAGTATAGAAGAAGGAGCTTAAGTTCCAAACCTGTGCTGGACAGTAAATCCAACATTTTCTTGTTGAAGTATAGAAGGAGGAGGAGCTCAAGTTCCAAACCTGTCCTGAACAATAAATCTAACATTGAGATTTGCAATCAAAAGCCTGATCGCTATTTGTTCAAGTATATAAGGAGGGATAAAATTTCTTAACAAATTCAGGATGATAAATTTAAGATTCTTTATGAAAAATTTGTCTCTCTTGTGTAGCGATCATGGTTAATGAATGTGCTTTCCCTCTACAAGAAATTGTAAGTGGTTTTTCCTGAGATGAATCTTGGATGGAATTGGTACTTGGTTAGTCTTCCTGTCTCCTGCTGCAAGTGTGTGTTGGTTATAACTCTGTATTTGTTTGCTTGTCTTGTGCTTGTTGGTGTATGTTTTTCTATATATTGTTTTCCTTATCAATCTTGGAATCTCTCACCTAAACCCATGAAAAGCCTATTCTCCTTCAGATTCATTACTGAGATAAATATTGCAGAGTTTCAACGAAGTTGACCAGGTTGGTTATAGTTCTGTCAATGTATGGAAAAACTTAAGCCTTCATAATTGAGTTTCCTACCTAAGTTACATGCTGGTTGTGAAATTTCAATGGCACTCATTTTGTGCAGAAAATGGAAAGATATAAAAGCAATGAGTTGTTGTAGATAACTGAATCATGTTCCTCTAGAAAGTACTGAACTGGAGTTTATTAATGTTGAAAAATGTCCATAGCTTATTCTTGGTTAATATGTGCGATTTTGGGATCTTTACATGGCTGTATCTCCACTTCGACATCTCAATCTTAACTTGTGTTTTGTTTCGCTTTATATATACTGGAGTTTATAAGGGTTATACTTGGTTAATGTTGCTTGAGTTCTCAGGACTGCGGGCTGGAACTTTCAAACTCTCCCTCTCTTTTTGATAACACTGATTGAGATAGAGTTTCCATTTCATTTTCACTTATTATGTATGATTTGTTGTTTTTCTTCAGGAGAGATTAATCCTTTTGTTTGTATAAATTAGGCTCAGAAGCAGTTTTGGGTGGAGTATACCTCCAATCAAATTTGATGCATTTCACTGCACCACGACATTGTTAGGCACGGACTTTCAGTGAATGTTTCCACTTGCTTCTGTACATAGGATGTCCCTGTGCCAGTTTAACTGCAGATGTTTCCGCTTGCTTCTGTACATTGGATGTCCCTGTGCCAGTCTCACTGCCGCAGGAAGTATGATTTTGCCAATGTTGCACGGGGCAGAAGCCTGCTCATTGATCATTTCTTTCTTTGACCTCATTTCTTTGTACCTAATGGAAAATTTACTTTACTACTCAATTGTACTTGTTCCTGCAGTTGAATCTTCAACATTCACAAGAAAGATTTCTATTATTGCTAGATTTATGTATTGTTTACTTGCTGGATTGGGAGTGAGGAGTGAGAAGTGTGGATTCTTTCCACTCCAGTGTTTACTTGCATAATTTAAGAGGGGAGTGGGAATCTCACTCTATGGACTTCACCTATTTTTAGAGTGGAGAGTAAGATTGCCACTATCATGAGGGTAGGTGGGGGGGAGAATCCACTCTCCTCTCTTCCTTTTTTACTCTTATATTTATTTAAATAATATTATTTTATAAATTATATTTATTAAAAATAATAATATTAAACTAATTTAAATATAATATTATTATATTTAGTTAAAAATAATAATTTATGTTGATTTTAAGTTAAAATTACTTAAAATAATATTATTATATTCATAAAAAATTAATAATATTACTATATACTATTTTTATCTAAAAATATAATATTATTATATTTTTTTAATATTAGTAATTAATAATCATAAATATTTTATTCTGAAAAAATTAATTTTGTTTATATTATTAATAATAATATTTCATCTGTGTTATTCTTATTAATAATTTTTTATTTACATAATTAAAATTAAAATTAATAAAAAATAATAATTTACATAATTAAGAATATTAATAATTATTATTAATTTAAAAATACAATAAAATAAATTTTTTATTTTTTAAAATATATTTTTGTATTAATTTTGTAATAAAAAATTATAATTCTTTAAATAAGGGTAAAATTATAATTTAAACTCATTTACTCCTAATTCAAGATAAAGTAAACACATAATTGGATTTTGACTCCGATTTTATAATCTCATTCCAGTGTAAGTAAACTATTCTATTCTCACTCTTACTCCACACTCTCAATTTTAGGATTTTCATCCTAATTCAAAATGTAAACAATATATTAGAGTTTTTGTTTCCAAAATTCCAGATTTTTATTTTTCATTTTGGCGTTTTTCATGATTTATTATAAAAAAATGATGCTATGTTTACTAACACATATTGGCTTTGCAATTCTGTTTTTGTGATTTTTTAAATTTCTAACCAAATGATGTTATCATAAAAAAAAGGAAAAAAATGGAGAAATTAACAAAGCCAACCCATTAACAAATCAGATTATCTCAACTGGGGATGACAATGGCCGGGTTGGGTTAGGATTGTGACTTACAACTAACATGAACGATCGTGAACTAGGACTATTATGACTCAGGTGTAGGATATTGGTCTTTAAAATATCCGATCTTTCGAACTTGACGTTGGTTCAGGTGCGGCCTTTAGTGGGTCTTATTTTGCCAGACCATTTTCTTTAAAATTTTAAAATAATCCAATAATTATTAATTATTAATTATTTGTTTTCAATTATCCAATGGGCTACCGCCACTTTGAAGAGCAAAACAAAAGGCTCTAGTCATTGCACCTGCAGTCACCAACGAGCAAGGGCAACGGCAATTGTCTTTTCGAGTTGGACTATTGGCACCTCTCATTAATCTCATAAAATTTTTATTATATTATAATTATTTTTAAAGATAAATATAAATAAAATTAAGTCATTTATATTTTCTTTCCCTCTTCAATTTTATTTTACTCACACAATATAATTTCTTTATTATCATTAAATAATATAAATTTAAAGAGTAATTCTCTAAGACAAAATAAAATTCTTTTAATAAACTAACAATTTAATTAAGATAAAATATAGTAGAAAAATAAATTAAGTAAAATTTTATCCCACTGTTAATAATTTTTTAAGGATTTTCAAAATAATTGCTAAACTCAAAGTTTATAAATAGGATAAAATTGTATTAAACCCATAAAATATTCATTATTTTGTAAGTGTAATATTTTTCTTACTTTTTTTTAGATTTTTTATCTTTAGAAATAAAATAATAAAGAAAGTTTGAAGAGAGAAATACAAATATTAAGACTGAAAGAGTGAAAAAATTATTAAAAACTGAAAAATTCATAAATAAAAAGAGTGTTCATTAAAAAAAAAGATATTTTTAACATTAAATAAAAATATAATTGAAAAAGGGATTTCAATAGAATTTTTTATTGGTGCTAATAATCCGACTCTTTCTTTTTCTTTTCTTTTTAAATTTTTTATTTACATATCAAAATATTTAAATAGTTTAAATATTTTGGGGAAAAAAATGAACTGTAATGCGTATTTGTTATGTGTCACATGTAAGTAATGTACATGTGTATGTAATAGTGTAACGTGCATGTGTTGTGTTCTTATTTTTTAAATATAATAATTAATTATCAGACTAATGCTCGGGCCATGACTTTTTATAAACTTTTAACTCTAATTTTAATAGGATTGGGCCTAAAATACCTTGAGCCATAGCTTGACCTCTGACCACTAAATTTAGCCTAAAGCTTGAATGTTCTGGGTTGAGTCAATCGAATAAGATTGGGTTGAATTTTTTTATCATTTCTAATATCAATTCATGACACTATCATGGGGGAAAAAAACAGAGAAAGTAGCAAAGCCAACCCCTTAACAAATCAAATTACTCGGGATAAATCATCTTAACTATTAACTAGCACTGCCTTTTCTTATCACTGGTTAGTACTGCGTAGATCGTTCAGATCATTAAAGCATTGCTGTTGAAATCATTTTAAATCCCAAACACAGAAATCAATTGATGGATTGGCTTCTGATTATGAATTATTATGCTTTGCTCAAAGTGCTCTGTGTTTCGTTTTGAGAGAAATCATCAACATTAATTTAAGTTTGAGGCTGAAAACTATCAACACAACAACTCTGTTCCATAAGCAGTTCATGCAGAATCAAATTGTTAAAACCTCTCATTATCTAGGCTATTTAAGCTATTCTTAGGTCTTAAAGAACTATCTTTTTAAGGCCTCCTCACGATTGTGTTGTGTGTCTATTAGAAATAATGATATAGATTTAACTAGTCTTATATTTTTATTTATTAGTCACCATTCTCTAAGTTAATTTTCCAGTTAATTTTATTATAAAATGGCAATGTATCAACTTGATTAAGATTTATCGTCATTTCTAACCTTAAATTGCTTCTTCAGATTTAGGGATGTAAAAATATCTGCATAGCTAGGGGAAGAGACTAGGTCAGGCTCGTGCTTCATTAGATAAGCTTGCGGTTAGATACGAAACTTCGATTATATATATATAAAATATTATTAATATTGTTTTTTGTATATTTTGGGCGTGAGAGTAAGGCCACAAAACCAAATTAAAAATAATAAACTTATTTTTTGCTTGAGGAGGAGGGGTGCCTCAGTTGTTTGGAGTGTACGAGATGTTTAAGTTTTTAAGGAGTGATGGCTGAGTGAAAGGATGGTGGGTAGGGTGAGAAGCTGTAATTTTGACTCAGAGAGAGCATGCCAACTTGCCTTAGACCTATGAAATAACGAGAAAGAAGTCAAAGGTAGAGTCAGGGGTGGCCAGCGACCACACTCCAACACTCAAGTTAGAGTTGGGTAATCTCAGGTTAGAGAGCTTGCAAGATCTTTGTAATAATGGTTGGAGTTGAAAGAAACCTCATCCCTTCTTGTGTATGTATTGGCTGTATTGATCCAAATAAAAATAAAAAATCCGAGTATTTTATAAGGAGTACTCCAGCTACCATAATACTTGATGTCGTTTTATTTGCGTTCCTTGATGTCATATTAAGAATATTCTTATTTTTCATGTGTGGCTGTTTGGACGTTTCAAAAATATACTTGAAGAGTAAGTTTGAGGAGTATATATGTGTCAATCATAGTGGAGTGGTCCCGCATATTTCTACTAAAGTTACTAAAGATTTGTGAGCATGGCAGAAGAATATAAGTGGTTCATAATAATAACTTTTTTTTTCCTTATTTATTGGCGTGATAGGTCGTTTTCTCCCTTTTTGCAGCACAATATTTCCTTATTAATTCCTTACTTTTTAATAGAAAATCAGTCGAGTTTTTTTTAATTTAGGCCACTTCTATCCCTTAATATTTTTATGAATATTTTTAGGATCTTTCTTCTCCTGCGTAGTGTATCCCAAACACCCCTCAAAACACCCAGGTATCCCATATAAGCCAATACCTTAATATTGACATATATGGCACTTTGTTATTGGGTCTTCCATTTCCTTCACAACACAAATATGAAAGCTGGATCTTTTAAGTTTGGATTAAAAAACCTAGTCTCAATATATTAAAAATTATGTTTGGATGAATTCAAACATTACCATACCTCGCCAACTTGAATTTGCCATCCCTAAATTAGGTCAACAGCAATTTTTTTTATTTAAAAAAAAAAATTCAAATTGTTTCCAATCTGTGGCCTGAGGCATCGGAGTGCCACGTGTCTAATCAGATATGTTTTGCATTTAATTTACTGAAATTGTTCAACAAAAATCATAAAAAGAGGTAGGAAAAAAAAACCTCAAATTAGAAAAAGAAGACCGTTGGGGCGACGCGGCAGCGGGAACCCTTGCAAGACACGTTAAAGGGAGCGATTCCTTTTGTATATATTATACAGAAAAAAACGCTTTTCAATTCTCACTAGTGCATCATTTCAAATCATTTTGAATTGATATTAACTGAAATCAGTCATACACTAAAGTAGTAGTTTGATATTTTTCTTTCCAAATTCAGTCAGATATGGGTCTGTATTCTTCTTCAAGAAACGGCTGCAAGCCGAAACCGCCGCCTCAATCTCAGACGAGCGTGATTTGCGCATTTTGGCTCAAAGGCAGATGTAACAGGCATCCGTATCACTTTCTGCATCCTGAGCCCGACCCGCTGATGATTCGACCCAGAAGAACAGCTCCGACTCCGACCCATCACCAAATTAGGGTTTGTGAGCACTGGATTTCTGATTCTTGCGCCTACGGAGACAAATGCCGATTTTTGCATTGCTGGGTTCACTCCGATGATGTCGGCGACGACAGAATCACCAACAATCCCTCGATGTTGACTAAATTAAACGGTCACAAGAAAGCCGTTACCGGTATCGGGCTCCCGACCCGGTCGAATAAATTGTATTCGGGATCTAGAGACAGCACGGTTAGGGTTTGGGATTGCGAATCGGGCCAGTGTGTCAAGATTATCAACAACGGGGCGGAAATCGGCTGTTTGATTAGTGAAGGTTCATGGGTTTATAATGATCTTTTGTTTGCTGGTTCCGAAGATGGTGTGATCACATTTTGGAAGGGAAGCTTCGAGGCGAATCCGTTTAAACGGGTGGCGTCAATAAAAGCCCACTCTGGTTCTGTTCTGTCTCTAGCCGTTGGAATCCAGAAGAAGAGGCTGCTGTTTTCGAGTTCTGTGGATGGTGCAATTAGGTTTTGGAATCTTGAGGATTTGGAGTGTGTTCAGACACTATGCGGGGTGCATAGTGATGCTGTGATGTCTTTGCTTTTCTTGGATGAGTATTTGTTCTCATGTTCTTTGGACAAGACATCAAAGTATGGTGGAGTGCTACCCAAGATGGCGGATTTGAAGCTGTTTACACACATGAGGAACAATGTGGTGGTGTCACTTTTTGGATGCTTGATGCCGAGGCTAAACCAGTCTTGTTAGCGTCGTGTTGTAAGGACTCTGCAATTCACCTATACGAACTGCCATCCTTCAAATTGAGGGCAAGGTTGTTTTCGAGAAGAGAAGTTGAAGCTGCTCAAATTGGTCCTGATGGCCTGTTTTTTCTTGGAGACAAAAGTGGTTCAGTTGGTGTTTGGAAGTGGTTGTTGGCAAAGCAACAGAAAATGGACACTCAGTGACAGATATATGTATATGGAGACTACTAAAAACTTGTACAAACACTACATGTAATTGTCAATTTTATTAATATGGTAATGCCACTGAGATAGACAGATCTCTTCTCATTTTGCACAAAGGCTTTGTTTCATTTCATAATCACTACCTCCCAACTATTTTTCAACAAAATCTATTTCAAATTCTGCAACTTACTGTCTTCTTTTTGTTACTCTTTACCATTCAAAACAAATAGAAACAATTTCTTGCACAACAAAATCTATTTTAAGGCTTCA
This sequence comes from Luvunga scandens, assembly GCA_030449905.1. Classification (NCBI taxonomy): domain Eukaryota; kingdom Viridiplantae; phylum Streptophyta; class Magnoliopsida; order Sapindales; family Rutaceae; genus Luvunga; species Luvunga scandens. Next base: position 1,028,037 of record JASUUG010000209.1, read on the forward strand.
AAGGAAGAGGGTTTTGTTTTGCCCCCCAAAAATTTTCAAACGGTAACTAATTCCCCAGACCCCCTTCTCATTCTCTGTTCTTTGTTGAATCTTTCAATTCTTGAGCAGGTTTTCAAAATTCTCTTCAAACAATCAATCAAAACACGCAAAATGGACACATACAGTTACAAGCTTGAGTGTGTTAGCAACTAGCGAGACAAAGTTTGTTATCATGAGAAGATGTGGTGGGTTTGTTAGTGGCATGGATTCTTGTTCTTCAGAGCAGTCATTGTTATGCACAGAGCCTACTATTTGGGACAGGGAGTGCATTTTCGCAACCACACAACAGCTGATTTTCGGTTTATCTTTTGATTACTTGCTGCCAAAATTAAGATAAAGCAAAGAAGAAGTTTTAATTTTGAATAAGATAAACACAAGGGCTTTGTTGAGGAAGAGGAAGCTCCATCTTTTTTTAGATTTACACCACAAGCTACTCCACTGTCAAAAGATTAAAAGCCTCTCAACTGGAGAGAAATATTTGAAGAAGCAAGTTCATTCTTTCAAAACCAGCTTATTCCAGATGGATGATGACAATTTGGTGAAGTTGAGGCCATTTGTTCGCACCTTTCTTGAGCAAGACAGTAGCCTGTTTGAGATGTATGCATGCACCATGGGTATCTGATGTTACGCTAAGGAGGCCGTCAAGCTATGGGATCCAGATTCCATATACTTCAGTTCCCGGATCATTGTTCGTGAAGCTTTCAAGAGAAAAGATTTGAAGAATCTGATCTTAGTACTAGGCCAAGAGACCAGCACTCTTATTCTCGATGCACTGAGTGTGTGGGTGATCGAACTGAGAACTTGATAGTTGCGGGAAAATATGACTAGTTTATGGATAAAGAGATGAAAAGCAATCACAAATCTTACTCTGAGACATGGACTGATGAAAGAGAGAATGATGGGGCATTAGCAAACATTCTGAGCGTTCTGAAAGCAGTCCATAGAATGTATTTTGACAATGTTTGCGTAGATGTTCAGACTTACTTGCTGCAAATTCGTGGTGGGATTCTTAAGGGGTGTACTTTGCTCTTTAGTGATGTCAAGGATTATATTTGAAGCAGTTCAAGGACAGAGGAGATGGGAGCAACATGCACGATAGCAATTGACTCCCCAGTTACACATTAGGTCTCTATGAAAACTGAGGATTGTCAATGGGCAGAGCAAGAGGAGAAGTTGTTAGTACATCCGAACTCCAAAGTGGTTGATGATTTGCTATTTCCTCTGGCGTAGGCAGTCTGAAGATGACTATCTCCCACATAATCACTGAAAATGATCAGTTCCACATTGGATCATTGGGACATCTGATCATCACTAGAGTTTGCTTAGCCTTGCTGAAGATTTAAAGCCAAAGTTTTTTCCGCAACGACATCTTTTTTTAGGCATTCTGTCGAACACGTTGGTGCAACCATCAAATACCTTCATTTTAACTCGGCGACGGACTAAAATTATTTTGTCACATGGATTGCCAACCTTGCAGTTGGTTATATAACCCCTGGAGCAAACTTTCCCGCCAACGACTTATGTGAAGCTATACGATTGGCTGCAGCTAGACTTTACTTTAGTATAAATACACTAAATAGTCCTCATTGTACAGTTATGCTCAGATCAACAAAATTCAGTTTTAGTTGTCAAGATTTTCTCTGCTAAGATTAGCCCAGATAAGCATTTCTTATTTCTTTCAATCTCAGTAAATAGGGAAAAAAACATGGCACAAGAGTTGAATGCAGAAGCTGCGAATGGTGAGTCTTTTGAAAGATTCCTGAGAGAGGCCGGAGAAGAAGCGAAATGTGATGAGATCTTGAAATTGATTTTACAAACGTGGAGACTTGTGCGAGATCTTGTTGGAAAGCGGGTGGCAGAAGTTGCAACTTTAATGGAAACTGAAGTAAGGGTAGTTAATGCTGAAATGCTTGATATGCCAGAATCTTTAAAGAATCGCATCATCCAAGAGGAGAATGGTAAAGATGTTGTGTTGGTGATGAAGAAAGAACTCGAAAATACTGATTTACTAAAGAATGAGAATCGGCTATTGATACTATGGGGAAAAGTAGGAGATTATAATTTTCTCAATCAAGAGGAGAAGAGCATTCTTGGTTGGATTTTTAATTCAGCATTGTTAGATCTTTAATTCAGCATTGTTGGATCTTTAATCCAACGTTGGGCTTATATGTGAATAATTATGTGTTGCAGACTGTCATATAAGGTTAAGCCCATTTAAAAGTGATCTATTAAGGTTTACAGTATTATGAACTTTAATGTATTTAATAGGATATGGGCTTTTAATGTGTAGAGACCTAATAATATTTTAATTCTATGATGGGCAGAATTAGGAATACCCAGTGATAGCAAGAAATTATTGTCTATATAAGTGGTCATGGTCCCCAGGTCACACGTGGTAGAGAAATCTTTCCATTCTTTCTGATATCCCATCATCAGAGAGAAAGCGTAGAGAGAACTAAAGGATTTTCTAGGAGAACGTGTAGACCTAGAAGGCTAACCATACAACTTTATAGAGGAATTAAACATTATGGATTTAGGTACGCTTCCGCATAATTTATTATTGATCCTTGATGATATGACATGAATTTTCTGGATTATAAGTAATAGTTTTCACCAAAGGTTTTATTATCCCAACAAGTGGTATCAGAGCCAATTCATGTTAAATCATTCAGAATCAAAATTATTTTTTATTTATGATTGGATCTTTGGTGTTCTTGAATTTAATAATACTAGAATTATTAAAATTATTGAGTTTGAGAACACATTAAGGATTAAGAATTTTTTGGTGTTCTAAAATTTAATAATTCTTGAATCAAATTTATGGTTGACTCTTGTTAAAGTGAAATAAATTCAGAATTTTAGGATTTTTTTTTGGGGAAAATCGGATTAAAAAAAAAAAGTGGCGGCAACACAAAAAAATAAAAACGGGTAGGGTTTCATGGCTTATAACATTAAGGTCCCTATAGTTTTTTAAACTTTTCTTCTTTGGATAATTATTAAAGGGTTTTTCATTTAAGTCTTAAATTTAATTGGGCTTAATGAAAGTTAAATTTTGGGCATAGTATATTGGGTTTGATGGATTAATATTAAGTTTAGTTTACATTAGCCTATTAAAAGGTTGCGCCCATTAAAAAAAAAAAAAGGCTGGTTTAGGATCCGATTCGAGTGACTCGAACCGTCCAGCCCTGAACGGGTCAATGGCTGACCCGTCAACGTTGACTGTTGACTTTGACCGTTGACCGGAGTTTGGCCAAAACCTTTTTTTTGGTTATTTTTGGGCAATTTTTAAATTCAAATATTGGTTGGTTTATATGTATTTTAAGATGAATTAATTGAAGCAACATGATACCAAAGTGACCTCTCTTGTGGAAATTAATTTATTTTAGAATATAAACGGTTTTGTATATGTAATTCCTGTAAATGTCGATCGGCCCAAAGGAAGGTACACATTTAATAGAATTACATGTGCACCTGTGGTAATAAATACGTAATGATTATTCGGTTTACATATGAATAATAAATCGGCCTAAAGGAAGATTCATTGTTTGACATGTTCCTATGATTAGTGTTTGATTACTGCACCAAAATATCACTTACAAGTTAATATTTTGTCCAAAGATAGAATATTGATGGAGTTGAAAGTCATTGCATGGTTTGTTCTAAGGTTAATTTAACTTCGGTACCTAGACACACATGGTGGATAGATTTTGGTACAACCACTCACATCAGTGTGTCTATGCAGGGTTGCCTCAATTGCAGAAAACCCAATGATAGTGAAAGATACATTTATGTGGGTGATGGCAAAACAGTTGAAGTTGAAGCAATTGAAAAATATAGATTATTATTAAAGATCGGATTTTATTTGGATCTTGATGAAACATTTATTGTTCTGTTTTTTAGGCAGAATTTGATTTCTATTTCCGCTTTGGACAAATTTGGTTATTCTTATTCATTTAGAAATGGAAAATTTAGTTTGTTTCATGATTCAAAACTAGTTGGTTCTGTTTCTTTGACAGGCGATGATAATCTTTATATGCTTGATACAATTGCTTCATTTAATGAATCCCTGCAATTAAGTACACGAGGTTTAAAGAGAAAGTTAACCAATGAGAGTTTAGCTGCGTTATGGCATAGGAGATTCGGTCATATCTCCAAACGGAGAATAGAGAGACTTGTGTCAGACGCAATTCTCGACCCCTTAGATTTCAAAAATTATGACATCTGTGTTAACTGCATTAAGGGGAAACAAACTAATAAAAGGAGATTTGAAGCCAATAGGAGTTTGGATGTCTTAGAACTCATACATACGGACATTTGTGGGCCATTCCCTGCACCTGCTTGGAACGGTCAACAATATTTTATGACGTTCATAGACGATTTTTCTAGATATGACTATATATATCTCCTCCATAAAAAGGCACAATCCTTGGATATGTTCAAAAATTTTAAGACTGAAGTTGAGAACTAACTTGGCAAAAAGAATCAAAAGCGTCAGATCTGACCATGGTGGTGAATACTATGGTAGATATGATGGTTCAGGTGAACAACGTCCAGGACCATTTGCGAAATTCCTAGAGGAATACGGTATCGTTCCATAGTACACTATACCGGGTTCACCCACTATGAATGGTGCTGCTGAAAGACGAAATAGGACGCTTAAGGACATAGTGAAGAGTATGATTTCTCATTCTACCTTACCAGAATCACTCTGGGGAGAAGCACTTAAGACTGCAGCGTATATCCTTAATATGGTTCCAACTAAAGCGACTGCCAAAACCCCTTATGAGCTTTGGACAGGTAAAAAGTCTAGTCTCAAACACTTACAAGTTTGGGGATGTCCAGCTGAGGCAAGGCCTTATAGGCCTACTGAGAAGAAACTGGACTCAAGAATGGCGAGTTGCTATTTTATTGGATACTCTGAACGATCCAGGGGATATAAGTTTTATGATCCCATGACTAAGTCGATTTTCGAGTCAGGAAATGCTCGGTTCTTAAAGATGTCGAGTTTGCGGGGGGAGATACAGTTAGGGACTTTGTCTTTGAAGAGGAATATGTTGATATTCCCATAAGTGTTATTGGCATTGATCAGGGTCTCATTCCTGATTTTTTCAAGACACAACAAATTAAGACAATATTGGAGAACCCCCTATAGAAGAATTTGTTCCAGAAGAACAAACTCTACCATCTCAAGAACCTATGCCATTAAGGAGATCCACTAGAGAAAGGAGAAGTGCATTGCCAGATGACTACATTGTATTTCTCCAAGAACATGAGGTAGACATCGGCGTGATGGAAGATGATCCAATCAATTTTCATTAAGTTATGGAAAGTTCTAACTCTCAAAAGTGGATTGATGGCATGAATGAGGAGATGAAGTTTATGAAAGGCAATGATGTATGAGATCTTGTCCCATTGCCACAAGGTGAGAAACCTATTGGTTGCAAATGAATATTTAAGACCAAAAGAGATTCGAAAGGCAATGTGGAGAAGTACAAGACGCGTCTTATCGCAAAAGGCTTTACGTAGAAAGAAGGCATCGATTATAAAGAGACTTTCTCTCCGGTTTCTACGAAAGACTCTTTTAGGATTATAATGGCATTAGTGGCGCATTTCGATCTTAAGTTACATCAGATGGATGTAAAAGCGTTTCTCAATGGAAACATTGATGAGACGATCTATATGGTGCAGCTAGAAAACTTTGTGTCCAAAGACCCAAAGAATATGGTTTGCAAACTTATGAAATCCATCTATGGGCTCAAGCAAGCATCTCAACAATGGTATTTCAAGTTTCATCAAGTGATCATCTCATTTGGTTTCGAGATGAATTTGGTCGATGATTGTATATACCATAAGTTCTGTGAGAGTAAGTATATTTTTCTGGTTTTATATGTCGATGACATTTTGCTTGCTAGTAGAGATATAGGCTTATTGCACGACACCAAGAGATTTCTAACTAAGAATTTTGAGATGAAAGATCTTAGTGACGCCTTTTTTGTATTAGGCATACAGATACACCGAGATTGCTCTCAGGGTATTCTAGGATTGTCACAAAAGAGCTATATCGAAACAGTTCTCAAGAGAAATGGCATGCAAGATTGTAAATCAAGTGATACTCCTGTGGCTAAAGGAGACAAGTTTAGTCTCAATCAATGCCCTAGGAATGACTTTGAAAAGAAGGAAATGCAGAAGATTCCTTATGCGTCAGTAGTAGGAAATCTGATGTATGCTCAGGTTTGTATGCGATCAGATATAGCGTACATTACTGGGATGTTGGGCAGATATTTAAGTAATCTAGGAGTAGACCATTGGAAAGCAGCCAAACGGGTCTTACAATATTTGCAAAGAACAAAAGACTATATGCTCACATATCGAAGGTCGGATAAGCTTGAGATCTTTGGGTATACTGACTCTGATTTTGCTGGATACCAAGATAGTATGAAATCCACTTCGGGTTGCATCTATCTGCTAGCAGGAGGTGCTGTTTCTTGGAACAGTGCTAAACAATCTCTTATAGCCTCTTCCACGATGGCAGCAGAGTTCATAGCATGTTATGAGGCATCTAATCATGGGATATGGCTACGGAATTTTGTCACGGGGCTGCATATAGTAGATGGTGTTGATAGACCACTCAGGTTATTTTGTGAAAACAAGTCAGCAGTGCTGTATTCCAATAACAATAGGAGCTCGACGAAGTCGAAGTATATAGACATCAAGTTCCTAGTTGTTAAAGAAAGAGTTCAGAGTGGACAGTTGTCTATAGAGCACATTGGCACAAACTTCATGATTGCGGATCCGCTTACTAAGGACTGCCACCCAAGATGTTCCATGAGCATACTGCTCGTATGGGTGTTATGTTATTTAAGGATATTCAGTTTTAGTGGGAGTTTGTGATTTTAGATGCTCCTATAATATAGACATTCTTAGTTATTTCAGTTTTTGGATATTTAAGATTATTTTCTGTAGAAATAATGTTTTGGTTTGTTCATACTCTGATTTTAGTATAGTTTGATCTCAATAAGGTTTAAGGTGGACTAGTTGAAAATAGGCATGTTAAGATCACATTGCATGAAATTTCCATGCTACACATCCACATCATGATCCATGTCATTCAGTTGTATTGGCATAGTAACCATTGAGGGTCAAGTTACGATAGATGTGACGAAGGTCGCTTTGATCCTATGTTGGTATGATTGAGGGACCAGATTGGTTATAGATACATTTTGGTAATGACAGTAAGGTTGAGCTCATACGGTTATTTTTGCAAATCATAATTATAAGGTTACACAGATAGCTCAAGTGAGAGATTGTTGGATTTTTAATCCAGCATTATTGGATCTATAATCCAACGTTGGGCTTATATGTGAATAATTATGTGTTGCAGACTGTCATATAAGGTTAAGCCCATTTAAAAGTAATCTGTTAAGGTTTACAGTATTATGGGCTTTAATGTATTTAATAGGATGTGGGCTTTTAATGTGTAGAGACCCAATAGTATTCTAATTCTATGATGGGCAGAATTAGGAATACCCAGTGCTAGTAGGAAACTGTTGTTTATATAAGTGGTCATGGTCCCTAGGTCACACATGGTAGAGAAATCTTTCCATTCTTTCTGATATCCCATCATCAGAGAGAAAGCGCAGAGAGAACTAAAGGACTCTCTAGGAGAACGTGTAGACCTGGAAGGCCAACCACACAACTCTATAGAGGAATTAAACATTATGGATTCAGGTACGCTTCCGCATAATTTATTATTGATCCTTGATGATATGACATGAATATTTCTAGATTATAGGTGATAGTTTTCACCAAAGGTTTTATTATCCCAACATTCTTGACTAAAAGAAAGGTGCAAAGAAAGGTGAAAAGAAAGGCATAGAGGTCTCAGTGATTCCTCTTTCTCTTGAATCCAATTTTAAACTAAAGTTAAAGTAGTGGAAGACTGGTTATTGTCTCATGGAGAAATGGCATTCATTGGCTGTGAATAATCAAGAAAATGGACCGAAAATAGGTGTGACTGTGAATCTATGGAGCTTCAGGAACAACTCTTCTGAGTTGTGTTTTGCTTTGCAGAAATGTTGAAGGAGGAGGGCCTTATGATAGCAAGTAGAAATTGCAACATTATTTCATCAGCTGTTGAGAGTTGGTACTGTTAGATGATATTTTTAATTGCCCAAGAATGAACTTGTATAGTGTGATAGATGAACTATGAAGAAGATGTGGTCCTTTAAATATATTAAAATGCTATATAGTTTTGTACAAGGTTTTACAATTTTTTCTTGGAATTCTCTGAAATGAATCTTGGATAAAATTGGTACTAGGTTAGTCTTTCTGTTCCCTTAAGTTAGTTGTATTGGTTTCATTTAATTTGAAACCTTGGATAGCACATGTCCAATTACCTTATGAAATGGCCTATTCTAATTTATTGCTTAAAAAAATTTTACCCTTTCATTGCATGAATAAGCCTGTGCTTTGATACTCGAGTAATGTTCAACAATTCAAAGCACCAAACTGGAATTTTGTGAGGTTGAAGAAATGTCCACATTTGGAGCGCAATGCTCGTGTTTTGTTCTGCTTTGATGTGAGGCCATTTATTTGTTGTCACTTGCCATGCCATTGCAGTGAGGCTACTTTTTCGAGTAGTTTGTAATTACATGGATTTCACAAAATTTTAGTCTTCAAGCGCTTGCCAAATGTTTTTCAAATAATTTTCTCTAAAGAAAAAAAAATAATAAAAAATTGGACGAAACTCAAATTAATCTTGTATTCCTCTACTTTTCCATGGTTCAAATTTGCGCGGCCATCTAGAACAAATACTTAAAAATCTTGATATGGTCAATTCTTTTAGTTCTCCCATAATAATTGAAATCCTAAAATTGAGTATGGAAGAAATACAATACAAATTGGATAAGCATTTTCCCTTTTTTCCTTTAAAATGCTCTCAAAAAAATATAAAAGGCTTGTGTCGAGCTATTGCGTTTGTTAATGCTCCATTGGATTCTTACTGATATTCATTGGTTAATTGAAGCAAAATTTTGGTTGGTAGTTGTTGTGAAAATTTTATTGAACTCGCAAGTGCACGAATCTATTGTAGAATAGATAAATAGTGACGAGTGTCGATCCCACGAGGAGGTGGATTTTAATTGCTTGTAGAATTAATTTTCTAAGTGGGTGATTGGATTTATAATGAAAATGATGTATACTATTTGTTAATTTTAAATTAAAGCAATGGGAATAAACTATTAAAATGAAGTGCGTGGATCTCCGGATCTGTACTCAACATACACCATCGGCTTAATATTCATGATTAGTACCAATTAAATCATGAAGGGAGATTTTCCACTCCTCATGAACCACACTCTAATAGATATGGTGCTAAGGGCTTCCCGTGCCAATAGTAATAACCTTTTCTAGAGAGGCAGTTATTGCAGCCGATATCCAGACAAGATTATTACTATTTGTCTACGAAAAGTCAAAACAACCACATAAATTAAAGGGAAAGGAAAAGTAAATTTACCAAATTAAGCCCATGGAGCATGTTGAGACTTCACCTTCAACCCAAGCTTGAAAGGAAATTAGCCATTCATATTTGAACTATGGGTAAAATGAGAATTTTATTAAAATACGTAGAAAATATAAGATGGGGATGGAATTACAGAAAATGGAGCTAAAAAATGGATTCAAGGGTGTCAAATTAGGGGGGAGAGCCCCCTTTTTATAGATACACTGAGTAAATTATGGCTATCGGATTAAAACAATTTCGCTCAGGATTGCGCCACGTGGCAAGTTCCTATTGGATGGAACACATCATCAGGGCTGTCATTCCGTGTATATGCATGTATCGTCCGCACGTTTTTTTTAGTCCACTAACATTCTGCCACATCACCGGTCAACTTTTTTTGTCCAATAGGATCGTGACACGTCATCAGTAAACTCCACATCATTAGTCAATGCCACATAAGCAGTCAATGCCACATCATTCGTCCAATCAAATGCTGCCACGTCATCATATAATGTCACGTCATCGTACAGTGCCACGTCATCGTACAGTATAGGTGAACAGTACCGTGAACAGTATCGTGTACAGTAACGTATATATTAACGGTACCGTATGTGTGAACAGTACTGTATATGTAAACAATATCATTTATCTTTTTATGCTCCTCCGAAGGTTTTCGACTGTCCTGAGTTCAAAATTGCTATCCGTTTTTCTATCTGATCTTTCATTCATTGTGAAATGACCATGATATCCCCTAAAATACATAAAATACTTAATTAAAATAAAACATACATAATTAAATTACAAGGGACTTAAAGACATAAAAGTAGGGATATTAGTGAGACTTGGAGTATAAAATGATGATTTTCTCCATTATAAATACACACTTTCTAGCACTCAACAGTAGTGAGTTTTCTTATTCACTTATTTCTTACATGCCTAGCTTTGCTAAAAACACGTTTGCTAAAAAGAAAAGAGCTAAACGGCTTAGCTCTAAATGTCATACATGTGCAACTTTCCTACACATTATACTATACAACTTTACGAATAGTTTTTGATAATTGTGAAGATAAAATTAAATTCTTTAAATCACCTGAGTAAAGAATCGTTAGATGATGTCTTGCGATCGTTTGAGATGCATCGGAGTGGATATGTGCAACACGACATTCCCAATTTGTGGACACAATTCCTAAAAGAAAGTACAAAATCTAGTCTTAAGAATCTGACTCTAAAAGGCTTTATTTGCCCATTTATAAGAAAATTTGATGGGAAGTCTATACCTAACCCATAGAGGACATTCAAGTTGTTATTGGATGTAAAATCAAGGAAGATGTAAGCGACAATCAAAATTATTAGTACATATCATTTTTATTTATTTTATTTTGCTTTAAATTTGTTGACTTATTTATCAAACATTTCCTATAGCATTTGACTAATTATCTTTTCTATTGTTTCTAAGACTCTGTTTGACAATTACTAGCCTCCATGTTTATTCACATTAATGCATTGCCTTTCTTGGATTTATAAATACTGTGTTATATGTGTGTGTGTGTGTGTGCACACGTGCTTGTATGTGTATATGTATGTATGTGTGTGTGTGTGTGTGTGTGTGTGTGTGTGTGTGTGTGTGTGTGTGTGTGTATCTTTCTTGCATGATTCAAATTCAAAAAGGAAAAGAATCATAGTGGTAATAGTTTCTGTTCAAAAACTTAAAAGTATTTGAGTATTTTGTTAATCAACTTCTAGACATACTTCAAATTTTGTTAAGGCTATCAAAGACCTTAGGAGGGTATCATCTGAGCAAAAAATACATTTGATATATGGAGGTGGTGATCTTGGACTAATGGGGGTTGTCTCACAACCTACAAATATTAAAAAGAGTCAAGTTTTAGATATAATCCCTAAGGCTTAGGCTAAAAAGCAAACATTATGAGAAAAAAAACAACAAAGAGCTCATTGTCATGTATATATGAATGTCTCATTGTGATGATTGAACATGGTAATGCTTTTATTGCTCTTCTGAGTGGACTTGGCACCTTAGAAGAAATTTTACCATTGTATCCTTGGCATACTTGAGCATCCAAAAACCTATTGAGCTATTAGATGTAAATTATTACTATGGTCTCTTGATGATATTTCTTGATGATACAGTGAGGCACAATTTCCTTTCCTGTTTGTCACAAAGAATCCTTGTCCATGCCAAAACTGCTATTGAATTAATTTATCGATTGCAAGAATATCAACCAAAAACCAACCTCCTTGCTTGTCAATTAGATTGGTCAGATGCTGATAGTGGCAAGAAGTACAAAATGGTGGACTTGAATCTTTATTTGTAACTCTTTTCTATTTTTTTTATATATTAGTTGTATTTGTTTGGAAGTGTTTATTTTCGTTTTATTTTTTATTAGGTGCAGTCTTCTAAACTTTACCTCCTTTTTCTTTAGATGCTGAGGATAATATCTTGATTTGGTTGGAGGGACGGATAGTTGATGTAGCATGAAATTTAATTTCTGTTTATGATGTTAATGGGACCCTAAACATGAGTAAAATTACAATTTTATGCTTTATAATCTTCGTACGATTTTTACCTATACCAAGCTAAAAAATGTTGTCTGTTTTGTTATCCAATTTCTTGATAATCGTGAAATGACTAAAATATACTTGAAATACATAAAATATTTAAATTATAAAAAACCAAAGACATTCAAAGTTTAAAATACTTAAATACATAAAAGTAGAGATGTTAATGAGATTTGGAGAGTGAAATAGTGATTTTATCCTTTATAAATATACATTCTCCAGCAATTGGTTTATAGTAAACCTTGCTATTTACTAATTGAAATTGATCATAAATCAATTTGGGCTATTAATGTTTTTAATTCAAATCTTAATGATGTTAGTAGTGTGTGTAAATTACAATTGAATGAACTTAAGGAGTTGAGAAATGATGCTTATGAGAATTCCAAAATCATTAAGGCAAGAGCCAAAGCTTCCATGATAAAAGAACTTTTTGAAAAACATTTGATGGTAAAGCAAATCAAAGTAACAATAGTAACTTTGAACAAGTCAAGGTTTGAACAACAATTATTTCCCACAACACAATTATATATATATATATATATATATATATATATATATATATATATATATAATTGTATATAAATATTTTAAACCTTATCACTCTTTCCCCGTGTGAGACAAAAGCATTTTTTTTTAATTTTTCTTATTTAATGGGTGTATTCTAAATAATAATTTCTCATTCACTTGAGTATCATTTTGAGTATATAAATATACCATTTTAAAATAGATATTATCCTCTTTTATAGGGTTAATACGGACTTTGATTTTCTGAAAAACTAAGGAACAACAAAAATCGAGGTTAAGACGGACTCTAACTATATGAAACAAGACTTATAGAAGTTAAAATCTAGTGTGGAAAGATGTATGGTAATTTTGGTGAGCCCAGATGACGTGGCATCGATTGATGATGTGACAATATTCCATTCGACTGTTCAATGCATTCAATTATTCAATGCAGTTACTATAGGTTGGCCCAAGCCCGGGCTTGTCTGGCCTATTCCCACGGGCTTTGGCTTGGGCCTCCCACATGAGAGCTTGGACAAGAGCTTAAGGAAAAAATGCCCAGGCCAAGGCCCAAGCCCTTTATTTAAAAAAAAAAAATTAGTAAATTAGAATAATAAATTAAAATTTTAAAAAAATGAAAAAAAGAGCTTAAATCCCTAATTCATATATCAATAATTAATAAAAAAACCCTAGGCTTGAAAAACCCTGGCCCAAGCCTACATTTTTCCATCCTTAGACATGTTCCATCCAATCTCAGAATGCCACCTAATGCAATCTTGCGCGTTCAAATCTAATTTTCACCTTCATTTTATATAATTCTCACTCTATCTTGTATTTCTAGGTACTTTTAGTATAAAAATAATATTTTACCTTTTTCTCTACTCCTTTCTTCACTTCTTTCTCTCTAAATTCTTCTCTTTATCTCTCCTAAGTACTCTTTTTAATATTTTGCAAAATAATTTTCATAATAAATTTAGTTTTATTTTCAATTGTAGTTATTTTATTCTTAATTATGTGTAATTTAATTTTAAAAATTATTTTTTTATTTTGATTATGTTTAATTAAATAATAACTTTTTGGATAAGGTGAAACTCTTAGAAGAAAAATATAATTTAATCAAAATTCTATTTTTAATTATATAAATTAAATTATTTTCTATTAAATTTAATCCATATTTTATATTTAGAAAATTTAATTTATTGTAGAAAAACAAGGGAGTTTGGCATAATAAATTCCTAATATATTAATATAAGCTTTGGTAAAATAGTATTTTGATTTACTATAGACATATTGAATTTTGGCACACTTTATACTTAATCCATAATAAAATCAATTGGAAAATATGACAATTTATGTAATTAATTCTTTCAGCAAACAAAAAAAGATAAAAATTTTATTAAATTGTATTTACTATAAAGAGTGGATCCATAACGATAACTAATTTTTCCATAGTTTTATTTAAATTAAATAGTATGTATATATTTTTAGTTTTTAGATAATTAAAGGAAATTAACAAATTAAATCTTTTTTTGTGGATCAATCTTGGACTTACCGAGCTATATTATAACAAGATACTCTAATATTAGTCAGTTATAAATCACTTTTGAGTCGTGTCAACTGCTAATAGGTTGATATTCTTAAAGATGTTTTAAATGCAGTATAGTAAGTCCAAAGTGCATTAGTAAGTTGAAGAGACCAACCTTGTGATTAGAGATTAACTATCTTTTTTAAAATTGGTTTTATTTTCCTATTTTCTAATTCAACTTGATCCTTGTTTGAGGATGATAAAAAGTAAAAAATTTATGTGTACTTCCATATTTTTTTCATTAAAGACTCTAAAAACTCGTTATAAAAATGTTTACCTTCATCATTGATAATGGCTAAAGGGATTCCAAATCTACTCAAAAGATTTTCTTTTAAAAAGTGAATCATAGTTTTGTGATTATTGTGCCGACATGGAATCGCTTCAATCCTTTTTGAAAAATAGTTAATAAAAACCAATACACATACAAATCCAAGTGATGATGGAAAGGGGCCCCGTAAAATATATTTCCCAACAATCAAATATTTCAATGACGAGGATAGGGTTTAAAGGCATCATATTTCGCTTTGAGATAAGACCCTAACTTTTGTCAATTCTCACACATTTTAGAAAATGCATGTAAGTCTTTAAACAATACAAGCCAATAAAATCCACACTGCAATATTTTTGCAACTGTGTTCTTTGAAGAAAGTAGCCATCACATGCATTAGAATGAAAAAATTGAATGACACTACTTACTTCGTCATTTGGTATGCATCTCCAAGAAATTTGATCAAAACAATACTTGAATAGACATGGATCATCATAGTAAAACTTTTCACCCATGTTAAGAATTTCTTTCTCTCCTATGTGTTCCAATTGAGTGGCATTTCAGCTGTTGCAAGAAAATGAACAATGTTAGCATGCCAAGGTATATTCTATAAAGAAAAAAGAAATTCATTAGGGAAAGAGTCATTAATGGGTGTTGTACCAATTAAAGACTCATTTGCAAGTCTTGATAAATGATCTGTAACACCATTTTCGGCTCTTTTTTTGTATTGATACTGAGGTTGAATTATTGGAGTAGCAAAATCCATCATATTAATCTTGGCTTGGCATCCTACTTAGATATTAAATATCTAACAGCAACATGTTGGTATCTTGCTTAGACATTAAATATCTAACAGTAGTATGATCAGAATAAAAAATAGTAAATGAACTAATTAAATATAATCAAAGTTTATCTAATGCAAATATTACTGCAAGTAGTTTTTTTTTCAATGGTGGTGTAATTTATTTGGGCATTACTCAAATTTCTAGCTAATTAATAAATATTAAAGGGCTTACCTTCTTTTCTTTGTCTCTAAATAGCTCCAAGAGCGTAATTGCTAACATTACATATTAACTCAAAAAGCAAAGACCAATCAGAGGATTGCATTATAGAGGTTGATGTTAAAAGACTAATATCTTTCTAAAGGCTTTCTAAAAATCTTTAGCCCACTCAAATAGTGTCTTTTATTAGAAGATTACAAAGTGGCCTAAATATGGCATCAAAGTCTTTTATAAATCCTTGGTAAAACCTTGCTTGTCCTAAAAAGGATCAGATTTCTTTAACTGTTTTTGTGAAGGTAATTTTGAGATAACTTTGACTTTAGCTTTATCAACTTCAATTTTATTTGCAGACACGACATGACCCAAGAAATTCCAAAAATAATTATTAAATGACATTTTTTTCCAATTTAAAACAAGAACTTTTTCTTTATACCTTTCCAAAACTTTTTTTAAATTTTCAAGGTGTTCATCAAAAGAATTTTCAGATATAGGTAAATCATCCATAAAAGCTTCTAAACGATTTTCAACCATGTCTTTAAAAATGTTTAGCATGCATCTTTGAAATGTTGTAGAAGCATTACAGAGCCCAAAATGCATTCTCCTAAATACAAATATTCAAAATGGGCATTTGAATGTAGTCTTCTTTTGGTCCTCAAGGCTATAAGAACTTTATAATAGCTTGAGTAGCCATCAAGAAAAAAAGCAGTAGTAGAGGTGTTCTACTATTGTCTCAAGAATTTGTTTAAAAATGGAAGTAGAAAATGGTCTTTTCTAGTGGCATCATTTAATTTTCTATAATCAACATACATGCATCAACTAGATCAGACTTGTGTTGGGATTAGGTTACCGTTTCCATTTTTTACAATAGTTATTGTAGATTTCTTGGGTATTACTTGTGTTGTACTTACCTATTTATCCATTTATTGTCAGAAATAGGATAGATAATTCTTACATTCAATAGTTTAAGGATGTCATCCTTTACCATTTCTTGCATATAAGGGTTTAGTCTTCATTATGGTTGACAGCTTGTTTTGGTCTTTTCCTTTAAGTGTATTATGTTTATACAAATTAAAGGATTAATGCCCTTAATCTCCTTTAAGTCTAACCAAATGCGGCTTTGTGTTTCTTTAGAACAGTCACTATCTTACTTTTTTGGTCGTTTGTAAGTAGAAAAGAAATTACCACTGTATGAGTTTGTTGATCTTCTCGGTATGCATGCTTTAAGTCTTCTGGTAAAGGCTTTAACGTAGGCTAGTGCGCTTCCTCTTCCTTTGTTTTTTCAAGTTGTCTTATGCCTTCATAGTTTAATTGGCTATTATCATTTTTAGGCACCTGCACAAAATCAGGTATAAAGCATAAATTAGTAGTATTACATTCTAATTTCTTACTCAATTTAAATGAACCAGAAAAATAAATTTCCATAGAGTTTATAGAAATTTGATCCTAAATGTGTTTTACAGTAATTAGTTCAAAAAGTTCAATTTCCTCATTTTCATTGTCTTCATCTTATTTGTCACAAGGCCATTTACATATGTTGAACATATTGAGTTCTAATATTATCTTGATAAAAGATAATTTCATCACTCTAATCCTGCAATTAATCAAAGCATTAGCAATAGCTAGTTATGGTCGATTTAATATAACAAGAATTTGTTTTCATTTGCTAGTAATTGATTCAATTTCTAAAATAACAAAATCTATAAGATGTATGAAAGTATCAACTTGGACTAATGCATCTTCAATTATCCCTTTCAGTACCTTAATCGACCTATTAACAAATAAAAGAGTAGTAGAGGTTGGTTTTAACGCATCAAGATTAAGTTTTTAGCACTCTAAATAAGGAAGCAAACTAACATTAGCATCAAGATCAAGCAAATATGTTTAATTTTATAGTCTTCAATAATGCATGAAATAGTTGGATAATGAGAAACATTGTATTTTAAACTGTTATTGGTTGAGAGAATGGAACTTACTTATGCACTTAAAAAACTTTCTTTTTCACCTTATGTTTCCTTTTTACAATACACAGATCTTTAAAAAATTTAGCATAAGATGGTAACTATTTAAATTTAGCAAAGTAATGTTGGCCTTCACTTATTGGAAACTTCATAATTCTTAGAATTGTGATTTGGTTTCTTTGACTTGATTAGTGCTTGAGGATATAGGGGTATATGAGAAGAGCTAGTTATCTCTTTGTGGGTTAAAAGTTTGTCAAACTCTTCCTCACTCTCTGAAATTGACTTTTTCCTGATTTTATGTAAATTAAGAATGTGCTTTTTTCAACAACTTTATCACCACAAAGGATTATAATTGATTTGACTTGGTTCGCAATTTGGTTTTCTATACTACTCAATGATGTTGACTCTTAGGATTTGATTCTCATAAGGAAGGAAACTTACATCTTTTCTAAATAATACGGGCTGATGTCAGTTTAGAGATACTGTCTGTCAAATTGGTCAAAGTTCGCATGGTTTAGTTATTGATGGACTCTTGTTTTTTTTTTAATGAATGAAATGTATCTTCAAGAGGTTTTCTTAGTGGTGGGACATAAGTTGGGTAACTTTAAGAGCTTTGAAATTTCCAATGTAGAGGTGGTGGTTGTGAAGGTTGTGCATAATCGTCATTTTTCCATCTAAAATTTCGGTGGTTTCTCCAATGAGTGTTATAGGTTCGTGAGTATGGATTAAGGTTTGATCGTTAGAAATTGTGGTGACATTTGCTTCTTCATGCAAACTTTCTTTTTAGAGCTAGCAAAGTCAAACACTCCTGCATAGAATGGTTTATGGAACTACAAACATGACAAGAAATATCTTGAATAGATTTAATATGATTAATCTTTTTTAACTCTAATAATTTGACTTTTCTAGCTAAAGATGAAAATTCGGCTTAAAGGTCATGGTCTTTGCTAAGATTGCACATGCCTCCACCAGATGGAGATGGCTGGGGTTTACTTGATGACTTATAAGAACCAACTATATCCTAGTGTTGTGCATTCTTTGCTATATAGGCAAGATGCTTTCTTTGCTATATAGTCAAGATAATCTAATACAACTTCAGAACTTCTTTCTCTAAACTCACCATTATATATCATTTCAACCATTTCGCTACTTTGAAATGTTAATCCCTTGTAGATATATGACACTAACCTCTATGTTTCAAAACCATGGTGTGAGCAAATGTTAAATAACTCCTTGGTAAAAGGTTTGTCCTAGCTTTAAAGTGGAAGTGGTGATTTGCCTTTTGAAAGAATTTATTTTGTGAAATGTAAAGAATTTCTTTTAAAAATTATGCTTGCAATTCATTCGAATTTCTAATGGATCCTGACTTAAGGTTACAAAACCATGTTTTAGCATTTACCTTTAGTGAAACAAGGAAAAACTCAAGCTTGATTATCTTCATGCTACAATTTTAATCAAGGCAGGTGTTACAGACTTCCTCAAATTCTCTTAAATGCAAGTAAAGATTTTAACTAATCAAAAAATAGGTAGAAGTTGAATAATATACTGTTTGAAATTAAAGCATTATGCATCAGGAGGAAAAACTATCCATGATGATGCTCCTATTCTAATAAGATGCATGAAATCTCTGAGTGTTCTATAATGGTTAGGAAGGTTTTGTAGGTCTTGCTTATCTCCCTACTCTAAAATTGTCCAGCTTCGATGTTAGTTATGTCTAAGGGTGGTAAAGATGATCTCCTAATTAATCTGCCACTATTAGTACAAAGACCAACGTTTCATACAATGTTGATGTCGTGTGTATTTGTCAAATTAAGTTAGGAAAACATTACACAAACAAATGAATAATGCAAGAAATGCTAAAATACTTGCAAAAATAAAAGCAAACTAGAAATTATAAATAAGCAAGTAATATAAATGTACAAGAAAAAAGTGTGGAATAAATAAACTAAAAAATCAATTAATTGAATTTAAAATAACTTAATATGTAGTTAAACTAGCCACTTAAACAAATTTAATTTGTAGGAGTTTTATTAAACTAGCCATGGAAACAAATTCATTAAACATGACAACACATAAACAAAATATAAAAAATTTAGGTGGTATTGTAGAAGTAGCTATTAACAATAATAAAGCATAAAATAAAAAAAAAATGGAATTAAAGAAAAATGAAATCAAGGGAAAAATAAAAGAAAGAAATACTTACTTTGAGGGGGTGGAACTTTTTTCTTTTTGACGACTTTTGAGAATTACTGATCAGTTAAGTAATCAATTTAAATTTTAGGCCTTAATGGTAATTTTAAAAGTCCAAAATCCATGTTCATTTAGTCTAGAAAGTCCAAAGTCAAGGTTGATATAGTCACAATTCAATGATTTGAGTTCTAATTTAGTTCAAGCACAATTTTGTAAGAACCTTTGAGGCAAAATGAAGTTTTGTCACAAGTTTTTTGGTAATGTTGATATTGAAACTAACTAAAATTTTATGAAAATAAAATAAAATGGAAAAGATGGAAATGAACAACAAAAATAAAGAAAAATTGATACCAAATTTAGAAAAACTCCTTAGCAACGGCACCAAAAATTTGACACGAGTCAAAAGTATTGATTACTCCCAAATATAAGAGTATCTAATTATAATATAACCCGATAAGTTTAAGATCGAACCACAAGGAATCTATAAATCTAATAGTCAATTGTTAAAAATATTAATAGCAGAAAAAGAAATTAATAGAGACTAATCTAGAAAATATTAAGGTTACGGGATCCATTATTGGTTTTAAAATTATGGTTATAATATTCTCTCGTATTTAAATTTTGCATTTTTTTCACCAATTAATTATTACACCATTTAATTTTTAGTTAACTATTTATTTGGATAAATATGGGATCTAGTACCTAATGTGTCACAATTATATTGGAGTGTCGACATTATGTCAAATTTTCATATAAATCCAAAAAAATATAAATTAATATAGCATAAAAGTAACCTGTAAAGAAACAAAATAAAAATTATAAACACATAACAAATGAAATAACTTAAAACTCACTTGAGAGGGTAATTAATTTCATGATTTGAATTCTTAAGCTTTACATTTCACCTTAACTTAGAAAATTTAGCCACTCATGTTTAAAAGAAAAATACTCATTCTATTTAATAAACTTTGTGAAGTATAATACAAGAAAATTGAAAAAAAAACGGATAGAAAAGAGATTTTTCCCTAAAATTCAATCTAGATTTACACCTAAAATGCTCCCCTAAAATCCACCATATAATTCTCTCTCTGATAACTCTATGAAAAGAAAGTTATCATAGCACATTTAGACTTAAATTAAGATTACTTAGAGAGTAAATGACACATTTTTATTGTATTTTAGTTATATTTTGTATAATTACATATTTTAGTTATTTTTAATAAATTATGCTATTTTAGAATAAATTATGTGTTTAGATCATATGCTTAATTGTAGGCAATTGGAAGCGCAAATTTCAAGGAAGGAGTGCTGTGTAATAGGCTTGCAAAAATGAGGAAAGAACTTGGCTATAGAAGAGTGGAAACGAGTCTGGAATAGTGCAGATACCATAGTTGATGTTGTAGCAGCCATTGCTGTAGCAGTCATTGCTATAGCAATCTTGGAGCATCAAAAGAGAAAATTTCGCGTTAATATAAAAAAAAAAGACGTGATTTACAGTTTTCAAATCTGGAAGATACGTGCCCTAAACTTATGTTTGCCCTAATTTGCAATTATAAAAGAAGCACATAAACAAGGGAAGAAAATAGGGTCATCAACTGTAAGAAATAACCAAGAAAAGAAAAAAAATAGGGAAGAAAAGGAATAGTCCAAGACTGAACAAAAGATTGCAGGCGAGAGGAAGACGAAATCAAGAATTTAGAAGGGCCACTAGCTTTTATCTCTATTCTATTTGTTTTCTTTGATTTGTGATGATGAATATGATGGCTAAAACTATCTATTTTGTTACAAATCATGAACTAAATTTATTTGTGGTCGAGTGATAAACAAGCTTGATATTTTATTGACTGATTTTACGTGTTGCTACATGATTGCTATAGCATTTTGTCTTGTTAATACTTATTTTAATTTACTATTTCGGCTGACCACCCATTTAGTGATAATAGTTAATAGAGAACCTCAAAAAGGCCAGTTTTGGTGGAACATATCAGAATAATACTTGGTTTTAGATTAGATTTCTCAAGTTGGGTTAAACTCAATTTGAATACGGCTGTGCTTAATCTAAAACTAGTGATGAACTAGACATAAGGATTCATCTTGTAGGGTATTGGGAATCTTGAGCATATACTGCTATATCTTGTGTTGGCAAAACAGCTGGTCATTATTAGGTTGCATATAGATATAAGATATCCAACAGGCGACAGTTGAGGATGCATTAGAATTCTACTTAGTGTTATAGTAATTGTTGTAGCAACTGTACTTTAACAGAAAAATAGTCAATGCCATTAAGTGAGTTGATTCATTTAACTACATTATTCTCAGTGGTTATATTCTTGGATGAAACATGTCAATTTATTTTATTGCATTTTTTACTGTCATTTAGATTAATTAGTTTAATTAGTTGATAAAATAGTTTAATTTAATTAGATTGAATTTGCACTATATTAATTGTTGTAGCAACTCTGATAGCATCAATCCCTGTGGAGACGATCTCGAATACTTATCATTATATTACTTGTTGTGCACACTTGCACACTGACACCTATATTATAAGAGATTAAACCTACACCATAACAAGGTTTTAGTGCCGTTGTCGGGGATTGATTGTTTATTGTGATTTGTGAAATCAATTTTTGTGTTGTTTATTTAAGTTATTGTTTAATTATTTTTGTGCTGGCAGAGTGTTTTAGCAACCATTGCATGTGCAAAGACAAATAGATTGAGTTTCACTTTGATCTAAAAATTGAAAGAATTGTTAGGAGATTTAGAAGAGAACAAAGAAATTCAAAGACTGCTGTAGCAATGGATGACTTACAAGATATGAGAAATTTGAACAACTGAGGAGAATTGCAACCAGTGAATGCA
This sequence comes from Luvunga scandens, assembly GCA_030449905.1. Classification (NCBI taxonomy): domain Eukaryota; kingdom Viridiplantae; phylum Streptophyta; class Magnoliopsida; order Sapindales; family Rutaceae; genus Luvunga; species Luvunga scandens. Next base: position 1,050,520 of record JASUUG010000209.1, read on the forward strand.
CAAGAAGGTCATAATGGATAGCATGTTTATGGGCAACTAGGAAACAATATCATTTATAAGGTATATGACAGAGATAGAGCCATTCAAGACTATGCTGGGTTAACTCCGCAAGCCATACATCTGGGTATAGTTAGACCTAAAGTCCAAGCAGATAATTTTAAGTTAAAGCCAGTAATGTTTTAGATGTTACAAATAGTGAATTAGTTTAATAGACTGCCATTAGAAGACCCTCACCTTCATCTCAAATTATTCACGGAGGTAAGTGATGCTTTTAAGATTGTTGAAGCATCATAAGAAGCATTAAGGCTCAAAATTTTTCCATTTTCATTAAAGGATCGAGCACGAGCATGGCTGAAATCTTTACCACTAAATTCCATCACCACATGAAATGATTTAGCTGATAAGTTCTTGATGAAGTATTTCCCGCCTACTAACAATGCAAAATTGAGAAATAAGATTAAATCTTTCCATTAATTGGAAGATGAGAGCTTGTATAATGCATGGGAAAGGTTTAAATAATTTTTAAGACGATGTCCTCATTATGGTATTTCTTGTTATATATAACTAGAAACTTTTTACAATGGCCTCAACCCCAGCACTAGATTGATGGTGGATACTTCAGCAAATGGAGCTTTATTACCTAAATTCTATAATGAAGCTAATAAGATTTTAGAGAGTATAGCTAATGATGATTATTAGTGGCCATCGACTAGGCATGTTGCAACAAGAGGTGTAGTTGGAGTGCACAATGTGGATGCATTAACAGACCTATAAGCACAAATAACCTCATTGACAAACATGGTAAAGGCTCTGAGCACTGCTCCAGCAACAGTTAACAAAGTTGCTGAAATATCATGTATCTATTGCGAAGAAGGTAATTTATTTAATAACTACCATGGGAATCCAGTTTTAGTAAATTATGTGGGAAATTTAGCAGATAAAATTAGAGCAACCTATACTCAAACACTTGTTGAGTACTAGAAAGTGTATATTTATAATGGAGAAAATCATCATTTTACACTCCAAGTCTCACTAACATCCCTATTTTTATGTCTTTAAGTTCCTTGTAATTTATTTATGTATGTTTTATTTTAATTAAGTATTTTATGTATTTTAGGGGATATCATGGTCATTTCACAATAAACGAGAGATTAGATGGAAAAACGGACAGCACTTTTGAACTCAGGACAGTCGAAAACCTTAGGAGGAGCATAAAAAGAAAAATGGTAATCGCTTCACATATACTCTGATCTTGTTCACACATACTGATGACGGTTGATATATATCTGATCGCATACGACGACTCATTCACGGACTGTTCACCTATATTGTATGTTGACGTGGCATCGCATGCGATGACGTGGCACTATACGATGACGTGGCGGCATTTGATTGGACGAATGATGTGGCATTGACCGCTTATGGCATTGATCGATGATGTGGCGTTGGATCGATGGCGTGTCATGATCCTATCGAGCAAAAATGTTGACCGGTGACGTGGTAGAATATTAGTGGATCGAAAAAAGCGTGTACGGTATATGCATATACACAGAATAACAGCCATGATGATGTGTTCCATCCAATAGGAACTTGCCACGTGGCGCAATCCTGAGCGTCCAAATTGTTTTAATCCGATGGCCATGATTTACTCAGTGTATCTATAAAAAGGGGGCTCCCCCCCTAATTTGACACCCCTGAATCTATTTTTGGACTCCATTTTCTCTAATTCCATCTCCATCTTGTATTTTCTACGTATTTTAATAAAATTCCCATTTTACCCCTAGTTCAAATATGAGTGGCTAATTTCCTTTCAAGCTTGGGTTGAAGGTGAAGTCTCAACATGCTCCATGGGCTTAATTTGGTAAATTTACTTTTCCTTCCCCTTTAATTTATGTGGTTGTTTTGACTTTTTGTAGACAGATAATAATAATCTTTATGCGGATATCGGTGGAATAAGCGCCTCCCAAGCGCAAGGTTATTACTATTTGGCAGGGAAGCCCTTAGCACCATATCTATTAGAGTGTGGTTCATGATGAGTGGAAGTTCCCCTTCATGATTTAATTGATACTAATAATGAATATTAAGTCGAGTGGTGCATGTTGAGATGCAGATCCGGAGATCCAAGCATTTCATTTTAATAGTTTATTCCTACCACTTTAATTTAAATTAATTAATAGCCTACATCATTTTCATTATAAATCCAACCACCAACTCAGAAAATTAATTCTACACATAATTAAAATCCACATCCTCGTGGGATCGACACTCGTCACCATTAATCTATTCTACAATAGATTCGTGCACTTGCGAGTTCAATAAAATTTGCACAACAAGTTTTTGGCGCCGTTGCCGGGGAGGTAAGTATTTTAATTTGTAGAATTTTTTTTCTTCTTTATTTATTTATTTTATTTGTTTCCTTGTAATATTTTATTATTATTATTATTAAAAAAAAGAGAGAAAAAAAAAGGTGAATTAAATTTTGAAGTAGGTATTTTTTTCTTTTCTTTTCTTCTCTTCTTTAAATTTCTGTAATTTAATTTCCATGTTATTTTTTTTTATTTTGTGAAATCGGCAGGTTCAACCGCCTCTTAATTTATATTAATTTGTTTTACGTATTTTCTTTTCTATATATAGCGCTTGAGTTATTTTCATAGGAAAATTGTAACAGCGTAATAAGGTTAGTATCGTAATTTCTCCCTCTTCTTTATCTTTATTAATTTTGTTATCATTTTTTTTATTTGCATGCATGGTCGTAGGTCACAATTACCGAATCTTGAGCCTATAGATTTTGAATTAGAAAAAACACTTCGCACACACAAGCACATTACAATTAAAAATAAATTTGAAATGGATTTGCAACCAGCACCACAAGAGAGGCCATTTAAGGACTACTTCAGTCCCTTAGCTAACTTGAGCACATCATGCATAAGATACCCAAATGTAGCTGCTAGGAGTTTTGAATTTAAACCTAGTGTGCTAAATTGTCTCCCAACATTCTATGGCCTAGAAAATGAAGATCCATATAATCATCTGAATGATTTTCATGCTATTTGTCAAACTTTTAAATATGAGAATTTTTCAGATGATGATGTTAAGCTTAGATTATTTCCATTTTCTTTAAAGGATAGAGCTCGTTCATGGTTCAATGCATTGCCTGCTAATAGCATTACATCATGGGAACAAATGGTAACAAAATTTTTGAATAAATATTTCCCAGTACATAAAACCAATGCTATTCGCAGAGAAATTTCAGAGTTTACCCAAAGAGAAGACGAGCAATTTTTCGAAGCATGGGAGCGATTCAATGGGCTACTCCTAAAGTGTCCACATCATGGGTATGAAAAATGGCACCAATGCCAATACTTTTTGGAGGGATCATTGCCGAATGTGCAAGAATGGCTAATGGCAACATGTGGAAGAGAGTTAATGTCAAAAAGTGCATCAGAGATTTGGGATTTCTTCCAGCGACAAGCAGATAATTCCCAACAACGGAGTCGTTCGCTCAGGAGTACTAGAAGAGTTAAGGGAGTGAATGAGGTTCACATTGGCGAGTCAAGTTCAGAAATTAAAGAAGTCAAAGACATAGTTGAAGGTCTTTCCCGTCAAATAGCATCGTTAACAACTGCTAAATTAACGGAGCCACATGACCAGGACTCATACTCAGATCAAGCCAATGCCATAGATGTAATGAGAAAGCCATCAACCTACAACCCTTACTCCAACACATATAATCCTGGATGGAGAGACCACCCCAATTTTTCATGGTCTCAAGGATTCCAACAGAATGGACCAGCAGCTTCAGCTCCAGCTCCACCAATGCAACCAATTCCTCAAAATCCTCAAGCCTCTCAACCACCATTTAGACCATACAATCAGAACCCAAACTATTCTCAACCTAGACCATGGGAGGATGCATTTCAAAATTTCAAGAATCTTATTCACTCCAAAATCGAGCAACAAAACCACACCATTGATGAACTACGAAATGAGATGAGAACGGGTTTCAACTCACAAGCCCAATCAATTTCAAACCTTGAGAAAATGGTGGGACAACTTACTTCGTCAATTCAGACCTTGGCAATGACTGTTGAGAAAGGTAAATTCCCAAGTCAACCAGTGCCTAATCCTAAAGGAGTGCATGAAGTAAGTACCAGTTCACCTCAGCAGCATGGAGAGGTGAAAGCCGTCATGACCTTGCGAAAAGAAAAAGAAGTCGACAACAAAGTGGAGATGCCGGTACAAAAAACAACTCAAATTGTACCGGTAAATGAAGAAGACTCATCATCAGAGGAGAAAGAAGAAACCAACCCACGAGAATACGTTCCAACAGCTCCATTTCCCCAAAGGTTAGCTAAAGCAAAGAAGGAAAAATCTACAAGTGAGATTTTTGAAATCTTTAAATAGGTAAGTGTTAACATCCCTTTGCTTGATGCTATAAAACAAGTGCCATCTTATGCCAAGTTTCTTAAAGACCTTTGTACTAAAAAGAGAAACATTCATGTTCAAAAGAAGACATTTTTAACAGAAAACGTGAGCTCTATACTCCAACACAAACTTCCTCTAAAATATAAAGACCCAGGCTCCCCCACTATCTCATGTAGTATAGGGAACCACACAATTGAGAATGCTTTGTTGGACTTAGGAGCTAGTGTAAATCTGTTGCCTTACTCAGTATTTGAGAAACTTGGACTAGGAGAATTACACTCAACTCCAGTGGTGTTACAGCTTGCAGATCGGTCCATGAAAAAACCTCGTGGTATTGTGGAGGACGTGCTTATACAGGTAGATAAGTTTTATTTTCCGGTTGATTTCATTGTAATTGACACTCAACCAGTCCAGGATTCAAGGAAGCAGATCCCCATTATCTTAGGACGACCTTTCTTGGCAATCGCCGATCCGACATTCAACGCAGATCGAAATATGCAGTTGTCCTTTGGCAATATGACGATGGAGCTAAATATCTTCAACATCGCCAAACAACCTCCCAATGTAGATGATGAAATTGTTGATGTGGATTTAATCGAAGAATTAGTTGATAATACTTTTCTTTCAAATCTTAGTGATGACCCTTTACAAACATGTTTAACTCACTTTAGTTTGAATTTTGATATTGACAGATCAATAGATGAGGTTAACGCCTTACTTGATTCAGCACCATCCATGGACATTAACAAATGGAAGTCAAGAGTGGAACAATTAGCACCATCAGAGAAGAAACTGAGTCCATCATCAGAATCACCACCAGAACTTGAGCATCGTGCATACTGGGCCAGCAAGAAATTCAACTTTGACATGCAGCAAGCTAACTCAGAAAGAAAATCACAACTGGCAGAACTTGAAGAAAGTCGTAATGATGCATACAAAAATGCCAATATTTACAAACAGCGAATGAAAGTCTTTCATGACAAGCAAATTATGAGAAAATCTTTCACACCAGGTCAGAAAGTACTTTTATTCAATTCTCGCTTGCGCCTATTCCCAGGTAAGTTACGCTATCGATGGACTAGTCCCTTTATAGTCCACACTGCTTTTTCATATGGAGCAGTTAAAATTAAGGATCCAAAGAACGGTGTAATTTTTAAAGTTAATGGTCAAAGATTGAAGCCATATCTAGAGTACCAACCACGTGAAAAAAGGCACCGAAATAGATTTGAGTGACCCACCAAATTTAAATTGAGACTTTTTCTTATTTATTTCTTCTTTTCGGTGATTTAAATTTGTGTGAAAGTGTGTTTATTTAATCATTCAATTTTCTTTTATCACTTCTAATCATGTATGCCTCAATTAGACAGGGCCTCTTAAAACATCTCAGACAACTTCAACGTATACGATCTCATCTGAGAAGCCAGATACGATTTTATAAAACACATCGTATTTGGAAACTACAACCTCCAGAGTTGGTATCCTACGTTGAAGATCTAGAAAGACAACTCAGAGGAATAGAAGATGGGATATATAACTTCAAATTAGAGCTTGAGGTTAACTCAATAAGAGGACGAATGTAAGTTCATTTTTCTTTTTATTGTGTGTTTTCTTATTTTGTTCACTTTCGTGTTTGATTCGATTTTACAGATTTGATTTTCTTTATTTAGTGTGTTTTGATTTATCTTCCCGTATAAGTGGCGGATAACGGTACTCTGTGACAATCAAAGTCGATTACTTTAGTTTCCCATAATAACTAATATTCTGAGAAGAAGGTATGGACAGAAACATGATTCTAGCAAAACTTCACAAGCGATTTCCTTCACTTCCTCATAATGCCCTCCTTACGATCTATAAAGCTCGGTCCGAACGCATGCGATTGCTTATGAGAAATAACATCCCTGCTGACATCCGTTGGTTAATCGAAGCCAAAGTACGTTTAGCCGGTGAGTTGCCTCCTAAATTTATTGCATACATGCCTGGTTGTGGTAAAGGAAATTACTCGAGAAAACGAAGAGCTGAAAAACTTCATGTTAATTGTCATAAGTGTGCCAGGATGAAATGCGATAAAAATCCTTTTTCTTTCAGAATGATGTCTGATAACAGGGAAGATAAGATTCAATTCATTAGGGATGGCTTGAATAAAGAGTCATTGGATGATGTCCTTTTGTCTCTTGAAATGCATCCCAGTGGATACGTACAAAGAGCAATTCTCCAGTTATGGCCATTATTTCAGAAAGAACGTGTCCGATATAGTCTTGGGAATCTGACTATAAACGACCCTGTTTGCCAGTTTATAAGAAAACTGGATGGGAAGCCTATCCTCGACCCATAGAGGGCGTTCAAGCCGTTTACGGACGTAAAACAGAGAGGAAGATGTGAGCCACAATCACAACTACCTGTAGATATCCTTTTACTGTTGTTTTATTTTACTGTTGTTTTATTTCACTGTTGTTTTATCAATTGCATTATTGTCTTTAATAATTGAGTGCTTTTTCTTTTACTATTTCCTTTTTGACTCTCGAGCCATGTGCTTTACGCGTTAATTGATATAGACATGCTACCTCCTATACAGCCGTAAATCATTGTCACCAAGATCCTTGATATATGATCATTTTCTTTTAGACTCACAAATTATTTTTTAGAAGCATCCCAATGGCAGCTACTCCCAATAAACAATTCAAGAACATTTGTGTGCTCTCTGGATTTTACTATGGCAAGCATAAAGAGTTCGTTGAGGCAGCCATCGATCTTGGTCAACGAATAGCAGAAAGAAATTTGCATCTAGTTTATGGAGGAGGTGACCGAGGGTTATCAAAACTAGTCTCAGAAGCTGTTTATCTCAGAGGGAGCCAAGTGTTAGGCATCATCCCAAGAAGCCTCAAACCGTTGGCCTGTATGTCTGACTCACCAACTGGCGAAGAGTTAGTTGTCTCAGGTATGCAAGAAAGAATAACTGAAATGCTAAATCATGCTGATGCTTTTATTTTCCTACCAGGAGATCTTGCAACTCTAGAGGCACTAATCACATTAGCATCTTGGGCCTATCTGAACATTCATCAGAAACCCATTGGTTTGTTAAATGTCAATAACTTTTATGATGGCTTCATCGCACTTCTTAACCATGCAATAAAAAATCATTTCATCCCTTTCACAGCGAAAAAAATCTTTATTTGTGCTCATACTGCTAACGAGTTAATTGATGCATTTTATGCTTATAGACGAGCGGATCCCAAGACCCTTGTCTTTGGAATGGCCAACTAATGATTGAATGAAGAAAGTAATAAGAAGTGCAAATTAGATTTAACTCTCCGATTGTAAATATTTTCTTCTATGATACAGCACTCAGGTGATGTCTTCTAAACCCTATTTTCTTTCAAACATTGAGGACAATGTTCCGTTCAGGTTGGGGGGAGGGAATAGTTGACAATTGTGGAATATCTCAATCTTAGTGTAGTTTTTATTAATTTTTGTTTTAGAAACTAACTGTGGTTAAATTTTTTGAGTCGAAGATGGCTGAATATGGAGTGCAGTGACTTAAACGCATCTTTTTTTAAAAAAAAAATAAAAAAGGCATTTTGTGTGATCTTTTCATAATTAGATGACATGATAACTTTCAAATTTTAGTATTTGTATTATCTTTGGTCTTTAGTTATGTTACACCATGTTTGTTACTTACATGTTGATGTTGGAGACAAATATAAGTTTCTTGAAAGAATGCACATGTTATAATAATTTCAAGTGAGTTTTGAGCTGTCATTTTTCTTGGAGAGTAACCCTTTTTGCCCATTCTTCATTCAGCTTAGCAGTTTATTGCTTTATACATTATCTTCAAAAAAAAAAAAAAAAAGTGTATGTTGCCACATCTGAAGATCTATCTAACTAGTAGATATGGAAGATTATTTAGAACCTTAAAAGATGACAGAAAGGCCATCTTTGGTCCGTTTGAGCCTTTCTAGCCAACCCTATTAATATGTATCCATAGTTAACCCCTTTGAGCCTTAAAAAAAAAAAATAATAATAAAGTAAAAATAAAGACTTTTTCTTTGGCAACCTATTATCTTGTCCCACTCCAATGTGGAGTATCACCTTATATTTTGTATTTCTCACCACCCATTTATGTTTGAAAATAGAGATAATTTTGCATAAAAAAAAAAGGTGCTAAAAAAAAAAGAGAAAAAGAAACAAAATAAAAAAAAATGTTTACAAATAATAAAAAAAAAAAAATAAATAAAAAAAAATCAAGTGAAAAGCACCTTACAATCTCCAAAGTTCTCTATTTTTCAAACATATATTTTGTTTTTCCTATTATCCTTTCTTTGTTAGCCACGTCCCTAGCCTACGTTACGTCCTAATAAAAGTCCTTCTTGATTTTAGGGAACTATAGTCTGAAATGGAAACTAGTTATATGGGTTGAAAAGATGTGGTAATGCATACTAAAAAAAATAAATAAAAAATAAAAAAGGATGATGAATGTATTGGTTTGATTAGCATTTTTGAATTAAAATCGTACTATTTCTAAGCTGAGGGCATATTTCTATCACCTTGGTGAGAGTGTGTGATATTACTTCTTTATTATTTTCACTCAAATTACCATTCACTGGAGTGATTATTTTTGGGTTTAATTTCTTTGTGAGCGTATTACTACTACCAGTGAGATTTTGGGGTTTGCATGTCATTCTTAAAAGTGACTCGATTACTAAAGTTGTGACAAAGTTTTTTAAACTGATTCATGTGGAGAGTTGATGTGGGAATGATATTTCTTTAGACTGTAGATAATGCTTATACTTTTATTTGATTGTTATCATTAGTCTGATTGAATAAATACCACAGTATAAAAAAAAAAAATATTTGTTTCAGTTTTGTTTTCGCTCAAATTGCTAGGGACTAGCAACAAGCTGGTTGGGGGGTGTGTTGAGTACTAGAAAGTGTATATTTATAATGGAGAAAATCATCATTTTACACTCCAAGTCTCACTAACATCCCTATTTTTATGTCTTTAAGTTCCTTGTAATTTAATTATGTATGTTTTATTTTAATTAAGTATTTTATGTATTTTAGGAGATATCATGGTCATTTCACAATAAACGAGAGATTAGATGGAAAAACGGACAGCACTTTTGAACTCAGGACAGTCGAAAACCTTAGGAGGAGCATAAAAAGAAAAATGGTACTGTTCACATATACTATGATCGTTCACACATACTGATGCGGTTGATATATATGATCGCGATACTTTATTCGCTCACCTTTGTTCACCTATACTGTATGTTGACGTGGCACTGTACGATGACGTGGCACTATACGATGACGTGGCGGCATTTGATTGGACGAATGATGTGGCATTGACTGATGATGTGGCGTTGACTGATGACGTGTCATGATCCTATTGGAGCAAAAATGTTGACCGGTGACGTGGTAGAATATTAATGGATCGAAAAAACGTGTGTACGGTACATGCATATACACAGAATAACAGCCCTGATGATGTGTTCCATCCAATAGGAACTTGCCACGTGGCGCAATCCTGAGCGTCCAAATTGTTTTAATCCGATGGCCATGATTTACTCGGTGTATCTATAAAAGGGGCTCCCCCTAATTTGACACCCCGAATCTATTTTTTTGGACTCCATTTTCTCTAATTCCATCTCCATCTTGTATTTTCTACGTATTTTAATAAAATTCCCATTTTACCCCTAGTTCAAATATGAGTGGCTAATTTCCTTTCAAGCTTGGGTTGAAGGTGAAGTCTCAACATGCTCCATGGGCTTAATTTGGTAAATTTACTTTTCCTTCCCCTTTAATTTATGTGGTTGTTTTGACTTTTTGTAGACAGATAATAATAATCTTATGCGGATATCGGTGGAATAAGCGCCTCCCGCAAGCAAGGTTATTACTATTTGGCACGGGAAGCCCTTAGCACCATATCTATTAGAGTGTGGTTCATGATGAGTGGAAGTTCCCCCTTCATGATTTAATTGATACTAATAATGAATATTAAGCCGATGGTGCATGTTGAGTACAGATCCGGAGATCCAAGCATTTCATTTTAATAGTTTATTCCTACCACTTTAATTTAAATTAATTAATAGCCTACATCATTTTCATTATAAATCCAACCACCAACTCAGAAAATTAATTCTACACATAATTAAAATCCACATCCTCGTGGGATCGACACTCGTCACCATTAATCTATTCTACAATAGATTCGTGCACTTGCGAGTTCAATAAAATTTGCACAACAACACTTACAATATTGGATGGAGGCAACACCCAAATTTCTCATAGAGCAATCAGAACCAGCATGCTGCAGCAACTAAAGGACAAGACAGACCTGCTCAACCGCCTGTATTTCACTAGCAACGCCAAGGTTAAAGAAACACCAGTAATGACTCGATCAGTTCTCTTGAAACCCTAATTAAAGAGTATATTGTAAAGAATAAAGTAGCTGTCCAAAGCCAAGCCATATCATTAAAAAACTTGGAGAATCAAATTGGATAGCTTGCTACAGTACTCAGCAATAAACCTTCAGGAAGTCTACCTAGCAATAGAAAGTATTCAAGAAGAGAAGGAAAATAGCAATGCAAGGTGATCAATTTGACATCTGGAAAGGATGTGCATATTCCAGTAAAATCTAAGAAAAGAAGTGAGCCTCTTCTAATTCAAGAAGAAGTTCAGAATGAAGAAGAGACTATTCCTTTTACTAATTAACACATTGGTGAGAACAGCAGAGTTGTAACACCTGCAGCAATAGATGATTCATCACTTGTTAGGAGTGATGTTGCAGCATCATTTGTAGCATAACAAAGCAGAGTAAATGAAAAACCATATGCACAGCTCACTACAGCACAACTGTTTGGACATCCACCACTATTCAAGCAAAGATTTTAGAAGAAAAATCAAGACAAACAATTCAGTAAATTTATAGAGGTGTTGAGTAGCTTTATATCAATATATCATTTGTAGAAACTCTTGAACGAATGCCTTATTATGTGAAATTCTTGAAAGACATTTTGGTAAGAAAAATGAGGCTAGGAGAATTCAAAACTGTTGCTCTAACACAAGAGTGCAGCCACATGCTAAAACATCCAAGAAGCTTCACAATTTCTTGTTCAATAGGAACTAAATACAGTGGAAATGCACTTTGTGATCTAGGGGCTAGCATCAATCTTATGTCGTTATCGGTGTTTAAGCAATTAGAATTTGGTGAATGTAAACCGAAAAAAGTGACTTTACAACTTGTAGATAGATCTCATGCTTTTTTAGAACGAAAGATTGAAGATGTATTAGTGAAGGTGGATAAATTCATTTTTCCAGTGGATTTCATTATGTTGGTCTTTGAGGCAAATAAAGAGGTATCAATCATCTTAGGAAGACCTTTCTTGGCCATTGCAAAAAAAAGAATTGACAATGAGGGTTAATGACTAGCAAGTTACATTCAATGTGTTAGATGTAATGAAGAGTCCCAATGAGATTGAGGATTGTAATTTTATTAGTGTTGTAGATCTTACTGTAGCTGAATAGATAGACAGTTACTGTAGTAACATGCAATTTGATGCTATAGCATTTCATGATGGAGATGTTGACACAGTCGACATAGTATGGCTAGAAGAAAAGTAACCATTTAAAGTAGATAGACGTTTTGAATCTTTAAATCTATTAAATAGGAAAGTAAAACCTCCTTTACCTTCTGTGGAGTCCCCACCAATATTAGAATTAAAACTCTTTCTTTTACATTTAAAATATACATATCTCGGTAACAATGACATATTACCAGTAATTATTTCATCTTTTTTGGATGCAGGTAAGGAGAAAAGCTTAGTTGATGTGTTGGGAAAATATAAGAAGGAAATTGGTTGGGCTATGGCAGACATTAAAGGAATCAACCCATCCACTTGCATGCATAAGATTCTACTGAAAGAATGCTACAACAGCTCAGTAGAGCAACAGAGAAGGTTGAATCCAATCATAAAGGAGATTGTGAAGAAAGAGATTATCAAATGGTTGGATGTCGGAATCATATACCCTATATTAAATAGTTCATGGGTAAACCAAGTCTAATGTGTCCCAAAGAAGGATAGAGTAACTATTGTAGAGAATGAAAAAAATGAGCTCATTCCTATAAGAATAGTTACGGGTTGGAGGGTTTGCATGGATTATAGGAAGCCAAATAAGGCAACAAGAAAGGATCACTTTCCACTACCATTCATAGATGAGATGTTATACAGACTTGTTGGAAAAGAGTATTATTGCTTCTTCGACAGGTATTCATGTTACAACCAAATTGCTATAGTACCAGAGGACAAGGAGAAGATAACATTCACTTGTCCTTATAGCACTTTTGCATTTAGAAGGATACCATTTGGCTTGTGCAATGCTCCAACAACATTTTAGAGGTGTATGATGGCAATATTTTCAGACATGATGGAGCAAACACTCGAGATATTCATGGATGACTTTTCAGTCTTTGGACAATCATATGATGATTGCTTGAATAATTTGGAGAATGTGCTTAAAAGATGTGAGAAGACAAATCTAGTTCTCAATCAATAAAAGTGTCACTTCATGGTGCAAGAAGGGATAGTCTTGGGTCATAGAGTCTTTAAAAAGGGTATTGAGGAGGATAAGGCAAAAATAAAGGTCATTGATAAACTTCCACCACCCACCTCGGTTAAGGGCATAATGAGTTTTTTGAGCCATGCTGGATTCTGTAGGAGATTCATTAAGTATTTCTTAAAGATAGCCTAACCTTTATGCATGTTACTTGAGCATGACAGATTGTTCAAATTTGATGACCATTGTCTAAAGGCCTTTGATGAATTAAAAGAAGCCTTTGTTACAGCACATGTTATTGTAACACCAAACTAGAGCGTGCCATTTGATTTGATGTGCGATTGTAGTGATCATTCTGTTGGACTAATGCTAGGGTAAAGGAAGAACAAAATTTTTCACTCTATTTATTATGCTAGCAAAACGCTAGCTGATGCTTAGCTCAATTACACAACCATAGAGAAAGAGTTGTTGGCTGTTGTGTTTGCATTTGACAAAATTCAGGGCATACCTGGTTGGCACCAAGGTGACTGTCTATACAGACCATTCAATAATAAAATACTTGATCTCCAAGAAAGATGCCAAATTGAGGCTGATTAAATGAATTTTACTACTACAATAGTTTAACTTGGAGATTAAGGATAGGAAAGGGATTGAAAATCAAAAAGCAGATCATCTATTGAGACTTGATGCAGATGCAAAACCCCAGTTAAGCAAGATATCACAGAAACATTCCCTAATGAGCAATTATTAATACTATAACATGCACAGATTCTGCAACAAGCAGGACTCCCATAGTATACAGACTTTGTTAATTATCTAGTCAGTGGATTGTTACCACCTGATTTGAAATATCAACAAAGAAAAAGGTTTCTTCATGATGTCAGAACTTATCAGTAGGATAACCCTTACTTATACAAGGTGTGTTCAGATCAGATTATTCGAAGATGTGTGCCTGATGAAGATATTCCAAACATATTGCAGGCATGTCATGCTGCACAATACAGAGGACATTTTAGAGGTCACAGAACAGTAGCCAAAGTGTTACAAGTAGGGTATTACTGGCTTTCTATTTGTAAAGATGCTTATGAATTTATTAAACGTTATGATAGGTGTCAAATAACGGGAAACATATCTAAAAAACATGAAATACCATTGACCAATATTCTTGCAGTGGGGGTTTTTTAATGTATGGGGAATAAATTTCATGGGGTTATCCCCACTTTCTTTTGACAACTTATATATTTTGGTGGCTGTGGATTATGTGTCTAAATAGGTGGAAGCTACAAGATTGCCAACAAATGATGCCAAAGCCATGGTGAAATTCCTGTAAAAGAATATTTTCTCAAGGTTTGGGACTTCTAGAGCCACATTAGTGATGAAGGCATTCATTTTTACAAAAAGATATTTGTTGCAGCATTGGCTAAATATGAAATCAAGTATAAGGTTACTATAACATATCATCTATACTCTAATGGTCAGGCATAAGTGTCCAATCGAGAAATAGAAAGGATGTTAAAAAAAGTGGTGAACCCTACTAGAAAGGATCGGTCTCTTAGATTACATGATGCTTTATGGGCCTATCTTATAGCCTATAAGACACCACTTGGAATGTCTTCATACCAAATTATTTATGGCAAAGCTTACCATCTGCTGTTAGAGTTGGAGCATAAAGCATATTGGGTAGTAAAATATCTTAACATGGACATGCATGCTGCAGTAAAGCATAAGAAGCTTCAACTATGTGAAATAGAAGAGTTGAGGTTATTCTTTTATGAAAATACAAGAATTTATAAGAAGAAAACAAAACAACGGCATGATAAACACACCAAGCAATGAAATTTAATTCCAGGCCAGCAAGATTTGCTTTACAATTCGAGATTGAAGCTTTTTTTCGGGGAAGTTAAAGTCGAGATTGTCAAGTTTTTTTCGACTTATCAAAGCTTATGCTCATATTGCTGTGGATCTTAAGGATGAGAAAACTGGTCAGGAGTTTATGATGAATGGACAACAAGTTAAATATTATATTGATAATGCCATGCACAAACCAAGAGATGATTTATTCCTCAAAGACCTAGTTTGAGCATATAAGGGAAGATCAGGCTCAAAGACCTCAAATCAAGCACTAATTGGGAGGCAAACTAATGAGAGAAGTGTTTTAAATTTTTATTGTTGCTTTTGTTATTTTATTTTTAAATCTAGTTGCTTAATTTTATTTATTTTATTTTTATCAATGTCATTTTGATGTATTTGATTTCTTCGATTCTTGTCTTTACACTAATTTTTTTTTTATAAAAGAGGGACTTTATTGCAGATTGCTATAGCATTAGATTACTTGCTACAACATGAGTTCATATAGTCAAAAGGGACTAAAAATAAAGGATTTTAACTATTGGGAGTAAATGTGACAGCTAGCCTAGCAATTCAGAATAAAGATAACAAGGGATTACATAATCCCTAGATTTTTGCTTTAATCCTCTTTGTTTTTTAAATTGACTTTGTTTTAAATTCAAAATATCTCTATTTCCAATTTTATCTCATTAATTAATTAATTCCTTTTTTTGATTTTCTTTCTTTTTTTGCCATCACTATATATTAAGGTTTTACTGTGATTCTTGCATTCTCATTTACAATCTTTGTACTCCTCATCAACAGCTTTCGAAGGTCCATTACCCTTATTGACTACATATACCTTTGCTACCCTACAGCACAGTCTTTTTTTGTTTTGATCATGACAAAAGACATGACCGTCATGGCTCCTCTTGCTTTCATTGTTAGAAAGTCGAAGACAAATTTAAAGAATTTATCGAGCAAAAGAAGATTTTGGATGAAAAGCGTTTTCAGTTCCCGCCACAACCATCTGGAACATGCAACATTATTTATGTTGTTGCAGCAAAGAGGGGTTGGTTAGACTTTTGTATCCACCCAAGGGACCCTGTAATGCTACCAGTTAAAGAATTTTATGCCAATATGCTATGGCAGAACCAACACATAATTTGGGTAAGGAATACTCAAGTCCCTTTAGAACCAATGGTAATTAATACTTTTTACAATTTGCCTTTTGATGTTGACTGTGAATACTCCAAAATGGTTCGGAGTATGACAAAAAAAAAGTGGAATGATGTGCGTAAGGCCCTAAAAGTGGAAGGTAGTTCATAGGCAAATAAGGAGGCCAGCGTAGTGAATAGGATTGACCTGAAACCGATTGCCAAAGTGTGGGTGAAATTTTTAAAATATACACTAATGCCCACCACACACACCACCACAATAAAAGTATTTTTATTGTGTCTGGAGCGTACATCTCTACTAAGGATGAAAGAATTAAAAATAAAAGAGCTTTCACTACTCAAATAATAGAAAGGATTACTGGTGAACCTGCTGCTGTAGCAACACCAGAACATACTATTTTAACAGGAACAAGTCATTAGGATTGAAAGAAAGTCGTAAGAGTTGAGTGATACTATCACCCAATGCGTAGAGGCAGAGATAAGAGAGAATAGTTGATTCTAGAATTACCTGAGGGACCTTGAAGATCATCTACATCAATTTACCGTCTACATGAAAGACAGGAACCAAAATTTTCCTGATGTCTTGTTGTAGTAGTTTAATTTTAAAACTGGAGAATAGGAAGCTCCAGCAACTGAAGTAGCAGCTGCCAATGAAGAAGAATTTGAATATAAAAAGATACCACAACCAGTCAAGGAGTAGAGAGAGGAGGAAGAAAAAGAACATAAAGAAGAGGAAGAAAAGGAACAAAGTATAGACGATGAGTTAGTAGAAGAGTGGGATGAGGCATCTCCAGTGGAGCCTCTTAAGCAAAAAAGGAAGTACATCATTAGAGAAGACGATGATGAAACAGAGGATGAGAAGGATGATGAGGCATCAGTACTCTCCAGTAAAAGAAAAGAAAAATTTTTGAGTGAAAAAGACTCAGACGATGACCAAGATGAGATAGATGCCGAAATTGAAGCAATAGTTACTAAGGCTACTCGAACAGCTGCAAAAAAACAGAGTCTATTGGACGTAATTGCTTAAATCATTGCTAAGGACACTGCTCTAGCTACTTCCCAAAGAACTCCATCAAGATCTTCAACCACAACTCTAGCTAAAAAAGGGTCCAGCAAGCGTAAATAGGCACAACAGTCTGGAGGTGCTAAAGCACTAGAAAAGCCAGACCAGAAGCGTACAAGATCTCATCATCCCAAAGTGTCCGAGGCCACTGATACCCCTCCAGTGTCTAACTACAACCAGCAAGAAGAAATCAACAGCCACAACAGCTGCCATTTAACAAGGGTCACCAAAGTAATGTCTTGAAAGTGCATCCAAGAAGAAATGACCCTGTACTGAGCAGTCTACAGCAACTCTACAACAACAGCGGAGTTCCCCTAACATGCTTATTTTTTCAGACTTTCTAAAAGAAATTTGCTTTGTTATTTCTTTATTTTTTTTCTTGTTTATGACTTTTTACTTCTCTACTTGCATATTTGTCTTATTTGCATTTAAATATTTTTATGCATGTGAGCGCACAACACTTCTCAAGTTTGGGAGGAGTTGTGTTAGAGTATGATGTGTTTTATTATGTATGTCAATGTGTGTGTAAAACTCTATTATCTGAAATTTGTATATAGATTAAAATACCTAATGAGGATAAATTGAGTGTTAAGTTTTGTGATTGCCAAGTAGGGATAGTTTAGGGATAAAGGTGAATTTTTATCTCAACATACAGGCTTTAATTAAGTTTATGAGAATGTTCTAGCAAAGTAATGTTTGTAAAAAGGGTAGAAAATATATCAAGTTTGAGGGGGGCAATTTTATTAAACTATGCTTATTATGAAATAAATTTTGTTCCAATGGCCTAAGTTATTGAGTAACTAAGGTTGAGTATGCACCCCATATGCAGACTTGAGTCCAAAGGCAACAAGAGCTATGAGCATTGCTGCAACATCAAGAAAAAAAACTTATCTAAGGTCCTCTGTCTAGGATATTGAGTAACCAGGTTTGTTCATGAGCCCTATGTTTAGCCTTAAGTTGAAGGTGTCTATAGATAAGACTATGTTGAGAACATTGTTACAGCAACTTTGATTTATACATTGGTTGAGTAATTGGGTGTCATCATCATAAGTGATAGACATTCACATGAAAAATCAATGATAAATTGAAGAGAATTTCATTGATGATTAAAAAAAAAATTTGTTGCTATAGCACAGTTAGAATTTGTTTGTGATTCTTGCCCCTGTATATTAATGTATTATATTCTACCCCTGAGTATAGTGTAATATCTGTACAATGCTGTAGTACCTTCGGACTTGGTCAAAGTGGCACATGCTCACTTTGGATAGAATGAGGCCTAAGTCTAGAACTAACTTGCTATGGAAATCTTGCATGATTAAAAAGTGTGATTTGAGGGTTGAAGAATCCTTGCAAATTTGATGATAGAGATATGTTATGTGTTGCACTATTACTTGATTAAAGTATTAGTGTTGTTGTCATTACTTGAGGACAAGTAATGTTTTAAGTTTGGGTTGTGATAACTCTATGAAATAAGAGTTATTATAATACTTTTAGACTTAAATTAAGTTACTTAGAGAGTAAATGACATGTTTTTATTGCATTTTAGTTATATTTTGCATAATTACCTATTTTAGTTATTTTTAATAAATTATACAGTTTTAGAATAAATTGTGTGCTTAGATCAAATGCTTAACTATAGGCAATCAGAAGTGCAAATTTCAAGGAAGGAATGCTGTGCAATAGGCTTCCAAAAATGAGGAAAAGACTTGGCTATAGAAAAGTAGAAATGAGCCTGGAACAATGCAGATGCTGTAGTCGATGTTGTAGCAGCCGTTGCTGTAGCAATCTTGGAGCATTAAAAGAGAAAATTTCACGTTAATATCAGAAAAAAAACCAATGTACAGTTTCTAAATTTAGAAGATACACACCTTAAACTTCTGTTTGCCTTAATTTTCAACTATAAAAGAAGCACGCAAACAAGGGAAGGGAATAGGGCCGTCAACCGCAAGAAATAACCAAGAAAAGAAAAAGAAAACGAGGAAGAAAAGGAAAAGCCCAGGGATGAACAAAAGATTGCAGGCAAAAGGAAGAAGAAATCAAGAATCTAGAAGCGCCACTCGCTTCTATCTCTATTCTACTTGTTTTCTTTGATTTGTGATGATGAATATTGTGGCTAAAACTATTTTTGTTTTTGTTTTGTCATAAATCATGAATTAAATTTATTTGTGGTTGAGTGATAAATAAGTTTGATGGTTTATTGATTGATTTTACATGTTGCTATATAATTGCTATGGCATTTTGTTTTGATAATACTTTTTTTAATTCACTATTTTGGTTGACCACCTATTTAGTGATACTAGCTAAGAGAGAACCTCAAAAAGGCCTATTTTGGTAGAACATATCAAAACAATACTTGGTTTTAGATTATGTTTTCCAAGTTGGGTTAAACTCAATTTGAATAGGGTCGTGCTTAATCTAAAACTAGTGATGAATTAGACATAGGGATTCATCTTGTAGAGTATTAGGAATTTTGAGCATATAATGTTATATCTTTTGTTAGCAAAACAACTGGTCATTATTAGGTTGTATATGATATAAGATATCCAACAGACGACAGTTTAAGATGCAATGGAATTCTACCGAGTGCTATAGTAATTGTTATAAGAACGATACTGTAATAGAAAAACAGTCAATGCCAATAAGTGAGTTGATTCACTCAACTACATTATTCTTAATGGTTATATTCTTGGGTGAAACATGTCAATTTATTTTATTACATTTATTTTTTATCATTTAGATTAATTAATTTAATTAATTGATAAAAAAGTTTAATTTAATTAGACTGAAATTGTAGCATATTAATTGCTATAACAACTCTAATGCATCAATCCCTATGGAGATGATCTTGAATACTCATCATTATATTACTTGTTGTGTATACTTGCACACTGGCATATATATTGTAAGAGATTAAACATATACCACAACACTCTCCTTTCCTTTTTTCCTTTTAAAATCTAGCACAAATTCTATCAAACCAATTTGCAAGAGCTCTCCTCTTTATATAGACAAATTCTGAATGACTAAATTCGAGTATTTATGTGATATTTTGGTGAGCCTACCATCACAACCTTAGGATGAGATTTAGTAGTACAATCTAGGGGTCAAAAATTTGCAACCATGGTTTCTCAGACTTTTTTGCACTTTAAAATCTCAAAAAAAAAAATCGCCATGATTGAAGCCAAAGTGAACCCTACAATTGATCATCTAGTAAAGGTAGTTAATCTACCTAACTTGGTGTGCTAAATGAAATTCTAGCTAAGCAACCCAATAGGGGAGGTGAAATGAGTTTTTAAAACTTAAGCAAATAAAATCACACAACAATTAAAACTAAAGCCTTAATAAAATCAAAAGCAATAAATTTAACAACGCTTGAAATTAAAAGGATAAAGGAAGAGAGATCAAACACATGAGCTTTTACGTGGTTTGGTAAAACTGGCCTACATCCACGCCTCCAAGCACACCAAGCTTGAGGATTTCATTATCCAAGCCTCCAAGGCTTCAAGTTCTTACAATTGACTTCCAAGGTATCAATAAACCTTTACAAATGGTGTTTCACTCACTCACACCTTTCCCCAAGCGTTTACACACTTATACTCACACAAATTTGATAATGAATTTGAAGATTACAACAAACACTCTCTATTAGAGTAGATATACAAATGGTAGCTCAATGATAACTCAATATATGAAGATTTGCAAAATGGAAGCTAAAGAGATGTTTTATTAAGATGTGGTCTAATCAAAACACGATTTAACACATAACATGTAGTATTTACGGCTTTGGCCCAAAAGTATTTTGGTAATGAATCCTCATTCAACATGGTCCTAGTCATTTCTTGAATAGACCTATTCTTTCTCTCAACAACTCCATTTTTTTGTAGAGTCCTAGGTGATGAAAATTGATGTTTAATATTAAAATCATTACAAAAACTCTTAAATGCATGATTTTCAAATTTTCCACCATGATCACTTCTAATGCAAGTAATGAAATAGCCTTTTTCATTTTGAACCTTTTTACAGAAAACTTTAAATGCATCAAAGGCATCATCCTTATTAGCTAAGAATAATACCCATGTATATCTAGAATAATCATCCACAATTATAAATGCATAATATTTACCGCTTAGACTAGCATATGTAGAAGGTCCAAACAAATCCAAGTGAAGAAGTTGAAGCAGTTTTGAAGTAGAAATATGATTTTTATTTTTGAAAGAAGTTTTGATTTGTTTTCTAAATTGACATGATTCACAAATTTTATCTTTTTCAAAATTGATTTTCGGAAGACCTTTAACTAAATCGTTTTTGGAAATCTTTGAAATTAAATCCATGCTTGCATGTCCTAGTCTTCTATGCCATAACCAACTATCATCATGTAATGCGGAAAAACATTTATCATGAGTAGATGCACAATGTATATTAATAGTATAAACATTAACGCACCTCTTTCCAACAAAAAAAATTTTACCATCACATGCATTTTCAATAACATATTTTGTTTTATAAAAAATAACTCTATATCCTTTATCACACAATTGATTAATACTAAGCAAGTTGTGTTTTAGATTTTCAATTAAGAATACATTTTCAATGAGAGTTGAGGAAACTTTACCGACATTACCAATACCAATGATTTTCCCTTTTGAATTATCTCCAAAGGATACATCCCCACAATTTTTTATCTTGGTAAAACTTGAGAGCCATGAATAATCATCGGTCATATGTTTTGAACATTCACTGTGCAAATACCATTTATTTCTCATTCCCTTCTTCTTTGATTCCTGCAGAGAAGATCTGAAGTTTTAGGTACCCAAAAATTTTTGGGTCCTTGAGTGTTAGTAACAGTTCCTTTTAGAACCCAAACACATTTAATTCCATAATATGCATTTTTCTTGATAGGACATCTATAATTCATGTGACCATTTCCATTGCAACAATGACAAATAATTTTATGATTATTAGTGGAGGTAGCCTTAACAAAGTAGCTTTTGTAATATTTTTGTTTCAAGTTAGTCTTATACCTAATACCTTATTTATCAAACACATATTTTTTAGAACTGAGTAATTTTTCTAAGTTCTTTTGACCATGTGTGAATTTTAACACAATCTCATTGAGCTCATTGCTCTTTTTTTTAAGCTCTTCATTTTCTTTGATCAAGTCATCAACATGTAATTTGTCATGCTCATATGAAGTACTTTGTTTACCTTTTAAGGATGCAATCTTACCATGCAATATTTCATTATCTATTTCTAATCCTTTGATCTTTTCATTTAGCAAATCATTGCATTTTTTCAAGGAATCCTTTTCATTTGAAAGTTCTAACATTTTCTTCTTAAGACATGTATTTTTCTTACCAATTTTCATCATATCACTATATAACTCATTAAAAGCATCATATAATTCATTATAAGATGGAAGATCACTTACCTCATCAAGCTCATCTTCTCCTATTGCCATAAGTGCCAAGTTTGACATTTCTTGTGATTGTTCTTCTTCACTTGATTCTTCATCACTATCATCCCATGTTGCCATTATGGCTTTCTTTTTAAATTTGTTGAGAATAGGACATTCTAATTTTATATGGCCAGGATTCTTGCATTCATAGCATATGATTACTTCCTTCTTCTCCTTTTGATTCTTGAAGTTTCTAAACTTTCTTCGCTCACCAGTTTTCTTGAAAAACTTCCTAAATTTTCTGGCTATCATGGCCATCTCTTCATCTTCAAGTTCGCTTTCCTCATTACTTTTAGATTTTGATGCTTTCAAGGCAATGCTTTTCTTATTTTTATCTTCATCTCCTCTCTCGGCTGCCAAATCTTCTTCATAAGAAATAAGTGAGCCAATTAAATCATCAATAGATAAAATATTTAATTCTTTGGCTTCCTCAATAACAGTTCTTTTAGGTCTCCACTCTTTTAGTAATGACTTAATGATTTTCTTTACCTTCTCACTATTTGAAAAGGTCTTACCAAGTGCTCATAGAGTGTTTACAATGTCCGTAAATCTAGTATACATAGAGTACACTTTCATTTTGTTCCGTTTGAAATAATTCATATTGTCTAGTGTATCTACTAATTTTGAACTCTTTAACCTGATTTGCTCCTTCATAAACTACTTCAAGTTTTTTCCAAATTTCATAAGTATTAGAACAATTTGAAACTCTATGAAACTTTTTCTTATTTAAAGCACAAAATGGGGCATTCATAGCTTTGGAGTTTAGAGAAGCTTTTCTTTTTTCCAACTCATTCCATTCACATGAAGGTTTAGGAATATCTTCTCATTCTTCATTTCTAGTGGTAGGCATAAATGGACCATCACAAACAACCTCTCAAATTTCATAATCTAATGCTTGTAAATAAATTCTCATCTTAGTTTTCCAATATAGGTAGTCATTTTCGTCAAAGAACGGTGGTCTAGTTGTGGACTTACCTTTCTTAAAGCTGGAATCATTTTGAGTTGCCATAGATCTTTTACTCTAGATAGTTAAGTCCTAACAAGAGAACCTTGCTTTGATACCGAATGAAATTCTAGCTAAGCAACCCAAGATAGGGGTGAATTGGGTTTTAAAATTTAAGTAAATAAAATCACACAATAATTAAAACTAATGCCTTAATAAAATAAAAAACAATAAATTTAACAATGCTTGAAATTAAAAGAATAAGGGAAGAGAGATCAAACATGTGCGTTTTTACGTGGTTTGGCAAAACCAGCCTACATCCAAGCCTCCAAGCACACTAAGCTTGAGGATTTTACTATCCAAGCCTCCAAGGCTTCAAGTTCTTACAATTGACTTCCAAGGTGTCAATAAACCTTTACAAATGGTGTTTTACTCACTCACACTTTTCCCCAAGTGTTTCCCACACTTATACTCACACAAATTTGATAATGAATTTGAAGATTACAACAAACACTCTCTATTAGAGTAGATATAAAAATGGTAGCTCAATGATAACTCAATGTATGAAGATTTGCAAAATGAAAGCTAAAGAGATGTTGTATAAACTGATTTCAGCTTGAAAAACTTTAAAAAACTTCTTAGATTTGATTTTAATTTGAGTTTATATAGTTTTGATAGGTAAACTAGTCATTATTAACCTTCAGAGCATTGTCGGATCACCGCTTGTTTTGGAGGTTAGCCGCTAAGCTTATGTGGCAAGTTACTGTTGCAAATTTGGCTTTAATATTTGAAAAACAAAGCCCAGGTGGTTAGCCGTTAATTTCTATCTGGCTAGCTGCTTACTTTCTATCTTCTAGGCATATTTTTAATATTTTTCAATTTGGTCTAAAACTTTTAGAAATTATATTATGGCCCAACACGTTTTATATTTTTATAAATAGGTCCAAATCTAGAATTTAAAATAATACTTATTGAGCCCAATACTTTTAAAAATTATATTATGACTCAAAATGTTTCATATTTTTTTCAAACAGGTATACATCTAGAATTCAAAGCAATACTTGTTGAAATCAAAGTTTACAAAACTTTTTCATTTTAATCCATATCTTGAAAAATCACCAATTCCATAAAATACTTAACTTATGATTATAAAACCTTTGGTTTATGAAAAATAATGATTTATTAAATAAAATCTTAAGCTTCTCAAATGCTAAATCATGCATACATTAAATCAGACCTGCTTTACAAGATTTGTAACAATGAAGTCACTTGCTCTAATACTCGATCTTGGTTGAGCCATTATTCGTTGAGTGCTTTGAGATTGATTTCACTTGATTCACTTGAATAAAATTTATCCTTAAAAAATTAGTGAAATTGTGAAATATTATAACACATGTTTGCTATCATCAAAATTACAATTTGTATAACCCTCTAGGCTAACACTAAATCTAGTACAACATGGTGTACCGAGCTCAAACATGTGGCTCAATCTTAATCATTCAATAATAATCTCGGATCAAAGGGCTAGCAAATCTCCATGGCTTCTGAGCTTTTGAAATCCAAATTTCACATTCGTTTTTCTAATCCAAGCATCATGATTTTAAGGAGTTACCTACATAACATAAAAAACCATACTTAGAAACAAATAAAAATGAATAATTCACAAAATAGGTTAAGGATTTATAAATGTAATGAAATTGTTAGTGTTATCAATATTATAAGTGAAAAATGATAATTTTAACCTTTATTAAATGTACAAATTTTAGTGTTAGTCATGGTTTATGTTATAGTGCATTTCATGCACTAGTTTTGCATTGTTTAATCCCTTTAATATCAATGTTTTGCACTTAATAGTTGTGATTTACGTGTGTTTTATTTTTATAGGTGTAATTCTATTGATTAGTGCTAAATTGAGCTACAAGATGATGTTTGAGGATGAAATGACTTCCTAGAGAAATTCTAAATTTCAGAAGAAGTTTGTTGATAAAGCGTGGGCGCGTGACAGTCGATTTCAGAAGAAGTTTGTTGATAAGGTGTGGGCGCGTGACAGTAGATTTCAGAAGAAATTTGTTGATAAGGCGTGGGCGCGTGCTATTCTTTTAGTTATGAATATTTAGGGACAACTTGTGACTTTAGCGAAGAATTTGAGCCTTATCGTCTTTGGCATGATTTATCTTTGGATAACAAGGCTTATGACCCGAGTGAATCAAAGAGTTCATTTTTGCGTGATCCTGTTTTAAAATGTATGCAACGATTTTTAGCATATAATTTTTTAAGGAACTCAGGGGTTTTCTCGAAAACTGAGTTTTATTTTATTTGGTGCATGTTTAATGATGTGAAGCCTAATTTAGGTTTTTGGTTAGCAGATCAATTTCAAAATGTGCTTAAAAGGTTTAGAACTTTATTTATGGGTCCATATATAACTCTGTTAGCTGTAAACCTATGTGTGCTTGATCTTGACAATCATAATTTGCATTCTGCTTGTAAAAAGGAATTTTTGGATATACCTTTGTTTGAAAGAACAGGTGTGGTGGAATTCAAGGCGGGAAAATTCCAGTTTACTGAACCAGGACCCACTCAACTTCCAAAAAAGCTTTATGCTAGGAGTGGTGTTACCTCTGATGATGATGAGTTTGACGACGATATTGCTGCCCCACTAACAATTCCTTCTACTTCTGTACCACCTTTGAGCACTCAATTGGAGAAAATCGAGCACAAGTTGAACAAACTAGAGCAGAATTTGGGAGCGTTCTTCGAGAGCGTGGGATTTAGTCCACCATTTCCGCCAAGCCTATAGACGATATGGGGATAATTCAGGGACGTTTTCTTTGCCTTTAATCTTTTTGTCCCTATGCTTTATTTCATTATGTGAATTGTGACTATCATACATTGGGGACAATGTATGTTTCTGGTGTGGGGGAGTGATTTTTACAATATTATTGTTTGGAAGTGTTATTTTGTTGTTTTTGAGATGATTTTGAATATCATTCTTGGTTGCGTCATTTTTTTCTTTCTTTTCTTTTATGAAATCGTTTTTGTTTCATTCTGCTCATCCTCGAATGATTTTGGAGTTAGTGTTATTTTTCTTGGATGCGAGTTGAGATGCATGAATAGATTCGAGTTTTGATTAGCTTGGTCTTGGTTGCTTAAATAAATAACTCACCACTATTGATAGTTGATTCATTTGATGAGTGCACACGATTTGATGGCAAATTCATCAATTTTGAGAAGATTTGAGCCTATGAGCAACCACTTTGCTCTAATTGTTTTTGTTGAGTGAATATCAATCTTAGTTTGACTATTCTAGAACTTGCTTTGTTATGCATGTTGAAGCCGCATTACGGGATTTTATGCATTAAAATGATAATGGCAAACCTCTTTCTATTTTTTTTATTTTCACATTTCTTTTCTTTTTCTCCACTCGAAGATCTTTATTTGTTTTAATCTGTTACCTTTGTTTGATCCTTAACCATCTACTTCTCTACATCTACTTACCCATTTACCTATTTTTTTAGCCTTAATTTGAGGAGATTTTTGATCTCATTGTTTGGATATATTTTGTTGCTTTTGCTACCTTGAATAAAAGTTTCTCAATTACATCAAGTTGCATTATGCTTGAATAAAATTGTGCAAGATTCATCGAAAAAAAAAAGAGATGAAAAAAAAATGAAAAAAAAAACTCTTGACGACTTAAGTAGTAATAAACATTTTGATGTCATAAGGTTCATTCAATGGGTTCATTCTTCTCATTTTGATCTCTTTTTCTTCCAAAGACCTTTCTTTTTCATTCAATCCATTAGCCCCATTACAACCCTATTAAGACCCTTAGATTTTTTGCATTTAATTCATGTTTTATGATTGAGATGTGATATATGAGCAAACTTATGGTAATAGCATTCTTTGATTTGATTTAAGTGCATAAATGATACCCTAAACACTTTGAGTGCATGGAGTGAAATTAATGAGAGGGCTATTAAATTTTGTTGCATTTGGATTTTGAAAAGATTGTCTTGGTGGTTAAGTGACTTTATGCTAGCTTCTAAGATTCTATGCTTTGAAATCCTTGTCTCTTGAATGTTGATTGACTCAAATCCTTGAGGTGCGCTTGCTGAAGACTGTTTTCGGATGAGTTGGAATGAGAATTGAGGGAAGATTTGGGATTATTCTTGAGTTATATGCTTGAGGACAAGCATTATCTTGGTGTGGGGGAATTTGTTATAGTGCATTTCATGCACTAGTTTTGCATTGTTTAATCCCTTTAATATCAATGTTTTGCACTTAATAGTTGTGATTTACGTGTGTTTTATTTTTATAGGTGCAATTCTATTGATTAGTGCTAAATTGAGCTACAAGATGATGTTTGAGGATGAAATGACTTCCTAGAGAAATTCTAAATTTCAGAAGAAGTTTGTTGATAAAGCGTGGGCGCGTGATAGTCGATTTCAGAAGAAGTTTGTTGATAAGGCGTGGGCGCGTGACAGTCGATTTCAGAAGAAGTTTGTTGATAAGGCGTGGGCGCGTGCTATCAATTGCGGACTTGACGTTTTTATTTCTTTTAACGTGTTTTATCTTTTCATGACTCTTGTAAGTTTAGATAAGATTTTAGATATTTTTATCTTTATCCTTTTTAAGAGAACTATAAAAAGAGGAGAGAAAGAAGGATTAAGGAGAGGAGAATTAGAATTGGATTATTAATTATTTTTATCTTTTTTTAGGGTTTTCTCTTTTTCTTCATGAGGAACTAAACTTATTTTTCTAGTTGAAGGTTAATGAAGCTTTGATTCACCATTACTGTGAGATCTTTCTTATGCTTTAATTGTTTTATTGCTTTTTGGGTATTTATTTATTCTCTGAATTATTGTCATGATTATTTTTGTTAATTAGATAATTTTTCACTATTTAATTATCAATTTAATCTACTGCTAATTGAAAGATTCATTGTATGAAGATTTTGATATTTGTGGCGAATAATATAACAGTGCGTTGTGTTATGGGAATAAATAATCTAATTTAAATGAACCATCGTATGCGTTTGTTAATTAGGATTTGGGTCTCTCTAATTTTTCAGGCTGTCAATTGATTAAATCTTATGATCGTATCTAGGATTGTCTATTGATTAGGGAAATAACCAACGGTCGTACCTTGGTTATCGACTAATTAAGGAGAGATTGGCTATTAGAGTGTCTCAGTAGCTATAACCGGTCTATTCATAAGCAGTAATGATTTATAGTTGTATCAATGATCAGTAGTCGAATCAAAGCTGAATTAATTCCTTCAACCAGAGTTTTTTCATTTTGAATTACACCTTTAATTTGCATTCTTATTAATTTAAATTGATTTTCATTATTGTCAACAATCCCCCAATTTTACATTTTTATTTTAAAAAGGATTTAATAATTACCAATCTCTGTGGACACGACCCTGCTCAATCACTATACACAATTTTGTTAGAGTAGGTATTTATATTTGCTGGCTTCGACACCCATCAGTTTACCTATTACATATATTTAAAATTTTAAACATTTAAAGTCTAAATTTTTCAAGCCTAGTTTCATTAAAATAAGATTTAAAAATTATAAATTTATAAAATAGATTTATATGTATTTATAAAATATAAAATCTAGGTATTTTAACTCAAGATAAAAAAGTTTGGTCCGATATCAAGCTTCTTAAACTCAACCTGGGTGTTGAAAGAGCATGCTTGGGCAAAATCTGGGCATTATCATACCAAGGACTAGCCTTGATTCAGTTATCAAGGCATTTTCACTTATCAAGGCAATAAATCATTACCCTTAAATCTTTTTACTTTTTTTGCAGAAAATGACTATTATTGAAAATTTACAACAGCATGTAACTTTGGTAAGACACCCAATTATCAAGGCTTAAGCTTTTTCATGCACTTAAAGAATAATACAACGTGAATGTTCAACTTTGTTGAATGACTAAAATATTTTGCTCAAGAATAAACCTAAATAGGCCTTTTCATAGGGTAATTAGACATGCTACTGCCCAAAGGTTCCAAGATTGCAAGATTTCAAAATTGCTAAAAAAATCCAATGAAAAGATTGGAGAGAAATAGGAAGAATAATATTAAAAGATTCCTCTTAGAAAAAATCCACTTGCATAAAGCAATTGCTTATAGTGAAAAAGCAATGTCTTTAAGAGCATGTAAATCATACAACAAGTAAGCTATTCTATGATAATTTATCTAAAAAGGTAATAAACCCAAGATTTTTAAGAAAAAGGAAATAAAAAAGGTGTAATAAATGAAAATCATGAAACAAAATACCAAGAAAACATTAATTTACAATAGTACAATAAAGAGCTTGGTTAGTAAAATCAATAATAGTATTATATTTGATAAAAGAATAAAAAAATAGTTAAAAATATGGAACTGAAGATTCATTAATGATCATTAGAGATAGTGAGCCTCCACCTAAAGGAAGTAACAAGTATTGAAGAATGGCAAAAGAAGCTTATTTGAGGGATGATTAATATAAGATTATAGTTATAAATTCTAGCTTCCATAAAGAATATGGGGGGTAGTTGAGGTATACTAGCGAGATAATTGGGGCTGACCTATGTCACAAAAAGCTGGACTGGCATTAGAGTTTTTAATTTATATGGCATATGATGGCTAAATAACTATTGAAGAAGTAGTTTAGGCTTTGTGATGTAATTGGAACTGCCCATGATAATTAAATAACTACCTATAGTATATAATAGTTGGATAACTAACAATGATAAAAGGTAACTACTGTGGGAATTTTTTATATCATTGATGGAATTGCTCTAGAGAAAGCTAGGAGGTGAGCAAAGGTGCAACCAAGACGCAAGAGGTAGTCCAAGATAACTAAGGTTTTTGGAAAAACTTGAGAGATGTACATAAATAGTGTTTTAGTAAATGGAGAAATTGTAACCTTAGTAACTCTAAGAATTAGTGTATTTCTATTGTAAAATCCTTGATGATTAATAAACTTGGCAATAGTGTGTTCGTTCCCATGGGTATAGAACAAACAAAGCTAAACCATGTAAATTTCCTGTGTTATTCCTTTTACTCTCTCTTTTTATTCTAACTGTATGCTGTTGTGTAAGACTTTGCATGATGTTTCTTTATCTGTTCCACAACTAA
Source organism: Luvunga scandens (assembly GCA_030449905.1). Lineage (NCBI taxonomy): Eukaryota > Viridiplantae > Streptophyta > Magnoliopsida > Sapindales > Rutaceae > Luvunga > Luvunga scandens. The sequence goes on from JASUUG010000209.1 coordinate 1,081,096, forward strand.
ATTGATCTAGGCTACTTGAGATGTCATAGAGTAGTTGTTGTCTAAATTTTATTGAACTCGCGAGTGCACGTATCTATTGTAGAATAGATCAATGGTGACGAGTGTCGATCCCACGAGGAGGTGGATTTTAATTGCTTGTACAATTAATTTTCTTAGTGGGTGATTGGATTTATAATGAGAATGATGTAGGCTATCAATTAATTTAAATTAAAGCGGTGGGAATAAACTATTAAAATGAAAGGCTTGGATCTCCGGATCTGTCTCAACATACACTATCTACTTAACATTAATTATTAGTACCAATTAAATCATAAAGGGGGAACTTCCACTCCTCATAAACCATACTTTAATAGATATGGTGCTAAGGGCTTCCCGTGCCAAATAGTAATAACCTTGCCTAGGGAGGCGGTTATTCCAGCCGATATCCAGACAAGATTATTACTATCTGTCTACGAAAAGTCAAAACAACCACATAAATTAAAGGGGAAAGAAAAGTAAATTTACCAAATGAAGCCCATGGAGCATGTTGAGACTTCACCTTCAACTCAAACTTGAAAGGAAATTAGCCACTCATAATTGAACTAGGGGTAAAATGGGAATTTTATTAAAATACGTAGAAAATAAAAGATGGAGATGGAATTACAGAAATTTGAGGTAAAAAATGGATTCAGGGGTGTCAAATAATGGGGGGGAGGCCCTTTTTAATAGATACACTGAGTAAATCATGGCCATCAGATTAAAACAATTTGGACGTTCAGGATTGCGCCACGTGGCAAGTTCTTATTGGATGGAACACATCATCAGGGCTGTTATTCTGTGTATATGCATGTACCGTACGCACGTTTTTTCGGTCCACTAACATTCTGCCACGTCACCGGTCAACATTTTTGGTCCAATAAGATTGTGACACGTCATCAGTCAACGCCACATCATCAGTCAATGCCACATAAGCAGTCAATGCCACATCATTCGTCCAATCAAATGCCGCCATGTCATCGTATAGTGCCACGTCATCGTACAATGCCACGTCAGCATACAGTACATGTGAACAGTTCTATGAACAGTGTCATGTACAGTACCGTATATATCAACCGTACCGTATATGTGAATAGTAGCATTTATCATTTTATGCTCCTCATAAGGTTTTCGACTGTCCTGAGTTCAAAAGTGTTGTTCGTTTTTCCATCTGATCTCTCGTTCATTATGAAATGACCATGATATCCTTTAAAATACATAAAATATTTAATTAAAATACAACATACATAATTAAATTACAAGGGACTTAAAGACATAAAAATAGGGATGTTAGTAAGACTTGAAGTGTAAAATGATGATTTTCTTCATTATAAATACGCACTTTCAAGTACTCAACACACCCCCCAACCAGCTTGTTGCTAGTCCCTAGCAATTTAAGCGAAATCAAAACTGAAACAAAATTTTTGTTTTTTTTTTAAACAGTTTTATTTATTTATTCAGACTAATGATAACAATTAAACAAAAATATAAGCATTATCTACAGTCTAAAGAAATATCATTCCCACATCAACTCTCCACATGAATCAGTTTAGAAAACTTTGTCACAACTTCAGTAATTGAGTCACTTTCAAGAATGACATATCAAATCCCAAAATCTCATTGGTATTAGTAATACGCTCACAAAGAAATTAAACCAAAAAATAATCACTCCAATGAATGGTAATTTAAGTGAAAATAATAAAGAAGTAATATCACACTCTCACCAAGGTGACAAAAATATGCCCTCAGTTTAGAAATAATACGATTTTAATTAAAAATGCTAATCAAACCAATGTATTCATCATTCTCTTTTTTTTTTTTTTAAATGCACTACCACATCTTTTCATCCTATATAACCAGTTTCTATTTCAGACTATAGTTCCCTAAAATCAAGAAGGGCTTTTATTAGGACGTAACGTAGGCTAAGGACGTGGCTAACAAAGAAAGAATAATAGGAAAAACAAAATATATGCTTGAAAAATAGAGAACTTTGGAGATTGTAAGGTGTTTTCACTTGATTTTTTTTCTTTATTTTTTATTTATTTATTTATATACATATTTTTTTTTCTTTTGTTTCTTTTTCTTTCTTCTTTTTTTTTAACACCTTTTTTTTTTCTTTTTTTTTATCTGAATGCAAAATTATCTTTATTTTCAAACATAAATGGGTGGTGAGAAATACAAAATATAAGGTGATACTCCACATTGAAGTGGGACAAGATAATAGGTTGCTAAAGAAAAAGTCTTTATTTTTATTTTATTATTATTTTTCTTTTTTTTTTTAAGGCTCAAAGGGGTTAACTATGGATGCATATTAATAGGTTGGCTAGAAAGGCTCAAACGGACCAAAGATGGCCTTTCTGTCATCTTTTAGGGTTCTAAATAATCTTCCATATCTACTAGTTAGATAGACCTTCAGATGTGGCAACACACACTTTAGTTTTTTTTTTTTTTTTGGAACTAGGAATTTGGAGATAATGTATAAAGTAATAAACTGCTAAGCTGAATGAAGAATGGGCAAAAAGGGTTACTCTCCAAGAAAAATGACAGGCTCAAAAACTCACTTGGAAATTATTATGACATGTGCATTCTTTCAAGCAACTTATATTTGTCTCCAACATCAACATGTAGAGTAACAAACATGGTGTAACATAACTAAAGACCAAAGATAATACAAATACTAAAATTTGAAAGTTATCATGTCATCTGATTATGAAAAGATCACACAAAATATTTTTTTTTTTTTAAATTCTACCTCCAAACCTATTCTTAGTTATGAAAATTATGCATGCAGAATGGTGAAAATGACATAGAAAAACTAGTTGGTAAAAGAAGTTAGAAAAATCACACTTAAAATGACTGTCAAAGCAAGAAATGTCTGAATTTATTTATTTATTTATTTAATAATAAGAAGATGCGTTTCTAGAGTTACTACACTCCATATTCATCTATCTTCGACTCAAAAATTTAGCCATAATTAGTTTCTACAAAAAAAAAAACTACACCAAGATTGAGATATTCCATAATTGTCAACTATTCCCTCCCTCCAACCTGAACGAAACATTGTCCTCAATGTTTGAAAGAGAATAGGGTTTAAAAGACATCACCTGAGTGCTGTATCACAAAAAAAAATATTTACAAGCGGAGAGTTAAATCTAATTTGCACTTCTTACTACGGCTACTGTTACCATCATTAGTTGGCCATTCCAACACACGGGTCTTGGGATCTGGCTCTGGTCTATAAGCTTGTAACAGATCAAGTAACTCGTTAGCAGTATGAGCACAAATAAAGATTTTTTTTGCTGTGAAAGGGATGAAATGATTTTTTATTGCATGGTTAAGAAATGCGATGAAGCAATCATAAAAGTTATTGACATTTAACAAACCGATGGGTTTCTGATGAATGTTCAGATGGGTCCAAGATGCTAATGTGATTAGTGCCTCTAGAGTTGCAAGATCTCCTGGTAGGAAAATAAAAGCATCAGCATGATTTAACATTTCAGTTATTCTTTCTTGCATACCTGAGACAACTAACTCTTTTCCAGTTGGTGCGTCAGACATACAGCCCAACGGTTTGAGGCTTATTGGGATGATGCCTAACACTTGGCTCCCTCTGAGATAAATAGCTTCTGAGACTAGTTTTGATAACCCTCGGTCACCTCCTCCATAAACCAGATGCAAATTTCTTTCTGCTATGCGTTGACCAAGATCGATGGCTGCCTCAACGAACTCTTTATGTTTGCCATAGTTAAATCCAGAGAGCACACAAATGTTCTTGAATTGTTTATTGTGAGTAGCTGCCATTGGGATGCTTCTCAAAAATAATTTGTGAGTCTAAAAAGAAAAGATTATATATCAAAGATCTTGGTGACAATTGTTTATAGCTGTATAGGAGGTAGCATATTTTCTCAAAAATAATTTGTGAGTCTAAAAAGAAAAGATCATATATCAAAGATCTTGGTGACGCGTAAAGCACATGGCTCGAGAGTCAAAAAGGAAATAGTAAAAGAAAAAGCACTCAATTATTAAAAACAATAATGCAATTGATAAAACAACAGTGAAATAGAACAACAGTAAAATAAAACAACAGTAAAAGGATATTTACATGTAGTTGTGATTGTGGCTCACATCTTCCTCTGGTTTTACGTCCAGAACGGCTTGAATGCCCTCTATGGGTCGAGGATAGGCTTCCCATCCAGTTTTCTTATAAACTGGCAAACAGGGTCGTTTATAGTCAGATTCCCAAGACTATATCGTGCATGCTCTTTTTGAAATAATGGCCATAACTGGAGAATTGCTCTTTGTACGTATCCACTGGGATGCGTTTCAACAGACAAAAGGACATCATCCAATGACTCTTTATTCAAGCCATCCCTAATGAATTGAATCTTATCTTCCCTGTTATTAGACATCATTCCTAAAGAACAAGGATTTTTATCGCATTTCATCCTGGCACACTTATGGCAATCAACATGAAGTTTTTCAGCTCTTCGTTTTCTCAAGTAATTTCCTTTACCATAACCAGGCATGTATGCAATAAATTTAGGAGGCAACTCACCTGCCAAACGTACTTTGGCCTCGATTAACCAACGAATGTCAGCAGGGATGTTATTTCTCATAAGCAATCGCATGCGTTCGGACCGAGCTTTATAGATCGTAAGGAGGGCATTCTGAGGAAGTGAAGAAAATCGCTTGTGAAGTTTTGCTAGAATCGCATTTCTGTCCATACCTTCTTCTCAGAATATTAGTTATTATGGGAAACTGAAATAACCGACTTTGTTAACCAACGGAGTACCGTTATCCGCCACTTATACAGGAAAATAAATCAAAACACACTAAATAAAGAAAATCAAATCTGTAAAATCGAATCAAACATAAAAGTGAACAAAATAAGAAAACACAAAATAAAAAGAAAAATGAACTTACATTCGTCCTCTTATTGATTTAACCTCAAGCTTTAATTGGAAGTTATATATCCCATCTTCTATTCTTCTGAGTTGTCTTTCTAGATCTTCAACGTGAGATACCAACTCTGGAGGTTGTAGCTTCCAAATACGATGTGTTTTACAAAATTGTATCTGGCTTCTCAGATGAGATCGTATATGTTGAAGTTGTCTGAGATGCTTCAAGAGGATCTGTCTAATTGAGGCATACATGATTAGAAGTGATAAAAGAAAATTGAATGATTAAATAAACACACTTTCACACAAATTTAAATCACCGAAAAGAAGAAATAAATAAGAAAAAGTCTCAATTCAAGTTTGACGGGTCACTCAAATCGATTTCAGTGTCATTTTCATGTGGTTGGTACTCTAGATATGACTTTAATCTTTGACCATTAACCTTAAAAGTTACACTGTTCTTTGGATCCTTAATTTCAATTGCTCTATGTGGAAAAACAGTATGAACTATAAAGGGACCATCGAGCCAGCGTAACTTACCTGGGAATAGGTGCAAGCGAGAATTGAATAAAAGTACTTTCTGACCTGGTGTGAAAGATTTTCTCATAATGTGCTTGTCATGAAAGACTTTCATTCGCTGTTTGTAAATTTTGGCATTTTCGTATGCATCATTACGAATTTCTTCAAGTTCTGCCAGCTGTAATCTTCTTTCTGAGCTAGCTTGCTGCATATCAAAGTTGAATTTCTTAATGGCCCAGTATGCACGATGCTCGAGTTCCATAAGTAGGTGGCAAGCTTTTCCATATACTAGTCTGTAGGGTGACATCCCAATCGGGGTCTTGAAAGCTATTCTATATGCCCATAATGCATCATCCAGTCTTAATGGCTAATCTTTTCTGTCTGGTCTCACCGTCTTTTCTAATATGTGCTTTATCTCTTGATTGGAGATCTCAACTTGGACACTGGTTTGCGGATGATATGAGGTCGTCACTTTGTGAGGAATGGAATACTTTGTCAAAAGAGCTTTGAATGATTTGTTACAAAAGTGAGCTCCACCATCACTGATTATCGCTCGAGGGAATCCAAAGCGTGAAACAATGTTGCTTTTCAAAAATCTGATCACCACCTTGTGATCATTGGTTCTACACGGAACTACTTCTACCCATTTCGATACGTAGTCAACAGCGACCAATATGTATTGATGGCCAAAAGGAGGAAAGGGTCCCATGAAGTCAATATCCCATACATAAAAAATCTCAACCACTAAAATTGGGTTTAGTAGCATCATGTTCCTTCGTGTAATGCCCCCCATTCGTTGACACTTGTTCATGGCAGAATAAAATGATATTTTGAAATTCATTTTCTAGAACACATCATTTGATAATTTGATCTGCGAAATACTTGAACAGATAGGGGTCATCCCAGAAGAAATTTTTATTTCTGCAAAAAAATTGGCCTTGTCCTACTTAGTCCAATGCTTCGGAAGTTTACCTGTAACAAGATAGTTAACTATATCAGCATACCATGGTAATACTTCCACACTCATTAGTTGTTCATCTGAAAATGATTCATTTAATGGAAATGGTTCTATAATTGTATCAAAATTTAGACGAGAGAGATGGTTTGCAACAACATTTTCTGTGCCCTTTTTATCCTTGATTTCAAAGTCAAATTCCTTTTATGTCGGCTATGGTCCACCCTAATGCTCCTTTGTGCACTTTCAAAACTTCCAACAACTTACCTTTTTGTTCTTCATTCAGGGATGATGAAATGATTACTGGTAGAGTTCTTTCTTCTCCCAAAAATGCATATTCCAAAGTATCGAGTAATGGTTTGAACTCGAGTTGTGGTGGTGATTCTGATGACGTACTGAGTTTCTTATCTGATGGTGCTAGTTATTCCACTTTTGACTTCCATTTGTTAGTGTCCATGGATGGTGCTGAATCGAGTAAGGCGTTAACCTCATCTACTGATCTGTCAATATCAAAATCCAAACCAAAGTGAGTTAAACATGTTTGTAAAGGGTCATCACTGAGGTTTGAAAGAAAAGCATTATCAATTAATTCTTCTATCCAATCCACATCAACAATTTCATCATCTGCATTGTGAGGTTGTTTGGCAATCTTGAAGATATTTAGCTCCATCATCATATTGCCAAAGGACAACTGCATATTTCCAGTCCTGTATTAAATGTGAGCATCAGCAGTTGCAAAGAAAGGTCGTCCTAAGATAATGGGGATCTGCTTCCTTGAATCCTGGGCTAGTTGAGTGTCAATTACAATGAAATCAACAGGAAAATAAAACTTATCTACCTGTATAAGCACGTCCTCCACAATACCATGAGGTTTTTTCTTGGACCGATCTGCAAGCTGTAACACCACTGGAGTTGGGTGTAATTCTCCCAGTCCAAGTTTCACAAATACTGAGTAAGGTAACAGATTTACACTAGCTCCTAAGTCCAACAAAGCATTCTCAATTGTGTGGTTCACTATACTACATGAGATAGTGGGGAGCCTGGGTCTTTATATTTTAGAGGAAGTTTGTGTTGGAGTATAGAGCTCACGTTTTCTGTTAAAAATGCCTTCTTTTGAACATGAATGTTTCTCTTTTTAGTACAAATGTCTTTAAGAAACTTGGCATAAGATGGCACTTGTTTTATAGCATCAAGCAAAGGGATGTTAACACTTACCTGTTTAAAGATTTCAAAAATCTCACTTGTAGATTTTTCTTTCTTTGCTTTAGCTAACCTCTGGGGAAATGGAGCTTTTGGAACATATTCTCGTGGGTTGGTTTCTTCTTTCTTCTCTGATGATGAGTCTTCTTCATTTACCGGTACAATTTGAGTTATTTTTGGTACCGGCATCTCTACTTTGTTGTCGACTTCTTTTCCTTTTTGCAAGGTCATGACGGCTTTGACCTCTCCATGCTACTGAGGTGAACTGGTACTTACTTCATGCACTCCTTTATAATTAGGCACTGGTTGACTTGGGAATTTTCCTTTCTCAACAGTCATTGCCAAGGTTTGAACTGAAGAAGCAAGTTGTCCCACCATTTTTTCAAGGTTTGAAATTGATTGGGTTTGTGAGTTGAAACTCGCTCTCATCTCATTTCGCAGTTCATCAATGGTGCGGTTTTGTTGCTCGATTTTGGAGTAAGTAAGATTCTTGAAATTCTGAAATGCATCCTCCCATGGTCTAGGTTGAGAATAGTTTGGGTTCTGATTGTATGATCTAAATGGTGGTTGAGAGGCTTGAGGATTTTGAGGGATTGGTTGCATTGGTGGAGCTGGAGCTGGAGCTGATAGTCCATTATGTTGGAATCCTTGAGACCATGAAAAATTGGGGTGGTCTCTCCATCCAGGATTATATGTGTTGGAGTAAGGGTTGTAGTTTGATGGCTTTCTCATTACACCTATGGCATTGGCTTGATCTGAGTATGAGTCCTGGTCATATGGTTCTGTTAATTTTTAGAATCGTTAACGATCTTTATTTGACGGGACAGACCTTCAACTATGTCTTTGACTTCTTTAATTTCTGAACTTGACCCGCCAATGTGAACCTCATTCACTCCCTTAACTCTTCTAGTACTCTAAGCGACGACTGTTGTTGTTGGATTATCCGCTTGTTTGGAAGAAATCCCAAATCTCTGATGCATTTTTTGACATTAGTTCTCCTCCACTTGTTGCCATTAGCCATTCTTGCACATTCAGTAATAATCCCTCCAAAAAGTATTGGCATTGGTGCCATTTTTCGTATTCATGATGTGGACACTTTAGGAGTAGCCCATTAAATCGCTCCCATGCTTCGAAAAATTGCTCGTCTTCTCTTTGGGTAAACTTTGAGATTTCCCTGCGAATAGCATTGGTTTTATGTACTGAAAAATATTTATTCAAAAATTTTGTTATCATTTGTTCCCATAATGTAATGCTATTAGCAGGCAATACATTGAACCATGAACGAGCTCTATCCTTTAAAAAAATGGGAATAATCTAAGCTTAACATCATCATCTGAAAAATTCTCATATTTAAATGTTTGACAAATAGCATGAAAATCATTCAGATGATTATATGGATCTTCATTTTCTAGGCCATAGAATGTTGGGAGATAATTTAGCACACTAGGTTTTAATTCAAAACTCCTAGCAGCTACATTTGGGTATCTTATGCATGATATACTCAAGTTAGCTAAGGGACTGAAGTAGTCCTTAAATGGCCTCTCTTGTGGTGCTGGTTGCAAATCCATTTCAAATTTATTTTTAATTGTAACGTGCTTGTGTGTGCGAAGAGTTTTTTCTAATTTAAAGTCTATATGCTCAAGATTCGGTAATTGTGACCTACGAACATGCATGCAAAGAAAAAAAATGGTAACAAAATTAATAAAAATAAAGAAGAAGGAGAAATTATGATACTAACCTTATCACGTTGTTACAATTTTGCTATGAAAACAACTCAAACGCTATATATAGAAAAGAAAATATGTGAAACAAATTAAAATAAATTAATAGGCGGTTGAACCTGCCGATTTAACAAAATAAAAAAAATAACATGAAAATTAAATTACATAAATTTAAAGCAGAAATAAAAATTCTTACCTCTAAACATAAATTCACTTTTTTTTTAATAATAATAAAAAAAAAATATTACAAGGAAACAACTAAAAAAAATAAATAAAGAAATTAAAAAAAAATTCTACGAATTAAAATAACTTACCTCCCTGGCAACGGCGCCAAAAACTTGTTTTGCAAATTTTATTGAACTCGCAAGTGCACGAATCTATTGTAGAATAGATCAATGGTGACGAGTGTCAATCCCACGAGGAGGTGGATTTTAATTGCTTGTAGAATTAATTTTCTTAGTGGGTGATTGGATTTATAATGAGAATGATGTAGGCTATCAATTAATTTAAATTAAAGCGGTGGGAATAAACTATTAAAATGAAAGGCTTGGATCTCCGGATCTGTCTAAACATACACTATCGGCTTAACATTAATTATTAGTGCTAATTAAATCATGAAGGGGAAACTTCCACTCCTCATAAACCACACTCTAATAGATATGGTGCTAAGGGCTTCCCGTGCCAAATAGTAATAACCTTGCCTAGGGAGGCGGTTATTCCAGCTGATATCCAGACAAGATTATTACTATCTGTCTACGAAAAGTCAAAACAACCACATAAATTAAAGGGGAAAGAAAAGTAAATTTATCAAATGAAGCCCATGGAGCATGTTGAGACTTCACCTTCAACTCAAGCTTGAAAGAAAATTAGCCACTCATAATTGAACTAGGGGTAAAATGGAAAGTTTACTAAAATACGTAGAAAATACAAGATGGAGATGGAATTATAGAAATTTGAGGTCAAAAATGGATTCAGGGGTGTCAAATTAGGTGGGGGAGCCCCTTTTTTATAGATACACTGAGCAAATCATGGCCATCGGATTAAAACAATTTGGACGCTCAAAATTGCGCAACGTGGCAAGTTCTTATTGGATGGAACACATCATCAGGGCTGTTATTTTGTGTATATGCATGTACCGTACACACGTTTTTTTGGTCCACTAACATTCTGACACGTCACCGGTCAACATTTTGGTCCAATAAGATTGTGACATGTCATCAGTCAACGCCACATCATCAGTCAATGCCACATAAGCGGTCAATGCCACATCATTCGTCCAATCAAATGCCGCCATGTCATCGTATAGTGCCACATCATCATACAATGCAACGTCAGTATACAGTACAGGTGAACAGTGCCATGAACAGTGTCATGTACAGTATCGTATATATCAACCGTACCGTATGTGTGAACAGTACCGTATATGTGAACAGTAATATTTATCTTTTTATGCTCCTCCTAAGGTTTTCGACTGTCCTGAGTTCAAAAGTGCTGTCCGTTTTTCCATCTGATCTCTCGTTCATTGTGAAATGACCATGATATCCCCTAAAATACATAAAATACTTAATTAAAATAAAACATACATAATTAAATTACAAAGGACTTAAAGACATAAAAATAGGGGGATGTTAGTAAGACTTGGAGTGTAAAATAATGATTTTCTCCATTATAAATACACACTTTCAAGTACTCAATAGTAGTCAGGCTGTTTAAGAAGCCGTTCCAATCAATCAATTTGGCTTTGATTCTAACAAACTATTGTTAGAGCCTAGTTCCTTGGCTCAAACTAGATTAGACATAAGAAATTTGACAAGAAAAATGACTTAAGTCTTTGAAAGGTGAATATGGAAGCAATATTAGTGGATCAAGGGTTGAAATTTTCTCTAAAGAAATATATAAGTGGGAATATACTTTTGAATGATAAGGATCTTAAAGATAAGATGAGAAAAACACATAATACCATCACTTTAAGCCTAGGAGTTGAAGTTTTGAGAGAAGTGTTGAGTGATTCTCGTGCTATGGATGTCAATGTGTAAGTGTACACAATAAGTAATATAATGATAAGTATTCAAGATTGTTTTCATAGGGATTGACGTAATCAGATTTGCTATAGCAATCATAACAGTACAGTTTTACTTTAATTGAAACTAAAACAAATAATAAAACTAATAAACTACTTAAACTCAAAATTCAATAAATAAGAATGCAATAAAGAAATTCTCACGTCACACTCAAGGATGAAATCAATGGGAACGGTGTAGTTAAGTAATCAAACTCCCTTAATGGTTTTGACCACTTCTTCAAATTTTAGGTCAAGTTGCTACAGCAATGGGAAGAATCTTTAAGTATCCTCAACTGTCGCATGTTGGATATCTTATATTTTTAGAAACTTAACCGCGACCAATTGCTATGCTAACATAAGATATAACATTACACGTTTAGGTTCTAATTACCCTACAAAGTGAATTCCTATATCTAGTTCATCACTAATTTTAGATTAAGCATGACCTTTTTAGAATAAAGTTAAATTCAACTCAGGAAACCCAATTTAGAACAAAGTATTGCTCTAATATGTTTTACTAAGACAAGTCCTTTTGAGTTTCTCTTTTAACTAGTATCACTAAATTGGTGGTCAGCCAAAACAATGAATTGAAATAAGTATTATCAAAATAAAATGTTATGGCAAACATGCAACAACGTATAAAATCAATCAATTAACGATCAAGGTTGTTTATCACTCAACTATAAATAAATTTAGTTCATAACACACGAAAGAAAAGTAAATCAACGAAGTTCAGCCGTAAAGTACATCCCCATGATTAAAGGGTAAACAAGAAAATAAGAAAAGAAAAAAACAAAAAGGACTGATTTCCTAAATAATCTCTGCACTTTCTCCTCTAATGCAGTTTTAAAACTTGCTATGGAATTCTTTTTTTTTACAGCTCTTCCTTTCTTTGTGTGTGTGCTACTTTTATAGTCGAAAATTAAGCAACCAAAAGTCTAGGGCACGTATATTCCAGATTTGGAAACTCTAGATCGTAATCTTTTAAGTATCTCATGTGAAATTTTCTCTGTCAATGCCCTAGGATTTTTACAGCAATGGTTGCTATAACAACGGCTATAGCATTTGTACCATTTCAGACTTGTTTCAATTCTTCTGTAGCCATGTTTATTCCTTATTTATGCCAACTTATCACAACAACATTCTTTTTTTGAAAATCGAGCTTCCAGTTACCTACAATTAAGCATATGATCTATAAACACAAATTATTCTAAAACAATGCAATTTATTAAAAATAAACTAGAACAGATACCCATGTAAAAAATAGCTAAAATGTAATAAAAATATGTCATTTACCCTCTAAGTAATCTTGATTTAAGTCTAAAAATTCCATGATCGCTTTCATTTCATAGAGTTATTACACCCTAAACTTCAATCACACAATCAAGCAACGTATAACTTAGTTTTGTCATCAAATTTGCAAGGATTCTTCAACCCTCAAATCACACTCTTAATCATGCAAAATTGTCATAGCAGTTCAGCTCTAGACTTAGGCCTCATTCGATCCAAAGTGAGTGTGTGCTACTTTGACCAAGTCTAGAGATACTATACCAATGCACAGACATTACATATATAACCCAAACAAATTCCAACTGTGCTATAGCAAAATATTTTATTTTTTATTATCATTTTTTTTAGTTGTTCGATGAAATTCTCTTTAGTGTATCAATGACTTTTCATGAAAATGTCTATCACTTGTGGTGATGACATCCAATTACTCAACTAATGCACAGATCAGAGTTGCTGCAGCAATACTTACAACATAGTCTTATCTATAAACACCTTTAACTAAAGGTTGAACATGGGGCTCATGAACAAACTTAGCTACTTAATATCCTCGACAGAGGGCTTTTTTTTTTCCAATTGACGCTACAGCAATGCTCATAGCTATTGTTGCCTTTGGACTCAAGTTTGCATATGGGGTGCATACCTAACCCTAGTTACTCAGAAACTTAAACCATTAGAGCATAATTTATTTCATAACAAGCACAGTTCAACAAAAATTTTCTCCCAAACTTGAGATATTTTCTACCCTTTTTTTTTTCATTATGGCTCTGCTGCAACATTTTCATAAAACTTAATCAAAGCTTAAGTGTTGGACAAAATTTCAGTATTCATCTTTAAATTATCCATATTTGGCAATCACAAAGCTTGACACTCCATTTATCTTTAATAGGTTTTTTAATCCATACACAAATACTAGATAATAGAGCTTCACATCACACACAACAAAACACATTGTAACAGAACACAACCCCCCCAAACTTGAGTGGTGTTGTGCCCTCACATGCACACAAAATAATGCAATACTAAATAGGCTATGTTAACCAAAAGCATGCAAAATAAACACAATAAAATAACTTAAGAAAAGAGAATAAAATTTTTCAAGAATAGAAAAATAAAGCGCTTTGGCAAAGGGATACTCCCCTATTGTTGGCTTTATGCTGCAGCTTGTCTGAAAGGGTTCTCTTGTTCTTAGATGCACTTTTGAGACGTTCCTTGGGTGACCCTTATGGAATGGCAGCTGTCTGCTGTTTCTTTTGACTTGAGGTTGGACTAATTGGTAGTATTCCAGTGAGCTCACTAGCTTTGGACTGAGTTGATCTTGTCCACTTATGCTCTAGCTCTTCTGGTGCTATAGCACTTCTAGAGGTTTGTGCCTCTTTTCGCTTACTAGATCCCTTGGGAGCTATTGGAAGAGATTTGGTTTGAGTTTGTTTCGGAGCAGCTAGCACAAGTTTTACTGCAGTAGGGTCCTTAACAATAGTTTCAGCAATTATTTCCAGTAGACTTTGCTTTTCTGCAATTGTTTGGGTAGCCCTAGCAACAACTACTTCAATCTCGGCATTAATATCATCTTGATCCTCCTCTAAGCCTTCATTACTCAAGACTTTTTCTTTGCCTTTGCTAGATAGTACTAGCGACTCATCCTAATCATCCTCTATTTTATCTTCGTCATCCCTGATGATGTGCTTCCCTTTTTGTTTAAGCTGCACCACTAGAGGTGCCTCATTCTGCTTTTCTACTGAATCATCGTCTGCACTCTGTTCCTCTTCCTTTAGTTCTTTTTCTTTCTCCTCACTTTACTCCTCAACTGTTGGTGGTACTTCCTCAGATTCTAATTCTTCTTCACTGGCTATTGCTACTTTAGTTGCTGGAGCTTCTTCTTATGTTGCTTTGAAATTAAATTGCTGTAATAGGATGTCAGGAAAGTTTGTGTTCCTACTTTTTATGTAGACACGTAAATTTATGCACAGAGAAGAAAGAATAAGCTATTTCATCTTTAAGGGTCTACCAATTGATGTTGAGATAATTATCAAGAGAGAGATTAAAAAAATGTCTATGAAAAAGAATCAATCTTTCTTGAGACACTGTGGTGGTGTGTGTGGTGGGCATCAGTCTAGAATTTAAAAATTTCACCTACTATTTGGCAATCAGTTTCAAATCAATCATATCTACTACTTTGGCTTCCTTATTTGCTCATAAACTACCTCCCATTGTAAGGGTTTTACGCACATTATTCCATTTTTTATTGGTCATATTCCCAATAATTTTTTAGTGATCACATCAACATCAGATGGTAAATTGTAAAAAGCATTGATTATCTTTAGTTCTAAGGGGACTGAAGTGTTTCTTACCCAAACTGTGCGTTGGTCTTGCCGCAACATATTGGCATAAAATTCTTTAACAATTGCTAGCACACTTTTGGTGGGTACAAAAGTCTAGCCAGCCTCTTTTTATTGCAGCAGTATAGATAGTGTTGCATGTTCTAGATGGTTATGGCGAGAACTAGACACCCTTTTCCTCCAAAATCTTCCTTGTGTTAATCTTATAATATTGATTTTGATGATAAAAAAACTTATATGTTCTTGATTAAAATGTTGGCGCTATTAAAATGAATTTCTTAAAGGCATAGACATGTTTAAAAAAGCTTAATGACCATTAACTTGAGTCAGAAAATTATTTTTCTACAAAAATTTGTCAAAAAATAGATTATGGAAATTACCCTTGAACCGTTTATTATAAAAGGCGAATCGATAATTTACAAAAAAGATTTAGTTTTTAGACTTGTTTAAGAGCATTTTGGAAATTAACGGTGAACTATTTATGACTAACGGTGAACTGATAATTTACAAAAAGGAGAAAACTTTCTAATCTTGAATCATTTACCAAAAACGAAAATCTACGTTTGTTTTGCAGGATTCTAGAAATAAACGGCGATTCAATAACCACAAACGGTAAACCATTTATTTAAAATCTAAGCACAACGGCTATTTGGACAAGTCAAAATGGTTAACCGACAGTAGTAAACGGTAATCCGATAATTCTTAGAAAGTCAACAACGGCTAATTTTCATCCCCAACTATAAAATGACTCAATCAAACTCAAATCAAAAGAGACCTAACAATTATTATTGAGCTTGCTACTGAGAAAACAATCTTCATTGAGCTTCAAACTTGTTTTTACTTCATTAATTCAAACTTTTAGATTTCATTGATTGCAGTACACATTGTGTGAGAGATTGTTTATTTGTAATTTCTATTTTTGATTGATTATTGTTGGGATACACTTGGGCTAAGAGATTGGGAATAATCTATTGTTGTAAAGGTTTATTGACGCCTTTTAAGTCAATTGTAAGTGTGGTTGAAGCCTTGGAGGCTTGCTTAGTGGAATCCTCAAGCCCGGTGAGCTTGGAAGTGTAGACATAGGCACAGTTGGCCTAACCACGTAAAAATCACATGTCTGATCTCTCTTCCCTTATCTTTTTAATTTTGAGCGTTGTTAAAATTAATGCTTTTGATTTTATTAAGACATTAGTTTAAATTGTTGTGTGGTTTTATTTGCTTAAGTTTTAAGAACCCAATTCACTCCCTCTCTTGGATAGCCTAGTTAGTATTTCACCTTGGTTTGATAAATTGTTCAAATTTATCTTGGTCCTTATAACTATGAAAGTGTGAGGGGTCCTTTAATCGAGCCGCGATCTTCTTGTATTTTGTCATGATTAGAACAATAGAACTGTATTGTAGGGTAGCAAGAGAACAAGTCGTCAACAAGGATAGTGATCTTTTGAGAGTTGTTGATGATGAAAGCAAAGAATTTACAAAAGAGGTACAATAGAACCCTAATATATAGTGACGGTAAAAAAAATAGGAAAATTTAAAAAATTAATTAATTAATGAAATAAAATTAGAAATAGGGATATCTTAATTTTAAAATAAAACTAATTTAAAAAAGGAAAGAAGATCAGGTCAAAAATTTAAGGATTATGTAATCTCTTGTTATCTTTATCTTGAATTGCTAAGCCAATTATCATATGTACTCCCAACGATTCTGATTTTATGAATTCCTACTGTAGCAAGTAAGCTGGTTCTGTTGCAATCTGTAATAAAATCCCTCATTCAATGAGAAACTTTGTCTAATTGTTGTATAGAGCATAATATGCAGCAACATGTGTAGTGTTTTAACAAATTTTTTTTTATCATATTCTCTGCAATTTAAAGAAATAAAGGAAAGTCATGAAAAGATATCAAATGTACAAATTAAACACAAAGTCTAATGGCACGAAGAACTAAAATAAAAGTTTTAAAACAACTTCCCTTATTCGGTGGCCTCCTAATCAGCGCTTGATTTTAGGTCCTTCAGCTAGGCCCTTCTTAATTGCTCATATTAGATCTCTCATGAATTAGATCCTCCCTTGGGTGAATCACATTAGTTCCCATATAATGTTTCACTCTGTGCCCACTAACCTTCACTACTTGACCTTCATCTAAAAGCTCTACTGCCCCCATGGGGGTATATTTTAACAGGCTTGAAAGCCCCTTACCATTTAGATTTCAATTTCCCTGGAAAAAGCTTCAGCCTTGAGTTATAAAGCAACACTTGTTGGCCTGACATAAAATTTCTATGCTGAATGTATTTGTCAATCCATTGTTTTGTGTGTTCTTTGTAAATCCATGCGTTTTCATAGGAGAACCACCTTAATCTTCTAGTTCACATAGTTGAAGCTTCCTATGCTCTGCTGTAGCACACATGTCCATGTTAAGTTGTTTTACTGCCCAATATACTTTATGCTCCAACTTCAACGACAGATGACAAGCTTTACCATAGACAATTCTGGATGGAGACATGTTAAGCCATAGACAATGCTTTATGCATGTCCATGTTAAGCTGTTTTACTACCCAATATGCTTTATGCTCCAACTCCAACAACAATGATAGGCTTTGTCATAGACAATCCTGTATGGAGACATGCCAAGTGGTGTCTTGTAGGCTGTACAGTAGGCCCATGAAGTATTGTGTATCTAAGAGACCAATCCTTTCTAGTGGGGTTCACCACTTTTCTAAAATCCTTTTTATTTCTCATTTGGACAAGTCTATCTAACCATTAGATTGAGGATGGTATGCTGTAACAATCTTCTGCTTAATTTCATATTTAGCCAATGCTGCAGGAAATATCTTGTTGCAAAAATAATTGCTTTTATCACTAATGATGGCTCTCGGAGTCCCAAACCTTGAGAAAATATTTCTTTAATGAAATTTCACTACTTTGGCATTATTTATTGGTAAAGCTATAGCCTCCACCCATTTGGACATATAGTCTACAGCAACCAGAATATATAAGTTCCCAGCAGATGGTAGGAATGGACCCATAGAGTCTATCCCCCAAACATCAAAAAGCTCAACTTCCAAAATATTAGTTAATGGCATTTCATGCTTTTGAGAGATGTTTCATGTTCTTTGACACTAGTAACAACATTTAACAAACTCATAAGCATCTTTAAAGATAGATGGCTAGTAATAAGCTGCTTATAACACTTTAGCTACTATTTTGTGGCTTAAAAAATGTCCCCCATTTGTTGCAGCATGACATGCTTGTAATATGTTTAGGATTTCTTCAGCAAGCACATATTTTCAAATGATTTGGTCTAAACACTTCTTGTATAAGTAAGGATCATCCCACTGATAACTTCTGACATCATGAAGAAATCTCTTTTTCTGCTGGTAATTCAGATCGAGTGGTAACAGTCCACTCACTAAATAAATTTACTAAGTCTGCATACCATGGGAATCTTGACTGCTACAACCTTTGTCCATGCTAGAGCATTAATAATAGCTCATTAGGAAATGCTTCTTTGATGTCCTGTTTGGTCTGAGTGTCTGTATCTACTTTAAGCCTTGAAAGATGATTTGGTACTTAGTTTTCAGTCCCTTTTCTTTCCTTAATTTCCAAGTCAAATTCCTTTAGTAAGATGATTCACCTTATTAGCCTTGGTTTGCCATCTTTCTTTGAAATAAAATACTTTATGACTGAGTGGTCTGTATACACAGTCACTTTTGTGCCAACCAAGTAGGTTTTAAATTTGTAAAATGGAAATACAACTACTAGCAACTCATTTTCAATGGTAGTATAATTTATCTGATCATCAATAAATAAAGTGAAAAGCTTTGTTCTTTCTCTTCCCTAGCACTACTCCAACAAAATGGTTGCTAGCATCACACATCAACTCAAAAGGCATACTCCAATCTGGTGCTACAACAATTGTTGCTGTGACAAGGGCATTCTTCAATTCAACAAAGGCCTTCAAACAATCTTCATCAAAATTAAAGGGTCTGTCATGCTCGAGCAATATACATAAAGGTTTGGCTATTTTAAAAAAGTTCTTAATGAATCTTTTATAGAATCCAGTATGACCTAAGAAACTCCTTATGTCTTTGATTGATGTGGGTGGTGGGAGTCTATCAATTACCTCAATTTGGCCTTATCCACCTCAATGCCTTTTTAAAAACTCTATGGCCTAAAACTATTCCCTCTTGTACCATGAAATGACCCTTCTTCCAATTTAACAGGAGATTTGTCTCTTCACATCTTTTTAGCAAATTCTTCAAATTATGCATGCAGTCATCATATGATTCTTCAAAGACTGTAAAGTCATTCATGAATATATCAAGTGTTTGCTCCACCCTATCTGAAAAAATTACCATCATGTACCTTTGAAACGTTGTTAGAGCATTGCATAAGTTAAATAACATCCTTCTAAATGCAAAAGTGCCATAAGGGCAAGTGAGTGTTGTCTTTTCCTGATCTTCTAGTGCTATAGCAATTTGATTATAACCTTAATACCCATCCAGGAAGTAATAATACTCCTTTCGCGCAAGTCTGTCCAGCATCTGATCCATGAAAGGTAATGAAAAATGATCTTTTTTTGTGGCTTTATTTAATTTTATGTCATCCATGCAAACTCTCCAACTAGTGACTATTCTTGTGGGTATGAGTTCATTCTTTTTGTTTGCTATAATAGTCACTCTTTCCTTTTTTGGCACACATTGTACTGGGCTTACCTATGAGCTGTCTGATATTAGATAGATTATTCCAGCATCCAACCATTGAATGATCTCCTTCTTCACAATTTCTTTCATGATAGGATTCAGCCTTCTTTGTTTCTCCACTAAGTTGCTATAGAAATCTTCCAACATAATCTTTTGCATACATATAGAAAGACTAATTCCCTTAATGTCCATCATAGTCTAGCCAATTACCTTCTTATGCTTCCCTGATACATCTACTAAACTTTTGTCTTGACCTGTATCTAAAAAAGATGAAATAGCTATAGGGAGTGTATTATTGTCACTTAGATAAGCATATTTTAACTGTGAAGGTAAAAGTTTCAATTCTAACATTGGTGGTGACTCTATAAAGGGGACAAATGGTTTCACTTCCTTGTTTGATAGGTCTAAAGATTCAAAATGTTTGTCATGTCTCATTGGTTGCTTTTCCCCTAACCATGCGATGTTAGCTGCTTCTTCATCATCTTGAGGTTCTTTAACTGTTGTAGTTTCCAAGATTGTGTTGCTATAATAAATGTTCACTTTCTTTGCTACAATGAGGTCTATAACACTTATAAAGTTGCAATCTTCAATCTCATCAAGACTCTTAATTGCTTCCAACACATTGAATGTAGCTTGCTGGTCATTCACTTGCATGGTTAATTCTCTTTTTTGCACATCAATCAAGGTCTTCCCCATGGCTAAAAAAGGTCTTCCTAGAATGATTGACACCTCTTTGTCTGCCTCAAAGTCTAACACTATGAAGTCCACTGGGAAAAATGATTTTATCCACCTTCACTAACATATCTTCAATCTTTTCTTCTGGATAAGCATTAGATCTATCTGCAAGTTGTAATGTCACAGCGGTTGGCCTCACTTATCCAACTCCTAAATGCTTAAACACTAATAATGGCATAAGATTGATGCTTGCCCCAAAATCACAAAGTGCTATACTATTATATCTAGTTCCAATAAAGCATGGAATTGTAAAGCTTTCTAAATTCTTCAGATTTTGAGGAATTTTATTCTGAAGCATATAGCTGCCTTCTTGTGTTAAAGCAACAGTTTTAAATTCTCCAAGCCTTCTTTTCTTTGCCAAAATATCCTTAAAAAACTTTACATAATTTGGCATGTGTTCCAATGCTTCCACCAAAAGAATGTTAATACGTAATTGTTTTAATACTTCAAGGAATTTGCTAAATTGCTTGTCTTATTTTTGCTTCTGAAATCTTTAGGGAAAAGGCGGTGAATGTCTGAACTACTGTGCTAACATAGATTGTGCAGACTGCTTCTCTTTTGCTATATTTTGGTTTGTTGTGGTTAATACTGTAGTATCTTCTATCATAAATTCTAATCCATTATTTTCTACTGGTGCCGTAGGTTGGCTAGTTTCACCAGTGTGTTGGAAAAGAGGTTGTTGTAATTCTTCTTCTGTTTAAGTGTCCTCTTGAGTTAAAACAGGTTTTACCATCTTTTTCAGTACAATAACAAGAATATAAACATCTTTTCCAGATCTCAAATTAATTACCTTACAATGTTCTTTTCCTTCTTGTCTTGGATCTTTTGGGTTGCTAGGCAAACTTTCCTGTGGTATGTTACTTAATGTTGAAGCAAGTTGTCCAACTTGATTTTCTAAATTTCTTAAGGATACGTCTTGACTTTGGATAACTACTTCATTAATCACAACGTACTCCTTGATTAGTGTCTCAAGATAGCTAAGCTAGTCATTATTACTGTTTCGTTGCCCTTGATTTTTCTAGTGAAATCCAGGTGGTTAAGTAGGACTGTTCTGTCCACTAGTTCTACAACAAGCTGATTTCGGTTATTCCATGAAAAATTTGGACGCTACCTCCATCTTAGGTTGTACATATTCGAGTAAGAATTGTTATGGTTATGCCTGTTGAAGTTGTCCACATAATTGACTAAAGTTGGATTCCTAGGGAAATTATCAAGCTAATGCCCTTCTCCACAATAAACACATGATACTTCTGCAACTTGATTAACTGTTACTGAAGCAGGAGAGCCTTCACCATATTTGTCAATGAGGTTACTTGTGCTAATAGAATTATTAGGGCATCCACATTGTGCACTCTAGTTGTACCTCTTGCTGCAACTTACCTAGTTGACGGCCACTGATAATTGTTGTTGGCTATTCTCTCCAGAATCTCATAAGCTTTATTGTAGGATTTAGATAACAAAGCTCTATTTGTTGAAGCATCCACCATCAATCTTGTACTTGGGTTAAGACTATTATAAACAGTTTCTAGCTATATATAGCAAGGAATACCATGATGAGAACATCATCTTAACAACTCTTTAAACCTTTTTCATGCATCATATAAGCTTTCATCTTCCAATTGATGAAAAGATATGATCTTATTCCTCAATTTCGCATTTTTAATGGATGCGACATACTTCATAAAATACTTATCAGCTAAGTTATTCTATGTATTGATAGAGTCTGGTAGTAGAGAATTTAGCCATGCTCGTGCTCAATCCCTCAAACAAAATGGGAAAAGTCTGAGCATTAATGCTTTCTATGATGCTCTAGCAATCTTAAAAGCATCACTCACCTCCAAAAATAATTTGAGATAAAAGTGAGGATCTTCTGATGGTAATTGTTGTGCAAATTTTATTGAACTCGCAAGTGCACGAATCTATTATAGAATAGATTAATGGTGACGAGTGTCGATCCCACGAGGAGGTGAATTTTAATTGCTTGTAGAATTAATTTTCTAAGTGGATGATTAGATTTATAATGACAATGAAGTAGGCAATATATTAATTTAAATTAAAGCTATAGGAATAAACTATTTGGATGAAATGCTTGGATCTCCGGATCTGTCTCAACATGCACTATCGGCTTAACATTCATTATTAGTACCAATTAAATCATGAAGGGGGAACTTCCACTCATCATGAACCACACTCTAATAGATATGGCGCTAAGGGCTTCCTGTGCCAAATAGTAATAACCTTGCCTAGGGAGGCGGTTATTCAGTAGATATCCGACAAGATTATTACTATCTGTCTACGAAAAGTCAAAACAACCACATAAATTAAAGGGGAAGAAAAAGTCAATTTACCAAATTAAGCCCATGGAGCATGTTGAGACTTCACCTTCAACCCAAGCTTGAAAGGAAATTAGCCACTCATATTTGAACTAGGGGTAAAATGGGAATTTTATTAAAATACGTAGAAAATACAAGATGGAGATGGAATTACAGAAAATGGAGTCCAAAAATGGATTCAGGGTTGTCAAATTAAGGGGGGGAGCCCCCTTTTTATAGATACATTGAGTAAATCATGGCCATCGGATCAAAACAATTTGGACGCTCAGGATTGCGCCACGTGGCAAGCTCCTATTGGATGGAACACATCATCAGGGCTATTATTCTGTGTATATGCATGTACCGTACACACATTTTTTCGATCCACTAACATTCTGCCACGTCACCGGTCAACATTTTTGGTCCAATAGTATCGTGACACGTCATCAGTCAACGCCACATAATTAGTCAATGCCACATAAGCGGTCAATGCCACATCATTCGTCCAATCAAATGCTGCCACGTCAGCGTACAGTACATGTGAACAGTGCCATGAAGCAAAGTCTGGTGTACGAGAACATATATATCAATCGTCATCAGTATGTGTGAACGATCAGTATATGTGAACGATCTGCCGTTTTTCTTTTTATGCTCCTCCTAAGGTTTTCGACTGTCCTGAGTTCAAAAGTGCTGTCCGTTTTTTCATTTGATATTTCGTTTATTGTGAAATGACCATGATATCCCCTAAAATACATAAAATACTTAATTAAAATAAAACATACATAATTAAATTACAAGGGACTTAAAGACATAAAAATAGGGATGTTAGTGAGACTTGGAGTGTAAAATGATGATTTTCTCCACTATAAATACACACTTTCTAGTACTCAACAGTAATCCATTGAATTATCCTACTATCTGTAACATCTGAAACATTACTGGTTTGAGTTCAAAGTTGTCAGCTTGAACTTCTCTAACTATTCCTAGATGTATGACTTGAGGAGTCAACACTGCATAGTCTCGAATGACTCTATCTCTATCATCTGCCATGTGGATAATATTATTATTCTCTGGTTGTCCATAGACATGCTGCCCTTTCTGGCCTTCTTGTACATTCACTAGTTTGTCTCTCCTCGAGGATTTAAATTTCCCATATCCTACAAATCATTCGTTGCTATAATAGCTAATCAATTTCTTTTCTCATTTCTCAATCTCCTTGGAGTTCTTTCAATTTCTAGATCAAATTAAAATTTAACAAGCTTATATTTGTCTCCTTTCTCAATCTCCTTAGAGTTCTTTCAATTTTTGTATCAAATTAAAATTTAATAGGTTTGTATTTGTGCATGTAAGGGTTGCCTATCAACAAAATAAACTAATTAGAATAAAATAAAAATTAGCATTGTTTAAAATGAACTTCACAAAACAATGAACAATCAATCCCCGGCCATAGCACCAAAACCTTGTTGAGTGATTCCCGTGCTACGGGTGTCAATGTGTAAGTGTACACAACAAGTAATATAATGATAAGTACTCACGATTGTCTTCACAAGGATTGAAGTTATCAGATTTGTTACAGCAATCCTAACAGTACAGTTTTGTTTTAATTGAAACAAAAAAAATTAATAAAACTAATAAACTACTTAAACTAAAAATGCAATAAATGAGAATGCAGTAAAAAAAATTCTCATGTCACATTCAAGGATGAAATCAATAAAAATGGTGTAGTTGAGTGATCAAACTCCCTTAATGGTTTTGACTACTTCTTCAAATTTTTTGTTTGGTTGCTGCAGCATCTGTTATAGCACTGGCTAGAATCCTTAAATATCCTCAGATGTCACATCTTGGATATCTTATATCTTGCTGCAACTTAACAGCGACCAATTGCTATGTTGACATAAGATATAGCATTACACGTTTAGGTTTTAATTACCCTACAAGGTGAATTCCTATATCTAATTCATCACTAATTTTAGATTCAGTATGGCTCTTTCAGAATCAAGTCAAACTCAAGTCAGGAAACCAAATCTAAAACCAAATATTGATTTGATATGTTGTACTATAACAGGCCCTTTTAAGGCTCTCTCCTAGCTAGTATCACTAAATGAGTGGTCAGCCAAAATAATAAATTAAAATAAGTATTATCAAAACAAAATGCTATAGCAAACATGCAACAACACATGAAATCAGGCAATTAACCATCAAGGTTGCTTGTCACTCTATAAATAAATTTAGTTCATAACGCACAAAAGAAAAGTAAATAAACGGAGTTCAGCTTTCAAGTACATCCCCATGATTATAGGGTAAATAAGAAAACAAGAAAAGAAATGAACAAGAAAGACTGATTTCCCAAAGAATCTCTGCACTTTCTCTTCAAATGCAGCCCTAAATCTTTCTTGTGGAATTCAGTTTTTTTTCTCTTATGTCTTTTTGGTTTTCCTCTTTGGGTTTACAGCTCTTCATTTCTTTGTGTGCGTCCTACCTTAATAGTTAGAAATTAAGGTAACCAAAACTCTAAGGCATATATCTTCCAGATTTGAAAACTCCAGATCACAATCTTCTAAGTATCTCACATGAAATCTTCTTTGCCAATGCTCCAGGATTGCTATAGCAACAGTTGCTATAACAGTGGCTATTGCACCTGCACCATTCCAAACTTTTTTCAATTTTTTTGTAGCCATGTTTGTTCCTTATTTATGCAAGCCTATCACAACATCATTCCTTCCTTGAAAATTGACCTTCCGGTTACCTACAATTAAGCATATGATCTAAGAACAAAAACTATTTTAAAATAACACAATTTATTAAAAATAAACTCGAATAGATACCCATGCAAAATATAGCTAAAATGCAATAAAAAAATATCATTTACCCTCTAAGTAATCTTAATTTAAGTCTAAAAGTATCATGATAACTCTTATTTTATAGAGTTATCAAGAAGTTTTAGGAAGGAAGTCTGCTTCAGGTATCTAGGCAACGCTGGAAAATATTTACATGGAAAAATCCTTAAAAAATAGACTTTATGTAAAGAAATAGCTTTATGCACTTTTAATATAAGAAGTTTCTTCTATTATGAAGCATATTTATAACTTTAACAAAGTTATTATAGATCTTGAGGGTATTGACGCAAAAGATCGAAGATAGAGACAAAACACTCATATTGTTAAGTTCTATACCAGACTTTTATGAGCATTTCATGTATACCTTGTTGTATAGGAAATAAAGTTTGATCATGGAAGACATTAAGTCTACTTTTAACTCAAGAAAAAATATAGAAGAAATTTGATGATACGTTTGGTTTAGGAAAAGGTCTGATGACAATAAAGGGTAGATCTAAGAAGAAGGATTCTAAGAAGAAACGAAAGATCTAAATCTAAGAATAATGGTAAAAGTGTTTTTTTCTTTATTTTTTTGCCAAAAAGAAAGATAGTTTAAAAGAGATTGCCTAGCAAAGAAAGCTATGGGAGCAAAACTTAAGGAAAGTCATAGTAGTGCTACAATAGTTACATTGGAGAACCCCAACTGCTCTACAACTAGGTCTAGCAATTTTGATGAGGAGAATTATGGCTCTACAAAAAAGCTACTTGCATCAAATGGGAAAATGAGTGGTGTGTTGATTCTAGACTTAGGCTATTCTTTTCATATGAGTTGTAATCAAATTTTGTTTTAAGATTATCAAGTAAGAACGTCACTTGTATGGTTATTGGTATACAAAACATTATGTTTAAAATATTTGAAGGAGTAAATAGAAAAATTAAACAAATTAGAGATCTTCTAAACTTGAATAGGAATCGCATCTCCTTATGTATGCTTGAAAATATAAGGAATGACTTTAAGGGTGAAAATGGATCTTTGAAAATGATTAAATGTTCATTATTTATAATAAAAAAAGAAAGGAAGAATGGTATCTATATGTTAAAGGGTACCTTAGTGATAAGCAGTACATCTATGCATGTTGGGGTGGCCACTGAAAAGACTAGGCTTTGACACTTAAAGCTTGGTCATGTTAATGAAAAAGGTGTAAAGGAGTTGTGTAAAAAGGGCATCTTAGGTGATGACATAATTAAATGGCTAAAGTCTTATGAATAATACATATTGTGCAAAGCTATTAGGGTAAAGTTTAATATTGCTAAGTGTAGAACAAAGGGTATTTTGGATTACATCCACTCAGACTTGTAGGGACACTCTCTAATTAACTTACAAGGAGGTGCTGGTACTTTCTCTCATTGATGATTACTTAAGGAAACTCTAGGTTTATGTACTAAAGTCTAAAGATCAAGTATTTAATACTTTTAACACTTGAAAAGCACTAATAAATGACATAGGAGTATTTAAAGACTTTTCACATTTGAAGATTAACAATGAAGTAGAAAGTGAACACTTGGAAAGGTTAGTCAAAGTGGGAAGCAAAAGTCAAGATTAATTGTCCACTTGTTTAAACCTTTGTCCTCCAACAACTTTAGGTTATTTCAGGACTTGGCTAGGGTTACCTACCTTTGAGCTACGGTGTAGGTGGAAGGACAAATGCTGATGATGCTTGATAGGATCTATAACCTTGGTGGAGAATTGTGTGAGTATTGTTATAAATTCTAGCTTCAATAAGGAATATGGTGATAGCTGAGGTGTACTAGTGGGTATCTAGGTGGTCATGAATGGGAGCTTTTAATCTACGTGGTACATGATGGCTAAATAACTGATTGTAGAAGTTATTCAGACTTTGTGACGTAATTGGAAGTGGCCATGATGATTATACAATTACCTATAGCACACATTGATAGGATAACTAACCATGATTACTGCTATGGTTGTCATTTACGTGTTTATATCACTGAGGGAGTCACCCTAGGGGAGGCCAGGAGGCGAGCCAAGGTGCAACCAAGACCCAAGAGGCGAGCCAAGGTGGCTGAGGTTTTAGGAAACACTTGAGAGAAGTAGTGAATAGTTTATGGGCAGAGGGAAAAATTGTAATCTCAATTATATCTGAGAATCGGTATATTTCCATTGTAAAATCCTTGGTGATTAATAAACTCGGCAAGAGTATCTTTTTCCCCCTGGATATAGGCCTAACAAAGACGAATCATGTAAATCTCCTGTAATATTTTCTTTATTTCTCTTTTTGTTCTTACTATTTACTGTTGTCTGAGACTTTTTTTTATGTTTCTTTGTTTGTTCCAGATGGAGTTGATCTGGGTTACCCGAGCTGTGACAGAGAACAGTTGGGTTGCTCAAGGTGCTATTCTACCCAATTAATTTGGCTTCAATCGTAAAACTTACCCACTCTGAAAGATAGATCAAATCGTGGGTGTAACATCTGGATATAGGAGATTATTATTTTTTTGTTAGATGCCTACAAAAGTTATAATCAGATTCCAGTAGCTCTAGAAGATCAAGACAACTAGACAAGACTAGTAATACCGTTTAGGCTAAAAAATGTCGTAAGTCGTTGATACAACCAAAGATTTCTTTCCTCTTAACAGATCTTATCCTTCTTTTACGGGCTAATATGCACCTAACCCTAAACCAACTGGCATGCCATTGACAAAAGCAAGAGTCTATCAAAGGAAAATCTAGAAATTAAATTAATGACAATGAACTGTTAAAGATTATGATTAATTGTTTACGTGATTAATTTAGTAATTAATCTTCTTCCGCTTGGAGCCTTGGAGTGCTTAATTAGTATGTTCTATTCGGTTGGGATATTTCCCTCACAATTCGTTTAACCACACTCCCCACCACCCAGTATGGTAAATTACAGCAGCATTTATTGCTTTTATTCTATAATATTTTTTTTCTTTTTTATTTATCCTATCTAATATTTTTTTCTTTCCTAGAAAGGTAAGGGGGTGGGCAAGTCCAAATCAATTTTTACCCCCCTTATCACCCCCAAGGATCGAATCTGAGTCCACACAAATGTGAGGGGTGACAGCTACACTGCCAACCAACTCGACTACGTCCTTGGGGGCATCTAATATAGTTAATTAGGTTTTGTTTTCATGCGCAAACAATTAATCACAATAATACTAATACGTCTATAATAAGTTAATCTTACGTAACCCACATGTCTGTTGTTAGGACAGTTATGATTTCTATATAATAAAGTTTATCTCTTTTTTTGGCACAGAAAATGTCAGCTTTGTTATTAGTGTTAAGTATACGTTAAAGTGCGAAGACCACATCCCCGCAAGAGGGATAAATTAATCAGATGGATCTGTCGTGAAGCAAGAATACTGATTAACTTGTGCTTTGCGTGTCTCGGGCAAGCTTAAAGAGTTCAAATTTTATAAGACTCTATAGAAAAATGTGAATTGAACTCGTATATATATCTCCTTTAGAGCTGAAATCTTTTACACAGAAATCTGCGCTCTATACGATGAGAGATATATATGTAGCGGCATATAATGCTGTTGCTATATAGCAAGGATTTTTAGTTGTAATTTACAACAATACAAGAGTTATATCCAATAATCTAAAAATATTTGATAACTAAATTATACTTGGCTTCATTAGTGTAACTTATTGTAAGTTATAACATTATATAATTTAACCACACCCTTCTTTTAATAATGTTTTGCAATATATACATTATATTGTCTCATCTCTCTCACGCATGTCCTGTTTTTCTTTATTTCAGAAACAAAAACTTAGTCAGAAAAAAAAAACACTTGAATAGTGAATGGTGCGCTTCAAGTGGGTAATTACTAATACAAAATTACTTTAAAAAATACTTCTTGTTGTGCAACCTTAGTCGTGATTTTTCATTATCAGTTCACATGGACAGCAAGCCAATTTTAAGTTGTTCATGAATTTGGTATGCTGTTAGTTGTGATTTTAACAAAATCTAATTTTTGTTTTTCTTTTTTTAAAGAGAGGGAGTTGATAATAAGAATTTTTCTATAATATTGTATAAATTTTTACAAGACTGATAATAAATTGTAATGTTTTATGGAGTAAGGTTAAAGAGTTCAAATTTCATGGAACAAGACAATTTTAAATTACTACAAATGTTTAAATCATCACCATTGATTTAACTTAGTAAGTAAATAACTAATTACTCATATTTATTAATCTAGCAGTTTTGTAAAGAAAAGATAATTGGATGATAAATAAAGAGTGAATAGTGTTGATATTAAAATACAATGTGCTTTTGCTATACTGTTGTATATTGATGAAGGATTTCTATTAATTATATTTGCCATATAATAGTATACAATACGAAATTAACTTTTTCTAAAAAAAAAAAAAACTTTTCGCTGTTCAACCATAGTGGTGATATTTCACACTCGAATTGTATTATTTAGGTGCTTGTTGCTTGCCAAAGATCCTCCTTCTATAATTGGTAGATCAACAATTTGCTTGTCTAGGTGGAGATCTAGTATTTTGAGAATCCTTATGTAAAGAATTATATAAACCATTTGTTATTGTAAGTATTTACTTGTAGCATATCATATCTCAATGGATTGTTGTAGTTTTTCTATGGCATGTTATCAGTTCACATGGAGCAGGTCAATTTTAAGTTGTTTATGAATTTGATATGCGGCTAGTTGCGTCATTAACAAAAGCAAATTGTTGTTTTAAAAAGACAAAAGAAATAGAGTTGGCAATAAATTAACCAAAATGGACGTGTATGAGCCCAAGCTAAGAAGGATGAAGCAATATAATAGTTTGCCAAATAACATATTTTTTTGAAAATTGTTCAATAATATATAGCATCCAATTGAAAAAAAAGAAAAGAAAAAGGAAACAGTGGACAAAGCTCAAATTTTTTAAAATTATTTTTTAAAAATCGGTGGATATACACAAATTATGGGTGAAAATATCTCCACTCCTTCAAAAATTATAAAATATCAAATGGCTATAAGAAGTATTGTTATTTATTATTTTAATACTGTATCATTTTAATACTATATCTTTACAAAACCTTTCATTTTATTTCATTTTTGTTAGCATTGTTAGTTGCCAAATTAGTTGATTGGTAAAATACCTATTTTGCCCATTAATGAAAATTTTAGTTGGAAAAAAAAAAAAAGCTCATATTGGAAATTCAAAATGTAATTTACTCAAAAATAACAACAAAAACTTATATATATATTGACATTTGATAATCTTTTTGTGTAATTTTTATAGGGGTAAAATTGGTATTTTTCCAGTCAACCAACAGTGATAATGAAAATGAAGTATATTAAAAGATTTATTAAAATATAGTAGTAAAATGATAGACATCAACACTTCTTATAATCATTTGATATTTTATAATTCTTGAAGGGGTCAAACGATAATAAGTCTTCATAAAATATGGACAAAGAGTTTTTTTATTTTATTTTATGTATTTTGGGGCCTTTAAGCATTCGAGGTGAGAAGTAGTGAAAAAATGTTAAATAGTGGCTACTTTGATGTTTTAAGACTGAACCGAGAGAAAAAGTACAAAAAAAAAAAAGAATTGACCATGGAATACAACCAAATGCCACCTGTCGCAAGATGCTCAAAAGATTAGCAAAAAATAAATAAATTAGATTTTAAATTTGTTTGATATATTTGGAGCCAAAATCTAAATTTAATGGTAAGGAGTAGCATTCATAAGACTTAAATCCTCAGTTCGAATTCCAGTGAGGCGTCAATTAATAAAAACTAGACCTCGTCTTGCTAAAAATTTTCAGAAACTTGCATCACTTCGAGACAAAAAACCATAATAACATACCATAATACCAATCAAGATGTTTGTGTGTGTGTGTGTGTGTAAGGGATACATTTTAACTACTTTTAACAATTTTATTAATTTAATGGCAACTTAATCTTATCTATATGTTTAGAGATCAAACTTAAAAAACCATAAAACCAATCAAGATGTTATACGTATATACTTCTATTTACATAATAGGGATATGTTTCAGTTATTTGTAACACATGCTGTAGAGTTTTATTGTCTTAGTTAACTTCCTTTTTGTTTTTTGAGTTTTTTTAACAGGAAAAACATATCCCTTTTGGAATAAGGGCCAATTTGAAATTACAATAAGTAATTAAATAAGCTATTTCTACTACGCAGATGAAATAAATTATTAATTTAAAAAATAACTTGATGTTTGGAAAATTGTATTGTTTCAATTGCTGTGAGTCAAAAAAATAAAGAACCTTTATTTGGTAAATTTTACTTGTTAGTTGGGTGGGTCGCCCATGATGAGCCAAACCCTCCCGCCCGCCCTGATCTGCACATGGTAAGGTAAGAAGTTACCATATGCGGTTATGGGAGTTAAAGGAAGTTGATTTCAAACCAACTTCCCATATTAGTTTCTGATATATAAAAACTCCCTAAATAAAAAAAAAAAAAAAGGAAGAGACAAGAGTGAACACAAAAGAAAAAATTTCAGTGAAACAACTCAAGAAAAAGAGGGCATCTATACTGTGAGTAGAGAAGGATTTTTAATTGTAATTTCTTTTCTACCATAGGCATGATCCAATGCTCGATTACTCTACTGCTTAATTCGAGAAGAAAGGTATTTCGTAAATTCTTATTTTTCTTTCATTGGTATTAGAGCATGGTTTTTGTGCTAGATTTGTGTGAATGGTTGAGTTTATTTCATGAAAATGCATGAATTTTATGTGTTAATTATTTTTCATGAAATATATAATATGGTGGCTGCAAATTTTATTGAACTCGCAAGCGCACGAATCTATTGTAGAATAGATCAACGGTGATGAGTGTCGATCTCACGAGGAAGTGAATTTTAATTGTTTGTAAAATTAATTTTCTGAGTTGGTGGTTGGATTTATAATGAAAGTGACGTAGACTATCTTATGATTGAAATTCGAGTGGCGGGAATAAACTATTAAAATGAAGTGCTTGGGTCTCCGGATCTGTACTCAACATGCACTATAGGTTTAATATTCCTTATTAGTACCAATTAAATCATGAAGGGGGATTTTCCACTCCTGATGAACCTCACTCTAATAGATATGGTGCTAAGTGCTTCCCGTGCCAAATAGTAATAACCTTACCTAGGGAGACGGTTATACCATCCAATATCTAGACAAGATTATTATTATCTTCTACGAAAAGTCAAAACATCCATATAAATTAAAAGGGAAGAAAAAGTAAATTTACCAAATTAAGCCAATGGAGCATGTTGAGACTTCACTTTCAACCCAAGCTTGAAAGGAAATTAGCTACTCATAATTGAATTCGGGGTAAAATGGAAATTTTATTAAAATATGTAGAAAATACAAGATGGAGATGGAATTATAGAAAATTGAGCTAAAAAATGGATTCAGGGGGTGTCAAATTAGGGGGGAGCCTCCTTTTTATAGATACAATGAGTAAATTATGGCCATTGGATTAAAACAATTTGAACGCTCAGGAGTGCGCCACGTTACAAGTTCTTATTGGATGGAACACATCATCAGGGTGTCATTCCGTGTATATCCATGTACCGTATGCACGTTTTTTCGGTCCACTAACATACTGCCATATCGCTGGTCAACGCCATAGCAGTATTTTAGTCCAATAGGATTGTAACACGTCATCAGTTAACACCACATCATCAGTCAATGGCACATCATTCGTCCAATCGAATGTTGCCAAGTCATCATAGTGTACGTCATCGTACAGTGCCACGTCATCGTACAGTACAGGAAAACAGTGCTGTGAATAGTGTCGTGTACAGTACCGTATATGTGAACAGTACCTTTTATCTTTTTAGACTTCTGCTAAGGTTTTTGACTATCCTGAATTCAAAATTGTCGTCCGTTTTACTATATGATCTCTTGTTCATTGTGAAATGACCATGATATCCCCTAGAATACATAAAATACTTAATTAAAATAAAACATACATAATTAAATCACAAGGGACTTAAAGACATAAAAGTAGGGATGTTAGTGAGACTTATAGTGTAAAATGACGATTTTCTCCATTATAAATACACACTTTCTAGCACTCAACAGTGGCTGTTCAATTTTATGTTTTGGAATGCTCGAATCACTGTAAAAAAATTCTAGAATTGAAAGACATAAAACGACATAGGGTTTAATTTATATGAACCCTAATTAAAGCATGAAACCCAAAATTTTATTCAATCATATATTTTTATCTATGTAATATGACATTGTGAATTATATATCATTGGAAAGATCTTTTTGAGATCTTTCAAACGATATTTAATTTGATAAAAACGAACTTAAAATGAGAAAGTAATCGCCGAAATACGAATCTAGTCGCATTAGGGTTACAAAAATTTAGAAACCCTAATTTTGAAGAAGATAATGAACAGTACCCAAGTTGATTTTTTTATGATTCTGGCTTATTCTAACCTCTGATTGAAAATCTAAAGCCACCATTGGAATCAGGACGAATAATCTAGTTGCAAGGTACTAGACCCGATGCTGTTAGAGCCTAAAGAGACAGTGTGTGGGCCCACTCTCTGATTATGCGCATGGGCAATGCATGTCACTGTAGTACTGTAGCATGTACTATAGTGAAATTGTAGCATACTGTAGCGCGCGTGAAATGCACACGCATAGCTGTGCATATGGGATAACGTGTCCAGATTGATGTTTTTTATGTTTCTTGCCCTCCGGGACTTTGATTTGGGCATCGTTTGCACCATTTGATCCAATTTTTAATTTTATATTTATTTTTAACATAAAATCAAAATTTTTATTTTTTTAATTTTTCTAATTTTGAAATAAAATTCTATAATGATATATATCTCATGATAAAATTCTATAAATAAAATTCTATAATTCTATAATAAAATTCTATATAATTTTGAAATAAAATCCAAAATTATATATATTATTTCCTAGATAAGCATTATACATTAATAAATATTTCGGTCGAAAATATTTTTTATGGAAATTGACTGAAATTTTATTATATCTCATGATTAGTCATTTGTTAACAATCACTGATGTGAATTTTATGTTATTTGTCTTACATCCTTCCCATTAAAAAATTATGGACTAAAGAAGAAGGTTTAATGACGTATAGAGTTTGGTTTGCACCTATTGATCTAATTGAAACTAATAATAGCCTATCTCATGAAGAACTTGTGAAGAAAATGGAAAATTATAAGATGGACCCTAATCGTTCTATGTGTATGAATATAGAAGACATATATGATGTCTTTATACACTTAATGTGTGGAAAAATGAACATAGACTAGAATAATTATCAACGGGTCCTCATCAATTCCTTACCTGATGATGATAATACGCTTGTCTTTAACGCTTACATGTTAGAGGAGATGAAGAATCCCTCAAACCCATATTATGTATTGAGATGTGAAATTGAGCTAATGGAGGAGCGGCATCTTGCATAAAAAAAGAGGCAAACTTCAGTATTTAGCATTCACATGAGCCTTCAAAATGGAAGACAAGCTAGTCGCCTTGGTAGAGGGCAGAAGTTATGGTATAAGAAAACCATAAACTGAATAATTAAGAAGGAACAATTATTTTTATATGGAGATATACATGAGTATCTGTTGGATGAAAGAGTCATGAGAAACAAAGAATATTTTAAGAACAGTAGAAGAGTTTAGTTGAATTATGTTTGATCATTTATTTCATTTGTCAATTTAATATATGTTTTTTCAGTATCTCATGAATTATTTTATTGAGTGGGAGTTCTAATCAAATCAAATTTAATGAATTCATGATTAGAATTAATAATTTTCCGCATTAAAATCAAATTAATGATTAATATAATAATGGGAATTGGATGATAATTAGTAGCTTTGATGACCTTTTAATTCCATTATTGATATTAGTTCATCATGTTTTTTGGTTTACGTTTACGGTAAAATTAATTGTTTGTGTGTAATTATTAGATGCCTTTATTGATTGTATTTTGAATTATCTTTGTGTTAAAAGAAAATTAAGATGGTATTTGCATCTAAGAACATTGTGGCTGAATTAAACAATGGTGAGAAGCTGAATTGTGACAATTATGATATTTGGCATCGTAAGATTCAATACATCCTTAAAGAGCAAGAGGCTCTAGAAACTCTCAAAAACACCTTAGCTGAGCCTAAGCATGGCAATACTGCTTAACATAGAAGGTCTTGAGGCATACCAAGCCTGGAAAAAGAAGAATAGCAATGCTCGCATAACGATGTTGAGCAGCATGCAACATGACCTCATGTGTGAGTTTGAGAAGTATGAGACTGCTCATGAAATGTGGCTTGCTTTAAAGGATAAGTTCGGTGGCACTTTCACTACTAAGCTAACAAGGCTTACGATCAAGTTTGATTCTTATTAAAAGTGTTAGAATCATACAATAAAGCAGTATCTAAGGGAGATGTCAAACATGATTCGCGAACTTAAAGCTACTGGACATATTCTGACTAATGAACAAGAAGTCCAGGCAGTAATAAGATCTCTACCGAATCTTGAGAACTCATGAAGATAAATATGACTTACAATGAAAGTATCAGAACTTTTAATGATATAGAAAATCACCTAGAATTGGAAGCAGAGCACCTTGAGACAGCTAAGCTTTCTGATCGTGCTTCTATGGCCGAGTCGAGTTCGTGTAAAGCTTCAGGCTTCAAGCATAAAAGGGGTCATACGTATAACCAAAAGGGTAAGAGATTTGATACTAATAAAAAGAAATCAAATGCTAAGAAGCGCGCAAGGGGTAGGCGTGCTGGTGAGAAAAATGACAAATCCAAGATGAAATGCTACAATTGTGGCAAACTAGGTCACTTCGCTCGTAAATGCATTGAGCCAAAAAAAGTGAGACCCAACTCCACTTTATTAAATTATGCGTTAGTTACAAGTTCTGATTTCTAACTGATTCTTGTTCAATGTGGACTGTAGACTCAAGAGCGACAGACCATACAGCTTGTGATCGTGATGCATTTGTGGAGTAACATCGAATTAGTCAAGGGAATAGATGGATATACATGGGCAACAACTCCAGAGTTGAAGCAAAAGGAATACACACCTGCAAATTGACTTTGCATGTGGACGTATTCTTTTATTACACAATGTCCTATATGCACTGAAGATTCGACAAAACTTGATTTATGTTCTTGTTCTTCTTGAATTGGGATATAGTTTAAATTTTCATGGTGTTTGTTTGGAGATTTTTCTAAATTCAGTGTTTATTGGTTCTAAGCATTTAGTTAATGGTTTCATTGTATTCGATATAATGTTTGATGGGTCAAGTTATAATAATAGTTGTTTTTTATATGTTTCTTCTTCAAGTAATAATGAGATAAATGTTATTACTTGGCATGCTAGATTAGGTCACATAGGGCAAGAAAGAATGCATAGACTTGTGAGAGAGGGCATGTTGGGTCCACTTACTAAGGTTGAATTGCCTATATGTGAAAATTGTTTAGTTGGAAAAACAACTAGAAAACCATTCAGCAAAGGAATTAAAGCTTTGCAATTAATCCATTCTGACATCTGTGGTCCAATGAATGTAAGGGATAAACATAGAGCCTTATATTTTATCACATTCATTGATGATTATTCATGTTTCGATCATGTCTACTTGATTTCTCACAAATCAAAAGCATTAGATTGCTTGAAATTATATCTAAACATGGTGGAGAATCAACTAGACAGTAATGTTAAAGTCCTAAGGACTAACTGAGGATGTGAATACCTTTCAGAACAGTTCAAGGAATTGTATAATAAGAGAGGAATAAATTGACAGCTGACTATTCTTGGAACTTTACAACAAAATGTGTAGCAGAAAGAAGGAATAAAACTTTGTTGGAAATGGTTATGTCAATGATGGCGTAATCAAATCTTCCAATGTCATTTTAGGGAGATGCTTTATTAACTGCTGCCTATATGCTTAATCTAGTTCCTTCAAAATCAGTTAGTTCTACTCTATATGAGTTATGGACAAGTAGAAAACCTAATCGATAGCATCTATGACCATGGGGTCTACGGCTTATGTTCATAACTCTACCCATAAGTTTGGGAAATAAGGAGTTAGAAGTAAAAAGTGTATCTTTATTAGATACTCATAACTCTCCAAAGGATATGTGTTCGTTAGTGAACATGAAAGTGGAACGGTGACTGAACTAGAATCATGGGATATCAATTTTTCTAGAAAATGAATTTCTTAGCATTGGTGAAGTTGATAAGGATTTTCAATTTTATAAATTAGAAGATCTAAATGAGGTTATTACTTCCAATGTTGATGTTGACACTAGTGCAAATCCTTTGGGGATTGCTACTTTAATTGGGAGAGAAACACAAAACACTTTGATTCCAACTGTGGAATCAACTCAAAAAAGTAGTCGTAAGTAAATTTCTTGTTGTTGTTTTGAGATTGAGGGAGAAGCTTTTATGATTGCTTCATATGATAGTGAAGAGCCAATTATTTTTGACGAGGCTCTAACATCGTCTGTAAAGGATTTGTGGATGAAAGTAATGGAAGAAGATATGGAGTCTATGAAAGCCAATCAAGTCTGGACTTGGTTGACCTTTTGCCTAATCATAAAGCTATCGGAAACAAATGGTTTCCTCAAATAAAACATAAAGCGAATGAGACAATTTGTACATACATAGCAAGATTAGTCGCTAAAGGCTATACCAAAAAAGAGGCAATAGATTATGAAGAGACATTTTCTCTTGTGGTAGGGTTTGCTTCTATAAGATTAATTTTGGCTATCATTGCACATCTAGACCTTGAATTACATTAAATGAATGTAAAAACTATATTTCTCAATGGAGAACTAGAAGAAGA
The DNA here is from genome assembly GCA_030449905.1 of Luvunga scandens. NCBI lineage: Eukaryota > Viridiplantae > Streptophyta > Magnoliopsida > Sapindales > Rutaceae > Luvunga > Luvunga scandens. The sequence goes on from JASUUG010000209.1 coordinate 1,119,538, forward strand.
AATTTATATGCAACAACCATAGGGTTTTGTTGTTAAAGGCCAATAACGCAAGGTATGTACGCTTAAAAAATTTATTTATGGCCTTAAGTAATCCTCTAGACAATGGAACCCTAAATTTAATCAAGCTATAATTTCTTATGGCTTCAAGATGGTTGAGGAAGACCATTATGTGTTCATTAAGAGGTCTAAAAATGATTTTACACTATTGTCTTTGTATATGGACAACATATTATTGGCAATGAACAATAAAGAGTTTGTCAAAACTATTAAAGATTGGCTATATTCAAATTTTGATATGAAAGATATAGGTGAAGTAACATATATCTTAGGAGTCAAAATTTTCAAGGATTGTTCAAGGAAACTTTTGGCTCGATCACAAGAATCTTACATTAAAAGAAAATCCTTGAAAGATTCAACATGGTTGAGTGCAAAACCAAAGGATACACCTATAGCCAAAGGACAATCTCTTAGTCTCGATATATGCCTTAAGACTCAAGAAAAAAAAAGAATGGTTAGAGTTCCTTATGCAAATGCCATTAGAAGTCTCATGTATGCCATGATGTGCACAAGGCTTGATATCAGTTATGTTGTAGGACTGGTAAGTAGATATCAGTTTAATCCAGGTAAAAAACATTGGAGTGCTGTCAAGAGGATTTTAGCATATCTCAAAGCCACTACAAATTATTATTTATGCTATCAAGGAGGTGGTTTGCAACTTGTTGGATATTCAAATGCCGGCTGGGGTGGTGATCTGGATGAGTGCAAATCAACTTCAAGATATGCGTTCTTGCTAAACAAAAGAGCAATTACATGGAGTAGCAAGAAGCAAACATGCACAGATTTATTAATGATGAAAGCCGAATATATTCCATGTTCTGCAATAGTGTAAGAAGCTGTGTAGTTTAAGAGATTTATGGAGGACTTAGAGATTAGTATTAGCAACATTAGTCCAATAACTATCTACTATGACAGTCAAGCTACTATCTCTTTTTCTAAAGATGCCAAATATCATAGCAAGTCGAAACACATTGAGACTAAATACAATTTTATAAGAACAATTATATAAGAGACATTTTGGCAAAGAAAAAAGTAGCCATACAATATATATCCACACATTACATGATAGCTGATCCATTTACCAAAGCTGTAACGAGGGATGTATTTATCTCTCATGTTAAATCATTGGGGCTATGTAGATTGTAATTTTACATGGTTAAGATGTGCTTATTTGTTGTACAAATTTTTATTACATAAGTTGTTTTAAAATGTAATGGTGTCGCTTATTTTAATTTATTTTATGAAAGGCATAATTACATACATATAAAAGTATGTCGTCGGGTTAAGATCGGCTTTCTTACATGAGCAGTCACCTCAGTTGCTCTAGGAGTAAGCTGAGATGAGACAAGTAAAATAATAAAACAATATGTTTGTTTAAGTGCTAAATAAAAGAAGTTATTTTACAAGTTTTGTCGCCTTTATTAGAATTAAGATGAGGTCTTACATGATATTTATCATATACCGACTATAATGTACCCCACCATCATAGAGACTTAATTGAAACCAAATGTGAGCTCTTATTTTGGCGCTAGAGGAAAGCGTTCATTTTAAGATCTCAAGTCAGATTTTAAGATCTCAAGTCAAGCACTATAGAAGAGTAACTGGACTAAGATATGTACAATAAATTAAATTAATAAGACATATGCCCTAAAATGGGATTCACTATAATGTGCGCATCAAACCACGCGTGCTTGGTGACCAAAATGAAAAATGAGAGAATCTTCCTTCTTCCCCACTGTGTAAGTTACATATGACTTTCTATAAGTCAAACCAGGTATCCTATGACTATCAACTATGTTTCTGAGATTTCATACTAGTGTTTGCTACTTTAGCATGTTATCTATGACCTTGACATCATTCGGTCTATGAAACATGACTAAGAAAGTGACTATTTTGGATTGAGGGACATGAGCGTGATGGGAAGATTTAATTTTTCTTTTATATGATTCACTGGTCGGAAAATTGTATAATATCTTTGGGATATTACAATTGTGAATACATAAAGAGATTGCGCAATTTTAGCATACCAAGGGGATTTAGTATGCTTGAGTATTAAAATAAATTAAATCTGTAATACAATGAACATATTTTAAAATTCTCTTGCATACGAATGCAATTAAGACATCTCTTCTCTAAGTTGTCAATCAAGATATGTTTTTAAATTACGAAATGGTTTGTTGGATACGTTCATGGTCACACAGTAATTTGCCTATATGATTGAAGATATGTGGTTGTTCATTATTTCTTTGTTCATTGCTCTAATGCTTCGACGTCGTCCCATCATGTGCGAGTGGGAGATTTTAGTTGGGTGGGTCGTCCATGATGGGCCAACCCGACCCGATCTGCACATGGTAAGAAGTTACCATATGCAGTTATGGGAGTTGAAGGAAGTTGATTTCAAATCAACTTCCCACATTAGTTTTAGATATATAAAAACTCCCTAAATAAATAAAAAAAAAAAAAGGAAGAGACAAGAGTGAACACAGAAGAAAAAATTTTAATGAAACAACTGAAGAAAAAGAGGGCATCTATACTGTGATTAGAGAAGGATTTTCAATTATAATTTCTTTCCGACCATAAGCGTGATTCAACACTTGATTACTCTGTTGCTTAATTCGAGAAGAAAGGTATTTCCTAAATTCTTATTTTTCTTTCATTACTAAAAAATGTGCTATTTTATTATATAATAAACAAAATATACATAAGTTTAAACTGCGTTTTATTTTAGAGTATGTTTAATAAATTGTTTATAAATGCTTTTTTCTTTTTAAAACAAGTGAAATTACATAAAGTGGAAAAAAACTTAATTAAATAAAATCCAATAAACTTCATAATCTATTACATAAAATATGATAAACATTCATATTAATACATAATCCAAATAAAACAAAAAGTAACATGTATTACATTCAGATAAATAAACAGCCTAGATCAAAACAACAATCTCTCATTTAATAGCATAAATGAAGTACTCGAGAAAATATATTTAAAATGGTACCAAGCCTATAGTGTTTTCTAATTAAACAAACATCATGGATATAAGAATATATATATATAAATACATTAAATGTTAAAAGCTATGGTTATCAAATTGTAATCTTAAAAGTTATGGTTAACTTTCATATAAAATTATTCATAATTCAAAGAAATTATATGCATAATGGATAGAACATAAGGTAATTATGGTAGTAATTTGATTATATCTGCAATATAATAACCAATAATTGTAGTGCTACACATTTCAAAATTTTTATCCTAAATAATTATCCTAAATGATGTGGCATTGATCAATTGGTTGGTAAGATAATACAATCATTTCACTTAGATTTTGTAAAGATTTATCAAGCAATTAATGAATGCCATATCATTTTGGATAGTTTTTTGGGATAAAAAATTTGAGTTGTTTATCATTACTCTATTTAATTGTTTATATATTAGGGTTTATGGAAAAATAAGACATAATTATCTTTTTGTTAAAATATTAAGATGATAATAGTAACTTTAAAAAGGTGCGGCTGCTTATTTAATAAGTTATTTATAAAAAGCAACCCTTACCTACTTTTGAAGGCTGTTGTCAAAATAGAGAAAATTATAAAATAAGTAATTTATACAAAATTTATCAAATACTATTTTTATAAAAAATTATTAAATAACTAGTTTATTAAATTTCAAACTCAATCTAAAAAGGTAGTGACGAATCTAACATGGGTCCAATTGGGGCATGGGCTCCTACTGGCTTTTGAAAATTGTTTTGATGATTATCTTATAAAAAATATTTTATTTGTTATTTGTGAGAATGCCCCTATTGAATTCAAAAACTTATCAAAGTGCCCTAATAGTTTTAAAACATTTCATCTTACCCCTAGTTTAAATGTCTAATTCTCAATAATCTAATGAATTTTTAAAATTTTATGAGCCTTGAATAAAGACAAAAGAGAACAAACACTAAAATGAAAAACAATTATAACGGAAAGTAAGTATAATGGGCTAGCCTTTACTCTTTTTGTTTTGGATTCAAACAAATTAAACAAACAGAGATCCATTGTTTTTCTTTACTCTTTGTATTGTATCTTCTCAAAGAATACAAGGTACTCTTTGTGTCATCTATTTATTGGTCACAGTAACATAGTTTTTATCAGAAGCCACTGCTATTGATGAAGGAGTATTTTTAGATATGAATTATGTGAAGAATTGATTGCGAAGTTGAGTGAGAGATGAATGGTTGAATGATAATCTAGTTGTGTATAATGAAAACGATGTATTTGATATGTTGACAATAAAACTATCTTGCATCGTTTTCAATAAATGAAATCCCATTAAGAAATCTTCGATGAAAACAATTATAATAAGTAAATATATTATCAGTTAATATTATAGTTGCAATTTTATGTATTGTTATATAAATTTTCAAAATCATATTATATTTTACATGTGACTCACCTCAATCAAGCTTCGTCCCTGCCAAACGGGGCATAAATGAGTGAGATAGTATCCTTCGCTTCTGTCATAAAATTTTTAATAAAACGGAGAAATATGGATATTTTTTATGCAAATTGATGCATGAGAAGGTTGACTTTACTTCTCCTTTTATATTCTATTGATACCCTCCATTAGGTTACCAAAACCAAAAAAAACAAAGACAGTTGACATTTTCTAACTTCCTCATCAATTAAAATGGAACCAAAATTTGTCTACAAATATCAAAGAACTACATCACTAGCCTATTACAAAGCCCCTAATATTCATCTTTCTAATACTAGCCTCATAAATTTTTGTACCCTCCTAAGGAACAAAAAGCAACTCAAGGCTCTGCGGGAGATGACGACAGTGAAAAGCAATCAAAGACCAGCAGCAACGATACTAGCCATTGGCACAGCTACTCCTCCAAACTGTTTCTACCAAGCTGATTATCCTGATTTCTACTTTCGTGTCACCAACAGTGAGCACAAGACCGAGTTGAAAGAGAAATTCAAGCGCATATGTAAGCATGCATTTACACAAATTAACTAACAATAATTTTGTCTTATTTCATTTTTGCTAACTAACGTTTTGTTTCGGATCAAGGCGAGAGGCAACCAATTAACAAACGTTATTTTCATCTTACTGAAGAGATCCTAAAAGAAAATCCTAATATGTGTTGCTATAATGCCCCGTCTTTGGATGCTCGTCAAGCAATGCTGATTGATGAAGTACCAAAGCTTGGTAAGGAAGCCGCCTTGAAGGCCATCAAAGAGTGGGGACAGCCCGTATCAAAGATCACTCACCTTATATTCAGTGCCTTTTATGGCACATGCCCGGTGCGGACGTCAGTCTGGTGAAGCTTCTCGGCCTTAAACCATCCGTTAACAGACTCATGATTTATAACCAAGGCTGTTACATGGGCGGGACAGTCATCCGCCTTGCCAAAGATATTGCAGAGAACAATCCTGGAGCTCGAGTTCTTGTTGTATGTTCTGATATCAGGGTTTTGGACTTTCATGAACCGTCCAAAACCCACTTGGACGTCCTGGTTGTGCAAGCTGTTTAAATGAATACAAACCTTTAATATTCTAAACTAGAAGATGTTGATCAACTTTATCGTAGTTTGTGATTTTTTATACGAAAAATGTTCATAAAAATTTATAAAGATAAATAACGTTTATTTGAAGAAAATAAAATGATGAAAATAAAAATAATCTCCTACTATACTATCACAAGTTGTAGAGATGAATAATAATACTAATTGGTAAGTTTAGTTTAAGTAAAGATGAAAATATATTAATTTAGACAAGGATGTTTTAGAGAATATGCTATAATGATATCATTCAAACTTTTTAAATTAAGTAAAACAATAAAAAATTTGACTTAATAGGCTAATGACTTAATGACTGAAAATTTTCATTAAGTTGAAAAAAAGAATAGAGTTATTGACTTAACTATTAAAATTAAGTTAATTAAGTCATTAAAATAAAAAAAAAAACAAATAGTCCCTTAGTTGACTTATAAAAAATAGTAATTTTACCCTGTAATAAATGAGAAATAAATTACATCAAAAAAAAATTTTATGGGAAAAAAGACAATTTACAATAGATTAAAAAACACGAGGCTTTAGCTTTGGGATTTGGATCTAGTGCTAAGCTAATTTATACTCAACTCTTCATAACCTTCTGCCAAACATGATATATAGCAATATACGGTTAAGATTTAATTAGTTTTATGTTATTATCCAATAACTATCAGTTATATATTTTCTAAAAGGTTAGTAAAAGAAAAGTGAGCTAAGCGTTGAATCTAAATACTTAGATTTGCTTTCTATACTGGCTCAGGAAAAGACAATTAGCATGAGAGAAGATTGGATGTGGGTTCCTTGCAAATTTTGTCTTCTTCGACAAGTAGGGATGATTAGTTTATAAGGTTTTCCCTAGATTTGTCTCGGATCATTCTTTTCATTGCTAGTACAATGAGAAATATAATTTCCTTTGGTTAAGTGCCTTAGCTTTTTTGTTTGCAATCTATTTGGTTTAAACGTAGCGCCCTCATATATCCATGGTTGTCCAATGTTTAATTTGTTATTGTAGGTGCCATATTCCAAAAGGTACCAAACCATGCCACGTGTCTATTTTATCAAATAAAAGAAGTTATTCTGGAGAAATAACACCCAAGCTATTTCGAAGAACTTAAGATATTCTTGGAGAAATAACACCTAACCTATTTCAGGTCAGTAACACCCAAGCTGTTTCGGGGGAGTAACATCAAAACTATTATGGGGGAATGACACGACCGGCCCCAAACTCCAAGGGCGAATCGGCCTAATTCTATATAACCTTTCTAATATAATCTGAAAAATTATAAATCAAGTACTCCCAAAAGAATTTCAAATATAATTATCTCCAAACAACCAATCTCCTCAACAAAATACCAAATTATTCAATATCCAATATCAATAAATACATATGTTATCCACAATCTCCGAAATGTAACAAATTATACAATAACAAATTATACAATCCCAAATTATCTCAATAAATAAATCGATAGCTCCTAACATTATAACGTGGCCATAATTTCGAAAATAACTATTGTTGCTGGGTCGACTGTTGTACCTGCGAATCTCCTGTTGGTAGGGGAAAAATATAATAAAACGGGATGAGTATAAAACTCAGTGAGATCAGTGAGTGGATAGTAGTTTTTGAACATAATTTTACTCTAAAATAATTAATCAGATCAAAACACCATCTCATCAAATATCACAACAATTTAAGTAACTTATTAAATCCAAATCACGTACTCAAATAACGATACCGCAAATATACGGTATAAATCAATGGAAATTCATAATACTTATAACATCAATACTGAAATACTGAAAACTATCACCAAACAAGTACCCAAGGGAATAATCTCATCATATCCGGACCTCGACGGACAGACAATGATATACTATTTGGGTACAATCACGCCCAGGAGCTACACGGATAGATCGGGAAAAGTCATATCATATCACATCATATCCGGACCTCAACGGACAGGCAATGATGTACTATCTAAGTACAATCACGTCCCGAAGCTACACGGATAGATTGAAAAATATCATCACATATCTCATCATACCTGTGCATGCATAATCTGGTCCCCAAAAGACAGTCGCCCGAGTACACTGCCTAAAGCCTCAGTGTGTACTCAGACAGGCCCCAAAAACCTGTATCTCATCTGTATCATCTGTATCTCAACATCAGTATCTCTGTATTCATCATACCACGTACATATGTCATCTCATCTGTATCACTGTATTTGAAGGGGAAGGGTATTGTTTAATGATTTTAAAAACGAGCATTATGTTCATATTCATATACCTTTGTACACATATACAAGAACATATAATCTCATCCGAAATCTCATCCAAAATCTCATTCGAAATCTCATTTCTTTTTTTATTTAACATATCTTAAATCCGCTTTTATTTTCATTAAAAATAGTATCATGCATATTCAAAATCGGTAACAAAAATCATTAATCAACACATTCCTTGTAATAAATATCAAAACACAGATAAAATCCATTTCTATAAAATCATTAAATCGAAGCTTTTAAAATCAATCTCGCAAACATGCTTTACCATATTTTTAAATCATAATAAATTACAATGAAAATAGGTTTTATATATTCCACGGGTTGATTCTCGTTCGCGGATTCTCCTAATTTGAGGAAATAACATAATTACTAACTATAATCGCGAATTATAACTAACATGCTCGAAACGACATTTTTCCGTAATAAAATATTCTCAATTCGTAAAATTACCAAAATACCCTCGACATCAAAATTCATCAAATTATCCTCAGAATTACATATTATCAAACTATCTTCAATTCTGATTACAAAGATATCCAAAAGTTTTAAATTTATAAAATTACCCCTAGTAAAATTTAAATTACCAAAATGCCCCTAACGACGTAAATTACTGAATTACCCCCAAAACCTCAAATTACCTAACTGCCATGATATGAAATTACTAAAATGCCCACTAATTTTAAAATTACAGAATTACACCCAAAGTTTGTGAAATTATGGAATTGCCCCTAACTGTCAACGATGACTAAAACTCAGGTTTGCTAGATCTGACCTTAGTGAGTCCAATGGTGCCGGCAGTGACCTCCCACGCGCAGCGACTACGGCAGATCGAGCTCCCCAAAACCGTGAGCTTTCCGGTGGTCGATCGGCGGCAATCTATCCGTTTTAGGTGACGGGGTTGGTCGGAAAAAGATAAGGGGAAGCTGAGGAACAAAACCGATGAAATCAACGGCGAGGAAAACAGGTTTGGCGGTGACTTTTCGGGCTAGATTGCCGGCGTTCTGGTCGGTTTCCGGTGATGAGGACAGCAGAGATACAACTGGTGGCTCACAAACTTCAGATCGGTACCAAGCTCGACCAGAGGGGTGGTCGGAATCCCGAGATCCAACCGGGTCAACTTCGCGGGTCGGGTTGCGAATCCGGGTCAACCGGTCTTCTTTCTCTTTCTTTCGCTCTCACTCTTTCTCTCTTTCTATTTTAGGAAAGTAAAATGTCTCTCTCTCTCATCACTTTCCATTTACAGTAACAAATATTTTTTTTTTAAGCTTAATACAAATTAAGCTAATTCCGGACCTGTGTGTCAAAATAAAATCCGATTACATGGCCATTAAATCCCGTATGAAATGTCTCGATTTTGTGTCACGATAAATTTAAATTATTTTAAGTGCGATCAATTTTTAATAATTGCGTCCGATTACTCGTAATGATTTGTAACAATCCGACGATTTTAAAAATTTACGACGAAAATAAAAATAACATTACACTCAATTAAACAAATTTCGGTGCATATGTTACAAGGAATAACACCTAAGGAAAAATTCCTCCAAAGATCATAAAGATGGATAGAAGTGGGAATTAGTTCCGTAATCCATCAGTCCAAGAAACCACGCCTAAAAGTCATAACGACATGGAAATATAGATGTGCAGAATAATTTCCTATGATTAAGTTCAACTCCATATGTACAATAATGATGGGTGACAAATATCATTAGGTTGAGGGCTCTGTTGAGTATTAGAAAGTGTATATTTATAATGGAGAAAATCATCATTTTACACTCCAAGTCTCACTAACATCCCTATTTTTATGTCTTTAAGTCCTTTGTAATTTAATTATGTATGTTTTATTTTAATTAAGTATTTTATGTATTTTAGGGGATATCATGGTCATTTCACAATAAACGAGAGATCAGATGGAAAAACGGACAACACTTTTGAACTCAGAACAGTCGAAAACCTTAGGAGCATAAAAAGAAAAATGGTACTGTTCACATATACGGTACGGTTGATATATACGATCAGAACGACACTTTCATTCGCGGCCTTTGTTCACATGTATCTTTGTATCTTGACGTGGCACGACGATGACGTGGCGGCATTTGATTGGACGAATGATGTGGCATTGACCGCTTATGTGGCATTGATTGATGATGTGGCGTTGACTGATGACGTGTCACGAGCTTATTGGACCAAAAATGTTGACCGGTGACGTGGCAGAATGTTAGTGGACGAAAAAAACGTGTGTACGGTACATGCATATACACAGAATAACAGCCCTGATGATGTGTTCAATCCAATAGGAACTTGCCACGTGGCGCAATCCTGAGCGTCCAAATTGTTTTAATCCGATGGCCATGATTTACTCAGTTTATCTATAAAAAGGGGGCTCCCCCCCCCCGAATTTGACACCCTTGAATCCATTTTTGGACTCCATTTTCTCTAATTCCATCTCCATCTTGTATTTTCTACGTATTTTAATAAAATTCCCATTTTACCCCTAGTTAAATTATGAGTGGCTAATTTCTTTTCAAGCTTGGGTTGAAGGTGAAGTCTCAACATGCTCCATGGGCTTAATTTGGTAAATTTATTTTTCCTTCCCCTTTAATTTATGTGGTTGTTTTGACTTTTCGTAGACAGATAGTAATAATCTTGTCTGGATATATTTGGAATAACCGCCTCCCTAGGCAAGGTTATTACTATTTGGCACGGGAAGCCCTTAGCACCATATCTATTAAAGTGTGGTTCATGATGAGTGGAAGTTCCCCCTTCATGATTTAATTGGTACTAATAATGAATATTAAGCCGATGGTACATGTTGAGACAGATCCGGAGATCCAAGCATTTTATTTTAATAGTTTATTCCAATAGCTTTAATTCAAATTAATACATTGCCTACATAATTGTCATTATAAATCCAACCACCAACTCAGAAAATTAATTCTACACATAATTAAAATCCACCTCCTCGTGGGATTGACACTCGTCACCATTAATCTATTCTACAATAGATTCGTGCACTTGCGAGTTCAATAAAATTTGCACAACAGGCTCAAAGTTAAACCCTAGATCAACATCACTCATTATCTATAAATAGAGACCCATCTCTATGGAAAAGGGGTTTTTGGCCTCCATAAAGTATTGTTCATTTTAGAGAGAGAAAACTCATTTTCTTTTCTATTTTTATCTCTTTAACCTTGATCAAATACTAACTTGGGTATCAGAGTGCCTTTTTCAATTACTCACCTCGCGGATTCGAGGCCAACAATCGTGACAAGTTTTCTATAAATCTATAAATATGTGTGAAGGTAAAAATTTGCAGCACCTTCATTGGTGCCGTTTGTAGAGAACTTGCAAGATAACAGCCATTTTCTTTCACTAAAACACAACCACCACTCTACACTTACTTTTTTAGATTAGATTTAGTTGTATATGGTTGTAGAAAGAGGTGAATACTCACATATATTAATTAAAAATGGGTTTATGTGTGAGATCCAAACCTCAAATATGATTAAAAAGGCCAGAAAGCCAAAAATGTAAGAGCAAAAGTGGAGATCTCTCCTTTAAATGACTTGCAGGAAGAAAATGAGTCAAGAAAATAAAATTCCATTTGGTTAACATAAAACTTTGACCAAAAAGTAAAAAGCCAAGATAGTCAAAAAGGGTAAAAATGGTCTTTGAAACTGAACCCAAGACAAATTTATCTTTTATTTTATTTATCCTTATTTTCTTCTTGATAATGCTAATTTCGTAACTACTACACTGACTTATTTACATTTCTATCATTTTGTTTATTCCGTAATACTTCTTTATTTTTCCCACGAGTGAGGCTAAGGAAAACCTAAGCGTTCACCTTTTCCGGAGGGATATACGCAAGGTATTATGCCGACGTGAATTAACATAACTCTATGTTCTAGCTTAACAAATATGATTCCGCATCTAATACATTAACACAAGTGACTAATCATTCCTGATTTTTCTAACATATCACAATTTTTATCATACTTATGTCATTCCTGACTTGAATTACCCATGAGTAAGGCTAAGGAAAACCCAGACATTCACCTACTAATGGAGAATAAACAAATGGGTATTACGCCAACGTGGACTAATCTAACTTTCCTTACATATTATGCAAATAATGATTTTCTTTAGGCATCTAACCTTTATATTTCAGTTATTTGCAAATTTTATAATGTTAGATGTTGATTAAGAGAAAGTGGGAACTAAGGAAAACCAAAAATTAAAGGCCAAATTGCTTGCTCTTGAACAATAAACAAAAGATTAGCCCCGTAAAAGCTAAAAATGGGCAAAGAGGAAAATTTGCCCACCAAAAGAAAGGGTTAGAACCCATGCAAAGTAAACTCAAAAGGCACATAGTAAATTGATAATGATGAGGAATGGAGGTTCCAAAAATGCCCATAGAAAGAAATTCAAAAGATCCTAAAGAGACTCTAGAAAAATTTCCAAGTGGCTTCCATAATAGATGATGCCCGCCCTTGAACAACAGTCAAAATATTGGGCCCAAAAAAACTGGAAATGGGCACAAAGACAAATTGCCTACCAAAAAAAAGAGGGTTGAAACCCACTCAAAATAAACCCAAAAAGGCATATAGAGAGCTGATAGTGATGAGGAATAGAAGTTCTAAAAATGGTTACAATAAAAAATTCAAAAAATCCTAAAGAGACTCCGAAAAAAATTTTCAAGTGCTTTCCGCAACAAATGATGCCATAATAGCAACCACCTAAGGAAAAAATAAAGTCCATTTAAATGACATTCCAGGCTAATCTAAATGCTTATTTAGATTGATAGCTTGTAAAAGGAGAATGTTTCGCTTTAATTATTAAGAACTATATTAATGATTTCAACACTTAAGAATATTGATCCAATTGATAATGTACAACTCATGTACCTGAGTGATTGATCAAAAAATGTAAAAACTATGCCGTAGTCTAAAAAGACTCACGTATTACACTAATGAGCATTCACATGCATGAACATTCATATTTATACATATCATAAAAGTCCATATTCATCACTGTTTCATGAGCGCTGATGATCATCTCATACATTTTCATATATGCTTTCAAAGATCTCAAAATCCATTTTAAAATTGACCAAATTTTCTAAGGAATATTCTCATTTCCCACTAGAACTTTAGTATATGGAAAGTTCAAAGAACAAGAAATATTCCCTCCTGCATCAGGGGAAAAGTTCAAAGAACAAAAAAATATGCCCTCATATGTCAAGGGAAAAGTAAATTTCCTCATAGAACTTCAGTTCAAGGGAAACATCTAAGAATAATTAATATTCCATCTAATGTTAAAGAATTACAGTTAGTATATTTCCACAAAGAATTCTAGCTAAGGAGAAAAAATTCTCCAATAAAATTCCTTTGGAATAACTTATTTTTCCCTAGGCCAATGTAAAGGAAAACAATTCCCTAGGCCAATAAGGAGAATAATTTCTTTAATAAAATTCCTCCAGAACAACTCATTTTTTTTTAGGCTAATGCAGAGGAAAGACATCTCAAGGCCAAGAAAGAGAAAAATTTTCCTAATGAAATTCTTATAGAATAACTCACTATTCCTTAGGCCAATAAAGAGGAAAAAATTTCCAAGGCCAACAACTAGGAAAAACTTTCATAGGCTAAAAAGGAGGAAAAACTTTCCAAGGCCAACAACAAGTAAAAACTTTTTTAGGCTAATAAAGGAGAAAAATTCCCTAGGCCAATAAAGAGGAAAAAAAATTTCCTAAGCTAATAATGAGGAAAAACTTCCTAAGGCCAACAATAAGGAAAAATTTCCTTGGCTAATGAGAAGGAAAAATTTCCTAGGCCAATAAGGAAGGAAAAACTTTCCAAGGCTGACATTAAGGAAAAAATTTCCTAACTAATGAGAAGGAAAATTTTCTTAGGCCAACAAAAAACAAAAACTTTCCAAGGCTAAAAAAGGAAAAATTCTCTAGGCCAACATAGAGGAAAAACTTTCCTAGGCCAATAAGGAGAAAAATTTCCCTAATAAACTTCCTTCAAAAGAAGTTACTTTTCCCTAGGCCAACATAGAGGAAAAAACGTTCCTAGGCTAATAAGGAGAAAAGTTTCCCTTGTAAAATTTCTCCGAAATGGGTCGCTTTTTCCCAGGCCAATGTAGAGGAAAAACCTTCCTAGGCCAATAAGGAGAACAGTTCCCTTATAAAATTCCTTCGAAATAATTCATTTTTCCTTAGGCCAACGTAAAGGAAAAACCTCCCTAGGCAATAAGAATAAAAGTTTCCTTATAAAATTCCTCCAGAGTAACTCAATTTTCCTAAGCCAATGTAGAGGAAAAACTTTCCTAGGCCAATAAGAAGAAAAATTCCCCTAATAAAATTCCTTCAAAATAATTCATTTTTCCTAGGCCAACGTAAAGGAAAAACCTCCTTAGGCAATAAGAATAAAAGTTTCTTTATAAAATTCCTCCAAAGTAACTCAATTTTCCTAAGCCAATGTAAAGGAAGAACTTTCCCAGGCTAATAAGGAGAAAAATTCCCACAGTAAAGCTCCTCCACAGTAGCTCACTTTTCTCTAGGCCACCATAAAGGACAAACTTTCTTAGGCAAATAAAGAGAAAAGTTTCCCTAATTAAATTCCTTTGGAACAACTTATTTTTCCTACAGCCAATGTGAAGGAAGAACTTTTCTAAGCCAAGAATGAGAAAAAACTTTTCTAAACTAACGGTAAGGAAAAACTTCTCAGACTAACAAGAAAAAAAAGTTTCCTAGCAATATTCATCTAAAATAGGTCACTTTTCCATGTGCCAAGAAGAATGAAAAATTCCTTAGGCCCATAAAGAGAAAAGACTTTCCTAAGCCAAGTAGGAGAAAAAATTCCCTCATAATATTCCTTCAGAAGAGCTCACTTTTCCCTATGCTAATGGGGAGAAAAAATTCCTTAGACCCATAAAGATGAAACTTTCCTAGGGCGACAAGGAGGGAAAATTACCTCATAATATTCCTCCTAAAAAGTTTACTTTTCCCTATGCTAATAGGAAGAAAAAATCCCTAAGCCTAGAAAGAGGAAAAACTTTCCTAGGCCAACAAGGAGAAAAGTTCTCTCATAATATTCCTCTAGAAAAGTTCACCTTTCCTTATACCAATAAGGAGAAAAAATTTCCTAGGCTAACAAAGAGGAAAAATTTCCAAACATTGTTCCTTCACAGAATTATTCATCTTTCCCTACTCTATCAAAGATGAGAATTTTCATGATTATTACCTTCAAATATTAGTAATAATAGCCTGATTATTACTAATTTGAGGAGGGAGTAATATCCCATTAAATATTCAATATATTGAAAGCTTGAGGCTACTCACATTCCATAAGGAAAACTTCCACAAATAATATTACCAGATGATAATATTCAAGGTTGTAACAACTTCTGTTTCATAGGTCCTATTCCCGGAATTAAAAGTTAAATTCAGAATAAGAGACATCTAAAATCAAAAGCAACATTAATTAGCTTACTTGTGATATACTGGGCAACACTATCTAAAACTTTAAAGATGCTTAAGGAAAGCCAAGGCTAATACCAAACAAGACAAAAAAAAAAAAAAAAAAAAAGAGGCCTAAAGCTAAAACAAGGAAAATAAAGGCTAAGGAAAGACTAAGGTAAACAAAAACCAAAGCCATAAAAGCAAGCCAAACTAAGA
The DNA here is from genome assembly GCA_030449905.1 of Luvunga scandens. Taxonomy (NCBI): domain Eukaryota; kingdom Viridiplantae; phylum Streptophyta; class Magnoliopsida; order Sapindales; family Rutaceae; genus Luvunga; species Luvunga scandens. The sequence goes on from JASUUG010000209.1 coordinate 1,135,106, forward strand.
AAAAACCATTTTCCCTACTTCGAGAAAGTGGAAAAACTCTTTAATAATATTCCTATAGAATCACTCACTTTTTCCTTAAACTAAGAATAAGGAAAAACTTTCCTAAGCTAACAGTGAGGAAAATTTTTTCCACACCAAACAAGGAGAAAATGTTCCCTAATAACATTCACTGAAATAATTTACTTTTCCCTAAGCGAACAAGGAAGGAAAAATTCCCTAGATCAATAAGGAGAAAAAGTTCCATAATAATATTCTTCTAGAATTTGTTACTTTTCCCTTTATTAAGAAAACAAAATTCTTAAGGCTAACAAAAAGGAAAAGCTTCCTTAAGCCAATAAAGAATAAGAGTTTCCTAACAGTATTCTTCAAAAACAACTCATTTTTCCCTTACACAAATAAAGAGAAAAAATTTCATAGCAATATCTTTTCGCGAAATATTTCACTTCGCCTAAAACTAACAGGAAAAGCTTCCCTAAGCCATCAAGGAGAAAAAGTTCTCTGATAATATTCCTTCAGAATAAGTCATTTTTCCCATGCCAAGAAAATACCAATGCCTTATAAAATAATTGAAGGTTAAGGAAAAGCCTAGGAACACAAAAAGCAAGGCAAGAAAAGTATGCCAAGTCATGAGAAAGCCAATGCCCAACAATATAAACAAAAGCTAAGGAAAGACCATGGCAAACAAAAGCTAAGAAAAAATCAAGGCAAAAGCTAGCTAAGGAAAACAAAAGCCAAAGCCAATAAAAGAAAGCCAAATTAAGGTATGGCCAACCCCATACAAGTCAAGACAAAAATGATATGCTAAACCAAGGCATAAAATATATGCTTACCAAAATTCTGAAATAGAGACAAAAATTTTTGTAAACTATTTCTGGGATAACTAGAATGCCTTGGGAGAATTCATATTTCTACTTAGAACTTTGGTTAAAAAAAAAAGGGTTGAGCAAATTGACATATCCTCTCAGAACTTCAGTTTAAGGAAAAAACTTAAATAATAACTACCATTTCCTCCTAGAACTTCGATTTAGAGGAAGAATTCAAAGAGCTAACACTCCATCTATGAATTTCACGTTAGAGGAAACAATTAACTATTTCCTAATTCAACAAGAGAAAAGTCCATTGACACATTCCTTCCAAAATATATTCAAATGCCCAAGACATAGTTCTATAAAAAGGGCCATGTGGTCAATTGAAAAAAAGTCAAAACTTCTTATTCTAGTCAATGTATTTTCTAAAGAAAATACACTTGTAGAGGGAGTAGTATAGGTGCCATATTCCAAAAGGCACCAAACCATGCAACGTGTCTATCCTATCAAATAAAATAAGCTATTCTAGAGAAATAACATCCAAGTTATTCTGAAGCACCTAAGATATCCTTGAGAAATAACACCCAAGCTATTGCGGAGCACCTAAGATATTATTGAGAAATAACACCCAAACTATTTTGGAGCAGTAACACACAAGCTGTTATTGGGGAGTAACATCAAAACTATTCCGGGGGAATAACATCTAAGGAAAAATTCTTTCGGAACTCATAAAGATGGCTCGAAGTGGGAATTAGTTTCGTAATCCATCAGTCCAAGAAACCACACCCAAAGGTCATAACGACATGGAAATATAGCTGTGCGGAATAATTTCCTGTGATTAAGTTCACCTCCACGTGTACAACAATGATGGGTGACACATGTTATTAGGTTGAGGGCTCAAAGTTAAACCCTAGATCCGCATCACTCATTATCTATAAATGGAGACCCCTCTCTATGGAAAAGGGGTCTTTGGCCTCCATAAAGTATTGTTTATTCTAGGGAGAAAAACTCATTTTCTCTTCCATTTTTATCTCTTTAACCTTGATCAAATACTAACATGGGCGTCGGAGTGCCTTTTTCAGGTACTTACCCTACCAAATCATCAAACATTAATGCATTTACTAAAGAATGTTAAATCTATTGATATCTCTTCTAAGGTAGTGTAGCAAGCACTTCAAACAATTTGTGAAGATTGTCAAATGAGAAAATCTTGTCGATTACATTTTCTTTCTATTGAAACAAAAGCCACCCAGATCCTTGAACTAATGCACATAGATCTCTGGGTTTCCTCACCTCATTTATCTAGAGATAGTTATTTTTATTATATCAAATTTATGGATGATTTTAGTAAACACACTTGGATTTATTCTTTGAAATCTACAGCCTTGGAAGCTTTTAAAATTTTCAAGTTACAAGATGAAAATCAGCTTAACACTTCTATCAAAATGTTGCAATCTAATTGTAGGGGGGAATGCAGATCTTTTACTTCATTTTTAAACCAATCTAGAATCATCTTCAGTAACTCTTATCTTTATACACATCATCAAAATAAGGTGGTTGATAGGAAGCATAAGCACATTGTTGAGTTAGGGCTTACTTTACTAGCTCAAGCCAAATTACTTTTTTTGTTTTAGTGGATGCTTTTCACATAGCAGTCTATCTCATTAATATATTTCCTTTTACTACTTTTTAGGTTTCAACACCATGTGAGAAACTTTTTAAACACAAACTTGATTATAGCATGCTTAAGTGCTTTGGTTGTTGCTGTTACCCCTAATTAAAAAACTATAATAGACATAAGAGTTTGACTTCCATTCAAGTAAATGTATTTTTGTTGGATATAGTCCAACCCACAAAGAATGTAAGTGCTTCCATCCTTTAGACAAAACCTATATAGCTAGAGATATTATTTTTTATGAATATTCATTTTTTTATTCAACTAATTTTGTTTCTTTTTCACAGATTTGTAACTCATGTTCACTTATTCTCCTTTCTTCTCAAAACGTTTATCACCTTTCCACTTTATCTCCACACTTATCACTGTCTAGTAACAGCTCTACTAGTCTTGACTCAAGTTCTGATTGGAGTAGTTCTCATCACCTTGCTAATCCTTCTGCATTGCGTAAATTAACCTCATTCCAACAACCGCAACTTACATACTAAACATGTTCACTCTACTACATCTCATCCCATACATACACCACTAAATCAACCTGTTTCTTCTCTATTTACTTCACCAAGCAGACAACACCATTTTGTTCAACCCAACACACATCTAATGATAATAAAAAGTAAAGCTAGTATCTTCAAACCTGAACGGTACACTGTAGGCCTTTTTTATAAAGAACCAGATATTATTTATAAGGCTTTAAATGAACCCAAGTGGTTAAAAGCCATGACAAATAAATATAATGCCTTAATCCAAAATGGTACATGGTCATTGGTTCCAAGATTATCTAATCGAAGGTAGTTGGCAACACATGATTGTATCAAAGTTAAATATAATATTGATGGAAGTTTAGCCAAATACGAGGCTAGATTAATAGCTACAGGTTTTCAACAAATTGTAAGGGTGAATTACTTTGAAATATTTAGTCCTGTTCCAACTAATATCAGGGTTGTGGTAAGCATTTCTATGATGAATCAATGGTAGATTAGGTAAGTTGATGTCAATAATGCCTTTTTTAAAGGAGATCTAACAGAAGATGTTTTTATCGATCAACCAGAAGGCATCAATGATGCTCAAAGACCTAATTTTGTATGCACACTTCATAAGTCCTTATATTAAGCAAGTTACAAGAGCTTGGCATGAAAAACTTAAAATGTATCTATTACAATGGAGTTTTCACAAATCAAGAGCTGATGCATCCTTATTCATAAGGAGAACAAGCACATAATTGATTTTGGTATTTTTATATGTTGATGACATATTGATTCCAAGGCCAAATAATGCAGATTTATAAAACTTCATTGTCAAGTTTTATGTTACCTTTTCATTAAAGTGTCTTGGTAGATTATCTTATTTCCTAGGTATTGAGGTACTGTATAATTCAAATTATATATCTTTCCTAAAAGAAATATATAAAAGATTTATTAGCCAAGGTTGATATGCTTGCTTGTAAGGGTATTAATACACCCATGAGCACTACATTAAAGCTATAAAAGGAAGCTTAAGGAACTCTTGGAGATTATGTTGTTGATCCAACATATTATAGAAATATTGTTGAAAGAATGCAGTACTTGATATTAACAAGACCTAAGATTGCATTTTGTGTGCATAAACTCAATCAATATGTCTCTACTCCTACATTACAACACCAGATGGGCATATAAAAGAGTTCTGAGGTATTTGAAAGCTACTCAAGATTATGGACTCAAATTCATTAGCACGGAGATAAAAAGCTCACTATTTTCATTAATGCAAATTGGGTTTGGATAACAGAAAATCTATTGGTGCTTATTATATCTATCTAGGTAATAATCTAATTTCTTAGTCATCAAAGAAGTAGTTAGTGGTTACTAGGTCTAGTGCAAAAACTGAATATCAATCATTAGTTTCTGCAAGTGCTGAATTAGTTTAGTTGCAATCTTTGTTTGCTAAAATAGTTGTCAATTACACTAAAAAGCCTACCATTTAGTGTGACAATATCAATGCCAAAAATCATGTTTATCACGCCAAAACAAAGCATATTGAACTTGCTATTCACTTCATTAGAAATAAAGTCCTTGTTAGGGAGCAGAACAATCATTGTACACCCAGTGAGAGCAAATTGTAGACATAATAACCAAATCACTTTTGTTCATCTATTTGAGTTATCTAAGAGCCAAACTCAATGTATAATCTTGTCCCTTTAGTTTGAGGGGGGCTGTTAAGTTAGTGCTCATTACTCAAAGCATAAGAAGACTGGACTCAGAGGCACACATGTCAGTATTGCCATGTCATCCAAGGTGACTAAGCAATGTATCAACTCAATTGACAACTTAGCATAGGTGATTAAGTTTGTTGAAATACACACAGTGTGTATGTGCTGAAGTTTAAAATCTATTAAGTGTAATTAGTTATAAGTTGTTTATCTCCTATGAGTATATATATATATATATATATATATATATATATATATATGTATATATATATGTATATATATATGTATATATATATGTATGTATATATATATGTATGTATGTATGTATGTATGTATGTATGTATGTATGTATGTATGTATGTATGTATGTATGTATGTATGTATAATGTAACTAATAATGGATTAGAAAGTTCCAGATTAATGAAAATCTTTCTCTGAGATTTTCCTTTGAGCCAAACATCATTTTCTCTCATTCTATTTCAATTCGGACAATGGATGTATTTTACATTGAGCTTAGATTAAACATCAATATACACATAGTTCAAGTTGATTCAAATTATAAGTCAATATTGGATGTTAGTTATAGCGTAATATAGTTAACCCCAAATTTATGATTAACAACCATCGGATGATTTACTTAAAACACTCGAAGAAAATCAATAACAATCAACCCAAAACATTTGATGAGTGATGACATGTGGTTACTAACAGAGCCACATATTGAGAACTCGAATGCAGACAAAAACAATTATTAGGTCTAATGCTTCAAATCAAATTTAGAGAATGAATGCCGAGGATTCAGATCTAAAAAGTATTTTCCCACCAATCAGTCATCTCTTACTCTATAAATAGTAACCAAAAGATCATCTTTTGGCCAATTTCTAGAACTAAGTCAAGAGAATTCAGATCTAAATAAGCTTTTGAAATCTCCAAACATTGACTTGAGCATGGGATATATTTTTCAGGCACAAGCTCGAGTCAAATCAATCAATTTCCACAAGGATTGAGATTAAGTAATCAGAGGAATCACGAATCGTTTATAATTTACTAAACTTAAAGTTATCTTGCATCTCATGATTGAAGATTTTAGAATCTTCAAGAAGAAATCTTCAATTTAATTTATAGCGAATGATAATGTTCCTTTTATATAACCTATGTTCTTGTATAAATTAGGCATTTGAGACTAACAATTGAATAAAGAGTGATTACTCTTTAAAAGTTTCGAAATGCTGATGAAAAAGCTTGAAAATATTCAATCCTTGTGGGTTGTGGTTATTCTCAGGATTTGTTTGAAAGGGAAGCTTAAGCAAATTAAGACAGAAGACCAATTAATTTAAGTGCTAAGAGAAGCGACCGAACAGCAAACTTTCTCATTTGGTTGCTATATAATTAAGGGGAATAAGTCTTATATATCTTTTAGAAAATCAGCGAAGAAGTTGTATTCCGTAAAATTGCTTTACATATTCTACAAGAATTTAGATTCTGAAAATTTAATGGATGGCGCCTGTGGCGGAGTAGGAAACTTATTTTAGTCCGGGCTAATTTAAAAAGAATCTTAAAATAATAAATGGCATTCATTGGTACTAATATGAGCTTTTTTAGGGATTAGAATGAACATTATTAATTTATCTATTTGTAGCGTTATTCCCAATCTGGTCATATCAGTTAAGAATAATATGTGAGTTGTTGTTTCCGAGATTAAAGAGGCGGTTTGAAGGTTAGATCCTCCAGTGTTCCGGGCCCTAATGATTTTCCGCGGCCTTTTCTTTCAATTATGATTCGTGAGTTGAACAATTTTTCAAATAGAATTTGATCCCTCCGAATTTAATTATTAATTTTATTAATTTGATTCCGAAAGTTCAAGAGGCTTTGGTAGTGTTAAAGATATTATCCCAAATCAACTAAGAATAGTTATTAGTTAGGCTAATAATTTATATAAGCTTAAGGAGTTGAGGTAGTCCTCAACTTTTGAGAATGAATTAGGTTTATAGGCTTTTATAAAAATTTGAAAATATTCAAATTAATTTTGAGCATAAGTTAAGTTCATACATGAGCTCTATAAGAAAAGTCGGGCAAATTTAACTTTGCTGTTGCAAATTTCTGTTTAAGCTCATCCTTTAATATTACTCCATCGGGATATTAAACTTGATGCCTTCACAAGAATAATTGAATACCATGAATTATATCCATGTATACTCAAAAAGTTTTAAAAAAAAAAAAAAGTCGTCGTTAAACCATGATTTGGTCACATTGTTATCATATAGGATGAAGCTTTTTAATTTGAAATTTGTCAGTTCGGCCATCAAACATCGAGGTACTGATTCATAATGGTAGACCTAATGATAAATAAGTTAAATAACAAAGTAATAATACTAATAAATATGTTTAACAAAAAAATAACGTTAAGTTAACTTCTTAATATTTAAAATAAATTTGGTCAATTTTTTGTATAGATTGGTTTCATAAATAGTTGGTACTTTTATTTATTATATTACTGTTTGTCGTTATTAATCTGAAATGATTGACTTCAAAGTTTTACAAGTATAATATTAAACCTACATAAATATTTCGATAATTTACATTTTTTCAAAAATATTTTGAATATTAAATTAAGTTATTTAATACTAGAAAGTTTCCGATACCTTGCGTCTTAGCTTGTAAGATGAAAAGTCAGCGTTCCGACTTAAAATATTTAACCTAAATATACCTTTCTATTGAAACAAAAATTGAAAGCCATATGCTTTATCTATTATTGAACACGTATTTATTAATTTTTAAGTATAAATTAAATAAAGTCAGAATAGCATGATACCAACGAATCATTATAATACCAGATGGAGTTCATGCACTATGCTAAACATCAAGTTATATTGATTGTTTAGTTGTTGTTCACATTGATAAATAAGACTTGACTTGCATACAACTAGGCCTCAAAAAATTAAAGTAAATGCCTCTTAGTTCCTTTTCTTTTTTTTTTTTTTTGAAGTTAATGACGAAACCGAACGTGAAGATTGATAAAATATAGAGAGATGAAAGTTTTTGAATAATTGGAATATTATTAAATAAAATATTAATATCATAATTAGGATTTTAAGAGCCTTATATACTCCTCCTAAATAATATAAATTTAACAAAATAGGAAAATTCAAATTAATATTACATAATAAAATTTTACTATTTGAAATAAGTAAAAGAAAACAAACAATACTAGAAAATGATATCTACAAAAATAAAATTCCTAAAAGTAATAGGAAAAGTAGGAAACAACTAAAACTAGCAAAACAACCATAAAAAAGAAGGAATTTCTGACCGAACTATAGTGCTTATATTCGTTTTGTTGCAAGCCTAGAAACAATATATTGTATGCCCCAAATGGACACTTGTAGTTCAAGTTATGACCTTAAAATAGTATTCTACTCATTTTATGTTCCATTCTACATTATGTAAGAGAGGTGAGTAAAATCAAAATCCATTGTTTTATTCCCTATCTCATGGGGAAATTTGAACTCCGTTTGACTAGGCAAAAAAACCTACTTGGAGAGGATTCGAACTTGAGTTAGTTAGCTAAATAAAACTACTTAAAAATCACTAGGCTCTTGGTGGCAAACACCACTTAGTCACCTCTCAAGCGATAGCCCTTAACTATAAAACAATAAAAGTTTTGAAACATGCATTACTGTTAAACTTGCATGTTGAAAAAGTAGAGTTTCAACTTGAATATTAAGCTTAAAATTTCTTTCAGAATAAGTTGTCATCAGGCTATGATGAGTACATCGTCATTATACAATATGAAACTCTTAAAAATGCTTTCAGAATGACAGAATAAATTATTTGGCGTCTTTTTTTGGTTATTTCTTGGGTACCTAAAGAAGAAAACAGTAGGATATAAATAAGATGAGGAGCAAAGTCCGCAGCCTTATGATCTGCTTCATTGTTCAAAGTTTTCCAAAAATGTGTGAAGTCAGGCAAACGTAACATGCCTCACCCTTGACGAAAAAGCAATGCTTATATATAAAATCTCAAAAACCAAAAGAAAGTTGACCTAAGAAAATAAAACGCTGATACATTTTGCTGCAATAAAAAAATATTCCTTGTGCCATAATTATAAGATTGAAAAATATAAGCAGTACGTCTTGATTTTATATGTATATAGTGATTATCAAGCGTATAAAACGTGTGAAGTGAAGGGGCAACTTCCAGGACTGCGGTTCTTTTGACATGTTCTCCTTAAAAGAAAAGGACCTAAACCACAGCTCAAACACATCATCAATAAGGCAAAAAATTAAGAACGGACAACGAAAGGGAACCCTCAAATCCTGTTGAATGCAAGAGCTGAAACATTGACTAGAACAGAATGCGTAACAGTAAAAATCCAATCCATGAAAGAGGAGTGAAATGCAAAACGGCACAAAAGTTCAAGCAGAAAATTCGAATCAATTTTAAGACTTATATGGCCACCACTAATCTTCGGATAATCGAAGAGATTCACTCCCTAACGAGAGAATAAAACAAATATCCTCTCTTTTTTTTTTCTTTTATTAAAAATGTATAAGAATGAGTAAATTACCAATCAATCTTTTTAGTCTCTACCTCCCTAACACTCAAACTTGGGTAGCCAGTTAAATAAAATTGTTCAAAAATCAGTCAATCAAGCAAACCCTGCAGCAGAAATTAAAACAATAACCCTCATGAATGTGTTGATACTCAATAACTCCAAGATGATTGGGAGAAGATATATGTTTTCAATGCCATTAAGGGCCCGTTTACAATTTTTTCTAAGAGGCTCAAAAGTGATTTTGAAAAGTTAAAAAGTAATTTTAGTGTCTGATAAACTTTTTTAGAGATCACTTTTGCCAAAATCATCTCATCCCACTACAGATTTTGAAAAGTACGAAAGGAGTAGCACTTTGAGAATCACTTCTGTACTTCATACAATCTATATATATCCTCATCTATATTATAAAAATCCAAAATTATCTTTACTAATTACTGATAAAATCATCAATTTTAGAAAGATTGTTATTATTACCAATTTTTTTGAAATAATTGAATAAAAGATAAAATTAATAGTATAAAATATTTATTTTAGTTATCAATTATTATACGTGCATAATAAAAAATATCTTGTACACATGTTTATAAATGTTTAAATAAATTTTATTCAACATTATATTTAATTTAGTCATTTATATTTCTATAGTAGTTTCACATTAAGATTTACTAGACACATACAATTATTTTTAAAACTCACAGCACTTTTAAAATTAAATTTCACTAAACGTTTAACTAATTCTCTTCATAGCCGATTATTTCTATCATATAACTAACTGTATGTATTTTAAAAGCTATAACATTACTAAACTGGTCCTAAGGTGGTGTTTTTTTTCATATATAAAATCTGATAGACCTGAATTGGTCTAAAATTTGAATAGACATGAATGTCGGAGTCTAAATAATATTTTTTTTGTCTAAATTGCTAAAAATAAGTATTAAGTTGTTTGTTTTTTCAACTTTAAAAACTAAAAGCATGTACTTTTAAATTTGTATCCTTATTAACTTTAAATGTCAAATAAATTATATATATATATATATCAATCAAAGAACATAAATACAGTAATATTTATCATATATAAGCAAAATCATGTTCAAGTGAATACATAATGACTTTGGAATTTTAATAGATAATTCTTTTTATAAAAATGGATTATATGATTACATAAAAAGCCTAAGAATAATACCTTTGATTACTAATAATTGGAGATTCAAGAACTTGATGAGAGAAACAAAGTGAGGGATTCCATGATGGCTAAAAAAAATAAAGATGAGATTATTATTAGATAAATGTATATGGATGGGTTTTGGAATAGATATAAAAAAAAAATAATAAAGTAGGTATATTTTTATCATTAGAAATTAGTTGGCTAATTTAGATTTCTTCATTTAGTAAAAAGCTAAAAAAAGACTTATTTTATTAAACCAAAATTATTTGAAAAGTTTCATTAAGTTATAAAAATAAATATTCTAATTAACTTAATTAATTAAGTTAAATCACTTTGAGTCATTGAGTTAAAAAACAAACACGTTCTTAGTCTAGGGGAAGGAATTTTTAGGATGATCTTAAAAAGAAAATTAATTATTTTCTTCAATTTTTGGGATAATCTCAAAATTAACCATTTTGAGGTGTAAAACTCATCGCGTTTCCCTGACTTTATGTTCTAATATCAAACTTTGAATAATTTAAGGAGAGAAGAGTGCTTTTAATTAATGTAGCAGTTATTTATACGAAAATTTTCTTCTCATTTTATATTCTATTGCTTCCCACGTTTAGGTACCAAAAAATTATAAAAGATGCCGATTTGTATAATTGGTATTCTCTATATATATATCAATTAAGATAGCATTGTAATTGGTCTATAAAGACAAAGGAATAACTTGTCTATTTCAAATCCCCCAGTTTTCATTTTCCTGCATCATAATTTTTTTAAGGCTTTAAGAGACGGAGGGAAAAAGCAGCAACTCCAGGCTGTGCCATACATGGGGACGGTGGAAATCAATGAAGATACCTACAGACCTCAGGGACCATCAGCAATGATACTAGCCATTGGCACAGCAACTCCTCCAAACTGTTTCTACCAAGCTGATTATCCTGATTTCTTCTTTCGTGTCACCAATAGTGAGCACAAGACCGAGCTGAAAGAGAAATTCAAGCGCATATGTAAGCAGGCATCTATAAATATTCGATTTAATTAGAGAGCTATTTAATCCGTTATTTAATCAATGTTTTTTTGGGATCAACAGGCGACAGATCATCAATTAAAAAACGTTATTTATATCTTACTGAAGATATCCTAAAACAAAATCCTAAGATGTGTTGTTACAAGGCCCCGTCTTTGGATGTTCGTCATGCTATGCTGATTGATGAAGTGCCAAAGCTCGGTAAGGAAGCCGCCCTGAAGGCCATCAAAGAGTGGGGACAGCCCGTATCAAAGATCACTCACCTTATATTCAGTGCCTTTTATGGCGTTGACATGCCTGGTGCGGACGTCCGTCTGATGAAGCTTCTCGGGCTTGAACCGTCCGTTAACAGACTCATGATTTATACCCAAGGCTGTTACATGGGAGGGACAGTCCTCCGACTTGCCAAAGATATTGCGGAGAACAATCCTGGAGCTCGAGTTCTTGTAGTATGTTCTGATATCAAGGTTTTGGATTTTCATGAACCTTCAGAAACCCACTTGGATATCTTGGTTGTGCAGGCAATTTTTGGTGATGGAGCCGGGGCTGCAATTATTGGTGCAGATCCTGATATCACCAACGGCGAACGTCCACTATTCCAGCTTTTGTCTTGCACACAGACGACTGTCCCCGACACTGAAAATTATATCGTGGGTCACTTGAAAGAAATGGGGACGGATTATTATTTATCGAAAGACTTGCCTGGGACAATAGGGAAGTATATAGACAAGCTTTTAGCGGATGCAATGAGTCCGATTGGGATCAGTGATTGGAACTCGTTGTTTTACATAGTCCACCCTGGTGGCAAAGGCGTTTTAGACCAAGTTGAAAAAAATCTCGGACTGGGAAAGGATAAGCTTTGGGCAAGTCGATATGTGCTAAGCGAGTTTGGAAATTTGGGGGCGCCATCAGTGTTCTTCATTCTCGATGAGGTGAGGAAGAAGAGTTTGGAGGAAACGAAAGCCACCACCGGTGACGGATTGGATTGCGGTGTTTTGTTTGGATTTGGACCGGGGCTGACGGTGGAAACAGTTGTTTTGCGCAGCATTCCAATAGATTCCACCGATTGATGATCATCAGTGTGCTCTCTGTGTTGGCTCTGTTATTGTGTTACTCTTGATAGAGCACGTCAAATCTATTTATGCATGTTTGGTGAAGTGTTCTTAAAAAATAATACTGGCGCAATAGTTTTATTAATCGTTCCTTGTACGTCGTTACGTTCTTATTTGTTTGTCGAACCATATTGATCTATATGTCTGTTATAAGCTTATAATTGTAATATTTATTATCAAACAGTAGATACACAGTGTTTTGCATAAAATATTTGGTGAAGGGAAGTGACTTTCTTTCTATACCTGCACAAATTAAAAGGAGAAGCAGTTTTCTAATCATATTTTTTTGGACAAGGATCCTCTCTCAGTGTTTTTTCTCTCTTAATCTCTTTTAGTGAAATAAGTGACTAAAATTAAATTTTAAACCAGCTTTATTTATTGTATTTACAATTAAACTAATTTTCTCCATTAAATTTGAAAGACTAAGAGAGAATAAGAGAGAAAAACACTAGAGAAAATAGGATGAACCTCGACGTGCCGACGGATTTTATTATATTAAAAGCAGTAACTGATATATCTCTTTAGGAGGGACATAATATGCCTTACGCTTAGAGCTTAAACAAGTCACATCGCTAAGAACAACATGGAAGGAAGCTCTGGGAAAAAAGAAATCCAAAAGAAAATTATATAAAAGAAACGATACTTCGTTAAACCATTAACATCTTGAGACAAGAATTGTTCAATCTCTACAAGAAGATCATTCCACCAAAATGTCTCATCACGATTAAGACCTGATTAAATTAGCAAGACAATTTGCAGCACTATTGTTCTCCCTAAAGGGAGCAACGAAAGAAAGCTTTGTCTTCCAATTCACCCATCTGTTCCTAAGACTCGAAGGGAGTTTCAAAGAACCTTTCAAAATGAAATTAACAAGCAGCAATGAATCACATTCTAACCAAAGTTTGTTCTATCCCTGTTCGTAAGCAAAATCAATATCCGAAAAAGCTGCCATTAACGCTGCATAATAAGCAGAATTATGACCAAAAGCCACGCCGAAACTCCCCAAATGCTCTGTCAAATTATTGCAAAAAATATCACCACAAGCTGAAGGGCCAGCAATACCTTTACATCTCACTCTTTCTGAGCCTACACAAAATGCAAATGAAAAGCCGGTGATTGTGAGGGTGCCTGGAAAATGAAAAAAGGAAAAAAAAAAAAAACTGAATAACTGTTTCCAGTTAGGAACTTAATAAAATTTGTGGAAGCAAAATAGCCGCACCTCCAAAATTTGCTTAAATTACTTAAATAATCATATATATCCTTTTAATTTTAAAAATGGTGAGACTATTTGCACTCCAAAAAATACTCTGAACACTCATTCATTATATTTAAAACAATTAATGTTTACTCTGTACACTTTTAAAATTTCAAACATACCCTTAAAGCTTCCTTTTTGTTTCTTTTTCATACATTCATAGCACCAAAACACCGAAGTCAAGAATTTCTCATATGCTTTCAAATTAGTTTAACTATGATTCCATAAAAGCTCTACCCATTGTAAATTAATTCTTTCCGTACTGCAAATGATGTATATTATTATTTTCAGATCATGAACAGCAAATGAGCCATTTTTTTCTTTTCAGATTCAAAACAATAAGCAATTTATGCCACGGCTTTAGCAAACAATAATCAATAACTCGGTTTAATAATTGATTTAATATAAATATGCCACTCTAATATGAAATTAAGTGGCAAAATTTATTGAGCTTCAGAGAAAATTTTATTAGTATGACTTCTACTACATCATAAGAGTGGAGAACTTGCGAGCGATGATTTCCTTGACAAGAGTGGCGAGTGATTGATTGAGTTTTAAGGATTAACACTAGTTAAAAATGAATAAATTTATGAGATGGAATGCGTTTGTTGTGAATAAAAAATAGGATTTAAAATATTATAGTCACACTACATATTGTATGGGCGCGCATGTGCATTATATGTTTGTCTAGATTAATTTTTTATTTATTTATACTAAATTGTCATTATCAGTAAATGACATTATGGGTATGTTTGTAATATAAAATTTTTATAAAATTATATGAGTGTCCAAAGTACTTTTTAGAGTGCATATAGCCCCACCCTTTTAGAAATGATCACACACACCTCTTTTTTATTATTATACCCTTGGACTATAATAAAAAAATCTAATAAAAAAATGCAAATGCAATAGTAAAACAAAAATAATGAACAAAATAAGTATGGATTAAAATAAATAGACAACTAATAAACATTATATGAAAATTATTTTGGTCATAAATTTGTCCTAACAACTTTTATTAATACTAAAATCCATTAACCCAAAAATTAGCTATAAAATGTTAATCTTATAATATTGATTTTGATGATAACAAAACTTATATGTTCTTGATTAAAATGTTGGGGTTATTAAAATGAATTTCTTAAAGCCATAGACATGTTTAAATAAGCTTAATGTCCATTAACTTGAGTCAAAAAATTATTTTTCTATAAACGTTGTCAAAATATAGATTCTGGAAATTACCCCTGAACCGTTTATTATAAAAGGTGAACCGATAATTTACAGAAAAGATTTAGTCTTTAGACTTATTTCAGAGTATTCTGGAAATTAACGGTGAACCGTTTATGACTAACGGTGAACCAATAATTTACAGAGAAGAGAAAACTTTCTCTTCTTGAACCGTTTAGCAAAAACGGAAATCTAAGTTTGTTTTGCAGGATTCTGGAAATAAATGGCGATCCGATAACCACAAACAGTAAACCATTTATTTACAATCTAAGCATAACGGCTATTTGGACAAGTCAAAACAGTAAACTGATAACAGCAAACGGCAATTCGATTATTCTAAAAAAGTCAACAACGGCTAGTTTTCAGCTCCAACTATAAAATGGCTCAATCAAATTCAAATCAATAAAGACCAAAGACTTGCCATTGAGCTTACTACTGAGAAAACATACATCATTGGGCTTTAAACTTGTTTTTATTTCATTGATTCACACTTTAAGATTTCAATTGTAATCATATACATTGTGTGAGAGATTGGTTGATTATAATCTTTATTTTTGAGTGATTATAAGTGTTGGGATACACTTGGATTAAGAGATTGGGAATAATCCCTTGTTGTAAAAGTTTATTGACGCCTTTGAAGTCAATTGTAAGTGTGGTTGAGGCCTTGGAGGCCTGCTTAGTGGAATCCTCAAGCCCGGTGAGCTTAGAGGCGTGGACGTAGGCACAGTTGGTCGAACCACGGAAAAATCGCATGTTTGATCTCTCTTCCCTTATCCTTTTAATTTCGAGCATTGTTAAAATTATTGCTTTTGATTTTATTAAGACATTAGTTTAAATTATTGTGTGATTTTATTTGCTTAAGTTTTAAGAACCCAATTCACCCCTCATCTTGGGTAGCCTAGTTAGTATTTCAATTGGTATCAGAGCAAGGTTCTCTTGTTAGGACTTAACTGTCTAGAGTAAAAGATCCATGGCAACCCAAAATGATTCCAGCTTTAAGGAAGGACAATCCACCATTAGGCTACCATTTTTTGATGGTAATGATTATCCTTATTGGAAAACTAGGGTGAGAATTTATTTGCAAGCTTTAGATTATGAAATATGGGAGGTTGTGTGTGATGGTCCATTCTTGCCTATAACTAAAGATGAGGAAGGAGAAGATATTCTGAAACCTTTATGTTGAATGGAATGAGCTGGAAAAGAGAAAAGCTTCTCTAAATTCCAAAGGTATGAATGCCCTATTTTGTGCCTTAAATAAGAAAAAATTTCATAGAGTTTCAGGTTGTTTTAATGCTTATAAAATTTGGAAGAAACTTGAAATAGTTTATGAAGGAACAAACCAGGTTAAAAAATCCAAAATTAATAGATACACTAGGCAATATGAGTTGTTTCAAATAGAGCAAAATGAGAGTGTTTATTCTATGTATACTAGATTCACGGATATTGTAAATACTCTAGGAGCACTTGGTAAGACCTTTTCAAATAGTGAAAAGGTAAACAAAATAATTAGATCATTACCAAAGGAATGGAGGCCTAAGAGAACTGCCACTAAGGAAGCCAAAAATTTAAATACGTTGTCTATTGATGATCTAATTGGCTCACTTATTTCTTATGAAGAAGATTTGACCGCTGAAAGAGGAGATGAAGATAAGAAGAAAAAAAGTATTGCCTTGAAAGCATCAAAATTTGAAAAGGATGAGGAAAGCGATCTTTAAGATGAAGAAATGGATATGATAGCCAAAAAGTTCAGGAAATTTTTCAAAAAATCCGGTGAACAAAGAAAACTTAGAAACTTCAAGAGTCAAAAGGAGAAGAAGGAAGCAATCATATGTTATGAATGTAAGAATCCTGGCCATATAAAATCTGAGTGCCCTCTTCTCAACAAACTCAAGAAGAAAGCCATAGTGGTAACATGGGATGATAGTGATGAAGAATCAAGTCAAGAAGAATAATCGTAAGAAATGTCAAACTTGGCACTTATGGCAATAGGAGAAGATGAGCTTGATGAGGTAAGTGATCTTCCATCTTATAATGAATTATATGATGCTTTTAATGAGTTGCATAGTGATATGATGAAAATTGGTAAGAAAAATGCATGTCTTAAGAAGAAAATGTTAGAACATTCAAATGAAAAGGATGCTTTGTAAAAATGCAATGATTTGCTAAATAAAAAGATCAAAGGACTAGAAGTGGATAATGAAATATTGCATGAAAAGATTGCATCTTTAAAAGGTAAACAAAGTACTTTATATGAGCATGAAAAATTACATGTTGATGACTTGGTCAAAGAAAATGAAAAACTTAAAAGGAAGAGCAATGAACTCAATGAGATTGTGTTAAAATTTACACATGGTCAAAAGAACTTAGAAAAATTACTCAGTTCTAAAAAATGTGTGTTTGATAAAGGAGGAATTGGGTATAAGCCTAACTTGAAACAAAAATATTACAAAAGCTACTTTGTTAAGGCTACCTCCACTAATAATCATAAAATTATTTGTCATTATTGCAATGGAAATGGTCACATGAATTATAGATGTCTTATAAGAAAAATGCATATTATGGAATTAAATGTGTTTGGGTTCCAAAAGGAACCATTACTAACACTCAAGGACCTAAAATGTTTTGGGTACCTAAAACTTGAGATCTTCTCTGCATGAATAAAGAAGAAGGGAAAGAGAAATAAATGGTATTTAGACAGCGGATGTTCAAGACATATGACCGATGATTATTCATGGCTCTCAAGATTTACCAAGATCGAAAATGGTGGGGATGTATCCTTTGGAGATAATTCAAAAGGAAAAATCATTTGTATTGGTAATGTCGGTAAAGTTTCCTCAACTCTCATTGAAAATATATGCTTAGTTGAAAATCTAAAACACAACTTGCTTAGTATTAGTCAATTGTGTGATAAAGGATATAGAGTTATTTTTTATAAAAAAAATGTGTTATTGAAAATGCATGTGATGGTAAAATTTTTTTTGTTGGAAAGAGGTGTGTTCATGTTTATACTATTGATATAGATTGTGCATTTACTCATGATAAATGTTGCATAATAGAAGTGATTTATACAATATCTTCCTTGTTTGTCTATAATGTGATATTTGTTTGATTTGGATGTGTTTAAATTGTATAATCATGCATCATATGGGTCTTTAAAGACATTTTTTTATCAATAAAATGATTTAGGAAAATATTAAGTATGGGATATTTCGCACAATATTCTCATTTTTTGGATACTTTTATTTGTGATGGATTATTTCTTGTTTTTATGAATGCTTGTGTTATTTATGAGACTTAGCATTGATTTTACTATGATTTTAGCATTGGTTGTAGTTCTTTTAATATTGATTTTGATTTTTTTTGGGTGTAAATTTTGCTAATAGTTTTTTAGGAGATGCTGAATGCACAGGGGAGATTCTACCGAAATTTTTACTTGCCGAGGAAGGATATATCTTTATTCTTTTCTTTTTGATGATGAAGGGGGAGAATAAGCGATATTTTTATAGGGAAATTATCTACCAACCACATGATTTTTTCTACTTTTTAAAAAATACACAATTCCTCTTTTTTTTTGCTCACTTTCGTCTGTTTACTGTTAAGATTTCATTTTTTTTTAACAAAATGACGATTTTGCCCCACAAATGTAAAATTACAATTTCATCCTATAACATTAATTTTGAGGGGCAAAACAGTCATTTTGTTAAAAAAACTAATGGAATCTTAACGGTCAACAAACGGAAGTGGAAAAATGCAAAGAATTGTAACTTCAGGTGTAATTCAGACAAAAAAAAACTGTGTATTTTTGAAAAAATCCGAAACATTAGGTGGTCGATGGATAATTTCTCATTTTTATATCTTTTCAGGGGGAGCTTATATTCAGGGAGAGTTAACCAAAGTTTCTTACCATTACATATAAAGTTTGTCATCATCAAAAAGGGGGAGATTGTTAATCTTATAATATTGATTTTGATGATAACAAAACTTATATGTTCTTGATTAAAATGTTGGGGCTATTAAAATGAATTTCTTAAAACCATAGATATGTTTAAAGAAGCTTAATGTTCATTAACTTGAGTCTGAAAATCAATTTTCTACAAAAAGTTGTCAAAATATAGATTATAGAAATTACCCTTGAACCGTTTATTAAAAAGGTGAACCGATAATTTACAAAAAAAGATTTAGTCTTTAGACTTGTTTTAGAGTATTCTAAAAATTAATATTGAACCGTTTATGAGTAACGGTGAACTGATAATTTACAGAAAAAAAAAATTTCTCATCTTGAACTGTTTACCAAAAACAGAAATCTAAGTTTGTTTTGCAGGATTATGGAAATAAACGACGATCCAATAACCACAAACGGTAAACCGTTTATTTAAAATCTAAGCATAACAGCTATTTGGACAAGTTAAAATGGTAAACCGACAGCAGCAAACGGCAATCCAATTATTCTCAGAAAGTCAATAACGGCTAGTTTTCAGCTCCAACTATAAAATGGCTCAATCAATTTCAAATCAATAGAGATTAAAAAGTTGTCATTGAGCTTACTATTGAGAAAACATACATCCTTGGGCTTTAAACTTATTTTTATTTCATTGATTCACACTTTGAGATTTCAATTGTAGTCATATGCATTGTGTGAGAGATTGGTTGATTATAATCTTTATTTTTGAGTGATTATAAGTGTTGGGATACACTTGGGTTAAGAGATTGGGAATAACTCTTGTTGTAAAGGTTTACTAACACTTTTGAAGTCAATTGTAAGTGTGGTTGAGGCCTTAGAGGCTTACTTAGTGGAATCCTCAAGTCCGGTGAGCTTAGAGGCGTGGAGGTAGGCACAGTTGGGCGAACCACGGAAAAATCGCATGTTTGATCTCTCTTCCCTTATCCTTTTAATTTCGAGCATTGTTAAAATTATTGCTTTTAATTTTATTAAGACATTAGTTTAAATTATTGTGTGGTTTTATTTGCTTAAGTTTTAAGAACCCAATTCACCCCTTCTCTTAGGTAGCCTAGTTAGTATTTCATAAAATGCACACAAAATATAAATACAATATTAAATTGTAGTTCTTTTAAGGGAAATTATCCATCGACCACCCGATTTTTTTCTACTTTTTCAAAAAACCACAATTCTTTTTGTTTTTTGCCTGAATTACACCTAAAGTTATAATTTTTTTCACTTTTCCACTTCCGTCTGTTGATCGTTAAGATCCCGTTAGTTTTTTTAACAAAATCATGATTTTGCCCCCCAAATGTAAAATTACAATTTCATCCTATAGCATTAATTTTGGGGGCAAAATAGTTATTTTGTTAAAAAAACTAACGGAATCTTAATGGTCAACAGACGGAAGTGGAAAAATGCAAAGAATTGTAACTTCAGGTGTAATTCAGGCAAAAAAAAAAAAGGAATTGTGTATTTTTGAAAAAATCTGAAATATTAGGTGGTCGGTGAATAATTTCCCTTCTTTTAAATGCTAGTTACTTGATTAAATTTAAAGTTTATACATTGTACTTTTGTTTTGCACATAGTTTAAAAAAAAATATATATTGCAATGATATAATTGTCTTTAGATAATTTTATTGTCAAAATCTATCTATTTACTACGTTTTATACTTATCCTATTTTATAAATTTTTTTTCCACAAAAGGTAACAAGAAAATAGTCAACCCAATGACCATGGTTATTTTGGGTTTTGACCAAGTAATGGTGTTATGAGATATAGATAATATTATTAGGACTTTTCAATCACCTCATTTTGAATTTTTTTTATTATCATATAATTATAATGGATGTGTACTTTTTTGTTACTATTGGAAATATAAGGACTTTTTATGTAACAATGCATCCTGAACTCTTAAGGCGAATATAACTACAACTCAGATATAGACTTGAAGACTCAATGGATCCATTAGTCACTAAGGAATCGATTCGTGAACTAGCGAAAATTTTAACAACTTCACAAATGTTTAAGCGGTCTCATTATCAATACGTTTTTCGCAATTTTGAGATATTGCTTAATAAAAAAAAATACCGTTCTCCAGGTTTGGGGTTATGGTGTCAGGTACATCCTAACCGCAAATGTGCGGATGTTTGTAACGATGATTAGAATCAGGTCTATGCCAAATCATTAGGATTTGTGATTTTGTTACTAAGAAATATATAATTGAGGTACTAGAGTTGGACAACGAAAGCATGATGGGCTATGAAGATAACCAAAAGGCTCTTTTTGCCATTTAGATGCTCAAGGGCAGTGCTAATCATTGTGGAAAATGACTACTAGCCATTAAAATGGAAATGTTAGGGTGCTTACTGCTCCTGACACGACCCGCCCGGAACCCCTAGGACGAGTATGCCTAATTCTATTAAAAACCGATATGAAATAATCTAATTAATAAGGATTTTGCCGAAAATTCAGAAGAGTCACCCCTATAATTATCACATAACCAAACTTGTAAATTAATAAAACAAACACTCCCAAAATAGTTCCAATTACAACCAACTTCGTCAATCAATCTCCTCAACAAAATACCAAATCACTCAAAAATTCAATATCAGAGAAAATACATATGTTATCTGTTGTGCAAATTTTATTGAACTCGCAAGTGCACGAATCTATTGTAGAATAGATTAATGGTGACGAGTGTCGATCCCACGAGGAGGTGGATTTTAATTATGTGTAGAATTAATTTTCTGAGTTGGTGGTTGGATTTATAATGACAATTATGTAGGCAATGTATTAATTTGAATTAAAGCTATTGGAATAAATTATTAAAATAAAATGCTTGGATCTCCGGATCTATCTCAACATGTACCATCGGCTTAATATTCATTATTAGTACCAATTAAATCATGAAGGGGGAACTTCCACTCATCATGAACCACACTTTAATAGATATGGTGCTAAGGGCTTCCCGTGCCAAATAGTAATAACCTTGCCTAGGGAGGCGGTTATTCCAGCCAATATCCAGACAAGATTATTACTATCTGTCTACGAAAAGTCAAAACAACCACATAAATTAAAGGGGAAGGAAAAGTAAATTTACCAAATTAAGCCCATGGAGCATGTTGAGACTTCACCTTCAACCCAAGCTTGAAAGGAAATTAGCCACTCATATTTGAACTAGGGGTAAAATGGGAATTTTATTAAAATACGTAAAAAAATACAAGATGGAGATGGAATTAGAGAAAATGGAGTCCAAAAATGGATTCAGGGGTGTCAAATTAGGGGGGGGGAGCCCCATTTTTATAGATAAACTGAGTAAATCATGGCCATCGGATTAAAACAATTTGGACGCTCAGGATTGCGCCACGTGGCAAATTCCTATTGGATGGAACACATCATCAGGGGCTGTTATTCTGTGTATATGCATGTACCGCATACACGTTTTTTCCATCCACTCACATTCTGCCACGTCTCCGGTCAACTTTTTTGGTCCAATAAGCGCGTGACACGTCATCGATCAACGCCACGTCATCGATCAATGCCCACATAAGCGGTCAATGCCACATCATTCGCCCAATCAAATGCCGCCACGTCATCGTATAGTGCCACGTCATCGCATGCAGTGCCACGTCAAAGATACAAGATACATGTGAACAGTCCGTGAAGCGATCGTGTACGATCAAGATCGTATATATCAACCGTCATCAGTATGTGTGAAGCGATCAGTATATGTGAACGAGACCATTTTTCTTTTATGCTCCTCCTAAGGTTTTCGATATGTCCCGAGTTCAAAAGTGCTGTCCGTTTTTCCATCTCGATCTCTCGTTTATTGTGAAATGACCATGATATCTCCTAAAATACATAAAATACTTAATTAAAATAAAACATACATAATTAAATTACAAGGACTTAAAGACATAAAAATAGGGATGTTAGTAAGACTGGGAGTGTAAAAGTTTGATTTTCTCCCTTTTAAATACACAAGTTCATGTACTAAACACACCCCCCAACCAGCTTTGTGCTAGTCCCTAGCAATTTGAGCGAAAACAAAACTGATTTTTTTTTTTTTTTTTTTTTTTTTTACTACTGTGGTATTTATTCAATCAGACTAATGATAACAATGAAATAAAAGTATAAGCATTATCTACAGTCTAAAGAAATATCATTCCCACATCAACTCTCTACATGAATCAGTTTAGAAAACTTTGTCACAACTTCAGTAATCTAATTACTTTTAAGAATGACATGCAAACCCCAAAATCTCACCGGTAGTAGTGATACTCTCACAAAGAAATTAAACCCAAAAATAATCACTCCAGTGAATGGTAAATTGAGTGAAAATAATAAAGAAGAAATATCACACTCTCACCAAGGTGACAAAAATATGCCCTCAGCTTAGAAATATTACGATTTTAATTTAAAAATGCTACTCAAACCAATACATTCATCATCATTTTTTTTTATTTTTTTATTTTTTTTTATTTTTTTTTTTAGTATGCATTGCCACATCTTTTCAACCCATATAACTAGTTTCTATTTCAGACTATAGTTCCCTAAAATCAAGAAGGACTTTTATTAGGACGTAACGTAGGCTAGGGACGTGGCTAACAAAGAAAGGATAATAGGAAAAACAAAATATATGTTTGAAAAATAGAGAACTTTGGAGATTGTAAGGTGCTTTTCACTTGATTTTTTTTTTTTTTATTTTTATTTTATTTTATTTTATTTTTTTTTTATTTGTAAACATTTTTTTTTTCCTTTTGTTTCTTTTTCTCTTTTTTTTTTTTTAGCACCTTTTTATTTATGCAAAATTATCTCTATTTTCAAACATAAATGGGTGGTGAGAAATACAAAATATAAGGTGATACTCCACATTGGAGTGGGACAAGATAATAGGTTGCCAAAGAAAAAGTCGTTATTTTTACTTTATTATTATTATTATTATTATTTTTTAAGGCTCAAAGGGGTTAACTATGGATACATATTAATAGGGTTGGCTAGAAAGGCTCAAACGGACCAAAGATGGCCTTTCTGTCATCTTTTAGGGTTCTAAATAATCTTCCATATCTACTAGTTAGATAGATCTTCAGATGTGGCAACACACACTTTTGTTTTTTTTTTTTTTTGTTTTTTTTTTTTTAATTTATAAAGCAATAAACTACTAAGCTGAATGAAGAATGGGCAAAAATGGTTACTCTCCAAGAAAAATAACAGGCTCAAAAACTCACTTGGAAATTATTATGACATGTGCATTCTTTCAAGCAACTTAAATTTGTTTCCAACATCAACATGTAAAGTAACAAACATGGTGTAACATAACTAAAGACCAAAGATAATACAAATACTAAAATTTGAAAGTTATCATGTCATCTAATTATGAAAATATCACACAAAATTTCTTTTTTTTTTTTTTTTTTTTTATAGTAAGAAGATGCGTTATAGTAAGAAGATGCGTTTCTAGAGTTACTACACTCCATATTCAGCCATCTTCGACTCAAAAATTTAGCCACAGTTAGTTTCTACAATACAAAATAGTAAAAACTACACCAAGATTGAGATATTCCACAATTGTCAACTATTCCCTCCCCCCAACCAGAACGAAACATTGTCCTCAATGTTGAAAGAAAATAGGGTTTAGAAGACATCACCTGAATGCTGTATCACAGAAGAAAATATTTACAAGCGGAGAGTTAAATCTAATTTGCACTTTTTACTACGGCCATCTTTACCATCATTAGTTGGCCATTCCAACACGAGGGTCTTGGGATCCGGCTGGTCTATAAGTTCTTGAATGCATCAATTAACTCGTTAGCGATGATGAGCACAAATAAAGATTTTTTTCATTTGTGAAAGGGATGAAATGGTTTTTTATTGCATGGTTAAGAAATGCGATGAAGCCATCATAAAAGTTATTGACATTTAACAAACCGATGGGTTTTCGATGAATGTTCGGATGGGCCCAAGATCTTTAATGTGATTAGTGCCTCTAGAGTTGCAAGATCTCCTGGTAGGAAAATAAAAGCATCAGCATGATTTAGCATTTCAGTTATTCTTTCTTGCATACCTGAGACAACTAACTCTTCTCCAGTTGGTGAGTCAGACATACAGGCCAACGGTTTGAGGCTTGGGATGATGCCTAACACTTGGCTCCCTCTCGAGATAAACTTCCGAGACTAGTTTTGATAACCCCTCGGTCACCTCCTCCATAAACCAGATGCAAATTTCTTTTTCTGCATGCTCGTTGACCAAGATCGATGGTCGCCTCAACGAACTCTTTATGTTTGCCATAGTTAAATCCGGAGAGCACACAAATGTTCTTGAATTGTTTATGGGAGTAGCTGCCATTGGGATGCTTCTCAAAAATAATTTGTGAGTCTAAAAGAAAATGATCATATTTCAAGGATCTTGGTGACAATGATTTGATTGTTGTATAGGAGGTAGCATGTCTATGTCAATTAACGCGTAAAGCACATGGCTCGAGAGTCAAAAAAAGAAAATAGTAAAAGAAAAAGCACTCAATTATTAAAGACAATAATGCAATTGATAAAACAACAAGAAAAATAAAACAACAAAGTAAAAGGATATTTACGGTAGTTGTGATTGTGGCTCACATCTTCCCTCGGTTTTACGCCCGTAAACGGCTTGAACGCCCTCTATGGGTCGAGGATAGGCTTCCTATCCAGTTTTCTTATAAACGGCAAAACAGGTCGTTTATAGTCGATTCCCAAGACTATATCGGACACGTTTCTTTCGAAATAATGGCCATAATCGGAGAATTGCTCTTTTATGCGTATCCACCTGGGATGCGTTTCAAGAGACAAAAGGATATACTCCAATGACTCTTTATTCAAGCCATCCCTAATGAATTGAATCTTATCTTCCTGTTATCGACATCATTCTGAAAGAACAAGGATTTTTATCACATTTCATCCTGGCACACTTATGACAATTAACATGAAGTTTTTCAGCTCTTCGTTTTCTCGAGTAATTTCCTTTACCACAACCAGGCATGTATGCAATAAATTTAGGAGGTAACTCACCGCCAAACGTACCTTGGCCTCGATTAACCAACGGATGTCAGCTGGGACGTTATTTCTCATAAGCAATCGCATGCGTTCGGACCGAGCTTTATAGATCGTAAGGAGGGCATTCTGAGGAAGTGAAGGAAATCGCTTGTGAAGCTTTGCTAGAATCGCGTTTCTGTCCATACCTTCTTCTCAGAATATTAGTTATTATGGGAAACTAAAGTAACCAACTTTGATTGTCACGAGTACCGTTATCCGCCACTTAAGGGGTAACAAACTAGAGAACACACAAAAAGAAAAGAAAAGAAAAGAAAAGAAAAATAATAATCTCACAATTGTCCTCTTATGAGTTTTCCTCAAGTTCGATTTGGGTTTCGTTGATACCTCCCTCAATTTCTTTGAGTTGTCTTTCTAGATCTTCAACGTGGGATACCAACTCGGAGGTTGTAGCTTCCAAATACGATGCGTTTTACAAAATCGTATCCGCTTCTCGATGAGATTGTACACGTTGAAGTTGTCCGAGAATGTTCAAGAGAATGTCTAGTTGAGGAACACATAATTAGAAGTGATAAAAGAAAACTGAATGATTAAATAAACACACTTTCACAAAAATTTAAATCACCGAAAAGAAGAAATAAATAAGAAAAATTCTTAATTTAAATTTGGTGGGTCACTCAAATCTATTTCGGTGCCTTTTTTCACGTGGTTGGTACTCTAGATATGGCTTGATCTTTGACCATTAACTTTAAAAATTACACCGTTCTTTGGATCCTTAATTTTAATCGCTCCATATGAAAAAAAAGTGTGGACTATAAAGGGACGATCCATCGATAGCGTAGAACTTACCTGGGAATAAAGTAAGCGAGAATTGAATAAAAGTACTTTCTGACCTGGTGTGAAAGATTTTCTCATAATTTGCTTGTCATGAAAGACTTTCATTCGCTGTTTGTAAATCTTGGCATTTTTGTATACATCATTACGACTTTCTTCAAGTTCTGCCAGTTGTGATTTTCTTTCTAAGTTAGCTTGCTGCATGTCAAAGTTGAATTTCTTACTGGCCCAATATGCACAATGCTCAAATTTTGGTGGTGATTCTGATGATGGACTCAGTTTCTTCTCTGATGGTGCTAGTTGTTCCACTCTTGACTTCCATTTGTTAATGTCCATGGATGGTGCTAAATCAAGTAAGGCGTTAACCTCATCTATTGATCTGTCAATATCAAAATTCAAACCAAAGTGAGTTAAACATGTTTGTAAAGGGTCATCACTAAGATTTGAAAGAAAAGTATTATCAATTAATTCTTCGATTAAATCCACATCAACAATTTCATCATCTGCATTGTGAGGTTGTTTGGCGATGTTGAAGATATTTAGTTTCATCGTCATATTGCCAAAAGACAACTGCATATTTCCAGTTCTGCATTGAATGTGAGCATCGGCAGTTGCCAAGAAAGGTCGTCCTAGGATAATGGGGATCTGCTTCCTTGAATCCTGGACTGGTTGAGTGTCAATTACAATAAAATCAACAGGAAAATAAAACTTATCTACCTGTATAAGCACGTCCTCCACCATACCATGAGGTTTTTTCATGGACCGATCTGCAAGTCGTAACACCACCTGGAGTTGGGTGTAATTCTCCTACCCAAGTTTCACAAATCGAGTAAGGCAACAAATTTACACTAGCTCCTAAGTCCAACAAAGCATTCTCGATTATGTGGTTCCCTATACTACATGAGATAGTGGGGAGCCCGGATCTTTATATTTTAGAGGAAGTTTGTGTTGGAGTATAGAGCTCACGTTTTTCGTTAAAAATGCCTTCTTTTGAACATGAATGTTTCTCTTTTTAGTACAAAGGTCTTTAAGAAACTTGGCATAAGATGGCACTTGTTTTATAGCATCAAGCAAAGGGATGTTAACACTTACCTGTTTAAAGATTTCAAAAATCTCACTTGTAGATTTTCCCTTTTTTGCTTTAGCTAACCTCTGGGGAAATGGAGCTTTTGGAACGTATTCTCGTGGGTTGGTTTCTTCTTTCTCCTCTGATGATGAGTGTTCTTCATTTACTGGTACAATTTGAGTTGTTTTTGGTACCGGCATCTCTACTTTGTTGTCGACTTCTTTTCCTTTTCGCAAGGTCATGACGGCTTTGACCTCTCCTTCTTTGCCGAGGTGAACTGCATCGGCTTCATACACTCCTTTAGGATTAGGCTTTGGTTGACTTGGGAATTTACCTTTCTCAGTGAGTCATTGCCAAGGTCTGAACTGATGAAGCAAGTTGTCCCACCATTTTTTCAAGGTTTGAAATTGATTGGGTTTGTGAGTTGAAACCCGCTCTCATCTCATTTCGTAGTTCATCAATGGTGCGGTTTTGTTGCTCGATTTTGGAGTGAATAAGATTCTTGAAATTCTGAAATGCATCCTCCCATGTGAAATTCTATTTAGGCTACCCAAGAGGGGGGGTGAATTGGGTTTTAAAAACTAAGCCAATAAAAATGCACAATATTAAAACTAATGTCTTAATCAAAATCAAAAGTAATAAATTCAACAATGCTCAAATTAAAAAGGATAAGGGAAGAGAAATCAAACACTAGAATTTTTACGTGGTTCGGCCAACCGTGCCTACGTCCACGCCTCCAAGCACACCGGGCTTGAGGATTCCACTATGCAAGCCTCCAAGGCTTCAAACACTTACACTTGACTTCCAAGGTGTCAATGAACCTTTACAATAAAGAGATTATTCCCAATCTCTTAACCCAAGTGTATCCCAACACTTACAATCACTCAATGATAGAGATTTAATAACAAATAATCTCTCACACACTCCAAATGATTACAATTGAAATTTTTAATGTGTGAGGGAATGAAATGAAACACAATTGAAGCTCAAAGAAGATTGTTTCTCAGTAGTAAGCTCAAATATCAAATGTTGGATCACTCTTGTTTGAATTTGATTGAGCCTTTTTATAGTTGGAGCTGAAAACTAGCCGTTATTGACTTTCTGAGAATAATCGGATCACCGTTTGTCTCTATCGGTTAGCCGTTTTGAATTTCCAACTAGCCGTTACCTTTGACTTCAAATAAACGGTTTGCCGTTAACTTTATCGGATCACCGTTTCTTTCCAAAGAACTCGCGCAAACAGATCCCGGCTCTCCGTTTTTGATAAACGGTTCAAGAGTAGAGAACTTCTACTCACCGGAAGTTATCGGTTAGCCGTTTTAAATAAACGGTTCAAGGCAAAACATTTTTACTCATCGGAATTGTTCGGTTAGCCGTTTTAATTAACGGTTCACCGTTAATTTCGAAAAGCGTGACACAAAACTTTGCTAACCGTTTTGGGCTAATCGGTTCAAGGCTAAAACATTTTTTACTTATGGAATGTATCGGTTAGCCGTTTTAAATAAACGGTTCACCGTTATTTTCCGAACATGTGAAATGTTCATCATCAGAAATTATCGGTTCACCGTTTTCAAGTAAGCGGTTAACCGTTAATTTCGATTTCATCATTTTTGAATTTAAAACAAGTGTATTGCTTTTAGAAAATTCTTTTTAATAGCCACAACACATTAATCATGAACATATTATTTTTGTTATCATCAAAATCATGATTATAAGATTAACAATATCCACCTTTTTGATGATGACAAATTTTATATGTGAAGGAAAAAAAAATATTTGTTTTAACTCCCCCTGAAAATAAGCTCCCTTGAAAAATAAACAAAATTTTTGTTAACTTCTTTTTTGAAATATAACTGGAAACTATTCTCCCCCTTCAGCATCAAAAAGAAAAAATAAAGGAAAACAACCACGTTGTGACAAGTAAAAATTTCGACAAAGATCTCCCCGTATTTTAATCATTCCCAAAAATATACACCAAACAAATCAAAAATAGGATACAACCAATTGAACCAAGCAATAAGATTAAGATCAAAAATGAGAAAACAAGCATCCATATATAATAAAAACATCCGATAAAGATACATAAATAATGCATAACACATGGAATGTTTGTGCGAAATATGTTCAAACACTAAAAAGCTATTGCGGAGGAGGAGGAGGAGGAGGAGTAGTAGAGGAGGAAGGAGGAATGGCGAGAGCGAGAAAAATGCGTTCTTTGTCCATCCAAGATCTCTGCCGCTTTGAAGGCTGGAAGGATGCAACCGATCTCGGTGCTGCCGCCGCCGAGAAAGTGTGCGAATATCGCTAACGATTTCTTGAAGAAGATGATCGATGCTTGAGATGAAGCGGTGAAGTAGATGGTCGAGCGATCTCCGTCTCATGTGCCTCGGGATCGGTCTGCCGGAGGTCGAGAGGCGATCCGCGACGAGGAGGCGGAGGACGAGCGCCGAGTCGAAAGTCGGCGGTGATCGAGGTAAAGATGTCGTTGAGGAACCGGGCATCTTCCGGAGCTACGAGGGTGTCTTGGTTTTTCGCAGAGGCGTTTTTATCCAATCCCGACTCCTTCGAGAAAAACCAATCGTTGAAATAGCCTCTTTCCCAATCTTCTTGGTCTCAACATACACTGAGTCTCGAAGAGGTACGCGAAAGTGTCGCAAAAGCTTAGAGATAATGTTACCGCATGCGGAAGTAGCCTATGTGTAAAGCAGGGTATTCAACATATGGCGCAAAATAATATACCCAAGGTTAATACTGCGCCCACTAAGAAGACTATCGAGAATCCCGACATCCAACCTAGTAACCTCATCCGAGTGTCCCTTCCAGGGGTAATAATATCTTTGCAAAATGGTGTGTAGAATCCGAACTGCAGCGGTAAAAGTTGGGCTCTAAATGGAAGGGTGCATATCTCATTAGTGAGATCCCGACGCCTACAAATGTTCCTA
Source organism: Luvunga scandens (assembly GCA_030449905.1). Taxonomy (NCBI): domain Eukaryota; kingdom Viridiplantae; phylum Streptophyta; class Magnoliopsida; order Sapindales; family Rutaceae; genus Luvunga; species Luvunga scandens. Next base: position 1,165,909 of record JASUUG010000209.1, read on the forward strand.
ACCCCTCGAATATGGTTAAAATCGGCAAAGGATAATTCCTTCCTCGAAGTGTATATATTATGTCCAGAAGTGGCGGTCTAAAATGGTGTTTAAATCAAAAACATCAAAATCAATAGAACACCCCCAACACCGGTAACTATTCGATCTACTCTTTTCTGCCGACAATTCCATGTTCGAATAAAAACACGAACTAGGTTAGGATAAATCCTCTCGTCTAAGTCTAATGCCGACTCCCATGGCAACAACATCCGCTTAACACTTTTTCCACAAACAACCAACTCCTCAAAATCATCTAAATCCACAAAGTAAGAGTCGATTACCTTACGACCCATGAATCGGGTTTCAAATCGTTTTACCCGGTGGAGCATGTTGGAAAATGGATTCTTTGGAACTCGGTTGTCTCTTTAGGAGGTATGGGGTTGCTCTTTGGGATGACTTTCCTCTTCCCGCCTAGGTTAGAGGATTCGGCCATTAATGGAGCTTTGAGAATGTGGGATTTTGTCAAAAAGATGAAAATGAAGCAAACTGGACCAATAAAGTGAATGAAAAAAGTAGAGAAAGGTTTCGGAGGCTCAATTTGGTAGAAATTGTCAAAAATGAGTCAAAAATCGAGAAATTTGCTCGGTTTGCGCTTAGGGTTTCAATTTGGGATTTCGGGATTTGGGCAGAAATTTTATGATTTGAATGGTTAAAACCGGTCTAATAATGATAAGGAATGTTTCTATGATTGTGTTTTGGCAAGAAATAGCAAGAGAAACCAGAAATTTTAGAGAGAGAGAGAGCTTAGGGTTTCTTTGGTAAGAGAAAAGCGGTGAGGGTAAGCTGGAAACGAAGAAGAAGAAACAGACCAGTTTTATATCCCACGAAAACGGTGAGCCGTTAAAAATATCGGTTTCCGATAAGCGTCGAAGAGCTAGAAAACATAATCGGTTAACCGTTAGTAATAAACGGTTAGCCGCTAATATCCAAAAAAAATTAGTGTTTACGGAATTAAAGCGGTAGAGCCGTTTGAACAATAAACGGTAATCCGTTTTCTTGACTTTGATTTCGCACATAAGTTTTTTATTCTACGGCCAACATTCAATACATTTCTAAATCATTTAATTGATCAAAAATGTCTTGTAAGGCCAATATAATGCATGAATACACAATTTTAAACACATCCAAAAACAATCATCATACTATAGAAAGGCAAAGAATCATTATGAGACATTTATCATTCCAAGCTCATGCCTAATCTTTGAAAAATGATCTTATTTAAGAGGTTTAGTAAAGATATCAGCAAGTTGTTTTTCCGTAGAGATAAAATGTAATGAAATATCTCCTTTTGAACATGATCTCTTAAGAAATGATGTCTTATCTCTATATGCTTTGTCTAGAATGTTGAATGGGATTCTTTGAAAGGTTTATGGCACTTGTGTTGTCACACATGATAGGTATATGATCAAGATTAATATCAAAGTCTCTAAGGGTTTGTTTCATCCAAAGTGATTGCGCACAACAACTACCGGCTGCAATATACAAATTTCGGCCTCGGTGGTTGAAAGAGCAACCGAGTTTTGTTTTTACTAAACCACGAGACAAGAGAGTGACCAGAAAGAAACAAGTTCCACTAGTACTCTTCCTATCAATCTTATACCCAAAGCAAAATCGGCATCCGAATAACAAATCAAGTCTAAATGAGTTCCCTAGGATACCAAAGGCCAAGATCTACGGTTCCTTTCAAATATCGAAAAATTCTTTTGACAAAGAAGCAAGTGAGATTCTTTAGGACATGATTGAAATCTTGCACACAAACATACATCGAATACAATATCGGCCCATCTTGGCGTTAAATAAAGTAAGGATCCGATCATACCTCGATATGCTTTGACATCAACATCTTTACCTTTTTCATCTTTGTCAAGTTTAATTGTTGAGCTCATTGGAGTACTTTTAATCTTGCCATCTTCAAGTCCGAATCGCTTTAGTAAATCTTTCAAATATTTGGCTTGATTGATGAAGATTCCTTCTTCGTTTTGTCTTATTTGTAGTCCGAGGAAGTACTTCAATTCTCCCATCATACTCATCTCGAATTCTTTGCTCATACAAGATGAAAAATCCTTACAAAGAAACTCATTAGTAGAACCAAAAATGATATCATCAACATAGATTTGAACAATAAGTATATCTTGATTCTTATGCTTGATAAAAAGTGTAGTATCCGCTTTACCCATTGAAAAGCCATTTTCCAAAAGAAATTTACTAAGTCTATCATACCAAGCTCTAGGTGCTTGTTTTAATCCATACAATGCTTTTGACAACTTGTAAACATGATTTGGAAATTTTTCATTTTCAAAACCAGGGGTTGTTTCACATACACTTCTTCCATAATGTAACCATTTAAAAATGCACTTTTGACATCCATTTGATACAAAATAAAATTCTTATAACATGCAAATGCTAAAAGCATTCTAATAGATTCTAATCTTCTACGGGTGCAAAAGTTTCATCAAAATCAATTCATTCTTCTTGATTGTAACCTTGAGCCACTAACCTAGCTTTATTCCTTACAACCACACCCGATTCATCCATTTTATTCCTAAATACCCATTTAGTGCATATAATGGATTGATGTTCAGTTTTAGGAACTAATTCCCATACATTGTTTCTCTCAAATTGATTTAACTCCTCTTGCATTGCCATAATCCAAGATTCATCGTTTTCCGCATCCGCAAAGGATTTTGGTTCAATTTGAGATATAAATGCGGTATGTGCACATGTGTTTCTAAGTGATGATCTAGTAGTTATACCTCGTGAAGGTTCTCCTAAAATCAAGTCTTTAGGGTGAGAAGATACATACCTCCACTCCTTGGGGAGTGTTTGAGAGTTACCTTCATTTTGCTCCACATTGTTTTGCTCTTCATGTTCTTCTCTTGATTCTCGCTAGATGAAGAATCTTGTTTAGCATTCGAAGTTTCTCCTTGTGGTACTTCTTCATCTGCATCATTAAAAACTTTCTCCATCGAGGATGGGTTAGATTCATCAAATGTAACATGCATGGATTCTTCAACAACCAAGGTTCTTTTATTGTAAACTCTATAAGCTTTGCTAGAAGTTGAATATCCAAGAAAAATGCCAACATCCGATTTTGGATCAAATTTACCAAGATTGTCTTTTGTATTCAATATGAAACATTTGCATCCAAAATCTTGAAATAACCAATGTTAGGTTTTTATCTTTCCAAAGCTCATAGGAAGTTTTATTAAGAAGTGGTCTAATTAAAACACGGTTTAAAACATAGCATGCGGTATTTACGGCCGCCCAAAAATATTTTGGTAATGCATTCTCATTTAACATGGTCCTAGCCATTTCTTGAATAGACCTATTCTTTCTCTCAACAACTCCATTTTGTTGAGGAGTCCTAGGTGATGAAAATTGATGTATAATACCGAAATCATTACAAAAACTTTCAAATGCATGATTTTCAAATTCTCCACCATGATCACTTCTAATGCAAGTAATGAAATAGCCTTTTTCATTTTGAACCTTTTACAAAAGACTTTAAATGCATCAAATGCATCATCCTTATTAGCTAAGAATAATACCCATGTATACCTTGAATAATCATCCACAATTACAAATGCATAATATTTTCCATTTAAACTAGCATGTCTAGAAGGTCCAAATAAATCCAAGTGAAGAAGTTGAAGTGGTTTTAAAGTAGAAATATGATTTTTGTTTTTGAAAGAAGTTTTGATTTGTTTTCCAAATTGACATGCTTCACAAATTTTATCTTTTTCAAAACCAATTTTCGGAAGACCTTTAACTAAATCATTTTTGGAAATCTTTGAAATTAGATCCATGCTTGCATGTCCTAGTCTTCTATGCCATAACCAACTATCATTATGCAATGCGGAGAAACATTTATCAAGAGTAGATGCACAATCTATATCAATGGTATAAACATTAACACACCTCTTTCCAACAAAAACAATTTTACCATCACTTGCATTTTCAATAACACAATTTGTTTTATCAAAAATAACTTTATAACCTTTGTCACACAATTGACTTATACTAAGCAAGTTATGTTTTAGATTTTCAACTAAACATACATTCTCAATGAGAGTTGAGGAAATTTACCGACATTGCCAATACCAATTATTTTTCCTTTTGAATTATCTCCAAAAGATACATCCCCTCCATTTTCGATTTTGGTAAAGCTTGAGAACCATGAATAGTCACCGGTCATATGTCTCGAGCATCCGCATTGTCCAAATACCACTTATTTCTCTTTCCCTTCTTCTTTGATTCTGCAGAGAATATCTTAAGTTTTAGGTACCCAAAACTTTTTGGGTCCTTGAGTGTTAGTAATGGTTCCTTTTGGAACCCAAATAAATTTAACTCCATAATAAGCATTTCTCTTAATAGGACATCTATTTTTCATGTGACCATCTCTATTGCAATAATGACAAACAATTTTATGATTATTAGTGGTAGTAGCCTTAACAAAGTAGCTTTTGTAGTATTTTTGTTTCAAATTAGGTTTATAACCAATCCCTCCTTTATCAAACACACATTTTTGGGCACCAAGTAATTTTTCTAAGTTCTTTTGCCCATTTGTGAATTTTAAACAATCTCATTTAGTTCATTGCTCTTCTTTTTAAGTTCTTCATTTTCTTTGATTAAGTTATCAACATGTAATTTTTCATGTTCATATGAAGAACTTTGTTTACCTTTTAAAAAGCAATTCTATCATGCAATCTTTCATTATCTAATTCTAACTCTTTAATCTTATCATTTAACACATCATTACATTTTTGCATAAGATCCTTTTCATTTGAAAGTTCTAATATATTCTTTTAAGACATGCATTTTTCTTTCCAATTTTCATCATATCACTACGCAACTCATTAAAAGCATCATATAATTCATTATAGGATGGAAGATCACTTACCTCATCAAGCTCATCCTCTCCTATTGCCATAAGTGCCAAGTTTGATATTTCTTGTGATTGTTCATCCTCACTTGACTCTTCATCGCTATCATCCCATGTTGCCAACATAGCTTTCTTCTTGAATTTGTTGAGAAGGGGACATTCCGATTTTATATGACCGAACTTCTTGCATTCATAGATATGATTGCTTCCTTCTTCTCCTTTTGATTCTTAAAGTTTCGAACTTTCTTCGATCACCGGTTTTCTTGAAGAACTTCCTGAATTTTCTAGCTATCATGGCCATTTCTTCATCTTCAAGTTCGCTCTCCTCATCACTTTCAGATTTTGATGCTTTCAAAGCAATGCTTTTCTTTTTCTTATCTTCATCTCCTTTCTACCGCTAAATCTTCTTCATAAGAGATAAGTGAACCAATTAGATCATCAATAGACAAAATGTTTAAATCTTTGGCTTCCTCATATAGCAGTTCTCTTAGGTCTCCATTCTTTTGGTAATGACCTAATGATTTTCTTTACCCTCTCGCTATTTGAAAAGGTTTTACCAAGTGCCCCTGCAGAGTGTTTATAATGTCGTAAATCTAGTATACATAGAGTAGACACTTTCATTTTGTTCCATTTGAAACAATTCATATTGCCTAGTGTATCTACTTATTTTAGATTCTTTGACTTGGTTTGTTCCTTCATAAACAACTTCAAGTTTCTTCCAAATTTCATAAGCATTAGAACAACTTGAGACTCTATGAAATTCTTTCTTATCTAGGAGCACAAAATAAGGCATTCATAGCTTTAGAATTGAGTGAAGCTTTTCTCTTTTCGAAATCATTCCATTCACGTGAAGGTTTAGGAATATCTTCTCCTTCTTCATTTTTAGTTATCGGCATGAATGGTCCATCACATACAACTTCCCATATTTCGTAATCTAAAGCTTGCAAGTAAATTCTCATCCTAGTTTTCCAATAAGGATAATCATTACCATCAAAGAATGGTGGCCTAGTGGTGGATTGTCCTTCCCTATAGCTAGAATCATATTGGGTTGCCATGGATCGTTTACTGCAGACGATTAAGTCCTAACAAGAGAACCTTGCTCGATACCAATTGAAATTCTATTTAGGCTACCCAAGAGGGGGTGAATTGGGTTTTAAAAACTAAGCCAATAAAAATGCACAATATTAAAACTAATGTCTTAATCAAAATCAAAAGTAATAAATTCAACAATGCTCAAATTAAAAGGATAAGGGAAGAGAAATCAAACACTAGAATTTTTACGTGGTTCGCCAACCGTGCCTACGTCCACGCCTCCAAGCACACCGGGCTTGAGGATTCCACTATGCAAGCCTCCAAGGCTTCAAACACTTACACTTGACTTCCAAGGTGTCAATGAACCTTTACAATAAAGAGATTATTCCCAATCTCTTAACCCAAGTGTATCCCAACACTTACAATCACTCAATGATAGAGATTTAATAACAAATAATCTCTCACACACTCCAAATGATTACAATTGAAATTTTTAATGTGTGAGGGAATGAAATGAAACACAATTGAAGCTCAAAGAAGATTGTTTCTCAGTAGTAAGCTCAAATATCAAATGTTGGATCACTCTTGTTTGAATTTGATTGATCCTTTTTATAGTTGGAGCTGAAAACTAGCCGTTATTGACTTTCTGAGAATAATCGGATCGCCGTTTGTCTCTATCGGTTAGCCGTTTTGAATTTCCAACTAGCCGTTACCTTTGACTTCAAATAAACGGTTTGCCGTTAACTTTATCGGATCACCGTTTCTTTCCAGTAACCTGCAAAACAGAACTCGGCTCTCCGTTTTTGATAAACGGTTCAAGAGTAGAGAACTTCTACTCACTAGAAGTTATCGGTTAGCCGTTTTAAATAAACGGTTCAAGGCTAAAACATTTTTACTCACTGGAATTGTTCGGTTAGCCGTTTTAATTAACGGTTCACCGTTAATTTTCAGAAGCTGTGACACAAAACTTTGCTAACCGTTTGGGCTAATCGGTTCAAGGCTAAAACATTTTTTACTTACTGGAATGTATCGGTTAGCCGTTTTAAATAAACGGTTCACCGTTATTTTCCAGAACATGTGAAATGTTCATCACTGTAAATTATCGGTTCACCGTTTTCAAGTAAACGGTTAACCGTTAATTTCCAGTTTCATCATTTTTGAATTTAAAACAAGTGTATTGCTTTTAGAAAATTCTTTTTAATAGCCCCAACACTTTAATCATGAACATATTATTTTTGTTATCATCAAAATCATTATTATAAGATTAACACCATGGTCTAGGCTGAGAATGGTTTGGGTTCTGATTATATGGTCTAAATGGTGGTTGAGAGGCTTGAGAATTTTGAGGAATTGGTTGCATTGGTGGAGCTGGAGCTACTGGTCCATTCTGTTGGAATCCTTGAGACCATGAAAAATTGGGGTGGTCTCTCCATCCAGGATTATATGTGTTGGAGTAAGGGTTGTAGTTTGATGGCTTTCTCATTACATCTATGGCATTGGCTTGATCTGAGTATGAGTCCTGGTCATGTGGCTCCGTCAATTTAGCAGCTGTTAACGATGCTATTTGTCGGGAAAGACCTTCAACTATGTCTTTGACTTCTTTAATTTCTGAACTTGACTCGCCAATGTGAACCTCATTCACTCCCTTAACTCTTCTAGTACTCCTTAATGAACGACTCCGTTGTTGGGAATTATCTGCTTGTCATTTGGAAGAAATCCCAAATCTCTCGATGCATTTTTGACATTAGCTCTCCTCCACTTGTTGCCATTAGCCATTCTTGCACATTTGGCAATAATCCCTCCAAAAGTATTGGCATTGGTGCCATTTTTCATATCCATGATGTGGACACTTTAGGAGTAGCCCATTGAATCGCTCCCATGCTTGAAAAATTGCTCGTCTTCTCTTTGGGTAAACTCGAAATTTCCTGCGAATAGCATTGGTTTTATGTCTTGGGAAATATTTATTCAAAAATTTTGTTACCATTTGTTCCCATGATGTAATGCTATTAGCAGGCAATGCATTGAACCATGAACGAGCTCTATCCTTTAAAGAAAATGGGAATAATCTAAGTTTAACATCATCATCTGAAAAATTCTCATATTTAAAAGTTTGACAAATAGCATGGAAATCATTCAGATGATTATATGGATCTTCATTTTCTAGTCCATAGAATGTTGGGAGACAATTTAGCACACTAGGTTTTAATTCAAAACTCCTAGCAGCTACATTTGGGTATCTTATGCATGATGTGCTCAAGTTAGCTAAGGGACTAAAGTAGTCCTTAAATGGCCTCTCTTGTGGTGCTGGTTGCAAATCCATTTCAAATTTATTTTTATTTATAACGTGCTTGTGTGTGCGAAGTGTTTTTTCTAATTCAAAGTCTATAGGCTCAAGATTAGGTAATTGTGACCTACGACCATGCATGCAAATGGGAAAAAAAAATGATAACAAAATTAATAAAGATAAATAAGAGGGAGAAATTACAATACTAACCTTATTACGCTGTTACAAATTTGCTATGAAAATAACTCAAGCGCTATATATAGAAAAGAAAATACGTGAAACAAATTAAAATAAATTAAGAGGCGGTTGAACCTGCCGATTTCACAAAATAAAAAAAAAAAATAACATGAAAATTAAATTACAGAAATTTAAAGAAGAGAAGAAAAGAAAAGAAAATAATACCTACTTCAGAATGTAATTTCACTTTTTTTTTCTCTTTTTTTTTTTTAATAATAATAAAAAAAATATTACAAGGAAACAAATAAAATAAATAAATAAAGAAGAAAAAAAATTCTACAAATTAAAATACTTACCTCCCCGGCAACGGCGCCAAAAACTTGTTGTGCAAATTTTATTGAACTCGCAAGTGCACGAATCTATTGTAGAATAGATTAATGGTGACGAGTGTCGATCCCACGAGGAGGTGGATTTTAATTATGTGTAGAATTAATTTTCTGAGTTGGTGGTTGGATTTATAATGACAATTATGTAGGCAATGTATTAATTTGAATTAAAGCTATTGGAATAAATTATTAAAATAAAATGCTTGGATCTCCGGATCTATCTCAACATGTACCATCGGCTTAATATTCATTATTAGTACCAATTAAATCATGAAGGGGGAACTTCCACTCATCATGAACCACACTTTAATAGATATGGTGCTAAGGGCTTCCCGTGCCAAATAGTAATAACCTTGCCTAGGGAGGCGGTTATTATTCCAAAGATATCCGACAAGATTATTACTATCTGTCTACGAAAAGTCAAAACAACCACATAAATTAAAGGGGAAGGAAAAGTAAATTTACCAAATTAAGCCCATGGAGCATGTTGAGACTTCACCTTCAACCCAAGCTTGAAAGGAAATTAGCCACTCATATTTGAACTAGGGGTAAAATGGGAATTTTATTAAAATACGTAGAAAATACAAGATGGAGATGGAATTACAGAAAATGGAGCTCAAAAATGGATTAAGGGGTGTCAAATTACGGGGGGAGCCCAATTTTTATAGATACACTGAGTAAATCATGGCCATCGGATTAAAACAATTTGAACGCTCTAGATTGCGCCACGTGGCAAGTTCCTATTGGATGGAACACATCATCAGGGCTGTTATTCTGTGTATATGCATGTAATGTACACATGTTTTTTTCGATCCACTAACATTCTGCCACGTCACCGGTCTACATTTTTTGTCCAATAAGCTCGTGACACGTCATCGATCAACGCCACGTCATCGTCAATGCCCATAAGCGGTCAATGCCACATCATTCGCCCAATCAAATGCCGCCACGTCATCGTATAGTGCCACGTCATCATGCAGTGCCACGTCAAAGATACAAGATACATGTGAAAGTCGTGAACAGATCGTACGATCATCGTATATATCAACCGTCATCAGTATGTGTGTGAGCGATCAGAGTATATGTGAACATCACCATTTTTCTTTTATGCTCCTCCTAAGGTTTTCGATCGCCCCGAGTTCAAAGTGCTGTCCGTTTTTCCATCTGATCTCTCGTTTATTGTGAAATGACCATGATATCTCCTAAAATACATAAAATACTTAATTAAAATAAAACATACATAATTAAATTACAAGGGACTTAAAGACATAAAAATAGGGATGTTAGTGAGACTTGGAGTGTAAAATGATGATTTTCTCCATTATAAATACACACTTTCTTGTAAATTAATAAAACAAACACTCCCAAAATAGTTCCAATTACAACCAACTTCGTCAATCAATCTCCTCAACAAAATACCAAATCACTCAAAAATTCAATATCAGAGAAAATACATATGTTATCCACAATCCCCGAAATGTAATAAATTATACAACCTAAAATATCTCAATAAAAACATCTAAGACTCCTGTCACCATCACGTGGCTATAATTCGAAGCTAACTATTGTTGCTGGATCGACTATTGTGCTTGCAAATCTCCTATTGGGGGGAAAAATATAATAAAATAGGGTGAGTATAAAACTTAGTGAGCTCAGTGAGTGGATAGTAGTTTTTGAAAATAACTTTACTCTAAAAATAATTATATCATATCTAAACACAATTTCATTAAAATATCATAAGAACTTAAATAACTTATTAAATTCAAATCACGTACTGAAATAACAATATCATATAATACTGCATAAAATCAATGAAATCATAATACTTATAAAATCAATATTGAATATCAAAAACTATCACCAAACAAGTACGCAGGGGAATAATCTCATCATATCCGAACCTCGAAGAATGGGAAATACTATCTAGGTACAGTCACACCCCGAAGCTACATGGATAGATAAAGAAGTACCATCTTGTACCTCATCCTATCTAGACCTCAACGAAAGGCAATGACGTCCTATTTGGGTATAATCATGTCCCGTAGCTATATGGATAGATTGAGAAATATCATTTCATATCTCATCATATCTGTGAATTCATAATCTAGTCCCTAAATGACAAAGTTGTCTAAGTAAATAGCCTAAAGCCTCCACATGGATTCAGACGGGGCCCAAAAGTTTATATCTCATCTGTATCATCAATATCATCTATATCTCAATATATGTATCATCTATATCATATGTATCTCAATATCTATATCATCTATATCATTTGTATCTCAATATCTGTATCTTTGTATTCATCATACCGCATGCACATGCATCCAAAAGGCGAGTGTGCCCAAACACACGACCCAAAACCTTTATGTGTGTTTAGACGAGCCCCAAAAGCCTCATAACTCATCATGACATCTGTATCACTGTATCTGGAGGGGAAGGGTGTTGTCTAATTATTTTAAAAACAACCGTTTATAACATATACATAAACATATAATCTTATCCAAAATATCATCTGAAATCTCATTTCCTTTTTTATTTAACATGCAGTAAATTTGCTTTTCTTTTCTTTAAAATATTATCATACATATTCAACAAGATAAAATATAATATGATTTTGCTTCTATTTTAAGTCCTTATCTCTGTTTTAATACACACACACATCTCTATACATACATATGTATACATATCTACATATACATATGCATATGTACATATATATATATACACAATAAAAACTTTATATATTTACATATCTACATATACATATACATATGTACATATATATATATATACACAATAAAAACTTTTATATATTTACATATCTACATATACATATACATATGTACATATATATATATATACACAATAAAAACTTTTATATATTTATATAGATTTATGTAATAATTGTCTGGTAAGTATTACAAGTAACACACAGCTCATTAAATACTTTTCAGATAAAAACTTAAGTAGATTCATTCATGCATAATAAGAAAGATGTCTAGGAGGTCAAGCATTTGTGTGACATACTGTCTCGTAATATTTACTGTAGTTTCAGCTTTAGCTGTGTGTGGACCTATTTTGTTTTGGAATTTAAGAAGGGTATTAGTTTATGTGATAACAAATCTTCTTGTCCTTCTTGTAATTGTGATTGCTCTCCTCCTCTTTCTCTTCTCAAGATTGCACCTGGTAAGTTTTGCTTTTATGATTTCTACTTGTGGGTTATTTTCAAGTCATGAGTTTGATTGATTATATGCGGATTAGATTGAATTTGTAGATTACTTATTTTAATGATTTATTTTTGTGGGTTTGCTTTCAAGTTCTGATTTTGTTTGATTGTATGTGGATGATAGTGAATTTGATGATTTCCCGTTTTTGTGGGTACAACTCATTTTTTGCTATTTGGGTTGTTGTCAAGTTCTGATTTTGTTTGGTTAAATTCTGATTAGAGTAAAAAATTAGCTTGAGGTTTTGATCTACAGTTGCTAATTTTGAAGTTTGAGCTTTGTGTATAATGGAATAGTTTAAATAATCTCCTAAATCCAGTTAGTTACAGCTCAAAAAGTATAGAATTTTAGCCTTTTATCACCACCCAACAAATGAAAAATGTCCCTTTTCAATCAAAACAACCATCCTAAAATTTTGCTTCGAAAAGTTTCCCATAAATTCTACTAAATCTCAAGCTTTTGCAATTAACGACAAATAAAAGTGGAAAAGGTTATCCCCAGAAACCTTTAACGACACTTTAACCAATGTATATATGAGTAACAAAAAAAATACCTTAATGAGTTTCATGGGAAAAACCAGACAGTGGCTTGTGTAAAAACCTTATGAGAGTCAAAAGAACAGGAGAAGGGCCAATACTCAATACCCATTTACGAAATTGCTTACAGAATAGTCGTAGTTATGACTTTATTATTATCAACAACATTACCTAACTCAAAATAACAGCTGCCTATAAATTTAAAAAAATAAAAAAGAATGCATAAGACAGTAAAAGGAATCTGTATATGTAATGCTGAAATAGATGGAATGAAAGAAATTGCTTCCAGTTCTTGATTCTAATTTTTGAACTAGATTAGTTGCTGCGATATAAACTGGAAGATTAATAATATAGTTTCTAATATTTTATTTCAATATTGGTTGTAGATGCATTGACTCCATTTTAGTTTTTAGAACTATAATTGTTGAGTCCAATATATTTTGTGTTCACTTATTCATGGCTTCTAGTAGTCTTTATAGCTGTAGTTAATATTGTTAAATATAAGTGTACTAGAAAAATTATTTCACTTTATAGGAATCCATGGATTTTAGAATTCATTCATTACAGGAGCTGTAAGTGATTTTCCAGAAGTATAAATTTATTATTGGAGCTATTATCATAATAATTGATATTTTGATATACTAAATGATTTTATGCACTTGCAGGCGAGGAAAAAACTGAAGTTGTAGATTGATATTGAGTGACCTTGTGCTTTTTTTGTTGGATATGTTGAAGTCTTGTACCCTGCTACTGCTAGATTCTTTTAGAGTAGAAGCAAACGAACTACAATGTCTCAAGAAATGAAAAAAAAATTATTAATAAAAGAGAGAAAAGAGTTAACAGCATGTGTTTGCTAGTTTTTTTTTTTGGTACAAGAGGAACACTTAGCAAAGGCTAAGAAGAACAGATGAGGTGTACGACACCCTATACATGTCATGCTGCAACTAGTAATTTAAGCCAATAAGGGGTGAATCCTGCACATGAAGGCCTAAGGGGAGAGATGAAGCCAAATTCGCAAGGAAGTCAGCCGTGTGATTAACCTCTTTATAGACATGGTGGATGCTAACATTCCAATTATGAGTCAGGATCTCTTTGATGGCATGCAGAAGGGGAGCAGATTCATTAGGGGCAACCATTTTGTTCAACACAAGCTAAAGCACACATAAGCTATCAACTTCCACTACCAGATTTCTTATCCCAATTCTCCAAGCGAGAAGTAAGCCTTGATATAGGCCCTAAAGCTCAGCAAGGGTAACAAAGCACATCCCTATATTCATGCAAAGCCACAACGCCACCCACCCAGATCGTCTCTGATTAATCTACCAGCTCCTACCATTCCAGAGCTTTTGCATGATCTATTCGTGTTTACTTTTAAAAAAAGTGGTACAGGAGGAACCCAGCTAATCCGCTTGTCAATTCAAGTCACTCCAGAAGGTTTGAGTGCTAAGTAAACCTGATGAATTTCCTCAACGCGAATAGACACGTCTTGGATAATAGTTTGACACCAACTTGTAAAATTAGAGAAAATCTCCTTATTTCTCCAATTCCATAATTGCCATATCATAACCCCAAAAGTACATAGCCAATTATTATTAATAGTAAAATTCCAATAATTTCAGTGAATCCAATTATGCAGATTCAGAGAGAAGAAGTTAGCCATGTTCTCTTTGGGGATTAAAGCTCTCCAAATTCTAGTTGCCAGTGGGCAGTCCCTTAACATATGAAAGGTACTTTCTAGATGATACCCGTAGATATCACAATTTGAATTTATCGAAATACGTCGCCTAGCAAACTCTACTTTAGTCTTTAGCTTATTTTGGACAGCCAGCCATAAAAACATTTTAATTCTTTGTGGACCTTGCCACGTCCAAATAAGCTTCCAATCAGGATCCTCAAGAGCAGATTTCAGTTGACTTAAATAAAAATAGGCTAATTTTTGTTTGTGAAATTTAATATACTCGCAAGCGCACGAATCTAGAAATAGAGTAGTTATAACGAGGTCGAACCCACAGGGATTGCCTTAAAATTGAAAAGTCTAATTCAAATCTAAAATTAATATTGGTCCTAACTTAGTTGACTAAATTGAGTTTTAAGATAAATTAAATAAATTAAACAAATAAAATGATTAAAGCAAAGGATAATTCAATAAGATAAAGGTTACTAAGGTTTCAGAAGCCACCACTATTCAACTAATAATTATCTAATTATCAATTAATCCTCAATTTTAGAGTGAGAACTCGAAATCAATCTATGTCATCTTATGGATCTAACAATTAAGCTCAATTAAAATTAATCTTGTGTAGGTTCTTTTTCTGCTTAATGGTATGATATCTAAGCATCCTATGTAAACATATTGAGCAATAAAGAGTCAAAATTTTCCTAAGCACTCTGTGTAAATAATGTCATGAAAAACACAGAATAAAAAATAATCATATGTAAGGATTTACTAACATTCAACTAATAATGTGAATAAGAACCATAAACATTAAAGAACATGTGTAGGGAATTAAGTAAATAAAAAGATAATTATTTCATTGAATAGGGTTTCATCTTTAACCTTGCTATAAGAAACTTAGCTAGACACACTTGAATTGGGAGCAACAAAAGAAATAAAATCAGCCATAGGAAAATTAAACTGCTATTGCTCTTCTTCCTCTATCGTGTGCCTTTGTCTTCCCCCCCTCTCCAATTCAAAAGCCAAAGCTCCCTTTTATAATGTTTTCCCACCAAATCCTTCATCCATTCGAAAAAAATATGTTTTTAATTCTAATTGAAATCCTTTTCCAATTTTAAAATAAATCTTCCAAATTAATTCCATCTTAAGCCATAAATTTGTTTCCATTTTTTATGTTTGAAAGCCCTTGCACGTACACCCCAATTAAGCTAAAGCCACCAATGTTATGCTTAAGTTCTTCTCCAACGTGGTTGTCTTTTTTAGTCCATTACTTGCATAATAAACACTTGCCTAAATAATGACATTAAGAAAATCCTTGTGCTTATTTCTTTGGCTTGCATTCCATTAATTTTTGGCTGTATTTTTGTCTTGCAATTTAATCTTCATTGCCTTCCAAATTAAACTTCTTCATGCCCTTTTTGTCCATAATCTCCAATTAATTCCCTATTCAATAAAATAATTCAATTAATTAAAAATAACAAAAAAAATAACTAACAATTATATAATTAAGGGTAAAATATGTATATATTATATGCTCATCAATTTGACTGTAAAAAGCCCTATTTTAGAATGAGCCCATCTAATCTCATCCTTGCCACCACCCTCTAGAGGGGTTTAATAGCTGCAATTCAAAGGATCACATTATTGGGGAGCAAATTAGCAAACAGTCTCTAGTTCCAAGAACCATCTCTATTAACACAATCTACAACCGTACAATTGAATATCTCCATCGGAGGCAGTTGTTGAGCATAGAAAATCAAAGCCTTCCCCTCAAGGGCCCAACAATCCCACCAAAATTTGACCTTTTCGCTATCCGCCAGGTTCCATTTGATCCCCTTTAAAACTTCATCCCAAATATTACCAATAGCCTTCCACAAATGGGACCCAGATTTGGTGTTTAAAGATTATGGCACTACCTGATCCTCAATACGATACTTCGACTGTAAGACCTTGACCCACATGCTGTCTATTGAGATGATTAGGCTCCAGCCAATTTTTAAGAGCAAAGCCTGTTCATAATATCCATTCTTTTAAGACCCAAGCCCCCCCAATTCTTAGGCTTGCACACATTAGCCGATCTCACCATATTAAACTTCTGCCGCTCAGCAGTTCTTCTCCAAATAAAACAACGACAACATTAATCAATTTGATTATGGATTGTAGCAGGAAGTCTTGTAGTCTGCATTGTGTAAATAGGGATGGATTGAATAACTGATTGGGCTAACATGACTTTCCCAGCTAAGAAAAGATGAAGAGCATTCCACCTAGTGAGGCGCCATTGGACTTGGTCTAGGATACCCTTATAAGTGTGTCTATTAACTCTATTATGTAAAAGACGAACACCAAGATAATTGCCCAGGTTCGCAGTCACAGAAAAACCAAGCTTAGAGCCAATCTCCCACCTATTCGCACTTCTAACATTTTTAGAGAAAAGAATTCTAGTTTTTTCTTTGCTGACCTCCTCGCCAGATGCAAGACAGAAAGCATTAAGGACCTCAGAAATAACTTTGGCTTGATCTAGAGAAGCCTCCGAAAGCAGTAGGAGGTCATCTGCGAAGAACAAATGTGTGATGGAACATCATTGCGATTCAGACGAATAAGCCTCCAATGTCCTTTTGTTACTTCACTATTGATCCCATGGCTAAGATGTTCAACACTTAACGCAAAAATATAGGGTGATAAAGGGTCCCATTGGCGAATTCCTCTCAAAGGAGTAAATGATTTTGTTAACTCTTCATTCCATAATAATTGTGTTGTGGGGGAGGTGATGCAGTCCATTATAAGATGAATGAATTGTGCTAGCAAACCCACCTCTAAAAGCATATCCCGTATAAAGGCCCAGCGAAGCCTATCATAAGCTTTTTTCAAATCCACTTTAATCGCCATATGCCCTTTCTTGCCTGTCTTCTTCCACATCGAATGGATGATTTCCTGAGCTATAATCACATTCTCAACAATATTTCAGCCTAGAACAAAACTCGTTTAAGAAGGACTAATAAAATTTGGGAGAATTTCCTTGAGTCGGTTTACCATCAATTTAGTGATAGTTTTGTAGACTATCGGGCACAAGCTAATGGGGCAAAAAAGTCCCATGCAGGTAGGATTCTCCATTTTAGGGATTAGGACTAACAAGGTGCGGTTCAGCTCTTTCGGAACTTCTCTACCGTTAAACACATTCTTGATAAGTTGTCAAACTGAAGGGCCGACTGAATTTCACTGAGTTTGATAAAAAATCCCATGTAAGCCACTACCCTAGGGGCTATGGAGCCCATGTTAAAAATAACATCTCTAACCTCATTATCATCAACTGGCACACAAAGCTCAGCCAGCTTAGATTCCTCAACAACCGGAAACATACCCTCGAGATGATAATTTGCAAGTACGTCACCTTCATCAATGTAAAGATTTAAGAAAAAGTTAATTGCATGAGCCTTGATATCTTCTTTATTCTAAAGCTATTGTCTAGCATCAGTCTAATAGCCTCGATCTGATTCCTTCGCCGATTGCTAATGGTTTGCGATGAAAATAAGTTGTGTTGAGGTCCCCACATTCTACCCATTCCTTCCTTGACTTTATTGAAAAGTCAAACAAATTGGAAAAGAAGAACCACATGCATGCAAATGAGTTGGTGGCCGAAATATTTGATTCTTTAATGCATTTGGAGGTGGCACCTTGGACAAATTGGCAATTTGACAAGTTGTTGGCGAAGTGTTGATTTCATTTTGGCCTATAAATAGAGAGGAGCAGAGAGCTTCATAATCATCCCAAAAATTTGAGAATTGAGAGTAATTGTAAGTGAAGCAATTGAGAGATTTGAGAGAGCTTCTACTTCAGTGCTCTAGTGAGGATCCATTTGGGTGTATTGGGGCATTGGCTTTTGAGAGTTTTTTCTCAAATTTGTAATTCCCATTTATTAGTGAAATTATCTTCTAGTCTTTACCCGTTGACGTAGGCTTTACGCTGAACAACGTAAATTATTGTGTCATATTTTCTTTGAAATTGTTTGCACCACATTTAATTTCTCCAAAAGTCACAGTCACCATAAATTAGTTATTGTTCAATACGTGCTTCCGCACAACAGACTTTTGTATCAGAGCCGAAGGTTCGTACTTGGGTATACGACATTGTTCAAGCATACAGTACTATTCATAGATACAGTACTATTCACGGATACGGTACTGTTCATAGTGGTGCATACGGCCATTTGTGCTTGGGAGACAGTCTATTGTAAGTAGTGTGCATTTTTGCATGCCTAGAAAAGTTTTGTCAACAAGATGATAAGAGTTTAAGGAGTCTAGGTTTTAAGTGGGACCATTATGACCCTTCCATTCTCCTGGGAACTTTCCGGTGCATTTATTCACTCGAAATAAATATCATAGAGACTGTTTTTCAAGTGTGAATAGTTGTTGAAGGCATTGATCATTTGGGGTTGAGAAGGATGGTAGAGGCATCGTCGTCATCTTCATCAGCAAGGATTACTGTGACTAATGCAAAGTTTGAAGTGGAGAAATTCAATGGTACCAATAATTTTGGTATGTGGCAATGTGAGGTGTTGGATGTCTTATGTCAACAAGAGTTGGATCTCGCTCTTGAAGAAAAGCCTGACAAGATGGATGACAAGGAGTGGACGAAGATCAATAGACAGGCATGTGGTACTATTCGCCTATGTCTGGCTAAAGATTAGAAGTACTCTGTCATGAGGGAGACATCAGCAAAGAAATTGTGGAAGATGCTGAAAGAAAAGTACATGAAGAAAAGCCTTGAAAATAGGCTTTATATGAACAAGAAACTCTATCGATTCACGTATGCACCTGGCATGTCGATGAATGGCCATGTGAACTCATTCAACAAAATATTAACATATTTGCTAAATTTGGATGAGAAATTTGAAGATGAAGATAAGGCATTGTTGTTGTTGAATTTGCTTCTTAATGAATATGATCATCTCATCACCATTTTACTTCATGGGAAGGACAATGTCACATTCGATGCTGTATGTAGTACACTGTATAATGCTGAGACTAGAAAGAAAGACAGAAAAGATCACAGAGATACAGTTCCAGAAGTATTGACAGCAAGAGGTCGTTCACAGAACCGCAAACCTGGTAAAAGGAGCAAGTCTAAAGGGAGGCCTGCCAAAGACAAATGTGTTTTTTGTCGTGAAAAAGGTCATTGGAAAAAGAATTGTCCTAAGTTACAAAAGGCAAGGCTATTTCTGATGCGTTTGTAATGGAGCATGATGAGGAGTCAGACTTTAGTCTAGTTGGCATGACTTTGACATGTCATACAGATGAGTGGATTTTGGATTTGGGTTGTACTTATCATATGTGTCCTAACAAGGGCTGGTTCTCTAACTTCAAGGAACTAGACGGTGGAGTTGTTTTTATGGGCAATGATAATGCTTGTAAAACCATGAGAATATGTTCAATCCAATTAAAGAATCATGATGGCTCAATCCAAGTCTTGACGGATGTTCGCTATGTAACAAGCTTGAAGAAAAATCTCATCTTATTAGGAGTCCTAGAATCCAAAGGGCTCACAATCATTCTGAGAGATGGATTCTTGAAGGTAGTAGCTAGTGCACTGACAGTGATGAAAGGCACAAGAAGAAATAACTTGTACCATTTCCAAAGGAGTATAATTATTAGATCAGCATCAACATTTCTAGAAAGGATACAGATTCAGAGGCAACCAAGTTATGGCATATGTGTTTGGGACATGTTGGTGAAAAAGCTTTGTAGACTTTGGTAAAGCAAGGCTTATTGAAAGGTGCAAATTCTTGTAAATTGGAATTTTGTGAACATTGTGTTTTGGGCAAGCAGACAAGGGTCAAGTTTGGTTTAGCAATTCACGATACAAAAGGAATTCTGGACTATGTTCATAATGATGTGTGAGGATCTACCAGAGTAGCTTCTTTGGGAGGTATGCACTATTTTGTTACTTTTGTTGATGATTATTCAAGAAAAGTGTGGGTGTATTTGATGAAAAACAATAATGAAGTTTTAAGCATATTTCTGAAATGAAAGAAAATAGTTAAGACTCAGACTGGTCGAAAGGTCAAAAGACTTCGCTCAGATAATGATGGTGAGTACAAGAATGCTCCATTTCTACAAGTATGTCGAGATGAGGGTATTGTGCGACACTTCACAGTTCGAGATACACCATAGCAAAATAGGGTAGCAGAGCGCATGAACCGGACTATACTGGAGAAAGTTTGGTGTATGTTGTCCAATGCTGGATTGGGCAAGGAATTTTAGGCTGAGGCGGTTGTATATGCGTGCCATATAATTAATCTTTTGCCATCAGCTGCTATTGAGGGCAAAACACCCATGGAGATGTGGACTGGTAAACCTGCTACTGATTATGATTCTTTACATGTTTTTGGTTCCACTGCTTATTATTATGTAAAGGAATCTAAGTTAGACCCAAGAGCAAAGAAAGCATTGTTTGTGGGTATAACTGGTGGAGTGAAAGGATACCGTCTGTGGTGTCCATTTACAAGTAAGATAATTTTTAGCAGAGATGTGACTTTTGATGAATCAGCCATGTTGAAACAAAAAGATTCACAAAAAGATGACAAAACCAGCGGTACTTTGCAGCAAGTGGAGCTTGAAAAGGTTAAAGATGATCCAGTCGGAGCTGAGAAGATTGATGATTTTCCATCAACCGAAGATGAAGAAAAGGCTCTGACCTAAGAAACTTCACAGCAACAAGATTCAATAGCATATAGAAGGCCACAAAGAGAGATTCGTAGACCTACTCGCTTTGTTGACATGGTGGCCTATGCACTTTCAATTGTAGATGGTGACGTTCTTTCCACTTACAGAGAAGCAGTAAGTAGCCCTGAAAGTGTACATTAGAAGCAAGCAATGGATGAAGAAATACAGTCTCTTCATAAAAATGGAACTTGGGAGTTAGTCACACTGCCTAAAGAAAAGAAGGTAATTAGGTGCAAATGGGTATATGCAAAGAATGAAGGATTTCCTTGTAAAAACAAAATTCGATACAAGGCTAGATTAGTGGCAAAGGGTTACGCTCAGAAGGAAGGAATATACTACAATGAGGTATTTGCTCTAGTTGTGAGGCACTCATCTATTCAAATTTTGCTAGCCATTATTGCGCAATATGATCATGAACTAGTTCAACTTGATGTGAAAATCGTATTTTTTATGATCATGAACTAGTTCAACTTGATGTGAAAATCGTATTTTTACACGGTGATTTGGAAGAGGAAATCTATATGACTCAGCCAGATGGATTCAAGGTTGCTGGAAAAGAAAATTAGGTTTGCAAACTGACAAAGTCACTTTATGGATTGAAACAATCTCTAAGGCAATGGTACAAGCGATTTGATCGATTTATGAAAGGGCAAAGGTACATAAGAAATAAATTTGATCATTGTGTATATTTTCACAAGCTACAAGATGGATTTTTCATATATTTGCTCTTGTACGTCGATGATATGCTAATAACATCCAAGAGCAAAGATGAGATTGAGAAGTTGAAAACTCAACTCAATCAAGAGTTTGAGATGAAAGATCTGGGTGAAGCTAAGAAGATTCTTGGCATGGAGATATGCAGAGATAGAGCTCTTGGTAAAGTCAACTTGTCTCAAAAATAGTATTTGAAGAAGGTACTACAATAGTTTGGCATGACTGAGCAGAAAAAACCTATGAGTACCCCGTTGGCTTCTCATTTCAAGCTTTCTACACAACTATCTCCTTTGACAGTTGTGGAACGAGAATACATGTTTCAAGTTCCGTATTCAAATGCAATTGGTAGCTTGATGTATGCAATGGTGTGTACAAGGACTGACATTTCACAAGCAGTTAGTATGGTGAACATGGATATGCATAATTTTGGTAAAGGACGTTGGCAAGCTATGAAATGGATTTTACGGTATATTTAAAAGACAGTGGATGTTGGTTTACTGTTTGAGCGAGATGACACACTTGGTCAAGGTGTGATTGGGTACGTTGATTCTGATTATGCTGGTGATTTGGACAAACGACAGTAAACCACCGGATATGTATTTACTTTTGCTAGAGGGCCAATCAGTTGGAAGTCTACACTACAATCTACAATTGCACTGTCAACCACAGAGGCCGAGTATATGGCGATTACAGAGGCTATTAAAGAGGTTGTTTGGTTACAATGCTTACTTGGAAACTTGGGATTAGTCCAAGAGCATGTTAACTTGTATTGTGATAATCAAAGTGCTATTCACTTAGCAAAGAATCAAGTTTATCATGCACGTACGAAACATATTGAAGTACAGTTTCATTTTATGTGGGAAATTGTTGATGAGGGAAAGATTCTTCTTCAGAAAATCAAGACTGCAGAGAATCTCGCAGATTTGTTGACCAAAGTGGTGACGGCGATCAAGTTTGAGCATTGTCTAAGTTTGATCAATATCCTACAAGTTTAAAAATAGTCAAAAAAGGCAGAGACTAGAGGATGGTTTTGTTGTTAGTCAGCTCAGATTTAGATAAATTTCGCCGAGGTGAAGAATTGTTGAAAAGTCAAACAAATTGAAAAAAGAGAACCATATAAATGCAAATGAGTTGGTGGCCGAAATATTTGATTCTTTAATGCATTTGAAGGTGACAACTTGGACAAATTGGCAATTTGACAAGTTGTTGGCAAATTTTTGATTTCATTTTTGCCTATAAATAGAAAGGAGTGGAGAGCTTCATAATCATCCCAAAAATTTGAGAATTGAGAGTAATTGCTAGTGAAGCAATTGAGAGATTTGAGAGAGCTTCTACTTGAGTGCTTTAGTGAGGATCCATTTAGGTGTATTGGGGTATTGGGTTTTGAGAGTTTTTTCTCAAATTTGTAATTCCCATTCCCATTTACTATTGAAATTATCTTTCAGTCTTTGCCCGTAGACGTAGGCTTTACGCCGAACCATGTAAATTATTGTGTCGTATTTTCTTTGAAATTGTTTACACTACATTTAATTTCTCCAAAAGTCACAGTCACCATAAATTAGTTATTGCTCAACCCGCACTTCCGCACAACAGACTTTTGGTACTAAAGGACTTCCTTTTGAGTCAATACAGCTTCAAGTTCTTTTTTAAGTTTTAACTCTAGCCGAATAAGGTATTTAGAGTTAGGATTCTCAAGGGCTTTTTAAATGCCTCCAACACTTGCTGGCAAATGATTTTTCAGTTGAAAAATATTTCCAAAAGCTGCGACATTCTATTTTTACACCTTTGTCACAAACTCAACTGATTCTTTCAGATAATCCCCATTACACTTGCAATTATTAGCAACAAAACCATTAAAATTATTATTCGTAAGCCAACACACATGGAAATGGAAAGGTCGGTTCCCTCGATTGCCATTTTCCACCCCATTAAATTGGACTAAGATTGGCCTGTGATTCGAACCAACCCTTAGAAGATGCAAAACCCTTAACTCCTTGAATTTACAAAGCCACTTATCATTATAGATCACCTTATCCAAGTGTTTGAGAAGAGTCCCTTTGAAATGAGGGCCTTGGAAATGGATATCATAGAGATTATTAGAATTAAACCATCGTTTGAAAATATTACAAGTACCTTCAATTTTTATCGACCTCCTTGCCTTTCATCAAGATTCAATATAGCATTAAAATCTCCACCAACCATCCATGGCCCTTGCACCTTTTTTGCTAAATAATCTAGCTCAAAGCAAAGAAATCGACATACAGTAGGGTTGGGGTTTGCATAAACAGTTGTCACCCACAAAATAAAGCCTTTGCTATCACAGACCTTAAAATGGATAAATTGCTTATGATTAGAAATGACTTAAACCTTGAAATTACTGTGCCAAAGAAGCCAAATTCTGCACGCAAACCCAACTACCTCAATTCTATATGACCTGTCAAAACCATTTTATTTTATGAACCTATCCACTTTAACACCACTAACCCGCGGTTCTAAAATAGTAACCATATCTAGCCTATACTTTTGTAGCATTGAGTTGAAAATTTATCGAAAGCCCACTGAGGCAACCCCTTGACAGTTCTAGAGCATGATAGAAAACACCATTAGAGAAAAAAAGTAATGAAATTTAATGAAACCTGGCATGCATTAACCGAGTGTTGGATTTTCATAGTCTATTTCATTTTCATCCTCTAGAGGCGTCTCACTCCTTGAACCACCCCCCTTGTCAGCTTCAATCTCCTCCATAAAGTCAATATCATCAAAATCCTCATCTTTCACATTTCCCATCTCATGGTTATTATTATCCGGTGGATCTCCCATGGTGTTCGGGTCAACATAGCTTCTTTCATTGTTAGTGTTGGAGGCAACATCAGAGCCTGGAGCGAAGGATATAATAGTATGTTTAGCTTGGTCGAGAGTGGTGTTGGTAGTAATTGGCAATAAAGCAAGTGGTGTAGAGCTGAAATTTTTGTTTTGGTTACGTAGAGTACGTACCCCTTGCATGGATTTGGATAGGCCAGGGTAAGTTATTTTTGCCACTTTTTTATTAGGTAAATTTGGTTTATTAGCTTGTTTTGGGTCCATATGATGAGGTTCCATGTGAGTGGTTTTATCTGCGGTAGTTGTTTTAGTATGCATGGGATTTTTGGACGAGTTTTTGGTTTTATAATGGGAAGGGGCAACTAGAGTTTGAGTAAGCATGGGAATACTAGGATTCTTGGTAATCCTTAAAATCTCACCTTTTGTTTCTACAACATTATATAGAATTTACAATTTAGAACCTCCCCAAACCTGGTTGATGAGATTGAGGACAACGCTGTCACAAGCACGTGGTATGAGGCATATTCAAATCCTATTCAAGCTCGCGTCGAACCCGTTACAAGAGATCAACAAAATAAATTCAAAGAAACGCTTTATGGGTTTATTCAAGCAATTTGAACTCAATCAAATTCGTTGAAGGAATCACACATGATATTCAAACCAGTAAATGCATGATTCAAGCTCTTGTAGTTTCCAAATAATCACTTCCATGAGATCGGCAAGCGGCTTGCACATTATGGCAGGAAGATGTATTATTTTCCTTTTTTAGATACTTTCCTGTTTCTTGAGGAGGCTAGTAGAGAAACAAATCAGTTATTTCTCTTTTAGTCTGATTTGATTTAGATTTTCCTATTTAGTTAGATTGGGATTCTGATTTGATTTAGATTATTTCCTTATTTTCTTAGATTAGGATTCTTTCCTATTTGGTTATATTAGGATTCTGATTTGATTTAAATTCTTTCCTATTTGCTTAGGTTAGGATTTAGATTTGATTTAGATTCTTTCCTTCTTTACTTAGATTAAGATTTTGATTTGATTTTGGTTAAGGATTTATTTTCAAAAATTCTTGTAACCAACCCTATATAATATAGTCACATCCAATAACAAAGGAGATCAATTTTTAATGTAATTGGTGAGAGAGTTAATTCTCTTTGTTTCTTAAACTAACTCTTTTAATTTATTGGATTTTCGTGGCATTCAAACTCTTGACTTATCAATCAGATATCCATAATTGATAATGGTATCTTATCATAGCAAGGTTTGTCCTTTCATTAAGCATTGGATCGAAGTTCCATTCAATTTCAGGTTTAGATTCGATTTTGGAGGCTAAATTGATTAGGGTCACGTTAGTTCTTGGCGTGGTTCGTATCATTTTGGTATGAAAGCCTAAGCACCAAGGTCAAGTTCATCTATCTTTATTGTTCTTCATTCTTGTTCTAGTATTAAAAAAAAAGGCAAAAAAAACGTGAACAGTGACACGTGAGCAGTACCTCGTGAACTGTGCCGTGTGAAGAGTACTGCTTAAGTAGTATTTTTAGTTCTTTTTATCAATTCTGCATCCCTGTGGTTTGTTCTTCTTAAATCTGTAAATTTTACTTATTCATTTCTTGAATTCATTCAAATTTCAATTATTTAGAGTTTACAAAAAAAGAAATGAGAAAAAAAAATCCCTAACCTCTACTTAAAAATCTTTTGTTCCTTTTCAATTATTAGTGTCTTGAAGAGTCTAAAATTGCTTACCCCATAAGTGAATTTTTTTTTTCAAAATTTTAATAATTTGTGCTTCCAAAACCTGATCGTACGTACACATTATATTCTTGCTTTCGAAATCTAAGTCTCCTTGTTGTAATCTTTGTGAATTGTTTCTGCAATCTTGATATTAGTTGCATTAGTTTGATAAGAACCGAGTGAGAAATAGAACGAGTGGAAAAAGGCAAGAGAGTGTGCGCATACTAGTGGGTAAAAACCAATAAATTTGAGTGAAATATGAGTGGAATTGAGTGAATTATTTTTCTTGAGTGAAACACGCAATAGAGTGTGGTAAGGTCCTTTCTTTATTATTTTTAATTATTTTTTACAAATGTCAGCCATGTCTTATAACCTAAAACGAAACACAAATGAAGAGGATCAATCTACAATTACTCAAAATTTACAAATTCAAGCATTGATGGGAGAGATGAGAAGGATAATGAGGGTTGAATTAGAGCATATCCATGAGAGTTTGGATCACGTAGAGAACACACATGTAGGGCAGCCACAACCTATTCCTTAAGCACGCAGAAGGGAGAGAGCTCCGGGTAGAGGAGAGATTGATGAATATTGTAGGGATAAGAATGATGAAGAAGAGTACTCAATGGGTAGCTATAGGAGAGAAAGACGACGTAGAAGAATTAGGAATAGAGATGATGGATTGAGTGGCATATAGATGAAGATCCTATCTTTTCAAGGTAAATTTGACCCGGCAGCATAACTTGAATAGAAGAAGAAAATGGAGTTCGTGTTTGAGTGCCACAACTATTTAGAGGTACATAAGGTAAAATTAGCTGTGATTGAGTTTTTTGACTAGGCTATTACTTAGTTGGATCAGCTTGTTATAAATAGGAAGTGGAATAGGGAATGCCTAGTTGAGATATAGAATAAAATGAAAACATTAATGAGAAGACATTTTGTACCTAACCATTACTATCGAGACTTGTACAAAAAATTACAAAGTCTTACAAAGGGTAGTCGAAGCATGGATGATGATTACAAAGAAATAGAGATGGCTATGATTAAAGTAAATATGGAGGAAGATAGAGAAGCCACCATGGCACAATTCTTAAATGGCCTTAATTGGGAGATTGCAAATATGGTTGAGTTGTAACATTATGTGGAGATTGATGAGATGGTTTATAAAGCCATCAAGATTGAGTAGCAACTCAAAAGGAAGGGTAACACTCGTACAGTCCCAAACTCGAGTTTCACTCTTTCGAAGTTGAGCTATGTGATCTATTGCACCTAAGCTGAGATCCGAGCTCTCTAAGCACAACTAACAAAGTAACACCGTGACTACCACTATTAGGAATCGTGACATTAAGTATTTTAAATGTCAAGGAAGGAGACACATAACAAGTGAATTTTTTAATAAAAGAGTTATGGTGTTGTGGGACAATGGTGAGATTATAACTGAAGATGAAATAGAAGATAATGACATGCCACCATTAGAGGATATCGAAGATGAAGAGTATATAGCCCTTAGGGAATTGACTTTAATAACTAGGAGAGCTTTAAGTGTGCAAGTAAAGGAAGACGAAATAGTATAACAGGAAAACATTTTCCATACTAGGTGCTATGTTCAAGACAAAGTATGTAGTATGATTATTGATGGATGAAGTTGTACTAATGTTGCTAGTACTATCATGGTGGAGAAGGTAGGGCTTCCGACACTTAAACACCCATGACCATACAAACTACAATGGTTGATTGACAATGGTGAGGTGAAAGTGAACAAGCAAGTACTAGTGATTTTTCAGATTGACAAGTATGAAGATAAGATGTTATGTGATGTAGTACCAATGCAAATTGGACACTTGTTACTTGGGCAGCCTTGGCAATTCGATAGACGTGTGAAGCATGATGGCTTCGCTAACAAATATTCATTTTTGTTTAATCAACACAATATCACCCTTGTTCTATTGACACCAAAGTAGGTTTATAATGACCAAGTGAGCCTACAAAGAGAAAGTGATCAAAAGAAAAAAAGAAAAAAATAGAGTGAAAATCAAGAAGAGGCCGAGAAAAATGTGAGAGAAAAACCAATGAAAAATACGGCCATTGAGAGAAAATCAAAGGGAAAACAAAAGAATTTCTATGCAAGAACGAGTGAGATAAAAAAAAAATATTTTCACATCATCTAATGATTGTACTTTTGTACAAAAAGGCATTTTTAAACACTAACGAACTTGACCTTACTTTGCCTAGTTCTATTACTTCTCTCTTTCAGGAATATAAGGATGTCTTTCCGAAGGAAACAACACATGGTTTACCTCCGATTCAAGGGATTAAGCATTAGATTAATTTTGTACCCGATGCAACCATTCCAAATCAACCAACCTATAGAAGTAACCCGGAGGAGACAAAAAGAGCTTTAAAGGTAGGTCAATGAATTGATGGAAAAAGGATAAGTGAGAGAAAGCATGAGCCCATGTGTAGTTCTAGTTTTATTAGTTCCTAAGAAGGATGGAACATGGAGGATGTGTGTTGACTGTCGTGCCATCAACAACATAACGGTAAAGTATCGATATCCTATTCTTAGACTAGATGATATGCTTGATGAATTGTATTGGTCTTGTGTATTTTCTAAAATTGATCTAAAAAGTGGATATCATTAAATTCGAATAAAAGAAGGAGATGAATGGAAAACTGTTTTTAAAACAAAATATGGTTTATATAAGTGGTTAGTCATGCATTTTGGTTTGACTAATGCACCAAGCACTTTTATGAGACTTATAAACCATGTTTTACGAGCTTTTATTGGCAAGTTTGTTGTTGTTTATTTTAACGACATCCTTATATATAACAAAAGCTTGGATGAACATGTAGTACATTTGAAGTCTGTTTTAAATATGCTTAGAAAAGAAAGGTTGTTTGCTAATCTAAATAAGTGTACTTTTTACACTGATAAACTTTTGTTTCCAGGATTTGTTGTGAGTACACAAGGTATACAAGTTGATGATGATAAGGTACTGCAATCTAAGAGTGGACGAGTCCCACAAGTGTAAGAATTTGAGAAGCTTTAACGGGCTTGCCATTTTTTACCGATAGTTTGTGAAAGATTTTAGCACATTGGCGGCATCACTTACCGAAGTAATAAAAAAAGATGTTGGATTCAAGTGGAGAGAAGAACAAGAGAAAGGGTTTCGAATGATCAAGCAAAAGCTAACCAATGCTCCCCTATTATCTTTGCCTAACTTTAATAAAACATTTAAAATTGAATGTGATACCTCAAGTATTGGTATCAGCACAGTCTTAATGCAGGAGGGACAACTAATTGCTTACTTCAGTGAGAAACTAAGTGGGGTAGCCTTAAACTACCCTACTTACGATAAGGAGATGTATGTATTGGTTCGGACATTAAAGGCTTGGCAACACTACCTATGGCCCAAGGAATTCATGATTCACACTGATCATGAGTCATTGAAACACCTTAAAAGCCAACACAAGTTGAACAAGAGGCATGCTCGATGGGTAGGATTCACAGAGACGTTTCTATATGTCATTCGTTATAAGCAAAGTTAAGAAAACATTATCGTAGATGCTCTTTCCCACATGTATATCTTAATCTCAACTCTTAATGCTAAACTGCTTGGCTTTGAACATATTAAAGAATTGTATACTGATGACCAAGATTTTAGCGTTGACCGCAATTGGTAAGTACTTTAGACATGATGGTTACTTATTTCAGGAGAATAAATTGTGTGTGCCTAATTGTTCTCTGAGAGATTTGTTAATGAGAGAATCCCATGGAGGAGGGTTGATGGGGCATTTTGGAGTTGTAAAGATTTTAGCAGTTTTGTAGGAACACTTTTATTGCCCATATATGAAACGAGATGTTGAGAGACATTGTGGTAGATGTATGACTTATAGGCAAGTCAAATTGAAAGTGCAGCCCCATGGCTTATACACCCCATTGCCAATACCTAGTGTGCCTTGGACTGATGTTTCGATGGATTTTGTATTAGGGTTACCTAGGTCTAAACAAGGGAGAGATTCAATTTTTATGATTGTGGATAGATTTTCAAAGATGGCACATTTTATTCCATGCCACAAAACGAATAATACTTCTAATGTAGCTAGCTTATTCTTTAAGGAGATTGTAAGATTGCATGGTATGCCCAGGACAATTGTTTCTAATAAGGGTGTTAAGTTTTTAAGTTATTTCTGAAAAATATTATGGGCTAAGTTAGGGACTAATTTGTTGTTTTCAACTACTAGTCACCTTCAAACTAATGGTCAAACAAAAGTTGTGAATAGAACTTTATCTACTCTATTATGGGCTATCATTAAAAAAAAAAGTCAAAACTTGGAAAGATTGTTTGCCATATGTTGAGTTTGCCTATAATTGTTCAGTTCATTCTGCTACTAAGTATTCACCATTTGAAATTGTTTATGGCTTTAATCCTTTAACCCCATTAAATTTAACTCCATTGCCTATTTCTGAGTGTGTTAACTTAGATGGCAAGAAAAAGGTTGAAATTGTTAAACAAATACATGAGATGGCAAAGTTCAACATTGAGCGGAGAACTGAGTAATATGTTAAACAAGCAAATAAAAGGCGACATAAGATAGTCTTTGAACTCGATGATTGAGTGTGGTTACACATGCGAAAGGAACGGTTTTATGAACAAAGGAAATCTAAGTTATTACCGCAAGGAGATAGTCCTTTCCAAGTCTTGGAACGGATTAATGACAATGCATACAAGCTAGATTTACCTGGTGAGTACAACATAAGTGCTACTTTTAATGTTTTTAATTTGAGTCCTTTTGATGCAGATGATGATTTGAGGAAAAATCCTCTTCAAGATGAGAGGAATGATGAGATTAAGGACAACACTGTCACAAGCACGTGATATGAGGCGTATTCAGATCCTTTTCAAGTTCCCATCGGACCCATTGCAAGAGCTGGAGCAAAGAAATTCAAATAAGCACTTTATGGGTTGATTCAAGCAATTTGGGTTCAATCAAATTCATGGAAGCCCGTTGAAGGAATCACACATGATATTCAAAGCAGTAAATGAATGATTCAAGCTCTTGAAGGCCCAAATAATCACTTCCATGAGATCGGCAAGTGACTTGCACATTATGAAGGGAAGATATATTATTTTCCTTTTTTAGATACTTTGCTATTTCTTAAAAAGGCTAGTAGAGAAACAAATCAATTATTTCTCTTTTAGTTTGATTTGATTTAGATTTTTTTCTATTTGGTTAGATTAAGATTCTAATTTGATTTAGATTCTTTCTTATTTGCTTATATTAAGATTTTGATTTGATTTAGATTTGATTTAGATTCTTTCCTTATTTGCTTAGATTAATATTCTAATTTGATTTTGGTTAAGAATTTATTTCCAAAAATTCTTGTAACCAACCATATATAATATATTCACATCCAATAACAGAAGAGATCAATTTTTTATGCAATCGGTGAGAGAGCTAATTCTCTTTGGTTATTAAACTAACTCTTTTAACTTATTGGATTTCCTTTGCATTCAAACTCTTGACTTATCAATTAGATAATCCATAATTGATTATGTCATCTTCTCATACCAAGGTTCGTCCTTTCATTAAGCATTGGGTCGAGGTTCCATTTAATTTCAGGTTTAGATTTGATCTTGAAGACTAAATTGAGTAGGGTCATGTCAGTTCTTAGTGTGGTTCGTATCACTGCCTGTAGTATTCCTTTCTGATCCCCTTAAGTTTTCTCTTTCCTTATAGCTTCTATTTTTACCTTTTCTGGAAACCACCATCCCCTAAACTTAGGGTTCACCGGAGGGTTCTCTGAAAAAGTTGGACCTCCTGTGTTCGCCGTGGAATTCACACCTCTAGGGACCTCAGTTTCACCATGGGAGTCCACACGAACACTATACTCTGGGCAGTCCACGTTAACATGGCCATACTTTCCACAATAAAAACAGATTTTTAGTAGGCTCTCATATTCAATTCTTTGGACCTTACCATTGAGTAAGAATTACGAGCACAGACGTTTGTCGAAGGCTACTTCTACAGTGATGCGCGCAAACTTTCCTCGCGTGGCTGATTCAGTATTGTAATCAATGTGAACAACATTGCCAATAATTTTCCATAGAAGCCAAATAATCCTTTTGTGGTAATAATGCAATATTACTTTATTTCACTACTTTTTCATAGTATGTTGACAAGTTATTCCGAAAGCATTTCTAAAATTAGTATTCAATTAGGAAATTCCCCTAGTTCAACACGTAAATTTAGGGTCTCTCTATTATGTCAGTTCTTTTTTGACGACATAAACAATGTAGTTTTAGATTTTAATCAACACTATAAGATATTTGTATAAATAAAAGGAGATATATTCTTTAAAAATATTGTACTAGTTAACAAATTAGTTAAAAAGATTATTTATAAATCAAAAGAAGAAAAAAATGTTATAATGGATCATAACATTTCTTTTTCCAAGTTGATTTCATAATTTTGTCTCTTTAATTTAAATTCATCAATTTAATTTTAAAAGTTACCTATTGCTCATTAATTAATTAATTAATTAATTATCCACTTATTTAAATCTGAGTCTCTAGAGCAATCCCATTATCAATAATGTAAAAAATCATGCAGCATCATAAAAAATCCACAAATTTATTAATAATGTATATTAAAATGTTTCAAAACTATTATTGTTCTAGTTAATAAAGGCTGTTGCTAGAGTGGTGGACTAGAAAAATTGACTTCAATTTAAATTAGTTTTCAAGTTAAAAAGTCTATTGTTTCAAGATGTAAATTTAATAGTAAAGTATATTAAAAAGTTTAAAAACTTATTGTTGTTTTAGTTAAACATAAAGGCTCTTGCTAGAGCGGTTGACTGAGAAACATTGATTTTAATTTAGATTAGTTTTTAGGTTGGGAATCCCCCTGTTTCAACAAGCAAATTTAATAGTCATGTACATTAAAAAGCTTCAAAACTGTTTACTGTTCTAGTTAAGCTTAAAGGTCATTGCTAGACAGGATAACCAAGAATTAAGAAATACTGACTTTAATTATTTTTTTTAATGCCTAGGCCTAGTTCTAATATGCTGATTTTACTATTTTTGGATGTCGATTTACATTGTTCATGAATTTGGTATGCTGCAAGTTGCAGCATTCACAAAAGCCCCCCAAAAAAATAGAGTTCATATAAATAAACAAAATTGGAGTTGATACAATATAATTTTGGGTTAAAAATTTTGAAAAATTAAAAGGTATAAAAAGACCAAAATACCCAGATAATTATGAACAATTATCAATGAATTAAAAGACATGTTAGACTTTCATATTATTTTATCAAAACCTTGTAACTCAATTTTTTTTTTTTTTTGGTTCAAAGTAATACTGCTGATATGGATAAGATTTCTTTATAGATCAAATTGTTTGTTCATTAATTATTATGTACCATCATATTTTATACACTTAAATATTGTTGCTAGAGAGGTTGACTAGGAAGCATTGACTTTAATTTTGTAGATGATCCCTAGTTGTATGCACGTTAAAAGTTTTATCCATGTGAACAGCCGTTAAACAATCAATACCTTGATTTTGGCAGCGTGACCATTAGTTTTTATCTTTTATAATAAATTCGTTTGAATCACGGTACTCTGACATTTTTCTTTCAATCATTGTTTAGCTTAAATATTTGAAGTTCGAACTCCGACTTTTCTACTGGAAGTTACGAAGCAATGTACAGAAAACTTCATAGTATCAAATAATTTATATAATATTTAAAATAATTATAAAAAGTGTATAATTTTAAATATGAGTAATATTGCCCCCAAGGGCGTAGCCGAGTTGGTTGGCAGTGCAGTCTGTCTCCCCTCACTTGTGTGGACTCGGGTTCGAGCCTTGGGGGTGGGGAGGGGGTAAAAATTGATTTGGGCTTGCCCACCCTCCTTTCCTTTTAAAAAAAAAAAAAATATGAGTAATATTGCTAGAGTCACATTGTGTACATTCAAAAATCCTTGTTCTAAGAGTATTCCTATGATAGAGCTTAAATCTATTTGTGCACCAATTTTATTCCTTGTACATTAGTATATATGTTCTTGTTGGTTTATCGAACCATTGATCTATATGTTTTTCATAGACTTTTTTTTTATGTAAGTGGCCCTAGAAAATTTTATTAAAGTGAGAAAAACAAGAGATAAAAGGATGTAAAAAAAAAAAAGGCTACCGAAACTTATATTAAGGCAACCCTCAAGCATCTTCAGAAGGGTACATTTTAGCAAAGATTTGCAGACCATCCCACCATACAAAATCGTTATAAGCAGCTCTCAAGGAAGCTAAGCTGGCTACTACGGAATACCCACACAATAAATATGAGAAAAATGAAAGTGAATCCCAAACTATAAAATCGTCTAAGTATGTTTTTTTAGACTTAATTATCAATGCAATATTTACCATTTGATATGAAATGGAAAATTTGTTTACTTGTTAAAATAAGAGATATAAAAAGATATTAGATATATAATGTTCAGGTAAAAATTTGGTGAAGTGAAAGACTTTGATCATTCTATAGTTGCGCAAAAAAGTGAAACCCAAAAGCATAAGATAGGATTCGCTTCTAGCTTGGTCGGCTCTAGAATACTAGGGCATTAGGAAAAAATTTTTATGAAATTTTCTTACATTCAGTAGTTTTAATATTTAAAAAATATAAAAAACTTAAAATTGAATTAATTTTTAACTATATCTTAAATATCAATAATCAACAAGAAAACAAAAAATTTCAAAAAAGAAAAATAGTTAAGAAGATATTTTTTTTTTTTACTTTTTTGAGAACTATTATTTCAAAGACACTATTAATTTTTTTTACTTCAAGATGGAACCAATAAATGTAATAATTTTCTTTACAAAGAAAAGCGCAAGAAATTTTAGAAAGTTAAATAATTAAGTTTAAAAAAAAAAAGATAAAGAACTTAATCTTTTTCTTAAAAAACTAATAATGAATTAATGGTTAGACAATACTATTAATTATAGCTCTTTAACATTAAGATTATCAAATACATAGTTTGTATAAAAATTATTAATTGTAAGATAATTGTTAATTAAATAAATAGAGACATAAAAAATAGACTTTCCAAATATAAGTAACTTAAAGAATCTATTTTTTAAGTATATCAAGGAAACGCCAAAAAAAAAGGAAAAGAAAAATATAGGACACTTGGTGACTGCCTAATTCACCTATGCTTAAAGACTACCTAATTCACCTATGCTTAAAGTTACCCTTACTTCTAAAAACACTATTTCTTAGCCTATATTAAAGCTCTATTTGGGATTGAGGTTAAAAACTTAAGAAGCTGCTTATTTCATAATCTTTGACAAAAATAACTTTGATAAATTTTAAAAAAAAATTTTATTTCATAATTTTCTCTATTTTGATGGTAACTTTTAAAAGTATGTTACTTTTTATAAGTAGCTTATTAAATAAATTATCACATATTTTTTAAGTTTTTATTATAATCTTAACATTATAACAAAAAAAAATTATGTATTATTTTCTCAAAAACCACTTATATATAAACAATTAGATATCATAGTACTACCACAATCAAATTACCGCTATAATGGTATCAATTTTTTGATACAGTAATTTTTTGCATTTTATTTTTATTTTCTAAAATAATAATTAATAAGACTTGCATATGATTACAAAAATTTTCTTTGAACATTAAATCTATTGCAAAATTGCATACGACATTAACTATGAACAATTTCACACGAAAGCAAACCATGAATTTTAAAATTGCAATTTCATAACCATGGCTTTTAATGTTCAATCTATTCATATTTTTTTTCTAAATTCATGGTGTTTATTACAATAAGTTTAATGTGAATAGAATGCATGTTACTTTTTATTTTATTTGTCTTATGTACTAACATGAATTTTTTATCATGTTTTATGTAACAAATTTTGAAGTTCATTAGATTTTATTTAATTGGATTTTTTACGGTTTTGGTTGGGATGATAAAATATATCAATTGGATTGCAGGTTGGATTGGGTTAAAAATTTTTAACCCAACCAAACTCGTGAACCCATATATATATATATAAATTATTATATAAATTTTGATATTTTATACAAAAATTAAAAAAATATAAATATAAAAACTTGAAATGTTGGATTTTTTGTAAGGATTTTAATATTTTAATTTTTTAGTTTTTTTATTAATTAATTTATTTTGTTCAGTATTAAAATAGACTATAAAAATAGGCTTTTTCAAAAGCCCAACCCAATCAACCCAACCTAACCTGACCCAACCCGCAATCAAGTTAGGTTGAGATAAATAACAGGTTGGGTTGGGTTGAAATTTTTCAACCCGTTCTATATGCAGATTGGATTGGGTAGTATATCAACCCGACCCTGTGCCCACCCTTAAACTTATCTAAATCAGCCACTACAATCCCAAACTGATCATAAAATCCTCTATTATTATTATTATTTTTTAATCTCTTGAGGATATTGGTTATGATTCTTTCTTTTCTAATCCCATTTTTCTCCATTTTTTTATTCCACATCAATTGGTATAGAGCTTCTATATCATATCTCAAAACCATTCCAACCAAGAATAAGGAGTTAAAGAACTATTTTCCACTAGCTATACAAAGAATTAAATTACAGTATTGTATACCAAATAGAAAAAATAAAAATAACAATTAAGGCACCATTCATACCTCCAAATCTAGCACTTGAAAACATGAAGTAAAGGAATCTGCTAATAAAAAAGTTAGTTTGAGAAAATTGAAATGGATATTTAGCTTGATGCCAATATTATATATATATATATATATATATACATAAAGAAGTAAACAATTATTAAGAAAAAGAGAGTTGAAAAAAAGAATAGAGAAACCTTGCTGAGAGCATTTTGAAAGAGCTTAACAACAATCTTCCTGTTAGCAGCAATTTGTCTAGCTCCTTTGAAGAATGTAGAAGCACAGCCCCAGCACTTGCAAAACTCATTGATGTACTAAAAACAAAAGTGATTTATTGACCCAACAAGATAGGCCAAATGAAATTCAAAAGTAAAAATAACAAGTATTACCAGGTAGAATTCTCTTTCCATAGTATCTTTGACAACCTTTATGGCTTCAAGAGCTTGAGCTTGAGATTCCCTTTCTAGCTTACATTAAACCAAATTCATTAACACATGATTTTTAAAAGGAAAAATATATATGTATAAGATGCTAGAATAAACACTTGTAAATGTACCCAAATTCACAAACCTTAATTGTGGCAGCTTTGGAAGGGAGCTCTTTAAGCCTCTTTTAAAATAACTGTACTTAATTGTGGATTCAACTGGAACAACAATAATTGGAACATGTCAAATAAAATAAATAGGAAGGAAGCCTGGAAAATTGTAGAAAAAAATGTTAAGCCATGACAAACTTGTTCACATCTTTTTGTAATAGTTGCTTGGCAACCAGCTCCACCAAGGATGTGGTTATACAATTACAACATAGATCATTTCCAAGCCATAATTAGGGCTTACCTCATTACACTCATGAATCAAGATATGAAGTTTAGTGTTTAAAGTCTTCAACTCCTTGTAAAGCATGCACAAATGCAAGCAAATGATGTACAAATACTCGAAGCAACAAATTGACTTAATCAACATCTTAGATGCAATGCAACTTCTCATGTATTCACCAAAACTTTAAGACTCCTTTAACATAATCCCAGTATCTTAGCAGAATGAAAAAAACACATATAGTGTGAAGGCAAGAAATCATATTCAAGTAAACATGTACTCAAGGTTCACGCATGGCTTGACAATTCCATTAAAGTCCCAAACAAGCAAACTTAGCATGAAGAATCAATAAGGACAACACAAAGCAAACAAAAGAAACTCTTAGCGCTAATCGTCAATTGAGAACATTCCCAAGTATATACCTACCTAATTTCAATATAAACATACATAAAATTCAGCGAAATATCAAATTAACAAAATTACTAAGACAACCAATTCACATAATGAATTCAACAAAATGAAACATACGGATGACGAGGAGGATAAAGAGGAAGAGGAGAAGGCTAATTGCCCTTAAGAAGATTGTTGACGAAAGTGTAAAGAACAGTGATTGAGGAGACCGAAGTGGTCAAAACGATCTGGACGGTCAAGATGCCGCATACCTTGAGAATGAAACCCCATCAGAGCGAGTTCTCTCCATAGTTGAGACTGGGGTAAAGCCTCTCCCCCTTTACGCCTTCCAAATCTACCTCGAATTTGTTGTCATTTTTGCTCCTCACGTTCTCGTAGCCCAACATCTTTGAAGCGATTTTGATCTTTTAAATTACATAAAGCAAATAATGAATAGGAAATGGTAGCGTTGGAGTGAAGGCTGTTGAGTGAGAAAATGGCGCTTGTTGAGCAACCAGTAGCTTGCAATGACTATTGATTGACGATTGTCGAGTTTGTCAACTTAGGGTTTCCATCAATTGTGATGCTGTAAGGGCTTTGGATTTTTGCCAATTAAGAAATTTTGTGAGGCTGAGGCTAATTTGTAATGTAGAGTGCGAGTGACTACAATGAGGCTTAGGGTTAGGGTTCAATTCCTTCAACAATTATAAGTGAGAGAAGTAGCAGTGGTGAGAGCAAGGGAGCAAAGCTTAAGGTTCAACTTGTTTATCACTTCTGGAAATTCGCTAAGTGTTGATGTGTTAACTTAATATATTTACAACAACCAGACGACACCGTTCTTGTTATTTTTAACTTTTAAAAATAATTCAAATATTAACAATGGCAATTTTCTAATTAAACCAATCAAATAATTTAAATTATCAATAAATGGCACTGTTTCATGTGTTTTTCATAATTCAAAATAAATTATATTTAATAAACAAAATCTAAAACATTGTCATTAAAGAGTGGTATTTTTATAATTAAATTACTTTAAAAAATAAAATAATATTACATGACATGTAATTATCATAATTTCATGTCGTATCTATATTTGTCATGAATTTATCGTTAACTAATGACAAAAACATTATACGTCACGAAAGTATCATGTTTTAATGATATTTGCATGACACAATGATATATGTCATAAAAATGCGTTTTTTAGTAGTGCATCCACAATCTCAACACCATAAATTATTTTTATTATTGCAAACCTATCACAGATTTTCCAAAATCTGATTTTAAAATCTTTGTTCATGACAGCAGAAGAGTTCAGAAAATGCGAATCAAA
This sequence comes from Luvunga scandens, assembly GCA_030449905.1. Lineage (NCBI taxonomy): Eukaryota > Viridiplantae > Streptophyta > Magnoliopsida > Sapindales > Rutaceae > Luvunga > Luvunga scandens. The sequence continues at coordinate 1,205,341 of JASUUG010000209.1, forward strand.
TTACTGAAAGAATAATAACCTATCTGAATTTAGTTCCCCTAAAGTCTTCTTATAGCAAAATGCTTTGTGCTTTACCCCAATTGTTCAAGTGATAAATTATAGAATTTAGGGACGAAATTCATTTAAAGGGGTGAGAGTTATTACGTTATTATTACTGGTACTATTATTTGTTACAATCAATAATATCAGTGTGGGCTTACTTTGGACTTACTTTATTTTTGACTTAGGATTATTATTACTCTTTCTGTTCTTTTTCTTGGCTGGGAGACAGAAAATGTCAACTTTGTATTAGTATTAAGTAGATATTAGTGTGTAGAGACCAAATGCATATGGCCACAAGAGATACAAATTAGATCGATTTGGCGCATAGCAAGAGTTCAAGTGGGGGCAAGCTTACAGAGATCCAATATGATAAGAATCTATTGAAAAATGTGAAGTTCTGAAACACAATATTCCTTTATAGTTGAAATCTTTGATGGAGATCTGCTCTTCAAATGTTGAGAGATATAAATACAGCTGGCGTATATAATGTCGTTGCTATAATTGTATATTGATGAAGGATTTCTATTAATTACGTTTTCAAATTTCAATATAAATATTATATTGTGACATTGTCTCATCCTCTCATCCCTCCTCTCACGCATATCCTGTTTTTCCTTAGAAACAAAAACTTACTCTAGAACAAAAATTTTTAAAAACAATTAAAATAAAATAAAACACTTGAGTAACGAATGTTGCACTTCAAGTGGGAGATTAATAATACAAAATTGGAACAAAATTAATAGTAAAACCTAGAGACAACCTTTACCGTTCAAGCTAATTTTTAAAGTAAATACTTATTTAGTCTTTTTTTTAAGCTAAGTATACATTGCTAGATCATGAACTTAATCCATACAACTTTCGAGCCCAAATAATTTTTTATCTAGCCTATGAAAGCTTCTTTAGGTAGTTAAAATTTGTGGTGTTCAATGGTAATGTGATAAACAAAATTTATGGTGTTGAGTATGGTTGTTAGGTTTGATGTGTGGTTATAATTTGTGTGGTAATTAGGTTAATGTATGGTTGTGATTAAGTTATAACAAATATAAATATCTCCTCTCTTAGTTGGTTTAAGCAATAAGTAGTAAAACTTCTTAATTCTAAAAGAATTGTAATTGAGGAGTTGTAATGAGTTCATAAGAAAAAAGAGTATTTTTGACAATTTAATCATTCAAATTCTTCAACAAAGTGATATAAGAGCTAGTAGTCAGTGCTTCACATAACAGTGTGGCATAAATTGAAGAGCTTGACGAGAGAAAAAAATGCTGTAAAAATCAAACTAATCGAACTCCAAATGTGCCCGCATTTACTGCCAAAAGTTTATGCTCTAAAACTAAGTTAACTCACTTAGTTAAACCAAGGTGAACGACGCTAAATCGAGCTAAATTGAGATAAACTGAGTAAGAGCCAAGTCAAATGAATCGAGCCAAATTGATCGTTGATCATTGACCATCAACAATTGACTATTGACTAAACTTTGATATTTTAGTCTGAGTCCCTGCTTAGGTTTTTTTTACTTCTGGATTTATTCATTCAATCAAAGCTTTCAAATTTTGACTCTATAAAGAGTTATGGCAAGTAGTAGCATGACGTCATTCCAAGTTCTATCATTAAAGGGAAGCAACTTTGATAAATTGGAATATCAAAACGAATGCCTTCCTTGGAGCTCATGATGTTTGGGAAGTCATTGAAAAATGCTACAACAAGCCAGAAAACATGGCTTCTTTGACTCAACAACAAAAAGATAGTTTAAAGAATTCAAGAAAAAGAGACAAGAAAGCCTTTTTCCTCATCTATCAAGCATTAGATGATGATGGATTTGAGAAGATTTTGAGTGCAACTTTAGCAAAGAAAGCATGAGAAAAGCTTTAAATGTCTTATAAAGGAGAAGAGAAAGTGAAAAAGGTGTGTTTTAAAACTCAAAGAGGTAAGTTTGAATCATTGTACATGAAAAAAGCCAAGTCCATTTCTGATTGTTTTTCAAGAGTTCTGGCCGTTTTAAATCAACAAAAAAGAAATGGTGAGAAGATAGAAGATGAAAGAAATATAGAAAAGATACTTCACTCATTAAGCCCAAGATTCAAGCACATAGTTATGACATTTGAAGAGACAAAAGACTTAGAGGCTATGACAATCGAGCAACTTCAAGGTTCGTTGTAAGCCTATGAAGAGAAGCATAACAAGAAGTAAGGGTTCAATAAGCAACTCCTCAAGATGTAAATCAAAGAAAAGACAACATGCCAAGGTAATGAGACAAGACAATAGTCAAGAGGTAGAGGTAGAGGCCAAGGAAAGGGTGGAGCACGTGGACGTGGAAGATGCTAGAATTCCAATAACAATAACCCTAGCTATGAAATAGAATAACGCTCAACCACAGAACAAGGAAGAGGCAAAATAAAATTTAGGTATGAAAAATCTTAAATACAATACTACAATTGTTTGAGGTTTAGCCATTACACTTCAAAATGTAGAGCTCCAAGTACTAAAGTTGATGAGAAAGTGAATTATGTTGAAGAAGAGACTGAAGAAGATGGTACACTTTTACTAGCACATAATGACTCTAGTGGAGGTCAATAAAATACGTGGTAATTCTTGACATAGGTGCTAGTAGTCACATGAGAGGAAACAGGAACATTTTCGTGGAATTGAATGAATCAGTGAAACGCATTGTCACTTTTAGAAATGAATCAAAAGTACCAATGAAGGACAAAGGTAACATTCTTTTTCGTGCAAAAGATGTTAACCACCAATTAATTTCAAATGTTTACTATATTTAAAATATTAAAAACAACATCCTTAGTTTAAGTCAACTGTTGGAAAAAAACTATGATATTCACTAAAAGATTATAGTCTTTTTTTAAGAGATGACAAAGGAAAATTAATTACAAAGGTGAAAATATCCAAAAATAGAATGTTCTCTTTGAATATTCAAAATGATGTTGCATCATAGCTTTGGCATTTTCGATTTAGACATTTTAACTTTGGGGGAATAAAGTTATTATCCAAGAAGAATATAGTGAAAGGCTTACAGTGCATCAATAACCTTAATCAACTTTACGAAAGATGCTTATTAGGGTAGCAATTAATAAAAAGCTTTTCGAAAAGGTCAAGCTCAAGAGCAAAAAAGCCTCTTGAGTCATTCATGTAGACGTTTTTGGTCCAATCAAGCTAAGCTCCCTTGATAAAAGTAACTACTTCCTTCTCTTGATATATGATTTTTTAAGAAAAGCTTGGATTTACTTTTTGAAGCAAAAGTCAGAAGTTTTTAAAGTTTTCAAAGAGTTCAAAGCTAAAATAGAAAAAGAAAGTAGGCATCATATTAGAGCCATGAGATCTGATCAATAAAGAGAATTTATTTCTAAAGAATTCTAAGAGTTTTGTGAAGTAAATAGAATTTGAAGTCCTTTGACTATTCTAGAACCCCCAACAAAATGACATAGCAGAAAGGAAGAATAGAACTACCTTTAATACGGAAAAATGCAAACTCAACAATAAGAGACTACCAAAGGAATTTGGACTAAAGCTGTTGCATGTACAATATACTTGTGTAATCGATCTTCGACAATAAGTATATGAGGCAAGTCACCACAAGAAGCATAGAGTGGCAGAAAACCAAGCATCTCTCCCTTAAGAGCTTTTAGAAGCACAACTCATATACATGTACCAGATGAGAGAAGAATGAAGTTAGATGACAAAAATGAGAAGTTCATCTTTATTGGCTATGACAACAATTTTAAAGCATACAAACTATAAAATCCAAACAACTATTTTTTATGATCAGCTGAAATGTTATTTTTTATGAAAAAAGAGAATGGGATTTTGGCTCTAATGTAAATGTTTTCAACTTTTACCCTTTCAAATAAAATGCATAGACATTGGAAGAACAAGCAAGAAAAGAACAACAAGAGGCTAAACTCCACCTATTTCTTCAGCATTAATCACTCATGAAGATTCAACACCATTATTTTTAAAAGAGAGAGATGTGGCACATATGAGAAGTTTACAAGATTTTTATAAGGTAACTAAGAGACTTGACAACCTCACTCTAGTTTGCCTCTTGGCTAATTGAGAGCCGGTGAACTTCCAACAAGCTGTACAAAATGAGAAGTGGAAAAAAGTAATGGATGAAGGGATCAAAGCCATTGTGAAGAATAACACTTGGGAACTTGCCATTCTTCCTAAATGTCCTAAAGCCATCGGTGTCAAATGGGTGTACAAGATAAAGAAAAATGTCAAATGTGAGATCGAAAAGCAGAAGGCAAGGCTAGTTGCAAAAGGCTTTTTGTGTAAAATTTACTATACTCGCAAGCACACGAATCTAGAAATATAATAGTGGTAACGAGGTCGAACCCATAGGGATTGCTTCAAAATTGGAAAGTCTAATTTAAATCTAAAATTAATATTAATCCTAACCTAGTTAACCAAATTGAATTTTAAGAAGAATTAAACAAATTAAACTAACAAAATAATTAAAGTAAAGGAGAATTCAATAATACAAAGGTTACAAAGGTTTTAGAATCCACCACTATTCAACTAGTAATTATCTAGTTATCAATTAATCCCCAATTTTAGAGTGACAACTTAAAATCAATCTATGTCATCTCATGAATCTAACAATTAAGCCCAATTAAAATTTAATCTTACGTAAGTTCTTTTTTTACTTAATGATATGATATCTAAGTATCTCATGTAAACATATTGAATAACAAAGAGTCAAAGTTTTTCTAAGCACTCTGTGTAAACAATTTAATGAAAAAATACAGAATCAAAGATAATCATATGTAGACTTTATAGATCCAAGCATAAAATTAGTCAAATATTAATCTTAACAATTAATAATGCATGACAGAATTGATGAAAAGATTTAATAATATCTAACTAATTATGTGAAACAAGAACCATAAACATTAAAAAACATATTTAGGGAATTAATTATTTCATTGAATAGGGTTTCATCCTTAACCTTGGTATAAGAAAAATTAGCTAGACATACTTGGATTGAGAGCAACAAAAGAAATACAATCAGCCATGGAAAAATTGGAATATGTCGCTGCTCCTCTCTCTACCGTATGCCTTCTCTTCTGTTTTTTCCTTCCCTTTTCGTGGCTGTGTCTTGCCTTTATATAATGCTGCAGACTTGCTTAATCCTTGTCGGATTCTAATTGCATTAATTCTTCACATCCTACCACAAGTTAAGGCCATCCACCGACTTAACGAAGCCCACTCACCAAGCCGCTTTTAAATTGTTTCCTTATTAATGTTTGAAAGGCAGCCGTTCATTTGAGTTAAAAGCAAAAGGCCCTTTAATAATGTCTCCTTTTAGCGCCTGGCACATGCATTCCAAATTGCCAAATCAAATCTTTCTTTAATTAGTTTAAGCCTATGCATCAGCTTATTTGGAACATAATCTTCAATTCTTCAATTCCTTCCTCGTATTGATCTTTTATGCACTTTTTGTTTCCCAATCTTCAATTGCTTTCCTGTTCAATGAAATAATTTAATTAATTAAAAATAAAAAATAATAATAACTAACAATTATATAATTAGGGGTAAAACATGTATATATTATATGCTCATCAAGGCTATAGTAAAAAAGCTAACATAGACTATAATGAGGTATTTGCTATTATTGCCTGAGTAAAAAAATTAGCAGCCTAAAAGAAGTGGAAGATTTTTCAAATGGATGTGAAGTTTACTTACTTGAATGGATTTCTTGAAAAAGAAGTCTACATCAAATAACAATTAGGCTATATGATGAAAGGACATGAAGATAAAGTTTTAAGATTGAAGAAATCCCTTTATGGGTTAAAACAAGCATCAAGGGCATGGAATAACAGAATTGACAAGTATTTTTCAAGAGAATGGTTTCATTGAATGCCCTATATGAACATGCTCTTTACATCAAAGGCAAAAATAGATACACTTTGATTGTTTGCTTGTATATGGATGATCTCATCTTCACTAGAAGTAATCCAGGCTTATTTGAAGAGTCTAAGAAAGTGATGACAAAAGAGTTGAGATGACTGATAATAGACTTACGGTGTATTATCTCAGTGTTAAAGTAAGCAAAAAGAAGAAGGCATCTTTATTTCCCAAGAAAGTTACACAAAGAAAATACTCAAAAATTTTAATATGCATGATTGCAAGCCTATAAAACGCCAATGGAATACAGAGTCAAGCTATCCAAATATGATGAAGACAAAGGTGTAGGTCCAACATTCTTTAAGAGTTTGATTGGAAACATATGCTATATGATATTTACGGGACCAGACATTATTCAAGATCGAAAAGTCAATCGCGAAGATTTGAATTAATTGTATAATTTTATGATTTTATATTGTTTCCTTTCTTTTTTTTGTACAATTATAGATAAGAATCACATTAATGGGTTTTCCTCGGATTTCGGCATTCCTCTGCTTTAGTATCTTGTATATAAACTCATGATATGATGGCCGAATAATATATACAGTTTTCATTCAATTCTTTTTATGGTATTAGAGTAAGGTTCTGGTGAACAAATTCTTCTGCTCATTCCAGCAATTTGATTTCTTTTAATAGCCATCAATTCATAGAAAACAAAGAAAAAGCTTTATCATCAATCTCCAGCCATAAAGATCCAAGTAATCCATTATTCCTTCACCACTCTGATCATCCAGGAGTAATATTAATGTCACAGCCTTTTAACTGAAGATAACCATAATACATTGAGCTATTCCATGATTATGGCATTAAATGCGAAGAACAAAATTGGGTTTATTGATGGATCTATCAAACAACCTAGAGATGGTACAGCAAGTTAAGTCGCAATAATGGAACTACTGCAACGATATGGTCAAATCATGGCTACTCAACTCTATATCAAAAGAAATCTCTCTGAATGTGATCTATTGTAAACTGACAAGTGAGATTTGGGTGGATCTAAAAGAACGACTTTCATAGGTAAATGGTCCATATATTTTTAAAGTAAAAAAAGAAATTCATAACTTGGAGCAGGATACCATGTTAATAGCAACATACTATACCACGCTGAAAGGGTTGTGGGATGAATTGGATGCACTTTGTTCAATTCCGACGTGTTCTTATGGCTCAATGGAAGCAATTATCTAATATTAGAAAAGTCACAAAATAATGAAGTTCTTCATGGGACTCAGTGAGTCATACTCTGCAACTCGTGGACAAATTTTGTTGATGGATCCACTTCAAATATAAACAATTCATATTCATTGGTGCTTCAAGATAAGCACCAACGTGCAGTATCTTTAAATAAAAACATTGCACCATAAGCTGCTGCACTTGCTGCAAAAATGAATTCACTAGAAAGGAAAAAATACAAGGATATGGAGAAGATAAAAGACGAAAAAAGTGAACGCTCAAAAAGTGATCTCATGGGTTTCCTCTAGATCATCGAAATCGAGAAGGAAATTTGTTGTGCAAATTTTAATGAACTCGCAAGTGCACGAATCTATTGTAGAATAGATTAATGGTGACGAGTGTCGATCCCACGAGGAGGTGGATTTTAATTGCTTGTAGAATTAATTTTTTAAGTGGATGATTGAATTTATAATGACAATGAAGTAGGCAATATATTAATTTAAATTAAAGTTGTAGGAATAAACTATTTGGATGAAATGCTTGGATCTCCGGATCTGTCTCAACATGCACTATCGGCTTAACATTCATTATTAGTACTAATTAAATCATGAAGGGGGAACTTCCACTCATCATGAACCACACTCTAATAGATATGGTGCTAAGGGCTTCCCGTGCCAAATAGTAATAACCTTGCTGGGAGGCGGTTATTCCAAAGTAGATATCCGGACAAGATTATTACTATATATCTGTCACGAATAGTCAAAACAACCACATAAATTAAAGGGGAAGAAAAAGTAAATTTACCAAATTAAGCCCATGGAGCATGTTGAGACTTCACCTTCAACCCAAGCTTGAAAGGAAATTAGCCACTCATATTTGAACTAGGGGTAAAATGGGAATTTTATTAAAATACGTAGAAAATACAAGATGGAGATGGAATTAGAGAAAATGGAGTCCAAAAATGGATTCAGGGGTGTCAAATTAGGGGGGGAGCCCCCTTTTTATAGATACACTGATAAATCATGGCCATCGGATAAAAACAAATTTGACGCTCAGGATTTCGCAACGTGGCAAGTTCCTATTGGATGGAACACATCATCAGGGCTGTTATTCTGTGTATATGCATGTACCGTACACACATTTTTTCGATCCACTAATATTCTGCCACGTCACCGGTCAACATTTTTTGTTCAATAGGATCATGACACGTCATCAGTCAACGCCACATCATCAATCAATGCCACATAAGCGGTCAATGCCACATCATTCGTCCAATCAAATGCCGCCACATCATCGTATAGTGCCACGTCATCGTACAGTGCCACATCAACATACAGTACAGGTGAACAGTGCCGTGAGCGATTGTGTGTGTACGATCAGTATATATCAACAACCATCAGTATGTGTGAACAGTACCGTATATGTGAACAGTATCATTTTTCTTTTTATGCTCCTCCTAAGGTTTTCGACTGTCCTGAGTTCAAAAGTGCTGTCCGTTTTTCCATCTGATCTCTCGTTTATTGTGAAATGACCATGATATCCCCTAAAATACATAAAATACTTAATTAAAATAAAACATACATAATTAAATTACAAGGGACTTAAAGACATAAAAATAGGGATGTTAGTGAGACTTTGAGTGTAAAATGATGATTTTCTCCATTATAAATACACACTTTCTAGTATTCAACACACCCCCCAACCAGCTTGTTGCTAGTCCCTAGCAATTTGAGCGAAAACAAAACTGAAACAAATATTTTTTTTTTTTATATATTGTGTTATTTATTCAATCAGACTAATGATAACAATCAAATAAAAGTATAAGCATTATCTACAGTCTAAAGAAATATCATTCCCACATCAATTCTCCACATGAATCAGTTTAGAAACTTTGTCACAACTTTAGTAATCGAGTCATTTTTAAGAATGACATGCAAACCCCAAAATCTCACTGGTAGTAGTAATACGCTCACAAAGAAATTAAACCCAAAAATAATCACTCCAGTGAATGGTAATTTGAGTGAAAATAATAAAGAAGTAATATCACACACTCTCACCAAGGTGATAGAAATATGCCCTCAGCTTAGAAATAGTACGATTTTAATTCAAAAATGCTAATCAAACCAATACATTCATCATCCTTTTTTATTTTTTATTTATTTTTTTTTTTTTAGTATGCTTTACCACATCTTTTCAACCCATATAACTAGTTTCCATTTCAGACTATAGTTCCCTAAAATCAAGAAGGACTTTTATTAGGACGTAACGTAGGCTAGGGACGTAGCTAACAAAGAAAGGATAATAGGAAAAACAAAAATATGTTTGAAAAATAGAGAACTTTGGAGATTGTAAGGTGCTTTTCACTTGATTTTTTTTTATTTCTTATTATTTATTTATTTTTTTTAATTTGTAAACATTTTTTTTCTTTTGTTTCTTTTTCTCTTTTTTTTTAGCACCTTTTTTTTTTAATGCAAAATTATCTCTATTTTCAAACATAAATGGGTGGTGAGAAATACAAAATATAAGGTGATACTCCACATTAGAGTGGGACAAGATAATAGGTTGCCAAAGAAAAAGTCTTTATTTTTACTTTATTATTATTATTTTTTTTTTTAAGGCTCAAAGTGGTTAACTATGGATACATATTAATAGGGTTGGCTAGAAAGGCTCAAACGGACCAAAGATGGCCTTTCTGTCATCTTTTAGAGTTCTAAATAATCTTCCATATCTACTAGTTAGATAGATCTTCAGATGTGGCAACACACACTTTAGTTTTTTTTTTTTTTTTTGGAGATAATGTATAAAGCAATAAACTGCTAAGCTGAATGAAGAATGGGCAAAAAGGGTTACTCTCCAAGAAAAATGACAGGCTCAAAAACTCATTTGGAAATTATTATGACATGTGCATTCTTTCAAGCAACTTATATTTATCTCCAACATCAACATGTAGAGTAACAAACATGGTGTAACATAACTAAAGACCAAAGATAATACAAATACTAAAATTTAAAAGTTATCATGTCATCTAATTATGAAAAGATCACACAAAATGCCCTTTTTTTTTATTATAATAAGAAGATGCGTTTCTAGAGTTACTACACTCCATATTCAGCCATCTTCGACTCAAAAATTTAGCCACAGTTAGTTTCTACAATAAAAAATAATAAAAACTACACCAAGATTGAGATATTCCACAATTGTCAACTATTCCCTCCCCCCAACCTGAACGGAACATTGTCCTCAATGTTTAAAAGAGAATAGGGTTTAGAAGACATCACCTGAGTGCTGGATCACAGAAGAAAATATTTACAAGCGGAGAGTTAAATCTAATTTGCACTTCTTACTACGGCTACTGTTACCATCATTAGTTGGCCATTCCAAGACAAGGGTCTTGGGATCTGGCTCTGGTCTATAAGCTTGTAACAGATCAATTAACTCGTTAGCAGTATGAGCACAAATAAAGATTTTTTTCGCTGTGAAAGGGATGAAATAATTTTTTATTACATGGTTAAGAAATGCGATGAAGCCATCATAAAAGTTATTGACATTTAACAAACCGATGGGTTTCTGATGAATGTTCAGATGGGCCCAAGATGCTAATGTGATTAGTGCCTCTAGAGTTGCAAGATCTCCTGGTAGGAAAATAAAAGCATCAACATGATTTAGCATTTCAGTTATTCTTTCTTGCATACCTGAGACAACTAACTCTTCGCTAGTTGGTGAGTCAGACATACAGGCCAACGGTTTGAGGCTTTTTGGGATGATGCCTAACACTTGGCTCCCTCTGAGATAAACAGCTTCGGAGACTAGTTTTGATAACCCTCGGTCACCTCCTCCATAAACCAGATGCAAATTTCTTTTCACATGCTCGTTGACCAAGATCGATGGCTGCCTCAACGAACTCTTTATGTTTGCCATAGTTAAATCCAGAGAGCACACAAATGTTCTTGAATTGTTTATTGGGAGTAGCTGCCATTGGGATGCTTTTCAAAAACAATTTGTGAGTCTAAAAGAAAAGGATCATATATCAAGGATCTTGGTGACAATGATTTACAGCTGTATATGAGGTAGCATGTCTATGTCAATTAACGCGTAAAGCACATGGCTCGAGAGTCAAAAAGGAAATAGTAAAAGAAAAAGCACTCAATTATTAAAAACAATAATGCAATTGATAAAAAAACAGTGAAATAAAACAACAGTAAAATAAAACAACAGTAAAAGGATATTTACACATAGTTGTGATTGTGGCTCACATCTTCCTCTGGTTTTACGTCTAGAAACAGCTTGAACGCCCTCTATGGGTCGAGGATAGGCTTCCCATCCAGTTTTCTTATAAACTGGCAAACAGGGTCGTTTATAGTCAGATTCCCAAGACTATATCGCATCGCTTCTTTCTTTCTGAAATAATGGCCATAACTGGAGAATTGCTCTTTGTACGTATCAACTGGGATGCGTTTCAAGAGACAAAAGGACATCATCCAATGACTCTTTATTCAAGCCATCCCTAATGAATTGAATCTTATCTTCCCTGTTATCAGACATCATTCCAAAAGAACAAGGATTTTTATCGCATTTCATCCTGGCACACTTATGACAATTAACATGAAGTTTTTCAGCTCTTCATTTTCTCGAGTAATTTCCTTTACCACAACCAGGCATGTATGCAATAAATTTAGGAGGCAACTCACCTGCCAAACGTACCTTGGCCTCGATTAACCAATGGATGTCAGCAGGGACGTTATTTCTCATAAGGAATCGCATGCGTTCGGACCGAGCTTTATAGATCGTAAGGAGGGCATTCTGAGGAAGTGAAGGAAATCGTTTGTGAAGCTTTTCTAGAATCGCGTTTCTGTCCATACCTTCTTCTCAGAATATTAGTTATTATGGGAAACTAAAGTAACCGACTTTGATTGTCACGGAGTACCGTTATCCGCCACTTAACCGGGGTAACAAACTAGAGAACACATAAAAAAGAAAAGAAAAGAAAAGAAAAGAAAAATAATAATCTCACAATTGTCCTCTTATTGAGTTTTCCTCAAGTTCGATTTGGGTTTCGTTGATACCTCCTTCAATTTCTTTGAGTTATCTTTCTAGATCTTCAACGTGGGATACCAACTCTGGAGGTTGTAGCTTCCAAATACGATGCGTTTTACAAAATCGTATCTGGCTTCTCAGATGAGATTGTACACGTTGAAGTTGTTTGAGAATGTTCAAGAGGAACTGTCTAGTTGAGGCACACATAATTAGAAGTGATAAAAGAAAACTGAATGATTAAATAAACACACTTTCACAAAAATTGAATGATAAAAGAAAACTGAATGATTAAATAAACACACTTTCACAAAAATTTAAATCACCAAAAAGAAGAAATAAATAAGAAAAATTCTTAATTTAAATTTGGTGGGTCACTCAAATCTATTTCGGTGCCTTTTTTCACGTGGTTGGTACTCTAGATATGGCTTCAATCTTTGACCATTAACTTTAAAAATTACACCGTTCTTTGGATCCTTAATTTTAATTGCTCCATATGAAAAAAAAAGCGAGTGTGGACTATAAAGGGACCATCCATCGATAAGCAGAACTTACACGAGAATAGACTTGGCGAGAATTGAATAAAAGTACTTTCTGACCTGGTGTGAAAGATTTTCTCATAATTTTCTTGTCATGAAAGACTTTCATTCGCTGTTTGTAAATCTTGGCATTTTCGTATGCATCCTTACGACTTTCTTCAAGTTCTGCCAGTTGTGATTTTCTTTCTGAGTTAGCTTGCTGCATGTCAAAGTTGAATTTCTTGCTGGCCCAGTATGCACAATGCTCAAGTTCTGGTGGTGATTGTGATGATGGACTCAGTTTCTTCTCTGATGGTGCTAGTTGTTCCACTCTTGACTTCCATTTGTTAATGTCCATGGATGGTGTTGAATCAAGTAAGGCGTTAACCTCATCTATTGATCTGTCAATATCAAAATTCAAACCGAAGTGAGTTAAACATGTTTGTAAAGGGTCATCACTAAGATTTGAAAGAAAAGTATTATCAACTAATTCTTCGATTAAATCCACATCAACAATTTCATCATCTGCATTGGGAGGTTGTTTGGCGATGTTGAAGATATTTAGCTCCATCGTCATATTGCGAAAGGACAACTGCATATTTCCAGTCCTGCATTGAATGTGAGCATCGGCAGTTGCCAAGAAAGGTCGTCCCAAGATAATGGGGATCTACTTCCTTGAATCCTGGACTGGTTGAGTGTCAATTACAATGAAATCAACAGGAAAATAAAACTTATCTACTTGTATAAGCACGTCCTCCACAATACCACGAGGTTTTTTCATGGACCGATCTGCAAGTTGTAACACCACTGGAGTTGGGTGTAATTCTCTCAGTCCAAGTTTCACAAATACTGAGTAAGGCAACAGATTTACACTAGCTCCTAAGTCCAACAAAGCATTCTCAATTGTGTGGTTCCCTATACTACATGAGATAGTAGGGGAGCTTGGGTCTTTGTATTTTAGAGGAAGTTTGTGTTGGAGTATAAAGCTCACGTTTTCTGTTAAAAAGGCCTTCTTATGAACATGAATGTTTCTCTTTTTAGTACAAAGGTCTTTAAGAAACTTGGTATAAGATGGCACTTGTTTTATAGCATCAAGTAAAGGGATGTTAACACTTACCTGTTTAAAGATTTCAAAAATCTCACTTGTAGATTTTCCCTTCTTTGCTTTAACTAACCTCTGGGGAAATAGAGCTTTTGGAACGTATTCTCGTCGGTTGGTTTCTTCTTTCTCCTCTGATGATGAGTCTTCTTCATTTACCGGTACAATTTGAGTTGTTTTTTATACCAGCATCTCCACTTTGTTGTCGACTTCTTTTCCTTTTCGCAAGGTCATGACGGCTTTGACCTCTCCATACTGCTGAGGTGAACTGGTACTTACTTCATGCACTCCTTTAGGATTAGGCACTGGTTGACTTGGGAATTTACCTTTCTCAACAGTCATTGCCAAGGTCTGAACTGACGAAGCAAGTTGTCCCACCATTTTCTCAAGGTTTGAAATTGATTGGGTTTGTGAGTTGAAACCCGCTCTCATCTCATTTCGTAGTTCATCAATGGTACGGTTTTGTTGCTCGATTTTGGAGTGAATAAGATTCTTGAAATTCTGAAATACATCCTCCCATGGTCTAGGCTGAGAATGGTTTGGGTTCTGATTATATGGTCTAAATGGTGGTTGAGAGGCTTGAGGATTTTGAGGAATTGGTTGCATTGGTTGGGTGGAGCCGAGCCTGGAGGCTGGAGTCAGCTCTTTGGTCCATTCTGTTGGAATCCTTGAGACCATGAAAAATTGGGGTGGTCTCTCCATCCAGGATTATATGTGTTGTAGTAAGGGTTGTAGTTTGATGGCTTTCTCATTACATCTATGGCATTGGCTTGATCTGAGTATGAGTCCTGGTCATGTGGTTAGATTAATTTAGCGCAATTTGTTAACGATCTTATTTGTCGGGAAAGACCTTCAACTATGTCTTTGACTTCTTTAATTTCTGAACTTGGCCCGCCAATGTGAACCTCATTTACTCCCTTAACTCTTCTAGTACTCCTGAGTGAACGACTCCGTTGTTGGGAATTATCCGCTTGTCGCTGGAAGAAATCCCAAATCTCTGATGTACTTTTTGACATTAGCTCTCCTCCACTTGTTGCCATTAGCCATTCTTGCACATTCGGCAATAATCCCTCCAAAAAGTATTGGCATTGGTGCCATTTTTCGTACCCATGATGTGGACACTTTAGGAGTAGCCCATTGAATCGCTCCCATGCTTCGAAAAATTGCTCGTCTTCTCTTTGGGTAAACTCTGAAATTTTCCTACGAATAGCATTGGTTTTATGTACTGGGAAATATTTATTCAAAAATTTTGTTACCATTTGTTCCCATGATGTAATGCTATTAGCAAGCAATGTATTGAACCATGAACGAGCTCTATCCTTTAAAGAAAATGGAAATAATCTAAGTTTAACATCATCATCTGAAAAATTCTCATATTTAAAAGTTTGACAAATAGCATGGAAATCATTCAGATGATTATATGGATCTTCATTTTCTAGGCCATAGAATGTTGGGAGACAATTTAGCACACTAGGTTTTAATTCAAAACTTCTAGCAGCTACATTTGGGTATCTTATGCATGATGTGCTCAAGTTAGCTAAGGGACTGAAGTAGTCCTTAAATGGCCTCTCTTGTGGTGCTGGTTGCAAATCCATTTCAAATTTATTTTTAATTGTAACGTGCTTGTGTGTGCGAAGTGTTTTTTCTAATTCAAAGTCTATAGGCTCAATATTCGGTAATTGTGACCTTCGACCATGCATGCAAATAATAAAAATAAAAAAAATAATAACAAAATTAATAAAGATAAAGGAAAGGGAGAAATTACGATACTAACCTTATCACGCTGTTACAATTTGCTATAAAAACAACTCAAGTGCTATATATAGAAAACAAAATACGTGAAAGAAATTAAAATAAATTATTATGCGGTTGAACCTGCCGATTTAACAAAATAAAAAAAAATAAAAATAAAAATAACATGAAAATTAAATTACAGAAATTTAAAGAAGAGAAGAAAAGAAAAGAAAATAATATTTACTTGAAAATGTAAATTCACTTTTTTTTTTCTTTTTTTTTTAATAATAATAAATAAAAAAATATCACAAGGAAACAACTAAAATAAATAAATAAAGAAGAGAAAAAAAAATTCTACAAATTAAAATAACTTACCTCCCCGGCAACGGCGCCAAAAACTTGTTGTGCAAATTTTATTGAACTCGCAAGTGAACGAATCTATTGTATAATAGATTAATGGTGACGAGTGTCGATCCCACGAGGAGGTGGATTTTAATTGCTTGTAGAATTAATTTTTTAAGTGAATGATTGGATTTATAATGACAATGAAGTAGGCAATATATTAATTTAAATTAAAGCTGTAGGAATAAACTATTTGGATGAAATGCTTGGATCTCCGGATCTATCTCAACATGCACTATCGGCTTAACATTCATTATTAGTACTAATTAAATCATGAAGGGGGAACTTCCACTCATCATGAACCACACTCTAATAGATATGGTGCTAAGGGCTTCCCGTGCCAAATAGTAATAACCTTGCAGGAGAGCGGTTATTCCGGTAGATATCCAGACAAGATAATTACTATCTGTCTACGAAAAGTCAAAACAACCACATAAATTAAAGGGGAAGAAAAAGTAAATTTACCAAATTAAGCCCATGGAGCATGTTGAGACTTCACATTCAACCCAAGCTTGAAAGGAAATTAGCCACTCATATTTGAACTAGGGGTAAAATGGGAATTTTATTAAAATACGTAGAAAATACAAGATGGAGATGGAATTAGAGAAAATGGAGTCCAAAAATGGATTCAGGGGTGTCAAATTAGGGGGGGGGAGCCCCCTTTTTATAGATACACTGAGTAAATCATGGCCATCGGATTAAAACAATTTGGACGCTCAGGATTGCGCCACGTGGCAAGTTCCTATTGGATGCAACACATCATCAGGGCTGTTATTCTGTGTATATACATGTACCGTACACACATTTTTTCGATCCACTAATATTCTGCCACGTCACCGGTCAACATTTTTTGTTCAATAGGATCATGACACGTCATCAGTCAACGCCACATCATCAATCAATGCCACATAAGCGGTCAATGCCACATCATTCGTCCAATCAAATGCCGCCACATCATCATCGTGCGATGCGTCGGCAAAGATACGGTGACAGGTGAACAAAGTCCGTGAAGCGAGTGTGTGTACAAGATCAGTATATATCAACCGTACCGTATGTGTGAACAGTACCGTATATGTGAACAATACCATTTTTCTTTTTATGCTCCTCCTAAGGTTTTCGACTTCCTGAGTTCAAAAGTGCTGTCCGTTTTTCCATCTGATCTCTCGTTTATTGTGAAATGACCATGATATCCCCTAAAATACATAAAATACTTAATTAAAATAAAACATACATAATTAAATTACAAGGGACTTAAAGACATAAAAATAGGGATGTTAGTGAGACTTTGAGTGTAAAATGATGATTTTCTCCATTATAAATACACACTTTCTAGTACTCAACAAAAGTCAAAACCAAACACCAATCAAACATCCTTACTTGTGCAGATTGTAAAGAATCATGGTTATCCACAGTGGCGGTGCCAGGAATTATTTTTAGCAGGGGCTACGTTCAAATAGTAATTTAATTCAAGAAAGTAATCAATAAATAACATATATCAAAATAAAAATTCATTAAAGTATTTAATTCAATACACTTATAGCTGTCCTCGACGAGGTGTCATATGTTGAAAACGTTGAAGAATAACCTCGTTGTCAAGACTACAAAATACATATTTTTCTATGTATACAACAAGACTATCATTTAACCATTGATCTCCCATTCGATTTCGTAGACGATTTTTCACAAAATTCATAGCCGAAAATGCCCTTTCTACTGTAGCTGTAGCAACTGGTAAAATCAATGCTAATGTCACCAACAAATAAACTAATGAATATAATTGATCCTTCTTAGTCTCAACCAATTTTCTTGCTAGCTCACCAATTCCTTTCAATCCTAAAAATTTGTTGTTAGAACCCATATCCATAATATAAACATCAAGTTAAGTTTCAAGTGCCACAAGATCCACTGGAGAAAAATCATTTGGATAAAAGTCATTGGGGTATAAACATGCAACACAAAGAAGCAACTCAGTATTTGTCTCATTGAAACGATTGCTTAATTCTTGAAGTTGTATGTCTAAAATTGCATAAAATAATTCAACACGAAAACGATACAAATTTGTGATCTTTTGAGCCTTGCGTTGTGATCTCCCATGACTTCGAAACAAATCATCCATATTAGGAACATCAATATCGTGCTTCACACAATAAGAAGAAGTTTCACCGAGTAAAGAGTCCCATCCATTCTCTCTCATTTTTTGCAAGTTTCTCTTATACACTCCAATTAATTTCATAGCATTCACAATATCTTGATCCTTTTTTTGTAATGCTTGTGATAACTCATGTGCAAATCCAAGTATTTTTTTCATTAACAACAAGCTAAACACAAAATCAAATGATTGCATGTAGTTTAATAACATTGTAGCTTGAAATCTTTGTTCAGAATTTCCCTCATTTGAAATTATCTCAAGCACATAAATAATAGATGGAAACATGGTGATTATGCTCAATAACGTACCATAATGTGAGCCCCAACATGTATCAGCAAATCTCTTTAAAGTAACCTCTTGATTTAAACCTCTTCTACTTAAAAGTTCGCCATCATCGAGTGCTTTAATAACAGCTTGAGCATGTTTCTCTTGAAGAATATCACAACGTTTTGCTGAAGCACCAACAACATTGACTAACATTGTAACTAAATTGAAAAGAGAATTAACTTCTTCATGCTTCTTTGACACACAAATAAGAGCTAGTTGAAGTTGATGTGCAAAACAATGAATAAAGTAAGCACATTTGTTGTCTTCTAAAATCAGTGCTTTAAGACCATTGAACTCACCTTGCATATTACTAGCTCCATCATATCCTTGTCCACGCAACTTAGATATACTTAATCCATGTCTGGAAAATAGCCTGTCAAGTGCCTCTTTAAGTGAAATAAATGTAGTACTAGTAACATGTTCAATTCTAATAAAACGCTCCACCACATAGCCATTTTTATCCACATAACGTAAAACAACAATCATTTGCTCCTTTGCAGAAATATCACGAGATTCATCAATAAGGATTGAAAAAAAAATATCACCCATCTCTTTAATAATAATATTAGTAGTTTCAACTGCAACACAACTTACAATGTCTTTTTGAATCTCATTTGATGTCATTTGAAGATTTCCAGGAGCATTATCAAAAGTAACAGCATTAACGTCTTCATTATAATCAGCAAGAAAGCGTAGAAGCTCAAGAAAATTCCCTCGGTTGCTTGAATCTCTAGACTCATCATGCCCGCGAAATGCAAGCCTTTGTTTTAATAAAAATCGAATGCAATCAATAATAGCTATCATGTGAGCTCGATAATCGCTTTGATGCTTGTCAGAATGTCTTCCGTAAGCTGTTTGAATGTGTTGATTTTGATTCATCAACATTTCACATTTCTCTCTAGCTTGGTCATGGGCATTATTAACATCTCCCATATGTTCAACAAATTTGTCAGGTTTCCTCCAATTTCTAAAACCTTTACCAACAAACGAATCACCGCCCACTTTATTACCAATCTCTTCTTTAAAAAGATAACAAAAGAGACAAAATGCCACATCTTTTTCTATGCTATATTCCAACCAAGGTCCAAATTTCCCAAACCAATTACTACCAAACCGCCTTTTTTGGTTTCCAAAATCTGAAAGTTTGAAGTTGTGATTTTAGGTTGAACAAGATCTCTCTGTAAGTATGCTCTTCGGACTTGATCTTGAATATTAGGACTATAAGAAGAGATTGGAATTCGTAAACTATGATCTGTAGGAAGATCTTATAAATTGAATTCAACATCTTGATTTGAGTTGTATTTTACTTTTTTTGGAGAAGGTTGTGACAATGGCTTTCTTGAGTAATATTTTTCCATAACTATAACAAATAAATACAATTAATTGTGAGAATTTAAAGAGAAACCAAAGACATCACAGGCTACTAGTTATTTTAATAAACCAATTACTTTGCCCCATTAAATACTCAACCATTAAGCTACTAACCCATCACAGGTTGTTATTCTATTATTTAGCTGTTATTCTATTCACAGCATCACCCATGGCTTTGTCATTCTATTATTTATAATCAATAAAGTTAAAAGCATTGCCACTTTATCACCCCCAGGCGACCCCACGAAGCATTGCCAGTTTGGCATAATAAGTTAAAGCTATAATCTTATTCAATTCAAAATGACATAAACCAATTAAAAAAATCAGAATATTAAATCATAAAATGGCAGAGGCATTTAATAATCAAAATAATTTAGTTAATTCCTAATAATTAATGTAAAAGATGCAAAGCTGTGATGGTAGTACCAGAAAAATTGTAAAGATGCAATGGTGTGCCGTGCGCCTGCGAGCTGCAGGTTGCAACCTTTATGGCATGAAAACAAAGAGATGTGATATCATGAGAGTTGGACGGAGATAGACAACAGTCAACAGGTTGATGGTAGCCAATGGAGATTTTTTTGACAAAAGAACGATGGTGATTACTGATTAGGGATTTGATTTTTAGTTTTTTTTTAAATTTTTAAATGCTTTATTAAAATATTGGTTTTTTTAGTTATTTTAAAAATTTATCAGGGGTTTTCTTGTAAATACACTAAAAAATAAAATGAATTTAATTTATTTTAAAAAGCTAGCAGGGCTGAACATTTAATTTTTTAAAAAAAGCTAGCAAGGGCTGAAAGTGGCACCGCCACTGGTTATCCATTTACTCAAGAGCAATGCAAGCAAATTCTTGAGCTCTTGAACAATGCTAATAAACTAAGCCATATGGCATATCATGTAGGTACTTCTGCCATGACCCGCTTGTTACGTAAATTCATATACCTTTCCTCATCTGTAGAGTGTACTCCATGGATCATAGATAATGGTGCTACAAATCATATGGTTTGTTCCCCATCTTACTTAACATTTTCTACTCTAGTGAAAAAGCAAACTGTCAAACTACCAAATGGTTCATTAGCTCCTATTACACATATTAGATCTATTAATTTTTCTTCACAATTTACTTTGACCTATGTTATGTGTGTACCTATATTTCATTCAACTTAATTTTTATAAACAAGTGATAGCACTTCGAAATAAGAGTTATCATGACACTTTTAAACTTAAATCGATATTATTTAGAGAGTAAATAATGTGTCTTCATTGCACTATTAGTGTATTTTGCATGAACCTTTAGTTAAATTTACTTTTTATTAAATTAATTGTGTTTTAGATAGATCATTTGATATTTGATTATATGTGAATTTTAGGTAACCAAAAGCCTAAGTTTCATGAATGGAATGTTGCTGCAATAAACTTACAAAGATGACAAAACAGCTCGGCTACAAAGGAATTGAAGCAATTCTGGAACAGTGAAGATGTTGTAACCGAAGCTGAAGTAATCCTATAGCAACTACAGAGAAGATTTCGCATGAGATAATTAAAAGATTGTGATCCAAGGTTTCAAAAAATGACATATTCGTAGCTACACGCCTCTTATTATCTTAATTTTACGCTATAAAAAGAGCACGCATGAAAAGAAGAAAAAGGGAGCTGTCATTAAGAAAATACTGAGAGAAACAAAAAAAAAAAGAAGAAGAGGGATTTGAGGGGCTGCAACTAGAGGTGGCCAACAGGCCGTGCCATGCTAACTCGACCCATCAAAGGAAAGTCCATGTGTGCTTGTGCTCGTGTCATGCCCTGCATGCCCACTATGCGTTTCGTGCCTTTGTTAATCTTATAATATTGATTTTGATGATAACAAAGCTTATATGTTCTTGATTAAAATGTTTGAGTTATTAAAATGAATTTCTTAAAGCCATAAACATGTTTAAAGAATCTTAATGACCGTTAACTTGAGTTGAAAAATCATTTTTCTACAAAAAGTTATCAAAATATAGATTCTGGAAATTACCCTTGAACCGTTTATTATAAAAGGCGAACCGTTTATTACTAAGGGTGGACCGTTTATTATAAAAGGCGAACTGTTTATTTACAGAAAATTTTCAGAGCATTCTGGAAATTAACGGTGAACCGTGTATTACTAACGGTGAACCGATAATTTACAGAAAGGAGAAAACTTTCTAATCTTGAGCCGTTTAGCAAAAACGGAGACCTAAGTTTGTTTTGCAAGTTTCTGGAAATAAACGGCGATTCAATAACAGAAAATGGTAAACTGTTTATTTAAATTCTAAGCACAACGGTTATTTGGACAAGTCAAAATGGTTAACCGATAGCAGCAAACGGCGATCCGATTATTCTCAGAAAGTCAACAACGGCTAGTTTTCAGCTCCAACTATAAAATAGCTCAACCAAATTCAAATCACAAGAGATCAAAGAGTTTTCGTTGAGCTTACTACTGAGAAAACATACATCATTGGGCTTTAAACTTGTTTTATTTCATTAATTCACACATTGGGATTTCAATTGTAATCATATACATTGTGTGAGAGATTAGTTTGTTGTAATCTTTGTTTTTGAGTGATTGTAAGTGTTGGGATACACTTGGGTAAAGAGATTGGGAATAATCTCTTGATTGTAAAGGTCCATTGACACCTTGAAGTCAAGTGTAAGTGGTGTTGAAGCCTTGGAGGCTTGCTTAGTGGAATCCTCAAGCACGGTGAGCTTAGAGGCGTGGACTTAGGCACGGTTGGCCGAACTACGTAAAAATCTCATGTTTGATCTCTCCTCCCTTATCTTTTTAATTTCGAGTATCGTTAAATTTATTGCTTTTAATTTGATCAAGACAATAGTTTTAATTGTTGTGTGCTTATTTTTTTAAAGAACCCAATTCACCCCCCTCTTAGGTAAGCCTAGTTAGTATTTCAGCCTTGTCATGTCATGCCATGCCATGCCTAATTGTTTTTCTTAGGCCCGGCCTAGCACACGTGTTGTGCCCACTCGTGTCGTGTCCACATGTACCGTGTTGTGGGTTGTGCCATGTCTAAGAAAAAAAGCCCACTAAGCTTTTTTTTTTTTTTAGGAGCATAAACCAAGTTGTTGGCGTATTTTTTTCAAGTCTATATGTCTTTTTGGATCCATGTGCCTTTATTCAAATTTAATAAAATCAAAATTCAAAACTCAAGTTCATATTCAATAATAACAAATTAATAACAATAAGAGAATGTAATATTAATTACTAAATTTGACTCTATAGTATTAGAATTCTTTATAATATTTAACAACAACAATAATAAATTTTTCTTAAGGGTTAACATAATTGTTAACTTTAAATTACATAGATTCATGTATCATAGTTCATAATAATATTAACACATATTTATAAAATCATGATATTTATAATTTTTTTTATTAAAATCATGATATCAATTATTTATTTAATAAATTATAACCATAAATCAATTATAATTTTCTTGAAACTGAGAATTAAATAAATTTAAAAAACTTGAGCTAAAAAAATATATTAAAAGATTCAATTTCAAGTTATTTATAAAATCATAAAATTTTAAATTTATTTTTATTAAAAGTAAAATATACTTATTGCGTGCTTTTTCGTGTGCCATGCTTTGACCCATCTTTAATTGTATTGTGCTTTTACGGCCCACTTACCTAAAATTCTAAGCCTAGCCCAGCCCATGTGCATGTCGTGCTGTGCCACGTGCTCCACCGAAATGTGCTCGTGCTGTGCCTCGTGTCATCTGACCCATTTATCATCTCTAGCTGCAATAGAGAATTCAAGGAGAAAAAGGAGCAGCATTCATAAGATTACATGAAACTCAATCTTTTATCTTTATTTTCTCGTTTTCTTTTATTCATGAGGGTGTATTTGATGGCTAAACCAATTCTAGTTGCTGTTTTATTTCTAATCATGAACTAAATTCGTTGTGGTTGAGCGATAAATAAATTTAATGGGTTTTGTACTAGTCTTGATTTTTTTTATTGCAATTTTCTGTTTCGGCTTACCACCCATTTAATAGATACTAGCTAAGAAGGTGCCTAAAAAAGAACTGACTTAGTAGAACAAGTTAAGACAATACATGCTTTTAGATTTAGTTTTCCAAATTGAGTTAATCTCAATTTGAATAGGTCTATGCTTGATCTAAAATTAGTGAAAAACTAGACATAAGAATTCACATTGTAGGGCAATAAGAACCTAAAGGGTATAATGCTATATCATATGTTGGCATAACAACTAGTTATTATTAGGTTGCATACATGTTTAAGATATCCAACAGGCGATAACTGAGGATGCATGCGAGATTCTACCTAGTGTTATAGTAGATGCTGTAGCAATGGAATCTTAATTGGAAAAATAATCAATACTATTAGAGGGGTTTAATCACTCAACTACTCTTTTCCCATTGAGTTCATCCTTGTGTTTGAAGTTAGAATTATCTTATTGCATTTCCATTCCTTGCATTTTTAATTTCGCTAGTTCATTAGTTTTAATAATTATTTTATTAAAATTACACTGGTAGGATTACTGTAGCAAAACTAATAACATCAATCCTTCTAGAGACAATCTGAATACTCATCAGTATATTACTTGTTGTGTACATTTGTACACTGACATATATAGCATTGATAAAGCACACACCAGCAACCTTTCCTAAAATTCACAATACTCATTTATCTTCTCCTCCTAATCTTGTGTAATTCAAGACCTACGCTCAAGAAAGATAATTGGAACAGGAACTAAGCAGGATATTTTATACTACCTGAATGTGTTTAAAGAAGTCACCTGTCAATCAATGAACTCTTTTCCCTCTTAATTATGGCATTGTTGTTTAGGACATTTATCAAATAAATCTTTTCATCTACTTTCTACTAATGTACTTGACATTAAAGCTTATAACATTGGTAATTCTCTAGTGTGTCTGTTATCAAAGCAAATAAGAGTAGAATTTCCTTTAAGTTGAATATCTTCTACTGCACCTTTTGAGTTATTGCATGTTAATATTTGGGGAGGCTATCAAACACCTTCTATTTTAGGAGCCCATTATTTTTTTACCACTGTGGATGATCATACTTGATGCACATGGGTTTAGTTAATGTGTCATAAGTCTGAAACCTGTCACCATTTACAATCCTTTGTACAGCTTGTTGAGATACAATTTTCTTTGAAGGTTAAAACCATTTGTTTTGACAATTGGCAAGAATTCATCATGCCCCTTTAATATTATAAAAAAAGAATTATTCATCAGACCAGTTGTGTCCCCACCCTACAACAAAATGGAGTGGTAGAATGCAAACACCGATATCTCATTAATGTAGCACGTGTTAGGAAATTTATAGGTGAAGTAGGGCCATAACTAAGATGAAATTTAATGGAAAATGAAGAACGAGTACACAAAGGAGGACATAGAAATTTATATGGTTTGACTTTTATCTTACGTCTATCGACAAAGACAGAAGGAAAATATTTTACTAGTGAAATAAGGATTACAAGTATTGTAATATTTTGGCTCACTATCCAAAACCACAATACACTCAATCTCTCAAATTACTAAAAGTAAGAGCTTATAATTTCAAGCTCTCTAAATACTAAATTGCTTCTCACAAAATTGATACCAAAAACCAAATGGGCAGCTCCATTTTTATAGCCAAAAATTTGATATTATTTTATTAATTTTTTTCAATTTTAGTGTTTGATTCAAACTATCCAGCATCCTTTCTCTTACATTTTGGCTTGTTCAAAGCCGTGTGCCAACTACCATTTTCCTTCAAGCATTTATAGCATTTACAGCTTCTAGAATGGTTTGCTTTTAGATGCAGCAACCACTTATTTTGACATTCTCCCACTTGGAGATTTGATTGAGAATTAATCATATCTCCAAACAGTTCTTTTTGCTTTGCTATTGTCATGTTCCTTACGTCTCTGCTAGGCCACAAGAGAATCTACTCCATACAAACTTGTTAGTATTGATTGGCTTGATCAAAACGTCCGCTAGGTTTTCCATCTTCCACCACTTCTTGAACAAAGTGATATTGTACCCTTATGTGCTTTGTTTTGAAATGAAAAGCTAGATTCCTTGCAATGAACAAAGCACTCTGACTGTCATAAAACACAAGAATTTTCTCTTGTTTGTGCCGGAGCTCCTCCAATAATCTTTGCATCCAAACCAATTCCTTGCAAGCTTGTGTAGCTACCATATATTTTGGTTTTGTTGTAGATAGGGCCACAACAGTCTGCAATTTTAAAACCCAACTTACAGCTCCTCCTGCAAGTGTAAACACATAGCCAGTGGTGGATTTCCTCTTATCAAGGTCTCTTGTAAAATCTGAATCTAGATAGCCCTTAATAGTAAGCTCTAATCCTCCATAACATAACACAACATCTGAGGTTCGTTTAAACCTCAGAATCCTCTTCATAGTTTTCCAATGTTCTCCACTAGGATTCACCATGTATCGACTGACTTCTCCTACTGCTTGTGCAATGTCCGGTCTCCTATAAATCATATCGAATATCAAACTTCTCACTGCTGATGCATACGGTACTCGAGACATCTCCTTCCTCTCTACTTCATTGCTATGACATATACTTAAGGATAAATTGAAATTAAAAAGAAGTGGGGTAGAAATTGGCTTACACTCTTGCATGTTAAAGTGCTACAAAATTTTCTTCAAGTAATTCTTTTGAGAAAGCCAAATCTTCCTGTTATTTCTGTCTCGTTGAATTTGCATCCATAAAATCTTATTTTCCGATCCCAAGTCCTTCATTTCAAACTCCCTAGCCAATTTTGTGTTCAATTCTTGGAGTCGATCTTTGTTAAGGCCTACTACAAACATATCATCCACATATAATAGCAAAATAATGAAATCATTATCTTCAAACCTCTTGTAATATGCTCAATGGTCTGAACTAAGTCTGTTGTATCATAGGCTTATGATGAAGAAATCAAATCTCTTGTACCAACACCTTGGCATTTGCTTGAGACTGTATAAAGATTTGTTCAACCTGCAAACCAAATTCTCTTTTCCTGTTTAAGCAAAACCTTCTGGTTAGAGCACATAAATTTCTTCTTCAAGTTCTCCATGAAGAAATGCAATTTTCATATCTAACTGTTCTAAATGTAGGTTAAATGTAGCACACATTGCCAAAACTATTTTGATTGTCGTGAGTCGAACTACTGGAGAAAATATCTCGTTGAAGTCAATACCTTCTTTCTGAGCATAGCCTTTTACCACCAATTTTGCACGATACCATTCCACTTGATCATTGCTATAACGTTTCATCTTGTAGACCCATTTGTTTCCAATAGCTTTTCTTCCATATGATAATGGTACGAGTTCCTATGTCTTATTTTTATGTAGAGCTTCAATTTCTTACTGCATTGCTATCATCCACAAAGTAACATCTGGACTATTTAAAGCTTCATGCAAAGTTGATGGCTCTCAATCCTCTGTTAGAAGACAGTATACAACATTGATCTTTATAACATATTCTAAGTACCACACTAGAAATCATCTCTCACGAATTAACCGACGAACTTCTTGAGCCTCGAACTCGACTGGTATATGTTCTTCATGCTCTAGTGCTGCCTCAAAAGAATCTGATCTTTCCTTCGTGAATTATTTTTCACATATACTGGTACAGTTTTTGACTTTTCTTTTACGATGCTATCATCCTCATCTTTCCTTTGTAGTTAATCTTCTACAAATATAACATCTATGTTCATGACAATTTTATGGGCAGTAGGGTCCCATAGACGATACCCCTTTACTTCATCAGCATATCCCAAAAAGATACATTTCTTAGATTTTAGATCCAACTTTATCCTTTCTTGGGTATTGTACATCATGTACACAAGACATCCAAATGCATATAAGTGGGAGTAATCAACTGCTTTCCAGTTTATATCTCCATCAGTGTCTTTAACTCAATCGTTGTTGACAGAGACTTATTCATCACATAACAGGCAGTTTTAGCTGCTTCTACCCAAAATGAGTTGGGTAGACCAGTAGTCCTCAATATAGCTCTTATTCTTTCTGTAAGAGTTCTGTTCATCTGTTCTGCCCTCCATTTTGTTGAGGAGTGTATGCCACCATGAACTGTTTCTGGATACCTCTTTGCTTACAATTTGCAAGAAATTTGCTATTTTTATACTCTCCACCATTGTCTGTCTTTAAACACTTGATCCGTTTTCCAAATTCAAGTTCTACTTAAGCTTTGTATTCCTTGAACACTGAAAATGCATCTGGCCTTTTCTTGATTGGATACTCCCAACATCTCCTAGAATAATCATCAATGAAAGTTACCATGTACTTTGCGCTTCCCATGGACATATTTAGTGATTCCTAAACATCAAAATGAAGCAAGTCTAGAATACATTCACTTTTGGCGTCAGATCTGCTGAACTTCAATCTATGCTGCTTACTTGCAACATAGTACTTGTAGAACGGTAAGTTCACCGATTTGAGCCCTGGAAGTAACTTTCACTTAGAGAGAATTTGCAAACCTTTTTCTGACATATGGCCAAGTTTGAGATGCCACATCATTGTTGACTCTTTTTCATTTGACGCGACACATGCATTTGTTTCCTATAGTGTTTTCCCTTTAAGCATGAATAAATTAGCACTGACCTTTTCTGCCTTCATCAATACAAATGCCTCTTTGACTATCTTCATAAGCCCATTTTATACATGAGTTTTGCACCTATGATTATCTATTTGTCCTAAAGACAATAGATTCTTTTTCAGGCCTTTGACATGTCGTACCTCCTCAATTATGCGAATTGTACCATCAAAATTTTTTATTTTGATAGTACCAATAACAGCGATCTCCAAGGCATGATCATCACCCATGTATACAGATCCTCCTGAGATAGGTTCATATTTGTAGAATCATTCCCTCTGAGAGGTCACGCACTAGATAGCTCCTGAGTCTATAAGCCAGACATTAGATAGTCATTTTTTGCCTTCTGTAACAATAGATGCTTCGCTATTTCGCCATCATCTGAGGTACTTATTACAAACCACTAAGTATTTGATGAGTCAGGATCTTTACCTTCTCTTCTCTTTTGGTTGTTCCAATACTCTTTCTTGACATGTCATTTTTTGCCACAGTTGTAACATTTAATATTCTTCTTATTTCTTGATTTTGATCTACCAAGATTATGACTCCTATTACGGTCATGTTCCGTTGACCTCTCTCTTGTCATCGATAGCGCCTCTGCCTACTGCGAACTTGCCAATCTATCTTTCTTATTTTTTCACCTACTCTCTTCATTTAATACAAAGGCTACTATATCATTGAAGACTAAACTGTCTACTTGGTT
The DNA here is from genome assembly GCA_030449905.1 of Luvunga scandens. Classification (NCBI taxonomy): domain Eukaryota; kingdom Viridiplantae; phylum Streptophyta; class Magnoliopsida; order Sapindales; family Rutaceae; genus Luvunga; species Luvunga scandens. The sequence continues at coordinate 1,234,441 of JASUUG010000209.1, forward strand.
GTTATTCATCAGGTTGATGATAAGTTGATTATACGAATCTGGTAGACTTTGAAGTACAAGGTCTACACATTCATTTTCCTCTATTTTATGACCCAACTTTGTAAGTTGTGAAAATAGAGTTTTCAGAGTGTTGATATGGTCGATCACTGATGTGATTTCCGCCATTAGGAGAGTGTATAGTTTCCTATTTGAAAAGATTTTATTGTGTAATGATTTGGCCTCGTACAGTCTGGTGAGAGTCTCACATATTTCCTTTACTGTCTTTTTCTTTGCCACATTGGATAACACCCCATCCGTAAGTGCCAAGTGTAGATCAGCAATGGCATTGTTGTCCATCCCATTCCACTTGTCATCATCAGTTATCTCTGTGGGCCTTTCTCCAATTGCTACCAAGTAATTAGTTTTCCTCAAAATAGAATTCATCTTCATTTTCCACAACAAAAAATTATTTTCGTTGAGCTTCTCAATTTCATATTTTGCCACCATTACTTTTCACCGCGAACTGCTTTTACTAGAATTAGCTCCCATTGTTTCATGTGAACAGTAATCGTATACGTGAAAAATACCCCCAACTCCAAAAAATACAACTAGTAGCTTTGATACCACTTTTAAGAAATTTATGGGTGATGTAGGGCCATAGCTAAGATAAAATTGGAAACAATATAAAGAACAAGTACACAAAAGAGGACACAAAAATTTACGTGGTTCAACTTTTAGTTTACGTCCACGGGCAAAGACAGAAGGAAAATAGTTTACTAGTGAAATAAGGATTACAAGTATTGTAATATTTTGGCTCATTACTCAAAACCCCAATACCCCCAATCTCTCAAATTACTAAAAGTAAGAGCTTATAATTTCAAGCTCTCTAAACTCTCTCTAAATACTAAATTGCTTATCACAAAATTGATACCAAAAACCAAATGGGCAGATCCATTTTTATAGCCAAAAATTGACTATTATTTTATTAATTTTTTTTTCAGTTTTGATGTTTGATTCAAACTTGTCCAACACCTTTTTCTTACATTTTGGCTTGTTCAAAGCCATGTGCCAACTACCATTTTCCTTCAAGCATTTACAGCTTTTAGAGTGGTTGGCTTTAAATGCAGCAGCCACTTATTTTAACAGCATGTGCACTGCTTTTACAAGCTAATTTACCAAAATATTTTTTGGGTGATGCCATTCTTACAGCCACATATTTGATTAATAAGATACTTACACCTATTTTATCTAGAAAATCTCCATATGAAATGTTGTATGCGATTAGACCATCCTATAACCATCCACGAGTTTTTGGTAGTTTATGCTTTGCTTCCACACATGCTCAAAAACCATCCAAGTTTGATGCACATGCTACTCGTTGCATATTCATTGGTTATCCTTTTGGACAAAAAGGATATCGAGTTTATGAAATAGAAAATCGTAGAGTTTTCAAATCCCCGTGATGTCATTTTCTATAAAGATCAATTTCCTTTCTCTAATTATTCAAGTCCATCACATTCTTTAGTTTTGCCGAAGCCATTTCTTATTCCAAATGATGAGCATATGCTACCAAATTGCAATGATAATTCCACACCAACTCTAAAGCAAACCACTAATATTCTAAATACATATTTCAATGCCTCTATTGTACCATATAGATCTTTTCGCACAACTAAACCTCCTGGGTATTTGCATGACTTCCATATCAAACATAGATTCTCATCTTAGACGTCTGAATTGTTGAGATCACCTACGATCACTTCTCTTAGTAATCCCTATCCTTTATTTAATTTTTTATCTTATGATTGTTTATCTTCTTCTCATCGAGCTTGACTCCTTCCATTTTTCTTCAAACATAACCTAAGTCTTTCTCGCAGGCATTTCAAGACAAAAATTAGCGAGATGCTATGCGAGCAAAAATAGATGCTCTTGAAAACAACTACACATGGAGCTTGACTTCTCTTCCTCTTGGCAAAACATCAATAGAGTGTAAATGGGTTTTCAAAGTCAAGTATTATCCTGATGGTTTTGTTGAACGATACAAAGCATGCTTCGTTGTGAAAGGTTTCAGCCAAATCAAAGGCCTTGATTATACAAAAACATTTTCTCCAGTTGCAAAGTTAGTGACAGTTCATGTATTACTTGCAATTGCAACTATAAAAAAGTGGCATCTTCATCAACTTGATATTAACAATGCATTCTTGCATGGAGATCTTCATGAAGATGTCTACATGGATCTCCCTCCTAGATTTAGACAAAATGGGGAAACAAGGGTTTGCAAACTCAACAAGTCATTATATGGTCTAAAGCAAGCATCTAGGCAATGGTTTGCTAAGCTTTCTTTAGCTCTTAGAGATGCTGGCTACAAGCAATCAAAGGCAAATTATTCATTGTTTGTCAAATCAGAGAAAGAAAATTTCACTATTGTTTTGGTGTGTGTTGATGATGTGATCTTAACTAAAAATAATTTGAAGAAAATTCAAGAACTTAAAGAATTTTTGAATGGTCGTTTGAAACTCAAGAATCTTGGAAGGATGAAATATTTCTTAGCAGTGAGGTTGCACACTCGAGAAATGAGATCCATGTCTATCAAAGGAAATATGTTCTTGAAATTCTTGAAGACATGGGCTTTCTAGGTGCAAAACCAACAACAATTCTTTTAGAGAAAAACTTAAATTTAAGTGCATCATATGGAGATTTATTGATAGAACCATCATCATATCAGAAGCTTGTTGGTCGATTGATTTACTTGACTATAACACAACCAAATTTGGTGTATACAGTACCTGTGCTAAGTCAATTCATGGACAAGCCATGTACATCACATTTAGACGTAGTACATCGAGTTTTAAGATACATTAAGCAAACACTAGGTCAAGGGATATTACTGTCGACAAATAGCTCAATTCAATTGAAGGCTTATTGCAATGCGGATTGGGCACGATGTAGAGATATTCAAAGGGCAATTGTTGGAAATTGCATCATGCTTAGAGAATCACTTGGAAAACAAAGAAGTACACAACTGTTTCTCGATCTTCAGCTAAGGCTGAATATAGATCTATGGCAACCACTTGCTGCAAAATTACTTGGTTAAAATATTTACTTGAAGACTTGAAAGTGAAACATTCACAAGCAGTTATGTTATATTGTGAGATAACAAGGCAGCCATTCACATCACTTCAAATCTTGTTTTCCATGAGTGCACAACGCATATCGAAATTGATTGTCATCTTAATCGTGAGAAACTTTAATCCGACATGATTCAAACAGCCCATGTTCACACCAGCCAACAACCAACTGATATTTTTACTAAAGCTCTTGGTCCAGCTTAGTTGCATCATCTACTTGGCAAGTTGAGTGTTATGAATATATAGAGATTTGAATTGATTGTATAATTTTATGGTTTTATTTTGTTTCCTTTCTTGTTTTTGTATAGTTATAGATAAGAATCACATTAATGGGTTTGCCTTGGATTTCAGCATTCCTCTGCTTTAGTATCTTGTATATAAACTCATGATATGGAGCCTGGATAATATATACAATTTTCTTTCAATTCTTTTCAAATATCTTTTATGTGTTGCACTTGTGATTGATACATGAAAAATCTAAAAACCACCTATTTTAAAGCTACAAAAATAATCATTCATTACATAAAAGGTACAATTGATTTTGGTTTGTCATACTTAATTTTTAATCACTATAAGCTCGTTGGATATAGCGATAGTGACTGAAGTGGAGAGACAGATGATGAAAAGAGTACCACTAGCTTTGTGTTCTTCATAAGAGGTACTACTTTCACATGGATGTCAAAGAAGCAGTCGATAGTTACACTTTCTATTTGTAAAGTTGAGTACGTAGCTACTACATCATTGTCATGCAATCTAGCTAAGGATTTTATCGAAGGAGTTGGGTTTATCATGAGAAAAACCTATGGAGATTTTCATCGTCAACAAGTGCCTTAGCTGATAATCCTGTCTTCTACGATCGAAGTAAGCATATTGACACTCTACTACCATTTTATACGAGAGTGCATTGAGAGAAAATATATACAAGCAAAGTATATCAAATCACAAGATCAAGTAGCTAATATCTTTACTAAGCCATTGAAACAAGAAGACTTTATCAAATTGAGAAATTTGCTTGGTGTCATAGGGTGAAGTTTAAGGAGTGTGTTAGATCATAAGCTTGATCCATACAACTTTTAAGCCTAGATGATCTTTGATCTAACCCATGGAAGCATCTTTGGATAGTAAAGATTTGTGATATTAAATGTGGTGATGTGGTAAGTAAAATTTACGGTGTTGAGTAAGGCTGTTAGGTTTGATGTATAATTATGATTTGTTTGGTAGTTAGGTTGATGTATGGTTGTGATTAAGTTGTAACAAGTATAAATACCTCTTCTCTTAGTTGGTTTAAGCAACAACTAGTAAAGCTTCTTAGTTCAAAAATAGTTGTAATTGAGGAGTTGTATCGAGTTCATAAGAAAAAGAAGTGTTTTTAAGTGTTTAATCATTCGAATTTTCCAACATCCGTTTAATGCTTATATTAAAAAAAATTCTGAAGACACCCTTTCTATTAAATATGTTGCACTTGTACCCTTACTTTTTCTTTACTTTTGAAATAATATACCTACAAAGATATTCTTGGGGATATTAATGAAAAGAAAAAAATGATAATTTATCAAATTAACCTTAAAAGTAACATAAAAATTTTGTACAAACTTTTATATTATTATTTTATTTTTAAAATTTATTTTAGAAATTAATTTTTGTAAAATAATTATTAGTAAGATTATTGTACAGGTACAAAAAATATTAGTTCTTCACACTAATACTTATTGATTACTTTGCTAATTAATAATTATTTATTAATCTGATAATTAACGTTTTTATAGGTAAATTTATTAATGTCAATATTATTATTGCAAGTTCATTAATGTAAAAAGGAAAAAAAAAGTAAGAATGTAATATATTTAATTACAAAACCATTATGATGTAATTTTTAAAATATAGAGATTAAACAAACACTTAAGTTAAAACATGGGGATTAGACAAATAATTACCTTAATTTTTAAGTATCATTTAAGCCGTAAATTTTTGCATGATATAAAAATCAAAAGATATCTCATCAGCTGAAAGTAATTCTTGAACTAATTCATGAGTTAGATTTTAAGGTGGACGTAAATGATAATTAAAAATTCGTTGACTTTTTAAAAGTGACAAATCTACATGCATCTACTTCTTGTTGTGCATCCACGTTCAGTCGTAATCTTTAATTACCAGCTCACCAGTGGCATGCCGATTTTAAGTTGTTAATAAAAGTATTCTGCAAGTTGCAGCATTAACAAAAGCTAAAAAAGTAAAAACAAATAAGAAACGGAGTTGATAATAAATGAACAAACTAAAACAGACACGTAAGAGGCGTGATACAGAATAATACAATGGCCAACGTGACTTATATATTAGAAATTGTTCATTAATATATAGCATCAGATTTACAAAAAAGAAAAAAGAAAAAAAAGAAGGAAGGAACGAAAAGAACGTTTACACTATCTAATATTTAAAGAAATAATTGTGTAGATTCGATGTTTTTAATAAAGGACACTAAAATTCTTTTTCTATTTCATTTTAAGTAATCGATTTGGGGCTGTTGTACGTTGGGTGTGAGAATAAGTGAAAATAGCGAAAGAGTAGCTGATTTAATGCTTAAGACCGAACAAAACTAAGAAAATAATAATAATAATAATTATAAAGAAAATATATTTTGACCACTGCGAGCTTCCCATTTGCTTTATAGACATGGATGGAACCGCCCACCCTGATGAGGTAAGGTGAGGCAATGGCTCAGGATTGCAAATAACTCACCAAGGAAACTTAATCGCCAAATGTCAAAAATTTTCGAAAGTTCAGTAAAAAAATTCATTTCAGAATAGGACTCAGACCTGTTCTTTATAAGTTCATTGTAATCCAATTTCCTCTCGTTTGTGTACTGAACCATTTGAATCCACACATTAAAAATGGTGGATCCGGATCTTAAAAATAAAGATTCATGCATATTTAGATCCAAATCTGAATAAAAGTGCATTCGAAAAATCAAATATCCGGATCCGCATTACTTTTTTATTAATTATTTATTAAATTAAAATTAAGTTAAAAATATATATATAAGTTGCATAAAAAAAAAAATCCTATATGGATTTATGGTGGTGTCTTTATTTGTGATGGTTTGAAATGGAATCTATATGAATTTATGGTGTTTTTATTTGTGGATTTGTGGTGGCATTAGACTTAGATTTATATTATTTTTTATGTTTGATTTATGTTGCGGTATATTTATTTGTGGATTTATGCTGTATTTTTATTGTGGATTTATGGTGTTGTTGTATGTTATTTTAAGTATTGAATTATTGATTGTTGAATATGATTGGATTTTTATTTTATTTTTTAGATAAAGTTGTTGAAATTTTAATTTATATATTTGAATTTAGGAAAATTCTATAATGTCATAATGAAAATTACAGCATCAATACCGTGTAGACATAAATATTGTAAATTATACATGAAATTAGTAAATGTAAAATAAAACTAGTAAATTCATACAAGATTATTAATTATCTTTAAATTCATATAAGATTATTAATGTAAAGTAAAATGACTAAATTAACATATTAAAATAAAATATTTTTTCAAAATCTGATTTTGAGTATAAATTTTATTCTTAATAAAACATCACATGTATTACATAAACGTAAAACTAATATTATTCAATTTAAATAAAAAATAATAAATATATAAGGTAATAAACATTTTAACGAGTTTTTATTTTATAATTTTTAACTTTTTTTTTTGCAATAACTCTTATACTAATTTACTTATTTTACCTTTTATTCATAAGTTTTAGGCATAATATACAAACTTTATATTTAATTTTGCACTTAATATTGATTTATTTGTTTTATATTATATTTGTAAGTTTTCACTTTATTTACTAGTAATACATCAATTTATCAGCTTTATAGTAATTACGTATTTTACCTTTCTTTAGCAAGTCCTATTTTCCATTTTCAAAATTGATGTTTTATTTTACAGTTAGTGTTGATTTATTAGTTTTATATTATATTTGTAAGTTTTTGTTTTGTTTACCAGTAATACATTAATTTACTAGTTTTTATTAATTTACTTATTTAACCTTTCATTTACAAGTCTTATATTTCATTTCTAAAATTTATGTTTTATTTTGCGCTTAATGTTGATTTACTAGTTTTATGTTATATTTGTCAATTTTTGTTTAATTTACCAATGATACATCAATTTATTAGTTTTATAATAATTTACTTGTTTTACCTTCTATTTACAAGTTTTTGTATCATTTCCAAAATTATGTTTTATTTTACAGTTAATGTTAATTTACTAGTTTTAAGTTATATTTGCAAGTTTTTATTTTGTTTACTGGTAATACATCAATCTACTAATTTTTTATTAATTAATTTATTTTATTTTCCATTTAAAAATCTTATGTTTAATTTCTAAAATTTATTTTTTATTTTGCACTTAATGTTGATTTACAAGTTTTATATTATATTTGAAAGTTTTTGTTTTATTTACTAATAATAAATCAATTTACTAGTTTTATATTAATTTAGTCGTTTTACCTTCCATTCACAAATCTTATGTTTAATTTCTAAAATTTATGTTTTATTTTACAGTTGATGTTGATTTACAAGTTTTATGTTAAATTTGTAAGCTTTATATTTCATTTACATAATTTATGTTTAATTATAATATTGATGCCATAACTTTAATAGAATGACCCTTGAATTTATTATGCGGATCCGGATATCCGAAAAGTACACCTACAATCTGCACGGATATTACCCACATTTGGATCCACATATTTTTTTGCTGATCTGGATCCACAACTAGAACATTAGATGTTGAACTTTAAGGAAAAAATTTATCTTTCCATTTCCAGATACTGGAACAGTGGTTCCATTTGCAATAGATACCTCATGTTTATGGTTTTTAGGAATAAAGTCATACACAAGACTAGGATTATTGGCCATTTGATCTGTGGATCCGGAATCAATTATCCATGAATTTGTATTACAAGAAGAAGTAAGATAAGCATATAGGTTACCTGAAACCTCAGTAGAAATGGACTGACCAATTTCAGATGACCTGGCCTTACTGATTTGTTGAAGGAGATAACCAAGCTGATTCATTGAGATTGAGGTATCTGCAACAGCAGCATGGTCCTTAGTTTTGTCTGGACTAGTCTTGACGTGTCGGTACAAATCCCAGCATCGATCCTTTGTATGTTCACTTTTTCCGCAATGGTCACAATGGTGACTTTCCCTTTTTCCTTTATTGAGATTGTTCTTCCTGTACTTCTCTTCTGTCATTTTTTTCAGCCTCAAGTGCATGTGATTCTCGTTTTTCAGAAGCCACTTTCAAATCAGCATTCTTGGACTTCTTACGAGTTTCTTCTCCTTAGATAGTTTGACAAGAAATGGAAAAAGTAGGAAGCTTTGGGGCCATGAGAATGTTGCTCCTCAGATTTTCGTATGCTGGCTTCTAACTGCCAAGGAAAAATATTTTGTCTTCTTCCATTCTTTGCTGCAACACTATAGGGCCAGCAGTAAAAGGACGATACATATTAAGTCCATCCCATAATCTTTTAAGATAACCCAAATGCTCGCTAGATGTTTTGTCGCCTTGCTCAGCTACAATTATTTCGTATTTTAATTTAAAAACACGCGCGCTGTTATTGTTGCTACCATAAAATTCAGACAAAGAGACCCACAATTCTTTTGAGGAATTAGAAAAAGTCAAAATCTGTGCAATACGAGGCTCCATGGAATTGAGAATCCAAGATCTAACAAGTTGGTCAAATACAATCCAATCTTCATATTTTACATCTTTAGAATCCGGACAAACAGAGTCACCATTAGAGTAACTTTATTTCGTTTTTCCACCAATAGACGAAGTAACAGCCCTTGACTAACGAACATAATTCAAACCATTAAAAGCAACTGAAGAGAGATTCAAACTAGGATTTGGATCGGTTTCAGCCATTGGACCAACAGATAAACAAAAACGGGGTAAGAAAATTTGCCTCAATTTGCGTGCTCTGATTCCAAATAGCAAAGTGTAATATGAAAGTAGCAAAACAATGCTCAATAATTTACGTGCTTCGGTCCAATGAAGCAACCTATAGGCACGGAGATTTCGTGATCTGCTGCCGAACTTATTCCAATTCCAAGATCTCGGATCGAATCGATATATCAATATCGATTCGATCCGAGATCTCTTATTGAATTGCTCAAGAGGAGAGGATAAATATGTTTCTTATTCATGTGTTGGAAAGACAATAATAATCCAGTATATAAAGCAATTACAAGTATCAATATTTGGAAAGTACTAAAGGCCCATTTCAACAAGAATTGGAGCTAGCAATCACTGCCAATCTTCCAAATACTCCATAATATTTGTCAAATCAATCACTCTTTGATTTACTCTTCTCCACCAACATATGGAGATCTCCACGCCTTTCTTTGCACCTTTCTTTGGGTCAAGAATGCTCGTCTCCCCTTCATTGAGAAAATTATAATCTCTTACATTTCCCCATGATAAGTAGCTGATTGTCAATCTTGTTTAAATTAGTCTTTTCGATCTTTTTGTTCATCACCAACATAGTGTCTTTACCATTGTAACATATGCACCTTATTTTTTTTTTAATAGAGCGTTTTATGTAATTTTAATTTCGTCGTAAATTTTTGAAGTCATGGGATTGGTTACAAAATCATTGCGGGTAATTAGACGCGGTTAATAAATTGATCATGGTCGAATAATTTAAATTTTATGATGACACAAAATCGAGACAATTCGAACTCAATTCAATGGCCGCGTACTCGAATTTCATTTCAACTCTCGAGTCCGATATTAGCTTAATTTGTATTAAGCTTACAAAAAACAAGAAAAAAAAGAAATCAGTTTCTATAAATGGAAAGGGGGAGAGAGAGAGAGAGAGAGAATGGTTTCCTACATTATAAAGGAGAGCGATAAAGAGAAAGAGAGAAGAAGTCGTTTGACCCAGTTTGACCGCGACCCGCGTCCCAACCCGGCCATATCTTGCGATTCTAGCCACCCCATCGGCCAGGCAAGGTACCGATCTAAAGCTTATGAGCCGCTAGTCGTATCCCTACCATCTTCGTCATTAGAAACTGACCAGAACTCCAGCAATCAAGCTCGAAAAAAGCCACAGTCAAACCCATTCATCTCGTCATCGATCTCACCGAAATTAGGCCGCGCCACCACTAGGGATTTGTTCCTCAGCTCACCCTTATCATTTTCCGACCAACCCCATCACATAAAACTGCCGAATTGCGCCGATCAACAGTTGAAAAGTTCACAGCTTTGTGAGCTCAATTCGCCACCGTGGCCACGCGTGGGAGGTCACCACCAACACCATTGGACTCATCGAAGTCATAACTATTAAACTTGAGCTTCCTGTCTCCATTAACTGAGTTCCAGTCACCATTGATTGATAGGGGCAATTTGATAATTTTTCAAACTTTAGGGGCATTGCAGTATGATGAATACAAAGATACTGATATTGAGATACAGATGATATAGATGAAATACAAGCTTTTGGGGCCTGTCTAAATACACACGGAGGCTTTAGGCCGTGTACTTGGGGAACTTTGTCTTTTAGGAACCAGATTATGCGTGTAGAGATATGATGAGATATAAGATAGCATTTTTCGATCTATCCATGTAGCTCTGGGGTGTGACGTTACCCAGATAGTACGTCATTGCTTGTCCGTTGAGGTTCAGATATGATGAGATACAAGATGACATTTCTTGATCTATCCTTATAGCGTCGGGGTGTGAATGTACCCAGATTACGTCATTGCCTGTCCATCGAGGTCCATATTGTTGTGCAAATTTTATTGAACTCGCAAGTGCACGAATCTATTGTAGAATAGATTAATGGTGACGAGTGTCGATCTCACGAGGAGGTGGATTTTAATTATGTGTAGAATTAATTTTCTGAGTTGGTGGTTGGATTTATAATGAAAATTATGTAGGCTATCAATTAATTTAAATTAAAGTGGTAGGAATAAACTATTAAAATAAAATGCTTGGATCTCCGGATTTGTACTCAACATGCACCATCGGCTTAATATTCATTATTAGTACCAATTAAATCATGAAGGGGGAACTTCCACTCATCATGAACCACACTCTAATAGATATGGTGCTAAGGGCTTCCCGTGCCAAATAGTAATAACCTTGCCTAGGGAGGCGGTTATTCCAGCCGATATCCAGACAAGATTATTACTATCTGTCTACGAAAAGTCAAAACAACCACATAAATTAAAGGGGAAGAAAAAGTAAATTTACCAAATTAAGCCCATGGAGCATGTTGAGACTTCACCTTCAACCCAAGCTTGAAAGGAAATTAGCCACTCATATTTGAACTAGGGGTAAAATGGGAATTTTATTAAAATACGTAGAAAATACAAGATGGAGATGGAATTACAGAAAATGGAGTCCAAAAATGGATTCAGGGGTGTCAAATTAGGGGGGGAGCCCCCTTTTTATAGATACACTGAGTAAATCATGGCCATCGGATTAAAACAATTTGGACGCTCAGGATTGCGCCACGTGGCAAGTTCCTATTGGATGGAACACATCATCTGGGGCTGTTTTTCTGTGTATATGCATGTACCGTACACACGTTTTTTCGATCCACTAATATTCTGCCACGTCACCGGTCAACATTTTTGGTTCAATAGGATCATGACACGTCATCAGTCAACGCCACATCATCAATCAATGCCACATAAGCGGTCAATGCCACATCATTCGTCTAATCAAATGCCGCCACGTCATCGTATATTGCCACGTCATCGCGGTGCCGCGTCGGCAGATACAAAGATACATGTGAAGCAGTGCCGTGAAGCGAGTGTCGTGGTATGCGATCGTATATATCAACCGTACCGTATGTGTGAACAGTACCATTTTTCTTTTTATGCTCCTCCTAAGGTTTTTGACTGTCCTGAGTTCAAAAGTGCTGTCCGTTTTTCCATCTGATCTCTCGTTTATTGTGAAATGACCATGATATCCCCTAAAATACATAAAATACTTAATTAAAATAAAACATACATAATTAAATTACAAGGGACTTAAATACATAAAAATAGGGATGTTAGTGAGACTTGGAGTGTAAAATGATGATTTTCTCTATTATAAATATGCACTTTCTAGTACTCAACACACCCCCCAACTACCTTGTTGCTAGTCCCTAGCAATTTGAGCGAAAACAAAACTGAAACAAATATTTTTTTTTTTTATATTGTGGTATTTATTCAATCAGACTAATGATAACAATCAAATAAAAGTATAAGCATTATCTACAGTCTAAAGAAATATCATTCCCACATCAACTCTCCACATGAATCAGTTTAGAAAACTTTGTCACAACTTTAGTAATCGAGTCACTTTTAAGAATGACATGCAAACCCCAAAATCTCACTGGTAGTAGTAATACGCTCACAAAGAAATTAAACCCAAAAATAATCACTCCAGTGAATGGTAATTTGAGTGAAAATAATAAAGAAGTAATATCACACACTCTCACCAAGGTGATAGAAATATGTCCTCAGCTTAGAAATAGTACGATTTTAATTCAAAAATGCTAATCAAACCAATACATTCATCATCCTTTTTTATTTTTTTATTTATTTTTTTTAGTATGCATTACCACATCTTTTCAACCCATATAACTAGTTTCCATTTCAGACTATAGTTCCCTAAAATCAAGAAGGACTTTTATTAGGATGTAACGTAGGCTAGGGACGTGGCTAACAAAGAAAGGATAATAGGAAAAACAAAATATATGTTTGACAAATAGAGAACTTTGGAGATTGTAAGGTGCTTTTCACTTGATTTTTTTTTTTTATTTGTAAACATTTTTTTTTCTTTTGTTTCTTTTTCTCTTTTTTTTTTTAGCACCTTTTTTTTTTTTATGCAAAATTATCTCTATTTTCAAACATAAATGGGTGGTGAGAAATACAAAATATAAGGTGATACTCCACATTGGAGTGGGACAAGATAATAGGTTGCCAAAGAAAAAGTCTTTATTTTTACTTTATTATTATTATTTTTTTTTTTTTAAGGCTCAAAGGGGTTAACTATGGATACATATTAATAGGGTTGGCTAGAAAGGCTCAAACGGACCAAAGATGGCCTTTCTGTCATCTTTTAAGGTTCTAAATAATCTTCCATATCTACTAGTTAGATAGATCTTCAGATGTGGCAACATACATTTTTTTTTTTTTTTTTTTTAGAGATAATGTATAAAGCAATAAACTGCTAAGCTGAATGAAGAATGGGCAAAAAGGGTTACTCTCCAAGAAAAATGACAGGCTCAAAAACTCACTTGGAAATTCTTATGACATGTGCATTCTTTCAAGCAACTTATATTTGTCTCCAACATCAACATGTAGAGTAACAAACATGGTGTAACATAACTAAAAACCAAAGATAATACAAATACTAAAATTTGAAAGTTATCATGTCATCTAATTATGAAAAAATCACACAAAATGCTTTTTTTTTTTTTTTTTTAATAAGAAGATGCGTTTCTAGAGTCACTGCACTCCATATTCAGCCATCTTCGACTCAAAAAATTTAACCACAGTTAGTTTCTAAAACAAAAATTAGTAAAAACTACACTAAGATTGAGATATTCCACAACTGTCAACTATTCCCTCCCCCCAACCTGAACGGAACATTGTCCTTAATGTTTGAAAGAAAATAGGGTTTAGAAGACATCACCTGAGTGTTGTATCACAGAAGAAAATATTTACAAGCGAAGAGTTAAATCTAATTTGCACTTCTTATTACGGCTACTGTTACCATCATTAGTTGGCCATTCCAGCACAAGGGTCTTGGGATCTGGCTCTAGTCTATAAGCTTGTAACAGATCAATTAACTCGTTAGCAGTATGTGCACAAATAAAGATTTTTTTCGCTGTGAAAGGGATGAAATGATTTTTTATTGCATGGTTAAGAAATGCGATGAAGCCATCATAAAAGTTATTGACATTTAACAAACTGATGGGTTTCTGATGAATGTTCAGATGGGCCCAAGATGCTAATGTGATTAGTGCCTCTAGAGTTGCAAGATCTCCTGGTAGGAAAATAAAAGCATCAGCATGATTTAGCATTTCAGTTATTCTTTCTTGCATACCTGAGACAACTAACTCTTCTCCAGTTGGTGAGTCAGACATACAGGCCAACGGTTTGAGGCTTCTTGGGATGATGCCTAACACTTGGCTCCTCCGAGATAAACGACTTCCGAGACTAGTTTTGATAACCCTCGGTCACCTCCTCCATAAATCGATGCAAATTTCTTTCTGCATCGTTGACCAAGATCGATGGCTGCCTCAACGAACTCTTTATGTTTGCCATAGTTAAATCCAGAGAGCACACAAATGTTCTTGAATTGTTTATTGGGAGTAGCTGCCATTGGTATGCTTCTCAAAAACAATTTGTGAGTCTAAAAGAAAATGATCATATATCAAGGATCTTTGTGACAATGATTTACAGCTGTATAGGAGGTAGCATGTCTATGTCAATTAACGCGTAAAGCACATGGCTTGAGAGTCAAAAAGGAAATAGTAAAAGAAAAAGCACTCAATTATTAAAGACAATAATGCAATTGATAAAACAACAGTGAAATAAAACAACAGTAAAGTAAAACAACAGTAAAAGGATATTTACAAGTAGTTGTGATTGTGGCTCACATCTTCCTCTGGTTTTACGTCCAGAAACGGCTTGAACGCCCTCTATGGGTCGAGGATAGGCTTCCCATCCAGTTTTCTTATAAACTGGCAAACAGGGTCGTTTATAGTCAGATTCCCAAGACTATATCGGACACGTTCTTTCGAAATAATGGCCGAATCGGAGAATTGCTCTTTCATGACGTATCCACCGGGATGCGTTTCAAGAGACAAAAGGATATCATCCAATGACTCTTTATTCAAGCCATCCCTAATGAATTGAATCTTATCTTCCCCTGTTATCGACATCATTCCGAAAGAACAAGGATTTTTATCGCATTTCATCCTAGCACACACTTATGACAATAAACATGAAGTTTTTCAGCTCTTCGTTTTCTCGAGTAATTTCCTTTACCATAACCAGGCATGTATGCAATAAATTTAGGAGGTAACTCACCGCCAAACGCGTACCTTGGCCTCGATTAACCAACGGATGTCAGCAGGGACGTTATTTCTCATAAGCAATCGCATGCGTTCGGACCGAGCTTTATAGATCGTAAGGAGGGCATTCTGAGGAAGTGAAGGAAATCGCTTGTGAAGCTTTGCTAGAATCGCGTTTCTGTCCATACCTTCTTCTCAGAATATTAGTTATTATGGGAAACTAAAGTAACCGACTTTGATTGTCACGGAGTACCGTTATCCGCCACTTAACCGGGGTAACAAACTAGAGAACACACAAAAAAGAAAAGAAAAGAAAAATAATAATCTCACAATTGTCCTCTTATTGAGTTTTCCTCAAGTTCGATTTGGGTTTCGTTGATACGTCCCTCAATTTCTTTTAGTTGTCTTTCTAGATCTTCAACGTGGGATACCAACTCTGGAGGTTGTAGCTTCCAAATACGATGCGTTTTACAAAATCGTATCTGGCTTCTCAGATGAGATTGTACACGTTGAAGTTGTCTGAGAATGTTCAAGAGGAACTGTCTAGTTGAGGAACACATAATTAGAAGTGATAAAAGAAAATTGAATGATTAAATAAACACACTTTCACACAAATTTAAATCACCGAAAAGAAGAAATAAATGAGAAAAATTCTTAATTTAAATTTGGTGGGTCACTCAAATCTATTTCGGTGCCTTTTTTCACGTGGTTGGTACTCTAGATATGGCTTCAATCTTTGACCATTAACTTTAAAAATTACACCGTTCTTTGGATCTTTAATTTTAACTGCTCCATATGAAAAAACAGTGTGGACTATAAAGGGACGATCCATCGATAGCGAACTTACGGGAAAAAGCAAGCGAGAATTGAATAAAAGTACTTTCGACTGGTGTGAAAGATTTTCTCATAATTTGCTCGTCATGAAAGACTTTCATTCATTTGTTTGTAAATCTTGGCATTTTTGTATACATCATTACGACTTTCTTCAAGTTCTGCCAGTTGTGATTTTCTTTCTAAGTTAGCTTGCTGCATGTCAAAGTTGGATTTCTTGCTGGCCCAGTATGCACAATGCTCAAGTTTTGGTGGTGATTCTGATGATGGACTCAATTTCTTCTCTGATGGTGCTAGTTGTTCCACTCTTGACTTCCATTTGTTAATGTCCATGGATGGTGCTGAATCGAGTAAGGCGTTAACTTCATCTATTGATCTGTCAATATCAAAATTCAAACTAAAGTGAGTTAAACATGTTTGTAAAGGGTCATCATTAAGATTTGAAAGAAAAGTATTATCAACTAATTCTTCGATTAAATCAACATCAACAATTTCATCATCTGCATTGGGAGGTTGTTTGGCGATGTTGAAGATATTTAGCTCCATCGTCATATTGCCAAAAGACAACTGCATATTTCCAGTTCTGCATTGAATGTGAGCATCGGCAGTTGCCAAGAAAGGTCGTCCTAGGATAATGGGGATCTGCTTCCTTAAATCCTGGACTGGTTGAGTGTCAATTACAATGAAATCAACAGGAAAATAAAACTTATCTACCTGTATAAGCACGTCCTCCACAATACCACGAGGTTTTTTCATGGACCGATCTGCAAGCTGTAACACCACTGGAGTTGGGTGTAATTTTCCCAGTCCAAGTTTCACAAATACTGAGTAAGGTAACAGATTTACACTAGCTCCTAAGTCCAACAAAGCATTCTCAATTGTGTGGTTCCCTATACTACATGAGATAGTGGGGGAGCTTGGGTCTTTGTATTTTAGAGGAAGTTTGTGTTGGAGTATAGAGCTCACGTTTTCTGTTAAAAATGCCTTCTTTTGAACATGAATATTTCTCTTTTTAGTACAAAGGTCTTTAAGAAACTTGGCATAAGATGGCACTTGTTTTATAGCATCAAGCAAAGGGATGTTAACACTTACCTGTTTAAAGATTTCAAAAATCTCACTTGTAGATTTTCCCTTCTTTGCTTTAGCTAACCTTTGGGGAAATGGAGCTTTTGGAACGTATTCTTGTGGGTTGGATTCTTCTTTCTCCTCTGAGGATGAGTCTTCTGCATTCACCGGTACAAGTTGAGTTGTTTTTAGTACCGGCATCTCCACTTTGTTGTCGACTTCTTTTCCTTTTCGCAAGGTCATGACGGCTTTGACCTCTCCATGCTGCTGAGGTGAACTGATACTTACTTCATGCACTCCTTTAGGATTAGGCACTGGTTGACTTGGGAATTTACCTTTCTCAACAGTCATTGCCAAGGTCTGAACTGATAAAGCAAGTTGTCCCACCATTTTTTCAAGGTTTGAAATTGATTGGGTTTGTGAGTTGAAACCCGCTCTCATCTCATTTCGTAGTTCATCAATGGTGTGGTTTTGTTGCTCGATTTTGGAGTGAATAAGATTCTTGAAACTTTGAAATGCATCCTCCCATGGTCTAGGCTGAGAATGGTTTGGGTTATGATTATATGGCCTAAATGGTGGTTGAGAGGCTTGAGGATTTTGAGGAATTGGTTGCATTGGTGGAGCTGGAGCTGGAGCTGGAGCTGCTGGTCCATTCTGTTGGAATCCTTGAGACCATGAAAAATTGGGGTGGTCTCTCCATCCAGGATTATATGTGTTGGAGTAAGGGTTGTAGTTTGATGGCTTTCTCATTACATCTATGGCATTGGCTTGATCTGAGTATGAGTCCTGGTCATGTGGTTCCGTTAATTTAGCAGCTGTTAACGATGCTATTTGTCGGGAAAGACCTTCAACTATGTCTTTGACTTCTTTAATTTCTGAACTTGACCCGCCAATGTGAACCTCATTCACTCCCTTAACTCTTCTAGTACTCCTGAGTGAACGACTCCGTTGTTGGGAATTATCTGCTTGTCGCTGGAAGAAATCTCAAATCTCTTATGCACTTTTTGACATTAGCTCTCCTCCACTTGTTGCCATTAGCCATTCTTGCACATTCGGCAATAATCCCTCCAAAAAGTATTGACATTGGTGCCATTTTTCGTATCCATGATGTGGACACTTTAGGAGTAGCCCATTGAATTGCTCCCATGCTTCGAAAAATTGCTCGTCTTCTCTTTGGGTAAACTCTGAAATTTCCTTGCGAATAGCATTGGTTTTATGTACTGGGAAATATTTATTTAAAAATTTTGTTACCATTTGTTCCCATGATGTAATGCTATTAGCAGGCAATGTATTGAACCATGAACGAGCTCTATCCTTTAAAGAAAATGGGAATAATCTAAGCTTAACATCATCATCTGAAAAATTCTCATATTTAAAAGTTTGACAAATAGCATGGAAATCATTCAGATGATTATATGGATCTTCATTTTCTAGGCCATAGAATGTTGGGAGACAATTTAGCACACTAGGTTTTAATTCAAAACTCCTAGCAGCTACATTTGGGTATCTTATGCATGATGTGCTCAAGTTAGCTAAGGGACTAAAGTAGTCCTTAAATGGCCTCTCTTGTGGTGCTGGTTGCAAATCCATTTCAAATTTATTTTTAATTGTAACGTGCTTGTGCGTGCGAAGTGTTTTTTCTAATTCAAAGTCTATATGCTCAAGATTTGGTAATTGTGACCTACGACCATGCATGCAAAGAAAAAAAATGGTAACAAAATTAATAAAAATAAAGAAGAAGGGGAAATTATGATACTAACCTTTATCACTAATTACAATTTGTTATGAAAACAACTCAAGTGCTATATATAGAAAAGAAAATACGTGAAACAAATTAAAATAAATTAAGGCGGTTGAACCCGCCGATTTCACAAAATAAAAAAATAACATGAAAATTAAATAACAGAAATTTAAAGAAGAGAAGAAAAGAAAAGAAAATAATACCTACTTCAAAATTTAATTCACTTTTTTTTTCTCTTTTTTTTTAATAATAATAAATAAATAAATATTACAAGGAAACAAATAAAATAAATAAATAAAAAGAGAAAAAAAAATTCTACAAATTAAAATACTTACCTCAAAAGAACGGCGCCAAAAACTTGTTGTGCAAATTTTATTGAACTCATGAAGTGCACGAATCTATTGTAGTATTGATTAATGGTGACGAGTGTCGATCCCACAAGGAGATGGATTTTAATTATGTGTAGAATTAATTTTCTGAGTTGGTGGTTGGATTTATAATGAAAATTATGTAGGCTATCAATTAATTTAAATTAAAGTGGTAGGAATAAACTATTAAAATGAAATGCTTGGATCTCCGGATCTGTACTCAACATGCACCATCGGCTTAATATTCATTATTAGTACCAATTAAATCATGAAGGGGGAACTTCCACTCATCATGAACCACACTCTAATAGATATGGTGCTAAGGGCTTCCCGTGCCAAATAGTAATAACCTTGCCAGGGAGGCGGTTATTCCAGTAGATATCCGACAAGATTATTACTATCTGTCTACGAAAAGTCAAAACAACCACATAAATTAAAGGGGAAGAAAAAGTAAATTTACCAAATTAAGCCCATGGAGCATGTTGAGACTTCACCTTCAACCCAAGCTTGAAAGGAAATTAGCCACTCATATTTGAACTAGGGGTAAAATGGGAATTTTATTAAAATACGTAGAAAATACAAGATGGAGATGGAATTACAGAAAATGGAGTCCAAAAATGGATTCAGGGGTGTCAAATTAGGGGGGGGGAGCCCCTTTTTTATAGATACACTGAGTAAATCATGGCCATCAGATTAAAACAATTTGGACGCTCAGGATTGCGCCACGTGGCAAGTTCTTATTGGATGGAACACATCATCAGGGCTGTTATTCTGTGTATATGCATGTACCGTACACACGTTTTTTCGATCCACTAATATTCTGCCATGTCACCGGTCAACATTTTTGGTTCAATATGATCATGACACGTCATCAGTCAACGCCACATCATCAATCAATGCCACATAAGCGGTCAATGCCACATCATTCGTCTAATCAAATGCCGCCACGTCATCGTATAGTGCCACGTCATCGTACAGTGCCACGTCAAAGATACGATCATGGTGAACAGTGCCGTGAAGCGATTGTCGTGTATGTCGACCGTATATATCAATCGCATCAGTATGTGTGAACGATCGTAGTATATGAAAGCGATACCATTTTTCTTTTTATGCTCCTCCTAAGGTTTTTGACTGTCCTGAGTTCAAAAGTGCTGTCCGTTTTTCCATCTGATCTCTCGTTTATTGTGAAATGACCATGATATCCCCTAAAATACATAAAATACTTAATTAAAATAAAACATACATAATTAAATTACAAGGGACTTAAAGACATAAAAATAGGGATGTTAGTGAGACTTGGAGTGTAAAATGATGATTTTCTCTATTATAAATATACACTTTCTAGTACTCAACACATATATGATGAGATATGAGATAGTACTTCCTCGTCTATCCGTGTAGCTCCAAGGTGTGACTGTATCTAGATAGTACGTCATTGCCCGTCCGTTGAGGTACGGGTATGATGAGATTGATTCCCCTGGGTACTTGTTTGGTGGTAGTGTTCGATATTTAGCATTGATATTATAAGTGTTATGATTTTATTGATTTTATGTAGCAGTATGTAATATTGTTATTTCAATGCATGATTTTAATTAAACGAGCTCAGTGAGTGGATAGTAATTTTTGATATTTTGAAGAAATTATGTTTAGAAATGATATAATTATTTTTAGAGTAAAGTTATGTTCAAAAATTACTATCCACTCACTGAGCTCGTTGAGTTTTTATACTCACCCCGTTTTATTATATTTCCCCCCTCCCAACAGGAGGTTCGCAGGTACAATAATCGACCCAGCAACAATAGTTATTTTAGAGTTATTGCCACGTGATGGTGTTAGGAGTCGTAGATGTATTTATTGACATATATTTTGGGATTGTATAATTTGATATGTTTCGGTGATTATGGACAAATCTATGTATTTTATCTTATATTGGATAATTGAGTGATTTGGTATTTTGGCTAAGGAAATTGATTGACGAAGTTGGTTGTATTTAGAATTATTTTATGAGTGATTTTTTTTAATTTGCAGGTTTGGTTATGTCATAATTATAGGGGAGACTCTGCTGAATTTTCGATAGACTTATTATTAATTAGATTATGTTAGGACGATTTAATAAGAATTAGGCAGACTCGCCCTAGGGGTTCGAGGCGAGTATTGTCAACCATTCTGCTCTTGGATGATGTGATTCTTTAACATTTTTGGACATCAAGCATTTCACCATTGACTACCCTTTCTTCAATTTCCATTAAAGTTACAACTTCAGCCACCAGCTTTCCAACAAGATCTCTGTTAAGAAGGCTCATTGTGCTGAACTTGCAAAAGCTAAGAAGAAGAAGTTAGAGCTTCAGCCAGCTAAAACAAGTCAGCAGTGCCAACCCATCAGAGTTAGTTAAGATAGTTGACAGATCAGCATAAGTTGTTAAATTTGTTATTAGTCATTTAAATGATTTTCAATTGAAGTTAGTTATAAGCGTTTACAGACTCATATATAAATAGCATGTACTGATTCAATTACTAAAAATGAAGAAGAGTCCAGAAGCAATAAAATCATTCTTTCTCTGAAAATTTTCTCTCAAAGCAAACAACATTAATTTCTTTCAATCTTTTATAACTCTCCTCGCTTGTAAAATCAATTTCAAGATTTCATCACCTTTTGTTTCTTCTCTAACCTTTCAGAAATCTTTCGAAAGACTTACCATCGCAGCTTCTCGTGCCACCTTTTTTCCTTTTCACTGAGATTGAAAGAAGTAAGAAAAGTTTGTCTAGGCTAATCTTAGCAGAGAAAATCTTGACTATTAAAACTGAATTTTGTTGATCTTAGCTTAACAATACAATGAGGACTATTTAGTGTATTTATACTCAAGTAAAGTCTAGCTGCAGCCAATTGTATAGCTTAAAATAAGTAGTTCACAGGAAAGTTTGTTACAGAGTTTAAATAGCGAACTACAAGGTTGGCTATCCATGTAACAAAATGTTCTGCCTTACCGATCTGCTATACTGGGTCAAAATAAAGGTGTTTGATGGTTGCACTAACGTGTGCAACAAAATGCCTAAAAAAAGATGTCTTCCCAGAGAACTCTCTAGTTTTAAATCTTCAACAAGGGTAAGCAAACTTTAAGGATGATCAGATGCCCTAATGATCCAACAGCTAATATCAAAGTGTAACATATGCGCCATGATTCCTTAATTCGACTGTATTTTGTATTTTTTAACTTGTGTAACATATGCGTCGTGATTCCTTAATTCGACTGTATTTTGTATTTTTTAACTTCCTCGTAAATTTTTAAAGTCATCGAAATTGTTACAAATTGTTGCAAGTAATTGGACACAACTATTGAATTGATTGCACTCGAATAATTTAATTTTGTCGCGACATAAAATCGAGACAATTCAGACGTAATTCAATGGCCACGTAGTCGGTTTTTATTTCGACACTCGAGTCTAGTATTAGCTTAATTTGTATTAAGCTTACAAAAAAAAAGGTGTCAGTTACTATAAATGGAAAGTGAGAGAGAGGCATTTTGATTCTTTCCAAAAATAGGAACAAGAGAGAGAGAGAAGCTGTCAACCCGCGACCCGCGAACCTGACCCGGCCATATCTTCCAATTCTGGCCACCTTATCGGCTGAGCAAGGTACCGATTTGAAGCTTGAGGGCCAATCGATGTATCTTTACTATCCTCATCACCAAAAACCAGCCAAAACACCGGCGATCGAGCTTCAAAACCCATAGCTCCACCCGTTACCACTGCTGTCGATTTCGTCGAAATTAGTTCGTGGCACCACTTGGGATTTGTTCCTCAACTCACCCTCATCATTTTCAGACCAACCCCGTCACATAAAACAGTCGGATTGTGGCGAATCGACCACTAAAAAGTCCACAGTTTTAGGGAGCTTAATTTGCCGTCATCACCGCATGTGAGAGGTCATCGGCGGCACCATTAGACTCGCCAATGTCAAAACTACCAGACCTGAGCTTCTCGTTGCCGTTGACCGAGCTTCGGTCACTGTTGATTGTTAGAGGCAATTTGATAATTTCAAAAACTTTAAGGGTAATTTTGTAATTTTAAAATTAGTGGACATTGTAATAATTTCATATTAAGGCAGTTAGGTAATTTGAGATTTTAGGGGTAATTTGGTAATTTATGTTGTTAGGGGCATTTTCGTAATTTTATATTTTTGGAAGTAATTTCATAAATTCAAAACTTATGAATATTTTTGTTATTGGAATTGAGAGTAGTTTGGTAATATGTGATTCTAAGGATAATATGGTAATTTTTTATGTCGAGGGTATTTTAGTAATTTTATGAATTCAAGAATAATTTATTACGGATAATTGTTGTTCCAAGCTTATTAGTTATAATTCGCAATCACCAATAGGAATTATGTTATTTCCTTAAATTAGGAGGATTCACGAACGATAATCAATCCACGAACGTGTCGATACCGAGTACAGACATCGTCACTGTAAGTGGAATATACAAAACCTAATTTCATAGTTTATTATGATAGTAAAGCATGTTTACGAAATCAGTTTCAAATGTTTTGATTTAAATGATTTCATAGAAATGGATTTTATCTGTGTTTTGGTATTTATTACGGAAAATGTATTTGATTAATAAGTTTGGTTACCGATTTTGTTATACATGATGATATTTTTAAGAAAAGAAAAGCAGATTTAGGGCATGTTAAATGAAAAAGGAAATGAGATTTCAGATGAGACTATATGTTTATGTATATGTATACAAAGGTATATGGATATAAGTATAATGATTGTTTTTAAAATCATTAGACAGTACCCTTCCCCTCCAGATACAATGATACAGATGAGATGAGATATACATGCTGTATGATGAATACAAAGATATTGATATTGAGATATAAATGAGATACAGGCTTTTAGGGCTTGTCTAAGTACACACAGAGGCTTTTGGTCGTGTACTCGGGTGACTTTGTCTTTTAGGCACCAAATTATGCATGCACAGATATGATGAGATATGAGATGATATTTTCTTATTTATTCGTGTAGCTTCGGGGTGTGACAGTACTCAGATAGTACATCATTGCCTGCCCGTTGAGATCCGGATATGGTGAGATATGAGGTGACATTTCTTGATCTATCCCTATAGCTTTGGGGCATGATTGTACCCAGATAGTACGTCATTGCCTGTCCATTAAGGTCCTAATATGATGAGATATGAGATGATACTTCCCCATCTATCTGTGTCGCTCTGGGGCATGATTTTACCCAGATAGTACGTCATTGCCCATCCATCGAGGTTTGGATATGATGAGATTATTCCCCTGGGTACTTGTTGGTGATAGTTTTCAATATTCAGTATTGATGTTATAAGTATTATGGATTTCATTGATTTATACAGTATATTTGTGATATTGTTATTTCAATACATGATTTAAATTTAATAAGTTATTTAAGTTCTTGTGATATTTTGATAAAATTGTGTTTAGAAATGATATAATTATTTTAGAGTAAAGTTATTTTCCCAAAACTACTATCCACTCATTGAGCTCACTGAGTTTTATACTCATCCCGTTTTATTATATTGGGAAATTATCCACCGGCCACCTAATATTTTGAATTTTTTTAAAAATACACAATTCTTTTTTTTTTTTTGCCTGAATTACACCTGAAGTTACAATTCTTTGTATTTTTCCACTTTCATTTGTTGACCGTTAAGATTCCATTAGTTTTTTAACAAAATGACGGTTTTGCCCCCCAAAATTAATGTTATAAGATGAAATTGTAATTTTACATTTGGGGGGCAAAACCGTCATTTTGTTAAAAAAACTAACAGAATCTTAACGGTCAACAGATGGAGGTGGAAAAATGAAAAAAATTATAACTTCAGGTGTAATTCAGGCAAAAAAAAAAAGAATTGCGTATTTTTGAAAAAATGAAAAACATCAGGTGGTCAGTGGATAATTTCCCATTATATTTTCCCTCCCCCCATTGGAGAATTGTAGGTACAACAGTGAACCCGGCAATGATAATTATTTTGGAATTACAACTATGTGATGGTGTTAGAAGTCGTAGATATTTTATTGAGATAATTTGGGATTGTATAATTTGATACATTTCAGTGATTGTGAAAAAATCTATGTATTTTATTTGATATTAGATATCAGAGTGATTTGATATTTTATTGAGGAGATTGATTCATGAAGTTGGTTGTATTTGGAATTATTTTAGGAGTGTTTATTTTATTAATTATAGGTTTAGTTATGTGATATTTATAGGGGAGACTCTACCGAATTTTCGACAGAATCTTTATTAATTAGATTATATCAAAATAATTAAATAAAATTAGGCAGACTCGCCTTGGGGGTTCAGGGCGGGTTGTGTCATAAAGCATCAAGAAGCAAGAGCTTAAAATAAAAAGATCCAGAGTGTTGTAAGGTTGGTGACTCAGCAAGGGACTTTAAGACAAATTGTGCTTGAGAGTTTATTACGCTTTTTTATTTTAGTTTTGATGTAACCTCGAGGATTGATTGTTCGGTACAAATGTTAAAACTTTTTTGTTACAATTTTTATCATACTGGAATGTTTTAGTAAAGGCAGCATCGTTTGCTCTTATAACAAATCATGCAAAGCACGAATGCCAAAGAAATGAAAAGTTGCGAGAAATTCATAGTATGAAAGTCAGAAGCCGATGAAATGAAAAGTCAGGGAATGTGCAGAAGCAAGCACCAACATGTTATGAAAGACGGTTCTTAATTTAAAAGTTTAAGAAGAAAGCAGTAATGATGATATTCTGATTGATCTGAAAACAAATAAGTTGTTGCTGAAACTCAGAAGAGTTATTTACCTTAACTGTAATTTCATCCAATTCAATGGACATTTCATTTTATCTGAGGCTTTTAAAAATCCATTTAAGCTGCTAAATAAAAAAGAAAAAAAATTCCTCCTTGAGAATCTAGGAAAATTTCTCCCCGTCAAGGATGTCATCTAAATGCTTCAATGCTATCAGGGAGCTAAAGTCATCAGAAACACTATCATAGCGGCCAAAAAGAGAACACCATCATTGCAAATTTATGCAATCTCAACAAACTCTACAATCTACGTTTACTAAGGTCATAAAAAACATTACACAGCTTTCTATTGATTGGCGATTTAAAGTAGAAGAACTTGAGAATCGTATAAGGATATATGCACTGAAACGATTACAATTGGTTAAAGAATGCTAGTTGCAACATTTTGAGTTTCAATACTTAAACATCAATTTAGAGTAGTGCAATAAAGAGCCATTATTGGTGAAAACAGTAACAGTTTTACATTACATAAATGAATGACCAAAGAATGGCTTGAAATGTGTAACTCATCATTGTTCAATGATTATGTGGGAGATAGTTATCTTCAGACTGCCTACGCCAGATGAAATAGCAAGCATCAATCGCTTTGGAGTTTGGATGTACGAACAACTACTCCCCTTGCTCTGCCCATTGACAATCCTCAGTTTTCCTAGAGACCAAATGTGTAACTGGGGAGTCAATTACTATTGATCATGTTGCTCCCATCTCCTCTGTCCTTGAACTGCTTCGAATAAAATCCTTGACATCAGTAAAGAGCAAAGTACACCCCTTAAGAATCCCACCACGAATTTTCAGCCTGTAAGCCTACACATCTATGCAAACACTGTCAAACTACATTCTATGGACTGTTTCCAGAACGCTCAAAATGTTTGCTAATGCCTCATCATTCTCACTTTCCTCAGTCCATGTCTCAGAGTGAGATTTGTAATCGCTTTTCATCTCTTTATCCAAAAAATAGTCTTATTTTCGCACAACTATCAAGTTCTCAGCGTGGTCACTCCACACACACTCAGTGTCGTCAAGAATGAATGCCGGTCTCGTGGCCTAGTACTAAGTTCAGATTCTTCCAAGCTTTTCGCTTGATATCTTCACGAGCAACAATCGGGGAACTGAAGTATATGGAATCTGGGTCCAGCAGCCTGACAGCCTTCGTAGCGTAACATCGGATACCCATGGTGCATGAATACAGCTCAAACAGGCTTACTGCCTTGTTCAAGAAAAGTGCGAACAAATGGCCTCAACTTCACCATATTGTCATCATCCATCTGGAATAAGCTGGTTCTGAAAAAATGAACTTGCGTCTTCAAATATTTCTCTCCAGATTAGAGGCTTTTAATCTTTCGATAGTGGAGTACCGTATGGTCTAAATCTAGAACAAGATGGAGCTTCCTCTTCCTCAACAGAGCCTTTGTGTTTATCTTTTTCAAACTTAAAACTTCTTCTTTGCCGTATCCTAATTTTGGCAGCATGTAAACAAAAGATAAACTGAATGAATCAGCCATTGCCTGGCTGCAAAAATGCACTTTCTGTTCATTAAACCATTGGATGATACTTCACCGACCACTTTAAACTCAGATGCCACTTGCTTCTCTAACTAATTTATTTAATTATCCTTCTCTTTCTGTTTTTGCACACCAACAATTTCAACTGAAACTATTTTAATTCGCAAACTTCATTGTACAAAATCAAGAATATCCAACAAAAATTATAATAACTTATATTGACACAGTTTTGTCCAAAGAACATTGATCATAAAAATAGTCTTTGTGGATTGAAACAGCTCTCGATTAAATAACATAACCCTGCCTTGGAAACCGCTTTGTATTTTGAAACTTTCCGACGATCTTATTGCTTGAACGTCAATATACTCCAACACATACACAAAAAGAAATGTTATAATCAATTAATAATAAATTTTAAATATAAATAAGTATTTAAAGAAGGTATTACCATCATTAAACATTCCATAAATAGGATGAAGAAGTCCGATTCCTAGAATTATTGAACATTTGAATCGATCAGGCAACTAAATTAGTTTTCTTACCGTATTCTATTTATATATTTACACTATTTAATAATAGTCCTACACACATAAAATCAACCTAGTTCTATCCTTAAAAGATTTGATTGATTTCAATTGGGTGGCGGACTCCCATACTAGGGTGCCGTTTATTTTTTAATCTGAAATTTGAATTTAATTTTTTTTTTTTGAAGCATTTACTAATTTTGGGTTATTTATCAGTTATTATCAACCAATTTTATCTAAATAAAAAATGTAGAAAAAATTCACTTTTATCTAATGTTTGATAGTTTTTGCAATTCCTTTTGTGATCTTTATGAATTTTAGTAGCTTTGTGATTTATTCTTCTCATTTGACGTATTTGGTGAAAACTCATTTAACTGAAGTCTATTTTTGTAAATGGTAATGTTGTGAAAAATTAAAAGGCATCAATGAGTAAATATTTTGACAAGCTATATGTTTTTCTTTTTCCTCTCATATTTAATAAGAAGAAAATTAAGAAATCAAGTTCCCTATAATACTCTATGGGGGCCTAAAATATTGCTATCGCATTTGTGAGGGCTACAGCCCTAACCAAACTTTGGCCGAGTGATTGACAAGCTATACAGTTTCAAGTTATGCTTTTTAAATCGTTCTCTTTGGGCTTTAGTTTATCTGTATAAACAACAAGAACTCAAATAAAAAATCCTGGTCACAAGTAAAAATAAGTGGGTCCCCAAACAAGTGCGGGAAACCAGTATGATGCATAATTTATTCATTGAGGCCGAAAAGAAGTCCTAGCTACAAGTCTGATGCACTATTTATTGGAGTCGTAGGTTTATAAATTTGTGAAGACTAGTAGCTCAATACTGGTCACAAATAAAAATCAAGGGAACTATAGCCAAAAAATACGACCTTAAAGTCTTAAATTTTCTTAAAACTGGATAACATCTTAAATTATTTCTACTCACTTCAGGGGCCTCCTGTTGTGGACAGCATGTTTTCCTCCCAGAGCTTGTGAAGTGGCTTGTTTCCTTGGACCACCATTTGGGTGTTGAGCTTCTAAGTCTATGGCCTGGTCGTTCCTGTGGGCGACGAACTCATCAAAATGTTTCTTAGTGATGAACTCATTGCCATGGTGAATATCAATCGATGTTTATATAGACTTCTCGTCATCCATATATGTTATCTTTTTCATAGGTTTTGTGGTGGGTTCATTATCATAGTTGTCATCTTGCTCAATGATAGTAAGGTTTTCATCGAAGAAATGGTCATCTTCCTATTGAATTTTTAATTCAGCATTGTTGGATCCTTAATTCAACGTTGAGCTTATATGTGAATAATTATGTGTTACGGACTGTCATATAAAGTTAAGTCCAATTAAAAGTGATCTATTAAGGTTTTCAATATTATGGACTTTAATGTATCTAATAGCATACGGGCCTTTAATGTGTAGAGACGCAATAGTATTCTAACTCTATGATGGGCAGCATTAAGAATACCCAGTGACAATAGGAAACAGGTGTCTATATAAGTGGTCATGATCCCCAGGTCACTCGTAATCTTTTTCATTCTATCTAACATCCCATTTTCAGAGAGATAGCATAGAAAGAACTAAAAGACTCTCTAGGAGAATGTGTTGATTTAGAAAGCCAACCACACAACCCTAGAGAGGAATTAAGGGTTAGGAATTTAGGTATGCTTACGCATAATTTATTATTTATTCTTGATGATACAACATGAATATTTCTGGGTTATAGATGATGGTTTTCACCAAAAGTTTTATTGTCCCAACAAGTGGTATTAGAGCCAATTCATGTTGAATTACTAGGAATCAAATTTATTTTTGATTAATGATTAAACTTTTGGGTTTCTCGAACTAGTATCATTAAATTTGAGAAAATAGTGGTTGTTTTTGTTTTTTTAAGGATTAATTAAAAAAAACAAAAACAAAACAAAACACAATCAGTATGTTTAAAGATTCATGCTGGTGGCAGCCCACCCACCACCGGCATTCAGAAAAGGAAGCCGTGGCTAATCTAGTTAAAGCGGTGGCCATCAAGAAAACAAAAAAGGTGAATAAAGAACGAAACAAGAAAAAAAGGACAATGGCCTTTCTTTTTTTTGTCGGCCGGGAATGGCACGGGCATCATGCCATGCCATCAAGCAATTCGTGGCCTGTAGCTAAGGTGAAAGTGCTGCCATGGCCACTGCCTGTGCAAGAAGAAGGAGAAAAGAAAAAGATGTTAGGGTTTCTTGAAAAATATCATAAAGACCCCTAATTTTTCTAAAATTTCTTTTCAGTATAAAAAGTTAAGAATTTTTTCATTAAAGTTCTACATTTACTTGGGCTTAATGAAATTGAGTTTGGGCCTAACAATTTGGGCTTAATGAATTAAAATGTGGCTTAGACCATTAAAGAAAAAGGTAAGCTTATTTTGTGGGCTAGTTTAGGATTCGGTTTGAGTCACCCGAACCAGTCCAGCCATGGACCAATCAATGGTCAATCGTCAACTTTGACCATTGATCGTATTTTAACTTGAAATTTTTATTTTATTTTTCTTTTTTTGGGCATTTTTGGTGTAATTTTAACTTCAAATATTCGTATGTTTATATATATTTTGAGATGAATTAATTGAAGCAACATGTCACCAATGTGACCTCTCTTGTGGAAATTAATTTCTTTTATAATACTGATGCAGACTAGGAAACCATACTATATTAGGATTAGTTTCCTTATTATCTAAAGTTTAGGATTTATTTTTCCTTTCTAGTTTAGAACTTTTATTTTCCTTTTACTATATGATTTAGGATAATTACTACTAATATAAATAGGCCTCTCTTGTAGCCTTTAAAGGCAAATTTTTTAGTTCAATAATATTTTCATTTTCAAATCTCGACAAGAGTATTTGATCTAGTTAATCCTCGGTATTCTGCGGAATCAACGAGTTTAACCCTTAAATTCGTGGCATTCTTTTGAATCAACGCGAATTTAATTTGTTCACTTATTCTGGTATTCTCTAGAATCAACGGAATAAATTGAACACTAAATTTCTGCTGCATCAGCTTGGTATCAATAAGCAAGGTAAGCCTATAGCTTATTTCAGTGAGAAGCTGAGTGGTGCAAAGACACGTTATAGCACTTATGACATGGATTTTTACTCAGTGGTCCAAGCATTCAAACATTGGAGTCATTATCTAATTCATAGAGACTTTGTTTTATATACTGACCATGCCACGTTGAAACATCTCAATAGTCAAGACAAGCTTTCTCATCGACATGCCAAGTGGACAGCATTCCTTTAGTAGTTTACTTTTGTAGTAAAGCATACTTCGAGAGAATCCAATAGAGTAGCAGATGCAGTTAATCGTTGATCTTCCTTGTTGACACAAATGCATAATCAAGTTCTTAGATTCACACATTTCAAAAATTATATGCTACTGACCTTTTCTTTACTCCTTTAATAGAAGACATTGCTGCAGGATTTCCCTCAGTTTACCATTTACAGGACGGATTCCTTTTCAAAGGTAATCAGTTATGTGTTCCCGAATCAAGTCTGAGATTAAAAATCATTGCAGAGTTATATAATGAAGGGCATATGGGTCGTGACAAAACTCTGGCTCTAGTAGCTAACACTTACTTTTGGCCTACTATAAGGCGTGATGTCTATCACTATGTTGAGACTTGTCGCATTTGTCAGGTTTCCAAGGGCACTGTAACTAATGCCGGCTTATATATGCCACTACCAATTCCAAAACAACCTTGGACTGACATTAGTATGGATTTTGTTTTGGGATTACCTGCACTTAGAGAGGTATGGATTCAATATTTGTTGTTGTGGATTGGTTCTCGAAAATGGCATACTTTATTGCATGCAAGAAGACTACAGATGCCTTAATTGTTGCTTGTCTATTCTTTAAGAAAGTCTATAGATTGCATGGTTTACCGAGTTCTATAGTGTCTGACCGAGATATGCGATTTCTTAGCCGTTTTTAGAAGACATTATGGAAGTTGACTAATACTCGTCTGAAATTCGGAAGTTCGTACCACCCACAAATCGATGGTCAAACTGAAGTTGTCAATCACTCTTTAGGAAACCATTTACGTTGTCTAGTTGGCGATAACCTGAAGACATGGGATCAAAAGTTATACCAAGTAGAGTTTGCTTATAACTGTGCAGTTAAGCGCAGGACTGGTTTAAGCCTTTTTCAAGTGAATTACGGATACAATCCATGAGCTCCCATTGACTTAGCTCCAATTCCAAATTTAGTTCGCAAGAGCAGCAAGGCAGAAGATTTTATTGAGCAGCTTCAAAAGATTCATGCAGCTACGCAAGAGTCTTTTAAGAAGATTACCAAAGGCTATAAACTTGAGGCTAATAAGAAGCGTCGAGCTTTGGAATTTTAGGTGGGAGATCTTGTTTGGGCTATCTTAACAAAAGACAGGTTCTCAGTTGGTGACTACAACAAGCTTTCTGTTGGAAAAATTGGACCTTTGGAGATTATAGAAAAGATAAATCCTAATGCCTACAGAATCAAGCTTCCTAGTCATATCTGCACTGCAGATGTATTCAATGTCAAGCATCTTATTCCTTACAGAGGTGATCATGATAAAGATGCTAATATTGACAATCCGAATTCGAGGGTGAATTCTCTCCAACCTGGGGGGAATGATGCAGACTAAGAAACCATACTATATTAGGATTAGTTTCCTTATTATCTAAAGTTTAGGATTTATTTTTCCTTTTACTATATGATTTAGGATAATTACTACTAATATAAATAGGCCTCTCTTGTAGCCTTTAAAGGCATATTTCTTAGTTCAATAATATTTTCAGTTTCAAATCTCGGTGAGAGTATTTGATCTAGTTAATCCTCGGTATTCTGCGGAATCAATGAGTTTAACCCTTAAATTCGTGACATTCTTTTGAATCAACGCGAATTAAATTTGTTCATTTATTCTGGTATTCTCTAGAATCAACGGAATAAATTGAACACTAAACTTTCGCTGCAACGAATACAAACGATTTTGTATATGTAATTTCTGTAAATATCGATCGGCCTAAAGGCAGGTCAATATTTAATAGAATTATATGCGCACGTGTGGTAATAAACACGTTATAGTTATTCGGTTTTACATATGAATAATAAATCGGCCCAAAAGAAAGATTCATTGTTTGACATGTTCTTATTATCAGTGTTTGATTACTACACTAAGATATCACTTACAAGTTAATATTTTATCCAAAGATAAAATATTAATGGAGTGTCCAGTATCTTGAGATGGGATTTATCTTTATTTGAATTTATTTTTATTTTAAGACTAATATGAGTTTGTTCTACTTGTTTATTGCTTTTTGTTCAATTATGTTTATTGCTGATATTACTGCCAACATCAATTTTGTTCCTCTGCTAAATGGCTCTAACTTGAAATCATGGCAAGAGAACCTTTTAATAGTTCTCATTGTCATAAATCTTGATCTTGTGTTAAGGGTTGATTCTCCCCCACCTCTTATGGATAAGAGTACCCCTGATGATAAAAGGGAATGGAAAGGTGAGAAAGATCAAATCGTATGTGTATCATGATCATGAATAAGGCCATTCCGGAATCATTCAGCGGCTCAATACCTGAAAAAATAACTTCAACAAAAGAGTTCCTTACAGAAATTGAACAAAGGTTTGTCAAGAATGAAAAGGCTAAAATTAGTATGCTCTTAACATGCTTAATTTCAATAAGGTATGAGGGTAAGGACAAGGGCAACAAAAGGAATAAAAATAACGGAGCTACAAAATCACTACCTAAAAATAAACAACAAAAGAAATCAGAAGATCTAGTCGACACTAGTTATTTCTTTTGCAGAGTTGAAAAACATTTCATGGTTTGTTCTGAGGTTAATTTCACTTCGGTACCTAGACACACATGGTGGATAGATTCTGGTGCAACCACTCACATCAGTGTGCCTATGCAAGGTTACCTCAATTGTCCAAAACCCAGTGATGGTAAAAGAGACATCTATGTAGGCGATGGCAAAACAATTGAAGTTAAAGCAATTTGAAAATACAGATTATTATTAAAGACCAGATTTTATTTGGATCTTGATGAAACATTTATTGTTCCGTCTTATAGGCAAAATTTGATTTTCATTTCCGCTTTAGACAAATTTGGTTATTCTTGTTCATTCGAAAATGAAAAATTTAGTTTGTTTCATGATTAAAAAATGGTTGGTTCTAGTTCTTTATTAGACAATGATAATCTTTATATGCTTGATACAATTATTTCATTTAATGAATCCCTGTAATTAAGTTCACGAGGTTTAAAGAGAAAATTAGCCCATGAGAATTCGGTTGCGTTATGGCACAAGAGATTGGTTCATATCTTCAAACGGAGAATAGAGAGACTTGTGTCAAACGAAATTCTCAACCCTGTAGGTTTCACAAATTTTGACATTTGTGTTAACTGTATTAAAGGGAAACAAACTAATAAAAGGAGATTTGAAGCCACTAAGAGTTTAAATATCTTAGAACTCATACATACGAACATTTATGGGTCATTCCCTATACCTACGTGGAATAGTCAACAATATTTTATGATGTTCATAGACGATTTTTCTAGATATAGCTACATATATCTCCCCCATGAAAAGGCACAATCCTTGGATATGTTCAAAAAAATTTAAAGCTGAAGTTGAGAATCAACTCAGTAAAATAATCAAAAGTGTCATATCTGACAATGGTGGTGAATACTATGGTAGATATGACGGTTCAGGTAAACAACGTCCAAGGCCATTTGTTAAATTCCTAGAGGAATGTGGTATCATCCCATAGTACATTATGTCAGGTTCACCCACTATGAATGATATTGCTGAAAGACGAAATAGAATGCTTAAGGACATAGTGAGGAGTATGATTTCTCATTCTACCTTACTAGATTCACTCTGGGGAGAAACACTTAAGACTATAGTGTATATCCTTAATAGAGTTCCAACCGAAGCGACTGCCAAAATCCCTTATGAGCTTTGGACGAATAAGAAGCATAGTCTAAAGCACTTACATGTTTAGGGATGTCCAGCTGACGTAAGGCCTTATAGGCCTAATAAGAAAAAATTGAACTCGAGAACGGTGAGTTGCTGTTTTATTGGATACTAAGAACGATCATGGGGGTAAAAGTTTTATGATCTCACTACTAAGTCGATTTTCAAGTAGGGAAATGCTCGGTTCTTTAAGGATATTGAGTTTGCAGGGGGAGATACAGTTAAGGACTTTATCTTTGAAGAGGAATATGTTGATATTCCCATAGGTGTCATTGGCATTGATTAGGGTCTTATTCCTGACTTTGTTAAAGACACAACAAATCAAGACAATGTTGGAAAACCCCTTATAGAAGAAGTTGTTCCAGAAGAACAAACTCTATCACTTCAAGAACCTATGCCATTAAGGAGATCCACTAGAGAAAGGAGAAATGCATTGCCAGATGACTTTTCTCCAAGAACATGATATAGACATCGGGGTGATGGAAGATGATCCAATCAATTTCCATCAAGCTATAGAAAGTTCTAACTCTCAAAAGTAGATCGATGCCATGAATGAAGAGATGAAGTCTATAAAAGACAATAACATATGGGATGTTGTCCCATTGCCATAAGGTACGAAACCTGTTGGTTGCAAATGGATATTTAAAACCAAAAGGGATTCGAAAGGCAATATAGAGAGATACAATACGCGTCTTGTCGCAAAGGACTTTACATAGAAAGAATGCATCGATTATAAAGAGACTCTCTCTAGTTTTTTCGAAACACTCTTTCAGGATTATAATGGCATTAGTGACACATTTTGATCTTGAGTTACATCAGATGGATGTAAAGATGGCGTTTCTCAATGGCGACATTGATGAGACGATCTATATAATGCAACCAGAAAACTTTATGTCTAGAGACCCAAAGAATATTGTTTGCAAACTTAAAAAATCCATCTATGGGCTCAAGTAAGCATCTCGACAATGGTATTTCAAGCTTCATCAAGTGATTATCTCATTTGCCTTCGAGATGAATTTGGTCGATAATTATATATACCATAAGTTTTGTGGGAGTAAGTATATTTTTTGGGTTTTATATGTTGATGATATTTTGCTTGCCAATAGCGACATAGGCTTATTGTAGATACCAAGAGATTTCTAGCTAAAAATTTTGAGATGAAAGATCTTGGTGACGGCTCTTTTATATTAGGCATGCAAATACACTGGGATCGTTCTTGGGGTATTCTGGGGTTATTACAAAAAAGACATATCGAAATAGTTTTCAAGAGATATGGCATGCAAGATTGCAAACCAGGAGATACTTTTATTACTAAAGGAGACAACTTTAGTCTCAATTAGTGCCCAAAGAATGATTTTGAAAAGAAGGAAATGTAGAAAATTCCTTATGCATTAGCAGTAGAAAGTTTGATGTATGCTCAGGTTTGTACGCGATCGGATATAGCGTACATTACTAGGATGTTGGGCAGATATCTAAGCAATTTAGAAGTAGGCCATTCGAAAACAACCAAACAGGTCTTACGATACTTGCAGAGAACAAAAGACTACATGCTCACATATCGAAGGTCAGATAAGCTTGAGATCGTTGGGTTTACTAACTCTGATTTTTTTAGATGCCAAAATAGTATGAAATCCACTTTGGGTTACGTCTATCTGCTAGCTAGAGATGCTATCTCTTGAAAGAGTGTTAAACAATCTCTTATATCCTCTTCCATAATGGTAGCAGAGTTTATAGCATGTTACAAGGCATCCAATCTTGGGATATGGCTACAGAATTTTGTCACAGGGCTGTGTATAGTAGATGGTGTTGATAGACCACTCAAGTTTTTTTTGTGACAATAAGTCAACAGTACTGTATTCCAATAACAATAGGAGCTCGACAAAGTCAAAGTATATAGACATCAAGTTCATAGTTGTTAAAGAAAGAGTTTAGAGTGGACAGTTGTCTGTAGAGCACATCGGCACAGACTCCATGATTACGGATCCGCTTACTAAGGGATTGCCACCCAAGATATTTTATGAGCACATTGCTTATATGGGTGTCATGTTATTTAGGGATATTCAGTTTTAATGGGAGTTTGTGATTTTAGATGCTCTCATAATTTAGACATTTTCGGTTATTTCAGTTTACGGATATTTAAAATTATTTTCTACAGAAATAAAGTTTTTAGTTTGTTCACTCTATGATTTTAGTATAGTTTGATCTCAGTAAGGTTTAAGGTGGACTAGTTGGAAATAGGCATGTTAAGATCATATTGCATGAAATTTCCATACTACACATCCATATCATGATTCATGTCATTCAGTTGTATTAGTATGGTGACTATTGAGGGTCGAGTTATGATAGTTGTAACAAAGACTGCTTTGATCCTATATTGGTGTGATTGATGGACTAAATTGGTTATAGATACATTTCGGTAATAACAGTAAGGCTGAGCTTATACGGTTATTTTTGTGCAAAACATAATTATGAGGTTACACATATAGCCCAAGTGGAAGATTGTTGGATTTTTTAATCTAGTATTGTTGAATCCTTAATCCAACGTTGGGCTTATATGTGAATAATTATATGTTACAGACTGTTATATAAAGTTAAGCCCAATTAAAAGTGATCTATTAAGGTTTTTAGTATTATAGGGTTTAATGTATCTAATAATAGCATGTAGGTCTTTAATGTGTAGAGACCCAATAGTATTCTAATTCTATGATGGGTAGAATTAGGAATACCCAGTGACAACAAGAAACAGTTGTCTATATAAGTGGTTGTGGTCCCAGGTCACACGTAATCTTTTCCATTCTTTCTGACATTTCATCTTTAGAAAGAGAGCACAAAGAGAACTAAAGGACTCTTTAGGAAAATATGTAGATCTGAAAGGCCAACCACACAACCCTAGAGAGGAATTAAGCATTATGAATTCAGGTATTCAGGTACGCTTCTGCATAATTTATTATTGATTCTTGGTGATACAACATGAATATTTTTGGGTTATAGGTGATGGTTTTCATCAAAGGTTTTATTGTCCCAACACTTCCATCTTGAAACACAGATAAAAAATAACTTGGCAATCACTGGAGAGTCTTTTGTTGCACTTCCCACAGATGGCGCCAATTTTTTTAATTGAATTTCAGTGGATTGATTAAAACAAATTAATTTTTTTAAAAGGGAATATAGCTACCTTGCCAAACTTGAGATGCGCTCTCGTAAGATAATGAAAGATAACTATTTTGTTTTATTGAGAGTGAAATTGGACTTGAACAATAATGACACCTGCTATAAATAGTTATGTGTGAGCTGAGTATCCTAATAAATAATGGAGAATCAATAGCATGATATTAACATTTTGGGAATGTTATGGCCTAGAAAATGTATTTTCCTCATTTTTCTCTCTTTCTCCAATTCTCTCTTCTACTTTCTTTCTTTTTTCCTCCTCTTTCTTCAATTCTTTTTTTTTTCATGCCTTAAACTTCAAATGAATAACCTATTTATAGTAATACAAAACTTACCAACACATTTTAATTATTTATTTTTTAATAAAATTACCTAACACACTATTCATTAAATAATTTTTTATCAACACAATTTTATTAAACATTTTTTTACCTAATACGCTTGTATTAAACAATTCATTTACCTAAAATACTTTTATTAAACAATATTCAATTCTTTTATGTGTATGGGTCTCTGATTTATATATATTTTCACGCCGTGTAAGGTGATTGGATCTTGACCGGTTCATTTTACAAGGTATTCTCTTATAAGCTAAAGTCCCTTAAGTGGGTTTAGTTAGGAGCTCAATGTGAATCAAGCTTCACTTTGGCATATGCATTCCTTCCAAACCACAATCCATAGTGGTTGCCCTAGCATAGTAGCTTAAGTCTCCCATGAAATACATGCCTTATGGACTAGATTGAGTCATTAAGTCTAGTATTGATGTTTAGGTAGTAACATTCCTCATTCCAAATTTACCTCCCAACAATATTTTTTTTTCATGTCTACCCTTACTTGTATTCATGATAATTTTAGTTGAGAAAGCTATAAGGGCCCGTTTGGGATTGCTTTTGGGAGACTTAAAAGTGATTTTGAAAATCTAAAAGCTAATTTTGGTATTTGATAAAAAGAAATCAAAATCACTTTTGTCAAAATCAGCCCCTCCTATAGTTAATTTTGAAAAACAAGAACGGAGTAGCTTTTAGATTCTGATTTTGAGAATTAATTTTATCATTTAATATAATTCCATAATATCCTTACAATTATTAATTAAATCCAAAATTATCCTTATTTAAATTAGAAACAAAATCATATTTTAATAATTTTTTATTATAATTCTCGCATTCCATTCATTTACCCTATTTGTTTTTTATATTTTACATTACATCAAAAGTTTTATATGGTAATATAGTCTAAATTTTATTTTTAATTAAAATTATTATAATACACAATTAAAATCAATATAGTATAAATTTTATTTTTAGTTTAAATTATCATAATACAAAATTAAAAGTATTGTATATACATATTTTTATATGTGTAAGTAAATTCCACTTTATATTATGTATATTTTAGTCCTTTGTTTTCTCACAGTGGTTTAACAACAAAATTTACAAAACACTAATAATTGCTTTCAAACTCATAGTACTTTTAAAAATAAATTTTACTAAACATTTAACTGATTCTCTTTACAACTGATTATTTTTACAGCACAGCTAACATGAATTATTTTGAAAGTTACAGCATTCTCAAACTGGTCCTAACTCTATATTTGTTTTTCAGTTTATAGGCCATATGGTTATTATTCTATGTCAAGGCAGATCATCAAATAAGAGACAATATCTTTGGAGCAAGTTGCACATAAGAAAGTACTCAAAGCATTAAACCTACAGCTGAACTACAAACAAAAGCAGATGGTCCCTCAGTAAAGTGCTCTAAAAAAGAAACTTGATTTAAGATAAAATGCTTATTACTAATCTTATTAAAGATATAATTTTTACTACAATATTTTTTTGTGAATACTAAGAACACCCCTAAACCATGTTTTGGTGAGACGCAATGATGCTTCCCAGAGGTTCATAATTTTTATTTTAATGGTAGAAATTAATCCCTAGATATTTCACAAACAATAAGAAAAATTAGAAATGAAATTAAATATAGATTTAAATTAAAAAAATTAATTAGAATGATATTTTATTAAATAAAATATCATAGTTAAAAATATTTATATTTTAATAAATTATTAATATATGATCAACATACGCTTTTCAATGAAAGTATGCCCACCGACGCAGTAACTTCTAACCATACTCGGAGGCTCCTTTTCAACCGACTTCTTCCAGTTTCGTTGGTGACACGACCCGCCCCGAACTCCCAAGGCGAGTCTGCCCAATTTCCATATAACTATTCTGACGTAATCTGAATAATCAGGATTCTGCTGAAAGATTCGGCAAAATCTTTCATATATTTATTACACAACTAAATCTATAAAATTATAAATCAAGCACTCCCAAATATTTTCAAATATAACCAATTTCGTCAATCAATTACCTCAACCAAAAATACCAAATCACTCAATTATTCAATACCAAATAAAATACATATATTATCCGCAATCCCCATAATATAATAAATTATACAATCCCAAATTATCTCAACAAAATAAATTGATAATTCCTAACATCACAACGTGGCCATAAATCTAAAAATAACTATTGTTGCTGGGTCGACTGTTATCCCTGCGAATATCCTGTTGGGGGGGGGGGAAATATAATAAAAATAGAATGAGTATAAAACTCAGTGAGCTCAGTAGTGGATAGTAGTTTTTCAACATAACTTTACTCTAAATTAATTAATTATATCAAAATACTAACTCATCAAAATATCGCAAAAACTTAAATAACTCATTAAATCCAATCCATGTACTCAAATAACGATATCGTAATTATACTGCATAAATCAATGGAAATTCATAATACTTATAACATTAATATCTGAATACCGAAAACTATACCCAAACAAGTTCCCAAGGGAAATAATCTCATCATATCCGGACCTCAACGGACAGGCAATGACGTACTATCTGGGTACAATCACGCCCCGGAGCTACATGGATAGATCGGAACATATCATCTCATATCTCATCATTTCTGTGCATGCATAATCTCCTCCCCAAAGGACAAAGTCGCCCGAGTACACGGCCCAAAGCCTCTGTGTGTACTCAAACGGGCCCTAAAAGCCTGTATCTCATCTGTATCTCATTATCAGTATCTCTGTATTCATAATACCATATACATATCTCATCTCATCTGTATCACTGTATCCGAAAGGGGAGGGTACTGTCTAATGATTTTAAAAACAATCATTATGCTCATATTCATATACCTTCGTAAACATATACATAAACATATAATCTCATCAGAAATCTCATCCAAAATCACATTCGAAATCTCATCTAAAATCTCATTCGAAATCTCATTTCCTTTTTCATTTAACATCTATCAAATATGCTTTCCTTTTCTTTAAAATATTATCATGCATATTCAAAATCAATAACCAAAATCATGAATCAAACACATTTCTCATAATAAATACCAAAACAAAGATAAAATCCATTTATATAAAATCATTAAATCGATGCCTTTAAAACCAATCTCGCAAACATGCTTTACCATATTTTAAAATCATAATAAACTACAATGAAAATAGGTTTTGTATATTCCACTCACAGTGACGGTGTCCAAACTCGGTATCGACAACGTCCGTGGATTGATTCTCGTTTGCGGATCCTCCTAATTTAAGGAATTAACATAATTAATAACTATAATCACGAATTATAACTAATATGCTCGAAACGACATTTATCCGTAATACAATATTCTCGAATTCGTAAAATTACTAAAGTACCTCGACATCAAAATTCATCAAATTATCCTCGAAATCACATATTATCAAACTATCCTCAATTTTGATTACAAAGATATCAACAAGTTTTGAATTTACAAAATTACCCCCAAAAAACTATAAAATTACCAAAATGCTCCTAACGATATAAATTACTGAATTATCACCGAAATCTTAAATTACCTAACTGTCCTCACAAAAAATTACCAAAATGTCCACTGATTTTAAAATTACAGAATTACCCCAAAAGTTTGTGAATTTACTAAATTGCCCTTAACGGTCAACGGTCACCGGAACTCATCCAATGGCGACGGGAAGCTTAGGTATGCTAGATCTGACTTCGGTGAGTCCAATGGTGCCAGCGGTGACCTTCCACGCGCGGCGGTAACTGTGGATCTAGCTCCCAAAAATCGTGACCTTTCCGGCGATCGATCGGTGGCAATCTGGCCATTCAGGTGACGGGGTTGGTCGGGAAACAATGAGAGGAAGTTGAGGAACAAGATCCAAGCGGTGGATCAGCCCAAAACCGACGAAATCAATGGCAAGCAAAACGGGTTAAGTCGCGAATTTTCGGGCTTGTTTGCTGGTGTTCTGGTCGGTTTCCGGTGACCAAAATGGCAAGGATGCAACCGGCAGCTCACGAGCTTCAGATCGGTACCAAGCTCGACCAGAATGGTGGCTGGAAACCCGAGATCCGGCCGGGTCTTGGTCGCGGGTCGGGCACGGATCGCGGTTCAACGGGTCCTCTCTCTTTCTTTCTCTCTCTCTCTTCTTCTTTCTATTTTTGGAAAGTAAAATCCCTCTTTCTCTCTCTCATGACTTTCCATTTATAGTAAGAGAGAAAATATATATATATATATTTTTTAAAACTAAATCCGGACCGGAGTGCCAAAATAAAAATCCAATACACGGCCCTTGAATCGCGTTTGAAATGTCCCGATTGTATATCGAGATAAATTTAAATTATTTAGAGCGCGATCAATTTTAATAATTGCGACCGATTTCTCGTAACGATTTTAACAATCGTACTTTTAAAACAAATTTACAACGAAAAAATAAAAATAACATCGCACTCAATTAAATAATTTCGGTGCATATGTTACAATCCTCCCTCCTTATAAAAATTTCATCTTCGAAATTTACACATCTGATGAGAACAGGTGAGGATACTGAGCTCTCATTAAGTCCTCGTGTTCCCATGTAGCCTCCTCTTTTGCATGATTCCTCTATAGCACTTTTACTAAAGGAATAGTTCTGGAACGTAAAACTTGGTGTTTCCTTTCCAATATCTGCACCGGTTCTTCTTCATAAGTCAAATCCTCTTTCAACTCAATTGGTTGCCTCGATAACACATGACTCGGATCATACATGTACTTTTGAAGCATCGAGACATGAAACACATCATGAATTTTGGATAACTCGGGTGGTAGAGCTAATCGATAAGCCAACGGACCAATGCGCTCTACAATCTCATACAGTCCAATGTAGCATGGGCTTAGCTTCCCACGCTTCCCAAATCGAAGTACTCATTTCCAAGGAGAAATCCGTATGAAAACTCTATCACCAACTTCAAACTCAAGTTCC
Source organism: Luvunga scandens (assembly GCA_030449905.1). Taxonomy (NCBI): domain Eukaryota; kingdom Viridiplantae; phylum Streptophyta; class Magnoliopsida; order Sapindales; family Rutaceae; genus Luvunga; species Luvunga scandens. The sequence continues at coordinate 1,277,990 of JASUUG010000209.1, forward strand.
TGTCTACGCTTATCTGCATAGCTCTTTTGTCTGTTTTGGGCCACTTTTAATCTATCTCGAATAAGCTGTACCTTCTCATTAGTATCCTGAACTAATTCAGGACCAAATAACTTCCGCTCACCGACCTCATCCCAACATACTGGAGTTCTGCATTTCCTACCATATAAAGCCTCATACGGTGCCATCTCGATACTAGCTTGGAAACTATTATTGTAAGCAAATTCCATCAAGGGCAAATAAATATCCCAACTACCCTTAAACTCCAAAACACAAGCTCGCAACATATCCTCCAAGGTTTGAATAGTACGCTCTGACTAACCATCAGTCTGTGGATGAAAAGCTGTACTGAAGTTCAACTTAGTGCCTAAAGCCTTTTGCAAGCTGGTCCAGAATTTAGAAGTAAATCGAGAATCTCTATCTGAAACAATAGACACCGGTACTCCATGAAGTCGAACTATCTCAGCCACATAAAAACTTGCCAACTTGTCCATCGAATAAGTGGTATTAAATGGTAAAAAGTGAGCAAATTTTGTAAGTCGATCAACAACCACCCAAACACTATCATGTTCACTTTGGGTACGTGGAAGTCTCACTACAAAGTCCATAGTGATATGCTCCTATTTCCACTCAGGAATAGGAAGCAGCTGAGAACATCCTGCAGGTCTCTGATGTTCAGCATTAATATGCTGGCAAACTAAATACCGAGAAATAAATTCTGCTATCTTTCTTTTCATGCCCTACCACCAATAATGATCTCTCAAAGTACGATACATCTTTGTACTACCAAGATGCATCGCATAAGCTGAACAATGAGCTTCTTCCATGATCTCCTTTTTCAACTCCGTAATATCAGGTACACAAAGTCTATTACTCATGACTAAGACTCCATCATCTCTCACTGTAAAGTCGGTTCGTAGGCCTTTTTGCACATCTTCTCTTAACTTCATTAACTGCAGGTCCTGATCCTGCATCTGGTGGACTTTGTCAATCAAAGTTGGCCTAACTCAAAAATTAGCTATTAAAGCTCCAAAGTTATTAGCTTCCAATTCGGCTCCCAAAGATCTCAACTCGATCAACAAAGGCATATATGACACCCTTAAGTGAGATATAGAGCTGGAAGATTTTCTACTTAGTGCATCGTCTACCACATTCGCTTTGCCTGGATGATAATCAATAGTACAGTCATAATCCTTAATTAGCTTAATCCACCTCCTATGTCTCAAATTTAGCTCTTTCTGAGTAAACAAATACTTTAAACTCTTATGATCTGTGAAAATCTGACATGTGACCCCATATAAGTAATGTCTCTAAGTTTTAAGTGCAAACACCACAGCAGCTAACTCTAAATCATGTGTTGGGTAGTTTTGCTCATGCTTCTTAAGTTGTCTGGATGCATAAGCCACCACTTTTCCATGCTGCATTAACACACAACCTAATCCATGCCTAGAGGCATCACTGTATACCAAAAATCCTTCGTTCTCATATGGAAGCGTAAGAACGGGTGCAGATGTGAGACGTGTCTTAAGTTCTTGAAAACTCTTTTCACAGTCATCATCCCACTGGAACTTAACATTTTTCCTAGTTAGCTGTGTCAAGGTAATGGCAATCTTGGAGAATCCTTCCACAAATCTACGATAGTAACCAGCTAATCCAAGGAAACTCCGAACCTCAGCGGCATTTGTAGGCTGTTCCCATTTTACAACAGCTTCGATCTTTTGAGGATCAACATAAATGCCTTCAGCTGATATCACATGGCCCAAAAATACTACTTTGTCCAACCAGAACTCACACTTGTTGAACTTGGCATAAAGCTGCTTTTGTCTTAAAATCTGCAAAACAGTCCGCAAATGCTCTGCATGTTCTTCCTGACTCCGAGAATACACCAAAATATCATCAACGAACACAATTACAAACCGATCTAGATAAGGGCGAAATACCCTATTCATGAGATCCATAACAGCTGCTGGAGCATTAGTCAACCTGAATGGCATTACTAGAAATTCATAGTGTCCATAACGAGTTCTGAATGCTATCTTAAGGACGTCAGACTCTTTGATTCTAAGCTGATGATATCCTGAGCGCAAGTCGATCTTAGAAAACACTTTCGCTCCCTGAAGTTGATCAAACAAGTCATCAATACGCAGAAGGGGGTACTTATTGTGTACAGTAACTTTGTTCAACTGCCTATAATCAATGAAAAGTCTAAGAGTACCATCCTTTTTCTTAACAAACAAACCTGGAGCTCCCCACGGAAATACACTAAGTTTAATAAATTATTTATCCACCAATTTTTGTAGTTGAGCTTTAAGTTCCTTTAATTCAGCTGGAGCCATCCCGTATGATGTTATAGATATAGGAGTCGTCCCACGGACTAAATCGATAGAAAACTCAATTTCTCTGTCAAGTGGCATCCCAGGAAGGTCATCTGAAAATACATTTGGAAACTCCTGGACTACTAGGATATCCTCTAATCTCAACTCTTTACCTTCTGTGTCTACCACATATGCAAGATAAGCTGAGCATCCTTTTCGTAACAATCGTCTTACACTAATAGCCGATATGACACATGAAGGTAATAATTTACGCTCTCCACAGAATTTCACCTCGGTTTTTCCTTGCTTTTTAAACACAACTTCCTTTTTGAAACAATCTACAGTAGCATGATGAAATGCAAGCCAATCCATACCCAAAATAGCATCGAAATCTCGAATGTCCAAAATAATCAAATTTACCTCAAAGTCATGCTCACCCAAACTAATCATACAATCTCGATACACACTCTCAGTAAATAGTGAACCCCTAGTAGGTGTACTAACAACTAAACCACAATCCAGTGGTTCAGGCTCTCGCTCTATATGCGTGGCAAACATACGAGAAACAAAAGAATGTGTGGATCCAGGATCAATAAGAACATGGGCCTTGCAGCCAAAAATAGATAACGTACACATAATGATTTCGGGGGTAGCATGAACCTCTTGCTGTGTCAATGCAAAAACTGGACTCTGACTATGAGGCCGACCAGGTTGACCTCGCTGACTTAGGGCAGCTGTTTGGCTCCGAAATGTAGATGTAGAACCCCTGGTCTACACACCTCTCTGACCTAGAGTTGGTCCGGAGTGAGAGTGATATTGTGGAGCTGTCCCTCGAGCAGAACTATCACCCTAAGACAAATTAGGGCAGAACCTCTTAATATGACCAGGCTGTCCATAGAGGTAGCACACCTTGTCTCCAACACGACACTAGCCTTGATGATTCTTGCCACACGAAAGGTAAGAAATCTGCTGCATATTCCTCTAACGATCACCTCGGTGTTCACCACTACTCTTGTCATATTGTCCTTGAGTCCTCACATTACTCCCTACGGACTGCTGCACTGAACTGTGACTAACAGTTTGTCTCGAATCTCCCCTGAAACCCGTACCCTAACTCTTGTGAACATTGTCAGAGTAGCTAACATGAGTTCCTTCTCTTTTAGGCGGCCTATTACGAGAGCCACCTTCTGTAAAACTCTGATTGCGTTTTTGTTTCAAGGCTTGAATTCTGCGTCCCTCTGAGATACTATGTTCTACTCTCTTTGCTGCCTCAACTACCTCAGTAAACTCAATATATCACGATGCAGTCACGGTCGTACGGATCTCAAATCGGAGACCCTCTTCAAATCGTCTGAATCTCTCCCTCTCATCACCCACTGTAGATGTAGCAAATCTAGAGAGGTCCATAAATTTCTTCTCGTACTCTTCGACAGACATGGATCCCTGAACCAACCGAAGGAATTCACTGCGTTTAATATCTTGGTATGCGATTGGAAAATAATGATCGTAAAATTCCTTACGAAATATAACCCAAGTAATCCCATAATGCCCTTGATATCGACGTTCCACTGTCTGCCACCAATGGTAAGCTCTATCCTCAAGTAGAAAAGTGGCAAAGGAAAGTCTATCCTCTTTCGAGCATTTCATTACATCGAAAATACGTCCTATCAAATGACTGCTCAATATTCGGCACATTCTCTGGTGCCTGTTTTGCCACCTCACGCGTTGAGGACTCAACTATGCCCTCATTCACGGGTTCATTTTCCCCTGAAGGTACAACGCCTGGAGTCAACCCAGCTACTAGCCTAGTATGACCACGGTTACGACCTCGATCATGTCTACTGCCACGATGGAGAATGATGATGTCTCCAAAATAATAATTTCCACTTAATAACTATAAAACTTATTCTAATTACGACAATAAAGTCTACAGAATCTAAAACCATGCTCTGATACCAACTTGACACGACCTGCCCCGAAATCCCAAGGCGAGTCTGCCCAAATTCCATATAACTATTCTGACGTAATCTGAATAATCAGGATTCTGCCGAAAGATTCGGCAAAATCTTTCATATATTTATTACACAACCAAATCTACAAAATTATAAATCAAGCACTCCCAAATAATTTCAAATATAACCAACTTCGTCAATCAATTACCTCAACCAAAAATACCAAATCACTCAATTATTCAATACCAAATAAAATACATATATTATCCGCAATCCCCATAATATAATAAATTATACAATCCCAAATTATCTCAACAAAATAAATTGATAATTCCTAACATCACAACGTGCCCATAAATCTAAAAATAAGTATTATTGCTGGGTCGACTATTGTACCTACAAATCTCCTGTTTGGGGGGGGGGAATATAATAAAAATAGAATGAGTATAAAACTCAGTGAGCTCAATAGTGGATAGTAGTTTTTCAACATAACTTTACTCTAAATTAACTAATTATATCAAAATACTAACTCATCAAAATATCGCAAAAACTTAAATAACTCATTAAATCCAATCTATGTACTCAAATAACGATATCACAATTATACTGCATAAATCAATAGAAATTCATAATACTTATAACATCAATATCGGAATACCGAAAACTATCAAACAAGTTCCCAGGAGAAATAATCTCATCATATCCAGACCTCGACGGACGGGCAATGACGTACTATCTGGGTACAATCATGCACCGGAGCTACACGGATAGACAGGGAAAAACCATATCATATCACATCATATCCGGACCTCAACGGACAGGCAATGACGTACTATTTGGGTATAATCACACCCCGGAGCTACACGGATAGATCGGAACATATCATCTCATATCTCATCATTTCTGTGCATGCATAATCTCCTCCCCAAAGGACAAAGTCGCCCGAGTACACAGCCCAAAGCCTCTGTATGTACTCAGACGGGCCCCAAAAGCCTGTATCTCATCTATATCATCTGTATCTCATTATCAGTATCTTTGTATTCATAATACCATATACATATCTCATCTCATCTGTATCACTGTATCCGAAAGGGGAGGGTACTGTCTAATGATTTTAAAAACAATCATTATGCTCATATTCATATACCTTCGTACACATATACATAAACATATAATCTCATCAGAAATCTCATCCAAAATCTCATTCGAAATCTCATTTCCTTTTTCATTTAACATCTCTTAAATCTGCTTTTCTTTTCTTTAAAATATTACCATGCATATTCAAAATCAATAACCAAAATCATGAATCAAACACATTTCTTGTAATAAATACCAAAACACAGATAAAATCCATTTATATAAAATCATTAAATCGATACCTTTAAAACCAATCTCGCAAACATGCTTTACCATATTTTGAAATCATAATAAACTACAATGAAAATAGGTTTTATATATTCCACTGACAATGACGGTGTCCGAACTCGGTATCGACAACGTCCGTGGGTTGATTCTCGTTTGCGGATCCTCCTAATTTAAGGAATTAACATAATTAATAACTATAATCACGAATTATAACTAATATGCTCGAAACGACATTTATCCGTAATACAATATTCTCGAATTCGTAAAATTACTAAAATACCCTCGACATCAAAATTCATCAAATTATCCTCGGAATCACATATTATCAAACTATCCGCAATTTTGATTACAAAGATATCAACAAGTTTTGAATTTATAAAATTACCCCCAGAAAACTATAAAATTACCAAAATACCCCTAACGACGTAAATTACTGAATTATCACCAAAATCTTAAATTACCTAGCCGTCCTCACCTAAAATTACCAAAATGTCCACTGATTTTAAAATTACAGAATTATCCCAAAAGTTTATGAATTTACCAAATTGCCGTTAACGGTCAACGGTCACCGGAACTCATCCAATGGCGACAGGAAGCTTAGGTATGCTAGATCTGACCTCGGTAAGTCCAATGGTGCCAGCGGTGACCTTCCACGCTCGGCGGTAACGGCGGATCTAGCTCTCAAAAACTATGAGCTTTCCGATGGTCAATCGGCAGCAATTCGGCCGTTTCAAGTGACGGGGTTGGTTGGGAAATGATGAGGGGAAGTTGAGGAACAAGATCCAAGCAGTGGATCAGCCTAAAACCGACGAAATCAACGTTAAGCAAAACGGGTTAAGTCATGACTTTTCGGGCTTGTTTGCTGGCGTTCTGGTCGGTTTTCGGTGACGAAAATGGCAGGGATGCAACCGGAAGCTCACGAGCTTCAAATCGGTACCAATCTCGACCGAAATGGTGGCTGAAAACCAGAGATCCGGCCGGGTCTTGATCGCGGGTCGGGCACGGATCGCGGGTCAACGAGTCTTCTCTTTTTCTTTCTCTCTCTCTCTCTCTTCTTCTTTCTATTTTTGGAAAGTAAAATCCCTCTCTCTCTCTCTCATGACTTTCCATTTATAGTAAGAGAGAAAAAAATATATATATATTTTTTAAAATTAAATCCGGACCTGAGTGCCAAAATAAAAATCCAATACACGGCCATTGAATCTTGTTTGAAATGTCTCGATTGTATGTCGAGATAAATTTAAATTATTTCGAGCGTGATCAATTTTAATAATTGTGACCGATTTCTCATAACGATTTTAACAATCGGACTTTTAAAACAAATTTATGACAAAAAAATAAAAATAACATCGCACTCAATTAAATAATTTTGGTGCATATGTTACAGTTGGCGGCGGCCACTGGAGTCAAGGTTTGTGGTTTAAGAGAGAGAGAGAGAGTGTGTGATTGGCAGTGACCAAGAGGTTGATGGAGAGGAGAAAGGAAAAAAAGATATCGAAGGGAGTATGAATCGGCCGACGAGAGAGGTCAATTTAGGTGTAAATTGATCTTATTATAGGTTTTGGCTCTTTTTTTTATCCTTTCTTTCTCTTTTGCGTATTTATTGATCTAAATTTTTTACAAAATTTGGTTAAAATTTTTTTTTTACAAAATTAGGGAGTATTTAAAAAAATTAAGTATTTACTAATCTCTATTACATAATAATTTTTTATGGTCCCAACTTGAGGTCAATTTAAAGAATCTCAATAACAAAGAAGAATTGGTAGTAACAGTCTAAGCTACAACTTGATAGCTAAAACGGGGATATGCATATCCCTGTTTATGTGGGTGTATTTGGCAGTGATAATGTGAGATATAGTCGTAAGTTTAGTAAATTTTGTCTTTGTTGAAGTGCTTGTATTAAATAGAATTGACAGTGTTTAATAGATTAAAGTTGCATGTTTTTTCCTGCTATCAAGCTGTAGTTTAGACTGATTTCTGTTTTTTTTTTTAGATTCTTTCACAAACACGCGCATGTCTTTGTGTATGTGGGTGTATTTGGCAGTGAACGTGAGAGGGTGTGTAAATTTAGTAAAATCTTTTTACATGTACAGATATCACCTCGCCAAGGCCTTTTGAGTGTCTGTGAATTCACGCTTGCAGAAATTGAGCACTTTGTTGATCCTTAATTGATCCTCAAGACAAATCTCACCCAAAATTCTCAAAAGTCAAAAACTTGGAGTCCTTGATGTTCCCAAGGGAGGAACAAATGTCAGCTCAAACTGCGAAGAAGATTCGCCTTGGTGAAGCTGTTTCTCGGGTTGGTTTATATTTTGTTTTGTTTTACCATTTTTCTGTCCAATGACATATTTTGCACTCTTTATTCACTTCACTCGCACTTGTTGATTATGCTGTGCACTCTGTTATTCGGGGAATTGTACACAATGAAACTATTGGCTACTTTATTGATAGAGTATATCTCTTCCTATTACGCCTTAGTATAGATCAAGATCGTTTGCGGTTCCGGCAGCATCTTGCAAATGAAATGGCTCACTATGCTGTAGACTATTGGGATGCTGAGATTGAGTGTTCGTATGGATGGATTGAATGTGTTGGTATTGCAAATAGGTCTGCGTATGACTTTGTAACATATGCACCGTGATTTCTTTATTCGACTGTATTATGTATTTTTAATTTCATCGTTAATTTTTAAAGTCGTCATATTGGTTACAAATTGTTGCGGGTAAATTGGATGCAGTTATTAAATTGATTGTGTTTGAATAATTTAAATTTGTCACGACAAAAAAAAAATTGAAATAATTCGGACGCGATTCAATGGCTGCGTAGTTGGATTTTATTTTAGCATTCGGGTTCGGTATTAGCTTAATTTCTATTAAGCTTTTTAAAAAAAAAGGTGTCGTTGTCGGTTTCTATTTATGGAAAGAAAGAGAAAGAGAGAGAGAGAGGCATTTGATTCTTTCCAAAAATAGAATTAGGCCACGCCACTACTTGGGATTTGTTCCTCAGCTCACTCTCATTATTTTTCTACCAACCCCATCACCTGAAACGATTGGATTATTGCCAATCGACCGCCAGAAAGTTCACAGCTTTGGGAGCTCGAACCGTCATCGTCGCCGTGCGTGGGAGGTCACCACCGACACCATTGGACTCATTGAGGCTAAAACTATTAGACCTGAGCTTCTCATCGTCATTGACTAAGCTCCGGTCACCATTGACCGTTAGGGGCAATTCAGTAATTTTATAAACTTTAGGGGTAATTCTATAATTTTAGAAATTTATGGACATTTTGATAATTTCATATTAGGGAAGTTAGGTACTTTTAGATTTTAGGGGTAATTCAGTAATTTAAGATTTCAAGGGCATTTTGGTGATTTTACATTTTCAGGGGTGATTTTGTTAATTAAAAACTTGTGGTTATTTCTATAATCTAAATTGAAGGTGGTTTGATAATCTGGGATTTTGAGGATAATTTGGTAAATTTTGATATCAAGGGCATTTTGGTAATTTTATAGATTCAAGAATATTTTATTACGGATAAACATCGTTTTGAGTTTATTAGTTATAATTCACATTTATGAAAGTTAATTATGCTATTTCCTTAAATTAGGAGGATCCACGAATGAGAACCAATTTGCAGACGTTGTCAATACCAAGTTCAGACATCGTCACTGTGAGTGGAATATATAAAACCTATTTTCCTAGTTTATTATGATAATAAAAGATGTTTATGAAATAAGTTTCAAATGCTTTGATTTAATAATTTCGTAGAAATAGATTTTATCTGTGTATTGGTATTTATTGTTAAAAATGTGTACGATTAATAATTTTAGTTACCGATTTGAACATGATAATAATATTTTAAAGAAAAGAAAAGCATATTTACACCATGTTAAATGAAAAAAGAAATGAGATTTTGGATGAGATTATATGTTTATGCATATGTGTATAAACGGTTGTTTGCAAAATCATTAGGCAGTATAGTGATTCTGTACTGTCTTTTGGGGCTTTTGGGGCCCGTCTGAACACACATAGAGGTTTTGAGCCGTTTGTTTGGGCACACTTGCCTTTTAGGGGCATATGCATGCAGTATGATGAATACAGTGATACAGATATTGAGATACAAATGATACAAATGAGATACAAGCTTTTGAGGGCCGTCTAAGTATACACAGAGGCTTTATGCCGTTTACTTGGGCGACTTTGTCTTTTAGAGACCAAATTATGCGTGCACAGATATAATGAGATATGAGATTGTATTTTCCGATCTATCCATGTAACTCTGGGGCATGATTGTACCTAGATAGTACGTCATTGCCCGTCTGTTAAGGTCTAGATAGGATGAGATATGAGATGGTACTTCCCTGTCTATCCGTGTAGCTTCCGGGTGTGATTGTACTCAGACAGTACGTTATTGCCCGTTCGTCGAGGTCCGGATATGATGAAATCATTCCCCAAGGTACTTGTTTGATGATAATTTTCAATATTTTGTATTGATGTTATAATATTATGATTTCATTGATTTTTTACAGTATTATATGATATTGCTATTTCAATACATGATTTGAATTTAATAAGTTATTTAAGTTCTTATGATATTTTAATGAAATTGTGTTTAGATATGATATAATTATTTTTAGAGTAAAGTTATTTTAAAAAACTACTATTCACTCACTGAACTCACTGAGTTTTATACTCACCCCGTTTTATTATATTTTCCCATTATAGGAGATTTGTAGGTACAACAGTCGACCTAGCAACAATAGTTATTTGGAATTATGGCCACATTATGGTGATAAGAGTCTTAGATGTTTTTATTGAGATATTTTGCATTGTATAATTTACTACATTTCGAAGATTGTGGATAACATATGTATTTTCTCTTATATTGATATTTGAGTGATTTGGTATTTTGTTGAGGAGATTGATTGACGAAGTTAGTTGTAATTGAAATTATTTTAGGAGTGCTTATTTTATTAATTACAGGGGAGACTCTGCTGAATTTTCGGCAGAATCTTTATTAATTAGATTATTGTCACTCGATTTTTAATAGATTTAGACAGACTTATCCTGAGAGTTCAGGGCAGGTCATGTCAAACTTGCATGGTCACACGGTAATAAATTGATCTGCATTTCTACATAAGTTTTATAAGAAAAGTCATAGCCTAGATAATTGTAACGTAATAAATCCGAACTTTATACCCATCCAATTTGATCCAAAATGATCAGGTTGGGTATAAAGTTCAAATTTAGTTCAGATCATAACTTTTTAGACTTAAATGTAATTTTAAAAAAAAAAAAATAGATATTTTCAACACGTTTCAAGGCTACCTAAAACTGGAATTGACCAGCCACTTTCTTAGTTTCTTTACCAGAGAGGCCTCCTTCAGAAAATTCCATCACCGTACTTTTACCATGCAAATAAATTATTTACTATCATCAAGAATTGAAATTAAAACCATTCTTTTCTCAATGTATATATATCTAGTTACTTGCATCTGTTACTTTTTTGAGAATGTTGTCTCATCTTCATTGTTGTCCAAGATGCCACTAGTTTATGAAGTGCTGTCAGTAAATAATATTTAAATTTCTTGCCCATCAGGCAATGAATGAGAAAGAAGCTCTGGGAATGAAGGCCACATTGGGAAGGTGGAGTTTTATGTCCGCAAACTTAGAAAAAATGTTTGCATTAAGAAGAACCTGTTGTCGATTTCTAAGGAGAAAAAGAAAGAATTCCAGAGAGTTTTCACACCATCAGTTATTGAGCCATCGTTTGGCATTGATCGAATTATATACTGCCTCTGTGAGCATTGTTTCTACACAAGACCAAGTAAAGCTGGGGATGAATGGTTAAATGTTTTCAGGTTTCCCCCTCTTGTAGCACCCATTAACTACACTGTTTTCCCACTGGTTCAAAATCAACAATATGAGGAGGTTGCCAAAGTCATTTCCAAGTCTTTATCAGTTGCTGGAAATTCACACAAGATTGACATAACAGGTTTGTGCTTTGGACAAACTGTATTGAATTTTTCTGGCAACTTGCATATTGATTGATAGAATAGTCCTAGGAAAAGTTGTTACTAAATGAACATGTATTAGTTGATTTTAGCACATCACTTAAAACAATGAAATATTGATGCTCTGATAACTGCTAAGTGTCATCGGCTCTGTTTCATGATAGCCTGATAAGAGCACATGCAAATGAAGAGACCATGTTTAGACCAAATAGTGGATCGAAATGACCATACTCAAAACATCTCAATACATGGTTATTTCCATGTTTTCTCTTCATGTTTCACTGTGACTTGAATATTATATCATTGATGATTCCTTGAACTTGTTTCTCTCTTAATGTGTGATACTGTTAAAATATTTTTTTGTTTTTTCTTTGGCATCCAGCTACCCATGAACATTTGACTTTCTGTTATTCTGTTCTAATATTTGCAGGCGCCTCCATAGGGAAACGGTATGCAAGAACAGATGAACTCGGTGTTCTGTTTGCTGTCACTGTTGATTTAACTTCCTCGGTGACAATGCGAGAGACAGATAGCAAGGATCAAGTCCGTGTCTGGATGAGGTAGCATCAGTTGTAAAGGCTCTAACCGATGGATAGAGGACATGGGAAGATGTGTGGTCAAGTTACCCACATCACTCCTCTTGATAGGGATGGCAAAATCCTCCATGGAGCTACACCCTAAATAGGATAAATTTTGAATAATTTTCAGGGAATTAGAGAAAAATAATTTGGAAATTCTTAATGCCATTGGCTTTGATTTTGTACTCCCCACCTCAATCTCCATTACATGTAAATATTTTTTTAATTTTTATATAATATTTTTTTTATTAATTACAATGTTGATTAATAAGTTTTTGTATTTTTATTTGATATAAATAGACTATAATTAAAAGAAAGTCCTATAATATAATTCTTAATCTATTTTAAAACATTATTTATCTAAATGTTTTGCAGTTTTTATCTTATTTGAAGATATTGTTTCAAATTTTTATAGCTTTTTTAATAACTTAAATACTTTATGATATCATGATGATTTTTTTGAAGTTTTTAATTTTTTATTTACTGAAATTATATATCAATATTGATTATAAAATAAGTTTTATACTTACTATAAAATAAGTAAATGAAGAATAGGTGAGGATGGAAATTATTCCCCACATGGAGATTCTCCATTCCCAACCCACATGGAGGTTCTCCCCACCCGGTTGCCATCCTCACACCTTGAGTTTGCAAATGTGACTAAATTGTATAATACCATCATTGGGATCCTTGTTCGAGCAATCCGACATCTTTCTTGATAGACTGCTTTTGAAGACGCGACTAAACTGTAAAGTCCCACTATTGGGGTTAATTTATCAGTCTATAATCTTTCTTGATGAACTATTTTTGAAAGAAACTGAAATAAAATTTTATTGTTTTAATAATGGACCAAAGTACTATAGCCAAATCTAGAAGGTTCATGTTCTCACTAGTTATGTTTATTGTACATTTCTTTTCCAAAATCTTGCTGCCTCTGCTAATCTGCTGTTTAACATTTGTCTTCATTTATGTTGTATGTTGCAAATTGCTGGATTTGCATTTGACATTTTGCAAATGGTTTTGCATTTGATATAAATTTGGATGGTTGCTGGAGCAAAACAGGAAGTCAGAACATCAGTCTTGAGTACAGCAATATATGCGATGGCGTTGGTGCTGACATCAAGTTGTGAAAACAACAGAAAGTTGGGAAGAAACGATGTTTCGGCTGCTTCTGTTTTAGATGCTGATTAGATCTTTTTGCCCTTATGACTTGCACCTCTCTGGGATTTCTTGTTATAGCTTTTTTATCTTAAATCTATATTCGGGTTTAACTGGACCTTGAACTCTAGTGCTCGACGGTACCCAGACGCTGAATTAAGCCTGTCATTGTTGGGGCTAAAGCTTCTTCGCAAGTCACGATTTATAGATGATTTGTCTATTATCTGGTACATCTCACGTATCAATTCTCCTCTTTTCTTTGTATGATTAATATTGTCATTGTTAAAGAAAGGAGGTCATTTTTAGAACTCATTGAACATCTTCTCTATATCGTTATCTGGATTTCCCGTCCAAGCATGTTTATGGACAGATTGCTGTACAACATCAATTGACATGCCGTGCGATTTAAACATGAAATTCTCATCTTAAGCCTAAGACTCATCTCATTCTGGTGATCATGCATATAATACAGATCGTCACTTTTAGCAATTACCACAAAGGAATCGTGAAGTAATATGAGGTGGTTCTGTTTACTACACATTCTGCCACTCCAATTGCACGATTTCAGTACTAACGGTAAAACTTTAGAAGTACGTATAATCCAAACTGTGTTTCTTCACAAGTCACAACTTTATAGGCAAAAATAACATTGCATCAGGGCTACCTATTTTTCCGGCCACCTTTTGCCTTCTCTTTCTTGGACCTGCTCGTTTCTGACCTATTGTTTTCAGGTTTCTGACTTCTTTCTTCAGCTTCAGAAGACTGGCTGCTGATGTAGAAATCAACTTTCCCCCATCTGAATTGCTACATTCATTATAATCGCGATCAGTACACTCTGAATCAAATTTGCGAGTCTCTGATGAAATATTTGAGCTCCTAGCAGCTCTGGCATGACCTTGACAGGTTTTAGATACTGGAAGCAAGACTCTTAATATGTCCTTGTTACGTAGGGCGACCTTCACGTCTACAAAAATTGCATCTGGACTTTGAAAATTTAGAGAATTATCATTCGAACTCATTATCACAAGAGGACTGTCAATCTTTTTAAATGCTCAAGCTGCATCCTGACAGTTAAAATCCTGTCCTTCGTGGAAAAGGGCATCATAAAATTCCCGTGCAACTTAGTGCAGACATACACCAAACTCTGCAAGGCTCTTCTCATTGCTGTAATATCACAGTTCAAAGCAAACAAAGGAGTAAGACAGCCACCCTCAAAACCATCAGTAAGTGGTAGTGCTCAATATTTTTGTGAAATAGTCCAATCCACCACTTTATTTTATTCTTCCCACCTATGAACTGCAGTACAACGTTAACAATATTTTCACCAGTACTTGGATCAAAATCTTTGAATATTGGAATGGTGCTTCCATCCTGGAAGATAGCCACTCAACAAAATATGACTTTGTAGCAAAAATATAGCCCTTGGAACTACCAAACAAAATCAAACTGTGCTCCATAGGATACAGGAAATCAGAGGGTCTTATTATCTTTGCGATACAAAACTGCAGGGGTGCATAACCTTCTGCCATAGCTATGCCGAACGCCTGAATATGATGAAGCAGCCCTAATCTGGCTTCTAAATTCAGACAGAGAGGACCGGTAAGGTCCCTCCATGGTTCTGTGATATACCTCACCACCAAGCTTCCCAGACCCGAGAATCGTTACCACCAAGATTCCAATTTGGCAAAGAGTGAAATAATCCTTAGAACCAATATGCTTAAAAATAAGCTCTTTGATAACATTCCTACAAGACTAAGTTCCTCTCAAAGTAATCACATTCATTTTCAGTGACTGGCGCCAGTCAAAAAGAAAAATGAAGTCGAAGAAACCCTCAGTTAATTGTTCAATAACTTTCTGTAATCTGTTAGTGTTGAACTTAGACCAGCAAAAGAACTGGTTAAGATCCCTAAGATTGTCTCTCTATGCCTCTGTAATTTCAAGTTTCTTGGTTTATGGCCCTGAGCTTGAATATAACTTGCTTGATTAGACGTGATTCAGATCAAAAACCGAAAAGAATCAGAAACAAACACACACTTATGCACCAATAGTTATAGTGGTTCGGCTACAGGAGCTTACATCCACTGTGAGGAAGAAGAAAAGTTTTCACTATCAGAGGTTTTTACAAGATACAAGTTTGTTGAGTGAATGTAACAGAATCTTCTCATGCTTAGATCTAATTACTAGGCTTCAT
Source organism: Luvunga scandens (assembly GCA_030449905.1). NCBI lineage: Eukaryota > Viridiplantae > Streptophyta > Magnoliopsida > Sapindales > Rutaceae > Luvunga > Luvunga scandens. Next base: position 1,293,560 of record JASUUG010000209.1, read on the forward strand.
ATATAAAGAAAGAATGCTCTGGAAAGGTCATCATTTAATCAGCTGCACAATGCCCTCCCTTTGATCATCAATCTGCAGAAACCCAGTAATTTCCCGCATGTTGTAACAACTTTACCAACCAACCAAAATCCTGATGAGCACGTGTCACAACACGATTTGATCTTAACCATGAAACGCCACTGCTTATCGTCGTTTTGGGTAAATGATGCACATGTTATATCACATGTATCACTCACTCATTTAATCGACGATACATTCGTGTCATACAGCTCCTTGATTCTTGTACAAGTGACATGTCATATGCAATTACAAAATGATTTTGACTTGTCACTTGTACTCCAAAATGCTTTTGACTTGTCACTTGTACTCCAGCTTCATCGTCAACATTCTCCACCTTAAGCTCAAATCAGTTACTCCTTGTCAGCTTCCTCACATTCTCATCTGCATATCATATTTTGCAGATCCCAGCTGAGTTCAAACAGAACTCAAACTTGGCACTAGGAACAGCTTTGGTTAACATATCTACAAGATTGTCATCAGTGTGAATCTTCACCAACTTCACCACCCCTTTTGATACCTCTAGTTTTAGAAAATGAAGTTTCACATCAATACGCTTTGTCCTCTCATGATGAACCTAATTCTTGCTTAGACAAATAGCACTGCAATTATCGCAGTGAATTACAATCTGCTTTTGTTCATACCCCAATTCAGTTATCATCCCTTTCAACCATATTGCTTCTTTAATGGCTTCTGCTGCTACAGTGTATTCTGCTTCAGCTGCTGATAAGGCAACAACACTCTGCAATGTGGCTTTCTAGTTTATGGTACAACCACTTAAGGTGAACAGACATCCAGTTAAGGACCTCCTTTTATCCAAGTCTCCTGCAAAATCAGCATCTACAAAGCCCTCAATGTTAACTTCATTCTTTTCCCTGATTCCATAAACCAAACCATAATCAGATGTACCATTTAGGTATCTTAGGATCCATTTTACAGCCGTCCAATGTTCTCTCTCTGGATTTGCCATATATCTACTTACCATACTAATTGCATAAGATATATTAGGCCTTGTTAGAACCATTGAATACATTAGACACCCATCTACACTTGAGTATGAAATCTGAGCCATTTCTGCCCTCTCCTTATCAGTCATAGGACATAGCTGACATGAGAGCTTAAAATAAGGTGATAATGGTGTCTCAATAGGCTTTGAATTCCTCATTTTAATTTCTCAAGCACCTTCTCAATGTACTTCTGTTGAGTTAAACATAGGATACCCTTTTTTCTATCTCTGATTATTTCTACTTTAAGAATCTTCTTTGCTGTCCCTAGATCCTTCATTTCAAAAACCTCCTTCAATTTCTATTTTAAGATACTTATCTGCTCCATGTTCTGACATGTTATCAGCATATCATTAACATACAACAACAAATAAATCTTAATATCTTTTTCCACCCTTTTGAAGTACACAAAACAATCAAAGTTACTTCTTTGAAAACCATGTTCTGACATAAGCCTATCAAATCTCAAATACCATTGCCATGGGGATTGCTTGAGTCCATACAATGACTTTTTAAGATAACAAACATGATTAGCTTTTTCAGGATCCACATAGCCTTCAGGTTGAGCCATTACAATCTGCTCATCTAATTCACCATGAAGAAAAGCAGTCTTGACATCCATCTGTTCAAGATGCATGTTTTCTACAATTACAAATGATAATAAGATTCTTCAAGATGAGTGTCTAATCACTGGAGAAAATACCTCTGTAAAATCAATCCTCTCCATTTGTTTAAAGCCTTTAGCAACAAGCCTAGCCTTATACCTTTGGGGTTCAACTCCTGATATTCCTTCTTTGACCTTATATATCCACTTACAGCCCACTACCTTTTTATTTGTAGGTTTTTCAGCTAGTTCCCATCTCTGGTTTTTTATTAACGATTCATCTCCTTATCTATAGCTTGTTTCCATTCCTTTGATTTATTACTATTAATAGCTTCAGAGTAAGTTTTTAGTTCTTCAGATTCTACTTCTTGTGCTATTGTCAATGCAAATGCAATAAGGTATGCATAAGCATATCTCTTTGGCGGTCTTACAACTTTTTATCCTCTGTCTCTCACCAACTGATAATCTCTAATTTCCTGATCATTTACAGAGTCAGTTATAGGTTCAGGGATCTCCAAATTAAATCCTGATTCCAATTCAATCCTTGGTGTCTGTTTTGATTTAGTAGTTGAGAGCTCTACCTCAAAATGAGATTTCTGATCCTTAACTACAATTCTAGTGGCAACAGTTTTTGTGTGTGCTGTGCCTTGTAGCATTTTAACTTCATTGAACACAACATCTCTACTAATAATGGCTTTTGGTGGCTTTAAATCAGTACACCAAAGCTTATACCCCTTCACTCCAACAAGATAGCCAAGAAACACACACTTTAAGGCTTTAGGTTCAAGCTTCTCTTGTTTAATATGTGCATATGCTGGACAACCAAACACCTTTAGATTTGAATAGTATGCTAATTTTCCAGACCATAACTCAAAAGGTGTTCTAAAGTTGATTCCTGAAGGTGGACTTCTGTTGACAATATAACATGTTGTAGTCAATGCTCTGCCCATAAAAACATAGGGAGTTTTGAATGTATAAGTATGCATCTCACCTTCTCAACTAAAGTCCTGTTCATTCTTTCAGTTAATCCATTTTGTTGGGGAGTATGCCTTACTGTCCTATGCCTCACAATACCATGCTCAGTACAAAAATCATCAAACTTCTTATTACAGAATTCTAAACCATTATCAGTCCTGAGCATTTTGACCTTTCTACTTGTTTGAGTCTTAACTTGTGCCTTCCAAGCCTTAAATTGATCAAATACATCATCCTTGTTCTTTAACACATACACCCAAACCATCATAGAAAAATCATCAATAAGAGATAAGAAATATCTTGCCCCACCTAAAAAAGCTATTTGTGCTGGCCCCCACAAATCAGCATGAATGTAATCAAGTGTCCTCTTTGAGTTAAGAACACCAATACTGAATTTTACTCTTGAAGATTTGCTTAAGACATAATCTTCACAAAACCTCAAAGACTCTACCTTATCCTCACCTAAAACTCCCTGTTTTGATAGTTCCTTCAAGCCTCTTTCACTCATATGGCCTAACCTCATATGCCACAACATGGCTTTGTCCAGATTTTGGTTTGTCATTCCAACATCCCTTGTAATAATAGATCCTTGAAGCACATACAGGCCATTGTTCATGATTCCTTTCGTGACCACCATTAAACCTTTCATAACTCTCAAGGTCCCTAATTTAAGCTTAATCAGACATCCCATTCTATTAAGCAACCAAGGGAAATAAGATTCCTTTTTAAATAAAGAACATGCCTAACATCCTTTAATTCCCTAATCATGCCATCAAACATTTTCAGTCTAATCATGCCTCTCCCAATTACCTTACAACTAGTATCATTACCTATTACAATTACTCCACCATCACAGGTTTCATAGTTAATGAATAAATTTTTATTAAGACACATATGAAAAGAACAGCCAGAATGTAGTACCCAATTTTCTTTGGTTTATCTATCAAAAGCAATCAGAAATCCAGCTGAGTTATAGCATTCAGATTCCTCAATCTCTGATGCAACAGCAGCATCTCCACTCTTCCCTTTCTTGTCTTTATCCTTGTGTTTCCTCTTAAGGCAATCTTTCTTGAAGTGACCTTCCATGTGGCATTGGAAGCATTTCAAGTTTCTTGGTCTTGATTTGGATCTCTTCTTTTCCCCTTTGCCCTTTTCCCTTTTCTTAGATCTTCCCCTTACTGTCAAGCTTTCTCCATCTCTTGATTCTTTCTTGGTGGCTGCCTTGGAACTCTGAGTCTCAATCACATCCACCATTGTACGGGTTTGTCTTCCATTCATAAGTGTATCAACCAAATGCTCATATAAACTTGGCAATGAACAAAACAATATCATGGCCTTATCTTCATCATCAATTTTTACATTAATATCTTCTAGATCCAGTATGATCTTGTTGAAAACATCAATGTGGTATGTGATTGATGATCCTTCATCCATCTGTAAAGTATAAAGCTTCTTTTTCGTTGCCAATCTCTTAGCCATTAACTTCTTGGTGTATAGATCCTCAAGCTTTTTCCACAGTCCAACTGTTGTCTTCTCACTGCCAACCTCTCTGAGTACACCATCTCCAAGACTCAAAATTATAGCACTATGTGCTCCATCCAGCACATCCGGCAGATTTTCATCAGCAATCTTTCTTGCCTTCGTAGATGATGAAACCTCTCCCAAAACTACATCCAAACCTTGATGCACCAATAGAGCCCTCATCTTAAATTGCCATAAGTAAAAATAATTCTCACCTGTAAATTTCTCTACCTCAAGCTTAGGTAAAGCCATCTTGAAATCAAGAACTGAGAGAATGGCTCTAATACCAGTTTGTTTAACTTAAACCAGCAAAAGAACTGGTTAAGATCCCTAAGATTGTTTCTCTATGCCTCTGTAATTTCACATTTCTTACTTTATGGCCCTGAGCTTGAATATAACTTGCTTGATCAGACGTGATTAAGATAAAAAACCAAAAAGAATCATAAACAAACACACAGTTATGCACCAATAGTTATAGTGGTTCAACTATAGGAGCCTACATCCACTGTGGGGAAGAAGAAAAGTTTTCACTATCATAGGTTTTTACAAGATACAAGTTTGTTGAGTGAATGTATCAGAATCTTCTCATGCTTTGATCTAATTACTAGGCTTCATATATAAAGAAAGAATGCTCTGGAAAGGTCATTATTTAATCAGCTGCACAATGCCTTCCCTTTGATCATCAATTTGCAGAAACCTAGTAATTTCCTGCGTGTTGTAACAACTTTACCAGCCAACCAAAATCCTGATGAGCACGTGTCACAACACGATTTGATCTTAACCATGAAACACCACTGTTTATCATCGTTTTGGGTAAGTGATGCACATGTTCTATCGCGTGTATCACTCACTCATTTAACTGATGATACATTTGTGTCATACAGCTCCCTAATTCTTCTACAAGTGACATGTCATATGCAATTACAGAATGCTTTTGACTTGTTGCTTGTACTCTAAAATCTAGATTTGAGCTTCATCCTAACAGTTAGTATCACCGTACTGGGGATCCAGATGTTAGGAACTCAAAAGAAATTTTACAACCTTAAAGATACAAGTACGACACAGTACTTGGAAAAATACCGATGGTGTATTCTTGTATGACCGCTGATTAAGGACTTCCAGTTTCTCCAAGACCTTCATACCAATAGAAAGCAACATGGAACTCCAATATCTCCTACCATCAGAGAAAAGTCGATTGTCAAAGAGAGAGGTCAACTTCCCACTTCGCGGAGCATTTATACTGCCCAATTTTCTCACCCTATCAGCATCAGAGTTCAACAAAAGGTGGATGGTATTTGGATTGTTATATTACTTCTATACACCAAGCTAACTCAAGCAGAAATCTCCATAACCTCTATAGTTATTAAAGTCTTGGCTTCTAAGGCATCCAAGGTACTCAATTACATTTGCGATCTTATCCTAGCAGCAATCCTAGAAGTAGATTAGAGTCTGAACAAAAACCTGTTTTTACAAATTTTATCCTCTGGATATGTTGTGAAATCTAAATTCAATCCATCTTCCCACCTATATTTGGAGAAATTTTTTTGAAGATAGAAATCCAGAATCTTTTAAGCAGATTATGATTCACCAGTGATATTCTGATGCCTCTTTGAAGCATTTAACTATTGAATCATTCTCATTAATTCATTCTAATCATATGATAAAGCGTCAACTTCAATACAAACAAATTCATAGAATTTGGTTTGATTCATTCTTTGCCAGTGACCTGCATTTCCTAGTGACTTGGCATTTCCTAGAAGCTTCTTTTTCTGTGTAAATTGCTTCAAGGGCCAACCCTTGCTCCCAGGTGACCAAAGAGAGTTAGAAAGCACATAGTTCAAAGTAAGATAACATGCTTCTTTGAAGTTTTCCGTCTTTTGTAACAAATACACTGTCTGAAGAATCCCTCTTCTTAGTCTTGCAATATTTGCAGCATCCATGCAGTTCCTTGATTCTTCTTCCAACACCAGAAGCTCATCAAAGCAATTAAAAGACTTCAATAAGTGGCACTTCAAATTTATGGAATGAAATTCTCTGACAACTTTTATCATGATTCATTATCATTCAGCTCATGATAATGATGAGCACAACTCTGTCAAAATTCTTATTCAATTTTATTCATTTCTTTGCTTCTAATTAGATCAGCATCTGTATCAACGTGCTGTTTCCATTTGTTGATGTATTTGAAACCAATGTCAAAAAGTTTTCCTTTGGAGCAAGCAACCAAACATTCTGAGAAAAAATTGCCCCTGGCATGTACATTTTACTGGAAGCTCATATTATCCTGCCAGACAAAAACATTCCCAGCTTTTTCTAGCACAGGTTCCTCACATCCTTTACAGAAATTCCTCCCTGCAGGAATAAGAAAACTAATCTGATTGTCAAATATACAGCTTTGTAAGTTGTACAAAAATATCATCAGGCTTTTCTTTCCACATTAACTAAGATAAACTAGAGCAAGATTTATGGGGAAAAAGATAGTGCAAGAGTAGAAAAAAGATTAATGCAGATGAAACTGCGAAGGTAAATTTAAAATAGATGCAAGTTACATTTTTGAGTGCTCATCATGATAACGATATTGACCTATCCATAAACCGGAATTTTAAACTCATTTAGCCCATCTAATGTAGAACTCTCTGTAAGATTGCAACCATTTTAAGTAGATTGCATACTCACATTGTCCCAACATTAGATAAGCTATACACAGTACCGAGTATAAGCTAGACATGTACAAGACATAAAACTAATCCTTGTGCATCAATGAAAACAAATTTTATACCCGAAACCACAGCCAAAAAATTGTACCAAGTGGAATGAAAATCAGTAGCAAGCTAACAATAACAGCAGCACTATAGCAATGTCAATGTCATCCTATAATTTAGAGCAGATTAATTAAGCACCAATAGCAGTAGTCTAAATCATAAACAAAAATACATGACCTATTTTTTCATAACCATGTTTTAATAAAAGCAAAAATAACCAGGTAGTTTTTCCCGTAAGAATTTGACCGAAAGGCATCTTCACAAGAACTGTACCATGTGCACCGAAAGTATTTATTTATTTATTTAGTGTAATGTTATTTTTTATATCCGTTGAAAATTTTTTTTAAATTGTCGGATTATTACAAATCATTACGAGTAATCGGTTGCAATTATTAAAATCGATCGCGCTCGAAATGATTTAATTTTTTTGTCACGACACAAAATCGAGACATTTCAGACACGATCCAATGGCCGTGTAATCGGATTTTATTTTAGCACTCGGGTCCGGAATTAGCTTAATTTTGTATTAAGCTTAAAAAAACTATAAATGGAAAGTGATGAGAGAGAGAGACATTTTTGGCTTTCTTAAAATAGAAAGAAGAGAGAAAGAAGGAAAGAGAAAACCCGTTGACCCGACCCGCAGCTTTGACTCGGCTGGATTTTGAGATTCCGGCCACTCATCCAGTCATGCTTGGTACCGATGTGAAGCTTGACTGCCGACTGACGATTTTCTACCATCACCGACACCGAAAACGGACCAGAACGCCGGCAAACGAACCAGAAAACCAGCGGCCAAGACCTGTTTTGCTCGCCGTTGATTTCGCTGGTTTTAGGCCGATCCACCGCTTGGATCTTGTTCCTCAGCTTCCCCTCATTGTTTTCTGACCAACCCCATCACCTGAAACGGCCGGGTTGCCGTCGATCGACGCCGGAAAGCTCACGATTTTTGGGGAGCTAGATCTACCGTTACCGCTGCGCGTAGGAGGTCACTGTCGGCACCATTGGACTCACCAAGGTCAGATCTAGCATATCTGAGCTTCCCGTCGCCATTGAATGAGTTCTGTTCACCGTTGACCGTTAGGTGCAATTTGGTAAATTCATAAACTTTTGGGGTAATTCTGTAATTTTAAAATTAGTGGACATTTTGGTAATTTTAGATCAAGACATTGAGGTAATTTGAGATTTCGGGGGTAATTCAGTAATTTACGTTGTTAAGGGCATTTTGGTAATTTTATATTTTTTCGAGGGTAATTTTATAAATTCAAAACTTGTGGATATCTTTGTAATCGGAATTGAGGATAGTTTGATAATATATGATTTTGAGGATAATTTGATGAATTTTGATGTCGAGGGTATTTTGGTAATTTTATGAATTCGAGAATATTTTATTACGGCTAAATGTCGTTTCGAGCATATTAATTATAGTTCATGATTATAGTCAGTAGTTATGTTATTTTCTTAAATTAGGAGGATCCGCGAACGAGAATCAATCCGCGGATGTTATCGATACCGAGTTCGGACACCGTCACTGTGATTGGAATATACAAAACCTACTTTCATTGTAGTTTATTATGATTTTAAAATATGGTAAAGCATGTTTGCAAAATTGATTTTAAAGGCTTCGATTTAATGACTTTATATAAATGGATTTTATCTGTGTTTTGGTATTTATTACGAGAAATGTGTTTAATTAATGATTTTGGTTACCCATTTTGAATATGCATGATACTATTTTTTTTAAGAAAAGAAAAACGGATTTAAGATATGTTAAATGAAAAAGGAAATGAGATTTCGAATGAGATTTGGGATGAGATTTTCGAATGTGATTTTGGATGAGATTTCATATGAGATTATATGTTTATGTATATGTGTACAAAGGTATATGAATATGAGCATTATGATTGTTTTTAAAATCATTAGACAGTACCCTTTCCCTTCGAATACAGTGATACAGATAAGATGAGATATGCATGTGGTATGATGAATACAGAGAAACTTGTATTGAGATACAGATGATACTGATGAGATGATATTTTGTGATCTATCCATGTAGCTCTGGGGTGTGACGGTACCCAGATAGTACGTCATTGCCTGTCCGTTGAGGTCCGGATATGATGAGATATGTGATGATATTTTGCGATCTATCCGTGTAGCTCCGGGGCGTGGCAGTACCAAGATAGTACGTCATTGCCCGTTCGTTGAGGTCCGGATATGATGAGATATGATATGGCTTTTCCCTGTCCATCCGCTAGCTCCAGGGCGTGATTGTACCAAGATAGTACGTCATTGCCCGTCCGTCGAAGTCCGGATATGATGAGATTATTTCCCCTGAGTACTTGTTTGGTGATAGTTTTCGGTATTTCAGTATTGATGTTATAAGTATTATGAATTTCCATTGATTTATGCAGTATATTTGCGATATCGTTATTTGAGTACATGAATTGGATTTAATAAGTTATTTAAGTTTTTGTGATATTTTTATTAGTTGGTATTTTGATATGATTAATTAATTTAGAGTAAAGTTATGTTAAAAAACTACTATCCACTCACTGAGCTCACTGAGTTTTATACTCATCCCGTTTTATTATATTTTTTCCCATTCCACAGGAGATTCGCAGGTACAACAGTTGACCCAGCAATAATATTTATTTCTGTATTTATGGCCACGTTATAAGGTTAGGAGTTATCGATTGATTTATTGAAATATTTTAGGATTATAATTTGTTACATTTCGTGGATTACGGATAACATATGTATTTTATTTGATATTGAATAATTGAGTAATTTGGTATTTTGGTTGAGATAATTGATTGACGAAATTGGTTGTATTCGGAATTGTTTGGGAGTGCTTGATTTACAATTTTGTAGATTTGGTTGTGTAATAAATATAAGGGAGACTCTGCTAAATTTTCGGTAGAATCCTGATTAATCATATTACGTCAGAATGATTATATGGAAATTGGGCAGACTCACCCTGAGAGTTCGGGGCGGGTCGTGTTAAGAACGCTGTGAGACAATGAGAGTGGCATTAAATTGACAACGGTAATAATAGTAGTAGTTATAAAGCAATGGTGATGGTAATCATGATCACTGGGGTCTGTTCCTGATGGGTGTCGAAGCAAGCAAATATAAAAACCTACTCTAAACAAGATTGTGTATAGTGATTGAGCAAGGTCGTGTCCACAGAGACTGGTAATTATTTTAATCCTTTTTAAATGAAAATATAAAATTGGGGGATTGTTGACAATAATGAAAATCAAATTAAAAATATTTAGAATGCAAATTAAAAGTGTAATTCAAAATGGGAAAACTCTGGTTGAAGGAATTAATTCAGCTTTGCTTCAATTACTGATCATCGATACAACTATAAATCATTATTGCTAATGAATAGAACGGTTATAGCTGCTGAGACACTCTAATAGCCAATATCTCCTTAATTAGTCGATAACCAAGGTACAACCATTGTTTATTTCCCTAATCAATAGACAACCCTAGATACAATCATAGGATATAATTAATTGACAGTCTGAAAATTAGAGAGACTCAAATCCTAATTAACAAAAGTATATGATGATTCATTTAAATTAGATTATTTATTCACATAACACAACGCACTGCTATGTTATTTGCCACAAACATCAAAATCTTCATAAGATGAATCTTTCAATTGGCAGTAGACTAAGTTGATAATTAAATAGTGGCCAATTATTTAATTAATAAACATAATCATGACAATAATTCAGAGAATAAACAAATACCCAAAAAACAATAAAACAATTAAAAACACAAGAAAGATCTCATAGTAATGGTGAATCAAAGCTTTACTAACGTTCAACTAGAAAAATGAGTTTAGTTCCTCATGGAGAAAAAAGGAAAACCCTAAAAAAGATAAAAACAATTAATAATACAATTCTAATTCTAATCTCCCTAATCCTTCCTTATCTACTCTTTTTATAGTTTTCTTAAAAAAGATAAAGATAAAAATATCTAAAATATTATCTCAAACTATAAGAGTAATAAAAAGATAAAACACGTTAAAATAAAAACGTCAAGTCCGCAGTTGACAACACGTGCCCACGTCTTATCAACAAACTTCTTCTGAAATCGACTGTCACGCGCCTATACCTTATCAACAAACTTCTATTGAAATTAAGAATTTCTCCAGGAAGTCAATTCATCCTCAAACATCATCTTGTAGCTCAATTTAGAACCAATCAATAGAATTGAACCTACAAAAATAAAACACAAGTAAATTACAACTATTAAGTGCAAAACAGTTATATTAAAGGGAGTAAACAATGCAAAACTAGTGCATGAAATGCAGTATAACAAATTCCCCCACACCAAGATAATGCTTGTCCTCAAGCATATAACTCAAGAATAATCCCAAATCTTCCCTCAATTCTCATTCCAACTCATCCAATAACAATCTTAAGCAAGCACACCTCAAGGATTTAAGTCAATCAACATTCAAGAGACAAGGATTTCAAAGCATAGAATCGCAGAAGCTAGCATAAAGTCACTCAACCACCAAGACAATCTTTTCAAAATCCAAGTGCAACAAAATTTAATAGCCCTCTCATTGATTTCACTCCATGCACTCAAAGTGTTTAGGGTATCACTTATGCACTCAAATCAAATCAAAGAATGCTATTACCGTAAGCTTGCTTATATATCACATCTCAACCACAAAACATGAATTAAATACAAAAATCTAAGGGTCTTAATAGGGTTGTAATGGGGCTAATGGATTGAATGAAAAAGAAAGGTCTATGGAAGAAAAAGAGATCAAAATGAGAAGAATGAACCCATTGAATGAACCTTATGACATCAAAATGTTTATTGCTACTTAAGTTGTCAAGAGTTTTTTTTTTTTATGGTTTTTTTTTCATCTCTTTTTTTTTCGATGAATCTTGCACAATTTTATTCAAGCATAATGCAACTTGATGTAATTGAGAAACTTTTATTCAACATAGCAAAAGCAACAAATTATATCCAAACAATGAGTTCAAAAATCTCCTCAAATTAAGGCTTAAAAAGTAGGTAAATGGGTAAGTAGATTGAGAGAAGTAGATGGTTAAGGATCAAACAAAGATAACAAATTAAAACAAATAAAGATTTTCGAGTGGAGAAAAAGAAAAGAAATATGAAAATAGAAAAATAGAAAGAGGTTTGCCCTTATCATTTTAATGCATAAAATCCCGTAATGCGGCTTCAACATAGATAACAAAGCAAGTTCTAAAATAGTCAAACTAAGATTGATATTCACTCATAAAAAACAATTAGAGCAAAGTAGTTGCTCATAGGCTCAAATCATCTCAAAGTTGGTGAATTTGCCATCAAATCATGTACACTCATCAAATGAATCAATTATCAATAGTGGTGAGTTATTCATTCAAGCAACCAAGACCAAGCTAATCAAAACTCGAATCTATTTATGCATCTCAGCTCACATCTAAGAAAAATAACACTAACTTTAAAATCATTCAAAGATAAGTAGAGTGAAACAAGAGCGACTTCACAAAAGAAGAAAGAAAAAATAAATAAATAAAAATGATGCAACCAAGAATGCTATTCAAAATCATCTCAAAAGCAACAAAATAACACTTCTAGAAATTAATATTGCAAAAATCACTCCCCCACACCAGGAACATACATTATCCCCAATGTATGATAATCAAAGTTCACATAACGAAATAAAACATAGAGACAAAAAGATTAAAGGCAAAGAAAACATCCCTGAATTGTCCACATAACGTTTATGGGCTTGGCAGATCGATGATGGTGAAGTTGCGGATGGAGCGGATTGTGAAGAGGCGGCTGGATCGTTGATGCTGTAGCTTTAGAAAGTTGCTAAAAATTAAAGCTCAAAATCTTTTTTTTTTAAAGAAATTAAATAAACGAATAAAACTAAAAATAAAAAGTAAATGCTGAAATAGATACTTGAGATATCAAAAATTACAGAAAAACTTTTTTATTAAGCATATGGGCAAGCCTTAATAACTACTGTAATAAATTAAAAGTAGAAGTACTTATTAGTTAAGGCGTGGGCACACCTTAACCAAAAATTTCTTCTCACCAAAATAAGCATAAATATTATTTAAATAATCTAAATCAAAACCAAAAACCAAAAAAATGCACAAAAATTTAAAATAAATATTAAATCCTTTGGGTTGCCTCCTAAAAAGCGTCTTTGTTTTATGTCTTTGGCTAAACATATTCATTACTCAATCTCCATAAAGGGACTCTCAAGAGCCACTTTCTTCACAATATTCACCGAAAAACCTTCATAAAAAGGTTTTAAGCGATGACCATTAACCTTAAAAATTTTGTCAGAGGTCAGGCTCCGAATCTCGACTGCACCATGAGGAAAAACAATAGTAACAATAAAAGGTCCAACCCATCAAGAGGGTAATTTACCAGGAAAACATTTAAGTTTAGAATAAAAAAGAACTTTTTGACCAACAGAGAACTTCTTTCTCAAAATCATTTTGTCATGAAATGTCTTCATCCTCTCCTTGTAAAGTTGCGAACTCTCGTAGGACTCATTTCTAATCTCCTCCAACTCTTGCAGTGCAGAATTTAAAACAAATTCTCTTTTATCCTTTTGCAATCCTTTGAGGCCCAAGCTGTTGTTTAAAGCTACTACCAATGAATCTTTAACATCCAAATCAAAAACTTCCTGCACTAAAGGATCAATAACATCCACAGAAAATACTGATTGTTCATCCCTAAGATATTTCATGGCATCATTCATATTGAACTCTATAACCTCTCCATCAAATTCCATAGTAAGAGTCTCTTTATGTACATCCATTTTAGTCCTAGTAGTCTTAAGAAAATGCCTTCCTAACAAAATTGGAACAGAATTAGAAGAGTTATCCTCTTCCATATCAAGTACATAAAAATCAGCAGGAAAAACCAACTCATTAACTTGTACTAAGATATCTTCTAATACCCCATCAGGATGTGCATTAGACCTATCAGCTAGTTGAATTATCACGTCAGTTTCTTTCAATAGACCAACATTTAAAGATGAATAAATAGAACGAGGCATGACATTAATAGAAGCTCCTAGATCTAACATAACCTTCTCAACTCTAACACTACCAATTTTGCAAGGGATAATAAACATACCTGGATCCTTGCATTTAGGAGGTAGTTTCTTTTGGAGAACGGTGGAAACATTCTCCCCCATGTGAACTCTTTCATCTCCTCTCAACTTCCTCTTGGATTTTGAAAACCGACTTGGAAAAGGAGGAGGTATCACCATAGGTAGGGGTTTCGCTTTACTGGGTTGCACATATTGAGATTGAGGTATCAATTCCTCATTCTCAAGCTCATTTTCTAAGTGCTTTGTCATTTTCTTGCTAGGCTCTTGCAACCTCTTCCCACTTATAAGGATGACAGCACTAACGTTTTGCTTTGTATTCAGCTCAGGTAGTGAAGGCAATCTCCCTGATACTTGAGACTCTAAGCGGCTCACTGTAGTTGCCAGTTGGCTTACTTGGTTCTCCAAATTCTGAATGCTTATTGTAGTTGCCTGCTGAAATTGTTGAGTGTTAGTTGCAAGTGATTTAACAATTTCTTCAAGAGACATACCTGACTTGGAGTTTGACTGAGGAGGAACCGATTGAAATTGTTGTCTCGATGGGTATTATTATGGGAATCCTAACGGCTTAACTCTATAGCTGAAGTTGGGATGATCCTTCCATCCTGGGTTATACGTTTGTACATAAGGATCATATCTCCTTTGAGGCATGCCCGAAAATCCTCCAACTAAATTAGCTTGTTCGAAGGGTTCTTCTTTAAGTGTAGGACACAAATCAGTTGAATGACCCATATTAGAACAAATGCCACAAGTCTTCAATTATTGCACATTACCTACAACAAACTTTTCCACAAGAGAGGTAAGTTTATCTAAACGTTGATCAATAGAAGAAGTACTTACCTCATTCACTTCCTTGAAGTGAGATCTTGTCTATTGTCAAATTGTTGCGCATTAGCAGCCATGTTTGAGATCAACTCCCTTGCGTGAATGGGGTTCTTGTTCACCAACACACCTCCACTAGCAACATCTATCATACTCCTATCCATCAATGAAAGTCCTTCGTAAAAGTATTGAATAAGAAGTTGATAAAAAATTTGATGCTAAGGACAACTGCCACACAATTGTTTGAATCGCTCCCAATATTCATACAAAGTCTCCTTAGGAAGTTGTCTGATACCACAAATGTCTTTTCTGATGTTGGCAGTTCTTGAAGCAGGAAAATACTTTTCGAGAAACTGCTTCTTCAAGTCATTCCACGTTGTAATTGATCTAGGAGGCAAGTAATACAACCAATCTTTAGCTAGCCCATCTAAAGAGAAAGGAAAAGGTCGCAACTTAATCTACTCTTCAGTCACACCTTGAGGCCTCATGCTTGAACACACAACATGAAACTCCTTGAGATGTTTATGAGGATCTTCACCTGCAAAACCATGAAACTTGGATAATAAATGAATAAGACCATATTCTAATTCAAAATTTACCTCCAAGTCCGCATATTGAATGCAAAGTGGTTGCTTATTCAAATCTGGTTCAGCTAACTCTCTAAGAGTTTTTTCCACAGGTGCAGCTCTATCCATCACTTGTTCTTCGACATCGCTAGATGATTCAACAAAATCAAACACTGTATCTATTTCAGAAAGCAAAGGCGATGAGGATCTTTGCTTATCTCGCTTGGCCTGTTGTCTCAGCCGACGAGCTGTCTTCTTAATTTCAGGATCAAACGAAAGTGTACCTGTACGAGAAGAACGAACCATAAACCAAGTAAAATGTAAAAAAGATTAAATAAATGACACCAATCCCCGGCAACGACGCCAAAATTTGATGGGTGTCGAAGCCAGCAAATATAAAAACCTACTCTAAACAAGATTGTGTATAGTGATTGAACATGGTCGTGTCCACAGAGACTGGTAATTATTTTAATCCTTTTTAAATGAAAATGTAAAATTGGGGGATTGTTGACAATAATGAAAATCAAATTAAAAATATTTAGAATGCAAATTAAAAGTGTAATTCAAAATGGGAAAACTCCCGTTGAAGGAATTAATTCAGATTTGATTCGATTACTGATCATCAATACAACTATAAATCATTATTGCTAATGAATAGAACGGTTATAGCTACTGAGACACTCTAATAGCCAATCTCTCCTTAATTAGTCGATAACCAAGGTACGACCATTGGTTATTTCCCTAATCAATAGACAACCCTAGATACAATCATAGAATTTAATTAATTAACAGCTTGAAAATTAGAGAGACCTAAATCCTAATTAACAAATGCATACGATGGTTCATTTAAATTAGATTATTTATTCCCATAACACAACGCACTGCTATGTTATTTGCCACAAACATCAAAATCTTCATACGATGAATCTTTCAATTGGCAGTAGACTAAGTTGATAATTAAATAGTGGCCAATTATCTAATTAACAAACATAATCATGACAATAATTCAGAGAATAAACAAATACCCAAAAAGCAATAAAACAATTAAAAGCACAAGAAAGATCTCATAGTAATGGTGAATCAAAGCTTCATTAACCTTCAACCAGAAAAATGAGTTTAGTTCCTCATGGAGAAAAAAAGAAACCTTAAAAAAGATAAAAACAATTAATAATCCAATTCTAATTCTAATCTCCCTAATCCTTCCTTATCTCCTCTTTTTATAGTTTTCTTAAAAATGATAAAGATAAAAATATCTAAAATATTATCTAAAATATTATCTCAAACTACAAGAGTAGTAAAAAGATAAAATACGTTAAAATAAAAATGTCAAGTCCGCAGTTGACAGCACGCGCCCACGTCCTATCAACAAACTTCTTCTAAAATCGACTGTCATGTGCCCACGCCTTATCAACAAACTTCTTCTGAAATTAAGAATTTCTCCAGGAAGTCAATTCATCCTCAAACATCATCTTGTAACTCAATTTAGCACCAATCAATAGAATTGCACCTACAAAAATAAAACACAAGCAAATCACAACGATTAAGTGCAAAACATTGATATTAAAGGGAGTAAACAATGCAAAACTAGTGCATGAAATGCACTATAACAGTTCTGTGCTGTGCATGCGGTCTAAATATGAATGCCAAATATCTTTGGGGGTTGCCCGAAATAGATTTTTTCTTTTTTGGTGACAAAAAGTAGAGAGACTGCGGTAACAGTAAAATTGATTTCCAATTGTAGTGCAAGAGCAGAATACGTTCGAGATGTGACCAAGAACAAAATATAAAAATAAATAAACAGATTTTAAAAAAGAAGAAGAAGAAGAAAGATAAAAGGTTTAAAGATTACACAAACCTTAATGCCCTGCAACTTCCACTCCTCTGGGCTGCTCGGTACTTGCATTGCTTGTGCAAGTGTATCATCCAACTGCCTAACTTGAACAAGAAACCTTTTCTTCCAATAGTCAAACATAGGTCTTGATAACTCCACCATAGTTTCCCAAATCCACAACCTTTGCCTTGTGCAAGAGATGGCCACATTTAGATGCTTCAGTGCCGAGGACAAGACATTGTGTTTAGCTTCAGCGAAGCTTGGGGAGGACATAGATGCTGTAGAGTCTAGCAAATTATGTTGCTTCATATATTCATTATTGTAATAAAATTTTAAGTAAAAACTAATGGTAAAGGAAAGCGTTTAGCAATGACTTAGGGAAGAATCTTTAACTTGGAAATATAAAATTTTAAATCTTTAACAATGACAGAGATGTTGTTGTAATGCACAATATTATAATAAGATTTCAGCAGCGCAGTATCCTTTAATCCTTATTTATTCTCCATAGAAAGCAAGTTCATTGCCCTAGTCCAAAATATGTAACTTCATTTCAAACTCTTTTAAGATATCTAGTTGGCTGGATCCACCCTTAAATTATATCCTCTCTCCTGCATCCAAAGCCAAAAAACAAAGCACTCTGCATCAACTCAAAACAAAACACTTTCCACCTCATTTTTCGTCAAAAAATACAATGAAATCAGAGACTTTAACATTAGTTCTAGTGAACCTTGCAGCAATAATGGAGAGAACTGATGAATCAATGCTACCAGGAGTGTACAAAGAAGTTGGTCTTTGCATCTGCACTCCACCCGGGTCGGGCTCGCTCACTCTGTTTAGATCAATTGTTCAATCTTTTTGTTACCCTTTGGCTACTTACTTATCTGTGCATCACAATCGTGTCCATGTCATTGCTTTTGGTGCTCTTCTCTTGGCTACTGCCACATTGCTCGTCGCCTTTTCTTCTACTTTCTTTCAGGTCTGATCTGTTTTTGATGGAAAATTATGCTTGCAAATTGATTTTGTGTCCGATTATGTACCAAGATCTGTAGATTTTGAAACATTGCTTAAACGTTACTTGATTATTTCATGCTGAAAAGATATGTTAGATTTTGAACATACAAAATAAAAAGTTTTGCATTTCCATGCTGTCAAAAGTCAGTTTTCATTTTCTCGAGAAATGCATAAATTGGCAATTGGTTCAATAGGTTGCAGTTTCAAGAGGCTTGAATGGTATAGGACTAGCCATTGTGATTCCTGCAATTCAATCACTTATTGCAGATTCAACTGATGAAACCAATCGCGGGATGGGCTTTGGATGGCTACAACTGACAGGATACATTGGGTCAGTCCTTAGGGGATTCTGGTCAGTACTGATAGCTTCAACATCGTTCATGGGGATCCCCGGCTGGAGACTTACTTCTCACTTGGTAGGACTAATTAGGGTCATAGTTTGTGCTCTAGTTCATCTCTACGCTAATGATCCGCGTTGCTCGGCAAAGGATGCTACCAAAATAGATCATAAACCCCGGAGGCTCTTTTGGGCTGATATCAAGGACTTAATCACAGACAAGAGGATGGTAATCAAAATCCCAACATTCCAAATCATTGTGGCTCAATGTAACACCCCAATTCTACTATCAAGGTATTAAAGTGAAATTGGAGTGGAACTGTATTTCATCACTCTCATCTTTAAAACCATCAAATTAAAAACCATAATAAATGTTCTAAACCTCCAAAAGATAATAAGTAATGAAATACCAAATCCTCAATTAAATATCATCCCAAAGAAAACTAAAATGTTCATAGATTATTAATGTCACATAAATCCCCAAAAGAAACCAAGCTCTTATTCTTCCTTCTAAGACCTCGAGCTCACATTATCTAACTCTATCTGCAAAAAATGTGATAACGAGGGGTGAGCCGTCAACTCAGTAAGTAAACTCATGCACAATACTAAAAACCGTTACAAGTATAATTTGATAACATTTCTTAGATATGCATAATAATAGTAATAAGGGACTATATCTTTATAAATCATCATTTTACAAAACTAAATCAAAATATCATAAAGTTATTTAAATCATTTAAACATACCATTAGCCTTTGTAATACATGAAACACAATTAACTTTTTAAAACACACAAAACATAATTAACCTTTTAAAACACATAAAACATAGTTAGCTCATGCCACATAGTATCACCTATAGACCTGATGACCTGACCATATAACATCATTCAGGGTACTTTACCCCGTGGGAATCATTATCATAAACATCGTATGTGCACATAATCCGGCTAGCTTTCCATAACATAACATAACATCACTATGGACAATGAGCCAAAACATTTAAAATCAACCTTGAACTTTTAATCATTTGTAAGTTTTCGTAAATTGCATTTAAATAATTAATAATTATTTCAAAGTATTTGACCTATAATGAGTTAATAAAAGTTTTCATTTTTAAAACAATTTATGACACAAGTTTTTAACATATAAAGTTTTGTTATAAATAATTTTAAATAATGATTTTACTTTAACAAAATATTGTAATAGACTAAGGGTGCGTTTGGGATTGAGGTGCTGTAGCTTTTAAGCTGTAGCTGCTGTAGAAAAAAAACTGTAACTATAAAATAAAAGTTAATATTATGTAGTAAATATAAATTTTAAATAATAATTTTAAAAAAATTATTAAAGATATAATAAATTTTTCATAATACAAGTGAAAAACCATATCAATATAGCTTACAAGCTACAGCAGCTAATGTTTACCAAACACTTTAGTGCTGTAGCTTTTAAGCTACAGTTGCCCAACATCAATACCAAACGCACCCTAAAACATTTCAGTTTCATATACTTTTCATTCAACATAATATGTACCTCGAATTAAAAGTAATTTAATAGTAAAATACGCGTATTATGTATGAATCTACTTACCTCGATCCTCAGCAATAAAGAACAATAACCTCAATCTTGAGCTCAATCTCGTCCTAAACATCAAAACACACCCTTATCAATATCACTACTCATTCTGACCTTGATATAACTCCAACATAATCAAATCTAGTTGTAAGCACTAAACCATTAAAGCTAGTGTAAACTTGACCATCCCATACAAGCTCATTTTTACCAAGCTTATCATATGTCAGAAAATTTGAAAAACTAGAAAAAGAAATCATAAACATGTGTAGCATTTCATATAAAAATTCAAAAAAATGAATAAAGGTCAGAAACGTACTGCAAACAGAATTTTACATACACATATGCACACTGTCCGGCAGTGGTAAAAATAAAGATAGCTGATTTAGAAAATTCGTAAAATATTTAATAGAACTCATAAAAATTAGACCACTTAATTTAACAATAGTAGAGACATTAAGAAACAATATATCAACTTTCTAGAATTTTTGAAGATGTAAAACTATTTTAAACGAATTTACATTAAGAGACTAGGAAACCGGTCCAGAAACATTCAGGTTTATGCTTTGCACTTAAAAAATTCATAACTTAATGCTCACTCAATGAAAATTAGTCAACTAAACTTTAAATCATAGAGGATTCATAATTTTATATGAGTATTACTTTTATGGGTCATTTTAAAGCCTTTTAGCAACCTAAAATAACCTTATCCTTAGCCATCGTAATTCTGGAAAACAGTTTCCAGAACTGCAGCAGCCTAACATAACGATTTTTATTAATTTTTGTACTCGACCAAAAATAATGAAATTAAACATCCTGTAATTAGACATAACTAGTATTAGACAAAAAAATCGACATAATTTTCAGAGAGTATTTGGATAATCAGAAAAATCAGCGAAGTCAGGCATGCTTCTGAAAATCTGAATTTTCCAGCGCCACTGTTCCAACTTCGAAAATTCACAAAAAATTGGTTACTTAGAATCTCTTTGCACGAAATATATCATTAAAAACCTTAGGATGTCTAGTTTAATTTTGTGAAAACTTTTGTGCAGAAATTGAATAAAAAAAATAAAGGGAAAAATAATTAAATTACAGTACTCATGCCTAGCAAGTCATTCATGATTAAGAGAATAATGCATGCATTCATCATCAAACACATAAGATTAGAAAACATGGATTAGTGAAGGGTAATTACCTCAGAAATTCTTTCAAACATCCATAAAAGAAAACCCTAGAATTCTTTGCTTTTATAAGGTTATTAGGTTAAAAGTTTTAATTGTAGAGAGATATGGAAGAGTTTAGGTTTAATAAAAGTTTTTACTTTTATGAAAAAAAATTTTATACCATAAAGATGATAATCTTTTATATTTTATTTTAGAAACTAAATAAATAAAGGAAAATAAATCAATAAAAATAGATAAATAAAAAGAATCATACTTTATCATAAATAATGCTAATTAAAATAAAGCCACTCATACAAAAGATAAATAATTGAATGGATAAGAATAAATAAATTCAAACATATATGGAATGAGTGTTACACTCAAGGTGTATTTGGCTCATTTTCCGGGTCAGCTTTCGGCTTTGGCCCAATGTGGTTATAACTCATTAGCTTCTCCCACCAGTTGACAGCATTTCTCATGACTCTCTTCGTCATTGCATTCTGTCTCGGGGGTCTATTCGGAGTAAAAATGGGAGACATTCTCGCCAAACACTTACCAGATTCCGGAAGAGTCATTCTATCACAGATTAGTGCTGCCTCAATAATTCCAACTGCTGCAGTTTTGCTTTTGGTCTTGACTGAGGATCCATCCACTGCATTCTTGCACGGCCTAGCCTTGATCATTATGGCATTGTGCATGTCCTGGAATGCTCCCGCGACAAACAAGTACGTATGATGTATCCTTTGTAACGCGGTGTGATAATATCGATTTACTAGTACTATAGTATATCAATCGTGCCTATAGTCCAATATTTGCAGAGATAGTTCCTGAGAGATGCAGAACAAGCATATACGCATTGGATCAATCTTTCGAGTCCATTCCATCATCATTTGATCCGGCGGTCGTTGGGATTTTAGCTCAGCATGTGTATGGTTACAAGCCAATTCCTCAGGACGCATTAAGTTCTGTAGAGATTGAAACGAATCGAGAGAATGCAGCATCACTCGCCAAGGCAATTTACGCGGCAATGGCATCCCAATGGCTATATGTTGCATCATCTACTCTTTCCAGTATTGCTCTTACCCTTATGACCGTGAGCAAGCAACAATGGATGCACTGAAGGAGTCAGAAATGCAGAAGTTAGTGGCTGATTCGAGTAAAAAAGGTTGTGATGTTCTTGTTTCGAAAGTGAAACAGAAGAATGCTAAGGAAGAAGAAGGAGATAGAATTCGTAGCGAACATGAACGGGAGTAAAAGTCTTTGCTTTCTCATTAGCTAACATTAGTGTCAAACGGACTAGACTGATGAAATTGATTCATTCATTTGGTAGATCATTTTAAGTTCATGAGCAAAGAGGCTATGCATTGCCTATCCATTCAAGGAAATTGGATCAAAATATAAGATAATAGTCTTAAAATGTGTTCTTTAGTAAGATTATTGTCACTTGTGTCCACTGACTTAAAATCTATCACAAATTTGAAGCATTCTTTTGTTACCATGCAATAATAATTGTTAAAAATGTTAACCCTCAATTTTAATTTATTTTACTTTTTGGGTTAAAAGAGACAACTAAAGAAAAATTACATTAAATTTACAAAAGTAGTCCACTTACCATTTTTATTATTTTAGTCGCAAAACTTAGGAGTTTTAAACAATAATGTCTTTAAAGAAAATGGTCAATCAACTGTGTCTATTGACTACGGCAAATACTTTGTCTATCAAAATTATAGATCATAATATATAGTTTGTGCTATCATCAACATTATCAATTGTTTTGGAACATTATCTATTGTCTATTATAATAGTCTAATAGATTGTCGATATTGTCTTACATTGGATCATCACTGTCCAATTCATAAACCCTACTTTCTATAAATTGACCCTAATTAAAGCTATTTTACAATTTTTTTCTTATTATAATATACTGAGTTAATTCTTTTGAAATAATGTATAAGTTCATCGAATATTCTAAGTTCCGATCCAAGTATCACCCTAACCGTACGCGAAATTTGAACTTCAAAATAATAATAAAACAAAATAATGAAAGGACCAAACTAACGTGAACAAAAAGATTAGGTACACTTTCCTTGGACATTCAACCGCAAGTTGCATTTCTTTTTAACCTTAAAATATGTATTCTTATGATAGAATGATCCAAAATCCATTTTTTTTTATTATTTAAAAAAATGAACTATTAAAAAGGGTTTTGCATTAACTAATTCTAAAAGAAGGCATGTCTTCAAATTTAGGAAAAAAGATACCTGAACTATCAAAATCGATCAATGTACAGATAAATCATAACATTTTAAGATGGATACATAATTTTTAACCACTCTCCATGTAACATATGCATCGTAATTGATTTATTGAGTGTGATGTTATTGTTAATTTTGTCACAAATTTTTTAACCACTCTCTACGTAACATATACACACGGAGGCTTTGAGACGTGTATTGAGGCGACTTTGTCTTTTGGGGACCAAATTATGCATGCATAGATGTGATGAGATAATTGATGCCATTTTCTTATCTATCCGTGTAGCTCCAGGGCATGACAGTACTCAGATAGTACGTCATTGCCCGTCCGTTGAGGTCCGGATATGATGAGATATGTGATGATATTTTTCAATCTATCCGTGCAGCTCCGAGGCGTGATTGTACCCAGATAGTAGGTCATTGCCCATCCGTTAAGGTCTAGATATGATGAGATTATTTTGCCTGAGTACTTGTTTGGTGATAGTTTTCGATATTCAGTATTCATGATATAAGTATTATGATTTCATTGATTTTATATAGTTTATTGTGATATTGTTATTTGATTACATGATTTGAATTTAATAAGTTATTTAAGTTCTTTTGATATTTTGATGAAATTGTGTTTCGCTATGATATAATTATTTTAGAGTAACGATATGTTTAAAAACTACTATCTACTCACTGAGTTCACTGAGTTTTATACTCATCTCGTTTTATTATATTTCCCCCTCCCCCCAACCGGAGAATCGCAGATACAACAGTCGACCTAACAATGATAATTATTTTGGAGTTATGACGACGTGATAGAGTTAGAAGTCGTAGATGTTTTCTTGAGATAGTTTGGGATTGTATAATTTGATACATTTCAGTGATTGTGGACAAATCTATATATTTGATCTGATATTGGATATTTGAATGATTTGGTCTTTTGTTGAGGAAGTTGATTGACGAAGTTGGTTGTATTTGGAATTATTTTGGGAGTGTTTATTTTATTAATCGCAGATTTGGTTATGTGATAATTATAGGGGAGATTCTGCCAAATTTTCAGCAGAATCCTTATTAATCAAATTATATCAGAATGATTAAATAGAATTAGATAGATTTGCCTTGTGGATTCGAGATGGGTCGTGTCACTCCATTGATTTTTAAGAAGTGAAGAGCCAAAAAAGTTGTATAGTAGCACATCCTATAGAAGGAGATGGCATAGTGAATGGAAAAAAGTAGGATTCATAATAACTTG
Source organism: Luvunga scandens (assembly GCA_030449905.1). Lineage (NCBI taxonomy): Eukaryota > Viridiplantae > Streptophyta > Magnoliopsida > Sapindales > Rutaceae > Luvunga > Luvunga scandens. The sequence continues at coordinate 1,318,390 of JASUUG010000209.1, forward strand.
TTGGAACAATTTTTAAAATAAATGGTGTCTCCTTGTAAGGACATCTCAAATTAATTATGCCTTAAAGAAGAGGTGTCTTATTGTAAAAACATGTATATTTAATTGTGCCTTATAGAAAAGATATCTTTTCATTTAAAGATACATTATTTCATAGTGTCATTTCGTTTGAAATGGGGATGATTCAATTTGGACCATTGATTAAATCTAAATCTTAATCTAATGGCTATAAATGAAGGGGTATCATGAAAGATAACAACCCAAATGAAAGGGAACAAGTATGTCTATAAATAGAGTCATGTTTAGGCCATTTAGACATGAAAATAATAATCCCACACCACTCTTTTCTCACCCCTCTTTCCTAAAACGAATTTTATCATAAAACACTTATTTTTTGTGTATTAAATATCCAATATATTATTTTCTGCAGGAACAATTTATTGTTTCTTGGCAAGTTTGCAACATTCAAGAGTATTCTGGTTTGCTTTGGTCAATGCACAACGCAAACAAACAATTAAATGCTTAATTATATCTTGGAGGCGTATTTGCTTAACTCATGTGCATCACTCAATTAGTGGGGGCAAAATATTGTCTTAATAAAAGCGACATTTGTAATGTGCCTTGAAGTACACATTATTTTTCTGCAATTTACCTATTTTCTTCCTACGTATAGAGTTGTAAACACATTTTATTTTACACAATTAAGTTCTACCATTATTACTGCAATTCTCTACATTTGTAATCAAATCCAGGTAAGAATCATGCTTTCAAGGGCTGTTGCAATCAAAAGTTGGTGTAAACTTTATCAGTCGCTCATTATCATCTTACTGGATGATAATATCTCCTACTGTTATATTTTACGGTCTTGGAATTGGTAATCTTCTTGGTTTTATTTGTGTAATTATGTACTTGTTTCTAGACAATGAATGCATGCCAGTCGTTAAAATGGTAAAACCTCTTAAACTGTTTACAAAAGCAGGAGGTTTGAACCATGCTTACATAGGTGGGGAGAGGCTTTGGTTTCCATTAATGTTATAGTCAAATATATAATAAGAGCCAACTAAAGGTATTTAGCTTTCATGTAAAAGGATAAACCTCTGGAACTCAAATAAATTTGAAACGGACCTTTTGTTTTGCTTAATTGGAATATCAAATACTTTGCAGTATCTTGTTACGTCAAACGCACCACCAAAGCATAACATGTGAGCAAGAGCTTCAATATGTCTTCGTTATCACCTATAAGAAGAAACTAACTACTGCATACAACACATTCCCTGAACTAGTCACCGGAGGTTAGAATATTATTAGTTACTGGATATGTAATTACTATGTTATCGATAGTGAAGAATCTGACAACAGGTAACAGAAATGAAAGAGTCATTTTCAAAACTGTTAAATAGAACACAGATGGCCACACAAATGAAAGAACACCATAAATTATGAGAGCACTCAGAAGGACGTAGCACATTATAATCTATCAGCACAAAACTCTATTTTTGTTAGTCCAGTGTTTATAAGAAATTTTCCATAATGAATCACCTGAAATTCAAATGCCCTTGCTCTGTACAATTGTCAAAATAAGAGCTTGCTTCCCGACATGTTTGGAAAATTCCTCCCGAACACGATCATCTCATACCAAAATGACTTGATCTGCTCCAACACTAACCGTCTTCCCACCAAAATCTCCACTGCTTCCAAAGACTTTTATGATCAGATTTTCATCATTCACAGCAAAGTAGGAAGCTCCCCATATGCAAGATTTGTTTCAGGTTTTAAAACATTAACATGTTGAGGGAAGAAATGGTGCAGAAGTTCAATGACGCTTAGAGCCAAGTTCAGCACACACACACGTGTAAACAGATGTTCTGACTCAAATGGATAATGTCTGAGAGTTTTCGATTTTCACGTCCTCCATTATTTCTTGAGTCTAGTAAAATCCTCTTGTAGAACATAGATCTTAAGCCTTCAAACCTGAAGTTAACTCCCATAGGAATAGTTTGTGCTGTATCTCCTGAAAATACAAAACCATCCGCAACATTTCCGCAGATATATTTGAACAGACCGACTGCATTCATGGTTAGGTCTTCGACTTGATCAATATAAACGAAATGAAAGTTACCCACGTAATTTTCTGCTTCAATCATTTGTGAAGATCGTTAGCAATATCTGCCCAATCAAATTGACCATATTTCATCTTCAATTCTTCATAGCTTTCAAAAAATTTTATAAATTCTCTGTCTGGCCAGCATGCTGAGAGTGGAAACCCTGGATTCTGCCAATTTAACAGTCTTCAAGACCGAGATTACCATCAACAGGGAGGTCCCCTTTTATACGAAATTTAATCTCGTTAATCAAGCTTCTTCATCAAACTTTTATCTAAACGAGGCCAGAATGATGAACTAAACTTGTCATCATCGACTTGCTTTGTCCTGGTAAAATTTTGCATGAAAGCAGATCTTATTTTTGGGACTTGATCGTGTTTCCTTACATCAGGGAATTTGTTGAAGTATGAATTACCCAACGTCTGATCCAGCATTATCAAAAACTGGCGCAATGGTATGACAAGAGGGTAAGTGTTATCAGGAATATCCATAAATGAATTTGGTATGTCTTTGAATTCCACCCCATCATCAATTTCAAATGCTGCAAACTTCCCACCACTGCATCCAATCATTCGGCATAAAAAGAAATTAAAATTGTAAAGCAATTTAGTGTATACTACTAAATGCTGTTGTTCAGATAGTAGTAAGAGAATATCTTTTAATACGTTTCTTTACAGAAAAACTTAACTTAGGACTGGCTGCCACAAATATTAGGCGGATATCCTGGCTAGCACGAAGTTTTTCTTTCTCAAGTAACTTCATTACCATAATACTTGTTTTTCCAGTACCTGACCATTAATGAAGGCGCTTTCAGGAGAATCGATCGCCTCATTTTGTACCCTTCGATCTGTATAATTAAATAACAACACTCAAAATGTTAGAAAGACACTTCACAATCATCCTCAAAATAACTTATTGAAAAGGGAAAAAAAAATAAAAATACCGAAATTGTTAAAACGTAACTTCACAAGAAAGCAAGTCGGATTTTAGAAAAGAAAAAGGTTCGTGAAAATCAGAAGACAGAAGAAAGAGGTGACGAACCTGAGTTGCTGCGACGAATGGCGGAGACGCGGCAGAACAGGACGGATTAGGGGCAAAACAAAATGGAGTAAGTTCACAACAAAGCAAGTGGGGTATAGGGATTTTAAAAAAGAAAGACGTTCTTGAAAATCAGACTGTAGAAGAAAGAAGTGGCGAACCTGAGTTGGCGCGACGGACGGCGGAGGAGCACAAAACGAAATGTAGCTCCACAATGAAGCAAGTAGGATTTTAACAAAGAAAAAGGTTCTCGAAAATCAGACGATCAGAATAAAAAAGTGACGAACCTGACGAATGGCGGAGAAGCGGCAGAACCGGACGGAGTAGCAGCAAAACTAAATGGTGCAAGAAAGCAAGTGGTATTTTATGGATTTACAAAACCAAAAGGTTCCTGGAAATCAAATGACAGAAGAAAGAAGCGACCAAGCTGAGTTGCCGCGACGGATGGCGGAGGGAAATAGTGTTTAACACGTAAAGTAAGAGAGCAACAAATTTGTGTCAAAATTTTGTAAACTGGTATAGGGTGGGATAAGACTTACATATGTATGATTATATGGTGATGTCTCAATTGGACTAATTGTATTGTAGATAATTTTAATATTAAGTTTGGTGATTTAATGTGTATAAAAATAACAAAATTATCTAAAAGTTTAGATATTAATTTAAGTTTAATGAAAAATAAATAAATATTACTTTTATAACAATAAAATTATTATGCAAATATTTTAATATGAAACAAGTGAATTATAATATTTATAATATTCATACTGTTAATCAAATAAAAATAAATATTAATTAATATAATAGTGTTATTAAATTATTTAAATAAATATAGGTACTTTTTTATATTTTTTTTTCATGATAAATAAATAATTATTTTGTTTTACAGTAAAAAGGGTTATGTTATAAATTCACAAAATTAATTTGGTTCAAGATTCGGTTTTGATTCAATTTCAAAACTTCCAAACAAATTGGGTTCAATTTGGGATTAAAAGAAAAAAAAATGTCCGAACCGATGAAAAATACAAAGAAAAACCGTATTTTTCACTGAATCAAATCAAATTCGATTTTGAGTTACAAGTTCAATTTGATTTAGCTCTCACTCAAACGAACGGGTTCGCTTCGATTCTTTCTCTGAAAGAACCATTTTTACAGTTGACCTTGAAATTTCATTTTAATATTCATAGTTTCGAATCCTGGCGGAGTCTGGCTCTACGACGGTGGAACAATAAGTCTCGTCTATGTTTCCTTAAGAGCATTCAGTAAAGGCCAATATGATTTGGTCAATACTCACGGGTCAAACCAAATCAATTTACCTTCAAGTTTCTACAACTCTGTCTATTCTGTCAATTCATTATTGCAATTTTAGAGTTGAAACCAATTCCCCATCAAAGAAGGACAGTGATTATTTCAATTTTAGAGTTGAAACCAATTCCCCATCAAAAAAGGACAGTGACAATTCAATGGAAACGATTTCTACAAAAACAAAGTTACCAGAATATGAACAAGCAGGTTCAATGTGCAGGATAAATCAGCAATCAATATTATAATCAGAAAACAGTTTACGACTATGAGTAGTAACAACAGAATGTATTCAAAAGCAATAGTCGCTCAAAAGTTTAACTTCTTTCAGAAAGAGCTCACGATAACGACTTAAAACTCTCTCAGGCATTTTATCGAACATCATGAGTACAGAGAGAAATGTTTTTAAATCGCTTAAAATAAAATTAATTTGTAAATCCATAATACACAATAATGGGTTTCTTTTTTGCAAGGCAAAAAATTGACAACACGCAATTTAAATTAAATTAAATGAAACAGTTGAAATCCATAGCCTGAGATTCTGTTCGGTTGCCGAGAAAGCGGAAGAGGAAACAAGCAGAGGCAAATATGTATTAGCTTTCGAACGAAGAGAGAAATGTTTTAACTGTAATGAACTTACTGAAAGCAAAGATGTTGGATCGCTGAAGATGGAAAGCCAGTCCTTTGGAGCTCACAAAACCCTCTTGCGCTCATAGATTTCGCGTTTATTTTATGGTCACTCTTTTTCCTCTTGAAGGGTGTGGTCACATTTTCAAATGTACATTTTTTTTTTTCTTTTCTATTTCATTTAGATCTTCCCAGATAACAGTAGAACACTTTACTTTTTAATTTGTTTTAAAGAATATTTTGGGCTGCATTTACGATAAAATAAGTAATGTAGACGTAACCAAAAGGTCTGGGGTTACTGTAAATTTGAAGTCTTTACGGGTTTTGTAAAATTGAAGCTTGCCGAAGTATCAATACAATAAACCCGAAGACCATTCTCCGCAGTTGTTCTTATGCACTTGTGATGGTCATCTAGGGTAGCCATATTAACTGGCTTTCCCACCAAACTGTAGGGTCATTATTGCTTTCAAACTTCCCCGATTAAGGCATGCTAAACCAATAGGAAAATTTGAATCATTACAACAAATTAAGAATAACTTGCAATGTATGCATACATGCATTGTTTTTTTTCCCCTTACTATTTTTAGCAACTGGGAAGCTCAATAATGTACCTTGTAACCTCAAGGCATAAAACAATGTATCTGCCATCAATAGACTTTCCATGTGCAGCTGCCGTCGCATGTAGTGCAAGATCTACACACCAAAGCAAGCGTTTGATCTTCCCCCAGTACTCTGCCAGTGTCCCGAATGAAATCCAGAGTCAGCGGCGGAAGCTTGAAACTTTGGTTGCGGGTCCGCAGACTTAAAAAGATAAAACTATGTTAAAATGTTCATCTTTTGATAGGCTTACTCGTATTATACCAAAAAAGTAAATAGTTAAAAAAAAATCCCTTAAACTTCTGTCCGATGTCTTTTAAGGAATGAAATTTATATACAGTATTGACTTCTGAAATGATGAAGTAAAATTTGAGTTGCCTCTTGGATGAATCTTAGCTGGTCTCGAAATTTATAATATGAGCTAATGTTGCTATCAATGGATGAGATTTCTCAACTCATCCCTATGCAACCCATAAAAATAATAATATTAATCAAATATTAGTTGAAAAGTTTAAAGAAAGAAACTAGATAAAATGCTAACACTATCAAAGAGTAGAACACACACAAATTAATAGATGAGTTAAAGAAATAGATTTTTGAATTGAATATTAAACTAGAGAAGAGAATTATGATTTGTTATTGCCTATGAGGAAAGATAAATTGAAATAAAATTACAATAAATTTGTAAGATTTTAGAGGTGATGTGATTGATTAGACCATTTATAATAAAAACTAGGATACAAAGAACTAAAGTTATTGGGAATAATAATTACTTAAGGGATATGTTTTTAACTTCTAATATAATTTAGTGCATAACAATTACCTAGTAATTTAATTATATTTTTCAAATTTCTTACAAGCGCCACAGCCCTTGTCCAAAGGCAAGGATGGCAAATAAATTCACAAGTTCTCATTCGAACTAAGAAATATAACAGGATGAACTGTAGGGACGACCTGCTAAGCTTGTTGGTACGAACTGCACCAATTAGAGCAACCAGGCCAACTACATCTTCCATGAAATTTGTGATATGTAATTTGCAAGGATTCAAAGTAATAATAGCACTGGAGAGAAAAGAATTTAGAGAAGGAAGTAGCTTTGGGGAAAACAGTTCTTTTTCGTTCTTTATTCAAACATCTACTAGGCCATTTATAAAAGTCAATGGGAGCAAACGATTCACATTGCTAACTACCTATAAACAACAAAAGATACATACAAACTCAATAATGCATGGTATACGGAAATAATGGGAAAGATGGGCAATATTGCACATGTAGTTAGTGGTCCACATGTCCAGAACCCATTTATTTTCAAAACAAGCAAAAAACTAAGTCCAGGCTTTCATTAATGAATCAATCATTACAACAGTGTATTTATACATGCTTAACTTGTAACTAACTATTGAGCTAATTACAATTGGTTATATTTATACATTGTGTGTTAACAACAATCTAACAAATTGGAGCTGTAAGCTGAGTTGGCATTTTTCTTAACAACCTGTGATGACTTGGCAATATTGCTCTGTATAAGCTTGAGCTTGTTTTTCTTCCTCTCTGCATGTTTTGAGTAATGAGCTGCTCCAACAACCCCCCTCAAGCTTAAGGGACAAGGAAGTACATTGAGTTTGGTTCTTAGTTAATTGAAATGAATGAATGAAAAAAATTTAGTCATAATGTCAACAACTTGTTCTTCACTTGGAATATAGCAAATATTGAGTTCACCAACAATTACTTTGATTTTGATAAAATGCATATCAATTTCAATATGCTTTGTCCTTGAGTGATAGTTCGGATTTCTAGCTAATTCAGTAGCACTGACATTATCACACCAAATTATAGGCTTCTCTGTACAACATACTCCCAATTTAGAGAACAATGATTATAACCAACTTATTTCTGCACTTGCTGTGGCTAAAGACCTGTATTCACTTTCTACACTTGATCTGGTAACGAAAAATTATTTCTTGGATAACCAAGATATTAGATTATTTCCTAAATAGATACAATAAGCCCTAACAGACTTTCTATCATCTAAGTCACAAGCTTAATCTATATCACTAAAGCCTGTGAGTTTCATTTCTCCATCGCTGAAAAACTTGAGGCCATAATCTTGAGTTGCTTTAAAATATCTCAGCACTTGTTTACATGCCACAAGATGCTGTAAAGTAGGTGCAGAGACATATTGGCTTAATTTTTTGACAGCAAATGCAATATCAGGTCTAGTTAAGATTAAATATTGCATTCCCCCAACAATACTCATGTAATGTGTAGGATCTTTAAGAAAATAACCTAGCTCACCTTATATAGTTTTCTGCAATTTTAAACCAGTACTCATTGGAGTATCAATACCCTTACATTCAAGTATTTCAACTTTAGTCATCAAGTCCCCGATATACTTCTTCTAAGATAAGTATAGACAACCTATATCGTATAGCACTTCAACACCAAGAAAGTAAGACAATATGCCAAGATCTTTCAAAGAAAATGTTGAGCTAAATTTAGCTATAAATTCCTCCAATTCAATGTTGTTTGGTCCTGTAATTAAGATGTCATCAATATAGACCAAAACAAGGATAACATAGGCTTGATTTCTTTTTATGACTAGAGATGTATCAGAGGTGGTGGTGATAAAACTCCGATGAAGCAAACAACTTTTCAACTTGTCATACCAAGCTCTAGGAGCTTGTTTGGGGCCATACAAAGATTTATACAGTTTATATACAAAATCAGGCTTCTCTCTATCAATGAAGCCTTCTAGTTGAGACATGTAAACTTCCTCTGTTAATTCTCCATTAAGAAAAGCATTATTGACATCAACTATCCTGATATGCCAGCCATTCATCACTGTCAAGCTCAATACCACTCTGATAGTTGTTGATTTGACCACTGGACTAAACGTTTCAAAATAGTTGAATCGTATAATCTGCTAAAATCCTTTGGCAAGTAACCTAGCTTTATACTTAGCCACACTACCATCAATATTGTATTTCACTCTATACACCCATTTGTTGTCAATTATATGATGATCAAATGCTCTTTATACTAAAGACCACGTACCATTTTTCATCAAGGCTGTGTATTCTTCTTTCATAGCCTCTAATCATTTAAGATCTTGTAAAGCTGCAAAGATAGTATCAAGTTCTTTACGAATAAGTGCTGCAATGTATAGTTTAGGTTTGAAGATACCAAAGTTACTTCTGGTTGTCATGAAATAAGTATTGGTCTTTGACAAAATAATGGTGGTATGGTTATGGATTCTAGGAAATGAAAAATAGGTTGGGGTGAAGGTGATTGAGTAGATGGTTCAATATGATATAGGTATAAGGTTAATTAAGTAGAATGGTAAATTTTTTATGAAGTTGGTTGTATGACAAGAAATGTAAGCTATCATTTTTATGAGGATTTTTTGAATGTTGAGAGTTGTTGCTTGAAAAATTTACAAAGTCAAAATTGTGTGAGCTACTGTTATTAAACAATAAGGTAATAGGCAAAGTGGATAAATGATAAACTTACTGAGGAGTAAGAAATGAATCAGAACAAGAAACAGGCTCTTTAAAAGTAAATATATGATTTGCAGAACAAGGAAATGAATTATCATCAAAGGTAACATGTCTGACTATATAAATTTGTCTTGAGGAGTGCAGACATTTATATCCATTGTGTAAAGGACTATAACCAATGAAAATGCATTTACTTGAATGATTAGCAAACTCGTGCTTATTATAATCTCTTAAGTAAGGAATAACATGTGCATCCAAAACACTTGAGTATACTGTAATCAAGCTTATGATTGAAAAGCTTCTCATATGGTGTAAGAAACTGTAAAATTACAGAAGGCAATCTATTAATGTGATAAACAATTGTATGGAATGCATCTCACCAAAATTTTAAAAGGAGTTTAGCTTGAGCTAACAAGTTGAGGCCTAACTCAACAATATGCCTATGTTTTCTTTCCATTAATTCACTTTGATGGTGAGTATGAGGGCAAGAGTGTCTAAAGATGATTCCATATTGATTTAAAAATGAAGTAAATGATATGTACTCTCCTCCTTAGTTAGATTGCAATGCTTTGATGGTGGTATTAAACTGATTTTCAACTTGTGATTTGAATAATTTGAAGACATCTAGGGCTTCTGATTTCAGTTTTAAAGGATATATCCAAGTATACCTATTGAAATCATCAACAAGGCTTATGTAATAGGTAAAACCATATATGGACAGAACAGGTAAAAGACCCTACAAGTCTATGTGAATGAGTTCTAGGACCTTAGTGGTTTTGGTTTCGGTAACTGGAAAATGAAGCTGATGAGTTTTACCCATCTAACATGGTTCACAAATATGCTCAAGTACTTGTTTTACTGACATACTTGAGAGATTAATTTTGTAAACATTTTTAAGTAAATGCATTAATATTTGTTGATTTGGATGACTAAAATACCTATAAAACATGACAATTTTATTGATAAATTCATTACAAGAAGAAACATTATCTTGAGTCTTAGTGGGAACATAAGAATACACTGATGCATTACAAGAAGAAACACAATTAAGAACATTATTTTGACCAGCAGTTTGAACATGAGAATTGAAATAATATGCACACTGCATTGATAGTGGTTTAATGGAAGTAGATTAACACAAGAAAGAAGTAAATGATTGAGATTGTTTTAATAGCAACTTGTACAATCTTTTCTTAGCAAAACCCTTGTAGAAGCACTTGCCCCTTCAGTAAATCCTTCACATAACAACATTACCAACAAAATCAACAGAAAGTTATAAGATCTACGACACTAATAAAATTGTAATCCTCAATCTCATTAGGACTCTTCATTAACCCTCATTGTTAATTCTCCTTTTTGCATATCAATGAGAGTTTTTCTTGTGGTTAAGAAAAGTCTTCCTAAGATGATTAGTACCTTTTTATCTGCCTTAAAGTCTAGCACAATGAAATCCACTGGAAAAATGAATTTATCCACCTTCACCAATACATCTTCAATCTTCCCTTCTAGATAAGCATGAGATCTATTTGCAATTTGTAAGGCCACTGTTGTTGGTCTACACTCACCAACTCCCAAATGTTTAAACACTGATAGTGGCATAAGATTGATGCTAGCCCCCAGGTCAGAAAATGTCTTTCCACTATATTTAGTTCCTATAGAACAAAGAATTGTGAAGCTTCTTGTATTTTTCAGCTTTTGAAGTATTTTTCTTTGTAGCATGTGGCTGCACTCTTGTGTTAGAGCAATATTTTCGAATTCTTCTAACCTCTTTTTTCTTGCCAAAATATCTTTAAAAATTTCACGTAGTTAGGCATCTATTTCAGAGCTTCTATAAATGGAATATTGATATGAAATTGCTTCAACACCTTTAAAATTTACTTAACTGTTTGTCTTACTTTTGCTTTCACAATCTCTATGGGAATGGTGGTGGATGTCTAAATTGCTGTGTTGTAGCAGGTTGTACTGTTTGTTTTTCACTTGCTCTACCATGTTTTGCTGCAGTTGATTGTGCAGCACCACTCTTAATAGGTGATGAATCATCTATTGTTGCAGGTGCTACAGCTATGTTTCGCTCACTAGTATGTTGATTAGTTGAGGGAATATGCTTTTCTTTATTCTGAACTTCTTCTGGAGCTTGAAGAGGCTCAGTTCTTTTTTATGGCATGCCTGTTAGAATATGCACATCCTTTCTAGTTCTTAGATTGATCACCTTGCATTGTTTTTTTCCTTCCCTTTTTGGATCCTCTGTGTTGCTGGGTAGACTTTCCTGGGGTCTATTGTTGAGTGTTGTAGCAAGTTGTCCAACTTGATTCTCCAAGTTTCTTAACGACGTGGCATGGCGTGGCTTTGGATAACTGCTTCGTTCTTTACAATATACTCCTTAATTAAGGCTTCAAGAGAACTAATCTGGTCGTTACTGGTGTTTCTTTGACCTTGATTTTGCTGATAAAATCCAGGTGATTGTGCAGGTCTGTTTTGTCCACTGATTATTACAGTATGCTGATTTTGATTGCCCCATGAGAAATCTGGGTGTTGCCTCCATCCTGGGTTGTAAGTGTTTGAATATGCATTGTTATGGCTTTATTTATTGAAGTTACCCACATAATTTACTAAGGCTGGATTCCCTAGTCAATTATCAGATAAATACCCTTCTCAACAATAGACACATGCACTTCTGCAACTTAGTTAAATGTTGCTGGAGCAGTGGTTAGAGCTTTCACCATGTTTGTTAATGAAGTTACTTGTGTTGATAAGGCTGTTAGGGCATCCATATTATATACTCCAATTGTACCTCTCGCGAGCAGTTTACCTAGTTGATGGCCACTGATAATTGTTGTTGGCCATTCTTTCTAAAATCTCACAAGCCTCATTGTAAGATTTGGATAATAAAGCTCTATTGGCTGAAGCATCCACCATCAATCTTATACGTGGGTTGAGACCATTGTAGAAAGTTTCCAACTGTATGCAGCAAGGAATACCATGATGTAGACATCTTCTTAGCAACTCTATGAACCTCTCCAATGCATCATAAAAGCTTTCATCTTCCAATTGATGGAAATATGTGTTCTCATTTCTCCATTTTGCATTCTTAGTAGGTGGGAAATACTTCTTCAAAAACTTGTCAGACAATCATTCCATGTTGTGATGAAATCTAGTGGTAAGGAATTTGTTGTGTAAATTTTATTGAACTCGCAAGCGCATGAATCTATTGTAGACTAGATTAACGATGATGAGTGTCGATCCCACGAGGAGGTGAATTTTAATTGTATGTAGAATTAATTTTCTGAGTTGGTGGTTGGATTTATAAAGAAAGTGACGTAGACTATCTTATGATTTAAATTAGAGTGGCGGGAATAAAATATTAAAATGAAGTGCTTAGATCTCTGGATCTGTACTCAACATGCACTATCGGCTTAACATTCATTATTAGTACCAATTAAATCATGAAGGGGGATTTTCCACTCCTCTTGAACCTCACTCTAATAGATATGGTACTAAGTGCTTCTCGTGCCAAATAATAATAACCTTGCCCAGGGAGACGGTAATATCAGTCGATATCTAGACAAGATTATTACTATCTGTCTACAAAAAGTCAAAACATCTACATAAATTAAAGGGGAAGAAAAAGTAAATTTACCAAATTAAGCCCATAGAGCATGTTGAGACTTCACCTTCAACCCAAGCTTGAAAGAAAATTAGCTACTCATAATTGAACTAGGGGTAAAATGGAAATTTTATTAAAATACATAGAAAATACAAGATGGAGATGGAATTATAGAAAATGGAGGTGAAAAATAAATTTAGGGGTGTCAAATTAAGAGGGGGAGCCCCTTTTTTATAGATACAATGAGTAAATCATGGCCATCGGATTAAACAATTTAAACGCTCGGGATTGTGCCATGTGGCAAGTTATTATTAGATGGAACACATCATCAGGGCTGTCATACCATGTATATGCATGTACCGTATACACGTTTTTTTGATCCACTAACTTATTGCCATATCGTCAGTCAACCCCACATCATGATTTTAGCCCAACAGGATCGTGACATGTCATCAATCAACACCACATCATCAGTCAATGTCACATAAGCGGTCAATACCGCATCATTTGTCCAATCAAATGTAGCCACGTTATCGTACAGTACAGGTGAACAATGCCGTGAACAGTGTCGTGTACAGTATTGTATATGTGAATAGTACTATTTATTTTTTTAGGCTCCTCCTAAGGTTTTCGACTGTTCTCAGTTCAAAATTACGGTCCATTTTTCTATATGATCTTTCGTTCATTATGAAATGATCATGATATCCCCTAGAATACATAAAATACTTAATTAAAATAAAACATACATAATTAAATCACAAGGGACTTTAAGATATAAAAGTAGGGATGTTAGTAAGACTTGGAGTGTAAAATGATGATTTTCTTCATTATAAATACACACTTTTTAGCAATCAACATACCCTCCAACCAGCTTGTTGCTAGTCCCTAGTAAATTAAGTGAAAACAAAACTCAAACCAAAATATTTTTTTTTTTAAATAGTCATATTTATTCAATCAGACTAATGATAACAATCAAATAAAAGTATAAGCATTATCTCCACTATTTTTTCTTGGAGATGTTGCTGTTGATTTGAAGTTATGTTTTGAAACCTACAAGGCCATTTCCATGATTAAAAACTAAAAAATTTAGGGTAATTATCCTTGATCTTTATCAGGATTTAGAACAAAATAATTTGTGCAATACCTCTTGTTCATCAACTACAATAGCTTTAGCATTCATCTCAAGATCCTCATCATGCATGTAATCAGTCTTCATTGGTGTATTAGAGCTACCGATGTCAGAGTGCCTAGGTTTCCTTCTAATTTCCTTCCACAACTCTTCAATATCTACATCATGCTTTGCCAACCAGTCTTCCAACTTTGATCTATCCTTTTCCATCGGATCATAGTTACGTGGAGTGTCAAAATAAAGAGATAGGATTACAAACTTGCCAATCCCTTGCATATGGCCATTTTTTGGGGCCTTCCCCAAAGCTTTTGTAAGAAAATCAATTCTTCCATTTGAACTTAAAGATTCTTTTTTTGCATTCCATCCAACTTTCATCTAGGTATTATTTACATCTTTTATCAAATATTGATATAAAAATTTTTTTGCAATAATATATATACAAACCAGCACTTACAAGGCTATCAACGATAAGTTGAACATCATGATGATATCCCCCATTCTTTTTTTCTCCTATCTCTGATCCAAGCTACACTCCTGTCTATTTGATCTTCACTAAGACCGGTTTCAGCACTTTAAAAAATTAAAGTTGGGTAGTAAATTAAAAGTCTTTTCAAGCTATACTTAATGAAAATGTAGGCAAAGAATACAAGCAAAAGAATGCAAACAAACATATATATTTCAGAACCTATTGTAATAATCAAGTGCAAGCAACCAGAATATAAACAAACTTACAATTTCTTTCAATAGTCCAACATATCCTTTTCGACTCAAACAATGGTTATACTTGTTACTAGACCGCATTTTTTATTTCTCGTTCTTTATTTTCTACCATAAATCACAAACCATTATCAATGCAATGTTAAACCATTATCAATGCAATGTTATACTCATTCGTTAGTATTATATAGCATTCAACTAAAATTTCCTATGAGAAAATAGTTAATAAGATTTAATTTACGAACTGCAAACTTATCATCAATATGATCTTTGACGAACGAGTCCCAATAGTCTTGTCTTATATAGTAGTATCGCAAAGGAGGTTTCCGTAACTTTTTACAGTCATTCTTATTTGGCAAAATGTACCCATTACTCAAAGTGTACTTAAAATTCCTGAATGACTTTCCAATAGATTGCAGCACTTGCTTCTTGCTTCGTTCATGGATAAGAAATCATCTCTGAATAATAACATCTTTGCAAGGTTTATTGTCCATGAAAAAGTAGATAAACAAGGTTATAGTATTGAGAAGTTAACAAAAAATAGTTTTTATACCTGAACAAATGACCACAATGCTTCTTTATATTTATCCGGCACTAATCTCCAATCCTTGAAGATGATTGGAACAGAAACACGTGCCAACACTCCAAGGAAAGTGGACACAGTAATGGCCTCTGAACCAATGGGAACACCATATCTATTGTATCTCATAATAATTTTTCCATTTTCAGTCCTTAAATTCTTATTATCAGGATTAAGAGTAAAACCTTTTTGTGACGATAAATCTTTTGAAAATTGATCCTCTTCATTTCTAGGTTCTGCATCAAAGTGAAGCCAAACTCATCAATGTAGGCAAAGAATACTTGATAGAGGTCCACCAAAGTGAAGCCAAGCTCATCAACTTTTACACCACCTCTATTTTTTACCCAATCACACTTGAATAAAGTTATTTTAAACATATGGTAGTCAAGTTGCCAAATCTCATCAATTACTCCGTAATAGGTCATATCACCAATTTTAGGATTTTTATCCTTTGAGGTGGCTATTTACATTGTTTCTGCAACAACAGTCACACTACAAATTTTGGTCACTCGATTCTCATCATGTTTCCATGTTAGAAATTGAAAATCGTTGATGCGATAACCAGTAAACTTTAGCATATGTGGGCAAGGTCCTCAGGCTAACCACCGTAATGTATATAATACATTTCCATTATCGTCCATCAGATTGGAGACCTACCATGTTATAATAAACTTTATGAGTTTAATAAATGAATTATTTGATGAAAGAAATTATAATGAATGCAAGGATTTTAATATTGACCTTTTCTGATAACCAATCCGTAAAAGAGTGATTATGTGTCTTTTTCAACCATTTTTGGTCTTTTATTTTGCTTGGAAACTAAGCTTGTAAGTAGAGCTGGCAAAATTTAACACGGCCCGATTACCCGACACGAACACGACACGAATAAATGGGTATGGGTCGTCAAATTTAACACGATTATTAAATGGGTCGGGTCCGGGTTGACACGATTTTTTTCCGTGTCGGGTTAGGGTTAAAGTTTTTGACCCATTTATCCGATCAATGACCCGATTATATTTTCTATTTTAAAATAATTTACAGGTTCTTATCATCAAAACTCAAAATTAGAGATAAATTTCACTTTTATTTCTATTTTTTGAAATGATGAATATAAACACAGTGTTTTATTTATAAAATTTTATATACATTTAGAGTTTCAATAGTAAAAATGTGTAAAATATTGATAGACATGTATATTTTATAATATATATATATAATTAAAACTTCAATAGTGTAAATGTGTAATATTTTGGTACATATGTATATTTTATAATATCGATAAAGTATGTACGCGTGTATGAATGACAGCGTATAAATATTTAATGTAAATTTTATTTAATATGTAGAAATTAAGCAGGTTATTGGGTAACCCGATTATTTTTCCGTGTCGGGTTTGGGTCTCAATTTTTGACACGATTATTAAATGGGTCGGGTTTGGGTCGACCTAAATTTGACACGACACGAAGCTGACCCGACACGAACACGACCCAATGACCCATTTTGCCACCTCTACTTGTAAGTGCTCCATATGCTCGCTAACAAGAAGTAAAACAACAAAACTTTAGAACTAAAAGCAAATGAATGTTTAATGAAATCATGAATTTTAGTTACAAATACCTAATAAAAGGCTTAACTTCTTTAGTATTTTGCAACACGTACAAATGAGCTTGAGATAACAACTTATATTCAATAAGAAAAGATTTCCCACCACCTATAGGCATTTGAATTGATGAGTTTTCCATGTGCCTAGGTGGATTTCCAATCATTTGCATATTGGATAAGTACTCAGCACAAAACTCAAGAGCTTCTTCTGCAATATAGCATTCCGCAATGCACCATTTAGGCCGATAATGGTTACGAACGTATCCTTTGAGTGTTTCATGTTCCTCTCAAATGGATACATCCATCTCAAATAAACAGGATCATAAAGTCTGACCACATAGACAAGATGGATTATTAAGTGAACTATTATGTCAAAAAAAGAAGGTAGAAAGGATTTTTCCAGCAAACATAATGTCACCATTATGTCCTTTTCCATTTCATCCAATTCAATGAAATCAATCACCGTAGCACATATAGAATTAAAGAAAAAGCAGAATCTTATTATAGCAACACGTACATTGTCAGGTAATATTGTTTGTAATGCAATAACAAGAAGCTGTTGCATAAGCACATAACAATCATGTGATTTGAGACCTTATAACCTGCATTCCTTTAAAGATACTAGATTTTTCATATTAGAAGAATAGCCATCAGAAACCTTAATACTTCTCAAACATTAACAAAACATTTTCTTCTCCTCTCTATTCAAGGTATAAGAAGCTGAAGAAAGCTTAATATGATTTTTGTCTGAGAAATCAAGTGCCAATCTATCTCTAATTTTTAATGGTCCAAGATCCATTCTTGATTTAATGCCATCCTTTGTTTTTCCCGAAGTATTCAACAATGTGTCATAGATGCTTTCACGCACATTTTTTTCAATATGCATAACATCTAATTGATGTCGAACAAGTAAGTCTATCCAATACTCTGAATCAAAGAATATTGACTTCTTCTTCCAACAATTGCATGTATTACTATCATCAACACTTTTCCGCTTCTTTCTTGTTCCTTTTCCCCATTTGTTCTTGATACCTTTAATTTGTTCCCATAGATCATTGCCTGTCAATTGTTTAGGTGGGTCTCGTTGTTCCACCTCATTATTGAAGGCCTTTTTTTGAAATCAAAATTCATAGTTTTTAAGAAGAAAACGCCTATGGCCCATATAAGCATTTTTCTCACTATGTGACAATTTGCAAGGAGTTATGTTTTCCCCACAAGCTACACAAGCATAATACCCTTTTGTCATACACCCGGACAAATTTCCATAAGCTGGAAAGTCATTGATCGTCCATAGCAAGATAGCTCGCAAGTTAAAGAATTCTTTTCTATAGGCATCATATGCCTCAACACCAACAGCCTATAAAAACTGTAAGTCCTCAATTAATGGTGCTAGGAACACATCAATGTCATTTTCTGGTTGTTGTGGTCCGAAAATCAATAATGAAAACATCATGAATTTCCTTTTCATACACAACCATGGAGGAAGATTATAAGTTATAACAATTGGCCAACAACTGTATGTACTACTTAGGGAGCTATGTGGATTGATTCCATCAGCTAAAAGGGCAAGACGAAGATTTATAGATTTAGATGCAAAGGAAGGCCATTTATCATCCACTAACTTCCAAGCTCGTGAGTCGGGTGGTTGACAAAGCTTGCCATCAACTTCTCTTTCATTGGCATGCCAAGTTAAGTCCTTGGCAGTTTGTGGTGATTGGAACAACCACTTAAATCTAACAATGAGTGGGAAATACCATAAAACTTTTGCGGGAATCTCTTTTCTATATTTTTCCTTAGAACTATCTTTTCTATGCCACCGTGATACTCCACAGGTAGGACATTCAGAAAGGTTCTCATATTCCTTTCTATGCAGTACGCAATCATTTAGATAAGCATGTATTTTTTCATACTGCAAGCCCAAGGCAGACATAGATTTTTTTGCCTTATATGTACACCTAGGTAATGTATTGTTCTCTGGTAACATGTCAACAAGAAGACTCAATAAATCAATAAAACTATTATCGGGCCAACCATATTTCCCCTTCAAGTTGAATAACTTAACCAATGCACCTAACTTAGTATATTTTTGCGAACTCGGGTGCAAAGGTTTCTCAGCATCTTCTAATAAGGATTTAAAGGCCTTAGGATCATCATCAAAATGCTGGTAAGCATCATTAATCATGTTTACAGCCTCACCTTGATTAAGGTACATGTTTTGTGGGTCAACTTGGTCACTTATATTAATTTTGGTCGTGTTAGGTTCGGTTTCCCAATGCCAAGTCCAAATAGTATAACTCTCATCAAAGCCTTTAAAAAATAAATGGTCTCTAACTATCCTAAAGGGGTAAAATGCAAGGTTTTGGATTTGATGCAAGGACATCTTATAAAGTCACAATTATCAAAATTTTCAATTGCAAAATCCATGAACATATCCACACCAACAATATATTCCGCAGATAATCAATCACTTGTTATCCAAGACTTTTCTATTTTATGAACCAAAAATAGCTCCTAATACAAAAATAAAAATGTAATAAAATATTAAAAAAACAAAATGACAAAATACATGCAAAATCTTATCCTTTTTAAAGTTCCAGAACAAATACTTTAAAAACAGTATCCAATAATTTATGAATAACTTAAATTACAATAAAGCTAGCCCTTTCAACACTCATTTTTATCATAGAATAAAATGCCAGTATAAAATTTTTATTTATATCAGTATAACAAAATCAAATATGCTACTGATCATGTTATATATTTAATTACATATGATCAATATTTAATTTTGGCTACTGATCGTGTATATATTTAATTGCATATGATCAAATTTGAGTTTACATGCACAAATACAAAATAGACTTTACTTTCATTAGTTTAATGAAATAGGCAGTGTCATGCAAGGGAAATGGAATAAAAAATAGATATATAGTATTCAAGCAACCGAAAAAGTAGTATTATATATTTATTTACCTGCTTGATTATGCAGCTTAAATGCCTTTCTTTAGCCGAGTATTTTACAGCCACTTGTCTCTAATCTAAAGAATATATAAATAAAAAGAAATTGGATATTAATGTTCTTTGCTCAACTCAATATTGATTGTTTTTCTTTTTTAACTTTACAATATAAAAATCAAAATCACACAAGTATCAAACAATTTGGGGGACCCATGTGTGTAAAAAATACAGCACATGAAGACCCTCATTGTGCCTTTAACTATTTGAAAAAACAATCAGGACCACAAACACAATAAGCAAACAAGGTCCACAATCTATAGAAAAAGAAATATATGTTCGGGAACCACAAACAAGACTATTGTAATAAACAATATATACCAACTGATTGTTTTCTTTATCACACTATCAAATACACAAAAAGAAAACTAAATAAACATTTGCGAAGCCTAAGGTACATAAAGACAATCCGAAGCTTTACACATAATCCAGGCAAAATTAGAATCACATGAAATTCAGGGCTTAACACATGTTCCATGTGAAGTCAATATAATATTCATAATGATTACATAAGCTGGAATTTACAAAGTCAAAAACAAATAAACAATAATTAAATTAATTACTTAAATCATCCCAATTAGACATGCAAATTAGAAATAATTAGAATCACAACCACAATTTCACATGCAACACTTCAAATCATTTAAATTTGAAATGCAAGAACACGAATGCACTCGCATTACATCATAACACTAAAATGAACAAGCTATCTTCAACGCTCATAGCAATTTAGATATTAATCAACCACAACAAGCATAACCACATTTATTACATAATTGCACCATTTTCTTTAAGACCAAAGAAATATAGAGAGTACCACTCATAGAGTCAAAGGATGCAAACCTTAAGGTATTTTAATTTCACTCATGCAGCAACAAAAACCAAAAGCTTCCTCTGTGATAATAGTGGCCTCAACTCTATGATCACATCTTTAACTGTAACAAGTACATAAGAAGTATTAGAACCTAAAAAGTTTAAATAAAAAAATGAAAATAGATAAAGAACCAGGACCATTACCAAATATTAAAAATAATTATTTAAGGAACCACTGGATCTATATATATTTTCACGGCTAAAATTTAATTAGGTTCCATTAGAATAACACCACATTTAAAAACCATCACATGCATTACCACTTAAAATCAGTTAGGGATTTAACATAGCAAATTAAAAAATTGAGTGAGGCTTTTGATTAACTTACTTTTTCTCCTTCTCTTTCTTCTCTAATAACAATTGATGTTTTGAATAAGGGGTTGTTGAGTGATGGCTAATGAGTGTCAGTGCAAAAGGCTTGGCAGTTGGAAAGCTTCTGCTGTAAATTTGTAATGGGTGGTTGGTGGCTGTGATGTGCTTCGTTGAATTGATTTTCTTCAATTGAATGAAAAATAAGGCGTAGCAGCGTGCAATGCTTCTTTTGCACTTGAGAGGGTGTAGAACGAAAAAGAAAAAGGGGCTGCAATCGTTGCAACACTTAGCAAATTTTGCTAAGTGTTGAAACAATGTTTCCAATGCAAAACGATGGCATTTTGCTTTTCCTTTTAGTTTAAATTATTCAATTAAAAAGGCTTTCACTAGTTCCAACCTAAGGCAAAACGATGGTGTTTTCTTTTTTTATTTATTTAAATAATTGAAAACAGCATTCACTCATTCCAACACTCAAGAAAAATTTGCTAAGTTTCGGAACGTTCATTCCAAAGCAAACGTTTGTGCTTTTTTTTTTTAATTAGTTAACAATGGCAATCTTGTAATAAAATTAAGTTTACATTAATGAAATATTTTTAAATAATTAACTATGGCAAACCTGTAATATCTAAAATTTTAAAAATAAATTAATTACAGTTTAAAATAAATATTTGTTAAATAATTCATTACAGTTCATCACAAGTTGGTGTCGTGTAGATAAAACGATTTGAACGCCATGTCGTTTTGAATTTTTAAAAAATTTAAATTAATCAACCTTGACTTTTATCCATCATCAATTTACGTCTATAGTCTATTAGTCACGAATGCGTCATGAAGGCATGATGCATGTTATATATCATGAAAATGTTGTAACTTCATGATACACTCGTGACATATTTGTATCTATCATAAAAAATCTGTCATAAATCAGCACTTTTTTAATAGTGATCCCCTCATCTTAAGGATAGTGGTAGAGTTTAATTAATTTCCTTTGAATTATAGAAGTCTTAAGAGTGATTAAATTCATAACCTACTTTTTTAATGGAAGGAAGTGGAGAGATCCATTTATTAAGCTCCTTTTAATTAGTAGGTTACTAAATTTTGCCATATGAATGTCCCTAGCCCAGCCAAATGATGTCCAAAAGTGTAAATACTGGTTTTCTATAATGAATTTGTCTAGTAATAGAATAAGTTAGAAGACACCTTTGTGGTATATGTTTAAAGAGCTTCAACCACTTGAACAATCATATCTAAAGGTATGTTTTATGCTTATTTAAAATTAATAAGTTATTCTCTT
This sequence comes from Luvunga scandens, assembly GCA_030449905.1. Classification (NCBI taxonomy): domain Eukaryota; kingdom Viridiplantae; phylum Streptophyta; class Magnoliopsida; order Sapindales; family Rutaceae; genus Luvunga; species Luvunga scandens. The sequence goes on from JASUUG010000209.1 coordinate 1,340,676, forward strand.
TGAATGTGTGAGTACAATGAAAATCCATGAAAGAGAGCTTAAACTTACAATTCAACCAGCCGTTCCGTAATCTCCGAGGAGGCTCATCAAACTTCTTAATTAAAAAATTGGCAACCAACTTTGGATCACATATATTCTAACCAAACAAGGACAGAAAACCTAGAAGGGATGAAAGCTGTCCAAAACATACCATTCCATGAGCAAGAAGCTTAAGTAGTCCTAAAGTAATTATAACTCTCCTTAAGAGGATGTTGCGGTTCTTGGAAGATATCAAAACCCGCTTTTCAGCCCCACGCGGAACTTGAAGAGCAATACCATTTAAACTGTTGGTTAGATATGAGAATAACTCAAGAAAATCTGGAGGCAAATTCCAAGCTCCGTCTTTAATTACATCACAAACCTTGCAAGAAAGGAGCATGTCACGACTTAAAGAATAAAGTTTATATTCGTTCCACTACCAACTATCCATTTAGAACCGACAATAAATCGAGGAGCATCGATTTGAAACCATGCCAAAGAGAGGAGTTTAAAAATTTCCTGCCACTATCCATAAAGGAACAACGAGGATTTAAGAAAGAAAAACACTCTTTGACCTTGAACCGCATCCCAAAAATTTTTAAGGAGACAACATTTGTTAAGGCTTTGCAAATGTCTAAGGCCAAGGCCACTTCTTGGACCACAAATCTTATCCCATGAAGTTAATGCCACCTGACGTTTTCAAAAATCTTCTGTAAAAATAAAATTTCGAGACTAGGAGTGAATTTTTCGTAAAACGTAAGAAGCAGGCCAGGCATAAACGTTAGAACTGTATTTGTGGGAAAAAAAGAACTAAATCTACAAGACCAGCCATGGATAATACATTACCCTTCCAACCCTCCAGTTTATATCTAACTTTGTCTGCCAAGATTTGAAGATGTTGCACTCTAGGGTTACCCTTAAAGATGGGGACTCCTAGATAATAAATGAGAGAGAAGCCATAACAAAACCCAAAATTCCCTTAATTATAGCCCGAGGCTGGGTAGCATATTTCACTAAATAAAGATTGCTTTTGCGCACATTAATAGCTTGCCCTAAAGCCATCTCATTATCAGTAATGAATTCTTTCAAATTAATTAAAGAACAATGATCACCCTTGCAGAACAAAACTAAATCATCAGCATAAAATACATGAGTTGAAGGAATAGCCACAAGGATCTGATCAAATAGATTTCTCTTTACCACTCTTGTAAAGCTCCGAAATACCCCTACTCAAAACTTCCTCCGCAATGCTAAAAAAGAAGAAAGGACAACGGGTCTCCTTGGCAAACCATTCTGCTATAAGAAAAAGAGAGAATAAAAGAAAAAGAAACCTCAAAGGGAATCATTAATTCATTCAGATAGCCGTACGCCCTTAAGGCGTAGCCGAGTTAGTTGGCAGTGCAATCTGTCGCCCCTCACTTGTGTGGACTCGGATTCAAGCTTTGGGGGTGGGAAAAGGGATAAAAATTGATTTGGCCTTGCCCATCCCCCTTTTCTTTAAAAAAAAAAAAATTCAGATAACCATACGGATTTAAGAATTCGGCAAAACAGACAAGTTCTTTTGAGACCGAATTTCACAACATCGCAAGAAGAAAATCCCAGCTCAAAGTATCAAAAGCTTTAGCTATATCAAGCTTCATACTCAAATTCCCTCCAAAATTCTTCCTGTCAAGAAGGTTAATACCTTTGAAACCATGGCAATGCAATCATGAATATGTGGCCCCCTTCTAAAAACACTCTGCTGAGGTGAAATAATTCTATCTATCAAATCCCCAAGTGAGCTGTCGACTCTTTGGTTATTACTTAAAAGAAAAAGTTGGACAAAGCTATAGGCCGATACCGTGATATGCCCCCCAATTTGGAGCCCTAGGCATGAGACAAATGAAGTTCGAATTAATATTCGGCAATACAATTACTTTGTAAAAATTGTCGGATCTCATGCATAACATTCCAACTAATTACTGTTGAATTTTTTAATCTAACATTGTTGGATCTTTAATTCAATATTGGACTTATATATAAACAATTATTATTGTGGATTGTCATATAGGATTAAGTCTAATTAAGAGTGATTTATTAAATTTTTCAGTAATATGAGTTTTAATGTATCTAATAAAGTATGTGTCTTCAATGTGTAAAGACTTAAGGATAATTTCTATTTCTATAATAGATTGAAATAGGAATACCTAAAGACAATTGGAAAAGTTGTTTATATGAGAGGTTATTGTCTCTAAGTGACACGTATCTTTTTATTCTTTCTGTCATCCTATCATCAAAGAGCGCACACAAAGAAATTAAAGAATTATCTAGGAGAATGTGTTTATTTAGAAAGCCTATGGATTTAAGTATGCTTCCGCATATTTTATTATTAATTGTTAGTGATACAAAACGAATGTTCATGGATTATAGGTGATAGTTTTTACCAAATAATTTCTTGGTCTAAAAATTACATCATAATAAGACTAAAAGAAACTACCCAAAAAGCCATCAGGCCTTGGAGTACTAGCAGGATCTAAAGCAAAAACCACACTATGAATTTCAACAACATCAAGAATGCTAGTAAACATAAGATTATACATATCAAAAAAAAATTTTGAATTATGTCAGTGATCTTAATGTTAGATGCTGTGGATGCGGAAGATACAAGGACTAATAAAAATCAATAACTTGGTCCATGATATCCTTCTCCACTGTTAAACAAGCATCATTAGCATGCATGGCATAAATCCTAGACTTCACCGCTTTGGCTTTTGCAAAAGTTTGAAATATTTTTGAGCTGCTATCACCATGTATTAGCCATCTCAACTTGAATTTCTCCCATTAATAGTTGTACAAGACTTCAACAACATCATGGACCTCCCTTTTAGCATTCATTTCGATTTGAATAGCATCACTAGAATTTCCACCAGCAAAAACAGATATTTTGTTGGGAAGGTAATCCACACAAACAATTACAATTTAGGTAAAAATAAACTATTTCTCTCTTTGTGTAATTAATATAGGATGTGTATCACAAATTAATAAGCAGAAAATAAACAAACACAATCCAAAGCAATAAGTCAACCATAAGAGACACAAATTTTTACTTGAAAAATCTAAATCAGAAAAAATCATAGGACCATGGTTCAATGTAACCTTCCACTATTTTAGTAATTGGATAAAAGTACAAATTCTTTTCTAAATAAAACTAGAAGTTAACAATACTATGAATCTCAATAATCTTGGCTTATTAACAACCTAATATCCATCTCTTTAACAAATGATATCTCAAATAATATATAATGAGAAGATAAAATAAAAATCAAGATCAATAGGAATGCAAAGAGCAATGCTAGAAGCTTATCCTCACTACAGAAAATAAGCAATAGATGATGAAAAATAACTGCCATAAAAAGGAGTGCATGACAAATAGTTCATTCTTCATCTATGTCACTGTTATTAATTTATGATAGAATATTTTTCATCATGAATTCATGATAGCATTTTATTGTCATATATCCATCACATAATATTTTAATGTGAAAAATAATTAAATTAAAATTTAAATTTTATTTAAATTTTCTTCCCATTTTTTAAACTTTTGACAAAAAATTAAATTGTCATTTGTTAATTTATTATTCAATTTTGGCGGGAAATTTAATATGACAGACTTTATGATATGTATTTCCCATCATAAAGTTAAATATATATATATATATATTAAAAAATTATATTATGACTCTAATTTATTTATAAATTCCTGTTTACAAATTTAATTAATTAATATAAATGAATATTGTAAAAAAACAAAAAAAATTAATATTAATTAACATCCATTCAATCCAATAAATTAATTTCAAAATAAATACATCTATTATATATCAAATGTCATCACCAACAATACATAATAAAACATCCCAAATTAAAAAGAACTATATCAAAATATAAAACAATAGTTAAATTCCAATTAAACTCCAAGAAAAGCAATTCAAATTCCAGCCTTGGAGCCAAGTTACCCAACAAAACTTCCAAAGATTAATGGAAATACTCCAACAGCAAGGCTTCCAGCAGTACTACCCTCTTCCAGCGGCACTACTCCAATGACCACATACCCATCAACACTCCAACTCATACCCAACAACCCACCATCTTCTAATAGCACTATAATTTCAACCATATACCCAGCAGTGTTTTTATGCTACAAATTATTGCGGGCTGCTTCCCTATAGGTTGCAAAGTAAACATTTGTAGGAAGATGGTCATAGTTCTTAAACATTGAGACATGTGACAACATGATAAATCAACAATTAGGAATGTTGTGTGCTTGTGTTAAGATGCAACCATCCAAGAGTGTCTAGAAAACTTCCAGATGATATTCATATTAGAAAAAAACTTGTGTAGCCTTTAATATTGCTAGGTACATCTAACAGCAGTTGTCTCAGGCAAAACTCATGAGCTCCTGCAGGATCCATTACCTCATCCGTATCAAGACGAAGAATCCAATCCATGCCTACATCCTAAAAGTTTACAAGAAGAAAGAGTCATCATCAAAACATATGAATATGACATATATAGATGATTACATGATGCAGATGTAAATGTAGAACCCATACCCTTGCCAGTTGCCACGACAATAGCCATTTCCGTATTCAAGGATTGCTTCACGAATAACTCATAATTATATGGTTTATAGAAGAAGCTCGACAACCAGGTCTTATTCTTGATGTGGCTAACCCAAATAATTTAAAAAAAAACAAATGAAAAATAATTCATTAGACACATAGCTTATAACATCTGAAAAGGAAATTTCGTTTAACAATCTCATCATAAGAATAAACAAGAAGCAAATTAGAGCTATACAAAACCAAAAAGAGGAAAGGATGTGATCTCAATTAAAGGTCAATGATGGTGGTTGGTGGAGGTTTGTCAATCCACTGGTATTTATTTTCAAGCTTGTGCTCTCACCATAATGGATACTTATTTTTTTGTTCTTTCTTTTCCCAAAGACAAAAATTTCATTTGTTAGCCTACTCCCAAGATTTTCTTAAAACAGTCCAAAGTATCATAAGGCCATAAATAGATGAAACTGAATAATGATTCCAGCCTTGCAACAAAATATAAACCCCCCACCCTCAACCCAATGCCATAAACTCTTCACATCTACATCACAATTTTAAAACTGTGTATACACATAAGAAACTCAAAACAAAGTGTGTTGTGTTGTAGTTGAAACAATTAGAAATTGGATAAAACTATGCATAATGAAAAATAAATATAAATAATCCCTATCAACATTGAATAATTAAATTGAATATCAGTATACACTAACCTTTTGGCTTGCTGTTCGTCTAGTTCTCTTGTTATTTATACAACCTTCACCCCTGCAAACATATAAGTTATAGCTCATGGTTATGGATATTTAAAAAACAACTGTGAAAAGTCCTAATTATTACAAGAAATTAAGGAAAAAGATCTAACTGGAATTGACTTAAAGACTTTGGATACAGCAGAAGAGGTAGCCTTCCCCTCCACAAGAAGGAAAAATTTAGAAATACCAATAACCTTGTGATCCAACATATGGTCTGTTCAAGGCCAGCAAAAGTACTTGCTATAATACATATCTGGACAAGGTTAAACCAATAGGAAGAGTACATGAATTAGTGTTAATACTTGAAATTCAGCAAATTTAAAATGATTGAAAAAAAGCAGATTCTAAATTTCTCTATTGAGTAGGGAAAAAACAAAGTAGCATCATTGATCATGGCCTGATTTAAAAAATCCTCAGCCTGCACTACAATTTCTATTGAATTCCATTACATTCAGGGACATCAATTACTATGCACTCAAGATTTATGAATCACAGCTCATTCTACATGTAAATTTAAGAATTTTCTCAAAAACTTATGTTTGGTGTATGAGGTATATAATCAAAACATATTATACATCAGCACACTTCCATACTACATTTGCATTTGATGCTTAAGCCCATACCAACCTTCAAAAATCCATAGATGAGAATAATTGACTAAATCTTAAAAAGAGCAAAAATAAAATCAAATAGTGACAGTAAAATGGAATATTCATTTGCAAATGCTTAGTAAAAAAGAAATTATGGAGTACATAAAGCTAATACAAGAAACTTAATTTAATCACAGAAAGTGAAACAGAATCAAATTTCTTTAACCAAAACAAAAAAGGAAAAAAATGCTACTTTGAATATTCAAGAAGCAAGATCCAAAAACTGAAACAAATTAACCTACTAATTACAATCCTCTAAAAATTCAAGAAAATACAAAGAAAAAGAAAAAGAAAAAACAAAAACAAAAACAAAATAATATGTCTATTATATAAACAAATACAAAAACAAAACAGAAACCCATCAGAGATTTAATCTTCAAAAACCCATAAAGGGCATAAACCAAACCAAACGGAAATGACAAGAAAAGGGCTCACCTTGGGTTTTAGATTGGCTCCGTAATCAAACCTTCAATCTTTGAAATAAGAACAGAAAAGGGAGTTACTCCGACCAAGAATATCAGTGCAACCACCGAAGGAGGAGGAGGGGGAATGAACGGTGGTGGTGGCAGGGAGAAGGGAGGAGTTAATGTCCATTTCGATCGGTGAAAGTGATTACGGTTTCAAAATGACGAGACGATGGTTTAATTAGGAAAACTTGAAACAAAGTGAAGGAGACAGACTATATTAGAACCCAAAGTGAAACTAAACAAGAAGAAATCAAGTATGACAGTAACGACAGTGTGTGAATGGTAGAAGAATGGCAAAAAAGAGGGTTTCAGACAGAGGGTTTGTAAATAGCGAGACGGAGCAAGAGAAGTGGCGTTTAGGGATTTTGATTTCTAAGTGTGTGAATGTTCAACATAGAGGAAAAAATGAAAGAAAGTTTAAAGCACCCAAAACGGCACAATTTTGTTGGCATTTTCTACTTTTTTTAATTATTAAAACAAACTTTTTTTAAACAAAATAATACATTAAATTTGGGTCAAATACAGTCAAAGTTATTTTTCTGATTTTGATTTCTAAGTGTGTGAATGTTCAACATAGAGGAAAAAATGAAAGAAAGTTTAAAGCACCCAAAACGGCACAATTTTGTTGGCATTTTCTACTTTTTTTAATTATTAAAACAAACTTTTTTTTTTAAATAAAATAATACATTAAATTTGGGTCAAATACAGTCAAAGTTATTTTTCTATCACAATTTTTTGATAGATTAAATTTCTATCACGATTTTATCATAAGTTCATGATGAATAATAATTCTATTATAAAATAATTATAAATTCATGATAAAAAAATTTTTTATCACAAGGACATCATTAATATATGATAGATTAAAAATTTTATTATGAGTTCGTCATAATTATATAATATAAATCATTTTATTTATATGATATAAATCATTTTATTTATAATTTGTCACAAATTATCTGTTATTTATTATCTATTTTCTTGTAACGACTCTACATTTGGCAGAAGACACGTAGTTAAATTTGTCTTCAATCATCTAATCAATGTTTGAAACCCTAGCCCCCAAATTCAATAATCGATCATTGTCTTTTGTCTTTTCTCAGTAATTTTACTTTCACTCACCCTTATGTTTCCAATTATTCATAATGGTTGCCGCTTCACTTGCTTTTATATATATGCATGTTATTTGGTTAATTTCATCCAAGTCCAAAACTTACGGATAATTATAGATCCAATAAACTCTTTTGGACTTTGGATTTTTAGGCCATCTAAATGAGATGGACCCAATAAATCTCTCCCTTCAAATCATGTAAGGGGGCACCGCCAAGCTTGCTCTTTTCTTACAGCTTTTCAACTTCTCCTTGGACAATTATTTTGTTATTATATCAGACTTATGTATAAATCTTTTCAAGCTGTAATTGTTTCTCTTTAAGCACATCTTGTATCCGATGATATCCCATATCAATATGCTTAGATTTCGAATGATATGTCAGATTTTTTGCCAAGTGAATGGTACTTTAACTATCGTAGTATACAACATAACTTTATTATTTCACACTGAGTTCTTTTAGGAAATTCTTCATTTATAAGGTTTCTTTGCAACCTTCAATGATTGCAATATATTCTCCTTCAGTGGTAGGCAAAGCAACATAATGTTGAATTGGATTTTCTAGAATTAACATCTCTTGCCATATTTGCATCTGTGTATACTTGTAACACAAGATTGTCACCACCAAAGTATAAACATGCCTTGGAAATACCTTTGAGATATTTGAGAATTACTTCACAGCTATTCAATGTTCTTTGCCCAGATTAGATTGAAGCTAACTAACTGCACCAATTGCATGAGCAATACCTAATCTTATACAAACCATGACATACATCAAAATGTCAACTGCTAAAGCATAAGAAACTCCTTTCTTTTCTTATTTCTCCTTTTACTTGTCCGACAATACTCAAAACAAAGCTTAAAATGGCCTGCAAGTGGAGCATAAACAAATTTTACCTTGCCCATGTTAAATTTTTCAATAACCATTTCAATAGATGCTGCTTAAGATAACCATGACTTCCTAGCTTTTTTTTTCATGAGAAATCTTCATGCTAAGAATTTGTTATATTGATCCTAAGTTCTTCATTATAAAAAACTTGCTAAGGTCTTTCTTCAGATTATTAATCTTACTAATGTCTTGGCAAACAATCAACATGTTATCCACATAAAGCAAAAGAATAATGAAATCATGGTCACCAAACTTATTCACGAAATCACAATGGTCAGACTTAGTCTTGTTGAAACCATGATTCTCCGTAAAAAATTAGACTTTTTGTACCACTATCTTGGTGCCTCTTTTAGGCCATATAAACTTTTCTTCAAATTATACATAAGTTTTTCTTTGATTTGACATTGAACCCTTCAAGTTACTCTATGTATATTTTTGCCTTTAAGTCACTATGTACGGAAGTTGTGTTTATATCAAACTATTCAATCTTCAAATTCAAGCTAGCGACTAACCCTTGAACAACTCTAGTAGAAGACATCTTCACCACCATAGGAGAAAATATTTCTTCAAATCAACACATTTCTTTTGACTATAACCATTCACAACCAATCTAGACTTATGCTATAATTATGAGTTATTTTCAATCTTTAACCTTTAAACACACTTGTTCTTTAGCGTTCTCTTTTTTTTAGGAAGCTTTGCTAAGTCATAAATGTGTTCTTATTTAAGGATTTCATTTCCTCATGCATGGCTTTAACCCCCTCACTTTTATATTGGTGAGACATGGCTTCTTGAAAACATTCTAACTTTTCTCCATCTGTAAAATTCACATACCCATGTGGAGGACATATAGTGGAAGGTTACCATTTTCTAGTGGATCTCTTCAATTCTATCATAATTGGTGGTGGTACACGTAATTCTGGAAATACTTGCTCAATTGGTTCTACTAGATCATTATTATTATCCTTTTTAGCTCTCATATGATCATCATGAAGTAAATGTGAAGAAACTAAAGTTGAAGTAATAGGAATATCTGGGAATGACTAAAATTCATCATTATTCTCTTCATCACTAACTATTTGATCTTCAAGAAATACAATATCTCTATTTCTGATTTATTTTCTTGCCACTGGATCCCATAATTTGCACCTAAATTCTTCATGTCTGTGGCTTAAGAAAATTCATTGCTTAGCTTTATCATTAAGCTTCGATCTCTCATCTGTAAGGATGTGAACATATGCTTTGCAACCAAATGCACTCAAATGATTATAAAAAAAACATCTTTCCTGATCCAAACTCTTTTAGAAACGTCACCATCTAATGGAGTTAAAGGAGAAAAATTAATCAAATCAACTACAATATGCATAGTTTCTCTTTAGAAAGATTTAGGAAGCTCAACATCAAAAAGCATACATTTGATCCTTTCTTCAATTGTTATATTTATCCTTCCTATACCTGCTAAGGGGTTTTAGTTCAGTCTTCTCAAGTTTCATTTCATGGGATCTTCAATATTGCTCAAATAGTCCTCTTATTATCTTGACATATTTTAATTTTCTTGTTGTTCTTCTCTTAACATAAACGTGGAAGAACTTTAAAGTATCAAGCATTTGGTCTTTAGATTTCAAAGTAAAAGTTCACACTTTCTAGAAAAATTATCAATAAAAGTTACAAAATATAGTGCACATCTTATTGATCTACTTTGCATCATGCAAATATCAATGTAAATCGAATCAAGGATAGACGACTTTCTAGATAGAGAAAAACTATTAAATGCTACTTTATGTGTCTTTCCAACTAAACAATAAACAAAAGTCTTGAAGGATATACCTATAAAGTTGGGAAGAAATCTTTTTCTGGCAAGAGTTTTCAACATTTTCTCATTGATATGACCAAGCTTTTTATGCCATGTTTCAATGTCAAAATCTTTTATAGCCACATTCACATCTTCCTTTTTTTATCTTGGCTCGTATCACATAAAGAGTGTTCACTTTCATTTCCTTAGCTAACACTAGGAAACCTCTGGTGAACTTTCATTTTCCTTCACCAAATTAATTAAAATAACCATCATCATCAGTTTTACCTGTGGATATCAAATTAAGGTGAATATCTGGTATATGTCTAACATATTTAAACAACAACTTACAACCCACAATGGTTTCTAAGTGAGATCTCCTATGGCCACAATCTTAGATGTCCATTTATTCCCATTTGAACATGACCATAACCATTATTACGATATAAAGTAATCATAATGTGCAATAACTGAAACAAGCACTCAAATTAATCACCAAATCACCAGTATAACAAGTGAGATTTATAGAGCTCTCATTATAAACAATACCCATATTACCATCAATTATAATTGTAGTGTTTTCTTTGATATTTTTCTAACCATCAACCTTTTCTTTTGTCTATTCTTTTTTATATAATTTACACTCTCCTTTTACTTGACCCATTTTCTGACAATGAAAGCACTTGACATTTCTCCTTTGGGAATTAGATCTTCTTCTCGGTTATCATTGTTATATTGATAAGAATTCCTCCTTGGACTTCTTCCCCACCTTGTTTTTTTTTAAAAAAAAAACAAGTGCATTTAACTTAGAGGGAACCACTTCAATACTCTTTCTTCTAGATTCTTTATTACGCAATCTATCTGTAACCATATCCAAAGTTAATTTTTCATTTGGCACTAAATTGTTCACTGACACCACTAATGTCTCCAAATTTTTAGGGAAAGATTTAATCAACAACAATGCTTTTATAACTTATCATGTAGAATAATTTCCATAGTAGTCAACTGATCAACCAAATCCTGAAAGTCACTAGTATATTCAATTATATTACGCCCCTCTGTGCGGTTGGATGCTCATAAATTATTTCTAATTTCCTTCAAAGAATATCAACCATGGATTCCTTTATGACATCATAGTACATACTTTGATTAATCCATGACCAAATAGTACCTATGGCCTTCTAGTTTAATTGAGCTTATTTTTTATTATTGATTTTATTATATAAATCAATAAACATGTAAGTCTTTCATGGACAATAGATTCTCTATTTTAGACCTTCAGATATCATAATTCCATCACTTCAATTTAATTATGCATGCTAAAGACTTCTTCATCTCAACCACACAAATAATAAGAACATACACATTAACTCTGATACCACTTTATTAGCAAAAAAAACCCACACAAGGCTACAATTCAAGTGGAAACAATCTCTTTCTCTCTTTATATAATTAAAATGGGATGTGTACCACAAATTAATAGGATGTGTACCACAAATTAATAAGTAGAAAATAAGCCAACACATTCCAAAGTAATAAGTCAACCGCAAGAGACACCAACTTTTATATGAAAAACTTAAACAGGAGAAAACCACAAAACTGTAGTTTGATATAACCTTCCAATATATTAATAATTGGATTACAACACAAATTCTTCTCCAGATAACATTAGAGACTAACAATATCAAGAATATCAATAATCTTTGCTTACAATAATATCCTAATATTTGTCTCTTTAACAGTGGGTATCTCAAATAAAAGCCAAAAAGAGGATAAAACAAAAATCAAAACCAACAAGAAATAAAGGATAATGCTAAGAACTTACAATCCAATTTTGGGAGAAAATAGAGTTAAATTTACCTTCTAATCGTCCAATCAAATATTAAAACCCTACCACCAAATTCAATAATCAACCACTATCTTTCTTGTTTCTTGCAATTTTATTTTCACTCACTAATCTTTTTACTATTATTCGTAATGGCTGTCGCTTCACTTGCTTTTATAAGTGTATATTGTTTGGCTAATTTCATTGAAGTCTAAAGTTTAGTGATAATTGGACATTAAGCAAATTTTTTGGATTTTAGACTTTTAGACCGCTCGAATAAGATGGACCCAATACATTTGAATATATGAAAAAGTTTATCTATAGACTTTGTTTGAGAAGCTGAAGTTTTAAAGAAACCATAAACATAGGACTGTCGATACTTGGTTGAAAGTGCCAGATGTTCTAAAAAGGCCGTTGCATATCATGTGTATTTATACACGTATGTATTTTTTTTAGTATATGAAAAGGTAGTTTGCTTATTGAGTTTTATACTTATTATAATTTATTGTGATTCTCAGAGATGAAGATTGATTTATGATGAGTGAGGAGAAGGACTTGAAATTAATGATGGTAGGTGGTTTAACAAATTTTAAAGTCTTTCATTGCTTAAGGATTGAATTGTTTTTTTCTTTTTATATATTCTACAAAGATTTTTAAGTTTACTAGTGTTAACACTTCACCATACTTAAGTTGTGGATTGTATGGAAGGACGAACCCTCTGAATCTCAACTCGGGTCGTTACATGGCCCTCATTCCTTCCATAAATTATCATAATATAAGTCCTTAACTTGAAAGTACCCAATTTCATAAAACTTAAAATGGTAACAAACTTCATAAATCATAAATACATATTATCATTATCCTACCTAAGTTTTTTGATACATCAAGTCAGTACCAAAGTTTAGTGAAAACTGCATTTTACCACTAAACATTTATGCTATTAACAGGTCACCATCATTCTGTTAAAAATTAGATGATATTTAACAAAAAATGAGTTAGGAGTCAATTTTGTCCCTAGAACATTTTAAAAGTTTTTTTTTTCCATTTCAAAAGAAAGAAATTACAAAGAACAATTTATCATTTGTCCACTAGAAGTTTCTTGAAATATCAATTCAGTACCAAGACTTCTTGAAAATTATATTTTACTGCCTAATATTTCAATTGTCATCACTTTACCACCAAAATGCTAAAATAACTAAATATTTAAACTAGAGTGTAAAAGATGATTTTGTTACTTGAAAAGAAGGAAATTACAAAAGAGAAATTATCCTTGAAAAATAGTTGTTATAGTCAAATAATAATTTTTTATTATTATATAATATGTTATTGTGCATTCAAATATCAAAATTCCAAGTAATACAAGACAAATAGTTCAGTTTTTGATAATATTATTCAACACTAATAACCACCCTAAGCTATTTCAAACACTACAACGGTAAGCCAAATGCTCTAAATTTAACACTTCATCATTTAATAATTGTGTTAACATTTTGGATTCAACATGAAATTCCTTAGATTCCCTTATGACATTAGCAAATTTTTAACTATGTTAATGAAATGTTGGTAAGGTGATAATAGCTTACACATTAGGTAGTAAAATGTAAGTTTTAGAAAATCTTAGTATTGAATTGATATGTTAGAAAACTTCATGTAGATAAATGATAATATCTTTTTCACAATTGAACGGTATATTTTGGCTTTAACATGAAATTTCTTAAATGCCCTTATAACATCAAGAAATTTTTAACCGTATTAATAGAATGATGGTAAAGTGATAACAACATAGACATTTGGTGGTAAAAATGCAGTTTTAATTGGACCTTGATACTAACTTGATGTATTAGAAAAACTTAGGTGGAAAAATAATAATATCTAAGTCATAAATTGCAATTACAATTAATAAATATAATTCTTTACATATAAAGACTTATAAGAAACAATTGCATGTTGATGCTTATACCAATGCATAATATCACACTTTACCAAAAACTTTTATAATGCAAAAATTAAAATAATCTTTCTAAAATCTAGACAAATGTATATTTCATTGTGATCCTAGTTAAGTCTAGTCTACTTCCTCTCACCAGCTATAACAATAAGCTTAACCTCATAAACTAACCACTATAACCTAATATCAAAATTGAACTCTCTTACACATCATCAGACAAATATAAAAAAGATTCTCCTCTAGTAACTATTTTCTATAACTTCATATATCAATAGATTTCATTCACACAATGTAGAAACATTAATGACCAGCCCTCAATATCTGATTTTTATTAATAAAACACTCACTGAAAATCATAAACTTTTGCAGGGTTTAAATAGACAGTTAAACAAACGTGTGGCAAAAATTTCAATGCCAAATTCATTTTACATCTTTTTCAAATAAATTTTATTTCAAAACTTTTAAGTCCTGAAATCCAGAATCCGGCATTGTGGACCCTTCACTCATCAATTCAAAAATAAAAAATAAAAAATAAAGCACAAGGAATTAAGACCCAAATTTTGGATATAATATACCAGATATACACAAGGAAAATCTGAAAAGTTTTATAATTTTCAGAGACGTTTTGAACAGTCAACAGATTTTTCTCATTTGTAACACTGCAGAAATTTTGATTTTCTAAAATTACAATGTCTACGGTCTAATTTGAAAATTCATTAGAATGTACCATAAGTCATTTTTTAGTGAAATAGGTTCCTATGTAGCCCCTAATATGTCTAATTTTGCCAGAGATGAAAGAATTTTTCCAAGCTCAAAAACACATAATTTTAAATAATTTTTGGATTGAGTGAATGTCACATAAAATTAGCACATTTCATTAATCCTCATGGTTTTCAGTTAATTAATAATTCATCAGTCACCTTTTACTCATGAAATTCTTTTTTAATTTTGATATGCTTCCAAAATAAGACTCTTGAATGCCATTTTTAATCCCACATAATACGAAAGAAGTGCCAAAGCTATTTACTAACGAATTCCACTCACACAAATAAGCCCAATACACAAGGAACATTATATTATTTTCCAATTAAGCTAGACTTCCCATGAGATGCGAACACTACAGAAACCCAAGGTCCTGACAAGTTCCCAAATGTCATAGACATGCATGTCTTTAGTACCTCCATAATTGCCCAATGCCATTGTACTTCCATGATAAAAGCCACAACAAAAATCTTTAACCACCACTCTGGCTTCTCTAATGGCCGACCAAGAGGAAGAAAAATGAAATAAAAAAAGAGTGGGACTATAAGTATAACTCTACATACCTTTAACACTTCATTTTTTTTATTAATCTCATTAAAATATTTATAATATTATAAAATTCTTTTAACACCTCCTTCAATAACAAATATCCTCTTAATTAAAATTTGTTGGTATAAACCTCATTCTTTAATTTTTATTTAATTTTAGCTGCACCAATATTCTAGGACTTGCTGAGGAGAACACTTTCATATTTGACATGGGACCACTTCATTGCATCTTTCTTAGTGACATGACCCAGAACAATTGGTTCTCTGAGTTGTTTTATTTATTTATTTTAATTAATTATCACATTCTTGTTTAGCTAGTAATTTTGTTGATCTCTTGATTGTGGATTTTGAGACAATTCATCATCCATTAAGCGGGAGAGGGAGAAAGGAAAAGATATTATTCCTGCACGAGGCTTCTACTTTGATGTGGCAAATCATTGAAAAACTGCATGGCAAACACTGTGCTCCAATGTATGACAATTCATTCTAATTGACGATGACGCCTAGCAAACACTTGGCTACCATGCATGTAGTTCTAAGGCCAAATGTTGAGCACAAGCTTCTGAAACTTAATTTCCACCATAGGGTTCGAAAGTTTCTTCTCTGGAGCCATTTGGGTTTGTTGGTGATGAAAGTTTGATCTTTTATTCATTTATTTGATTCATCCACTTGCATGGTTATTGTCTGGTAAACTTGAAATTCTTAAATTAGGGTTTAAGAAAGAAAAGAGATTTTATACTATATGCGTATAAAAAATTTAAAACTCCAAAAAAAATATTTTAACTTTTGAGTAGAGATTTAATTAAAAATTATCCTATTATGTAATTTTAATAAAAATTAAAATTGTAAAATAATTAAAGAGGTGTTAAGAGATATTTGGAGGGTTGTCAATAGCCCCACTCATAAACAATCATTTCTCTTCAATCATTATTTTATACCTAGGTTTAGCTAATGGGGTTGGCTAAAACGGCTCAATAATATATCCTAGCCCAAAATCAACCTAAACGCAACAATACTAATATTAATAATAACAGTATTGTCAGTAACAAATAACAATAACTATAATAATAAGATAATAAAAAAATTAAAGAGTAATTAAAAAAATAATCAATAATCATAACAATACAATCAAAATAATGCTAATAATTACTCACTTGATTTACTAGTGTTATATGGACCTGCAGACTTTTGAAAAACTATTGAATTTCTAAATAAAATATGATAATATTATAAGTTTTGGGTCTAAAATCTTAATTTTGACTCCTGCACGTTTTCTTACAATTTTAAATTTTAGAGAAGAAGGTCATTTAAATTATATGATCTAACAAATATTTATTTTAATAATTACTGTAGCTTTTTAATTACTAATTTATTACGAGGGGCATCGACATGCTCTAAAATTACACATAATTTTGCATCAATTTTTAACCCTCAGACTCTTAACTAATCAATGGTTCAAATTAAATGACACTAATACTCAAGATTCTAATTGCTTCTCGGGACCCCACAACCCTTCCCTTGTTCTGAACAATAATAAACACTTTTTCTCTCTTTTTTTTATTTTTCTCTCTTCACAAATCATCTGCAGAAAACACACCAACAGTTTTGTAAAATTTCATAACTTAATGGTTGAAAATTAAATTACCAGCTCACACAACAAGAATTTGATAATCGTTGCAAACACAAATTTGCAATCTTATTCATTGAACAAAATAAAAATGTGAAAAATATTTTCAATTCATGGACGACAAGCACTTGCCAAGTAAACTATCATATCAGTCTACTAATATCTCAAAATTATTTGTTCAAATTACCCAAATCGGATCATTTTCAGATCATCAAGTTAATATCAAATGCTTCGAATTGCAATAACCAAGTAATTCATAAGCTTTTATTCTTTTATATGTTATTGGTTTGGAATAAAATCATGTTGGAGAATTGGTAAAATCCTTTTTCCGTGCAGGTATGATATAAGAATTTTGAAATGGCTAACGAATTATTATAGCGAAGATAGGATTTTCTTATAATACAAGAGAGAGGTGAAACGAAGGAGAAGGAAAGAGTAAAATTGTTGAAGGAGGAGAGAAAAAGATCTTAGAAACTAATGTGAGATCCAAAAGAAGTAATTGGAATCTTAAATATTAGTCTCATATAATCGGAACATTGATTGGATATAAATTCAAGGGCTATAAACTGATGTAAAATTAGGTCTAATCTTAGGGGGTGTGATCCACCCCCCATTGATTATTAACAATTTTTTTTCTTTTCTTCTTTAGGAACAATGTGGACCTATTTTTTTTATGTAAACTTTATTTTACTCAAATTTTTATTATATATTTTTTCTATAGGAATAAAACTTTTATACTAAGAAAATAAATTTTTACATGTTATACGCTACACAATTGAAAAGAAAAGCATATAATCAGTTTGAAAAATTTTATCTTATCATTTCGCCCCCGGGAGTTGAAGTCTCAGCTCCTTCAAATGGCTTCACTTCAACCAGATCGGAAAGACGTTGAACCGGACCTCAACTTCACTTGATAAGCCTGAGGTTCAGCAGCAAACTTGGATTTTATGAAAAATTCATTGAAAAATATATTATTTTAAATAATCATATACATGTGGCCTAAAATGGCTTAAAAGTGTATATTACTCCCACGTATAAAAGTAAATAATTATAATATAATTCGGCGAGTGCGTGGTCAAATGACAGAAATCTATAAATTTAGTAGTCAATTATTAAACAAAAATTAATTGTAGAAAAAAATTAATAGAGATTAATCTAGAAAAATGCTAAGATTACGAGATCCACTCTTGGTTTTCTAATTATGGTTATGATACTCTCTCATATTTATGTTTTGCATTTCTGTTGCTAATTAATTATTATGCCATTTAATTTCTAATCAACCATTTGTATGCATAACTATGGGATCTAATACCTAATGTTCCACAACTATATTGGAATGTTAATGTTATATCAAAATTGCATATAAAACAAAGGAGATCTAGATTTATAAATTAATATGATGTAAAAGTAATCGGTAAAGAAAAAAAAATACAAATTAAAAACATATAACAAATAAGGTAACTTAAAACTTACTTGAGAGAATAATTGACTCAATGATTTGAATTTTTGAGCTTCACATTTCACCTCAGCTTAGAAAATTTAGTAATTTATATTTAAAAGGAAAACACTCATTTTATTTAACAAACTTTATGAAGTACAATACAAGAAAATTGAAAATAAAGGGATAGAAAAGAGTTTTTTCCCTAAAATTCATTCTAAATTTACACCTAAAATGCTCACCCCCTAAAATCCATCACATAATTATCTCTCCTTCTAGATTACAAATTAAATGTAAAAGTGACCGGTAAAGAAAAAAATAAAAATTATAAACCTGTAACAAATAACTTAAAGCTTGAGAGAATAATTAACTCAGTGATTTCAATCATTGAGCTTCACGTTTCATCTCAACTTAGAAAATTTATCAATTTATGTTTAAAAGGAAAATATTCATTTTATTTAACAAACTTTATGAAGTATAATACAAGAAAATTGAAAATAAAGGGACAGAAAAAAGATTCTTCCCTAAAATTCATTCTAAATTTACATCTAAAATGCTCACCCTAAAATTGAAAATGAAGTTATAGAAAAGAGATTCTTCCTTAAAATTCATTTTAGATTTACACCTAAAATGCTCACCCCTAAATTTCACCACACAATTCTCTCTCCTTCTCTTCTTTCTCTTAAAATCTAGCACAAATTTTGACACACCAATTGGTGAGAGCTCTTGCCTTTATATAGGCAAATTTTGAGTAAGTGTGAGTATTTGCATGATATTTTGGTGAGCCTACAATCACAACCTTTAGATGAGATTTAGTAGTACAATCTAATGGCCTGAAATTTGCAATTAGTATAGATTGTTGGATTTAACATAATCAATGGCTATCATTGAAGTCAAAGCAGGATCCTTTAATTCCTCATTTTGACCTACTCAAATTGGTTTGCTAAATCTAGTTTAACATGGTGTACGTGAGCTTGGACACGTGGCACAATCTCAAACATTCAGCAATAATACCGAACCAAAGGGCCAACAAATCTCAATGGCTTATGAGTTTCTAGAATCCAAATTTCAAGTTGTTTTTTTTTTTTATTTGAGCATCATGATCTTAGGGAATTACTTACTTGTAAATGTAATGAAATTGTTAGTGTTATTACTATTGTAAGTGAAAAACAATAATTTTAACCTTTATTAAATGTTTATTGTTAATCACATCCCTAACCAACTTATTGCTAATCCCTAGCAATTAAAGCACTAACTACAATCATTAAAATTAGTGTGCAACCTAATAATTGTTCTTCTCCTCTTCAAACAATTAAATGAGTGAGCTCCCCAATTTATGTTTTAAACGTGAAACAAAGAAATAACTTGTTGATTGGATATCAATAAACCTTAATTTGTGCTCAATTGTAAATAAACTTAAAATATATGGGGCTTCATCAGAAAAGCATAGTGTTTCTGTTTTAAAAGTATATTAAGGTTCAATCATTAAACAATAGATTATTTACAAGTAATCAAACAATATATCATCAGCCCATGTGGCGAGCTTTAGGCCAATGACTCCCATGCTAGTTGGCCTTATGACACTAAATGTTGAAACACCTCTATAGGCTTAGTTATTCAGATTTCAAATTTATTGAAATTGAACACATTACTAAAAAACCAATAATTCTTAAACTCATGTAGCAAGCTTTGGGTTAGTGACTCCTACACCAACTAGCCTTACAGCACTAAGTGTTGAAACACCCGTACGAGCTTGTTTACTCGAATTTTAGATTTAGCAAAAATTGAACACATTTGATTTTTTTATTTTTTTATTTACATAACATTACCATTTTACTTGAGCAATTTGCTACTTAGAAAAGATGCCCAGTTACTAGGTAAACGTCTGACTTTTTTTCCTAAATAAACATACATTTTTCACTGTCTTAGATGTCATCTCCAACAAACCAAGAGAACTTAATATCAGTTATTTCAACTTTCAACCTACAAGTATGTGTGCTAGAATGGCTTAATAACATCCGCCAGATGATCAAATGGAACAAAATGGATGAGTAAAAGCTATTATATAAAAAAGTTCACAAATTTAAATAATTTGATGAAAAAAGAACAAAAATATCCTTTATTGAAAAAAATCATGCATTTCAGGAGTAAAATAATGAACTCCTTATTTTCATCTTTAAACAAAATAGTTATTTTTTTCATTTATTAGAAATATTGAGAAAACAATTCTTAATTTTTTTTTAAAAAAGGAGACACTACAATTTTTTTTTTTTTAAAAAAAAAACACACAAAAACAAGCTACATCAAATATCCCTCCCTCTAACCAGATCGAGATAGGTGGTTGATAACTCTAGGAAATGAGAGTTAGCAATGGTACTTTTGGACTTAAATCAAAATTACTTAGAGAGTAAATGATGTGTTTTATTTTCATTTTAGCTTAATTTTACATATTTATCTATTTTTAGTTATTTGCAATAAATTAGGTGGTTTTGGAATAAATTGTGTGTGCTTAGATTATGTGTTTACATTGTAGGCAACTGCACGTGCAAAGTTAAAGAAGAAATGTTGTGCAATGGGCTTCAAAAAATAAGGAAGGAAATCGACTGCAGAAAGTAGAAACTAGTCTGAAACAGTGCATTGTTGTAGCACCATTGCTGTAGCAATCCTGAAACAACAGAGGAGAAAAAGTTGTGCAAATCTCAGAAAAAATATGTGATCTGCAGTTTCCAAATATGAAATATGCATGCCCTAGGCGTTCAGTTTCCCTAGTTTTCAATTATAAAAGGAGTGCACACAAAAGAAATGTGAGAGCCGTCAACCACGAGAAGAAAAATTCAGAAAAAAAAAGGGAAAAACAACAAAGAAACAGAAAATTTCAGGCTGAAAAAGAAAGATTGCAGGCGTGAGGAAGAAGAAAACCAATCATCACGAGAAGTCTTGCATTTCTATCTTTATTCTTTCTTGTTTCTTTACTTAATGATGGTGTATTTGCTAGTTGAACCGAATTTTATTTCTATTTTGATACAAATCATGAACTAAATCTATTTGTGGTTGAGTGAATGATAAGCTTGATGATTTACTGACTGAAATTACATGTTGCTACATAACTACTATAGCATTTTGTTTTGATAGTACTTAATTTCATTCATTATTTCGGCTGACCACCCATTTAGTGATACAAGTTAAGAGAGAGCCACAAAAAGGCTTGTTTTAGTGGAAAATATCAGAGCAATACTTGGCTTTATATTAGGTTTCTTAAGTTGGGTTAACTCAATTTGAATAGGGTTATGCTTAATTTAAAACTAGTGATGAACTGGACATAGAGATTCACCTTATAGGGTAATTAGGAACCTTGATTGCATAATACTATATCTTGTGTGATTTATCAACTGGTCATTGTTAGGTTGCATATAGATATAAGGAATTCAACAAGCGGCAGCTAAAGATGCATTAGGATTCTACCTAGTGTTGTAGTAATTGCTGTAGTAACGGTACTGTAACAGAAAAAATAGTTAATACCATTAAGTGAGTTAATTCACTCAACTATACCATTTTTAGTGATTACATCCTTGTGTGAGAGTGTTGATTTATTCTAGTGCACTTTATTTTCTGTGATTTAGATTTCTTAGTTTAATTTAGTTGTTAAAAAGAAATTGATTTAATTGAAATTGCACTACAATTACTTGTTGTAGCAATTCTTATAGCATCAGTCCCTGTGGAGATAATACTTGAATACTTATCACTTTATTACTTGTTGTGTACACTTGCGCACTAACACCTATATATTAAGAAATTATCCAACAGTGGTGAATGTCAGAATTGTTGTGCTATCACAGGTTGTGGAGACTGCTTCTCTTTTGGGATATTCTAGTTTGCTGTGGTTGATACTGCAGCATCTTCTCCCATAGATTCTGATCCATTATTTTTTGCAGGTGTCGTAGCTTAGCTACTTTCACTAGTGTGTTGGAAAAGAGGTTGTTATAATTCTTCTTCTGTTTGAGTGTTCTCTTAAGTTAAAACAGGTTCCAACCTCTTTTTTGGTACTCCAACAGGAATATGAACCACTTTTCCAGATCTCAAATTGATTACCTTACAATGTTCTTTTCCCTCTTGTCTTAGATCTTATGTGTTGCCAACAGCTACAGCATCTACACCATTCCAAACTTGTTTCAATTCTTCTGTAGCCATGCTTGTTCCTTATTTATGCAAGCCTATCATAACAGCATTCCTTCCTTAAAAATTGAGCTTCCAGTTACCTACAATTAAGCATATGATCTAAGCACACAAATTATTCTAAAACAACACAATTTATTAAAAATAAACTAGAATAGATACCCATGCAAAATATAACTAAAATTTAATAAAAATATGTCATTTACTCTCTAAGTAATCTTAATTTAAGTTTAAAAGTGATATGATAACTCTCATTTCATAGAGTTATCAAGAAGTTTTAGGCAAGAAGTCTACTTTAGGTATCTAGGCAAAGTTGGAAAAGATTGACATGATGGCAAAATCCTTAAAAAAAATAGACTTTATGTAAAGAAAAGGCTTTATACACTTTTAATAGAAGAAGTTTCTTCTATTATGGAGCATATTTATAACTTTAACAAAGTTATTATAGATCTTGAGGGTATTGATGCAAAAGATTGAGGATAGAGAAAAAGCACTCATATTGTTAAGTTCTATACTAGACTTTTATGAGCATTTCACATATACCTTACTATATAGAAAATAAAGTTTGATCATGGAAGATGTTAAGGCTACTCTCAACTAAAAAAAAATATACAAAAGAAATCTAATGATACATTAGGTTTAGGAAAAGGTCTGATAGCAATAAAGGGTAAATCTAAGAGGAAGGATTCTAAGAAGAAATGAAAGATCTAAATCTAAGAATAACGGTAAAAGTTTTTTTTTTCTTTTTGGCAAAAAAGAAGGGTAGTTTACAAGAGATTTCCTAGCAAGGAAAGCTATGGGAGCAAAATTTAAAGAAAGTCATAGTAGTGCTACAGTAGTTACGTTGGAGAACCCCAACTACTCTACAACTAGGTCCAGCAATTTCAATGAGGAGAATTATGATTCTACAAATATGCTACTTGCATCAAATGGGAAAATGAATGGTGTGTCGATTTTAGACTTAGGCTATTCTTTTCATATGAGTCGTAATCAAATCTTATTTTTAGATTATCAAGTAAGAACATCACTTGCATGGTTACTAGTATACAAAACATTATGTTTGAAATATTTGATAGAGTAAATAGACAAATTAAACAAATTAGACTTATTCTAAACTTGAAGAGGAATCACATCTCCTTATGTATGCTTGAAAATATAAGGTATTGCTTTAAGGGTGAAAATGGATCTTTGAAAATGATTAAATGTTCATCATTTGTAATAAAAAAAGAAAGGAAGAATGGTGTCTATATGTTAAAGGGTACCTTAGTGATAAGCAGTACATCTATGCATGGTAGGGTGACCACTGATAAGACTAGGATTCAACATTTAAGGCTTGGTCATGTTAGTGAGAAAGGTCTAAAGGAGCTGTGTAAAAAGGGCATCTTAGGTGATGACAAAATGAAATGGCTAGAGTCTTATGAATAATACATATTGTGCAAAGCTACTAGGGTGAAGTTTAATATTGCTAGATGTAGAACAAAGGGTATTTTGGATTACATCCACTTAGACTTGTGGGGACACTCTCTAATTAACTCACAAGGAGGTGCTACGTACTTTCTCTCATTGATGATTACTTGAGGAAACTCTAGGTTTATGTACTAAAGTCTAAAGATCAAGTATTTAATACTTTTAGCACTTGAAAAGCACTAATAAATGACATAGGAGTATTTAGAAACTTTTCACATTTGAAGATTAACAATAAAGTAAAAAGTGAACACTTGGAAAGGTTAGTCAAAGTGGGAAGCAAAAGTAAAGATGAACTGTCCACTTGTTTAAACCTTTGTCGTCCAACAAGTTTAGGTTATTTTAGGACTTGGCTAGGGTTACCTACCTTCGAGTTACAGTGTAGGTGGAAGGACAAATGCTGATGATGCTTGATAGGATCTATAACCTTGGTTGAGAATTGTATGATTACGGTTATAAATTCTAGCTTCAATAAGGAATATGGCAGTAGCTGGGTGTACTAGCGGGGTATCTAGGATACACCTATGTCACAGGAAGTTAATCTAGAATGGAAGCTTAAATCTACGTTGTACATGATGGCTAAATAACTAATTATAGAAGTTATTTAGACTTTGTGACGTAATTGGAACTGGCAATGATGATTATACAATTATCCATAGCACACATTGGTTGGATAACTAACCATGATTGTAGGTAACTGTTACGGTTGTAATTTAAGTGTTTATATCACAGAGGGAGTTACCCTAGGGGAGGCCAAGAGGCGAGCCAAGGTGGTTGAGGTTTTAGGAAACACTTGAGAGAAGTAGTGAATAGTTTATGGGAAGAGGGAAAAATTGTAATCTTGATTATATCTAAGAATCGGTATATTTCCATTGTAAAATCCTCGGTGATTAATAAACTCGGCAAGAGTGTGTTTATCCCCATGGATGTAGGCCTAACAAAGCCGAATCATGTAAATCTCCTGTAATATTTTCTTTATTTTCTCTTTTTGTTCTTACTATTTACTGTTGTCTGAGACTTTTTTTTATATGTTTCTTTATTTGTTCCATGACGGAGTTGATCTGGGTTACCCGAGCTGTGACAAAGAACAGTCGGGTTGCTCAAGGTGCTATTCTACCCAATTAATTTGGCTTCGACCCTAAAACTTTGCTATTCTACCCAATTAATTTGGCTTCAATCCTAAAACTTACCCACTCTCAAAGATAGATCAAATCGTGGGTGCAACATCTGGACATAAGAAATTAATTTTTTTTTTTTAGATGCCTACAGTTGTTATAATCAGATTCCAGTAGCTCTAGAAGATCAAGACAACTAGACAAGACTAGTAATACCGTTTAGGCTAAAAAATGTCGTTGGTCGTTGATACAACCAAAGATTTCTTTCCTCTTAACAGATCTTATCCTTCTTTTACGAGCTAATATGCACCTAACCCTAAACCAACTGGCATGCCACTGAAAAAAGCAAGAGTCTGTCAAAGGAAAAATCCAGAAATTAAATTAATGACAATGAACTGCTAAAAATTATGATTAATTGTTTATGTGATTAATTTAGTTATTAATCTTCTTCGGCTTGGAGCCTTGGAGTGCTTAATTAGTATATTCTATTCGGTTGGGACATTTCCCTCACAATTCGTGTAACCTCACTCCCCACCACCCAGTATGGTAAATTACAACAGCATTTATTGCTTTTATTCTATCTAATGTAGTTAATTAGGTTTTTTTTTCATGCGCAAACAATTAATCACAAAAATACTAATACGTCTATAACAAGCTAATATTACGTAACCCACATGTCTGTTGTTAGGACAGTTATGATTTCTATATAATATAGTTTATCTCTTTTTTTGGTACAGAAAATGTCAGCTTTGTATTAGTGTTAAGTATACGTTAAAGTGGGAAGACCACATCCCCGCAAGAGGGATAAATTAATCAGATGGATCTGTCGTGAAGCAAGAATACTGATCAACTTGTGCTTTGCGTGTTTTGGGCAAGCTTGAAGAGTTCAAATTTTATAAGACTCTATAGAAAAATGTGAATTGAACTCGTATATATATCTCCTTTAGAGCTGAGATCTTTTAAACAGAAATCTGCGCTCTATACGATGAGAGATATAAATGTAGCGGCATATAATGCTGTTGTTATATATCAAGGATTTTTAGGGCCAGTTTGAGATTACAGAGGTTGATGAAATAAGCTGTTTGTGCTGTGCGGATGAAATAAGATGCTGATTAAAAAAGTAGCTTGGTGTTTGATAAAATATGTTGTTGCAGTTGCTGTGGGTTTGAAAAGTAGAGTATATACGTTTGGTAAATTTTATTACGAAATGTTGTTTTATTATATATTGACCAAAATAGACATAAGTTTTAATTACTTTTTATTTTAGTGTATATTGAATAAATTATTTAAACATATTTTTTTTCTTAAATATGTAAAATTACATTAAAAGAACTTAATTAAAAAAATCTAAAGAGCTTCATAATTTGTTATATAAAATATGATAGAAATAAATATATGATTTATATATTAAGGTTTATGGATAAGTATGATATAATTGTCTTTTTATTAAAATTCAAGGTTACAGTAGGGATTTTAAAAATGTGTGGTAAGCTGCTTGTGAAAAGTAACCCTCTACTTGTTTTTAAAAGCTGCTGACAAAATGAAGAAAATTATTAAATAAGTTGCTTTTACAAAATTTACCAAATACTATTTTAATAAAAAATTATGAAATAAGTAACTTATTGAATTTCAATCACAATCCCAAACTGACCCTTAGTTGTAATTTACAACAACACAAGAGTTTTTTTTTTTTTTTTTAAAGAATACAACAACACAAGAGTTATATCCAATAATCTATATTTGATAACTAAATTGTACTTGGTTTCATTAGTGTAACTTATTGTAAGTTATAACATTATATAATTTAATCACACCATTCTATTAATTATGTTTTGCAATATATATATACATTATATTGTTTCATCTCTCTCACGCATGTCCTGTTTTTCTTTATTTCTGAAACAAAACTTATTCAGAAAAAAAAAAACACTTGAATAGTGAATGGTGCGCTTCAAGTGGGTAATTACTAATACAAAATTGCTTTAAAAAATACTTCTTGTTGTGCAACCGTCGTTGTGATTTTTCATTAGCAGTTCACATGGAGCAAGTCAGCAAGCCAATTTTAAGTTGTTCATGAATTTGGTATGCTTCTAGTTGTGACATTGACAAAATCTAAAATTTTTTTTTTCTTTTTTCAAAGCGAGGGAGTTTTTACAAGACTGATAATAAATTGTAATGTTTAATGTCACAAGCTTAAAGAGTTCAAATTTCATGGAGCAAGACAATTTTAAATTACTTCAAATGTTTAAATCATCACCATTGATTTAACTTAGTAAGTAAATAATTACTCATTTTAATTAATCCAGCAGTTTTGTGAAGAAAAG
The DNA here is from genome assembly GCA_030449905.1 of Luvunga scandens. Lineage (NCBI taxonomy): Eukaryota > Viridiplantae > Streptophyta > Magnoliopsida > Sapindales > Rutaceae > Luvunga > Luvunga scandens. The sequence goes on from JASUUG010000209.1 coordinate 1,368,171, forward strand.
ATAATATGATGATAAATAAAAATTGAATAGTGTTAATATTAAAATACAATGTGCTTTTGAAATACTGTACTGTATATTGATGAAGGATTTCCATTAGTTATATTTGCCATATAATAGAATATAATACGAAATTAACTTTTTCTTTAAAAAAAAAAAAGAAACTTTTCGATGTTCAACCATAGTGGTGATATTTCACACTCGAATTGTATTATTTGGGTGCTTATTGCTTGCCAAAGATCCTACTTCTATAATTGGTAGATCAACAATTTGCTTGTGTAGATGGAGTTTTGGAATTTTCAGAATCCTTAAGTAAAGAATTGTATAAACAATTTGTTATCGTAAATATTTACTTGTAGCATATCATATCTCAATTGATTGTTGTAGTTTTTCTATGGCATGTTATCCGTTCATGACACGATCCGGCCCGAACTCCCAGGACAAGTCTGCCTAATTCTATTAAAAACCAATATGAAATAATCTAATCAATAAGGATTTTACCGAAAATTCGACAGAGTCTCCTCTATAATTATCACATAACCAAACTTGCAATTAATAAAACAAACACTTTCAAAATAATTCTAAATACAATCAACTTCGTCAATCAATCTCCTCAACAAAATGCCAAATCACTCAAATATCCAATATCAGAGAAAATACACATGTTATCCACAATTCCCGAAATATAACAAATTATACAACCCAAAATATATCAATAAAACATCTATGACTCCTAACACCATCACATGGCCATAATTCCAAAATAACTATTATTGTCGGGTCGACTGTTGTACCTATGAATCTCCTATGAGGGGAAAAAATACAATAAAACGGGGTGAATATAAAACTTAGTGAGCTCAGTAAGTGGATAGTAGTTTGTGAAAATAATCTTGCTAAAAAAAATAATTTAATCTTTCTCCAAACAATTTCATCAATACATCATAAGAACTTAGATAAACTTATTAAATTCAATTTATATACTAAAAAAAACAATATCACATAATAACACATAAAATCAATGAAATCACAACACTTATAATATGAAATGCTAAATACAAAAAACTATCATAAAACAAGTACTTAGGGGAATAATCTCATCATATTCGGACCTCGACAGACGAGCAAGGATGTACTATCTGAGTACCGTCATGCCCCGGAGCTACACGGATAGACAGGAAAGTACCATCTCATATTTCATCATATCTTGGTCTTAACAGACAGGTAATGACACGACCCACCCCGAACTCCCAAGGCGAATCTGCCTAATTCTATTTAATCGTTCTGACATAATCTGATTAATCAAGATTCTACCAAAAAATTCGGCAGAGTCTCCCCTATATTTATCATATAGCCAAATCTGTAAAATTATAAATCAAGCACTCCCAAAAGAATTTCAAATACAACCATCTCCGAACAGCCAATCTCCTTAACAAAATACCAAATTATTCAATATCCAAAATCAAATAAAATACATATGCTATCGTAATCCCCGAAATGTAACAAATTATACAATCTCAAAATATCTCAGTAAATCAATCGATAACTCCTAAAATCATAACGTGACCATAATTATGAAAATAACTATTGCTGTTGGGTTGACTATTATACCTGTGAATCTCCTGCGAAGGGGGAAAAATATAATAAAACGGGATGAGTATAAAACTCAGTGAGCTCAGTGAGTGGATAGTAGTTTTTGAACATAATTTTACTCTAAAATAATTAATCAGATCAAAACATCATCTCATCAAAATATCACAACAATTTAAATAACTTATTAAATCCAAATCATGTACTCAAATAACGATATCGCAAATATATGGTATAAATCAATGGAAATTCATAATATTTATAACATAAATACTGAAATACCGAAAACTATCACCAAACAGGTACACAGAGGAAATAATCTTATCATATCCGGACCTCAATGAATCTCCTATGGAGGGGAAAAATATAATAAAATGGGATGAGTATAAAATTCAGTGAGCTCAGTGAGTGGATAGTAGTTTTTTAACATAACTTTACTCTAAAATAATTAATCATATCAAAACACAATTTCATCAAAATATTACAAGAACTTAAATAACTTATTAAATTCAAATCATGTACTCAATAACAATATCACAACAGACTGCATAAACTTAATGAAATCATAATACTTATATCATCAATACTAAATATCGAAAACTATCACCAAACAAGTACCCAAGGAAAATAATCTCATCATATCCGAACCTCGACGGACGGGCAATGACGTACTATCTGGGTACAATCACACCCTGGAGCTACACGGATAAACAGGGAAGTACCATCTCATATCTCATCATATCCGAACCTCAACAGACGGGCAATGTTGTACGATCTAAGTACAATCACACCCCGGAGCTACACGGATAGATTGAAAAATATCATCACATATCTCATCATATCCGGACCTCAACGGACAAGCAATGACGTACTATCTTAGTACTGTCACGCCCCGAAGCTACACGGATAGATCGAAAAATATCATCTCATTTGTATCATCTATATCTCAATATCAATATCTCTATCTTTATCATACTGCATGCATATGTCATATCATCTATATCACTATATCTAAAGGGGAAGGGTATTGTCTAATGATTTTAAAAACAATCATTATATTCATATTCATATACCTTTGTACACATATACATACACATATAATCTCATCCAAAATCTCATTGGAAAATCTCATTTCCTTTTTCATTTAACATGTCTTAAAGTTGCTTTTCTTTTCTTTTAAAATATTATATGCACATTCAAAATCGGTAACCAAAATCATTAATCAAACACATTTTTCGTAATAAATACTAAAATACAGATAAAATCCATTTCTATAAAATCATTAAATCGAATCCTTTAAAACCAATCTCGTAAACATGCTTTACCATATTTTAAAATCATAATAAATTACAATGAAAATAGGTTTTGTATATTCCACTCACAGTGACAATGTCCGAACTCAATATCGACAACATCCGTGGGTTGATTCTCGTTCGCAGATCCTCTTAATTTAAGGAAATAACATAATTACTATCCATATTTGCGCATTATAACTAATGAACGTGAAACGACATTTATCCGTAATAAAATATTCTTGAATTCATAAAATTACCAAAATACCCTTAACATCAAAATTCATCAAATTATCCTTAGAATCATAGATTACCAAACTACCCTCAATTCAAATTACAAAAATATCCACAAGTTCTGAATTTATGAAATTACCCCCAAAAATATAAAATTACCAAATTACCCTTGAAATCTCATATTACCTAACTGTCCTAATCTAAAATTACCAAAATTTCAATCAATTTTAAAATTATAGAATTACCCCTAAAGTTTGTAAAATTACCGAATAGCTTCTAACGGTCAACGGTGACCGGAACTCAGTCAACGGTGATGGGAAGCTCAGATCTGATAGTTCTAGCCACGGTGAGTCCAATGGTATCGGCGGTGACCTCTCACTCGCGATGGTGACTGCAGATTGAGCTTTCTAAAACTGTAAGCTTTCTGACAGTGGATCAGAGGTAATCCGACTGTTTCAGGTGACGAGGTTGGTCGGAAAATGATGAGGGGAAGCTGAGGAACAAGATCCAAGTGGTGGCTCGCCCTAATTTCGGCTAGATCAACGGCGGTGATAACGAGTGGAGCCGCAGCTTTTCAAGCTGCAATCGTAGGCGTTCTGGTCAATTTCTGGCGGGGATGTGTTTATCGGCTCTCAAGCTTCAGATCGATACCAAGCTCGGCCTGTGGGGTGGCTAGAATCGTGAGATCAAGCAGAGTCAACGTCGCGGGTCGGGTCGGGTCGGGTCAACTGGTCAATGTGCTTCCCCCCCCTTCTCTCTCTCTCTCTCTCTCTCCTTCCTTTCTATTTTTGAAAAGAAGCTAAAACGCTTCTCTCTCTCTTTCTTTCCTTAAATAACAAAATAATACCGACACTCCTCTTTTTTTTTTTAATATCGAACCCGAGTATCGAAATTAAATCCGACTATGTGGCCATTGAATCGCTTCGAAAATGTCTCGATTTAATGTCGCTATAAAAAATTTAAATTATTCGAGCTCGATCACTTTAATAATCGCGTCTGATTACTCTCAATGATTTGTAACAATTCCGATAATTTTTAAAAAAATTTGTGATGAAATTAAAAATAACATCACACGCAATTAAATTAATTACAGTGCATATGTTATAGTTTATGTACTTTTGGGCCTTTAAGCATTCGAGGTGAGAAGTAGTGCAAAAACGTGAAATAGTAGCTAGTTTGATGTTTTAAGACTGAACGGAGAGAAAAAGTAAAAAAAAAAAAAAACAAAATTGACCATGGAATACAACCAAATGCCACCTGTCGCAAGATGATCAAAAGATTAGCAAAAAATAAATAAATTAGATTTTAAATTTGTTTGATATATTTGAAGCCAAAATCTAAATTCAATGGTAAGGAGTAGCATTCATAAGACTTAAATCCTGAGTTCGAATTCCAATGAAGCGTCAATTAATAAAAACTAGACCTCCTGGTACTAAAAATTTTCAGAAACTTGCATCCCTTCCAGACAAAAAACCATAATAACATACCATAATACCAATCAAGATGTTTATGTGTGTGTGTGTAAGGAATACATTTTAACTATTTTTAACAATTTTATTAATTTAATGGCAACTCAATTCGCTCTTGTCTATATGTTTAGAGATCAAACTTAGAAAACCATAAAACCAATCAAGATGTTATACATATATACTTCTATTTACGTAATAGGGATATGTTTCAATTATTTGTAACAGATGTTGTACACTTTTATTATCTTAGTTCACTTCCTTTTTGTTTTTTGAGGTTTTATAACTGGAAAAACGTATACTTTTTGCAATAAGGGCCAATTTGAGATTGCAATAAGTAATTAAACAAGTTATTTCTGCTGTGCAGATGAAATAAATTATTGATTTAAAAAACAGCTAGATGTTTGATAAACTATATTGTTTTAATTGCTTTAAGTTAGAAAAATGGAGTACTTGTATTTGGTAAATTTTACTAAAAAAATTGCTATTTATGATATAATAAACAAAATATGCATAAGTTTAAACAGCTTTTATTTTAGAGTATGTTTAATAAATTATTTACACATGCTTTTTTCTTTTTAAAACAAGTGAAATTACATAAAGTGGAAAAAAAATTAATTAAACAAAATCCAATAAACTTTATAATCTATTACATAAAATATGATAAACATTCATATTAATACATAATCCAAATAAAATAAAAAGTAACATGAATTACATTCAGATAAATAAACAACCTAGATCAAGGCAACAATCTCTCATTTAATAGCATAAATGAAGTAATCGAGAAAGTATATTTAAAATGGTACCAAGCCTATAGTGTTTTCTAATTAAACAAACACCATGGATATATATATATATAAATAGATAAAATGTTAAAAGCTATGGTTATAAAATTGTAATCTTAAAAGTTATGGTTAACTTTCATACAAAATTATTCATAATTAAAAGAAAATATATGGATAATGGATGGAACATATGGTAATTATGGTAGTAATTTGATTATATTTGCAATATAATATCCAATAATTGTAGTGCTATACATCTCAAAATTTTTATCCCAAATAATTATCTTAAATGATGTGGCATTCATCAATTGGTTGGTAAAATAATACAATAATTTCACTTAGATTTTGCAAAGATTATCAAGCAATTAATGAATGCCATATCATTTGAGATAAAAAATTTGAGATGTTTATCATTACTCTATCTAATTGTTTATTTATTAGTGTTTATAGAAAAAAAAACATAATTATCTTTTTGTTAAAATATGAAGATGATAATCGTAACTTTAAAAAGGTGCGGCTGCTTATTTAATAAATTATTTATAAAAGTCAACCTTTACCTACTTTTGAAGGCTATTGTCAAAATGAAAAAATTATAAAATAAGTAGTTTATATAAAATTTATCAAATATTATTTTTATAAAAAATTATTAAATAAGTAGTTTATTAAATTTCAAACTCAAGCTCAAACGATTGAAACAAATCTAACATGGGGCCAGTTGGGGCTTGGGCCCCTTCTGGCTTTTGAAAATGGTTTTGATGATTATCTTATAAAAGATTATTTTATTTGTTATTTACGAGACTGCCCCTATTGAATCATAAAATTATGAAAGTCCCCTAATAGTTTTAAAACATTTCATCTTACCCCTAGTTTAAATGTCTAATTCTCAATAAGTTGATAAATTTTTAAAATTTTATGAGCCTTCTTTTTTTTTTAGAAGAAATTTTATGAGCCTTGAATAAAGACAAAAGGGAACAAATACTAAAATGAAAAACAATTATAACAGAAAGTAAGTATAATGGACTAGCCTTTACTCTTTTTGTTTTGGATTCAAACAAATTAACCAACCAGAGATCCACTATTTTTCTTTACTCTTTGTATTGTATCTTTTCAGAGAATACGAGGTACTCTTTGTGTCATCTATCTATTTATTGGTCACATTAACATTGCTTTTATCAGTAGCCACCACTATTGATGAAAGAGTTTTTTTAGATATGAATTATGTGAAGAATCGATTGCAAAGTTGAACGAGAGATGAATGGTTGAATGATAATCTAGTTGTGTATAATGAAAAAGATGTATTTGATATATTGACAATAAAACTATCTTGCATCGTTTTCAATAAATGAAATCCCATCAAGAAATCTTTTATGAAAACAATTATAATAAGTAAATATATTATCAGTTAATATTATAGTTGCGATTTTATGTATTGTTATATAAATTTTCAAAATCATATTATATTTTAAATGTGACTCACCTCAATCAAGTTTCGTCCCTGCCAAACGGGGCATAAATGAGTGAGATAGTATCCTCCTCTTCTGTCATAAATTTTTTAATAAAACGGAGAAATATGAATATTTTTTATGCAAATTGATGCATGAGAAGGTTGACTTTACTTCTCCTTTTATATTCTATTGATACCCTCCATTACGTTACCAAAACCAAAAAAAACAAAGACAGTTGACATTTTCTAACTTCCTCATCAATTAAAATGGAACCAAAATTTGTCTACAAATATCAAAGAACTACATCACTAGCCTATTGCAAAGCCCATAATATTCATCTTTCTAATACTAGCCTCATAAATTTTTTTACCCTCCTAAGGAACAAAAAGCAACTCAAGGCTCTGCCAGAGATGACGACAGTGAAAAGCAATCAAAGACCAGCGGCAACGATACTAGCCATTGGCACAGCTACTCCTCCAAACTGTTTCTACCAAGCCGATTATCCTGATTTCTACTTTCGTGTCACCAACAGTGAGCACAAGACCGAGTTGAAAGAGAAATTCAAGCGCATATGTAAGCATGCATTTACACAAATTATCTAACAATAATTTTGTCTTATTTCATTTTTGCTAACTAACGTTTTGTTTCGGATCAAAGGCGAGAGGCAACCAATTAACAAACGTTATTTTCATCTCACTGAAGAGATCCTAAAAGAAAATCCTAATATGTGTTGCTATAAAGCCCCGTCTTTGGATGCTCGTCAAGCAATGCTGATTGATGAAGTACCAAAGCTTGGTAAGGAAGCTGCCTTGAAGGCCATCAAAGAGTGGGGACAGCCCGTATCAAAGATCACTCACGTTATATTCAGTGCCTTTTATGGCGTTGACATGCCCGGTGCGGACGTCCGTCTGGTGAAGCTTCTCGGCCTTAAACCATCCGTTAACAGACTCATGATTTATAACCAAGGCTGTTACATGGGCGGGACAGTCATCCGCCTTGCCAAAGATATTGCAGAGAACAATCCTGGAGCTCGAGTTCTTGTAGTATGTTCTGATATCAGGGTTTTGGACTTTCATGAACCGTCCGAAACCCACTTGGACGTCCTGGTTGTGCAAGCTGTTTTCGGTGATGGAGCTGGGGCTGCAATTATTGGTGCAGGTCCTGATATCTCCAATCACGAACGTCCACTGTTTCAAGTTTTGTCTTGCACACAGACGACTATCCCTGACACTGAAAATTATATCACCGGCCAATTGAAAGAAATGGGCACATATGGTCATTTATCATTGGAAGTGCCTGTGACAATTGGGAAGTATATAGGCAAGTGTTTGTCGGATGCAATGAGTCCAATTGGAATAAGTGATTGGAACTCATTGTTTTACGTACTCCACCCTGGTGGCGATGGCCTTATAGACCAAGTAGAAAAAAATCTCGGACTGGGAAAGGACAAACTTTGGGCAAGTCGATATGTGCTAAGCGAGTACGGAAATGTTGGGGCGGCATCAGTGTTTTTTGCTCTTGATGAGGTGAGGAAAAAGAGTTTTGAAGAAAGGAAGGCCACCACCGGTGAGGGATTGGACTGCGGTGTGTTATTTGGATGCGGACCGGGTTTGACGGTGGAAACCGTTGTGTTGCACAGCTTCCCTATTGATTCCACCAACTGGTGACAACTATACATATACAGTTGTCTCTATTGGCTTGATTAGCCATTAATCTTTTCCTTTTGTTTTCAATAAATGCCTCCTAACTCCTATGTATTGAGATTTACATTTAAAAAAAAATGATGCACCTCTTGCTGCGGGATTAGTTTGCATATCGTATCTCTATGTCCCTCATATTGTAATAATAAAAGACATTTTATGATTATGACGGAGTAGTTTAAGATACTTCAATTATAATTAATTAAGTTAACATATCTTTATAAAATTTTATTACATTTTACGGCATTTATCTTAGGTAGGATTCATTAGTCTAAATTTTAAATAAACATGAATGTTTGAGTCTAAATATCGTGTTTATTTTTTGTATGAATCTCTGAAAATAAGTGTTAAGTTATTTGTTTCTTTCAACTGAGAAAATTTAAAATCAAGTAATTTTACATTTTTGCCCTTACATAATTTTAATGGTAAACAAGTAATAAACATCTAAAAGAACATAAATAATATAGTATTTTACTATAAAATATTTTATGTTCAAATGAATACAAACCTTTAATATTCTAAACTAGAAGATGTTGATCAACTTTATTGTAGTTTGTGACTTTTTATATGAAAAATGTTCATAAAAAATTATAAAAATAAATAACATTTATTTGAAGAAAATAAAATAATGAAAATAAAAATAATCTCCCACTATACTATCAGAAGTTGTAGAGATGAATAATAATACTAATTGGTAAGTTTAGTTTAAGTAAAGATGAAAATATATTAATTTAGATAAGGATATTTTAAAGAATATGTTGTAATGATATCATTCAGACTTTTTAAATTAAGTAAAACGATAAAAACTTTGACTTAATATACTAATGACTTAATGACTGAAAATTTTCATCTTGACTTAATAGACTAATGACTTAATGATTGAAAATTTTCATTAAGTTGAAAAAAATGGATAGACTTATTGACTTAAGTATTAAAATTAAGTCAATTAAGTCATTAAAATAATAAAAAAACAAACAAACAGTCCTTTATAAAAAATACTAATTTTACCTTGTAATAAATGAGAAATAAATTACATCAAAAAAAAAAATTATGTGAAAAAAGACAATTTACAATAGATTAAAAAACACAAGGCTTTAGATTTGGGATTTGAATCTAGTGCTGAGCTAATTTATACTCAACTCTTCATAATATTCTGCCAAACATGATATATAGCAATATACAGTTAAGATTTAATTAGTTTTATATTATTATCCAATAACTATCAGTTATGTATTTTCTAAAACGTTAGCAAAAGAAAAGTGAGCTAAGCGTTGAATCTAAATACTTAGATTTGCTTTCTATATTGGCTTAGGAAAAGACAATTAGCATGAGAGAAGATTGGATGTGGGTTTTTTGCAAATTTTGGCTTCTTCGACAAGTAGGGATGATTGGTTTATAAGGTTTTCCCTAGATTTGTCTCGGATCATTCTTTTCATTGCTAGTTCAGTGAGAAATATAATTTCCTTTGGTTCAGTGCCTTAGCTTTTTTGTTTCCAATCTATGTGGTTTAAACGTAGCGCACTTTTATATCCATGGTTGTCCGATGTTTAATTTGTTATGTATCAGAAGTAATTGGAAGCTTTTTAAAAGGTTCTTCAGGTTTGGAATTAGAACAAAACTTGCTTTGATAATGTTCAAACTAATCTCGATAATGCTAATAAGAATTAAATCTTTCCCAATCAACGTCATTACAGGAAAAATCAATTATATCTTGCTTATATGGAAAGCATCATGACTAATTTGGTATCGAATTATCGAAGTGTAAGTGTCAAAAAATATAACCACTTGCACCACAACACATGTCCCTTGAAACTCGTTAATTCTTGTTAAGGTAGCTTGTTATTTAGAGCATAAGAAGACTGAACGCAGAGGTACGTGTCAACAATGCCATGTCACCCAAGGTGACTGATTAATGTAACAGCTCAATTGACACCTCAGCATAGGTGTTTAAGTTTGTTGAAATATGCATCATATGTATGCTGTTGAAGTTTAGCTAAATCTTATAATATGTTAAGTGTAATTACTTACAAGTTGTTATCACTGATGAGTATATATACAATTGTATAATGTAACTAATAACAGATTAGAAAGTTTTAGATTAAAGAAAATATTTCTTTGGGATTTTCCTTTCAACTAAACACCATTTTCTCTCATTCTATTTCATCATATCTGTAACATATGCAACATAATTTATTTAATTGAGTATATGATGTTATTTTTTTTAATTTTATTTCGTCGCTAATTTTCAAAGTTGTCGAATTGGTTACAAAATCGTTGTGGGTAATTAGACGCGGTTAATAAATTGATCGTACTTGAATAATTTAAATTTGTCACGACACAAAATTGAGATAATTTGGACGCGATTCAATGGCTGCATAGTCAGATTTTATTTCGACACTCAGGTCTAGTATTAGCTTAATTTGTATTAAGCTTACAAAAAAAAAAGGCTGGTTTCTATTTAAGGTATTTAAGGAAAGAATGAGAGAGAGAAGCATTTCATTTTTTTTTCCTAAAATAGAAGAGAGAGAGAGAGAGAGAGAGAAGAAACTGTTGACCCGGTTTGATCGCGACCCGACTTGAAAACCCGTGAGTTTGACCCTGCCAGATCTCAAATTTTTGTCTACCCCATTGCCCGAGCAAGGTACTGATCTGAAGCTTGTAAGTCGCCGGTCATATCCCTACTGTCATCATTGCCAGAAACTGACTAGAACGCCGGCGATCAAGCTCGAAAAAGTTGTGGCCAAACCTATTCATCTTGCCGAAATTAGACCACGCCATCACTTGGATCTTGTTCCTCAGCTTACCCTCATCATTTTTTGACCAACCTAGTCACCTAAAATGGCTGAATTGCCGCTGATCGACAGCTGGAAAGTTCACAACTTTGGAAGCTTGATCTGTCGCCGTCGCCGCGCGTGGAAGGTCACCGTGGGCACCATTGAACTCACCGAGGTTAGAACTATCAGACCTGAGCTTCCCGCCGTTGTTGACCGAGCTACAGTCACCATTGACCGAGTTCCAGTCACCGTTGACCGATAGGGGCAATTCAATAATTTCACAAACTTTAAGGATAATTCTAAAATTTTAAAAATTAGTGGATATTTTAGTAATTTTGGATTAGGCCAGCTAGGTAATTTGAGATTTCTAGGGTAATTCGGTAAATTACGCTGTTAGGGGCATTTGAGATTTCAAGTTTGTTGGTTGTGATTCTCATTTACATAAGTTAATTATATTATTTACTTAAATTAAGAGGATTCGCGAAAGAGAATCAACACGCGAATGTTGTTGATACCGAGTTCGGACATCGTCACTATGAATGGAATATACAAAATCTATTTTCATAGTTTATTATGATAGTAAAGCATGTTTACGAAATAAGTTTCAAATGCTTTGATTTAAATGATTTCGTAGAAATAGATTTCATCTGCGTATTGGTATTTATTGTTAAAAATGTGTATGATTAATAATTTTATTATCGATTTTGAGTATATGCATGATAATACTTCAAAGGAAAGGAAATGGATTTAAAGTATGTTGAATGAGAAAAGGAAATGAGATTTCAGATGTGACAATATGTTTATGTATATGTGTATAATGATTATTTTTAAAATCATTAGACAGTACCCTTCCCCTCCGGATACAGTGATAGAGATGATATAATGAGATATGAGGTTTTTAGGGCCCGTCTGAAAACAAATAAAGGTTTTGGGCAGTGTGTGTGGGTGCACTTACCTTTTGGGGGCATATGCATGCGGTATGATGAATATAGAGATACAGATATTGAGATACAAATGATAAAGATGAGATACAGGCTTTTGAGGCCCATTTGAGTACACACAGAGTCTTTAGGCTGTGTACTCAAGCGACTTTGTCTTTTGGGGACTAGATTATGCATGCACAAATATGATGAGATATGAGATGGTATTTCTTGATTTATTCGTATAGCTCCGAGGTGTGATTGTACCCAAATAGTACGGCATTGCCCGTTCGTCGAGGTTCGGATATGATGAGATTGTTTCGCTAGGTACTAGTTTTATGATAATTTTCAGTATTCAATATCGATGTTATAAGTATTATGATTTCATTGATTTTATGCAGTATTATATGATATTGTTATTTCAATACATTATTTGAATTTAATAAGTTTATTTAAGGTCTTGTGATATTTTGATGAAATTGTGTTTAAAAATCATATAATTATTTTGAAGTAAAGTTATATTAAAAAATTACTATTCACTTACTGAGCTCACTGAGTTTTATACTCACCTCGTTTTTATTATATTCCCCCTACAGAAGATTCGCAGGTACAACAGTCGACCCAGCAATAATAATTATTTTGAAATTATGGTCACGTGATAGTGTTAGAATTTGTAGATGTTTTATTGAGATATTTTGGGATTGTATAATTTAAAAAATTTCGGTAATTGTGGACAAATCTATGTATTTTATCTTATATTGAATATTTGAGCAATTTGATATTTTGTCGAGGAGATTGATGGACGAAGTTGGTTGTATTTCGAATTATTTTGGGAGTGTTTATTTTATTAAGGAAAATTATCGACCGACCACCTGATGTTTTTCACTTTTTCAAAAATACACAATTCCTTTTTTTTTTCCTGAATTACACCTGAAGTTATAATTTTTTTCACTTTTCCACTTCCGTCTGTTGACCGTTAAGATTCCGTTAGTTTTTTAACAAAATGACGGTTTTACCCCCCAAATGTAAAATTACAATTTCATCCTATAGCATTAATTTTGGGGGGTAAAACCGTCATTTTGTTAAAAAAACTAACGAAATTTTAACGGTCAACAGACGGAAGTGGAAAAATGCAAAGAATTGTAACTTCAGGTGTAATTCAAGCAAAAAAAAAGGAATTGTGTATTTTTAAAAAAACCCGAAACATTAGGTGGTCAGTAGATAATTTTCCTTTTATTAATTACAAATTTGGTTATATAATAATTATAGGGTAGATTGTGCCGAATTTTCAGCAGAATTATTATTAATTAGATTATGTCAGAATGAATAAATAGAAATAGGCAGACTCGCCTTATGGATTCAGGGCGAGTCGTGTCAATATTAGAGACAATCATGGCCAATTCTAGCTTAACAAGCTCAAATCCAACTATTCTTAATGAAAATCAATCCTTAAAAGCTTCATTTACTTTCACCGCTGTTGTAAAACTTGATTGATCTAATTTTCTTACTTTGGCGCAAAATGATTTTTACATCCGTAAGAGGCAATCGACTTAAACACTTTATCTCATGAACACAAGTTGTACCATCTTAATATCTATCAAGTTTATCAATTGAATATTAAGAATAGAGAACTAAAAATCCAGCCTATATTATTTGGTGAGCTAAAGATCAAATCCTTCTCGATTAGTTACTATCCACAATGGCACAACAATGAAGGTATTTTAAGTTTTGTTCTTGGCTGTGATGCTTCATTTGATGTTGGAGATGTATTGAAAAGCAATTTGGTGTATAGTCTGAAGCTACTATCATGCAACTTAGACATGAAATGATTATATTGAGGAAAGATCCAATGTCTATAGAAGAATATCGTGGAAAGATAAAGCTACTTGCTGATAAACTTACATGTGCTGGAGACTTTATAATTAGAAAGGATTTGTTGATGAAAGTAGTAAATGGTTTAGGACCTAGTTATCTGGAATTAGCTTCCATTATTACTACAAATAAAATGGATTATGATGAAGCTTATGCCTTGCTCTTAACACGTGAAGCTTAGTTGGAGCAAAATGAAAATGCTAAAGACATGTTTAATGCAAATTATAGCATGATGAATGCTAATTACTCATAGATTAATGGTAATGTTAGGAGAATTTCATTTGGAGGTGGATTTCATGGCTTTAATGGCAATGGTAGTAGAGCACCAATCTCCGGTAAAGGCATGCTTTTCAATAGCTATCCTAGAGGCTTTCCAATAAGAAGTGGTAATTTTATGGCTATGGTGGAGGAAAAATAATACTGATTTCAAAAATCAGCACCTAAAGGAAATTTTGATGCCATTGGAAATCCTTCAATGCAATCCAAGAACTTTGATAAGCCATTCTTTATTTGTCAAATCTATTGTAAGCTAGGACATACAATTGATGCTTGTTGGAATAGGTATAAAAATGGTTATTTGCCTCCATCAGAGGTCCTGGATCTAAATATATGACTAGTTTTGAACATTTTCTAGCTATCTCTCTCATTTTAAAAAACCTTATGACATGATTTATCATTAGCCAGTAGTTTACTCTTTTATTTCAGCTCATACATCAGAAGCCTTCATAGCATCTAGCTCATCTGGAGCTACTTACATTGCCAATTTTGAAGGACCAGTTGATGGTTGATGGTGGATGGTATCTGACAATGGTATTACTTATCATTTAGCTAATTACATGGCCAATATGAATGTTAGAGAGGAGTTTAAGGGCTCAGATAAGCTTATTACTAACAATAGACAAGGTTTGACTATAACTCATATCAGTGATGCTTTCTTTTACCAAAGAAGTTCACATGTTGGATCTACTCACACATAAATAGCACTCAAAGATATCTTGTTAGCTCTTTCAATTACTACAAATTTATTGAGTATATTAAAAATTACTACTATTAACAACCTATCTGTTAAATTTTTGGACAATATGTGTTATTTGAAGGATTCATTGAGGGGGCAAGTATTTCTGGAGGGCTTTATTGCGAAAGGATTGTAAAATGTTGCTCTTAAAATTATCTATTTCAACTTCTTAATCCTCTCTTTCATCCTATCTTTGTCAAACTATCATCAATAAACCTTTGTCATTGTTGTCTACTTGTCATTTTAATAATGTTCATATTGAGGTTCCAAATAAAAACTCAAGTATTAAAACTTGTTATCAAACTATTGTTACTCTCTATACTACATCAGTGAATAAAATACTCTTTTTTTGTAAAAGACTTGGTCATCTAAATCATCAAACATTAATGCATTTACGAAAGAATGTTAAATCAATTGATATCTCTTCTAGGGTAGTATAGTAAGCACTTTAAATTAGTGAAGATTGTCAAATGAGAAAATGTCATCGATTACATTTTCTTGCTATTGAAATGAAAAAACCACCCAGATCCTTGAACTAATGCACATAGATCTCTAGGTTTCCTCATCTCATTTATCTAAAGATAGCTATTCTTATTATATCACCTTCATGGATGATTTTAGTAAACATACTTGGATTTATTCTTTGAAATCTACGGCCTTGGAAGTTTTTAAAATTTTCAAGTTACAAGATGAAAATCAGCTCAACACTTCTATCAATATGTTATAATCTAATTGTAGGGGGGAATGCAGATCTTTTACTTCATTTTTGAACCAATCTAGAATCATCTTCAATAACTCATATCTTTATACACATCATAAAAATGGGGTGGTTGATAGGAAGCATAAGCACTAAGGCTTACTCTACTAGCTCAAGCCAAATTACCTTATTTGTTTTAGTGGGATGCTTTTCATCAGCAGTCTACCTTCTTTGTTTTAGTAGGATGCTTTTCACACAGCAGTCTATCTCATTAATAAATTACCTTTTATTGTTCTTTAGTTTTCAACACTGTGTAAGAAACTTTTTAAACACAAACTTGATTATAGCATGCTTAAGTGCTTTGGTTGTTGCTGTTACCTTTAATTAAGAAACTATAATCGACATAAGAGTTTGGCTTCCATTCAAGTAAATGTATTTTTGTTCTATATAGTCCAACCCACAAAGAATATAAGTGCTTCCATCCTTCTGACAAAACATAAATAGCCAGAGATATTATTTTTTATGAATATTCATTTTGTTATTCAACTAAGTTTGTTTCTTTTTCACACAGTGGTAACTCATGTTCACTTATTCTCTTTTCTTCTCAATAAGTTTATCACCTTTCCACTTTATCTCCACGCTTATCACTCTCGAGTAACAGCTATACTAGTCTTTACTCAAGTTCTGATTGTAGTAGTTCTCATCACCTTGCTAATCCTTATACATTGCATAGATTAGCCTCATTCCAACAACCACAACTTACATACTAAACATGTTCACTCTACTACATCTCTTCCCACATATACACCACTGAATCAACCTGTTTCTTCTCTATTTACTTCACCAAGCACACAACACTAATTTGTTCAACCCAACACACAGCAAATGATAATAAAAAGTAAAGCTAGTATCTTCAAACCTAAAGGGTACACTGTAGGCCTTCTTTATAAAGAACCAGATACTATTTATGAGGCTTTAAATGAACCCAAGTGGTTGAAAGCCATGACAAATAAATATAATGCCTTAATCCAAAATGGTACATGGTCATTGGTTCCAAGAATAACTAATTAAAGGTAGTTGGAAACAAATGATTGTATCAAAGTTAAATATAATATTGATGGAAGTTTAACCAAATATGAGGCTAAATAGTAGCTAAAGGTTTTTAGTAAATTATAATGGTGAATTACTTTGAAATATTTAGTCATGTTACAACTAATATCAGGGTTGTGGTAAGCCTTTTTGTGATGAATTAATGATAGATTAGGTAAGTTGATGTCAACAATGCCTTTCTTAAAGGAGATCTAACAGAATGTGGTTTTATAGATCAACCAGATGGCTTGAATGATGCTCAAAGACCTGATTTTTTATGCACACTTCATAAGTCCTTGTATTAAGCAAGTTCTAAGAGCTTGGCATGAAAAGCTTAAAAGGTGTATATTACAATGGAGTTTTCACAAATCAACAGCTGATGCATCCTTATTCATAAGGAGAACAAGCACATAATTAATTTTGGTATTTTTATATGTTGATGATATCTTGATTCTTGATTCCAAGGCCAAACAATGTGGATTTATAAAACTTCATTGTCAAGTTTTATGCTACCTTTTCATTAAAGGGTCTTGGTAGACTATCTTATTTCCTAGGAATTGAGGTACTATATGATTTAGATTGTATATTTCTTTCCTAGAAGAAATATATGAAAAATTTATTTGCCAAGGTTGATATGCTTGATTGTAAGGATATTGATACACCCATGAGCACTAGATTGAAGCTACAAAAGGAAGCTTAAGGAACTCTTGGAGATTATGTTGTTGATCCAACATATTATAGAAACATTGTTGAAAGAATGCAATACTTGATATTAACAAGACTTGAGATTGCATTTTGTGTGCATAAACTCAATCAATATGTCTATGCTCCTACATTACAACAACAAATGGCATGTAAAAGGGTTCTAAGGTATTTGAAAGCTACTTAAGATTATGGACTCAAATTCATTAGCATGGAGATAAGAAGCTCACTGGTTTCATTAATGCAAATTGGGTTTGGATAATAGAAAATCTATTGGTGCTTATTATATCTATCTAGGTAATAATCTAATTTCTCAATCATCAAAGAAGTAGTGGAAGTGGTTACTAGGTCTAGTGCAAAAAGTGAATATCGATAATTAGGTTCTACAAGTGCTGAGTTAGTTTAGTTGCAGTCTTTGTTTGCTGAAATAGTTGTCAATTGCACCGAAAAGCCTTCCATATGGTGTAACAATATCAATGCCAAAAATCATGTTTATCACACCAAAACAACGCATATTGAACTTGATATGCACTTCATTAGAAATAAAGTCCTTGTTGGGGAGTAGAACAGTCATTGTACACCCAGTGAGAGCAAATTGTAGACATAATAACCAAATCACTTTTGTTCATCTATTTGAGCTATCTAAGAGCCAAACTCATTGTATAATCTTGTCCCTTTAGTTTGAGGGGGGTTGTTTGTTGATCTTATAATATTGATTTTGATGATAACAAAACTTATATATTATTGATTAAAATGTTGGAGCTATTAAAATGAAATTCTTAAAGCCATAGACATGTTTAAAGAAAGCTTAATGGTTGTTAACTTGAGTTGGAAAACCTTTTTCTAAATAAAAGTTGCCAAAAATATAGATTCTGGAAAATTAACGGTGAACCGTTTATTGGAAGACGGTAAACCGATAAGTTCCAAAGAGGAAACTGTCTTTACAATCTTGCACCATTTATCTGAGAAGATTCTGGAAATTAATGGTGAACCGTTTATTTGAAAACGGCTAACCGATAATGGACAGAAAGGAGAAAGTTTTTTAACCTTGAGCCATTTAGCAAAAACAGAAAGCTAAGTTTGTTTTGCAGGTCTCTGGACGCTAACGACGATCCGATAACTGTAAATGGTAAACCGTTTATTTAAATTCTAAGCATAACGGCTATTTGGACAAGTCAAAACGGTTAACCGATAGAAGTAAACGGCAATCCGATTATTTTCAGAAAGTCAACAACGGCTAGTTTTCAGCTCCAACTATAAAATAGCACAATCAAATTCAAATAAAGTTAGATCAAACAATTATCTTTGAGCTTGCTACTGAGAAAACAATTTCTTTTGAGCCTTAAACTTGTTCAATTTCATTGATTCACACTTTGAGATTTCAATTGTAATCATATAGATTGTGTGAGAGATTGGTTGTTTTTAAATCTTTATTTTTGAGTGATTGTAAGTGTTGGGATACATTTGGGTTCAGAGATTGAGGATAATCTCTTGTTGTAAAGGTTTATTGACAACTTTAAAGTCAATTGTAAGTGTTGTTGAAGCCTTGGAGGCTTGCTTAGTGGAATCCTTAAGCCCGGTGAGCTTGGAGGCGTGGACGTAGGCACGGTTGGCCGAACCACGTAAAAATCACGTGTTTGATCTCTCTTCCCTTATCTTTTTAATTTCGAGCATTGTTAAATTTATTGCTTTTAATTTTATTAAGACGCTAGTTTTAATTGTTGTGTGATTTTATTTACTTAATTTTTAAGAACCCAATTCGCCCCCCCTTTTGGGTAAGCCTAGTTATTATTTCAATTGGTATCAGAGCAAGGTTCTCTTATTAGGACTTAACCGTTTAGAGTAAAAGATCCATTGCAACCCAAAATGATTCTAGCTTTATAGAGGACAATCCACCACTTGGCCACCATTCTTTGATGGTAATGATTATCCTTATTGGAAAACTAGGATGAGAATTTATTTGCAAGCTTTAGATTACGAAATATGGGAGGTTATATGTGATGGTCCATTCATGCCTATAACTAAAAATGAGGAAGGAGAAGATATTCCAAAACCTTCACGTGAATGGAATGAGCTGGAAAAGAGAAAAGCTTCTCTTAATTCCAAAGCTATGAATGCTCTATTTTGTGCTTTAGATAAGAAAGAATTTCATAGAGTTTCAAGTTATTTTAATGCTTATGGAATTTGGAAGAAACTTGAAGTTGTTTATAAAGGAACAAATCAAGTCAAAGAATCTAAAATAAGTAGATATACTAGGCAATACGAATTGTTTCAAATGGAACAAAATGAAAGTGTCTACTCTATGTACATTAGATTTACGGACATTGTAAACACTCTAGGAGCACTTGGAGAGACCTTTTCAAATAGCGAGAAGGTAAAGAAAATCATTAGGTCATTACCAAAAGAGTGGGGACCTAAGAGAACTGCCATTGAAGAAGCCAAGGATTTAAACATTTTATCTATTGATGATTTAATTGGCTCACTTATTTCTTATGAAGAAGATTTGGCAGCCGAGAGAGAAGATGAAGATAAGAAGAAGAAAAGTATTGCCTTGAAAGCATCAAAATCCAAAAGTGATGAGGAAAGCGAACTTGAAGATGAAGAAATGGCCATGATAGCCAGAAAATTTAGGAAGTTCTTTAAGAAAATCGGTGAGCGAGGAAAGTTCAGAAATTTCAAGAATCAAAAAGAGAAGAAGAAAGCTATCATATGCTATGAATAAAAGAAAGCTATCATATGCTATGAATGCAAGAAGCCCAGCCATATAAAATCGGAATGCCCTCTTCTCAACAAATTCAAGAAGAAAGCCATGATCGCAACATGGGATGATAGTGATGAAGAATCAAGTGAAGATGAACAATCGCAAGAAATATCAAACTTGGCACTCATGGCAATAGGAGAAGATGAGCTTGATAAGGTAAGTGATCTTCCATCTTATAATAAATTATATGATGCTTTTAATGAGTTGCATAGTGATATGATGAAAATTAGAAAGAAAAATGCATGTCTTAAGAAGAAAATGTTAGAACTTTCAAATGAAAAGGATGCTTTGCAAAAATGCAATGATTTGCTAAATGAAAAGATTAAAGGACTAGAATTAGATAATGAAAGATTGCATGATAGGATTGCATCCTTAAAAGGTAAACAAAGTACTTCATATGAGCATGAAAAATTACATGTTGATGATTTGATCAAAGAAAATGAAGAACTTAAAAAGAAGAGCAATGAGCTCAATAAGATTATGTTAAAATTCACAAATGGTCAAAAGAACTTAGAAAAATTACTTAGTGCTAAAAAATGTGTGTTTAATAAAGGAGGAATTGGATATAAACCTAACTTCAAACAAAAATATTACAAAAGCTACTTTGTTAAGGCTACCTCCACTAATAATCATAAGATTGATTGTCATTATTACAAAGGAAATGGTCACATGAATTATAGATGTCCTATTAAGAAAAATGCATATTATGGAGTTAAATGTGTTTGGGTTCCAAAAGGAACCATTACTAATACTCAAGGACCCAAAGAGTTTTGGGTACTTAAAACTTGAGATCTTTTCTGCAGGAATCAAAGAAGAAGGGAAAGAGAAATAAATGGTATTTGGACAGCGGATGTTCAAGACATATGACCGGCGATTATTCATGGTTCTCAAGTTTTACTAAGATCAAAAAATAGTGGGGATGTATCATTTGGAGATAATTCAAAAGGAAAAATCATTGGTATTGGTAATGTCGGTCAAGTTTCCTTAACTCTCATTGAAAATGTATGCTTAGTTGAAAATCTAAAACACAACTTGCTTAGTATTAGTCAATTGTGTGACAAAGGATATAGAGTTATTTTTTATAAAACAAATTGTGTTATTGAAAATGCATGTGATGGTAAAATTTTCTTTGTTGGAAAAAGGTGTGTTAACGTTTATACTATTGATATAGATTGTACATCTACTCTTGATAAATGTTTTTCCGCATTATATGATGATAGTTGGTTATGGCATAGAAGACTAGGACATGCAAGCATGGATTTAATTTCAAAGATTTCCAAAAACCATTTAGTTAAAGGTCTTCCGAAAATCGATTTTGAAAAAGATAAAATTTGTGAAGCATGTCAATTTGGAAAACAAATTAAAACTTCTTTCAAAAATAAAAATCATATTTCTACTTCAAAACCGCTTCAACTTCTTCACTTGGATTTGTTTGGACCTTCTAGATATGCTAGTTTAAATGGTAAATATTATGCATTTGTAATTGTGGATGATTATTCTAGATATACATGGGTATTATTCTTAGCTAATAAGGATAATGCATTTGATGCATTTAAAGTTTTCTGTAAAAAGGTTCAAAATGAACAAGGCTATTTCATTACTTGCATTAGAAGTGATCATGGTGGAGAATTTGAAAATCAGGCATTTAAGAGTTTTTGTAATGATTTCGGCATTATACATCAATTTTCATCACCTAGGACTCCACAATAAAATGGAGTTGTTGAGAGAAAGAATAGGTCTATTCAAGAAATGGCTAGGACCATGTTAAATGAGAATGCATTGCCAAAATATTTTTAGGCCGAAACCGTAAATACCGCATGTTATGTTTTAAATCGTGTTTTGATTAGACCACTTCTTAATAAAACTCCCTATGAGCTTTGAAAAGATAGAAAACCAAACATTGGTTATTTCAAAGTTTTTGGTTGCAAATGTTTTATATTGAATACTAAAGACAATCTTGGTAAATTTGACCCAAAATCGGATGTTGGTATTTTTCTTGGATATTCAACTACTAGCAAAGCTTATAGAGTATACATAAGTTAAGTTCATACATGAGCTCTATAAGAAAAGTCGGGCAAATTTGCAACATATGCACTCGGAAAAAAAAAAAAAAGGGAAGGATGTCGGTTACTATAAATGGTAAAGGAGAGAGAGAGTTTGTGTTTTTGTTTCTAAAAATATAAAGGAGAGAGAAGCTGCAGACTCAGATCCACGACCCAGACCCGCGGCCTGACCCGGTTGAAACTTGTGATTCCGGCCACCGTATCGGTCGATCTTGGTACCGATCTGAAGCTTGCGAGCCGGCCGACGTACCCGTGCCGTTACTGACACCGAAAAACTGCCAGAACACCGGCGATCTAGCTTGAAAGACCCGCGACCCAAATCGTTTCAACCTGCCGTGATTCCGCTGGTTTTAGGCCACACCACCACTTGGTTCTTGTCCCTCAGTTTCCCCTCATCATTTTCCGACCAACCTCGTCACCTGAAACGGTCGGATTGCTGCCGATCAACCGCCGGAAAGCTCACGATTTTGAGAACCTCAATCCGCCGTCATCACAGCGCCTGGGAGGTCACCGCCGACACCATTGGACTCATCGAGGTCAAAACTAGCAGACTTGAGCTTCCCGTCTTTGTTGACTAAGTTCCGGTCACCGTTGACCGTTAGGGACAATTCAGTAATTTCACAAACTATAGGGGTAATTCTGTAATTTTGAAATTGGTGGACATTTTGGTAATTTTAGATTATGGCGGTTAAATCATTTGAGATTTCAGGGGTAATTTGATAATTTATGTTGTTAGGGGCATTTTGGTAATTTTATAAATTCAAAACTTGTGGATATTTTTGTAATTGAAGTTGAGGGTAATTTGATAATATGTGATTCTAAGGATAATTTGGTAAATTTTAATGTCGAAGGCATTTTGGTAATTTTATAGACTCGAGAATATTTTATTGCGAATGAATGTTGTTTCGAGTTTATTATTTATGATTTGCATTTACAGATAATAATTATATTATTTCCTTAAATTAGGAGGATCCGCGAACGAAAATTAACCCATGGACGTTGTTGATACCGAGTTCGGACACCGTCACTGTGAGTGGAATATACAAAATTTATTTTCATCGTAGTTTATTATGATTTTAAAATATAGTAAAGCTTGTTTACGAGATTGATTTTAAAGGCTTCGATTTAATGATTCTATATAGGGGTGGCAATTTGACCCGGCCCGAATTTTGGCCCGAATGACCCGGCCCTAATTTTTCGGGCTTTGACCGGACAATTCGGATTTCGGGTCGAGCTCGGGCCAAAATTTGCAGGCCTAATTAAATTTCGAGTCGGGTCGGGCTTAAGCCGACCCGACCCAACCCTTAAAAAAACAAACACGCACAGAGCCACAGACTGTAACACACACACACGCGACACACACACACACGATTACACTCATCACACACAGAAGCACACACGCGCACATCACAAATCACAATCACACACTCACAAATCACAATCACAACACAAACCCGATTCCCAAAAATCGATCCAGTCAAACGGACGAACACAAGTCACCGGCACCGCTCAGGCGCTCACGAGTCACGAACGGACGAGCACCACGAACACAGGTCACCGCAGTCTTTCCGTTTCAATTTCATAGCACCACGTCGTTGACTCGTTTCTTCTGTCACTGACTCGTTTCTTCTGTCCCTTTCCTTCTTTCTCTCAGGTCTGTCTCTTTCTTAATCTCTTTTCATTTTTATTCTTGTGTTAGTGCTTACACCAGCTGATTTTCTTAATCTCTTCTCGTTTTTTATTCTTGTGTTAGGCATATGTAGATAAGTATGTGTAATGTGTGTCGGTGTATCATGTATGTGCACATGTTTGCTTTCTGTCTTGAACTCTTGATGCCTTTAATGATGCTGTGGGGAATGGCCGAATGGGCTGGAGATTTTTGTGGCATTATTAGGATATTAATTATTAAGTTGTAAATTAAGTTTAAATTATTATGTTATAACTATTAATTATTAAGCTTATGAATTAATTTAGAAGTTTAGCTAAATATATTCATGATAATTATGTATTTACTATAAATATTATATTTTAATTACATATAAGGCTATATAAGGTGATAAATATTAATTATTATGTTGTAATTGTAAATTAAGTTTAATCATATTTTAAGTTTATAAATTATGAATTAATTTAGAGTTGTTATGCATTTAATATAGGCCATAATGTCAAATTCGGATTCATGGAAATCGAATTCTCGTGAGGATTTTCATGTGGGCGAAGAGAATATAAATGATACCATTCAAGACATTGAAGGGGTCCGAGAGGTCGAAGGAGTTGAAGAGCTATCTCGTGATGATGATGGGGTACAACAAAGTAGCAATAAAAAAAAAAGAGGAGCGCGAGAACCATCTTATGTTTGGGGACACTTCACAAAGGTAACCATTAATGGTGAATTGAAGGCAAAATGTAACCATTGTCAAGCTAAATTGGTAGCAACTAGTAATAATGGAACCTCACATTTGGATAGACACTTAAAAAGATGTAAGGCAAAGGGTGTTCCCTCAGTTTTTGATAGCTTACAAAAAACTCTTAGCGTGACAAGGAAAGATGATGGAACAAGTTGTGTTGAGGCAAGAGAATTTGATCCAATTGTTGCTCGACAAAAAATTACAACCTTGGTTGTAAAGCATGAGTTACCACTTAATTTTGTGGAGTATGATGCATTTAGGGATTTAATGTCTTATGCTAATCCTTTGATGAAGAACTTGAGTAGGAACACTTTAAAGCGTGAGATACTGAAATTGTATCAAGCTGAAAAGGCAAAAGTGATGGCATTGTTGGAGAATAATGATAGTAGGGTGGCGATTACTACAGACATGTGGATTGCGAGTAATCAAAAAAAGGGGTACATGGTTGTTACGGGACATTTTGTGGACAAGTCTTGGCGGTTACAAAGTCGAATTTTAAGGTACTTTTCTTATTAATTGATATTTATTTTTTATTCAATTTAATTAATTCTAAAATTTAGTTTTTTGGTAATGAATAAGTTAATATATTTGTAAAGTTGGTATGATGTTTATTTATTTCTAATTCAATTTAATTAATTATAAAATTTATTGTTTTCGTAATGAATAGGTTAATATATTTGCAAAGTCGGTATTATGTTTATTTATTTCTAATTTAATTTAATTAATTCTAAAATTTAGTTTTTTGGTAATGATTAGGTTCATATATTTGCCGGCTCCACACACCGCCGAATTTCTTTTTGAAGCATTTTTTAAATGCATGTTGGATTGGAATGTGGATAGAAAGATATCAGCTGTGACTTTAGATAATTGTTCCACCAATGATGCTATGGTTGATAGGTTGATGGGATTGATTCCGTTGATTCTATGTTAATGGGTGGAGATTTTTTTCATATGAGGTGTGTGGCTCATATTTTAAACTTGATTGTGAAGGAGGGGATGAAGGTGATTGATGAGTGGATTAAAAAGATTAGGGATAGTGTGGCTTATTGGACGGGCACACCAAAGAGGGTAGAAACTTTTGAGATGACTGCACGTCAATTGCAAGTCAAGTGTGAGAAAAAGTTGATGCTTGATTGTGTAACTAGATGGAATTCCACATATGTGATGCTTGATGTTGCTGTAAAATATAAAAATGTCTTTGCTAGACTGCAGCAGCGCGACAAACACTACACCTCTTTGCCAACAGATGAGGAATGGGAGATGGCTGAAAAGATGTTGGAACATTTACTACCTTTTTACTCTATGACAAAGTTATTTTTAGGTACACAATATCCCACATCTAATCTTTTTTTTCCAATGATATGTGAAATGAGGATTAATTTGGATGAATGGGAACTTTTTGATGTGCTTGTGGTTAGACAAATGGCTGGTCAAATGATTATGAAATTTGATAAATATTGGGCCCAAATTCATGGGATTTTGGTGATGGCTGTTATTCTTGATCCGAGATTTAAAATGCAATTGGTTAATTATTATTTTCCACAACTTTATGGTGAGGGGCCTGTAAATGAGATTCAAAGGGTACGTAATTTAAGTACCGATTTGGTTAAGTTTTATGAAGGTAAGAATGGGAATGTGAGTGATGTGGTTGTTGGTGAATCTTCTTCGGCCGATGTTCGCTTTAATTTTAATATAGGAACTGGCCGTAAATTTTTTGATATAAGGAAGTTTGAGGCATTTGCGAGCCAAAACAGTGAGGCCATGGTATCGAAGTCCGACATTGAGAGATACTTAGAAGAGCCTTTAGTGAAATCCACTTCGGACTTTGATATTCTAAATTGGTGGAAGGTGAATCAAGGAAAATACCCTATCTTGGCTCAAATGGCGAAGGATATTTTAACCGTTCCCGTGACAACCGTTGCCTCTGAATTGCATTTAGCACTGGAGGTAGAGTCTTGACTTCACATCGAAGTAGACTTCATCCTACGACATTGGAAGCGCTTATGTGCACTCAACATTGGTTATGGGCGAGCTCCAAAGGTATGAATACAAATAATGTACAAAATATTTAAATAATTGGTTTAGTAATAATTTCAAAAACTTAAGTTAAATAATTAATGGCTTTCTTTTTCTTTTGTTTTACAGGTAAAATTCTAGAAAATGAAATTTTTACTGGAGAGGAATTTGTGGATGAAGATGAAAATGGCCTGCAAGTGTTGGAGTAATTTTTTTTTTTTTAATGTTTTGTTATGAAATTGAATTTTGTGTTTTTATTTGTATAAGACATTATTTTTATTTTTTAATGTTGGGTTGTGGAATTGAATGTGTGTTTTTATTTGTAGAAGACATGAGTTTTTTTTTTTTTTTATGTTAGATTGTGAAATTAAATTGTATGTGGTTGAAATGGTTGTAGAATTATATATGTTGTTTTTAATTTAATTGCATTATGTGTTTTTAATGTTGGATTTTAAAATTGAATTGTTTGTGGGGTTGAAATGATTGTGAAATTAGATTGTGTATTTTTAATTTAATTACATTGTATGTTTTAATGTTGGATTATGAAATTGAATTGTAAAAAAATTATTTCTATTAATTAGTTGTTTTATAAATTATTTTGTGATTAATTTTTATTGTATATTTTGTCTTGTATTGTTAATTATTTTAAATAAAAAAAGTATTTTTTTTGTTTTATATTCATAGTATTGTAAGTTTGTAACTAATAGAAAGAGAATAAAAATAAAATACAAAAATCAATTCCGATCAGGTCGGGCCGGGCCCGACCCGAAGTTAACCCGATTCGGCCCGACCCGAACCAAACTTGTCCGGACTTTTTCCGGGTCGGGCCTTAACTTTTTCTAATTCTATATAAATGAATTTTATCTGTGTTTTGGTATTTATTACAAAAAATGTGTTTAATTAATGATTTTAGTTACCGATTTTGATTATGCATGATAATATTTTTAAAGAAAAGAAAAGCAGATTTAAGGCATGATAAATGAAAAAGGAAATGAGATTTCAGATGAGACTTTAGATGAGATTTCAAATGAGATTATATGTTTATGTATATGTATATGAATGGTTGTTTGCAAAATTATTAGACAGTACCCTCCCTCTTTAGATACACTGATACAGATGAGATGACATATGCATGCAGCATAATGAATACAGAGATACTGATATTGAGATACAGATGAGATGACATATGCATGCAGCATAATGAATACAGAGATACTGATATTGAGATACAGATGAGATGATATTTTTCGATCTATCCGTGTAGCTCCAGGGCCTGAAGGTACTCAGACATTACGTTATTGCTCGTCCGTTGAGGTCCGGATATGATGAGATATGAGATAGTACTTCCCTTTCTATCCGTGTAGCTCCGGGCCATGATTGTACCCAGATAGTACGTCATTGCCCGTCCGTCGAAGTCTGGATATGATGAGATTATTTTCCCTGGGTACTTGTTTGGTAATAGTTTTCGGTATTCAGTATTGATGATAGAAGTATTATGATTTCATTGATTTTATGCAGTCTATTGTAATATTGTTAATTGAGTACATGATTTGAACTTAATAAGTTATTTAAGTTCTTGTGATATTTTGATGAAATTGTGTTTTAATATGATTAATTATTTTAGAGTAAAGTTATGTTCAAAAACTACTATCCACTCTCTAAGTTCACTGAGTTTTATACTCATCTCGTTTATTTATATTTTTCCCCTCACAGGAGATTCGCAGGTACAACAGTCGACCCAGCAATAATTGTTATTTTTAAAATTATGATCACGTGATGGTGTTAAGGGTCGTAGATATTTTATTGAGATATTTTCGGATTGTATAATTTATTACATTTCGGGGATTGTGATTAATATTTGTATTTCTTCTGATTTTGGATATTTGATAGATTTGATATTTTGTTGAGGAGATTGGTTGTTCAGAAATAGTTGTATTTGAAATTGTTTTACGAGTGCTTGATTTATAATTTTATAGATTTGGTTGTGTAATAATTTTAGGTGAGAATCTATCAAATTTTTGACAGAATCCTTATTAATTAGGTTATGTCAGAATGATTAAATAGAATTAGGCAGAGTCGCCCTGTGGATTCGGGGTGGGTTGTGTCAAAATTTAATTTCGCTATCGCAAATTTCTGTTTAAGCTCATCCTTTAATATTGCTTCATCGGGATATTAAGCTTAATGCCTTCACAAGAATAATTGAATACCATGAATTACATCCATGTATATTCAAAAAGTTTAAAAAGAAAAAAAAAAGTTGTCGTTAAACCATGATTTGGTCACATTGTTATTATATAGGATGAAGCTTTTTAATTTGAAATTTTTCAGTTCGGCTGTCAAATATCGAGGTACTGATTCATAATGGTAGACCTAATGATAAATAAGTTAAATAACAAACTAATAATACTAATAAATATGTTTAACAAAAAAATAACGTTAAGTTAACTTCTTAATATTTAAAATAAATTTGGTCAATTTTTTGTATAGATTGGTTTCATAAATAGTTGGTACTTTTATTTATTATATTACTGTTTGTCGTTATTAATCTGAAATGATTGACTTCAAAGTTTTGCAAGTATAATATTAAACCTACATAAATATTTCGATAATTTACATAACTTAATTAAATATTTTGAATATTTAATTAAGTTATTTAATACTAGAAAGTTTCCGATACCTTGCGTCTTAGCTTGTAACATGAAAAGTCAGCGTTCCGACTAAAAATATTTAACCTAAATATGCCTTTATGTTGAAACAATAATTGAAAGCCATATGCTTTATCTATTATTGAACACGTATTTATTAATTTTTAAGTATAAATTAAATAATGTCAGAATAGCATGAGACCAACGAATCATTATAATACCAGATGGAGTTCATCGACTACGCTAAACATCAAGTTATATTGATTTATTGTTTAGTTGTTGTTCACGTTGATAAATAAGACTTGCATACATCTAGGCCTCAAAAAATTAAAGTCAATGCCTCTTAGGCCTTTTTTTTTTAAGTTAATGACGAAACCGAACGTGAAGATTGATAAAAGATAGAGAGATAAAAGTTTTTGAATAATTGGAATATTATTAAATAAAATATTAATATCAAAATTAGGATTTTAAGAGCCTTATATACTCATCCTAAATAATATAAATTTAACAAAATAGGCAAATTCAAAATTTTATTACATAATAAAATTTTACTAATTGAAATAAGAAAAAGAAAACAAACAAACTAGAAAATGATATCTAAAAAAATAAAATTCCGAAAAGTAATAGGAAAAGTAGGAAACAACTAAAACTAACAAAACAACCATAAAAAAGAAGAAATTTCGAGCCGAACTATAAAGCTTACATTTGTTTCATTGTAAGCCTAGAAACAATGTATTGTATGCCCCAAATGGACACTCGTAGTTCAAGTTATAACCTTACAAAAGTATTCTACTTATCTTATACTCCATTCTACATTATGTAAGAGAGGTGAGTAAACTCAAAATCGATTATTTTATTTCCTATCTCACGGGGGAATTTGACTAGGCAAAAAAACCTACTTAAATAGGATTCGAACTTGAGTTAGTTGGCTAAATAAAACTACTGAAAAATAACTAAGTTTCTGGTGGCAAACACCACTTAGTCACCTCTCTAGCGATAGCCCTTAACTATAAAACAATAACAGTTTTGAAAAATGCATTACTGTTAAACTTCCATGTTGAAAGAGTAGAGTTTCAACTTGAATATTAAGCTTAAAATTGCTTTCAGAATAAGTTGTCATCAGGCTATGATGAATACATCGTCATTATACAATATGAAACTCTTAAAAATGCTTTCAGAATGACAGAATAAATTATTTGGCGTCTTTTTCTGGTTATTTCTTGGGTACCTAAAGGAGAAAACAGTAGGATATAAATCAAATGAGGAGCAAAGTCTGCAGTCTTATGATCTGCTTCATTATTCAAAGATTTCTAAAAACTGTGTGAAGTCAGGCAAACGTAACATGCCTCACCCTTGACAAAAAAGCAATGCTTAATTATATATAAAATCTCAAAAACCAAAAGAAAGTTGACCTAGGAAAATAACACACTGATACATTTGCTGCAATAAAAAAATATCCCTTCTGCCATAATTATAAGATTGAAAAATATAAGCAGTACGTCTTGATTTTATATGTATATAGTGATTATCAAGCGTATAAAACGTGTGAAGTGAAGGGGCAACTTCCAGGACTGCGGTTCTTTTGACATGTTCTCCTTAAAAGAAAAGGACCTAAACCACAGCTCAAACACATCATCAATAAGGCAAAAAATTAAGAACGGGCAACGAAAGGGAACCCTCAAATCCTGTTGAACGCAAGAGCTGAAACATTGACTAGAACAGAATGCGTAACAGTAAAAATCCAATCCATGAAAGAGTGAAATGCAAAACGGCACAAAAGTTCAAGCAGAAAAATCGAATCAATTTTAAGACTTATATGGCCACCACTAATCTTTGGATAATCAAAGAGATTCGCCCCCTAATGAGAGACTTGGCGTGAAGCAACAGTGCTAGCTACTATACTTTGTGGGTTTCTCATGTGGGGGGAAGCTGAAAGAGCTACAATTTTATAAAAATTTTATAGAAAATGTGAAGTTTTGTAACATATATTTCCTTTAGAGTTGAAATCTTTTATAGAGATCTGCGTTTCAAACACGTTGAGAGATATAAATATAGATGGGATATAATGCTGTTGCTATATTGTACGTTGGTGAAGGATTTCTATTAATTATGTTTTCAGTATATATATTAGAATAATAATAGAGTCACAAGCAGTTAATGTGTAGAAATCGATGTGACACGAAGAGTTTGACAGAAAAAATTGATAACAGTCATTTTCTAATTATGTGGTATTTTTTAATTATGTGTACGTATGATAATTTTATACAATCAATCTCCTTATACTACATCTTTTTATATACATTTATTTATATAAAAGTGATTGTGCCTCTATCATTAGTCTAAATATTATATTGTCTCCTACTCTCATCCCCTTTCAGGCATGTCTTGTTTTTCTTTTTCTTAGAAACATAAACTTATTCAAGAAAAAAAATTAAAAAGATTAAAAATTAATAAAGCACTTGAATAATGAATGGTGCGCTGCAAGCTAGTGATTAATAGTACAAAACTGTAACAAATCGATCATATAATCTAAAGACAACCTTTAACTTTCTAATTAATTTTTAAGGTAAATGTCCATTTAGTTTTCATAATCTTTAAAAAAATTTTAAGACACTTTTTCTGTTAAATATATTATACTCATATCCTTACTTTTTCTTTCCTTTTCCAATAATATCTTTGCAACAATATTCTTGAGGATATTAATAAAAACAAAAAATGATAATTTATTAAATTAACCTTAAAAGTATGTAACATAAAAATCTTGTACAAACTTTTATATTATTATTTTATTTTTAGGATTAATTTGATAAATTAATTTTTGTAAAATAATTATTAGTAAGATTGTTGTAAGATATTAATTAATATTACTTTAAGTTAGCTGTACTACTTTATTTATAAATAATTATTAGTAAGATTGTCATACAGGTACAAAAAATATTAGTCATTTCACACTGATATTTATTAGTTAATTTGTTAAAAATAATCATTTATTAATTTAAAAATTAAATTTTTTATAGATAAATTTATTAATGTCAAGATTGTTGTTGCAAGGTTATTGTAAGGGAAAAAAGTAAGAATGTAGTATATTTAATTGCAGCACTATTTGTTGCATTTTTTAAAATATGAGGACTAGATGGACATTTAAGTCAAAATGTAAAAATTAAACGAATATTTATCTTAATTTTTAAATATGATTTAAGTTTATAAATTTTTATATGATATCAGAACCAAAACATGCCACATCAATTGAGAGTAATTTCTGAACTAACTCGTGAGTTAGTTTTTTATGTGGACTTAAATCATACTTAAAAATTAACTGATTTTGACAAATGTCAAATCCACATGCTTCTACTTGTTGATGTGCAACCACGTTCAGTCGTAATTTTTAGTTACCAGTTCAATTGTAATTAGCATGCTGATTTTAAGCTGTTAATAAATTTGGTACGCTGCAAATTGCAACATTAATAAAAGCTAAAAAATTAACAAGAAATAAAAAAGAAAATAGAGTTATAATAAATAAACAAAATAAAACAGACGTGAGAGGCATGATACAGTATAATATCATGGCTAACATAAACAAAATAAAACAGACGTGAGAGGCATGATACAGTATAATATTATGGCTAAAATAATTTATATATTAGAAATTGTTCATTAATATATAGCATTAGATTTAAAAGAAAAGGAAAAAAGGATATTCACACCCTCAAGATATGCAGAAATGATTGCGTAGATCTCATGTTTTTAATAAGGAAGACTGAGTCTCCCTTTTTCTTATTTCATTTGAAGTTATCGATTTAGGGACTGTTATACATTGGGTGTCAGAATAAATAAAAATAGTAAAAGAGTAGCGAATTTAACTTGTTAAAGCCAATCAAAACTAATAATAATAATAATAATAATAAAGAATTTAAATTTTGACCACTAAACACAATTAAATGCCACATGTCAAAAAATTTTCAAAAGGTTAATTAAAAAATTAAAAAAAAAAAACTCATTCCAAAATAGGACTCAGATCTATACAATTAAAAGCCACATGTAATTTGTATTTCATAATTGTTTTTTACTCGTTGTAATTTAAAAATTACGGTATTAAAATATTTGATAAATACTTGTTATTATGGTTTACAAGCATACTAATTTTACTGCACACTTGTATTATATATAACAAACCTATAATGTCTATATATTTTTTTATTAAAATTATTATTTCATTAAAAGTCATATTTATCACACACTATCAACTTTTATTTTTATACTTACTTTTATTTTTTTCTATCGTAGATATAACTTAAAAATAAAAATATCTCAATATCAAATAAGATCTAAATAAAAAAATGCACATCATCTTCTCAAATAAAAAAAAAATTTAATAATACGAGAGAAAGATGAGTATTGGAAGCAAATGGATGCATAAGAAGGCTGAATTTTCTTCAACAAAAGATTTTGCGAACTCTGTCTAATGTCTTCATAGATTTTGCCGAGCAAATCCCCACTCAATTCTCAAATTGATTCTTTACAAAAGAGGCAGCAACAGCATCATGAGACGCGAGTAAAGAGAAATTCTTATGAACAACATTCTTTATCATACTATAAAAGTGACGGAAGACATTATTTTAGGAATTTTAAGATTCTAGAATTTTATTATTTTGGGACTTTTTATTTTAATTTGAGTTAATTATGGTATGTGTCCTAATCTTTTATTTTCATAATAATTGTGATTTAGTTTTCCATTTTTAAGTTAACTTAAGGAAAGTATATTTTATTTTCATTATAATTGTGATTTAGTTTCATTTTTTAAGTTAACTTAGGAAATGAGTTTCCTCTATTATAAATAGAGAGGTCTTGTAATTATTTTTAAAACTTTAAATTCAATTATTTAATAAAATCCCTCCTTTTATAATTCCTTTTGGGATTATCTATCAAAATCTCTCTTTTAGAGTCGTTTGGATTAGAGCATCATCTAATCTTGCATTACGCGTTATTAAAAATCTCATTAAGTCATTTTGATTAGAACGATATTTAATCACGCTTCGATTAGAGTATAACCTAATCACGATAGTTTAATCCAATACTAAAACGATATCTAGTTTTCCTACCCTATCAAATTCTGCTCCTGCTCCATCGAACCCCATCAGTTGGTATTAGAGCCATTCTGTGCCAATTGCACAGCTTTCCTAAAAACCCACATCCATTCCTACCAAATCCACCACCTAAAAAAAAAACACACTAAAACAAAAAGGTCAAATTTTGAAACTCGCGCCGCCTCACCCCCATTGTCGCTCCACCACAATCTGGTCACATCACTACCAGCCATAGCAACCACCAAGCTCGGCAACCATAGCCGACCAAATCCAAACCCAACTTGACCGGAATCTTGCCACTAGGACCATCCCACGAAACCTCACAACCCACGGCCTTCCCCTCTAAATTTACCATCGTCAGGTACCCTTATCGTCAGCCAACAACATATCTAAACTCATCGTAATTCAGCGACCAAAACCCAACCCAACCTGCTGTCCATAACGCCATTCAGCCACCACTCAAAAGCCACCAAACCTGTAAGCCACCACCCTAAAACCCACTACCTACAGCCTTCACCATCGTCGACCAACACCACCACCAGACTCCCCTCGAGCCACACATCCAAAATCCATCACCAATTGCCACCAAACACTGGCCAAAACCCTTCAAGAATTGCCATAAGCCGCTACCCCTTTAATTCAGTTTTCTAGCCAAACCGTTGTGAATCCGACCAATCCACCACCACCAACGTGTTCTTTACCAAAAACTCTACTAGATCTAACCTTCACCACACCCAAATCACGACCACCAGCCGCTAGCCACACCAAACCTGAGAGTAGAGCATTATTTACATTTTTGCCATTGTGTGGAAACTTGACAATAAATGAAAAAATACCATCTTTGCCCTCTTATTTATCATGTACCGAAATTATTTGCATACACTCATCCAAGCAAATTTCTCAATTTTTTGGACAAGATTAAGCATTAGTTTCTATTTTGGCGCACTCCTAAAGATGAACAAGTATCGTTTATTGCTAGTAGATTAAGCATAAGTGTTTTAGAATGGTGAGATGAGTTGCAAACTTCTCGACTTGACAAAGGCAAATGCAAAATTCGATCATGGAATTGTATGAAGCGTATTTTACGATCTAAGTTTATTCATCTTGATTATTATTTGATACAACAAGGTATGAGATCTGTTTTTACCTATGCTTATAAGTTTGAACAACTTTATGGATGCAATTATTATTATGAGCTTGAAGAGAATATAGTTATAAGATTTGTGAAATGGTTTGATTTATGTATTTAAGAAAGGATGCCTACATACACTATCAATACTTTACAACATGTAGTTCATTTAGCCAAGCAAATTGAAGCGCAAATCAAGTCACAACGACAAAGAAGCTTAGATGATGTGATTAAAGGAATTGTCAAAGATCTAACCAAGCAATGGTCCATGTCGATGATAGTGCTTGAAAATACACCACTAAGTTCACCTATCATTGAGAAAGAAAACTCGTGTAAGATGCCAGAGAAAAAAGTACAATTTATTATTGATTTAAAATTTCAATCTGGCAATCCATGTGAGAATGTGCATAATATTTCCTTGGAGGACAAGACAAGTGTTGAAGATAATGAGATTTTCCTTGATTTATGTATTGAGTCTAACAGTACGATCAAGGATGTGTAGTAAAATCAAGTTCAAGAAGCTAAAATGATCGAAATGGTTCTACCTCTTCATATTGAAGACAAGAAGATTGTGCTTCAAGAAGATTTGATTGAAAAGGTAAAAATTGTTGGGGAGCACATTGAGTGACAATTGGGGAAATAGAAGAGTTATTTGATCGTTGTTCGATCTTGGAAGTCTTCATTTATCGCCTCGAAGAATGTACAAGTGAAGGAAGTTGATGAACTATGGATTCTTTAAAGTTTGGAGAAAGATTGATGAGAAAGACCACAAGTTCGAATTACAAGATAATTTGGTCTTACACTACAAGTTTCATCCTCCAAACTGTGTTCAAACTTGAGGTCGAGTTTCTTTTAAGAGGGAGAGACTGATGTAGTACGTTATTTTAAGAATTTTAAGATTCTAAAATTTTATTATTTTGGGATTTTCTATTTTAATTTGATTTGATTATGGTATGTGTCCTAGTCTTTTATTTCTATAATAATTATGATTTAGTTTCCCATTTTTAAGTTAACTTAGGAAAAATATATTTTATTTCCATTATAATTGTGATTTAGTTTTCTTTTTTAAGTAAACTTAGGAAAGTGGGTTTCCTCTATTATAAATAAAGAGGTCTTGTAATTATTTTTAGAACTTCAAATTCAATTATTTAATAAAATCCCTCATTTTATAATTTCCTTTGGGATTATCTATCAAAATCTCTCTTGTAGAGTTGTTTGGATTAGAGTGTCATCTAATCTTGCATTACGCGTTATTAAAAATCTCATTGAGTCATTTTGATTAGAACGATATCTAATCATACTTCGATTAGAGTTTAACCTAATCGCGTTGATTTAATCTAATATTAGAACAATATCTAGTTTTCCTACCCTATCAATTTCTGCTTCTGCTACGCCTCATCCCATAAAAAAGGAATCAATCACCAAATCTTCCTTGCACTCTGACAACCCAAGTACCTAACAAGGTAACAAAGCATGATTAATATCCTCGGGCCCATGATCACACCTGTAACATAAGAAACTAATGCAATTTCTTCTCTTATAAAGATGCAAGGTTGTTGGTATAGATTGGGACCAAAATATTTCCACCACCTAGATCAATTGCTGGAAGATTAAAGGCCATAAATAACCAAGGAGTCAATTTCCAAATCTAGTTGCAATTGAGGCTTTGGGGAACAAAGAGATTAATTGGAGCTGTTGAGTTAAAAACAAATGAAAAATCAATAATGGTATTTTTGAAAATAAATAAGATAATTGAGGAGTGGAGGCTGTTGAGATAAAATATCACTACTCCAGTACAATACTGACCCTGATATTAATTTGTTACCACTTCTGGATAAATTAGGACATTTTACATGTGGTCAATGTGATAAGATTTATGATAAGATTATATATATATATAGTTCTCTTGGTTTGTTGGAGATGACATCTAAGACAGTGAAAAATGTTTGTTTTATTTAGGAAAAAAACTCAAACGTTTACCTAGTAATTGGGCATCTTTTCTAATTAGCAAATTGCTTAAGTGAAATGGTAATGTTATGTAAAAAAAAATTAAAAAATCAAATGTGTTCATTTTTTGCTAAATCTAAAATTTGAGTAAACAAGCTCGTATGGGTGTTTCAACACTTAATGCCTTAAGGCCAATTGGTTTAGGAGTCACTGACTCAAAGCTTGCTACATGAGTTTAAGAATTATAGGTTTTTAGTAATGTGTTCAATTTCAATAAATTTGAAATTTGAGTAATTAAGCCTATAGAGGTTTTTCAACATTTAGTGTTTTAAGGCCAACTAGCCGAGGAGTCATTGGCCGAAAGCTCGCCATATGGGTTGATGATACATTGTTTGATTATTTGTAAATAATCTATCGTTTAATGATTGAACCTTAATATACTTTTAAAACAAAAACATTATGCTTTTCTGATGAACCCCCATATATTTTGAGTTTATTTACAATTGAGCACAAATTAAGGTTTATTGATATCCAATCAACAAGTTATTTCTTTGTTTCACGTTTAAAATATAAATTGGGGAGCTCACTTATTTAATTGTATGAAGAGGAGAAGAGCAATTATTAGGTCGCACACTAATTTTAATTATTGTAGTTAGTGCTTTGATTGTTAGGGATTAGCAATAAGTTGGTTAGGGGTGTGATTAACAATATACATTTAATAAAGGTTAAAATTATTGTTTTTCATTTACAATATTAATAACACTAACAATTGCATTGCATTTATAAATCTCAAACCTATTTTATGAATTATTTGTTTTTATTTTTTTAGTATGAATTTTTGTGTTTTGTGTGTAATTCCCTAAGATCATGATGCTCGAAAAAAAAAAAAACTTGAAATTTGGATTCTAAAAACTCAGAAGCCATTGAGATTCGTTGGCCCTTTGGTTTGGTATTATTGTTGAATGGTTGAGATTGTGCCACGTGTCCAAGCTCACGTACACCATGTTGAACCAGATTTTAGCCCACCAATTTGAGTAGGCCAAAATGAGAAATTAGAGGATCCAGCTTTGACTTCAATGATAGCCATTGATTATGTTAAACCCAACAATCTATACTAATTGCAAATTTTAGACCATTGGATTGTACTACTAAATCTCATCTAAAGGTTGTGATTATAGGTTGGCCAAAACATCATGTAAATACCCACACTTACTCACTCAACATTTGCCTATATAAAGGCAAGAGCTCTCACTAATTGTTGTGTCAAAATTTGTGCTAGATTTTAGGAGAAAAAAGAGGAGAGAGAATTGTGTCATGTAATTTAGGGGTGAGCATTTTAGGTGTAAATCTAAAATGAATTTCTATGGAAGAATCTCTTTTCTATCCCTTAATTTTCAATTTTAGGGGAGAGCATTTTAAGTGTAAATTTAGAATGAATTTTAGGGAAGAATCTCTTTTCTATCCCTTTATTTTTAATTTTCTTGTATTATACTTTACAAAGTTTGTTAAATAAAATGAATGTTTTCCTTTTAAACATAAATTGCTAAATTTTTTAAGTTGAGATGAAAGGTGAAGCTCAATGACTCAAATCATAGAGTTAATTATTCTCTCAAGTTTTAAGTTATTTGTTATATGTTTATAATTTGTATTTCTTTTCTTTACCGGTCACTTTTACATTTAATTTGTAATCTAGAAGGATAAAGAATTATGTGATGGATTTTAGGGGGTGAGCATTGTAGGAGTAAATTTAGAATAAATTTTAGGAAAAAATCTCTTTTCTATTCCATTATTTTCAATTTTCTTGTATTGTACTTCACAAAGTTTGTTAAAAAAAATGAGTGTTTTCCTTTTAAATATAAATTGTTAAATTTTCTAAGCTGAGGTGAAAGGTGAAGCTCAAAGCTTCAAATCATTGAGTCAATTATTCTCTCAAGTAAGTTTTAAGTTATCTTATTTGTTATATGTTTTTAATTTGTATTTTTTTTCACCGATTACTTTTATATCATATTAATTTATAGATCTAGATCTCCTTTGATTTATATACAATTTTGATATAACATTAACACCCAAATATAGCTGTGATACATTAGGTATTAAATCCCATAGTTATCCATATAAATTGGTTGATTAGAAATTAAATGGCATAATAATTAATTAGCAACAAAAATGAAAAATATAAATATAAGATAGTATTATAACCATAATTGGAAAATCAAGAGTGGATTCCGTAACCTTAACATTTTTCTAGATTGATCTCTATTAATTATTTTTCTGCAATTAATTTTTGTTTAATAATTGACTACTAAATTTATAGATTTTTGTCATTTGACTATGCACTGGCCGAATTATATTATAATAATTCACTTTTATATGTGGGAGTAATCTACGCTTTTAAGACATTTCAGGCCACATATATATGATTATTTAAAATAATATATTTTTCAATGAATTTTTCATAAAATCCAAATTTGTTGCTGAACCTCATGCTTATCAAGTCAAGTTGAAGTCCGGTCCAACGTCTTCCTGATCTGGTTGAAGTGAAGCTATTTGAAGGAGCTGAGACTTCAACTACCGGCGGCGAAATGATAACATAAATTTTTTCAAACTGATTATATGCTTTTCTTTTCAATTGTGTAGCGTATAACATGTAAAATTTTATTTTCTTAGTATAAAAGTTTTATTCCTATAGAAAAAATATATAATAAAAATTTGAGTAAAATAAAGTTTACATAAAAAAAAAATAGGTCCAATTGTTCCTAAAGAAGAAAAGAAAAAAAAAATTGTTAATAATAAATTGGGGGTGGATCACACCCCCTAAGATTACACCTAATTTTACATCATTTTATAGCCGCCCTTGGATTTATATCTAATCAATGTTCAGACTATAATTAATTTATATGACACTAATATTTAAGATTCTAATTACTTCTTTTGGATCTCACATTAGTTTCTAAGATCTTTTTCTCTCCTCCTTCAACAATTTTACTCTTTCCTTCTCCTTCCTTTCACCTCTCTCTTGTATTATAAGAAAATCCAATTTTCGCTATAATACTTCGTTAGCCATTTCAAAATTCTTATAACATGCCTGCACGGAAAAAGGATTTTACCAATTCTCCAACATTATTTTATTCCAAACCAATAACATATAAAAGAATAAAAGCTTATGTACTACTTAGTTATTGCAATTCCAAGCATTTGAAATTACCTTGATGATCTGAAAATGATCCGATTTGGGTAATTTGAACAAATAATTTTGAGTTATTAGTAGACTGATATGATAGTTTACTTAGCAAGTGCTTGTCGTCCATGAATTGAAAATATTTTTCACGTTTTTATTTTGTTCAATGAATAAGATTGCAAATTTGTGTTTGCAAACAACGATTATCAAATTCTTGTTGCGTGAGCTGGCAATTTAATTTTCAACCATTAAGTTATGAAATTTTACAAAACTGTTGATGTCTTTTCTGCAAATGATTTGTGAAGAGAGAAGAAATAAAAAAAGATATACAGATGCAGAAAAAGTGTTTATTATTGTTGGGAACAAGGGAAGGGTTGTGGGGTCCCGAGAAGTAATTAGAATCTTGAGTATTAGTGTCGTTTAATTTGAACCATTGATTAGTTAAGAGTCTGAGTGTTAAAAATTGATGTAAAATTATGTGTAATTTTAGAGCATGTCGATGCCCCTCGTAATAAATTAATAATTAAAAAGCTACAGTAATTATTATAATAAATATTTGTTAGATCATATAATTTAAATGACCTTCTTCTCTAAAATTTAAAATTATTAAGAAAACGTGCAGGAATCAGAAAGAAGATTTTAGACCCAAAACTCATAATATTATCATATTTTATTTAGAAATTCAATAATTTTTCAAAAGTCTACAGGTGCCATATAACACTAGTGAATCAAGTGAGTAATTATTAGCATTATTTTGATTGTATTGTTACGATTATTGATTATTTTCTTAATTGATCTTTAATTTTTTTTTATGATCTTATTATTATAGTTATTGTTATTTGTTACTACCAATACTGTTAGTATTAATATTAGTAATGTCACTAATGTGTTAGTATTTGCTTTAGGTTGATTTTGGGTTAGTATTTGCGTTTAGGTTGATTTTGGGCCTAGGATACATTATTGAGCCTCATTTTAGCCAAGCCCATTAGCTAAACCGAGGAATAAAATAAAGATAGAAGAGAAATGATTTTTTATGAGTAGAACTTTTAGCACTCCTTGAAATATCTCTTAACACCTCTTTAATTATTTTATAATTTATCTTTTATTAAAATTATATAATAAGATAATTTCTAATCAAACCTCTACTCAAAAACTAAATTTTTTTTTTTAAGTTTTAAATTCTTTATACAGCATCTAGTATAAAATCTCATTTCTTTCTTAAACCCTAATTTAAGAATTTCAAGTTTAATAACCATGCAAACGGATGAATCAAATAAATGAATAAAAGATCAAACTTTCATCACCAACAAACCCAACTGGCTCCAGAGAAGAAACTTTCGGTTTCTACATTGTGTGAATGAAATCTATTGTTGTATGAAGTTATAGAAAATAGTTACTAGAGGAGAATTTTTTTATATTTGTCTGATGATGTGTAAGAGAGTTCAATTTTGATATTAGGTTATAGTGGTTAGTTTATGAGGTTAAGTTTATTGTTATAGCTGGTGAGATGAAATAAACTAGGCTTAACTAGGATCACAATAAAATATATATTTGTCTAGATTTTAGAAAAATTATTTTAATATTTACATTTTAAAAGTTTTTGATAAAGTGTGATATTATGCATTAGTATAAGCATCAACATGCAATTATTTCTTATAAGTCTTTATATGTAAATAATTATATTTATTAATTGTAATTGCAATTTATGACTTGGATATTATCATTTTTCCACCTAAGTTTTTGTAACTCATCAAGTTAGTATCAAGGTTCAATGAGAACTGCATTTTTACCACCAAATGTCTATGTTGTTATTACTTTACCATCATTCTGTTAACACAGTTAAAAATTTCCTAATATTATAAGGACATTTAAGAAATTTCATGTTAAAACCAAAATATACCGCTCAATTGTGAAAAAGATATTATGATTTATCCACAGGAAGTTTTCTAACATATCAATTCAATACTAAGATTTTCTAAAACATACATTTTACCACCTAATGTTTAAGTTATTATCACCTTACTAACATTTTGTTAA
The DNA here is from genome assembly GCA_030449905.1 of Luvunga scandens. Taxonomy (NCBI): domain Eukaryota; kingdom Viridiplantae; phylum Streptophyta; class Magnoliopsida; order Sapindales; family Rutaceae; genus Luvunga; species Luvunga scandens. The sequence continues at coordinate 1,411,017 of JASUUG010000209.1, forward strand.
CATAGTTAAAATTTGCTAATGTCATAAGGGAATCTAAGGAATTTCATGTTGAAGCCAAAATGTTAACACAATTATTGAATGATGAAGTGTTAAATTTAGGGCATTTGGCTTACTGTTGTAGTGTTGGAAATAGCTTAGGGTGGTTGTTACTTGGAAAATATTATCAAAAACTAAAGTATTTGTCTTGTATTACTTGGAATTTTGATATTTGAATGGTCAATAACATATTTATATAATAAAAAAGAAATCATTATTTGAATATAACGACTATTTTTCAAGAATAATTTCTCTTTTGCAATTTCCTTCTTTTCAAGTAACAAAATCATCTTTTACAATCTAGGTTAAATATTTAGTTATTTTAGCATTTTGGTGGTAAAGTGATGACAATTGAAATATTAGGTGGTAAAATATAGTTTTCAAGAAGTCTTGGTACTAAATTGATATTTCAAGAAACTTATAGTGGACAAATCATAATTTTTTCCTTTGAAATGGAAAAAAAAAAATTTTGAAATGTTCTAGGGATAAAATCGACACCTAACTAATATTTTATTAAATATTAACTTATTTTTAACAGAATAATGGTAAACTATTAACATCGTAAATGTTTAGTGGTAAAATACAGTTTTCACTAAACTTTGGTATTGACTTGATGTATCAAAAAAACTTAGATAGGATAATGATCATATGTATTTATGATTTATGAAGTTTGTTACCATTTTAAGTTTTATGAAATTGGGTACTTTCGAGTTAAGGACTTATATTATGATAATTTATGGACGGCATGAGGGCCGTGTAATGACCCAAGCTGAGATTTAGAGGGTTCATCCTTCTATACAATCCACAACTTAAGCATGGTGAAGTGTTAACACTAGTAAGCTTAAAAATCTTTGTAGAATATATAAAAAGAAAAAAAAACCAATCCTTAAGCAATGAAAGACTTTAAAATTTGCTAAACTACCTACCATCATTAATTTCAAGTCCTTCTCCTCCCTCATCGTAAATCAATCTTCATCTTTGAGAATCATAATAAATTATAATAAGTATAAAACTCAATAAGCAAACTAGCTTTTCATATACTAAAAAATACATACTTATATAAATATGCATGATATACAATGGCCTTTTTAAAACATCTGGCACTCTCAACCAAGCATCGGCAGTCTTATGTTTATGGTTTCTTTAAAAATTTAGCTTTTCAAACAAAGTCTAGAGATAAGCTTTTTCAGATATTCAAATGTATTGGGTCCATCTCATTCGGGTGGTCTAAAAGTCTAAAATTTAAAAGATTTGCTTAATGTGCAATTATCACTAAATTTTAGACTTTGATGAAATTAGCCAAATAATATACACTTATAAAAGCAAGTGAAGTAACAACCACTACGAATAATAGTAAAAGGATTAGTGAGTGAAAATAAAATTGCGAGAAAAGAGAAAAGGCAGTAGCTGATTATTGAATTTAGGGGTAGGGTTTCAATATTTGAATGGATGATTAGAAGATAAATTTAACTTTATTTTCTCTCAAATTTGGTTTGTAAGTTCCTAGCATCATCCTCTATTTCCTATTGGTCTTTATTTTTGTTTTATCCTCCTGTTGGCTGTTATTTGGGATACCCACAGTTAAAGAGACAAATATTAAGCTATTATTGTAAGCCAAAATTATTGATATTCTTGATGATGTTAGCCTCTAGTGTTATCTGAAAAAGAATTTGTGTTGTAATATGATTATTAATATAGTGGAAGGTTATATCAAACTACGATTTCGTGGTTCTTTCCTATTTGGGTTTTTCATATAAAAGTTGGTATCTCTTGCGTTTGACTTATTACTTTGGAATATGTTGGTTTATTTTCTACTTATTAATTTTTGGTACACATCCCATTTTAATCACATAAAGAGGGAAAGAGATTGTTTCCACTTAAAATGTGGCCTCTTGTGTTGGTTTTTTTGCCAATAAAGTAATATGAGAGTCAATGTGTATGTTCTTATTATTTGTGTGGTTGAGATGGAGAAGTCTTTAGCATGCATGATTAAATAGAAGCGATGGAATTATGGTATCTAGAGGTCTAAAATAAAGAATCTACTGTCTATGAAAGACTTACATGAACTCATTGAAGGCAAACAAGCTAGATTTATTGATTTAGATAATAAAAAATGGGCTCAATTAAACCAGATGGCCATGGGTACTATTTGGTCATTGATTAATCAAAGTATGTACTATGACGTCATGAAGGAATCCATGGCTAATGTTCTTGAAGAAAATTAGAAATAATTTATGAGCATCCAACAATACAAAGGGGCATAATATAATTGAATACACTAGTGACTTTCAAGGTTTGGTTGATCAGTTAACTACTATGAAGATTATTCTATATGACAAGCTACAATAGCATTGTTGTTGCTTAGATCTTTCCCAGAAAATTTGGAGACATCAATGATGTCAGTGAATAATTTAGTGCCAAATGGAAAATTAACTTTGGATATAGTTATAGATAGATTGCACAATAAAGAATTTAAAAGAAAGAGTGTTGAAATGGTTCCCTCTAAGTTAAATGTACTTGTTTAAAACAAAAAAGGGCGAGGAAGAAGTTCAATCAGAAATTCCTATTAGTAGAACAATAATAACTGAGAAGGATATCTAATTCTTAAAAGAGAAATGTCAAGTGCTTTCATTGTCAGAAAATAGATCATGTAAAAGGAGACTGTATATTATATAAAAGAGAACAGGCAAAGGAAAAGGTAGATGGTTAGAAAAATGACAAAGAAAACATTACAGTTATAATTGATGGTAATTAATCTGCGTATTGTTTATGATGAGAGCTCTATAAATCTCACTTGCTATACTGGTAATTTGGTGATTGATTCGAGTGCTTGTTTTAGTTATTGCACATCATGATTACTTCATATCGTAATAATGATTATGGCCATGTTTGAATGGGAATAAAGGGACATCTAAGATTATGGTCATAGGAGATATTCACTTAGAAACCATTGTAGGCTATAAGTTGTTGTTTAAAGATGTCAAACATATACCGGATATTCACCTTAATTTGATATCCACAAGTAAACTAGACGATGATGGTTATTTTAACCAATTTGGTGAAGGAAAATGGAAGCTCACCAGAGGCTTCCTAATGTTAGCTAAGGAAATGAACATGAACACTCTTTATGTGATACAAGCCAAAATCAAGAAGGAAGATGTGAATGTGGCTGTAAAAGGATTTGATATTGAGACATGACATAAAAGGCTTGGTCATATTGATGAGAAAATGTCGAAAACTCTTGCCAGAAAAAGATTGCTTTCTAACTTTATAGGTATATCCTTCAAGACTTTTATTTATTGCTTAGCTGGAAAGACACATAAAGTAGCATTTAATAGTTTTTCTCTATTTAAAAAGTCATCTATCCTTGATTTGATTCACATTGATGTTTGCATGATGCAAAGTAGATCAATAAGATGCGCACTTTCTTTTGTAACTTCTATTCATAATTTTTTTAGAAAGTGTTAACTTTTGCTTTGAAATCTAAAGACCAAATGCTTGATACTTTTAAGTTCTTCCATGCTTATGTTAAGAGAAGGACATAAATAAGATTAAAATGTGTCGGGATAATACAAAAGACCATTTTAGCAGTATTGCAGATCCCATGAAATCCAACTTGAAAAGACTATACTAAAACCCCTTAACAGATACAGAAAGGATAAATATAACAATTGAATAAAGGATTAAATGTATGCTTTTTTATGTTAAGCTTCCTAAATCTTTCTAGGGAGAAACTATGCATATTGTAGTTGATTTGATTAATCTTTCTCTTTTAACTCCATTAGATGGTGATGCTCCTAAAAGAGTTTAGACGAGAAAAAATATTTTTTTATAATCATTTGAGTGCATTTCATTGCAAACCATATGTTCACATCCCTAAAGATGAGAGATAGAAGCTTAATGATAAAGCCAAGCAATGCATTTTCTTAGGCTATAGACATGAAGAATTTAGGTACAAATTATAGGATCTAGTGGCAAGAAAATAGATCAAAAGTAGAGATGTTGTATTTCTTGAAGATCAAATAGTTTGTGATGAAGAGAATAATGATGAATTTTAGTCATTCCCAGAGATTCTTATTACTTCAACTTTAGTTTCTGCACATTTATTTCATGATGATCATGGGGGAACTAGAAAGGATAATAATAATGGTCCAGTAGAACCAATTGAGCAAGTATTTCTAAAATTACCTGTACCACCAATTGTGATAGAATTGAAGATATCTATTAGAAAACGGTAACCTTCCACTATATGTCCTCCACATGAGTATGTGATTTTTACAGATGGAGAAAAGTTAGTCTGTTTTAAAGAAGCCATGTCTCACCAACATAAAAGTCAGTGGGTTAAAGCCATGCAAAAGGAAATGAAATCTTTAAATAAGAACACATTTATGACTTAGCAAAGCATCATGAAAGAAAGAGGACTCTGGAGAACAAGTGTGTTTAAAGGTTGAAGATTGAAAATAACTCACAATAGCAGTTTAAGGCTAGATTGGTTGTCAAGGGTTTTAGTTAAAAGAAAGGTGTTGATTTGAAGAAATATTTTCTCTTATGGTGAAGATGTTTTCTACCGAAGTTGTTCAAGGATTAGTAGATAGCTTGAATTTGAAGATTGAATAGCTTGATATAAACACAACTTCCTTACATAGTGACTTAGAGGTGGAAATATACATAGAGTAACCTGAAGGGTTTAGTGTCAAATCAAAGAAAAACTTATGTATAAATTGAAAAAAGTTTATATGGCATAAAAGAGGAACCAAGATAGTCACACAAGAAGTTTGATTCTCTATAGAGAATCATGGTTTTAACAAGACTAAGTTTGACCATTGTGATTTTGTGAAGAAGTTTGATCACCATTATTTCATCATTCTTTTGCTTTATATAGATAATATGTTGATTGTTTGCCAAGACATTAGGAAGATTAATAATCTAAAGAAAAACCTTAGCAAGTTTTTTGTAATAAAGAACTTAGGATCAATATAGCAAATTCTTGGTATGAAGATTTCTCATGAAAGAAAAGCCAAGAAGCCATGGTTATCTTAATTAACATATATTGAAAGGGTTCTTGAAAAATTTAACATGGGCAAGGTAAAATTTGTTTGTGCTCCACTTGTAGGCTATTTTAAGTTTAATTTTAAGCATTGTCCGACAAGTAAAAGGAGAAATAAGAGAAGAGAGGAGTTTCTTATGCTTCAGCAGTTCACAGTTTGATGTATGTTGTTGAGTGCTAAAAAGTGTGTATTCATAATGGAGAAAATCATCATTTTACACTTCAAGTCTCACTAACATCCCTACTTTAATGTCTTTAAATCCATTGTAATTTAATTATGTATGTTTTATTTTAATTAAGTATTTTATGTAATCTAGGGGATATCATGGTCATTTCACAATGAATAAGAGATCAGATAGAAAAACGAACAACAATTTTAAACTCAGGACAATCGAAAATCTTAAGAGGAGCCTAAAAAAATAAATGTTATTATTCACATATACGGTATTGTTCGAGACACTGTTCATATATACGACATTGTTCACATGTACTGTACGATGACGTGGCACTGTATGATGACGTAGCAGCATTTGATTGGACGAATGATGTGGCATTGACCGCTTATGTGGCATTGACTGATGATGTAGTGTTGACTGATGACGTGTCACGATTCTATTAGACTAAAATGCTTATGTAGCGTTGACTGGCGACGTGACAGTATGTTAGTGGACTGAAAAAACGTGCATACGGTACATGCATATATACGGAATGACAGCCCTGATAATGTGTTCCATCCAATAAGAACTTGTCACATGGCACAATCCTGAGCGTCTAAATTGTTTTAATCCGATGGCCATGATTTACTCATTGTATTATAAAAAGGGGGCTCTCCCCCCCCCCCAAATTTGACACCCCTGAATCCATTTCTTAGCTCCATTTTCTGTAATTCTATCTCCATCTTAAATTTCTACATATTTTAATAAAATTCTCATTTTACTCCTAGTTCAATTATGAGTAGCTAATTTTCTTTCAAGATTAGGTTGAATGTAAAGTCTCAACATGCTCTATGAGCTTAATTTGATAAATTTACTTTTTCTTCCCCTCTAATTTATGTGGATATTTTGATTTTTCGTTGACAAATAGTAATAATTTTGTCTAGATATTGGCTGGTATAACCGTTTCCATAGGCAAGGTTATTATTATTTGGCACGGGAAGCACTTAGCACCATATCTATTAGAGTGAGGTTCATGAGGAGTGGAAAATCCCCCTTCATGATTTAATTGGCACTAATAATGAATGTTAAGCTAATAGTGCATGTTGAGTACAGATCCGGAGATCCAAGCATTTCATTTTAATATTTTATTCCTGCCACCCTAATTTAAATCATTAGATAGCCTACGTTACTTTCATTATAAATCCAACCACCAACTAAGAAAATTAATTCTACACGCAATTAAAATTCACCTCCTCGTGCGATTAACACTCGTCACCGTTGATCTATTTTACAATAGATTTATGCACTTGCGAGTTCAATAAAATTCGCATAACACGTTTTTGGCGTTGTTGCCTGGGAGGTAAGTTATTTTAATTCGTAGAATAATTTTTCTTTTTAATTTCTTTGTTTATTTATTTTTAGTGGTTTTCTTGTAATTTTTTTATTATTATTAAAAAAGAAAAAAAGTGAATCTGTATTTTGAGGTAGGTATTTTTCTTTCTTTAAATTTTTATAATTTAATTTTCATGTTTTTTATTTTATTTTATTTTGTTAATTTGGCAGGTTCAAACACCTATTAATTCATTTTAATTTTTTTCATGTATTTGTTTTTATATAGCACTTGAGTTTGTTTTGTAACAAGATTGTAACAGCGCGATAAGGTTAGTATCATAATTTCTCCTTCTTCTTTATTTTTATTAATTTTGTTATCATTTTTTTACTTTGCATGCATGGTCGTAGGTCACAATTACCTAATCTTGAGCCTATAGACTTTGAATTGGAAAAAATACTTCGCACCACAAATACGTTGCAATTAAAAATAAAATTGTAATGGATTTGCAACCAGCACCAGAAGAGAGGCCATTTAAGGATTACTTCAGTCCCTTAGCTAACTTGAGCACATCATGCATAAGATACTCAAATGTAGCTGTTGGGAGTTTTGAATTAAAACCTAGTGTGCTAAATTGTCTCCCAACATTCTATGGCCTAGAAAATGAAGATCCATATAATCATCTGAATGATTTCCATGCTATATGTCAAACTTTTAAATATGAGAATTTTTCAGATGATGATGTTAAACTTAGATTATTCTCATTTTCTTTAAAGGATAGAACTCGTTCATGTTTCAATGCATTGCCTGCTAATAGCATTACATCATGGGAACAAATGATAACAAAATTTTTGAATAAAAATTTCCAACTACATAAAACCAATACTATCCACAGGGAAATTTCAGAGTTTGCCTAAAGAGAAAACGAGCAATTTTTCGAAGCATAGGAGCGATTCAATGGGCTCTTTCTAAAGTGTCCACATCATGAGTACGAGAAATATCATCAATGCCAATACTTTTTGGAGAGACTATTGGCTCATGTGCAAGAATGGCTAATGGCAACAAGTTGAGGAGAGCTAATTATTGAGTACTAGAAAGTGTGTATTTATAGTGGAGAAAATCATCATTTTACACTCCAAGTCTCATTAACATCCCTATTTTTATGTCTTTAAGTCCCTTGTAATTTAATTATGTATGTTTTATTTTAATTAAGTATTTTATGTATTTTAGGGGATATCATGGTCATTTCACAATAAACGAGATATCAGATGAAAAAACGGACAGCATTTTTGAACTCAGGACAGTCGAAAACCTTAGGAGGAGCATAAAAAGAAAAAGTGATCGTTTCACATATACAGATCTTGTTGTTCACACATACTGATACGGTTGATATATATGTTATTGTACACACGATCGTTTCATGGCATCGCCACATGTATCACATGTCTTGTCTGTTGATGGCATCAGATCTGTTGACGACGTGGCACTATACGATTGACTGATGATGTGGCGTTGACTGATGACGTGGCAGAATGTTAGTGGATAAAAAAAAATGTGTGTACGGTACATGCATATACACAGAATAATAGCCCTGATGATGTGTTCCATCCAATAGGAGCTTGCCATGTGGCGCAATCTTGAGCGTCTAAATTGTTTTGATCCGATGGCCATGATTTACTCAGTGTATCTATAAAAAGGGGGCTCCCCCCCTTAATTTGACACCCCTGAATCCATTTTTGGACTCCATTTTCTGTAATTCCATCTCTATCTTGTATTTTCTACGTATTTTAATAAAATTCCCATTTTACCCCTAGTTCAAATATGAGTGGCTAATTTCCTTTCAAGCTTGGGTTGAAGGTGAAGTCTCAACATGCTCCATGGGCTTAATTTGGTAAATTTACTTTTTCTTCCCCTTTAATTTATATGGTTGTTTTGACTTTTCGTAGACAGATAGTAATAATCTTGTCTGGATATCAGCTGGAATAACCGCCTCCCTAGGCAAGGTTATTACTATTTGGCACGGGAAGCACTTAGCACCATATCTATTAGAGTGTGATTCATGATGAGTGGAAGTTCCCCCTTTATGATTTAATTGGTACTAATAATGAATGTTAAGCCGATAGTGCATGTTGAGACAGATCCGGAGATCCAAGCATTTCATCCAAATAGTTTATTCCAACAGCTTTAATTTAAATTAATATATTGCCTACTTCATTGTCATTATAAATCCAATCATCCACTTAGAAAATTAATTCTACAAGGAATTAAAATCCACCTCCTCGTGGGATCGACACTCGTCATCATTAATCTATTCTACAATAGATTTGTGCACTTGCGAGTTCAATAAAATTTGCACAACACTAATGTCAAAAAGTGCATCAGAGATTTGGTATTTCTTCCAGCGACAAGCGAATAATTCCCAACAACGGAGTCGTTCACTCAGGAATACTAGAAGAGTTAAAGGAGTGAATAAGGTTCACATTAGTGAGTCAAGTCGGAAATTAAACAAGTCAAAGAGATAATTGAAGGTCTTTCCCGACAAATAAGATCATTAACAACTGCTAAATTGACAGAGCCACATGACCAGGACTCATACCCAGATCAAGCCAATGCCATAGGTTTAATAAGAAAGCCATCAAACTACAACCATTACTCCAACACATATAATCTTGGATGGAGAGACTATCCCAATTTTTCATGGTCTTAAGGATTCCAACAGAATGGACCAGCAGCTCCAGCTCCACCAATGCAACCAATTCCTCAAAATCCTCAAGCCTCTCAGCCACCATTTAGACCGTACAATTAGAATCCAAACTATTCTCAACCTAACCATGAGAAGATGCATTTCAGAATTCCAAGAATCTTACTCATTTAACAATCGAGCAACAAAACCGCACCATGAATGAACTGTGAAATGAGATGAGAGCAAGCTTCAACTCACAAACCCAATCAATTTCAAACCTCAAAAAAATGGTGGGACAGCTTGCTTCTTCAATTCAAATCTTGGCAATGACTGTTGAGAAAGGCAAATTCCCATGTCAACTAGTGCCTAATCCCTAAAGAAGTGTATGGAGCAAGTACTAGTTCACCTTAGTAGCATGGGGAGGTCAAAGCCGTGATGACCTTGCGAAAAGGAAAAGAAGTCGACAACAAAGTGGAGATGCCGGTGACAAAAACAACTGAAATTGTATCGGTAAATACAGAAGACTCGTCATCGGAGGAGAAAGAAGAAACCAACCCACAAGAATACGTTTCCAAAGCTCAATTTCCTTAGAGGTTAGCTAAAGCAAAAAAGGGAAAATCCACAAGTGAGATTTTTGAATTCTTTAAACAGGTAAGTGTTAACATCCATTTGCTTGATGCTATAAAACAAGTGCCATCTTATGCCAAGTTTTTTGAAGACCTTTGTACTAAAAAGAGAAACATTCATGTTCAAAAGAAGGCCTTTTTAAAAAAAAAACGTGAGCTCTATACTCCAACACAAAATTTCTCTAAAATACAAAGACCCAGGCTCTCCCACTATCTCATGTATTATAGGGAACCATACAATTGAGAATGCTTTGTTGGGTTTAAAAGCTAGTGTAAATCTGTTGCCTTACTTAGTATTTGTAAAACTTGGACTGAGAGAATTACACCCAACTTCAGTGGTGTTACAGCTTTTAGATCGTTCCATGAAAAAACATCGTGATATTGTGGAGGATGAGCTTATACAAGTAGATAAGTTTTATTTTCCTATTGATTTCATTGTAATTGACGCTTAACCAGTTTAGAATTCAAAAAAGCACATCCTCATTATCCTAGGATGACCTTTCTTGGCAACTGTTGATGCTCACATTCAATGCAGGACTGAAAATATGCAGTTGTCCTTTGGCAATATGACGATGGAACTAAATATCTTCAACATTGCCAAACAACCTCACAATGCAGATGATGAAATTGTTGATGTGGATTTAATAGAAGAATTAGTTGATAATACTTTTCTTTCAAACCTTATTAATGACCCTTTACAAACATGTTTAACTCACTTTGGTTTAGATTTTGATATTGACTGATCAATAGATGAGGTTAACGTCTTACATCATTCAACACCATCCATGGACACTAACAAATAGAAGTTAAGAGTGGAAAAACTAGCACCATCAAAGAAGAAACTCAGCCCATCAGCAGAATCACCACCAAAACTCGAGCTCAAACCATTACCTGACACTTTGGAATATGCGTTCTTAGGAGAAGAAAGCACTCTGCCAGAAATCATTTTATCATCCCTAAATGACGAACAAAAAGGTAAGTTGTTGGAAGTTTTAAAAGTGTACAAAGGAGCATTAGGATGGACCATAGTCAACATAAAAGGTATAAACCCAGTAGACTGTATACATTACATTCACCTTGATGAAAATGCTAAACATATTAGGGAAATGCAACGTTGGTTGAACCCTAACATGAAAGAAGTTGTTAGAACTGAAGTCCTTAAACTATTAGATGTAGGTATCATTTACCCTATTTCTGATAATTCATGGGTCAGTCTTGTGCAAGTTGTCCCCAAAAAGTCCGAAGTCACAGTAGTTACCAATGCTGAAAATGAATTAATATGTACTAGAGTGACCACAGGATGGCGCGTATGTATTGATTATAGAAAGTTAAATTCTGTCAAGCGTAAAGACCATTTTCCTTTACCATTTATCGATCAAATGCTTGATAGATTAGCAGGTCATGAATTTTATTGTTTCCTAGATGGCTACTCAGGATATAATCAGATTCCTATAGCACCAAAAATTAAGAGAAAACCACTTTCACTTACCGTTTTGCCACTTTTGCATATAGGAGAATGCCATTTGGATTATGTAAGCATTTTTTCTGATATGGTTGAACGATTCCTTGAAGTCTTTATGAATGATTTTTTTTATTTTTGTTGATTCATTTGATCAATGAATTGGGAGAAATGCCATTTTATGGTAAAACAAGGTATTGTTCTCGGTCACATCATTTCTAGCAAAGGTATTGAGATTGATAAAGTCAAGGTGGATCTTATTTACAATCTTCCTCCACCTAAAACTGTCAGATAAGTAAGAACTTTCCTTACGCATGCGGGTTTTTATAAACGTTTCATTAAAGATTTCAACAAAGTTTCTAGATCCTTATGCAATTTACTTGCTAAGGATATGTACCTTTTATCTTTGATGATTCATGTCTTGTGGCATTTGAGAAACTAAAGCAGTTGTTAACATCATCACCCATCATTTAGCCCCCAAACTGGAACTTACCATTTGAGCTCATGTGTGATGCATCTGATTATGCGGTAGAAGCAGTATTAAGACAAAGAGTTAATCGAATTCCCCATGTCATTTACTATGCTAACATGACATTGAATGATGCACAGTTGAACTATTCAACCACTGAAAAAGAAATGTTAGCAGTAGTGTTTGCATTAGAGAAATTTTGATCTTATCTTATTGGTTGTAAAATAATTATTTTTACAGATCATGCTGCTCTTAAATATCTTTTTACAAAGAAAATAATTCGTTGAGTGTTACTTTTGCAAGAATTTATCTTTGAAGTCAAAAATAAGAAAGGCATAGAAAATGTTGTGGCAGACCATCTCTTTCGTCTCAATTTTGATACAATTACAAAACCATTACCGTTGAATGAATCATTTCCAGATGAACAATTGATGATTGTAGAAGTATTACCATGGTATGCTGATATAGTTAACTATCTTGTGACAGATAAACTTCTAGAGTATTGGACTAAGCAGGACAAAGCCAAATTTTTTGCAGAATTAAAGAATTTCTTCTAGGATGACCCTTATTTGTTCAAGTATTGTGGAGATCAAATTGTCAAACGATGTGTTCCAGAAAGTGAATTTTAAAATATCTTTTAATTCTACCATGAACAAGTTTATGGAGGCCATTTCAGCAGTAAGAAAACAGCTATTAAAATTTTACAATATGGTTTCTATTGGCCAACTATATTTCGAGATGCTTACATTTTTTGCTCTTCATGTGATAAGTGTCAACGAATGGGGAACATTACATGAAGGAACATGATGTCACTAAACCCAATTTTAATGGTTGAGATTTTTTATGTATAGGGTATCAACTTCATGGGACCTTTTCCCTCTTCTTTTAGCCATCAAAACATATTGGTTGCAGTTAACTACGTATTGAAATGGGTAGAAGCAGTTCCATGTAAAACCAATAATCACAAGGTGGTGATCAGATTTTTGAAAAGCAACATTGTTTCACACTTTAGATTCCCTCGAGCAATAATCAGTGATGGTGGAGCCTACTTTTGTAACAAATCATTCAAAACTCTTTTGACAAAGTTTTGTATTACTCACAAAGTGGCGACCCCATATCATCGCAAACCAGTGGCCAAGTTGAGATCTCCAATCGATACCAGATAGAAAAGATTGGTCATTAAGATTGGATGATGCATTATGGGCATATACAACGGCTTTCAAGACCCCGATTGGGATGTCACCCTATAGGCTAATATATGGAAAAGCTTGCCACCTACCTGTAGAACTCGATCATCGTGCATACTGGACCGTCAAGAAATTCAACTTTGACATGCAGCAAGCTAGCTCAAAAAGAAGATTACAACTGGTAGAACTTGAAGAAATTCGTAATGATGCATACGAAAATGCCAAGATTTACAAGCAGCAAATGAAAGTCTTTCATAACAAGCAAATTATGAGAAAAATTTTCACCCCAGGTTAGAAAGTGCTTTTATTCAATTCTTGCTTGCACCTATTCCCAAGTAAGTTACGCTCTCTATGGATTGATCCCTTTATAGTTCACACGATTTTTCCACATGGAGCAATTGAAATAAAGAATCCAAAGAACGGTGTCACTTTTAAAGCTAATGGTCAAAGATTAAGGCCATATCTAGAGTACCAACCATATGGAGAGGACACTGAAATCAATCTGAGTGACCCGCCAAACTTGAACTGAGATTTTTTTTTATTATTCTTTCTTCTTTTCGGTGATTTAAATTTTTTAGAAAGTGTGTTTATCTAATCATTCAGTTTTCTTTTATCACTTCTAATCATGTGTGCCTTAACTAGACAGATTCTCTTAAACCTTCTTAGACAACTTCAACGTGTACAATCTCATCTAAGAAGCCAGATACGATTTTGTAAAACACATCGTATTTGGGATTTACAACCTCCAGAGTTGGTATCCCACATTGAAGGTCTAGAAAGACAACTCAAAGAAATTGAGGGAGGTATCAACGACACCCAAATAGAACTTGAGATAAATCAATAAAAGGACGATTGTGAAATTATTTTTTCCTTTTCTTTTTCTTTTCTTTTTTGTGTTGTTTATTTTGTTACGACTGTTAAGTGGCCGATAACGGTACTCCGTGACAATCAAAGGCGGTTACTTCAGTTTCCCATAATAATTGATATTCTGAAAAGAAGGTATAGACAGAAACACGATTCTAGCAAAGCTTCACAAGTGATTTCCTTCATTTCCTCAAAATGCCCTCCTTACAATCTATAAGGCTCAGTCCGAATGCATGCGATTACTTATGAGAAATAACGTCCCTGCTGACATCTGTTGGTTAATCGAGGCCAACATACATTTGGCATGTGAGTTACCTCCCAAATTCATTGCATACATGCCTGGTTGTGGTAAAGAAAATTACTCAAGAAAATGAAGAGCTCAAAGACTTCATGTTGATTGTCATAAGTGTGCCAAGATGAAATACGATAAAAATCCTTGTTCTTTAGGAATGATGTCTGATAACAGGGAAGATAAGATTCAATTCATTAGGGATGGCTTAAATAAAGAGTCATTGGATGATGTCCTTTTGTCTCTTGAAACGCATCCTAATAGATACGTACAAAGAGCAATTCTCCAGTTATGACCATTATTTCATAACGAGCGTGTACGATATAATCTTAGGATTCTGACTATAAATGACCCAGTTTGCCAGTTTATAAGAAAACTGGATGGGAAGCCTATCCTCAACCCATAGAGGGCGTTCAAGCCGTTTCTAGACATAAAACCAAGGGAAGATGTGAGCTACAATCACAACTACCTGTAAATATCTTTTTACTATTGTTTTTATTTCATTGTTGTTTTATCGTTTGAATTCTTGTCTATAATAATTTTATCATTGTTTGGTTTTTCTTTTTACTATTTCGTTTTTTACTCTCGAGCCATGTGCATTACGCGTTAATTGACACAAACATGCTACCTCATATACAGTTGTGAACCATTGTCACCAAGATCCTTGAATATAATCCTTTTTTTTAGCACTCACAAATTGTTTTTGAAAAGCATCACAATGGCAGCTACTCCCAATAAACAATTCAAGAACATTTGGGTGCTCTCTGGGTTTAACTATGGCAAACATAAAGAGTTCGTTGAGGTAGCCATAGATCTTGATCGAAGCATAACAGAAAGAAATCTACATTTGGTATATGAAGGAGGTGATCGAGGGTTATCAAAACTAGTCTCAGAAGCTGCTTCTATCAGAGAGAGTCAAGTGTTAGGCATCATCCCAAGAAGCCTAAAACCTTCAGGTTGTTCATCTGACTCACCAACTGGCGAAGAGTTAGTCATCTTAGGTATGCAAGAAAGAATAACTAAAATGCTAAATCATGCTGATGCTTTTATTTTCCTACCAGGAGATCTTGTAACTCTGGAGGTACTAATCATATTAGCATATTGAGCCCATCTGAACATTCATTAGAAACCCAGTGGTTTGTTAAATGTCAATAACTTTTATGATAGCTTTATCGTATTTCTTAACCATGCAATAAAAAACCATTTCATCGCTTTCACAGCAAAAAAATTTTTTATTTGAGCTCATACTACTAACGAGTTACTTGATCTGTTACAAGTTTATAGACTAGAGTCAGATCCCAGGACCCTTGTGTTGGAATGGCCAACTAATGATGGTAACAGTAGCCGTAGTAAGAAGTGCAAATTAGATTTAACTCTCCGCTTGTAAATATTTTCTTCTATGATGTAGCACTCAGGTGATGTCTTCTAAACCCTATTTTCTTTCAAATATTGAGGACAATGTTTCGTTCTGGTTGGGGGGAGGGAATAGTTGACAATTGTGGAATATCTCAATCTTGGTGTAGTTTTTACTAGAATAAGTTTGGGAGTAAAATATATATATATATATATATATATATATATATATATTGTGTGATCTTTTCACATTAAATGACATGATAACTTTCAAAATTTAGTATTTTTATTATCTTTGGTCTTGAGTTATGTTACACCATATTTGTTACTCTACATGTTGATGTTGGAGATAAATATAAGTTGGTTGAAAGAATGCACATGTCATAATAAATTCCCAGTGAGTTTTTGCGCCTCTCATTTTTCTTGGAGAGCAACCCTTTTTGCCTATTCTTCATTTGGCTTAGCAGTTTATTATTTTATACATTATCTCTAGATTTTCTTAGAGTTAAAAAAAACCAAAAGAAAAAATGTGTGTTGCTACATCTGAAGGTTCATTTAACTAGTAGATATGAAAGATTATTTAGAACCCTAAAAGATGACAGAAAGGCCATCTTTGCTCCGTTTGAGCCTTTCCAGCCAACCCTATTAATATGTGTCCATAGTTAACCTCTTTAAGCCTTTATTAAAAAAAAAAATTCTTTGGTAACCTATTATCTTGTCTTACTCTAATGTGGAGTATCACCTTGTATTTTATATTTCCCACCACCAATTTATGTTTGAAAATAGAGATAATTTTGTATTCATGAAAAAGGTGCTATAAAAAAAACATATATATATATATATATATATATATATATATATATATATATATATATATAAATAGGTAAATAAAATAATTAAAAAAAAAAGAGAATTCAAGGGAAAAGCATCTAACGATCTCCAAAGTCCTTTATTTTGTAAATATATATTTTGTTTTTCCTATTATCGTTTCTTTGTTAGCTATGTCCCTATCCTACGTTACGTCTTAATAAAAGTCCTTCTTGATTTTAGGGAACTATAATCTGAAATAGAAACTAGCTATATGGGCTGAAAAGATGTTGTAGTGCATATTAAAAAAAAATTAAAAAAATAATGAAAAAAAATGAATGATGAATATATTGGTTTAATGCTTGATTATTCTCTAGAGTTGTGTGGTTGGCTTTCTAGATCAACACATTCTCCTCAATAATTCTTTAATTTCTCTGTGCAGCTCTTTGATGATGGGATGACAGAAATAATAAAAACATATGTGTGGCCTAGAGACCATAATCTCTTGTATAGACAACTTTTCTTATTGTTTTTGGGTATTTCTATTTCAATTTATCATAGAAATAGAAATTATTCTTGAGTCTCTACACATTAAAGACTTATACTTTATTAGATACATTAAAGCTCATATTACCAAAAACTTTAAGAAATCACTTTTAATTAGACTTAATCCTATATGACAATACATAATAATAATTATTTACATATAAGCCCAAAGTTGGATTAAGGATCTAATCATGTTAGATTAAAAAATCAAATGTAATTAGTTGGAATGTTAAGCATGAGGTTCGAAAATTTTTTCAAAGCAATTCTATTGCCGAATATTAATTCCAACTTCATTTGTCTCATACCTAGGGCTCCAAATTCGGTGGTCGTATCACGATATCGGCCCATAGCTTTGTCCAAATTTTTCTTTTAAGTAATAACCAAAGAGTTGACAGCTCACTTGGGGATTTGATGGATAAAATTATTTCACCTTAGCAGATTTTTTTTATAAGGGGGCACATATTCATGATTGCATTGCCATGGTTTCAAAGGTACTAATCTTCTTGACAGGAAGAATTTTGGAGGGAATTTGAGTATGAAGCTTGATATAGCTAAAGCTTTTGATACTTTGAGCTGGGATTTTCTTCTTGCGATGTTGTGAAATTCGGTCTCAAAAGAACTTTTGTTTGTTTGGTCGAGTTCTTAAATCGTTAAACCTATCTGAATTAATTAATGATTCCCTTAGAGGTTTCTTTTTCTTTTTTTCTCTTTTTCTTATATCAAAGTGGTTTGCCAAGGAGACCCGATGTCCTTTCTTCTTTTTTTGCATTGCGGAGGAAGTTTTGATTAGGGGTATTTTGGAGCTTTACAAGAGTGGTAAAGAGAAATCCATTTGATCAGATCCTTGTGGCTATTCCTTCAACTCATGTATTTTATGCGGATGATTTAGTTTTGTTCTACAAGGGTGATCATCGTTCTTTAATTAATTTGATAGAATTCATTAATGATAATGGGATCACTTTAGGGCAAGCTATTAATGTGTGCAAAAGCAATCTTTATTTAGTGAAATATGCTGCCTAGCCTCAGGCTATAATTAAGGGAATTTTGGGTTTCGTTATGGCTTCGCTCTCATTTATTATCTAGGATCCCCATCTTTAAAGGTAATCATAGAGTGCAACATCTTCAAATCTTGGCAGACAAAGTTAGATATAAATTGGAGGGTTGGAAGGGTAATGTATTATCCATGGTTGGTCATGTAGATTTAGTTTTTTTTTTTACACGACCCCCGAACTCCTAGGGAAATCATCCTAGTTTTTAATAAATCGATCGAAAACAATCCAATCAATGAGTATTCTGCCAAAAATTCAGCAGAGTCTCCCCTAAAATTATTACATAACCAAATCTGTAAAATTATAAATCAAGCACTCCAAAAAGAATTTCATATACAACTATCTCCGAGCAATGAATCTCCTCAACAAAATACCAAATTATTCAATATCCAATATCAAAGGAAATACAAATGTTATCCACAATCGCCGAAATGTAATAAATTATATAATCCGATATATCTCAATAAAACATCTACGATTTCTAACTCTATCACGTGGCCATAACTCCAAAATAATTATCATTGCTGAGTCGACTGTTGTACCTACGACTCTCTCGTTGGGGGGGGGGGAGGAATAAAACAGGATGAGTATAAAACTCAATGAGTGGATAGTAGTCTTTAAACGTAATCTTACTCTAAAATAATTAATGAGATCAAAACACCATCTCATTAAAATATCACAAAAACTTAAATAACGTATTAAATTAAAATCATGTACTCGAATAATGATATCGCAAATATACTACATAAATCAATACAAATTTATAATACTTATAACATCAATATTGAAATAATGAAAACTATCACCAAACAAGTACCCAGGGGAAATAATCTCATCATATCCAGACCTCGACAAACGGGCAATAATGTACTATCTGGGTACAATCATGACCCGGAGCTACACGGATAGAAAGGGAAAAGTCATATCATATCACATCATATCCGGACCTTAATGGATAGGCAATGACGTGCTGTTAGAGTAGAATCACGCCCCGGAGCCACACTGATAGATAAAAAAAATATCATCTCATATCTTATCATATCAGTGCATGCATAATCTTGTCCTCAAAAGACAAAGTCGCCCGAGTACACAGCCCAAAGCATCTGTGTATACTCAGAAAGGCCCCAAAAGTCTGTATCTCATCTGTATCTCAATATCAGTATCTCTATATTCATCATACCACATACATATGTCATCTCATCTATATCACTGTATCTGGAGGGGAAGGGTATTGTCTAATGATTTTAAAAATAATCATTATGCTCATATTCATATACCTTTTTACACATATACATAAACATATAATCTCATCCGAAATCTCATCCAAAATCTCATTCGAAATCTCATTTCCTGTTCATTTAACATGTCTTAAATTTGTTTTTCTTTTCTTTAAAATATTATCATGCATATTCAAAATCGATAACCAAAATTATTAATCAAACACATTTTTCGTAATAAATACCAAAACACAGATAAAATCCATTTATATAAACTCTTTAAATCGAAGCCTTTAAAATCAATCTCGTAAATAGACTTTACTGTATTTTAAAATCATAATAAACTACAATGAAAACAGGTTTTGTATATTCCACTTACAGTGATGATGTCCGAACTTGGTATTGACAATGTCCGCGGGTTGATTCTCGTTCGCGGATCCTCCTAATTTAAGGAAATAACATAATTACTAACTATAATTGTGAATTATAACTAATAGACTCGAAACGACATTTATCCGCAATAAAATATTACCGAATTCATAAAATTACCAAAATGCCCTCAATATAAAAATTCAGCAAATTATTCTCAGTCATATATTATCAATCTATCCTCAATTCCGATTATAGATATATCAACAAATTTTGAATTTACAAAATTATCCCCAGAAAAATATAAAATTATCAAAATACCCCTACCGACGTAAATTACTGAATTACCCCTGAAATCTCAAATTGCCTAAATTACTGAATTATCCCTGAAATCTCAAATTGCCTAACTCTCTTATCTAAAATTACCAAAATATTTACTAATTTTAAAATTACAAAATTACCCTTAAAGTTTGTAAAATTATCAAAATGCCCCTAAAGGTCAACGGTGATTGGAACTCAGTCAAAGATGACGGGAAGCTCAAGTCTGTTAGTTCTGACCTCGATGAGTCAAATGCTGCTGGTGGTGACCTCCCATGCATAGCGGCTACAGCGAATTGAGCTCGCCGAAACTGTGAGCTTTACGGCAATTGATCGGCGGCAATCCGGCTGTTTCAGGTGAAGGGGTTGGTAAGAAAATGATGAGGGAAAGCTGAGGAACAAGAACAAAGTGGTGGCGTGGCCTCAAATTGTTGGAATCACAGCGTGTTGAAATGGGTTGGGCCACGGGTCTTCCAAGCTAAATCACCGACGTTCTGGCCATTTTTCGGTGTCGGTAACGGTAGGGATACAACCGACTGCTCACAAGCTTTAGATTAAAGCCAAGCTCGACCGGTGGGGTGGTCGGAATCATGACATCAAGCCGGGTCGGGTGTGCGGCTCCAGGTCGGTCAAACTTCGTCAACGGGTCTGCTTTTATCTCTTTCTCTCTCTCTCTTTCTATTTTTGGTAAGAATCAAATGCCTCTCTCTCTTATCACTTTCCATTTGTAGTAATCAGCATTTCTCTTTTTTTTTTTTGGGTAAGCTTAATACAAATTAAGCTAATACTGGACCCGAGTGCCGAAATAAAATCCAATTATGCAATCGTTGAATCGCGTCCAAATTGTCTCGATTTAATGTCGCGACAAAAATTTAAATTATTCAAGCGTAATCAATTTTAATAATTACGTCCAATTACCCACAACAATTTCTAACAATCCGACAATTTTAAAAATTAGTGACGAAATTTAAAATAACATCACACTCAATTAAATAAATTTCGGTGCATATATTACAATCCTCCCTCCATATAAAAATTTCGTCCTCAAAATTTACACATCTGATAAGAACAAGCGAAGATACTGAGCTCTCATTAACTTCTTGTGATCCCACATAGTCTTTTCCTTTGCGTGATTCCTCCACAATACTTTTACTAAAGGGATAATTCTAGAACGCAAGACTTTGTGTTTCCTTTCCAATATCTGCACTAGTTCTTCCTCATAAGTCAAATCTTCTTTCAACTCAATTGGTTGTCTCGATAATGCATGACTCGGATCATACATGTACTTTCGGAGCATCCAGGCATGAAACACATCATGAATTTTGGCTAACTCAGGTGGTAAAGCTAATTGATAAGCTAATGAACCAATGCGCTTTACAATTTCATACAGCCCAATGTAACATGGGCTTAACTTATCGCGCTTCCCAAATCGAAGTACTCATTTCCAAAGAGAAATTCGTATGAAAACTCTATCACCAACTTCAAACTCAAGTTCCCACTTACGCTTATCTGCATAGCTCTTTTGTCTATTTTGGGCCACTTTTAATCTATCCCGAATAAGCTGTACTTTCTCATTAGTATCCTGAACTAATTCGGGACCAAATAACCTCTGCTCACCAATCTCATCCCAACATACTAGAGTTCTACATTTTCTACCATATAAAGCCTCATATGGTGCCATCTCGATACTAGCTTGAAAACTGTTATTATAAGCAAATTCCATCAAGAGAAAATAAACATCCCAACTACTTTTAAACTACAAAACACAAGCTCGCAGCATATCCTCCAAGGTTTGAATAGTACGCTCTAACTGACCATCAGTCTGTGGATGAAAAGTTGTACTGAATTCAACTTATTGCCTAAAGCCTTTTGCAAGCTGGTCCAGAACTTAGAAATAAAATGAGAATCTTTATCCGAAACAATAGACATCGGTACTCCATGAAGTCGAACTATCTCAGCCACATAAATACTCGCAAACTTGTCCATCCAATAGGTGGTCTTAAATGATAAAAAGTGAGCAGATTTTGTAAGTCGATCAACAACCACCCAAACAATATCATGTCCACTCTGGGTACGTGAAAGTCCTGTTACAAAGTTCATAATGATATGCTCCCATTTCCACTCAGCTGAGAACATCCTGCAGGTCTTTGATGTTCAGCCTTAATCTGCTGGCAAACTAAACACCGAAAAAAAAATTCTGCTATCTCTATTTTCATCCCCTGCCACCAATAATGATCCCACAAAGTGCGATACATCTTCATATTACCAGGATGTGTCGCGTAAACTGAAAAATGAGCTTTTTCCATGATCTTCTTTTTTAATTCTTTAATATTAGGTACAAAAAGTCTATCACCCATGACTAAAACTTTATCATCTCTCACTACAAAATTGGTTCATAAGCTATTTTGCACATCCTCTCTCAACTTTATTAACTGTAGGTCCTGATCTTGCATCTGATTGACTTTGTCAATCAAAGTCGGCCTAACTAAAAAATTAGCTATCAAAGATCCGTAGTTATCAGCTCTCAACTCGACTCCCAAAGATCTCAACTTGATAAACAAAGGCATATATTCCACTCATAAGTGAGCTATAGAGCTAAAGGATTTTCTATTTAGTGTATCAGCTACCACATTGGCTTTGCCCGGATGATAATGAATAGTGTAGTTGTAATCCTTAATTAGCTTAATCCACCTCCTCTGTCTCAAATTTAGCTCTTTCTGAGTAAATAAATACTTTAGACTCTCATGATCAGCGAAAATCTGACATGTGACCCTATATAAGTAATGCCTCCATGTCTTAAGTGCAAACACCACTGCACTAACTCTAAATCATGTGTTGGGTAGTTTTGCTCATGCTTCTTAAGTTGCTTAGAAGCATAAGCCACTACTTTCCCATGCTGCATTAACATAAAACCCAATCTCTGCTTAGAGGCATCATTATATACCACAAATCCTTCATTACCAGATAGAATCGTAAGAACTGATGCCAAAGTAAGACGTATCTTAAGTTCTTGAAAACGTTTTTCACAGTTATCATCCCATTGGAACTTAGCATTTTTCCTAGTTAGCTAGATCAAGGGAATGACAATCTTGGAGAATCTTTCTACAAATCTACGATTGTAAACAGCTAACCAAAGGAAACTCCGAACCTCTATGACATTTGTAGGTTGTTCCCATTTCACGATTGCTTTGTTCTTTTGAAGATCAACATAAATGTCTTCAGCTGATATCACATGGCCTAAAAATACCACTTTGTCCAACTAGAACTCACACTTGTTGAACTTTGCATAAAGCTAATTTTGTCTTAAAGTTTGCAAAGCAGTCCGCAAATGCTCTGCATATTCCTCCTGACTCCGAGAATACACCAAAATATCATCAATGAACACAATCATAAACAAATTTAGATAAAGGCAAAATACCCTATTCATGATATCCATAAAAACTGCTGGAGCTTTAGTCAACCTGAATGGCATTACTAGAAACTCATAGTGTCCATAACTAGTTCTTAATGTTGTTTTAGAAACGTCAGACTCTTTGATTCTAAGTTGATGATATCCTAAGCACAAGTCAATATTAAAAAACACTTTCGCTCTCTGAAGTTGATCAAACAAGTCATCAATACGCGGAAGGGGGTACTTATTGCGTACTGTAACTTTGTTCAACTGTCTGTAATCAATGTAGAGTCTAAGATTACTATCCTTTTTCTTAATAAACAAAACTGAAGCTCCCTACAGAGATACACTACGTCTAATAAATCCTTTATCCATAAATTCTTGTAGTTGAACTTTAAGTTCCTTTAATTCAGCTAAAGGCATCTTGTATGGTGCTATAGATATAGGAGCCTTCCCAGGGACTAAATCAATAGAAAACTCAATTTCCCTATTAGGTTGGCATCCTTGGAAGTTCATATGGAAATACATCTGGAAACTCCTAAACTACTGGAATTTCTTTCAATCTCAACTCTCTAGCTTTTGTATCTATCACATACGCAAGATAAGATGAGCATACTTTTCATAACAATCGTCTTGCACTACTAGCAGATATGACACATAAGGGTAATAATTTACACTTTCTACAAAATTTCACCTCCGTTTTTCCTGGCTTTTTAAACACAACTTCCTTTTTGAAACAATCCACAGTAGCATGGTGAGATGCAAGCCAATCCATGCCCAAAATAACATTGAAATCTCAAATGTCTAAAATAATCAAATTTGCCTCAAAGTCATGCTTACCTAAACTAATCATACAATCTCGATACAAACTCTCAGCAAGTAGTGAACTCCCAGTAGGTGTACTGAAAACTAATCCATAATCTAATGGTTCAGGCTTTCACTCTACATGCGTGTCAAACATACGAGAAACAAAAGAATGTGTGGATCCAGGATTAACAAGAATATGGGTCTCGCGGTAAAAGATAGATAACATACCAATAATAATTTCTAGGGTAGCATGAGCTTCTTGCTATGTCAATGAAAAGACTCAAACTTGGGTATAAGGCCAACCAAGTTGACCTCTCTAATTCGGGGCAGCCGTTTGGCTCCGAAACGTAGATGTAGAACCCCTGATTTGCACACTTTTCTAACCCATAGTTGGTCTAGAGTGAGAGTGATATTGTGAAGCTGTCCCTCGAGCAGAACTATCACCTTGAGGCAAATTAGGGCAGAATCTCTTAATGTGACCAGGCTGCCCATAAAGATAACACACCTTGTCCCTAACATGACACTCGCCCTGATGATTCTTGCTACACAAAGGACAAGAAATTATATTGTATATTCCTCGAACGATCACCACGGTGTCCTCCTCTAATCCTGTCATACTGTCCCTGAATTCTCGCATTACTCCCTACGGACTACCGTGACCGAATCGTGATCGACAATCGCCTCGAATCTCCCCGAAACCGTACACGACTCGACTCCTTTGAATGTTGTCAGAGTAGCTAGCATGAGTGCCTCTTCTCTTAGGTGACCTACTACTAGAGCCACCCTTTATCCAACTCTGAGACTACTTTTTTGTTTCAAGGCTTGAATTCTGCATCCTTTCAAGATACTATGTTCTACTCTCTTTGCTGCCTCAACTACCTCTGTAAGCTCAGTATATCGTGATGCAGTCACGGTCGTGCGTATCTCAAATCAAAGATCCTCTTCAAATCTCTTACATCTCTCCCTCTTATCACCCACTGCAAACGTAGCAAATCTAAAGAGGTCCATAAATTTCTTATCGTACTTCTTAACAGACATGGATCCCTGGACCAACCGAAGGAATTCATTGCATTTAATATCTTAGTATACGACTGAAAAATAATGATCGTAAAATTCCTTACGAAATATAACCCAAGTAATTGTATCATGCCCTTGATATCAACATTCCACTGTCTGCCGCCAATGGTAGGCTCTATCATTAAGTAGAAAAGTGGCAAAGGAAAGTCTATCCTCTTCCGAGCATTTCATTACATCGAAGATACGTTCTAACTTAACAAACCTTGACTCTTCCTAGGGTGGATCTCTAGAACCATTAAAACTTTTTACCCCCAAACTTCTCATGCGCTCAATAGTATTCGCATGATCGGCATGCACATGAGTCTGATTTTGTACCACTGTAGTCATAATCTGTGCTAGCCTTTCAAATGACTACTCAATGTTCGTCACATTTTACGGTGTCTGCTGTGCCACTTCATGAGTTGAGGACTCAACTATGCCCTTTCGTAGGTTCATTTTCCCCTGTAGGTACAACGCCTGGAGTCAACCCAACTACTAGCCTAGTACGACCATGGCCAAAGCCTCGGCCACGTCTATTGCTACGATGGAGCATGATGATGCCTACAAAATAATAGTTCCCACTTAATAACTGTAAAACTTATTCTAATTACAACAGTAAAGTCTACAAAATCTAAAACCATGCTCCGATACCAACTTGACACGACCCGCCACGAACTCCCAAGGCGAATTGGCCTTGTTTTCAATAAATCGATCAGAAACAATCTAATCAATGAGTATTCTGCCAAAAATTCGACATAGTCTCCCCTAAAATTATTACATAACAAAATCAGCAAAATTATAAATCAAGCACTCGCAAAAGAATTTCAAATACAACTATCTTCAAACAATTAATCTCCTCAACAAAATACCAAATTTTTCAATATCCAATATCAGAGGAAATACAAATGTTATCTATAATCCCCGAAATGTAATAAATTATATAATCCGATATATTTCAATAAAACATCTATGGCTTCTAACTCTACCACGTGGCCATAACTCCAAAATAATTATCATTGCTGAGTCAACTGTTGTACCTACGACTCTCCCGTGGGGGGGGGGAATATAAAACAGGATGAATATAAAACTCAATGAGCTCAGTGAGTGGATAGTAGTTTTTGAACGTAATTTTACTCTAAAATAACTAATCAAATCAAAACACCATCTCATTAAAATATCACAAAAACTTAAATAACTTATTAAATTCAAATCATGTACTCAAATAACGATATCGCAAATATACTACATAAATCAATGGAAATCATAATACTTATAACATCAATACTGAAATAACGAAAGCTATCATCAAACAAGTACTTAGGGGAAATAATTTCATCATATCCAGACCTCAACAGACGGGCAATGACGTATTATCTGGGTATAATCATGCCGCGGTGCTTCATGGATAGATAGGGAAAAGTCATATCATATCACATCATAACCGAACCTCAACGGATAGGCAATGACGTACTTTCTGAGTACAATCACCCCCCGGAGCTACACGGATAGATAAAAAAAATATCATCTCATGTCTCATCATATTTGTGCATGCATAATCTGGTCCCCAAAAGACAAAGTTGCCTGGGCACATGGCCCAAAGCCTCTGTGTGTACTCCGACGAGCCCCAAAAGCCTGTATCTCATTTGTATCATCTGTATCTCAATATCAGTATCTCTGTATTCATCATACCACATACATATGTCATCTCATTTGTATCACTGTATCTAGAGGGGAAGGGTATTGTCTAATGATTTTAAAAATGATTATTATGCTCATATTCATATACCTTTTTACACATATACATAAACATATAATCTCATCTGAAATCTCATCCAAAATTTCATTCGAAATCTCATTTCCTTTTTCATTCAACATGTCTTAAATCTGTTATTCATTTCTTTAAAATATTATCATGCATATTCAAAATCAGTAACCAAAATTATTAATCAAACACATTTCTCGTAATAAATACCAAAATACAGATAAAATCCATTTATATAAAATAATTAAATCGAAGCCTTTAAAATCAATCTCGTAAACAGGCTTTACCATATTTTTAAATCATAATAAACTACAATGAAAATAGGTTTTGTATATTCCACTCACATTGATGTTGTCTGAACTTGGTATCGACAACGTCCGCGGGTTAATTCACATTCGTGGATGCTCCTAATTTAAGGAAATAACATAATTACTAACTATAATTGCGAATTATAACTAATATGCTCGAAACGGCATTTATCCGCAATAAAATATTCTCGAATTCATAAAATTACCAAAATACCCTCGACATAAAAATTCATCAAATTATCCTTAGAATCAAATATTATCAAACTATCCTCAATTTCGATTACAAATATATCCATAAGTTTTAAATTTACAAAATTACCCCCAGAAAAATATAAAATTACCAAAATGCCCCTAACGACATAAATTACTAAATTACCCCTAAAATCTAAAATTACCTAACTGTCCTTATTGGAAATTACCAAAATTTCCACTAATTTTAAAATTACAGAATTACTCCTAAAGTTTATGAAATTACCAAATTGTCCCTAACGGTGATCAGTGATCGTTAGGGAGTCAACGGTGACAGAAAGCTCAGGTTTGATAGTTCTGACCTTGGTAAGTTCAATGGTGGGGGCGGTGACCTCCCACGCGCGGCGACGATGGTAGATCGATCAAGCTCCCCAAAACCGTGAGCTTTTCAGCAGTCGATCGGCAGCAATCCGACCATTTCAGATGACGGGGTTGGTCAGAAAATGATGGGGGAAAGCTGAGAAACAAGAACCAAAGGGTGCCGTGGCCTAAAACCGGTAGAATCACGACGAGTTGAAACAGGTTTGGTTGCGGGTCTTCAAGCTAGATCGCCTGCGTTCTGACCATTTTTCAGGGTCGGTAACGGTATGGATACAATCGGCTGCGCACATGCTTCAGATTGATACCAAGCTCGGCCGGTGGGGTGATCGGAATCGTGAGATGGGGCTAGGTTGAGCGCGCTGATCCGGGTCGGTCAAACTGGGTCAACGGGTCTGCTTCTCTCTCTCTCTCTCTCTCTCTCTTTCTATTTTTGGTATGAATGAAATGCCTCTCTCTCTCATCACTTTCCATTTATGGTAATCGGCATTTCTCTTTTTTCTTTTTAGGTAAGCTTAATACAAATTAAGCTAATACCAAACCCTAGTGTCGAAATGAAATCCAATTATGCAGCCGTTGAATCGCGTCCGAATTGTCTCGATTTAATGTCGTGACAAAAATTTAAATTATTCAAGTGCGATCAATTTTAATAATTACATCCAATTACCCACAATAATTTGTAACAATCCTACGATTTTAAAAATTAAGAATGAAATTAAAAATAACATCACACTCAATTAAATAAATTTCAGTGCACTTATTGCATTTTTCCCAGAGATACAGTTCTAACGTTTATGCCTGGCCTGCTTCTTACTTTTTACAAAAAATTCACTCTTAGCCGCGAAATTTTATTTTTACAGAAGAGTTTTTAAAACGTTAGGTGGCATTAACTTCGTGAGATAAGATTTGTGGTCCAAGACGTGGCCTTGGCCTTAGACATTTGCAAAGCCTTAACAAATGTTGTCTCCTTCAAAATTTTTGGGATTCGGTTCGAGGTCAAAGAGGGTTTTTCATTCTTAAATCCTCGTTATTCTTTATGGATAGTGGCAGGAAATTTTTAAACTCCTCTCTTTGGCATGGTTTCGAATCGATGCTCCTCGATTTATTGTCGGTTCTAAATGGATAGTTGGTAATGGAACGAATATAAACTTTATTTTTTAAGTCGTGACATGCTCCTTTCTTGCAAGGTTTGTGATGTAATTAAAGACGGAGCCTGGAATTTGCCTCCAGATTTTATTGAGTTATTCTCATATCTAACCAACAGTTTAAATGGCATTGCTCTTCAAGTTGCGCGTGGGGCTGAAAAGCAGGTTTTGATATCTTCCAAGAACAGCAACATTCTCTTAAGGAGAGTTATAATTACTTTAGGACTCCTTAAGCTTCTTGCTCATGGAATGGTATGTTTTGGACAGCTTTCATCCCTTCTAGGTTTTCTGTGCTTGTTTGGTTAGAATATAAGTGATCCAAAGTTGGTTGCCAATTTTTTAATTAACAAGTTTGATGAGCCTCCTTGGAGATTACGGAACAGCTGGTTGAATTGTAAGTTTAAGCTCTCTTTCATGGATTTTCATTGTACTCACATTCAAAGAGAATAACTTGTTAGTTTTAAATAAGCATAAAACATACCTTTAGATATGATTGTTCAAGTGTTTGAAGCTCTTTAAACATATACCTCAAAGGTGTCTTCTAACTTATTCTATTACTAGACAAATTCCTTATAGAAAACAAGTATTTACACTTTTAGACATCATTTGGCTGGGCTAGGGACATTCATATGCTAAAATTTAGTAACTTACTAATTAAAAGGAGCCTAATAAATGGATCTCTGCACTTCCTTCCATTAAAAAAGTAGGTTATCAATTTAAGCACTCTTAAGACTTCTATAATTCAAAGGAAATTAATTAAACTCTACCACTATCCTTCAGATGAGGGGATGGTAATTAATAAAAGTTTATCCTTCTTTAAATGTCTAATAACTCTTATCATATGAGCCATAATTAGAATAAATCTAACATAACCATGCTGCAAAAGTTAAAAAAATTTCTAACTCATGATGCAAACTTATGTTTCTTTTAATTCTACTTTGCTGGATTTTTTTCTTTTTGTTAGAGTAATTGTCTCCAAAAATTGGCTCATCGAATCTTGGAGGTTGATTGCAATCAACAATTGTATGTTGAAGAGTTTATGTAGATGTGAATGGCCAAACAATATTTTCGACAAAATCATCAATATTGACCTTAGGAATCAAAAACACATCTTTCTCTTTCTACGCATCCAACGTTATAAAAAAAAATCTACAAATTTTATAAAATCTTGACCAAAAAATATAAAATTTCTCCAAATTACAGTTAAATCAATTTGAAAAAAAAACTTAAAATTAAGAATTTTTCAATAAGTAATGTTGGTCCAATACCGAAGTACAAGGCCACTGGTACCAACAAGACAAAAAAAGGGTTGTCACTATGGGCAGCGAAATGGATGTTGGCCCAACTTTTTTTTTTTTTACCTCCCGCTGACTTTTTAGTTATTTTCTTTTTTTGGCAACCGAACTAAAATCAAAAGAGCAAAACCATCAAACCACCGGGAGGGGCAAAATTGTAATTGTGGCAAAACGTAAACGCCCTATGATAGCTCATACGGTGGCAGCTAGCTATTGTCGTGTTTCATAGAGCTGGTGGGGAGGAACTCGATGGTGGTAAAAGCGAGCTTCAATTCGCGGCGTCGGCAACGAATCGATCAGAGGCAGCGATGCAGCCTTCTGGTTGTTGTTGCGCTGGTTCGGGAGAGCTGGTGTCGATGATGGAGGGGTTCGGTTCGTTTGCTGCTGGTGAATCCAGAGATGTGGTAAATCGCAGGAGCGATGCACTGTTGGTAGTGGTGCGGTGGCGGCAATGGTGGTGACGGCTGGCTAGGATTTCTAGTAGAAAATGAAAGATAAAAAATCATGCCTACATAATCGTATTTACACTTTTCTACTCTGGGGATTTTTAGATTTTTCTTATTTTTTAAATTTTTTTTCTATTTTTTTAAAAAACTGAAATAACAAAGATGAAAGATAAAATATTAAATGAACAGAGTTAGTGCTTTGCAATAATTTTGTTCAGGCTTTTGGCTCTGATACTAGATTGATGCAGTGCAGTTCTACACAAGCACACTGTAATACCAACTCATGTAGGGCAACATATAGCTGAAAGAGAGGACAGACTGATGGAAAAGTGTCGGGACATGTTCAATACTTTGTCTAGTCTAACCTGTAAGTCTAGGTTTTTAGATCCGGTTTACTCCATAGATTACCAAGAAATAATGGCAGCTCAAAATTCACCCAGACTTTGAAACTGGAATTCAATAATAATCAACATTTTGATTCTAAAGTTACAAAAGATAGAATTTATATTGACCTAAATCTAAGTCTCTTGTCTAAAGTAGTTTTACAACTTAAATAAGAAATATTTAAACAATAAACTTTTAAATAAGTAACTGAATTAAGTTATAATGGAAATTAATTAAAATATTCCCAAATATTATAAACTTCAATCTAATTAGCATTACTTAAACTTCTTGTTGTACATCATAAGGTCAAGGTGATGTTTGTTTTTTTTTTAAAAAAAATTTAAATAGAATTGAATGTCTAAATCTAAATTTTTTTTTTGTTTGAATCGCTAAAAATAAATATTAAGTTTTTAACTTAAAAAATATGAAAACTAATATTTTTACTTTTATTTCCTTATAAATTATAGATGTTAAACAAACAATAAACATCTCAGAAAATATAAATAAGATAATATATTATCATAACATAAACCATATTCAATTTAATATAACTCTTTAATATTCTATATTAAATATGTTAATTTTATTATAGTTTATGATATTTTTATATGAAAAATATTCATAAAAAATTATGAAGATAAATAATGCTAAATTGAAGAAAATAAAAGGATAAAAATAATAACAATCTACCACTATATATTATCACAAGTCATATAGAGATGGGTAATAATGTTAGTTATTAAATTTTATTTAGGTAAGGATGAAAATTAATTAATTAGATAAGGATATTTTTCAAAATATCATTTAATAATATCATTCAAACATTTTAGATTAAGCAAAGAGCTAAAAAATTAGTTTAATAACTTAATGACTTAATGGTTGAAAAATTTCATTAAGTTGAAAAAACAAACTGACTTAATGACTTAACTTATTAAAATTAAGTCAATTAAGTCATTAAATCAAAAAAACAAAATGCCCCTAAGTGAAGAGAGTGTTTGACTTTTTTGAGTTTAAGCCACCAAAGTCTCAAGAATTATTAATTTTATTTAACATCTTGAAATAGAATTTTAATTTTATTTATTTTAATTTTTTATTAAAGGTAAAAATAGGAAATTTGATTTTTTTTCTCAATTAGTATTAACGTTTATAAACTGTGCAAGGGTTAAATAATAAAATAATTAGTAAAGTTAATTATAACGGCATGGGGATTAGAACTTATTTTAAAAAATCGAAGGAGTTTTGCTTAGTTTCACGAAGCAAAAGGGGCTTATACTCAATGACAACTTTGTTGTCCGCGGAATACAGAATCAAATGCATCAAATAATTGCGAAAAAATAAAAGACACAGGAATTTAACGTGGTTCGGCAATTATGCCTAGTTCCACGGGAGCAAGAGAAAAATAATTATATTACTAACAATTATTTGAGTACAATATTTGAGTAACAAATCTCACTCTTCAGAATCCAAATACACCCAGTACTCTCACATATACTTTAAAGGAAATACCTCTCAATTGCTCACACTCTCCAATTGCTCACTCTCAACAATTCTTCACTTGAATTGCTCTGAACTTTGAAATGCTTCTCACAAATGTTTTGGGATGATCTACAAATGCATTTGGCTTCTCTATTTATAGGCAAGATGGATGCACTATTGCACCAAATCTGTTGTCAAATTGTCAATTATTTAAGCAATTAAATTCTTTAAGATTGACAAATGCATGCACTCAGCTTCAACCTTGGTCAACTTTTGTGGCTTATGCATGTAGCTTTGGTGGCCACCGAATAACACCATGCATGTGGTGCATGTGGCCTTTTGACTTTTCAACAATTCTCCACTTCGGCGAAGATTTGTCTAAATTTGAGCCGACTAAATCTGAGCCGACTACCAACGAACCATCATCCCTAAAGTGGCTGCATCATTGTGATTGCCTACTTACCCAAAATTTGGGACCAAGCCAACCGTAGTTTAAAATTCTCCAAACTCAACACATTCGAAGAATTTGAATTAGTTTCAAACAATGTTGAAACTTAACTCCAGAAATCATCTTTGTCAACATATCTGATGGGTTATCCTTAGTATTAACCTTTTTCAATAACACATCACCGCCCTCGATAATCTCTCTGACATAATGATATTTCACATCTATATGTTTCATCCGAGCATGATATGTTTGATTCTTCACAAGGAATGTTGCACTTTGATTGTCACAAAACACCTTAATGTTCTCTTGGATTACTCCCAAATCACCTAACAAGCCTTTCAACCAAATAGCTTCCTTTACAGCCTCAGTTGCTACCATATACTTTGCTTCCGTAATGGATAGAGCAATTTTCGATTGTAGAATCGACCTCCAGCTGATCGGACCTCCACCCAATGTGAATACATAGCCCGTTGTTGATCTTTGCTTATCTAGGTCTCCAGCGAAATCAAAATCACAATACCCGACATATTGTTGACCACAATCCTTTTTATACAATAACCCAACATCAACTATCACATACAAATATCGAAGAATCCACTTCAGCGCAAGCCAATGGTCTTTACCCAGATTGTGCATGTATCTGCTAACCATACTAACGGCTTGAGAAATATCGTGCCTTGTGTACACCATAGCATTCATAAGACTACCCGCAACACTTGCATATGGAACACAAGTCATGTAGTCGCGCTCCTCTTAGGAGGAAGGACATGAAGAAGAGCTTAATTTGAAATGAGGAGCTAGAGGAGTACATACCGATTTAGTTTTGTCATCCATGCAAAACTTTTCTAGCACCTTCCTCAAATAAGACCTTTGAGTTAACCACACGCTTCTATTCTTCTTGTCTCTATGAATCTCTATCCCAAGTATTCTCTGTGCATCACCTAAGTCTTTCATCTCAAACTCAGAAGCCAACTGCTTCTTTAATCTCTCAATCTCACCTCTATTCTTTGAAACTATAAGCATATCGTCGACATAGAGTAACAAATAGATGAAAGCTTCATCTTGTAGTCTTATAAAGTAAACACAGTGATCATGTTCACTTCTGATGAATTTTTACCCTTGTATGAATTGATCAAACCTTTTGTACCACTACATCAGTGATTGTTTTAATCCATCCAAAGATTTAATTAATCTATACACATGATTCTCCTTTCTAGCAACTTTGAAACTGCTCGGCTGAGTCATGTAGATTTCTTCCTCCAAATCTCCATGTAAAAATGCTGTCTTCACATCTAATTGAGCCAACTTTAACTCATATTCAGCTACCAAGGCAAGTAGGATATGAATGGAAATATGTTTCACAACTGGAGAGAATACTTCATTATAATCAATGCCTTCTTTCTGAGCATAACCTTTTGCACGAGCCTTGCATTATATCGAAGAGTTGATTGATTTATAGATCCTTGCTTCTTGGTGTAAACCCATTTATTACCAATAGCCCTTTTTCCCTTAGGTAACTCCACAAGTTCCCAAGTCTGATTTTGATGAAGAGACTTTATCTCTTCCTCCATGGCTAACTTCCACTAATCACTTGCACTACTGCGTAATGCTTCACCAAAAGTGTTGGGGATGTCATCATCAATAACTGGAAGTGCACAGGCTACCACCATATCTTTAGTAAGCCACCCGTGTTTTTTTATCACTCTTTTTGGCCTTCTTGTTGCTATAGACTCATTTTCATCTTTTACATCTTCTTCGGTTGTTTCCTCCTCTTGTGGGACATCAATAGAAACAACTTCTTATTCAACTCTTAGGGTCACCTCCAAAGTTAAACTCTTCTCTGATGTAAAACTAACTGGTACATATGGAGTTGCATTAAACTCCACCCGCTGCAATACCTCTTTGGTCTTGTTCTCCACCTGCTGAGAACTTGAAGCCTTCAACATAGAAGCTTCATCAAAGGTAACATCTTTGCTATACACAAACTTTTTATCTTCGAGATCCCAAAGTTTGTAGTCTTTAACTCCACCTTTGAATCCCACAAGGATAGCTTTCCTTGCATAAGGATTGAGCTTATCATTCTTTACATGATAATAAGCTAGACACCCAAACACACGAATGGAATCATAGTCTTGTGCATGCCTTTCAGACCATATTTCTATAGGAGTTTTACCTCCAATTGCAGTAGAAGGCAATCGGTTTATTAAGTGACTTGCGTATCTTATAGCCTCAGCCCAAAACATTTTATTTAAACCAGCATTAGATAACATACACCGTACTTTCTCCAGCAAAGTACAGTTTATACACTCAGCCACACCGTTTTATTACGGAGTATGTCTCATCGTGAAATGTCTTTTTATACCCTCACTCAGGCATATTCACAAGAATGGATCAGAAGTATATTCACCCTTATTATCATATCATAATACTTTGATCTTTCTACCAGTTTGAGTCTCCACTAGTTTCTTCCATTTCATGAAAATCTCTACTCATCCTTTGCTTGCATGGTGTACACCTACACACGTCTAGAGAAATCATTAACAAATGAAATAAAATAATGGCTTCCACCAAATGATGCAGTCTTGGTTGGTCCTCACACATCACTGTAAATATATTCAAGGATCTCACGAGTATTGTGATTAGCCATACCAAACTTGACCTTTGTTTTCTTGCCTACTACACAATGTACACAGAAATTTAATTTATAGGTTTTAGTACCTTTTAGAAGTCCATGCCTCATCAGAGTTTACGAAGACTTCTCTCCAGCATGTCCCAATCGTGCATGCTATTGCTTGATGGTGTCACTATGCGCCTAGCAACACTAGCTTCATCAGTTGTACCTCCCTTCAAATAATACAAATTGTGACGCCGGACTCCTTGTAAAATCATCATAGCTCCATATGTGAACTTCATTTTGCCATCTTCAATGGTAACTTTGTAACCTTTAGCTTTCAGAGCACCCATAGAAATTAGATTTTTCTTTAGAGCTGGAACATATCTAACCTCTTTTAACTCTCTGACCATTCCATCAAACATCTTGAGCCGAATTGTTTCTATCCTCATTGTGCGACAAGGTTGATCATTTTCCATCACAATTGCACCAAATTCTAAACTACGAAAATTAGTAAACCATTCTTTTACAGGACATAAATGATAGGTTGCTCTAGTATCAAGTATCCACTTGTCTGAACTAGCCACATACGCTGTAGGTGTAATACTTAGTGAATAATCAGAGTTTTCATCTTTGTATGCCACGTTCGCTGCTACTAGTTTCTTTCCATCTCTCTTCTGAGCCTTCGAACAATCTTTCCTTCAATGGCCCTTTTCATGACAAAAGGCACACTCATCCCGAGCTATATTTCTGCTTCTTGACTTAGACCGAGAGTTCTTTCTACCATGCTTTTTCTTTTTCTCTATCACCCTTTTTTTGGCTAACAAAGCTTCAGACAATGTTCTTTCGGAATGTTTATCATTATTCTGAATTTTTAAATTGGTCAATGCTGTGCAGAGATCTTTAAAAACAATCACGCTTTTCTCATATAACAAGATAGTCACAAAATGACTATATTCTTCTAGAAGTGAGTGCAGCAGAATCATAGCCTTGATTTCATCCTTTATATCTTCATCAAGATTCTTTAAATCAGCAAGTGACTTTTCAAATCTTGAGATATGGTCGTGCATTAACACCCCAGGCTTCATTCGAAAGCCATATACCTGGCTCATTGCATGGAGGCAATTTTTGAGACTTTTTAGCAAGTACTTTTCTTCTAATGTGCGCCACAGAGTTATCGCACACTCCTCATTTTTTACCAGGTATTTCATTTCCTTGGTCAAGCAAGATCTGATCTGACCATAGGCTTTTTCATTCATGCGATCCCAATTTTCTTTGTCATACAAGTATTTTTTATTTTTCAGAACAACATCAAGATCAATTTGAATAAGGGCATCTATAACTTCGCGTCTCCACATGCCGAGGTTGATTTTCCCATCAAACTTTTCAACATTGATCTTTTGGCCTCCAACAACAGGTATTGAAAGGCGATTTGACAATTTCCTCCTTCCACTTGAATTGTCTCCTATAATGGTCTAGGTAGATCTCTCCCCACTTATGGAAGTTTCACCTTCTACTATTTTCTCAATGAATTCCTACTTGAAAAACAATCACTATGATGTTCATTTCGTGCGAATAAATGCACCAGAAAAGTTCCCAGAAGAATGGAGGGGTCACAACGATCCCACTTAAAATTCAGACTCCTTAGACTCTTATCGTCTTGTTGATAAAACTTTCCTAGACATGCAAAAATACACACTACTTATAATAGATTATCTCCCAAGTAGAAATGGTCGTCTCCATCGTATTCGTGAATAGTACCGTATTTGTAAATAGTATTGTATATATGAACAGTACCGTATTCCCCAAGTACGAACCTTCAGCTCTGATACCAATTGTTGTGCGTAGAATGCAGAATTAAGTGCACCAAATAATTACGGAAAAATAAAAGATACAGGAATTTAACGTGGTTCGGCAATTATGCCTACGTTCACGGGAGCAAGAGAAAAATAATTATATTACTAACAAGTATTTGAGTACAATATTTGAGTAACAAATCTCACCCTTCAGAATTTAAATACTCCCAGTACTCTCACATACACTTTAAAGGAAATACCTCTCAATTGCTCACTCTTAACAATTCTTTACTTAAATTGCTTTGAACTTTGAAATGCTTCTCACAAATGTTTTGGGATGATCTACAAATGCATTTGGCTTCTCTATTTATAGGCAAGATGGATGCACTATTGCACCAAATCCGTTGTCAAATTGTCAATTATTTCAGCAACTAAATTTTTTAAGATTTACAAATGCATGCACGCGGCTTCAACCTTGGTCAACTTTTGTGGCTTATGCATGTAGCTTTGGTGGCCACCGAATAACACTATGCATGTGGTGCATGTGGCCTTTTGACTTTTCAACAAACTTAATGTAAAGCTGAGTGGTGGTTTTCTTTGTAACGGGAAGGCTCATAGCTTATGAAAAGACACCTGTGCAATTAAATTTATACAAGTTGTGTTCTTTTTGAATATTCAAATATTTGATTTGAATGTATTATACTATTATAAGGAGGTTAAAAAAAAGTTCCTACAAAAAATTCATTAGGAGAAAAATAATTTTTCCTATTAAAAAATTCTCAACTCTCACATACCAGAGGTCGGGGCATGACAGATTTGATTGAAACAAATTTCATTAAGAAAAAGCTTAACTAATAATTGATGCTTTATTAAAATTTTGATTTCTGAATTTCTATCTACAAATAATATAGACTGCAAATTAATTAACCTTAAGCAAGCGAAGCACTTTTTTCCCCTTCTCTCTTTTATACCAAGCCTCCACTTAAGAGGTATATGTTGGAGACATGTGGGCCTATTTATCGACTATGTAAATATGATGGGGGACAAGATATAGTAGATTTCTTAGGTTTAAGTTCAATATGTTAGTGGTGCATTAGGCCACACAAGTAGTCTTCTCTACATCCACAAATCCCAAGTGAGCATGGCTATTTAAATGGTTGAAATGATTGAAGAATTAGAGAAATAAAAAGAATTAAGTCAATTCGTATTGCTCTTCTGAGCAATTGTAGTTTGTAGTATTCAACGGTTTGTTTCGATGAGGAGCTTGAATATATTTGAAGTTCTCTTTTTTGTGTGTTGATGTGAGAGAAAAGGTGTATTAGGAATTTTCTTTTTCTTTTTTTCGGAAATGAGATTGAGAGTTATTTTGTATTCCATATTTATTCACCATATTATTGGAAACTTGTGATCTCCCTCCGATAAACGTAGGTAATTTTACCGAACCACGTAAATTTTACATGTTATTTTTTTCTTCTTTTTTGTTATTATCTCATATCGCCATTTTATACATTTCTGCACCACAAGGTACATATTTTTTTATCAAAGAGATAATTTCACAAATTGAATATTGGCAATGAGAGCTTTCCTTCTAACCAAACAATAAATGATTGATTGGACAAAGTAAAACCTAGAAGCTTATGAACATCGAAAAATGAATCTTTTTTCTATTGAATATCGCAAACAACCCAGGAGACTTAGGAGATATTTATTGAAAATAAAAGAAAATTATCAACAACCAACTGCATAAAGACATAACAATCACCGTAAACAGAAGCGACACATGCACACGAGAGAAGCAAGCAACAAATAATAAGACAATCATGAAGCTAACAACACTGAGAACCAAGGCACAATATTCGTCAGTTGGCGGAATCTATAGGGATGCTGCGCAAAACAACCGTTTCCACTGTTATCCCCGGTCCAAATCCAAACAAAACACCGTATTCTAACCCCTCACCGGTGGTGGCCTTCCTTTCCTCAATACTCTTCTTCCTCACATCATCGAGAATAAACAACACTGATGGCGCCCCCATGTTTCCGTACTCGCTAAGCGCATATCGACTGGCCCAAAGTTTCTCTTTTCCCAATCCTAGATTTTGTTCAACTTGGTCGAGAATGACTTTGCCACCAGGGTGGACAATGTAAAACAACGAGTTCCAATCACTGATTCCAATCGGACTCATTGCATCTCCTAGGAGCTTGTCTATGTACTTCCCAATTATAACAGGCAAATCTTTTGATAAAGTGTAATCCCAGCCCATTTCTTTCAAGTGACCCACGACATTGTTTTCGGTGTTGGGGGCAGTCATTTGTGTGCAAGACAAAACCTGAAACAGAGGTCGTTCATTAAGGGAGACATCGGGATCTGCCCCTATAATTGCAGCTGCAGCTCCATCACCGAAAATCGCCTGGCCCACCAACATGTCTGGTCGGGCTTCCGTGGGCTCATGAAAGTGTAAGACTGTGATATCACAACATACTACAAGGACCCGCGCTCCAGGATTGCTCTCCGCAATATCTTTGGCGTGGCGGATGACTGCCCCGCCCATATAACAGCCTTGGCTGTAAATCATGAGTCTATTGACGGACGGTTCTAGGCCGAGAAGATTCATCAAACGGACGTCCGCACCAGGCATGTCAACGCCATAAACGGCACTGAATATAAGGTGAGTGATTTTTGATATGGGC
The DNA here is from genome assembly GCA_030449905.1 of Luvunga scandens. Lineage (NCBI taxonomy): Eukaryota > Viridiplantae > Streptophyta > Magnoliopsida > Sapindales > Rutaceae > Luvunga > Luvunga scandens. The sequence goes on from JASUUG010000209.1 coordinate 1,451,001, forward strand.
TGTCCCCACTCTTTGATGGCCTTCAGTGCTGCTTCTTTCCCAAGTTTTGGTACTTCTTCAATCAGCATAGCATGGCGAGCATCTAAAGACGGGGCCTTGTAGCAACACATAGTAGGATTTTCTTCAAGGATCTCTTCAGTAAGATAGAAATATCGTTTTCTGATTGATGATCTCTCGCCTGTTGATCCAAAAAGTAATAATAATAATTAGTTAACAAATTAAAAGACCTCTCTAATCAATTTGAAAATGTATAAATGCATGCTTACATATGCGCCTGAATTTCTCTTTCAACTCGATCTTGTGCTCACTATTGGTGACCCGAAAGAAGAAATCAGGATAATCAGCTTGGTAGAAACAGTTTGGAGGAGTTGCTGTGCCAATGGCCAGTATCTTTGCTGATGGTCCCCGAGATCTGTGGATATCTCCATTGCTTTTCACTGTCCCCATTTATGGCACAGCCTTGAGTTGCTTTTTGTTTCTTAAAGGCTTGAAAAAAAAAGGACAAAAAGAAAATCTATGAGGCCGGTTGTGAAAGATGAAGATTGGGGCTATGAAATAAAAGTGATGTAACTATTTTGTATTTATAGTCAATCATGGTGCAATTTAAATTCGTTTGGAGAATGATAATTATACAAATCGTCATCTTCTTTAAATTTGGGTACCTTACCGCCAGAAGAAATGGAATATAAAATGAGAAGAAAAGTCAACGTTGATTTGCATAATCTACAACATTTATTGTACAACACTCTTCTTTCCTTTGAATTATTCGAAGTTTGATAATGTATAAAACAGAAAGTCAAGGAGACATAACCCGCTTTAATTACCCCCAATTTGGTTAATTTTGAGTTCACCCCAAAAATTAAGATATAAGTTGTTTTTCTTTTTTTAAGATCATACGAGAGATTCCTTCTGATAGCTTAGTGGCATTGAAAGCAAAATTCTTTCTGTCAATCAGATTACATTTATTAAGGGCCGACACATTCATGAGAGTTTCTGTTTAATTAGACTTTATTAGGGGGGTCAATCTCTTACATCCAAGGATTCGTAGTGGCCATATAGGTCTTGAATTGATGTGAGGAAGGAGTTTGACAATTTAAGTTGCTATTTTCTGGTTGAGGTTTTGTGCCGTTTCGGATTTCAGTTTCCTTTCATTGGCTGGCTTAATACTATTATGAATTCAGCAAGGCATTCTGTTCTTAACAACGTTTAAGCTCACGGGTCTTTTCTTGCTCTAGAGGCATGTAACAGGGTAATCTTTTGTCGTCCCCTCTTTTTTGCCTTGGGATGTTTAGAGCTGTGGTTCAGATTATTTCCTTTTGCGAGGTAGAATATGTGGAAAGGATCGCAGTCATAATAATGCCTTACTTTTAATAATTACCTATAACAATTATCTAAAAAAGTCATAATAATCCGAACGAACTTTGAATTCTTGTCCAATCTCATCACTCATCATTTTAAATTTAAAAAATTTTTGAGTGCTATAAAGTTAAACATACAATTTTTTAAGATTAGGATCATCTCCTAGCATTTTTCTCATGATCTCTCATAGTCTCTCAATTCTAGAGAAAAAAGATAGTTTAATTGTAAATAAAATAAGAAAAGTTAGGTTAGTTGTAAACATCAAAAATTTAAAATTCAATCTTGGATGATGCGGAAATGTAAAGAGTTATAAACTATAGAGAAACAAGTTTTTGAATAACTAGAATATGTTTAGAGTAGGACTATTGGCACACCTCTAATATTTTTTGTAAACCCTTTTTTTGTGTATATTCTCATTAATTCCTAAAATAATCTTCATTAATTTATTACACTTTCTTAATAAACTCATGCATCAGCACTTAAAAAAAAATAATCTGTTAGGCGCTTCCTCTCACCCTTCTCCCATTTCAAATCACTTTCAATTTCTTCTTGATTATAGTATTCATGATTTTTTTTTCTCTTTATTTCTCTTTGTTTATATTTAGATCAAATTCTTATTCTATGAAAATGCATTATTTTTTCAAATTTTATAGATTTAATGACTTTATAACATAGAAAATTAAAAAACACATAGGTGGGTTTAATTAGATAAGTTTTATTTTTAATATAATTTAAATATAAAAGATAAATTTGTAAATACAAAATAAGAGGGGTTTCATAAGATATACATAGGGGTGCCAATAGCGTCGCTCATATTTTTAATGCACAAAAATAAAAATAATAATAGTTTACCACTATATCTTATCACAAGTTATATAGAAATATGTAATAATACTAAATATGAAATTTTATTTAGGTAAGATGAAAATTAATTAATTAGATAGGGATATTGTAGAGAATATTTTCTAAAGATATTATTCAGATTTTTTAGATTAAGTAAAAAGTTAAAAAAATTAACTTAATAATTTAATGATTTAATGGCTAAAAATTTTCATTAAGTTGAAAAAATAAATAAACTTAATGAGTTAATTAATTAAAATTAAGTCAATTAAAACATTAAGTAAAAAAAAAAAAAAACAAATGGTCTCTAAGTGAGAATCATTGTCCTTTTTAATCCTTAAATATACAGGTTAGTTAAAAGTTTTACGCGTAAGGTATAAAAAATTTTAAATAAAATACTTATTTGAAAATTTTGCTTGAGGCCCAAAATAATCATGAGCTAGCCCTGACGTGTACAATTGGCCACGTGTTTGGAATCTAAGTGGCCTTTTCCCGTATTTTATGCTTGCTAAATTAAAACACCATTGATCGTGAGAGTGAAACTGACCAACATTGACTTCATTTTGTTAATGCATAGTTAGTTATATATATCCCTGTCACTTGTGCTGTATCCTTGTGAACAGCATAAATCAGTACGTAACTTGATGTCTGATAGCTGAACGGACAAGTTTCAAACGAAAAAGTCTAAGAGTTTCATCTTACTTAATAGCAAAGTGTTCCAATCTTAATTTGTTCTTTTTAAATATTTATAGATATAGTTCATGATGTCCAATTATCTTTGTGAAGGCATTTTAATTAATTTTAAGAGACTCCAACTGATGCTCAACTTGCAACGGCTTTAATAATAATGTTTTACGTTTCAACGGCTCGAGAGAGTGAAACTAAGTGTTGACTTTAATTTTTAAGAATCAATGCCATATGTATATTCAAGATGGTAAATTTTAGCCAACCTGCCAACATTTTGAATGCCTCAATGAAACCCGCTAAAGTATTATATAATGCACCCAATACTTAAATTCAATCATTGATTGTAGTTGACTTGTCAAAGTACTGTAATGTCCCTAACTGTTTTTTAATTTATACTAATCCTTAATAAATGAATAATTAGTCACTTTCATGATGCAATGTATTAACTGCTTAATCCATTTATTAGCAACAGTGAATAATTATAAATAGCTATCATAAATAAGACGCAAAATTTTTATGGTAAGGTGTTTATTATTAAAACCGTGAACATATAATTAATGACATAATATTTTACTTAATGGATCAGGATCCTCTCTTAATATAAATCTTCTCTAAGGTTTGTAGAAAATTTTGACACACGACAATTAAATAATGGGTGAGGTTATTTGAATCTACCAAATTTCTCTTTATACCAACCTAAAAATATATTTTAATAAATTAAAATTGAAAATTTTTAAATCTAAAAGTTACTCTCAGTTATTTTCTCTCTCTACTTTAAGAATTTTATTTTCTCTCTTTATTATTACATTATGCGTCTTGAAATCTCAATTTCATTCTTTGGCCTACTGATTCTTTTCTTTTTTGTTATTAAATTAAACTTTATTTCTTTCCTCCTATTACTATTCTATTCCTTTTGCTCATCTTAGATTTGTTCAAGGATAAATGTGAAACTGAAAGAAACTTTTATGATTTTCATATATAGTTGGTAAAAATTAATTGATGTATCTTTTTTTTATGATAGGTTTTTTATCTCCAATTTGTAATAGCCATTATGAAACTAATTTTGAGAAGTTGAGAAGCAAGTGTCAATGTTTCTATGAAATTGAAAGATGAAAATTTAAATTACCTATTGTGAAATTGAGGAATTGGGAGAGAAAGATAAATAGGGTTAATTAAGTGACCTTCCCCTAAATAATTACCTATTGTGCCGTATCCTTGTGAACAGCATAAATCAGTACGTAACTTGATGTCTGATAGCTGAACGGACAAGTTTCAAACGAAAAAGTCTAAGAGTTTCATCTTACTTAATAGCAGAGTGTTCCAATCTTAATTTGTTCTTTTAAAATATTTATAGATACAGTTCACGATGTCCAATTATCTTTGTGAAGGCATTTTAATTAATTTTAAGAGAATCCAACTGATGCTCAACTTGTAACGGCTTTAACAATAATGTTTAACGTTTCAACGGCTTGAGAGAGTGAAACTAAGTATTGACTTTAATTTTTAAGAATCAATGCCATATGTATATTCAAGATGGTAAATTTTAGCCGGGTGGTGATATTTTCACCCCACAAATTCTATAAATTCACCCCACTTCTAAAAAATAATTATAAAGTTTCACATTACTTTTAAAAATTTTAAATAAAGAAGAATTCTAAAGAATTAATCAATTAAATCTTTCTTAAATTCTTAATTTATTTTTTGTGCCTTTTTTTTGTTATATTTGACTACTAAGATTGCTTCAGCCTAAATTTAAATTGACTATTTTATCCTTAAAATGTAAAAGTACAAAAAATTTACTTCAACTTCAACATTTTTTATTTTATACAAAACTCATTTCTTCTAAATGGTCAATTCTACTTTATTAGCACGATTATTGACCTTTAACTAAACATTATGTCTTCATGAGTCAATACTCATGTAAATTATTAGACTATTAAATTTATGTCATTTACTTGTAAAATATTAAAAATTATTAGACTTCATTTAAAAAGTTAGATAATAAGTCACAAAATTAAATACTTAAAGTATTAGATACAAGAACACATTATGCTTCAAGTTAAGTAATTTTATGCCATAACGATTACATAATTAAATAAAACTCATATTAAAGCAATCTTCATAATAAAAAAACTAAGTAAAAATAATATAAGAATGATTTAATTGATTAATTATACACATATTGATGTTGATTTGTATTTATAAAAAAAAATGTGCATTTATTATAAATATTTTTTAGAAGTTAGGTGGGTTTACACAAATAATAAGGTGGAAATATCCCCACCCATTTTAGCCAACCTGTCAACATTTTGAATACCTCAATGAAACCCCCTAAAGTATTATATAATGCACCCAAGCTTTAAATTCAATCATTGATTGTAGTTGACTTGTCAAAGTACTGTAATGTCCCTAACTGTTTTTTAATTTATACTAATCCTTAATAAATGAATAATTAGTCACTTTCATGATGCAATGTATTAACTGCTTAATCCATTTATTAGCAACAATGAATAATTATAAATAGTTATCATATATAAGATGAAAAATTTTTGTGGTAAGGTGTTTATTATTAAAACCTTGAACATATAATTAATGACATAATATTTTACTTAATGGATCTGGATCTTCTCCTAATCTAAATCTTCTCAAGGTTTGAAGGAAATTTTGACATACGACAATTAAATAATGGGTGAGGTTATTTGAATCCGCTAAATTTCTCTTTATACCAACCTAAAAAAATATATTAATAAATTAAAATTGAAAATTTTAAAATCTAAAAGTTGCTCTCAATTATTTTCTCTCTCTACTTTAAGATTTTTATTTTCTTTATTTATTATCACATTATGCGTCTTGAAATCTCAATTTTATTCTTTAGCCTACTAATTCATTTTTTTTTCCTCAGTAAATTAAACTTTATTTTTTTCCTACTATTACTATTCTATTCCTTTTGCTCATTTTAGATTTGTTCAAGGATAAATATGAAACCGAAAGAAACTTTATGGTTTTCATATATAGCTGGTAAAAATTGATTGATGTATCTTTTTTTATGATAAATCTTTTATGTTTCAATTTGTAATAGCCATTATGAAACTAATTTTGAGAAGTTGAGAAGCAAATGTCAATGTTTATATGAAATTGAGGAATTGGGAGAGAAAGAGAAATAGGGTTAATTAAGTGATTTTATTAGAAAATATTTTAAAAATTAAGTGACTTTCCACTAAATAGTACATTACATTTTAATTTCAAAATTATTTGTATTTTTTTTCTTTTGTTGGTGACTTTAAAAAATATATTGTGAAGTGATTATAAGATATATTTTTCAGCATGAAGAAACACGCGCAACCTACAAATTACTTGAATATTCTAATGTTTAAATCCAATGGTCAAATATAATCCCATTATGATAGTATGATCCCCACCTACAACCTGAAGCTAATCGTTACTTTGTAATTAATTAATTCTTATCCATTATATAATTGAATGGTATAGGTTATAACACTTAAATCCAAGGGTTAACGACAACCCTTTTATTTATGTTGTAGCTTATATAACATTATAGAAAAATCCCTTATTATCATGTATATGTTTACGAACTTTTTAAAAAAATGCAATTGGTAGTTTGATAAGAAATAAAGGTAATTAAATTTTAACCATACTTAGCTATGAAAAATAGAAGATAAGGAGAAAGTCACTTGCACTCTTAAGATTCGTTTAAAAATCACATAAACCCTGAGTTTCAATAAATGGTCATCAAACCCCTTCTTGATTATAGTCAAAATTTCTATACTAAATATAAATACAATACTAAATAAAAATCATACATAAAATAGAAAAATATTAAAATAAATATAATTGATAAAATAACATATATATGTCATGCAAATTTTTTTTAATATTAAGTTATTTTCAATATGTCTTAACAGATTTTATTAACTCTTAATTCATTAATCCAAAACTGAACAGTTTGAACTTTGTAATCGAAGGATATAATTGTAAAAAAGAGGTCCATGAGATCATTTATAAAAGTAAGGGAGGCTCTGTGATTATTTAAGCAAACTTTACAGCTGTAGTTAACTTTTTTCAATTTCAACTATGGATCGAATTTCATGTATTTAAGTGATTCACGTTGTCATAGGAAGTAGAAAGAAAAGCTCGATAGTCACATAGAGATGGAAGAAGAAAAAGGAACAGTTTGTGTAACAGGTGGTACAGGCTTCATAGGATCTTGGCTGATCATGAGACTTCTTGATCATGGTTACTCCGTCAGAACCACCGTTAGATCCGACCCAGGTATGTAAGCCTTCAAGCTCAGGATTCTTTAGCTTTGATTGGTTGTTATTTGGCTTACATCTTTAATTAGAATATTAAATGTGTTGAATATTATGAAATATGAGCAGAACAGAAGAGAGATCTTAGCTTCCTGACAAATCTACCAGGAGCATCCGAGAGACTTCAGATCTTTAATGCCGATCTCAACAATCCAGAGAGCTTCGATGCAGCCATTGCACGATGCACTGGTGTTATTCATGTAGCCGCACCTATTGATATTCACACCAAAGAACCTGAAGAAGTTATAACACAAAGAGCAGTCAATGGAACAATAGGCATCTTAAAATCATGCTTGAAATCTGGAACCGTGAAGCGAGTTGTGTACACTTCAAGTGCATCAACAGTTCATTTCAATGGCAAAGATGTTGATATGCTAGATGAGAGAATTTGGAGTGATGTAGATTACATCAGAAAATTGGATATCTGGGGAAAATCTTACAAACTTTCAAAGACGTTAACTGAACGAGCAGCTCTTGAGTTCGCAGAAGAACATGGATTGGATCTTGTGACCATAATACCTTCCTTCGTTATTGGTCCGTTCATTTGTCCGCAACTAGCTGGCTCTGTTCGCGGCACGCTGGCTATGGTCTTCGGTACGTGCTATAATTAATTTGTCGCGATCAATCGTATGTATATATGTTCCCTTTGATTGAATAATGCCTTCCAAAAAATATGTTCTGATCAGGTAATCGAGAGGAATATAGCATGCTTCTCAACATATCAATGGTGCATATAGATGATGTAGCAAGGGCACATATTTTTTTACTTGAATATCCTGATGCAAAAGGGAGATACATTTGTTCTTCAGCCAAATTAACTATTGAAGAGATGGCCAAATTTCTCTCTGCAAAATACCCAGGATATCCAATACCAAATTTTGAGTATGTTCAATTTATTTCTGCCCGTAAAATTTCCGTTTTCTTCATAATTATCATCTTTCAATATAATGGAAAAATTTTACAGTTCTTTAGCGGAGATTGAAGGCTACAAATTATCAGCGTTATCTTCAAAGAAACTCCTGGATACTGGTTTCACATATAAGTATGGGATAGATGAGATGTTTGATGGAGCAATCCGATGCTGCAAAGAAAAAGGCTATCTTTGAGACAAAGAAATGACTTTATATATGTTCATGTTGTGAAGAATGAACCATATTAATTGTGTGTCTATTTTAATAAATCCCTCGGCTTGTCGAGGTTCATCACAAAAAGAAAAAAATAAAAAATTGTGTCCATATCTGGAGAACAAATAAAAAATAAAAATGTGTCCATATCTGGCTTTTCGAATATTTTATCCATTAAAGAGTGCATCACTTTTAGATCTGATAATCTAATATGCTTCAGATCTGAGGGTCATCCCGAACGGAGCTTGAATTTATTGTGTGCACGTTGAGTGGAGGCATCATTTGTTGAAACCATGGGTGCACGATCTTTCCACTCTACATGTCAACAATGGTTAAGCCAATTATTTCTTGTAATTGATTACTGTAATTTGAATGTATAAAGCCCGCTACGGACTGTGTGTTTGTTCTATTCTATTTTTGGGTTGTTATGAAACTATATTCTTTGTTTCAATATAATATAATCATAATAAACAACTGGATTTTTCTGTAATAAAAGATGAGTCTGCAAAGTTGCGCACTTGTTGTACCAAAATCAAATCAATTGAAGAACTAATAATTTTTTATTTAGGTTTGCAGCTACACATTGTGCACGTTTCTTCTACGCCAAGCACTTAAGATTGTTCAATCATTATGAATTTAAAGGAAATAGAAAAGGAAAAAGAGCCTTCAATTAGTCTATAAATGCATGCTTATTTATGAGCTTGAATTTCTCTTTCAACTCGGTTTTGTGAAAGATGAAGATTAGGGGCCTTTATAATTCTTTTGTACTTATAGACCACTCATGGTGCGATGTTAATTGATATGGAGAATGAAATTAAATTATACAAATCTTCATCCTTTTTAATCATTCGGTACCTAAACGCGGGAAGTAATGGCATGTAAAATGAGAAGAAAATTCAGCATTCTTATGTATATTCTAACAGGCTTCTTTTCCTCGAATTATTCAAAGTTCGATAATAGAACACAAAGTCTGGGAGATGTGCGTGCCTTACCCTGTAAAATGGTCAATTTTGAGATCATCCCAAAAATTCAAGAAAATAGCTATTTTCTTGGAAGTTTAAGATCATGGCAAAGATCCTTTCTGATAGCTAGGCTAGTGGCAATGACAGCAAAATTCTTTCACCCAATCAGCTAGGATTGAAAAAGGTTCGACACATTCATCAGGGTATTTGTTTAGCCTCTTATTAGAGGGTCAATCGGCCTTCAAATTAATGTGAGGAAGGCCTTGACACCTGAATTTTCTACTTGAGCTTTTGTGCTGCTTTGCATTTCACTCCACTTTCATGGGTTGGGTTTCCACTTTTATGCATTCAGCAAGGCATATCAATGGTTCAGCTCGTGGGTTCTCTGCTTGTCCTGGAGCTGTTCATCAGGGTTGACTTTTCGTCGCCCCTTCTTTTTGGCCTTGTGCAGGATGTTTTGAGTTGTGGTGTTAGTAGATCTTTTTCATTCGGGCAGGAAATGTTAAAAGGACTGCAGTCCCTAGAGGTTGCCCCTTTTCTTACGTTTAACATATTTGCTGATGAAAATGTACGGTACCAGACTAGATAATCACTATATAAAAAATCAAGATGTACTACTTATATTTTTAAATTTTTTTCCCTTATAGAGTAAGGGATTGTTTTATTGATGTTTTAGAGTCTTATTTTTCTGGGTCAACTTTCTTTTGGTTTTTTAAATTTTATATATATACGCATTGCTTTTCGTTAGGGGTAATGCAAATCACGTCTTCTTGATCACTTTATTTATTTAAAAAAAAAATTGAATAATTCAAGAGAAAGATGAGGCTTTTTCATTAAATATTGAAGCAGATTGTGCACGGAAGTACTGACCTTTCCCCTCGTTTTAGTAGTTTCGTATTGTACAATATAACAATGTGTTTCATGCAAGTAGAATTTCAACTTGAGTATTAAGCTAAAAATGGCTTTCAGAATCACTTGTGAACATTCCATATGATGAATACAACACGCAAGATTAATAGTAATGCTTATTAAAATGTTTCAAAACAATTATTGTTCTAGTTCAACTTGGGGGACAAGCCACCTGAGAATCAGAATTGGTGTGAACCATCAGATTTGGACTGGTTGAAAGGCTTTTGCCGGCTACAGCAGGTAACTATGAAGCATTTTGTTCCCAACATGGACTCAGTGGAGTAATTTTTAATTAATTTTATTTGGCTGGCCATCTTGTGTTTGAATCCTTTTCAAATAGCTTTATTTCATTAGTTACTTTTTAGTTCGAATTTTGGATCAAGATTTCTCTCTTGATCTAATCTTTCTTCTGAGCAAACACCTTATAAGGTTAGTAGTTAATAAATAAGAATCTTAAGGATCTGTATTTTAAAAATAAATTATTGGGACTTTACCCACCCTTTTATCTTTTTTTAAGAAAAGAAAACTTAAGAAGCATTGACTTTGATTTTGTTGATGTGACAATTTATTAAACCTTAGCGTATACAATTAACCAAATTTATTTTAAATATTAAAAATTTAATTTAATGTTATTTGTTTGTTAAACTGTTTGTTAAACATATTTATTATTATTATTAGTTTGTTAAACCTATTTATCAGTAGGTCTATCCTTGTAAACAACAACTTACCTGTTATTATCAGCTGAAGTGACCAGCGTGGGAATAAAACTGCAAATAGAATAATGTTCATATATTAGTCCCCAAACAGTTCATATTAATCTGAATGAATACCAATTATTTCAAGATTATTTTGGTTTAGTTACCCTGTATAAAAATAAGTTCCTACCTTTGCCATTGCCCACTGGCGCCATCTGCCAAATTTTCACAGAATAAAAATTCTTGTAGAATTTTACTGCATTTTTTAAGATAAACACTTTTTCCCTTGACCTTTAATTATGGAAAACAAACGAAAAGTTTGCAGTTGCAGTTGTCACTCTTAGCAATTTTATATTGGCCTTTGTCTTCCAAAACTCGCAGTGGTATCATTCAGCGCCGAAGCTAAAAGATTAGCCTATGCTTAATTAATTAACTTCCGTTTCAAAGAAATGTTATATTTATTTCTCATTAAATTGTGGATTACATAAATTATTTTTATTATTTTATAATTTACAAGATTAATATGCGATTAATATCAAATGTTAAGGAGAGATTTTTATACACTCTTTTAATTTATTTTATGATTAGATATTTTGTTAATTAATCTAAATTTTTTATACCTTATAGTAGTATATTTTGGATAAATATAACATAAATATGACTTTAGATTATGTTATTTTAGCACATAATGAGATGTGTAATTTTGTAACCAACACATTAGGGATCCCTATACTCAGCTAAAATGGAAATTTTTGTTTTTGATTCAAATATTTAGGAATACATTGATTAAATTTGAATTTAAAGAATCATCAAATTATAATTAATATTTACCTAAAACTGAAAATGATTTTTAAAAATATTTTAGAATGAAGTGGTGTACATTTATCTAGAACTAGTAATTCAGGTATCATTTTTTCTTTTCTAAATATATGCTGATGTTAAAAAACAAAAGGGGATGTAGTGTTGTGAAAGTAAACTTGTTTTACTATGTTATGTGTGTAACTTATTTGCGGAATGTGTAAGGTATTGTAGTGAAGTTGAATGAGTTAGGTTAAAAATTAGTGTGGTGGTAGAGAATAAAAGAGTGGTTGTAATGAAATTTGTTTAGTTTGTGTAGGGTTTGTATTGATTTTTGGGTACTATAAATACCCTTGTTGATTGTAGTATCTGAAAAAAATAAGAGATCAAATCTAAGAAGATGCAATAAGAAGAAAATCTAAGTTGTATAAAGATTGAGCACTGAGCTTTGCTAGTTATACGAGTGTTGAACTTTAATGAAATAAAGTTTTTGATTTTTCAAAATTCTTCAACAAAGTGATATCAGAGCTAGTAATCAGTGTTCCACATAGCAATGTAGCATATGAAATTGAAGAGCTCAACAAGAGAAATGTGACATCGTAAAAATCAACCTAATCAGAGCTTAAACGTGCCCACACTCATTGTTGGAAGATTGTTGTTTGGAATTGACTGAGGTGAACTAAATGAAGTTAAGTCAAATCGAGTTGAGCCAAGCCGAGTTGTAGCTTGTTTGATGGAGCAGCATAAGTTGCATCTCGTTGACTATGCCATCGAGCTGTTGGCCATACCAAGCCATTGACTAGTCAATAATTGATTATTGACTAGTCAAGTTGACTTTGACCAAAAATTCAATTTTTTGTTCTAAATCTCTCTTAAGGTTTTTCAACATTTTGGATTCATTCATATATTTAGAATCTCCAAATCCTCACTCAATTTGTGACTTATGGTAAATGTTGGCATGGTTGGCATGATGGTAAATGTTGGCATGGTGTTTTTCAAAGTGTCGCAATTAAAGGGAAGCAAGTTAAACAACTAGAGGATCAAAATGAAGGCTTTATTGGGTGCAATGATGTATGGGAAGTCCTAGAGAAAGGTTTTACTAAAGCAGAAAATGAAGCTGCTTTAACTGTGGCGTAAAAAGAGAATGGAAGACTTGAAAAAGAAAGAGAATAAGGCAAAATATTTGATCTTTCAATCATTAGATGAAGATACTTTTGGAAAAATTGTCAGTCCAACCTCCTCAAAGAAGCTTGAGATAAGTTACAGACTTCTTACAAAAGAGCTAAACAAATCAAGAAATTTTGTCTCTAAATCTTAAGATGAGAATTTGAATCCTTATATATGAAGGCATCTAAATCTATTTTAGATTAGTTTACTCGAGTTGAAACTATTGCTATTGAATTAAAAGGAATTGGTGAAGAGTTAAACGAAGTAACAATCATTGAAAAGATGCTTCGTGTGGTGGATTTGAAGTTTGACCATATTGTTGTGACAAATGAAGAATCAAAAGATTTGGAGGCTATGACGATGAACAACTTCAAGAAAGGTTGCAATCCTATCAAAAAAGGCAAAAGAAGAAGTACAGAATCAAAGAACAAATCCTAAGATGGAAATCAATCCAAAAAAGAGAGAAAAAAGCTCCAATAACAAGAAAAGACAATATGTCCCAGGTAAAGGTCGAAGATGAGGGAGAGGTCATTGGATGAGGCTTGAATTTCAACACCAATAACTCCAGTTATGAAAGAGGAGAAAGCTCAACTAGAGTATGTGGAAGAGGAAACCTAAGACTAAGGCATGACAAATCCAAAGTATAGTGCTACAATTGTTAGAAGTTTTGCCATTATATTTCTAAATGTAAGACTTCCAATAATAAAGTTCAGGAGAAGATCAATTATGTAGAAGAGAAGACTGAGAAGAATAGAATAGTAATATTAGCATACTAGGACAATTATAGAGGTCATGAAAATACCTAATATCATGATACCAGTGCGATCGATCATATGTATGGAAGAAAAAACATGTCTATAGAGCTAAATGAATCGTTGAATGGCAATGTGTTATTCGTAGATGATTCCAGTATTAGTGAAATAGAGAGGTAAAATCCTCATTCATTTAAAAGATGGAAGGTATCAATTTGTTTCAAATGTTTATTACATGACTAATCTCAAAAGAAACTTCTTGAATTTAAGTTAACTTTTAGGAAAAGGCTATGATATTCACATTAATGATTATAGTCTTTTTATAAGAGATGACAAAGGAAACTTAATCATGAACATAAAAATATCAAAAAATAAAATGTTCTCTTTGAATATTCAAAATGATGTTTCAAAGTGTTTAAAGACTTGTTACAAAGATGCACCATGGCTTTGGCATTTTTTATTTGGGCATCTCAACTTTTGAGGACTAGAGTTATTATCCAGGAGGAATATGGTGAAAGGCTTACCATGCCTCAATAACCCTAATGATCTTTGTGATGGATGTTTACTAGGAAAGCAATTCAAAAAAAGCTTTTCAAAAGAGTAAAACTCTAGAGCAAAAAAGCCGCTTCAGCTCATTCACGCACATGTTTATAGTCTAATAAAGCAATGCTCCATTAGAAAAAATAACTATTTCTTTCTCTTCACGGATGATTTTTTAAGAAAAACTTAAGTGTACTTTTTGGAGAAAAAGTAATAAGTTTTGGAAGCTTTCAAGAAGTTTAAAGTTACAATGAAGAAAAAAAATGAAAACAAGATTGAAGCCATGAGATCTGATTAAGGAGGAGAATTCATTTCCAAAAAATTCCAGGAGTTTTTTTTAAGTAAATGGAATTCAATGTACTTTTGCTATTCCATGATCCCCCTAACAAAATTGCATAGCAAAAAAGAAGAATTAAACCATTCTCAAAATGGCAAGAAGTATATTGAAACGCAAGAGATTGCCTAAAAAATTCTGGGTTGAAGCTGTTGCATGTATGGTTTACTTATCCAACAGATCTTTAACAAGAAAAGTAGGGGTAAGAAACCACAAGAAGTATAGAGTGGTAGAAGGCTAAACATCTCCCACTTAAGAGGTTTTGGAAGCATCGCTCATTACATGTGTCAGACAAGCAATCAACCAAGTTAGATGACAAAAGTGAGAAGTTCATCTTCATCATCTATGGCAACAATTTTGAAGGATACAAACTATACAATACAAACAACAAGAATATTGTAATCAATCGAGATGAAATTTTTTATGAAGAAGAATAGTGAGATTTTGGCTCTCATTTGGATGACTTTAACTTCTTTCCTCTTGAAGAAAATAAACAGATAATGAAAGAGCAAGATAAGAACAACAAAAGCATAGTACCTCTCCAGCATCAACTGTTGAGTACTAGAAAGTGTGTATTTATAATGGAGAAAATCATCATTTTACACTCCAAGTCTCACTAACATCCCTATTTTTATGTCTTTAAGTCCCTTGTAATTTAATTATGTATGTTTTATTTTAATTAAGTATTTTATGTATTTTAGGGGATATCATGGCCATTTCACAATAAACGAAAGATCAGATGAAAAAACGGACAACACTTTTGAACTCAGGACAGTCGAAAACCTTAGGAGGAGCATAAAAAGAAAAATGGTACTGTTCACATATACGGATCGTTTTTTACATACGATGACGGTTGATATATACTGATGATCGCATACACACTTAATCATTCACTTTGATCGTTAACCTGTCATCGTATCCGACGTGGCACTATACGATGACGTGGCGGCATTTGATTGGACGAATGATGTGGCATTGACCGCTTATGTGGCATTGACTGATGATGTGGCGTTGACTGATGACGTGTCACGAGCTTATTGGACAAAAAATGTTGACCGGTGACGTGGCAGAATGTTAGTGGACGGAAAAAAACGTGTGTACGGTACATGCATATACACAGAATAACAGTCCTGATGATGTGTTCTATCCAATAGGAACTTGCCACGTGGCGCAATCCTGAGCGTCCAAATTGATTTAATCCGATGGCCATGATTTACTCAGTGTATCTACAAAAAGGGGGCTCCCCCCCTTAATTTGACACCCCTGAATCCATTTTTGGACTCCTTTTTCTCTAATTCCATCTCCATCTTGTATTTTCTACGTATTTTAATAAAATTCTCATTTTACCTCTAGTTAAATTATGAGTGGCTAATTTCCTTTCAAGCTTGGGTTAAAGGTGAAGTCTCAACATGCTCCATGGGCTTAATTTGGTAAATTTACTTTTCCTTCCCCTTTAATTTATGTGGTTGTTTTGACTTTTCGTAGACAGATAGTAATAATCTTGTCTGGATATCGGCTGGAATAACCGCCTCCCTAAGTAAGGTTATTACTATTTGGCACGGGAAGCCCTTAGCACCATATCTATTAGAGTGTGGTTCATGATGAGTGGAAGTTCCCCCTTCATGATTTAATTGGTACTAATAATGAATATTAAGCCGATAGTGCATGTTGAGACAGATCCGGAGATCCAAGCATTTCATTTTAATAAGTTTATTCCAACAGCGTTAAGTTAAATATTGCCTACATCATTTTCATTATAAATCCAATCATCCACTAAGAAAATTAATTCTACAAGCAACTAAAATCCACCTCCTCGTGGGATCGACACTCGTCACCATTGATCTATTCTACAATAGATTCGTGCACTTGCGAGTTCAATAAAATTTGTACAACATCAACCACTCATAAAGATTTACCACCATTATTTTTGAAGGAGAGAGATGTGGCCCGCATGAGAAGTTTACAATATTTTTATTGGGTGGCTAAGAGATTTGAGAACCTTACTCTCTCTTACCTCTTGGTAATTGTAAGCTAATGAACTTCCAAGAAGTTGTACAAGATGAGAAGCGTAAACAAGCAATGGATAATAAATTAAAGCAATTGTAAAACAAATGATGTTTGGGAACTTGCTATTCTTCCTCAAGGTCACAAAGCCATTAGTGCAAATGGTTGTACAAGATAAAGAAAAATATCAAAGGTGAGAACGAAAAGCACAAGGCAAAGTGTTGATTGCTAGAGAATGCATATTTATAAAGGATAAAATTATCATTTTGCGCTCCAAGTCTCACTAACATTTTTATTTTTATGTATTAAATCCTTTAAACTTTGATTGTGTATGCTCTATTATGATTTGAGTACTTTATGTATTCAAGAGGAATTTTGGTCATTTTATAATTAATGAGAAATCAAATGCAAAACAAATAGTATTTTTAAGCTCCCAATAACTAAAAACTTTAGGAAGGACAAAAAGGGCAAAATTATAATTTTAAATTTTGGTGAGGCCCAACTGTCATGACATTGACTCATGACGTGGCATTAATTGATGATGTGACAACATCCTATTCAACAAAAAAATGTTGATGTGGTATTGATTAATGATGTGGTAGTACCCTATTGGACCGAAAATGCTTATGTAAAGTTGATCAATGATGTGGAAACGTGTTATTAGAGTAAATCATAGCCTTGATGATGTGTTCCAATCAATTAAATCTTGCCACATGGCGCAATCCTAAGCGTCTAAATTGTTTTCATTCGATGACCATGATTTATCCATTGTATATATAAATAGAGGGCTCCCCCCAATTTAATAGCTATAAATCCAAATCTAAGCTCTATTTTCTATCATTTTCACTTTATCTTTCATTTTCTACATATTTTAACAAAATTACTATTTTACCACGAGTTCAAATATGAGTGGCTAATTTAATTTCAAACTTGGGTTGAAGGTGCAGCCTTAACATGATCCATAGACTTAATTTGATAAGTTTATTTTCTTTTCCTGTCCAATTTATATGGTTATTTTGACTCATTAGCGATAGACAATATATCGTATCTAGATTTTACACGGTATACTGGCTCTCTAGTGAAAGATAATTATCGTTTGGTACAATGAGCAGTTTACACCATATTTATTAAAAAGAAATTCTTCCTTCGTATTTGTGGGTTGTCTTCATTGAATGTTGACAAATAGTGTATTTAAGTTATTTAGTAGATGGTTTGCCTGCGTTTTCGACAAAAGGATTATAATCATTTGATATAATGTGTACTTAACATCACACTTGGTAGAACATCATTTGTTAGAGTGAGGCTTATAAGAAGTGAAAATATCCCCCTCCTAAATTAATTAGAACTAAAAAGGAATATTAAGTCCATGGTGAATTATTGAGTGTGAATCTAGAGACTCAGGAATTTTATTTGAATTATTTTCATTTTTAATTTATTCCCACTATTTTTTATTTTAAATTTAAATACTGTTCAAAAATCATCTCCAGCCAATTCACGTACACACCTAGAAAATAATCCTGCATATAATTAAATCTGTCTCCTCGTGGGATCGTAGCTCATCAACATAAATTTATAATATAATAGATTCGTGCGTTTGTGAGTATAATAAAATTTTCACAATAAGTTTTGGGTGTGATTGTCTGGGAGGTAAGTGATTTTAATTTGTAGAGTTAATTTTCTTCGTAAATATTGTGTATAAAACTTTGCATGCAAGTTTTGAGTGTGTTTTCATAATAAATGCGTAACAGCATGATGAGGTCAGTATCGTAACTTCTCCTCTCTCTTTATTTTGATTAGTCATTTTTTTAATTTTCTTTGCATGCACAGTCGAAGGCTACAGTCACAGGATGTAGCAACTATAGACCTTGCACTAGAAAAGACAATTCACACACATAGACAGATTGTATCAAAGGTCAAAATTGAAGATAAAATTAAAATGGATTTGAAACAACTACAAGCACCATAATTTGAGTACATCATGCAGAAGATACCTAAATGTAGTTGCTATGAGTTTCAAGTTAAAAGGTAGTGTGCTAAATTTTCTCCCATCATTCTATGGCTTAGAAAATGAAGACTTATACAATCATTTGAATGATTTTTATGTTATTTACCAAAGTTTAAAATATGAAAATTTTTTAGATAAAGATGTTAAGCTTAGATTGTTTCCATTTTCTATAAAGGATAGAGCTTATTCTTTGTTAAATACATTGCTTGCTAATAGTATTACATCGTGAAAATGAATGGTAACTAAACCATAGGAAAAGGCATTTTAAATTTTAAAAATTTGACTCACTCTACATTGGGACAACAAAATTGCACTATTGACGGGTTGAGCAATGAGATGAAAGTTGGCATAAATTCACAAGTCCAATTGATTTCGAACCTTAAAATGATGGTAGGTCAACTTACCTCTTCAATTTAAACTTTGAAAATAACTATTGAAAAAAGTAAATTCCCAAGCTAGCCAATACCTAATCCTAAGGGAGTTCTAGTTCACCCCAATAGCATGAAAAGGTCAAACCCATCATGGCCTTGCGAAAAGGCAAATAAGTCGACAACAAAGTGGACATGCTGGTGAAAAGGACAACTCAAGTTGAACCCTTAGACTCTGAGGACTTATGATCAAAGGAGAAAGAAGAAAGTAGCCCATGAGAATACATGCTCAAAACTCCGTTCCCCCAAAGGTTAGCTAAAGCAAAGAAGAAAAATTTCACAGGTGAGATTATGGAAATCTTTAAATAGGTACGTGCTAACATCTTTTTGCTTGATGCTATAAAAAAAAACCCTCTTATGTCAAGTTTCTTAAAGACCTTTACACCAAAAAGACAAACATTCATGTTCAAAAAAGTAATTTCTAATGGAAAACATTAGTTTTATACTGCAACACAAAGTTCTTTCAAAGTTTAAGACCCTCGCTCTCCTATTATCTCATGTTGTATTGTGAGCCACATATTTGAGAATGCTTCGTTGGACTTAAGAGCTAGTGTAAATCTTTTGCCTTACTCAGTATTTGTGAAATTTGGACTAGAAGAATTACATCTAACTCTAGTTGTGTTGTAACTCGTAGATCGATCAATGAAAATGCCTCACAACTTTTTTAAGGATGTGCTCATCCAAGTAGACAAATCTTATTTTCCCATTGATTTTTGCCCACATTTAATGAAGGACTAAAAATATGCAATTGTCTTTTTGCAACATGACCACGCAGTTGAATATCTTTGACATTGTCAACCAACCTTGTGAAAAAGATCAATGAACTGTTGATGTGGATTTAATTAAAGAATTAGTTGACCATTTTTTGTCTTTTAACCTTAGTGATAACTTTTTTAAAAAATATTAACTTACTTTTGTTTGAATTTTGATATTAACAAATCAATTGACGAGGACAATCCCTTGCTTGATTTGTCACCATTTATAGATACCAATAAATAAATGGCAAGAATAGAGCAACTGGCACTATCAGGGAAGAAACTCAGCCCATCATCATCAAACCGTAATTCGACACCTTGGAATATACATTCTTGGGAGAATAAATCACTTTGCCAGTAATCATCTCACCTTTTCTGGATGACAAGAAAAAGAGTAAGTTGTTAGGTATTTTAAGAGAGCACAAAGAGATATTAAGATGGACCATAGCTGACAAAAAAGGTATAAACCAAGTATATTGCATGTATTACATTCACTTTGACAAAAATGATAAATATACTAAGAAAATACAACATCAGTTAGATCCTAATATGAAAGAAGTCATTAAAGCTAAAAACATTAAATTTTTGAATATAAGTATCATTTATCCTATTTTTTATAGTTCATAGGTAAGTCTGTGCACGTTGTCCCTAAAAAGTCCAGAGCCACAGTGGTTACCAACGTTGAAAATGAATTCATGTCCACTAGAGTGACTACAGGATGGCATGTCTACATTGCTTATAGGAATTGAATTTTATCACACCTAAAGACCATTTTCCTTTACCAATTATTGATCAAGTGCTTGATAGATTAACGAGTTATGAATTTTGTTGCTTTCTAGATGGCTACTAGGATATAACCAGATATCTATAACACTAAATGAGTAAGTGAAAACCATTTTCACTTGCCATTTTGGCACTTTTGCATATAGAAGAATGCCACTTGGATTATGCAATATACCTGTCATATTTCAACGATGCATGTTGAGTATTTTTCTAATATAGTTGAATATTTTCTTGAAGTCTTTATTAATGACTTTTCTATATTTAGTGATTTATTTTATCAATGTTGGCATCATCTAACACTATTTTTGCAGAGATATATATAGAAGAATTTGGTCTTGAGATAGAAGAAGCGTCACTTTACAGTAAAAAAAGGTATTGTTTTGGGTTACATCATTTTGAGTAAAGATATTGAGGTTGAAAAAGTCAAGATAGATCTTATCTCCAATCTTCCTCCTCTTAAAATAATTAGAGAAATAAGATCTTTCATTGAGCATGTAGGTTTTTATATATGTTTCATTAAAGATTTTAGCAAAATCTCTAGACCCTTATACAATCTACTTGATAAGGATGTACCTTTTATCTTTGATGATTCATGTCTTGAGGCATGTAAAAAATTAAAATAGTTGTTGACCATATCACCCATTATTCAAACACCAAACTGAAACCTATCTTTCAAGCTATTGTGTGAAGTTTCTAATTATACAATAAGAGCAGTATTAGGACAAAGAGTTTGATCGAATTCCACATGTCATTTGTTGTGTGTTGGTGAATTAACTCTATTGCTATAGATGTCAATGGACAATTGTACACAATAGGTAATATACTGATAAGTATTCAGATTGTCTCTATAGAGATTGATGTTACCAAAATTGCTACAACAATCTTAAAAGTGTAGTTTTATTCTAAGTGAAACAAGGTAATTTATAAAACTAATGAACTAATTAAACTAAAATGGCAATAAATAAAGGCAATAAAGAAAAATTGTCATGTCAAATATAAAGTTGAAACTAATGGGAATAGAGTAGTTGAATGAATAAACTTTCTTAATGGCATTGACTTGTTTCTCAATTATAAAACTATTGCTATAGCATTCACTTCAGCACTGGGTAGAATCACTTATGCATTCTCACTTGTAGCCTCTTGGATATCTTATATCTACTACAACCTAACAATGACCAGTTGTTATACCAATATTAAATATAGCATTATTACTCTAGGTTCTATTTACCCTACAAGGTGAATTCCTATGTTTAGTTCTTCACTAGTTTTTTTATTAAGCATGACCCTATTCAAATTGAGATTTACCCAACTTGGAAAACCTAATCTAAAATCAAGCATTGTCTTAATTGGCCGCACTAAGTCAGACCTTTTTTAGGCTATTTCTTAGCTAATATCCACTAAATGGGTGGTCAATTGAAATAAAGAATTAAAATAAGTATAATTAAGACAAAATGCTATAGCATACACAGGGCAACACACATAAGTCAGTCAAACATCCATTAAGAATATTTATCACTCAACCACAATCAAATTCAGTTCATGATTTGGATAGAACAGTAAACAAAATAGGTTTAACCCTCAAATACAATCCCATGAATTAAAAAAAAAAAAGAAAACAATAGAGAGATTAAAAACCTATTTGATTTTATGATATCTCTTTCTTGCTCACTCTGAATCCTCCTTTGCAGCCTTCAAATCCTTTTTATTTTCTATTTTTCTCTTGTTTGCCTCTGTGATTTTTCCATGAGTAACGGCTCTATCTTTCGTTACATGTGTGCTCCCTTTGTGATGCAGAACTAGGGAAACTAAAAGTATGTGGCGCGTATCCTCCATTTTTGGAAACTCAAGATTACAATCCTTAAAATATTTTGTGTGAAATCCTCTCTATCAATGCTCCAGGATTGCTGCAGCAATGGCTACGACATCTATATTGTTCTAGATTTGTTTTAATTCTTCTGTAGCTAATTTCTTTCATTGCTTCTTCTAGTTTATTGCAGCTGCATTCCTCCCCTAAAACTTAATTTTTCGGTCACCTATAATTATGCACATAATCTAAGCACAAAATACTCTCAAAATTATAGAAAATTAAACCAGAATGAATGCAAGTGCAAAATGTAACTAAAATACAACAAAAACAAATCATTTACTTTTTAAGTAATCTTGATTTAAGCCTAAACGTACTATGATAACTCTTATTTCATAGAGTTATCACTGTGCTACATTGATATTGATAGACGTATAGTTGAATTACTCAACCATTGAAAACAAAATGCTAAAAATGATGTTTGCATTAGAAAAATTTTAATCTCATCTCATATAATGTAAAATAATTGTGTTCATAAATGATGTTGCTGATAACCCTATGAAATGAGAGTTATCTATAGCACTTTTAGACTCAAATCAATATTACTTATAGAGTAATTGATACGTTTTAATTGCATTTTAGCTTAATTTAGCATACTTATCTATTTTTAGTTTACTTTTAATAAATTAGGTGATTTTAGAATAAATTATGTGCTTAGATAATATGTTTAATTGTAGGCAATTGGAAGTGTAGTTTTAAGGAAAGAATGTTGTGCAATAGGCTTGGAAAAGTGAGGAAAGAAAGTGGTTGCAGAAAATGGAAACTAGTCTGAAACAATGTAGTTCTGTAGCCATTGCTGTATCAACCATTGTTGTAGCAATCCTAGAAGATGCGTAGAAAAATTCGCGCGAATCTCAGAAAAATTATGCGATTTGTAGTTTCTAAATATAGAAGATGTGTTCTCTAAATGTCCAGCTGCCCTAGTTTTCAATTATAAAAGGAAGCGAACACAAAGAAAAAAAAGGGGAGCCATCAACCACAAGAAATAATAAAAAACGAAAAAAGAAAACAGCAAAAAAGAGAAGAAGTTCCAGGCTAAACAAGAAGATTGAAGGCGTGAAGAAGAAGAAATCAAGAGATCTACACAGATCACTTGCCTTTATCTCTATTCTCTTTGTTTTCTTTAATCTGTGATGATGTATATGATGGTTAAATCGGTTTTAGTTTATGTTTTATTAACAATCATTAACTAAATCTATTTGTGGTTGAGTGATAAACAAACTTGATGGTTTATTGACTGAAATATTGTGTTGCTGCATGATTTCTATAGCATTTTATTGTGATAATGCTTAATTTAATTCAATATTTCAGTTGACCACTCATTTAGTGATACAAGCTAAGAGAGAGCCAAAAATGCCTGTTTTAGTGGAAAATATCAGAACAATACTTGGTTTTAGATTATGTTTCCCAAGTTAGATTAATTCAATTTGAATAGTGTTATACTTAATTTAAAACTAGTGATGAACTAGACATAGGGAATCACTTTGTAGGGTATTAGAAACCTAGATCTTTTAATGTTATATTTTATTTGGCACAACAACTGGTCATTGTTAGGTTGCATATAGATATAAGATGTCCAACAGGTGACAGCTGAGGATGCATTAACGTTCTATTCAATGCTGTAGTAATTGCTGTAGTAATGTTACTGTAACAGAAAAATAATCAATACCATTAAGTGAGTTAAGTCACTCAACTACATCATTCTCATCGATTACATTTCTTATGTAAGACGTGTTAATTCAGTTTATTGCATTTTATTATTATTTAGTTTACTTAATTTAATTTCGTTGATAAAATAACTCAAGTTGATTTAATTAAATTTGCACCACAATTAATTATTGTAGCAACTCTTATAGCATCAGTCCATGTAGAGACGATACTCGAATACTTATCACTTTATTACTTGTTGTGTACACTTGCGCCCTAACACCCATATATTTAGAAATTAATCAACAAGTTTTTAGCATTGTTACTAGGGATTGATTGTTATTTATGATTTGTGAAATCAATTTTTGTGGTGTTTTATTTAAGTATTTACTTAATCATTATTTTTTTTTTGTGGTTAACAGAACTGTTCTAGCAACTGTTGCATTTGCAAAGAAAAATAGATTGAGTTTCATTTTGATCCTAAAATTGAGAGGACTGTTAAAAGATTATTAAAGGAGCAAAGAAATTCAAAAGTTGCTGTAGCAATGGATGATTTGAACAACTGAGGAGAACTACAACTGCTGAATGCACCAGGAGGTTAGAATGGACAACATGTTTAGGGACAACCTGGAAATAATATCATTCATATGACAGATGATAGTGAAAGAGCCATTTGAGATTATGTTGTGTTGACTCCTCAAGCCATACATACGGGCATAATTAGACCTGAAGTTCAAGTACATAACTTTGAGTTGAAACTAGTGATGTTTCAGATGTTACAAACTATAGGTCATTTTAATAGACTGCCATCAGAAGATCCTCATCTTCATCTCAAGTTGTTTTTGGAGGTGAGTGATGCTTTTGAAATTATTGGAGCATCACAAGAAGTATTAAGGCTCAGATTTTTCCTATTTTCCCTTAAGGGACCGAACACGAGCATGGTTGAATTCCTTACCACCAGACTCTATCACAACAAGGAATGACTTGGCAGACAAGTTTTTGATGAAGTATTTTCTTTCCACTAAGAATGTAAAATTGAGAATTGAGGTCACATCTTTCAATCATTTGGAAGATGAAAGTCTATATGATGCATGGGAAAGATTTAAAGAGCTGCTGAGAAGATGTTCGTATCATGGTATTCCTTACTATATACAGTTGGAAGCATTCTATAATGGTCTCAACCCAAGCACAAGGCTGATGGTGGATGCTTCAGCAAATGGAGCTTTGATATCTAAATTCTACAATGAAGCTTATAAGATTTTGAAGAGAATAGCCAACAACAATTATCAGTGGCCATCAACTAGGCAGGTCGTAGTGAGAGGAGCAGCTGGAGTGCATAATGTGGATGCTTTGACAGCCTTATCAGCATAAGTAATTTCATTGACAAACATGGTGAAGGCTCTAACCACTGCTCCAGTAACAGTTAACCAAGTTATAGAAGTGACATGTGTCTATTGTGGAGAGGGGCATTTATTTGATAATTGTCTCGAGAATTCAGCCTTAGTAAATTATGTGGGCAATTTTAAGAAACAGAGCCATAACAATCCATATTCAAGTACTTACAACCTAGGATGGAGGCAACACCCAAATTTTTCATAGGGCAAAACAAGCCTATACAATCACCTGGATTTTATTAGCAAAATCAAGGTTAAAGAAACAATTGTTCAAAGCCAAGCCATGTCGTTAAGAAACTTGGAGGATCAAGTTAGACAACTTGCTATAATACTCAGCAACAAACTCCAGGGAAGTCTACCCAGCAATAAAGCGCATCCTAGAAGGGAAGGAAAAGAACAATGTAAGGTGATCAATCTAAGATCTGGAAAGTATGTGCATATTCCAGTAGACATGCCAAAGAAGAGAAGTGGGCCTCTTCAAGCTCAAGAAGAAGTTCAGAATGAAGAAGAGCCTATTCCTTCCACTAATCAACACACTGGTGAACGTAACAAAGCTGCAGCACCGACAACAATAGATGATTCACCACCTGTCAAGAGTGATACTACACAATCAACTACAGCAGAACAAGGTAGAGCAAGTGAAAAATAAATAGTACAACCTACTATAACACAACAGTTTAGATATCCATCACCATTCCCACAGAGATTTTAAAAGGAAAAGCAAGACAAATAGTTCAATAAATTTTTAGAGGTGTTGAAGCAGCTTCATATAAATATTCCATTTATAGAAGCTCTAGAACTGATGCCTAACTATATGAAATTTTTAAAAGATATTTTGGTAAGGAAAAAAAGGCTATGAGAATTTGAAACTATTGCTCTAACACTAGAGTGCAAACACATGCTTTAAAGCAAAATACTTCAAAAGTTGAAAGATACATGAAACTTTACAATTTCTTGTTTTACAGGAACTAAATATAGTGGAAAGACACTTTATGACCTGGGGGCTAGTATCAATCTTATGCCATTATCAGTGTTTAACTAGTTGGGAGTTGGTGAGTGTAGAACGACAACAGTAACCTTACAACTTGTAGACATGTCTCATGTTTATCGAGAAGGAAAAATTGAAGATGTATTGGTGAAGGTAGATAAATTTATTTTTTTAGTGGATTTCATTGTGCTGGAGTTTGAGCCAGATAAAGAGGTACCAATCATCTTAGGAAGACCTTTCTTGGCCAAGGGAAAAACTATCATTGATGTGCAAAAGGAAGAATTGATAATACGGGTTAATGACCAGCAAGTTACATTCAATGTGTTAGATGCAATGAAGAGTCTTGATGAGATTGAGGATTGCAATTTTATTAATGTCGCAGAACTTGCTGTAACTGAACAGGTAAACAGTTACTGCAGCAACATGCAATTAAATGTGATGGCATTTGATGATGAAGATACTAATATAGTTGACATTGCATGGCTATGAGAGAAGCAACCATTCAGAGTAGATAAACAGTTTGAATTTTTAGATTTATTAAATAGGGAAGTAAAACCTCCTGTACATTTTATGGAGTCTCCACTAGTTTTAAGATTAAAATTCTTGCCCTCTCATTTAAAATATGCATATCTTGATGACAATGACACATTGCTAGTAATTATTTCAGCCTCAATGGATACAAGTTAAGAGAAAAGTTTAGTGGATGTGTTGGGAAAACATAAGAAGGCAATTAACTGGACTATGGCAGACAATAAAGGAATTAGCCCATTAATTTACATGCATAAGATTCTGCTAGAAGAAAGTTACAGCAATTTAGTAGAGCAACAGAGAAGGTTAAATCCAATTATAAAAGAGGTTGTGAAAAAGGAGATTATCAAATGGCTAGATGCTGGAATCATACACCCCATATCAAATAGCTAATGGGTATGCCCAGTACAATATATACCAAAAAAGGGAGGAGTGACTGTTATAGTAAATGAGAATAATGAACTCATACCCATAAGAACAGTTACGGGTTGGAGAGTTTGCATGGATTACAAGAAGCTAAACAAGGCTACAAAAAAGGATCAGTTTCCATTACTGTTCATAGAACATATGCTGGACAGACTTGCAGGAAAGGAGTATTATTGCTTTCTAGATAAGTATTCAGGGTACAACCGGATTGCAGACAACATTCACTTGTCCTTATGGTACCTTTGCATTTAGGAGGATGTCATTTGGCTTGTGTAATGCTCCAGCAACATTTAAGAGATGCATCATGTCAATTCTTTCAGACATGGTGGAACAAACACTTGAAATATTCATGAATGACTTTTCGGTCTTTGGAGAATCATATAAAGATTGCTTATATAATTTGGAAAATGTGCTTAAAAGATATGAAGAAACAAATTTAGTTCTCATTTGGGAAAAATGTCACTTCATAGTGCAAGAAGGTATAGTGTTAGGCCATATAGTCTCGAGAAAGGGTATTGAGGTGGATAAAAAATAAAGAAAGAAATTCACTTCAGAAAAGTGGAAATAAGTCTGAAATAGTGTAGATGCTGTAGCTAGTGCTGTAGCAACCATTGCTATAGTAATCCTAGAGCAACAAAAGAGAAACTTTTGTGTGAATTTCATAATAAAGGACGCGATCTGCAGTTTCCAAAACTGGAAAATACTCGTCCTAGACCTCCATTTGCCCTAGTTTTCAATTATAAAAAGAAGCACGCACATAAGAAAAGAAAAAGTCGTCAACGGTAAGAAATAACCAAGAAAGGGAAAGAAAACAAAAGAGAACAGAGAAATTCCAAGGCTAAACAAGAGAGATTGCAGGCGTGAGGAAAAAGAAATGAAGAATCTAGAAGGGCCAATCGCTTCCATCTCTATTCTACTTATTTTCGTTAATTTGTGATGATGTTTATAATGGCAAAACATATCTTTTATTCTGTTGTGTCACAAATCATGAAATTTTATTTGTGGTTGAGTGATAAACAAGCTAGATGGTTAATTAACTGAATTTTATGTGTTGCTGCATGATTGCTACAATATTTTATTTTGATAATGCTTATTTCAATTCACTATTTCGGCTAACCACCAATTTAGTGATACTAGCTAAGGGAGAGCCTAAAAAAGGCTTGCTTTAGTGGAACATAACAGAACAATACTTGGTTTTAGATTAGGTTTCCCAAGTTGGGTTAACTAAATTTGAATAGGGTCGTGCTTAATCTAAAACTAGTGATCAACTAGACATAGGAATTTATCTTGTAGGGTATTAGGATCGTAGAGCATATAATGTTATATCTTATGAAGGGATAACAATTGGTTCAGAAGGGTGTGGCTAGTCGATTTCTTGGTATTCATGCCAAGTTGGAAAAGTAGAAGTACGGTCCATAACATGGAAGATTTAATGATAATGCTTATGTGCTTCAGTTGCTAGACAATTAGAGTATCTCTCACCCTTTCAACATGGTTGATCTATTCACATACCATTTAGATGATGAGAAGTTGTATCTTCCTAACTCGAGGATGAGTTCTTTTGCAAATGAGGGGGACTGGATGTAGGTTTGTCATGTATTAGAAGCGCGGTACCTTCTGGAAGTTATAACTTCTAATTGTCTGTTTAATATACTATTTCGAAGCTTGAGAAAGGATAAACAAAACTCAAAATTCAGCTTTTTTCCTGGTTGCTTTCCAATTTTAAGATTTTTTTCCTATTTTTCCTAATTCTTCTAGGATTTTTATATTTTTTTGTAGAACTCATATTTGAGTGACATTTGTTTTCCTTTTCTTATTTGATTAGGAGAATTTCATTATAAGATAATTTTTGGATTTGTTTATTCTGGTAAATTTACAAGATTTAGAGTTATTATATAAAGGGGCCTACAACCACAATTTTATTTTATTAAGAGTTACTCAATAAGCTTAATATTAAAAAACCTTTGTTTCTTCTATCAATCTACTTTCAATGTTTTCGTTTTGTCAATCAATCATAAGTTTATTCATCTGTCAATACAAAAAAAATTTGATACATATATAAATAAATTTATCTCTTTGGAATCCAATGCCTACTCTCTCTAAAAAATTAAGTAAGTTTAAAGAGTACCCAATGCTTGCTCTCTCTCTAAAATTTGTATGATAAAAAAAGTAAAAAATATAAGCAATAGTAAATACAACCAATATCCATAAATAACGCAATGATTTTGAGAAGGATTAAGAACAAATATTTAATTCTTCTAACCCAAATCTATTTCATACATCGTAGCACATGCTTAGTTAGAAGTTTATATTCACCTTTGCCAAGGCTACAAAACAAAAAACCTTTATTTTTTCTTGGTTTATTAGGGTTAAGAGTAGCAAATCTGATGTAGATTTAGGAGATGAAAGACTGAAGAAAAGGGATGATTATCTAGCTTTATTAGTTCTTGGTTTCTTAATATTAGTAGCACTAGTAGCGGGTGTGATGTAGGATAGCTGCATATGATGAGCAGGGTACCTTTTTGGGGTCATAACTGGAGCTATAAATATTTGTTTGAGGAAATACTTAAGGTCATTTTGCTCTATTGCGAAGCCAAACGTTTCTTTTTTTTTTTTCGTAGTTGCTTTGTAATTTAACTTATTTTCTTATTTTTCCTATTGCTTTTAAGATTTTTGTCTTTTTTTTATATATCGAATTTGTATCTATCTTTTATCAATCTATATGTTTCCGCATTATAACTAGCTAATAATTTTTTATAATTAAATCTTAATTTAGCTTTTGGTGTAAAATTTTATTAATTTATTGATAGAGAGCTTTTTCCTTCTCCTAGTAATATTGCAAGTCTTAAATTGTTGATCTTGTGACTTAGTTTTAATAGTTTGCTCCTATCTCTTTTGTTGTTCAATTTTCCAACAAGTAGCTACAAGGGAATTGATTTTGATTTGGTAAATGTGCTTTACCTTCTTTACACTATTTTTATTGAAGTTGTGATTATGATTATGCATGTTGGCAGCTTTGAGTTTGTTATTTCATAGTTCCATGAAAACAATCTAATATTATAGCCCTATATGTGATATGCATAACTTGATTATTGCTGGTTTTATTATAGTAATTGTTTATTTTTTTTGTGTTTTCTATAACGTTTAAAAGTTGTTCTTTCATTTGTTTACTTGTGGTTTGTGCTGTTAAGATATTATAGAGGTGTTGAAAAAAGGATAAAAGTATGTTAGGCAAGTTTGTTTGCTGCCAATCATTATGTTAATACTCTTTTATCGAGCTACAAAGTGTTGAGTTTATTTTGTATTAGAAATTTGATTGTACCACAAAGAACGAACATTGCATGTTGTACATGTTGTACATGGTATCCACAATGTTATATGAATTGTTTTTGTTCTAGATTTTGCAAATGTAAGGCAAGTTTATGTTTTCTTTCTGTATGTTTTTCATTTTCATTTGTTTTGTTCCTTTTGGTTTATGAATATTTAAGTATTGACATGTTCCTTTTGTCATCAACAATTTTTTTAACGTTTATGTTGCAGCAAGGGTATTAAAGTTTGAGTTTAATGTCATAGTTGTGAATTTAAAGTTTGACACAGCACTTGTTAATAAATGTAAATGTTCCATTTGAGTTTATGGACTAAAATGATGGTAACATAGTAGATATAGTTGACAATGATTATATAGATTTTGATGCACATCCTAAGGCACTTAATGAAGTTCTAGAATAGGCTGATAAGACTTTGCACCAAGGATGCATAGATTTCACTATGTTAGGCATTTTGGTTAACTCGTTCAATATAAAGGATAAATTTGGGTGGTCTAACACAAGTTTTACTATGTTCTTGGATCTTCTTCCGAAGTTGTTGTCTAAAAGTAATGAAATTCTTATGTCTATATACAAGGCTAAAAAAAAAATGTTTCTTTAGACTTAGAATATGTGAAAATACATGTTAGTCCAAATGACTGCCTAATTTACCAAAAAAAATAAAATTGAAAGGCTTTTTTAATGTCATAGTTGTGATTTATGTAGGGGTTCTTATGAAAGTTATATAATATTTTCCCCAATATCTAGATTTAAGTGCATGTTTCAGTCCTCACAAACTTTCAAGGATCTAACTTGACATGCAAATGAAAGATTCGATGATGGAAAGCTCTAGCATCTAGCAGGCTCACCATTTTGGAAATTAGAAGATGACATATGGTCTACCTTTGCATCGAATCATAGAATAAATCCATATAACTCGCTTAGAAGTATATATGATTGTCGGTCAGTTGTTCTTTTAACTTACAATTTCCCTCTATGTTTGTGTATGAAATGAAAATTCATGTTGTTGTCCCTATTGATTTCTAGTGCTCAACAATCGAGCAATGATGTCAATGTGTACCTAGCATATTTCATAGAAGATTTGTAAACTGTTTAGAAAGTTAGGGTTGAGGCTTATGATGTCTACAGAAATGAATTCTTTAATTTGTAGGCTATGTTACTATGGATTATAAGTGACTTTTCAGCTTATAAGAATTTAGTGGATTGCATTGTTAAAGGGTAAAATGCTTATTTATATTGTAGAGTAGATAATACTAAATATATATACTTAAAAATAGTGGCAAAAAATGCATATATCACCCACCGTCATTGGCTTTCTCATGGTCATGAATTCTAAGACTAGTATAAAGCTCTTAACAACTTAATAAAGAAAGTTTGCCAATTGACATGTAATGCTTTTCTACGGCTGGTTAAGTCTACTAATAATAAATAATGATGACCTCGTGTAGGGGAAAAAAGCTATATTCTATAATTTAGAGTATTGAAAGTACTAGTGTCATCAATTAGATGTTATGCACATAAAATATAATGTGTGTAAGAGCATTTATAGAAAACTACCCCACATTTTAGCAAAGACCAAAGATGGTCGTAAGTCAAGGAATGATAATATGGAAACAAAAATTATAGATGAATTAGCTCCAACTTTAAAAAAGAACAAGCATATGTTCCTGCAACTTACTACACATTTGCTAGAAATGAAAAGGTAAGGTTTGTGTTGGATATTCCTCAAATATAAAAAATCTTGTGTCAATGAAGGACCTTAAACTTTAGGGCCTTAAATCCCATGATTGCCATGTTCTTATGCAACAACTTTTACCTATCGCCATTAGGTGTGTCTTGCTAAACATGTGAAAGAAGCTATGACTACGGTATGTTCTTTGATTTGTTGTGTTCAAATGTGGTTGATGTGACAATATTGGATAAGTTACAGTTAGACCATGTGGTGACTTTGTACTTGCTAGAAAAATGCTTTCTCATCTTTTTATTTAATATTATGGTACACTTCATTGTATACATAATTGGTGAAGTTAGATTATGTGGCCTAGTTTATCTTTGGTGGATGTATCCATTTGAGAGATACATGAAAACTCTTAAAGGTTACATCTAAAACCATAACTTTTTTTAGGGCTGCATATCAGAAAGTTATATTGTAGAAGAAACATTAGAATTTTATGCAGAATACATGTTAAATATAAGTATAGTTGGGGTTCAATTTGGACATGAGCAAAACTTGTCGAAAGATAAGCCATTGTCTAGTAGGAAAGTAGTACAATTTTCTCCAAAATTCACTAGATCAAGCATACTTGTACGTCATGCATAACATGCAAAAAATAATACCATATATTAGAAAATTTTCTTAGTTTCTTTTGATCAAATCTACATTTTATTTTTCTAATCTCACAAACTAATTTTTCATGTTCTAGACCTTTAACTAGCACATGAATTGCTTAAAACCTGCTATCCACATTAGAAAGACCAACGGTTGCAAGAGGAACGCAAACATACCTTTGCAATTAGCTAATTCATAAGGTTTAAGCATATACAATGTTAAGTTTCACAAAGTTTTTTGACCTTGTTTTTACTACTTAGTAATGACATTTACTTGTCTTACTTGTTAGGTATATGACTTGATTGAAAAGGTAAATCGTGTATTAGATACCTGGTGTTGGTTATTACAATGGCCTATTCTTTTTGTAATTGAACATAATGATTGAGATATTAATGATTTCCATTTTGTTACACTAGATCAAGACCCAAGTAAAGTAACTCAAAATAATGGAGTTAGTTTGGCTGATTCTATAATTTGTTACATGACATATTATGGAGCTATAGACAAGAAGGATAAATTCAGATTCATCTTAGTAGACCTAATATTGATAAGGTTAAAAGATCTTATCTATTTATATTTTATATAAATGATCAGATTTAAAGAAACTGGTTGATTGTATGTCCTATGCTTACTAGAGGCAATTCCAACCAAATAAATGAAGATGAGGTCAATAATTTAATAGAATACCCTTCGTTCACTATAGAATTACCAATTAATGATTTGTTATGTTCTGCTAATGGTGACCGAGCTATCTAATAATAGCAAGGGGGAAATTTGGGTTACAAATTGATATTGTATATGTCAGAGTTTGTAATAACTGTTTGTTTAATATATATTGACTTTTTATTTTTACTATTGATTGATTATTATAAGTTGATAAATTCATTTAGTTAATATTGTTCATTTGTTTAATTCAAGTGCACTATTACTGCTAAGGGAAAAGATATTATTGTTGATGATGAGAATGGTCATGCTTTTATTGAGGACATGGATTTGGAAGATGATTGTCTTGATGACATAATTACTGATAATGCTGATTTAGAAGATAAAAAAGATGAGGTTGATTTAGATGGTGCTAAATTGGATAAAGCTGAGTTTAATAATGCTAATTTGTTCAGCTGGCATATGGTTTAGTTTTCCCCTCTAAACCAAACCGAGCCAAATAAAAAAATTTCATTCGATTTGGTTCAGTTTGGATCAATTCTAAGGGACAAACCAAATAGTTTGAAAACTAGCAAACTTATTGGTTTGCATTTGGTTCGGTTAAAAATGGAATCGAATTGACAATCCAATTGGCTCGTTTCAATTTAAATAAAAATATTTAATTTAAAATATGAAACCTAAAAGCAAAAATGGATTTCAATTCCTAAATCTAACCCTAGATCGACAATCTCTCTCTCTCCCTCTCACTCAAGTCTAAGGCACAACGGCATAACAATCTCTCTCTCTCTCTCCTAAGTCTATGGCACAATGGCATCACAATCTCTCTCTTTGTCTCTCTCTCCCCTGAGTCTGAGGCATAACGGCATGACAATCTCTCTCTCTGTCTCTCTGTCCCTCTCTCTCTCTCTCTCTCCTTCCTGTAGCTTCTCACGATCATGATGACAGCCCAATGCCATCATAGACTGATTCCTCATGCACGGTTAGCCTCTCGTGGAGTCACAGTAACAAACTCACACTCATCACTTACTGTCTCTCTCTCTGGTCCAGAACCACTACTTGTCTACTATCGTTTTCACTAGCACCAATCATTCCTTCTTCTTAGCCAATTGCTGTTGAGCACCTCATTCATCTCGCCAATTGTTGCCGCCTCTTTCCTTCATTGTTGTCGCACCAGTAGAGGTGAGCAGTACTGAGTTGAGTTTAATTTCACGCATCATTAGTAGCAAGCTAGCAACTAGCCCAATTTTAATTTAATTTAATTCAATATCACCTCATTTACTCTTTGATTAATTTAATTTTTGTAAATAAAAAAGGAGTTGAAAGTAAATTATTATCTATTTGATTTGATTTAATTCTTATTAAATTATTATCTGTTTGGTTTGGTTAGTCACGTACTGGTTGATTTGATTTTTGTAATTTGTAATTGATATTTGATTTGGAAAAATACTCTTAATTAAATTGTAAGTGAAACTACTAGATATTTATTTTGTTACCTCATTTAATATCATGTTTTTATCTCGTTAAAGTACATATTGGCAATGAAATATTGAAATGGATTGCTAATCACATAATTTGTTGTTTATACTTCCATTAGCCAGAATAATGCAATTGTAAACGAATATTACCATGTAGAAAAAAAATAAAGAATAAAGCTATGATATGTTGGCATGATTGCTCAACTTTGTCATTGAAAGTAAAGTAAATTAAATTAACAATTACTGAAAGTAAATTATGATACGGAGGCATATTTCAATTGTTCTTGTAAAAACAAGTTAAAATTTGATAATTTTTTCATTTTAATAACTTATTAAATAAATCAAGATTGCTTATTTCTTTTTTTTTTCTTCATTTTAGATGTCAAATTATTCAAGAGTTCAAAAATTTTCGATGTGAAGCAAAGTTTGACCATGTAGTTTAAGTTGATGATAATGAAAATGATTCGCCAACAATAGTCACCAACAAAAACAAGAGGAAAAGGTCTTCATCATCCAAACTACCACTACCAAGGAAAAAAATGGCTTTAAGATCAACAACATGACAACATTTCTTTAGACTTCCGGATAATCATAACAAGTGCAAATGCAGCTACTCTAATCAAGAATTTGAATGGTAGATAGGGTATGGGATTAGCACTTTGAGGAATCACTACCAAGAAAGGTATAAAAGGTACAAGGACTTTCAGAAAGACCAAACAACTTTAATTCAAGATGTTGGTAGTGTTGAAAAATATTTTTATATGAAA
The DNA here is from genome assembly GCA_030449905.1 of Luvunga scandens. Taxonomy (NCBI): domain Eukaryota; kingdom Viridiplantae; phylum Streptophyta; class Magnoliopsida; order Sapindales; family Rutaceae; genus Luvunga; species Luvunga scandens. Next base: position 1,486,878 of record JASUUG010000209.1, read on the forward strand.
AATATTTTAAAAAATGAAAATAAATAATACTAACTTTTGAAAAAAGATAAATAGATAACAATAATAATAGTCTACTACTATATATTATCACAAGTTATATAGAGATGGTGATAATGCTAATTATTAAATTTTATTTAGGTAAAGATAAAAATTAATTAATTAGATAGGGATATTTTAGAAAATATCTTTTAATAATATCATTCAAACCTTTTAAATTAAGTAAATGCTAAAAAAAATTAGCTTAATAACTTGGTGACTAAATTGCTGAAAATTTTTATTAAGTTGAGAAAACAAACAGATTTAATGACTTAACTGATTAAAATTAAGTCATTAAGTCAAAAAAAACAAACGGCCTCTATGTTGACAAAATAACAGTCTAAAATAACAATCTAAATGCAATTCTAATAATAAACCTAAGTTGACAAAATAACAAACACTTCCTTGAAAAAAACAGCAAAAGAAACACTTTCTAAAATAACTAAATTCTAATTTTGTAGGCGATATATACTTGTGCATGTTCATGAAAATTCTAAGTTGATTTTTCTAGAAGGTGATATGGACTTCATGTAATAATGCAAGGGTGGTAATATTTTCACCCTATAATTTTTGTAAACTTACCCCATTAAGTACTTAAGCTAGTAGATAGAAAAATTTGATCATTTATTTTTAAAAGGAATACTAATTTTGGTTAATATATACAACAAAACACTTGATTTTTCAATTAGGCTTTGCGGGGGTTTGTAAAAGAGTAGGGAAGTATCTAGTAGAGAAGAACAACTTTCTATAAGAAATTCTTTAATCAAAAGTTATTTGCATGCCTTTAGATAATTATACTTATTTTACTTTATAGTGTTATTCTATTGAAGTATTTAGTGAGTACATCAAATAAATTGATAATTTAGAAAGACTAGTTATAATAGAAAGTCATATAGACTATAATATTAAATGTATAATTGTTACTAATAGGAAAATAAAAATAGCATTTAACCAACGATATAATCTAGGATTAGCAAACACTAATCCAAAATGACTACTATAGAAGAAACTATAATTAGAAGTATTATAAACAGTCCATCTCTAAAATTATTTACATTTCACTATTCTCAACTTAGTAGACGTCAGTTAGTAAAAATATTTGATTATTTTAAAAATAAATATAGAGTAATACATAGAGGAATCCTAATTACTAGAATCCAAATTCAAGTAATTAAATCGTCAATAGGAGAAGTCTGAAATATATAGAGTAAATAAAAGAATTAAAAAAATAGAAAGTATTAAAAGAAATAAGTAATTGTCTTTATTCTCTCCTGTTTCTGTCTGTTTAGCAGCCTCTATATTAAATTACGAGAGTCCTAAAGCATTTAGTTTTGAGGGTCCCACTGAGGGACACATCAAGCCTGCTATCTTGACCAGTCTTGATTATGCTGGAGTGGTAAGCGTTTTATGTTGAGTGCATAGAAGAGATACTAGGTTGTCTAAAATAACAATCTAAATTCAATTCTAAGAGCAAGCCTAAATTGACAATAACAAACACTTCCTTGAGAAAACAGCAAAAGAAACACTTTCTAAAATAAGTAAATTCTAATTTTGTAGGTGATATGGACTGGTGCATGTTAATGGAAATTCTAAGTTGATTTTTCTAGAAGACGAAATGGACTTCGTTTAATTTGCAGGGGTGGTAATGTTTTTACTCTATAATTTTTATAAATTGGCCCCATTTCTAATACATAATTACAATAAATTCACATTGTTTTAAAAATACAAAGAAAGGAAAATTTTAAAAATCTATTCAAATAAAATTAAATACTTAAACTATTTGATACAAGAGCTTATTTTTTTTTAGGTAATTTGATCATTTTATTTTATTAGGGTAAAATAGTTAAATAAAATCATAAAGCTTATCATAAAGTAACATTGATGGTCAAATATATCTAGGGAAAAAAGTTATAAAAGGATTTAATAAATTAATTATCAAAATATTTTTCTAATTTGTATATTCTAAAGATAATGAAAACTTATTACATTTTTTTTTCCCTAAACATTGGGTGGATTTATAAAGATAATGGAGTGGAAATATCTCCTCCTTATATGATAGCGTAAATTTCAAATTACCCTCATATAGAGTGACTATCTTTAATCTATCCTCTACAACTACATAAATATCAATTTACCCCTCAAATGCTATTATTTCTTGGGGAAATTTAAGAGTCAAAAGGGTATAATGGTCTTCCAACAGAAAAAGGTGACTCCCCTATCTTTTCTGGCTTCGTTTTACTTTTTTATGTAGGTACCTTTGACTATTAAAGTTGGCTTAAAATAATTTTATTTACTTATTTTACTCTTATAATATAAAATAATCAAATTGACCCAAGAAATGTAAGCTCTTGTATATAATAGTTTATTTAGACAATTTTAAAAATAACATAAACTTAACATAATTGTTGCTTAGAATTGGGATTCGTTTGCAAAAATTGTGGGGTGAAAAACTGAAAATAAATCACCTCTCATTTTTTTACAAATTAATTTCAAGCCACTCCCGATTGTTTCAATAAATTTTAACATTCGCCAAATGTTTTATTAAATTTTACCTTACGCCCAAATCACTCATTTTTGTTTTCATAATTGCCTTTTTTTAATCTCAATCCTAATTTAAAGATGAAAGTGATAAACACCCGATTGGGATAAACAAAATTGATAAAAGCCCGAGTGATAAAGAAAAACGATATTTGAAATATGAATTAAAAACCAATATTCTAAATTAAAATTTAACAAAACAAACTAAAATAATTAATTTATTGGTTTTAAGGGAAAAAGAAAAAGAAAAAAATAACGAAATCAATTCTACTGCTTTTTACTTTTTCCTCTTTGTTCTTCCTCTTCTTCATCAATTCTGAAATTATTTTATGAAATATCATTCTGAAATTCTCAACTTCGTTCTCACAACACAAACGCACCGTCAGATCCAAACCCACGCGCAGCTTCACCATCGATTTGCCATCTCCCACTGAGAATTGTCCCTTGCCACCATCATTAATGTATTTGCACTACCCATAACATTCAAACCCAGCAGTCACCAATCAGTCAATCATTGCATTAGGGTTTTGGAACAGTCAATGGTGGCTGTTATTGAATTGGGTGTTTATGTTAGATTAGAGTTTTACTTCGATTTTTAAATTTGTGGAGATATATTAGGAATTTGTATGGCTTGGATTTAGGAATTTGAATTTCATCCAGTGAGTGATGTGGTGAAGTGGAATAAGATTAGGAATTTGAACGATCGAATTCCAATTGGTGAAGATGATTTGATCTAGAATAATTTTGTTTCTTAATATTTTTTTAATTTATAAATAATGCTTTATTTTTAATATTTAAAAATTAACTTATTTTGTATTTGATTAAATTAACATAGACAGTATTTTTTGGCTATAAAATGGTTAGTTGACGGAATATATTGTAGGTAGGGGTATTTTTATAATTTAATACATCAGCGGCATTATTCACTACAAGAATTAAGGCCTCTAGCAACAAGTTTTTTAGCAACAAAATTGTCTTTGTTGCCTCAAGTTTGTTATAGCCACATAAAAAATATTTTGTTGCCAAATATTTAAGAAATAAATTAATATTTAATCAACATTTTCAGCAACAAATATTTCGTTGCTAAAGACATACATGAGCAAAGAATTAGCTTTCTGTTGCCAAATTCTAAATTTAAAGATTTAATTTCTTGACTTTTTGCGACAAAATTTGAGTTTTGTTGCTGAATGTGTATTTATAACAATAAATTCTAATTTTGTCACTAAAAGTCAAAAATTAAAGATTTAAATCATTATGTTTCTGCCAAAATTTTGATTTTTTGCAACAAAAGATAAAGTTTGTCGCTGAATGTATATTTTTCGCAACAAATGTAGAATTTTGTCGCTAAACAAATTGAAAATTTTTAAAGTAAAAGGCGGGTTGTTTTCCAGCAAAATAAGTTTTAGCAACAAAATTTCAATTTTGTTGCCAAAAACTCAATCTTTCTATATATATCTCATACACTTCATTTCTTTCACTCTTTTTTTCTTTCATTCTTTCATTCTCTAACTTTTATTCTAAATTCTCTCATCTATAAGTTTCTTTAACTTTCATTCTCTCATCTCTAATGTATAATTCTTGCTCTCTCATTCTCTAACTCAATCTCTATCTTCTTATCTCTTCTATTTTTTCTTCAATATGGTGTGATTTTTTTATTTTTTATTTATCTTTTTTTTTCATTACAATCTTACATGATTATTACATTTAGAAGTTAACTAATTATTGTTTGTGTTTTTTTGTAGGAAATTTTGAAGTTCAATTACATCACGAGATGAAGAAAATCAATAAAGTTATGTTCATTTGTAATTTTTTTTAAAAAATAGATATTGCATCTTGTAATAATTTTTATGTATTTGTCATCAATAATAATAACTCTTTTGAATTAATTAATTTTATTTTTCTTTTAATGGTATTAATTATCATTGTATTTAATTTTAAAAAATGTTATATAATAATTTTTTGTTCAAAACATTATTTCTACACAATTATTTTGTAGTAAAAATGCTTATTCTATTTTTTACCAACAAAATAATATTGTTGGCAAAAACATTTAGTGCAAGGGCAACAAAAGATTTTGTTCCAAAATAATTTCATAACACAAGTTGGGCTCTCTTTTACTACGAATCTATTTTGTTGCAAAAAGATGTTTAAGGTAACAAAATTTTCATTTTTTTGTTGAATATAGAGCATGACTGTGCTAAGGTGACAACCGTAACGACAAAAGTATTTTTGTTGCAACAATCTAAGGCAACAAAATTCATACTTTTAACAACAAATCATTGTTGTTGCAAAAGGTCATTATTGTTGTAGTGATTTGGGGGATAAATTTATTTATTTACTTATTTTTTACTTTAGGGGGAAATTGAAGACGATTATTCTAAGCTGTTAGTTATTGGGTTGGAAGATTAGAACAAGGAATTATTTTTATTTTGTATTCTAAAAATTGAATCAAGAAATAGAATAGAAATAGAGTGGGAATAAGAAAAAAGAATCTCACTGATTCTCATAGAATTGGGAGTGAGATTCTCATTCCTTATAATGATTTTATTGCTCTTAATATAACACAAAAATTTTCTTTATGCCTCATAATAATAATAATAATAATAATAATAATAATAATAACAACAACAATGAAAATAATAATAATAGTAATAATAATAATTTATTATTAAAAAAAAGGTGCTTGGTAACTTTTCTAAAATTAGTTTTGCATAAGTTCTTTTCATTTTGATAGTTGATTTTTTCAGCAGCCTAAAATATAAGCCACCACACATATTTAAATATTCTATTATAACTTCATTATTTTCACAAAAAATAATTATGTTTATTTTTCTATAAGCCCTACTATATAAATTATAACCTTAAAATATCATATTACCATATGTACATATTACTCTATATTGTATGTTATTTTCTATAATATTATTAATTAAAAACTCACACACACTACATGAGACTCAAAGATCTAGGCCTTCGTAAGTGTTTTGTTTTTTTTTTTTTTTCTGAAATCTGAATAGAACTAAATTAGTTTGAATTCTAAATAGAACTAAATGTATGAATCTGAATGATATGTTTGTTTTTGTCTATATTGCTAAAAACAAATCAAGTTATTTATTTTTTTAACTTAAAAAATTTGAAAACTAATATTTTTACATTTATACCCTTACAAATTATTAATGTTAAATAAATAATAAATATCTCAAAGAACTTAAATGAGATAACATATTATAATAATGTAAATCATATTTAATTGAATATTACCCTTTATACTTTAAATTAATATATGTTAATCAATTTTATTGTAGTTCATGAAGTTTTTATATGAAAAATATTCATAAAAAAATTTTGAAGATAAATAATGCTAATTTGAAGAAAACAAAAAGATAAAAATAATAACAGTTTCCACTATATTATCAAAAGTTATACAAATAGATAATAATACTAATAATTAAATTCTATTTAGGTAAGGATGAAAACTAATTAATTATGAAGGGATATTTTGGAGAATATCTTTTAGTGATATTATTTATACTTTTAGATTAAGTAAAATTTTTTCAAAAAAAAAATGGTTTAATAACATAATAGCTTAATGGCTTAAAATTTTTATTAAATTGAAAAAAAAAATGAATTTAATGACTTAACTAATCAAATTAAGTCAATTAAGTCATTAAGTCAAAAAAAAAACAACCACAACATCTTGGTCCCTACTTTATATTTTATTTCGATTTATGTATTATGATATAAATTTTATGATATTTTATATATATATCAAACCTTACCCACAACCATTAAAATCCATCCCAGCATTTTCTATTACAATATATAAATGCTTATGTTTTCTATAGAACAGATTATTCAAGTAACCAAAGCTGGCTTTAGAGTACTGAGGTCTCAAGAGAATTTTTTTTTTCTATGGCTCATCCTTGCTCCAATAATTTCAACATCAAAGAAATATAAAGGACCTTAAAATTCAATCAGTTTTTAACTATATCTTGAATTTTAATAATAATCAACAAGATACTATGAAACTTTAAAAGAAAAAAGAAGGTAATAAGATATCTTGTTTTACTTATCCTAGAACCATTATTTTAAGAATTTTTACTTCTTTTAGAACCATTAGTTCAAGAAACTATTTTTCTTTTTACTTTAGAGTGTTATTCCATGAAATAACTCGAATTTCAAATCATTCACATGCTTTAACTACTCATGCTATTGATGTAGGCGCATCAACTCCAGTCCTATGAGCAAATAAATATAATAGTTTTCTTTATAGAGATGAGCACAAAAAAAATTGTTGTTAAATAATTTATTTTTAAACCAAAAAAGAGAATAAATTTTAATTTTTTCTTAGAAAAACTAATAATAAATTAAGAGTTATAGCTCTTTAATATTAAGGTTATCAAATATAGAATTTATATAAAAAAATTAATTTTATAAATATTAATTAAAAAAAAGTTGAAAATTTATTAATTTAAGTATCAAAAATACCAAAATAAATAAACTCTTACAAATATATGGTCTAACCGGCCGCCAAGGTGGGCTACAAGCATGTGCTTACTTTTGAATATTATTACTTTTGTCTCCCATACAAAAATTGTGAAAGCAACTTCTAGCCTCTTTAATAATAAACTGTTATCAAATAATATAATATTATAATATAAATAAAATAAAATATATGATATAATACAATATAATATAATATTAAATGTTAGTATTTAATTATAGATTAATTTTTATTTATTAATGTTGAATTGAATTATTTAATGAAATTTATTTTTAAATTTAGTATTTTAGTGAATAATAAATGATTAAATAATTAAAATAAATTTTACATAGTTAAAGTAAATTAATTAAATTGATTTTATGTAATAAAAGTAAACTAATGCATTATCGTTTATTAAAGAAATGTTTAGGTTTATTGATATTTTATCTTTTATATTATTATTTTAATTAAATTTTATTGAATATAAATATAAATTAATATTTAATAAATTTAAATTTATTACAAAATAATTGAATAATAATAACAATAAAATCATTAAATTTAAAATATGGACAAGGTTTTAATGCAACACACCCTAAACTATAATCTCCCTAGGATTATTTTATGCTCCTTTCATTGGATTTAGGGGTGGGGCTAGGGTTGGCAATAAACTCTGGATCCGGCCAAGACCCGCAAAGATCCGGAAGATCCGAATATGGAAAAACCCAAATCTGCATGTTAAAAAATACGTATCCGGATCTTAACTTTTAAGATCTGTGCGGATTCGGATGCAAGTGCATTTAGAAAATTGGATATCTGGATCCATATTATTATATAATTAAATTATTTATTTAATTAAATTTCAATTGAAAAATATATAAATTAAAATATTTATAAGCATAATTAATTCTATAATCTTCATTGATCATGAAAAGTATGTTAAAAAATTAATAATAATAATAATAATAATAATAATAATAATAATAATAAGAGAATATTATAATGAATAAGTTTACCTTAGATTTTTTTATTTTTTTATTTTTGATTATGTTGTGAACTTATCATTTGTGAATTTATGGTGGTATTGTACATTATTTATATTGAATTGATGTTAAATTGTTACATTATAATTAAATTTTATTTGATATTATTAAGTAAATTATTAAATTTAAAAATATGCGGATCCGGATATTTAGAAAATCCGCCCGCAATCCGTGCGGATCTTACCTAGATCCGGATCTGCATATTTTTTTCTGGATCCGGATGTGAATCCAAATGTTAAAAGTTTAATGCGGATCCAAATGCACCTACACCCAGATCCGGATCTGAAATTTACCATCCCTTGGTGGGGCCTATTTGTATGGGTATGGAAAAGGTACACATAGAAGGCTTTTTCCAAGAAGCTATTCAGGAACGAAAGAAAAGGTTTCTACCTCAAGGATAATTGTAAATAATTTATAAAAAAACCACTCTTATTCTTTTTTTATAATACTTAATAATATTTAAAATTATAAATAAGAGTTTGGATAAACAATTTGTGTCGTATATGGTTTGTGCACGCATGGTGTTATCATGATGCAAACAATGAAGTTGGAGTCTTCATTTTATCATGATGCAAACAATTTTCTTTTTACACACTATATTTAATTCGGAATTTTATTATTAAAATAATTTTTGATAAAATTACATAATTAAGTATTATTTTTCTATTCATTCTAGATTCCTAAATTCTTTTCATCAATTTTTTCTTCTCTTTTCATTCTTAATTCCTCAATTCTTTTCAATTCCTTCATATATTTTCTTTTAGTTACAAACTAGAAATAATTAGTTTCCTTATAGGCTATCATAAATTAAAAATGAAAATCACCAATTCTTTTTCACGAAAATTAATGAATATCAAGAAATTAATTTTATCAACCATAACAATTAGTAAATATCACAAAAAAAAAATCACATATATATTAAACATGATATAAAAATTATGATTTATTAAGAAAGGCAAAAAAAAAAAAAAGCCAAAAGAGAGTAAAATTGAGAGTTTAATTTATAGAATATGAAAGTAGAAAGAGACCAGGTGGAGAGAGAAAGAAGTTAGTAAAGGATAATTTTGGGATTTTGAGAATTTAAAATTTTTTACAATGAATTTATTTTTTAAAATGGGTGTAGAGATGAATTTGGTAGAGTCAAATAGCCTCATCCTTACTTGCGGGATTAATTTATTTTTATGTACTTTTAGGAGGGAATTGAATATAATTACTCTAAGGATGTGTTAGTTATTGAACAAGAGAATAAGAACGAGGATTTATTCCCATCCTGTGTGTTTATTTATAAAAATTTAATCAAAGAATGGAATGGAAATAGTGGGACTCATCAAATTTAGAAAGAAGAAATGAAAATCCCATTCTCGTAGGGTTAGGAATGAGGTTCTTATTCTTTGGAGTGACTTATTGTCCCTAATAAAACAGAAAAATTTTGTTTATTCCCCACTAATAATAATAATAATAGTAATAATAATTTATTATAAAAAAGTTGCTTGGTAACTTCTTTAAAATTATTTTTTATAAGTTTCTTTTTTTCATTTTGACAGTTGGCTTTTTCAATAGTCTATAACATAAGCCATCACATACTTTTAAATTTTCTATTATAACCTTATTATTTTTAAAAATTTACTATATTTATTTTTCTATAACCCTACTATATAAATTATAATCTTAAAATATTGTAATATCACATGCACATATTACTTTGTATTGTTTTTTATTTTTAAAATATTATTAATCAAAAACTCATGCACGCTACAAAAGAGTCGAACCCAAGATCCAAGTCTTGGTAAGGCTACCAACTAATCAATGGAACCATGTCTTAGATGGCGTTTGTTTTTCCGTCTGAAATCTGAATAGATCTAAATTAGTCTGAATTATAAATAGATTTGAATGTCTGAATCTGAATAATGTGTTTGTTTTTTTTATCTGAATCTCTGAAAATAAGTATTAAGTTGTTTGTTTTTTAAACTTAAAAATCTAAAAATATATATTTTTACATTTGTACCCTTATTAAATTTAAATGTCAAATAAATAATACACTAAATACCATAATATTTTAATATTTATAAGTAAAACTATATTCAAGTGAATACATAATGATTTTAGAATTATAATATATAAAATATCATAAATTTTAAATTTTATCACTAATTTTGAATAATAGTACATAATATAAGAAAAAAAACTAACAAAATGATTGAAATAGTTGATTTGTTATTTCATTTCAAAGTTGTTTCATGTAAAGATGAGATTATGTAGGATAAATGTTTATGGGTGAGTTTTGGAATATATATGAAAAATAAATTATAAAATAGAGATATTTTTGACATTAGAAATTAATTGACTTAATTCAGATTCTTCTATTCAGCAAAAAACTAAAAAAAATTGACTTCTTTTATTAAGTCAAAATTATCTGAAAAGTCCTATTAAGTTATAAAAACAAACGCATCTAATTAACTTAATTAATTAAGTTAAGTCACTTTAAGTTATTAAGTTAAAAAACAAATGCCACCTTAGTCTTTACTTTATAGTTTACTTAAATTTATGTATTATGTAATAAATTTTATGATATTTTATATATCAAACCTTGCCCAATACCATTAAAATCCGTCACAGCAGTTTCTATTACAATATATAAATGCTTATGTTTTCTAAAGAAAAAATTAATCAACTGATAAGAGCTGACATTAGACTACCGGGGCCTTAGTAGAAATTCTTTTATGAGCATTCCTATATTCAATAACTTCAATACTTAAAGAAACATGAAGGAGCTCAAAATTTAATTAATATTTTAAGTATATCTTAAATTTGAACAACAATCAACAAGATACTATGAAATTTTAAAAAGGAAAAATAGTTAAGAAGATAATTTTTTATTTCTTTCAAAATCATTATTTCCAAAAACTATTTTCTTTTTAGTTCAAAAGTGAGCCAATAAATATAATAATTTCCTTTGTAGAGACAAAGCAAGAAGTTTTATAATATTAAATATGTTATGAATTTATTCAAATAAATGTGGATGTTCATAACATATACTTATTTGTCTCCCCACTATCTCCCACTAACAACCTTTAGCTTTCCTATAACTCCCATTATCTCACAAGGAATTATGATCCATAATTACTTTATTAATTTCATGAAATCATTATGTAACTATAAAAGGAGAGCTCATCTCTTTATTTTGGATATACCTTTGGAATGAATAAAATCACTCTATAATATTTTGCTCTCTTATTTTATTCTTCATCTTGTGTTGTTCCTTTTATTTTTATTGCTGGCTAATAGCTTTTCTAACACGTTATCAGCACGAAACTTTGATCAGGTATTAATTCTTTTATTTCTTATATCTAGCAATTTTTATTATTATATAACTATAATCGTTCATCACAAATAACATGTCATATAAGCTATTGTTATCATGTTTATATTTACAATATCATTGATTTCTCAAAGTTGTATGTATATTACTTGTCTTTGTTATATCTCTTAAAATTTGCATAATTGATTGATGGTATAAGATTTAAAATTTATTCCATGATGTCAATAGCATGAAATGTGATGATTATAAAATTTTATAGTTATATTACCATGAGTGATTATATGATATATATAATATTTATTTGTTAATAATGAATTAATTAATTTCTTTTTTATATTTTGTTATAGCTATTTGAAAATGTCGAATCTTGCAAAACTTGAATTTGTGGCACTTGATATCTCCGGCGATAATTATCTATCATGGGTCTTGGATGTTGAAATTCATCTTGATGCAATGAATCTTGGAGATACTATTAAAGAAAATAATAATGCATCAACCCAAGACCGTGCCAAGGCAATGATTTTTCTTCGCCACCATCTTCATGAACAATTGAAAAGTGAGTATCTTACGGTCAAAGAACCATATGTCCTTTGGGAGTGTCTTAATGAAAGATTTAATCATAAAAAAACTGTTATACTTCCAAGAGTTCGTTATGAGTGGATGCATTTACGATTACAAGATTTTAAATCTGTTAGTCAATACAATTCTGCATTATTCAAAATAGTTTCTCAATTAAAATTATGCGGAGTAGAGATTACTGATGCAGATTTGTTGGAAAAGATATTTTCTATGTTTCATGCTTCGAATTTGCTCCTGCAGCAGCAATATCGAGAGCGAAGATTCAGAAAGTATTCTGAATTAATCTCATGTCTTTTAGTGACTGAAAAAAATAATGAACTTTTGCTGAGAAACCATCAGTCTCATCCGACTGGATCTGTACCTATCCCTGAAGTGAATGGTACTTCAGCCTATAATCGTAGTGCTAATCGAGGTCGTGGCCGAGGCCGAGGCCGAGGATACAAAAATAATCAAGGTCGTGGTGGATATAATAAGAAATATCGACCAAACCACTCAAAGTGGAATAACAGTAATGAGAAGCAAGAAAAAGATTCACAAAAGAAATCACCAAAGGATCATGAAAATGTTTGCTTCAGATGTGGTGCAAAAGGACATTGGTCTCGTGTTTGTCGTACACCAAAACATTTAGTTGATCTTTATCAAGCATCCAAAAAGGCAAAAGGGAAAGAAATTGAGACAAATTTCATTGATCATGAAGACCCAATTGATATAACTCATTTGGATGTTTCAGATTTTTTTGAAGATCCAAATGGTAAAATTGACCATTTAATTGGTGATGGACATGTGAAGACTGATTAAAAAGTACTACACTTTGAAGTGTGTTATTATTACTATTATTTTTAAAGATTTGGTGTGTCTCTTTACAATCATGGTGTGTTTAAATTTATGTTGCAATACTATTTATTATTTTGAATATTTTATAAATTTGGTGTGTAATTTTTCATTTTCTTTAATAAAACTTTTTCTGTAATGTTTTCTTTATACTACTTGATCATTCTTTATATTCAATTGACTTATTTTATATGCATATGTGAAGATATACAATGAGTTTGAACAATGACTTGATGAATAATGAAGATGGATGTTTGGTGAATAGTGCGACAACACACACAATTATGCGAAATAAAAAATATTTCCATAATTTAATATTAGCTAAGGCTAATGTTAATACAATATCTGGTTCTGCTAATCTAATTGAAGGCTTCGGAAGAGCTAATATTATGTTATCAAATGGTACAAAATTACAAATAAATGATGCTTTATATTCTAGCAGATCAAACAGAAATCTGCTCAGTTTCAAGGATATTCGTCAAAACGGATACCATATTGAAACATCTAGTGAAGGTAATTTTGAATTTCTTTGCATCACTTCAACTATTTCATGCTGGAAGCATATATTGGAAAAATTACCTTCTCTTTCTTCTGGGTTGTATCATACAATTATAAAAATAATAGAAATAAATTTTGCAATGAACCAGAAGTTCTTTGATCCAAAGATTTTTAAACTTTGGCATGATCGACTTGGGCATCCTGGCTCAATCATGATGCGTCGTATTATAAAAAATTCACATGGACATCAATTAAAGAACCAGAAGATTCTTTTACCAACTGAAAGTCCATGTGCTGCTTGTTCTCAAGGAAAATTAATAACTCGGCCATCCCCAATGAAAGTAAGGTTTGAATCTCCTAAATTTTTGGAAAGAATCCAAGGGGATATATGTGGCCCTATACATCCAAGTTGTGGACCGTTTCGTTATTTCTTGGTTTTAGTAGATGCTTCAACTAAATGGTCACATGTCTCTTTACTTTCTAGTCGCGGTGTTGCATTTGCTAGATTTCTTGCTCAAATCATTAACTAAGAGCACAATTTCCTGATTTTCCTATTAAAAAAATTAGACTTGATAATGCTGGTGAATTTACATCTAAATCTTTTAATGATTATTGCATGTCTATTGGAATTGACGTTGAGCATTCTGTCGCACATATTCATACTCAAAATGGTTTAGCTGAATGTTTGATTAAGCGTTTACAGTTAATTGCAAGACCATTAATTCTTAGATCAAATTTATTTTTTTCATGTTGGGGACATGCAATACTACATGCTGCATCATTAATTCGCATTCGACCAAGTTCTTATCATACATATTCACCTTCACAACTTGTTTTTGGCCAACAATCAGATATTTCTCACTTGAAAATTTTTGGATGTGCTGTTTATGTCCCAGTTGCTCTTCCACAAAGAAACAAAATGGGTTTGCAACGAAGACTTGGAATTTATGTTGGTTTTGATTCTCCATCCATAATTAGGTATCTCGAACCTTTAACTGGAGATGTTTTTACCGCACGATTTGCGGATTGTCATTTTGATGAACAAGTTTTCCCGTCATTAGGGGGAGAAAAAGTAAAAACAAATGAACGACGTGAAATTACATGGCATGCATCATCATTATCTTATCTTGATCCCCATACAAATCAAAGTGAACTTGAAGTTCAAAGGATCATTCATTTGCAAAATATTGCAAATCAAATTCCTGATGCATTTAATGATTCAAGAAGAATAGTAGAATCACATATTCTAGCTGAAAATGCCCCAGCACGTGTTGAGATCCCTGAAGGACAACACGATAAAACTAATGAAAATAAAGTACGTCTAAAACGAGGAAGGCCAATTGGCTCAAAAGATAAAATTCCCCAGAAGAGGAAAACACAAGAAAAATTACAAAATGAAATTAGCACTCCCGAAGAGTCATTGACTACTAATCAAATAACAGAGATTGATCAATCAAATGGTATTCATCCCGTTGACCCAGAAGAAGCAAATTTGCCAACAACTAAAGAAGTATCAATTTCTCCTGAAGAGAAACAAAATAATGAAATTATGATTGGTTTTGTTGGCACAGAAAAATCATGGGATCGAAATGAAATAATTATTAACTATATTTTTTCGTTTACCATTGCTCTTAATATCTCAAATGATGATGAGGATTTTGATACAAAAACTGTGGAAGAATGTCGACATAGAAATGATTGGCCAAAGTGGAAAGATGCTATTCAAGCAGAGCTAAATTCACTTACTAAACGTAAAGTATTTGGACCAATAGTCTTGACACCTGAAGATGTCAAACTTGTTGGTTATAAGTGGGTATTCGTTAGAAAACGAAATGAGAAAAATGAGATTGTGCGATATAAAGCAAGATTAGTAGCACAAGGTTTTTCTCAAAGACCTGGCATTGATTATGAGGAAACATATTCTCCTGTTATGGATGCAATTACATTTCGATTTCTAGTCAGTCTTGTAGCCTCTGAAGGACTAGATATGCGTCTTATGGATGTTGTGACTGCCTATCTGTATGGTTCTATTGATAAAGATATTTATATGAAAATCCCTGAAGGATTTAAAATGCCAGAAGAAAACAAATTTATACCTCGTAGTCTATATTCTTTGAAACTACAACGATCCTTGTATGGATTAAAATAGTATGGGCGTATGTGGTATAATCGCCTAAGCAACTATTTATTGAAAGAGGGATATGTAAATAATCCAATTTGTCCTTGTGTTTTTATTAAAAAATCTGAAATTGGATTTGCAATAATTGCAGTATATGTTGATGATTTAAATCTCATTGGAACTCCTGAAGAGCTTTCAAAAACAGTTTCTTGTTTGAAAAATGAGTTTGAAATGAAAGATCTTGGAAAAATAAAATTTTGTCTTGGCTTACAAATTGAGTATTTTTCAAGTGGAATACTTTTACATCAATCAACATACACTAAAAAAGTTTTAAAGCGTTTTTATATGGATAAAGCTCATCCATTAAGTACTCCAATGGTAGTACGATCACTTGATGTAAAAAAATATCCATTTCGTCCTAAAGAAGACGACGAAATAGTTCTTAGTCCTGAAGTACCATATTTAAGTGCAATTGGTGCACTAATGTATCTTGCAAATTGTACTCGACCTGATATTGCATTTTCAGTTAATTTGTTAGCAAGATATAGTTCTACACCAACTCGTAGACATTGGAATGGTGTAAAGCATGTATTTCGCTATCTCTGTGGAACAATTGACATGGGTTTATATTATCCAAATGGATCAAAATCACCATTAATTGGATATGCAGATGCTGGATATCTTTCTGATCCACATAAAGCACGATCTCAAACAGGTTATTTATTTACCTCTGGTGATAGTGCTGTATCATGGCGATCAATGAAGCAAACAATGGTTGCAACATCTTCAAATCATTCAGAAATACTTGCTATTCATGAAGCAAGTCGTGAGTGCATTTGGTTAAGATCAATGATACAATATATTCGAGAAACATGTGGATTGTCATTAATTAAGAATAACCCCACAATATTATATGAGGATAATGCAGCATGCATTGCTCAAATTAAAGGTGGTTATATAAAAGGTGACAGGACTAAGCATATTTCACCAAAATTCTTTTATACACATGAAATTCAAAAGAATGGTGATATAGATATTCAGCAAATACGCTCAAGTGACAATCTTGCAGATTTATTTACAAAATCCCTACCAACTGCAACATTCAAAAAGTTGGTACACAAAATTGGGATGCGTCAACTCAAGGATTTTTCTTCAAATTAGAATATATGTCAAGATGAGGGGGAGTATACTTGTTGGGGAAAATAATTTATTTTGGAGGGAATTTTATATGTTGTACTCTTTTTCCTCACTAGGTTTTTATCCCATAGGATTTTTTTCCTAAGTGAGTTTTTAATGAGGCAACTCTATATCTCCAAAATCATTTATGTACTCTTTTTCCTTTACTAATTTTTTTTTTCCTATAAAGGTTTTTTTAAGTAAAGGTTTTAATGAGGCATATTCTTGTAATGAACATCCAAGGGGGAGTGTTATGAATTTATTCAAATAAATGTGGATGTTCATAACATATACCTATTTGTCTCCCCACTATCTCCCACTAACAACCTTTAGCTTTCCTATTAACTCCCATTATCTCACAAGGAATTATGATCCATAATTACTTTATTAATTTCATGAAATCATTATGTAACTATAAAAGGAGAGCTCATCTCTTTATTTTGGATATACTTTTGGAATGAATAAAATCACTCTATAATATTTTGCTCTCTTATTTTATTCTTCATCTTGTGTTGTTCCTTTTATTTTTATTGCTGGCTAATAGCTTTTCTAACAAAATAATTAATTTTGTTAAACCCAGAAATTTAATTTTTTTCTTAAAAAAATAATAATAAATTAAGAGATAGAGCTCTTTATTATCAAAGTTATCAAATATAGAATTCATTTAAAAAATCTTAATGGTAGGATAAAGTTTAATTAAAAGATAGGCTTACAAAAAATATAGACTAAAAATATAGGCTTGCAAAAAAATTATTAATCTGAGTATCATGAAATACTATAATAAATAAAATCTTCCTAAATGTGGGCGGCGGACCCTAAGCGGCCGCCAAGCTGACCTACAAGCACTTGATCACCTTTTGAATATCCTTACTCATGTCTTCGATAAAAAGTTCTGGAAGCAACTTCCAGCTTCTTTAAAAGAAGGTGATCAAGGACGGAGTTTTAATATTGAGGGTTCGAACTAAAGAGAACTTAAAATAAGCTCAAAGATGGATTTGTTCATTAGCTGCCTACTATGGCTTGTATTCACATTGGTTTGCGCGATGGCTTTGAGTTCCATTTCCAGAGGAAGACGCAAACAGCTTCCACCGGGACCGATGCCATATCCGGTGATCGGAAACCTCCTGGAGCTGGGTGGTAAACCTCACAAGTCACTGGCCAAGCTTGCCAAGATTCATGGCCCCATAATGAGTCTAAGACTTGGCCAGGTGACCACAGTAGTGGTTTCTTCTCCGAGCATGGCCAAAGCTATACTTAAAGAACATGATTCATCATTCAGAGATCGAAAGGTCCCTGAAGCGATCTCGTCCCTGCCTAACCACCACCATGAGTTCAGCTTGGTCTGGCTGCCAGTCTCACCACTATGGAAAAATCTTCGAAAAATATGCAACATGCATATTTTCACTAGTCAGAAACTCGATGCCAATCAAGACCTCCGACGCAAGAAAATCAAAGACCTTCTTGCTTACGTTGATGAAAATTGCCGTGTGGGCAAAGCAATAGATTTTGGCCAAGCAGCTTTTAATACTTCACTTAATTTGTTATCCAACACAATTTTTTCTATTGATTTGGTTGATCCCAGTGAGCGAGAGTTTAAGGATACTGTTTGGGGTATCATGGAAGAGGCAGGAAAGCCTAACTTGTCCGACCATTTTCCTCTACTAAAAATGCTTGACCTGCAAGGGATAAGGCGCCGCAACACACTTTATGCTGGCAAGATGTTCGAGGTGTTGGATCGTCTGATTGATCAACGATTGAAGCAAAGACAAGAACATGGTTGCCGTATTAGCACTGAATATAAGGATATATTAGATATTCTTCTCAATATTATCCAAGACAAGAGTGTAGAGATTGACAGAAAAAATATCAAGCACTTGTTTGCGGTAAATGTTTCTTTTTCTTTTCCTTAATTTCTCATACAAATTACAGGTTAATTAACAGAGTTCATGTAACAGGATTTGTTTATTGCGGGGAATGACACAACTTCAATTACAATGGAATGGGCAATGGCAGAACTACTCCACAATCCTGAGGCATTATCGAAAGCAAAATTGGAGTTAGAACAAACAGTTGGCAGAGGCAACCCAATTGAAGAATCTGACATCACTAGGTTACCTTATCTCCAAGCAGTTGTTAAAGAAACTTTTAGGTTGCACCCAGCAGTTCCTTTGTTACTCGCCCGCAAAGCCTCAGAAGATGTTGAAATTGCAGGCTTTACAGTGCCGAAAGGTGCGCAAGTTTTTGTCAACGTATGGGCTATTGGCAGAGAAGAAAACATATGGGACAACCCTCACTCTTTTATACCTGAAAGGTTTTTGGGGTCGGATATTTTTTACAAAGGCCAAAATTTTGAGCTAATTCCCTTCGGAGCTGGGCGGCGCATTTGTCCTGGTATGCCGTTGGCAATCAGAATGTTACATCTAATGCTCGGTTCACTTATTAATTCTTTTGATTGGAAGCTTGAAGATGAGAACGTGGACATGGAAGAGAAATTTGGCCTTACCATACAGAAGGCTCAACCCCTTCGTGTTGTCCCTGTTGCCATTTAGTCCTCAGTATAGTTAATTTTCCATCCGGTTGAAGTGCACTTAGTTGGAGCCAATAAAGCACTTTGCTGTTGGTATGTGTTCATCAATGTTGTTTATCTATTTTTCTTATTATTTATTAGTGATTATCTAAATGATCACCTAAATCCACATTTTTGAGTGGATCAATATTGTAAGCAAACAATATGTAAAACTTTGAATACCAAAGGAAATGGTGTTTTTGTCACGATTTTTTAGTCAAACTATAAGTTTTTGGGTCAAAACTTTGCGTAAGCAGAAAAACTCGAATTGGTATTGTTATCGAAAACGCTGTTTACCTTCACAACGTTGGTCCTAAAATACTTTTCAGATGATGAAAAACTTTCTTGACTAAATGTGTTTTTCTTTAGCAGATGCTTGTTTCTAGCCATGCTAAAACATGGTCAACTATGTAGAAAATATACACAAAATGATTTTGTGAAGTTTCTTCTCATTATATGTTTTTCATAAATTTATAAATGCAAGCAAAGGACCTTTTTATGAGCAATTTTATAATACGTTAAAGGTATTACAACCAATCAATGACATATGTAGTTAAATTTAATATAATAACCACTCGTTTTATGGTTTTTCAAAATAAATACGTACATGTTATAGTATTATTTATTTATTGTATGAATGACACAATAGTGCAAATGTATTCTAGAATTTGGCCTTATTTGCAGTGCTATAAATGTCAATGTCCTTCTGGACATTATCGATCTAGGTCATCGAGCTGATTTGGCAGTTGCATGATTTAATAAGTGATAAGCATATAATATATACATGTTTTACGTTTAATTCTATAATTGTTAGTTATTATTATTTGTTACTTTTAATCAATTGAATTATTTGATTGAATAAAAAATTAATTGAAGATTATGGATAAAAAAGATATTAAGAAATTTAATTTGAAAAGTAATGAAGATTATATTGGAAATCAATTGAAAGATAACAATTAATGTAAGCCGTGGCCAACAAGAATTTGAAGACCAATCGGAAGTCAATTTCCTCAAGCAATCGAGTGGACAAATATAACTAAAATTAATAATAAAATAAATAGGTTATTATACAAATATCTTTTTTTATTTATTTTCTAATTAAAAACTACACACTCATTGCATAAGGGTAAAACTATAATTTACAACAATTCACTCCCAATCTAAGACAAAGTAAACACATAATTAGGATTCTGATTATCAATCAACTCTCTCATTTCAAAGTAAGTAAATATCCTACTCGCACTCTCACTCAACACTCTCAATATTAGGATTCACACTCTAATTGAAGAAGTAAACACTCCATAAGGTTATGTTAAATCTTGGATTAGAAAATCAGGATGGGAAACAATTTCTATTTTGTGTGTCTGCTTGTAAAAATTGAATCAAATAATAGAATGAAAATTGTGGAACCCACCAAATTTAGAAATAAGAAGCGAGAATCTCATTTTCATGGGGTTGGGAATGAGATTTCATTCTTTGTTTGATTTTATTATCCCTAATAATACTAAGAAGGAAAAAGGATATCTATACCCTCAAAGTTTGGGGAAATAATCATAGAGATCCCAAAGTTTTCAATAAAGACACCAAAACTTCTTCTTAACTATAATACTCTTTGACTTTATAACGCAAAAAAATTGACTCTAAAATTTTATAATAAATAGAAACACGACATTAAAATAAATGTAATTTACATTTTAAAATAATTTTAGTATTTAAAAATTATTTTGATATTTTACAATCTATTAGATCTATTTTATTATATTAAATTAATTTTTAATAATAAATAGCAACATAATATTGCAGTAAATAAATTAAAATTAAAATTATTTTGAATATTACGTAAAAAATAATATTAATAATATTAATTGGGAAATATTGTGTTAATTCTAAACTCTATTAAACGTAAATATTTATTTAAAATCTTTATAATAAATACAAATATATTATTAAAATGATTATAATAATTTAATTATTCAATATTATTTTGAATGTTAAAAATAATTTAATATTATTAGCCTGTTAGATAGATTGTATTATTTATATTAAATTTGTATTAAAAGGGTGGGTGTTATGGTTGAAGTACTTCCTTGGATTACAAATAAAACAAAATGAAGAATGAATCTTCATCAATCAAGTCAAATATTTGAGAAATTTACTCAAAAGATTCGAACTTGAAGATGAAAAGGTCAAAAGTACTCTAATGAGTTCGACAATTAAACTTGACAAAGATGAAAAAGGTAAAGATGTTAATGTCAAAACTTATCGAGGTATGATCAGATCTTTACTTTACCTAACTGCTAGTAGACACGATATTATGTTTATTGTATGTTTGTGTGCAAGATTTCAATCATGTCCTAAAGAATCTCATTTGTGTTTGTGTGCAAGATTTCAATAATGTCCTAAAGAATCTCATTTGCTTGTTGTCAAGAGAATTTTCCGTTATTTGAAAGGAACCATAGATCTTGGCCTTTATTTTCCTAGATGAACTCATAAAGATTTAACTTGTTATTTGGATGTCGATTTTGCTGGTTATAAGGTTGATAGGAAGAGCACTAGTGGAACTTTTCACTTACTAGGTCACTCACTTATCTTTTGGTTTAGTAAGAAGCAAAACTGGGTAGCGCTTTCAACCACCAAGGCCGAATATATTAAAGCCGGTAGTTGTTGTGCATAAGCACTTTGGATGAAGCAAACCCTTAGAGACTATGAGATCAATCTTGCTCATATACCTATCATGTGTGACAATACAAGTGCCATAAATCTATCCAAGAATCCTATACAACACTCTAGAACCAAGCATATTGAGATAAGACATAATTTCTTGAGAGATCAAGTTTAAAAAAATGATATTTCATTGAATTTTATTTCAACTAAAAAATAGCTGCTTATATCTTTATTAAACCTCTTGGCGACGAATAATTTGCTAACATTAGGCATAAGCTTGGAATGATAAATATTGCATAATAATAATGATTTATACAGTATCTTCTTTATTTTTCTATAATATGATATTTGTTTGATTAGGATGTGTTTAAATTGTGTAATTATGATCAATAAAATGATTTAGAAATATATTGAGTATTGGCTGTAGATAAAAACAAATGTACGAAATCATAATCAAGATAAACGGATTACCGTTTGAGAATAAACGGTGTATGGTTTAATTACAGAAACACTAGAAAAATTGTTGGAAATTAGCAGCTTACCGTTTGTACCTAACGGTTAACCGACTAAAAACAGAGAGGTTGCTCTAATAAACGGTGATATACTTACACTTTGATAGCTCTTTGGAAATTATCGGTGAACTGAACGTTTTCGTACAATAAAAACTGTTGTAGTTCCTCTTCCCCATTTTCACTTACTCTTTCACCGTTTTCTCTTGAACTAGCGAACCCTAAGCTCTATCTCTCTAAAATCTTTCGTTTTCCTTGCAATTTCTTGCCAAATCAAGGTCATAGAAACATTTCTCATCATCCTTAGCACAAACTTATCAAGCCAAAACATCAAATCAAGCCCCAAATCGAAAAATCCCAAATTCAAACCCTAGAAACAGCTGAACCTTTTTCTTAAATTTTGGTATAATTTTTGACGTTTTCTGATTAAATTGAGCCTCTAAATTCCTTTTTCTACTGTTCCTTGTTCTTTAACTCAGTTTCATTTCTCCTATTTTCATAAATTTTTCAAAATCCAAAATTTCTCAAGCTTGAGCAAATGGCCAAAACTTCAAGGACCGGACATAAGAGGAAATCTATCCCCAGTAGAAACCTCATACCTCCTAGGGGGACTTCTGAGTTCAAAAAGATGTATTTTTCCACAGCTCCAATGGGCAAACGCTTCGAAACCTGTTTTATAGGTAGAAAGGTAATCGATTCCTACTTTGTGGATTTGGATGATTTGGTGGAGTTAGTTGTTTATGGTAGAAGTGTGAAGGAGATGTTGTTGCCTTAAGACTCTGCTTTGGACTTAGAGGAGAAGATTTATCCCAACCTAGTCCGTATGTTTTACTCAAATATGGAATTGTCCGCAGATAAGGTAGATAGGATAGTTACTTACGTAGGCAGTGTTTCGATTGATTTTGATGTTGAGGATTTGAACTAAATTTTAGGAATCCCGCATTCTGGGCATTTGATTTGCACTTCTAGAAATGAGTTATCTTTTGGTGATTTTGTCCATCACGAAGGGGTTAGACACATATGTAGGCATCAAGATCTTTTAGACGAGATTTGTTCCCTACCTTTTAGATCCCATTTGTTACCGTTACAAGTTAGAATTCTCTATACCATCTTACAACATATTGTCACTCATAAGATAGAGCATTCGGATGAGGTGACTCAGATGGATGTCGGGATACTCGATAGTCTTCTTACAGAGCATCCTATTAACCTAGGATATATTATTTTGCGACATATATTGAGTACTCCTGGGGTTAACCATAGGTTGCTTCCTTACGGTGGTTGTTGAGTACTAGGAAGTGTGTATTTATAATAGAGAAAATCATCATTTTACATTCCAAGTCTCACTAACATCCCTACTTTTATGTCTTTAAGTCCCTTGTAATTTAATTATGTATGTTTTGTTTTAATTAAGTATTTTATGTATTTTAGGGGATATCATGGTCATTTCACAATGAACGAGAAATCAAATGGAAAAACGGACAACAATTTTGAACTCAGGACAGTCGAAAACCTTAGGAGGAGCATAAAAAGATAAATAGTACTGTTCACATATACGGTACTGTACACACACTGTTCACGGCACTGTTCATATGTACTGTACGCTGACGTGGCACTGTACGATGACATGACACTATACGATGACGTGGCGGCATTTGATTGGACGAATGATGTGGAATTGACCGCTTATGTGCCATTGACTGATGATGTGGCGTTGACTGATGACGTGTCACGATCCTATTGGACCAAAATGCTGACCGGCGACGTGGCAGAATGTTAGTGGTCCGAAAAAATGTGCGTACGGTACATGTATATACGCGGAATGACAGCCCCTGATGATGTGTTCCATCTAATAGAAACTTGCCACGTGGCACAATCTTGAACGTCCAAATTGTTTTAATCCGATGGCCATGATTTACTCAGTGTATCTATATAAAGGGGTCTCCCCCCCTAATTTGACACCCCTGAATCCATTTTTGAGCTCTATTTTCCATAATTCCATCTCCATCTTGTATTTTCTACGTATTTTAATAAAATTCTCATTTTACCTCTAGTTCAATTATGAGTAGCTAATTTCCTTTCAAGTTTGGGTTGAAGGTGAAGTCTCAACATGCTCCACGGGCTTAATTTGGTAAATTTACTTTCCCTTCCCCTTTAATTTATGTGGATGTTTTGACTTTTCGTAGATAGATAGTAATAATCTTGTCTGGATATCGGCTGGAATAATAGCCTCCCTAGGCAAGGTTATTACTATTTGGCACGGGAAGCCCTTAGCACCATATCTATTAGAGTGTGGTTCATAAGGAGTGGAAAATCCCCCTTCATGATTGAATTGGTACTAATAATGAATGTTAAGCCGATGGTGCATGTTGAGTACAGATCCGGAGATCCAAGCACTTCATTTTAATAGTTTATTCCTACAGCTTTAATTTAAATTAATACATTGCCTACATCATTGTCATTATAAATCCAATCACCCACTTAAAAAATTAATTCTACAAGCAATTAAAATCCACCTCCTCGTGAGATCGACACTCGTCACCGTTGATCTATTTTCCAATAGATTCGTGCGCTTGCGAGTTCAATAAAATTTGCACAACAAGTTTTTGGCGCCGTTGCCGGGGAGGTAAGTTAATTTGATTCGTAGATTTTTTTTAATTTCTTTATTTCTTTTTTTTAGTTGTTTCCTTGTAAAATTTTTTTATTTATTATTATAAAAAAAAAAGAAAAAAAAAAGTGAATTTACATTTTGAGTTAAGTATTTTTATTTTTTCTTTAAATTTTTGTAATTTAATTTTCATGTTATTATTATTTTTTTAAATTTGGCAAGTTCTACTGCCTATTAATTTATTTTAATTTGTTTCACATATTTTTGTTTATATATATAGCACTTGAGTTTATTTTTATAAGCAAGATTATAACAGCGTGATAAGATTAGTATCGTAATTTCCCCCTTTTCTTTATTTTTATTAATTTTGTTATCATTTTTTTTTTTTTCATGCATGGTCATAGGTCACAATTACCTAATATTGAGCCTATAGACTTTGAATTAGAAAAAACACTTCGCACACACAAACACGTTGAAACTAAAAATAAAATTGGGATGGATTTGCAACCAGCACCACAAGAGAGGCCATTTAAGGACTACTTCAGTCCATTAGCTAACTTAAGCACATCATGCATAAGATACCCAAATGTAGCCGCTAGGAGTTTTGAATTAAAACTTAGTGTGCTAAATTGTCTCCCAACATTCTATGGCCTAGAAAATGAAGATTTATATAATCATCTGAATGATTTCCATGCTATTTGTCAAACTTTTAAATATGAGAATTTTTCAGATGATAATGTTAAGCTTAGATTATTTTCATTTTCTTTAAAGGATAGAGCTCATTCATGGTTCAATACATTGCCTGCTAATAACATTACATCATGGGAACAAATGGTAACAAAGTTTTTGAATAAATATTTCCCAGTACATAAAACCAATACTATTTGCAGGGAAATTTCAGAGTTTACCCAAAGAGAAGACGAGCAGGTTTTTGAAGTATGGGAGCAATTCAATGGTCTACTCCTAAAGTGTCCACATCATGGGTACGAAAAATGGCACCAATGCGAATAATGTTTGGAGGGATTATTGCCAAATGTGCGAGAATGGCTAATGGCAATAAGTGGAGGACAACTAATGTCAAAAAGTACATCAGAGATTTGGGATTTCTTCCAGCGACAAACGGATAATTCCCAACAATGGAGTTGTTCACTCAGAAATACTAGAAGAGTTAAGGGAGTGAATAAGGTTCACATTGGCGAGTCCAGTTCAGAAATTAAAGAAGTCAAAGAGATAGTCGAAGGTCTTTCTCGACAAATAGCATCGTTAACAGATGCTAAATTAGCGGAACCACATGACCAGGACTCATACATAGATCAAGCCAATGCCATAGGTGTAATGAGAAAGCCATCAAACTATAACCCTTACTCTAACACATATAATCCTAGATGGAGAGACCACCCAAATATTTCATGGTCTTAAGGATTATAACAGAATGGACCAGTAGCCCCAGCAACCAATTCCTCAAAATCCTCAAGCATTTCAACAACCATTTAGCCATACAATCAGAACCCAAACTATTCTCAACTTAGACCATAAGAGGATGCATTTCAAAATTTCAAGAATCTTACTCACTCCACAATCGAGCAACACAATCGTACCATTAATGAACTGCGAAATGAGATGAGAGCGGGCTTCAACTCACAAACCCAATCAATTTCAAACCTTGAAAAAATGGTAGGACAACTTGCTTCTTCAATTCAAACCTTGGCAATGACTGTTGAGAAAAGAAAATTCCCAAGTCAATCAGTGCCTAATCCTAAAGGAGTGCATGAAGTAAGCACCAGTTCACTTCAGCAGCATGGGGAGGTCAAATCTGTCATGACCTTGCGAAAAGGAAAAGAAGTCGACAACAAAGTGGAGATGCCGGTGACAAAAACAACTCAAATTGTACCAGTGAATGCAAAAGACTCATCCACAGAGGAGAAAGAAGAAACCAACCCACAAGAATACGTTCCTAAAGCTCCATTTCCTTATAGGTTAGCTAAAGCGAAGAAGTGAAAATCCACAAGTGAGATTTTTGAAATCTTTAAATAGGTAAGTGTTAACATCCTTTTGCTTGATGCTATAAAACAAGTGCCATCTTATGCCAAGTTTCTTAAAGACCTTTGTACTAAACAGAGAAACATTTATGTTCAAAAAAAGGCCTTTTTAACAAAAAAACGTTAGCTCTATACTCCAACAAAAAATTCCTCTAAAATACAAAGACCCAGGCTTCTCCACTGTCTCATGTAGTATAGGGAACCACACAATTGAGAATGCTTTGTTGGACTTAGGAGCTAATGTAAATCTGTTGCCTTACTCAGTATTTGTGAAATTTGGACTGGGAGAATTACACCCAACTCCAGTGGTGTTACAGCTTGCAGATCGGTCCTTGAAAAAACCTCGTGGTATTATGGAGGACGTGCTTATACAGGTTGATAAGTTTTATTTTCCTGTTGATTTCATTGTAATTGACACTCAACTAGTCTATGATTCAAGGAAGCATATCCTCATTATCTTAGGACGATCTTTCTTGGCAACTGCCGATGCTCACATTCAATGCAGGATTGAAAATATGCAGTTATCCTTTGGCAATATAATGATGGAGCTAAATATATTCAACATTGCCAAGCAACCTTACAATGCAGATGATGAAAATGTTGGTGTTAATTTAATAGAAGAATTAGTTGATAATGTTTTTCTTTCAAACCTTAGTGATGACCCTTTACAAACATGTTTAACTCACTTTGGTTTCGATTTTGATATTGACAGATCAGTAGATGAGGTTAATGCTTTACTCGATTCAGCACCATCCATGGATACTAACAAATGGAAGTCAAGAGTGGAACAACTAGCACCATCAGAAAAGAAACTCAGCCCATCATCATAATCACCACCAAAACTTTAGCTCAAACCATTACCCG
The DNA here is from genome assembly GCA_030449905.1 of Luvunga scandens. Classification (NCBI taxonomy): domain Eukaryota; kingdom Viridiplantae; phylum Streptophyta; class Magnoliopsida; order Sapindales; family Rutaceae; genus Luvunga; species Luvunga scandens. The sequence goes on from JASUUG010000209.1 coordinate 1,514,750, forward strand.
ACATTTTGGAATATGCGTTCTTCGGAGAAGAAAACATTTTGCCAGTAATCATTTCATCATCCTTGAATGACGAACAAAAGGGTAAGTTGTTGGAAGTTTTGAAAGTGCACAAAGGAGCATTAGGATGGACCATAGCCGATATAGAAGGTATAAACCCAGTGGACTGTATGCATTACATTCTCCTTGATGAAAATGCTAAACCTACCAGGGAAATGCAACGTCGGTTGAACCCTAATATGAAAGAAATTGTTAGAACTGAAGTCCTTAAACTATTAGACGCAGGTATCATTTACTCCATTTCTGATAGTTCATGGGTCAGTCCTGTGCAAGTTGTCCCCAAAAAGTCAGGAGTCACAGTAGTTACCAATGCTGATAATGAATTAATACCTACTAGAGTGACTACAGGATGGTGTGTATGTATTGATTATAGAAAGTTGAATTTTGTCACACATAAATACCATTTTCCTTTACCATTTATCGATCAAATGCTTGATAGATTAGCAGGTCATGAATTTTATTGCTTTCTAGATGACTACTTAGGATATAATCAGATTCCCATAGCACCAAAAGATCAAGAGAAAACCACTTTCACTTACCCTTTTGGCACTTTTGCATATAAGAGAACGCCATTTGGATTATGTAACGCACCTGCTACATTTTAACGATGCATGTTAAGCATTTTTTCTGATATGGTTGAACGATTCCTTGAAGTCTTTATGGATGATTTTTCTGTTTTTGGTGATTCATTTGATCAATGTTTACATCATCTAACACTAGTTCTGCAGAGATGCATAGAGAAGAATTTGGTCATAAATTGGGAGAAATGCTATTTTATGGTAAAACAAGGTATTGTTCTCGGTCACATCATTTCGAGCGAAGGTATTGAGGTTGATAAGGCCAAGGTGGATCTCATTTCCAATCTTCCTCCACATAAAACAGTCGAGAAGTAAGATCTTTCCTTGGGCATGCAGGTTTTTACAGATGTTTTATTAAAGATTTTAGCAAAGTTTCTAGACCCTTGTGCAATTTACTTGCTAAGGATGTACCTTTTGTCTTTAATGATTCATGTCTTGTGGCATTTGAGAAACTAAAGCAGTTGTTAACAACATCACCCATCATTCAGCCCCCAAACTGGAACTTACCATTTGAGCTCATGTGTGATGCATCTGATTATGCAGTAGGAGCAGTATTAGGACAAAGAGTTGATCGAATTCCCCATGTCATTTACTATGCTAGTATGACATTGAATGATGTACAATTGAACTATTCAACCACTGAAAAAGAAATGCTAGTAGTAGTGTTTGTACTAGAGAAATTTCAATCTTATCTCATTGGTTGTAAAATAATTATTTTCACAGATCATGCTGCTCTTAAATATCTTCTCACAAAGAAAGATACAAAAGCTAGACTAATTCGTTGGGTGTTACTTTTGTAGGAATTTGACTTTGAAATCAAGGATAAGAAAGGCACAGAAAATGTTGTGGCAGACCATCTCTTTCGTCTCAATTTTGATACAATTACAAAACCATTACCATTAAATGAATCATTTCCAGATGAACAATTGATGAGTGTGGAAGTATTGCCATGGTATGCTGATATAGTTAACTATCTTGTTACAGGTAAACTTCTGGAGCATTAGACTAAGCAGGACAAGGCCAAATTTTTTGCAGAAATAAAGAATTTATTCTGGGATGACCCTTATCTGTTGAAGTATTGTGCAGATCAAATTATCGGACGATGTGTCCCAGAAAATGAATTTCAAAATATCCTTTTATTCTCCCATGAACAAGCTCGTGGAGGCCATTTAAGTGCTAAGAAAACAGCTACTAAAATATTATAATGTGGTTTTTATTGGCCAACTATATTTCAAGATGCTCACATTTTTTGTTCTTCATGTGATAGGTGTCAACGAATGGGGAGCATTATGCAAAGGAACATGATGCCATTAAACTTAATAACTGATATTCTGAGAAGACGGTATGGACAGAAACGTGATTCTAGCAAAGCTTCACAAGCGATTTCCTTCACTTCCTCAGAATGCCCTCCTTACGATCTATAAAGCTCGGTCTGAACGCATGCGATGGCTTATGAGAAATAACGTCCCTACTGACATCCATTGGTTAATCAAGGCCAAGGTATGTTTAACAGGTGTGTTGCCTCCTAAATTTATTGCATACATGCCTGGTTGTGGTAAAGGAAATTACTCAAGAAAACGAAGAGTTGAAAAACTTCATGTTGATTGTCATAAGTGTGCCAGGATGAAATGCGATAAAAATCCTTGTTCTTTCGGAATGATATCTGATAACAGGGAAGATAAGATTCAATTCATTAGGGATGGCTTGAATAAAGAGTCATTGGATGATGTCCTTTTGTCTCTTGAAACGCATCCCAGTGGATACGTACAAAGAGCAATTCTCCAATTATGGCCATTATTTCAGAAAGAGCAGGTACGATATAGTCTTGGGAATCTGACTATAAACGACCTTGTTTGCCAGTTTATGAGAAAACTAGATGAGAAGCCTATCCTCGACCCATAGAGGCGTTCAAGCCGTTTCTGGACGTAAAACCAGAGGAAGATGTGAGCTACAATCACAACTACCTGTAAATATCATTTTACTGTTATTTTACTGTTGTTTTATTTCACTGTTGTTTTATCATTTACATTTTTATCTTTAATAATTGATTGCTTTTTCTTTTTACTATTTCCTTTTTGACTCTCGAGCCATGTGCTTTATGCGTTAATTGACACAGACATGCTACCTCATACACAGCTGTAAATCATTGTCACCAAGATCCTTGATACATGATCCTTTTCTTTTAGACTCACAAATTATTTTTGAGAAGCATCCCAATGGCAGCTACTCCCAATAAACAATTCAAGAACATTTGTGTGCTCTCTGGATTTAACTATGGCAAACATAAAGAGTTCGTTGAGGCAACCATCGATCTTGGTCAATGCATAGCAGAAAGAAATTTGCATCTGGTTTATGGAGGAGGTGATCGAGGGTTATCAAAACTAGTCTCAGAAGCTGCTTATCTCAGAGGGAGCCAAGTGTTAGGCATCATCCCAAGAAGCCTCAAACCGTTAGGCTGTATGTTTGACTCACCAACTAGAGAAGAGTTAGTCGTCTCAGGTATGCAAGAAATAATAACTAAAATGCTAAATTATGCTGATGCTTTTATTTTCCTACCAGGAGATCTTGCAACTCTAGAGGCACTAATCACATTAGCATCTTGGGCCCATCTGAACATTCATCAGAAACCCATCGGTTTGTTAAATGTCAATAACTTTTATGATGGCTTTATCGCATTTCTTAACCATGCAATAAAAAACCATTTTATCCCTTTTACAGTGAAAAAAATTTTATTTGTGCTCATACTGCTAACGAGTTACTTGATATGTTACAAGCTTATAGACCAGAGCCAGATCCCAAGACCCTTGTGTTGGAATGGCGAACTAATGATGGTAACAGTAGCCGTAGTAAAAAGTGCAAATTAGATTTAACTCTCCGCTTGTAAATATTTTCTTCTGTGATACAGCACTCAGGTGATGTCTTCTAAATCCCATTTTCTTTCAAACATTGAGGACAATGTTTCGTTCTGGTTGGGGGGAGGGAATAGTTGACAATTGTGGAATATCTCAGTCTTGGTGTAGGTTTTACTAATTTTTGTTTTAGAAATTAATTGTGGCTAAATTTTTGAGTTGAAGATGGCTAAATATGGAGTGTAGTGACTCTAGAAACGCATCTTCTTATTATTAAAAAAAAATCATATATTTCTTGCTTTGACAGTCATTTTAAGTGTGATTTTTCTAACTAATTAGTTTTTCTATGTCATTTTCACCATTCTGCATGCATAATTTTCATGACTAAGAATAGGTTTGGGGGTAGAATTTTTAAAAAAAAAGCATTTTGTGTGATCTTTTCATAATTAAATGACATGATAACTTTCAAATTTTAGTATTTGTATTATCTTTGATCTTTAGTTATGTTACACCATGTTTGTTACTGTACATGTTAATGTTAGAGATAAATATAAGTTTCTTGAAAGAATGCACATATCATAATAATTTCCAAGTGAGTTTTTAGCATGTCATTTTTTCTTGAAGAGTAACCCTTTTTGCCCATTTTTTATTCAGCTTAGCAGTTTATTACTTTATACATTATCTCTAGATTTCCTTAATTAAAAAAAAAAAGTGTGTTGCCACATCTGAAGGTCCATCCAACTAGTAGATATGGAAGATTATTTAGAACCCTAAAAGATGACAGAAAGACCATCTTTGGTCCGTTTGAGCTTTTCCAGCCAACCCTATTAATATATATCCATAGCTAACCCCTTTGAGCCATAAAAAAAAAAACCTTTTTCTTTCGCAACCTATTATCTTGCCCCATTCCAATGTGGATCATCACCTTATATTTTGTATTTCCCACTACCCATTTATGTTAGAAAATAGAGATAATTTTGCATTCACGAAAATGATGCTATAAAAAAAAAACACAAAACAAAACAATATATATATATATATATATATATATATATGTATGTATATGTATATGAATAAAATAAAATAAAATGAAATAAAAGAAAAAAAAAAGAATTCAAGTGAAAAGCACCTAACAATCTCAAAAGTTCTCTATTTTTCAGACATATATTTTGTTTTTCCTATTATCCCTTCTTTGTTAGCCATGTCCCTAGCCTACGTTACGTCCTAATAAAAGTCCTTCTTAATTTTAGGGAACTATAATCTGAAATAGAAACTGGTTTTATGGCACTATTCACGACACTATTCACATATACGGTACTGTACACGACACTGTTAACGGCATTGTTCACATGTACAATACGCTGACGTGGTGGTATTTGATTGGACAAATGATGTGGAATTGACCGCTTATGTGGCATTGACTGATGATGTGGCGTTGACTGATGACGTGTCACGATCCTATTAGACCAAAATGCTGATCGGCGACGTGGTAGAATGTTAGTGGATCGAAAAAATATGCATACGGTACATGCATATACACGGAATGACAGCCCCTGATGATGTGTTTCATCCAATAGGAACTTGCCACGTGGCGCAGTCTTGAGTGTCCAAATTGTTTTAATCCGATGGCCATGATTTACTCAGTGTATCTATATAAAGGGGGCTCCCCCCTAATTTGACACCCCTGAATCCATTTTTGAGCTCTATTTTCTGTAATTCCATCTCTATCTTGTATTTTCTACGTATTTTAATAAAATTATCATTTTATCTCTAGTTTAATTATGAGTAGCTAATTTCCTTTCAAGTTTGGGTTGAAGGTGAAGTCTCAACATGCTCCACGGGCTTAATTTGGTAAATTTATTTTCCCTTTCCCTTTAATTTATGTGGATGTTTTGACTTTTCGTAGACAAATAGTAATAATCTTGTCTGGATATCGGCTGGAATAACCGCCTCCCTAGGCAAGGTTATTACTATTTGGCACGGGAAGCCCTTAGCACCATATCTATTAGAGTGTGGTTCATAAGGAGTGGAAAATCCCTCTTCATGATTTAATTGGTACTAATAATGAATGTTAAGCCGATGGTGCATGTTGAGTATAGATTCGGAGATCCTAGCACTTCATTTTAATAGTTTATTCCCACAGCTTTAATTTAAATTAATACATTACCTACATCATTGTCATTATAAATCCAATTACCCATTTAGAAAATTAATTCTACAAGCAATTAAAATCTACCTCCTCGTGGGATCGACACTCGTCACCGTTGATCTATTCTACAATAGATTCGTGCGCTTGCGAGTTCAATAAAATTTACACAACAGTGGTATTATTTCTAAACTTCTACGACATTTTCGAGTACCCCTTCGCGACTCAGTGTATGAAGAGACTAAGAAGATTGAATATGAGGCTATATCGGGTATTGAATTTTATCAGAGGCATCAAGAATGGATGAAAAAGCCCACAACCAAAAACCAAGACACCCTCGTAGCGCCTAAGGATAACCGGTTCCTTAACAATATCTACTCTCTTGACCAGCTACCCGATTTTAGGCTCGGTGCTAGACCTCTGCCCCCTCGTCACAGATCTGTCTTACAGCCTCCAACAGAGCCTGATTCTGAGGAGCATGAGATGGAGACTAATAGACCACTGGCTCTAAATGCTCCACCCGCTATTGATAGTCTCATTCATCAACTAGTTGGAGATGTTCGAGCTCTTTCTGAGCAACAACAGTAGCTTCAGGATCGGTTTGCTTCTTTTTCGATTTAGCAGCATTAGATTCTCGATCAGTAGCAGTAGATACTGGATGGACACCTGTGTATCTTTTCTACTCTCGGCATTCCCCCTCCTCCTCTTCCTCTCCTCCTTTGCAGTAGTTTCTTAGTGTTTCGGATGCTTTGATTTCGCATAATATTTTCATGCTTTTGATACATTTATGTATGATGATTATGGATGATTATTCGCACAACATTTTCATGTTTTTGATACATTTATGTATAATGATTATGGATGATTATGTTATACATATATGTGTTTTCTTATTTTGGCATTGATTTTATTACTTGGTTGAAGTTGTTTTTATCTTAATTTTGGCTTCTTGGGTGAAAATTGTTGCTAATATTTTCTGGGAGATGCTTAACGTACATGGGAGATTCTACTAAAATTTTCACTTGTTGATAGTTATTTTGTGTTTAATTTTCCAAGCTACTTTAATGCCTTGTGAAATATTAGTTACATTAGTGTATTTTAAGCATGACCACTCACTACAATCATTGTAAATTGCAGTGGTGGAAGTTGATATTTGCCCTATTATTGATATGTTTGGCTTAATCTTAATGGATGCTTTATGTAACACTAAGTTATTATAAGGTACCCAATTAAATTGGCATATGATATCTAAGAATATTCATTATATAGTAATCTATTCATTTTGCTTGTAGTATGTTAGTAAATGAGAGGAAATATTTGAATTCCTTGAAGTAATTAGCGCTAATACACTAGCAACTCCCATCATATGAAAGGGTTAAGTTTTATATATACTATTGCATTTAACTTTTATCCTTTATTCATGATATTAATTTAATTGTGTACTTGCTTTGGAGATGATTATTCTTTTTCCTTCATTTTATTTCAGCTCTGGTATACTATCAATGGCAATGGATAATTTGTTTTGACATTTTTTTCCTACATATTCTCTACTACTAGTTGGAGCTTAGTTAATTGTTTGATTGCTACACAATGAATTGTAACAAATGAATTTACAATATTTGTTTCAATTCTATAACTAATAAAGTGTAATTGGGAGAAATTTGAAGCTCATTTAAGTTTGGATGACCATCTGGCAATCAAAATGTCAATTAATAGGCCTTGGTTGATTATTATGATAGGGAATGATTGGGGAAAAGTAGTTGGAATTAAATGTTTGGGATGGTTCTCATGTGTAGAACTTTTATTAGTAATTTTTTCAAATTTTTGGTGGATGTTATAGTTTGTATCGTTAAATGAATATCAAAGTATGAATATATATCAAATCTCATTTTTTATATTTATTGGATTTTTAATTATTAATATCATTTTTTACATTAATTTTCATTCAAAAATTTAATTTCTCAAAGCAAATTTGCATAGTTTGGGAATTTATAAAATAATAATAATAATAATAATAATAATAATGATAATAATAATCAAATTCAAATTATAATAAAAATAAAATAATAATATCATCAATAATAGTAAAATTTAAATAATAATAATAAAACATTAATAATAATAATAAATATTTAAAAATAATATTAATTGAAAAAATACCATCCCCTCCCAAAGTTTCAAAACAAATGCAAAAAAGTTCAATATAATGATGAATAGGTTGTCTATTAAGCATCCCTTTTATGATAGTTATTTACTGTCATCTATTATCATTTTTTTTTGTAGTGATATCATTCTATTCTATAGCAGATTTTGAAAACTAGAGGAGAAGTAATTTATAATATGTGATTTTGAGAGTCACTTTTATACTTCATATATATTCTCATGTATATTTTAAAAATTTAAAATTATGCTTATTAATTATGAAATAAAATTATTAACTTTAAAGACATTATTATTATTTTTACTAATTATATTGAGATAACAAATTAAAAAATTAATAATATAAAATATCTATTTTAGTTATCAATTATTATACGTATGCAACAAAAAATATTTATAATCTATATAAATGAATTTTATTTGATATTATATCCAATTCAATCATTTATATTCTTATTGTAATTTCATAGTAAGATTTACTAGACATATATAACTGCTTTTAAAACTTAAATCACTTTTAAAAAAATTTTTTACTAAACATTTAACTGATGCTCTTCACAGTTAATTATTTCTACAGAATAGCTAACAGATTTTTTTAAAAAAGTTGCAACATTATCAAACTGGCCCTCTATGCTGAGCTGCCACCTAGTCTAGTTGACTAATAAGTCAACTATAAGTGTTATTTATTTTAAAATTTTGACAAAAAATTGTCATAATTATTTGACTATGTAAACAATGCGTTTCATATTTTTAAAATTTATTCTATATTTAAAAATTTTAAAAATTTAATATTTTAAATTTATAAGCAAAATATTGTTGTTCCAACTTATGCAAAACGACAATGTTTCTTAATTCATATAACATTTTGTTTCTAAAATACCAAAAATTTTGATCAAAATGGTGCTAAAGTAAAGTCTACATTAACATTCTATTATGAATTTTTGATGTAATGTATTCTATTATAAAGTCATCATAAATCCTTAACATAATTCTTTGGTCACAAGTTTGTCATGAATACTTGATAGTGATAAAATATATCACGAGTATATCATGCTTTTATGACTTATGCCATTTTTCCAGAATTCATCACAAAATATCTGTCATCTATTGTCAGTTTTCTAGTAGTATGATTTTTTCAAAAGTAATTTATAAAAAGAATTTACTAAATATTACAATTAAATTTTGACTTTTCAAAATTACTTTTAAATCTCTTAAAAATAATCTTTAATAAGCCCGGAGTTTGTCTAAAAAAAAATATGTTTCTATAATTATTGCATGTGCTCATGCCATGCCTTATTGTACAGACATGTGCCGTGCTTGTACCGTGCCACGTGTTGCCAAACCCGTTGGCCATCTCTAATTAGAGTAACTAACCAATAGTGCAAAGTCAATAACGTGTTCTTGAAAGTTAGCTTAAAAATTGATGAATAAAAAGGTTCCACCTAACCAAATACTGTTTTTTTTAGTCTTTCTCTTTTTTGTGAGGTGAAAGAGGGACACACACACACACACACACGCACACACACAAGTTGATGATACAATGAAAGTTTAATGTTTTAATATTTTGTTGATTTTTAAGAATACCGGAGTAAAGGAATAACCTAAATTCATGTTGATCCGAAAGAACACTATGAATCTAAGGGGATAAGACTCGTTGCTTTTTGCAAAATACTGAGAATTAACCAATCTGAGAAACTCACACGAAATTTTTAAAACTGAAAATATTATTAAATTCAAATCTAGAGTTTATTCTAGGAAATAACAAATAGTCAAGGCCTGCTTTTGAAGCTACAAAAGTTGCTTATTTATAATAATTAAGATTTTATCCTAATTTGACTAGGAAACCTAGTTAGCAAGACTTATTCCTAAAGTAGGAATATAACCCAAATAATCAATGCGTAAACAGTCAAACTCTAAATAAGAAACTAAATTAAATTAGAATATAGATTAATTAAAAAATTCCTAGGTATTATAAATATCAATCTAGTTAGGATTTCTTCAATTTCTTACTTTGCATCATTATCGTCAGGATGGAGAAAATTCATTCTTGAATTTCGTTTGTTGTAGTCTTCAAGAACATCTTCATGTGTATAAGGATTGGCTTCTAAACAGAGTTTCGATATAGACAATGAAGTTTAAATTTTTCAACTTTTGTAATGATGTCCATCCAATCACTCCAATAGCATAAAATAAATTCTTTGATCAACAATTTTTTTGACATTACCTTCTCGAATTTTTCATGCCAAATTTTAAGATAGTTGGGGAAAAATAATTTCTTCTCATAATCCACTAACCATTGAAAAATATCATAACAACCTCTTTTGCCTCCCTTAGGCAAATTGAGAAAACTATATGAAACTGTAGTAAGTAGAAATAGAGAAAACCATATGAGACTGTAGTAAGTAGTAAATCTTTTTGCTTCACAAGTTCAAAAGGTGTATCAACAATGAACTCTTCTTATATAACAACATCAACATAATCATCAAATTTTGGCAGTTTATCTAAATCAATTAGGGGATCTTGAGAAGCTAAGGTTAATGTGAATTAGCCAATCAATATTCTCCTTGGATGGAGAAATATTTACAAAGGAAGCAAAGTCAATGTTTTCTTTATAAACATTATCTTCATATCATGCATCATCATGATCAACTTTGTGAAATCTATAACTTTGATTTATGTGTAAAGAATTTTTATTTCAAAGTTTCTCTAAATCTTGAGCAATCAAATGCAAATTTTCAACATTCTAACTAAAACATCTTCTTTCAAAATGAAATCTTCATGATAATGTTGTGTTGGGATTATGCGCTCTTTAAAGCGTATTGATTTATTTATTTTCTGATTAACAAAATATTTGAGATATCTTTTTAGATATGTTAATTGTATAAATATTTTGAATCAGGTCCATTTAATCATATTATATGTATTTTATGTGATCATCTTATAGATTCACAAAAGACATAAAAACAAGTTATCTTATAATTAAATAAATTGAGTTCGCAGTTGATAAATAGAGTTGGGTGCTCTATTTATGTTTAGACTGTAGTAAATTCATTGAATGATTTGTCTTACTTATGTATGAATTTACTAATGTAGTTTAACTACATTGAATTGGATCACATATAAGATTTAATTAAGATTAAAATGACTGTTAGACTTATTAAATCCCAAAGGTATTGATTTAATTGCAATCTCAACCTTGAGTTAATTATATTTTCACGTTTGTGATTGTCATTTTGTTTGAGTTACAAGTGGGCACAACATACATTTGAAGTCAAGATTATCCAATATCTTAGTGGAAGCAATTATGAACACTTAGATTATAGATTAACAATATAAAATTTGTAAAAGACATCTCTTAACATGTTTTCAGTACTTTATCATAGAATTCTCTAGCTACAATGTGTCAACATAATTAGTATATTGAAAATGATCATTAAAGAAAACCAACAAGTGTAAAAAAACAAGATATAATTAAATTTATTGGACAGCTGAGTTATCAATTTAATTAGCAATGTGGTACAAAGGATTATTCAGTAAAGAAATCAATGTTGCATGGGTCGAATTATAATTTAAGAACAATATCCTAGATAGCGTACAATTATGGAGGTCAGCTCCAATCTTTTAATGAAGTAGATTTGGAATTAAATAATCGAACTAGTTTAATTGCAACCTAATTATTGTAGCCACTATTGTATTTACCCATATAATCCCTGAGTTAGCTCATTTAATTGACTGCAACACTACTATATTAATAAATAAGATAACTAGCTATTTGGGTTAAAAGTCTAAATATATTATTTGGTGGAGGCTCCATTTAATATGCTTGTGTGTAAGGGGTGTTGTATTGTTTTACAAGATCGGCCCCTATAACAAGAACAATGCTACTTTTGGGCTTTATCTTATTTTTAATTTAAATCAATTATTTTGATTTAATATTTAAAAAAAAGTGATAAATAAGGTGCCTAGGGCTTCCAAGGATAGGAGCCACAATATACAAAAAAGAGAAAAAGAATATTTATCTCTCTAACATTAAGAGAAAAAGTTTTCTCTTGCTAGTTGCTTACAGTAGTGATAAGGCACCCACACGTCAGGGGCAAATCGAACTTATGTTATAATTTGGAAGATTATTTGGTGACAAATCATGATTTTGGACCTAAATTACTTCTACGAAAAAGCAAAGATATGATTTCTATATTATGTTAATTTTATATATTGTATGAGAATTATGATCCAAATATTTCCATAGCAAAACTATTTTTAACCAACAATTGGTATCAGAGCTATCTCATATTAATATATAGAGTTACTGCATCAAATCAATCTCTTGTATTATGCGTATAAGATAAGTGGCACTAATTTTATATATTATTTCACTATGTGAGTGAATATATTTATTGGGCATATTGATAGTAGTCTCAATTCATGGTTAAAAATTTCTTTGTATTAATTTTATAGATTTATAAGAAGAAAAAATGATCAATTTTCACCATGTTTCTCTCTTGATTATTTTATTTCACTGCTCTTTCAAGTCATTACTCGCATAAGAGATTTTGTAAATATTATGTTTGTTATAATGGGCTAGTTTGGGAATGCTATAACTTTTAAAATAATTGTTGTTAGCTGTGCTATATAAATAATCAACTGTAAAGATAATCGGTTAAATGTTTGCTAAAATTTATTTTCAAAAATACTATGAGTTTTAAAAGCAGTTATTAGTATTTGGTAAATTTTACTGTTAAACTACTGTGAAAAAATAAATGACTAAAATGTACATAATGTAAGATGAAATTTACTTACAAATACAAAAACATATATATATATATAATATTTTTAAGGGAAATTATCCACCGACCACCTGATTTTTTTAATTTTTTCAAAAATACACAATTTTTTTTTTGCCTGAATTGTACCTGAAGTTATAATTTTTTTCACTTTTCCACTTCCGTCTGTTGACCATTAAGATTCCATTAATTTTTTTAGTAAAATGACGATTTGCCCCTCAAATGTAAAATTACAATTTCATCCTATAGCATTAATTTTGAGGGGCAAAACAGTCATTTTGTTAAAAAAACTAACAGAATCTTAACGGTCAACAGACGGAAGTGGAAAAATGCAAAGAATCGTAACTTCAGGTGTAATTCAGGCAAAAAAAAAAAGGAATTGTGTATTTTTGAAAAAGTCCGAAACATTACGTTGTCGGTGGATAATTTTCCTATTTTTAATTGTGTATTATAATAATTTAAACTAAAAATAAAATTTATACTATATTGATTTTAATTATGTATTATAATAATTTTAACTAAAAAAAATTTAAACTATATTGGCATAGAGAACTTTTATATAATGTAAAATATAAAAAAGAAATAAGGTAAATGAACAGAATGTGTGAATTATAATAGAAATAATAAAATATTGATTCTGCTTCTAATTTAAATAAGGATAATTTTGGGTTTAGTTAATAATTGAAAGAATATTTATGGAATTATATTAAATGATAAAATTGATTCTTAAAATCATAATCTAAAAGCTACTGTTTCCCTGCTTTTCAAAATCAGCTGTATGAGAGGTTGATTTTGACAAAAGTGATTTTGATTTTTTTTTACTAAACATCAAAATTAACTTTTAAATTTTCAAAATTACTTTTAAATATCCTAAAAGTAATTCCAAATGGGCTCAAAATATAGGAAAGAACTCACAAAGAAAAGTTGATGACGACAGAGAGAAGCAGAAACGGTAACAATTCAGGCATTGGTGGCGTAAAACACAAGATGGCATCAGAGTTTTCTTATGAATTTTTCATAAGGCACCCTTATGTTTTGTTCATTTATGCTTTAATCCAAAGTTTAGAATCTTGTTGCATTTCAATCCAACAGGAAGTGTTGGCGGCGGCTGAAAGCAAAATTTGTGATTAGGGTGTGTTTGGCACATTGTATTGTATTATGTCGTATTGTAATATTTTCATGTTGGTGTATTGTATTATGCTGTATTGTATTAGCACTATATTAAAAAAAATTGTATAATGTTTGGTGCTGCAGTGTACTATATTAATTTTTAATTAGACTATATTTAGTGTTGCATTGTTTTGTATTAATTTTTTTGTGATTAATTGAAATTATATAATTAGAAAATAATATTTATTAATACTTCAAAAAATTATAAATATAGAAATCTTAAATTTTAGAAATTTAACAATTTTTTTAGGCAAATGTTAGAAAATATCATAATTCTTCATAAAAATCAAAGCTTATAGCACTTGATTTCTGAAAATATAAAATTTATTTTCAGTATTTTCTAAATATATAACTTGTGAAATAAAGATTGACGCAAATAATTTAATCAAATAACCTCTAAATAACATAACAGCAAAAATAAATAGTTAAAGCCAACAAGATTAGTTCAAAAGTCATCTTAGGATGATAGAATAAAAGTTTATACATACCACATGCTAGTCACAAATAATAAAATGATATAATTATTATAATATATTCACTAACAAAATGAATTATGTAGACTAATTCAAGTAAAAGTTCTGCAGTATATATAATAATTTTTATATTATTATTTATATTAATATTAATTTTAAATTAATATTAAATTTATTCATATTTAAATATTTATTATTAGTTATATTAAATTATAAATTTATTAATTTGTATTAATAATTATAATGTAAAATAAAAAATAAAAATTAATATTATATAAGATATAATATTAAATTAAATTAAAAATTATATTTATTTATTTATTATTATTATTATAAATTAAAAAAAAAAAAAACAAGACAAGCTAATATGGTAGTTGCCGCATTCCAAACATGTTATTGTAATAAGTTAATGCTATGTAAGGTTTTAATGTGGGGTAATGAGGTGTGCCAAACACACCCTTAGAGTTTTGGGTTTATATCCAATGGCACCCTATGGTTTCACCATTTTATGGGTCAGCTAATGTATTTTGGTTTTGGGTAGAAAAGTTCAAATTTACTTATATTGGATCCAAGCCCATTTTTTGTTATCAATTGAATAACATAAATAAAAATTTAATAAGTCCAATAGTAATTATTTGTCTAAATTTATTTATACTGGTCCTAAGCTCATTTTGGGATTTCAAAATTAGGGCATATAAATATAGAAATTTAGTATGATCAATAATAAAATTTAATTGGCTCAAGAAATTTTAAAATAAATTTGGGCTTATTTTATTAAATTAATTGGATCTAACTTTTTATAAAAATTTTAATTTCAAAATAAGACTCAATAGAATTTTATTTAAAAGGTGTCCAAATTTATTTTTTAAAAATTGAACCAAGAATAAATTTAATAGCCCAAAAGTGTCCAAACCAATGGATATCGGCAAGAACAAGTACAACTTGGGTCACATAAACCTAAATAGGATATGGAGAATGATCAAAGATGGGATTTTAGATCCATTGCAAAATGGATCATTACCACTTTGTGAACCTTGTTTAGAAGGAAAAAATAACCAAAAGGCCTTTCTCGGCTAAAGGAATACATGCGATATTACTGCTTAAATTGGTACACACTAATGTATATAGATCAATCAATGTACAAGCTCGAGGTGGTTATGAGTATTTCATCACATTCACTGATGATTATTCAAGATATGGTTATGTTTATGTGATGCGTTATAAGTCTGAACTCTTGAAAAATTTAAAAGAGTATGAGATTGTGACAGAAAAGCAATTACATAAGAATATCTCTAAGGAGAGTTCAAAAAATATATGGTTGAAAATTGGATTATATCTCAACTAACGACTCTAGGAACACCATAACAAATGGTATAGCTAAAAGAAGAAATAGAACTCTTTTGGATATGGTGAGATCTATACTTATTTATTCTATATTGCCCATTTCATTTTAAGGACTAGCGTTAGAAACTGCAGCATACCTATTGAACTTAATTTCATCTAAGTCAGTGCCTAAAACCCCAATAGAATTATGGATATATTTCAAACTAAGTTTGAAACATATCTATATTTGGGGTTCACCATCACGTGTACTAAAACCAAAGGCTGAGAAAATGGATTCATGTTCTAAGGTTGTATATTTGTTGGTTATCCCAAAGGAACAAGACGAGGTTTATTTTATAGTTCTTAAGACAGAAAAGTGATACTGAGAACACCTTTTATTTCTCTTGAAGAAGACTATATGAATAACTTTAAATTTAAAAATAAGGCAATATTGGAAGAATTATCAAGAGATCATATTGATGTTCATATTTCGGTGCCTATTATTCAACAGGAAGAAAAGCAACAATATAAACAACATAACACTATCCCTGAATAGTAACCACCTATAGAACTTCATCGTAGTAGAAGGGCTACAAGATTACTAGTAGGGTACATGTAGCTGGGAGGAACTTGTTATAATTGTCTTAGATAGACAAGTACAAGATTCCTTTAGTTACAACGAAGCATTATTAGATGGAGATGTTAAATTATAGAAAAATGCCATGAACCAAGAAATGGAATCTATGTATTCCAATAAAGTCTAGAAACTTGTAGAAGCACCAAATGGGATAAAATTGGTATAAGTAGATCTATGAGAGAAAAAGAGGAGTAGATGGATGGGTGGAAAGTTTATAAGAAGATTTGTAGCTAAATAGTATACTAAGAAAAAAAAAGGAATTGATTATGAGAAGACCTTTCATCAGTTGCTATGCTTAAATCCATCATAATTCTACTCTCTATTGCTATAGTGTTGGATTATGAAATTTCATAAATGGATGCCAAGATTGCATTTCTTAATGGACCTCTTGAAGAAGACATTTATATGCAGCAACTAGATTGGTTAGTTGGAAAAGGCCTAGAACACATAGTATATAAATTACAAACATTTATTTATGGATTAAAGCGTGCACCCTAATAATAGAGCATCAGATTTAATCAAGTGGTTAAATTGTTTGGATTCATACAAAATATTGATAAATCGTTGTGTACAAGAAAATTTAGGGAAAGGCTGTAGCTTTTCTAGTTCTTTCTGTCAATGACATTCTCTTAATTGGAAATGATATACAAGTATTATAATCAATAAATAATTGTTGGCCAAATAGTTTGATATGAAAGACATTAGAAGGGCAAGTTATATTCTTGGTGTCAAATCACTTTGAGATTGGAAGAATAAAAGTTTAGCCTTGCCCGAAACTACTTATATTGATAAGATACTAGCTAGATTTAGTGTGGAGAAATTCGAAATTGGTTTGTTACCATTCAAGTATGGAATTACAATCTCTAAGGATCAATCACCCAAGATACTTGAGGAAAGAGAAAAAATGAGGCAAGATCCTAATGCAGAAGTAGTGAGAAATCTCATGTATGTCATACTATGTACTAAACCAAATATTTATTTTGTAGTAGGGATGGTCAGTAGATATCATTCTAATTCTAGTCTTAACTAGATTACAGTCAAGCATATAATTAAGTATCTAAAAAAACTGTGAATTATATGTTTTTCATTCTTGTGATAAGCTTATTCTAGTAGGTTATATTGATTCTGACTTTATGTCAAATAAGGATTTTAGAAAATTAACTTCCAATTATATGTTTACGTTGGGAAGTGGAGCTGATGTGAGTTGGAGGAGTGTGAAACAAAGTTACATCGCAAACTCCACAATAGAAGCTAAAAATGTAGCTCCTTTTGAAGCTATTAAAGAAGCTATTTGACTCGACAAGTCCTTATCGAATTTTGAAATGGTACCTCTACCATCTGTATCTATTAAACTTTAGTAGTGTAACAGTATAACAGTGACAAAGACTTAAGAACCACAATGGTACCTATAGTAATTATGTTTGTTAAACATATTGGGAAAATGGTGGTGAATCAACCTGCCTCGAACCCTTAGGGGCAAGTCTCCTCTATAATTTAACTTATCCAAACTTGCAAATTAATAAAATAAGCACTCCCAATATAATTCCAAATACAACCAACTTCACCAATCAATCTACTCAACAAAATACCAAATCACTCAAATATTCAATATTAGAGAAAATTCATTAGTTATTCTTAATCACCGAAACGTAACAAATTATACAATCCAAAATATCTCAATAAAAACATCTATAACTCTTAACAACATCACATGGCCATAATTTTGAAATAACTAATCATTGCTGGGTCGACTGTTATACCTATAAATCTATTATATGGGGGAAATATAATAAAACGAGGTGAGTATAAAACTCGGTCACCTCAGTGAGTGGATAGTAGTTTTTGCAAAATAATTTTACCTAAAAAATAATTTAATCTTTCTATAAACAATTTCATCAAAATATTATAAGAACTTAAATAAACTTATTTAATTTAAATCATGCACTAAAATAATAATATTACATAATACTATATAAAATCAATGAAATCATAAAACTTATAATACTAAATATTGAATATCGAAAACTATCACTAAAAAAGTACCTAGGGAAATTAATCTAATTATACTTGGACCTCAACGAATGGGCAATGACGTACTATCTAGGTATTGTCATGTCTCATAGCAGCATGGATAGATGGGGAAGTGGCATCTCATATCTCATTATATCTGTGCATGTATAATCTAGTCCCTAGAGGACAAAGGTGCCCAAGTATACGGGCCTTGGTGTGTACTAAGATAGGCACCAAAGGCCTATATCTCATCTGTATCATTTGTATCTCAATATATGTATCACTGTAATCATCATACTGCATGCATAAGCCCCTAAAAGACAAAAACGCCCAAACGCATGGCCCAAAGTCTTTACATGTGTTCAAGTGAGCCCTAAAGCCCTTTCATCTCATCTATGTCACTATATTTGGAGGGGAAGGGTATTGTCTATTGATTTTGTAAACAACCTTTTATAAACATATACATAAACATATAATCACATATGAAATATCATTTTCCTTTCCATTTAACATACTTTAAATCTATTTCCTTTTCTTTAAAATATTATCATGCATATATTCAAAATTGGTAATAAAATCATTAATCATATACATTTTTAGTAATAAATACCAATATGCAGATAAAATCCATTTTAAAAAAAATTAAATGAGAGCCTTTAAAACTTATTTTTGTAAATATGCTTTACCATATTTTAAAATCATAATAACTATAAAGAAAATATGTTTTGTATATTCCACTCACAGTGACGATGTCCAAACTCAGTATCAACAACGTTTGAGGGTTGATTCTCGTTCGTAGATCCTCTTATTTCAAGAAAATAACATAATTATTATCCATAAATGTTAACTATAACTAACTTCATGTAATAAAACTCAAAACACACATTCATCCCTATTATACAACTCCCAACTTAATGAAGTTACTAAAATACCCATATATCTAAAAATTACAGAAACACCCCTGAAAACATAAATTGCCAAATTAACCCTAAACTGGTGAATTACTAAATGGCCCTTAATCCAAAATTACCAAATTACCCACTAAGTCAGAAATTATGAAGTTGCCCTCAAAGTGTGAAATTAGCAAATGCCCTTAACAACTTAAATTACTGAATTACCCCTAAAATCTCAAATTATCCAATAGTCTTAGTCTAAAATTACTAAATTATCCCTTAATTTAGAAATTACGAAATTATTCCCAAGCTTGAGAAATTACCGAATGGCCCTTATTGGTCAATGGTGATCGAAAGCCAACCAACGGCGATCAGGAAGCTTAGTTCTAATAGTTCTAACCACGTTGGGTTCAATGATGCTGGTAGTGAGCTTCCACCTGCGGTGATGATGGCAAATCAAGGTCCTAAAGTCGTGAATCACCAAGTGGCCGATTGACAGCAATCCAACCGTTTCAAATAACGTGTTAGATAAAAATTGAAGAAAAGACAATAGGGAACAAAACCCTACTGGCGGCGTCACCTAAATTGGTGGAATTGACGGTGGCTGTGGCAATTTTCTTCGCTGGTTTTAAGCTTCGATCGGCAATGTTTCAGTGAGTGTTTGGCAATGGTGACTACAGGAAGGTGATGGCTGACTCACATACGAATTTCTTTCCATTTTGATAACTACTACGGTATTACTGATACAATGAAAAACCAATTGAACTCTTCAAATGAACCATATTTTGGATATTTCGTTCATGAATTTGTGTGGAAATTAACTTTTGGAGATTTAATTTAATGGAACCTTCTTTTTCTCTAAATCTAAGAGATTTTTCTTAACATTTTTAAAATTTTAGTAATCATTTATCATTATCAAAAGTATTGCTACACATCTTAAAATTTAATTTTAAATAATGTGGCATTCATCAATTAATGATGAGACAATAGAATTAATTTACTTCAAACTTGGAAAAAATTTCTTAATGAATGGCACATTACATGCTAAAAGTTTTGATTAAAAATTCATGACGAAGCGAGTAAATTTAAAAGAAAGAAACAAGTATGGTACTCTCATTCGGAAGGGATGTAGTGAGCCTTACCACTTGATGTAATAAGAAAGCTGTGATGGTTAATTAGAAATGAATTGAATAACTATTCAAAAAACTAAAGAGAAATAAACGGCTCAAAACTAGAACTAGTTGGGCAACAGAAGAATTTTACTAAATTAAAGGACTTAATTGGTATTTTCCAAGAAACACTATGCACGACTAATAACTCTATGAAATAAGAGTTATTTATAACACTTTTGGACTTAAATCAAGATTACTTAGAGAGTAAATAATATGTTTTAATTGCATTTTAGTTATATTTTGCATACTTATCTATTTTTAGTTTATTCTCAATAAATTAGGTTGTTGTAGAATAAATTATGTATTTAAATCATGCGCTTAATTGTAGGCAACTAGAAGTGCAATTTTCAAGGAAGGAATGTTGTGCAATGAGTTACAAAATGAAGAAAGAAATTAGCTATAGAAAAGTCAAAATGAGTCCAAAACAGTGCAGATGTTGTAGCCAATGTTGTAGCAATTGTTGTTGTAGTAATTGTTACTGTAGCAATCCTAGAGCAACAAAAGAGAAATTTTCACGAGAATATAAAAAAAATGACTTGATCTACAATTTTCAAATCTGGAAAAATAAATGTCCTAGACTTTTGTTTGCCATAGTTTTCAATTATAAAAGGAAGTACGCACACAAGGAAAAGGAAAGCCATCAATCACAAGAAATAACTAAGAGAGAAAAAAAAAACAACCTCTTTTCTCTTATTTGAGACAAGTAGCGAATATTGTCAGAGATCTTTTTTCCTTTTGGAAGATACATGAATGAAACAATCAACCTATTGATATGGGAAGACCCAAAAGATTCTTCCAATGTATCAGTTCTGGGTCCAGAAAACTACCAAATAAAATGCGTCCCAAGCCGAAATATCACAAGTACCGCTTCGTCCTGGACCATCGCAAGGAAAACTATACCCGAAATCCTTTTTATCTGGCATTAACTTAGAACTCCGTGGACATGCAAAAAATGATAATAGATCCCATCGTTAATAAAGTGAATATAGATTCATTGGTGAGAGGTGAACCTTATGATAAGGATAATAAAGAAGAAGGTAAAAGTATCTACTTTAGGTCAACATATATGTATGACTGCTCACAAAGCCCAAAGGGTAATTGATAAGATTCATGGATGTACCACTGAGTTAAGTAGGTCATTTATCATTATAACAAAAAATAGAAAGAGATCCATCACGTCCCATCGATGGAGTATAAATCTAATAAGACTTCTAAGCAATACCAATCCAAAAGATCAAAGAGATGTGGTTTGTCTATTCTATCCAAAAAAAGAAAGGAATGGGCATTTGCTTGAATTGGTTTCCAAATAACGGTTTTATGTCTTTGTGCGCGCATGGAACCTTTGATTATATGGCGTAAAGTGACCCATTTTCTATTTTAAGAGAAAGAAAAGAAAATTCAATCTTATATACTGAATCATTACGCAAATCATAATTATTAATACGGACATTTTCCACATAAAAAGTGAATCTTTTGTTACAATAGAAAGTGGAAGCGATGTGGATTATTCAAGAATCGAAGTCGATTTGCCTCTAAAATTTTGGTTCAGGGAACAAACAGAATCTCTTTATCACATGTGAAATCTCGTGGATTTGAACAAGGGAGATTACAGGCATGAGGAAGAAGAAATCAAGAATCTAGAAGGACCAATCACTTTCATCTCTATTCTACTTGTTTTCTTTGATTTGTGATGATGTTTATGATGGATAAAACTATTTTTGTTTCTATTTTGTCACAAATCATGAACTAACTTTATTTGTGGTTAAGTGATAGACAAGCTTGATGGTTAATTGACTGAATTTTATATGTTGTTGCATAATTACTATAGCATTTTATTTTGATAATGCTTAATTTAATTCACTATTTCAGCTAACCACTCATTTAGTGATACTAGCTAAAAGAGAGCCACAAAAGGGCCTGTTTTAGTAGATCATATCAGAACAATACTTGGTTTTAAATTAGGTTTCCCAAGTTGGGTTAACTCAATTTGAATAGGGCCATGTTTGATCTAAAACTATTGTTGAACTAGACATAAGGATTCACCTTGTAGGGTTTTAGGAACCTTGATCGCATAATGTTATATCTTATAATGGCATATAGATATAAGAATTCCAACAGGCAACAACTGATGATGCATTAGAATTTCAATAGGCAATAGTACTGTAACAAAAAACAATCAATGTCATGTAGTGATGCATTAGAATTTCAATAGGCAATAGTACTGTAACAGAAAACAGTGAATGTCATTTAGTGAGTTGATTCACTCAACCATATTATTCATAGTGGTTACATCCTTGTGAGAGAAGTGTCAATTTGCTTTATTGTAATTTATTTTTTGTCGTTTAGATTACTTATATTAGTTTAATTGATAAAATATTTTAATTTAATTAGATTGAATTTGTACGATATTAATTGTTGTAGAAATTCTGATACCATCAATCCCTTTGAAGACGATACTCAAATACTCATCACTTTATTACTTGTTGTGTACACTTGCTCACTCACACTTATAGCATATCTTGAGATTCACCTCAACAACAACTCACGGGTGACATTGTTCTTATTTCTCTCTTATTATTCACTCTTCACTTAATGTATAACCAAATGATGCAAGGGGGTATTTCTAGTACATGAGAACAAATCTAAACCATTTAAATAAAACATTACAAAAAATTAATAACCATTTATTTTCACCTACCACATCTACCACCAATAATTTCACCTGCTACAACTACCACTATTTATTTTCACCTACCATATCTATATTTAGGCTTAATGAAAGGTGGTGTTGGACTTATTTTCAACGCTTCCCCTCAACGCCAACTTTCATCCTTCGAACCATATTAAGCTATTGGCAAAACTCAACTTGATCGTATGTCTTAACGTACTATATTTTAACTTCATCTTATAAGACATTTTTCCTGATGAAGTGATAGTGTACCTCTACGTGCTTAGTTCTTGCATCGAAATTTTGATTTTTCACTATGTTGATTGCTGATTGATTATCGCAATACAATAGTATTGTGTAATCTACTAGTTGGTATAGATCCTTCATCAACTGCATCAACCAAGTACTTTCTTGAGCTGCCATTCTTGTTGTTCTATACTCCGCTTCTGTGATTGATAGTGACATAGTTGATTGTCTCTTACTACACCAAGAAACTACTCAAAACGGAATTTTAAAAACATACCTAGTAATTGATCTTTTGTATCATGATCTCTAGTGTAATCAGTGTCACAATAGCTAGTTAGCTTGCAACTTTCACCTTTCTTGTACAATAGACCATAATCAATTTTACTTTTTAAATATCTTAATATTCGTCTAACCGCTTCCATGTGAGACTTCTTCAAATTTGCATGTACCGACTCATTATACCTATTGCATAAAAAATATCTAGCTGTGTCATCGTAAAGCAGAATAAATTACTAACCAATTGTTGATACATTGCTCTCTCTTGTAAATCTTCCTCCTCATGTGTGCACGATTTTTGACGAAATCGAAACGTTAAAGGTAGATTGATGGAAGAAACAATGGTGTTGGAATAATAATAAATTTTATTAAAACTATGAATAAATAAAAGTAGGGTTTTAAGCCCCTTTTATAACAAGCCTAGATATCACGAATTTACCAAAATAGGCAAATCCAATATATAATATGATAAGTAAATTCTCCTAATCAAAATAAGGGGAGAAAAACAAATGGCATTTAAATCTAAATTCTAAAAGAAAAAATTGGAAAAAAAATCTTAAAGCTAGAAAATGATAGGGAAAGAAGGGGAATTTCTGGCTCAACCAGAGAATATTAGTCTAGAGAGAAAGATAAATATCTTAGAAGAATCAAGAAAAATAGGAAAAAATCTTAAAGCTAGAAATGACAAGGAAAGAAGTGGAGTTTCTAAGTTTTGTTCGTCTTGTCACAAGCTTTGAAACGGTATATTACACGCTAAAAACAAACACTTATAACTCAAGTTATGGCCTCCGCAATGTACCCCACTTGTAATGAACAATCATCCTACATCATTTTTCATCAATAATAATAATTTTTTTAATTAATTAATTCTCTTTTTATTACAATGATGCTAATTATCATTGTCATTTAGTGTTAAAAAGGGTAATATTTAAATGTTAGAAAAATGAGAGATTTTAGGAATGAAATATTATTCATCACAAAAAACACTTTAATAATGGAATATTATTTGTCACTAAAAACATCTTTTAGCAATGAAATATTATTTGTCACTAAAAGTATTTTTTAGCAATTAAATATTGTTTGTCACACAAATAACTTTAAGCAACGAAATATTATTCATCGCTATATATAATTTTAGAGACAAAATAATTAGTTGCTAAAACTCATATTTGCAACATATAAATTATTTAATAATATATACTTTTGTTGACAACTATATTCATCGTTAAAAAGGAGACATTTAACAATGAATTTTTATATCAACAAAAGTGTGTATGTACCGACATTATACTCTTTTTGCTATAAATCTAGCGATAAATGTTTTTTTGTCTTTATCATTTTTTGACAGAAAACTAATTTTGTCGCTAAAAAATTCTACGAAAAAATTTTAAAAATTTGTCACCAAAGACCTAAACAGTGCTCTTATTGGGACATAGTGGCAACAAAGCTTTTTTCATAACTATAGTCTTTAATGATGGAAATTATATGTTTTAGTGATGAATATTTTGGCCATTAAAGCACTTTTGGCTGTAGTATATTACATGCAAGAGTGATGGGTCCATTGGATGGAAGACTAAATTTCTCTTCGGTCAGTCTTAATAGCTCTATAAAGACAATGTTTAGGGATGGCAATGGGGAGGATAGAGGAGGGGACTGATATCCCTGTACCTATCCCTGATATTTTGTATATGTCCCCGTCCCTTCCCTATCTTTATTAGAATTACTTAAGGGGATACCCATCCCCTCCCCGAATAATAAAAGGCGATCCCTGATCCCTGAAAAGCCCCCAAATAATCAATACATTTTTAGTTTTTGAATTTAATTTAATTTATTAAAATATAAAATTTAAATAAAAGTACAATTGGACAATACATCTTAATAAAGTTTGAATTTTATAAGTTTAGCTTTTATTTTATTTTTTATTTTATTAGATATAAGTTTAAAACAAAAATTTTGGACCAAGGCTTTTTGAATAAGATTGGATCGAATAGTAATTCAAGACTACAATTGGTTAACTGAGCTTGAAAATTTCATAGTATATTTGTATAAATATTTCGATATTTATTATTTATACTAATATTTAATATTTTATAATTTAAATTTTATTTTCTATTATTAATATTTCTTAAAAATAAAATCAAAATGGGAAAATGTGGAATTGAGGAGGGGATAGGGATTCTAGCTCATCCGTGTCCCTTCCCCGAAAAAGAAATTGGGTAAAAAGTTGTCCCCGTCCCTTCTTTAAATAAGAAATTGGGTATAAAATCGTTCTCATACCCTCTCCAAATGGGGAAATCCTTGAGAGGCCACATCCCCATGGGGACTTTTACCATCCCTAACAATGTTGTTAAGGTACTCTAGTGGAACTATGGACATTTTTTCATTTGTGTTGTACACAATAATATGGCCTCTACTGGCAACTAATGAGTTCTGTTCACAGGTGCTTAGTGGAAAGGTAATTCTTGTCTGCTTCATTGCTGCCACCTTTTGGCTAATTTAATGAGCCTTTTTTAGTTGATCATGTCTATGAAAGGGATATTATTTATCAAAATGGAAATGCACACTATAGAGATAAGATGTCTTGATATGATGATATTTACGTACGTTAAAAATCATTTTATCGTGATTGGATCACAATTTTCATATAATGTATAGAATTACCATAATGTAGAAATTGTACCTTTGCTTTTTCGTAGTAGTAATTAAGGGTCCTAAGTCACGATTTGTCATTACTAATCTTATTATATCAAAATCCATCACCAATGATCTTCCAGATTATGACTCAAGTTTAATCTACTCTTGAGGTGTGGGCACCTTTATCACTACTAAAAGCTACTAGCAATAGAAAACTTTTTTCTCTTAAAGTTCGAAAGAATATTCTTATTTTCTATTTTGTACATCGTAGCTTCTCTCTTCTTTTATGTAAAAGCAAACCTTTTATGTGTTTTGGTGGAAACCCTAGGCTTTTTTTTTCCTTTTTTAATTTTATTAAATAAAAATATTTGATTTAAATAAAAAGATAACATAATGCCCAAAGTGGCACATCATTGTGCTAGCTATCGAGGACCACCTTATAAAATAAAACAAGGGCCCTTAGCACAAGCATATTAAATTAGGCTTCCCACCAAATAGCATATGTGGGCTTTTAACCCAAGTAACTAATTATCTTACTTATCAATCTAGTAGTAGTAAAATTAATTAAATGAGCTAACTAGGGGATCTTGTGGATACATTCAATAGTGGCGATAATAATTAGGCTTATAATGATTAAACTAGTCTAATTATTTAGTTCTAAAACTACTCTACTAAAATATTGGAACCAACCTCTATAATTGTATGCTACTTAAGACAATGTTCTTTAATAATAATTCAACCTATGTCAAATTGATTTCTTTGCTAAGCAAACCTTTATACCAAATCGATAATTGTTGAGTTGTGTCCCACATTGCTAGTAAAGGGGAGATACTTGGGTTTACAAGGAGAATAGGTCACTTCTCTCAATAGGCTAGTCTTTTGGGTTAGATAGCTAGAAATCCTAGGTTGAGCCCCCTAACAATTGGTATTAGAGCTAGACCTTAGTAGCCAGAATGTGGTGGTGGAACAACTCAGGTGTATCAGATGAAAGGATTGAGGTTCGGCGGTGGTTTTGTTCGAGGGGGGAATTGTTGAGTTGTGTCCCACATTGACTAGTAAATGAGAAATACTTGGATTTATATGGAGAATAAGTCACTCTATTGAATAAGCTAGTTTTTTAGCTTGGATACCTAAAAATCCTACTTCGAGCCCACTCAAAAATAATTAAATTGATATCAAACTCGCCAATCAATTCCTTGACACTAACTAGTTTTCGCTAATGATCTTTTTCGACATACTAATCATGTTGACACACTCTAGCCAAAGAATTCTATGATCAAGTAGCAAAACTTCGTCAAGAGAAGTGTTGTATAAGTTCTAGGTTGTTAATCTATAATTTCACTGCTTATAATGGCTCCCACCAAGTTGCTAGGTTATCTTGACTCTAAATGTATGTTGTGATCATTGGTTACTCCTATGGAATGACAATCATAATCATGAAACTAACTTAAGATTGAGGTTGCCAAAAAATTAATGCCTATGAGATTTAATGTAGTCAAATTACATTAGTAAATTTATATATGATTAAAAAAAATATTCAATGAATTGACTGCAGTATAAAACTGCAAACTCAGTTTATTTAATCATAAGATAATTTACATTTATCTTTTTTGTGAGTCCACATGATGATCACATAGATACATATAACATAACTAAATGCCCTTGTTCAAATTATCTATACAATAATGATATCTGAAAATTTTCTCAAATATTTTATGAATTAGAAAACGTATTTATTACAGACAAATAAATAAATATACTTTAAAGAGCATATAATCCCAACAAATGAGTACTAGTTGTGGTCTAGCAGCAATGGGGATGTTTGGTCATATTTATATGGACTAGGAAAGACAACATTATCTGCCCATGTTTCTTTCTATTCCGTTGATGGGATCTCTTGCCATGTGATTACCAAGCAAGCTGATGGATGGACTTGTAATTTTGTTTTGTTTCTAATTAGAATCGAATTTTTAGGTTAGGCCAATATCATTTGCCACTTTTTTGTTGAGCAATTATCTTCTTTTGCTAGTATTGCACACCGAAAGCAATTGCCTGGTTACTTTATGCAACCAAAGTTAACTTCAAGTCTGTTTTAGTTAACCAAGAAAATAAAACACCAAATCAGTTCTTCATTTGTACAAAGAATCTTTTGATTTTATAATAAGATTTTGTCTCATTATCAATTAGTTAAGTGTTCACCATGTCTTCCAACCTTATGCATGATCTTCAAAGATTTAGTGTTCTTCTAACAAGATTTAGTATAAAATGCAGCTTATAATTAACAAAACAACAACCAAATTACATGCTTTATAATTGTTTATGCCGTTTTTGTAAAACTATACGCCATAGGATATAAACCCAAAATCCTAATTCACATATTTTCTTTCATTTGCAACTAACAGAAACAATTAAATTTTGGTGGACGTCAATGAAAATTTCCAAAACTTTATGGAAAATTTAAATCGATAAAACATTAGGGAGTCTCACAAAAAAATCCAAAAGAAAACCCCCTGATTCCATCTTTATGTTTTGCGTAGGCAATGGTAGAAGCTGCTTCCATTTTTGGTTATATTTTCCGTCATCAACTTTTCTTTGTTTTCATGTTTTCACGAGCTCTTTACTATGTTATGACAAAATTAATATTTATAAAAATTCTAACGCAATGTAAAAGTGATATTGCATATTGTTATTCTAGCATAAGTTCTTGAAATTCAAGAACCAAAATTTTTCATAAGGGAGAAAAAATTTCTCAATTAAAAAAATATTGAATATTGATACGTTCACAAAATGGGCTAAGGGAGAACCACTTGTAAGGCTCAGGAAGGAAAAAAGTACACATTTTATATGGAAGGCAACAACATGCAGTTTGGCAACCCATATGCTGTTGTGTTTGATAATGGTAGAACAATTTACAACTCCAAATTCAGAGAATTCTATTTCAACTTAAGGATAACAAATGCCTTCTCATCTCCATCTCATCCACAAGCCAGTGGACAAGTGGAGGCGGTTAACAAGATCACTAAGTTCTATCAAAAATCCATGTTTGAAAATCAAAAGGGTGCGAGGCAGAAGAATTACCAGCTGTGATACGAACTTATCGGGCATCAATATGCACGTCAACGGGGGAAACTCCCTTCTCCTTGGAATTTGGCACTGATGTTGTAGCCCTGGTCGTGGTAGGGTTAAATATGTGGAGGATAACATGTTATCAGCAGAAACAAAACCAGGAACTGGTAGAGGTAGTGAAGGATTTGATTGAGGAAAGAAATTGAAATATTGTGAAAAGGTTGGTGGGGTGCCAAAAAAGAATTGCTAGGTATTACAACTCCAGAGTTAAAGTGCTAAGTTTTCAACCCAGACACCGAGTGCTAAGGAAGGGGAAATAGTACTAGTGGAAGATGCATTTTGCCCCAGTTGGGAAGCTTCATATAAGGTCATTAAGGAAGTGACCTAAGGAACATATATTCTGGCTAGAATGGGTGGAAAGCGCCTAACACGCCCTTGAAATATAAAACACCTTAGACTTTTTTGTCCTTGTTTATTATTTTCTTTCACACTAGGAACGATCTGCTTTAGAAGATGATTAGCTGAGGAGTTATCATGTTCAAAATGTCAAAAGTAATATGCTAGTTGTTGTTCACGTTTTATTCACAGCTTTAGACCCCACACTGATGCCGCCTGCACTAGGAGGCACAAGTTAAGCAAGGAGAAAGTCTTTTAAGTTATTGTCAATTATTTTACCATTTGTGGCTTCAGACCCGACACTGATGCCATTAGCGCTAGGCGGCATAGTTTAAGCTAGGGAAGTCTTGACTCAAATTTTATAAAATAAATGTTTGTACACTTTTACAAATGTTCATACACTTTGTATTTTAAGATATAATTTTATCATAGACTATCGCTTGGGATACAAAAACAAGTGCAAATAAGCATGAATTATACAACCCTCTGAGGCATGAAATACACTTCCGTCTGAGCAGTGTCGGAACAAGCATGAGTTATACAGCCCTCTAAGGCACGAAATATACTGCCCTATGGGCAGTGTGCAAATAAGCATGAAATACACTACCCACTGAGCAGTGTATAGACAAGCACAAATTATGCAGCCATCTGAGGCATGAAATATATTGCCCTTTGAGCAATGTGCGAACAAACACGAATTATACAGCCTTCTGAGGCAAGAATTATGTTACCTTCCGAGCAGTTGGCAAATGAGCTCAAAGTATACTACTCTCTGAGAAGCGAAAATACCACCCTCCAAATAGAGTGAAACATGCACGAGCTGTAATCACCCATCAAATGATTCATAGATAATCATGAATTATTGCCTCTGGCTGACATGCAAATGATCATGAGTTATCTCGATAGGAATGGGATGATCAGCTGACTATACCAATCTAAACTTAAGGTGCAAACGTGAATTACCACATTTGGATAAAAAGGCATGAATTATTACCACTTGAGTAACAACGCAAGCACAAATCGTTGCCATTCAAGTAATGATGTGAAGCATGAATTATCTCCATCTGGACAGTGACTCCAGAAAACGTAAAAAGTTACTGTTCGATCAATAAATGCGAATTTGTCATGGTTGATGAATAAATTGAATAAACGTAAGTCAACGATAGCTAAATAATGATTCGAGGCATGAATTATTTTCATTTGAGCTGCAAAACAAATAAAGTGTGGGTCATTATCATCAAAGTGACAATACGAAAAAGTGTAAATTATTCCTATTTGGGCAAATGTGATGATGATGATTATGAACCCTTTACTACTTGAGTAAAGTGAACCAACAATAAAGCATTTGTAGCAAGCATTCGAAAGTCAACAGGGTCATCACGATCAAATAGTAACATTACCAAATTTAAAACATAATGTTGCAAGAGGTCGGAATGGAAAATAGTACACATAGAAGTGCAAATTAAACCAACTACATGCCAAAAGAAAAGTTTAGTAGCAAGAGACAACATACAAAGCACCAATAGGAAAAGTTTGAAATATAATAATCAGGAGACTAATTGTCCTTTGGGATGCCATTAGGGTAGATAGCAGCCAATAGGGAAATGTTCAAGAAGGATTCATCTCTTTCTTCGGTTGCGCTCCTACCAACGGGTCTAGTGGCAATTGCAATATCTGCAGATGGAGTGAATAGGGGCAAATCACAAACTAGATGATTATGCTGGGCTATCGGTTTTTCATCACCATTGTCGTCTCCCTTATGATTTTAAGGCAAGTCAAAATCATCATGCTGGGAACTTCAAAGAAATAATCATCCATAAATTTTCGATCCCATCTGGAAAGGTCATTACCCTCTTGCAATAATCAACCTAGCAAAGAAATCCCCATCCTTCAGCTGCTTACTGTCACGGGATGAGTATTTTGCGCAGCAAACCCGTGCGACACTTAGTGGACTTCTAGCACACAAGTCGCTAAGTAAGCCTAGAACACTTCTCAAACTAGCTAAGCGAAGAATGCTTATGCAAATGCTAGAGAGAAGCAAGAGCAATGTGGCCAAACTAAAGAACTTTATTACTCACAAGAGTAATTTACAAGAGAGCTTACAAAAGAGCTTGAGAGCTTGTGTGTGTGTTGTGTTGTGTGTGCCGGAATTGTGGAGTGTGTTGTGTAAAATGGCAAGGGTGGTGGCCTATTTATAGGCTTGGATGAAGGCCTCTAGAACCATCTAGCAACTTGCCAACTTGCCTAAATATTTAAGGGCTTAAATGCTAAGTTCTAGAGAATTCTAGGATATTTACAAATTGTAGAGAATTCTAGAACTTGAACTGGACCTTGCTAAGCACACCCCATATTTTTATTGAGTGAGCCTGCGTACGCAAACTTAGCCTCCGATTGTGGGATATTTGAGCGGTCCGTGACATTCCTCCCCCACTTATGTTCGTGGCGTCCTCGTCGCGTTCCCGTGCTTGTAGTTTTCAACATGCTCCGCGAATTGTCGTAGGTCTTCCTCGCGTTCCCATGTTGCTTCACTTTTGAGGAGGTTTCTCCATTTCACCAAGTATTCGTTGTATGCCAGAATGCCCCTCCTTCGAATGACGCGATCAGCGAGGATGTACTCCACATCCTTGTTGTATGCTGTGACAACGGCGGTTGGGGCATGTTTCGACTTTTCTCGGTTGGGGTCTTCCGCATCTTCATGATATGGCTTGAGCAAGCTCACATGGAAGACCGGATGGATCTTGAGTCTTGGCGGAAGTTGGAGTTGGTACGAGACTTTGCCAACACGTCGGATTACTTGGAAAAGCCCCTCATAACGCCTCACTAACCCCTTGTGCACTTTCCGCAACGTCTTGAACTGTTTGGGTAGGAGCTTTAACATGACTTGATTGCCCTCCTTGTACTTGACGTGGCGTCTCCTTGAATCAGCCCATTTCTTCATTCTCCATGCGGCCTTGTCAAGATATGCTCGAATGATGTCCACTTCCTCGTGCCATTCGTAGGCGAGCTTGTGAGCCATTGGGATTTTCCCTCCATATGTCGAGGCTATGGCATTGGGCATCATAGGCTGGAACCCCATGATGATCTCGAAAGGACTCTTGCCTGTAGCCTCGCTCCGTTGAAGATTGTATGAGAATTGGGCAACATCTAGTAACTTAACCTAATCTCGCTGGTGAGCGCTTACATAATGCCTTAGATACATCTCGAGAAGGTTGTTGATGCGCTTGGTTTAGCCATCAGTTTGCGGATGGAAGCTTGTCGAGAATTTGAGGTCGGTTCCCAACAACTTGAGGAGCTCCGTCCAAAAGCGGCCGGTGAATCTTAGGTCTCGATCGCTCACTATTCTCTTCGGAACTCCCCATAGCTTCACGATATGCTTGATGAAAAGGCGAGCAGTTTTATCCACTTTGCAATCGGTTGGTGCGACAATAAATGTCGCATACTTGCTATAGCGGTCGACCACGACTATAATGCTTCTGCACCCTTCAGATTTTGGCAAGGCCAAGATAAAGTCCGTGGTGACACTTTCCCATGGCCTTGATGCTATTGACAGGGGCTCCAACAATCCTACCGGAAGTTAGTGATCTGCCTTGTCTTGTTGGCATACAAGACAAGTTCGCACATAGGCCTCGATGTCATCTCTTATGCGTGGCCAAAAGTACGAGGCTTGGACAAGTGCGGTCGTGCGCTCTACTTCGGGGTGGCCAGCTCACTTTGAATCATGGCACTCCTTGATTACCTCTCTCCGTAAATTTCCCCACCTTGGCATAAAAAGTTGATCTCCTTTGATGAAGAGGATGCCTTCCTCTTGCCAAAATCGCCTTGTCTTGCCTTCTAGAACTTTCCCCAACAAGTCTTTTATGAGAGGGTCTTGATGGAGACCTTCCTTGATGCAATCGACAAGGTCAGATTTCGGTTGGCTCATACTAAGTGTTGCCAACTCTGCGTTGCAACTTAGAGCATCCGCAACGACGTTGGCTTTACCTGGCTTATATTCGAGCTGGTAGTTGAATTCCGTAAAGAAGTCCTGCCACCTTGCTTGCTTGGGACTCAACTTTGTTTACGTTTGGAAGTAGCTCGTGGCTACATTATCCGTTAAGATCACGAAGTGTGAGTCAAGTAAATAGTGTCGCCACACGCGAAGACAATGAATGATTGCGGTTATCTCCTTTTCTTGCACGGTGTAGCGGCGTTCCGTGTCGTTTAGCTTTTGGCTCTCGATCGTTATGGGGTTGCCTTCTTGCATAAGTACTCCGCCAATGGCGAAGTCAGAGGCATCCGTTTGCACCTGGAATGGCTTTGTGTGGTCCGAAAGAACAAGGACAGGTTCCTCAGAAATTGCCTTATTCAACTCCTCAAATGCGTGCTGGCATTCCTCGGACCAATGCCATGTACGGTTCTTCTTAAGTAGGTCAGTCAAAGCTGCCGTTTTCACTTAATAGCCCTTGATGAAGCGACGGTAGTAGTTCACCAATCCCAGAAAAGACTGGAGTTCGGGTACCTTGGTGGGAGGTTCCCACTTGAGGATGGCCTTCACCTTTGAGTTCTCCATCATCAACTTCCCATCCGTTATCTTATGACCGAGGAACTCCACCTCTTGTTGAGCAAACGAGCATGTCTCCATCTTGAGGTAGAGTTCGTTTTCTCGTAGTACTTGGAGAACTTGTTGCAAGTGTTGTGTATGTTCCTCAAGCGTGGTGCTATACACCATTATGTCGTCTAAGTACACGACGACGAAGCAGTCGAGAAATGGTTGGAGGACTTTATTCATAAGAGTGCGAAATGTGGCCGGTGCATTGGTAAGACCAAACGGCATAACAAGGAATTTGAAAGATTCGTACCTGGTTACACATGCCGTTTTTGGCTCATCTCCCTTGGCGATGCGCACTTGGTAGTACCCGAACCGCAAGTCAAGCTTGGAGAAGTATCGCGCTTTGCCAAGTTGGTCGAACAAGTTCGTGATCAACGGAATCAGATACTTGTTCTTAATGGTGATCTTGTTGAGCGCCCGATAGTCTATGCACATCCGGAGAGATCCATCTTTCTTCTTTTGAAAGAGCACGGGTACACCGAATGGAGCCTTTGATGGGCGAATGTAGCCTGAATCCAGCAAGTCTTTGATTTATCTTCGTAACTCCTCGAGCTCCGGTGGCACCATACGGTAGGGTGCTAAGGCCAGTGGCTTTGCGGTTTGCTCTAGCTTGATCTCATGATCTACCGTTCGTCTAGGTGGGAGCTTTTGTGGAAGCGTCAGAGGCATAATGTCCATGAATTCATCGAGGACTTCTTCGATAGGTGGTGGGACTTGGCTTGATGAGGTTGAGCGACATTCTCCTTCGTTTAACTCCTGGATGGAAACCAAGAAGCTAGGATCCTTCCAAAAAGCTTTCTTGAATTGCATGGCCGAAAGCGTCTTGTCCGTGGTCTTGGACCGCTCGGCGGAAACCATGCATGCATTGCTCCCATCGATGATGCTTAGGGAGTTCGTAGCTGGTAGTGGGAAGGCATGTACCTTGTCGAACAATTCCATGCCGAATACCATCTTGAAGTCATCCATAGGCATGGCGGAGAAATCGAGCTTTCCACTCCACGTCCTAAGTGTTACACACACTCATTGTGCGGTACCCGCGATAGGCTTGGCGAGTGAGTTTACCGCCTTCATGGTGCCTCCCTCTTTGGTGATCTTGAGGCCTAGGCGCTTGGCCTCTTCTTCGAAAATGAAGTTGTGTGTGGTTCTAGTGTCGAGCAATGCACGAATGGTGTGGCCGTTGATGTGTGCACTCAAGTACATGAGCCCATTCTTTGTGGCTGCTGGTGGGTGAGTCTTGAGTACACCAAGGCGTTAGAGAGTACCCATATTGTGTTGGGGCTCCTCCGTCGAAGGTGTGGATTGGCCCTTGAGCTACGCAGCTAGGGTATTAACCGACTTCTTCTCCAGACAGTTGCATACCCAATGAGGCCCATTGCATATGAAACATGGGCTTTGAGGCTTGGGTGGTTGTTTCGCATCTGATTTGCTTTGCCCGCTCTTAACGCTAAGAGGTATTTTCTGCCCCCAATCCTTCCAGTTTTGGCCCTTTTCCTTCCGGCCCTCTCCCCCACCTTTACTATGGCTAGGCCTTTTGTCCTTGGGTTGGGCGGAGTAATCGGCAAGTGATTCCGCAATGGCGATTTCGTCATTGAGAGTTTGTACACCACGCCTATCAAGTTCCGCCTTGGCCCAATCCTTTAGGCCATCTTAGAAGTAGAAGAGAGAGTCCTTATCGGACATGTCGGTTATCTTAAGCATGAGGGTAGTGAAGTCGTTGATGTAATCGTGGATACTACCTGTTTGCTTGAGCCGACGGAGGCGCGCTCGTGCTTTCTTCTCCGGGTTGCATGGGGCAAAGTGCTTGTGGAGTCCTCATTGGAACTCGGCCTAAGTGTTGATGGCGCATATGCCCTTGCCCATCTCACTATGTTTTCACCGCCACTATATTTGTGCAGTGCCTCCAAGAAACGTAGGCGCGGTGCCTACTTTTGATGCCTCATCAGAAACACCCATAGCATCTAAATATTGCTCCAACCCAAAGAGGAAATTGTCGACGATAGTGGCATTTTGTGCACCATCGTAGGTGTTGGGCTTTTGCATCTCAATCTGACGTACATCACTCGTGCTTGTCGAAGCCAGGCTAGGCGTGAGTGTGCACTTATGCCATGCCCAATCCGAGCGGACTTCATCCACCTTCGCACGGATCGCTCGTAGCTCGTTTTGCACGAAGCTACGCAAATTTAGCAGCTCATCATGGAATGCTCTAAACTCCCCTCGGAGAGAGTCGACTTGGTCTTTCATGAGAGCCTTGGTGGCTACTGTGAACTCACCATACTCGCCCTAAAGACCATCCACCCTCATCTCCAAAGTATCGAGGGTGTCCTAGATAGGGGACATGGAACTACGGAAGCGGCCTTGAACTTGCCGCGGGACTTAGCTTGTGCGTGTCCCTCTTCCCTGGCACGAGTTGGCTCAACAGACTCCATACCGACTACGCCCTCTAGTGTAGTGCTAGGAGGATTGGCCATTCTCGTGAGCTAGACTGCGTGGGTGCAAACCTTAGCTCTGATACCACTTGTCACGGGATGAGTATTTTGTGCAGTAAACCCTTGCGACACTTAGTCAACTTCTAGCACACAAGTCGCTAAGTAAGCCTAGAACACTTCTCAAACTAGCTAAGCGAAGAATGCTTATGCAAATACTAGAGAGAAGTAAGAGCAATGTGGCCAAACTAAAGAACTTTATTACTCACAAGAGTAATTTACAAGAGAGCTTGTGTGTGTGTTGTGTTGTGTTTGCTGGAATTGTGGAGTGTGTTGTGTAAAATGGCAAGGGTGGTGGCCTATTTATAGGCTTGGATTGAGGCCTCTAGAACCACCTAACAACTTGCCAACTTGCCTAAATATTTAAGGGCTTAAATGCTAAGTTCTAGAGAATTCTAGGATATTTACAAATTGTAGAGAATTCTAGAGCTTGGATAGGACCTTGCTAAGCGTACACCCCATTTTTATTGAGTGAGCTCGTGCGCGCAAACTTAGCCTCCGATTGCGGGATCGGTCCGTGACATTACGCTCATTTAACCAAAGGTAAGCCTTAACATGGCTTTGGCAAATGTCTTTGAACTATTTCCATAAGTGAAACAGCTCCACGTCTTTGTTCTTGATTACCCCATTCTTAAAGCTATCTCGAAATCAAGAGATTCGTGGATGGATTTGAGGGCAGCCAACTCGGATCTTCATTGAGGCACCCTGTTTGCAACTTTCTTTTCTTCAACTTTGACTTTTGAACATTCTCTTTTCAAGCTTGATACAAATTGTATACTTAGATCATGTTCATTGTAGCCTACAATACTAAAATGAGTAGCCTTACTAGTAACTGGCATGAAAAAGAGACGGTAAATGAGTTCAAGAAGAATTATAAAGACCAACCTTATGTGCATTGCCTATGAAGGCAGTAAATAGAACCTCTGGGTCTAAGAGTTTTGGATGGAGACATTTCTGGTGAGAAAAACGCTCTTTTTAAGGAAGAGAGGCTACCCATGTCATGGTCAAGTTCACTGTGATAAAGACTCCCACTGGTCAAGGATTTAAACAAGAGGCCTGGAGTGTACTTAAGGGATCCAAAACTAATTGGTAAGTGGTTTTCTCCCCAGCTTGTGGATTATCAGGGAGAACAAACTAAGTAGAAAGGGCTTTAGGTGCTTTCGAAGGGCAGATCCACAGGAGGTAGGTTGACCGGCCACTTTCTTTTCCTATTGTCTTTCTACGACAAGGCAATTGTTGTTGAGTGTTGAAAAATATATTTACAAAGGGTAAAATTATTATTTTGTACTTCAAGGCTCAATAACATTTTTACTTATATATATTTCAAGTTGTTAAACTTTAATTGTATGTGTTTCGTTATAATTTAGGTATTTTATGTATTTTAAGCATATTTCGGTCATTTAATGATTAACTAAAAGTCATATAGCCAAACAGATAACAGTTTTTACCTTAAAACAAATGAAAACATTAGGAAGGGTAAAATTATAATTTTAAGATTTTGGTAGGCTCAACTGACGTGGCATTTACCAGATGATGTGACAACATCTTATTGGACTGAAAAATGATAATGTGGCATTAGCCAATGATGTGGCATTGGCTAATGATGTGGTAGTATCTTATTGGACCAAAACATGCTGATGTGGTATTGACTGATGTGTGGCAACATGTTATTGGACTTGATGATGTGTTCCAACCAATCAGATCTTGCCACCTGGCACAATCTTAAGCATCCGAATTGTTTTCATCCATTGACCATGATTTAATGATTTACTCATTGTGATTATAAATAAGGGCCTCCCCTCTAACTAGATAGCTTTAAATCTAAATTTGAACTCCGTTTTTTGTATTTCTCACTCTCTCTTGTATTTTCAACGTACTTATTCCCGCCATTTTTATTTTAAATCTTAGTATTGCTCAAAAATCATCTCTTGCCAATTCATATACACATGTAAAAGGCTAACTCCACGCATAATTGAATCTACCTCCTAGCAAATCAACACTCATCACTATAAGTCTATATTATAATAGATTTGTGCACTTGATAGTATAATAAAATTTACAAAATAAGTTTTTGACGTTGTTGCCCAGGAGATAAGTCATTTTAATTTATAGAGTTAATTTTTTTTTGTAAATATTATGTAAACAACTTTGTGTGCAAGCTTTGAGTGTGTTTTCATAGTAAGAGTGTAACAATATGATAAGGTCAGTATCATAACTTCTCCTCTCTCTTTATTTTTAGTAACTTTGTTTTTAATTTTTATGTGTTCTTTACATGCACAATCGAAGGTCCCAATTACATAATTGTAAACTTGTAGATCATGAATTAGAAAAGCCACTTCGTATATGAAGACTCATTGCATCACAAGTTAAAATTGAAATAGATTTGAAACAACAACCACAAGCAGCACAAGAGAGGCCATTTAAGGACTACTTTAATCTTTTAGCTAATTTGAGCACATCATGCATAAGATGCCATAATGTGGCTGCTAGGAGTTTCGAGTAAAAACCTAGAGTGCTAAATTATCTCAAATTATTATATGACTTAGAAAACAAAGACCTGTAAAATCATTTGAATGATTTTCATACTATTTGCCAAACTTTTAAATATAAAATTTTTTCAGATGAAGATGTTAGGCTTAGATTGTTTCCATTCTCTCTAAAGGGTAAAGCTTGTTCTTGGTTCAATATATTGCTTGTTAATAGTACTACATCATGGGAACAAATGGTAACTAAGTTTTTAAATAAATATTGTCCAATATGTAAAACTAATGTTATTCGTAGGGAAATCACAGTGTTTGCTCAGAGAGAAGACAAGCAATTCTTCAAAGCATGGGAGCAACTCAATGGGCTATTCTTAAAGTGTCCACATCATGGCTACGAGAAATGGCACCAATGTCAATACTTCTTAGAGGGATTATTGCCATATGTGTAAGAATGGTTAATAGCAACTATTGTAGGTAAGATAATGTCTAAAAACGCAACAGAAATTTAGGATTTCTTCTAAAAACAAACACATAATTCACAACAGCAAAGCTGATCGTTCATAAATGTGAAAAGAATCAAAGAAGTAAATGAAGTCTACGTTGGCGAGTTAAGATCGAGCATCAAAGAAGCCAAATAGCATGATCAACGATTGCAAATCAATAGAGCCACATGCTCACAATTAATTTGACCAAGATTCATATCTAGATCAAGCCAATGTTATAAATGTGATGGGAAAGTAGTCAAACTACAACCTTTATTCCAATACTTATAATCCTAGATGAAAAGACCATCACAACTTTTCACAGTCTCAAGCATTCCCACAAAACGAAACGATGACTCTAGCTCCACCAATGCAACCAATTCATCAAGCTTCTTCGGTCTTGCAACCACTATTCAGACAATACAATCACAATTAGAACTACTTATAAGTCAAACCATGGAAACAGGCATTCCAAAGTCTCAAAACTTTTACTCACACCATATTAGAACAACAATGCTAGACAATTAATCAGTTGTAAGATGAGATCAGAGCTCACCTCAATTCACAAGACTAATTGATTTCGAACCTCGAGAACATGATGGGTCAACTTGTTTCTTTAATTCAAACCTTGGCGATGACTGTTGAGAAAGGAAAATTTTCAAGCTAGCCAATGCCCATCATAAAGGATTATATGGAATGAGTACCAATTTACCCCAACAACATGAAGAGGCCAATGCCATCATAACCTTGTGAAAAAGGCAAAGAATTTGACAACAAAATGGAGATGACGGTGAGAAAGACAACTTAAGTTGTACCCTTAGACTCTTAGAACTCATCACAAAAGGAGAAAAAAGAAAGCAACCCACAAGAATGCATCCCAAAAGCTTTATTTCCCTAGAGGTTAGCTAAAATAAAGAAGGAAAATTCCATAGATGAGATTATGAAAATCTTAAAATAGGTATAAGGATGACAAAATTACCTGCCAACCTATAAACACACCCAAATCCACCCTCAAAAACCTGTCTACTATGGGTACTTTTGTGAGTTGTCGAGTTTGGTATTTCAAACATCCGCGGGTTGATTCTCGTTCGCAGATCCTTCTAACTTAAGGAAATAACATAATTACTATCCATAAAGGTAAATTATAACTAATAAACTCAAAATAATGTCTATCCGCAATAAATTATAATTGAATCCATTAAATTACCAAAATGCCCTCGACATCAAAATTCATCAAATTATCTCCAGAATCTCAATTTACCAAACTACCCTCAATTTAGATTACAAAAATATCCACAAGTTTTGATTTTATGAAATTACCCATGAAAAATGCAAAATTACCAAAATACCCCTAACAATTTAAATTACTGAATTACCCTTGAAATCTCAAATTACCTAATTTCCCTAATATGAATTACTAAAATATCCAACAATTTCAAAATTATTAAATTACCGCTAAAGTTTTTTAAATTACCAAATTGCCCCGAATGGTCAATGATTACCGGAGCTCAGTCAACGACAACGAGAAGCTTAGGTCTGATAGTTCTGACCTCGGTGAGTCCAATGGTGTTGGTGGTGACCTCCCACGTGCGGCAATGACAGCGAATTGAGCTCCCCAAAATTATGAGTTTTCTAATAGTCGATCTGCATCAATCTGATTGTGTCAAGTGACGAGGTTGGTTAGAAAATGATGAAGGTGAGTTGAGGAACAAGATCCAAGTGGTGGCACGGCTTAATTTTGACTAAATCGATGGCGATGGTGAGGGTGGAGTCGCGACTTTTTAGATCGGTACTAAGTTGAGGCGATAAGATGGCCGTAATCTCGAGTTCCGATTGGGTCGGGCCGCGGGTCTGGGTCAGGTTGTAGGTCAACGAGTCTGTCAATAAGTCAATTCTCTCTATCTCTCCCCTTTCTATTTTAGGAAAAAGAAATAAAATGTTTCTGTCTCTCATTCTTTCCTTAAATAGAAACAGACACTTCACTTTCTTTTTTCTTTTTTTTTTTGTGTAAGCTTAATACAAATTAAGTTAACACTAGACTCGAGTGTCGAAATAAAATCTAACTATGCGGCCATTGAATCACGTCCGAATTATCTCGATTTTGTGTAGCGACAAATTTAAATTATTCGAATGCGATCAATTTTATAATTGCA
This sequence comes from Luvunga scandens, assembly GCA_030449905.1. Lineage (NCBI taxonomy): Eukaryota > Viridiplantae > Streptophyta > Magnoliopsida > Sapindales > Rutaceae > Luvunga > Luvunga scandens. The sequence continues at coordinate 1,556,474 of JASUUG010000209.1, forward strand.
TCCAATTACCCACAACGATTTGTAACCAATCCAACAACTTTAAAAATTTACGACGAAATTAAAAATAACATCATACACTCAATTAAATAAATTTCGGTGCATATGTTACAACACGACACTTTAGAATATGCATTCTTGAGAGATGAAAACACGTTGTTAGAAATTATCATATCCTCCCTTGACATCAAACAAAAGAATACAGGTATCATTCACCCCATCTATGGTTTAAAATGGAGAGTAAAACTGCTAAAACTTGAGAAGATTTTCAATGAGGAAAATATTAAAGATTACAAAAATTGGATGAAAGTCTTTCATGACAAATACATTATGAGAAAATCTTTTACACATGGTGAAATAGTGCTTTTAATTCTCGTCTATATTTATTCTCAAGTAAGTTACGTTCTCAATTGTTTGGACCATATATTGTTGACACAATTTTTCCATATGGTGCTATTGAAATTAAAGATCCACAGAATGGTGTCACTTTTAAAGTTGATGGTCAAAGATTAAAGCTATGTCTAAAAGAAGACACCAAAATAAATTTGAATGACGCACTAAATCTTGATTAAGTCTTTTCTTTTAGTGACTTGCCTTCTTGTCATTTTATTTTACTATTCCTTTGCTAATTGAAATTATTTGTTTCCTACTAAAGTGTGTTTTTTTAATAGTCATTTTCACTCTAATCACTTGAATTATACATCATGAGTACCTTAATAAGACAGATCTTGCTCAACCACCTCAACTGACTTCTACGTGTGAAATGTTACTTACGCAGACTACTCCAAATTGGTAAATCACATCCTGTTTAGAATCTACGACCACTAACATTAATATCCCATTTTTAAGTGCTAGAAAGACAACTTAGGTAATAGAAAGTGGTATTTATGATATCGAATTAGAACTTAAGCTAAACTCAATAAAAGGACGATGGTGAGTTAACATCCCACTATTTACATTGTGTTTTTTCTATATTTTGTTCTTTGCTTTCACGTGTGTTTTGATTTTGTTAGATTGATTCTTTTTAGTGTGTTGGCATTTTTCACCCCAGTTAAGTGGCGGATAACTGTACTACGTGATTATTAAAGTTGGTTCCATCAATTTTTCACAATATCTAATATTCTCTAGCCAAGGCATGGATAGGAACACAATTCTTATGAAGTTTAACAAGTGATTTCCCTCTCTCCCTCAAAATACAGTGTTGAATACTAGAAAGTGTGTATTTATAATGGAGAAAATCATCATTTTACACTCCAAGTCTCACTAACATCCCTACTTTTATGTCTTTAAGTCCATTGTAATTTAATTATGTATGCTTTATTTTAATTAAGTATTTTTTGTATTTTAAGGGATATCATGATCATTTCACAATGAACGAGAGATCAGATGGAAAAACGGACAGTAATTTTGAACTCAGGACAGTCGAAAACCTTAGGAGGAGCATAAAAAGATAAAAGATCTTTGTTCACATATACTGATCGCCTTGTTCACATATATGTTTCGCATACGACATCGCTCATTCACGGCATTGTTTACCTGTACTGTATGCTGATGTGGCACTGTACGATGACGTGGCACTATACGATGGCATGGTGGCATTTGATTGGATGAATGATGTGGCATTGATCGCTTATATGGCGTTGACTGATGACGTGTCACGATCCTATTAGACCAAAATGATGACTGGCAATGTGGCAGAATGTTAGTGGACTAAAATAATGTATGTACAGTACATGCATATACATAGAATGATAGCCTTGATGATGTGTTTGATCCAATAAGAGCTTGGCACGTGGCGCAATCCGGAGCATCCAAATTGTTTTAATCCGATGGCCATGATTTACTCAGTGTATCTATAAAAAGGGGGCTCCCCCCCTAATTTGAGGCCCCTGAATCCATTTTTTAGCTCTATTTTCTATAATTCCATCTCCATCTTGTATTTTCTATGTATTTTAATAAAATTTCCATTTTACCCCTAGTTCAATTATGAGTGGCTAATTTCCTTTCAGGCTTGGGTTGAAGGTGAAATCTCAACATGCTCTATGGGCTTAATTTGGTAAATTTACTTTTTCTTCCCCTCTAATTTATGCGGTTGTTTTGACTTTTCATTGACAGATAGTAATAATCTTGTCTAGATATCGACTGGTATTACCGTCTCCCTAGACAAGGTTATTACTATTTGGCACGGGAAGCACTTAGCACCATATCTATTAGAGTGTGGTTCATGAGGAGTAGAAAATCCCCCTTCATGATTTAATTAGTTCTAATAATGAATGTTAAATCGATAGTGCATGTTGAGTACAAATCCGGAGATCCAAACATTTCATTTTAATAGTGTATTCCTGCCACTTTAATTTAAATTAATAGATAGCCTACGTTACTTTCATCCAGCCACCAACTTAGAAAATTAATTCTACTTGCAATTAAAATTCACCTACTCGTGGGATCGACACTCATCACCGTTGATCTATTCTACAATAGATTCGTGCGCTTGCGAGTTCAATAAAATTTGCACAACATACAGTTCCCATAATCTATAAAGCTCGATCCAAATGTTTATGATTGCATATACAAAATAACATCGCTATTGGCATCCATTGGTTAATTAAAGCCAAAGTACAATTAGCAAGGGAGTTACATCCTAAATTTTTTGCCTACATGCTTTGTTGCAGAAAGAAAATTATTCACGAAAACAAAGAGCTAGATGACTCAAAGTTTCTTCTCATAAGTGTGCCCAAATGGAATACAAAGGACATCCATTAAATCTTTAGGAATGGTATTGGATAATAGGGAAGATAAGATTCAATTTATTAGCGATGGCTTCAATAAAACGTTATTGAATGACATCCTTTCAACTCTTGAACCGCATTCAAATAGATATATGCAATGTGCAATTTCCCAGTTATGGCCATTATTCTAAAAAAAACAAACAAGATGTAGTCCAAGGAATCTAACTATAAAAAACCCTGTTTGCCAGTTTATATAAAAGTTGGATGGGAAGCCTTTCCTCCACCTATAGACGGCGTTCAAGCAATTTTTAGATGTAAAACCAGAGGAAGATATGAGTCGCAATAACAACTATCAGTACATATTCTTTTATTTTACTATTCTTTTATCGTTTGCATTATTACCTTTAATAATGTGATTTTATATTTAATAATTGTTTGTTTCTTTTCATTATTTGCTTTTGACTATTGAGCCATGAACTTTATACATCATTTGACAAAAACCTCACCCCATATACAGTTATATATCATTATGTCTATCACAAAGATCTTTAAATATGAGCTACTTTTCCAAATAACTCACAAATAGTTTTTGAGAATTGTCCTAATGTCAGCAACTTCGAGCAGACAACTTAAAAATGTTTGTGTGCTCTCTGGATTTAACTATTGCAAATATAAAGAGTTTGTCATAGCAGCTATAAACCTTGGTCTTGCCATGGACAAAAGAAAACTACACCATGTATATGGAGGAGGTGACTGAGAGTTATCAAAGCTAGTCTTAAAAGCTACTTTTAATAGAGGAAGTCAAATGCTAAGCATCATCCTAAAAGTCCTCAAAACATCTGGGATGCCTTCCTGACTCACCAACTAAATAGATGTTAGTTGTCTCAAGTATGAGAGAAAAAATAACCAAAATATTAAAACATGCTGACACTTTCATTTTCTTACTAAGAGATCTTGCAACTTTAGAGATACTAATTATATTTACTTCTTATGCCCATTTGAACAATCATTAAAAGTCCATTGGTTTGTTAAATGTTAATAACTTTTTAAGATGGCTTGATAGCATTTATTAACCATGCAATTAAAAATCATTTCATTTCATTTATATTGAAAAAATGTTTTTATTTGTCCTACTGCTAATGAGCTACTTGATCTTTTAAAAGCTTACAGACTAGAGCCAGATCTCAAGACTCTTGAGTTGGATTGGTCAATTGATGGTGACAATAGTAGTAAGTGGTATAAATTAGATTTAACTCTCCATTTATAAATATTTTTTATTGCAATGTTTCAGTAATGTCTTTTAAACTATATTTCTTTCCTTCAAGATTTTAAGGATAATGTCTCGTTGTGGTTTGACGAAGGCAATAGTTAACAATTGTGGAATTAATAATATTTGTGTTTTTTAATTCTTCCTAACCTTTTCTAATTTTTTAAGTCGAAGATTTAGCCAAATATGGAGTTCAATTACTCTAAAAATGCATGTTCCTAATCTTAGAGTTTAGTTAGAAAATAGAAAATAAAATAATAAAATTAAGGCTTTTTGTGTGATCTTTTAACATTGGATAATATGATGACATTTAAATTTTAGTGTTTGTATTATTTTTTATCTTGAGTTATGTTATACCATATATCCCACTTCGCATATTGATGTTCTTGACAAGTGTGAATTGAGAAATTTGATGAGTGAAATTAATTGAGTTATTTGAAGGAATGTACATGTACTAATTATTTCTAAGTGAATTTTGAAGTTTGTTATTTTTCTTGGAGAGCAACTCTTTTTCATAGGTTTACGTAATTGATTTGTGTGAACGGTTGATGTGGGAGTGACTTTTCAAAGCTGGAGATAATGCTTATACTTTTATTTGATTGTTGTCGTTATTCTAATTAAAGAAGTAAAAACAGTTGCCTAAAAAAATTCAATTTGAATTTTACTAGACATTATCATTTAATTTGATAGGGACCAACAATAAGTTGATTTGGGATTGTGTTTAAGTATTGGAGAATGCATATTTGCAAAGGGTAAAATTGTTATATTACACTCGAAGTCTCACTAAAAACTCAAGTATTTATTTGAATTATTTTCATACTTAATTTATTCTCGCCATTTTTATTTTAAATTTTATTCTTGATAAAAAATCATCTCCAGCCAATTCATATACACACGTAGATATGCATAATTAAATATATTGCCTTTTAAGATTGATCTCGTCACCATAAGTTGATACTACAATAGATTCGTAAACTTGCAAGTGCAATAAAATTTGCACAACAACTATGCACCCGTCAATAGCAGTTAAGCATAACAAAAGAACAACAACAAAAAGAGAATCATGGGTACTAGTGAGAAATCTCACCAGCTAGATTGAGAGCAAACTCTTGATGCGAAGACCTACTAAACAAGGAAAGGTGTAAAATGTTGACTTGAGTATGTTTAATGCTGTTAAGCAATTTTGCAAACAAGACTGGCAAAGAACACTAAATCCTTGCGTTGAGAATAAAATTTTATAAGCGAAACAAAGTGTTAAAAGTCACAAGGGAAAACAAATGACTGGGAAATCGAAAGGAATTGACAATATGATCATCATTTTTCAGTTAAATAGAGCATCAATTTCTTGAAATGAAAAACCAAGAATCTTTCCAACCCATAGGCAGGTTAACCGACCTTTTTCTTTTCTTATTGTCTATTTGAGACATGGCAACTATGCACCCAACAATAGCAATTAAGCATAACAAAAGAACAATAAAAAATTCATGGGCATTAGTAAGAAATCATACCAGTTAGAATAAAACCAAACTCTTAATGGGAAGTCATACTAAGCAAAGAAATCACACCAATTTCTAGAAGCAAAACACTAAGAATCTTTCCAACCCTTAATCTGACAAAAAATGTCAGGGGAGATAATAAGATCAACAGGAGCCTAGCCACCTAAGGAATACCCACCACTCCATTTTACAATCCATGGGGTTAAATTGAGTAGGAGAAGCATTGAGAGATCTAAAAAAAGTGAAATAATAGTTATGCAACCGAAGAGGGAGTGAATTTGATTTCTAAAAATTTAAACAAAATAAAATGTCAAAGCAATTCAAAAATAATTTCTTAATAAAATAAATAACAATAAACAATAATTAAGAAGATAAAGGAAGAGAAAACAAACATGATATTTTTACGTGGTTCCGCAACCTCACCTACGCTCACACCTCCAAGCTCACTTGGCTTGAGGATTTCACTAATCAAGCCTTACACTTTAAGGCTTAAAAAACTTTACAATTGACGATCAAGGTGCCAGTCAACCTTTGCAATCTAACGATGAGTCCCTAACCTCTTTCTCAAGTGTTTGCCATAGCTATAATCACTTAATTTCTATACTGAAATGAAGAATACGAAGAAATATGCACTCCCAACTAAATAAATCAAATGATAACTCAAGTATGAGTATGTATACCAAATATAAACTTTTGAATACCAATAAATGTTCCCAAGAGCGTTCATCATCATTCGCAATAAAGTCCTTTTCAACTATTTATAGATAAAATCATTTAACTAGTTGTTATTGACTTTTGGTCATAACCAGTTTTCCTTTTATCCTAACTAGATTGCCATTTAAGTTGATCGTTGTAGCTGAAATTTAAATTTTTGAATACCCTGTTTTCTATTTATTGGTAACTGGTATGCCATTTGATTCTAAAGAGTTCACTTCATGTAACCAGGTTTCCATTTTCCTTAAGCAGGATGCCTGTTAACTCTAGTAACCATTTTTCATGTAACCGATTTGCCGTTTGTCTTAAGTAGGACGCCGTTTATCAAAAATACAACTTTTTATGAAAACTTGCTTTTAATAAGAATGTGAAATTGTATCCTTTCTTTTTATAAAAAGTACTTTAAGAAATCATTACCAATATTATCCATTAATCCATGGTTTGTTATCATCAAAATAAAAAATTTATATAGCAATATAAGTTAACAATCTCCCATTTTTTATGATGACAAAACACATTATGTAATTTTGAATTTCTTATAAAAAAAATCCCCCTTAATGTATGCAAAGATTAAAAACCAATTTTACTAGATTTCAAAAGGTTTTTAAGAGTTTTTCCTTTAAATCTACGTATAAGCTAGAAAAAAAAATTAAAAAACTCCCCTTACATGTATGCAAATTTTCTATAGCAAACACTTACATATCCCCCCCTTCATCACCAAAACGACCAATATGCTCCCCCTAACAATCATCAAAATCTTAAGACAAGCAATTTAGCTCAACAAAAAATGTAAAATAAAAACCATAATGAACATCCACATCATTCAAAATAGAAAGTTAATACCAGAAAGTAAATTAAAAGGACATGAAGTAGTAAATGTTGGTGTGTCTAATACAAGCATAAGAAAAAAATACTACTGAGGTGGTGGTGATGGTGGTAAGAATGGATAAAGAACACCGAAGTGCTTGAAAATTGGTTGCTGCCCACTAAGAAGTTGATGCTACTGCTGCTACCGAAATAAACACTGATGCTCCTCAAGAATATGCTGCTAAAAGCTAGTCTGTTGAACGGAGAGCATCCTAACTTTATCCATTAGCTGCTAAAGAGTAACCTCTTTGGAAAAAGTGGGCTCAGGAGGAGGTATAAGAAATGAAGAACTAGGCACAGATGATTGTATCACTAGGCACAGCTAATTGTGTCTCTAGGCATCAACATTGAGTCTACACAATAAAGAGAAATTAGGTAACTAATCAGCGAGTATTGTAGAGTTAAAAGGACAATCATCACTAGGGGCAAGCAAAGTAGTCTTACCTTGCTTAACCTTCACCCATTGCTCATTACGCCACTTAAAATCTAAGCTATATATGAGTTCATCTCCTATTGGTTTGGTAAGATCAAAAGTGGTTTCATCTATAGCCACTTCAAAGAACTTAAGTATTCTAAGTAATAAAATTACCGTAAGGAAGAGAACGGTTAACCACACCCTAAGAACATAATCCAACAAGACTACATCCATATGAGATATTTCATCTGCATGCTCTAACTTAGGAGTAACAACAACCTAAAGAATGTGAAGCAAAACTCGAGATTGTAGACATAAGCACTAAGTACAGAGATGAATAGTCCATACCTTATAAGATAAATCTATACATCTACAAATGTTTGTAACTACTTCAATATGAGAATAATCATGAAAATCAGGTGCTTTCTTAGCAGAATAAATTTCTGGACCATTATTAGAAATGCCTAGGATTTTGTTCAGAGTACCTACACTAAACTCGATGGTTATTCCACCAATAGGAGTAATGACATGATTTCGCTTCTCATCATAAGTATTGATATTAGAATAAAATATTTGTCCAAATTTGGAAACACATTCTCCTCAATCACAACACCATTCACCAAACCAACCATTTCTAGCAATTATACTAAATTCCTATTACTAATCAAAATAGTTTGAATATAATATAATTCAACATAAAAGGAAGAAACTAACAAACAATGCATGAACTTGGTGAAGACCTATTTGGCCAGCAGCTTGTTTGGAAAATATTTCGATTGGAAATCATCCTTATCAATATTCCCCCATTAGTTCTTTCTCGTTTAGGCTAAGGATCACCCATTTTCTCCTTGCCCTTTCTAGTTCTTGTTCTTGAACTTGACATAGTGGCTCAAAATGGTGTTCTAAAAAGAGGTTGGATTTGAGGGAAAAGAAATTCATTAAAACAAAGAAAATGATGTTTGGAAGTGAGAAAGTTTGATAGAAAACCTTGATTTGGATTTGGGATTTTTGAATTTTGATAAAAAAAAAAAAAAGTGTTTGATTAGTGTTTTTGTGATATATTTGTGATCAATAATGATTTCCAAACTTGATTTGACATTGAAATTGAAGAAAAAAAGTGATTTGAGTGAGAGAAGAAAACAATTTCTACAGTGATAGAAGAAAACGATTTCTAGAGAGAGAGAAAGCGATCTGCCAAATAAAGGTGAAGAAAGGCTACAGTGGCATAAAAACATGCTATCTAGCTTTTCGTTTATCAATGATCGGCATGCTAGTTATGTCCAAAAAGCTCAATCACAAAAACGACTTACCAGTTTCTCCAAGTGGCTTACCATTTAGCTCCAGTGAGTAAAAGAATACCAAACAGCTTGCCTGTTATCATAAGTGGCATACCATTTATGCTTCTTAAACATTTTTACTTTTAAACGGTGAACCGGTTATATTAATCGGTTAGTCGATTCCTTTGCATTTTACACACCAATATATTTTTAGCTTAAATTTGATCAAATTTTAAATCATTTTGAGATTCAAAATTTTTTATAAGCCATTAAATACATGAAATATGAATGCACATGTCATCATATAAAGCTTAAAGACAACTAAATCAATCACACATTCAAGAACTCATATCTCATAATAGATAAATTAATAGCCTAAATGTCTTACGATATTTTAATGTGAAGATGTCATTATTTTAAGTTTATGGTGAATTTTAACAAATTGATCTTCACTAAGGGGTTTGGTAAAGATGTCTACAAATTTTTTTTTTGCGGACATAAATTCTAATGTGATATTTCCTTTTTAAATATGATCTCTAAAGAAATGGTGTCTTAACTCTATATGTTTTGTTCTAGAGTGATGAATAGGGTTCTTTGATAGATTTATGGCACTTGTGTTGGCACACATTATAGGTATATGATCAAGTTAATGCCATAGTCTCTATGAGTTTGTTTCATCCAAAGGGCTAGTACACAACAACTGCCAGTAATAATATATTTTGCCTCTGTAGTTAAGAGTGCAATCGAATTTTATTTTTTATTAAACAAAAAGACAAGAGAGTTACATAAAAAAATGACATGTTCTACTAGTACTCTTCCTATCTACTTTATAACTGGTAAAATTAGCATATGAATAACAATTAAATCTATATGAGTCCCTCTGGGATACTAAAGGCCACGATTTATAGTTCCATTCAAATACTGAAAAATTCTTTTGATAGCAAGCAAATGATATTTCTTAGGACATGATTGAAATCTTGCACATAAGCATACACTAAACATGATATCAGGTCTATTAGCATTCAAATGAAGTAAAGATTCGATCATACCTCAATATATTTTGATATCAACTTCTTTACCATTTTTATCCTTATTAAGCTTGATTGTTGATCTCATCGGAGTATTTTTAACCTTTCCATCTTCAAGTCCAAATCTCTTAAGCAAATCTCTCAAATATTTGGCTTGATTAATGAAGATTCATTCTTTAGTTTGTTCCATTTGTAGTCTAAGAAAGTACTTTAACTTTCCTATTGTGCTCATCTCAAATTCTTTGCTCATACAAGAATTCTTTGTTTCACATAAACTTCCTCCATAATGTAACCATTTAGAAAAGTACTCTTGACATCCATTTAATATAAAATGAAATTCTTGTGAATGCAAATGCTCATAGCATTCTAATGGATTCAAATCTAGCTACAGGGGCAAAGATTTCATTAAAATCAATTTCTTCTTCTTGGTTGTATCCTTGAGCTACTAATATAGTTTTATTCCTTACAATCACACCTGATTCATTCATCTTATTTTTAAATACCCATTTAATACCTATAACAGAATGATGTTCTAGTTTTTAGAAATTAGTTTCCATACATTGTTTCTCTCAAATTGATTCAACTCCTTTTGCATTGTCATAATCCAAGATTCATAGTTTTCCGCATCCAAAAAGGATTTTGTTTTAATTTGAGATATAAATGCAACATATTGACAGGTATTTCTAAATGATGACTTAATGGTTACGTCTCGTGAAAGATCATTTAAAATTAATTCCTTGGGGTGAGAAAATATATACCTCTACTCCTTGAGGAGTGTTTAAGAATTACCTTGATTTTGTTGTACATTTATTTGTTCTTCTTGTTACTTCTCTTTCTTTTCACATGGTGAACTATTTTGTTTGACATTTGAAGGCTCTTCTTGTTGTAATTCTTTATCTGCATCATCATTAATAGCAACTTTCTCTATGGATGAGGTGTTAGACTCATCAAATGTAACATGCATGGATTCTTTAACAACCAAGGTTCTTTTATTGTACACTTTATAAGCTTTACTAGTATTTGTATATCCAAGAAAGATACCAACATTAGTTTTTTGATTAAATTTACCATGATTATCTTTTGTACTCAATATGAAACATTTGCATCTAAAAACTTCGAAATAACCAATGTTTTGAGTTTTCTATCTTTCCAAAGCTCATATGGAGTTTTATTTAGATAGCGGCAAATCAAAACACGAATCAAGACATAGCATATGGTATTAACAGCTTCTACCAAAAATTTTGTTGGTAATGTATTTTCATTTAACATGGTTCTAGTCATTTATTGAAGGGAAATTATCCATCGACTACCTGATTTTTTTCACTTTTTCAAAAATACACAATTTCTTTTTTTTTGCCTGAATTATACCTAAAGTTATAATTTTTTTCACTTTTCCACTTCCGTCTGTTGACCGTTAAGATTTCGTTAGATTTCTAACAAAATGACAATTTTGTCCCCCAAATGTAAAATTACGATTTCATCCTATAACATTAATTTTAGGGGGCAAAACTGTCATTTTGTTAAAAAAACTAACAGAATCTTAACAGTCAACAAACAGAAGTATAAAAATGCAAAGAATTGTAACTTTAGGTGTAATTCAGGCAAAAAAAAAAGAATTGTGTATTTTTTAAAAAGCCCGAAATATTAGGTGGTCGGTGGATAATTTCCCTTTATTGAATAGACTTATTATTTCTTTCAACTACTCTATTTTGTTGTGGAGCCCCTAATAATGAAAACTGATGCATAATACCAAAGTTATTGCAAAAACTTTCAAAAGCATGATTTTTAAATTCTCTACCATTATCACTTCTAATACAAGAAATTGTATAACCCTTTTTATTTTGAACGTTTTTATATAAGATTTTAAAAGCATTAGGAGTATCAACCTTATTAGCTAACAACAATTCCCTTGCGTATCCAGAAAAATCATCTATAATTACAAATGCATAATATTTACCACTTAAACTTGGATATCTAGAAGGTTCAAATAAATCTATGTGAAGAAGTTGAAGTGGTTTTGAAGTTAAAACATAATTTTTGTTTTTAAAAGAAGTTTTCATTTGTTTTCCAAAATGATAAGCTTCACAAATTCTATCTTTTTGAAAACCAATTTTTGGAAGACCTTTAACCAAATCATTTTTGGAAATCTTTTAAATTAAATCTATGCTTGCATGTCCTAGTCTTCTATGCCATAACTAACTATCATCATGCAATGTAGAAAAACATTTATCATGACTAGATGCACAATCTATATCAATGATGTATACATCAATACATCTATTTCTGAAAAACAAGAATTTACCGTCAATTGCATTTTCAATAACACATTTTGTTTTATCAAAAATAACTTTATAGCCTTTATCACATAATTGACTAGTATTAAACAAATTATGTTTCAAATTTTCAACTAAGCACATATTTTCAATAAAGGTAGAAGAATCTTTACTGACATTATTAATACAAATAATCTTTCCTTTTGAATTAACTCTAAAGGACACGTCTCTTGATCTTGGTGAAACTTGAAAACTAAGAGTAATTTCTTGTCATTTGTCTACCATTTGTTTCTTTTTCCTTTCTTTTTTGATTCCTGCAGAAAATATCTCAAGTTTTAGGCAGCAAAAACTTTTTGGGTCCTTGAATATTAGTAACGATTCCTTTTAGAACCTAAACAGTTTTAATTCCATGATATGCATTTTCTTAATCGAACATGTATAATTTAAGCAACCATTTCTATTTGAATAGTGACAAACAATTTGATGATCACTAGTGGAAGTAGCCTTAACAAAATAATTCTTATAATATTTTTGTTTCAAATTAGGCTTATATCCAAGTCCTCCTTTATCAAATACTTATTTTTTAGAACTAAGTAATTTTTCTAAGTTTTTTGACCATTTGTAAATTTCAACACAACATCATTAAGCTCATTGTTCTTTTTCTTAAGCATTTCATTTTTAATTTTGAAATTTTCAACAAGTAAACTTTCATGCTTAATTGCTATGCTTTCTTTACAAGAAACAATATTATCATGCAACTTGTTATTCTCTAATTCTAAACTTTTAACCTTTTTATTTAATGATTCATTCTCATTTGAGTGTTCTGCATTTTTCTTTCTAAGAGAAATATTCTTTATTCTAATCTTTTTCAAATCATTATGCAATTCTTTAAAGGCTTCATACAACTCATTATAGGAAAGAAGATCACTTACCTCATCATGTACATCACACGAATCTTTTTCAACTGCCATAAGTGCTAGGTTTGACATTTCATGTGATTCTTCCTCTTCTAAGGTCTCCTCATCGCTATCATCCAAAGTTACCACCATAACCTTCTTTTTGAGTTTGTTAAGAATAAGACGCTCTGATCTTATATAAGAATAAGACATTTCATTTCCTATGCACAGATTATAAACCTTATTGTTAACAGAAGGTTAGAAAAACTAGACAAGAACATTGTTAGTTTCCACAATGCTTTAAAGCATGTGAGGGCATCTACTGCAACATTGTAAGCATTTCAAATTTGTGTTGAGCAAGAGAAGATTTTAGGGATGAATGGTCAAGTTTATAGAGAAAGTGTAATTTTAGATTGTCCTACTAGTTAGAATTTCACCTATACCCTGTTGATGATAGTATTAAAGTTTAAGTAGGCTTTTGATCGAATGAAAAATGAGGATAGGCTTTATGATGTTATTGTGAAAATTTTATTGAACTCTGGAGCGCATGTAACATATGCAGTATGATTCCTTAATTCGATTGTATTTTGTATTTTTAATTTTGTCACAAATGTTTTTAATGCCATCGAAATTGTTAAAAATCATTGCAGGTAATTGGATTCAATTATTAAATTGATTGGGCTCGAATAATTTAAATTTATTGCGACATAAAAACAAGACAATTCAGATGTGATTCAATAGCTACATAGTTGGATTTTATTTCGACACTCGAGTTTGGTATTAGCTTAATTTATATTAAGCTTACAAAAAAAAAAAGAGAGAAGTGTTGGTTTCTATTTAAGGAAAGAATGCGAGAGAGAAGCATTTCAATTTCTTTCCAAAAAAGAGATAGAAAGAGAAAGTTGACCCGGGTTTGACCCGTTTGACTGATTTAAACTCATGCGACCCTCGACTTTGACCTAGCCGGATCTTTCGAATCTGGCCAACTCACCGGCCGAGTTTGGTACCGATCTGAAGCTTGTGAGCCGCTGGTTTATCCCTACCGTCACCATTACTGGAAACCAACTAGAACGCCGGTGATCAAGCTCCAAAGCCCGCGTCTCAACCTGTTTTTCTTGCCATCGATCTCGTCGATTTTAGGCCACTCCACCACTTACATCGTGTTCCTCAGCTCTCCCTCATCATTTTCTGACCAACCTTGTCATCTGAAATGGTAGAATTACCACCGATCGACCGTTGAAAAGCTCACGATTTTGGGGAGCTCGATCCGCCGCAGTCGCTGCGCGTGAGAGGTCACTGCCGACACCATTAGACTCGCCGTTGACCATTATAGGCAATTTGGTAATTTCATAAACTTTAGCGGTAATTCTATAATTTTGAAGTTGATGGATATTTTAGAAATTTCATATTAGAGAAGTTAGGTAATTTGATATTTCGGTGGTAAGTCGATAATTTATGTTGTTATGGGCATTTTGGTAATTTCATATTTTTCAGTGGTAATTTCTTAAATTCAGAACTTATGGATATTTTCGTAATAAAAATTGAGAGTAGTTTAGTAATCTGTGATTCTAAGGATAATTTGGTAAATTTTTGTGTCGAGGGCATTTTGGTAATTTTATTAATTCATGAATAGTTTATTATGGATAAATGTCGTTTCGAGCTTATTAATCATAATTTGCAATTACGAATAGTAATTATATTATTTCCTTAAATTAGAAGGATCTGCGAACGTTGTCGATACCGAGTTCGAACATCGTCATTATAAGTGGAATATACTAAATCTATTTCCATAGTTTATTATAATAGTAAAGCACGTTTACGAAATAAGTTTCAAATGCTCTCATTTAAATAATTTCATAGAAATGGATTTTATCTGCGTATTGGTATTTATTATGAAAAATGTGTATGATTAATGATTCTTGTTACCAATTTTATAATAATTCTTGTTACCGATTTTAAAGAAAAGAAAAGCAAATTTCTGCCATGTTAAATGAAAAAGGAAATGAGATTTAAGATGAAATTATATGTTTATGTATCTGTGTACAGAGGTATATGAATATGTGTATAATGATTATTTTTAAAATTATTAGACAGTACCCTTCCCCTCCAGATATAGTGATACAGATGATATGATGAGATATAAGGTTTTTGTGGCCCGTCTGAACACACATAGAGGTTTTGGGCCGTGTGTTTAGGCGCATTTGCCTTTTATGGGCATACGCTTGTGTTTTGATGAATACAGAGATACAGATATTGAGATACAGATGATATAGATGATATAGATAAAAAAATAGGCTTTTGATGCCCGTCTGACTACACACGGAGGCTTTAGGCCATGTACTCGAGCAAATTTTTCTTTTGGGGATCAGATTTTGCATGCACAAATATGATGAGATATGAAATGGTATTTCCCGATCTATCCGTGTAGCTCTGGGGAGTGATTGTACCCATATAGTACATCATTGCCCGTCCGTCGAGGTCTGGATATGATCAGATATAAGATGGTGCTTCTTTGTCTATCTGGTAGCTCCGAGGAGTGATTGTACCCAGATAGTATGTCATTACCCGTTCGTCAAGGTCTGATTATGATGAGATTATTCCCCTAGGTACTTGTTTGGTGATAGTTTTCGGTATTCAGTATTGATGTTATAAATATTATAGATTTTATTGATTTATACAGTACATTTATGATATTGTTATTCAAGCACATGATTTGAATTTAATAAGTTATTTCAGGTCTTATGATATTTTGATGAAATTGTGTTTCAATATGATATAATTTTTTTAGAGTATAGCTATGTTTAAAAAACTACTATCCACTCACTAAGCTCACTGAGTTTTATACTCATCCCGTTTTATTATATTTTCCCTCTCACAGGAGATTCCTAGGTACAACAACTGACCCAACAACAATAGTTATTTTGGAATTTTGACCACGTGATGGTGTTAGGAGTCGTAGATGTATTTATTAAGATATTTTAGGATTGTATAATTCTATACATTCTAGGAATTATGCACAACCTATGTATTTTCTTTGATTTTGGATATTTGAATAATTTGGTATTTTGTTGAGGAGATTGGTTGTTCAGAGATAGTTGTATTTGAAATTATTTTAGGAGTATTTTTTTTATAATTTTGCAGATTTTGTTATGTAATAATTATATGGGAAACTCTATAGAATTTTTTTTAGAATCTTTATTAATTAGATTATGTCAAAATGATTAAATAGAATTAGGCAGACTCGCATGTGGATTCGGGGCGGGTCATGTCAACATATGAATCTATTATAACATAGATTAATGGTGACAACTGTCAACCCCACGAGGAAGTAGAATTAATTATGTGTAGGGTTAATTTTCTAAGTTTGTATGCAAATTGGTTAGAGATGATTTCAAAGTAGTACTAAGATTTAAAATAGAAAAAATGACGTGAATAAATTAAAGATGAAAATAATGCAAATAAAACACTTGAGTTTTTAGATTAACATTTACCATTACACCATAGGCTTAATGTTCATTTTAGTGTCAATTAATTTATCAGGGGAAATTTCCTCTCCTTATAGCCTTACTCTAATAAATATGGTATCAAGCCCTTAGTGTGTCAGAGGTTAATGATCTTTTGCTAAGTGTAATGTCAAGCATACATTGTACCAAACGATAATCATCCTTCATCAGCAACATGGCAAGACTGTCAACTAAATAATATAAATGCATTCTCTGTTAACACTAATTCAAGACAACCCACAAGTATTAGAGGGGAGTCTCTTTCTAATAAATATAATGTTAAGTATTCATTGTGCTAGACAGAAATGATCTTTTACTAAGGAGCTGTATACCATGCAAAATCTAGATAAAATATATTATCTTACCAACAATGTGTTAAAACAACCATAGAAATCAGAAAGGAAAAAAATAAACTTAACAAATTAATGTCGTGGATTATGTTGAGCCTTCACTTTTAACTTAAACTTAAAATTAAATTAGTGAGTCACATTTAAACTAAGGTAAAATGGTAATTTTATATTAAAATATGTAAAAATACAAGATACAGTGAGAGTTACATAGAATAGAGCTCAAATTTAGACTTTAAGAACTATCAAATTAGAGGGAAAAGCCTCTTGGTAAAATGGGTAAATCACAGTCATCGAATGAAAATAATTTAGGTGCATAAAATTAATCTACATGACACACTTAATTGGTTAGAACATGTCGTCAGGCTATCATTCCATGTATGTGGATGTATTTTATGTGCATTTTTTGGTCTAATGATGAGCTACCACTTCACAATCAACAATCTATGATTCAATGTATTACATGTAACATAAACGCATTTTTCCATCTAATATTATGATTCCATGTCATCAATCACCGCAAAGGAAATATGCATTAATTAAGTGCATGGAGGTCTGCAAGTAAGTGCACAATATCGTTGAATAGGATTTCAACCACATCATCAGTCAATGCCACAATAGTTAAGCCTTATCAAAATTAGCATATATCCTACTACACTAGATTTGGACTTATGTAAATATTGCTTTATGCAGACGGAGTCTATTTTGACCCTAGTATCTATCATTCTTTAGGTTTTTAAAGCTTCTGCATCTGTTTATAATTCTACCATTTATACCCGTCTAAAAGTTTTTTAGTTATTTCAAGCTTAAAAATGTTGTCTACTAGGTTGTCTGACTTCTTATTAATTGTAAAATAACAAAAATACCTTTAAAATACATAAAATACTCAAATTATAACAAAAAATACACAATCAAAGCTTAAGGAACTTAATTACATAAAAGTAGAGATGTTAGTGAGATTTAGATTGTAATCAAAATATACATTTTATGTAATTGAGTCCCTTAAGCTTTGATTGTATATGTTTTGTTATAATTTGAGTATTTTATGTATTTTAAAGGTATTTTTGTCATTTTACAATTAATAAGAAGTTGGACAGTGTAGCAGACAACATTTTCAAGTGATAATATCTAGTAAAATTCAAACTTAAACTATAATATGTTTACCAAATAAATTATTCAAAAATTCATTCTACCCCTTTGTTATTCAATAATCAATAAAAAATTCAGCAAACATTTTCTTGAGCTCAATGATGTTTGACATAATGATTATGGGCTTTTATTAAACTATAGCAATGCTTTTGTTCTTACCATTTCATCACAGTTCTTTCCTTAGGCAACATGTTCATTTCTAATGTTTTTCTACCCAACTCTAAATAATTTACGCGAATACTCTCAGCTTGCTTAGGCAGAAGGTCTAGTTACTAAGAAATAGCTTTGTTATACAAATCGAACTCTCACTGTTTTATGTGAATACCTTCCGCTTGCTTAAGCAGAAGACTCGATTACTAAGTAAGATTTCACACATAACACAAGCTTTATTAACTTTCATCATTTTATGTGAATCCCTTCTGCTTGCTCAGGCATGAGATTAGGTTACTAAGTAAAAGTTTCTATTTTTTATTTATTTTTCTTTTCTTTTCTTTTTTGTATTTTGTCTTTTTAACACAAAATAGAGGTAAAATGACTACTAGCTCAAGTTGTTGCTCACGAATGAACAAAAGGACCATGTATTACAAAATTCTAGCTTACAACCGCCATCACTTGCTTTGTTTGCATGTTTAGAATAGTCTATTAAACATCTCAAATGGCCAAGTAGACATAAATGGTCAGTCAATGATGTTGGAATGGAGAATTCAAAATTTTTTTCCTTGTTTGGGTAACTAAACTTCAACATTAAAAAGATGAGTTTATAGAGTAGCTAAACTTCATATTCGACCATCTTCAACTAAAAAAGATAAAACAAATTAGTAAAAATACTAGAAACACTACTATCAGTTATTTAACAACTTTCAACTATTCCCTTCCCTATCCAAAATAAGATGTTGTCCTGAATATCTTAAAGGAATGAAGTAGAGTTTAAAAGACATCACTTGAATGCTGCAATATAAGAAAATAATTAAAAATAGAGAGTTAAATTTAATTTGCACTTCTTATTACCGCTACTGCTACCATCATTAGTTTGGCTTGTAAACGATCAAGTAACTCGTTAGTAGTGGGAGTGCAAAAAAAGAGTTTTTTGTTGTGAATAGAATCATGATTCTTAATTACATGGTTAAGAAACGCTATCAAACAATTATGCTTTTTTATGAATACTCAAATGGGCCCAAGATGAAAATGTGATTAGTGTCTTTGTTGCTAGATCTCCTAGCAAGGTAATGAAAATATCAGCATGATTTAGCATTAGAGTTATCCTTTCTTGTATACTTAGAACAACTAACACCTCTCTTGTTAGTGAGTCGGATAAACATCCTAGAGATTTGAGGGCTTTTGGGATGGTGCCTAACACTTGACTTTTACTAATATAAGTAGCTTCTGAGACAAGTTTTGATAATCCTCAGTCACCTCCTCCATGTACCACATTTGTTTCTCTATTAAGACCTTACCAAGATCTAAAGGTGCTTAAACGAACTCTATGTATTTTTCATAGTTAAACCCAGAGAACATATTAGCATTTTTAAATTTTCTACCTGAAGTTGGTGCCATTAGGAAAATTCTTTAAAATCAATTTGTCAGTGTTTAAAAAGTAGCTCGTATTTAAAGATCTTAATGACAAACACAATGACCAAGCATATGTATATGAGGTAGTGCGTTTGTCAAATGATGTGTAAGGCTTATGGCTCAATATTCAAAAGCAAACAGAAGGGAAGAAAACAATGATTAGATATAAAGTCACACCATTGAAAGCAATAATGCAAACTATAAAAGAATATCAAAACAAAATATTTTTCAGTAGTTTTTATTGTGGCTCACACCTTCTTCTTGTTTTACATCCAAAAATGGCTTGAACACCCTCTATGAATCAAGGATAGGCTCCCATCCATTTTTTTATAAACTAGTAAATAGTGTTGTTTAGAGTCAGGTTCCCGAGACTATATCATGCATGTTCTTTTTTAATAATGGTCATAACAAGGAAGTTGTATGCTGTATGTATCCACTAGAATGTGTTTCAAGAATAAAAAAGATGTCATCTAATGATTTCTTTATGGAATCCATCCTTAATGAATTGAATCCTGTTTTCCATGTTATTGGACACCATTCTGAAAGATTACGAGGATATTTGTTGCTGTTTGTTCGAGCACATTTATGTCAAAAAGCTTAGAGTTGTTTAACTCTTTGTTTTCTTAAATAGTTTCCTTTCTCGTAACCAAACATGTAGGCAACAAATTTAGGAGGTAAAATTAACTAATGGATGTCAACAGAGGCATTATTTTTCATAAGCACTCGTAAGCATTTGGACTAAGCTTTGTAGATTGTGAGGAGTGCATTTTAAAAGAGTGAGAGAAATTGCTTATGAAGCTTTGCAATAATTATGTTTTTATCTATACCTCTGACTTTTAAATAACTATATAATTTTAGTTGTTTTGGGTAACTAAAGGAGTTGACTTTAATAGTCATATGGTACTATTATCCGCCTCTTAAACGGGGTAATAAATGACAACACACTAAAGAAAAAAAAATCAATCTAGCAAAAACAAGATGTTGAGTGCTAGAAAGTGTGTATTTATAATAGAGAAAATCATCATTTTACACTTCAAGTCTCGCTAACATTTCTACTTTTATGTCTTTAAGTCCCTTGTGATTTAATTATATATGTTTTATTTTAATTAATCACTTTACATATTTTAGGGGACATCATGGTCATTTCACAATGAACGAGAGATCAGATAGAAAAACAAACAACAATTTTGAACTCAGGACAGTCAAAAACCTTAGGAGGAGTATAAAAAGATAATTGTACTGTTCACATATATGGTACTGTTCACATATACAGTACTATTCACGATACTGTTCACCTATAATGTATGATGATGTGGCACTGTATGATGATGTGGTAGCATTTGATTGGAAGAATGATGTGGCATTGATCGCTTATGTGGCATTGACTGATGATGTGGTGTTGACTGATGACGTGTCACGATCCTATTGGACTAAAATGCTGATGTGACATTGACCGGTGATGTGGCAGCATATTAATGGACCGAAAAAATATGCGTACAGTACATGCATATACACGGAATGACAACCTTGATGATATGTTCCATCCAATAAGAACTTGCCACGTGGCGCAATCCTGAGCGTCCAAATTGTTTTAATCCGATTGCCATGATTTACTCATTGTATCTATGAAAAGGGGCCTCCCTCCCATAATTTGACAACCCTGAATCCATTTTTGAGCTCCATTTTCTGTAATTCCATCTCCATCTTGTATTTTCTATGTATTTTAATAAAATTCTCATTTTATCCCTAGTTCAATTATGAGTAGCTAATTTTCTTTCAAGCTTTGGTTGAAGGTGAAGTCTCAACATGCTCCATGGGCTTAATTTGGTAAATTTACTTTTTCTTCACCTCTAATTTATGTGGTTGTTTTGACTTTTTATAGACAGATAGTAATAATCTTGTTTAGATATCGGCTGGTATAGCCGCCTTCCCTAGGCAAGGTTATTACTTTTTGGCACTTAGCACCATATCTATCATAGTGTGGTTCATGAAAAGTGGAAAATCCCCTTTCATGATTTAATTGGTACTAATAATGAATGTTAAGCCAATAGTGCATGTTGAGTACAGATCCGGAGATCCAAGCTTTTCATTTTAATAGTTTATTCCCATTGTTTTAATTTAAATTAATAGGTAGCCTACGTCATTTTCATTATAAATCCAACCACCAACTCAGAAAATTAATTCTACATGCAATTAAAATTCACCTCCTCGTGGGATCGACACTCATCACCGTTGATCTATTCTACAATAGATTCGTGCACTTGCGAGTTCAATAAAATTTGCACAACACAAGACATATATGAAAGTATACAAAACAAAATGAAAACGCAAAATATGAAAAAAGGATGTAATTAAACATTTAGCTTACCATTGACTTTTAAATAAATTTACCTTAAGTTCCAATTGAATGTCGAATATACCACATTTTTCAAATATATCCTTAATATAGGATACTGATATTGGTGGTCGTAGATCCCAAACAAGATGCTATCTACAAAATTGTATCATTGAGGTATTCATGACACATAGTTGTCAAATAAACACATTTGAAAAATAGCAGGCTACTCAAAAGATGCACGTGCACACCCTTAAAGAAATAGAAACAAACAATAAAAAATTTTCAACTGATAAATTAAAATCAAATGAGAAAAAGTTAAGTCACCTTAAAAATGAAAAAGACTTAATCAAGATTTAATAGGTCACTCAAATTTATTTATTTCAAAATTTTATTTATGTCATTGGTACAACAGATATGACTTTAATCTTTGGCCATTCACTTTAAAAATGACACCTTCTTTGGATCATCAATTTCAATGTGGAAAAATATTGCGAACAATAAATGGAACAAACTATTGAGATCGTAATTTACTTGAGAATAGATGCAAATGAGAATTGAATAAAATTACTTTTTAACCTAGTGTAAATGATTCGTTCATAATATGCTTGTCATGAAAGAATTTCATCCGCGACTTGTAATTCTTGGCATTTTCATATGCATCATTGCGAATCTCTTTAAGTTCTGCCAACTATAATCTCTTTTCTTAACTACTCTGTTGCATGTCAAAGATGAATTTCTTGATGGCCTAGTATGTACAATGCTCAAGTTCCATTGTTAGGTGAGAAGCTTTCCTATACACTAGCCTACAAGGTGACATCTAAATAAGGGTCCAAAAGTTGTTTGATATGCCCATAGTGCATCATTAAGTCTCAATGACTAGTCTTTTCTGTCTAGTTTCACTGCCTTTTCCAATATATGCTTTATTTCTTAATTGAAGATCTCAATTTAGGCGCTGGTTTGTGGATGATATCGGGTAGCAACTTTATGTATGGTGGAGTATTTTTCCATAAAAGCTTTGAATGATTTGTTGTAAAAATGGGTGCCTCCATCACTGATTATCACCCAAAAGAATCCAAAGTGCGAAATAATGTTGCTTCTTAAAAATACTATCATTACCTTGTGATCATTTCTTCTGTATGGAATTGCTTTTACCTACTTTGATATATACTCGACAGCAACTAATATGTATTAGTGGCTAAAAGAAAGAGGAAATGGTCCCATGAATTCAATTCCTTACACATGATAAATCCTTACCACTAGAATATGGTTTAATGGCATCATGTTCCTTCGTGTAATGCTTCCAATACGTTAACACCTATCATATAAAAAACAGAAAAAGGTAAGCATCTCAAAATAAAGTTGGCAGTAGAGACCACAATCATTTCCTTGGCATTAAAATAGTCTTTATAACCTTACTTATAGTAGAACGAAAAGATTTTGTTTTTCAAATTCACTCTCTAGGACTTATCATCTGAAAATTTGATCGATATAATACTTGAGCAGATAAGATCATCCCAAAACAAATTATTTATTTCCATAAAACAATTGTCCATGTTCTACTTAGTCCATTTCTTTGAAAGTTATCTTGTAACAAGATAATTAACTATATCTACATAGTAAGGCAATACTTCCATTCTCATTAGTTGTTAATCTAGGAATAATTTATTGAATGGCCATGATTCTAGATTTGTTTTAAAATTGAAGTGAGTGAAATGTTCTGACACTAAATTTACTGTGCCTTTCTTGTCTTTAAACTCAAGATTGAATTTCTACAAAAGTAACACCCATTGAATTAGTCTAACCTTTGCATATTTCATTGTAACAAGAAATTTAAAAGGAACATGATCTGTAAACACAATTATTTTATCCTATACGATAAGATCAAAATTTTTTTAAAGCTAACAGTACTTGCTAGCAATTTCTTTTTCAGTGGTTGAGTAATTGAACTATTTATCATTCAATACCATAATAGTGTAGTAAATAATATAAGGGAATCGATTAACTCTTTGTCTTAATACTGCTCCTATGGCATAATCATATGCATCATACACGAGCTCAAAAGGTAAGTTCCTATTTGGCGAGTGAATGATTGGTGATAAGGTCAACAACTACTTTAATTTTTCAAATGCCTCAAGGAACAAATCATCAAAGATGAATGGTACATCTTTAGCGATAAAATTATATAAGGGTCTAGAGATTTTACTAAAATCGTTAATGAAATGTCTATAAAAACCTACGTGCCCAACGAAAGGTCTTACTTCTTTGATTGTTTTGGGTAGAAAAAGCTTGGAAATGAGATCCACCTTTGCTTTTTCAATCTCAATACCTTTGATTGAAATGATGAGACCTAGAATAATACCTTGTTTTACAATGAAATGATGCTTCTCAAAGTATGAGACCAAATTCTTCTTTATATATCTCTACAGAACTAATGTTAAATGATGGAAACACTGATCAAATAAATCACCAAAAATAGAAAAGTCATCCATAAAAAATTTAATAAAACGTCCAACTATATCAAAAAAATATACTTAATATGCATTGTTGAAATGTGGTAGGTGCATTGCATAATCCAACTGGCATTCTTCTATATATAAATGTGCCAAAAAAGCAAGTAAAAGTGGTTTTCTCTTGGTCCTTTGATGTTATAGAAATTTGGTTATATCATGAGTAGTATCTAGAAAGTAATAACATTCATGAATAACTAATCTTTCAAGCATTTAATCGATAAACAGTAAAGAAAAATGGTCATTTTATATGACAGAATTCAACTTCTTATAATTAATACATATGCACCGTCCTATAGTTACTTTAGTAGTAATAGTTCATTGTCGGCATTGGTAACTGCTATGACTTCTAACTTTTTAGGGACAATTTGCATTGGATTGACCCATGAACCATTAGAAATGGGGTAAATGATACCACGTCCAATAGTTTAAGGACTTTAGCTCTAATAACGTTTTTTATATTAGGATTATACCTTTTATATCGACTATAGTCCATCCAACTACCTCTTTGTGCTCTCTTAGAAAGTCAAACAACTTCCTCTTTTGTTTGTTGTTAAGAAAGAATGAAATGATTATTGGCAAAGTATTTTTGTCTCTTAAGAATGTGTACTCCAAAGTGTCAGGTAACAGTTTGAGCTAGAGCTTTGGTAGTGATTCTGATGATGGGTTAAGTTTCTTCTCTGATGGTGTCAGTTGCTTTATTTTTTACTTCCATTTATTGGTATCCATGGATGGTGATGTGTCGAGTAAGACATTGAACTCATTAATTGATCTGTCAGTATCAAAATTCAAACCAAAGAGAGTTAAACATGTTTGTAAAGGATCATCACTAAAGCTAGACAGAAAAGTATAATCAACTAATTTTTCAATTAAATCAACATCAACAATTCCATCGTCTCTATTTTGAGGTCTTTTAGTAATGTTAAAAATATTCATCTTTAAAGATATATTGCCAAAAAGCAACTTTATAGTTTTAGCCTTGCATTGAATATAAGTATTAGCAGTTGCCAAGAATGGCCAGTCTAGACCAATATGGATGCGCTTCATCGAATACTGTATTGGTTGAGAATTAATAACAATAAAATCAATAGGAAAATAAATTTGTCTACCTGGACAAGCACACCCTCTACAATACCACAAGGTATTTTCATAGATCGATCTGCAAGTTGCAACACAACTTGATTTCCAATTTAAGTTTTACAAATATTGAGTAAGGCAAAAGATTTACACTAACTCCTAAATTCAACAAAGTATTCCTGATTATGTGCTTTCCTATACTACATGAATTGGTAAAGAAACCTAGATTTTTGTATTTTAGAGGAATTTTCTACTGGAGTATAGAATTAATGTTCTCTGTTAAAAAGATATTTTTGTGAACATGAAAACTTCTTTTTAAGTGCAAAGGTCTTTAAAAAACATGGTATAAGATGGCACTTGTTTTATAGCGTCAAGCAAGTGGATGTTAACATGTACTTGTTTAAAGATATCTATAATTTCACATGTTGAATTTTCTTTCTTTGCTTTAGCTAACCTTTGAGAGAATGTGACTTTAGGGATGTTTTCTCGTACATTTCTTTCTTTGTTCTCCTTTGGTGATGAGTCATCAGAGTCTAAAGGTACAACTTGGGTTGTCTTTTTTACCGACATCTCCATTTAATTGTCGACTTCTTTACCGTTTTTACAAGGTAATGATAGGTTTGACCACTTTCAACTATTAGGTCAAATTAATACTAACTTTATGTACTCTTTTAGAATTAGGCACTAGTTGGCTTGGAATTTGCTTTTCTCAATAGTTATTACCCAAGTTTAAACTAAATAAGCTAGTTGGCCTACCATCTTTTTGGGGTTTGAGATCTATTGGACTTATGAATTTATGCTAGTTTTTATCCTGTTTTATAGCTTGTTAATGGTGCAATTTTGTTGTTCCGTAACAAAGTGAGCCAAACATTTAAAATTTTGAGGCGTCTCTTTACATGGTCTGGGTTGTGGTAGCTTTGGTTTTGATTGTAGTATCTAAATGATTGCTAAAAAGCTCAAGGAGCTTGATAAAAATGGTTATATTGGTGGAACTGGGCTTCCTATTTTATTTTGTTTGAATCCTTGAGACCATGAAAGGTTAATGGTCTTTCCTTCCAAGATTATAAGTATTGGAGTAAGGTTGTGGTTCGACTGCTTTCTCATCGCATTTATGGAATTGGCTTGATTTGAGTATGAATCATAGCCAAATTGATTGTATGCATATAGTTCTGTTGATTTGGTAGCTATTAATAATTCTATTTAGTGAGAAAGTCCTTTAACTATTTCTTTGACCTGTTTGATTTCCGAACTTGTTTTGCCATTGTATACCTCATTTACTTCCTAGATTTTTTTGCGTCCCTGAATGATCAGCTTTGTTGTTCAAAATTATCTGCTTGACATTGGAATAAATCCTAAATTTTTAATATGCTTTTACACATTAGCTCACCAGCACTTGTCACCATTACCCATTCTTGAATATGTGACATTAGTTCCTCAAAGAAATAATGACATTAAAGCCATTTCTCGAATCTATAATGTAGACACTTCAAGGTAGCTCCTTGAATCACTTCCATGCTAAAAAAAATTGCTCATCTTCTCTTTGAGTAAATTCTAAAATTTTCGTGCAAATAGCATTAGCTTTATGTATTGGGAATTACTCATTTAAAAATTAGTTACCATTTGTTCCTAGATGTGATACCATTAGCAAGCAATGTATTGAACTAAGAACGAGCTATGTCATTTAGAGAAAATAGACACAATCTAAGTATAAACATCTTCATCTAAAAAGATTTGTATTTAAAAGTTTATCAGACAGCATGAAAATTATTCAAATGATCGTGTAGGTCTTCATTTTCTAGGCCTTGGAATGATGAGAAACAATTTACACACTAGGTTTTAACTCAAAACTCCTAGCAACTACATTTGGGTATGCTATGCATGATATGCTCAAATTAGCAAATGGACTGAAGTAATTCTTAAATGGCCTTTTTTATGGTGCTTCTCGTGGTTGTTGTATTAAATCCATTTCAATGTTATCCAAAATTTTACTCTGTTCTATAAGTTTGAGATCATATGATTGCAACCTTCGACCATGCATGCAAAGAACATAAAAAAATTAAGAACAAAACTAATGAAAATAAAGAGAGAAAAAGTTACGATATTGACTTTATTATGTTGTTACATATGTTTATAAAAACACATTAATAACCTACAAACAAAGTTATTTTCAATATTTACAAAGAAAATCAACTCTAGAAATGAAAATGACTTAACTCCTCAGCAACAGCCCCAAAAACTTATTGTGCAAATTTTATTGAACTTGCAAGCACCTAAATCTATTATAATATAGATTAATGATGACGAATATTGATTCCATGAGATGGTAGATTTAATTATGTGTAGGGTTTGTTTTCCAAGTTTGCATATGAATTGGTTGGAGATGATTTCTGAGTAGTACTAAGATTTGCTAATAAAAAAAAGTGATGGGAATAAATTAAGGATAAAAATAATGCAAATGAAATACTTGAGTTTTTGAATTTACACTCAACGCTACACTATAAGCTTAATATTTCTTTTTAGTGCCAATTAATTTTTGGGGGGAACGTTCACTTATTGTGCAAGTATTATTGTACTCACAAATGCATGAATCTTTTGCAGTACAAATGATTGGTGATAAGTGTCGATCTTACAAGGAGGTAGATTTAATTATGCGTAAGGTTAATTTTTCAAGTTTACATGTAAATTGATTTGATTTTATTTTTTAGCAATACTGAGATTTAAATTAAAAATATGATTAGAATAAATTAAAGATGAAAAAATTCAAATAAAACACTTAATTCTTTATATTCACACTAAACATTTCACCATAGACTTAATATTCTCTTTTAGTTATAATTCATTTATAAGGGGTGTTTTTACTCCTTATAGTTCTCAATATGGTAAATATGGTATTAACCACTTATTGTAAAAGGGGAGAATAATCTTCTGCAAAATGTGGTGTCAAGTACATTTTGCTAAGTGATAATA
The DNA here is from genome assembly GCA_030449905.1 of Luvunga scandens. Lineage (NCBI taxonomy): Eukaryota > Viridiplantae > Streptophyta > Magnoliopsida > Sapindales > Rutaceae > Luvunga > Luvunga scandens. The sequence continues at coordinate 1,584,890 of JASUUG010000209.1, forward strand.
ATCCTATTGTCGATGTTGAGTATTGGAGAATGCATATTTACAAAGGGTAAAATTATCATTTCATGCTTCAAGTGTCACTAACATTTCTACTTTTATATTTTTAAATCCTCTAAGCTTTTATTATGTTTGTTTTATTATAATTTAAGTATCTTATATATTTCAGGGATAATTTAGCCATTTCACGACTAAAGAGAAGTTGGAGAGCAAAACGGATGGCATTTTTAAATTTGGAATTGTTGAAAACCTTAGGAGTGGTATAAAGGGGTATTAATACTGATCATGTATATGGTACTATTCACAAGTACAACAATGTTCACATATACAATACGATGATGTGGCTTTAACTGATTATGTGGCATTGATTGGCGATATGGTGTTGACCGATGATGTGGCAAGATGCTATTGGACCAAAATACAGATGTGGCATTGACTGATGATGTTCCAGCTTCTTATTAGACTAAAATGCAGATGTGGTGTTGGCTGATGATCTATTCTAGCCAATTAAAGCCTGCCACGTGGCGCAATCTTGATCATTTGAATTATTTTCATCCGATGGCCATGATTTACCCATTGTATCTATAAATAGACTCCCTCCTAATTTAATACCCCTGAATCTATTTTTGAGCTCTATTTTCTATAATTCCCTCTCCATCTTGTATTTTCTACGTATTTTAATAAAATTATCATTTTTCCTCTAATTTATTTATGAGTGGCTAGTTTAGTTTCAAGCCTAGGTTGAATGTGAAGCCTCAACATGATCCATGGGCTTAATTAGGTAAGTTTTTTTTTCTTTCCTTTTTTATTTATGTGGTTATTTTGACTCATTATCGATAGATAATGTATCTTGTCTAGATTTTCTACGGTACACTGGCTCTTTAGTGAAAGATCGTTACTGTCTAGTACAATGAGCACTTAGCACTATATTTATTAGAGAGAAAATTTCCCTCTACTATTTTATAGGTTGTTTTGACTCAGTGTATCTAAGTTATTTAATGCATAGTCTTACCATGTTGTCAATAGAAGGATTATTCTCATTTAACACAGCGCGTTCTTGACACCACACTTAGTAGAAGATTGTTACCCTCTGGAACACTAAACGGTTGATAACATATTTATTAAAGTGAGGACAATAAGGACTGGAAATACCTCCTTATGAATTAATTGGAACTAAAATGGAAATATTAAGCCCATGGTGAAATGTTAAGTGTGAATATAAAGATGCAAACATTTCATTTGCATTCTTTTCATCATTAATTCATTCCTGCCATTTTATTTTAAATCTTAACATTAAAAAAATTTACTTCCAACCAACTCACATATACACTTAGAAAATTAACTCTACACATAATTAAATCTGTCTCCTCGTGCCATTGACACTTGTCACCATAAATTTATTCTATAATAGATTCATGTGCATAAGAGTACAATAAAATTTGCACAATAGTCGCCATTATGGCAAGAGCACCCATTAAATAACATAAATGTATTTTTTATCAACACTGAATCAAGATGAACCACTAAATAATGTAAAGCGCTCATCACACCACAGAGTAAAGATCCTACACTAGGGAACTAGTATACTGTGTAAAATCTAGACAAGATTGTTATTGTTTGCCCAAGATGAGTTAAAACTATCCATACAAATTAGAGAAAGGGTTAATAAGCTTACCAAATTAAGCCCAAGGATCATGTTGAGGATTCACTTTCAACTTAAGCTTGAAACTAAATTAGCCACTTATATTCAAATACGGGTAAAATGGTAATTCAACTCAGATGCTCAGGATTGTGTAGCATGCCAAGCTCTAATTGGATGGAAAACATCACTAAGGTTGTGATTCGGTGAATTGTATGTTATATATTTACATTTTCAATCCAATAATATACTATCATGCCATCAATCAATGCAAAAGTCAACTAGCATTGATTTAGTGTATTACATGTATTCGAAGCTCATTTTTCAATCCAATAGGGCATTGCCACATCATCAATCAACGCAACAAGATGTTATTACATCATCAGTCAAGGCCACATAAGCTGGGCCCCACTAAAATCCTAAAATTATAAGTTTACCGTCTATGTCCTTCCTAGGGTTTTTAGTTATTCTAAGCTAAAACATGGCCAAAATTTTCTTAAAGTACATAAAATGCTCAAATTATAACAAAAGACACACAATCAAAGTTTAAAAGGACTTAAGCATATAAAAGTATAAATGTTAGTGAGACTTGGAGTGCAAAATGATGATTTTACCTTTTATCAATTTTATCCTTTGTAAATATACATTCTTCAGCACTCAACGCTACTTCTAATAAGTCTCACTCTAATAAATATGGTATCAAGCACTCAGTTTGTTAAAGGGTAATAATCTTTTGCTAAGTGTGGTGTCAAGTATACTTTGTGACAAACAAAAATAATCCTTCTACTGACAATGTTTCATGACCTTTCATTAATTAACTTAGATGCACTCTTCATCAACACTAGTCAAAACGACTTATAAATACTAGAGAGGAGCCTTTTTCAAATAAATATGATGTAAAATGCTCATTGTTTTGATAGAATGATCTTTCACTAGGCAGCCCATGTACTGTGTAAAATTTAGACAAAATATACAGTTTGTCAACAATGAGTGCAAAAAACTACATGAATTAGAGAGAAAAAGAAAATAAACTTATCAAATTAAGCCATAGATCATGTTGAGGCTTAAATTAACTACTCATAATTGAATTGGGGTAAAATAGTAATTTTATATCAAAACATATAAAAATATAAAACAAAGTGAAAATTACATAAAATGGAGCTTAAATTTGGATTCAGAATTGTCAAAATAGGGAAAAAGCTTTTATTTATAAATACAATAGGTAAAATCATAGTCATCAGATGAAAACAATTTGGATGCACAGGATTATGCCACGTAGTGTGCTCTATTGCTTGGAATACATCGTTTGGGCTATCATTTTGTGTATGTGTATGTGCATGTATCATATGCACACTTTTTGCTACAACAATATGCTACCATGTTGCCAACCAATGCAAAAGTCAACAATCAATGATTCAATGTATTACATGTAACATAAGTGTATTTTCCCGTCCAATAAAATGATTCCACATCATCAGTCAACATAAAGTCAACAGACATTATTTCAGTGCATGTACGTCTATTGGAATGCTCAATATGGTCAAATAGAATGTTGCTACATCATCAGTCAATACTATCTCAACTGAGACACAAAAATTAGCATGCATCCTGTCATACTAGATTTAGACCTTTGTAAATCTTGTTTTATACAATTTGATCCCATTTTGACCCTGGTATCTATTGTTCCTTAGGTTTTCAGGGCATTTTAATTTGTTTATGACATTGGTGCCACCATGCGAGACCCTGAAAATGAGTAAAATTATGACTTTGCCCTTTATACCGTTCCTAAGTTTTATAGTTATTTCAAGCTCAAAAAGACTGTCTGTTCTACCGTCTTCTCATTAATTATGAAATGACTAAAATGCCCTTAAATACATTAAGTACTTAAATTATAACAAAACACACGATCAAAGCTTAGGGTATTTAGTTACATAAAAGTAGAGATGTTAGTGAGACTTGGAGTTTAAAATGATTATTTTACCTTTTATAAATATAAACTCTCCAACACTCAATAGATGCTTATTTTTGTGAAGAAGATGTTGACATAAATAATCCTACAATATTGATTTTGACGATAATAAATTTATTAAAAATAGGGATATTATCTATCAACCACCTCTTTTTTCGATTTTTTTCAAAAATACACAATTCTTTCATTTTTTGACTGAATTTCACCTGAAGTTACATTTTTTTGCACATTTCCACTTTCGTCTATTGACCATTAAGATTCCATTAGTTTTCTTAACAAAATAAAAATTTTACCCCCCAAATAATATCGTATGATAAAATTATAATTTTACATTTGGAGGGCAAAACCGTCATTTTATTAAAAAAACTAACGGAATCTTAACGGTCAAGAGACGAAAGTGGAAAAGTGCTAAAAAATGTAACTTCAGGTGGAATTCAGTCAAAAAATGAAAGAATTGTGTATTTTTAAAAAAGTTCAAAAAAAGAGGTTTACGGTAGATAATTTCCCTTAAAAATATTGGAGCTATTAATATGAAACAAATTCTTAAAGTCATATTATATTTTAGATATGTTTAAGAATCTAGATAACTGTTAACTTAAGTCAGAAAATCATTTTTTACAAAAAGGTGTCAAAATACAGATTTTAGAAATTAATGATTAACCGTTTATTATAAAATGGTGAACCGATAATTTACAGAAAAGAATCAGTTTTTTAATTGTGAACCGTTTAGCAAAAACGGTTAGCTAGACTTGTTTTGATAGGATTTTAGAAATTAACGGTGAATCGTTTATTACAAAATGGTGAACCAATAATGTACAGAAAAGAAATAGTTTCTAATCTTGAACCATTTAGCAAAAATGGAGTGCTAAGTATGTTTTGCAGTATTCTGGAAATAAATGGTGATCTGATAATTTTAACGATAAACTATTTATTTAAAAACTAAGCACAACAGTCATTTGGAAAAATCAAAATAGTCAATCGACAGCAGTAAACGACAATTTGATTTTTGCCAAAAAGTCAACAACGGCTAGTTTTCAGCTCCAACTATAAAATGGCTCAATCAAATTCAAATTTTAAGAGATCCAACAGCTATCATTGAGCTTGTTACTGAGCAGACTATCATTGTTGAGCTTTAAACTTGTTTTTATTTCATTGATTCACACTTTAAGCATTCATTGGTAACTATATACATTGTGTGAGAGGTATTTCATTTGTAATCTTTATTTTTGAGTGATTGTAAGTGTTGGGATACACTTGAGTTAAGAGATTGAGGATAATCTCTTGTTGTAAAAGTCTATTGACACCTTTGAAGTCAACTGTAAAAGTTGTTGAAGCCTTGGATGCTCACTTAATGAAATCCTCAAGCTCGATGAGCTTGGAGCGTGCACGTAGGCACGGTTGACCAAATCACATAAAAATTACGTGTTTGCTCTCTCTTACCTTATTTCTTTTATTATTCATTACACATTAATTTGTTTATTTTTTAATTTTGTTAGTTTATTTTATTTGTTTTAAGTTTTAGTTTTTAACTTTATTTAAAACCCAATTTATCCTCCCTCTTGTGTAGCCTAATTAGTATTTCAGAAGAGGAAGTGGGAGTTGTATAAAAAGAATGAGAGCTCGGCAATAATGATTGGGAAATGCTTAGTGATGGGTGTCGAAGCCAGTAAATATAAATACCTACTCTAAACAAGATTGTATATAGTGATTGGTAGGGTCGTGTCCACAGAGACTGATAATTATTAAATCCTTTTTAAAATGAAAATGTAAATTGGGGGATTGTTGACAATAATGAAAATCAATTTAAATTAATAAGAATGCAAATTAAAAGTGTAATTCAAAATGAGAAAACTCTGGTTGAAGAAATTAATTCAGCTTTGATTCGATTACTGATCATCGATACAACGATAAATATTACTGCTTATAAATAGACCGGTTATAGCTACTGAGACACTGTAATAGCCAATCTCTCCTTAATTAGTCGATAACCAAGGTACGACCATTGGTTATTTCCCTAATCAATAGACAACCCTAGATACAATTATAGGATTTAATCAATTGACAGCCTGAAATTAGAGAGACCCAAATCCTAATTAACAAACACATACGATGGTTCATTTAAATTAGATTGTTTATTCCCATAACACAACGCACTACTATGTTATTTGCCACAAACATCAAAATCTTCATACGATTAATCTTTCAATCGGCAGTAGATTAAATTGATAATTAAATAGTTGCCAATTATCTAATTAATAAAGATAATCATGACAATAATTCAGAGAATAAATAAATACCCAAAAAGCAATAAAACAATGAAAAGCACAAGAAAAATCTCATAGTAATGGTGAATCAAAGCTTCATTAACCTTCAACTAGAAAAATGAGTTTAGTCCCTCATGGAGAAAAAGAGAAAACCCTAAAAAAGATAAAAATAATTAATAATCTAATTCTAATTCTAATCTACCTAATCCTTCTTTATCTCCTCTTTTTATAGTTTTCTTAAAAAGGATAAAGATAAAAATATCTAAAATATTATCTCAAATTACAAGAGTAATGAAAAGATAAAACACGTTAAAATAAAAACGTCAAGTCCGCAGTTGACAGTATGCGCCCACGTCTTATCAACAAACTTCTTCTGAAATCGATTGTCCCGCGCCTACTCCTTATCAACAAACTTCTTCTGAAATTAAGAATTTCTCCATGAAGTCAATTCATCCTCAAACATCATCTTGTAACTCAATTTAGCACCAATCAATAGAATTGCACCTACAAAAATAAAACACAAGTAAATCACAATTATTAAGTGCAAAACATTGATATTAAAGGGAGTAAACAATGCAAAACTAGTGCATGAAATACACTATAACAAATTCCCCCACACCAAGATAATGCTTGTCCTCAAGCATATAACTCAAGAATAATCTCAAATCTTTACTCAATTCTCATTCCAACTCATCCAAAAATGATCTCAAGCAAGCACACCTCAAGGATTTAAGTCAATCAACATTCAAGAGACAAGGATATCAAAGCATAGGATCTCAGAAGTTAGCATAAAGTCACTCAACCATCAAGACAATCTTTCAAAATCCAAGTGCAACAAAATTTAATCGCCCTCTCATTGATTTCACTCCATGCACTAAAAGTGTTTAGGGTATCATTCATGCACTCAAATCAAATCAAAGAATGCTATTACCATAAACTTGCTCATATGTCACATCTCAACCACAAAACATGAATTAAATGCAAAAATCTAAGGGCCTTAGTAAAGTTGTAATGAGGCTAAATGGATTGAATAAAAAAGAAAGGTCTATGGACTAAAAAGAGATCAAAATGAGAAGAATGAACCCATTGAATGAACGTTATGACATCAAAATGTTTATTGCTACTTAAGTCGTCAAGAGTATTTTTTTTTTTATGGTTTTTTTTTTATTTTTTTTTCATCTCTTTTTTTTTTTTTTTTTGATGAATCTTGCACAATTTTATTCAAGCATAATGTAACTTGATGTAATTGAGAAACTTTTATTCAAGGTAACAAAAGCAACAAAATATATCCAAACAATGAGTTCAAAAATCTTCTCAAATTAAGGCTCAAAAAGTAGGTAAATGGGTAAGTAGATGGAGAGAAGTAGATGGTTAAGGATCAAACAAAGGTAACAAATTAAAACAAATAAAGATTTTCAAGTGGAGAAAAAGAAAAGAAATGTGAAAATAGAAAAATAGAAAGAGGTTTGCCCTTCTCAGTTTAATGCATAAAATCCCGTAATGCGGCTTCAACATGGATAACAAAGCAAGTTCTAGAATAGTCAAACTAAGATTGATATTCACTCATAAAAAAAAAATTAGAGCAAAGTGGTTGCTCATAGGCTCAAATCCTCTCAAAGTTGGTGAATTTGCCATCAAATCATGCACACTCATCAAATGAATCAACTATCAATAGTGGTGAGTTATTCATTTAAGCAACCAAGACCAAGCTAATCAAAACTCTAATCTATTCATGCATCTCAACTCACATCCATGAAAAATAACACTAACTCCAAAATCATTCAAGGATGAGTAGAGTGAAACAAGAGCGACTTCACAAAAGAAGAAAGAAAAAATAAATAAATAAAAATGATGCAACCAAGAATGCTATTCAAAATCATCTCAAAAGCAACAAAATAACACTTCTAGACATTAATATTGCAAAAATACTCCCCCACACTAGGGACATACATTGTCCCCAATGTATGATAATCAAAGTTCACATAACGAAATAAAACATAGAGACAAAAGGATTAAAGGCAAAGAAAACATCCCTGAATTGTCCACATAACGTTTATGGGCTTGGCAGATCGATGATGGTGAAGTTGCGGATGGAGCGGATTGTGAAGAGGCGGCTGGATCGTTGATGCTATAGCTTTACAATGTTGCTAAAAATTGAAGCACAAAATCTATTTTTTTTTCAAAGAAATTAAATAAAAGAATAAAACTAAAAATAAAAATTAAATGCTGAAATAGATACTTGAGATACCAAAAATTACAGAAATTTTTTTTTATTAAGCATATGGGCAAGCCTTAATAACTACTGTAATAAATTAAAGGCAAAAATACTTATTAGTTAAGGCGTGGGCATGCCTTATAACATACTTCTTCTTAATTAATAATTTCTCCAGGAAGTTAATTCATCCTCAAACATCATCTTGTAGCTCAATTTAGCACCAATCAATAGAATTGCACCTACAAAAATAAAACACAAGTAAATCTTAACTATTAAGTGCAAAACATTGATATTAAAGGGAGTAAACAATGCAAAACTAGTGCATGAAATTCACTATAACACTTAGATAATGGTTATGTTTTTATAGATTTTTTACAATGGCACATTTTGTTTTCTACTTCTTTAAATGTGATATTGAGTAATTGCTACAATTGGATATGCAAAATTAAAAGGGTTTAAACGCAGTGTCTAACAATCTTAATCAGCATTTGAATAAGATGGTATTTAGCATGAATGACAAATTTGGCAAGTGTTAGAAGGGCATATTGAAAATAAACAAGCTATCAATTGTTGCTATTCTACTAGATCCATAGAGTAAAATGAATTTCATAATAGTCTACATTGAAAGCTTATAATAGTAAAATGCACTTTGCATCTATTTTATAAAGTATATAGTGCAAGACACTTAAACTCAAATGCTAGTGCTAATGCAAGTGTAAGTGCAAGCCATGCTAAGATTGTTGCTGAGACTAAAAATAATATAGAATTGCCAAATGTGTTAGACCTTTACTTGATGGAGTTAGTTGAATTTCAAGTTCTTAATGGGTACCCAATTTGATATTTTTCTATGTTGGAAGGTTGATAGTTTAGAGTACCCTATTTTATCACAAATGGCGAAGATATCTTTGCCATTCTAGTATCTACTATTACAAATGAGTTTTCCTTTGATACGGGAGGTCATATTATAAATAAATATAAAATTTCTATGACTCTTGATATGGTAGAAGCACTCCTGTTGACACAAAATTGGTTACAATCTTAGCTTTTTTATGGACATGACAAAAAATGCTTAAGCATTAGTTTGAAGAAAATGAGTTTATGGATGCACTTACAAAAGGTATAATATTTAATTATTCTGTGATTATGTCATTGTAAAGCTATTAAGTACATTCAATTATTCACTAATGAGGTGGCAACCTAAGTTAGCAAGAGTGGGACCCACTAGTGGTTAAGCCTTTTACAACAAGCAATCGTTTTTTGGAGTTGGATATAAGAACAAAGCTAGCTAATGAGTGTAGCACCTTGTGATCATTTTTCGAGTGACTTAGATGAAGAGATAAAAAAATTCTTTATACAAGAGATTTAATCTCAGTTCTCTAAAGAGTTCAATGTAATTAATCAACTTCAATAATTGCCCTGCTATTTTTAATTATTGATGTAAGTATCTTAATACCAAACCATGTTAAATTCGTGCATTGTTTTTCTTTTCCTTTTCTTCGTTATTATTTCTTTTTCATAGTTCTTGGATCTTATTAATATTGTTCTTAACTCATTCAAGATTCCTATAACTCTGATTTTATAACAAATTGGTATCAAAACTTGTGTTCTCTATTCTTAATCTTCAAATGGCAAGTAATAGATTTGATCTTGAGAAATTCAATAGTGAAAATGATTTCTATTTATGGAGTCTTAAGATACAAACAATTCTTATTCAACAAGGGCTTGATGAAATACTAGCTAAGTAACCTAATAGGGGGGAATTGGGTTTCTAAAAATTATGGAGTATTTTAAAACAAAAATTAATGTAAAGATGAAGCAAATAAATAACAACAATAAAAATGTAAAGAGTGAAAGAAGAGAAAATCAAACACAAGATTTTTACGTGGTTTGGCAAACTTTACCTACGTCCACACCTCTAACCTTACTAGGGTTGAGGACTCCACTAACCTTAAGGCTTCAAAATCTTTACAATAGACTTGCAAGGTGTGAATCAACCTTTACAATAAAAGGTTATCCCAAACCTCTTAACCCAAGTGTTTCCCACACTCTCAAACACTCAATTTGATGTTGAAATGAAAATTACAAAAAAAAAATTATTCACGCAATATAGGTACTCACAAATAAAAGCCCAAAATGAGATTTAATGAAAGACTAATCAAGTTTTAAGCACATGAAGGATTGAATACACAATGACAAGCTCAATGATGATCATAGAATCCAACATTATTTGAATTTGATTGAGCCTTTTTATAGTTAGAGAAGAAAAACTAGTTGTTATTGAATTTCTGGGCATAACTGGACCATCGTCTACTACTATTGGATTATCATTTTAACTTTGTGCAAGTTACTATTATTTAGAATTTTGAATAATCGGTTCACCATTTAAAGTTGTTCTACTATTTAATTCTAGAGACCTATAAGATATTTATCAGTTAGCCATTTATACTAAACGGTTCACCAATTGCAAACTAATTCCTCTTGGGAATTTGTTAGTTATATATTATCACTATTAATTTTCTTAGGAGTGACGATATGCTAAAGAATACTATGAGTACTCGAACCTACAGGGGTAAGAATTAGGAATGAAATGGAAGATGGTAGAGATCATCAAAAAGCTCATTATGCCTACAAATATGAAAGATGGTAAAGATCATCAGAAAGCTCACTATACCTATAAATGTTTTTAACAGCATGAGTGTAAATAAAGTGAGTGAAATCAAGTTCCTTCCCAAAGGTATAGATTTATAAACCAGTACTATTGTCGCCTAAAATCATGGTTAAATCTCCCATATTATACTCAATAGGCACTCTTCAGACATTAGTACATATCCTACCTAGCCCAGTTGCAGAAAGTTCCATACTAGAATAAAAGACTTGAACTACAATAGGATATACCCTCTTATCTATATCTAAAACAAGTTCCCATGATTCCAAACATTTCCTTAACACTTCTACTACATACAATTAACTTCGTAAAATCATCCAAATCCATATAGTAAAAGGCAATTACCATATGAACCATAAAGTGGGTTTGGAAATGTCTAGCCATAGGAGTTGTGAGGAAATGGATTCTTTCAAACTCTGGGACTTCACTAGGAGGTATTGGGTTCTTCTTTGGAGCCTGCTTTCTTCTTGTTTCGGTTCTTGAGGTTTTAGCCAATAATATTGATGTAATGATGGGAATCTTTTAAACTTGATAAAATGGAAAGATTTGAATCAATTAAAATGAATATAAAAGGTATAGGGAGTGATTTAGATACTCAATTTAATCAAAAAGTGATAAAAATCCAACAAAAATTGAAAGTGATAATTCAGGTGTCTCTAAGGTCTTATTTAGGATTTTTATTTTACTTAAAAACTTATTTTGATTGGTTAAAAACATTTTCAAAGTGATTAGAAATGACTCTGAGGCTTTAATTTGGAAAAAAACACTAGAAAAGTGAGAATTTTTAGAGAGAGAAAGCTTGGGCGCCAATGGTGGAGAAATAATAGTGAACTGGCAACTAAAAATAAAGAAGAAAACCTAGGAACAATGTCTTATCGCATGAAAACAGCCATTCATTTTCTATTATCAGCTAACCAACAATTTCCAAAGAATAAAATTTCACAAACAGTTTACTGTTTATTAATATTGGTTAACCATTATCAACAAATCATTAAGACACATTTCCTATTTTTAAATGACAAGCTAATAAGTAAACGGTTATCCGTTTATTTTAAACTAGGATTTCACATATTTGTTTTAATCTTTGGCCAACAATTAAAACATTCCAAGATCATTTAATTAATCTAAAATGTCTGAAAGGCCATTTAATGCATGATTCATTAATGCATACAATTCAAACATAGCAATCAATCCAACTTATTTTTAAGCCAATAATCATATCATGAAAAACATAGTCTTGATATCATATAAATCTATGCTAATATGCAAGCTTCATCACTCCAAGCTCATCTAATTTTAATAAATTGTTCTTCACTAAAGGGTTTTGTGAAGATATCTACAAGTTATTGTTCAATTGATACAAATTCTAATGTAATGTCCTTTTTTTGAACATGAACTCTCAAGAAATGATGTCTTATCTCAATGTGCTTGGTTCTAGAGTGTTGAATGGGATTTTTTTATAGGTTTATGGTACTAGTATTGTCACACATGATAGGTATATAATCAAGGTTAATACCATAGTCTTTAAGAGTTTGTTTTATTTAAAAGCCTTATGCACAACAACTACCGGCGACAATATATTCAGCCTCGATGGTTAAGAGTGCAACCAAATTTTGCCTCTTACTAAACAAAGAGACAAGTGACCTCAAAAGTGACATGTTCCACTAGTACTCTTCCTATAAAGCTTACTACCAACAAAGTCAACATCCAAATAATAGGTTAGATCTATGAGAGTTTCTCTAGGAGACCAAAAGCCAAGATCTATAGCTCTATTCAAATAACGAAAAATTCTTTTAATAGCAAGCAAATGATATTCCTTAGGACATGATTAACATCTTACACATAAGTACACTTAAACATAATATCAAGCCTACTGGTAGTCAAATAAAGTAATGATTTGATCATACCTCGATATGTTTTGACATCAATTTTTCTACCTTTTTCATCCTTGTCAAGCTTGATTATTGAGTTCATAGGAGTACTTTTAACTTTTCTATCTTCAAACCCAATTTTTTTTAGTAAATATCTCAAATATTTGGCTTCATTGATGAAGATTCCTTCTTTGTTTTGACTTATTTATAGTTTAAGGAAGTACTTAAACTCCCTATCATGCTCATCTCAAATTTTTTACTCATACAAGATGAAATTTCCTCTCACAAAGATTCATTAGTAGAACCAAAGATAATATCATCAACATAAATTTGGACAGTGAATATATCTTTATTCTTATGTTTAACAAAATGTGTAGCATTTTTTTTTTCACATTCAAAAACTAATTTCCAAAAGAAATTTACTAAGTCTTTCATACCACACTCTAAGTACTTGTTTTAGACCATATAATACTTTGGACAACTTATAGACATAATTTAGAAACTTTTCATTCTCAAAACTAGGAGGTTGTTTGACATAAACTTCCTCTATGATATAACCATTTAAAAATGCACTTTTGACATCCATTTGATACAAAATGAAGTCCTTATGACATGCAAAAGGTAAGAGCATCCTAATGGATTCCAATCTTGTTACAACTACAAAAGCTTCATCAAAATCAATTCTTTCTTCTTGGTTCTATCATTAAGCTACTAATCTAGTTTTATTTCTTACAATCATACCAGATTCATCCATTTTATTCCTAAATACCCATTTTGTACCTATAACAGATTGATGTTTTAGTTTAAGAAAAAGTTTCCATACATTGTTCCTTTCAAATTAATTTAACTCCTCTTGCATTGCCATAATCCAAAATTCATCGTCTTCTGCATCCAATAGGGATTTTGGTTCAATCTGAGATATGATTTAACACTTCATGAAGGATTACCTATAATAAAATTAATTGTTTAAGGTGAGAAGAAACATACCACCACTCCTTAAAGAGTGTTTGAGAATTAATTTCATTTTGCTCTATATTTGCTTGCTCTTTTTGCCGCTCTTATTGTTTATCACATGATGTTTTTTCTTGCTTGTCATTTGAAAGCTCTTTTTTTAATAACTCTTCATCTGCATCATCATTAACAATAACTTTCTCCGTAAAAGAAAGGTTAGACTCATCAAAGGTGTTGAACCAAAGGTGACATCAGTAGATTCTTCAACAACCAATGTTATTTTATTATACACTCTATAAGCTTTGCTTGTATTTGAATATCCAAGAAAATATCAATATCAAATTTTAGATCAAATTTACCAAGATTATCTTTAGTATTTAAAATAAAAAAATTTGTATCCAAAAACTTTGGAATAGCCATTATTGGATTTTCTATCTTTCCAAAGCTCATAGGGGGTTTTATTGAGATAGGGTTTAATAAAAACACGATTCAAAGCATAACATGCACTATTAACAGCTTCAACCTAAAAAAATTTTGGTAATGTATTTTCATTCAGTATGGTCCTAGCCATTTCTTGAATAGACCTATTATTTTTTCCAACAACTCTAATTTGTAATGGAGTTCTTGGTGAAGAGAATTAATGTTCAATGCCTAAGTTATTACAAAAACTTTCAAATGTATGATTGAAAATTCTCTACCATGATCACTGTTGAGTATTAGAAAGTGTGTATTTATAATGGAGAAAAACATCATTTTACACTCCAAGTCTCACTAACATCCCTATTTTTATGTCTTTAAGTCCTTTGTAATTTAATTATGTATGTTTTATTTTAATTAAGTATTTTATGTATTTTAGGGGATATCATGGTCATTTCACAATAAACGAGAGATCAGATGGAAAAACGGACAACACTTTTGAACTCAGGACAGTCGAAAACCTTAGGAGGAGCATAAAAAGAAAAATGGTACTGTTCACATATACTGATCGTTCACACATACTGACGGTTGATATATACTGATCAGACACGACACTGCTCATTCACGGACTGTTCACATGTATCGTATATCTTGACGTGGCATGCGATGATGTGGCACTATACGATGACGTGGCGGCATTTGATTGGACGAATGATGTGGCATTGACCGCTTATGTGGCATTGACTGATGATGTGGCGTTGACTGATGACGTGTCACGAGCTTATTGGACCAAAAATGTTGACCGGTGACGTGGCAGAATGTTAGTGGGACGAAAAAAAAAACGCGTGTGTACGGTACATGCATATACACAGAATAACAGCCACGATGATGTGTTCAATCCAATAGGAACTTGCCACGTGGCGCAATCGAGCGTCCAAATTGTTTTAATCAGGATGGCCATGATTTACTCGGTTTATCTATAAAGGGGCTCCCCCTAATTTGACACCCCTGAATCCATTTTTGGACTCCATTTTCTCTAATTCCATCTCCATCTTGTATTTTCTACGTATTTTAATAAAATTCCCATTTTACCCCTAGTTCAAATATGAGTGGCTAATTTCCTTTCAAGCTTGGGTTGAAGGTGAAGTCTCAACATGCTTCATGGGCTTAATTTGGTAAATTTACTTTTCCTTCCCCTTTAATTTATGTAGTTGTTTTGACTTTTCGTAGGCAGGATAGTAATAATCTTGTGCGGATATCTATTTGGAATAACCGCCTCCCAAGCAAGGTTATTACTTATTTGGCACTTTGGGAAGCCCTTAGCACCATATCTATTAAAGTGTGGTTCATGATGAGTGGAAGTTCCCCCTTCATGATTTAATTGGTACTAATAATGAATATTAAGCCGATGGTACATGTTGAGACAGATCCGGAGATCCAAGCATTTCATTTTAATAGTTTATTCCTACCACTTTAATTTAAATTAATTGATAGCCTACATCATTTTCATTATGAATCCAACCACCAACTCAGAAAATTAATTCTACACATAATTAAAATCCACCTCCTCGTGGGATCGACACTCGTCACCATTAATCTATTCTACAATAGATTCGTGCACTTGCGAGTTCAATAAAATTTGCACAACAAGTTTTTGGCGCCGTTGCCGGGGAGGTAAGTATTTTAATTTGTAGAATTTTTTTTTTCTCTTTTTATTTATTTATTTTATCTGTTTCCTTGTAATATTTTTTTTATTATTATTATTAAAAAAAGAAAAAAATGAAAAAAAAAGTGAATTTACATTTTGAAGTAGGTATTATTTTCTTTTCTTTACTTCTCTTCTTTAAATTTCTGTAATTTAATTTTCATGTTATTTTTTTTTTTGTGAAATCGGCAGGTTTAACCGCCTCTTAATTTATTTTAATTTGTTTCACGTATTTTCTTTTCTATATATAGCGCTTGAGTTATTTTCATAGCAAATTTGTAACAGCGTAATAAGGTTAGTATTGTAATTTCTCCCTCTTATTTATCTTTATTAATTTTGTTATCATTTTTTTTTCTTTGCATGCATGGTCGTAGGTCACAATTACCAAATCTTGAGCCTATAGACTTTGAATTAGAAAAAACACTTCGCACACACAAGCACGTTACAATTAAAAATAAATTTGAAATGGATTTGCAACCAGCACCACAAGAGAGGCCATTTAAGGACTACTTTAGTCCCTTAGCTAACTTAAGCACATCATGCATAAGATACCCAAATGTAGCTGCTAGGAGTTTTGAATTAAAACCTAGTGTGCTAAATTGTCTCCCAACATTCTATGGCCTAGAAAATGAAGATCCATATAATCATCTGAATGATTTCCATGCTATTTGTCAAACTTTTAAATATGAGAATTTTTCAGATGATGATGTTAAACTTAGATTATTCCCATTTTCTTTAAAGGATAGAGCTCGTTCATGGTTCAATGCATTGCCTGCTAATAAAGATTACATCATGGGAACAAATGGTAACAAAATTTTTGAATAAATATTTCCCAGTACATAAAACCAATGCTATTCGCAGGGAAATTTCGGAGTTTACTCAAAGAGAAGACGAGCAATTTTTTTAAGCATGGGAGCGATTCAATGGGCTACTCCTAAAGTGTCCACATCATGGATACGAAAAATGGCACCAATGCCAATACTTTTTGGAGGGATTATTGCCGAATGTGCAAGAATGGCTAATGGCAACAAGTGGAGGAGAGCTAATGTCAAAAAGTGCATCAGATTTGGGATTTCTTCGACAAGCGGATAATTCCCAACAACGAGTCGTTCGCTCGGGAGTACTAGAAGAGTTAAGGGAGTGAATGAGGTTCACATTGGCGAGTCAAGTTCGAGAAATTAAAGAAGTCAAAGACATAGTTGAAGGTCTTTCCGTCAAATAAAGATCGTTAAACCGCTAAATTAACGGAACCACATGACCAGGACTCATACTCAGATCAAGCCAATGCCATAGATGTAATGAGAAAGCCATCAAACTATAACCCTTACTCCAACACATATAATCCTGGATGGAGAGACCACCCCAATTTTTCATGGTCTCAAGGATTCCAACAGAATGGACAGCTGACTCACTCAGCTCCACCAATGCAACCAATTCCTCAAAATCCTCAAGCCTCTCAACCACCATTTAGACCATATAATCAGAACCCAAACCATTCTCAGCCTAGACCATGGGAGGATGCATTTCAGAATTTCAAGAATCTTATTCACTCTAAAATCGAGCAACAAAACCGCACCATTGATGAACTACGAAATGAGATGAGAGCGGGTTTCAACTCATAAACCCAATCAATTTCAAACCTTGAGAAAATGGTGGGACAACTTGCTTCGTCAGTTCAGACCTTGGCAATGACTGTTGAGAAAGGTAAATTCCCAAGTCAACCAGTGCCTAATCCTAAAGGAGTGTATGAAGCCCTGCATACCAGTTCACCCTCGACATGGAGTGGTAAAAGCAGTCATGACCTTGCGAAAAGGAAAAGAAGTCGACAACAAAGTGGAGATGCCGGTACCAAAAACAACTCAAATTGTATCGATAAATGAAGAAGACTCATCATCAGAGGAGAAAGAAGAAACCAACCCACGAGAATACGTTCCAAAAGCTCCATTTCCCCAGAGGTTAGCTAAAGCAAAAAAGGGAAAATCTACAAGTGAGATTTTTGAAATCTTTAAACAGGTAAGTGTTAACATCCCTTTGCTTGATGCTATAAAACAAGTGCCATCTTATGCCAAGTTTCTTAAAGACCTTTGTACTAAAAAGAGAAACATTCATGTTCAAAAGAAAGCATTTTTAACAGAAAACGTGAGCTCTATACTCCAACACAAACTTCCTCTAAAGTATAAAGACCCAGGCTCCCCCACTATCTCATGTAGTATAGGGAACCACACAATTGAGAATGCTTTGTTGGACTTAGGAGCTAGTGTAAATCTGTTGCCTTACTCAGTATTTGAGAAACTTGGACTGGGAGAATTACACCCAACTCCAGTGGTGTTACAGCTTGCAGATCGGTCCATGAAAAAACCTCGTGGTATTGTGGAGGACGTGCTTATACAGGTAGATAAGTTTTATTTTCCTGTTGATTTCATTGTAATTGACACTCAACCAGTCCAGGATTCAAGGAAGCAGATCCCCATTATCTTAGGACGACCTTTCTTGGCAACTGCCGATGCTCACATTCAATGCAGGACTGGAAATATGCAGTTGTCCTTTGGCAATATGACGATGGAGCTAAATATCTTCAACATCGCCAAACAACCTCCCAATGCAGATGATGAAATTGTTGATGTGGATTTAATCGAAGAATTAATTGATAATACTTTTCTTTCAAATCTTAGTGATGACCCTTTACAAACATGTTTAACTCACTTTGGTTTGAATTTTGATATTGATGAGATCAATAGATGAGGTTAACGCCTTACTTGATTCAGCACCATCCATGGACATTAACAAATGGAAGTCAAGAGTGGAACAACTAGCACCATCAGAGAAGAAACTGAGTCCATCATCAGAATCACCACCAAAACTTGAGCATTGTGCATACTGGGCCAGCAAGAAATTCAACTTTGACATGCAGCAAGCTAACTTAGAAAGAAAATCACAACTGGCAGAACTTGAAGAAAGTCGTAATGATGTATACAAAAATGCCAAGATTTACAAACAGCGAATGAAAGTCTTTCATGACGAGCAAATTATGAGAAAATCTTTCACACCAGGTCAGAAAGTACTTTTATTCAATTCTCGCTTGCGCTATTCCCAGGTAAGTTCGCTTATCGATGGATGGTCCCTTTATAGTCCACATTTGTTTTTTCATATGGAGCGATTAAAATTAAGGATCCAAAGAACGGTGTAATTTTTAAAGTTAATGGTCAAAGATGAAGCCATATCTAGAAAGTACCAACCACGTGAAAAAAGGCACCGAAATAGATTTGAGTGACCCACCAAATTTAAATTAAGAATTTTTCTTATTTATTTCTTCTTTTCGGTGATTTAAATTATTGTGAAAGTGTGTTTATTTAATCATTCAGTTTTCTTTTATCACTTCTAAATATGTGTTCCTCAACTAGACAGTTCCTCTTGAACATTCTCAGACAACTTCAACGTGTACAATCTCATCTGAGAAGCCAGATACGATTTTGTAAAACGCATCGTATTTGGAAGCTACAACCTCCAGAGTTGGTATCCCACGTTGAAGATCTAGAAAGACAACTCAAAGAAATTGAGAGAGGTATCAACAAAACCCAAATCGAACTTGAGGAAAACTTAATAAGAGGACAATTGTGAGATTATTATTTTTCTTTTCTTTTCTTTTCTTTTCTTTTTTGTGTGTTCTCTAGTTTGTTACCTCGGTTAAGTGGCGGATAATGGTACTCCGTGACAATCAAAGTCGGTTACTTTAGTTTCCCATAATAACTAATATTCTGAGAAGAAGGTATGGACAGAAACGCGATTAGCAAAGCTTCACAAGCGATTTCCTTCACTTCCTCAGAATGCCCTCCTTACGATCTATAAAGCTCGGTCCGAACGCATGCGATTGCTTATGAGAAATAACGTCCCTGCTGACATCCGTTGGTTAATCGAGGCCAAGGTACGTTTGGCAGGTGAGTTACCTCCTAAATTTATTGCATACATGCCTGGTTGTGGTAAAGGAAATTACTCGAGAAAACGAAGAGCTGAAAAACTTCATGTTAATTGTCATAAGTGTGCCAGGATGAAATGCGATAAAAATCCTTGTTCTTTCGGAATGATGTCTGATAACAGGGAAGATAAGATTCAATTCATTAGGGATGGCTTGAATAAAGAGTCATTGGATGATATCCTTTTGTCTCTTGAAACGCATCCCAGTGGATACGTACAAACAGCAATTCTCCAGTTATGGCCATTATTTCATAAAGAACGTGTCCGATATAGTCTTGGGAATCTGACTATAAACGACCCTGTTTGCCAGTTTATAAGAAAACTGGATGGGAAGCCTATCCTCGACCCATAGAGGGCGTTCAAGCCGTTTCTGGACGTAAAACCAGAGGAAGATGTGAGCCACAATCACAACTACCTGTAAATATCCTTTTACTGTTGTTTTATTTCACTGTTGTTTTATCAATTGCATTATTGTCTTTAATAATTGTGTATTTTTTTTCTTTTACTATTTCCTTTTTGACTCTCGAGCCATGTGCTTTACGCGTTAATTGACATAGACATGCTACCTCCTATACAGCTGTAAATCATTGTCACCAAGATCCTTGATATATGATCATTTTCTTTTAGACTCACAAATTGTTTTTGAGAAGCGTACCAATGGCAGTTACTCCCAATAAACAATTCAAGAACATTTGTGTGCTCTCTGGATTTAACTATGGCAAACATAAAGAGTTCGTTGAGGCAGCCATCGATCTTGGTCAACGCATAGCAGAAAGAAATTTGCATCTGATTTATGGAGGAGGTGACCGAGGGTTATCAAAACTAGTCTCAGAAACTGTTTATCTCAGAGGGAGCCAAGTGTTAGGCATCATCCCAAGAAGCCTCAAACCGTTGGCCTGTATGTCTGACTCACCAACTGGCGAAGAGTTAGTTGTCTCAGGTATGCAAGAAAGAATAACTGAAATGCTAAATCATGCTGATGCTTTTATTTTCCTACCAGGAGATCTTGCAACTCTAGAGGCACTAATCACATTAGCATCTTGGGCCCATCTGAACATTCATCAGAAACCCATCGGTTTGTTAAATGTCAATAACTTTTATGAATGCTTCATCGCATTTCTTAACCATGCAATAAAAAATCATTTCATCCCTTTCACTTTTATGAAGACTTTGGAGATTGTTAAGTGCTTTTCACTTGAATTCTCTTTTTTTTTCTTTTTCTTCTTTTTTTTAATTTATTATTTTATTTATTTTATTTTTTATTTTTTTTAGTACCTTTTTCATGAATGCAAAATTATCTCTATTTTCAAACATAAATGGGTGGTGGGAAATACAAAATATAATGTGATACTCCACATTGGAGTGAGACAAGATAATAGGTTACCAAAGAAAAAAAAATCTTTTGTTTTAAGGCACAAAGTGGTTAACTATGGATACATATTAATAGGGTTGGCTAGAAAAGCTCAAACGAACCAAAGATGGCCTTTCTGTCATCTTTTAGGGTTCTAAATAATCTTCCATATCTACTAGTTAGATGAACTTTCAGATGTAGCAACAAACACTTTTTTTTTTAGAGAGAACGTTAACTCTAAAGAAATCTAGAGATAATGTATAAAACAAAAAATTGTTAAGCTGAATGAAGAATGGGCAAAAAGGATTACTCTCCAAGAAAAATGATAGGCTCAAAAACTCACTTGGAATTTATTCTGACATATGCATTCTTTCAAGCAACTTATATTTGTCTCCAATATCAACATATAGAGTAGCAAACATGGTGTAACATAACTCAGACCAAAGATAATACAAATACTAAAATTTGAAAGTTATCATGTCATCCAATATGAAAAGATCACAAAAATTTTTTTTTAAATTCTACCCTAAATCTATTATAGACATGAAAAATATACAAGCAGAACGGTGAAAATGATATAGGAAAACTAATTGGTAAAAAAAAAGTTAAAAATATCACACTTAAAATGACTGTCGAAACTTAAAATAAATGTCTGAAAATTAAATTTTTTTTTAATAAAAATATTTGTTTCTAGAGTCACAACACTCCATATTTAGCCATCTTCAACTCAAAAATTTAGCCACAATTAGTTTCTACAACAAAAATTAGTAAAAACTATACCAAGATTGAAATATTCCATAATTGTCAACTATTCTCTCCCCCCAACCAAAACGAAACATTGTCCTCAATGTTTAAAAGGAAAAAAAATAGGGTTTAGAAGACATCATCTGGGTGTTGCATCACAGAAGAAAATATTTACAAGCGGAAAGTTAAATCTAATTTGCACTTCTTACTACGGGCTACTCTTACCATCATTAGTTCGCCATTCCAACATAAGGGTCCTGGGATTTGGCTCTGGTCTATAACTTGTAACAGATCAAGTAACTCATTAGTAGTATGAGCACAAATAAAAAAAAATTTCGCTGTGAAAAGGATGAAATGGTTTTTTATTGCATGGTTAAGAAATGCGATAAAGCCATCATAAAATTGATTGACATTTAACAAATTGATGGATTTCTAATAAATGTTCAGATTGACCCAAAATGGTAATGTCATTAGTGCCTCTAGAGTTCCAAGATCTCCTGGTAGGAAAATAAAAGCATCAGCATGGTTTAACATTTCAGTTATTCTCTCTTACATACCTAAGACGACTAACTCTTCGCCAAATGGTGAGTCAGACGAACAGCCCAAAGGTTTTAGGCTTCTTAAGATGATGCCTAACACCTGACTTCCTCTGATAGAAGTAGCTTCTGATACCAGTTTTGATAACCCTCAGTCACCTCCTCCATATACCAAATGTAAATTTCTTTTTGCTATGCTTTGACCAAGATCTATGGCTACCTCAACGAACTCTTTGTTTATTGGGAGTAGTTGCCATTGGGATGCTTCTCAAAAATAATTTGTGAGTCTAAAAAAAAAGGATTATATATCAAGGATCTTGGTGACAATGGTTCACAGCTGTATATGAGGTAGCATGTCTGTGTCAGTTAATGCATAAAGCACATGGCTCGAGAGTTAAAAAGAAAATAGTAAAAAAAAAAGCAAACAATTATTAAACATAATAATGCAATTGACAAAACAATAGTGAAATAAAGAAACAGTGAAATAAAACTATAGTGAAATAAAACTACAATAAAATAAAACAACATTAAAAGAATATTTGCAGGTAGTTGTGATTGTGGCTCACATCTTCCTTTGGTTTTACATTTAGAAACGGCTTGAACGCCCTCTATGGGTTGAGGATAGGCTTCTCATCTAGTTTTCTTATAAACTGGTAAACACAATCGTTTATAGTTAGATTCCCAAGACTATATCGTACACGTTCTTTCTGAAATAATGGCGATAACCGGAGAATTGCTCTTTTTACGTATCCACTAGGATTAGTTTCAATAGACAGAAGGTCATCATCCAATGACTCTTTATTCAAGTCATCCATAATGAATTAAATCTTATCTTCTCTGTTATCAGACATCATTCCTAAAGAACAAGGATTTTTATTGCATTTCATACTAGCACACTTATAACAACCAACATGAAGTTTTTGAACTCTTCGTTTTCTTAAGTAATTTCCTTTGCCACAACCAGGCATGTATGTAATAAATTTGTGAGGCAACTCACCTGCCAAATGTACTTTGGACTCGATTAACCAACGGATGTCAGCAGGGATGTTATTTCTCATAAGTAATCGTATACGTTCAAACCGAGCTTTATAGATTGTAAGAAGGGCATTATGAGGAAGTGAAGAAAATCAATTGTGAAGATTTGCTAGAATCGCATTTCTATCTATACCTTCTTCCCAGAATATCAGTTATTATGGAAAACTGATGTAACCGACTTTGATTGTCACGGAGTACCGTTATCCGCCACTTAACCAAGATAACAAACTAAAGAACACAAAGAAGAAAAGAAAAGAAAAGAAAAATAATAATAATTTCATAATCATCCTCCTATTGAATTTACCTCAAGCTCTAGTTGGATGTCGTTGATACCTCCCTCAATTTCTCTGAGTTGTCTTTCCAAATTCTTAATGTGGGATACCAACACTGGAGGTTGTAAATCCCAAATACAATGTGTTTTACAAAATCATTTCTGGCTTCTCAGATGAGATTGTACACGTTGAAGTTGTCCAAGATAGTTCAAGAAGATCTGTCTAATTAAGGCACACATGATTGAAAGTGATAAAAGAAAATTGAATGGTTAAATAAACACACTTTTACAAAAATTTAAATCACTAAAAAGAAGAAAGAATAAAGAAAAAAAAATCTCAGTTCAGATTTGGTAGGTCATTCAAATCTATTTCGGTGTCCTCTCTATGTGGTTGGTACTCTAGATATGACTTTAATCTTTGACCATTAACTTTAAAAGTGACACCGTTCTTTGGATTCTTAATTTCAAATGCTCCATGTCGAAAAACCGCGAGAACTATAAATGAACCAGTCCATCGAGAGCATAACTTACCTAGGAATAAGTGCAAGCGAGAATTGAATAAAAGCATTTTCTGACCTGGGGTGAAAGATTTTCTCATAATTTTCTTGTCATGAAAGACTTTCATTCACTGCTTGTAAATCTTGGCATTTTCATATGCATCATTATGAATTTCTTCAAGTTCTGCCAGCTATAATCTTCTTTCTGAGCTAGCTTGCTGCATGTCAAAGTTGAATCTCTTAATGGCCCAATATACACAATTCTCGAGTTCTACAGGTAGGTGGCAAGCTTTTCCATATACTAGCCTATAGGGTGGCATCCCAATCAAGGTCTTGAAAGCCGTTCTATATGCCTATAATGCATCATCCAGTCTTAATGAACAATCTTCTTTATCTAGTCTCACCGTCTTTTCTAATATGTGCTTTATTTCTCGATTGGAGATCTCAACTTGGCCACTGGTTTACGGATAATACAGGGTCATCACTTTATGAGTAATGGAATACTTTGTCAAAAGAACTTTGAATGATTTGTTACAAAAGTGAGCTCTACAATCACTGATTATTGCTCGAGGGAATCCAAAGCGTGAAACAATATTGCTTTTCAAAAATTTAATCTCCACCTTGTGATCATTGGTTCTACATGAAACTGTTCCTACCCATTTCGATACGTATTCAACAGCGACCAATATGTATTGATGGCCAAAAGAAGGGGGAAAGGATCCTATAAAGTCGAACCTCATACATCAAAAATCTCAATCACTAAAATTGGATTTAGTAGCATTATATTCCTTTGTGTAATGCTCCCCATTCGTTGACACCTATCACATAAAGAGCAAAAGATGTAAGTATCTCGAAATATAGTTGGCCAATAGAAAACACATTATAAAATTTTAGTAGCTGTTTTCTTATCATTGAAATGGCTTCCACAAGCTTGTTCATGGTAGAATGAAAGAATATTTTATAATTCACTTTCTGCAACACATCATCTGATAATTTGATCTACACAATACTTGAATAGATAAGGGTCATCCCAGAAGAAATTCTTTTTAGTCCAATCCTGCTTAGTCTAATCATCCGGAAGTTTAGCCGTAACAAAATAGTTAACTATATCAGCATACCATGGTAATACTTCTACACTCATCAATTTTCATCTGGAAATGATTCATTCAATGGTAATGGTTCTGTAATTGTATCAAAATTGAGACGAGAGAGATGGTCTACCACAACATTTTCTGTGCCTTTTTTATCTTTAATTTCAAAGTCAAATTTCTGCAAAAGTAATACCCAATGAATTAGTCTAACTTTTGTATCTTTCTTTGTGAGAAGATATTTAAGAGCAGTATGATCTGTGAAAATAATTATTTTACAACAAATGAGATAAGATCAAAATTTCTCTAATGCAAACAATACTACTAGCATTTCTTTTTCAGTGGTTGAATAGTTCAACTATGCATCTTTCAATGTCATTCTAGCATAGTAAATGACATGGGGAATTCGATCAACTCTTTGTCCTAATACTGCTCTTATTGCATAATCAGATGCATCACACATGAGCTCAAATGGTAAGTTCCAGTTTGAGGGCTGAATGATGGGTGATGATGTCAAAAACTACTTTAGTTTTTCAAAAGCCATAATACATGAATCATCAAAGATAAAAAGGTACATCCTTAGTAAGTAAATTGCATAAGAGTCTAGAAACTTTGCTAAAATCTTTAATAAAATGTCTATAAAAACCTATATGCCCAAGGAAAAATCTTACTTCTCTAACTGTTTTAGGTGGAGGAAGATTGGAAATGAGTTCCACCTTGGCTTTATCAATGTTGAGTGTTATAAATTGTGTATTTATAATGGAGAAAATCATAATTTTACACTCCAAGTCTCACTAACATCCCTACTTTTATGTCTTTAAGTCCCTTGTAATTTAATTATATAAGTTTTATTTTAATTAAGTATTTTATGTATTTTAGGGAATATCATGGTCATTTCACAATGAACGAAAGATTATATGGAAACACGGACAGCAATTTTGAACTCATGACAGTCAAAAACCTTAGGAGGAGCATAAAAAGAAAAACAGATCGCTCATTCACGGACAGATCATTCACAGACCTTTATTCACCATCTTTGATCAGACGTGACGCGGCAAGATGTACGAGGACATGGCACTATACGATGATGTGGCGACATTTAATTGGACAAATGATGTTGCATTGACAGCTTATGTGGCATTGACTGATGATGTGGCGTTGACTGATGACGTTTCATAATCCTATTGAACCAAAATGTTGACCGGCGACGTGGCAGAATGTTAGTGGACCGAAAAAATGTGCGTATGGTACATGCATATACACGGAATGACAGCCCTGATGATCTATTCCATCTAATAGAAACTTGCCACGTGACGCAAACCTGAGAGTCCAAATTGTTTTAATTTGATGGCCATGATTTACTCAATGTATCTATAAAAAGGGGGCTCCCCCCTAATTTGACACCCCTGATCCGTTTTTGAACTCCATTTTCTATAATTTCATCTCCATCTTGTATTTTCTACGTATTTTAATAAAATTCTCATTTTACTCCTAGTTCAATTATGAGTAGCTAATTTCCTTTCAAGTTTGGTTAAAGGTGACGTCTTAACATGCTCTATGGGCTTAATTTGGTAAATTTACTTTTTCTTCCCCTCTAATTTATGTGGATGTTTTGACTTTTCGTTGACAGAAAGTAATAATCTTGTCTAGATATCGACTGGTGTAACCGTCTCTCTAGGCAAGGTTATTACTATTTGGCACAAGAAGCCCTTAGCACCATGTCTATTAGAGTGTGGTTCATGAGGAGTGGAAAATTCCCCTTCATGATTTAATTGGTACTAATAATGAATGTTAAGCCGATATTGCATGTTAAGTACAGATCCGGAGATCCAAGCACTTCATTTTAATAGTTTATTCCCACCACTTTAGTTTAAATTAATAGATAGTCTATATCTTTTTCATTATAAATCCAACCACCAACTCAGAAAATTTATTCTACACAATTAAAATTCACCTCATTGTGGGATCGACACTCGTCACCGTTGATTTATTCTACAATAGATTCGTGTGCTTGTGAGTTCAACAAAATTTGCACAACAAGTTTTTGGCGTCGTTGCTGGGGAGACAAGTTATTTTAATTCGTAGAATTATTTTTTATTTTTATATTTTTTTTAGTTGTTTCCTTGTAATATTTTTTTTATTATTATAAAAAAAGAAAAAAAAAGTGAATTTACGTTTTGAGATAAGTATTTTTATTTTTTTTAAATTTTTGTAATTTAATTTTCATGTTATTATTATTTTTTAATTTCGCAAGTTTTAACGCCTATTAATTTATTTTAATTTATTTCACGTATTTTTGTTTATATATATAGCACTTGAGTTTCTTTTCATAAGCAAGATTATAACAACGTGATAAGATTAGTATCGTAATTTCTCCTTTTTCTTTATTTTTATTAATTTTGTTATCATTTTTTTTTCTCTACATGCATGGTTGTAGGTCACAATTACCTAATATTGAGCCTATAGACTTTGGATTAGAAAAAACACTTCGCACACACAAACACGTTTCAATTAAAAATAAAATTGAAATGGATTTGCAACCAGCAACGCAAGAGAGGCCATTTAAGGACTCCTTCAGTCCCTTAGCTAACTTGAGCACATCATGCATACGATACCCAAATGTAGCTGCTAGGAGTTTTGAATTAAAACCTAGTGTGATAAATTGTCTCTCAACATTCTATGGCCTAGAAAATGAAATCCATATAATCACCTGAATGATTTCCATGCTATATGTCAAACTTTTAAATATGAAAATTTTTCAGATAATGATGTTAAACTTAGATTATTCCCATTTTCTTTAAAGGATAGAGCTCGTTCATGGTTCAATACATTGCCTGCTAATAGTATTACATCATGGGAACAAATGGTAATAAAATTTTTGAATAAATATTTCCCAGTGCATAAAACCAATGCTATTCGTAGGGAAATTTCAGAGTTTACCCAAAGAGAAGACGAGCAATTTTTCGAAGCATTGGAGCGATTCAATGGGCTACTCCTAAAGTGTCCACATCATGGGTACGAGAAATGGCACCAATGCCAGTACTTTTTGGAGGGATTATTACCGCATGTGCAAGAATGGCTAATGGTAACAAGTGGAGGAGAGCTAATGTCAAAAAGTGCATCAGAGATTTGGGATTTCTTCCAGTGACAAGCGGATAATTCCCAACAACAGAGTCGTTCACTCAAAAATACTAGAAGAGTTAAGGGAGTGAATGAGGTTCACATTGGCGGGTCAAGTTTAGAAATTAAAGAAGTCAAAGACATAGTTGAAAGTCTTTCCCGACAAATAGCATCGTTAACAGCTGCTAAATTGACGGAGCCACATGACCAAGACTCATACTTAGATCAAGCCAATGCCATAGATGTAATGAGAAAACCATCAAACTACAACCCTTACTCAAGCACGTACAATCCCAGATGGAGAGACCACCCCAATTTTTCATGGTCTCAAGGATTCCAATAGAATAGACCAGCAGCTCCAGCTCCACCAATGCAACTAATTCCTCAAAATCCTCAAGCATCTCAACCAACATTTAGACCATACAATCAAAACCCAAACTATTCTCAGCCTAGACCATGGGCAGATGCATTCCAGAATTTCAAGAATCCTATTCACTCCAAAATCGAGCAACAAAACTGCGCTATTGATGAACTACGAAATGAGATGAGAGCAGGTTTCAACTCACAAACCCAATCAGTTTCAAACCTTAAAAAGATGGTGGGACAACTTTCTTCTTCAATTCAAACCTTGGCAATGACTGTTGAGAAAAGAAAATTCCCAAGTCAACCAGTGCCTAATCCTAAAAGAGTGCATGAAGTAAACACCAGTTCACCTCAGCAGCATGGAGATGTCAAAGCCGTTTTGACCTTGCGAAAAGGAAAAGAAGTCGACAACAAAGTGGAGATGCTAGTGACAAAAACAACTCAAATTGTACTGGTGAATGCAGAAGACTCATCCTCAGAGGAGAAAGAAGAAACCAACCCACAAGAATACGTTCTCAAAGCTCTATTTCCTAAGAGGTTAGCTAAAGCGAAGAAAGGAAAATCCACAAGTGAGATTTTTGAAATCTTTAAACAGGTAAGTGTTAACATCCCTTTGCTTGACGCTATAAAACAAGTGTCATCTTATGCCAAGTTTCTTAAAGACCTTTGTACTAAAAAGAGAAACATTCATGTTCAAAAGAAGGCATTTTTAACAGAAAACGTGAGCTCTATACTCAAACACAAAATTCCTCTAAAATACAAAGACCCAGGCTCCCCCACTATCTCATGTAGTATAGGGAATCACATAATTGAGAATGCTTTGTTTGACTTAGAAGCTAGTGTAAATCTGTTGCCTTACTCAATGTTTGTGAAACTTGGACTGGGAGAATTACACTCAACTCCAGTGGTGTTACAGCTTGCAGATCGGTCCATGAAAAAACCCCGTGGTATTATGGAGGACATGCTTATACAGGTAGATAAGTTTTATTTTCCTATTAATTTCATTGTAATTGACACTCAACCAGTCCAGGATTCAAGGAAGCAGATCCCTATTATCTTAGGATGACATTTCTTTGCAACTGTCGATGCTCACATTCAATGCAGGACTGGAAATATGCAGTTGTCCTTTGGCAATATGATGATGGAGTTATATATCTTCAACATTGGCAAACAACCTCATAATGCAAATGATGAAATTGTTGATGTGGATTTGATAAAAGAATTAGTTGATAATGTTTTTCTTTCAAACCTTAGTGATGACCCTTTACAAACATGTTTAACTCACTTTGGTTTGGATTTTGATATTAACAGATCAGTAGATGAGGTTAATGTTTTACTCGATTCAGCACCACCCATGGACACTAATAAATGGAAGTCAAGAGTGGAATAACTAGCACAATCAGAGAAGAAATCGAGTCCATCATTAGAATCACCACCAGAACTCGAGCATCGTGCATACTTGGCCATCAAGAAATTCAACTTTGACATGCAGCAAGCTAGCTCAGAAAGAAAATTACAACTGGCAAAACTTAAAGAAATTCGTAAAGATGCATACGAAAATGCCAAGATTTACACGCAGAGAATGAAAGTCTTTCATGACTAGCAAATTATAAGAAAACATTTCACACCAGGTCAGAAAGTACTTTTATTTAATTCTCGCTTGCGCCTATTCCGAGGTAAGTTACGCTCTTGATAGACTGGTCCCTTTATAGTCCACACTATTTTTCCACATGGAACAATTAAAATTAAGGATCCAAAGAACGGTGTAACTTTTAAAGTTAATGGTCAAAGATTGAAGCCATATCTTGAGTACCAACCACATGAAAAAAGACACCGAAATCGATTTGAGTGATCCATCAAATTTGAATTGAGAATTTTTTTTCTTCTTTTCGGTGATTTAAATTTTTGTGAAAGTGCGTTTATTTAATCATTCAGTTTTCTTTTATCATTTATAATCATGTGTGCCTCAATTAGACAGATCCTCTTTAATAATCTCAGCCAACTTCAACGTATACGATCTCATCTGAGAAGCCAGATACGATTTTGTAAAACACATCGTATTTAGAAGCTACAACCTCCAAAGTTGGTATCCCACGTTGAAGATCTAGAAAGACAACTCAGAGAAATTGAGGGAGGTATCAACAACACCCAAATCAAACTTGAGGTAAACTCAATAAGAGGACAATTGTGAGAATATTATTTTTCTTTTCTTTTCTTCTTTGTGTTCTTTAGTTTGTTACCCCGGTTAAGTGGCAGATAACGGTACTCCATGACAATCAAAGTCGGTTACTTCAGTTTCCCATAATAACTTATATTCTAAGAAGAAGGTATGGACAGAAACGCTATTCTAACAAAGCTTCACAAGCGATTTCCTTCACTTCCTCAAAATGTCCTGCTTACAATCTATAAAGCTCAATCTGAACGCATGCGATTGCTTATGAGAAATAATGTCCCTACTAACATCTGTTGGTTAATCAAGGCCAAGGTACGTTTGGCAGGTGAGTTGCCTCCTAAATTTATTGCATACATGCCTGGTTGTGGTAAAAGAAATTACTCAAGAAAACGAAGAGCTGAAAAACTTCATGTTGATTGTCATAAGTGCGCCAGGATGAAATGCGATAAAAGTCCTTGTTCTTTCGGAATGATGTCTGATAACAGGGAAGATAAGATTCAATTCATTAGGGATAGCTTGAATAAAGATTTATTGGATGATGTCCTTTTGTCTCTTGAAACGCATCCCAGTGGATACGTATAAAGAGCAATTATCCAGTTATGGCCATTATTTCAGAAAGAGCAGGTACGATCTAGTCTTTGGAATCTAACTATAAACGACCTTGTTTGCCAGTTTATAAGAAAACTGTATGGGAGGTCTATCCTCGACCCATAGAGGGCGTTCAAGCCATTTCTGGACGTAAAACCAGAGGAAGATGTGAGCCACAATCACAACTATCTGTAAATATCCTTTTACTGTTGTTTTATTTCACTGTTATTTTATCAATTGCATTTTTTTCTTTAATAATTGATTACTTTTTCTTTTTACTATTTCCTTTTTTACTCTCGAGCCATGTGCTTTACCAGTTAATTGACACAGGCATGCTACTTCATATACAGCTGTGAATCATTATCACCAAGATCCTTTATATATGATCTTTTTTTTTTAGACTCACAAATTGTTTTTTAGAAGCATCCCAATGGAAGCTACTCCTAATAAACAATTCAAGAACATTTGTGTGCTCTCTAGATTTAACAATGGCAAACATAAAGAGTTCGTTGAGCCAGCCATAGATCTTGGCCAACGCAAAGCAGAAAGAAATTTACATTTAATATATGGAGGAGGTGACCGAGGGTTATCAAAACTAGTCTCAGAAGCTGTTTATCTCAGAGAGAGACAAGTGTTAGACATCATCCCAAGAAGCCTAAAACCGTTGGGCTGTATGTCTGACTCACCAATTGGATAAGAGTTAGTCGTCTTAGGTATGCAAGAAAGAATAACTGAAATGCTAAATCATGCTGATGCTTTTATTTTTCTACCAGGAGATCTTGCAACTCTAGAGGCACTAATCACATTAGCATCTTGGGCCCATCTGAACATTCATCAGAAACCCATCTGTTTGTTAAATGTCAATAACTTTTATAATGACTTCATCACATTTCTTAACCATGCAATAAAAAACCATTTCATCCCTTTCACAGTGAAAAAAATCTTTATTTGTGCTCATACTACTAATGAGTTACTTGATCTATTACAAGCTTATAGACCAGAGCCAGATCCCAAGACCCTCGTGTTGGAATGGCCAATTAATGATGGTAACAGTAGCCGTAGTAAGAAGTGCAAATTAGATTTAACTCTCCGCTTGTAAATATTTTCTTCTGTGATACGACACCCAGGTGATGTCTTCTAAACCCTATTTTCTTTCAAACATTGCGGACAATGTTTCGTTCAGGTTGGGAGGGAAAGGAATAGTTGACAATTATGGAATATCTCAATCTTGGTGTAGTTTTTACTAATTTTTATTGTAGAAACTAAATGTGGCTAAATTTTTTAGTCGAAGATGGCTGAATATGGAATGTAGTAACTCTAGAAATGCATCTTCTTATTTAAAAAAAAAATTCAGACGTTTCTTTTAAGCTTTGACAGTCATTTTAAGTGTGATTTTTCTAACTTATTTTACCAATTAGTTTTTCTATTTTCACCATTTTGCATGCATAATTTTCATAACTAAGAATAGGTTTGGGGGTAGAATTTAAAAAAAAAATTTGTGTGATTTTTTTTTATAATTAGATGACATGATAACTTTCAAATTTTAGTATTTGTATTATCTTTGGTCTTGAGTTATGTTATACCATGTTTGTTACTCTACATGTTGATGTTGGAGACAAATATAAGTTGCTTGAAAGAATACACATGTCATAATAAATGAGCTTTTAAGCCTATCATTTTTCTTGGAGAGTAACCTTTTTTGCCCATTCTTCATTCAGCTTAGCAGTTTATTACTTTATACATTATCTCTAGATTTCCTTAATTTTAAAAAAAAAAACTAAAGTGTGCGTTGCCACATCTGAAGGTCCATCTAACTATTAGATATGGAAGATTATTTAGAACCCTAAAAGATAACAGAAAGGCCATCTTTTGTCTGTTTGAGCCTTTCTAGCCAACCCTATTAATATGTATCCATAGTTA
Source organism: Luvunga scandens (assembly GCA_030449905.1). Lineage (NCBI taxonomy): Eukaryota > Viridiplantae > Streptophyta > Magnoliopsida > Sapindales > Rutaceae > Luvunga > Luvunga scandens. Next base: position 1,618,238 of record JASUUG010000209.1, read on the forward strand.
ACCCCTTTGAGCCTTAAAAAAATAATAATAATAAAATAAAAATAAAGACTTTTTCTTATTTGATAACCTATTATCTTGTCCCACTCCAATGTGTAGTATCACCTTATATTTTGTATTTCCCACCACCCATTTATGTTTGAAAATAAAGATAATTTTGCATTCACAAAAAAAAGGTGCTATTAAAAAATAAAAAAATAGAAAAAAAAGAAAAAGAAAAAATATGTATATAAATAAATAAATAAAATAAAGAAAAAACAATTCAAGTGAAAAGTACATAACAATTTCCAAAGTTCTCTATTTTTCAAACATATATTTTATTTTTCCTATTATCCTTTCTTTGTTAACGACTCCCTAGCTTACGTTACGTCCTAATAAAAGTCCTTCTTGATTTTAGGGAACTATAATCTGAAATAGAAACTAGTTATATGGGTTGAAAAGATGTGGTAGTGCATATTTTTTTTTAAAAAAAAAAAAGAATGATGAATATATTGGTTTGATTAGTATTTTTTGAATTAAAATCGTATTATTTCTAAGCTGAGGGCATATTTCTATCACCTTGGTGAGAGTGTGTGATATTACTTCGTTATTATTTTCACTCAATTTACCATTTACTGGAGTGATTATTTTTTTAGTTTAATATCTTTATGAGAGTATCACTACTACAGGTAAGATTTTGGGGTTTGACATGTCATTCTTGAAAGTGACTCGATTACTGAAATTGTGACAAAATTTTCTAAACTGATTCATGTGGAAAGTTGATGTGGGGATGATATTTCTTTAGACTGTAGATAATGCTTATACTTTTTTTTTATTGTTATCATTAATCTGATTAAATAGATACAATTGTTTGAAAAAAAAAATTCATTTTGGTTTGAGTTTTGTTTTCGCTTAATTTGCTAGAGACTAGCAACAAGCTAGTTGGGGGGTGTTTTGAGTGCTAGAAATTGTGTATTTATAATGAAGAAAATCATAATTTTACACTCCAAGTCTCACTAACATCCCTACTTTTAGGAGCATAAAAAGAAAAGTGGTACTGTTCACACATACGGTACTGTTCACATATATGGTACTATACACGATACTATTCACCTGTACTGTACGCTGACGTGGCACTGTACGAGGACGTGGCAGCATTTGATTGGACGAATGATGTGGCATTGACCGCTTATGTGGCATTGACTGATGATGTGGCATTGACTGATGACGTGTCACGATCCTATTGGACCAAAATGCTGACCGGCGACGTGGCAGAATGTTAGTGGACCGAAACAATGTGCGTATAGTACATGTATATACACGGAATGACAGCCATGATGATGTGTTCCATCCAATAAGAACTTGTCACATGGCACAATCCTGAGCGTCCAAATTGTTTTAATTTGATGACCATGATTCACTTAGTGTATCTATAAAAATGGAGCTCCCCCGCCTAATTTGAGACCCCTGCATCCATTTTTTTAGCTCCATTTTCTGTAATTCCATCTCCATCTTGTATTTTCTATGTATTTTAATAAAATTTCTATTTTACCCCTAGTTCAATTATGAGTGGCTAATTTCCTTTCAAGCTTGGGTTAAAGGTGAAGTCTCAACATGCGCTATGGGCTTAATTTGGTAAATTTACTTTTTCTTCCCCTCTAATTTATGTGGATGTTTTGACTTTTCGTTGACAGATAGTAATAATCTTGTCTAGATATCAGCTGGTATAACCGTCTCCCTAGGCAAGGTTATTACTATTTGGCACGGGAAGCTCTTAGCACCATGTCTATTAGAGTGTGGTTCATGAGGAGTTGAAAATTCCCCTTCATGATTTAATTAGTACTAATAATGAATGTTAAGCCGATAGTGCATGTTGAGTACAGATCCGGAGATCCAAGCACTTCATTTTAATAGTTTATTCCCACCACTTTAATTTAAATTAATAGATAGTCTACATCTTTTTCATTATAAATCCAACCACCAACTTAGAAAATTTATTCTACACACAATTAAAATTCACTTTCTCGTGGGATCGACACTCGTCACCGTTAATCTATTCTACAATAGATTCGTGCACTTGCGAGTTCAACAAAATTTGCACAACAATCAACCTCAATACCTTTGTTCAAAATGATGTGATTGAGAACAATATCTTATTTTAACATAAGATGGCACTTCTCCCAATTTAGGACTAAATTTTTTTCTATGAATCTCTGTAGCACTAGTGTTAGATGATGTAAACATTCATCGAATGAATCATCAAAAACATAAAATTCATCCATAAAGACATCAAGGAATCGTTCAACCATATCAGAAAAAATGCTTAACATGCATCGTTGAAATGTAGCAGATGCATTACATAATCCAAATAGTATTCTCCTATATGTAAAAGTGACAAAAGGGCAAGTGAAAGTGGTTTTCTCTTGATCTTTTAGTGCTATGGGACTCTGATTATATCCTGAGTAGCCATCTAGGAAGCAATAAAATTCATAACCTGCTAATTTATCGAGCATTTGATCAATAAATGGTAAAAGAAAATGGTCTTTATGCATGACAGAATTCAACTTTCTATAATCAATACATAAACGTCATCTTGTAGTCACTCGAGTAGGTATTAATTCTTTTTCAGCACTGGTAACTACTGTAACTCCTAACTTTTTGGGGACAACTTGCACAGGACTGACCCATAAACTATCAAAAATAGGATAAATGATATCTGCGTCTAATAGTTTAAGGACTTCAGTTCTAACAACTTCTTTCATGTTAGGGTTCAACCGACGTTGCATTTCCCCTGTAGGTTTAGAAATTTCATCATTGTGAATGTAATGAATATAGTCCACTAGATTTATACTTTTTATGTCAGCTATGGTCCATCCTAATGCTCCTTTGTATACTTTTAAAACTTCCAACAACTTATCTTTTTGTTCGTCATTTAGGGATGATGAAATGATTACTGGCAAAGTGCTTTCTTCTCCCAAGAACGCATATTCCAAAGTGTCAGGTAATAGTTTAAGCTCGAGTTTTGGTGGTGATTCTGATGATGAGTTGAGTTTCTTCTCTAATGGTGCTAGTTGTTCCATTCTTGATTTCCATTTATTAATTTCCATGGATGGTTCTGAATCAAGTAAGGTGTTAACCTCATCTACTGATCTGTCAATATCAAAATCCAAACCAAAGTGAGTCAAACATGTTTGTAAAAGGTCATCACTAAGGTTTGAAAGAAAAGTATCATCAACTAATTCTTCTATTAAATCCACATCAATAATTCCACCATCTGCATTGTGAGGTTGTTTGGAAATGTTGAAAATATTTAGCTCCATAGTCATATTGCCAAAGGACAACTGCATATTTCTAGTCCTGCATTGAATGTTAACATCGACAGTTGCCAAGAAAGGTCATCCTAGGATAATGGGGATGTGTTTTTTTGAATCCTGGACTAGTTAAGTGTCAATTACAATGAAATCAACAGGAAAATAAAACTTATCTACCTGTATAAGTACGTCCTCCACAATATCACGAGGTTTTTTAATGGACCGATCTACAAGCTGTAATACCACTAAAGTTGGGTGTAATTCTCTCAGTCCAAGTTTCATAAATACTAAGTAAGGTAACAAATTTCTAAGTCTAACAAAGCATTCTCAATGTGTGGTTCCGTATACTAAATGCGATAGTGGGGGAGCCGAGGTCTTTGTATTTTAGAGAAATTTTATGTTGGAGTATAGAGCTAATGTTTTCTGTTAAAAAGGTCTTATTTTGAACATGAATGTTTCTCTTTTTAGTATAAAGGTCTTTAAGAAACTTGGCATAAGATGGCGCTTATTTTATAGCTTCAAGCAAATGGATGTTAACACTTACCTGTTTAAAAATTTCAAAAATCTCACTTGTGGATTTTTCTTTTTTTGCTTTATCTAACCTCTGGGGAAATGGAGCTTTGCAAACATATTCTCGTAGGTTGGCTTCTTCTTTCTCCTCTGCTGATGAGTCTTCTGCATTTACCGATAATATTTGAGTTGTTTTTGTCACCGGCATCTCCACTTTGTTGTCGACTTCTTTTCTTTTTTGCAAGGTCATGACGGCTTTGACCTCCCCATGATGCTGAGGTGAACTGGTGCTTGCTTCATGCACTCCTTTAAGATTAGACACAGGTTGACTTGGGAATTTGCCTTTCTCAACAGTTATTGCCAAAGTTTGAACTGAAGAAGCAAGTTGTCCCACCATTTTTTTTAGGTTTGAAACTAATTAGGTTTATGAGTTAAAGTCTGCTCTCATTTTATTTCGCAGTTCATTAATGGTGTGGTTTTATTGCTCGATTGTGAAGTGAGTAAGATTTTTAAAATTCTTGAAATGCATCCTCCCATGGTTTGGGTTGAGAGTAGTTCGGGTTTTGATTGTATGGTCTAAATGGTGGCTGAGAGGCTTTAGGATTTTGAGGAATTGGTTGTATTGATGGAGCTAGAACTGCTGGTCTATTCTGTTGGAATCTTTGAGACCATGAAAAATTGGGATGGTCTATCCATATAGGATTATATGTGTTGGAGTAAGGGTTCTAGTTTGATGGCTTTCTCATTAGATTTATGGTATTGGTTTGATCTGGGTATAAGTCCTAGTCGTATGGCTCCGTCAATTTAGCAGCTTTTAACGATGCTATTTGCCGAGAAAAACTTTCAACTATCTCTTTGACTTTTGTGCTCAACGTGCACTATCGGCTTAACATTCCTTATTAGTGCCAATTAAATCATGAGAGAGGATTTTCCACTCCTTATGAACCTCACTCTAATAGATATGGTGCTAAGTGTTTACCGTGCCAAATAGTAATAACCTTGCCTAGGGAGACAGTTATACCAGCCAATATCTAGACAAGATTATTATTATCTGTCTACGAAAAGTCAAAACATCCATATAAATTAGAGGGGAAAAAAAAGTAAATTTACCAAATTAAGCCCATGGAGCATGTTGAGACTTCATCTTCAACCCAAGCTTGAAAGAAAATTAGCTACTCATAATTAAACTAGGGGTAAAATGGAAATTTTATTAAAATACGTAAAAGTAAAAAATACAAGATGGAGATGGAATTACAAAAAATGAAGCTCACAAATGGATTCAAGGTGTCAAATTAAAGGGGGGAGAGCCCCCTTTTTATAGATAAAATGAGTAAATCATGGCCATCGGATTAAAATAATTTGGACGTTCAGAATTGCGACATGTGGCAAGTTTTTATTAGATGGAACGCATCATCAGGGCTATCATTCCATGTATATGCATGTACTGTACACACATTTTTTTGTCCACTAACATACTGCCACGTCGCTGGTCAACGCCACATAAGCATTTTAGTCCAATAGGATTGTGACACGTCATCAGTCAACACCACATCATCAGCCAATACCATATAAACGGTCAATGTCACATCATTCGTCCAATCGAATGCTGTCACATCATCATACAGTGCCACATCATCATACAATATATGTGAACAGTGCTGTGAATAGTTTTATGAATAATACCGTATATATAAACAGCATCGTGAATAGTACCATATATATGAACAGTACCATTTATCTTTTTAGGCTCCTCCTAAGGTTTTCAATTGTCCTAAATTCAAAATTATTGTTTGTTTTGCTATTTAATCTCTCGTTCATTGTGAAATGACCATGATGTCCCCTAAAATACATAAAATACTTAATTAAAATAAAATATACATAATTAAATCACAAGGGACTTAAAGACATAAAAGTATGGATGTTAGTGAAAATTGGAGTGTAAAATAACAATTTTCTCCATTATAAATACACACTTTCTAGCAGTCAACAACAGCTTTGTTTCCCTTTTTGAATTTAGAATTGATTTCAATTTTTAATTACTGCCATATTTATCTCATATTTACTTTCCTCTTTATAATCTCCATACACTATAAATTAGGGATTCTGTTCATCAATTTCTATTCTCAAGACAACTTTTCTCTTAAGACTTTTAACGTTATCTTCAAAATTCTGTTCAGCTATTTTTCAGTGAACCAAAGTTTAGTGCATTGTTGCAATAATGGTAAAGATAAAATCTCACGCTATGAGACTTAAGGATCCCGCGCGTTTCTACAGTTATAGAGCCGAGGACAAGTTTGAAGAATTTATAGAGCCTCAGAAGCTGCTAGAAGAAAAGGGGTTCATCTTCCCTGCTGTGGCACCAGAAGAGCCAGATCAAAAACGTCCAAGAACTCATAAACCCAAGCTTTTTAAAACAACTGGTACCCCCACCAGCAGCCCAACACCAAATAAAAAAAAAAAAAAAGCTATCCACTGTTACACCAATGAGTTCCCCCAAGGACTGTTTGCGAAGTGACTCCAAAAAGAAGTGAGGTCACCCAACACCGGATTTTGCACCAATAGGGGAATGCCCCTGCCATTTTTAATTTTTTCTGTTTTTATCATAAACTTGTTCTATTTTTCTTATTTTTATTTTGTTATTTTATTGCTTTATACTTTTGTTTCTATATTGCATGTTTGCTTTGTTTATTTTTTTAAAAGGAAATAGGGGTGGGCAAGCCCAAATCAATGTTTACACCCTCCCCACCCCCAAGGCTCGAACCTGAGTCCACAAAAATGAAGGGCGACAAATTGCACTACCAACCAACTCGGCTACGCCCTTGGAGGCCATGTTTCCTTTGTTTGACTTGTTTGACTTGTTTGCCGTCTGAATTTCTGTGTGCATGTGAGGACACAGCACATCTCAAGTTTTGAGGGGTTGTGTTGGGAATAAAAATAAAACTTGTGATGTGTGTTTTGTGTAAGATTAGTGAATGTGTGTGTAAGGCTCTGTTATATAAGTTTGTGTATAGATGGAATACCTAATGAAGATAAATTGAATGTGAAAATTTTGTGATTGCCAGGTAAGGATTGTTCAAAGATGAAAGCTGAATTTTTGTCTTAACAATTAGGTTTTGACTAAATTCTACAAGAATGTTGTAGCAAAGCCTTTTTTGTTCCAAGGGTAGAAAACATCTTAAGTTTGGGGGAAAATTTTTTAGGAAACTGTGCCGGTTATAAATAATTTTGCTACAATTGCTGAAGTTGCTGAGTAACCAGGGCTGAATATGCACCCCATATATAGACTTGAGTGCAAAGACAATAGATACTAAGATCATTGTTGTAGCAATGAGTGAAAAACATAATTTTTGCTGTGTTTTTGGTCCTCTGTTTGAGATAGTGAATAACCAGGTCTGTTCATGAGCCCCATGTTCAGCCTTGAGTAAAAGGTGTCTTTAGATAAGACCATGTTATGAGCATTGCTGCAGCAACTCCGATTTGTGCATTGGGTAAGTAATTGGGTGTCATCACCACAAGTGATAAACATTCACATGAAAAACCAATTCTACATTGAAGGGAGTTATTGATAAAAAAAAAAAAATTACTATAGCACAGCTGAAGTATATAGTGATTTTTGCCCCTGTACACTATTGAATTGACTTTTGCCCTTAAGTACAGAATGATAATTATGCAATGCTGTAGTATCTTTGGACTTGGTCAAAATAGCACACACTCACTTTGCATAAAATGAAACTGAGTCTAGAGCTAAACTGCTATAGCAACTGTGCAAGCTTTAAAATTTAATCTTAGGGTTAGGAAATCCTTGCAAACAGTATAACAGGACTAAGTATGTTGCATGATTGTTTGTTTCAAATTTTATTATTATTGTTATTACTTGGGGACAAGTAATAGTTTAAGTTTAGGGGTGTGATAACTCTATGAAATGAAAGTTATCAATGGCACTTTTGGACTTCGATCAAGATTACTCAGAGAGTAAATGATGTGTTTTAATTGTATTTTAGCTTAATTTTGCATATTTATCCATTTTAAGTTATTTGTAATAAATTAGGTGATTTTGGAAAGAATTGTTTGTGCTTAAATTATGTGTTTACATTTTAGGCAACTAGAAATCCAAATTCAAAGAAGAAATGATATGCAATGGGCTTGGAAAAATGAGGAAGGAAATTAGCTACAGAAAAGTAAAAACTAGTCTAAAACAGTGCATTGCTGTAGCAATCGTAGAACAACAAAAGAGAAAAATTTGTAGACTCTCAGAAAAAATCTGCAATCTGTAGTTTTCAAATATGGAAGATGCGTGCCCTAGGCGTCTAGTTGCCCTAGTTTCAATTATATAAGGAAGCGTACACAAAAGAAAAAGGAAAGAGCTGTCAACCACAAGAAAATAACGAGAAAATAAAAAGAACACAGTAAAGAGAAGAGAAATTCATGGGCTGATCAAAAGTTGTAGGTGTGAAGAAGAAGAATCAAGAAATCTAAAAAAATCACTCGCCTCTATCTATATTCTCTTTGTTTTCTTTGATTTATGATTATGTATATGATGGCTGTTTTAATACAAATCATGAACTACATCTATTTGTGGTTGAGTGAATGATAAGCTTGATAGTTTATTGACTGAAATTATTGTGTTGCTGCATGACTGCTATAGCATTTGGTTTAGATAGTGCTTAACTTCGTTCACTATTTCGGCTAACCACTCATTTAGTGATACAAGCTAAGAGAGAGCCACAAAAGGGCCTGTTTTAGTCGAAAATATCATAGCAATACTTGGTTTTAGATTAGGTTTCCTAAGTTGGGTTAATTCAATTTGAATAGGGCTATGCTTAATTTAAAATTAGTGATGAACTAGACATAGGGATTCACCTTGTAAGGTAATTAGGAACTTTGATCGCATAATGCTATATCTTATGTGATTTATCAACTAGTCATTGTTAAGTTACATATAGATATAAGAAATCCAATAAGCAACAGCTAAGGATGCATTAGGATTCTGCCCAATGCTGTAGTAATTGCTGTAAAACGGTACTGCAATAGAAAAAATAATTGATATCATTAAGTGAGTTAATTCACTCAACTACATCATTTTTAGTGATTACATCCTTGTGTGAGACATGTTTATTTATTTTAGTGCATTTTATTTTCTGTCATTTAGATTTCTTAGTTTAATTTAGTTGTTAAAAAGAATTTGATTTATTTGAAATTGCACCACAATTACTTGTTGTAGCAATTCTTGTAGCATCAATCCCTGCGGAGATGATACTCAAATTCTTATCACTTTATTACTTGTTGTGTACACTTGCACACTGACACTTATATATTAAGAAATCACCAAACACATGTACATAACAAATTTGAATAGTGCCTGATATAATTATCAGGTTTCTCAATGTTTCTATTATAAGAGGTAAAGGTTATTATTTTCTGTTCTACATTTTCTTTATGCCTCAACTACAAACTTTGTAATGTAAATTAAATTCAATGGGATGGTAGAAAACAAAGGATTATCATCAAGAAGTTATGAAGAAAGAGTTGATTAATGATAATTCTACGATAAATTTTTCAATACACTATTAATGATAATCTTTCTTGAAAGTCAAATGTACTATTTAAGTTGAACTTTTGACAATGTTGTTTTAAGTAAACAAGAATTCTTGATCTTTTCAGTTTTTTTCAATAAGGCATAGAAATGAACATTATCATTGCAGTTTGGCTAGTAATTTTCATTTTTCTTGTACGTACATAGTTGTTGTACACAAGGGACTTGTCCTTGCTAAAAGTACCTAACAACTTCCATTTACCCTATCACTTGGTTATTTTCTAGTTATTTTTGTAAGTATGTTGTACTTGTGATGTACTTACTCTTCATAGTTTATAAATTCTCTTTTTCTTCATTTAGTACGATGAAAGATTTGTTTAGGATAAATACATCACTATAACATATCACGAATCTAATTATAAACCAAACTTTTGTAATGAAGTAAAACACACATAGAGAGAGACAAGGTAAGAACAATCGCTCAACACTTCATAGGATAACATTAGAATATAAAAAATTCACCACCTAATACTGTCTTATAAGAGATACAAGGCCCTCTAACTCACCAAAACTCACCTCTTAAGAAGATTACTAAGGGATACGAATATTCACCACTTAATGATGTTCTACAAGAAATATAGAGCTTTTGAACTCAACACTTTAAGGAATACACCCAAGAGATATAGAGTTGTTCGAAGAAACTCTAACAAGAGCACTCTTCTAAGTTACATTCTCAAAATCACCACACGTTTAAATTACAACCTAATTCGCTTACATAGGCAACTAAGAATGTCCTTCCACGCTTAGGACAAGATCTATATCATTTAAAATTCAAATCAAACTTGAATTCAAGATCTTAGCCATTACGAAGTGGAAGAGAATAAGATAAAACATAATTTTGACTTTTAAGTTGGTTTTAATAAAAAAATCTAAGTAGTCAGGACTCATTTATGTTGGACCATTAATCTAATGTTGGACTTACATGTGAATAATTATGTATCGGGAACTGTCATATAAAGTTGGGCCCAATTAAAAGTGATCTATTAAGATTTTTAGTAATTTGAGTTTTAATGCATTTGATAAGGTGTGAGTCTTTAATGTGCAGAGACTTAAAGGATAATTTATATTTTTACTAAAATATAACAGAGAAGTCATCTATAAAAGTGCATAGAGTCCCCAGATCACACTTAATGTTTTGTTATATTCTAACATCCCATCATTAGAGAGAACAAAGAAAGAAATTTAAAGGATTATCTAGGAAAATGTGTTGATTATTGAATTCAAGTACACTTCTGCATATTTGATTATTGATTCTTAGTGATAAAAACAAAGTATTTCCTCTAATTTAGGTGATAATTTTCAGCAGAGGTATTTTGCGACAAGTTATATCAAAGCCTATTCATTTTGAATAATTGAGAATTGAACAATTGATGGTTGTCTTCTAAGATTATAGAATGGGAAATCCAAATTATTTTAATTTTTTTTAGAGAAATTGGGTTTCTAAAGCCTTGCAATTGTCAACAATGATAGATACTGGTGTTAAGGTGTCAAGCCAAGTAAGGCAAGGCCCACCAAGCAAGTTGCAACAAATTGGGTACAAGCGGCAGCCATGGCCGCTTTATTAGGAAAGAAAAAAATAATTTACGGTTTCAAAAAATTCAGGGTTGGTTGAGAATTCAAGTTGGATTGACCCAATTGGTTCATCCTCAACTTGATCAATAATTGATTGTTAACTTTGACATTGATTGTTGATTGTTGACCATTTATTTTGACCAAAAAAATTTAAATTCAAATATTTGTACGTTCATATATATTTTGAGGTGAATTACTTGAAGTAACATATCACCAAAGTGACCTCTCTTCTAGAAATCAATTTGTTTTGGAATATAAATAGTTTTGTGCATGTAATTTAAGTTAATATTGATTAGCCAAATGAAAGGTCCATGTTTAATAAAGCCATACGTGCACCTATTGATTATAAACACATGATGATTATTTAGTTTTACATATAAATAATAAATCAGCCCAAAGGAAGATTTATTAGTTGACATATCTTTATTATCAATATCTGATTGCAACTCGAAAATATCACTTACAAGCTAATGCTTTTGTCCAAAGATGAAATATTAATGGAGTGTCTAGTGTCTTGAGAGAGGGTTTACCTTTATTTGAATTAATTTTTTTTTAGTTTTAAGATTTATATGAGCTTGTTTTACTTGTTTATTGTTCTTTGTTCAGCTATGACTCATCTAATATTATTGATAACATCAATTCTCTTCTAATGTCTAATAGCTCTAACTTAAAGTTATGGCAATAGAACCTCCTAATAGTTCCTCTAGCCATGGATCTCGACCTTGTGTTAAGGGTTGATCTTGCTTACTTTTACGGATAAGAGTACTTCTGATGATAAGAATAAAATGGAAAGGCGGAAGAAATTAAATCACATGTGTATGATGATTATAAAGAAGGCCATTCTAGATGTATTTAAGGGCTTTATATCTAACAAGATAACTACAGCTAAAGGGTTTGTTGCAAACATTAAAAAAAATGTTTAAATAGGTATGCTCTTGTGAAGTTTGATCTGAATGAAATATAGAGGCCAAGGCAATATCAGGGAGTACATTATGGAGATATCTTATCTTGCTTCAAAACTGAGAGCACTAAAACTCGAACTCTCAGAGGACTTTCTTGTGTATATGGTTTTGATATTCTTGCCAATACAGTTTAACTAGTTTAAGGTGGCTACAATAAAAACTTGGCCCCTCAATGAGCCAATGTCATATTGTGTTCAAAAAGAACGAAGATTGAAAAGAGATAAGATAAAAAGTGCTCACCTGGCCTCAACTGCCAAGGGTAAGGACAAATGAAAGAAAAGAAATAAGGATAATGATGCAATGAATACAACACCTTAAAATAAACACTAGAAAAAATCGGCTCTGAAAGGTACTTGTTATTACTTATATAGAGTTGAAGGGCATAAGAAAAAGTATTGCACCAACCATTACACATGGCATACATGCACATCATAACCTATGTCATTCCATTGTATCAACATAGGAATCATTGATGGGTCAAGTTACAACAGTTGTAACAAAGACCACTTTGATCTTATGTTGGTATAATTCATGGATTGGACTGGTTATAGATAAATTTTGGTAATGACAGTAAAGTTGAGCTCGTATAGTTATTTTTGTAAAGCATGGTTTTAAGGTTACATATATAGCCCAAATGAGAGATTGTTGGACCATTAATTCAACATTGAGCTTATACGCGAATAAATATATATTGCAAAATACTACCATATAAGGTTAACCCAATTAAAAGTAATCTATTAAGGTTTTTGTTAATTTGGGCTTTAATGTATCCGATAAAGCGTAAGCCTTTAATGTGTAGAGACTTAAAGGGTAATTACTATTTTTATGATGGGCTAAAATAAAAATACCAAAAGATAATTAGAAAGTCATTTATATAAGTGACTATGGTCTCTAGATCATGCGTAGCATTCCGTTCTATTCTAACATCACATAATAAGAGAGAGTACAAAAAGAAAGTTATAGGATCCTCAAGGAAAATGAGTTAATCCGGAAAGCAAATCGCATGGCCCTAGAGAGCTATTGTCGTCATAGGTTTAAATAAGTTTTCACATATTCAATTATTGACTCTTGGTGATATAATATGAACATTCTTTGAATGTAGGTTATAGTTTTCACCAAAGGCTATTTTCTAACAACTTAATCATATCTTGATGTAGAAAATTTCAAATCAAACACTATAAAATTTATTACACTCCTGACTCACTATGCTTTCTGATAATATGAAGTTTGTTAATTAAATCTTGATGCATTGACTCCAATAAATTCAAAACTTTCGGTCTTATGCAAAATTCCTAATAGTCGTGACCTTTACTAACAAAATCTTGAATATCTTTAAGAAGAGAAGTCCCAATTTGATTCCATAAAATTGTTTAAACTAGACAAATTTATCTTTCTCTCAATATATAATACATAATTAATTACCTCAAAAATGCTACAGTCAAGTCAAATAATTGGAGTCATAATCTTGGATTATGCTTGTCTCTTGGACTAAATCTGAAAACACTCCTCTATTATAGCATAACTCTGTTATGACCTATTACTTGATGGGTTTGATAATCCTATGATGGGACCGTAAATATTATATTAAATATTGTGAGTTCTGATGTGCTCATAACTTATATATTATTTTAATTTTGTTAACTTAATTTATGTTAAACTATATTTTATTATGTTAATTTTTATTTTTATTTTTATATTTTGTTATTGTACGTATATTTTGAAAAAAAAAAAAAAGGGAAATGAGTTGGAGCTTAGGAAATAATGGAGCACAATATTAATGACATATGAAAACTAATATTTGGTTGCCTATTTTGCAAAACAAGTGGAAAATCAAACCGTGAGCATGAATTTTAAAAGAATAGAAGAAAAAGGGCAATGACTTCCAATTTTAAGTCATTCACATAGAGAGCATTGAAGAATTTATTGATAAATTAAATGGCAAACACATGATGACTATTTTGGCTTTAAAATTCTTGTTGGCTTACGAATTAAAGGAGGTAGCTACCACTGTTACTATATAAAGGCCACCAATTGAAGCATTATTGACGGGGCTGAAGCAGGAAAAGCCGAGAGAAAGAAGGAGAAACAGCAGCTGCACGAGGAGAATCTGAGAAGGAAGAAAGCCGATTGAAGAAAGAACTGAGTTTTTCTTTTTCTTTCTATATGGCTTTGCTTGAATGTTCCCTGTTACTTTTATGGGTTCTCTTTATATTCTTATGAACTAATTTATCTTACTAAGTCTACAATGTAGCCTAATAATTTTTATTTATAAATATTGCTTCAATTTTCTACTATTTAAAAATTAAGTCACTTTGTGTTTGACTAAGCTAACATGAAAAGTATTGTTTTGGGTCAGCAACAATGATTTGAAGCGAGGCTATTTGAACGTATGAATTTTCTTTTTACATCTCTTTTTAATTAGCAATTTTACTATTAAAATAATTTTAAATAAAATTACTTAATCAACCATTTCTTCTCTTTTCACTCTCAATTCCTTAATCTTGTCAATTCCTTCACATATTTTCTTTTAACTACAAAATGCAAATAATTTGTTTCGTCATAGGCTATCATAAATTAAGAGGATCAAAATTATTCAAAAGTGAAATTTACCAAATATTTTTGGTCATGAAATTTAATGGACATCAAGAAATTAATTTTACCAGCCACAAAAATTAGTTAACATCAAGAAAAAATTCATACATATAGAACATGAAATAGAGATTATGATTTAATAAGAAAGGCAAAAACAAGAATTCAAAAGAGAGTAAAACTAAGAGTTTAGTTTAATTTAATTTGAAAGCAGAGCCAGACTATGCAATCATGAGGTGAAGTAGAGAAATAAAAAGATTACTAAAAGAAAATTTTGAGATTTTGATAATTTAAATTTTTAATAATGAATTTATTTTTTAAAACCGATGAAGAGATAAATTTGGTTCAAGTAGCCCCCTTCACTGGGGATAAATTCTTTTTTTATATTTTTAAGGGGAAATTGAGGATAATTATTCTAAATGTTAATTATTTGTAAAAATTGAAGCAATGAATGGAATAAAAATAATAGGACCCACCAAATTTAGAAATAAAAAATTAGAATCCTATTCTCATGGGTTAGGAATAAGATTCTCATTTTTTGGAGTGATTTTATTGCTCCTAATAAAGCACAAAAATTTTCTTTATGCCCCACATATAATAATGATGATGATGATGATGATGGAAATAATAATAGTAACAATAATTTCTTTTCTATAAAAAGAGGTGCTGGGTAACTTTTTGAGATTATTTTTCGTAAGTTTTTTCATTTTGACATTTGACCTTTTTAGCACCCTATAACATAAGTTACCATATGTTTTTAAATTTCCTAATATATACTTATTATTTTAACAAAAAAATAATTATGTTTATTTTTCTAAAAGTCCTATTATTTAAATTATAACCTTAAAATATTGTACTACCACATGTACACATTACTTTGAATTGTATTTTATTTTTTAAAATATTATTAATAAAAAACTTACACAAGCCGCATGAGACTCTAATCTAAGATCTAAGTCTTGGTAAGACTGCCAACTAACTAGTGGAACTATCTCTTTATCTCTACTTTATAGTTTATTTAGATAAATGTATTATGTTTATGATATTATATATATCAAACCTTCTCCACTACCATTAAAATCCGTCCTAGTATTCTTCATTACAATAAATAAATGCTTATGTCTTCTAAAGAAAAAATTACACGAGTGACTAGAGCAGATTTTAGAGTACTAGGCCTAGGAGAATTTTTCCTTTTATGAGGCATCCTAACATTCAATAATTTCAAAACTCAAAAAAAATATAAAAGAAATCAAAGTTCAATTAACTTTTAACTATATCTTAAATTTCAACAATAATCTACAAGATATTATGAAATTTTAAAAAGTAAAATTAGTAAAGAATATATCTTTTTTTCACTTCTTTTAGAACCATTATTTCAAAAAATTATTTTTCTTTTTACGTCAAAAGTAAGTCAGTCAATGTAATAATTTCCCTTATAGAGACAAGAACAAAAAATTTTGTAATGTTAAATAATTAATTTTTTTAAATTCAAAAAGATTAAAAAATTAATTGTTTTTAGAAAAACTAATAATAAATTAAGAGTTAGAGTCCTTTAATACCAAGGCTATTGAATATCGAATTGATATTAAAAATCTTAATTATAAGATAAATATTAATTACAAGAGGCTAAAAATATGGGCTTATAAAGAATCTATTATCTATTAATTTGAGTATTATGAAATACAGAAATAAATAAAATCTTTCTAACATTAGGGCAGCAGCCGCCTAGGTGGCCTACAATTACGTGCTGACCATTTGAAAATTAGTACTCATGTTTTGCATACAAAAGTTGTGAAAGCAACCTCCAGTCTCTTTAAAAGAAGGTGATCAAGGACGGTATTATTATTGAGGGTTTGAAATAAAAATAACTTAAATTAAGCTCAAACATGGATTTGATAATTAGCTGCATTCTATGGCTTGTATTCACATTGGTTTGGGTGATAGCTTTCAGTTTCATTTCCAGAGGACGACGCAAACATCTTCCACCGGGACCGAGGCCTTATCCGGTGATCGGAAACCTCCTGGAACTGGGTGGTAAACCTCACAAGTCATTGGCCAATCTTGCCAAGATTCACGGCCCCATAATGAGTGTAAGACTTGGCCAGGTGACCACAGTAGTGGTTTCTTCTACAACCATGGCCAAAGCTATCCTCAAAAATCATGATTCATTATTCTGTGATCGAAAGGTCCCTGAAGCAACGTTGTTCCAGTCCTACCGGCACCATGAATTCAGTTTGGTCTGGCTGCCAGTCTCACCACTGTGGAAAAATCTTCGAAAGGTATGCAACATGCATATTTTCACTAGTCAGAAACTCGATGCCAATCATGATCTCCGGCGCAGGAAAATCAAAGACCTTTATTATGTTGAAGAAAATTGCCGTGCGGGTAAAGCAATAGATTTTGGCCAAGCTGCTTTTAATACGTCACTTAATTTGTTATCCAACACAATTTTTTCTATTGATTTGGTTGATCCCAATGATCGAGAGTTTATGGATACAGTTTTGGGTGTCTTGGAAGAAGCAGGGAAGCCTAACTTGTTCGACTATTTACCTCTACTCAAAAAGCTTGACCTGCAGGGGTTACGGCGCCGCAACGCAGTTTATTGTGGCAAGATGTTCCAGGTGTTTGATCGTTTGGTTGATCAACGATTGAAGCAAAGACAAGAACATAGTTGCGATATTAGCACCGAATCTAAAGATATGTTAGATACTCTTCTCAATATTATCCAAGACAAGAGTGTAGAGATTGACATAAAACATATCAAGCACTTGTTTGCGGTAATATTTCTTTTCCTTTTTCTTAATTTCTCATACAAATTACAAGTTAATTAACAGAATTCATATGGTAGGATTTGTTTATTGCGGGGAATGACACAACTTCAATTACAATGGAATGGGCAATGGCAGAACTACTCCACAACCCTGAGGCATTATCGAAAGCAAAATTGGAGCTAGAACAAACAGTTGGCAAAGGCAACCCAATTAAGGAATCTGACATTACTCGGTTACCTTATCTACAAGCAATTGTTAAAGAAACTTTCAGGTTGCACCCGGCAGTTCCCTTATTAATCCCACGCAAAGCCTTAGAAGATGTTGAAATCGCAGACTTCACAGTACCAAAAGGTGCACAAGTTTTTGTCAATGTATGGGCTATTGGCAGAGATGATAGGACATGGGACAACCCTCACTCTTTTATGCCCGAAAGGTTCTTGGATTCAGATGTTGATTTCAAAGGCCGGAATTTTGAGCTAATACCCTTTGGAGCTGGAAGGCGAATCTGTCCTGGTTTACCGTTGGCGATCAGAATGTTATATCTAATGCTGGGTTCACTTATTAATTCTTTTGATTGGAAGCTTGAAAATGAGAACATGGACATGGAAGAGCAATTTGGCCTCACCATACAGAAGGCTCAACCCCTTCGTGTTATCCCTATTGCCATTTAGTCCCATACTATTGTTAGTTTTCTTGCACTGCATTCGGTTGTAACCAATAGAGCGCTTTATTTTTGGTATGCATTCATCATTGTTGTTTGTCTGTTGCTCTTATTATTCATTAGCAATTATCTAAATGATCACCTTAATCCACATTTATGAGTGGATCAACATTGTAAGCAAATAATATGTAAAACATTGAATAACAAAGGAAATGGTGCTTTTTGTCACCATTGTTTTAGCCATAATACAAAGTTTATGGCCAAAACTTTCGCGTCAGTAGAAGAACTCAAAAAAAACGATTTTTTACCTTCACAACGTTTGACCTAAAAAAAGCTGCAGACAACGAAAAAATTTCATGACTAAATGTGTTTCTCTTTATCAGATGTTTGTTTTTAGCCATTGAAAAACATGGTCAACCATGTTGATTTTAGTACAAATGATTTTGAAAAGTTGCCTTCACAATCAATGTTTTGCATAGGTTTGTAAATGCAAGAAAAGGACTTCTTGACTTGTTTGCATGCGCCATAAATGTAGTAGTTTTTGTGGACACAATCGGTCTAGGTCATCAAGTTAATTTGATAGTTGCTTGATTTTGAATTGTTAGCCGTGGAAGCAAACTTGGCAGAGGAAAGACGGAATTGTAATTGTCAAAATGTTAGATTTGTTATCCAAATGAAGTTGTGCAAAAAGCATGGAGTTGTTCAATTTATTTAAATACTTGAAAGAAATTATTTGTGAGATTGTATAATATTATTTCATGAGCGAAATGTTTATAGCATATGTATACAGGGATAGTAATAATTTTCATAAAATAAATATTATCTAGCCGCTCTTGACGGTTGTATTTATTTCTCTAATAGAGGACCTTTTGCATAAAAGTTGAGTTGTCTGACTAGTGTTATCCTCCACCTTTAATTTATTTTATCTATATACTCATACGATATATTATTTGAAAAATCTTGGGTGAGAACTAAAAATTTCTTACATTATCCCCGAGAGACTTTTCTCTCTCAATGATTCATCCTCGTACAAAAGAGAAGCACCCGGAGCATTGCATAAGCTCTTCCAAAATACCGACATTTTTTCAGAAGGACATCCAAGTCTTCCAGAAAACGGGTTAAACTTATTTTTTAATCTACTTCCCTAGATTTTCTTATGAACAAGCTAATACCAGCTTAAAAAATTAATGGTTCATAAATAATTTTCTGGCCAATACCTGCAATAACAAAGTGAAAACTCAAATGCCATATTTTACTAGCAGTGGATGAGCCTGGCTTTGAATTGCACCAGCTTGCATCACACCTTAACATATAATTTTAGATACCGGGTTAGCCCTTTTTTATTACCTAAAAAATTATGTATAACAAATCCGACAAGCCGATGCAGTTTAGTGCCAGGTCATCCACAGCTACTTCTAACTGCATCGGGTTGCAACTATCACACCTTCAATATACTTTTAGATACTGGGTTAGCCTTTTCTTGATTGTCTAAAAGATTATGTATAACCAGTCCGACAAGCCGGTGCAGTCTAGTGGTTGCTGCATGATAACATATATATATATATATCTAAAAGATTATGTATAATTTTAGATACTAGCCGCCGCAAGGAAAAGAAAAATTTGGGGGATTTGGGGCCGGTTTATGATCCACTTGACCCAATCCAACCGCGACTCGATCAATGATTGACTAGTCAAAAAGTTGGCTGTTGACTTTAACTTTGACTTTGACTAATTTTTTTATTAAGGATAATTTTTTGTTCGATTTTAAATTCATTTATATATATATATATATATATATTGAAATGAATTAATTAAAGCAACATGTCACCAAAATAATTTCTGTTTTAGAAATTGATTTATTTTGAAATAAAAACAATTGTGTATATTTAACTTTTGTAAATATTGATCAGCCTAAAGGGACGTCCATATTTGACAGAGTTGCATGTGCACCTATAGTAATAAACGAATGATGATTATTCATTTTTAAATGCAAATAATAAATCAGCCCAAATGAAAATGTATTATTTGACATGTTCTTATTATCAGTTTTTTATTGCTACAATAAGATTTCTCTTACAAGTTAATTTTTTGTCCAAAGATTAAATATTAATGAAATGTCTGGTATCTTAAGATAGGGTTTACCTTTATTTAAATTTATTTTTGTTTTGAGACTTACATGAGCTTATTTTATTTGTTTATTTTTCTCTATTCAGTTATGACTTCTACTAATATTGTTGCCAATATCAATTCTATTCTTATGTTAAATGGCTCTAATTTTAAGTCATTGTAAGTGAACCTCTTAACAATTCTCGCAGTCATGGATGTTAACCTTGTGTCAAAGGTTGATTGTCTCCTATCTCTTATGAATGGAAGTACCCGTCATGACAAAAAAAATATGAAAAAGTCAAAGAAATCAAATCGCATGTGTATGGTGATCATGAAGAAAGCCATTTCAAAAGCATTCAAGTGCTCTATCTAACAAGATAAACAATGCTAACGAGTTCCTTGCGAACATCAAAAAGAGATTTGTCAAGAGTGAAAAGGCTGAAATAGGTATGCTCTTGACAAGTGTAATTTCAATGAGATATACAAGTAAAGGCAATATCATAAAGTACTTCATGGAGATGTCTCTTCTTCGTTCTAAGTTGAGAGCACTTAAGCTTAAACTCTTTGAGGACTTTCTAGTGCATCTAGTTTTAATATCCTTACCAATATAGTTTAACTAGTTTAAGATGAGTTACAACTGTTAGAAGGAGACTTGGTCTTTAGATGAGCTTATATCACACTGTGTTCAGGAAGAAGAAAGGCAAAAGAAAGAAAAGGCACAAAGTGCTCACCTAGCCTCTACATTAAGGCCAAGGATAAGGGTAAGAAAAGAACGAAGGATAAGGAAGCTACAGTTATAACACCTCAAAAGAAACAGCAAAGGAAAATAAGTGATCTAAAGGATACTGATTGTTTCTTCTGAGGAGTTGAAAGGCATAAGAAGAAGCATTACACTAACTATCACATATAGCATGCTAAGAAAGGGTTGCCTGAATAATTGAAAGTACAATGATGGTGAAAGATACATCTATGTAAGCGATAGCAAGACAGTTGAAGTTGAAGCAATTGGAAAAATTATTATTAAAGACCAAATTTTATTTGGATCTTAATGAAACATTTTTTTTTCTATCTTTTAGATGGAATTTGATTTCCATTTATGCTTTGGACAAATCTAGTTTTCCTTGTTCATTTGAAAATGGAAAATTTAATTTGTTTCATGATTTAAAACTAGTTGGTTTCAATTTTTTGTTAGACTATGATAATCTTTATTTGCTTGATACAATTGCTTCATTTAATGAATTCTTACAATTAAGTACACGAGATTTAAAAAGAAAATTAACCAATAACAATTCAACTGCATTATGGTATAAGAGATTAGGTTAGGGACAATATCGAAATTTATGTCAGACGAAATTTTTTACCCTTAGATTTTACAAATTTTGATATTAGTACTAATTGTATAAAAGGAAAACAAACTAATAAAAGGAGATTTGAACCCTACAAAACTTTAAACATCCTAAAACTCATACATGCAGATATTTGGGTCATTCCTTACAATTTTTTTGAATGGTCAATAATATTTTATGATGTTCATAAATAATTTTTCTCAATATAACTATATATAACTCCTCTATGAAAAGTCACAGTAGTTAGAAATGCTCAAAAATTATAAGGTTGAAGTTGAGAACCAACTCAACAAAAGAACTAACAATTCGGCTGCATTATGGTACAAGGGATTAGGTCCGGGACAATAGAGAGATTTATGTCAGAAGAAATTTTTTACCCTTAGATTTACAAATTTTGATATTAGTGCTAATCGTATAAAGGGGAAACAAACTAATAAAAGAAGATTTGAACCCTACAAGACTTTAAACATCCTAAAACTCATACATGCAGATATTTGGACCATTCATTAAAATTTCTTTGAATGGTCAACAATATTTTATGATGTTCATAAATAATTTTTCTCGATATAACTATATATAACTCCTCTATGAAAAGTCACAATAGTTAGATATGCTAAAAAATTATAAGGTTGAAGTTAAGAACCAACTCAGCAAAAGAACTAAAAGCTTCAAATATGACCTTAATGGTGAGTATTATAGTAGATATGATGGTTTAGGTGAACAACGTCTAGGACCATATGCCAAATTTCTAGAGGAGTTTGGTACAATTTATTAAAAGTTGAAACAGGATGCTTAAGGACATGGTGAGAAGTATGATTTGTTATCTACGTTACGATACCAAAATTACTTTAGGGAGAAGCGCTTAAGAATGCAGAAAATGTCCTTAACAAGCTTCCAACTAAAGTGACTGCCAAAACCCCTTAAGAACTTCGAATAAGCAAGAGGCTTAATGTAAAGCACTTGCATATTTGAGGATGTCCAGTTGAGGCAAGGCCTTATACACCTAATTGAAAAAAAAAGTGGACTCAAAGATGATGAGTTGTTATTTTATTAGATACTTTGAAAGATTTAGGGGGTACAAGTTTTGTGACCCCATGATTAAGTCAATTCTTGAGTTAGGAAATGCTTAGTTCTTTGAGGATGTTGAGTTTGCAAGGAGGGATACAACTAGGGACTTTATCTTTAAAGAAAAATATGTTGATACTCTCAAAAGTGTTATTGGTATTTATCAGGGTATTATTCCTAACTTTGTTCAAGACACAATGGATCTAAACAATGTTTGAAGACCACTATACAAGGAATTATTCTAATGGAAAAAACTTTATCATCTCAAGAACCTATGCTATTAAGGAGATTTGCTGTTCAAATTTTATCGTATTCGCAAGTACATGAATCTATTGTATATATTAATGGTGACAAGTGTCGATTCCATAAGGAGGTAGATTTAATTAAGTGCAAGGTTAATTTTTCAAGTTTATATGTAAATTGGTTGAATGTAATTTCTAAGTAGTACTGAGATTTAAATTAAAAAGATGGCAATATTAAATTAAAGATAAAACAATTCAAATAAAACACTTAAATCTCTAAATTCACACTCAACACTTCACTATAGATTTAATATTCCTTTTTAGTTTCAATTAATTTATGAAAGGGTATTTCCACTCCTCATAGTCTTCATTCTGGTAGAAATGGTATCAAGCACTTATTGTGCTAAGGGGAAATAATCTTCTGCTAAATGTGATGTCAAGTACACATTGTGCCAAGTGATAATAATTATAATATCGACAATGTGGTAAGATTGTCCAATAAATAACTTAGATGTGTTCTCTATCAATATTGAGTTAGGATGAACCACTAATACTAAATGGGAGTTTCTCGCTAATGTATATAGTGTATAGTGCTCATTGTGTCAAGCAATAATGATTTTGCATTGAGGAGCCGATATACTGTGTAAAATATTGACAAAATTATTACTATTTGTTAATTATAAGTCAAAACAAAACATATAAATCAGAGAGAGAGTTAATAAACTTATTAAATTAAGCCTATGGATCATGTTAAAGTTTCACTTTCAATTAAAGCTTGAAACTAAATTAGCCACTCATATTGAACTGGGGGATGGTAAATTTATACTAAAATAGTACAAAATACAAGATAGAGAGGGAATTATAGAAAATAAACCTCAAATTTGGATTCCGAATCATCACATTAAGGGGGAAGTGTTCCCCATTTGTAGATGCAATGGGTAAATTATGGTCATCGAATGAAAAAAACTTCAATGCTTAGGATTAGTCATATGGTAAGTCTAATTGGATGGAACACATCATCAAGGCTGGGATTTGGTGAATTGCATGTCCTTTATCCAAGTTTTTAGCCTAATAATATGCTACCACATCATTTGTCAACACAAAAGTCAACTAGCAATGATTCAATGTATTATATATATCATAAGCTTATTTCTCAATTCACTAGGATGATGCCGCATCATCGGTCAATGCAATAGGATGCTACTATGTCATCAGTCAATGCCATATCAATTGGGCCCCACCAAAATCCTAAAACTAAGATTTTGCCCTTATTCTCTTCTTTAAGTTAATCATGAAATAACCAAAATACCCCTGAAGTATATAAATTATTCAAATTATAGTAAAACACACTCAATCAAAGTTTAAATTACTCAAATACATAAAATTGGAAATGCTGGTGAGACTCAGAGTGCAAAATAATTATTTTACCCTTTGTAAATATAAATTCCTTAGCACTCAACACCTCCCAACCAGCTTATTGCTAATCCCTAGTAATTAAATGAAAATATCTAGCAAAATTCAAACACAAATTGAAATCTTTTTTTTTTTGTTATTGTCTACTTTTTTAATTAGATTAATGACAACAATCAAATAAAAGAGTAAGCATTATCTCTATCCTTAAAATTGTCATCCCTATATCACCTATTTACACAAATCAGTCAAATAAACTCATGTAAAATGATCACTTATCAAAGCTACATTAATCGAGCCACTTTCAAGAATGACATGCTAAACTGTAAAATCTCATGGGTAAGAATGACACTCTCAAAAGAGAATAAACCTAATAAAAACAATCACACCAAGAAATGGTAGGCTAAGAGAAAATAGTAGAAAAACATTGTCATACACTCTCACCAAGATGAAGGAATAATAACCATAGCTTAGAAAACAAATTACTAGTCAAACCAATAATATTATTTATCTATATTTTTATGCATTACCATATCTTTTAGTCCATATTACCAGCTTTTACTTCAAACTATATTTCCTAAAAATCATAAAGGATTTTACTAGGACATAATGTAGATTAGGAAAATGGCTAACACAAAAGGGATAATAAGAAGAACAAAATATATGTTTGAGAAAAGAATAGAGATCTTTTGAAAATTGCAAGGTGCTTTTATTTATTTAGTTATTTCTTTTTTTTCCTCTACTTTTAGTATCATAATACATACACACACACACACGCACATGCACACACACACTATAGTGCACCACTTTTCTAAAAAGGAAAAATCCTCTATATTTTTTCTCAAACATAAATAAGTGATGAAAAATGTAAAATGCAGGGTAATACTCCCCTATTTATAGATATAATGAGTAATTCATGGTCATCATATGAAAACAACTTAGACGCTCAAGATTGTCTCACGTGGCAAGCTTTGATTGGATGGAACACATTATTAAGGTTGTGATTCAGTGAATTGCCTATAATTTACATGCATTTTTTTATCCAATAATATGCTGCCACATCATTGGTAAATGCAAAAGTCAACTAGCATTAATTCAATGTATTGCATGTATCATAAACTCATTTTTTGGTTCAATAAGATGGTACGATATATTTGGCCAATGCCACGTCAGCTAAGCTCCACCAAAATCCTAAAATTATAATTTTGTCCTTTATCCTCTTCCTAAGGTTTTTAGCCATTTTGAGCAAAATATAATATTTGTTTTGCAGTCCGATTTTTCATTAATCATGAAATAACCAAAATGCCCCTAAAATATATAAAAACTTAAATTATAACAAAGTTTAAAAGACTTAAATATATAAAAATAGAAATGTTATAGATATACATTCTCGAGCACTCAACAATATCCACTAGAAAAAGAAAAAATGAAATATCATATGACTATACTGCATTTCTTTAAGAATATGAGGTGGACATTTGAGTGATGAAAGATGATCCAATTGATTTTTATCAAGCCATGCAAACTTTAAACTCCCAAAAGTGGATTGATGCCATGAATGAAGAGATGAAGTCCATAAAGGACAATGACATGTAGATTTTTTTCCTATTGCCAAAAGGTGTGAAACTTATTAGCTGCAAATGGATATGTAAGACCAAAAAGGATTAGAAAGAAAATATAAAGGGGCATAAGGCGTGTCTTGAATTACATTAGATGGATGTGAAAGAAAATATCAACTATGAATGAGGAGATGAAGTCCATAAAGGACAATAACATATAGATTTTTTTTCTATTGCCAAAAAGTGCAAAACTTATTAGCTGTAAATAAATATTTAAGACCAAAAGGGATTAGAAAGATAATATAAAGGGCATAAGGCGTGTCTTGAGTTACATCAGATGGATGTGAAAGAAAATATCGACTATAGAGAGACTTTCTCTCTAGTTTTTTCAAAAGACTCTTTCACGATCATGATGGCATTGGTGGCACAATCCAATTTTTAGTCACATCAGATGGATATGAAGACATCGTTTCCTAATGGTGACATTGATGAGACAATCTATATTGAGCAACCATAAAACTTTGTGTCAGGAGACCCAAAAAATATAGTTTACAAACTTGAGAAATTTATCTATTGGCTCAAGCAATCATCTCAATAATAATATTTCAAGTTTTATTAAGTGATCACCTCATTTAATTTTGAGATGAACTTAATCGATGATTGTATATATCACAAGTTCTATCAGAGCAAGTATATTTTTCTACTTTTATATGTCAATGACATTTTGCTTATCGATAATGTTATAGGCTTATTACACGACATCAAGAGATTTCTAGTTAAGAGCTTTGGGATGAAAGCTCTTGGTGATGTCTCTTTTGTATTGAGCATATAAATATGCTGCGATCACTCTTGAAGTTTTCTAGGACAATTACATTAGAGCTATATTGAAAATGTTCTCATGAGATATGATATATAAGATTGCAAAACTAAATGATAGCCCTATGGGTAAGGGAGTCAAGTTTAGTCTCAATCAATGTCTTAAGAATGATTTTGAGGAAAAGGAAATGCAGGAGATTACTTATGTATCAGTAATAGGAAGTCTAAGATATTTCAGAAATCTTTAAGTAATCTAGGAGTAGATCATTAGAAAGCAACCAAACAAGTCTTATAGTACTTACAGGAAATAAAAGACTACATGCTCACGTAACAAAAATTAGGTCAGCTTCAGGTCATTGGATATATTGACTTTGATTTTGTTTATTGCCAAGATAGTATAAAATCCACTTTGATTTACATTTATTTGTTAGTTGGGGGTGTTGTCTCCTAAAAGAGAGTTAAACAGTTTTTTATAACCTCTTCCTCGATGGTAGCATAGTTTATAACATGTTATACAGATCTAATCATAGAATATGGCTGCAGAATTTTGTCATATGGCTACACATGGCAGATGGTATTAATAAACCACTCAAGTAATTTTGTGACAATAAGTCAATAGTGCTATATTCCACTAATAATAGGAGTTCGATAAAGTAAAAACATATAGACATCAAGTTTTTAGTTATTAAAGAAAGAGTTCAGAGTGAATAGTTATCTATAGAGCACACTGACATAAACTCCATGATTTTTTATCTGCTTACTAAGCGATTACCACCTAAAATGCTTTATGAGCATACTGCTTGTGTAAGTTTGGTATCATTAAAAGATATTCAGTTTTAATGGCTTTGTGATTTTAGGTGCACTTTTATTTTTAGTTAATAAATATTTGAGAAGATTTTTTGCAGACATAAAGTTTTGGTTTATTTGCGATTTAATTTTGTTATGGTTTGATCTCACTAAGGTTAATAGTGGACCAATTGAAAATAGGCAAATTAAGATTAAATTGAATGAAATTTTTATACTATAAATCCACACCATGATTTATATCTTTTAGTTGTATTGACATAGTTAACGATCAATGGGTCGAGTTACGATAGTTGTAACAAAGACCGCTTTGATCCTAGGTTGATATGATTGTGGACTGGATTAATTATAGATGCATTTTGGTAATGACAGCAAGGTTGACCTCATACGATTATTTTTGCAAAACATGATTGTAACGTTACACATATAGCCCAAGTGAGAGGTTTTTATATTCTTAATCCAACATTAGGCTTATAGTCATGTAAGGTTAATAGTCATGTAAGGTTAAGCCCAATTAAAAGTGATCTATTAAGGGTTTTGGTAATTTAGGCTATAATGTACGTGATAGAGTGTAAGCCTTAATTGTGTAGAGATCTAAGGGTAATATCTATTTTAATAATGAGCTAAAGTAGGAATACCTAATGATAATAAGAAAAGTTGTCTATATAAGTGGATATGGTCCCTAGGTCATAGGTAACATTCTATTCTCTTCTGACATTCCGTCATTAGAGAAAATTCATGGAGAAAATTAAAGGATTATCTAAGATAACATACTGATCTAGAAGGCTAACCTCATAACTTTAGAGATCAATTATGCATTATAGATTCAGGTATACTTCCATAACTTTAATAATTAATTTTTTGTGATACAACATGAATGTCCTAAATTTTAGGTAATGGTTTTCACCGAAGGTTAATTATTTTCTAAAACCAGACTTATCCACCACTAGTTCTTATTATAAAATATGACATTTCAGTTTCACTTTGCTATTGTTGGTGTTGGCCAGAAAATTATTTATGAAATCTCTTTTACTCTATTTGTAAAAGAAACCTAAACCTATTTCCTGAAAGCTAATCTATGTAAGGCCACTTAGTTCTTTCCCAATAGCCATCCTGAAATATGAAAGCATGCATGGATAACATAACCAAGAACAAACAACTTCTTTTATAATATAAGTCTACTTCTTCGTATTGGTAATCACAAAATGTTATAAATTAACTTGCACATCTTTTTTCTTGACTTTATACCATCTTTTTGTAATGCTCTGAGTAGTGAATGAAACATATATATATCAATCATTCATCCTTATACACCATTAAATAAGAATTTAATAATATAGCTCTAAGAAAAAGTTAAGACTAGTGGTAGCTTGGTTATAGAATACTTAAAATCTGCAGGACATCAATTTCTCTACAAAAACTTATCACTAGTCAATTGCGGTTTTGGTAAACAAGTCACATTCATTTTCAGGCCATTCTTTAATAAGTTTTCATAGTATCTAATTCACCTTGAAGGTTTTCAAAAATACATTGTTCAGATAACAAGGAACTCACGATACACAAATTGGAATTATTTTGGGAGGGGGTAGATTGGCTTAGGATTTTTAGGTATTTAAACCAAAAGACCAGCTTATTTGGTGCAATGATATATTTACTTATAAATTCAAGTAACTCCCCAATCTTTCCATTTGACATACTTAAGTTGTTCCACCATCACATTCTCTCTTCTAGGATCTAGCTTTAATGCCACTTGTTGGGAGGGGCTTGGCTTATAATTTCTAGGTATCTAGCCCAAGAGACTAGATAATTAGGTGGAGCGACATATCCCACTTATAATCACAACACCTCTTTACTAATCAATGTAGGACACAAGTAAATAAAAATCTTTCAAATGGACAACTAAAGACTTCATAGCCTTGTTTGCAAAACAAAATAACAATTAATGAAAATTTTAAAAAGAACCTATGATATTAAATAAGTACATACAAATATTAAATAAACCTGGCAATAAGTCAAACAACACTTTCCACTTCCATTTTGCAAACCCTCTATCGAGCCCTCTAGCATTTTAAAAGTAGAGGGTGCTCAGTGTTGTTTGGCTTAGTCAGTAAAATTTGAGTAAAGAGTGTCGTTAGGCTTAATTGGTGGGTTTGAATTGGATTAGAGTTGACTTATCATCATTTCTATTATCAACGCACAAACTTTTAGCTAATAAATTTATAAGGAAATTATCCAATGATCATCTATTTTTTCATACTTTCTTAAAAATACACAATTCCTTCTTTTTTTTTTTTTGCTGAATTCCATCTGAATTTACATTTCTTTGCACTTTTCTACTTTTTTCTGTTGACCGTTAAGATATTACTAACATCATAGGGGCAAATTGGCCATTTCACCTGCGCAACCCAAAACGACGTTGTTTGCTAATTGCACTTGTCCACATTGCATCATTGATTATTTTTTACATTTATTTAGGATGAAATTATAATTTTACATTTGGTGGGGGGGAATTGTCATTTTGTTAAGAGAACTAATGGAATCTTAACGGTCAGCACACGAAAGAGGAAAAGCACAAATAAATATAACTTCATGTGGAATTCAGCCCCAAAAAAAAAAATTATATATTTTTGAAAAGGCTTGAAAAAATAGGTGGTCGGTGGATAATATCCCAAATTTGTATCGTGCCTAAAAATCATCTTAAAAACACTATTTAATTTGTAGACTTGTATTAAACATTAAATGCCATATGCAAACTTACGAATGAAACTATATAAACTCCCTGTAAAATGCATGTGAATTGTCTACTCATTTCGTAACTTCACTGAAAATGAACGTTGATGTCAAAATCTGGTTGAGTTCATTATAGCGACCAAGTTGCCACGTCAACACTTGAAGAGGAAGGCCAATGTCCCATACCACTCACTCATTGCTTCTTCTATTGAGTAATGGTGGAGTTGATCCGATCTTATGTTACGAGATGATGGGACATAGTACTACTCAATGTCATTTTAATGGAATAAATATTGACAGACATGTACTCTTCACACCGTTAACACTTACAACTACATAGTGACATTCTATTTAGGCTACCCAAGAGGGGGGGTGAATTGGGTTTTAAAAACTAAGCCAATAAAAATGCACAATATTAAAACTAATGTCTTAATCAAAATCAAAAGTAATAAATTCAACAATGCTCAAATTAAAAAGGATAAGCGAAGAGAAATCAAACACTTGATTTTTACGTGGTTCGGCAAACCGTGCCTACTTCCACGCCTCCATGCTCACCGGGCTTGAGGATTCCACTATGCAAGCCTCCAATGCTTCAAATTACTTACACTTGACATCCAAGGTGTCAATGGACCTTTACAATAAGAGATTAAACTCAATCTCTCAACCCAAGTGTTTCCCAACACTTACAATCACTCAATGATAGAGATTTAATAACAAATAATCTCTCACACACTCCAAATGATTACAATTGAAATTTTAATGTGTGAGGGAATGAAATAAAACACAATTGAAGCTCAAAGAAGATTGTTTCTCAGTAGGAAGCTCAAATATCAAAAATGTTGGATCTCTTGTTTGAATTTGATTGAGCCTTTTTATAGTTGGAGCTGAAAACTAGCCGTTATTGACTTTCTGATAATAATCGGTTCGCCGGTTGTCTCAATCGGTTAGCCGTTTTGACTTTTCAGCTAGCCGTTGCCCTTTGATTTCAAATAAACGGTTTACCGTTTAAATTATCGGATCACCGTTTCTTTCCAGAAACCTGCAAAACAGAACTCGGCTCTCCTTTTTTGCTAAACGGTTCAAGAGTAGAAAACTTTTTCTTTACTGGAATTTATCGGTTAACCGTTATTCATAAACGGTGTGCCGTTAATTTCTAGAACATCTGACGCTTACCGTTTGTACTAAACGGTTCAAGGCTAAAAAGTTTCTCCTTACTGGAATTTATCGGTTAGCCGTTTAC
Organism: Luvunga scandens; assembly: GCA_030449905.1. Lineage (NCBI taxonomy): Eukaryota > Viridiplantae > Streptophyta > Magnoliopsida > Sapindales > Rutaceae > Luvunga > Luvunga scandens. The sequence continues at coordinate 1,649,501 of JASUUG010000209.1, forward strand.
ATAAACGGTTTACCGTTAATTTCCAGACCTTTCGAAATAAACTCCACTGTAAATTATCAGTTCACCGTTTCCAATAAACGGTTCACCGGTAATTTCCAGTTTCATCATTTTTTAGCTTTAAACAAGTGTATTGCTTTAGAAAAATCTTTTTAATAGTCCCAACACTTTAATTATGAACATGTAATTTTTGTTATCATCAAAATCATTATTATAAGATTAACAATCTCCCCCTTTTTGATGATGACAAATTTAATATGTGAAGGAAAAAAAAATTTTGTTTTAACTCCCCCTGAAAATAAGCTCCCTTGAAAAAAAAAAATTTTGTTTTTCCTTTTAAAATGTATCTGAAATTTGAAATTATTCTCCCCCTTCAGCATCAAAAAAAGAAAAGAATTAAAGAAAAAAATAGTTTCGTTTTGACAAGTAAAAATTTCGGCAGCATCTCCCCTGTATTTTAAACATCCCCAAAAATATACACCCAACAAAAACAATAAGAAATCAAGATACAACCAATTGCATTAAATCAATAAAAATAATATCAAAATGAGAAAACGATCATAGATAATAAAAACATCCAACATACATAAATAGTGCATAACACATGAAATGTTTGTGCGAAATCAATTAAGTTCAAAACACTAAGAAACTACTGCGGAGGAGGAGGAGGAGGAGTAGAGGAAGAAGGAGGAATGGCGAGAGCAGAAAAGATGTGTTCTTTGTCCATCCAAGATGTCTGCGCCTTGAAGGCTGGAAGGATGCAAACCGATCTCTGCTGCTGCCGCCGCCGAAAGTGTGCGAAAATCGCTAACAAGTCTTGAAGAAGATGATCGGGAGATGGGCGGTGAAAGTAAGTAAATGACCGATCAGTTTCCGTCTCATGCACCGGAGAATCAGATTCTGCCGGAGGCTGTGAGGCAGATCCGCGACGAGGGGGCGGAGGGCGAGCACTGAGTCGAAAGTCAGGCAGCTGATCAGAAGTAAAGATGTCGTTGAGGAATCGGGCATCTTCTGGAGCTACGAGGGTGTCTTGGTTTTTCGCATTAGGCGTTTTTATCCAATCCTGACACCTTCGAGAAAACCCAATCGCCGAAATAGCCTCTTTCCCAATCTTCTTGGTCTCAACATACACGGAGTCTCGAAGAGGTACGCGAAAGTGTCGCAAAAGCTTAGAGATAATGTTACCGTACGGAAGTAGCCTATGTGTAACAGCAGGGGTATTCAACATATGGCACAAAATAATATACCCGAGGTTAATACGGCGTCCACTAAGAAGACTATCAAGAATCCCGACATCCAGCCTAGTGACCTCATCCGAGTGTCCCTTCGTAGGGGTGACAATATGCTACAAAATGGTGTGTAGAATCCTAACCTGCAGCGGCAAAAGTTGGGCTCTAAAAGGAAGGGCGCAGATCTCATCAGTGAGATCTCGTCGCCGACAAATGTTCCTAACCCCTTTGGTATGGTTAAAATCGGCAAAGGATAATTCCTTCCTAGAAGTGTAGATATTATGTCCAGCAAGTGGGAGTCCTAAAATGGTGTTTAAATCAAAAACATCAAAATCAATAGGAACACCTCCAACACTGGTAACTATTCTATCTACTCTTTCTGTCGACAATTCCATGTTCGAATAAAAAACACGAACTAGGTTAGGATAAATCCTTTCCTCTAAGTCTAATGCCGACTCCCATGGCAACAACATCTGCTTAACACTTTTTCTACAAACAAAGTTATCTAAATCCACAAAGTAAGAGTCAATTACCTTTCGACCCATGAAACGGTTTTCGAAATGTTTAGCAAGCGGAGCGGTTGGAAAATGGAGTCTCTGGAACTCGGTTGTCTCTCTAGGAGCTATGGGGTTGCTCCTTGGGACAGATTTTCTCTTCCTGCCAGTTCTTGAAGATTCGGCCATTAATGGAGCTTTGAGAATGTGGGATTTTGTCAAAAAGATGAAAATGATGAAAACTGGACTAATAAAATGAATGAAAAAGAGTAGAGAAAGGTTTCTGAAAGCTCAATTTGGTAGGAAATCGTCAACAAATGAGTCAAAAAATTGAGAAATTTGTTCCGTTGCGCTTAGGGTTTCAATTTGGGATTTCGGGATTTGGGGAGCAATTTGATGTTTTGAATGGTTAAAAACTTGTCTAAAGATGATGAAGAATGTTTCTATGATCGTGTTTTGGCAAGAAATGGCAAGAGAAACCAGAAATTTTAGAGAGAGAGAGCTTAAGGTTCGCGGGTTTCAGAGAAAACGGTGAGGGGGTAAGTGGAGATGAGGAAGAAAAACTGAAACAGTTTATAACGCACGAAAACGGCGAGCCGTTTAAATAAATCGGTTCACCGATAGCGTCCAGCGAGCTAGAAAACATAATCGGTTAACCGTGATTAATAAACGGTTAGCCGCTAATAAATAAAAAAAAAATTCTAGTGTTTCTGGAATTAAACGGTAAGCCGTTTTAAGAATAAACGGTAATCTGTTTGTCTTGACTTTGATTTCGCATATATGTTTTAATCTACGGCCAACATTCAATACATTTCTAAATCATTTAATTGATCAAGAATGTCTTGTAAGACCAATATAATGCATTATTACAAAATTTAAAACACATCTAAAGACAAACAAACATCATACTATAGAAAGGCAAAGAAGATATTAAATAAAACATTATGAGACATTTATCATTCCAAGCTCATGCCTAATCTTTGAAAAATGTTCTTCGCCAAGAGGTTTTGTAAAGATATCAGCGAGCTGTTTTTCAGTTGAAATAAAATATAATGAAATATCTCCTTTTTGAACATTTTCTCTTAGGAAATGATGTCTTATCTCTATATGCTTGGTCCTACAATGTTGAATGGGATTCTTTGAAAGGTTTATAGCACTTGTGTTGTCACACATGATAGGTATATGATCAAGATTAATACCAAAGTCTCTAAGGTTTGTTTCATCCAAAGTGATTGCGCACAACAACTACCGGCTGCAATATACTCAGCCTCGGTGGTTGAAAGAGCAACCGAGTTTTGTTTCTTACTAAACCAAGAGACAAGAGAGTGACCTATAAAGAAACAAGTTCCACTAGTACTCTTCCTATCAATCTTATACCCAGTAAAATCGGCATCCGAATAACAAATTAAATCTAAACGAGTTCCTCTAGGATACCAAAGGCCAAGATCTACAGTTCCTTTCAAATATCGAAAAATTCTTTTAACAGCAAGCAAGTGAGATTCTTTAGGACATGATTGAAATCTTGCACACAAACATACACTGAATACAATATCGGATCTACTGGCAGTTAAATAAAGTAAGGATCCGATCATACATCGATATGCTTTGACATCAACATCTTTACCTTTTTCATCTTTCTCAAGCTTAATTGTTGAGCTCATTGGAGTACTTTTAGTCTTGCCATCTTCAAGTCCGAATCTCTTGAGTAAATCTTTCAAATATTTGGCTTGATTGATGAAGATTCCTTCTTCGTTTTGTCTTATTTGTAATCCGAGAACGTACTTCAATTCTCCCATCATGCTCATCTCGAATTCTTTGCTCATACAAGATGAAAAATCCTTACACAGAAACTCATTAGTAGAACCAAAAATGATATCATCAACATAGATTTGAACAATAAGTATATCTTGATTCTTATGCTTGATAAAAAGTGTAGTATCCGCTTTACCCATTGAAAAACCGTTTTCCAAAAGAAATTTACTAAGTCTATCATACCAAGCTCTAGGTGCTTGTTTTAATCCATACAATGCTTTTGACAACTTGTAAACATGATTTGGAAATTTTTCATTTTCAAAACCAGGGGGTTGTTTCACATACACTTCTTCCATGATGTAACCATTTAAAAATGCACTTTTGACATCTATTTGATACAATATAAAATTCTTATAGCATGCAAACGCTAAAAGCATTCTAATGGATTCTAATCTTGCTACGGGTGCAAAAGTTTCATCAAAATCAATTCCTTCTTCTTGATTGTAACCTTGAGCCACTAACCTAGCTTTATTCCTTACAACCACACTCGATTCATCCATTTTATTCCTAAATACCCATTTAGTGCCTATAATGGATTGATGTACTGGTTTAGGGACTAATTCCCACACATTATTTCTCTCAAATTGATTTAACTCCTCTTACATTGCCATAATCCAAGATTCATCGTTTTCCGCATCCGCAAAGGATTTTAGTTCAATTTGAGATATAAATGCGGTATGTGCACATGTGTTCCTAAGTGATGATCTAGTAGTTATACCATGTGAAGGTTCTCCTAAAATCAAGTCTTTAGGGTGAGAAGATACATACCTCCACTCCTTGGGGAGTGTTTGAGAGTTATCTTCATGTTGCTCCACATTGTTTTGTTCTTCATGTTGCTTCTCTTGATTCTCGAAAGATGAAGAATCTTTTTTAGCATTCGAAGTTTCTCCTTGTGGTACTTCTTCATCTGCATCATTAATAACTTTCTCCATCGATGAGGGGTTAGTCTCATCAAACGTAACATGCATAGATTCTTCAACGACTAAGGTTCTTTTATTATAGACTCTATAAGCTTTGCTAGTAGTTGAATATCCAAGAAAAATACCAACATCCGATTTTGGATCAAATTTACCGAGATTATCTTTAGTATTTAATACAAAACATTTGCATCCAAAAACTTTAAAATAACCAATGTTTGGCTTTCTATCTTTCCAAAGCTCATAAGGAGTTTTATTAAAGTGGCCTAATCAAAACACGATTTAACACATAACACGCGGTGTTTACGCTTCGCCCAAAAAATATTTTGTAATGCATTCTCATTTAACATAGTCCTAGCCATTTCTTGAATAGACCTATTCTTTCTCTCAACAACTCCATTTTGTTGAGGAGTTCTAGGTGATGAAAATTGGTGTATAATGCCAAAGTCATTGCAAAAATTTTCAAATGCATGATTTTCAAATTCACCACCATGATTACTTCTAATGCAAGTAATGAAATAGCCTTTTACATTTTGAACATTTTTACAGAAAACTTTAAATGCATCAAATGCATCATCCTTACTAGTTAAGAATAATACCCATGTATATCTAGAATAATCATCTACAATCACAAATGCATAATATTTTCCATTTAAGCTAGCATGTCTAGAAGGTCCAAATAAATCCAAGTGAAGAAGTTAAAGTGGTTTTGAAGTAGAAATATGATTTTTATTTTTGAAAGAAGTTTTGATTTGTTTTTCCAAATTGGCATACTTCACAAATTTTATCTTTTTCAAAACCAATTTTCGGAAGACCTTTAACTAAATCATTTTTGGAAATCTTTGAAATTAAATCCATGCTTGCATGTCCTAGTCTTCTATGCCATAACCAACTATCATCATGTAATGTGGAAAAGCATTTATCAAGGGTAGATGCACAATCTATATCAATGGTATAAACATTAACACATCTCTTTCCAACAAAAACAATTTTACCATCATATGCATTTTCAATAACACAACTTGTTTTATCAAAAATAACCTTATAACCTTTGTCACATAATTGACTAATACTAAGCCAGTTATGTTTTAGATTTTCAACTAAACATACATTCTCAATGAGAGTTGAGGAAACTTTACCGACATTGCTAATACCAATGATTTTTCCTTTTGAATTATCTCCAAAAGATACATCCCCTCCATTTTCGATTTTGGTAAAGCTTGAGAACCATGAATAGTCACCGGTCATATGTCTTGAGCATCCGCTGTCCAAATACCACTTATTTCTTTTTCCCTTCTTCTTTGATTCCTGTAGTGAATATCTCAAATTTTAGGTACCCAAAACTTTTTGGGTCCTTGAGTGTTAGTAATGGTTCCTTTTGGAACCCAAACACATTTAACTCCATAATATGCGTTTTTCTTAATAGGACATCTATATTTCATGTGACCATCTCCATTGCAATAATGACAAATAATTTTATTATTGTTAATGGAAGTAGCCTTAACAAAGTAGCTTTTGTAGTATTTTTGTTTCAAATTAGGTTTGTAACCAATCCCTCCTTTATCAAACACACATTTTTGAGCACCAAGTAATTTTTCTAAGTTCTTTTGCCCATTTGTGAATCTTGACACAATTTCATTTAACTCATTGCTCTTCTTTTTAAGTTCTTCATTTTCTTTGACTAAGTCATCAACATGTAATTTTTCATGCTCATATGAAGTAATTTGTTTATCTTTTAAAGATGCAATCCTATCATGCAATCTTTCATTATCTAATTCTAGCCCTTTAATCTTATCATTTAACAAATCATTACATTTTTGCATGGCATCTTTTTCATTTGAAAGTTCTAATATTTTCTTCTTAAGACATGCATTTTTCTTCCCAATTTTCATCATATCACTATGCAACTCATTAAAAGCATCATATAATTCATTATAAGATGGAAGATCACTTACCTCATCAAGCTCATCTTTCTCCTATTGCCATGAGTGCCAAGTTTGATATTTCTTGTGATTGTTCATCCTCACTTGACTCTTCATCGCTATCATCCCATGTTGCCAACATAGCTTTCTTCTTGAATTTGTTGAGAAGTGGACATTCCGATTTTATATGACCGAACTTTCGCATTCATAAGATATGATTGCTTCCTTCTTCTCCTTTTGATTCTTGAAGTTTCTGAACTTTCTTCGATCACCGGTTTTCTTGAAGAACTTCCTGAATTTTCTAGCTATCATGGCCATTTCTTCATCTTCAAGTTCACTCTCCTCATCACTTTCAAATTTTGATGCTTTCAAAACAATGCTTTTCTTCTTCTTATCTTCATCTCCTTTCTCAGCTGCTAAATCTTCTTCATAAGAGATAAGTGAGCCAATTAAATCATCAATAGATAAAATGTTTAAATCTTTGGCTTCCTCAATAGCAGTTCTTTTAGGTCTCCATTCTTTTGGTAATGATCTAATGATTTTCTTTACCTTCTCGCTATTTGAAAAGGTCTTACCTAAATGCCCCTAGAGTGTTTACAATGTCGTCAGAATCTAGTATAGTATACAGAGTAGACACTTTCATTTTGTTCCATTTGAAACAATTCATATTACCTAGTGTATCTACTTATTTTAGATTCTTTGACTTGGTTTGTACCTTCATAAACAACTTCAAGTTTCTTCCAAATTTCATAAGCATTAGAACAACTTGAGACTCTATGAAATTCTTTCTTATCTAAGGCACAAAATAAGGAATTCATAGCTTTAGAATTTAGTGAAGCTTTTCTCTTTTCTAAATCATTCTATTCACGTGAAGGTTTAGGAATATCTTCTCCTTCTTCATTTTTAGTTATCGGCATGAATGGACCATCACATACAACTTCCCATATTTCATAGTCTAAAGCTTGCAAGTAAATTCTCATCCTAGTTTTCCAATAAGGATAATCATTACCATCAAAGAATGGTGGCCTAGTGGTGGATTGTCCTTCCCTATAGCTAGAATCATTTTGCGTTGCCATGGATCGTTTACTCTAGACGATTAAGTCCTAACAAGAGAACCTTGCTCTGATACCAATTGAAATTCTATTTAGGCTACCCAAGAGGGGGGGTGAATTGGGTTTTAAAAACTAAGTCAATAAAAATGCACAATATTAAAACTAATGTCTTAATCAAAATCAAAAGTAATAAATTCAACAATGCTCAAATTAAAAAGGATAAGGGAAGAGAAATCAAACACTTGATTTTTACGTGGTTCGGCCAACCGTGCCTACGTCCACGCCTCCAAGCTCACCGGGCTTAAGGATTCCACTATGCAAGCCTCCAATGCTTCAAATTACTTACACTTGACTTCCAAGGTGTCAATGGACCTTTACAATAAGAGATTAAACCCAATCTCTCAACCCAAGTGTTTCCCAACACTTACAAACACTCAATGATAGAGATTTAATAACAAATAATCTCTCACACACTCCAAATGATTACAATTGAAATTTTAATGTGTGAAGGAATGAAATAAAACACAATTGAAGCTCAAAGAAGATTGTTTCTCAGTAGGAAGCTCAAATATCAAAAATGTTGGATCTCTTGTTTGAATTTGATTAAGCCTTTTTATAGTTGGAGCTGAAAACAAGCCGTTATTGACTTTCTGATAATAATCGGTTCGCCGGTTGTCTCAATCAGTTAGCCGTTTTGACTTTTCAGCTAGCCGTTGCCCTTTGATTTCAAATAAACGGTTTACCGTTTAAATTATCGGATCACCGTTTCTTTCCAGAAACCTGCAAAACAGAACTCGGCTCTCCTTTTTTGCTAAACGGTTCAAGAGTAGAAAAATTTTTCTTTACTGAAATTTATCGGTTAACCGTTATTCATAAACGGTGTGCCGTTAATTTCCAGAACATCTGACGCTTACCGTTTGTACTAAACGGTTCAAGGCTAAAAAGTTTCTCCTTACTGGAATTTATCGGTTAGCCGTTTACATAAACGGTTCACCGTTAATTTCCAGACCTTTCGAAACAAACTCCACTGTAAATTATCGGTTCACCGGTTCCAATAAACGATTCACCGGTAATTTCCAGTTTCATCATTTTTGAGCTTTAAACAAGTGTATTGCTTTAGAAAAATCTTTTTAATAGTCCCAACACTTTAATTATGAACATGTAATTTTTGTTATCATCAAAATCATTATTATAAGATTAACACATAGAACTGTCAGGGAGCACCAAATATTTTTCTGGCAAAATCCCTCTGACGTCTCAAGTCAATAATCATGTCTTATAGAAAAAACAATGCCATAACATCCATAGCTTGATAATGGGTATTTAAAGAAAAGATTTTGATCCCACAAAATCAAATAATTCAAGAGAAGGAGTTCTAGAATTAGAAAGGCAAAGTTTCCCCTTACTTTGAATTTGCAGGGATTTTATAAGAATCTACATGTGTGGCACCATCCTTGATTCGTTGGTCTTAGTGGGTTGGTTGAATGAGCAGATTGGGTAATGGATGATCATGCCAATTATAAGACGGTTGGTGGGTTGATGTGATAAATGTCTAGATGTAGACATCATGTTGATATTTATGGACAACATATTGATCGACCTTTGATTGAGTATTTATCTCAATTTGACTTTGTCTCTCCTTAAAGGTTCTTTGACAGTCCCCAATCGATCAACCAAAATATTATTTGCTCGAGCACCACTCCTCTGAGGGTTGCTTTTAGAATGAAGAGACCAAATTCGGCTCATATATATATTGGGCAGTGCTATTTCAACCAACCTAACACTAGTCCCACATTTTCTAGTATTATGAGTGATGCAAGATAAACTAGAAACTAAAATGTATGTCCTGTTAACTATAATGCCTTAGATGGTTAAGGTCATCAGCACCCATAAGAACAAAAAAAATTTTCAAATGTTTTATAACCTCTTCTGGTCATAAAAGAAGATATAGTTAAGAGTGGATATTTCTATTTCCACACTCTCCTTACTAATCTAACCTCTTATCATTTAACTTTAAATATAAATGACATAGTTTTTTCTATGCCACTTGTTTGAATTTCAAAAGGGCAGCTTTCATGTTCTCAAGATGTATTCTTTCTACTGACATGTCTATCACTCATAATGCCTCATTTTCTCTTTCTTTAACTAAACCCTTAAATCTGAATCCCCTTCATTTACTAAACCTATCTCTCATTTTCTATCTCTGAAAATAAGAAATTTTTTCAAGTCAAAAAACTCCCCTTTGCCATCATCCCCAGGACTACCATTTGGCCGGTCTCAAGCCATCCAAGGCACTACTTGTTTACCTCATCCTTGGCTGTTATTGCATAGGTCTGTATTCTTCTTTCTATTTGAATGTTCAGATTTTGTTTTAGTTTCTACAATGTCCAAAAGAAAGGGAAAGTTTATTGAGGTCGATAGCGAGGTTGAATTGGATTTCTATCCTAATAGGCTGAGAAAGCCTCTTTTTTATCCTCAAGCTCCCTTAGAAAATGTTGGACCATCTCAATCGAACCAGGGTGGTGATAAGGAGGAAGCGAGCTCTAATAGGACTTTTAATTCACTTAAAGCAGAGGGCTCCAATAAGGAAGGTAATAGCGAGAAGGATGCCCCTAGAGAGATCAAAGTAGCTAAAAAGAGAAAAGTTAGTCATAAAGTGGAGGCTAAATCCTACCCCATAGATTACATAAAATGTTGCACCACTTAGAAAGACTTTGATAGGATAAAAGAGGTTTATAAGATCCCTGATGATATTTGTCTTACAATCTTCAATAAAGGAGACACCCCTAGCTGTCCCCCCAAAGGATGTGTGACTCTATCTTTAGAGTGTTTTAAACTAGGCGTTAGACTACTCTTTCAACCCTACTTCATTAAGGTATTGGGCAAAATGCATTTGGCTCTTGGCCAGCTCAATCCAAATAGGTAAAAGGTGCTTTCTAGTCTTTTTGTATTTTGGAAGATATGTGAACTGAGTAAGCTCACTATCGATGAGGTAACAAACTTATAGTAGCTGAGGAATAGTCCAAAGGACATTGGCTAGTATTATTTTATGTCAAGTTCCTTGAAAAAAAAATAGCCCATTACAAACATCCAGACCTCATATGGCAATTGAAAGAGCAAATTTTTCTTTGCTGAAGGAAACTTGGGTCAGGTGGCTTCTACACCTTGTGGAAATGTCCACTTTTATTCACGTTTTTGCACCCTAGATTGCCTACTGCATTGTGTGTCTTACGTTGATGTTTACTGACTTTTTTCCTTCTAATCTTTTCTTTTGGCCTTTTAGATTCTTGAAGTCTAGTTTGCAACATCGAAGAGAAGCCATTATTTAGAGTCCAGATTGCCATGGTTAATGATTGCTCCTGCTAGGATCTTCTAACGACCACCAGCCTTGTTGAATCTTGCATGGTAGATGCAACAACTTATATAGACAATAGAATTCTTAGCACTATGTTGAAGAAACGCTCTCAGGCTACTAGTACGTCGAGTAATACACCAACTCCTCATAAGAAAGCTCACATTGCTTAAGTCAACACTCCTCCACCAGCTCTTCTGCTCCTCCCTCAGCTTTGCGAAAGTACAGACAGAAGAACAAGTGAAAGGAATCTTGGCGATAATTCCCTGGTGACTACCTCAAGTTTTCCACCTCAGCAGATCGAGCAGATTTCCTCATTGCATACTAAAAAGAGTATGCCAAAATAGTGGAGTTTAAACGTGTCAAGGATTTTGAGGATCAGAGCTTAGGCAAGATGGTGGATAACCTCCAAGCAGGCGCATTCCAGTTTTCTACTGCAACTACCTATTATAAGGCCAAAGCTTCTCGATATGACAAGAAGAGACAAAGAGAGATCCAGGCCTTAAGGAAAAAAGATGACAAGGCAGAGCATGCGAAAGAGCAATTAGTTAAGCTCTATTAAGAAGTCTTAGATCTCGAGGGGAAAGCCTCTCTTGCTATGTTTAAGGCCACCTAACTAGAGCATGAGCTAACTTAGGTGAGAGTGGAACTTGATATTGACATAAGCAAACGAGATACTCAACAATCTGCATGTAAGGAGCAACTGAAATCTTCAAAGTCATAAATTTTAGATCTCAAAGACAAGATTGACCTGGAGAAACAAACTGACGAGGAGTATAATTCTAAGGTGGCTTTCAGTTACAACTGCATCATGTCCATCCTTAGGAGACTTGGACATGAGTAAATTGGAAGATGGTGTAAATAGATACATAGAAAGGCAAGATTAGCAAGCTAAAAGTTAAAATGAGCCTCTTAAAGATGCTGATATGGCTACCTCGTTAGCTGTTGTTGACGTCCCCCCTTCCACAGAGCAAGTGAACCCCCTTTCTCAAGATTCATAAGTAATATTTCATGTATTAGATTATGAACTTTTTACTTGTTCATATACTTTGAAAGTTAATAAAGTTTGTTCTTTATCCATTTTTTGCACCATTGTTGTTTATTTATGCTATGAGCAAGCTCACATGGTACTTTCCAAAGTTGTACTACAATGAGGCTTCTAGACTTGGGACCTTTTGTTAAACCTTAGAACATTTTCTAAATCAATTAGCTACTTCGCTTTGTCGAGTAGGATTAGGCGAAGCCTGACTTTATCTCACCTCAAATAAATTTCAAGATTTAAAGCTTTCTCTCTTTCTTTCAAAATTGATTATATGTTGGATGTCACTTGGTCGAGCATGTTTTGGAAAACATTGACTCTAGTTTCACTTCGAGCAGGTTTTGAGAATTAAAGTCTTTTATTTGCTTTAGAATGCTTACAAAATTGATTACCCGCTTAGCTTGATTTGGTCGAGCAAGCTTAGGAAAACATTGACTTTAGTCTTACCTCAAGCAAGCTTAGAGACTTAAAGCCTTGTATTTGTCTCATTATTTGAGAATGATTACCTATTCGTCATTGCTTGATTGAGCAAGTTCTGGCAAATTTGACTTTTTATCTTGCCTCGAGCAAGCTTCGAGACTTAAAGCCTTGCATTTGCCTTAGAAATTATTTTGGAACAATTACTTGCTCACCATAGCTTGATTGAGTAGGTTCTGACAAATTTGACTTTTTGTCTCGCCTCAAGTAGGCTTTGAGACTTAAAACCTTGTATTTGCCTTAAGAATAAAAGTAGCTAACTGAATTAATTTTAACGAGTTCTTACTATTAAATACCTTAAAAATTACAACAATTTGATCACGAACATAGAATAATTTCTTCTACGTCAAACATAATAGTGCACAAATAAATTCAAAAATTAATTCATTATAGAGAACGTTTATTGAAAATATTTCTTCATGTGATCAGCATTCCATGATTATTTGACTTCACGACCATTTACGTAGGCCAACTTGTAAGTCTCTGGGCCTGTTGCTCTCACCAATCTGTACGGGCCCTCCCAGATGGGACCAAAAATGCCTTGGCTAGAATCTCTCATGCCCTAATTAATCCCTTATGCTGTGATTAACTCTTTTCAACACCTAATCACTAGCTCTAAATTGTTATAACATAGAAGAATTGATTAATTGTTATTATGGCGTGGGTTGTTGATCCTCGTCTTTTTAGCAGGGGACCTATCAAATTGACCTACAATAGTATGAAGGGCCATGGTGAAGACATAGTAGTGAGCTTTTCTGGTGGCTGTAAGGGAAACTAGCAAAGCTCTGGCAACTCTTGTAGCTCTTGGTTTTCTCCTGTACATCTTGATTCATTGTAAGCCAAAAGTATCCTTGCCTTCGAATCTTGAAAGCCAAGAACATCACTCCTAAGTTGTTGCCAATAATCCATTCGTGTACCTCCCTCATCACATAATCTACTTCATCGTCATCGAAACACTGAAGAAGGGGTAGGGTGTAACTTCGCCAATACAATAATCAAGGTATATCGAGCTGTTTAACATCTCAGCTTTTTGGCTTGTTTTTTATCTGTTGGTAACACACCATCTCGAATATAAGAGATGATCGAATCCATCTACAAGCTCCTTGCATCTACACTCATCACCTTCACTGCCGGCTCAATGCTTGGGGAGGCTTTGATTTTCATTAAAAACAAATTTTGGCATTTTCGCATCTAAAGTTGCTGCCATCCTTACCAAAATATCTACTCAAAAATTTTCCGTCCTTGATATCTACTCAACTTCTACTTCCTGAAACATCTTCATCAACTATCTTGCGTTCCTTAAATACAATTCCATCTTCTCGCTCTTTGCTTGGAAATTCTCGTTAAGATGGTTGGCCACAAGCTGAGAATCCGTTCGACTCTTTACTTTATCTGCTCGAACTACTGATGCCAACTTTAGTCCTGCTATAAAGGCCTTGCACTCTACCTGAGTATTGGTGGTCTCAAACTCAAACTTCAAAGCATAAGAAACCTCCACTCCATCTGGACTAAGTAGAATGACCCTTACTACTACTCTTTATTTTCCACAAGATCCATAGACAGTCACCAACCAAGTTCGCCCATGTTCATCTTATTTTTCCTTTGCTTGCCTTAAGCCTTTTTATTTGGTTTCGTGCACTCTGCAACAAAGTCAGCTAGCATTTGTGCCTTAATCGTTGTTCGAAGTTGATAGCTTATGTCAAGCTCACTTAGTTCCACCGAACATTTTACCAATCGTCTAGGGACCTCTAGCTTTTGAAATGTCTGGCAAAGAGGTTGGTCCATCATCATAACCACTACATGAGTTTAGAAGTAGGGTCTCAACTTTTGAACAGCTATAATCAACTCAAGTACCCACTTCTCCATCTCCGGATATCTGGTTTCTACATCGAGTAAAGCTCTGCTACTATAATACATCGGATGTTAACTCTTGCTTCTCTCACCAGAACTGGGCTTATAGCCCATTGCAATATTACCAAGTACAAATACAATTTAACACCTTCTCGTATTGTTGATAGCAACAAAGCCTTGAGCAGGTATTCCTTCAACTAATGAAATGCCTCTTCGCATTCTTCCGTCCTCTCTATCTTTTTCACTCTCCTCATTATTTGAAAGAATATGTGACACTTGTCCGTTGTGCGGGAAATAAATATATTCAACGCCACTAATTTTCGCGCAAGGCTCTACATTTCTTTAAGCGTGTAAGGAGATTTCATTTCTATACTAGCTCTTATCTTTTTTGGATTGGCTCCAATTCCCCTATGACTGACCATGAATCCCAAAAACTTTCCCAAACTCACCCCAAATATACACTTTTCATGATTGAGCTTCATCTTGTACTTCCCTAAAAGCTCAAAAGTTTACCTAAGGTGCTTCACATGCTCTTTGGGTTTTTTAGATTTGGTGATCATGTCATCCACGTATACCTCTATTGTCTTGCTAATTAATGCCTTAAAAATTCTGTTCACCAGCCTCTGGAATGTCACCCCTGCATTCTTAAGGCTAAACGGCATCACCCTATAACATACCAACCCTTGGTTAGTAATAATTGTTTTGTAATTCTCGTCCTGTTCGTATATGGGTATCTGACTGTAACTCGAGAATACATCCATGAAGCTAAGCAAGCAGTGACCAATTGTAGAATCGACCAACTTTCGCACATGCCTTGGTGAGATCTATAAAATCTACACACATTCTCCACTTTCTACTGGCCTTCTTTACCAAGACCATATTAGAAATCCATTGAAGGTAACTCACCTCCCTAATAAACCCTGCTCGCAACAACTTCTCCACTTCCTTATTAATGGTGTCATAACTCTCCTAATTAAAGCACCTCCTCTTCTGTTTAACTAGCCTCACTCCTTTAGATATGGCCAGCTTATGACAAGCAATCCCCAGATCAATGCCCGGCATGTCCTCATATGACCAAGAATATACATCAGAATGTGCTCACAAGCAATCTATCAAATCTTCCTTAAATTCTTGACCCAAGCTTGAGCCAATCTTCACAATGTTTCTATGATCATCTTGCTTCATTCTTACTTCTTTTGTATTCTCAATCGACTCCTTCTTGTCCTTCCTCAAATCTTCTCGTGCATCCAGCGAAGTAATTTGCATAGCCTCTTTAGTCATAGTTGTATGTAATGTATGTATGTATGTATGTATGTGTGTGTGTGTGTGTGTGTGTGTGTGTGTGTGTTTATGTATTATGTATGTATATACATGTATATATCCTTTTTTATTCAAAGTTTGACATATTATATGCCTAAGATATTAATCCACTCAAAATTGCTTTATTGAGTCCAAACTATGTGTATGGTATGGGATTAAATGGCAACTGGGACAACACGATTTTGACAATACTATTCTCTGCAAAGTGAAACAGTTCCTTTGTCTTCTATTTATTTTCATTGGCCACTTTGAGCACACTGGTTCTTCTCAAGATTTCGCCGAGCAGTTCATATTTAGTTGTCTTTTTGAATTTTTGAACCATAGCATTTAAATGTTTGGAATCAACTGCTTGTTTATTGAATCGTTGTGCGTGCGTCGGGCCTCTTTTTTTTTTTTCTTTTCCTTTTTAACACCAGTACGAGGACAAACACATTTTCAGAGACGCACAATGTTTCGTAATACCTTAAAATATTTTATAACGCCGTAAAAGATTTTATAAAATCATTACCTATTCGTATGAAAATTTGTATAAATTTCTCATACTGTATATGTATGTATATATACTTCTAATTCAGGAATCTCAAATTTTAGTTAGATTTCTTGGAGATTGCTATCGTTAAGAGATTAAGGTGGCGTTTGTTTTTTAACTTAATAACTTAAAGTGACTTGACTTAATTAATTAAGTTAATTAAAGGTGTTTGTTTTTATAACTTAATATGACTTTTCAGATAATTTTGACTTAATAAAAGAAGCTAATTTTTTTAGCTTTTTGTTGAATAGAAAAATCTGAATTAAGTCAATTAATTTCTAATACCAAAAATATCCCTATTTTATAATTTATTTTTCATACATATTCCAAAACTCACTCATAGACGTTTATCCTACATAATCTCATCTTTACATGAGACAACTTCGAGTTGAAATAACAAATTAACTATTTCAATCATTTTGTTAGTTTTTTTTCTTATATTGTGTACTATTATTGAGAATTAGTGATAAAATTTAAAATTTATGGTATTTTATATATTATAATTCTAAAATCATTATGTATTCACTTGAATATAGTTTTACTTATAAATATTAAAATATTATGATATTTAGTGTATTATTTATTTGACATTTAAATTTAATAAGGGTACAAATGTAAAAATATATATTTTTAGATTTTTAAGTTTAAAAAACAAACAACTTAATACTTATTTTTAGAGATTCAGATAAAAAAAACAAACACATTATTCATATTCAGACATTCAGATCTATTCAGAATTCAGACTAATTCAAATCTATTCAGATTTCAGACGGAAAAACAAATACTACCTAAGTCTAATAATATTGAATTTTATTTAGTTAGTCATGACGCTTATACTTTTTCTCCGTTGAAAATATTTTTGACGTTAACTACACTATTGTTATTCTCAACTTTTATTTTATTTATATAATTGTTTAATATTTTCCTTTCGGAGATTTTGGTTCCTAACCAAAATCTTCAACATGAAATTCCATTAATATTCGGACATATATTTTAGTCCATCTTTCACCTAACAAAAAGTGGACCAAGAAAAACTTCATTATTGTGTTACGTAGAACCTTTTATTCATGGATTTTATTGATTTTTCAAGAAAGCGATATATGGACTTTGAGTTATTGGTTGGTCACCCTATTAATTCAAATCCCATCTTCATGAAAACTCTCAAGTTAGTAGAAAAACCATAAATTCAAATATTTTGTTGAATGGAGATAGTCAACTAGACGCGCGGGGTTCACGAACTTACGGGCATCATTATAGTTTACAACACATTTCATCCACGCTGGTACCTATTCAACTATTCATTCACAATTATTTTAAAGATAAGATACAACCTTCTCTAAGAGGTGTGGGTCCTATATAGGACCAACACTCAATTTGTAAATGATTATACCTTATATTAAAATCAATTTGTAAATGATTATACCTTATATTAAATGTGAAGTGATAAAATCCTTATTATTTTAAATACCAAGGGTATGTTTAGCACCCCTTATAATATCGAATTGTATTGCATTAGGCAATGCGGCCCCATGTTTGCTTACAACAATTCTTGCATTTGTTAAATTCGACTCCCAATCAAGCTTAACTAATACGGCAGTTTCCCGCATTATTTTTTTAATTATTTAATTTATTTATTATGATAATAAATAAAAATAGATGTTTAATTTAATATAATACTATGTAATATTAATTTTTATTTCTTTTATTTTTACATTTTAATTATTAATATAAATTTACAAATTTACAATTTATTATTCAATAATATTATATAATATCCTTATTTTAATCATATTTAAAATATAACTAAACAATGTATTATTTAATTATATTATAATAATTAGTATATAAAAATTGATTGTTATCTAATAATTAAATATAACTAGAAAAAAATACTTAAATAATATAAAAATAAAAATATAATATAATATTACATTATTTGCTTATATTATAATAATTAATATATAACAATTGATTAGTATTTAACAATTTCATATTGTTTGGGAAATAAATGAGAAAATGCCATATTTCAAGGGAAGGAGCAAAATAAAAGAAGAAATCACCAAGGGGAAGCTAGCTTACCCCGAGTACATCAGATATCGAAGTGACACACCGATTTTGCCGTATTAAAGAAAAAAAAAAGTTAGAGAAAACGCTCAAAGTATCAATATCAGCCATATGAGGTGTCGCTATTGCTAGAAAGAATAATTGATTCTTTAGCTAAGAATGAAATATCAATTAAGGAATATTTTTTTGAAAAAAAGAAGCAACAAGCTGCCACCCCTGCAAAAAAGTTAAAAGTAGCATGCTTAGGAAATTGCAATAATTTGGCTTCAATTGTCATGCCAACAGCTATTAAATAACCTCTGCAGAGGCATGCCGAACACCCAGCAGAGTCCAACGCATGTAAGTGTGGACAAAATACACAAATGGCGCGCTTACTTGCTCTCAAAGCATGCGTCCAATGCTCCAAAATGATCACACAAGCCAAAGGACGAGAATATCCTTCATACATACCAATAAAAATGCTTCAAGTGACATGGTAGCCAAGCACCCCAATATACTTCATATAAAAGCACTCAGGTTTTATTTTTCTCACTCATTATAACCTAACACACACAACAAGGCTAAGGCTTTCTTCAACCTCCATGCACCATTATTAAGAGCTTACAAGCTCTTAATACCCAAAAAAAAATATCTCAAATACTAATTTAAGCATAAAGTGTAGTCATTGACCACCGCCGATTCCACCTATAACCTCTTTTCTTCTTTTTATAGGATAAGAATAGCCTTTCAAGCCAACTTTCTCCTGATATAAGACTCTCAGCATGACCTCACATTCTCCATTCTTTCTTGGGTTTCATTGAAGGCCAAAACGAGCAACACATCTCGAGTAGGCAAGGCACCTTTTCACTAAATACAAATTTATTGTGTTTAGCTAGGTTTTTGTTCCATTTTTTTCTTCATCCCAAAATTTAGTTAAAACACATATAACTAATAATAAATAGTTAAACAATATGTAAAATAAAAATATTACTTAATATTACATTATTTAATTATATTACACTAATTAATCTATAAAAATTAATTATTTTTAAATAATTTAATATAACTAATAATAAGTACTTAAATATTAATAAATTTAAATAGTATTAATTTAAAATTAATAATAATACAAAATATTATTACAGATATTAAAATGCATAAGACACCAAACATGATAGGACATTATTACTTAATACACCTTAATATTATACAATATAATGTAATATATCTAATGCAATATAATTTAGTATGCCAAACATAACCTAAAAATATTTTTAAATTTTAATCTTTTATTGTCATTGTCGTCTTCATCAACATCAACATCAACATCAACATCAATATTACCACCAGTGTTCTTCTTAATGAATGATATGATGCTTTTCTGCTCTTATTGAGGTTATGGTCTTGTTAGATCAAATTATGAAAGACTCAAAACCCATAAAAAAATACGAAAGATACGACAAAACGTCAAATTATGAAAGCCAAAAAATACGTGTGCGTGTGTGTTTAGCCAAGTGTATATGAGCAATTTAGCTTTCCACTTCAACTAAGGGTCAAGACTTCAATAAAAATTATATTTTTAATTACAATTGGGGCGTACCGGCGGGCCAAACATGGCCTACGAGGCAAGATGGTCCGGTATAACCTATGACCCACATCTGCCACGTCCATGAGTCGTGTTGTGCCTAAAACATAATTGTAGTGCTGGACATTGCACAACCAACGAAATTTGTGAATCATGCCGCGTCGACTCACCAGCACGACTAATCTTATCTTTAACGTGTCGTGCCATGTCGGACCGGCCCGTTCTCAATCTCATTGTTGATGGAACTTTTATATTTTCAAATAAATTCTTACGTTTACGGAGAACAAATATATGTCCTTCAATTGAAGTCGTGAAATTAAGCAACTTCGATCGTTTTGGGAAAGACGAACTGACTAATTAAAAACTGGAACAACGTGCTTTATATATGGAGTGGCAATTTTATAAATTTTGGGAAACATCAATTTTTTTTTTGTTTTTTGGAACCTCCTCTATATGGAGTTATGACTTGGTGATGAAAAATATTTGTCATAATGGGTCATTCTATGATGCCATGATTAAAGTAACGGCATCAATACTGTAATTAAACATAAATTATGTAAATAAAACATAAAACTTGTAAAATTAATATAAAAATTGTAAATCAATATTAACTATAAGGGAGATAGTTAATTTTCTCCCTAATGTAATCAATATGTACCACTTACCCTCATGCTATTTTTGTAATAACCAATTACCCCCACGACAGCATAAGTTTACAATATTATCCTTATTTTCAAATATACTTTTATTTATATTTATTATAAATTAAATAAATTATATGAATATAAACTAAATAAAAATATTAAGTATTAAAAATAAGAAATATATGTTTTGATGTAAAAAAATTAACAATAAAATTTTTTTCTTGTACTTGTTTATGTCATAAACATTTTCTTATAATAAATATTTTATAATATTTTACAATTAAATGTAGAAAGTACAAGATAAATATTTTATTATTTATTTTATAATAATATTTTTATTTATCATTCAATTTTTTTATAATAATTTTTTGTCATTTTATAATAATTTCTTATACATTTATTGCAAGAAAATGTTTATAGCATAAACAAAAGTACAAGAAAAAAATTATTGTTAATTTTTTTACATCAAAACATATATTTCTTATTTTTAATACTTAATTTTTTTACTTAGTTTATATTCATATAATTTATTTAATTTATAATAAATATAAATAAAAGTATATTTGAAAATAGGGGTAATATTATAAACTTATGCTGTCAGGGGGGTAATTGGCTATTATAAAAACAGCAGAGGGGGTAAGTGGTATATATTGATTATACTAGGGGGGAAATTGGCTATCTCCCAACTGTAAAATAAAATATAAATTTTAAAAATTAAACATAAAACTTATAAATAGAAGGTAAAACTAGTAAATTAATATAAAACTAGTAACTTGATGTATTATTAATAAATAAAACAAAAACTTACAAATATAGTATAAAACTTGTAAATCAACATTAAGTGCAAAATAAAACATAAATTTTAGAAATTAAACATAAGATTTGTAAATGGAAAATGAAACAAGTAAATTAATATAAAACTAGTAAATTGATATATTATTAGTAAACAAAACAAAAACTTACAAATATAATTTAAAACTAGTAAATTAATATTAATTATAAAATAAAACATAAATTTTGAAAATGAAACAAAAAACTTGTAAATAGAAGGTAAAACGAGTAAATTAATGTAAAACGAGTAAATTAATATAAAACTAGTAAATTAATGTACTATTAGTAAATAAAATAAAAACTTACAAATATAACATAAAACTCGTAAATCAACATTAAGTATAAAATAAAACATAAATTTTGGAAATAAAATATAATAATTGTAAATGGAAGGTAAAATAAATAAATTAATATAAACTAGTAAATTAATATATTACTTGTAAACAAAACAAAAACTTGCAAATATAACATAAAACTAGTAAGTCAACACTAACTGTAAAATAAAATATAAATTTTAAAAATGAAACATAAAACTTGTAAAAAGAAGATAAAATAAGTAAATTACTATAAAACTGGTAAATTGATGTATTATTGATAAAAAAATAAAAAATTTTAAATTTAACATGAAACAAGTAAATCAAAATTAAGTGCAAAATAAAACATAAAGTTTGTAGATTATGTTTAAAATTTATGAATAAAAGGTAAAATAAGTAAATTAATATAAGAGTTACTACCTAAAAAAAGTTCACAATTGTAAAATAAAAACTCGTTATAATGTTTATTACCTTATTGATTTTTTTTATTTAAATTGAATAATGTTAGTTTTGCGTTTATATGATACATGTGATGTTTTATTAGGAATGAAATTTATGTTCAACATCGGATTTTGAAAAAAAATATTATTTTAATATATTTCATAGTTGTTATAAAATGAGGTTATTTTACATCTTTTTGCACTTTCTCAACAACCCTAAATGGTCTTCAAATACAAGTAAAAGTTTGAGACTACATAAAGTGTACATAAGACTCAAAATTTGATCTAATTTTATTAATATATCATATATGTATCTAGTAATATAAGAATTTTTTTTTATTTTTACTTGATCCACATCAAGATAAATAATTGTGCTTAATTAACATGTGTAATAAATAGGTATCATTGTAGAAAATGTAGAAAAAAAAGTATACAAATGCCATAGAATAAATATAGAATTTATGGTAACCAATTCAATAAAAACTTATTCTACTTTTTTTAGATAATTTTTTTGTTTAATTATTAAGTAATTTTTTTGTTTAATTAAAGAAAATATTTTTTATAAATAAATAAAATATTTTTCACTAAAATTCTATAGAAACAATGTTAATTTTTTAAATAATTAATAATCTTATATGAATTTACTAATTTTACTTTATATTTACTAGTTTTATGTATAATCTACAATATTTATGTCTATCACGGTATTGATGCCATAATTTTTATTACGGCATAAGAAAATTTTCCTTATCTTATCATAATTAATTGATTATGTAAAAGAAGGAAGATTTGATAAGCTCTTATATAGCATGAACTATATTAATTGGCAAGGAGAATCTTGAGAGTTAAATAATTCATTAAGCATTTAGAATTTAGTTTTAAGTTACATTTTTTAACTTAATATTATTAAGGCACATTTGATAAATTTTCAATATTAAATTAAAAAATAAACACGTGCAAAGCAGCTGAATGATTGAAATTGAATCAGTTTAGTCTTCGGCCATGATTTAAACAGACAACCATTTCAATCCATGTAAAATTTATTTCCATACTAAACTATTTTTTTAACCTTATTAAAAACTTATCTTTCCTTACAAATGAAATTACTATATAATTATAAAAATGTCAAATTTATTTGATTTATTGAAATTTCAAATGAAAAAACACACACTAACAGACAGTCAAATATCATGTTAATGAAAATGATTATTTTCTTTTTACTACTCAAATGATGCCAAAAAAAAAACACTTTGATAGTATTCTTACACATTAACAATGAAAATTTTATATTTACAATTTTTAAGATTACAAAATTGAAAGAACTTTGATCAACAAAAGGCTTGTATACATGACAGATGAAATACGAAGCTGTACCGTAAATACATTGAAATGCAATATATCTTTAGAAAGTTTTATAGTATTCTTTTTGTCTGGTATTATTATGATTTCCAATTTTTCCAAAAAATTAATATTTCCCTGGTCTCGATTAATTGTGGCCACATTTACCATGCTTCTGAAGCAAATCTTATTGCAGATACATTCATTTAGAAATATGAGAACCATTTTCAAGAACTCTTGTGCTGAGCTTGATTTTAAAGTACCCACATTGAATACAGCTGTTGGTGCAAATGAGATTTTCAGTCACTTGCCCTGACATTGACGAGAACCTAGGCCACCGAAGAAGTTCATCTCCTAATTAATTCGGAAGAATTCTTTCAATTAAAATTAAGAAAAAAAAAATCCCTAAAATAATTTTACAGTATTACTTTTTTGTTCAAACACACTTTTATTCATATTTATTATAAATTAATATAAATCATATGAATGGAAACTATAAAAAAATATATGTTTCGATGTGAATAAAAAATTAATAACAAAATATTTTTCTTGAACTTTTGGCAATTTTATAAACATTTCCTATAATATATATATATATATATAAACTAACAAAAATTATAAGAAAAATATATTATTATTATTTTTTATTCACATCATAACATTTTTTTTATTTATATGATTTATTTAATTTATAATAAATATGAATAAAGTGTATTTAAAAATAAAGATAATATTATAAAATTATTGGCTATTTTGAAAATAATAAGAGGTTAAGTGATATATATTAATTTTGGTAGGAAAAATTGATAATCTCGCATCTTTCTGAAAGGTACAATTGGTAGTGATTGGCTAGAAATTTAAAACTAATTAAGGCCCTCTTTAATATTGAGATATTGTAACTTATCCGATATGTAGTTGTTTGTTTATTTCCAAAATTAAGACCAGTGGTATGTTTATTTTCCATAATTAAGGCTCTATTTAGTATTGAACTGTTGTAAAATAAAAAATATAGTTACGAAATAAAAGTTAATAATATATAGTAAATATAATTTTTAAATAATAATTTTGATAAAATTTAAAAAATACAATCAATTTTCATTATACAAATTAGGAAAATGATACTTACTAGGGTTGGCAATGAGACAGGATGGGACGCGATTTACTATTTTTGGTCCTGTCCTGTATATGCAAATGGGATTAAAAATTATTTCATTCTCGTCCTTTTATTTTATTTAGGACAAAAATTTATTCTAATCTCGTCCTGTTAAATATCTCTCCCATCCTATTGTCTTGAAAAATTTCAAATATAATTCAATATAACAAAAATCTTAAATAAATATAAAGTAGAAAATTATTTAATAATTTAATTTTGACTACATGTATGTTCGAATATAATTTTATGCTAACATTTTTTAATTGCCTATTTGCTTCAATTGCACATCAATATTAAGACTTACACTACAAAAATTATAGATTTGAACAGTAGCCAACTTTAGTTATGTTAAAATATCTAATAGTTCAATAATCTATTAATAAACTAAAACAACATGATTGACAATGGGATAGGATGGGATGAGATTTGTCAATCCCAATCCTATCCCGTTTATGCAAATGAAATAAAAAAAATATCTCATTCCCATCCCTTTATTTTCTTTTGGGACAAAAATATATCTCAATTCCTTCTCAAACGAAATGGGATCCCGCAGGATCCCATCTCAACGGAAAAAATTATCATCCATGATACTTACATCCCTAAGGTTTATGGAAATAGTCATAAAAACCCTTAAGTTTTTAATAAGGGACACAAAGACCCTATTTTGACCATAATACCTTTTGACTCTATAAACACAAAAGAATTGATCCTAAAATTTTATAATAAATAGAATTATGGCATTGAAATAAATGTAGTAATATATATTTTTTAAAATAATTTTAATATGTAAAAAATGTTTTTTATATTTTACAATCTATTAAGCCTATTTTATTATGTTAAAGTGATTTTTAATAATAAATAGAAAAATAAAATTAAAATGAATGAATGAAAGCTAAAATTATTTTGAATATTATTTAAAAAATAAGTCCAATTTATTAATAGAGAGATATTTTGTTAATCGTAAAATCTATTTAACCGAAAGATTTATTTAAAATCTTTATAATAAATACAAATATATTATTAAAATAAATGTAACAATTTAAAATTTAATATTATTTTAAATGTTAAAAATAATTTACTATTATTCATCTACTAATAGATTATATTATTTATACTAAATTTGTATGGATTAAAAAACTTTAAAATCAATTTTTTAATTACTAAATTCAAAGGATATTATGGTTAAAAAAGTCTTAATATCCCTTTTTAAACATTTGGGGATTGTTACGATCATTTCTTCGAATAGAGATATAAATGTTCTGTTCCCTACCAATTAAAATTAAATCAACTTTAACTTCAAACATATATATATATATATATATATAGTAACTCCATGTTTTAATTTTAACTAAATATCGAAATGCCGGTCAATTGACGCCAGCCGCTTATTTTGAAATGCGAGTTTAATGACAAAACAGAGGAAGTAAGCCTGTGCCATTTAACTAAAGCAGTTGCACTATAAAACAGAGTGATCGGTTGTTAATGAGAGTACTGTAAAATAAAGAGAAACAAAGAACACAGATGGATGTGTTAAGCTGCATACTATCGCTTACAAAGATGGATATGTTAAGCTGCGTAATATGGCTTCTATTCACTTGGGTTTTTGTGATGGCTTTAAGTTCCTTTTTCAGGGGACGCAAACGGCCGCTACCACCCGGACCGACACCTTATCCGGTGATCGGAAACCTCCTGGAACTCGGTGAAAAACCTCACAAGTCACTAGCCGAGCTTGCCAAGATTTATGGCCCTATATTGAGTCTAAAATTAGGCGAGGTGACCACAGTAGTAGTTTCATCTGCTCCCATGGCCAAATGTATCCTTCAAGATCACGATTCATCCTTCTATAATCGATTGGTTAAGGATGCAATTTTTCCCCACCAACACAATGAATTCGGCATGGTCATCCTGCCTGTCTCAACAACCTGGAAAAACCTTCGAAAATTATGCAACTTACATATTTTCACTACTCAAAAACTCGATGCCAACCAAGAACTCCGGCGTAAGAAAATCAAAAATCTTCTTTCCTTTGTTGAAGAAAATTGCCGTGCGGGTAAAGCAATAGATATTAGCCAAGTTGTTTTCAATACTTCACTTAATTTGTTATCCAACACAATTTTTTCTGTTGATTTGGCTGATGACACCACTGAGCGAGAGTTTAAGGATACAGTTTCGAGTATCCTGGTAGAAATAGGAAAGCCTAACTTGTCCGACCATTTTCCCCTGCTTAAAAGGTTTGACTTGCAGGGGATCAGGCGTCGCATGACATTCTATTTCGGCAAGATGTTGGAGGTTTTTGATGGCTTGATTGATCAACGATTGAAGCAAAGACAGCAACAGGATTATAATAGTACTAGTATCGAATCTAAAGATGTGCTTGGTACTCTTCTCGATATTATCCAAGACAAGAGTGTGGAGATTGATAGAAATTACATCAAACATTTGTTTTTGGTAATATTTCTTTCTTTCTCTTTCCTTCTCTTTCCTTGCACAAATTTCAAGTGACTTAACAGGGGTTTATATAACAGGATTTGTTTGTTGCTGGGACTGACACCACTTCAAGCACACTGGAATGGGCGATGGCAGAGCTACTCCACAGCCCAGATGCTTTATCAAAAGTAAGATTAGAGTTGGAACAAACGATTGGCAAAGGCAAACTAATTGAGGAATCAGACATCACTCGGTTACCTTATCTACAAGCAGTAGTCAAAGAAACCTTGAGGCTGCACCCGGCAGTTCCCTTGTTACTTCCTCGTGAAGCTTTAGCAGACGTAGAAATTGCGGGGTTCACAGTGCCAAAAGGTGCACAGGTTTTTGTTAATGCATGGGCAATTGGCAGAGATGAACTCACATGGGACAACCCTCTTTCTTTTATGCCTGAGAGATTCTTGGGATCGAATCTTGATGTAAAAGGCCGAAACTTTGAGCTGATCCCCTTTGGATCCGGGCGGCGAATATGTCCTGGTTTGCCATTGGCAATTAGAATGTTACATCTAATGTTGGGTGCACTTATTAACTCCTTTGATTGGAAGCTGGAAGATGAGAACGTCGATATGGAAGAAAAATTTGGCATCACTTTACAGAAGGCTCAACCCCTTCGTGTTATTCCTGTTGCCATTTAGTCCCATAACACACCCCTTCGTGTTATTCCTGTTGCCATTTAGTCCCATAACATATATGTAGTTTGCTTTCGGCCTCGTGGAGTGAACTTCCAGCAGGTTGTGGCCATTAAATAAGGCTCCTTTTCTTTGGTTTTATTGTTTATATCTACGTCTTATTATTATTTAGCAACTAGCTAATGATCGGCTTAATCCACTTCTGAGTGGTTTAATATTGTAAGTAGATAATATGTAAAACCTGGAATAACAAAGGATCATTATTGCATATCCTTTACAAAATACTGTATGAACACTAGTTTTACAAGGCCAGGATGATATTTTTCCAATTTCAGTTTAACTATTGAAACAATTCCTTATCAAACCAAAAAAAAAAGAAAAAAAGAAAAACTGTTGAAATAATGCAGATTCCATAGTGTGATCAGTGGTGAGACATTCATTTTCAGCAAAGTTGGAATATGAGAGTCGACAATCCACACGCATTTTTGCACGAAGAAGCTTACCTACTTTCGTAAGAAAGTTTCCATGGCATTAAATCCACTACAAGAAAATTGTGTTTTTATGACGACTATAATTTAAGAATAATGATATATGGTCCAAATCTTAAAAAAGGAATAACATGAAATAACGTTATTGTGCATTTTATGTGCCGTGCACGGTTTTTCATGTTATAATAAAATTTTGCACTACCGGTATAATAATATTGTAGTCACTGCCCTCTGTCGCTCTTTAGGTCAAATATCATTGTTCTTTTCTTAATCATGATATAAATTTTCTTAATCCATGTTTTAAAAAAAATCACGATATAAATTTTCACCGCCAAAAGTTTGCGCGTGGTGGAAAATCTCGACGTGGCTTTGATATAAGCCACAAAACTTTGTCGTTAAAGTGCTCTGCTTAGTGATACAAAACAAGGATTGCTACTCGATAAAGTCATAGGCCAACAAAACAGATTTCATAGCTAAATGTCTCGCGATAAAGTATTATTTTCAGCAAATTTGTACGGTATTTGGGTAATTTTTATTTAAAAAATAATTAAGTAAGCCTTGAGTTTCTAAACTAATTAAATTAAGATGCTTATAAAAGAAATAAAAACAAAAAAGAGTAATTGAGTCAAAGAGAAAATTTATATTCACAACAGTGTGTACAAGAGAGTTTAGAGAACATACTTACAAGTTACTTGAGTTGCTCTTATTTGTCAAATGAAATGACAAATGCCAAGATTTATTTATAGAAAAACTTGCCTAACTCTAGAGTATTCTAAATCTAGAAAGTTCTCATGCCTTTTACGGAGTTTTAATGTCTAACAACGTCTAAAATGTCATATAGAATTCTATGTAGAGCATACTAAAAAGCCTATATTTTGCTACTCTCTAGAGAAATTTTAAATATGTTACATGTACATGTGTGGGGAAAATGCTAAAAAATAATAGAACTGAAATTTTTTAGAGTCAAATCAAGCTAACACACCTCATACATGTAATCCTTTTGGGTCAGAAAGTTCGACAGTCCGTCACATCTTCTCTCACGTAAGCCCACGATATCACGATTGCAGTTTGTGACATAAAGCTGATGTATTGAGTTAAAATAATTTAAAAATGTTAAAGAGATGAAACATCAACAAAAATAACTTAATACGTGGCCGGATTTACCCGATTTACCGCAATGTTATTTAAGCGAAAAACCTGAATTCCAATGTTTTTGTCGAAGCTCGAAAACCACGGCAAAATCCGCTGGTTTTAGCTAACGTTAATGTGTCAGCCGTCACTCGCACTTTCGATTGCAAATAAGCATGCGTTTCTGGAGTACAACTAATGATTTCTTGACTTTTTTGCGGACGCAGCAAATAAAGTTGTGGTCTTCCATTTGACCATAGTTCATTTTGGTAGTTGCAAGATGTTGATAGGCACAGCCATCTTTGTCTTGATAGGCACAGCCATCTTTGAGTTGATAGCACCATTGATGGTGTGGAAGCGAGGATTGGAGATGGAAATGTATTTGGTCAAATGAAACTATGAAAGTGACCCCACAATGAAGAAATTAATGCACCTGCTCATGGAAAACCGAAGGAATCGATCTCAAAATTTTCCTGCAAATTTGGATTAATGTTTTTGATTAATGTTGAGACTAAGGAAGCGGCTGGTGAAAAAAGTCCCGCATAATACAAAAACTCTATAACATATGTTGGGCGCGGGGGTCGCAGTCAAATCGCCTTTTTGACTCATAACATTTCGATTTCTGCAACTGGTTGCTAAAGTTAATTTATACAATAAAATTGATTTAATTAAAATAAATAAATTATTAATCATATTAATTTTAAAAATAGTAGTAATAATAAAAAAAAGGCAGATAAATTAAAATGAAACAAACTAATTTTTTCATAAATATTGAGAGAAAAAATTATAAAGTATACTAAAAAAGACAAAAAATTTATATTCATATTTTGTATGTTCGGTCTCATATTTGGGTTTAAAACATTTATTTATTTTGTTCTATGTCTTATGTAATATAATTCTAAATACTCTGAAAAAAATTATTTTTCCCCGTTTCATGCTAGCATTTATGCCTCATATTTAATATTTATAGTTACAGTGTTAGAGTTCTATGTTTTGTATTTAATAGTACTCATGTTCGATTTCCATTGATACATATTTTATATTAAGCATTACATATTTAACATTATTTATTTTATGTAGAAATTCCATGTTAGATTGGGTTGCATATTTGAAGTTCAATGTTTTATATTCTAAATGCTCCCCAAATATTTACTTTTTTCCCCCTAGTTTAACGTTGCTGTAGTTTGGATCCAATTGTTGCATATTCTAAATGACCCCCCAAAGATTTACTTTTTTTCAAATGTTTCATTTTAATGTTTCACATATAATAATCATTGTTGCATGCTAAGCCTTCACTGTTTCATGTTCTACATCCCCCCAAAGGATTAAATTTTTTTCCCTTTTCATTTCTCGATTTCATGTTTGAAGTTCATATTTCATATGTAATGTTTATAGTTACATGTACAAAGTTCAATGTTTTCCTATTTACCCATATTCATGTTCGATATCTATAGTTGCATATTTGACTTTAATTGTTACAAATTTTTTGTTTCATGTAAGAATAGTTTTAGGATTTTTATTATTGGCATCATTATGTCAATAATATTTTAATTTATTTATTCCTTGTATCAGGGATTTGTTAGATTAGATTATGTGGAATATTTTTTAAAAAAATTTGGAAGCATATACAACGAAATTGGCGTGTAAATAAGGATTACATGTACCTACTACATTGGTAATTATATCAAGCATAAATAGAATATTGGACCCTTAAGGAAGTATATCCTAGTACTCCTCTACCAGGATTTGGGTAAAATATTAAACCCTTTGACACGACTAAAAAATATTAATTATTCCTAAGTATAAGAGTGTCTAGTTATAATATAACCTGATGATTCCAAGATTGAATCACAGGCAATCTGCAAATCTAGTAGTCAATTATTAAATAAAAATTAGTTATAAAAAAGACATTAATACAGACTAATCTAGAAATTAATACAGACCGATATGTAAATTTGTTTCAAATTATGGTCAAAATATTCTCTCATAATTATATTTTGCATTTCTTCCGCCAATTAACTATTATGTCATTTAATTCTTAATTAAACATTTGTATGAATAAATATAGGATCAAGTACCTAATGTGCCATGGCTATATTGGAGTATTGGCATTATGTTGAAATTTTATATAGAACCGAGGAGATCTAAATCGATAAATTAACATGACATAAAAGTAATTGGTAAAGAAAAAAAAATATAAATGATAAACATATAAGAAATAAAATAACTTAAAAACTCACTTGAGTGAGCAATTAATTCCATAAATTGAATCCTTGAGCTTCACCTTTCACCTTAGTTTAGAAAATTTAACCACTCATGTTTAAAAGGAAAATACTCATTTTATTTAATAAACTTTGTGAAGTACAATACAAGAAAATTGAAAACAAAGGAAAAGAAAAGAGATTTTTCCCAAAAATTATTTTAGATTTACATCCAAAATGCTCACCCTTGAGATTCCGCACCCAATTCTCTCTCCTTTTCTTCTTTCTCCCAAAATCTAGCACAAATTCTAACACCTCAATTTGTGAGAGCTCTTGCCTTTGTATAGGCAAATTTGAGTGATCGAGTGTGGATATTTATATGGTGTTTTGGTGAGCTTACAATCATAAACTTTAGACGAGATTTAGTAGCATAATCCAAGGGTTCAACATTTGTAACTGGTATAGATCGTTGGATTTAACATAATCAATGGCTATGATTAAAGTCAAAGTAGGACCCTCTAATTGCTCATTTAGTCAAGGTAGTTGGTCTACCCAATTTGGTGTGCTAAATCTAGTACAACATAGTGTATGTAAGCTCGGAGACATGGCACGATCTCAACTGTTGAGCAGTAATGCCGAATCAATCATTGTTGAGTAGGTAAGATGTATGGTTACTAGGTAAAAGTAACACTTTAATGATTTCCCTTTTAAAACCAAAACTTTACCATTCTCCGCTAGCAATCACCACTAACTAGGCAAGATGCTTGGTTAGGCAAAAGTTCATTTTTTTTTTAATATTTGTAAATAAATAAAACACACATTTTCCACTGTCTTTGACGTCCCCTCCAACAAACCAAGAAAACTAAATATTAGCTATTTTAATTTACAACCCCAAGTATATGTGAATTGGAAGAAACTTGAAGTAGTTTATGAAGGAATAAATCAAGTCAAAGAGTTTAAGATCAGTAGATACACTAAACAATATGAATTGTTTCAAATGGAAAAAAAATTGAGAGTGTGCATTCTATGTATATTAGATTCATTGATATTGTGAATACTCTAGAAGCTTTAGGAAAAACCTTTTCAAATAGTAATAAGGTCAAGAAGATCATTAGGGCTTTACCAAAATAATAGAGACCTGAAAAAATAGCTATTGAAGAAACTAAGGATTTAAACAGCTTATCTGTTGACTTATCTCTCATGAAGAGGATTTGGTAGCTGAAAAAGGTGATGAAGACAAAAAGGAGAAGTGTATTGCTCCTCTTAAAGCTTCAAACCTGAAACTGATGAAGAAAGTGAATTTAATGATGAACACATGGTTATAATAGACAGAAAATTCAAGAAGTTTTTCAAGAAATCCAATGAGTGAAGAAAGTTTAGAAACTTCAAGAATCAAAAAGAGAAGAAGAAAGCAATCACTTGTTATAAATGCAAGAAGCCTGGCCATATAAGATCAAAGTGTTCTCTTCTCAGCAAACTCAAGAAGAAAGCTATGGTGGCTACTTAGGATGATAACGAAGATGAATCGAGTGATGAACAAGATTCACAAAAAGTGTCAAACCTAGCACTTATGGAAATTGAAGAAGAATCATTTGATGAACTTGACGAGGTAAACAATCTTCCAACCTGTGATGATTACATGAAGCTTTTAAGGAATTACATAATGACTTAAAGAAAATTAGTATGAAAAATGTTTTTCTTAAAAAGAAAATGCTAGAAATTTCTAAGAAGAATGATGTCTCATAAAAACAAAATGATTCTTTAAATGAAATGGTTAAAGAACTTAAATTAGAAAATAAAACATTGCATGATAGCATTGAATCATTAAAAGAAAAACATAGTACTTCATATGAGAATGAAAAGTTATGTGTAAATGATTGGATTAAAGAAAATAAAGATTTAAAGAAGAAGAACAATGAGCTTAATGATATTGCATTAAAGTTCACAAATGGTCAAAAGAATTTGAAAAAATTACTTAGCTCTAAACCATGTGCCTTTAATAAAGAAGGACTTGTGTATAAGCCTAACTTGAAATAAAAATATTACAAGAATTACTTTGTTAAGGCTACCTCCATTAGTGATTATAAAATTGTTTGTCGTTATTGTAATATAAATGGTCACTTAATTATGCATGTCCAATTAAAAAAATGCATATTTTGGAATCAAAACTATTTGGGTTCCAAAAGGAACCATTGCTAATACTTAAGGACTCAAAAAGCTTTGGGTCCCTAAAATTTGAGATCTTTTTTGCAAGAATTAAAGAAGGGAAAAAGGAATAAATGGTACTTGGACAGTAGATGCTCTAAACACATAACCAGTGATTATTCATAGTTTTCAAGCTTTACCAAAGTTGAAAATGGTAAAGATGTATCATTTGAAGATGTATCATTTGAAGATAACTCAAAAGGAAAAATTCTTAGAGTTGGAAATGTTAGTATAAATTCTTCAACTGTTATTGAAAATGCTTATTTAGCTGAAAGCCTAAAACATAACTTACTTAATATAAGTCAATTGTGTGATAAAGGCTACAAAGTCATTTTGATAAATCAAAATGTGTCATTGAGAATGTATGTGATGGTAGAATTCTGTTTTTTTGGAAAAAGATGTATAAATGTGTATATCATTAATGTAGATTGTGCATTGTCTTACAATAAATATTTTTTTGCATTACATGATGATAACTGGTTATGGCATAGAAGACTAGGTTATGCAAGTATGGATTTGATTTAAAAAACTTCCAAAAACGATTTGGTTTAAGGTCTTCCAAAGATAGGTTTTCAAAAAGATGGAATTTGTAAAGCCTGTCAATTATGAAAACAAATCAAAATCTCTTTCGAAAACAAATCAAAATCTCTTTCAAAAACAAAAATCATGTTTCCACTTCAAAACCACTTCAACTTTTTCACATAGATTTGTTTAGACTTTTTAGATATGCTAGTCTAAGTGGTAAATATTATGCATTTGTAATTGTAGACAATTATTCTAGATACACATGAGTATTATTCTGAGCTAATAAGAATAATGTCTTTGGTGTA
Source organism: Luvunga scandens (assembly GCA_030449905.1). Lineage (NCBI taxonomy): Eukaryota > Viridiplantae > Streptophyta > Magnoliopsida > Sapindales > Rutaceae > Luvunga > Luvunga scandens. The sequence goes on from JASUUG010000209.1 coordinate 1,683,805, forward strand.
TTTTTTGTAAAAATGTTTGAAATAAAAAAAGATGTCATTTTTTGTATTAGAAGTGATTATAGTGGAGAATTGGAAAATCATGACTTTAAAAATTTTCACAATAACTTTGGCATTAAACATTAGTTTTCATCACCAAGGACTCCACAACAAAATAGAGTAGTTAAGAGAAAGAATAAGTCTATTCAAGAAATGACTAGGGCCATGTTGAATGAAAAGGCATTACCAAAATATTTTTAGGTTGAATCCGTTAATACCGCATGCTATGTCTTGAATCGTGTTTTGATTAGACCCTATCTTAATAAAACTCCTTATGAGCTTTAGAAAGACAGAAAACCCAACATTGGTTATTTCGAAGTTTTTTAATGCAAATGTTTTATATTGAATATGAAAGATAATATTGGTAAATTTGATCCAAAATCTAATGTCGATATCTTTCTTGGATATTAAAATACAACCAAAGCTTATAGAGTGTATAATAAAAGAACCTTAGTTGTTGAAGAATCTATGCATGTTACATTTGATAAGTCTAACCCTTCCTCTATAGAAAAAATTGTTGTTAATGATAATGCAAATAAAGAGTTACAAAAAGAAGAGGTTTCAAATGACAAATTGAAAAGTGCACCATGTGAGAATCAAGAAGAGCGACAAGAAGAATTAACAAATATGTAGGAAAATTAAGGTAATTCTCAAATTTCTCAAGGAGTGGAGGTATATTCCTTCTCACCTTAAAATTTAATTTTAGATGATTCTTTATGGCATGTAACCACTAGATCATCATTTAGAAAAACTTGTGAGTATGTTGCATGCATATCTCAAATTGAACCAAAATTCTTTTCGAATGTGAAAAACAATGAATATTGGATTATGGCAATGCAAGAATAGTTAAATCAATTTGAGAAAAATAATATATGGAAATCAATTCCTAAACCATAACATCAATATGTTATAAGTACTAAATAGATATTTAAGAATAAGATGGATGAATCTTGTAAGGAATAAAGCTAGATTAGTAGTCTAAGGATACAACCAAGAAATATGAATTGATTTTAATGAAACTTTTACATCTGTAGCCATATTAGAATCCGTTAGGATGCTATTCGCATTTGCATGTCATAAGGATTTCATTTTGTATCAAATGGATGCTAAAAGTGCTTTCTTAAATAGTTATATTACAGAAAAAGTTTATGTGAAACAATCCCCTGTTTTTTAAAATGAAAAACATCTAAATCATTTCTATAAATTGTTTAAAGCATTATATAGTTTAAAACAAGTACGTAGAGCTTAGTATGATAGGTTTAGTAAATTTCTTTTGGAAAATAGTTTTTCAATAGGAAAAGGAGATACTATATTATTTGTTAACCATAAAAATCAAGATATACTTATTGTTCATATTTATATTGATGATATTATCTTTGGTTCTATTAATGAGTCTTTGTGTAAGGAATTTTTATCTTGTATGAGCAAAAAATTTGAGATGAACATGATGAGAGAATTGAAGTACTTTCTTCTATTACAAATAAAACAAAACAAAAAACAAATCTTTATCAATCAAGTCAAATATTTGAGAGATTTACTTAAAAAATTTGGACTTGAAAATAAAAATGTTAAAAGTACTCCAATGAGCTCAACAATCAAGATTGACAAAGATGAAAAAGGTAAAAAAATTGATGTCAAAACATATCAAAGTATGATTAAATTTTTATTTTACTTAACTGCTAGTAGACCCGATGTCATGTTTAATGTATGTTTGTGTGCAAGATTTCAATTATGTCCTAAGGAATCTCATTTACTTGCTCTCAAAAGAATTTTATGTTATTTGAATAGAACCATAGATCTTGGCCTTTGGTATCTTACAAAGACTTAAATAGATCTAATCTATTATTTATATGCCAACTTTGCCAGTTATAAGGTTGATAGGAAAAGTACTAGTGAAATTTGTCACTTCATAAATCACTCACTTATCTCTTGGTTTAGTAAAAAGAAAAATTTGGCTGCACTCTGAACCACCAAGACTGAATATATTACTACCAATAGTTGTTGTGCAGAACTCTTTGAATGAAACAAACTCTTAGAGACTATGGCATTCACCTTGATCAAATTCCTATCATGTGCGATGATACTAGTGCTATAAACCTATCAAAGAATCTCGTTCAACATTCTAGGATCAAGCATATAGAGAATAAACATCATTTCTTAAGCGATCATAAATTAGAATTTATTTCTACGGAAAAACAACTTGCTGATAATTTTACAAAGCTTCTCTATGAAAAACAACTTTTAAAGATTCGACTTGAGCTTGGAATGATGACATTGTCACATTAACATTTTTTTTCATGATATGGAGACTATTACATTTATTTGATCTTCTATCTTGGATGATTGTGTGATATATATACTCATGTTTAATATGTTATCTAATTAAAGTTACATTTTTGAAAGGTTCATGCATTAAATATGGCTTTTTAGATGTTTCAGAATCATAAAATGTTTTAAATTAATCAAATTTTGCCCAGAAAACAAGATAGTGCAAGACACAAAGGAACTGGCTAACCGTTCATTGTAAGCAACTAGCCGCTAGCAAGACAGAGACATAACAGCTAGTCGACTCAAATCAAGCGGGTAACCGCTATGTTTCTACCCATGAAGCAGCTAACCACTTACTCCAAGTGGCTAGTCAGCTTCTTAGGTTATATATACTATTCATCATCTGCTTCATTTTGTCTCTCTCTCTCTCTCTATCACTACTATCTCTCTACTTTCTCACTCCCTCTAAAATCTTCCATTTTTACATCATTTTGCATCAAATTAAACCCTTCAAATAATTTCCCATCCATTAATCTTCACTCACTCTTAAAACACAATCTAATTACCTTTTTCTCAAAATCCAACTTTTTTTTTTAAACCTAACTCACTCGTTTCAAATTTCTCCAATTTAAGTCATTTCTTAACTAATTTCAACCAAATTGAACCCGTACATTCCTTTAGATTTTCTCTAAGAACTTTTTAATCGGTTCAAAATCTTTCAATTCTCTCACCAATTTGTGAACCTGAAATTGTGCATTTTTTATGCGCTTCGGTAAATTTCAACGTGGTTGGTGGTGAGAAATCCAAAGGAAAGCAAGTAGCCAAGTAGTGCAAAAAACATCATAAAGAGATTCCAAAATTCATTTTGACTCACTTCCTGCATCATCTTCATCATCTCAACCACCTAACTAGTGTCATTCCTCTCTAGTCTCTATTTTGGTTCCTTGTCTTGCTACTACACCTACATTATCATATGCATTTTATACTTTTGTTTCAACTTTAGTTTTTGCATTCTTGTTGATGCTTGGATAATGTTTTTAGATTCTTAAATACTTTGGTTATTTGGATTTTTGTTAATGGTTTCTTAATTAACGATCATAGAATTGCTTTTGACTTTAGCATGATTGGTAGTAATTTTGATGATAAAATGGGAGAAAATAGGTAACATGTATTTTGAAATTTTGAAGTGATTGTATTTTTTAATACCTTATGAGATACTCAAGGGGAGTTTACATATATTATAGATCATGTACTCAAGGGGGGTTTATATTTGTTTTTAAATCATGCATGGCACATACTCATGGAGAGTAGAAATGTCAAAATACATGAGATGTTTGTCATCATTAAAAAAGAGAGGTAAATCTTACTGTGAAACTACTGTAAAAATATAAATTAACAAATTAGATATAATATTAAATAAAATTTATTTACACATTTATTAGTATGTACATAAAATATTTTTTATTATATATATATATATAATACTTGATAACTAAAATAAATATTTTATATTATTAAATTCATTTTGTTATCTCAATATAATTGGTAGTAATAATAATTATTATATATATAGAGAGAGATTATTTATGGAATTGTATAAAGGGCTCATTTGGGATTGTTTTTAGAGGTTCAAAAGTGATTTTGAAAAAGAATGGATGATTTTTCAAAATCTAATATATATATTAATTAGGAAATACAATCATTAACTTTAAAGAGACTATTATTATTACTAATTATATTGAGATAATAAAATAAAAAGAAAATTAATAATATAAAGTATTTAATTTAGTTATCAATTATTATATATAAATAATAAAAAATATTTTATATACGTGTTTATAAGTGTATAAATATATTTTTAGTGTATTCACTAAACAAGAATCAGAATAAGCTGAAATTGGAATGAGATAGAATCCGAATGAAGAATGAAAATTAGAATAAATTGTTTGCTTTACCTATAGAAATTAAAATTGGAATAAATTGTATTGTCATTGATATATTTGTTTTGTTTTTGAATCGGAATCGAAATGAGTTAGATTATTTCAAATTACTAAAAAGTCTTTAATTAACTATTGTCATAATTATTATTTTGTACTTCAATTATTATGATTATTATTATTTTAAAAATTATTATAATTAATATATTAATGTTAATGATAATATCATTATAGTTAACATTAATAATTTATTAATTACGATAATTTTTATCATTGATATAATATTACTACTACTACTACTACTATTACTACTACTACTAATAATAATAATAATAATCCATTTCAAATATAATAATATTAATAATCAAAATCATCATCATCATAATCATCAACAACAGTAACAACAAATTAGCAGTGCAGGCTAACGGTGAAGATTGCGACGACCAGTGACAGAGACGACTAGCAACCAGTGATGGCGAAGATATGCTTAAACGGAGACGACCAGCAAATTAGATCCTGATCCCCGTATTGTGATCCTAGTGCTATGATATGGTGACCACCGGAAACTTGACCAAAGACGACATGCTACGATGTAGGCCAAAAATGTTTGGTTGGCCATAATAGAGGCTTGTTTGCAAGGGTTGATGGAGGCTTCAAATTCTTTTTTTCTTGCTATTTATATTTTTCACTTGAATGAGGGTATTTTTGCTATTTTAAAATTTTGATGGGGTCAAATTTGGTATTCTTAGGAATGGGACATCGATTCCCAATCCCTCGAGAGTCAATCTCCCCTTCCCAAATCCCAAAATTAGGTGGATTCCGATCTCCGATTCTAATTCCCCAATCTAAAAAGTAAACAAACCCTTTATTTAATGTTATATCTAATTTAATTATTTATATTTTTATAACAATTTAATAATAAGATTGACTAAACACATACAACTACTTCTAAAACTCACAACATCTTTGATAATAAATTTTATATAATATTTAATAAATTATTTTCATAGCTAATTATTCATATAATAAAACTATCAATAATTATTTTAAAATTTATAACATAACCAAATCTGTCATTCGAGTTGTAGAATTGTAGCCACCAATTGGAATGAAACACAGGGATGTAGGTAAGTTTCTAAGAGCTCTAACAACATTTACATTAATTAATTCATGGATAAATATCCATCCATCATTTAATGTTTACACTATTGAAAATACAAAAAACATTTTATTCTTTTATTGTTATTCATCTAAAGTTTACAAAATATAAATGCTCCACTTTTTTAAGATTTAAATAGAGTAGGGAAAGGGACACAAAAGTCCTCAAGGTTTGAAGAAATAGTCACAAAAATTCTCAAATTTAAAAAAAAAAAAAGACATCAAGCCTTTGTTTATCATAATACCCTTTGAATATAGTAATTAAAATATTGACGTTAAAATTTTTTAATTAATAGAAATATAATATAAATAATATAATCTATCTAATAGACTAATAATATTAAATTATTTTTAACATTTAAAATATATTAAAACTTTAAATTATTATATTTATTTTGATAATACATTTATATTTATTATAAAGATTTTAAACAAATCTTTGGGTTAAATTGATTTTACAATTAACATAATTCTCCATTTAATAACATTAAAATTATTTTGAAATTATTTTTTTACATAATATTCAAAATAATTTTAACATTAATTAATTCTTTTAATATTATGTGTCTATTATTTATTACAAATTAGTTTAATATAATATGTCCAATAAATTGTAAAATATAAAAAATTTAAAATTAAAATTATTTTAAAATATATATTTTTACATTTATTTTAATGTCATATTTTTATTTATTATAAAATTTTAGAGTCAATTTTTGTGGGTTTATAAAGTTAAAGAGTATTATATTCCAAAAGGGATTTTAATGTTCATTATTAAAAATTTGAAATTTTTATGATTATTTATCGAAATTTTGGAGGTGTAAGCATCTTTTTTCTAATAAAATGTTGATAAAATAAATATTTTATCCTCTAAGTATAAAATAACTATACCATCCTCTAAACATAAAATAATTATTTTATCCTAACAAAATAATGATTTTTTTAGTTAGAGAAGAGTAATTATAAAAAAAATCTTTAAAATAAATAATACATAAACTAGATAACAAAAGTTATGAATAATTAATATTTGTTAAATAAAAAATATCTTTAAAATATAAATAATAAATTAATGCCCATAATTTTTGTTAATCAAATCCCAACGACAAACAAAACTATTGCAAACACAAAACAATCATAACCACAAACAGAATCAACAGTGGTGGCGACAATCAAGTGAATTGCAGCGGCGGCGACGGAAACGCTTCCATCGTTAGCAATGATGGAAAGAGCGGCGGCGACATGGCTGTTTCAACAGCAATGGAGGAAACGGTGGGTAGCATTTGAGCCGCCGGCATCCATTTTGTAGTCACGTGGGTTCTTAAATTTGATTTGTGCATTAGTTTTGTGTTTTGGTAAATCTTGATTTGGGTATTAGGGTTTTGAAATTTTTATTCGGGTCTATTTTGTGTTTTCTTCTCAATTTTTTTGAATTTGGGTATTCGGATTCTGAAAGCGGCAAAAGAAATAAATTTTGTGTATTTTTAATAGGGTGCGGCGCATTAGAACATTAGGTGTCTGGCAGATATATGCTCGTTAATTATTATTATTATTATTCTTTTTTTGATAAGCATTATTGTTCTTAATTGTTAAGAAACCACAAGGTGGAAGGTGCGTTGGAAGCTAATAAACTACCAACTAATCCTAACATTCCGCTCTCCTTCATAATCGACGACTACGACGGTTCACACACCCCAACAAGGAACACCCTCAAGGTCACGAAGCTAAGAAACCCGACTTGGTGACACCCCAACGACTATGATGGTTCACATACCCCAACTAGGTGACACCGTAGAGGTCACGAAGCTAAGACCACTGTGGCAAGGGCTAACTTCAGAGGACCATTCCGCTCTCCTTCATAACCGACGTCTACAACGGTTAACACACCGAACTAGGAACACCCTCAAGGTCACGAAGCTAAGAAACCCGACTTGGTGACACCCCAATGACTGTGATGGTTCACATACCCCAACTAGGTGACACCCCCAAGGTCACGATGCTAAGACCACTGTAGTATGGGCTAACTTCAGAGAACCAAACTACTTTGATACCAATAGTTATGGATCCACAAGGTAGAACTTACTCTTAAAAGCTAACTTGTAAGAGGGGAGTGCCTTGAGGTTAATAAACTACCAACTATTCCCATACCAAATCAATGTGGGGTCCTAACTTTAATCTGGCTCATTCTTATTGCTAAAAGGAAAGAATTGGTAAAGTAATTGAATTGTGCTTTTCTATGTTGTGAAGATGAAAGAGAAAAATGACAGATTTTTCTGGAACCCAGTTACAGAACACACACATATATCAAAAGTTTTAGCTTTAATATTTTTTTGTAACTGAGATAAAAATACTTTACTTCTCTATCTTGATATTTTTGTTGCTTATACTTAATTTGAGAAGAAGAAGAAGAAGAGTGCTCGGTGACTTTTGGGTACTAGGGTTTACAAGTTTATCTCTCCTTAACATTATCAATATCAATATATGTATTTGTATTTGCATTTGCATATGAATCTAATACTGTTGCTGTTGTAATTTCTTTTGCAGGCTAAATCCTGGAGCAGATGTGTCAAGTCCTCATTTCTTCAAGATTATTTTTCCCTTTGTTCTTTTAGAAAAAAAGCTGGTAATTTTGACAACTCTTTCTGTTTCTCAGCAGCCTCTTAATTATTTGTGTCTATAAGATTTTTTTAACTATTACATGCTCGATTCTGGAGTTTACTAATTATTTTACATGAATTATTAAGCAATAAAAATCTGGACTTGTACCTAATGTTTGGTGGCATGGATGTGGGTTCATCATGTGTGTTTGCCGTGTAAGATGAGATTTACAACAAGTCCCTTTTAATTTGATTAATGTTCATCCTCATCTTATCTTGAAAACTATTTTGCCCCTAGTTTGTAGTGTTTGATGACATCTGTTATCTATTGCAGTACTCTGGTCTCAGACTTCAGATGCTATGCTGATTGTTCGTATATATGAGAAAATGAGGAAAAAAACAAATGATAGTGCATTATGCCTCCTATTATAAGTTTGTGATAATGTTCTTTAGAGATTCCATGTGCTACCGATGTGTATCCTGTCCATGATTCCACATGCTGACTAAGTTTGCAACATTGATCCGTACTAACTAAATACATGACAGCGAAAACATGAAAGCTTTTTTGTTTTGTTTGTGGTTGGTTTTTACTTGTTTTTTAATGGATGATCATCTGACTTTATTTGAATAAATGTAGAGGATTCCACGAGATTTTGTGAAGAAGTTTGGCCATGAACTTTCCAATGGTGCTCAACTCACAGTTCCTGATGGTAGTGTTTGGCATGTGGCATTGACCAGAAAAGGAAAAGACATTTGGTTTCATTATGGTTGGCAGGACTTTGTTGAAAGGTATTCAATCTCAGCAGGATACTTCTTGTTGTTCAGTTATGAGAAGAATTCAACCTTTCATGTTATTATATTTAATTTGGACGCATGTGAGGTTGATTATCTATATGTTGGTGAAGAATCAATGAATGATGAGCAGAATTCAGATCCCGAGAATGAGAAAAGTGTGGAGCATGTTGAGTATCAAAGCAGAAAGAGAAAAATGGAAGAGGTGGTGGAGATGGACTAACCAAACTGTGACAATAACTTCAGTTTGTCTGTCATGCTTAAGAAAATGGGAATATATGTTACTCATAGATACAGACGGTTTTCGGCAGAAGAAAGCAAGAGAGCAATCAGTTTTGCCAGAATTGTCCGGCCCAAAAACTCTTCATTCATCGTTATCTTGGAACAGCATTTCAAATCTTGCCGTGATGTAGTGAGCTTTCAAACAAAATGTGATTTTGTGAGCTTTGCTGTTGATAAATACTCACTACAATTCTTTTTGCTTGTGCAGTATTGTCCAATCAAGTTTGCTGAGAAGTTTGTCAAGAAAGATTCCAAATATGTCAAAGTACAGATATCTAATGAAATAGAGGAATCAATTGAACTCCAGTGGAAACCTAAAGGGAGTTTCTTTTTAACTCGGGGATGGGGTGAAATTTCAAGGTTCAAGAATTTGAAGGAAGGAGATATTTGTATCTTTGAACTGTGATCAGGAAACAAGATCTTCTTTTCAAACTTTCAGTGTTTCATAGTACGTTAGAGTAAATTTAACTGATTAGTTGCAAAACTGTGTCATCTATGGACTAAACCAAAGCTTTTAGAACGTTGTGTAGTCAGTGTTTGTGCTATCTGTTCCTAAGATGATCTAGTAAAGGGGATTGAAGGGTCTATTATATTCAAAACTTCTCAAAGAGTTAGTTATTATTGTAGTTTAGCTGTTATGTTAGTTCTGTTATATTAAGCAGTTATATTTCATTTGCTCAAAAATTAAAGGCAGATAATTTCAGTGAACTCAAAAGGACATATGAGTGCGCGCGCGCGCGTTTTTCTGTAAACGAAAAATAACATCTGGATCCCTGTTTTGTTATGAATTTCATGTAAGATCGTTTATATTTTTCGTTCAGAGAAAACTTGTCAGTTTCGCAAGTGCAGTTGAAACTCTGCCTTTTTCTATGTAAGCTAAGCACAACGAAGAAGATCTATCTCAGAACTTGCTAGAGGTTTAAATAGCCATTTTAACTTGTAATTGTAAGATTATGTTGAATATATTGTCTGCAACCTTCTGAATGCATGTCCATTTTCTCTTAAAATGCATTTTGTGATTCTTTTCAGGTATTCAATTTTGTGTTAACCAAACAGTACAACAGAATCTACAAAACCTAAAGTAAAAATAAATTAACAAGGTACTGTGAACTTTTGAGTAAAATATAATTGTCAAGTCTCATATGAATGAACTCTAATGAAAATCAATAATTTTGAATTGAAATCAATAATTTTGAATCTACAAGGGTGTGTTCATTTATGGGATCAGAGAATCTGAATTGGGAATGATTAATAGTGTATGCTTGCTAAAATAAAAATAAAATGGGAATAAAACATGTGGAGCGCACATGTTTTTAAGATTAAGGAACAGTCTCATAATTATTATAATAAATAATAACAATAATCAACTACGATCATTTTAATAATTTGCGACAATCTATTATGATTTAAGATAAATAAATATATTAAAGGTAATACAACTCATTATAATTATAATTTCTACAGTTAAGGTAAACAATGTATCCTAGTCCCTATTCTAAATTCCAGACCCCTTTGATTCCAATATATTTTAATTCCAGCCTATTGTGAACATCAATTTAATAAACACACCATAAATGTAATAAGGCATGATGACAAGAAAGAAAAATATAGTTCTTTTTTTATTTTTTAAAGCTTGAATGAACTAATAAGATGAATTTTACATAGATTGGAAAAAATTAAGAAAAAAAAGATATATTGTGTCTAATTTTAATTTTATTATCCAAATACAGAAATTTAAAACAAAAACTAGCAAAAAGCCTAATTTTTTTAAGTGAAAAATTAAGACATTCAGTTTTTTGGGCCCGCCACAGAGAGCCCGGGCATAAATTAAAAAGAAGTTTAATGTTCCAAATTCACCGGAAAAAAAATTACTAAAACAAAAGAATATCAATTAAAAAATATATAAAAATGAAAAATGAAAAATGAAAATAAAGATCCTAAACCCTAAATCCTAATTCCGAAATCAGACTCAATCAGCCATCACCTCCGCCGCCGATTCCACCTTCCAGCCCTTTGCTGCGCCACTGGCTTTTCTTTCATTTAAAGGTGAGGTTTTGTTGCAATTTGCTGGCAATTGTGTTAGCTCTCAGGGATTTAACTTTGTACTCAAAATGAATTAATGATTAAATTTCAAATCTTTAATTGATTATTGGCATTGCATGAAAAATTTAGCTGATTAAGGTGTCATCAATTCAAATCCACCATTTTATATTTCTTGTTGGCTGGAAATTCATTCAATATCCATATTTTCATTGTTGGAAATAATCCAACCATGAATAATGGGTTGTATCAAAAAACACAAACTATCCTGCTATCTCTCATTTTTGAAAGTTGTATATGAAGAGACTGTTTGGTAGATTCTCATGTCATTGATTGTTATTCTCTTCTTGCTATTTTCCAATCGCAGCTCCCTTTTCCCCCAACTACTTGAGGCCAAGAGTTCTTCTACAGAAGCGCTTTGGAGTGTTGCCGACTCAGAAACCTCCTCAGAAGTACTGAAATGATTTTGGCCCTTACTGCCAGTGTATCATTTGTCGCTTTTCTGAAAGCTGTGCTTCTCAAATGGTAGTGTTCAGGTGTTTCCTTTGGTTGTCAAATGTTGAACAGATTGGTGATGTACGCCGTAGTGAATGATTGAAATATACAACTTTTCAATTTGATAGTTTATCAAAATCATTCTTATTATGCCCTCTCGGCTTGGTCATAAACGTTTTCTCGCAACTGTAAAAAATAGGTGAAGCCGAGGGATGTTATCCATCGACTATTTGCCACAAGTTTATTTACTACTCTTAAGTAACGATTACATTTTCGATTGGAGTGGAAATTCTAAAAAGTGAAAATCCTGAGATTAGTTAAAATTTAATTTTTATTTTTATTTTATCTTGAATTGTAAGTAAATGGTTTCAAATTATAATTTTATTTTTATTTAAAGAATTATAATTTTTATTTACAAAATTAATGCAAAAATATATTTAACAATAAAATATTTATTTTATTATACTTATAAATTAATAATAATTATTAATATTCTTAATTATATAAATCATATTTTTTTAATTTTAATTTTAATTATGTAAATTAAAAATATTGATAACAACAACACAAATGGAACGTTATTGTTAATAATATAGTACAAAATTAATATTTTTCTTAGAATAAACTATTTATTATTATCAATTATCAATTGTAAATAAACATAATAATATTATGTTTTCCAATAAAGATAGTATATAGTAATATTATTAATTCTCTATGAATATAATAATATTATTTTTAAATAATTTTTAACTTAGATTAAATAAATTATTATTTTTGACTAAATATACTAATATTTTATTTAATAAGTTTAATACTATTAAATAATATTATATTAATTAAAAAAAAAGAGATAAAAAAGGAAGAGATAATAGTAGATTCCCATTCTCACCTCTCCAATTGGAGTATAACTCTCATTTTCCCTTTAAATAAGTAAACACTGAAGTGGAAAAACTCTACACTCTCCACTCTCATTCCAGTAAGTAAACAATACATTAATCACACAATGTTAAGATAAATATTTAAAAGTGTAATAGATTATTAAAAATAAATCTTTAATATCTATCTTATTAAAAAAAAGGAATAGACGAGTACTATTTTAGTACAAAATACAATAAGGAAAATGATTAAGAAAAGAGTATTGATATTTAGATAAAAGAATTAGTCCGACAAAAATATTTGCCCGGTTTACTATTTTAAGTTACAAGAAGTTAGTTGTACATTATTTTGTCACCAATCACCATCTTATTGCTCCTGTGTCCGTTAAATTGATAACAACTGTAACCTCACGGATTTAATCACTTAATTTACAACAAAGCAAATTTTGTCGCCATCTCAGAAGTTCTCTAATCCGTTTGTCATTTTCCTTAGAAAAGTACTTTCAAGTTTCAAATGGACATAAAAAGAAAAAAATTTCAATTAGCGGACTAAACAGAAAAGCAACACTAACAAATGATAAAATTAATTAGATGTTCATTACAATAAATATCTTAACGCTACAAGTTATTAAAATCAATAGTCAATAAAAATGAAGTAGGATGACTTATTCAACCCTTCTTTATAGAATCTTCAATATCATTAAGGCTAATACAACTTACTTCTCAATGTTAATTTATATATAAGGCCTAAGTGACTCTAACACATCTCCTTCAAATCCTCACAAGTAGTCCTTGATTCAATTAAGAAATTGAAAAATGTCCAAGTATATCGGTTTCATCACCTTGGCTTTGCTTGTAGTGACAAACACTAAAAACATACTTATTTCAACCAATATTACTAGCCAAGAATCTAACTCAGACACTTCACTTTCTGGTAATTCTGCAACATCATCTAACTGCGACGACTGATTTGGACGTACAAGTGGAAGCTTGTTTAGTCAATTGAAGAATAAGACTACAAGAGAGCTCATTCTTACTATCTTATGTTAGTTAATAAATCTTTAATACCTATTATTGCCCCATGGGAGATGCCATTGATTTTTTTAATTAGTTATTTATCTTATGTTGCATGAGTATTTTTGCAATAATAATTAATTGTAGAGAAATTGAAACTACGTTTAAATAAAAGAAAAATCTATCCATTATGAGTATGTGATATGTTGCGATGTGTTTTGTGTGTGTATTATTCGGTGATTCATTGTTCTGTACATGTAATGAGGGAGCAGTCTGTTGAATGCCAATGATAATCAAGCGATATGAATTACTTTCCTAGTATCCATTGTCTTATCTTATTTTTATTTCTTGTCTTATTTTGATTTTATTTCTATTTCCTTAGGGTTGATGATCAAGCATTATGCATTACTTTATTAGTACTTGTCTTATTTCTATTTCATCTCTATCTCCTTCAGGGTGTGCATCCTCCAAAAATTCTTTGTTCTTTCTAAGATAGAAGAGTAGGTAAAATCTAAATTAATTTCTAACCCCATACTTTTCCTAATATACAACCTCAGATAACCAACTAAATAAAGCTGCTTGTGAAACTACTTGATCAGGCCCTTAGGGGCTTCTTGAAAGATAATTTGAGTACTTATCATATTTTACCAAAATCTTAGATTACAAAGTTGCCTATGATGTAATTGAATTAATATATAACAAAATTTCATATTACTTTTGACACTTATTCACCTCATCCTCTAAACATACAGTCATCTTTTTGTAATCTTAATAATTATTATGTCAATGTCAAATCTAATACTTAAAATTAACAAATATTTACTCATCCTCAATGCTACTGCCTAGTCAAATTAATTACAAATCAAGTACTAAAATTTATTGTTGCAAACAAAATTTTTTAATTTATACATAATATTTTATTATTCATTTATTAAAAAAAAATGTTAAAATTAACAAATATTTTATCACCTCTTGCTAAAATAGAGACAATTGCTTTGGCATTAAGAATATATAGTGAGGACTTTTTGCGATCTCTAGCTTACTAACACTCTAAGGAAGATTCATGTAGAGATGATATCAAATTGCAAGACCACTGAAGGGATGCCCAAATACTGATTATTGAGCAAGTAAAACCCATTGGTAAGGTATATGTACATGTATGTGTAAATATGTATGTGTGTGTGTATATATGTGTGTGTGTGTGTATATATATATGTATGTATATATATATATATGTGTGTGTGTGTATATATATATATGTATGTATATATATATATGTATGTATGTGTATATATGTATGTATGTGTATATGTATATGTATGGGTGGATGGATATATGTATGTCTGTGTGTGTATAGTAAAATACTATATTTAAATTAAAACAAATCTCTAAAGGCCAGATAAATTTAGAGTCTTATATTTTATATATAATGCAAAAAACAAGAAGAGATTCCATAAAAATATAACTTTTAAATAATAATTTTGACAAAACTAACAACCAACTTTGCTTTTAAATAATGTGTTTACCAAACACTTTGACCCTGTTTGGTATTAAGAATGTGAAATATATGGCTCTCAAATTATTTGGTAAATACTAACCAGTATGACTCAAAAGATAAGTTAATTTTATCCAATACTTGAATAATGAAAATTATATAATATCTTTACTATTTTTGTCAAAAATATTATTTACAAATCATATTTACAACACGCTATTAACTTTTATTTATAGTTACTCCCCCCCCCCCCCCCCCAACAACTAAGCTACATCAACTCAGTATGCCAAACAAAGTTTTAATACCGTAATTTTTAAATTACAGTTGCTCAGCCATAATCCACTTTGCGGATTTTATCAAAATGGATGAATCTGAAGCATGTTACCACATGACCTCTAATGTGGATTTACTGTACTCAACCAGAATTCTCTCCTGATCACAAGTAACATTTTTGGGCAATCTAATTTCCAACTAAATTCATTCAGAAAGACGGCATAGAAAAGAGAGAAGTTGGAATATAAAAGGCTATTCACATTATATTATCCAAAGGAAGGCACATGAAGATGTTTTTCTATTTTGACTATGAACATAGCCTGGCTAACCTGGCTCTGGGCTGTATAATCATGTTAGTAGATACCAGCTAAGGAACTTCATTTGGCAAACCAAGTGCGCATTAATTTAATATGTCTACAAACAAATGGCAAGATTTCAAGCGTCCAGCCAGTCCGTCCCCAAATTCGAATCATCAACATCAACCTGTAATGTGATATCATCAACTTAAGGCATGCTTTTATTCTTATTTGAAGCCAGGTTATACACGAATAAATACCTGATCATCAAAATTTGAAGCGATCTCAAAATCTGACCCAGAAGCATTGGCAAGCTCATCCATAGCTTCCTGCAAGTCCTGGTACATATTTCAGATGAATTATGACTTCAACAAAGTGTACGGGTATATGTTTTTCAACCAATGAGTACTAAGGTTGGTGTTGCACACACAATTCCTTTCTTATCATAAAAGAACATTATACATAAATATATATAGACACATGCACGTGCACAAAAAATAAAATGCATGTCTGAAGTGTTATAGCATTTTTAACATTTCATTCATCATTGATTTTCTTTGACAGGAAAAAATGGTTCACGAAAATGTCCTGTCGTTATCTCAAAGGCGACAGGAAACAAAATCCTAAATTGATAACTTCCACGTCAGTATCAAGCAGCAAAACACCAACCAATTATTGTCATTCAACTAAACAAGCAGCCCTAACTTCACTTACCATATAGATTCAAGTTGCTCTGTTGCTCAAGTAGCAATAGCTTTACATAAATTACAATCCTTAAATTAATGTTGCAATATTTAGATTAAACTTTGGCAATTTCCTTTTCTCATAACCTAAAAATTCCGCAAACCTGTTTAGCAAACTCGAGTTTGATACGGGGGTCTTTGCAGAACCTTGCAAAGGAAGAAAGAAACTAGTAGCTTTTCAACAGGTAACCATCCCCAAGAAATAGAACCCTAGACAATATAAGCGCAAATCACATGCCTAACCATTCAACTAACCCCTCAGGTTTACATGCTGGATTGTTAATCGATACCGCACCATCAAAAATTTCACCAATTAGAATACATTTCTATCTCCCATTTATTGAAAGAACTGGTATGGGCAAAGGGACTGGACAATGCATTAGATTTTTTCTTAAAGTATGGAGTAGGAGTCAATCTTGAACCTGCATCATATGAATTTCATCAATAAGCAAACAAAATACCTCATCATCAAGGTTCATCAATGAGTTGTCTTCTTGAATGGGCAAAGGACATGCAAAACCATCACCACTTTCCAGCAAGTACTGCTTATCAAACATGTATATTTGATAATCAAAACCACAGGCTTAAGTGACAGTAAGATACAAATTAGTGATTTGACTTGTGGGAATGAAATTGCAATTAATTAGGCACTTGATGGAACAAAAAAAGTAACAAGACAATGAAAGTACAGTACACTCCAAACACAATATCATATAAGCTAAGAAAAAATAACATAACATTAGACAAAATAATTATCCAACAATGATATGAAAGAAATCAGATAACAGATATGAAAATCATGATAAGTTGACAATTTGTAATCTCAAGGCCACAACCATTATTGACCAATGTTCCAGAAAAGAAACAGATATTTATGATGCTCAGAACAGTACCAGTTAGTGCAGATATTTTGTTTCTTCTACAACAATAATCTTAAAAGCATTCAATTTGGCTGTTATCAGATGGAAGAGGTTTAGCCATCCCAGTCCAACAAGCCTGGATTGATAGGTCTGGGCTACGCATCCAGAATCTAGATATTTTTCTAACTAATATTTTTCTAAGACTTCCTTTAGCATTAAAATACATATACTGCGCATACCAAAAAAACAAAAGAGCAATTATCTTATTGTTTTTCAGTTAGTTAAATCCCAGTTTAGAAGCAAGATCCATGTCAGAAATCTCATTCCTGGAAATACTAATGTCATCAACGAACCTGAATCCAATTATCTGGCAAAATGGTCCATATGAATTGTTAATTCACATCACAGCTCATGGAGGCTCCTGCCAATACTTGATGCAAAACAAGAGATCCCACTTACTCTATGTCATAAATCCTTGCGCACACTAGCAGCTATTATTATGTAATTCTGCTAATAATTCTCAGTCCAAAGCAATAAAAGTTTTTTGTGCATCTTACTCTGGTATTAAAGAAAAAAAGGTGGCAAGAGTGGACCAGAAAAGTCCAGTGGGGCACCTAAACTATTATTGTTCTACAATCTTCCAGCTCCTTTAAGATACTTTAACTTAGACAGAAGTCAACGATCATCCACAAAATGTAAATTGATTTTAATCTCTAGAAAAATTGCCATACCTGCTCATTTGACCTCATGGAATGATTTTGAGGATCCAAGGGTGCAGGCTTTGTCTCGTGTGGACTTCCCTATTATTGATGAATAGCAAAGCTCAGTTAAAATCAAATTTTGCATCAATTACTTGTTTCATAATTTAATCTACTTGATAGATTGAAAGGTACATTCCATGAGGACAAAACCTACAACAAAGGGATCATAACCAAATACAAAACAATAAAAGAATATTTGATACCAACATTTTAAATTTGATTTTTTTCCTACTCAGCAAACACAACTACAAATTTTTTCATCTTGTCCTTTTTTATTTTCCTTTCAAGAAAGGGGTTGGGGGGTTGTGGTGCGGGTTTGGGTGTGGAGATGAGAAAGAAACTGAAAGATTTGTAGAAATTGAAAGAAGATAAGAGATACAAATGTGGACAAGATGTCCAGAAATGATCGCTGTCGCATGGTTTAGAATTTTAGCTACTTTACTAGATCAATCATGCAAAAGCACTTAACAAATTGACAATATAAAAATGTTACAAGAAGCAACATACCATATTCCAAAGTTTCAACATTTCTTTTCTCTTACAGCACTATAAAATTATTTTGTTTTCTACATATCAATCTTTACTGATTCTAAGAAGTTACCTGTTCATCTTGGTTGGCATAAGAATTTTCTGCTTCTGTCGTTGCAGGCTTAATATCGCTAGAAGTTTCCTGAAGGTTATGAATAGCCATTGAGTAAGATTTTTCCTTGACAATAAATTTAACATTCTAGAAATTACCATGAACAGACTCTAATGATGACTTGGATGAACAATCACTATGGTTTGTTTAGTCAAAAAGAAATATGGAAACTCAAGAAAAGGTTCTTTTCTCTTCAAAAGTAGAAGACATCAGTTATAAGATACAAACCAGCTCATGTTGTTCAAAACAAATATTCCTTCCCCCTTTTGTAAGATCTCTCAAGGTTCCCTTCAAATCAGATAAAGAGTAAGTTAAGTCACAGCTAGAAGGAAATCAATAAAGTTGAGAAGCATATCTAGAGCTCATACAGACAAGTATCTAGGTAGAAACAGGTAAAACATATCCAGGAGACATTAATATCCAAGAGAAAATGAATTGCTCATTTACTGCAAAAGGGAAAAGGAGCATATCATGGTTGCATCTTCTATATCAGAGTGAAAAATAAATTATTCCCGAGATAGAAAAGATCTTATCAACTTGTGAATCAAGCAAAACTCAAATCTCGAATGAGAGTATATACACTACTCATGATTCGTAAGGGTATTAGCAGAAAACAAATAGCTGGGTGAAATTGTAAAGGAAGCAGGAATACTTTTTCCCACAATAGAAGAAAATTCAATCAATGGCTCAGTAACTTATGACACTGAGAATTTCAGAGCCACACACATTGAAAAAGGAGACAACCTGAACCAAGCAAACAAAAAGATTCTTAAATCCGGTTTAAAGCCACTTAATAATTATCATTCTTTAAAATCTTTATTATCTTACACCTAATCTGAATCAACTATGAGAACTTTCTTAAGGGCAGCAAATCATACTTGAGAGGATTTTTGCGTATTTTCAAATAACCAATGCCAGCATAGGTTAATAAATCAATCAATATGAAATTTAGTGCAAATGATTTCACTCCTCTAATGGGTAGGAAAAGCTAAAGTAGATTGCAAATACCTACAGAGTTCTGGAAGATTGATCCTTTTCGTAAAGAAAAGTTTATGATGTTAAAAGTGTCATGTCTATGTAGCTTTCTCTAACAAATACAACTGCAACTATACTACCAAACTTTCAGATGTTTCTGTTACTAATTATTGTTTAAATGGTGGCACATAAACATTTAAATAAAAAAGAAAGAGAGCAAAGAAAATAAGTATAGCAAAATGCACTGGCCAAATGCCTTTCTTAGTGTTGGTAAATATGATTTTTAAAGTTAATAATTTTGATGAAATAGTAAGGTAATATAAGTTTTTCATCAACTTTGGATTAAACTCGCCTTAACTTCCAATCCGCAGTATTTACCTAACAATTACAAGCCACGGCTGCGCAACTGACATTATTGCAAGAAATATTGAATCCATTATTTGGGCACATAACAAATAAAAAGTTGGTCCTGCTGCTCAGCCCAGAGCTTGAGCATGGTTCAAGGACAAAGATGTAACCCATTAATAAATATAAGTGCAGTGCTTGGTGTATTGATCACTTATGGATAGGCAAGTTGTTTATTACCAAACAGAGCCTAAATTCATTACCGTCTAATGAAGATAATCTAAATAGTTGTAGACCTCGATAATCCTGAAATCACTAATCACTCAATTTGTGGCAATGTGCACATGAAAGACTAATGCAGCCAATGCATGCAAAAAGGATAAATCTACAATAAAATTTTGTCTAAATAAGAGCTGAAGCCCCGGCCAAGCTATGCCATCTTTGCTAGCTTTATACCAGAAGAAATTTGAATTCAGGGTGTATAAAAAATGGAAAGACAAGACAAGTTAATAAAGATACTTGAGAGGAAGAGCAGAGCATAAAACATATTAGAGCACTCAATATAGACACTTGAGAGAGGTAAAAAACTAACTGAATACTATTTTTATGAACAAGAGATTTACCTTGTTCGCCCACATAAGGCCACATGCATTGCAAAGAGTTCTTGGACCAGCTGGTCCCCTACGCATTGCTGGAGTCAACTTCTCACTTATCCCGCAGTGTTGACATATTCGCGAGCTAAACAAAATGCAGAATCACAAATCGATTAAAATAAATAAATAAATAAGGACTGCTATTAGCATTTAAAAAAAAAAAGCTTAAAGCAGAGAAATGTAATTCTTGAAGAAGTGTAAGCCTGGACTTAAAGTTTCTAACAACTGAAATTAAAATTTGAACTCACATGGATTCAGGAGGAGCAATGCCATTGCTCGGATTTGAATTGGCAGAAGCTGTGTTAAAAGTCGCCTTTGTTGATGTGAACTGTCCATTTTTACGTTGCATTCTAGCAGAAAAGTACAGTAGCAATCCAATTGATAGCAAATCACAATGTCTCACACAACACTGATCTTCATGATCAACAATCACTCAGATCTGACTGATTTAAAACAGTGGAGTATTTTATACTCTGAACACACATAAACTCATGTCACAGCAGCTCTATATACAAAAATAGTTAACCAACACGCTTGTATTGTATTGTGTTTGAGAGTATGTAGCATTTGCATTTGAGGGATGCATGTGCTTGCTCCTGAGAGAAATAGATAGACCAAAAGGAAGGATCATAGCATGTGTAACTAGAACTTACCCCAATGAATTCTTTCCCAATATACATGTAGATAATTTACAACTGCAATACCCCAATGAATTCTTTCCCAATATACATGTAGACAAATTTACAACTGCAATAGTCATAAGAGTGCAGCAGATTCTTTCGTTGTCATGCAATTCTCTTTTACTGATGCATATAAACTGTAGTACTTTTAAAACACTCAACCTATCAACAGAATTAGCATCTTACCTCTGAGCAACCTCTTTCCTACAACTATACCGAATTCTTTTTTCAAAGCTTCTTTCCTTTCTTTTTTCACGAAACCTCAGCAGAGATGCAATTCTTTGTGAAAGCTTTGAGCCATTGGAGGCACTGCCAACACTCTGATAAATGGGTATACGGAAAATGTAGACAATGAAATTCAGATTGTCAAAAAAATTCTCTTAAACAAAAGTAGTATTGTATAAAGTAATACCATAATGTTTTGTTGTTGCGCAAAAGCTGAACTGGGAACAGTAGGAATGTCACACTCTCCCAGTAGTAATAGCAATGCTTGCACCTGTCATGGGCACCTCAAGAAATCAAGAAACAGAAAGATAAAAAAGGAGTAGATTCTAATGAGCACGGTCGCAATGGAAGCACAAGTTCTACAAATAAAAATCTGCAGCTCAAAACATTTTCTTATCTGAGCAGCATAATTATAAAACAAGAAATCTAAGATAAAAATGTATCACAGTATTTCATGTGGTTTTCTCCTTGCAAGAACAATCCTGAGATTGAAAGATATCAAACATTCAATATAATCATATTCTCAATGTTTTTCTTCATTGCAGAAAGCGTAAAAAGTCTTTTAGTCATCGACAATTTAACATGCCAGAGAAGCAATAGCATCAAAAGTATCTTAATACTAATCTTGACAACATACTTGTGGTTAATTAAGAAGAGCAAACGTATTCAGCCAAACCTAAGAAAGCAAACATACAAATACTAACACTTATGCATCACCAATCATTAATCAAATTCCACAGTTTCTCATAATCGATCATTAAGCCTAATGCAAGAATAATTGACATAATACCTTATGAGGAGTGACTGCAGGGAACACATAGACCTCGCCCTCGTACGCTACGGTGAGCTCACTGGTGCGAGTTGAAGTTGATGATTGAACAGAAGAAAAACCTCTATCATTGCTCTTTCGGTTAACCGAGCTTGCTCCCGCTTCCTCTTCAACTTCTTCAGGCTCGCCCTGTACGCTGCCGTTTTGAATCGGAATCGGAGTTTGCGCCACGTCATGCTCTTCCGTGTCTACATACGGCCGCGCTTGTAGTGGTCGTGGATTCATAGCAAACATTTCTCTACCATTTCACACTCAAAACACACACTCAATTTTTTTTTTTTTGGTTCTTTTTTCTTTTAGACTTTCCAAGAAACTTCTTTAATATTCAATTTTCTCCTTTTACCAAACAGAAACCCTAACTAAATTCTTTTCTGAAGACTTCCCTCTCTTTCTGACACTAATATCACTCTCTCTCTCTCTCCAAACAGAATACTAAATTCTCTGCTGCTTAAACATCGGTTTCATGGATAAATTCTCCGATTAGCAGAAGAGCCAAGTATAGACTATTACGTAATAAATAGCTGAAAATGGAAACTAATATACAAATTGTGTATATAATTATTATTATTGTTGTTGTTATTGTTATTGCATATTAATTAACTAATTAATTAATTAATGGAAGTAAATGTAAGACTAAAGAAGCTGAAAACAGACTCCGAAACCGTTTGCCAAATAGGAAAAACACAGACAACATTAAATAAATAAATAAATATCTTTCCGCTCGAGGGGAAGATGAGAATCACAGCCGTTGACGGTGTGACTGTTGACGGATGCGGTCAGCAGTCAGCCGTTTCAATTTAGATCGGACGGTTGGTAGAAGATGGACCGGTTATCTGTTCGTTCAAAATTGGAATTTGACGTCTTTGGACGTGCACGTGAGGACCGGGGTCAAAGTCTCGAACTAAAACAAGTACGCACGTGAGGACGAAAGGGAGGTTCACTGAATCCGACGTGCAGGGGACAGCACCAGAACATCTCATTATTAAAGACTATCATATTAGAATATTTATTCTAATATAAATAGAACTTTTGTTAAAAATATAAATTATTTGACTGCGATAAAATCATTTATCAAAAATTATTAATTTTTTTATTAACAAATATTTTCATGCTTGAAATGAATGAAATAAGATAGTGAAATAAATAAAAGGTATATTAGATAATTTAATTTTTTAAAAAGATCTGTAACTTTTATTCTTAAAAGTCTAAAATTTAAATTTTTAATTATAGAGGCAAAAATTCAATCCTAAAAATTTTACTTAAAGTACAATTATACAATACCACAATTTTAGGTAATATCCATCAATCATGTAATGTCTCCCACTTTATAAAAAAAATATATCAAAATTTTTTCTTTTGCAACTTTCAATTTGATATTTACAAAATGTACAACTTTTCTACTTTTCCATTAACATCATTAAAGGATTTAATATAATATTGACAAAATAACTATTTTACCTCATAATGTAAGAGACCATTTATTAGTTATTATTTTTAGAATGTGTTATCATTGTGGATAGATGGGAATAAGCCATATAACTCTAAGTTATTCATAACTAGTTTTATATTGTTATCTTTTATTGATATGAATAAACTACATGTTCAAAGTCTTCTATAATGGGTTCTATGGCTGTTTCAAATGCATTTTAGATAATTATGAATGATTGATTCTTGAATGATTGATTCTTGAATGATTTATTGTTGTTAAAGATTTATTATTATAGTTAAAAATATGTTATTAAGAATGGATTATATAAGCATGGGTTTCTTGGTTTATATTGTAAATGCTGTACAAAATGACTAGAATGCTTATTTTAGTTATTTTATATATTTAAATGCATAGGTTTGATGAGTACATAGAGCTAATTTTGTAGCTATTAGTGGTATTCAACAGTTAGAAAATGAACCCTTTTTTTTAATCATTTAGCTAGGATTAGATAGTATTTTTACGTTTAGGAGCAAACTAGTTATTTTGTCAATCTTCTATTAAAATTTTCTAAAGGTGTTAAGTGGAGAAGTTTACAAAGTGATACACTTTGTAAACTATAGGTAGACATATGCAAAAGAAAAAATATTTTGGCATATTTTTTATAAAGTGTGAAATATTAAGTGGTCCGTGGATATTTGTTCAAAATTTTTAAAACAGTTTTTGTGACTAAATCAATACTTTTGGCAATTAGATAAATTATATCAAATATACACTAAAATAGAGATGTAAATAAATAAAGTCACAAAATTTATTCTACACAAAATTGGTGTGGAATTACTATATTAGTTAGATAACAACATGGTGCAACTCATATGATTTATTTTAGCCAATCTAATTATATCACTTCAGTTCATACAAAGTTTATTGACCACAATTATATGAAGTCCGTCTAACACTGAAGGTAGGATTAGACTAACTTTTAGGGTAAATTATTACTGGGACTACTATTACAATAATTCTTATGAAGTACAGCTCAAATTTTAACTTTCCCTAATATTTGAGAGATGTCTACTCCACTCACACTCAATTCGATAAGAGAAAAGACTACATTCACTTATATTTTTGTAAGGAAGGAATTTACCCCCACAATATTTTTATGAGGGTTCGACCTGCTGCTAGCTCTTGCCACTTGGGCAAAGGCCGAGTGGCGACGCATACTTCACTTTGAATTAAACTATTGTATTAAATTTAAATTTAGCTCTAAAATCATGGAATTAATAATGCTATCTTCCCTTGGGACGCTATCTACAACAATACATGCACCGTGTCATTAAAATGTCTTGTCTAATTTTAACTTTTAAGTTAGTAATTTTAGATAGAGTACAAGGATAATATTGTCAACACACACCAACTTTGTAATAGCATTCTTTAGTTATATAGGGTATGGCTTGTAGTCCAATGGCATCCTCTATTCTCAACTTGAAGGGTAAGGACCACGTCCCAGTAGAGCTGGCAAAATTTAACACGACCCGATTACCCGACACGAACACGACACGAATAAATGGGTATGGGTCGTCAAATTTAACACGATTATTAAAATCAGGGTTGACACGATTTTTTCCGTAATCGGGTTAGGGTTAAAGTTTTTGACCCATTTACCCGATCAATGACCGATTATATTTTTATTTTAAAATAATTTATATGTTCTTATCATCAAAACTCAAAATTAGAGATAAATTTCACTTTTATTTCTATTTTTTGAAATGATGAATATAAACGTGATGTTTTATTTATAAAATTTTATATACATTTAGAGTTTCAATAGTATCAATGCCAAAATATCTTGTATATTTTATAATATATATATAAAATTAAAACTTCAATAGTGTAAATGTGTAATATTTTGAGTACATATGTATATTTTATAATATCGATAAATATGACGTGTATGAACAAGTATAAATATTTAATGTAAATTTTATTTAATATGTAGAAATTAAGCGGGTTATTGTAACCCGATTAGCATTCGATTTTTGACACGATTATTAAATGGGTCGGGTTTGTCGTCCTAAATTTGGCATCCTCTATTCTCAACTTGAAGGGTAAGGACCACGTCCCAGTGCTAATATTGTTTACTACAGTCATATCATTAAATAAGAATAGACATTTTTATTGTTAAATAAGAGTTGAGCATATATATCTAAAATTTTAATAGGATAAATTTTATCGTATTCATTATTAGATTAATATTTTTAATTTATCTTTTCAAATTATAAAAATTTCAATTTATACCCTAAATACTGTTATTTTTAATGGTTGACTAATGTTGACTTACAAAAATATGAAAATGCCATTGGAGTTAACTAATTAATAATTTTGTGAGGTTAATAAGAATAATTTTATTTCAACCCTTAAGATTTGAAAAATTTCAAGTTAGATGACAAAAATAAATTTATTAATGAAAAATCCCGTAGAAAAAATTGTAAAAGACCTTGAAAAATTAAATTATTTTTTATTTATATTTTAATTTATAAAAAAATGATAATCACAAATTTTATTAACAATATCACCACAACAAAAATAAAAGAAAAAAAACAACCCTTACCCTTATTTCTAATTTAAACATTTTAGGAATATAAATGACTAATAAATTAATTGACTTTTACCATCCAAAATGCCATTTTACCCTTCAAAGTATCTAAAAGACAAATTAACCCACAAAATTTATTTACATTCCATTACTAATATAAATCAATAGATTAAAAATTAAAAAAATATAAAATTTAGAGAAATTCAAAGACCGAAGCCTTAATCCCTAATACAAATTCTAAATTTTTATTGTTTTCTTTTTTATTAATACATTTGTTATAAATTTTAATCTTCCTTTTTTTTAATAATAATTCTCTTTTTATTGAAAGACATTTTAGTATATTTTTCTTCCCAAACATAAAGCTATGGGTAAAATAGTAACATAATTAATACTTTATAGATATTTAAGTATATCTAATATTTATTATTTTCTTAAAATAATATTTATCATTTCTTATTCAGTATTCTTAGGAATCTTGAACAGCAATCCTTTTTAATTTATGATTAAAATGTTAAAAATAAAAAAGTAATAATCTTTTAAAATTAATTTCGAAAAAATTAATTTTATTTCTGATTTGGGCTTTAAAATCAAATAAATTACTAATCATGGCACCCACTACAATTCATCCTTAATTAAAATATAAAATTGCAGTTTAATTTCTTCTTCTTCTTTCTTTCTGCAAATTCTTTTTTCTTTTATTCTTTATCTTCTTTTCCTTTTTTCTCTTATTAGTCTTCTTTTTACTTTTCTTCTTATTTTTTCATCTTGCATTGTTTTTTTTTTTTTTTCTGTTTCATTTTTGTTTCTTTATCTTATTCATTGTTCTTCTGCTTCTTTCTTCTTCTTCTCTGCATTAATCTAATATGGGAGTAAAATGAAATTAATTCTTTATTTTTTTAGTTTCAGGTTAATTACTTCACCTTCTTCTGTTTGTCTTTTCCCATTTTTTTTTATTTCCTACTTTTTTCTTCATCTTCTTCACACCTCATTTTCTCTAAGCATCATAAAGCCACAGAAGCCACGGCAACAACTGGCGGTGAAGATTTGGAGCTGCGCGATGGTGTACCAACACCACTGTTCCAAATCTTGGTGCCATCTTCTCCTTTAAAAAACCCTAGCTTTTTCCTAAATTCACCAGTAAACCCTAAAACCAAACTAGTCATTGAAATCATCAATACCCATTTGTTTGGATCATCATATGCTTGGCGTGGCCTTGTGGCCATGGACTTGCTTGGAATGGCCGCATGCAGCCATGGATTTTTCTGGGTAATGGACATGGTTTGAGTTGTATGTATTGCTAATTTGAGACAGTTTCGATTGGAGTATTGTGTGAAGACCAAGTCTTTCTCTAAGAAGGATACGAAGATAATGATTATTAGACTTTGATTTGTAGAAATTAAGTTCTATTTTTAAACAATAGATTCAAAGTGGGATTATAAAAACTAGATTTGAAAGCAGTTGTACAGTTGTTAAGTGTGTGAAAGAGGGGGTAAAGGGCAAAAAATGAAATGAAGAAGAAGATGAATAGGGAAGGGGAAGAGAGAAAAAAATCAGGAATAAAATTATTTTTTTCAAAATTTATTTTAAAAGATTATAACTTTTCATTTTAACAATTTAATTATAAATTAAAAAGGGGTTACTATTTAAGATTCCTAAGAATAATGAATAAAAAATGATGAATATTATTATAAGAAAATGATCAATATTGGATATACTTAAATATCTATAAATTATTAATTATTTTACCATTTTACCTCTTAGCTTCATGTTTGGGAAGAAAAATATATTAAAATGGCAAAAAAAGAATTATTATTAAAAAATAAGTTTGAAATTTATAATAAATGATATTAATAAAAAAGAAATCGATAAAAATTTAGGATTGGGATTTGGAGATAATGTTTCAATATTTGAATTTCTCTAAATTTTATATATTTTTAATTTTTAATATGTTGAATTACATTAGTAATGGAATGTTAATAAATTTTATGGGTTGATTTGTCTTTTAAATACTTGAAGGTTAAAATGGTATTTTGGTTGATAACAGTTAACTACTTGATTAATGATTTATATTCCTAAAATATTTAAATTTAAGAGAAGGGTAAAATTTTTTTTTGTCATGATATTGTAAATAAAGTTTGTGATTATCATATTTCTTTTATAAATTAAAATCTTTTATAAATTAAAATATAAGTAAAAATTATTTTAATTTTTTAAAGATCTTTTGGTATTTTTTTATAGGGGATTTTCATTGATAAATTTATTTTTGTCATATATTTTAAAATATGTGAGACCTCAAAGGAAGAAATAAAATTATAAAAAATGAAATTATCTTTGTTAACCTCACAAAATTGTTAGTTAATTAGGATTAGGGGTATTTTTATATTTTTGTAAGTTAAAATCAGTCAATTGTTAAAAATAACGGTATTTAAAGATAAAATGAAATTTTCATATTTTTAGAGAATAAATTAAAATATATTAATCTAATAAGAGGGTTGGATGAAATTTATCCATTTTAATATGAAATAGATTTTTAGACTATGCCATATTCCCGGTTATAATATAAATAGATATATGCATTCTAATATGGATTTGGTAAAAGAAAAAATTAATGCAGGTTGTTATGTCATATCTTCAAATCCTAGATTCACAGGGATACAAACAAAAATACTCCTTCACAAGTACATAATTTATTTTGTTTGTCATCTTCTCCAATTTTTTTTTTGTTAAAATTTGTGATCCGGTTAACAAAAGTGAAAAATAATAAAAGTCATGTAAAATGGTGAATAGATATAGAAAGTGAGTGGAGAAAAAGGGGAAAAAAAAGACTGAAAAAAGAGAAAAGAGAAAAGCAGCAGCCATGAATGTGGAAGAAGAGGTAGAGCGACTCAAGGAGGAAATCCAAAGGCTTGGCAAGATCCAACCTGATGGCTCTTACAAGGTTTCATATATATACATCTCTCTCTCTATCTATCGCTGGATTTGAATTTGTTTTGTTTGTTAACATTTTAATATGATGCTTGATTTAGACCCACGTAGCCCATAATATGTTACAAAGATTTGCTGGGGTTGCATTGAACTGCAGTTGATACACTTGGAGCATACCAAGGGCAGATCTTTGGTTACATAGTTTTGACGTTTTCATCACTGCTGGGATTTTTCTGATAATGGGTGTGGCTAATGAATCTGTTAAGCTTTAAGCTAAATATTTAAGATGCGAGATTGTACTTTTGTTCTTCTGGCAGAGAATGTGCGACTAATAACTGCTAATATCGAAATTAAAGAAAATTTTGAGGGTAAAAGACTTGTATTTTTCAAAAATTTCAACTAGTTTGGAAGTTGATTAATTTTGATTCAGCTAATATCCATGGATGTAATGATGTGATATGACATTATGGAATGATTTGAGATTTTTTACCTCTTCAACAACTATCGACTTGCCTTCCAGGAACTAATTCTGTCAATCCAACCTTGTTTATTTTATTTAATGTTGTTTTCTGTGAATACTTGATTTGTTGTTACATTTTATTCAGATTTTGTTTATCTGTATCTGGGTAAGAAATTGGATTGATATTTATTGATGTCAATCAATAACAAATGATCGCAGTGCTAGTCAATACTGATGGCTCAAATTTGTGGTGATAAATTTTGTTGGGTTGAATCTGAGATGAAGAGGAACTTCTAGGGTCGGTTACACTTAGTTGTTGACATGCCAGAATAGTAACATCAGGGGGTTGAAAGAATTAAACATCTGATTACCATTTGGCTGCTTGGGAGAAACATAATGCTAAGAAAGAAATGATGGGTGCTTGAGGAAAATTGGAATTTAGATTGGGATGGTGCGGCATGCTCTATGTGTAACACCGAGTACCAGGCTCTCATAACCTATTGTCCAGATAGTTTTTTGTTCATTACATCCATGGAAATATCAATTCAGCTATACTTTGCATCTAATGGCATAATATTTCTTCTGTAATACTTTGCCATTGCTGGCTGATACAAAGCTTCATTGGCTTTTATGTTGTTTTATAATCAGCAGCCAGCATAACTAAAGACCTTTTCCCTTGTACTAATGTAAGAATTGATTTCTGTTTTGAAGGTTACATTTGGTGTGCTATTTCATGATGATAGGTGCGCGAACATATTTGAGGCACTTGTTGGGACACTGAGAGCTGCAAAGAAACGTAAATTTCTTACATATGATGGTGAGCTTCTCTTACAAGGAGTCCACGATAATGTTGAAATTACCCTCAAACCACCACCAGTGGCGGTAACAGCAGGAGCTGAGTCCTAATTAACTGCAAAATATTTGGTATTGCTTTTACCAGATCTTCCATAAATCTGCTTATCTTCATTAATTGTGTTGTGTGTAATGTGAAATTGTCTTACATTTGAACCTTGGTTTGCCTTTAAATCATTTCTCTAAAAGAGCTTATGCAAAAGAGATGAAAAGAGGATATGGTCAATTCTCTATTGCACTTGATTCTATTGACATAAGTAATTTTTCTGGAATGAAAAGGAGGTATCAACTTCAAACTCATGAAGTAGATTTTATTATTAAATAAATAAAAATTTACAGAGATCTGAATTTTAAAAGGATTTTAAATTCTAAACCCCAAGCTATAAAAACTAGGGAAAAATTGAATAAAACTTATTTTGAACATACAACGTTGTCAGTTACAGTGATTTCTCATTGAGAAAATTCTCAGTAAAATAATTAGATTTGAATTTGCTTTTGGCAGAGGCATGGTTGACAAAAATTTAAGGCTTGATATAATAATGTACACAACTTGACAAAAATGAGATACCGTAAAAGGTTCTCCTGTGAAAATAATGAGTCAAGGCGGGTGACGCCGCTGTCATGACGGCCCTGTGAGGATGAATGCTTGGAGGAGGCTCTGAGCGGCCTGGGTTTCATCTGGTGTTCCAGATATCACAACAATTCTATCAGTCGATCCCAGACGAGGTTCATGCACAATGACCTTTGCACCCGAAATCTGACCAGAGAAACTTGATGATTAATTGAGGACAAGTTTCTTATAAAAGCAAATTAATCAGCTTCCAATTCAACCAGGGGAAAAAAAACCATAATTTCAAAGCATTGAACAACAATTAATCCCAAAGCTCAAGTTCAGAGAAATTGAACTGACAATAGCATATTCACACTAACATTCCCCAGCACACGAATAATTAAATCAACAGGCTCTGCACACAGATCCTAATGCAGAGTCTAAGGAAAATATAACTAGTAGAATAGAGGGTGGTTTCCTGAATTTTGAATAGAAAAACTCCCAAGTCAGTAAATCAATAATATAAGCTTAAACTACAGGATACAATCCAACGATGGGGTTTAAATACCCGTAATAAAGAAATGACATGAAAAAGGCAGGGATAAAGCAAGCACATTTGTTGAGAAATTCTTTCCTAAGTTGTTTTCTTTCTTTCTCTGATATATAGAGGTTATACAATTGTAGGTGATTCAACTAAAACTATAAGTACTGGTGACATAGTCAAATAATACCACCTACACAATATTAATAGGCGAATACATTAAGAATGCAGGATACCTGTCTCAGACGAAGCAGATTGCTACCATTCTCCCCATAAACAGAGCCAATCACATTTTCGGGAACTATAATCTCTACGGTTGTATTTGTTACAATGGCAGATTTGCTTCCACTGCAGAAAAAACAGATGAAAGAGTGAAGACCTTATAAATGCGGGCCATATGGCCAACTAGACAATGCTCCCATTTAACTTTGCCTTGCACCATTCCCTCACACTCAAGATGTAGTTTAAAATGTCAAAATATGATGCTAGCAGAGTGAAAAAAAAACATAAAATTGCATTTCGATGAAAATAGTTCAATCAAGTTTATTGAAACAGCAGGCAATCATGTCTCAAGCCAGGGATTTCCATATGAGGTCATAGACACATGGCGGAATATTAAGTGCATGCCACATTAGGGAATGGAGGCCAGTGTGAGTATCCTTGATTAAAATAAGATGTTTAGAATTGACAGTTTGATGCTAAGAGATGATAATTATAAAGTGAACTGTTTTAGAGGAGACCAACTATAAGCCCACACTCTTATTTTCAAGCACCGTGCTACTTGTTACAGACCTGCCAAGCTCCAATCCACCTTTATGATGACTCAGACCTTGACTCCAACCTCTTCCAACATCTGAGCTGCCCCTCAGATGAACTCCAGTTACCATCTGCAAACAAACCCACCCATTAATGAAAATATTGGGGAATCCAATGATATGCGAAAGAGAAACTGAAGAAAGAGATACTACCTGTGCTGTCCATAATTTTGGTGAAGGAGGATGATCTAGACTATGGGAAAGTCCAAGATGATCCATACCCTGTGTTAAGGTAGGTTGGCTAAAATTATGAGAAACAGCAACTGACGAATGAACCCCAAAAGAAGTAGGGTCCTTCAATCTACGGTAAGGACTGGTCTCAGTTAATACAGAGGAACTGCTCCTTGTTCCGGCAGTGTTCAATGCGCCAGAAAAAAGATTATCTCGCAGTCTACCAGTTACATTATAAACTGCATCTTTCACCTTTGAGAACTCTCCTGAAATCTGTAAATATAACAAATTGTATAAAGAAAGTTATATGATATTGCAGCACCCAGGAAAAAAGAAAAAAGAGCAATGGATCACATTATTATAGTTTTCACATTTTTTCAACAAGACCCATGAGCAATGAAACATGCATAAGCATCTGAGAAAAAGAAAACTATTTGAAAACAAAATAGTTGGAACACTTAAACCGATTTTGTGTACTACACAAAAAGGAACCATCTTTTATGTATGATATAATTCCTATGGTCATTCATACATCCTTTTAACACTCATGAGTATAAATGGATCGAAAGGAAAAGCATGTAATATGGTACACATTACAAAATATTGGAAGGAATGGCATAAAAGAAGTTGCAGGAGTACCCCAAGTCAAACACAAATTGAGAAGAGATGATTGTGTGTACAGACAGGAACTGCAAGACCTAGAAAATTAAAGGAGAGGATCAAAAAATGGTTCTAGATGGGTTCAAGTCAAGCAATTGTCTAGAAAACAGCTATTTGCCATGTTTTCAATTGTACCATACTCTAGCTACTTTGTCTCAAATTCTCTTTGGAACTAACAAAGTCCCCCGAAAAAGAGCACCAAGAGGATATAAACAACCCGTCCAATATGAGATTTGAGGATTACTTCCTATAGTAATTCAAAATAACAAAGGCAAAAAGGAACAAAGGAGATTATTTTCAGAATACCCAAATCAGCACACTAAAACTAAAGTACACCAGATTTCTTATTAGTTGAAATTGGTGCTGAATTTAGGGATTGACATGCTACCTCTCAAAGTAAAAACTTAAAACTAGAGCAGCAGTTTCAGAAATTTACATTTGATAATCTTGCCAAATGAACAGATTAGCTCTTAACTAGATTGCTCTTAACTCAGCTTACTGCCTTTCTTCATTCTGAATGATATCTTCAAAATTTTCGCATCATCTACTCATAAATTAAATAAATCACAACCATCACAGCCTTTTTTCTTCTTACCCATTGTTGCTGTCCACCAATGTGACCCATTCCACTGCTCCAACCACATAATATTGTATTTATTCAACAGCACGTGTCTGCTTACAGTTTATGTTTTCTTCCATTAAATACAACATGCCAATGATAAGTTTCCTTCGTCGGCAAGATTCTACAACTCCATCACAAACTTACAGTTTCCTATGCCAACTCTCCGAGGGCAGCCTGTGGTTTGATTAACAATTCATATCAATGTACTAGGCTTCAAAAAGACTTATCTTTACCTAATTGAATGAAGAAACAACCTTCGAACCTGTAAGAGATCTCATCTATTTATTTAGACCTGTTAAACATGACACATCGGTTTTTCTAGAAAAGCGTATTCATACAGAAACAATGGATTGGAAAATTTGATCAGCACAAGTGCACCTATGACTAGCAAACATTATCCTAAGCTGTTGATATAACTTTACTCAAATCAATAAACACAATAACCACATACATTCACACCTAAATAGCACATATAATATAACGGAACATTGTTTGTGAACAATTGCCAAACAATAAATGCTACTTGCTGTGACAGCACTATGGAAGGAAAAAAGAAAACCCAGCTCTCATAATTAATGCATATATGGATAAAAAGGATGATCAGATATGAAGACACATTTGGCAAACACAGACATAGAAATATGATTATGAGAAAGTCAGAATGATTATTTAAGACTAATTAATCAAGATCATTGCAACTCAGAAAATTAAAACTCATAACACAAGGTGCAAAAAGTCATCCATAATCAATACGCTATGTACAATAAAGAAAATAGAAAATGAAAAAATTTTACCTGCACCACTCTATCATTCTCTGAGATACACTTCAGAAGCTGGTCACTAATTATCCTTATGCCAGTACCAGTCACCTTCCGCATTTCTGAGATTATTGTGCCTCCTTTTCCCAACAAACAACCAACTTGATTTGATGCAACTACAAGCCGAGCATTGACAGGTAACCCCTTATTTGAGCTGAAATCTAACCCCTTTTCACTAGTACCCTCTATCAATCTAGAGAAAACAAGGACAACAGCTTTTTGTGCAGGCGAATACCGTGATTCGGGACTCTACAAGAGATAAGCCAATGTAGAAAGACTTAAAATCCATACATCATAAAATAAGTGTCCATAGATAATTCTAAAGAAAGATCACAGCACAACAAACCTCTGATGCAGTAACAGTGATTAACCGTTCATCACACTCCAGCATCGTAGCTCCAACACTTATAGAAGCACCTGTCTCGCTCTGAAGAGCCCTGATGATGGTGCCTCCCTTCCCAATAACGGCTCCGACCTTATCATTAGAACAAAGAATTCTAAAACTTACTTCCTCCTGTTGTGTTCTTGCATCCAGGGTGGCAACCAGGTCAGATTCTAATGACAAAGAATGAACTGCTGACGCATAACTGATGGAGCTGCTTGGTGCAGTAGTTAATACAGAATTTCTCTGTGAAAGAATATCTACATGAAGATCAGGTAGAATCTCCTGGGAAACTGCCCCAAAATGTCTACGTTGAGTCTCAATGGAAAGTGCCTCCGAAGATCTATGTGAACTCTCTGGAGCAAACAGCTCAAGAGGTCTCCTTAAAATCTCTTGAGGACCTGACTCAAGAGATCTCCATAAAATCTCTTGGCGAACTGCCTCGACAGGTCTGGCTATAGTGTCATGGGGAACTATGTTCTCATGCGGAATTGTATCAAGAGGTCTGCGTACGGTCTCATGCAGAATTGTCTCAACAGGTCTGCGTACGGTCTCATGCGGAATTGTCTCGATAGGTCTGCATACAGTCTCATGCGGAATTCTCTCAACAGGTCTGCATATAGACTCTTGGAAGGCGACCTCAAGAGGCTTGTGTATAGTTTCTTGTAAATTTGCCTCATTGGATCGGTTTCCAGTCATCCTAGTCTTGCCACTTGGGGGACAATCTTGGAGACAGCGAGAAACAGCAATGAGTGCTTTTTTTACAGCCAAAACATCCCCATCGATCTGCAGAAGACACGGAACCATTTTTTCAGGGGAAAAAGAAATAAATTCACGACTATACTGTAATTGAATGGAACAAATGCATCAGATAAAGAGAATCTAGCTGGACTCAATTATAAAGATCTAAACCTTGAGGATATGTAAACACATCCAGATTGCCAGAATACCAATGTTAACATCTTTAGTGACACAAATTATGAAATATTCCAAAGTTAACAGGTCCAAGTTTAATCTTGCAAGAATTAATTTCAAATCTAAATGAACTCTACTAAGTACTTGAAGAGAGTAAGATGGGACAAGTCATTCATTTTCCCATGCATAAAAGAAGAATACATCTTTGTTCACAAGTAATGCAATTAGAGACGTCAAGATGGTCAAACAGACTAGGTGTAGGCTCGGTCCACCCTCTAAACAACTAGTCCATCTGATCCACCAAGTGAGATGTGACAGATGTGGGTTATGGGCTCATAGGCATGAGAGGCCAAGCCTGTTTCAGCATTAATATGACAAAAAACCAACGTCAAAAGCTTGTGGGTTTGTCTCAATAATATGAAACAAAAATATAAAGGGGGAGAAAATCTTGAGAGGAAGGAGACCATAATAATAAGAATATATGGAGAAGCCAACTTTATATTCAATTATTTAATATTCCATTATCAAAAGAGAGACCATAATCAGAAGAATATATGGAGAAGTCAACTCTTTATTCAATTATTCAATATTCCATTATCAAAAGTCTGACTGAAAACTGACAAAGAGGCCTTATTTGCAGTGGCCAAAGACAGAATAAAAAAAGGACCAGAAATCCTTAAGAAACAGAAATCCAGCTCAAATAACAAAACCACTTTAGAAAATTAAACCAAAGCTGAATAAGCTAAATAAAACCTGATCACAACTAAAAATTAAAAATAATAAAAACCTCAAAATAAAAATCTAACTCATCCTACAATACTCGCCCGAGCTTATGTGCTTATAGAGTGGACATTAAATTAGCAAGCCTAGGCCCAACGTACCTGCAGGCCTGTGTGAGCTTCAATTTTCTGGCCCCATTCGACCCATTCATTTGACACCTCTGAACAAAATACAGTCAACTGAATACAAAATGGATGCCAAATGAATAAAAATGCAAAAAATGAGTTTGATACACACTATTTTAAAGATCACTTTAATTTCTTCACCTAGTACTTCCGAAACCTAAAATTAAGGCTAATATCTTTTTGTACCATTTCTCTACCGAAGCAAACATTCTCTCTCCCCCAAATAGTTTGGAAGGACTCTACTGAAATAAGTCTCTCTAAAGTACACAATGAACATCAAGCTTTCTCTCAAGCATAAGGGTTTCTGCAGCTCTAATCTACAAACCTCCTTCAGCTGCTTTCTTAATTTGAGGCTCAATTTAAATTTCTTTGCCAGAATCTAAAAGCAACCTCACAATGAAGAAACAAGTGATTAGCAGTCTCTTCACTTCTTCTACACGTCACATGCCATGAAGGTGAGAGACAAATAGATGGATACTTTTTTTGAATCACTTCACATGTGTTAATTTTCCTTTGAGATAAAGTCCAAAGAAAGAATTGAATTTTGGGGGCAGTTCTAGCTTTAACACTTCATCGAATCATCATTAAGTATCCATCTTCAATCTCTTTTGAACTTTTTAAAAGAAAATTTCTGTCCATTGTTCTTCAAAAGTTTTGATATCTTTACCACCAAAAAAACAACTAGAAACACTCTCTCTTTCTCTCTCCTCCTAAAAATACCAATTAAGCATCTGAGGAAAAAGCAGAGGCTCTCAAGAGATAGTTCCAAATCAATTAGACAAGCTCAAGCTCAAACTCAAACTCAGATAAGGTATGACCCATCAATCTTTACAAATGAGGAATGTGCCTTGATTTAGAAGAGCTTAGAATCTAAGAAATTGATTGTTGTGTGGAAATTTCTACATAAAATCGATAAAGATATTGATACTACGAGGTTATTTGTCAGATACAATGGCTGCCCATTTTTATATTAGAGGATTTTATCTACCCTAAGTTAGCAAAGATGTTTTATACTAATATTGAGAAATATTGTCTGGTTTGGGCTAAAGCCCTCACAGATTGGTTCTCAAGGTGCTGAAACACCCCAAAATGAGTCTTGCCAAAAGATGTGGATCACCCCCTATAAGCACCAGACTTCTCCCATACCGGAGTGATGTGGGATATTACAGGAAGTAATTCTGCCATTCCCAGGTTTAGATGCAACATTCAACATTAGCTACATAGAACAAGAGCAATGTAATCACGTAACACCTAAGTTCAAATTTTAGCCACACAACAATGTAACTCATTAATCACATAAAAGTTTCAATTACGTCCCCATGAATTAATACTGAGTCCTCTATAGCCGTAGTCTTCTATCCATAATGAGCTAGTTTCAAATTCTCAAAACAGTTTTGACAACACAGAAATTGCAAACAAATCAGTTACCTCAATAATCTCATCGTTGGGGCCAGCACAAGCAGACAAATTCTCAGCCAAAACCCTAATCTTACATCCACTATCTTTCCTAATTTTCTCCACAACTTTACCTCCTTTCCCAATTACTGAACCAACTTGCTTCGTCTCTGCCAACAACCTACACGACACCACCCCCATTTCAATTCCCTCGGTCTCCGACGCAACCTCCAATATCCTCTCAAAAACCCTAATCAATGCCTCCTGAGCCTTCGACACTTCAATTTTACTCAAATTATCACCGTCCACGACATTCCCATTAGCACCACTGTTTACACCACTACTGCTGCTTTTCTTCTCAATACAAATCGTGGTGTCAATACTCCGCGGTGCTATCACCGTGACGACGCGGTCGGGCGTCTCGGTTGGGGGCTCTTCGACCCGGATCCTGGCTCCGGTTGACTGCTGGAGCTGCTTGATGACATTCCCGGACTTCCCGATGACGCCGCCGATGCGAGACGAGTGGCAGAGCAGACGGAAGGCCACGTGTCCATTAGGAATTACTAAAGGCGGGGCCGGTTGCTTGGAACGCTTGTTGGAAGATCCGTTTGCGGTGCTATACGGGTTCGGGTCGGACATTATCGTACGCTTCATCAGTAAACCTAAAAAAATAATAATACTAATAAAACCTTTCACTTTCGCTTTATCTGGCTCTGTGTCTCTCTAATTTTTCTCTTCTTCTTCTTCGATTTGTCGCTTTCCGTTTGGCCTATTTGCTATCCAACGACTACGAGTGCTTGGACTCGACCACAGGGGCTGCAGTCTCGCAGCAGTCGGGGGTTTCGAGTTGCTAATGCTAAAGTGCGCGGGTGGTGCGCACCGCGCGTATCGTGATTTTACGAGGTTGGTTTTGTTGGTGTGCGATTGTAAAGTTTAAAAGTCCAATCTCGGCCGTTCGTTTAAAAGAGGTTTGGTTGAACTCAATCTGACCGTTGTTTTTATTTTTTGAACAGTAAATTTTACGTAGATCACGGTAAACTAACAAAAAAAATGAAAAAAGACGGAGCAGTAACGAATTTAAAACACTTTAGTGTAGCCTTTGCGATATAGGTAATGGCCTTTCCAAGTTCTCCCCAACGGACAAAAACTTTCACACATTGAATCACGATAAGCGTGGGATAACTGCCTCTCAAATCGACTCTCAAATTACTTTTATATTTGTTCTAAATAAAAGGGAAGAATGGGTAATATAGGTGGGTATGGGTTAGTTTGAGTTGAATTTTAAATTAATTTAAATTAATTCATAAAAATTTAGATCCAACTCAAATCAATCCAAATTTTTTCAACCCAACCCATTTGGGTTTGGTTTGGATTTCATAATAAAAATATTTTTTATTTTGATAAATTTAATTATATCAAATTTACAATAATTATTAATTATTATTAAATTAATATTAAAATATGAAAAAATATGGTGGATAAAAAATTATAAATAAAAAATTTCACAATAACTTCATCCTTAAATATTAACCATATTATAACACATATTCTAACAATGTCAATATAAATTAAAACAAGATAAGACATTCCAACTCAAGTATCAAAGGAATCCATCATAATCATTCCCATCCGTAGTAATTTAATAAAAAAATTCCATGATCAATTGACTCTGCTCCTTCACCAATAAATAAATAACAAAAAAAAATTATAATGTTGAATAATTATAAAGATAAGTAAATTTAGAAAAGAAGATTCATACCAAAATTGTAAGAATAACATCAATTCAAAGCCACCATCTCCATTGTTGCACTTGATTCAAACTCTATATTAAATAAAAATAAATTAATGAAAAAAAGACTAGTGATAAATAAATATATATTTTTCTCCACTTGTTATGATAAATAGTTATCTGACATAATGGCTTCATAAAACTCAAGCTCATCCATCGTTGGTTCATTTTGTAATGGAACAAAAGTGTTATGTAACCAATTTTGAGAGCATATCAAAGATTCCACTATCTTTGGACTTAATGAACTACGAAACGAATAAATGATGCATGCTCTAGTACTAAACACAGATTTTGAAGCTACTATAGATATTGGAATTGCAAACATATCCTTTGCAATGTGTGAAAGAATTCGATATTTTATTGAGTTCATTTTCCACCGTGCCAAAATCTCAAAGTCATCATCAACAACATGTTCACGTGGCTCCAAAAAGTATCTCTCTACTTCATTTTTCATCTCAACACAATCATCTTTTCCTATTCTTTGTTTGAACTTTGCAACACTTAAAAGTTTAGAAAACCCCACTTTTTTTTTTTTATCAAATTTCCTACTATTAATAATTGACGACTTACCAACACTATTAGATGATCCACAACTACCGATCTTAGTGTCAAGATCTTTATAGTAATCATAAAGATATATTAAAAGATTTTTCACATTTTCAGACTTCTTCCAAAAATGTCTTCAAAGCAAAATGTCACATATTTTAACTTATAACATGGATCAAGAATAACCAAAATGAGCAACAAATTATTCAAGCTATCAATTGAACCCCAACATTTTTCATATTTGCTGCCATTTTAGATAAGATAGGATCATTACCACTTTCAATTAGTGATATCAAATCAGAATGAATTGAGCATATTTCATGAAAATATAAGTTTGAAGTCACATACATTGAAACACTAAATTTCAAAGTTATATCATAAAATGACTTCAAAATCAACATAAAAAGAGTAGCATTTTCCCAATCATCACTATTAGGAGGTCCCCAATCCTCCTTGAAATATGAAACGTAATGTTGATCATCATCCTCTATTCTCTCAAAAGCGTTTTGAAAATTTAAAGCACTCTTCAACATTAATTTGGTGGAATTCCACTAAGTGGACATATCTTGAACGACAAGGCCAGTACCTTCAATTCTTTTATGCTCCACACATATGTTAAATTTTTTTAACCTTGCGGAGAGGACTTTATATATTTGATAGCATTACAAATTCTAGAAATTGACACATGCAAGTCTTTCAACGCTTCATTCACAATTAAATTCAAAATATGCGCATTACATCTCATATGTAAAAAGTCACCATCTAGCACAACTCCATTCTCACTCCAATTCTTCAATTTCTTTTTGACATAAATGATAGTTAATTCATTTGAACTAGCATTATCAACAATAATGGTAAATAATTTTTCTATACCCCACTCAAGTAAACAAGACTCAATTACATTTTCAATTGTCTCCCCTTTATAGTTAGGTATTGTGCAAAAATTTATAAAGTGGGCTGTAATCACCATATAGTAATAATTTTGAATAGAAGTCTATGCATTTGTGGTTATACAAACCCTTTGCTTATTTGAAACAAAAAAGTTTCTCAATTTTTGCTTTTCATCCTAAAAAAGTTTGTACACATCTCTAGTAAGGGTTCTCCTAGACAGTAGATCAAAGTTTGGTTCTAATTGTTTACTATATTATTGAAAACCCTCTTTCTCGGCAAAATTAAAGGGCAATTCATCAATAATAATTTAACCTTGTAAGGGATTTTCTATATGCTTCTTTATCAAAGAAATGAGACTTAGATTCATCTTTCATTTCATGTGAAGTTATTTGATTTGCAAATATTTCAAGCATCATACAATCCCTTAGGTAAAAAAATTTGCAAGTATTCTCCAAATTGAAAATATGCTAGAGAAACTATTATGATAATCATACATTGTATTAGCCTTTTTTTTATTTATCCAAAATCCCAATAGACCTCATATTGTAATATATACCTATATAAAAAAAAGGTTGAATGGTCTTTATATTTAAAGTTAATTACCATTTAGAAAAATTGTTGGATGTTAAAGCTTTTAGGTTATCAACAATACTAAAAGAAGAATTAAAGCTGAATTGTAAATAGTAATCAAAGTAACTATCAGTCATATGTGCCAAATTTGGAATAGACAGTAAGACAAAAATTTCTTTTCCATTTTTCCAGCTTGTTGCAGTGCAAATATGTGCCAAATGCCAATGTTCCAAGTTCTCATATAGCTAGTTTTAGCAAAGGGATTAGAAGAATTGTACTCACATCAATTACTTTGATGCTACAAATGCATTTTGCATGAGATCCAAATAAGTTACAAAAATAATGGCATAAAAAACAACACTAAAAGCCCAGATGACAATATTTTCCAAAAGGTTTTTTCACAATTCTATAAATTATACTTGTGGCAGCAATGATTTATAAAGGAATACTTTAAAATGAAATAACGGGAATACTTTAAAATGAAACAACGGGACTCAAGAAGCCATATGGCGATAGGATTCTTATCTTAGCCCTTTTAGTGACAAGTTAAAACTCATGGTGGGGAATTTAGTTCATAACAGCGTAATCAAATTCATATATCACCAAATTAGTTTCAACACATTCAAGTGTGAGTTGGTTCATCAATTCCCCATTCTCGTCACAACACTATGATAACCAATTCACCTTGAATTCTAAAGGAAAAAAGGGTGTTTAAGAACCAAAACTTAGAACTTATATAAGCAATTTTAGCAAAGAAAAGCATAAAAAAAAATGAAAGAAAGAAAATAAAAAAAAGTCTTAAAATCCTATATTCATAAATCTCAGAAACCGAAATCCAACCTTTCAAAAGAAATAAATTTTTTAATTAAATTACTAAGCAAACAACTTCAAGTAATTAAATTCACTAATTCCAAGCATACCCATTAAGCAAATTAGTAGAAAAAAAAATTGAAGCTTTTGCTTTTGCAACAAAACCTAACCTTAAATCAATAGAAAGGTTGTAATTAAAGTGGGGGCTTTAAGAATTGATGACAATCGATTGAGAGATCCATGACATCACTTTTGTTGATAGAGATTGTGGAAGATGGAGTGAGATTAGAGAGATTCAATGATTTTGATGAACCAGAGAGTGATGGATTCGAAAAGCTCTAAAAATATGTGAAACAAATTCAGTTAAAATTATACGATCAAATCATATTATAAAATTAAATTAAATTAAATCATATCAAAATTTCAAGCAAATAATATTGGAACCTTAGAAATCGTAGAGAGATTGGGTGACTCCTTAAGGGTTTTTTTTGGCTAAGAATCTTCAAAATGTATCTTAAACGCAGCGTTAATTTTTTTTTAAGAATCTATGTCGAATAGGAGATGCCAAAAATGATGAAAATTTGAATTTGAATACAAGATTTTAGAATTGAAAATAATGGAATTAATTTTTTTTTATTTATTTTGTTTAATTTATTTTTCACTTACATGTCACTTTGAATTTGTCTATGGCCCATGGGTAAACCATACCCAAACCATTATAAAATGGTTTTTTATATAAAAACCCAAATCAACCCATTTTCATGATTTATCTAACTTAAACCATTTTATTTGGTTTGGGTTTGGGTAAACCTATGGGTTGTGGGTTTACACCCACCCGTAATGGGTAGGTTGGTTAATTTTTTTCTTTTTTATGAAAAATAAAGAATAAATTATGTTTTCAAAAGTAAAGAATGTGATTTAAAAATAATCAATTTACAAGGAGTTTGTTTTAAAAGAGATAGACTATTGACACTCCTCTAAAACCCTTTTAAAACCCCTCTTCTATTACAATTATATTTAAAGACAAATATTCTAATATATCTCACATCTATTTTATCTCACTTCAAACTATTTTATTATTTTTCTCTAAAAAAAAGAAAGAAAGAAAATCTTGTATTTTCTCTCTTATCAAACTCACACACTTTAATTTTTTCTCAAATTCTCTATATATTTTTCTTAAATAATTAAGAGAATCTATTTATTATGAACAAAACACATTATGAAAATATTATCTAGCTTTTTTCTTTTATACTCATACTAAAACTTTTTACATTATAATCTTAAATATATTCTATTTAATTCATTAATTTTTATGAAAAATTTTATCACCCATAGATTTTTTTTGTGAGATGCAAGAAAATAATAAAAAAATTGAAAGATTCACAAATTAAATGGTTTTTTTTTTCAGAAATATGGATTTTTTTGGCTTTAAATTTAATATAATTAAAAAAAGGAGTTCTAAAAGAATTTTGGAGGGGTGCCAATAGTCTAACTCTTTTCAAAATTAACCTATTTGAATAGAGAATACAAATCTCTTTGGCTACAATAATTTGAACAAAAGCTTTACCCATAATAGCATATCAAATAAAAGGTAGATGTAATGTGCAAGCTTTTGGTTCTCTTGACTTTTGGATTGCATACAATACTATTTATGAAAAACAAGTAGCATATCAAATAAAAGGTAGATGTAATGTGCAAGCTGTTGGTTCTCTTGACTTTTGGATTGCATACAATACTATTTATGAAAAACAAGTCTTAATAGACATATGGTTTTGTGGGAATAAAATTATAATTTAATTGTAGGTTTTTTCATATTTCTTTGGAGGTATATGTTCGTTTAGTCTTTATATTTTTCGTTAAGTAATTGTCTAATTCTTATATTTTAGAAAATATCTCAAGATACCCTTATTATTAAATATGTTACACTTTTACCACTTCCTTTTT
Organism: Luvunga scandens; assembly: GCA_030449905.1. Lineage (NCBI taxonomy): Eukaryota > Viridiplantae > Streptophyta > Magnoliopsida > Sapindales > Rutaceae > Luvunga > Luvunga scandens. The sequence goes on from JASUUG010000209.1 coordinate 1,728,654, forward strand.
CTTTATTTTTACAATAATATCCTTGTAATAGCATTCTTGGGATATTAACTATTAAATGGGTGGGTTGCCATGATGGGCCAACTCAACCTAATCCGCACATGGTAAGCAGTTACCATATGCGGTTATGGGAGTTGAAGGAAGTTGATTTAAAATCAACTTCCTACATTAGTTTCATATATATATAAAACTCCATAAATATAAAAAAAAATAAATGAAAGTGAATGCAGAGGAAAAAGTTTCAGTGAACAAATCAAGTGAAAGAGGGCATTTATACTGTGATTAGAGGAGGATTTTCAACTATGATTTCTTTTCGACCATTGATGTGATCCAATACTCGATTACTTTGCTACTTAATTTGAGAAGAAATGTATCTATTAAATTCTTATTTTTCTTTCATTGGTATCAGAGCCAAGCTTTTGTGTTGGATTCAAGCAAATGGTTGAGTTTATTTCATGAAAATGCATGAATTTTATGTGTTAATTATTTTTCATGAAATATATAATCTAGTGGCTATTCAATTTATGTTCTGGAATGATAGAATCACTGTAAAAATTCTGGAATTGAAAGACATAAAATGACCTAGGGTTTAATTTGTATGAACTTTAATTAAACATGAACCCAATAAATTTTATTTGACCATATATTTTGATCTAGGAAATTTGGCATTGTAAGTTATATATCATTGGAAAGATCTTTTCGAGAGCTTTCCAACGATATGGGATTTGTTAAAAATGGACTTTAAACAAAAAAGTTAAGGCCAAAATATGAATCTAATTGCATTAGGGTTACAAAATTCAGAAACCCTAATTGTGGAGAATATGATGAATAGTACCTGAATTAATTTTTCGATGATTTCGATTTATTCTAACCTTTGATTGAAAATCTAAAACTACCATTGGAATCAGGATGAAAAATCCAATTGAAAGGTGTCGGACTTGACGTCATTGGAGCAAAAAGAGGCGGCGCATGGGTCCCACTATCTAATTATGCCCATGGGCGATGCATGACATTGTAGCACTGTAGTGAAATTGTAGTGTATTGTAGCACGCGTGGGTTAGCGGACTGGATAATGTGTCAAGATTGATATTTTTCATGTTTCTTACTATTCGGGACTTCGATTTCAGTGCCGTTTGCACCGTTTGGTTTGAAATTTAATTTTATATTTATTTTTGACATAAAATCAGAATTTTTAATTTTTTAATTTTTATAATTTTGAAATAAAATTCAAATCAAATATATATTACTTCCTGGATGACCATTATACATTAATAAATATTTTGTTGTATTGGGAGCTCGAAAATATTTTTTTTTATGGAAATTGGCTGAAATTTTATTATATCTCGTGATTAGTCATTTGTTAACAATCACTAATATGAATTTTATGTTATTTGTCTTAGATGGCTCATGTTAAAAAATTATGGACTGAGGAAGAGGGATTAATGATTCATAGAGTTTGGTTTGCACCTATTGATTTAATTGAAACTAATGATGACTTATCTCATGAAGAACTTGTGAAGAAAATGGAAAATTATAAGATAAACCCTGATAGTTCTATGTGTATGAATATAGAAGACATATATGACGTCTTTATGCACTTAGTGTGTGGAAAAACAGACACTTAGTATATAGACTAGAATAATTATCAACAAGTCTTCATCAATTCTTTACCTGATGATGATAATACACTTGTCTTTAAGGCTCACATGTTAGAGGAAATCAAGAATCCCTCAAATGCATATTATATGCTGAGATGTGAAATTGAGCTAATAGAGGAGTGCCGTCTTGCATCGAAAATGAGACAAACTTCAGTACTTAACATTCACATGAGCCTTTGAAATGGAAGATAAGCTAGTCGCCTTAGTAGAGGGCAGAAGTTATGGTATGAGAAAACCATAAACCAAATCATCAAGAAGGAACAATTATTTTTATATGGAGCTATATATGAATATAAATTGGATGAAAGAGTCACGAGCAACAAAGAATATTTTAAGAACATATAGAAGAGTTTAGTTGAATTATGTTTGGTCATTTCTTTTATTTATGAATTCTTTATTTATTTTGTTAGTTGAAAAATATGTTGCTATGTTTTTTAATTGAATTTTTACATTAGTTGTTACTCAATTTACTATATGTTTTTTTTCAGTATCTTATGAATTATTCTATTGAGCGAGAGTTCTAATAAAATAGAATTTAATGAATTCATGATTAGAATTAATAATTTTGCGCATTAAAATTGAATTAATGATTAATATAATAATGGGAGTTAGATGATGATTAGAAGCTTCAATGAACTTTTTATTCCATTTTCGATATTAGTTTGTCATGTTTTTCGGTTTACGTTCGTGGCAAAATTAATTGTTTATGTGTAATTATTAGATGCCTTTATTGATTGTATTTTCAATTGTCTTTGTGTTAAAAGAAAATTAAGATGGCATTTGCATCTAAGAGCATTGTGGCTGAGTTGAACAAGGGTGAGAAGTTGAATGGTGACAATTATGATATTTAGCACTGTAAGATTTAGTACATCCTTGAAGAGCAAGAGACTTCAGAAGCTCTCAACAACATCGTAGTTGAGCCTGATCAAGGCAATATTACTTAACATAGGAGGGATCTTGAGGTATACCATGATTGGAAAAAGAAAAATAACAATGCTTATATAACGATGTTGAGTAGCATGCAAGATGACCTCATGTGTGAGTTTGAGAAGTATGAGACTGCTTAAGAAATGTGGCTTGCTCTAAAAGATAAGTTCAGTGGCACTTTGACCATTAAGCTAAGAAGGCTTACAATCAAATTTGATTCTTATTGAAAGCGTTAAAATCATACAATGAGGGAGTATTTGAGGGAGATGTCAAATATGATTCGCGAACTTAAGGCTACTGAGCATATTCTGACTGATAAGCAACAAGTCCAGGCAGTAATAAGATCACTACCTGATTCTTGGGAACACATTAAGGTGAATATGACTCATAATGAAAGCATCAAAACTTTCAATGATATAGAACATCACCTAGAACTAGAAGTAGAGCGTCATGAGGTAACTAAGCTTTCTGATCCTATTTATATGGCCGAGTTGAGTTCACGTAAAGCTTCGAGCTTCAAGTGGAAAAGGGGTTATAAGTTTAACCGGAAGGGTGAGAGATCAAATCATAATCAGAAGAAGTCAAATGCTAAGAAGCACCTAAAAGGTAGGCATGCTGGTAAAAAAAAAGGACAAATCCAAAGAGAAATGCTACAATTGTAACAAGCTGGGTCAATTTGCTCAAGAGTGTACTAAGCCAAAAAAGGTATGACCCAACTCCACTTTATTAAATTATGTGTTAGTTATGAGTTATGTACTCTTAACTAATTCTCACCTTATATAGATTGTAAACTTAAGAGCGACAGACCATATAGCTCGTGATCATGATGCATTTATAGAGTATCATTGAATTAGTCAAGGGACCAGATAGATGGATATACGTGGGCAACAACTCTAGAGTTGAAGCAAAAGGAATAAGGTCCTACAAATTGACTTTGCATGGTGGACGTATTCTTTTGTTACACGATGTCCTATATGCACTGGAGATTCAACGAAACTTGGTTTTTGTTCTTGTTTTTCTTGAATTGGGATATAATTTAAACTTTCACGGTGTTTGTTTGGAGATTTTTTCTAAATTCAATGTTTATTGCTATTGGGCATTTAGTTAATGGTTTTATTGTATTAAATACAATGCTTGATAGTTCAAGTTATAATAATAGTTGTTTTTCATATGCTACTTCTTCAAGTAATAATGAGATAGATTATATTACTTAGCATGCTAGATTAGGTCACATAGAGCATAAAAGAATGCATAGACTTAGGGGTGGCAAAACAATAAATGAATCGAATGCGAATCGAATCGTAAACGAATTGGATCAAAATTCTACGGATTCAGATTTGATTCGTTTATTAAATGAATATTCGATTCGATTCGATTCGTTTAATTTGTTTAATAGAATTGATAAATGAATTTAATCGAATCCAAATTCGTTTATTATTTGTTTATCCTTAACGAATCGAATTGAATTGAGTCAAATAAGAATTCGTTTACAATTCGTTTAGAAAAATATAATTAATAAACAAAATTAAGCAAAATAAAATATAAAAAAATCACAAATTTAACATCCCACAACAAAATACAAATAACTCAAACCATGTTATACAGTCGTCTAAATACCAAATTATAAATCCCTAATAATACAAATAAGAATAATTAAAATTCAAATTATAAAGTAAGGTAATTTCTTTAATTCTCTTCATTTGTCTTCGTCACCTTGAAAAAAAAAATCCTACACTAAAAAGTAAATAAAATGTTATTAACAATTTAACATACTTCAATATTGATAACATTATAAAATTTCAAAATATCAAATATATAGCAAATTTGTAGTATTTTTAAGGAAATAATAATTAAACAAGATAAAACTTTACCTATCACACTCACACACTGTCATTTGGATCATTGGCACTCTCTGCAGATGGAGAACAATTAGTGCTCAGTTCATAATGCTCTGAGTAAGTTGGTCCACAGTGACATCAAAATTTTCTACAATAATTTTATAAAAATAAATCTTAATTAGAAACAATTGCACATAATATTATAAAAGAAAAGTAAATAAATTTTATGAGCAAGTTTTACTAATCTGTCCAAACGTCCAATCTCTAGTAGTAATAATTGCTTGGACTGTCTTTGGCTTCAATACGCTTCGAAATTGATTAAGGACTCGATCGCCAATACTAAAAGCTGATTTAGATGCAACAGTGGATATAAGAATGCTCAAATCACTAGCCATGGAAGAAAGGTTAGGATAATGAAATCCATTTCCTTTCGAAAAGCTTAGAATGTCCAAATCAATCTTTATATCAATTCTTGGTTCATTTAAATAAAGCTCCAATTCAGATTTTCTAACATAAGCACTACAATCCATGCTATCAAAATCATTAAACTCCTACAAAATAATTAAGAAATAAGAATAGTCAAAATCCAAAACAAGCATGGAAATAATAAATTTTTATAATGAACAAATAAGAAAATTGTAAATATACCTTGAACATATCCATGGACCTTTGGTTAAGTGTACTCTGACTATTGTCATTGCGTCCTGCACTTGAACCAACATCACTTATTTGAGTGAGTACGGATATAGTGGAGGAAGATGGTGTGATCAAATTATACTCACCAAAAACTGCAAACAACTTATCTCGAACATGTTTCAACTCCTCTGAATTTTGACCATAAGCCTTGTTATAAGCAAACTCAATGAATGCCATCTTGTATCAAGGATCTAAGATGACTGTTATGGTCAAAATGGTACAAAAATCAGACCAATACTTCTCAAATTTTTCGATCATTTTCTGTGCCATAGTTTTTATGTACACATCGTCACTACACAATAATTTATCCAAAGCAACCTTAGCTGCAAACACCTTCAGAAAATACAAAGTTGAAGTGGGGTATTTTGACCCAGAAAAAATGCATGTGATCTCATAAAACATAGACAAGAATTTGGCAATCATTTCTATTTTCCCCCATTCTTCTTCAGAAGGACAATTCTTGTAATTAGAGTCACTCAATTGTAGATGATGAAAAGCATTTTTGTAATACGCAACACTATCAAGCATAAGAAAAGTTGAATTTCAACTTGTAGGAAGATTTTGTCTTAATCCTTTCTTATCATCTAGAGATACTTGCTTAACACATTAAGAATTTTCTTTTTCTCACTTATGACCCTTTGACATATTTCACACTCTCACGAGCTTTTTCTATTTCTTTCTCAATTTCTTTCTATCCTTGTTGAACAATTAAATTAATAATATGAGCACAACATCGAATATAAAAGAAATCCCCATCACACACCAAAGCATTCCTTAATCTCAATTGACTTTTTAACATTACAACCCATACATAATTACTTGAAGCATTGTCTACAGTCAATGAAAAAATCATTTTCTCAATACCCCATTCACACAACAATGACAATATTTTTTCAGCCAAAGCAACCCTAGTGTGTGAAGTTGGCATTTCACAAAAATTCAACACTTTTTTCTATAAATTCGATCCCTTATCAATAAAATGTGCAATGAGACACAAATAACCTGTAGTTATAGAAGTCCATAAATCAGTAGTGTACCAGAAGCTTTTTCTAACATGCTTTTAATTTTTGCCTTTTCCCTATTATGCATTTTTAACACATTTGCTTTTGCAGTGTTCCTATAGATGTTAGGCACTTCATCACACAAATAATTCCAAATTCTTCTAATTTCCTCATATTCAACAAATTGAAATGGCAAATCATGTTTAATAATGACACAAGACAATAATTCACGAAACACATGAGCTTCAAACTTGGAAACAGAGTTGACAGTCCATCACTACGATCTAGCATCATTTGTGCAAGATCACGCTTTTTAAATTTTGCACAAGTATCATAATGTCTTTTCAAATTACCTATACCAGAATTGCGGGCAGCCACGTACTCAGTGTTGCATTTTTTACACACCACTTTTGACTTGTTGTCTAGATACTTATCTCCTAGAACCTTATGAAATAATGACCAAACTTGTGAAGTTAGTTTCCTTTGCCATGGTGCCTTTTGTTCTGCTGGCCTCAAACTTTTTTCAATCTCTTCTTCCATTTTGATTACGTCATTTACATCATCATCTCCAATACTTGAATCATTAATTGTGTAGGCTGAACCACTTTGGCTTGTGTCCATTCTCCTAAAAACAAAATAATTCAAAATTATTTAGCAAAATAAATTAATAATTTAACTTAAATAATAATATATAAATATATATTAATTGAAGAATAAAAGATTAAAATTAATTAATTAATTAATTTTTTAAATCTTTTATAGTGATATAATTGAAGAATATGAGCAAGAAATGAAAAAGCTAGCAAATATATTAATTGGAGAATAAAAGATAAAAAATATAAATAAATATGTATATATATTAAAATTAATTAATTAATTAATTAATTTTTATATTTTTAATAGTGATATAATTGAAGAATATGATTATGATATAAGCAAGAAATGAAAAAGCTAGCACTAATGGTTACAATTGAATTACTAATTGGCCAGTGTTTGTACTTTTTAAAGATTATGCAACTCTATGTAAGTTATTAATCATGTATGATTTACAACATATATTTTATTTATTATTTTTATTTTTCTCATCCACTAATCATTGGATCCTCAAAAGTCAAACCCAAGACAAGATAGATAAAAGACAAACCTAAGCCAAAATGTAGCACATGCTGGATGCAAAAATTAAAAAAAAGAAAGAAAATGATTTGGAGCTTACGGTGTGATTTACGTGAGATGATGATTGCTACCAGTTGAGAAATTATGAAGAAATTATGGCTGATTGCTGCAAGTCGTGACTTATAACGAATTACAGGTCTAGAACCAGCAATTTTCAGGTGAGTTGAGATGGTTGTCGGTGATTTACTCGTAGCCGAGTTGCTAAGAGATGGAAGTGAAGGGAAAGAGATGGCAAAACGTAGTAATGGCGGCTGAGTAGCTAAGAGAAGAGGGGAAAGCGCGTGTGAGGTGTAAACTTACGAATGGCTATCGTAATTGTTATTTGGCTTTATGTGTTATGCTTAAAATTATAATATTAACCTTCATATTTTAAAAAGTTTTTAAATAAATTTAAGGACAAAAAAGTAATTTAATTTAAATGAATAATAAACGAATTTTAAATGAATTGACATGTATTCGATTCATTTATGACCTGTTTATTAAACGAATCATAAATGAATAAATGAATAAAAATCTTCAAACCTGCATTCAATTCGTTTAATTAGTGAATTGAATCAAATTCAACTATTTATTAAATGAATCAATTTTTTCAAACCTAAACCCATTTAACGCGCATCGAATCGAATTGAATAAACGAATCATAACTCATATTGCCACCCCTACATAGAATTGTGGGAGAAAGCATGTCGGGTCTACTCACAAAGGTTGAATTGCATAAATGTGAAAATTGTCTAACTGGAAAAACAACTAGAAAACCATTCAACAAAGGAATTAGAACTGAAAAACCATTACAATTAATCCATTATGACATTTATGGTCCAATGAATGTAAGGGATAAACATGGAGCCTCATATTTTATCACATTCATTGATGATTATTCACATTTTGGTCATGGCTACTTGATTTCTCACAAATCAGAAGCATTAAATTGCTTTAAATTATATCTAAACATGGTGGAGAATCAACTAGACAGTAATGTTAAAGTCCTAAGGACTAACTAAGGACTTGAATACCTTTCCGAACAGTTCAAGGAACTGTGTAATGGGAAAGGAATAAATAGACAATTGACTATTCCTAGAACTTTGCAACAAAATGGTGTAGCAAAAAAAATGAATAAAACTTAGTTGAAAGTGGATAAGTCAATGATGGTGCAATTAAATCTTCCAATATCATATTGGGGAGATGCTTTATTAACTGTTGTTTATATACTTAATCGAATTCCTTCAAAATTAGTTAGTTCTACTCTATATAAGTTATGGAAAAGTAAGAAACTTGACTTATCTGTGATAATGGAGATCTGTGGCTCATGTTCATAACTCCACCTATAAGTTTAGAAAATTAAGAGCTATGAGTAAAAAGTGTATTTTTATTAAATACTCAGAATACTCCAAAGGATATGTGTTCATTGGTGAACCTGAAAGTAGAATTGTGACTGAACTAGAATCACGAGATGTCAATTTTCTAGAAAATAAATTTCCTAGCATTGGAAAACTTGATAAGGATTTTCAATTTTATGAATTAGAAGATCCAAATGAGGTTATCACTTCCAATGTCGATGTTGGCACTAGTACAAATCCTTTAGGCATTGCTACTCTGAGTATGAGTGAAACACCAAGTACATTGATTCCAACTAGGGAATCAACTCAGAAGAGTAGTCATAAGGAAATTTCTCGTCGTTGTTTTGAGATTGAGGGAGAAGCTTTTATGATTGCTTCACATGATAATAAGGAACCAAATACTTTTGACGAGGCTCTCATATCGTCTACTAGAGATTTATGGATAAAAGTAATGAAAGAAAAGATGAAGTCTATGAAAGTCAATCAGGTTTAGGACTTGGTTGAACTTCTGCCAAATCGTAAGGCTATTGAAATCAAATGGGTTCTCTGAATAAAATGTAAAGTGGATAGGACAACTGAAAAATACAAAACAAGATTAGTAGCTAAAGCCTATACCCCAAAAGGAATGTATAGGTTATGAAAAGACCTTTTCTCTTGGGGTAAGGTTTGTTTCCATACGATTAATCTTGGCTATCGTTGCACATCTAGACTATGAATTGCATCAGATGAAAGTAAAACTACATTTCTGAATGAAGAACTAGAGGATGAAATTTATATGCAACAACCACAGGGTTTTATTGTTAAAGGCCAAGAGCAAAAGGTATAGAAGCTTAGAAGATCTATTTATGGCATTAAGCAATCCTTTAGACAATGAAACCTTAAATTCTATCAAGCTATAATTTCTTATGGCTTTAGGATGGTTGTGGAAGACCATTGTGTGTACATTAAGAGGTCTAAAGACGTTTTTGCAATATTGTATTTTATATAGATGACATATTTTTAGTAATGAATAGTAAAGAGTTTGTCAAAATTGTTAAAGATTGCTTATATTCAAATTTTGATATGAAAGATATAGGGAAACAACTTATATCTTAGGAGTCAATATTTTCACGGATTGTTCAAAGAAATTTCTGGCTCTGTCACAAGAGTCTTACATTAAAAAGATCCTTGAAAGGTTCAACATGGCTGATTAGAAGCCAAAGGATACACTTATAGCCAAAGGACAATCTCTGAGTCTCAATATGTGCCCCAAGACTCCTTAAGAAAAGAAAAGAATGGTTAGAGTTCCTTATGCAAATGCCATTGGAAGTCTCATGTATGCCATGATGTGCACAAGGCCTAATATCAATTATGTTGTAGGATTGGTGAGTAAAGATAGGTCTAATCCTGGTCAGAAGCATTGGAGTGTTGTTGAGGGGATTCTAGCATATCTCAAAGGCAGTGCAAATTATTGTTTATGCTATCAAGGAGGTGGTTTGTGACTTGTTGGATATTCAGATGCCGATTGGGGTGGCGATCTAGATTAGTGCAAATCAACTTCAGGATATGCATTCTTACTAAACAGATGAGCAATTATATAGAGTAGCAAGAACCAAACATGCACAAATTTATCAATGATGGAAGCCAAATATATTGCATATTCTACGGCAGTGCAAGAAGTTATGTGGTTTAAGAGATTTATGGAGGGCTTAGAGATTAGTATTAACAATATTAGTCTAGTAACTATCTATTGTGATAGTGAAGCTGCTATCTTTTTCTCCAAAGATGCCAAATACTATAGCAAGTCGAAACACATTGAGACTAAATACAATTTTATAAGAGACATTTTGGTAAAAAAGGAAGTAGCCATACGGTATATATCTATGCATAACATGATAACTGATCCATTTACCAAAGCTATAACGAGGGTTGTATTTGCCTCTCATGCTAAATCATTAGGGTTGCATAGATTGTAATTTCACATTGTTAAGATGTGCTTATTTGTTATACACATCTTTATTACGTGAGTTGTTTTGAAATGTAATGGTGTCTTTTATTTTAATTTATTTTATGAAAGGCATAATTACACATATATGAAAGTATGTCATTAGGTTAAGATCGGCTTTCTTACACTAGTGATAGCCTCAGTTGCTTTAAGAGCAAGCTAAGATGAGACAAGTAGAATAATAAAACAATATATTTGTTTAAGTGCCAAATAAAAGAAGTTATTCTACAAATTTTATCGCCTTGATTAGAATCAAGATGAGATCTTACATGATATTTGATTAGATCGACTATGATGTACCCCACCATCGTAGAGACTTGATTGAAGCCAGATATGAGATCTCATTTTGGCACTAAAGAAAAGCGTTTATTTTAAGAACTTAGGTCAGGAGCTATAAAAGAGCGACTAGACTAAGATCTATACAATGAATTAAATTAATGAGACATACACCCTAATATGGAGATTCACTGTAACGTGTACATCATATCACACATGCTTAATGACTAAAAATAGAAAATGAGAGAATATCCCTTTTTCCTCATTGTGTAAGTTATATATGACTTTCTGTAAGCCAAACCAGGTATCTTTATAACTATCAACTATGTTTCTAAGATTCTAGACTGGTGTTTGCTACTTTAGCATGTTATCTATGACCTTGACATGATTCGGTCTATAAAACATTACTAAGAAAGCGACTATTCTGAATTGATGGACATGAGTGTGATAAGAAGATTTAATTTTTCTTTTATGTAATTCACTAGTCGACTAATTGTTTAATATCTTTGGGATATTACAATTGTGAATACATAAAGAGATTGCGTAATTTTAGCATACTAAGGAGATTTAGTATGCTTGAGTATTAAAATAAATTAAATCCGGAATACAATGAATATATTTTGAAATTCTCTTACATACAATTGCAATTGAGACATCTCTTGCCTGAGTTAGCAATTGAGATATGTTTTTTAACTTACCGAATGATTTTTTTTGGATATGTTCATGGTTACACGGTATATTTGCCTATATGATTTAAGATATGTGGCTGCTCATTGTTTTTTTGTTCACTGCTCTAGTGCTTCAACGTCATCTCATCATGTGCGAGTAGGAGATGTTAGATATGTAGGTAGCCCATGATGGGCCAACTCGACCCGATCCGCACATGGTAAGCAGTTACCATATACATTTATGAGAGTTGAAGGAAGTTGATTTAAAATCAACTTCCTACATTAGTTTCATATATATACAAAACTCCTTAAAAGTATAATAAAAGTTAATGTAAATTTTTTTGTTGTTATTTTCTTTTAGGATTCATTTTGTCAATTATTTTGTTTATAAATAGTTAATTTGTAAGATAGTCATAAGGATATCAAAATATTACTTAAAGTTGGTTGGTATTAATTTATTTATAAATAATAATTAATAAGATTGTTGCAAGGGCACGAAAAATATCAGTTTTTGTATTAATATTTATTGGTTAATTTTTTGATAAACAATTATTCATTAATTTGCTAATTATCTTTTTTAGTAAATAAATAAATTAATGTCAAGAATATTATAGTTATGATATTATTGTCAAAGAAAAAAACAAAGAAAATAGTGTATAAATCACTTATATTGTGCAACATTTATCATGAGTAAATGCACAATCTATATCAATAGTATAAACATTAACACACCTCTTTCCAATAAAGAAAATTTTACCATCACATGCATTTTCAATAATATATTTTTTTTATAAAAAATAACTCTATATCCTTTATCACACAATTGACTAATACTACGCAATTTGTGTTTTAGATTTTCAACTAAGCATACATTTTCAATGAGAGTTAAGGAAATTTTACCGACATTATCAATACCAATAATTTTTCCTTTTGAATTATCTCCAAAGGATGCATCCCCACCATTTTTTATCTTGGTAAAACTTGAGAGCCATGAATAATCATTGGTCATATGTCTTGGACATCCACTGTCTAAATGTCATTTATTTCTCTTTCCCTTCTTCTGTGATTCATGCAGATATCATGCAGATAAGATCTCAAGCTTTAGGTACCCAAAACTTTTTGGGTTCTTAAGTGTTAGTAATGGTTCCTTTTGGAATCCAAACACATTTAATTCCATAATATGCATTTTTCTTAACAGGACATCTATAATTCATGTGACTATTTCCATTGCAATAATGATAAACAATTTTATGATTATTAGTGGAGGTAGCCTTAACAAAGTAGTTTTTATAATATTTTGTTTCAAGTTAGGCTTATACCCTATTCCTCCTTTATCAAACACATATTTTTGAAAACTAAGTAATTTTTTTAAGTTCTTTTGACCATGTGTGAATTTTAACACAATCTCATTGAGCTCATTGCTCTTCTTTTTAAGCTCTTCATTTTCTTTGATCAAGTCATTAACATGTAATTTTTCATGCTCATATGAAGTACTTTATTTACCTTTTAAGGATGCAATCCTATCATGCAATCTTTTGTTATCTAATTATAGTCCTTTAATCTTTTTATTTAGCAAATCATTGTATTTTTGTAAGGCATCTTTTCATTTGAAAGTTCTAACATTTTTTTCTTAAGACATGCATTTTTCTTACCAATTTTCATCGTATCACTATGCAACTCATTAAAAGCATCATATAATTCATTATAAGATGGAAGATCACTTACCTTATCAAGCTCATCTTTTCCTATTGCCATAAGTGCCAAGTTTGACATTTCTTGCGCTTGTTCATCTTCACTTGATTCTTCATTACTATCATCCCATGTTGCCACCATGACTTTCTTTTTGAGTTTGTTGAGAAGAGGGCACTCAGATTTTATATGGCCAGGCTTCTTGCATTCATAACATATGATTGCTTCCTTATTCTCCTTTTGACTCTTGAAGTTTCTGAATTTTCTTTGTTCACCAGATTTTTTGAAAAATTTCCTGAACTTTGTGGCTATAATATCCATCTCTTCATCTTCAAGATCACTTTCCTCATCACTTTCAAACTTTGATGCTTTCAAGGCAATGCTTTTCTTCTTCTTATCTTCATCTCCTCTTTCAACTGCCAAATCTTCTTCATAAGAAATAAGCAAGCCAATTAGATCATCAATAGACAACGTATTTAAATCTTTGGCTTCCTTAATGGCAGTTCTCTTAGATCTCCATTCCTTTGGTAATAATCTAATTATTTTCTTTACCTTTTCGCTATTTGGAAAGGTCTTACCAAGTGCTCCTAGAGTATTTACAATGTCCGTAAATCTAGTATACATAGAGTAGACACTCTCATTTTGTTCCATTTGAAACAATTCGTATTGCCTAGTATATCTACTTATTTTAGATTCTTTGACTTGATTTGTACCTTCATAAACAACTTTAAGTTTCTTTCAAATTTCATAAGCATTAGAACAACTTGAAACTCTATGAAATTCTTTTTTATCTAAGGCACAAAATAGGGCATTCATAGCTTTGGAATTTAGAAAAGCTTTTCTCTTTTCCAGCTCATTCCATTCACGTGAAGGTTTTGGAAGATCTTCCTCTTCTTCATCTTTAGTCATAGGCATGAATAGACCATCACACACAACCTCCCATATTTCATAATCTAAAGCTTGCAAATAAATTCTCATCCTAGTTTTCCAATAATGATAATCATTTCGATCAAAGAATGGTGGCCTAATGGTGGATTGCCCTTCCCTAAAGCTAGAATCATTTTGGGTTGCCATGAATTTTTTACTCTAGACGGTTAAGTCCTAACAAGAGAGCCTTGTTCTGATACCAAATCAAATACTAACTAGGCTATCCAAGAGGGGGGTGAATTGTGTTCTTAACACTCAAGCAAATAAAACCACACAACAATTTAAACTAATGTTTTAATAAAATCAAAAGCAATAATTTTAACAATGCTCGAAATGAAAAAGATAAGGAAAGAGAGATAAAACATGTGATTTTTACGTGGTTCGGCCAACCGTGCCTACGTCCACGCCTTCAAGCTTACCGGGCTTGAGGATTCCACTAAGTAAGCCTCCAAGGCTTCAACAACACTTACAATTGACTTCAAAGGTGTCAATGAACCTTTACAACAAGAGATTATTCCCAATCTCTTAACCGAAGTGTATCCCAACACTTACAATCACTCAAAAACAAAGATTATAATCAACCAATCTCTCACACAATGTATATGATTACAATTGAAATCTCAAAGTGTGAATCAATGAAATAAAATAAGTTTAAAACCCAATGATGTATGTTTTCTTAGTAGTAAGCTCAATGACAACTCTTTGATCTCTATTCATTTGAATTTGATTGAGCCATTTTATAGTTGGAGCTGAAAACTAACCGTTGTTGACTTTCTGAGAATAATCGGATTGCCGTTTGCTGCTATCGGTTAACCATTTTGACTTGTCCAAATAGCCGTTATACTTCGATTTTAAATAAACGGTTTACCGTTTGCGGTAATCGGATCACCATTTATTTCCAGAAACCTGCAAAACAAACTTAGATTTCCGTTTTTGCTAACCGGTTCAAGATTAGAAAGTTTTCTTCTTTTTGTAAATTATCAGTTCACCGTTAGTAATAAACGGTTCACCGTTAATTTCCAGAATGCTTTGAAACAAGTCTAAAGACTAAATTTATTATGTAAATAATCAGTTCGCCTTTTATAATAAGCGGTTCAAGGATAATTTCTAGAATCTATATTTTGACAACTTTTTATAGAAAAATGATTTTCCAACTCAAGTTAACAGTCATTAAGCTTCTTTAAACATGTCTATGGCTTTAAGAAATTCATTTTAATAACCTAAACATTTTAATCAAGAACATATAAGTTTTGTTATCATCAAAATCAATATTATAAGATTAATAGCTTTGGGCTACTTTTTATCTAATAAATAGATCCTCCAACTTGTGGAAATTAAACCCCATCTAGCTTGGATGGTGAAGACCAACCATTCTAGGGCTTTTCTCATAATGGCAATTTTACTACCAAATTCGCCTATGAATTTATCAAGTGACCCAATCAATTGTGAGAATAAAAAGGATTGGCAGCTCATATGGAGTTGGAAAGGCTCACACCGAGTATGGGTCTTTCTATGGCTTTTAATGCATGGAAAAATCAAAACAAATAAGGAACTTTCTAAAAGGCATATTCAAAGCAATTCAGTGTGTGATATTTGTGGATATAACACGGAGACGATTTTGCATGCACTCCGTGCTACATTTTAGCTAAACGGGTATGGGATTCCTTGCTTCTTAATACCAGTACCGATTCTTTCTTCTTTGCTACTTTCAAGGAATGGCTCTTTAACAACATTTCTATAAGGGACATTGTTAGACATGGGGGACAACTGATCCATAGTGTTTAGGATTACTGTATGGAAAATTTGGTATTGGCGGAATTAACTTCTTTTTGCCAACAATGCCTCATGTAGCCTTCATGTTGTGTCGGATATCAGAGCACGGGTGTATGAGATACAGAAGACTGGCTAACCTACAAGAGAGAATCCACAAGGTGTCCATTGGCATTGGGTGGACAGCCTTTATATAGCCTTACTTCTGATTAAATACCGATGGCTCAAGAGGAATTAATGGAACAACTAGTGCAGGTGGTTTAATTCATGATGTGAATGGACATTGGATTCAGGGATTTGGGATGAATATTGGATCTTGTTCCATTAGTATGGCAAAACTTTAGGGGCTATATCAATGTCTTAACCTTGCGTGAAATTATGGCATTTGATTTTTAGAGGTAGAGGTTGATAGCCTTTGCATCTTGCATATGATTGAGTCTAGTGATCAGAGCCCGAACATGCACACCCCTTTGATAAATTTGATTAAGAATCTTCGTATGAAGAATTGGCATGTGTCCTTTCGACAAATATATCGCGAAGCCAATTTTGCAGCTCATTTTTTAGCTAAGAATGCAGGATCTTCACCATTATGATATGTAATGGACGAGAATTTCCTGATTTGTAATTTCTTAGCTTGGCTAAGCCCTTCTTTTGTACAAAAAAAAAAAAATTAAATGCATATGGAGGCATCTGTGGCTCCATATGAATACACTATACCTCTACATCATATCAGCTTGCATTTTTCTTTCGTTATCCTTGAAATTTAATTGAAAGTTAAAAAAATTCCTTTGTTTTAAAAACTGATACTATGAACTATATCATAAGTGATCATTGAGAAGCCTAGAGAACAATGTTAAATGCACCACGTTTTTAGCCTATGGGAATAATGCGCAAAACCTACATGCATAGGCAAAACTTCAAATTAATTAGAAGTAGTCTAGAACATTGTCACAGGTTATTAAGCATAATCGATGTCACTTATTCATGCAGTTCTTCAAGTGTGCTTTTGTTTGTATGTATACTTTTAAAGTAATTATTGTTACATGTATTGCAGAAATAATTAACTGTGATGAGAATATATTAAATCTTTGATAAATTTTATTTTTAAAAGTGTTGTAAGTTTTAAAAGTAATTGTATATATGTGGTAAATCTTATTGTTAAGTTATTGTAAAAATATAAATGACTGAATTAGATAATATTAAATAAAATTTATTTACACATTTATAAGCATGTATATAAAACATTTTTAATTGTATATATATAATAACTGACAATCAAAATAAATATTTTATTGTTAATTTTTTTTTTGTTATATCGATTTAATTAGTAGTAATAATAATATCTTTAAAGTTAATGATTTTATTTCCTAATTAATAAGAATAATTTTAGGTTTTATAAGATACATATTATATAGGGATATATATGAAATTGTATTCAGCATAAAAGTGATTCTCAAATTAGATTTCGAAAAACTACTTCTTTCTTACTTTTTCAAGTCTGTTGTACGATGAGGTGATTTTGCCAAAAGTTATTTCCAAAAAAATCTACCAAACACCAACATTTGATTTTAACTTTTTAGAATCACTTTTGAGTCTCTCAAAAATAATTTCAAACGAACCTTAGTCATACTAAACCATTGCACAACTTGCGTTAGGTGTGTGACTAGAGCTTTTTCTTGGGGAATAATTATGTAAGAGAGCTTTTTGTTGTACAAGACTCAAAAGGTAACAAAAGCAAAATTAGCAAATTATAAAAAATTTCCTTATTTTGAGGTTGAGTAATGATTGCCATCTCAAATTTCATCCTAAATGGTATGTTATTTATAAATGGTCGGTAATTTTTTATAAAACATATGTGATTTAATTGTATTATCTCACCAATTATTTCATGAATGTTATATTGTTTGGGATATTTTTTAGGATAAAAAATTTAGAATATGTAGTACCACTCTTTGAGGTTTTTCTATTCCATATAAGGTGCACTTTTTATTTATAAAAACAAATTGGATTTTTCAATTTAAATATGAAAGATAAGAATCCTATTTTAATTAATCACTAAATATTTATTTATATTTTCAAATAACATGACGTTAAACCGACCAAAATATTATGTAAACCCACTTATTTGTGAATTTTAATATTACAAAAATAAATGTGAAAAAATTACCAATAAGTACAAAGTATATTTTTAAAAAATAATTTTTTACACTCACCTCAAAATAAACCCAAATCCTCTTTATTTAATTAAAATCCAATCCATCTAGTTTATTCGGAAACTCATCCAATTTAGGCAAAATTGATGAGGATGAAGAGCAAAGAGAGTCAAAGGAAGAATAATTCTAAGAGGTTCTATTTCTCATAGTCTCGTTCCATAGGACTGATGCTGTCTTTTAAAGTTTATAGCAATTCCTCCCCCCCCAAAAAAAAATCCGATATTAAATAGTTGTGCGGATCTGTAGTTTTGAATAGGGCTTAGAAAGCTGAATTGAAATGTGAATGAAAACAAAATAAATATAAAAATTAATAATAAATGTAGAAATATTAGGATATTTTTGGTATTTTGAGAGTTCTATAGAGTAAAATCATTATTTTCAAATTTTGGCCTGATTGACAATTTTGGCCTGAGATTGGGAATGGCAATTTGACTCGACTTGAATTTTGGCCTGATTGACTTGACCCGAGTTTTTCGGGCTTTGACTCGAATATTTGGGTTTTGAGTTGGGCTCGGGCCAAAATTTTTAAGCTCGATCAAATTTCGGGTCGAGTAGGGCTTAAGCTGACCTGACCCGACCCTATACTAAATTAAAAAAAAAAACACACACACACACCACACACAGTCACACACGGTTACACTGATACACTCATCACAAATTCACAGTCACTGAATTACACACGCGCACATCACAATCACACACTCAAAAACCCGAAAACCAAACCAATTGAGCCCGAGCGAGCTTACCTTCTCCACAAACCCTAAGCCATCGACAACTAGTGGCCAGCGCCGCCTTCTCCAATCGAGCTTGCCATTGCTCGCCTTCTCCAATCAGTCGCCGGTTGTCTCTCACTGCCGTTGTCTCGATTGAGCGACGCCACGAGTTGAATCAACCATCTCCAAGCCTCCAATTAGCGTGATGCCCTGAGTCGAACCATCCTCGCATTGTCTCATTGTTGCCACCAGTAGACAAGGAGGGATCGAGAGGGGTTGAGTCCAGTTGACCGATTGTGTTAAGTTGCTGCTGGCTGCTTAAATGATCATAAATTAAGTAGTCAGTTATAAACAATTTGTAATACCCCAATCTCATTACATGAACCACTTGTAAGTTATAACTAGTAGAAAGAGAAAAAAAAAATCAATTTCGGTGAGCCCGACCCGAACCACAAATGATTGGGCTCTAGTCAGGTTGGGCTTTAAATTTTTTTGGTCGGGTCGGGCTCGGGCTTGGCCAATTGCCATTCCTAAATAAGATTATGGGTGGGGTTATTTGAATCTACCAAACTACTCATTAAATCCACTTTTGAAAATAAATTTTTATGATTAAAATATCCTTAAATAAAATTACAATTATGAACAAATATATAGTAAAAAAAGAATTTGTACTCTTTGAGCCCATCTTTACATTCAACATAATTTTGTTAAAGTCTGATCATATTTTCGTTAAACCCTAATCAACTATAAGCATGATTCTTTTTTAAAGCCTCGTATTTTTGTTCATTGGGCACATCTGATAGGATTCAGTGCAACAAAGTTGGTGGTTGTATCTTTGTCTGTAACTGACGCTACAACAATCAACGGCAAGTAGTGTTGTAGAAGGCCCTGACGCAATTCTTATTTTTGCCATAAAGTGATTCTTTTTTATGTTGGTGATTATTGCATAAGCAATGATAGGAATTTGTTTGTTGCCTCCATGAAGAATTTGAATTATCTACATCTTGAATTTAAGGTTGAGACATTGTTAAATGTATAAAATGGAGTGAGAAAGGTCTAATAGTTTTGAATTGTGATACAATAAATTTCTTTTTGAAAAAAAAAATGAGAAGAAGGATGAATATCTGCTGCAACTATATTTTTCAGAATCATGTTAATAAAGAACATCTTCAGTTTAATAGAAAAAAAAATTTGTTAAGGATTTATAAATCAATTTAATGGGTTTAATGAGTAAAAATACTATTATTATAAAAATTACATTTCGTAAGGACTTATTGGGTATTTAAGTGGGTTTATTGACTAAAATTTAAAATTTTAAAATTTGAGGGTGGGTTTATTTAGTGAGTGGGTTTAGTAAATAGTTTAATTGGTTCAAATAGTTCCACACTAAGTTTATTGGGAAAATGAGCTTGAAAATGAATTTCTGAATTCAAATAATCACATTAAAGTATAATATTAATGAGTAACACAAATTCAACTTGAATAAAGCTTAACAAATACATTATTAAATTTAGTATAATTCAATTAAAATTAAGTCATAAAATACTAAAATTTAATGCGAGTTTACTGCAAATGTTATCACGGCCCATGCTGCGGTCCGTTTAAGTCTTGCTATAATTTTGCAGTCCACGTACTGAGGGTTTTAAGTTGGGTTTTTTATTTAAATATACCCTATTTGCCCTTAAATATCAAATTTATATCCTATTACATATATATACTTCATGAAAGTAAAAAAAGTCAAAAATACCCTTAAAAAACTATTTATCTACATTTTTAATAAGAAGTCGAGTATTTAGTCGAGCAAAAAATAAAGTGAGAGAGTTGAGTAAGTCGAGTATTTAGTCGAGCGGAAAGTCAAGTAAGGAAGTGAAGTAAAGTAAGTTATAATGTTAGTTGAATATTAAGTCGAGTAAGAGTAAGTCTAGTCGAGTAAAAAATGAAGTGAGAAAGTTGAATAAGTCGAGTATCTAGTCGAGCGGGAAGTTGAGTAAAGAGGTGAAGTAAGTCGAGTAAGTTATAATGTAAGTCGAGTAAGTTATAATATAATTCGAGTATTAAGTCGAGAAATATGTCGAGTAAGAGTAAATCTAGTCAAGTAAAAAATGAAGTCGAGTATTCTCAATTATTTACTCAATTTTGAGGATATGATCAGTCTTATAAGAATTTAATTAGTGTTATTTTTATTTTCTCTAATTTTTTTTAAGTATATATATGTGTAAAATTTAAGAGTGTTATAATTTTAAGTATATATTAGATATTTTTGAAGAAATGGGTACATCCCACACAATTCTCCCTTTTAAGTTCATCCCTGCCCGTTGGACATCTAATAGTTTACCTAACGCGAAAGGAACTTACACACACACCAAACGCCCTCACACAAACGGTACTACAGTCACCCTTCAAAGAAGTTTGTCACCATCGGCCTGTCGCATCTGCTCGTAGCTGCGCCGCGCTGTGGTTCGTGGCCGTACCGCTGTCATCGCTGCTTCCGGCTAGCCGCGCTGTGCCGCTGTCTAATCGCCGCTTTCTCCAATCTCTTCCTTCCGTCGTAACCGTGAGTTCTATAATTCTGTTTTTGTTTTGGTGATTTTAATTTAATAAGTTTTATTTTTTCACTGTGGTTGTTATCAAGATAGAATTATTGAACAAAAAGATTAATTGTGAATTTTGTTGTTAACGCGTTATACACGCGCACACAGACACATACATATTGCGTTCTGTTAATTGCTGAAGCTAAGAAGCAAATGAGATAATGTTTTCGGTGGAAGAGAAAAGATTAATTGTGAATTTTGTTGTTAATAAGATCATGTTGTTAACTTTATCGTTTTTGCGTATACAATTCATAGATTAATTGGAGGAGCTGAGTGATGATGATGGCCGGATGATGGATCCTCAACTATCAGATTTAATTTCTTGCGCACTAGCTAGCTCTGATGATGATGAATAATATTTTTTTATATGTGTGTGTGTGTGTGTGTGTATTATCTATCTATAAATCCAGATTAGGGTCTTATTAATTACCTGAAATTACTGTCTTGTATCTGTTAATCTTATTGTTTGTTTTCTAAAAATTTTAAGGCCAGGACACTTATGATTTTTACTACTCATTCAATCGGAAGTTATAATAGCCCAAACCATACAAAACAAAACAAATCCAAATAATATTGCTTGGTGACAATCATATGCTTAATCTCTTAATTAATTATTTGTATGCTTATTAATTAATTAATGTCTTTAGCTTTTTATGTGTTTTTGTTTGTGGGTGCATAATTGTGTTAATGAATGCAAAAACTTACTCTTTTTCTAATTATTTTATGAATTTAACTTGAATTAAGCTTTTACAACATGAGTTGTAGAGTTGTGATTTAATACGTCCTAAGTTTGTAGGAATGTATTTTTACATCACTTGACAATTATTATGATTAAAATATATGTCTATATATATGCAGACTCTCGAAGAGCATACAAGAATGGATGTGAATGTGGAATTAGGAGTTAGAGAATTGGCGCAACAATTCAATGAGATTGAGATGGGAGGGTGTAACTTGCCTCATGATATTGTTCATAATATTTTAGCCAGACTTCCTACAAAATCTCTAGTTAGATTCAAGAGTGTTTGTAAAAGTTGGCAAAATATGATATTGGGACTCGAAGCCATCATTGTTCAACAATTGATGTCAAGGGTGATGATTATCTACAGCACTTTGGATTCTAGGAACCTATTTTGCAAATTGAAAAATGAGGGCATAGATTGTTGTTTGTGCTGGGAAGGAAATTACATTTGGGCAGGGAAAGCCCGTAACAGGTTTGTACTATTGCAATGTCACTCCCCAACATATTGTCGCATGCTATTTGTCTATGATACCATCAATGATCAGTTTAGGCAACTGCCAGAAATTCAAACAATATTCAGTAGTCAAACAAGATATGTTTGCTCCTTATTAGCCTATGATGCCTCTGCAAAATCATGTAAGGTCGTCGTGTTTCAGTGTGAGTATTTTAGTAGTACTTGCTTTATATATAGCTTGAATGATCAGTGGGGAAGTGAAAATTGGAGAACGTTAAAACTTCCATGTTCACAGAAAATAATGAAATCACTCTCATCAACCGATTTTGATGGTGCATTATATTGGATAGCTGAAGCTAATTATAATGATTATGGTGCTTTTATACAACCAATGGACATTGCAACTGAGAAGTTCATGAGAATCATAAAGGTTCCATGCCAACCTTGGAATATCAACTGCAACTTGTTAAAGATAAAAGGGTCACTTTGTTTTATTAACACAGCCTCTGTTGATGAGTTATTCATATGGGTTCTGAAAGATTCAGTTGAAAGCCTTTGGATTCAGCAATATAAGATCTCTCTTTCATTAATGGTTAATCGACCAGTTTCTTTAGGCAGTTTTCTTCATGACAGTTTTAATCCATGGCTGGTTGTCGAGGGTAGCAGCACTACACACATCCTGGTAACTATAGATGGTATATCTACACCCTTTTGGTATGGCATGGAAACTAAGGAGCTGAGGCAAATTGCCGTGGATTATAATAATTTGGAGGCCTGCTATTTACGTACTGTTTTGTTCGTTGATTTGGGACTAGAATTCCCAAGTAAATTAACTAGATTTATTGCTGAAAAACAGATGGAAAGAGAGCTCGAAGAAGAGCAGCTTAGAAGAGAAGCTCTCATGGGTAAGTCATCTGATGGGGATTCTACGCGCCACGCACCTCCTTTTTATCCATCAAAGCCTGGAACTGCTAATCCTACCGCAACAACCACTGGAAAATATGTCCCCAGGTACCTGCGTGGGAAAAAGTAAAGGTTATAATTAATTGTTCATCATTTTTAAATTTTTGTTCAGATGGCCAAACCTGAGGATATACTTTGTACTCTAGCAAATATACTCTGATATTAATTAATCAATTATTTACTTATTCTCTCTAGCTCTTTCTTCTATGTGTTTCTTTAGTGGGTGCATTATGCACCAATGAATGAATAAATTAATTAACACCCCTAGTGTGTCAAATATGCTCTCAGAGTGTAATAAAAACATATCAGAGGAACTTCACATAGAGCTGGAAAATTTCCATTCTGTGGTTGATGTTTTGGGCTGGCAATTTTAAATTCAGTTTTTTCACCAGCTTATTGCAAGCCATTGAATGCTAGAGCCTAAATCTAACTGGAACAATGGATCAAAGTAAATGGAGATGAAAATTTCTAACAATACTACCATAGTATCTCCATCTGTTTTGATTTAACTGCCTTTTTTTTTTTTTCTCTCAAAACTCTCCAAGCCCACTTCTGAATCGGAAATTCGTAGATGATAGATGAATTATGTAGTACTATAAACTTGATATGCAATTTAGTTTTGCCAGGTTTTATAATTTTCTTGGTAATTCTCTCGGGTTTCATATTCTTTATTATCTTAGGCTTAATTTGTTATTAAAATTCTCTTTTCTTCTTTTATTTCTGTACATTATTAGAAATCATTGTTGATTGCATAATAGCTATATGTTTTGTTTTCCGTAATTCCATTTTGCAATTGCTTTATTTGTATTTCTCTAATGGATGCATTGACAATGTATAACCTTATAGTTAAAATTATGATGATTGATTAAATGGTCATCTAAGTTATTATTGCTCATTATAAGTTAGCTGAATTTGGCCAGTTGAATGAAAAGAATTGTATTAGTACAATTGACTTTCCAATCAAACCTAAATACATCAGTTGTCTAAGCCTTAATCTGTAATGCTTTGGATGGTCTTAAGGTGATGTGTAATAAAGTTGCTGTGGTGAGCTGTGGTGAGCTGTGGTTGCACTTGGCTGGTTGCAGCTGGCTGTGGTGTTAGAATAGGACCAAATATGGGAGTATAGAATCATATATCTGGCTATATGCTGAAATCTGACATGGGGGTTATCATCTTGTGGGAATTTTTGGTGAGGGTTTCTCTGAAGATACGTGTCCTGCCATGAATCAACTCTGCATATTTTTCTGCAACTGGCAAAGCTGATATTCTGTTAGAAGAGCAGTAATCAATTCTAAGGTTCTGGTACTTGATATTATGGGTGCTCTTGATGCTGATTTGTCATTTAAAGCAGATTTTGTTCTTTTAAATTAGTTTTTGGCTTAATTTGCATCCCTGTAGTTAGGTAATTTGAGATTTTTATTCGGTTTATGGTTTTAACTGTTTAGGTTTGTATTAACCGGCTGGGTTGGCTCTCTTTGCACAAAATTTTATTTCTTTTAATGAAAGAACAATTTAATTATTTGTAAGGATAGTTTTTAAAGTTTATATGTGAATTGATTAGATGTAATTTCTGAGCAGTACTAAGATTTAAATTAAAAGGATGGCAGAATTAAATTAATGATGAAACAATTTAAATGAAATATTTTATTCTTTGAATTCACACTCAGCACTTAACTATGGGTTTAATATTCTTTTTTAATTTCAATTAATTTATTAGAGGCAATCTCCACTTTTTATAGTCCTTATTCTAATAAATATGGTATCAAGCATTGATTGTGTCAGGGGAAAATAATCTTCTGCTAAATATAGTGTTAAATACATGTTGTGTTAAGTGATAATAATCCTACTATCGGCAGTGTGGCAAGACCATCCACTATATAAATTAGAAGCATTCTTTGTCACGACTAAGTGAAGATGAACTAGTAACACTAGAGGGAAGTTTCTCACTTAAGAAATACAGTGTAAAGTATTTATTGTGCCAAACAGTAATGATATTGTACTAAGGAGTCAATATACCACGTAAAATCTAAATAAAATTATTACTATGTATCAACGATTAATCAAAACAATATACATAAATAAGATAAAGAGAGAATTAATACACTTGGCAAATTAAGTTCATTGATAATGTTGAAGTTTCATTTTCAACTCAAGTTTGAAATTAAATTAATAACTTATATTGAATAAAGAATAAAATGATAATTTTATACTAAAATACGTAAAAAATATAATATAGAAAGAGAATTATAGAATATGAAGCTCAAAATAGGGAAAAGACCCCTATTTATAAATATAATGGATAAATCATGATTGTCGAATGAAAATAATTCGGACACTTATGATTGTGCCACATTGCACGCTTTGATTGGCTTAAACACGTTATCAGTTCTGTCATGTCATCGATCAATGTAAAAGTAAACTAGCATTGATTTACTATATTGCATGTATTATAAGCTTATTTTTTAGTCCAATAAAATGATGCCACGTCAATGGTCAGCATAATAAGATGCTACCATCAATAATTTTATCATTGATGCCCTTCCCAAGGTTTTTAGCTATTCTGGGCTTAAAAGTGCTATCTATTTTGTTGTTTGATTTTTTTTATTAATCATGAAATCTAAAATACTCCTAAAATATATAAAATATTCAAATAATAACATTATTATTGGAATGAAAAATGCTGATGTAGCATTGACCGATGACATGGCATTTACCGATGACCCGGCAACACATTATTGGACCAGAAAATTGACTTCTGTGTTGATTGCTGATGTGGCAGCATACTAATAGACCAAAAAACACATGTACGATACATGCATTTACACAGAATGATGGCCCTGATGATGTATTCCATTGAATCAGAACCTGTCATGCGGCGCAATCCTGAGTGTCTGAATTATGTTCATCCGATGACCATGATTTACTCATTGTGTCTATAAATAGAGGGTTTCCCCCTCCCTCAAATTTGGCAACTTTGAATCTAAATTTGAGCTTCACTTTGTCTAAATCCTATTATATCTTGTATTTTTCAATGTGTTTTTATAAAATTGGGTTAAAATGAGTCGCTAATTTAATTTCAAGTTTGGTTTGAAGGTAAAATCTCAACATAATCCATGGGCTTTATGTGGTAAGTTTGCTTTCTCTCCCTCTAATTTAATTAGATTGTTTTGACTTATTGTTGATAATTAGTAATAATTTTGTCTAGATTTTTCACTGTATATCAGCTCCTTAGTGTAAGATCATCACTGTTTGGAACAATGAGTACTTTACATTATATTCATTAGAGAAAAAGCTCCCCTTTAGTATTAATGGTACATCTTGACTCAGTGTTGATAGAGAATAATCTAAGTTATTTAGTGGACAGTCCCATCACATTGTCGATAGTAGGATTATTATCATCTGACACTGTATGTACTTGACACTCATTTAACAGAAGATTATTTCCTTTGTAAATATTATATAAGTAACTTTATGTGTAGATTTTGAGTATGTTTTTATAGTAAGTGTATAACAGAGTGATAAGGTTAGTATAGTAACTTCTCTACTCTCTTTATTTTCATTTTCATTAGCTTTGTTTTTAACTTTTACGTGTTTTTTACATGGACGGTCGAAGGTCACAATCACATGATCCCTTGAACTAGAAAAGACTCTTCGCACACATAGACACATTGTATCAAAGGTTAAAATTTAGGATAAAATTGAAATAGATTTGAACAATAACCTCAAGCACCACAACAGAGTCCTTTAAGGATTATTTCATTTCCTTAGTTAATTTGAGCAGATCATGCATAAGATACCTAAATGTCGCTACTACGAGCTTCGAGTTAAAACCTAATGTGCTAAATTGTCTCCCATCATTTTATGGCCTAACAAATGAAGGCCCATATGTACATTTGATTAATTTTCATGTTACTTGCCAAATTTTTAAATATAAAATTTTTCAGATGAATATGTTAAGCTTAGATTTTTTTCATTTTCTTTAAAAGATGGAGCTCGTTATTGGTTTAGTACATTGCCTGTTAATAGTATCACATCATGAGAACAAAATGTAACTAAATTTTTAAATAAATACTTCCCTATGCATAAGATCAATTCTATTCATGAGGAAATCTTAGAGTTTACTTTGAGAGAGGGCGGACAATTTTTTGAAGCATAGGAGTGATTTAATAGATTATTCTTGAAGTGTCTACATCATGGGTACGAGAAATGACATCAATGTCAATACTTCTTAAAGGAATTATTGCCATAGGTGCAAAATTGGTTAATGGTGACAAGTGGAAGTGAGTTAATGTTTAAAAGTGCATCAGAAATTTAGGATTTTTTTCAGCGACATATAGATAATTCCAAACAATGAAGATGATTGTTTAATAATGTGAGAAAAATCAAAGGAGTAATTGAAGTTCACATTAGCAAGTCAAGATCGGACATCAAGGAATACAAAGCAATAGTTGAAGGACTTTCTAACCAAATAGCATCATTGACGACTACCAAATCAACAGAGCCACAAACCTACCATCAATTTAACCATGGTTCATACCTAGATCAAGTCAATGCTATTAATGTAATGAGAAAGCAATTGAACTACAACCTTTACTCTAATACTTACAATCCTATATGGTGAGACTATCTCAACTTTTCACGCTCTCACAAATTCTAATAAAACAGAACAACAACTCTAGCTCCATCAGTATAACAAGTTTATCAAGCTCCTTAAATCTCTTACCCAACTATTTAGGCAGTACAATCCGAATAAGAGCTATTTACAAACCAAATTATAGGAAGAGGCACTCTAAAGTTTCAAAATTTTGACTTACTCTATGCTAGAATAACAAAATCAAACCATTGACGAGTTGCAAAATGAGATGAGAGTTGGCATAAATTCACAAGCTTAATCAATTTTAAACCTTGAAAAGATGGTGAGTCAACTGCTTTTTCAATTCAAGCTTTTGGCAATGACTATTGAAAAGACAAATTCCCAAGCCAGCCAGTGCCTAACTCTAAAATAGCTAATGAGTACAAATTCACTTCTATAGCATAAAGATGTTAAAACCATCATGACATTGCAAAAAGGCATAGAAGTTGACAAAACAATAGAGATGCCAATAAAAAAACAACTCAAGTTATACCTTTCAACTCTGAAGAATCATCCCTAAAAGGAGAAAGAAGAAAGTAGCTTACAAGATTACATCCCCAGAGCGTTTTTCTCCTATAGGTTAGCTAAAGCAAAAAAGGAAAATTCCACATGTGAGATTATGGAGATTTTTAAACATGTAAGTATTAATATTCCTTTGTTTGACGCTATTAAACAAGTGCCCTCTTATGCCATTCATGTTCAAAAGAAGATCTTTCTAATACAAAACATTATTTTTATTACTTCAACAAAAAATTCCCCAGGCTCCCCCACTATCTCATGTAGTATTTGGAATCACATATTTGAGAATGCTTTGTTGGACTTAGGAACTTGTGTAAATCTTTTGCCTTGCTCAATATTTGTAAAACTTAGATTGTGAGAATTACACCCAACTTTAGTTTATTGTAGCTTGTAAATCGATCTATGAAGATAGCTTGCGGTATTGTAGAGAAGTACTTATCATAGTAGACAAGTTTTATTTTCTTGTTAACTTTATTGTAATTGATTCTCAATAAGTGTAGAATTCGAAGAATTACATCCCCATTATTCTAGGTCAACCTTTCGTGGCAACTATTGATGCCCACATTTAATGTAGAATTGAAAATATGCAATTGTCCTTTGGCAACATGATTATGAAGTTGAATATTTTTAACATTGACAAACAACCTTGTGATAGAGATAAAGGAATTGTTGATGTGGATTTAATTAACAAATTAGTTGATTATATTTTTCCTTCTCCCCTTAGTGATGATTCTTTACAAATATGTTTAACTCACTTTAGTTTGAATTTTGATATTAACAGATCAATGGAGAAGGTCAATGCCTTACTCTATTCATCACCATCTATAGATACCAATAAATGGAAGTCAAGGATAGAGCAATTGGTACAATTGGCAAATAAACTTAGCATATCATTAGAATCACTATTAAAGCTTAGCTCAAACTATTATTCGACACTTTAAAATATGCATTTTTGGGAGACAAAGATACTTTACTAGTAATCATCTCATTGTCCCTTGATGATAAACAAAAGAGTAAGTTGTTGGATATTTTAAGAAAGCACAAAAAGACATTAGGATGAACCATAACTAATATAAAAGGTATAAACCTAATAGATTGCGTGCATTACATTCATTTTAATGAAAATTCTAAACCAAATACGGAAATGAAATGTCAGTTAGATTATAATATGAAAGAAGTTGTTAGAGTTAAAGTCTTTAAACTATTAGAAGCAAATATCATTTTCCCTATTTCTGATAGTTCGTGGGTTAGTTTGAGGCAAGTTGTTTCCAAAACGCTAAGAGTCACAGTAGTTACCAATGTCAACAATGAATTAATACCTACTAGAGTCACTGTATGGTGGTGCTTATGCATTGATTATAGGAAGTTGAATTAAGTAACATGAAATGACCATTTTCCTTTACCATTTATTGATCAAATGCTTGATTGATTAGTGGGTCATAAATTTTATTGCTTTCTATATGACTACTCAGGATATAATTAGATTCCTATATCACCAAAAGACCAAGAAAAAAATTACTTTCATTTGCTGTTTTGGCATTTTTGCATATAGGAGCATGCCATTTGGATTATGCGATACACCTACCATAATTAAATTGTGCATGTTAAAATTTTTTTCTTATATAGTTTAATGTTGTCTTAAATATGGACGACTTTTCTATTTTTGGTGATTCATTTGATTAGTGTTTGCATCATTTATTGCTACTTCTGTAGAGATATATAGAGAAGAATTTGGCCTTGAACTAGGAGAAATGCCATTTAATGATAAAATAAGGTATTGTTTAGGTCGCATCATTTTGAACTAAGGTATTGAGGTGGACAAAGCCAAGATAGATCTCGCTTATAATCTTACTCTACCTAAAACAGTCATATAAGTAAGATATTTCCTTGGGCATATTGGTTTCTATAGACATATTATTAAAGATTTTAGCAAAATCTCTAAACTCTTATGCAATCTACTTACTAAGGATGTAACTGTGAGTGCTAGAAAATGTGTATTTATAATGGAGAAAATCATCATTTTACACTCAGTCTCACTAACATCTTTACTTTTATGTCTTTAAGTCCCTTGTGATTTAATTATGTATGTTTTATTTTAATTAAGTATTTTATGTATTTTAAGGGACATCATGATCATTTCATAATGAACGAGAGATCAGATAGAAAAACGGACAACAATTTTGAACTCAGGATAGTTGAAAACCTTAGAAAAAGCATAAAAAGATAAATGATACTGTTCACATATACGGTACTGTTCATGACATTGTTTACGGTACTGTTCACATATACTGTACGATGACGTGACATTGTACGATGATGTGGCAACATTTGATTAGACGAATGATGTGGCATTGACTGATGATGTGGTGTTGACTGATAATGTGTCACGATCTTATTGGACTAAATGCTGGTGTGGTATTGACCAGCGACGTGGCAGTATGTTAATAGACAAAAAAAACGTGCGTACGGTACATGCATATACATGGAATAATAGCCCTGATGATCTGTTCTATCCAACTTGCCATGTTGCGTAATCCTGAGCGTCCAAATTATTTTAACCAGATGACCATGATTTGCTCATTGTATCTATAAAGAGGGGGCTCACCCTTAATTTAGCACCCCTAAATCCATTTTTGAGTTTCATTTTTTGTAATTCCATCTCCATCTTGTATTTTCTACGTATTTTAATAAAATTCTCATTTTACCTCTAGTTCAATTATGTGTAGCTAATTTTCTTTCAAGCTTGGGTTGAAGGTGAAGTCTCAACATGCTTCATGGGCTTAATTTGGTAAATTTAATTTTTCTTCCTCTCTAATTTATGTGGTTGTTTTGACTTTTCGTAAACAAATAGTAATAATCTTGTCTAGATATCAGCTGGTATAACCGCGTCTCTAGGTAAGGTTATTACTATTTGGCACGGGAAGTACTTAGCACCATATCTATTAGGTTGAGGTTCATGGGGAGTGAAAAATTCCCCTGCATGATTTAATTGACACTAATAATGAATGTTAAGCCGATAGTACATGTTGAGTACAGATCCGGAGACCCAAGCACTTCATTTTGATAGTTTATTCCCACCGTTTTAATTTAAATCATGAGATAGCCTACATCTCTTTCATTAAAAATCCAATCACCCACTTATAAAATTAATTCTACACAATTAAAATTCGCCTCCTCGTGGAATCGATATTCGTCACCGTTGATCTATTTTACAATAGATTCGTGCACTCGCGAGTTCAATAAAATTTGCACAATAAGTTCTTGGGGCCGTTGTCAGGGAGGTAAGTTATTTTAATTAGTAGAATAAATTTTTAATTTCTTTATTTACTTATTTTAGTTGTTTTCTTGTAATTTTTTTATTAAAAAAAAAAAGAAAAAAAGTTTTTCATTTTAAGGTGAGTATTTTCTTTTTCTTCTTCTTTAAATTTCTGTAATTTAATTTTTATGTTATTTTTTTTAATTTGGCAGGTTCAACCACCTATTTATTTATTTTAATTTGTTTCACTTTTTTTTTTATATATAACACTTGAATTTGTTTTCATAAAAAAATTGTAATAGCGTGATAAGGTTAGTATCATAATTGCTCCTTCGTCTTTATTTTTGTTCTCATTTTTTTTTTGTGTTCTTTGCATGCATGGTCGAAGGTCACAATTACCTAATCTTGAGCCTATAGACTTTGAACTGGACAAAAACACTTTGCATACACAAACACATTGTAATTAAAAATAAAATTGGAATGAATTTGCAACCAGCACGACAAGAGAGGCCATTTAAGGGCTACTTTAGTCCCTTAGCTAACTTGAGCACATCATGCATAAGATACCAAAATATAGCTGCTAGAAGTTTTGAGTTAAAACCTAGTGTGCTAAATTGTCTCCCTACATTCTATGGCCTAGAAAATGAAGATCCATATAATCATCTAAATGATTTCTATGCTATTTCTCAAACTGTTAAATATGAGAATTTTTCAGATGATGATGTTAAACTTAGATTATTACCATTTTATTTAAAGGATAGAGCTCGTTCATGGTTTAATACATTGCCTGCTAATAGCATTACATCATGGGAACAAATGGTAACAAAATTTTTGAATAAATATCTTCCAGTACATAAAACCAATGCTATTCGCAGGGAAATTTGAGAGTTTACCTAAAAGGGAGATGAACAGTTTTTCGAATCATGGGAGTAATTCAGTGGGCTACTCCTAAAGTGTTCACATCATGTGTACGAGAAATGGCACCAATGCTAATACTTTTTGGAGGGATTATTGCCGCATGTACAAGAATGGCTAATGGCAACAAGTGGAGGGAGCTAATGTCAAAAAGTGCATAAGAGATTTGGGATTTCTTCCATCGACAAGCGGATAATTCCCAACAACGAAATTGTTCACTTAGAACTGCTAGAAGAGTTAAGGGAGTGAATGGGGTTCACATTAGCGAGTCAAGTTCGGAAATTAAAGGAGTCAAAGAGATAGTTGTAGTTCTTTCCCGACAAATAGCATCGTTAACAGCTGCTAAATGGACGGAGCCACATGACCAATATTCATACCCAGATCAAGCCAATGCCATAGGTGTAATGAGAAAGCCATCAAGCTACAACCCTTACTCCAACACATATAATCTTGGATGGAGAGACCGCCCCAATTTTTCATGGTCTCAAGGATTCCAACAAAATGGACTAGTAGCTTCAGCTCAAGCTTCACCAATGCAACCAATTCCTTAAAATCCTTAAGCCTTTCAGCCACCATTTAGACCATACAATCAGAACCCAAACTATTCTCAACCTAAACCATGGGAAAATACATTTTAGAATTTCAAGAATCTTACTCACTCCACAATCGAGCAACAAAATCGCACCATTAATGAACTGCGAAATGAGATGAAAGTGGGCTTTAACTCACAAACCCGATCAGTTTCAAACCTTGAAAAAATGGTGGGACAACTTGCTTCTTCAGTTTAAACCTTGGTAATGACTATTGAGAAAGGCAAATTCCCAAGCCAACCAGTGCCTAATCCTAAAGGAGTGCATAAAGTAAGCACCAGTTCACCTTAGCAGCATGGGGAGGTTAAAGCCGTCATGACCTTGCGAAAAGGAAAATAAGTCGACAACAAAGTGGAGATGTCGGTGACAAAAACAACTCAAATTGTATCGGTAAATACAAAAGACTCATCATCAGAGGAGAAAGAAGAAACAAACCCATGAGAATACGTTCCTAAAGCTTCATTTCTTCAGAGGTTAGCTAGAGCGAAGAAGGAAAAATCCACAAGTGAGATTTTTGAAATATTTAAACAGATAAGTGTTAACATCCTTTTACTTGACGCTATAAAACAAGTGTCATCTTATGCCAAGTTTCTTAAAGACCTTTGTACTAAAAAGAGAAATATTCATGTTTAAAAGAAGGTTTTTTTAACAGAAAACGTTAGCTTTATACTCCAACACAAAATTCCTCTAAAATACAAAGACCCAGGCTCCCCCACTAGCTTATGTAGTATAGGGACCACACAATTGCGAATGCTTTGTTAGACTTAGGAGCTAGTGTAAATCTTTTACCTTACTCAGTATTTGTAAAACTTGGACTGGGAGAATTACACCCAACTCTAGTGGTGTTACAGCTTACAGATTGGACCATAAAAAACTCCTCGTGGTATTGTGGAGGAGGTGCTTATATACGTAGATAAGTTTTATTTTCCTGTTGATTTTATTGTAATTAACACTCAACCAATCTAGGATTCAAAAAAGAACATTCCCATTATCTAGGACGACCTTTCTTGGCAATTGTCGATGCTCATGTTCAATACAGGACTGGAAATATGCGGCTGTCCTTTGACAATATGATGATGGAGCTAAATATCTTCAACATTGCCAAACAACCTCACAATGTAGATGATGGAATTGTTGATGTGGATTTAGTAGAATAATTAGTTGATAATACTTTTCTTTCAAACCTTAGTGATGACCCTTTACAAACATGTTTAACTCACTTTGGTTTGGATTTTGATATTGACAGATTAGTAGATGAGGTTAATGCCTTACTCGATTCAACACCATCCATGAACACTAATAAATGGAAGTCAAGAGTGGAACAACTAGCACCATCAAAGAAGAAGCTGAGTCCATCATTAGAATCATCACCAAAACTCGAGCTCAAACCATTACCCGACACTTTGG
Organism: Luvunga scandens; assembly: GCA_030449905.1. Taxonomy (NCBI): domain Eukaryota; kingdom Viridiplantae; phylum Streptophyta; class Magnoliopsida; order Sapindales; family Rutaceae; genus Luvunga; species Luvunga scandens. Next base: position 1,763,591 of record JASUUG010000209.1, read on the forward strand.
AATATGCATTTTTAGGAGAAGAAAACACTCTGTCAGTAATCATTTTATCATCCCTGAATGACGAACAAAATGATAAGTTGTTGGAAGTTTTGAAAGTGTACAAAGGAGCATTAGGATGGACCATAGCCGACATAAAACGTATAAATCCAGTGGACTGTATGCATTATATTCACCTTGATGAAAATGCTAAACCTACTAGGGAAATGCATTGTCAGTTGAACCTTAACATGAAAGAAGTTGTTAGAACTGAAGTCCTTAAACTATTAGACTCAGGTATCATTTACCCCATTTCTGATAGTTCATGGGTCAGTTTTGTGCAAGTTATCCCCAAAAAGTCAGGAGTCATAATAGTTACCAATGCTGAAAATGAATTAATACTTACTAAAGTAACTATAGGATGGCGTGTATGTATTGATTATAGAAAGTTGAATTCTGTTACACGTAAAGATAATTTTTCTTTACCATTTATCGATCAAATGCTTGATAGATTAGCAGGTCATGAATTTTATTGCTTTTTAGATGGCTACTCAAGATATAATCAGATTCCCATAGCACCAAAAGATCAAGAGAAAACCACTTTCACTTGCCCTTTTGGCACTTTTGCATATAGGAGAATGCCATTTGGATTATGTAATGCACCTGCTACATTTCAACGATGTATGTTAAGCATTTTTTCTGATATGGTTGAATGATTCCTTGAAGTCTTCATGGATGACTTTTCTATTTTTGGTGATTCATTCGATCAATGTTTACATCATCTAACACTAGTTTTGCAAAGATGCATAGAGAAGAATTTGGTCATAAATTGGGAGAAATGTTATTTTATGGTAAAACAAGGTATTATTCTCGGTCACATCATTTCGAGCGAAGGTATTGAGGTTGATAAGGCTAAGGTGAATCTCATTTCTAATCTTCCTCCACTTAAAACAGTCAAAGAAGTAAGATCTTTCCTTAGGCATGTGGGTTTTTACAGACGTTTCATTAAAGATTTTAGCAAAGTTTCTAAACCCTTATGCAATTTACTTTCTAAGGATGTATCTTTTGTCTTTAATGATTCATGTCTTGTGGAATTTGAGAAACTAAAGCAGTTGTTAACATCATCACCCATCATTTAGCCCCCAAACTAGAACTTACCATTTGAGCTCATGTGTGATGCATCTGATTATGCAGTAGAAGCATTATCAGAATAAAGAGTTGATCGAATTCCCCATGTCATTTACTATGCTAGTATGACATTGAATGATGCACAGTTGAACTATTCAACCACTGAAAAAGAAATGCTAGCAATAGTGTTTGCATTAGAGAAATCTCGATCTTATCTCATTGGTTGTAAAATAATTATTTTCACAGATCATGTTACTCTTAAATATCTTCTCACAAAAAAAGATAAAAAAGCTAGACTAATTGTTGGGTGTTACTTTTGCAGGAATTTGACTTTGAAATTAAGGATAAGAAAGGCACAGAAAATGTTGTGGCAGACCATCTCTCTCATCTCAATTTTGATGCAATTATAGAACCATTGCCATTGAATGAATCATTTCCAAATGAACAATTGATGAGTATGGAAGTATTACTATAGTATGCTGATATAGTTAACTATCTTGTTACAGGTAAACTTCCGGAGAATTGGAGTAAGTAGGACAAGGCCAAATTTTTTGCAGAAATAAAGAATTTTTCCTAGGATAACCCTTATCTGTTCAAGTATTATGCAGATCAAATTGTCAGACGATGTGTCCCAGAAAATGAATTTTAAAATATCCTTTCATTTTGCCATGAACAAGCTTATAGAGGCCATTTCAGCGCTAAGAAAACAGCTACTAAAATATTACAATGTGGTTTCTATTGGCCAACTACATTTCGAGAGGCTTACATTTTTTGCTCTTCATGTGATAGGTGTCAACAAATGGGGAGCATTATGCGAAGGAAAATGATGCCATTAAACCCAATTTTAGTGGTTAAGAGTTTTGATATAGAGGGTATCGACTTCATGGGACCCTTTCCCCCTTTTTTTGGCCATCAATACATATTGGTCGCCGTTGACTACGTATTAAAATGGGTAGAAGCAGTTCCATGTTGAACCAATGATCACAAGGTGGTGATCGGATTTTTGAAAAGCAATATTATTTCACGCTTTGGATTCCCTCGAGCAATAATCAGTGATGGTGAAGCCCACTTTTGTAACAAATCATTCAAAGTTCTTTTGACAAAGTATACCATTACTCATAAAGTGGCGACCCCATATCATCCGTAAGCCAGTGGCCAAGTTGAGATTTTCAATCGAGAGATAAAGCACATATTAGAAAAGACGATGAGACCAGATAGAAAAGATTGGTCATTAAGAATAGATGATGCATTATGGGCATATAGAACAACTTTGAAGACTCCGATTGGGATGTCACCCTATAGGGTAGTTTATGAAAAAACTTGTCACCTACTTGTGGAACTCGAGCATTGTGCATATTGGACCATCAAAAAATTCAACTTTGACATGCCGCAAGCTAGCTCAGAAAGAAGATTACAGCTGGTAGAACTTAAAGAAATTCGTAATAATGCATACGAAAATGCCAAGATTTACAAGCAGGGAATGAAAGTCTTTCATGACAAGCAAATTATGAGAAAATCTTTTACCCTAGGTCAGAAAGTGCTTTTATTCAATTCTCGCTTACACCTATTCCCAGGTAAGTTACGCTCTTGATGGACTGGTCCCTTTATAGTTCACACTATTTTTTCACATGGAGCAATTGAAATTAAGGATCCAAAAAATGGTGTAACCTTTAAAGTTAATGGTCAAAGATTAAAGCCATATCTAGAGTGCCAACCACACGAAAAAGACACTGAAATCGATTTGAGTGACCCGCCAAACTTGAACTGAGATTTTTTTATTATTTATTTTCTCTTTTTAGTGATTTAAATTTTTATGAAAGTGTTTTTATTTAATCATTCAGTTTTCTTTTATCACTTCTAATCATGTGTGCCTCAACTAGAAAAATCCTCTTGAATATTCTCAGACAACTTCAACGTGTACAATCTCATCTTAGAAGCCAGATACGATTTTGTAAAATACATCGTATTTGGAAGCGATAACCTCTCGAGTTGGTATCCCACGTTGAAGATCTAGAAAGACAACTTAAAGAAATTGAGGGAGGTATCAACGATACCCAAATAGAACTTGAGGTAAACTCAATAAGAGGACGATTGTGAAATTATTATTTTTCTTTTCTTTTCTTTTCTTCTTTGTGTTCTTTAGTTTGTTACCCCAGTTAAGTGGCAGATAATGGTACTTCGTGATAATCAAAGTCGGTTACTTCAGTTTCCCATAATAACTGATATTCTAAGAAGAAGGTATGGACAGAAACACGATTCTATCAAAGTTTCACAAGCGATTTCCTTCACTTCTTTAGAATGCCCTCCTTACAATCTATAAAGCTCGGTCCGAACACATGCGATTGCTTATGAGAAATAACGTCCTTACTAACATCCGTTGATTAATCGAGGCCAAAGTACGTTTAGTAGGTGAGTTGCCTCCCAAATTTATTGCATACATGCCTAGTTGTGGTAAAGGAAATTATTCAAGAAAAAGAAGAGCTAAAAAACTTCATGTTGATTGTCATAAGTGTGCCAGGATGAAATACGATAAAAGTCCTTGTTCTTTAGGAATGATGTCTGATAACAGGGAAGATAAGATTCAATTCATTAGGGATGGCTTGAATAAAGAGTCATTGGATGATGTCCTTTTGTCTCTTGAAATGCATCCCAGTGGATACGTACAAAGAGCAATTCTCTAGTTATGGCCATTATTTTAGAAAGAGCGTGTACAATATAGTCTTGGGAATCTGACTATAAATGACCCTGTTTGCCAGTTTATAAGAAAACTAGATGGGAAGCCTATCCTCGACCTATAGAGGGCGTTCAAGCCATTTCTAGACGTAAAACCAAAGGAAGATGTGAGCCACAATCACAACTACCTGTAAATATCCTTTTACTGTTGTTTTATTTCACTGTTGCTTTATCAATTGCATTCTTGTCTTTAATAATTAATTACTTTTTCTTTTTACTATTTCCTTTTTGACTCTCGAGCCATGTGCTTTACATGTTAATTGACACAGACATGCTACCTCATATACAGTTGTGAACTATTGTCACCAAGATCCTTGATATATGATCCTTTCTTTTTAGACTCACAAATTATTTTTGAGAAGCATCCCAATGGTAGCTACTTCCAATAAACAATTCAAGAACATTTGTGTGCTCTCTGGGTTTAACTATGGCAAAAATAAAGAGTTCGTTGAGGTAGCCATAGATCTTGGTCGAAGCATAGCAGAAAGAAATTTGCATTTGGTATATGTAGGAGTGTTGAGTACTAGAAAGTGTGTATTTATAATGGAGAAAATCATCATTTTACACTCTAAGTCTCACTAACATCCCTATCTTTATGTTTTTAAGTCCCTTGTAATTTATTATGTATGTTTTATTTTAATTAAGTATTTTATGTATTTTAGGGGATATCATGGTCATTTCACAATAAACGAGAGATCAAATGAAAAAATGGATAGCACTTTTGAGCTTAGGACAGTCGAAAACCTTAGGAGGAGCATAAAAAGAAAAATAGTATTGTTCACATATACTGATCGTTCACACATACTCTGATGACGGTTGATATATACAAGATCATACCTACATAATTATTCACGGCATTGGTCACCCGTGACCGCATGCGATGACGTGGCGGCATTTGATTGGACGAATGATATGGTATTGATCGCTTATGTGGCATTGACTGATGACGTGTCACGATTCTATTGGACCAAAAAGATTGACCGGTGACGTGGCAGAATGTTAGTGGACTGAAAAAACGTGCTTATGGTACATGCATATACACGGAATGACAGCCCTGATGATGTGTTCCATCCAATAGGAACTTGCCGCGTGGCACAATCCTGAGCGTCCAAATTGTTTTAATCCGATGGCCATAATTTACTCGGTGTATCTATAAAAAAGGGGCTCCCCCCCCGTAATTTGACACCCCTGAATTCATTTTTGAGCTCAAATTTCTGTAATTCTATCTCCATCTTATATTTCCTACGTATTTTAATAAAATTTCCATTTTACCCCTAGTTCAAAGATGAGTGGCTAATTTCCTTTCAAGCTTGGGTTGAAGGTGAAGTCTCAACATATTCCATGGGCTTAATTTAGTAAATTTACTTTTCCTTCCCATTTAATTTATGTGGATGTTTTGACTTTTCGTAGACAGATAGTAATAATCTTGTCTGGATATCGGCTGGAATAACCGCCTCCCTAGGCAAGGTTATTACTATTTAGCACGGGAAGCCCTTAGCACAATATCTATTAGAGTGTGGTTCATGAGGAGTGGAAAATCCCCCTTCATGATTTAATTGGTACTAATAATGAATATTAAGCCGATGGTGCATGTTGAGTACAGATCCGGAAATCCAAGCATTTCATTTTAATAGTTTATTCCTACAGCTTTAATTTAAATTAATACATTGCCTACATTATTGTCATTATAAATCCAATCATCCACTTAGAAAATTAATTCTACAAGCAATTAAAATCCACCTCCTTGTGGGATCGACACTCGTCACCATTGATCTATTCTACAATAGATTCGTGCACTTGCGAGTTCAATAAAATTTGCACAACAAGTTTTTCGCACTATTACCAGGGAGGTAAGTTATTTTAATTCGTAGAATTTTTTTTTCTAATTTATCTATTTATTTATTTTTAGTTGTTTCCTTGTAATATTTTTTTTATTATTATTAAAAAAAAAGAAAAAAAAAAGTGAATTTACATTTTGAAGTAGGTATTATTTTCTTTTCTTTTCTTCTCTTCTTTAAATTTCTGTAATTTAATTTTCATGTTATTTTTTTTGTTATTTTGTTAAATCGGCAGGTTCAACCGCCTATTAATTTATTTTAATTTGTTTCACGTATTTTCTTTTCTATATATAGCGTTTGAGTTGTTTTCATAGCAAAATTGTAATAGCGTGATAAGGTTAGTATCATAATTTCTCCTTCTTCTTTATTTTTATTAATTTTGTTACCATTTTTTTTTCTTTGCATGCATGGTCGTAGGTCACAATTACCGAATCTTGAGCCTATAGACTTTGAATTAGAAAAAACACTTCGCACACACAAGCACGTTACAATTAAAAATAAATTTGAAATGGATTTGCAACCAGCACCACAAGAGAGGCCATTTAAGGACTACTTCAATCCCTTAGCTAACTTGAGCACATCATGCATAAGATACCTAAATGTAGCCGCTAGAAGTTTTGAATTAAAACCTAGTGTGCTAAATTGTCTCCCAACATTCTATGGCCTAGAAAATGAAGATTCATATAATCATCTAAATGATTTACATACTATTTGTCAAACTTTTAAATATGAGAATTTTTCAGATGATGATGTTAAACTTAGATTATTTCCATTTTCTTTAAAGGATAGAGCTCGTTCATGATTCAATGCATTGCCTGCTAATAGCATTACATCATGGGAACAAATGGTAACAAAATTTTTTAATAAATACTTCCCAGTGCATAAAACTAATGCTATTCGCAGGGAAATTTGAGAGTTTACCCAAAGAGAAGACGAGCAGTTTTTCGAAGTATAGGAGCGATTCAATGGGCTACTTCTAAAATGTCCACATCATGAGTACGAAAAATGGCACCAATGCCAATAATTTTTGGATGGATTATTGACGAATGTGCAAAATGGCTAATGGCAACAAGTAGAGGAGAGCTAATGTCAAAAAGTGCATTAGAGATTTGGGATTTCTTCCAGCGACAAGCGGATAATTCCCAACAATGGAGTCGTTTGCTCAGGAATACTAGAAGAGTTAAGGGAGTGAATGAGGTTCACATTGGCGGGTTAAGTTCAGAAATTAAAGAAGTCAAAGACATAGTTGAAGGTTTTTCCTGACAAATATCATCGTTAACAGCTACTAAATTAACGGAACAACATGACCAGGACTCATACTCAAATCAAGCCAATGCCATAGATGTAATGAGAAAGCCATCAAACTACAACCCTTACTCCAACACATTTAATCCTGGATGGAGAGACCACTTTAATTTTTTATGATCTCAAGGATTCCAACAGAATGGACCAGCAGCTCCAGCTCTAGCTCCACCAATGCAACCAATTCCTCAAAATCCTCAAGCCTCTCAACCACCATTTAGACCATATAATCAGAACCCAAACCATTCTCATCCTAGACCATGAAAGGATGCATTTCAGAATTTTAAGAATCTTATTCACTCCAAAATTGAGCAACAAAACCGCACCATTAATGAACTGCGAAATGAGATGAGAGCAGGCTTCAATTCACAAACCCAATCAGTTTCAAACCTCAAAAAAATAGTGGGACAACTTGCTTATTCAGTTCAGACCTTGGCGATGATTGTTGAGAAAGGTAAAGTCTGAAGTCAACCAGTGCCTAATCCTAAAGGAGTGCATGAAGTAAGCACTAGTTCACCTCAGCAGCATGGAGAGGTGAAAGCCGTTATGACCTTGCGAAAAGGAAAAGAAGTCGACAACAAAGTAGAGATGCTGGTGACAAAAATAACTCAAATTGTACTGGTAAATGAAGAAGACTCATGATCAGAGGAGAAAGAAGAAACCAAACCACGAGAATACGTTCCAAAAGCTCCATTTCCCCAGAGGTTAGCTAAAGCAAAGAAGGAAAAATCTACAAGTGAGATTTTTGAAATCTTTAAACAGGTAAGTGTTAACATCCCTTTGCTTGATGCTATAAAACAAGTGTCATCTTATGCCAAGTTTCTTAAAGACCTTTGTATTAAAAAGAGAAACATTCATGTTCAAAAGAAGGCATTTTTAATAGAAAACGTGAGTTATATACTCCAACACAAAATTCCTCTAAAATACAAAGATCCAGGCTCCCCCACTCTCTCATGTAGTATAGGGAAGCATACAATTGAGAATGCTTTGTTGGACTTAGGAGCTAGTGTAAATTTGTTGACTTACTTAGTATTTGTGAAACTTGGACTGGGAGAATTACACCCAACTCCAGTGGTGTTACAACTTGCAGATCGGTTCATGAAAAAACCTCGTGGTATTGTGGAGGACGTGCTTATACAGGTAGATAAGTTTTATTTTCCTGTTGATTTCATTGTAATTGACACTCAACCAGTCCAGGATTCAAGGAAGCAGATCCTCATTATCTTAGGACGACCTTTCTTGGCAACTACCGATGCTCACATTCAATGCAGGACTGGAAATATGCAGTTGTCCTTTTGCAATATGACGATGGAGCTAAATATCTTCAACATTACCAAACAACCTCCCAATGTAGATGATGAAACTGTTGATGTGGATTTAATCGAAGAATTAGTTGATAATACTTTTCTTTCAAATCTTAGTGATGACCCTTTACAAACATGTTTAACTCACTTTAGTTTGAATTTTGATATTGACAAATCAATAGATGAGGTTAACGCCCTACTTGATTCAGCACCATCCATGGACATTAACAAATGAAAGTCAAGAGTGGAACAACTAATACCATCAGAGAAGAAACTGAGTCTATCATCAGAATCACCACCAGAACTTGAGCATCGTGCATACTGAGCCATTAAGAAATTCAACTTTGACATGCAGCAAGCAAGCTCAGAAAGAAAATTACAGCTGGCAGAACATGAAGAAAGTCGTAATGATGCATACAAAAATGCCAAGATTTACAAACAGCGAATGAAAGTCTTTCATGACAAGCAAATTATGAGAAAATCTTTCAAACCAGGTCAGAAAGTACTTTTATTCAATTCCCGCTTGCGACTATTCCCAGGTAAGTTACGCTCTCGATGGACTAGTCCCTTTATAGTCCACACTGTTTTTTCATATGGAGCAATTGAAATTAAGGATCCAAAGAACGATGTAATTTTTAAAGTTAATGGTCAAAAATTGAAGCCATATCTAGAGTACCAACAACATGAAAAAAGGCACCGAAATAAATTTAAGTAACCCACAAAATTTTGATTAAGTTTTTATTTTTTTATTTTTTATTTTTTTAAAAAATAATTTAACTTTTTGCTTTCACTTTATTGATTGAATTGTTTGAATTTTATTTACGCGTTATTATGCTTAAGTGTTGAATTATTGTATTTTCTTTTCATTGTACACCATGACAACCTCGATGAGAAAATATCTTTTAAAACGTCTTGGAGAATTTTTACGAGTGAAATTTCACTTGAGACGCATGATACAAAGTTGTAAATCACATCTGATTTGGGATCAAAGACCACCAACATTTGTGTCTTATGTTGAGGATTTGGAAAATCAACTCAGAGGAATAGAAGATGGGATATATAACTTCCAATTAGAGCTTGAGGTTAACTCAATAAGAGGACGACTGTAAGTTCATTTTTCTTTTTATTGTTTGTTTTCTTATTTTGTTCACTTTCATTTTGATTCGATTTTACAAATTTGATTTTCTTTATTTAGTGTGTTTTGATTTATTTTCCCGTATAAGTGGTGGATAACGGTACTCCGTGATAATCAAAGTCGGTTACTTCAGTTTCTCATAATAACTGATATTCTGAGAAGAAAGTATGGATAGAAACGCGATTCTAGCAAAGCTTCACAAGCGATTTCCTTCACTTCCTCAGAATGCCCTCCTGACGATCTATAAAGCTCGGTCCGAATGCATGCGATTGCTTATGAGAAATAACATCTCTGCTGACATCCGTTGGTTAATCGAGGCCAAGGTACGTTTGGCAGGTGAGTTGCCTCCTAAATTTATTGCATACATGCCTGGTTGTGGTAAAGGAAATTACTCAAGAAAACGAAGAGCTAAAAAACTTAATGTTGATTGTCATAAGTGTGCCAGGATGAAATGCGATAAAAATCCTTGTTCTTTCGGAATGATGTCTGATAACAGGGAAGATAAGATTCAATTCATTAGGGATGGCCTGAATAAAGAGTCATTGGATGATATCCTTTGTCTCTTGAAACGCATCCCAGTGGATACGTACAAAGAGCAATTCTCCAGTTATGGCCATTATTTTAGAAAGAGCGTGTACGATATAGTCTTGGGAATCTGACTGTAAACGACCTTGTTTGCCAGTTTATAAGAAAACTGGATGGGAAGCCTATCCTCGACCCATAGAGGGCGTTCAAGCCGTTTCTGGACGTAAAACCAGAGGAAGATGTGAGCCACAATCACAACTACCTGTAAATATCCTTTTACTGTTGTTTTATTTTACTGTTGTTTTATTTCACTGTTGTTTTATCAATTGCATTATTGTCTTTAATAATTGAGTGCTTTTTCTTTTACTATTTCCTTTTTGACTCTCGAGCCATGTGCTTTACGCGTTAATTGACATAGACATGCTACCTCCTATACAGCTGTAAACAATTGTCACCAAGATCCTTAATATATGATCTTTTCTTTTTACACTCACAAATTGTTTTTGAGAAGCATCCCAATGGCAGCTACTCCCAATAAACAATTCAAGAACATTTGTGTGCTCTCTGGATTTAACTATGGCAAACATAAAGAGTTCGTTGAGGAAGCCATCGATCTTGGTCAACGCATAGTAGAAAGAAATTTGCATCTGGTTTATGGAGGAGGTGACCGAGGGTTATCAAAACTAGTGTCAGAAGCTGTTTATCTCAGAGAGAGCCAAGTGTTAGGCATCATCCCAAGAAGCCTCAAACCGTTGGGCTGTGTGTCTGACTCACCAACTGGAGAAGAGTTAGTTGTCTCAGGTATGCAAGAAAGAATAACTGAAATGCTAAATCATGCTGATGCTTTTATTTTCCTACCAGGAGATCTTGCAACTCTAAAAGCACTAATCACATTAGCATCTTGGGCCCATCTGAACATTCATCAGAAACCCATTGGTTTGTTAAATGTCAATAACTTTTATGATGGCTTTATCGCATTTCTTAACCATGCAATAAAAAATCATTTCATACCTTTCACAGCAAAAAAAATCTTTATTAATGCTCATACTATTAATGAGTTACTTGATCTGTTATAAGCTTATAGACCAGAGCCAGATCCCAAGACCCTCGTGTTGGAATGGCCAACTAATGATGGTAACAGTAGCCGTAGTAAGAAGTGCAAATTATATTTAACTCTCCGCTTGTAAATATTTTCTCTGTGATGCAATACCCAGGTGATGTCTCCTAAACCCTATTTTCTTTCAACATTAAGGACAATGTTTCGTTCTGGTTAGGGGGAGAGAATTTTTCATGTAGAAACTAGCTATGGCTAAATTTTTTATTCGAAGATGGCTGAATATGGAGTGTAATGACTTTAGAAACGCATCTTCTTATTATTAAAAAAAAATTTAGACATTTCTTGCTTTGACAGTCATTTTAAGTGTGATTTTTCTAACTTCTTTTACAAACTAGTTTTTCTATGTTATTTTCACCATTCTGCATGCATAATTTTCATGACTAAGAATAGGTTTGGGGGTAGAATTTAAAAAAAAAAAGCATTTTGTGTGATATTTTCATAATTAGATGACATGATAACTTTTAAATTTTAGTATTTGTATTATCTTTGGTCTTTAGTTATGTTACACCATGTGTTGTTACTTTACATGTTGATGTTGGAGACAAATATAAGTTCCTTGAAAGAATGCACATGTCATAATAATTTCAAAGTGAGTTTTTGAGCCTGTCATTTTTCTTGGAAAGTAACCCTTTTTTTGCCCATTCTTCATTCAGCTTAGCAGTTTATTGCTCTATACATTATCTCCAAATTTCTGTAAAAAAAAAAAAAAAATTAAAGTGTTTGTTGCCATATCTAAAGGTCCATCTAACTAGTAGATATAGAAGATTATTTAAAACCCTAAAAGATGACAGAAAGGCCATCTTTGGTCTGTTTGAGCCTTTCTAGCTAACCCTACTAATATGTATCCATAGTTAACCCCTTTGAGCCTTAAAAAAGAAAAAATAATAATAATAAAATAAAAATAAAGACTTTTTCTTTGGCAACCTATTATCTTGTCTCACTTTAATGTGGAGTATCACCTTATATTTTGTATTTCTCACTACCCATTTATGTTTGAAAATAGAGATAATTTTGCATTCATAAAAAAAAAAGGTGCTATAAAAAAAAAGAGAGAAAAAGAAAAAAAAAAAAAATTTTCTTGTTATTGGGTATTTTCTACTAACAAAACTTTCCAAATCTCATATTTTTGAGTAGTTTTAGGGTGCAAATCATACCATAAAATGTTCTCATTTACAAGAGGAATGATAATGGTATATGGCAATAATTCTTTTAAAAAGGTAGATTCATTCATTAATGAAACCATCGAGTCATATATGTAAATTGTCTCACTTACAATGTCAACCTCTGCAAGAATCGAATGACGCTCAAGCACATTGATTGGGATATAAACCTACAATAATTTGAGAAAATCTAAGCAGGAAGATCTAAACTTAAGAGAAACATTAAGAAGTTATTAGAACTCTAGTTGCTTACCTTATAACCATCTCTCCATGGAATAGCGAATGCAAAGTCTTCACCATTTGCTTGTTTGATCATCATATCATGTTTTTCATCTTCCTCCCATATTGTAGTTGGGTCTTTCTTAAATAGCTCATTCTTTACTAGAAGCTTTTGCTTAAAATGAATGAATTTTACTAGTTTTTAGCACACACATTTCACTACATTATTTGTTTGTTCACAAGAATACCATGTACTTGAAACACACTGTCCATGATTGCACATTGCTGCAAGTGTGAAGTAGTAACATATGTACATTAATATTTATAACATACACTACTACAATATTTAACGTGCTAATTAAAAATTAAACAATAATCTGCCATTTAACCACACGTCTGCCTCATACAAGCCATGACAGATATTCTTGCTTGCTTCATACAAAGGCCACGTATTATTTTACTGTATAGGTAAGAAAAAGAAAATAATGAAAAATACATCCTGCTCGTTATAATCAAGAACAAAAGATTGTTTGAAATAAGAGTAATATAAAGAGAAATGACGAATTACAATTCCATGTTATCCTCCTTCAACAAATGCTCAAATTGAAGTAGTTGTTTTGCTTCATCAACATTGACATACTTGTAAGCGCATGAATATAGAAATAGAGTAGTGGTAATGAGGTCGAACCCATAAAGATTGCAATAAATTGAAATGTCCAATTCAGTTAAAGAACTAAGATCCTTACTTGGGCATGCTAGTTTTTATAGACGTTTCATTAAAGATTTTAGTAAAATTTCTAAACCTTATGTAATTTATTTGCTAAGGATGTAATTTTTATCTTTGATGATTTATGTCTTGAGGCAATTAAAAAATTAAAGCAGTTGTTGACCTCATCGCCCACCATTCAGCCCCCAAACTGGAATTTACTTTTTGAGCTCATGTGTGATGTATTTAATTACGTAATAAGGGTAGTATTAGGTCAGAGATTCGATCGAATTAGCCATGTCATTTACTATGCTCCCCATGTCATTTACTATACTAGTATGACATTGAATTATGCACAATTGAATTACTCAACAACTGAAAAAAAATTATAGTAGTAGTATTTACATTAGAAAAATTTCGATCTCATCTCCTAATATGTAAAATAATTGTGTCCACAAATCATGCAACTCTTAAATATTTTATTCAAAAAAAATACAAAGGCTGGACTAATTCATTGGGTGTTACTTTTGTAAGAATTAAACTTAGGGTTCATAGATAAGAAAGGCATAAAAAAATGTGGTGGCGGATCATCCTTCTCACTTCAATTTTGACATAATTATAGAAATATTACCATTAAATGAATCATTTTCAGATGAGCAAATAATGAATGTGGAAGTATTGGCATTTATGCTAATATAATTAATTATCTTATTACAGGTTAACGTCTAAAGCATTGGACTATGCAAGACAAAGCCAAATTTGTTTTATGGAAATAAAGAATTTGGCACGATCCTTATCTATTCAAGTATTGTCCAGATAAAATAATTAGACGATGCATCCTAGAGAGTGAATGTGGTTTTATTGGCCAATTTTATTTTGAGATGCTTATACCTTTTGTTTTTCATGTGACAAGCGCCAACATATTGGATGCATTACATGAAAGAACATGATGCCACTAAACCCTGTTTTGGTGGTTGAGATTTTTTATGCGTGGGGTATTGATTTCATGGGACCTTTTCCTCCTTCTTTTGGCCGTCTATACATATTAGTTACTGTCGACTATGTATCCAAGTGGGTAAAAGCAATTTCGTGCAGAACCAATGATCACAAAGTAGTAACGGCATTTTTGGAAAGTAACATTGTTTCATGCTTTGGATTTCCTTGGGTGATAATTAGTGATGGTGGTATCTACTTTTGCGATAAATCTTTCAAATCGCTTTTAGCAAAGTGCTCCATTACACATAAAGTGGGTACCTTATATCATCTACAAATAAGTAGCCAAGTTAAGATCTCCAATCGAGAAATAGAACACATATTAGAAAAGACATTGAAATCAAATGGAGAAGACTGGTTATTGAGACTCAATAACACATTATAGGCATATCAAACAGTTTTCGAGACATTATTGAGATGTTACTTTATAGGTTGTATATTGGAAAGCTTGTCACCGACTTGTGGAACTTGAGAATTGTGCATACTGGATCATCAAGAAATTCAACTTTTACATGTAATAGTCTAGCAAAACTTATGGAAATTTGCAATGATGCATATAAAAAAACCAAGGCTTACAAGTAGCAAATGGAAGCCTTTCATGACAAGCAAATTACGAGAAAATCTTTTATATTATGTCAGAAAGTATTTTTATTCAATTCTTGCTTGCATCTATTCATAGGTACACTCTTGATGGTCTGGTTCATTTATTATTCACACTATTTTTCCACTTGAGGCTATTGAAATTAAAGATCCAAAGAACGGTGTCACTTTTAAAGTTAATTGTCAAATATTAAAGTTATATCTAGAGTACCAATCAGATGAAAAAGACATCAAAATAAATTTGAGTGACCCACCACATCTTGATTAAGTCTTTTCTTTAGGTGATTTAACTTTTTGTTATCTTATTTTACTATTCCTCTGTTAATTGAAATTTTTTGTTAACATGTATTTGTTAACAGTTGTATTTTCTCTTATCATTCGTACTTACGTCATGAGTACCTCAATAAGATGGATCGTCAGATCGTCTTCCACCACCTTAATGAACTTTTAAAAGTGAAGCATCACCTAAGCGGCTTGCTCGAAGTTTGTAAATCACATTTTTTTTGGAGAGTTAAAAAGACAACATGGGGAAATAGAAGGTGGTATTTGTGAAATCAAATTAGAACTTGAGGTAACCCAATAAAGGGATGACGGAGGGTTAACATTCGACTTTCTCTCTGCATTATGTCTTTTATTTTATTGTTTGCTTTCACGGGTGTTTGTTTTTGTTAGATTAATTCTTTATGGAGTGTTGTCATTTGTTTCCTCGGTTAAGTGGTAGACAATGACACTCTTTGATGATCAAAGTTAGTTCCATAAGTTTCCCACAATAACTAAAATTCTCCAACCAAGGTGTTGATAAGAATGTAATTCTTCCAAAGCTTTACAAGCGATTTTCCTCTCTCCTTCAAAATGCAATCCTCACAATCTACAAAGCTCGGCCTAAATGCTTCTAACTGCTTATGAGAAATAATATCCCTATTGATATTCATTAGTTAATTAAAGCTAAAGTACAATTGGGAAGGGAGCTACTTCCTAAATTTGTTGTCTACATGTCTGGCTGCGAGAAAGGAAATTATTCACGAAAACGAAGAGCTAGACGGCTTCTAGGTTTTTATCATAAGTGTGCCCAAATGGAATGTAAAAAACATCCTTGTAAATCTTTAGGAATAGTGCCCGATAATAGGAAATATAAGATTCAATTCATTATGTATGGCTTAAATAAAGAGTCATTAGATGACATCCTTGTGACTCTTAAAACGCATCCTGGTAGATACGTACAGATAGTAATTTTTCAATTATGGTCATTATTTCAAAAATAGTGTGCATAATACAGTCCTAGGAATTTGACTATAAATGATTATATTCGCCATTTTATAAGAAAACTGGATATAAAGCATATCATCCACCTGTAAAGGTCGTTCAAGTTATTTTTAGACGTAAAACCAAAGGAAGATATGAGTCACAATCACAGTTACTGGTACATATCCTTTCATTTTATTCATTTACATTATTACTTTTAATAATGTGATTTTATGTTTAATCATTATTTGTTCCTTTTTATTATTTGCTTTTGACTGTTGAGCCGTGAGCTGTACACATCCCTTGACAAATTATAGCTTTATATCATTATGTATGTCACTAAGATTTTTAAATACGCGCATTTAAAAAAAACTCACAAATTGCTTTTGAGAATTGTGCAATGGCAATAAGTTTGAGTAGACGACCCAAAAACATTTTTGTGCTTTTTGAGTTTCACTGTGTTAGATATAAAGAATTCGTTATGGCATTTATAAATTTTGCTAGTGTCATAACCAAAGGAAAACAACACTTGGTATATAAAGGAAGTGGCCGAGGGTTATCAAAGCTAATCTTAGAAGGTATTTTTACTATCAAAACCTAAATGCTAGGCTTGATTCTAAAAGTCCCAAAACCTCTAGAATGCATGCCGAGCCCACCAACCGGAGAGGAGTTAGTTGTCTCAAGTATGCAAGAAAGAATAACAACAAATGCTAAAGCATGTTGACTCTTTCTATTTGAACATTCATCAAAAGCCCATCGGTTTGTTAAATGTTAATAACTTTTATGATGGCTTGATACCATTTATTAATCGTGCAATTAAGAATCATTTAATTTCATTTATGGTAAAAAGTTTTTTATTTGTCCTCCTACTACTTATGAGTTACTTAATCTTCTACAAGCCTATATACTAGAGCCAGATCCCAAGACTCTTACATTGAGTTGGCCAACTGATGATGGCAACAGTACTAATAAGAAGTACAAATTAGATTTAACCCTTCATTTGTAAATGTTTTCTTATGTTGCTATATTCAGGTAATATCTTCTGAACTCTACTTCTTTCCTTCAAGATATTGAGAACAATGTTTCGTTCTGGTTAGGGGGGAATAGTTGACAATTGTGGAAGAAGTAATAGTTTTGTTCTCATATTCTTCCTACCTATTTTTAAAATTTTTTTAGAATAACGTATTCTTCTAAATTCCATTTCTTTCCTTCAAGATATTGAGAACAATGTCTCGTTCTGGTTGAGGGAAGAGAATAGTTGACAATTATGGAATAAATAATGGTTTTGTTCTTATATTCTTCCTACTTGTTTTTTAACTTTTTAATCAAAGATGGCCGAATATAGAGTTTATTTACTCTAGAAATGCATGTTCCTAGTCTTAAGGCTTAGCTTAAGAAAAATAAAAAAAGGGAAAATAAAATTAAAGCATTTTGTGTGATCTCTTGACATTGGATGACATGATGACTTCTAAATTTTAGTTTCTGTATTATCTTTGGCCTTGAGTTATATTACATCTTGTTTGCCACTTTGCATATTGATGTTGGTGATAAGCGCAAATTGAGAAATTTGATGAGTGAAATTGATTGAATTATTTGAACGAATATATTTGTCATAATAAGTTCTAAGTTTTTAAGCCTATTATTCTTCTTCGAGAGCAACCATTTTTCATAGCTTAACAATTTATATTTTATACATAATCTCTATCTTTTTCTTTTGAGTCGACTAATAAAAAAAATTATATGTTGTTGTATTTGAACTACTACATATGAAAGACTATTTAAAGCCCTAAAAATAACATAAATGTCATCTTTGATCTATTTAAGCCTTTTTTATCCATCTTTATTGTGAATTATCCATAGTTACCCCTTTTGCTCATTTATATTATTTATATATCTATCTATCTATATATATTATTAACCTATCATCTTATCCAACTCCAATTTGGAATATTATTGTATATTTTATGTTTTCCATCACTTATTTATGTTTGAGAAAAATATAGAGAATTTTTCTTTTTCAAAAAAGTGGTGCACTGCCCAAAAAAATAATATATTTATGTGTGTGTGTGTGTGTGTGTGTGTTATGATAATCAAAAAAGGAAAAGAAAAAAGGAAAAGAAAAGAGAAAAATAAATAAATAAAAGAAAGCACCCTACAATTTCCAAAAGAATCTCTATTTTTTCTTAAGCATATTCTCTGTTCTTCTTATTATCCCTTCTTTATTAGCCATTTTCCTAGCCTACGTTACATCCTAATAAGAGTCTTTCTTGATTTTAGAGAATTATAGTTTGAAGTAGAAGCTAATAATATGAACTAAAAGTTATGGTGATATATAAAAAAAAGTACAGGAAAAAGAAAAATACAAACAATATTAGTTTGACTAGTAATTCGTATGACTTCAAATCAATTCTTTTCTGAGCTGTGGACATTTTTCCTTCATCTTGGTAAGAGTGTGTGATACTACGTTTCTATTATTTTCTCTCAATCTACCATTCCTTGGAGTAACTATTCTTATTGAGATTATCTTCTTTTGAGAGTGTCACTCTTGCTTGTGAGATTTTGGCATTTAGTATATCATTTTTTAAAGTAGCTTAATTAAGTCAACTTTGATTCGACTACTGATCATTGATACAATTTCAAATCATTACCTCTTATGAATAGACTGATTATAGCTATTGAGACACTCTAATAGCCAATCTCTCCTTAATTAGTCGATAACCAAGGCACGACCATTGGTTATTTCCCTAATCAATAGACAACCCTAGATACAATCATAAGATTTAATCAATTGACAGCCTGAAAATTAGAAAGACCCAAATCATAATTAACAAACGCATACGATGGTTCATTTAAATTAGATTGTTTATTTTCATAAGACAACGCAGAGATTGTTTATTTTCATAACACAACGCACTGCTATGTTATTTGCAACAAGCATCAAAATCTTCATACGATGAATCTTTCAATTGACAATAGATTAAGTTGATAATTAAATAGTGAAAAATTATCTGATTCACAAACATAATCATGACAATAATTCAAAGAATAAACAAATACTCAAAAAGTAATAACACAATTAAAAGCACAAGAAAAATCTCACAGTAATGGTGAATCAAAGCTTCATTAACCTTCAACCAGAAAAATAAGTTTAGTTCCTCATGGAAAAAAGAGAAAACCCTAAAAAAAATAAAAATAATTAATTATTCAAAAAAAATCCCCTATTCTTTCTTTTTCTCCCATTTTTATAGTTTTCTTCAAAAGGATAAAGATACTAATATCTAAAATATTATCTAAAATATAAATTCAAAATTACAAGAGTAATAAAAAGATAAAACACGTTAAAATAAAAACTTCAAGTCCGTAGGTGACAGCACACGCCCATGCCTTATCAACAAACGTCTTCTTAAGCTGAGAATTTCTTTAGGAAGTCAATTCATCCTCAAACATCATCTTGTAGCTCAATTTAGCACCAATCAATAAAATTGCACCTATAAAAATAAAACACAAGTAAATCACAACTGTTAAGTGCAAAACATTGATAATAAAGGAAGTAAACAATGCAAAACTAGTGCATTAAATGCACTATAACAGTTAAGGAGTTCCTTGCACAAATTGAACAGAGGTTTGTCAAGAACGAAAGGTGGAAATTGGTACACTCTTGACATGTCTAATTTCAATAAGGTATATGGGTAAGGAAATACTATGGAGTACATCATGGAGATATCTCATCTTGCTTCTAAGATAAGATCACTTAAACTTGAATTCTCTAAGGACTTACTAGTGAATTTAGTTTTAACATCCTTACCAACACAGTTTAAACAGTTTAAGGTGAGCTATAATTATTAGAAAGAGATTTGGTCTTTAAATGAGCTCATATCATATAGTGTTCAGGAAGAGGATAGGGTGAAGAAAGATAAGGCAGAAAGTGTTCACCTAGCCTCTATTTCTAAGGGCAAGAATAAAGACAAGAAAAAAAAGAAAGATAAGGAAGCTACAAATACAACACCTCAAAAGAAACAACAAAAGAAATCAGTTAATTCTGAAGGTATTGGTTGTTTCTTCTGTAGGGCTGAAGGGCATAAGAAGAAGCACTGCGCTAATTATCACGCATGGTGTGCTAAGAAATGTATACTTCATACTTTGGTTTGTTCTAAGGTTAATTTAACTTTGGTACCTAGACATGTGTGGTGGATAGATCTTAGTGCAACCACTCATATCAGTGTGTCTATGCTTGGTTGCCTAAGTTACTAAAAACCTAGTGATGGTGAAATATACATTTATGTGGGAATGGCAAGACAATTGAAGTTAAAGCATTGAAAACTCTAGATTATTGTTAAAGACTAGATTTTATTTAAATCTTGATAAAACAGTTGTTGTTCTATCTTTTAGACGGAATTTGATTTCTATTTTTACTTTGGAAAAATTTGGTTTTTCTTGTTTATTTGGGAATGAAAAATTTAGTTTGTTTCATGATTTAAAAATAGTTAGTTTTGATTCTTTATTAGTTGATGATAATCTTTATATGCTTGATACAATTACTTCATTTAATGAATCTTTGCATTTAAGTACATGAAGTTTAAAGAAAAAATTAACCAATGAGACATCAGTTGTATTATAGCATAGGAGATTGGCTCATATCTCTAGATGAAGAATAGAGAAACTTGTGTTAACTGAAATTCTTGACCCTTAAATTTTAAAGATTTTGACATCTGTGTTAATTGCATCAAGGGGAAACAAACCAATAAAAGGAGATTTGAAGCCAATAAGACTTTGGATGTCTGAGAACTCAAACATACAGACATTTATGGGTCATTCCCTACACCAGCTTGGAATAGTCAACAATATTTTATAATGTTCATAGATGATTTTTCTAGATATGGCTACATATATCTCATGCATAAAAAGGCACAGTCCTTGGATATGTTCAAAAATTTTAAGGCTAAAGTTGAGAACCAACTTGGCAAAAGAATTAAAAACATTATATTTGACTGTGGTGGTGAATATTATGGTAAATATGACAGTTCGGGTAAACAATTTTCAGGAATGATTACTAAATTCTTAGAGGAATGCAGTATCATCTAACAGTATACTATGCCAGATTCCCCCACTATGAATGGTGTTGCTGAAAGATGAAATATGACACTTATGAACATGGTGAGGAGTATGATTTGTCATTCTACCTTACCAGAATCACTCTAGGGAGAAGCACTTAAGACTGTAATGTATATCTTTAATAAAGTTTTAATTAAAACAACTACCAAAACCCCTTATGAGCTTTACTGGGCAAGAAACCTAGTCTAATGCATTTGCATGTTTGGGGATATCCAACTGAGGCAAGACCTTATAAGCCAATTGAGAAAAAACTGAACTTAAAGATAGTGAGTTGTTATTTTATTGGATACTCAGAATAATGCAGGAGGTGCAATTTTTATAATCCCACGGCTAAGTTGATTTTCAAGTCGGGAAATGCTTAGTTCTTTGAAGATGTCGAGTTTATGGGGGGGAGATACAATCAGGGACTTTATCTTTGCAAAGGAATATATTGATATTCACATAGGTGTTATTAGCATTTGTCAGGGTCTCATTCCTCACTTTGTTCAAGACACAACAAATCAAAACAATGTTGGAGAGCCTTGTATAGAAGAAGTTGTTCTAGAAGAACAAACTCTACCACCTCAAGAAATTATTTCATTAAGGAGATCCACCAAAGAAAGAAGAAGTGTAATGCAAGGTGACTACATTATATTTCTGCAAGAACATAAGGTAGACATCGGTGTGATGGAAGATGATTCGATCAATTTTCGTAAAGCCATGGAAAGTTCTTACTCTTAGAAGTGGATTAATGCCATGAATAAGGAGATGAAGTCCATAAAGGACAATATGTATGGGATCTTGTCTCATTGCCAGAAAGTATGAAACCTATTGATTACAAATGGATATTTAATACCAAGGACTCAAAAGGTAATATAGAGAGGTATAAGGTGTCTAGTCGCAAAGGGCTTTACGTAGAAGGAAGGCATTGACTATAAGGTGACTTTCTCTCCAGTTTCTTTGAAAGACTCTTTCAAGATAATAATGGCATTAATGGCATATTTAGATCTTGACTTACATTAGATAGATGTAAAGATAGTATTTCTCAATTGCGACATTGATGAGACGATATATATGGTACAGTTAGAAAACTTTGTGACTAAAATCCCAAAGACTATAGTTTGCAAACTTAAGAAATCCATCTATGAGCTTAAGTAAACATCTCAACAACAGTGTTTCGAGTTTTATCAAGTGATCATCTCATTTCGGTAACAGATGAATTTCATCAATAATTGTATATAACATAAATTTCATAGGAGCAAGTATATTTTTTTGGTTTTATATGTCAATGACATTTTCCTTGCCAGCAGCGATGTAGGCTTATTACACAACTCCAAGAGATTGCTTGCTAAGAACTTTGAGGTGAAAGATATTGGTGATGCCTTTTTTGTATTAGGCATACAGATACACCGAGATTGCTCACGCGGTATTTTGGGATTATCATAAAAGAGATATATCGAAATCGTTCAAAAGAGATATGGCATGCAAGAGTGCAAAACAGGTGATACCCCTATTGTTAAAAGAGACAGGTTTAGTCTCAATCAGTGCCCTAAGAATGATTTTGGAAAGAAGGTAATGTAGAAGATTTCTTATGCGTCAGCAATAAAAAGTCTTATGTATGCTCAGGTTTATATGCAAGTGAATGTTGCGTACGTTATAGGAATGTTAGGTAGATATATAAGTAATCTAAGAGTAAATCATTGGAAAGCAGCCAAACGAGTCTTTCAGTACCTACAAAGAACAAAGTACTACATGCTCACATTTCGAAGATTGGATAAGCTTGAGATCGTTGGGTTGATTGACTTCGATTTTGCTGGATGCCAAGATAGTATGAAATCCACTTCAAGTTGCATCTAATTGCTAGTTGGGTGGTATCTCTTGGAAAAAAGCTAAATAGTCTCTTATATCTTCTTCTATGATGGCAGCAGAGTTCATAGCATTTTATGAAGCATCCAATCATAGAATATAACTGCGGAATTTTGTCACGGCGATGCATATAGTAGATGATGTTGATAAACCACTCAAATTATTTTGTGATAATGAATCAACAGTATTGTATTCCAATAACACAGAAGCTCAACGAAGTTAAAGTATATAGACATTAAGTTCCTAGTTGTTAAAGAAAACGTTCAAAATGGACAGTTGTCCATAAAGCACATCAGCACTGACTCCATGATTGCGAATATGCTTACTAAAGCATTGACACCCAAGATGTTTCATGAGTATACTTCTCGTATGGGTGTCATGTCATTTAAAGATATTTAGTTTTAGTGGGAGTTTTTGATTTTAGATGCTCTTATAATATAGACATTTTTAGTTATTTTAATTTATAGATATTTTGGGTTATTTTATGCAAAAATAAAGTTTTGGTTTATTCACACTTTGGTTTTAGTATTGTTTGATCTCAATAAGATTTAAGGTGGACTAGTTGGAAATAGGCATGTTAAGATCACATTATATGAAATTTTCATGCTACACATCCACATCATGATCCATGTCATTCAGTTTTATTGGCATAGTGACCATTGAGGGTCTAGTTATGATAGTTGTAATGAAAGCCACCTTAATCCTATGTTGGTATGATTGAGGACTAGATTGGTTATAGATATTTTCGATAATGATAGTAAGGTTGAGCTCATACAATTATTTTTGTAAAATATAATTATAAAGTTACACATATAACCCAAGTGGGAGATTGTTGGATTTTTTAATCTAACATTGTTGGATCCTTAATTCAACATTGGGTTTATATGTGAATAATTATATATTGTGAACTATCATATAATGTTAAGCCTAATTAAAAGTTATCTCTTGAGGTTTTCGGTATTATGAGCTTTAATGTATCTAATAGGGTGTAGGTCTTTAATGTGTAGAGACCTAATGATATTCTAATTTTATAATGGGCAAAATTAGGAATACCACAACAGGAAACATTTGTATGTATAAGTGGTCATGGTCCCCAGATCTCACGGTTCTTTCTATTCTTTCTAATATCCCATCGTTAGAGAGAAAACGCAAAGAATATTAAAGGATTCTCTATGAGAACGTGTAGATCTGGAAGGCGAACCACACAATCCTAGAGGGCAATCCAGCATCATGGATTTAGGTACGCTTCTACACAATTCGTTATTGATTCTTAATGATACAACATGAAAATTCTTGAGTTATAGGTGGTAGTTATCACCAAAAGTTTTCTTGTCACAATAATAACTATTTACCTCAGGCAGAATTCTGGTATAATACCACCTATCATAGCTCAAGGGGAATAACACCTTTCCAAGCTTTGTATGAGCGGCTTCCTCCCTCCATTCCATTTTATTATATTGGGTTGTCTCAAGTTTACGAAGTCGATCAAAGACTCTTAAACCGGGATGAATTACTCGAGCACATGAAGAAAAATTTGGAAATAGTGGCTAATAGAGTGAAGCAAATGGTAGACAAAAAGTGAAAAGATGTGGAGCTTCAAGAAGGTGATATGGTACTCCTCAAGCTGCATCCTTATTGCCAGCAAGCAGCTTTCAAACGACCTCATGAAAAACTTGACAGCAAGTTCTATGTCCCCTATCCAGGGAGAAGAAGATCGGCAATGTTGCTTACTAGCTTCAATTGCCGATAGGTGCAAGGATCTACCCTGTTCTCCATGTCTCCCTCTTAACGAAATATGTTGGGGTCCACCACAAGACAACCTAGACTTGGCACCATTTACTGAGGAAGGTGTAGTCAGCATGGAACCAGAGATAATATTAGATACACGCTAGATCAAACAAGGCGAGCAATTTGTTGAAGAAAGGTTAGTGAAGTGAAAGCATTTGCCTATTGAAGATGCTACATGGAAAGATGCAAAAATGCTGCGCAATCAGTATCCGAAATGAACCTTGAGGACAAGGATCCACTTCGTGGGGGGAGTATTGATAAGCCTAGAAGATCAATAAGAGTCACCAGGAAGAATCCCAAGCTTTTAGCTTGAGTTCGACCAAGTCCAAACAAGAGACCAAGCTTGAGTTCGACCAAGTCCAAGCAAAGAGACTTTTATCTTTTATCTTTTATTTCTTCATTTGTTTTGGATTTCTGTTGGACGTCCAGATTTATTACATCTCATTTCCCTGAGTTTAGTCTAATTTGTTAAGCTTAGCTCTATTTATTGGATCACTGGCAATGAAGAAACAAGTTATCATTCACACATTTGTGGTTTCTCTTTCGCCATAAGAAAGCAACTGTTTATCAACAATTACTCTTGTTTCTGATCCTATCACATTGCCAGCCATTTTGTATCTTATGCTCCATGACTGCTTCTTAATTTCCCTCCTTCCTTGTTAGCCCATAATTACTTGGACCTTATGAAATAAATATTTCAGTAATGCTGTTCAGAATTAAAAGCATTTTTTTTTCATTTGTTTATGGAGAATATTTTTTCCCTCTTGTTAATTCTTTAAATCGATCCCCCGTTTTTATG
Source organism: Luvunga scandens (assembly GCA_030449905.1). NCBI lineage: Eukaryota > Viridiplantae > Streptophyta > Magnoliopsida > Sapindales > Rutaceae > Luvunga > Luvunga scandens. The sequence goes on from JASUUG010000209.1 coordinate 1,789,113, forward strand.
CATCAGGTTCCGAAACACGTTTCTAGAGTTTCACCCACCGTCGCAAGTTTTATTTAGATTATATAATTTAGGTCTTTTCAGACTATGAATTTGTATACATTTTTATTAGTTTAATATTTCATATTTAAATGGTATTTTTTTTCCTATCGTAATTAGGATAAAAAAAAAAAAATCCTAATGCATACAATAAGAAGGCTTCTTTTATCCTTGACTAGTTAGGATATACAAATGTATCCTATAGGAACTCGGCTTCTTTTATCCTTGACTAATTAGGATATAAACCGTATCCCATATTATATAAAGTCACTCGAATGGAGTTTTGAAGTCTCACAAATTCACAAAAGCTATAGCCTAGAGGACTTGATCGTTACACCAACAACATATTGTACGCAACATGGCGTTCGGCAAGCAATACAGGTGCACAACTGACCGGAGAGGAAACCATAACAAGTACAGAAATCAAAGTAATCGGCCTGAACTTTGGGGCCCTGAGATATTGCAACTCTGTCTCGACACCAAATTTGAGCAGCTGAAGGTTGCTATTGACCTCGAGCATTGGCGGAAAGCTTTTTATTCCGTTGAAGATATATATGGTTTGATGTGCAAGGTTAAGAAAACTCCCAAGCCATCCTTGCTAGTCGTTTATTATGCCAAGCTAACAGAGATATTCTGGATATCATCAAGCCATCTTTATCATGCTTACGCATGGTTCAAGCTTTTTACATTACTCAAGAAAACGTACCATAAGAATTTAAGCCTGAAGGATTTGCAGCCAATAGCATCGTCTGCTGTTTTGGCTGCACTTCTGGTTGTCCCTTATAATCGTAATCACAGTGCATGTGCATCTTCTCTGGAACTTGAGAATGAGAAAGAGCGCGACTTGAGAATGGCTAATATTATAGGATTTGAGCTTGATCCTAAAATTGATAACAGAGAAGTGCTTTCAAGGTCATTCCTCCTTTCCGAATTGGTCTCCAGTGGTGTAGTGAGTTGCGCATCTCGGGAAGTGGAGGACCTATACAAACTTTTAGAGCATGAGTTTCTTCCTCTGGGTCTTGCCTCAAAGGCGCAGACATTGTTGGTCAAAATCTCAAGGTTAGGAAGTAATCTTGCTTCAGCTTCAGCTTTAGCTTCTTCTGTAGCAGAAGTGCAATTTTCCCGGTATGTTCCTGCACTTGAAAAACTCGTTACGCTGAAGCAGCTTCAACAGGTGTCTAAAGTATACCGGGTGATGAAAATCGAGGGTTTGTTCAACATGATACCATTTTTTCAAGATTTTTCTCTAGTGGAGAGGATTTGTTTGGAAGCTGCGAAACATGATTTCCTATCTTTGAAAATCGACCACAAGAGAGAGGTTGTAGTCTTTGGCCCCGAATCTGATTGTCTAAGGGATCATCTGGCTAGTTTCGCTGAGTCTTTATATAAATTGAGGGCCTTGATAATACGTCCTCCTGCATCAAAATTAATATTGTTTGGTTTAGGGGAGGTTGTGGACAAGGAACATAAAAGACTTCTTGCTCGGAAATCGATCATTGAGGAAAGGAAGCTGAAAGAGCACGAACGCCAACTTGTTGAAATGGAACACGAAGAGGAGTCGAGGAGGCAACAAAAGAAGATGACAGAGGAGGCTGAACAGAAGAGAGTTGCAGAAGAATTCCAGCAAAGGAAAAATCAAACGATCCCCAGAGAAGTCGAAGTAGCGCAATCACAGTCACTACTTCAGGAAGCTGAGAAGGGCATTAGTAAAAGGAAGGGAGCGAAACAAGAGATGGAGAAAAAGCTACAAAAAATGGCCAAAACAGTGGATCATTTGGAAAGAGCAAAACGAGAGGAGGGCATCCCGTTAATGGAAGAGGCTTTCCAACGACGGTTGGGGGAGGAGAAGATGCTTCATAAACGCGAGCAACAGCTAGAGGTTGAGTTGAGCAAGCAACGCCATGATAGAGGCCTTATGGAAAAGAATAGGCTTTCAAGGATGTTGGAGAAGAAGAACATATTCCAGGAAAGAGTTCTGAACCATAGGAGATCAGTTTTAAACAGACTCAAAGTGGAGAGGGAGGAGAGAATCAAGCTATTTCTTAAGGCGCGAAAACAGGAGAGGGAGGTTAAGAGAAAGAAGATAGTCTATGTAAGGACTGAAGAAGACAGAATCAAAAAGTTGGCTGAGGAGGAAGAAGCGAAACGCAGGGAAAAATTGGATGAATTGGCTGAAAGACAAAGGTTAAGAGAGAGAGAAGTCGAAGAAAAGCAGCAGCTTAGGAGAAGAGCTTTCTCTGGGACGTCAATTGTTCGTGCATCAGAGCTTAGAATTGTTGCTTCTGCTGCACCAACTCGTGGAAAGCATGCCCGCATGCAGCTGCGTGGGAAAGCTGAATGTTATAATTAATTATATTTATCTTTCCTTTTTTCGAATTTTTTTCTTAATTTGTTGTATGGCATGCAAAACCTGATCAGGATTTGTTATTGTTTTTTGTAGTCTCAAGTAAAATACTCTCTGTTTCTTGTGTCAAGATGTTGTTCATAACATTTTAGCCTTAATTAATGCATTAAAAAGAATGTAAAATGAAGTCGGCAGTATCATCACTAGCCTGCCCCTCGTGATCCAAGCTAAGTCATCTAAATTTCATTATCTCAATCTTAGATTCTTAGTGAACTATTGTTAGCTTATACATTACAAATCTCTTCAACTCCCACTGGCTAATATATAAATAGCGGGCAATCTATTAGCTACAAAGAGATGTTGAAATTTCTGAAGCAGAAGCAGCACTCTTGGAAGCAGGCAGGTTTAAATTGGCAATAGTAGAATCAGATTACTTGTATTAATGTGCAACCCACGTACCCTGCACATAAACTAGCAAGATAAGCCTGTTAATTGTCGTTCCAATTCAATTGTGTGGCTTGATATGGTGCTCCATATCCCCCAACACTTTCTCCTACTCAATAAATTCAATCTATCACGAGAGCCTTTAAACATAAAGTTTACAATAAATTGTTCATCATCTGTTTCGCAATCACAATCCGAGAAATCGTTGGCTCATATTATTGGCGGCTTCTACGAATTTTCTGTGGGTAACAAACTTGCCAATGTTTGCACGCCTTATTCTGATTTCACTTTGTCGGATGATACGAGGCATTCCTCAAACTTGCCAATGTTTGCATGCCTTATTCTGATTTCACTTGGCCGGATGATACAAGGCATTTAGCCTATTCGCTTGGTTTAGCTTTCTTTTCATATGTAAGCATGCATTGCATTTTTTTTACACTAGTTGGGTTCCTAATTATTATTTTAGGGGTAAAGTTTAGGGGTGGGCATCGGGTCCGATCAGATCATTATTCGATATAAACTAAAAATTTCGGTTGGGATTGGTATTGATTTTAAATTAACCAAAAAATCAAACCAAAAAAAGGACTGAACTGTTACCGAACCGGAAATATCAGATTCGGTTCCAGTTCAGTTTTTGGATATGGAACTTATTAAAAAATTAAAAAACTTTGCGACTTATTCATTGCATTAAAAAACTTTGCTATTTTTTCCTTACAGATTTCATATTCTTTCCGTCGTCTTTGTTACAGTAAATCAAAAGCAACAAAAATCAAACACCAAAGCGTATTTTTAAATTATTAATTCAAAATGAAATCTAAACACAACAAGCATAAAATAAAAAAAAGAAATTCGTAGTGTTTGGTGAATAAAATAGGGTGACTACAATCTCTTCTAAGTAAAAGTAAGCAAATAGTTGAGAAGTTACTAGAAGAAAATTTTGGTGCAAGTCACCTCGACCAAGTGGTAATTTTGATGACCTCGAATAGACCACCTTGGGCAGGAGATAGTTCCTAAGACCACGACCAGACCACCTAAAGTAGAAGGTAGTTCTTGAGACCGTGACTATACCACCTCGACCAAGAGGTAATTGTGGTGTCCTTGAGCAAGCCATGTTGACCAAGACGTAATTCTAGTGAACTCAAGCAGGTGGGTTTGAGGAGACATTAGACCATGTCACCAGGAAGCAAGACTCAATCAAAACGAATCTCAACTAAAGCTCAAGCAAATGAGCTCCTTCCAAAAATTTAGCCATAATGTCTAAGCACACCCAGGTATTATAACTACTCTATAACGAGCACATTAACTAATGATATAAGGGAGATTTTAACCAAGTACCAACCACATATTGAAGAGGGTACGATAATTCCGAGTGCCTATAAAAGCGTTGGGAAATCTAAAGAAATGGGAGATTCTCTTCCTCTTATAATTTTTCTTCCTTTAAGATTTATTATTTTATTTTTCCCTTAAATAGACTGATTGTTAGCATCGAATGATTTACACCAAAAAAACTTTCGACGCCTCTTACCGTCTTTTATGTTTTCAGATACTCACTAAATAGCAGCTCATGGATTGTCTACTCATGGTTAGAGAATTTTCTTAGAGATTGGCAAGTCATTTTACCACCAAATAAATTTAATACTGATGCAGGGGTTTGCTATTGAGCTACTAACCAACTCAATTGGGTTTCAGCGTCAACATTTGGCACCATCTGTGGGGATTGGGACAAGAAGCCAATTTCATATCTCTATCAATTTTCATCTGGCCAAAGCAAAGGCAGAATATTATCATGCACGAATGGATGTGCTCACTCAATTAAGGAAGCCAGTCAAGGCTAGATGGAATGCTACCCGTGAAGAATATGTAGGGAAGGCATTCAAAACATTTATATTATGAAATTCAGTTAAATACAAGTTGGTATAGAATTCTTAAAACTCAAATAAGCCTATACACTTAGAAGGATAGATTGATGCTAAAGTTGCACATCAGTCAGGTTAGAAATTCTAACAATTTTATGTCTTGAAATCTTCATGAAAACATGCATATACAACCTTTATTTGCAGTTATAGTAATTACCTACGAATAATTTATGAAATGAGGTTAGTTTATATTTATTAAATTGATTATGGTCATAAAAGGGCTAATGGTATAACTCAATCAACTTGATTCCTTAGAACTTGCTCTAAACGATGTATAAAATCTTAAGCTGACAAGAGCTACTTAAAGTTGCTTAAGTTGGTATAAGTTTAGAAGCCTTAAAGCCTATCCCAGATAAGGCATAAGATCTTAAATTGATAAGGGTAGCCTAAAATTGCTTAAGTCAGTTAGAGGTTAAAAGTCTTAAAACTTACTCTAGATAACACATAAAACCTTAATATTATAGTGAAACAAATTTAATAATAATTCGACCACCAAATTGATATTAATAAATTTATATTGATGAATTATAATAAAAATTTATTAAAATATTGATTTTGTTTTCAGTTTGAATAAGGGATAATTTTGGGTTTAGATAATAATTTTAAGGATATTTATGGAATTGTATTAATAAATAAAATTGATTTTCAAAATCAGAATCTTAAAGCCACTTCCTCCCTTCTTTTCAAAATCAAGCTGTAAAAGGGGTTGACTTTGACAAAAGTAATCTTTTTTTTTTTACCAAAACTAAAATTAACTTTTTAATTTTTAAAATCACTTTTAAGTCTCTCAAAAGCAATCTCAAACCGCCCTAAGTCCTAGGAAATATTTTATCTATGATATAACTTTTTGTTGAAGTGATAATAATTTTATAATATTACTCTTATTTTCAAATACACTTTTATTCATATTTTTTTATAAGATAGATAAATCACACAAATGGAAATAAAAATTAAAAAAATGTTTAATCCAAAAAATTGCATTCTAATTATTTTTTTATTATGTGTAAACTAAAATAATATTAAATAAAAATAATAAAAAATTAAAAGTACTAAACCTTATATGCTTATTAACATATATGGCAACAAATACATAACGTAAATTGACATAAGTTGGGAGTTAAGCAGTTTTGACTATTAGAGAGGAAAAGCTTTAGGGAAAACTTAAGTAATAAATCATATTTTTAAATTTTTAAGAGTGGAATCTTGGAGTGCGATTTTGGTAGAGTTAAATTTAGAATCCAAAATTTTAGGAATTGAGAGAGTGAGCAAAATATGGGAGCGAATGAGAGAACAAGGGAAATTTTGATTAAGTAATTCTAAATAAAGAGATAAGAGATCTACCAATTTTATTATTTCTGTTGTTTTAATTTCTTCACGCTACATTCTGATCATTAGTTTTTTTTTTAATGTTTAAAACTTACCCTTTTGTGCGAATCCTAAAATGAGCTTTGTTATTTTAATATTTGCTCAAATATGGTCAAAATTATATGTCTATCACAATTTAATAGAATGCTAAATGGGTGGGTCGCCCATGATGGGCCAACCCGACCCGACCCGACCCGTATATGGTAAGCAATTACCATATGCGGTTATGGGAGTTAAGAGAAGTATGTCTTGGTAGAGAACGCAGAGGAAAGGTTTTACAGTGAAACAACGCAAGTGAAAATAGGCATCAATACTGTGATTTAAGAAGAATTTTCAATTGTAATTTCTTTCCAACCATAAGCATGATCTAACACTTGATTATTCTGCTTCTTAATTTGAGAAGAAAGGTATTTCTTAAACTCTTATTTTTCTTTCATTGGTATCAAAGCATGGTTTTTATGTTGGATTCGTTTGAATGGTTGAGTTTATTTCATGAAAATGCATGAATTTTATGTGTTAATGGTTTTTCATGAAATATATAGTCTGGTGCCTATTCAATTTTATGTTATCGAATGCTAGAATCACTGTAAATATTTTGGAATTGAAAGATATAAAACGACTTAGGGTTTTAATTTGTATGAACCTTGATTAAACATGAAACCCAAAACTTTATTTGATCATATCTTTCAATCTAGGAAATCTGGCATTGTGAGTAATATATTATTGGAAGGATATTTTCAAGAGCTTTCCAACGATATGTAATTTGTTAAAAACGAACTTAAAACGAGAATGTTATGGCCGAAATACGAATGTTATGGCCGAAATACAAAATTTAGAAACCTTAATTTTGGAAAAGAGATGAACAATACTTGAATTGATTTTTTGATGATTCTGTATTATTCGAACCTCTAATTGAAAATCTAAAGCCACCATTGGAATTAGGACAAAAAATTGAGTCGGAAGGTGTCGGACTCGACGTCATTGAAGTTAAAAGAGGCAATACGTGGGTCCTACTCTTCGATTATGTACATGGCACTAAACCGCATTGTAGCGAAACTGTAGCACGCATGAAACGCACGCGCCTGGCTATGTGTATGGGTTAACGTATCCATATTGATATTTTTCATGTATTTTGCTATTCGGGACCTCGATTTGGGCGATGTTTGCGCTGTTTGATCTGAAAATTAATTTTATATTTATTTTTAACATGAAATCAAAGTTTTTAATTTTTAATTTTAAAATAAAATTCAAATCAAATATATTATTTACTAGATGAGCATTATACATTAATAAATATTTCGTTCTAGTGGGAGCTCAAAAATATTTTTTTAATGAAAATTAGCTGAAATTTTATATCTCGTGATTAATTGTTTGTTAACAATCACTAATATGAATTTTATGTTATTTATCTTAAATGCCTCCCGTTAAAAAATTATGGACTGTGGAAGAGGGATTAATGACATATAGAGTTTGGTTTGTACTAATTGATCTAATTGAAACTAATGATGGTTTATCTCGTGAAGAACTTGTAAAGAAAATTGAAAATTATAAGATGGATCCAGATCATTCTATGTGTATGAATATACAAGACATATATGATGTCTTTATGCACTTAATGTGTGGAAAAGCGACCACTAAGTATATAGACTAGGATAATTATCAAAGGATTCTCATCAATTCCTCACCTAATGATGATAATATGCTTGTCTTTAAGGCTCGCATATTATAAGAAATGAAGAATCCCTCAAACCCATATGATATGCTGAGATGTGAAATTGAGCTAATGGAGGAGCACCGTCTTGCGTAAAAAATGAGGCAAACTTAAGTACTTAGCATTCACACGAGCCTTAAATGGAAAACAAGTTAATCGCCTTGATAAAGGACAGAAGTTATGGTATGAGAAAACCATAAATCGAATCATCGAAAAGGAACAATTGTTTTTATTGAGATATACATGAGTGTAAATTAGATGAAAGAATCACGAGCAACAAAGAATATTTTAAAAATATATAGAAGAGTTTAGTTAAATTATGTTTTTTTCATTTCTTTTATTTGTGAACTCTTCAATTATTTTGTTGGTTGAACAATATGTTGCTATATTTTTTTATTGGATTTTTACAATAGTTGTTACTTATTTTGGTATTTTTTTTTTTTTGCATCTAATGAATTATTTTATCGAGTGGAAGTTCTAATCAAATCAAATTTAATGAGTTTATGATTAAAATTAATAATTTTGCGCATTAAAATCGAAGTAATGATTAATATAATAAAGGGAATTGGATGATGATTGGAAGCTTTGACAACCTTTTGATTCCATTCTTGATATTAGTTTATCATGTTTTTCAGTTTACGTTTGCAGCAAAATTAATTGTTTATGTGTAATTATTAGATGCCTTTATTGATTGTTTGTTCAATTGTCTTTGTGTTACAAGAAAATTAAGATGGAATATGCATCTAAGAACATTGTGGCTGAGTTGAACAAGGGTGAGAAGCTGAATGGTGACAATTATGATATTTGGCACCATAAGATTCAATACATCTTTAAAGAGAAAGAGACTCTAGAAGCTCTCAACGACACCTTAGTTGAGCCAGAGCATAGCGATACTGCTCAACATAGGAGGGATCTTGAGCCATACCAAGCCTGGAAAAAGAAGAATAACAATGCTCGCATAATGATGTTAAGTAGCATGCAAGATGACCTTATGTGTGAGTTTGAGAAGTATAAAACTGCGAAATGTGGCTCATTCTAAAAGATAATCTCAGTGGCACTTTGACCACTAAGCTAAGAAGGCTTACGATCAAGTTTGATTCTTATTGGAAGTGCCAGAATCATACAATGAGGCAGCATCTGAGGGAGATGTCAAACATGATTCACAAACTTAAGGCTGTTGGACATATTATTACTAATGAACAACAAGTCCAGGCAGTAATAAGATCTTTACCTGATTCTTAGGAACACATGAAGGTGAATATGACTTATAATGAAAGTATTAGAACTTTTAATGATATAGAACATCACCTAGAACAGGAAACAGAGTGCCTTGAGACAGCTAAGCTCTCTGATCGTGTTTATATGGCTGAGCCGAGTTCGTGTGAAGCTTTGGGCTTCAAGCACAAAAGGGGTCATAAGTATAACCAGAAGGGTAAAAGATCTGATCTTAATTAGAAGAAGTCAAATGCTAAGAAGCGGCCAAGGGGTAGTGTGCTGGCAAGAAAAAGGACAAATCCAAGATGAAATGCTACAATTGTCCTAAGATGGGTCACTTCGCTCGTGAATGCACTGAGCCAAAAAAGGTGAAACCCAACTCCATTTTATTAAATTATGCATTAGTTACGAGTTCTATACTTGTAACTAATTCTCGTCCTTTGTGGACTGTAGACTTATGAGCAACATATCATATACCTCGTGATCGTGATGCGTTTGTGGAGTATCGTCGAATTAGTTAAGGCGCTAGATGGATATATGTGGGCAACAACTCTAGAGTTAAAGCAAAAGGAATAGGCACCTGCAAATTGACTTTGCGTGGCGGATGTATTCTTTTCTTACACAATTTCCTATATGCACTGAAGATTCGATGAAACATGGTTTCTGTTTCTATTCTTCTTGAATTGGGATATAGTTTAAATTTTCATGGTGTTTGTTTGGAGATTTTTCTAAATTCAATGTTTATTGGTACTGGACATTTAGTTAATAGTTTCATTGCATTAGATACAATGTTTAATGGTTCAAGTTATAAAAATAGTTATTTTTCATATGTTACTTCTTCAAGTAATAATAAGTAGATGTTATTACTTAGCATGCTAGATTAGGTCACATAGGGCAAGAAAGAATACATAGACTTGCGAGAGAGGGCATGTTGGGTCCACTCACCAAGTTTAAATTAAGTATTTTATGTATTCTAGTAGGCATCATGGTCATTTCACAATGAACGAGAGATCATATAGCAAAATGGACAACAATTTTGAATTCAGGACAGTCGAAAACCTTAGGAGAAGCCTAAAAAGATAAATGATATTGTTCACATATACGGTACTGTTCATGACACTATACGTATAAATAACACTGTTCACATATACTGTATGATGACATGGCAGCATTCGATTGGATGAATGATATGACATTAACTGATGATGTGTTACAATCCTATTGGACTAAAATGCTTATGTGTCATTGACCAGTGACATGATAGTATGTTAGTGGACTGAAAAATGTGTGTACAGTACATGCATATACACGGAATGATAGCCCTGATAATGTGTTCTATCCAAGCAGAACTTGTCACGTGTCGCAATCTTGAGCGTCCAAATTGTTTTAATCCGATGACTATGATTTACTCATTGTATCTATAAAAATGGGGCTCCCCTCCTAATTTGACACCTCTGAATCCATTTTTGAACTCCATTTTTTATAATTCCTCCTCTATCTTGTATTTTCTATATATTTTAATAAATTTCCATCCTAGTTCAATTATGAGTAGATAATTCTCTTTTAAGCTTGGGTTGAAGGTGAAGTCTCAACATGCTCCATAGGCTTAATTTGGTAAATTTACGTTTTCTTCCTCTCTTATTTATGTGGATGTTTTGACTTTTCATTGACAGATAGTAATAATCTTGTCTAGATATTGTTTGGTATAATCATCTCCCTAGTACAAGGTTAATACTATTTGGCACAGTAAGCACTTAGCACTATATTAATTAGAGTGAGGTTCATGAGGAATGGAAAATTCCTTTTCATGATTTAATTGGCACCAATAAGGAATGTTAAGCCTACAGTGCATGTTGAGTACAGATCTAGAGACCCAAGCACTTCATTTTAATAGTTTATTCTCGCCACTCTAATTTAAATCATAAGATAGCCTACGTCACTTTCATTATAAATCCAACCACCTACTTACAAAATTAATTCTACACGCAATTAAAATCCACCTCCTCATGGGATCGACACTCATCATCGTTGATCTATTCTACAATAGATTCGTGCAATTGTGAGTTCAATAAAATTTGCACAACATCTACTTGATTTCTCACAAATTAAAAGCATTAGATTGCTCTAAATTATATCTAAACATGGTAGAGAATCAACTAGATAGGAATGTTACAGTCCTAAGGATTGACTGAGGACGTGAATACCTTTTAAAATAGTTCAAGGAATTGTATAATGAGAAAGGAATAAATAGACAGCTAACTATTCCTGGAACTCCAGAACAAAATGATGTAGTGGAAAGAAGGAAGAGAACCTTGATGGAAATGGTTAGGTCAATGATGGCACAATCAAATCTTCCAATATCATATTGGGGAGATGGTTTGTTAACTACTGCCTATATACTTAACAAGTTCGTTCAAAATTAGTCAATTCTACTTCACATAAGTTATGGACAGGTAGAAAACCTGTCCTATCTCATATGCGACCTTGAGGGTCTGCGGCTTATGTTCATAACTCTACCCATAAGTTTAGGAAATTGGGAGCTTGAGCTAAAAAGTGTATCTTTATTAGATACTCAGAACACTCAAAAGGATATATGTTCATTGGTGAACATGAAAATGGAACTGTGACTAAACTTGAATCACAGGATGTCATTTTTTTAGAAAATGAATTTCATAGCATTGGAAAAGTTGATAAGGATTTTCAATTTTATGAATTAGAAAATCCAAATGAGATTATCTCTTCTAATGTTGATGTTGGCACTAGTGCAAATCCTTCAGGGATTGCTACCCTGAGTGAAAGTGAAATGTCAAGCACATTGATTCCAATTGGGGAAACAACTCGGAAGAGTAATCGTAAGCCAATTCCCCATCGTTGTTTTTGAGAATGAGGGAGAAGCTTTTATGATTGCTTCACTTGATAGTGAGGAGCCAAATACTTTTGACGAGGCTCTCACATAGTCTGTTAGGGATTTATGGATAAAAGCAATGGATGAAGAGATGGAATCTATGAAAACTAATCAGGTCTGGGACTTGGTTGAACTTTCTCTAAATCGTAAAACTATCGGAAACAAAATGAGTTCTCTGAATAAAATGTAAAGCGGATGGGACAATCGATAGATATAAAGCAAGATTAGTCGCTAAAGGCTACACCTAAAAGGAAGGTATAGATTATGAAGAGACCTTTTCTCCCGTGGTAAGGTTTGCTTCAATACAATTAATATTGGCTATCGTTGCATATTTAGACCTTGAATTGTATCAAATGGATGTAAAAACTGCATTTCTTAATAGATAACTAGAGGAAGAAATTTATATGCGACAACCACATAGTTTTGTTGTTAAAGGCCAAGAACGCAGGTATGCAAGCTTAAAAGATGTATCTATGGCCTTAAGCAATCCTTTAGACAATGGAACATTAAATTCCATCAATCTATAATTTCTTATGGCTTCAAGAAGGTTGAGAAAGATCATTGTGTGTACATTAAAAGGTCTAAAGACGTTTTTGCAATATTTTCTTTGTATGTGGATGACATATTGTTAACAACGAACAGTAAAGAGTTTGTCAAAATTGTCAAAGATTAGCCATATTCAAATTTTTATATGAAAGATATAGGTGAAGCAACTTATATTTTAGGAATCAAAATTTTCAAGGATCGTTCAAGGAAACTTCTGGCTCTGTCACAAAAATCTTACATTAAAAAAATCCTTGAAAGATTCAACATAGCTGATTGTACGCTAAATGATACACCTATAACCAAGGGACAATCTCTCAGTCTCAATATGTGTCTCAAGACTCCTCAAGAAAAGAAAAAAATGGCTAAAGGTCCTTATGAAAATACCATTGGAAGTCTCTTGTATGTCATGACGTGTACAAGGCCTGATATCAGTTATGCTATAGGACTGGTAATTACACATCAGTCTAATCTAGGTCCGAAGCATTGAAGTGTTGTCAAGAAGATTTTAGCATATCTCAAAGGTACTGTAAATTATTTTTTATGTTATCAAGGAGGTGGTTTGTGATGTTGTGCAAATTTTATTAAACTCGCAAGCACATGAATTTATTGTAGAATAAATCAACGGTAACAAGTGTCGATCTCACAAGGAGGTGAATTTTAATTACTTATAGAATTAATTTTCTAAGTAGGTGGTTGGATTTATAATGAAAGTGATGTAGGCTATCTTATGATTTAAATTAGAGTAGCGAAATAAACTATTAAAATGAAGTGTTTGGGTCTCTGGATTTGTACTCAACATGCATTATAGGCTTAACATTCCTTATTAATGCCAATTAAATCATGAAGGGGGATTTTCCACTCCTCATGAACCTCAATACAATTAATATGGTGCTAAATGCTTACCGTGCCAAATAACCTTGCACTAGGGAAATGGTTATACCAAACAATCTGTCAATAAAAAGTCAAAATATCCACATAAATTAGAGGGAAAGAAAAAGTAAATTTACCAAATTAAGCTTATAGAGCATGTTGAGACTTTACCTTCAACCCAAGCTTAAAAGAAAATTAACTACTTATAATTGAACTAGGGTTAAAATGTAAAATGGAAATTTATTAAAATACATAGAAAATACAAGATAGAGAAGGAATTAAAGAAAACAGAGCTAAAAAATGAATTCAGGGGTGTTAAATTAGGGGAGGAGCCCCCTTTTTATAGATACAATAAGTAAATTACGACCATCGAATTAAAAAAATTTGGACACTCAAGATTGCGACACGTGGCAAGTTCTGATTAGATAGAACACATCATTAGGGCTGTCATTTTATGTATTTGCATGTACCGTACGCACATTTTTGGTCCATTGACATACTGCCACTTCGTCGGTCAATGCCACATAAGCATTTTAGTCCAATAGGATCGTGACACATCATCAGTCAACACCACATCATTAGTCAATGCCACATCATCGTACAATATATGTGAATAGTATCATGAATAGTACTATATATATGAACAGTGCCATTTATCTTTTTAGGCTCCTCCTAAGGTTTTCGACTGTCCTGAATTCAAAATTATTGTCTGTTTTGCTATCTAATCTTTCATTCATTGTGAAATGACTATGATGCCCCCTAGAATATATTAAATACTTAATTAAAATAAAACATACATAATTAAATCACAAGGGACTTAAAAACATAAAAGTATGGATGTTAGTGAGACTTGGAGAGTAAAATAATGATTTTCTCCTTTATAAATACACACTTTCTAGCACCCAACATGCGACTTGTTGGATATTTAGATGCCGACTCGGGTGGTGATCTGGATGAGCACAAATCAACTTCGGGATATCCATTTTTGCTAAATAGAGGAGCAATTACATGGAGTAGCAAGAAGCAAACATGCATGGCTTTATCAACGATGGAGGCCGAATATATTGCATGTTGCAAGAAGCTGTGTGGCTTAAGATATTAACAATATTAGTCTAGTAACTATCTATTGTGACAATCAAGCTACTATCTCTTTATCTAAAGATGCCAAATACCATAGCAAGTTGAAACACATTGAGACGAAAGACAATTTTATAAGACACATTTCGACGAAGAAGGAAATAGACATACAATATATATCTACACATAACATGATAGCCGATCCACTTACTAAAGCTTTAACAAGGGATGTATTTGCCTCTCATTTTAAATCATTAGGGCTGCGTAGATTGTAATTTTTATATTGTTAAATGTGCTTATTTATTATAAAAATCTTTATTACATGAGTTGTTTTGAAATGTAATGGTGTCTTTTGTTTCCATTTATTTTATGAAAGGCATGATTACACACAAATAAAAGTATGTCGTCAGGTCAAAAGTGGGTTTCTTACATGAGCAGTCACCTTAGTTGCTCTAAGAGCAAGTTAAGATGAGACAAGTAGAATAATAAAACAATATGTTTGTTTAAATGCCAAATAAAAGAAGTTATTCTACAAATTTTGTCACCTTGATTAGAATCAAGATGAGGTCTTACATGATATTTATCACAGACTGACTATAATGTACCCCACCATCATAGAGACCTGATTAAAGCCAGATGTGAGATCCTATTTTGGCACTAGAGAAAAGCATTCATTTTAAGAACTCAGGTCAGGTGTTGTAGAAGAGTGACTGGACTAAGATCTGTACAGTAAATTGAATTAATAAGACATACGCCCTAAAATAGAAGATTCATTGTAGCGTGAGCATCATACCACGCGTGCTTGGTGACCAAAATGGAAAATGAGAGAATCTCCCTTCTTTCTCATTGTGTAAGTTCCACATGACTTTTTATAAGTCAAACCATATATCCTTATGACTATCAACTTTGTTTCTGATATCCCAAACTAGTGTCTGCTAGTTTTAGCATGTTACCTATGACCTTGACATGATTCGGTCTATGAAACATGACTAAGAAAGCAACTATTTTGAATTGATAGACATAAGTGTGATGGGAAGATTTAATTTTTTCTTTTATGTGATTCACTGGTCAACCAATTGTAATATCTTTGTGATATTACAATTGTGAATACATAAAGAGATTGTGCAATTTTAGTATAATGAGGGGATTTAGTATGCTTGAGTATTAAAATAAATTAAATTTAGGATATAATGAACATATTTTGAAATTATTTTGCATACGATTGCAATTAAGATATCTCCTGCCTGAGTTAGCAATTGAGATATGGTTTTTTACTCATCAAATGGATTGTTGGATATATTCATAGTCACATGGTGTATTTGGTTGTATGATTGAAGATATGTGGTTGTTCATTGTTTCTTTGTTCACTACTCTAGTGCTTCAACATCGTCCCATCATGTGCGAGTGAGAGATGTTAAATGGGTGGGTCGCCCATGATGGGCCAACCCAACCAGATCTACATATGGTAAACAGTTACCATATATGGTTATAGGAGTTAAAAGAAGTTGATTTAAAATCAACTTCCCACAAATTAGTTTTAATATCGATAAAATTCCCTAAAACTTAGAGAGCACAGTAGAGAGCACAAAGAAAAGGTTTTACGGTGAAAGAACTCAAGTGAAAATAGGCATCTATATTGTGATTTAAGAAGGATTTTCAATTGTAATTTCTTTCTGACCATAGACGTGATCCAACACTTGATTATTTCACTGCTTAATTCGAAAAGAAAGGTATTTCTTAAACTCTTATTTTTCTTTCAAGGGAAAATTTCTATCATCACTCTATCATAAATTCTTGATAGATGATAATCACAAAACTATCACTAAGCTGAAATAGATAAAATTTTATCACTAGTCTATCGTTTTTTTAATGATATAAACTATTTTACCCATTTATCACCTATCGACAATTTTCTTCTAGTGTTATCCAAAACCTCCTTTAAAGCAGACAACATTAACTTCAATACAGCAGGACATATTATCAAGATCTCAATTTTTTAGGGACGGGGAACGCCCAATATGTTTTGTAATAACACCCGAGGGTTAATATTTCAGAAGTGACAATTGTTTCCTTATGAACACATTAAACTAAATTATTTTTATAATGACCTTCTGCCGTTAAAAAGACAAAGAAAACACTAATAATATTCTATCTCCGGACATTTATTAGTTGAGTGAGAGGCGATTTTTATCTTCGTAACTGAAAAAATATATTGCATCATATTGTAGGTGTCTTATTCCAAAAGGGATTAAAACATGCAACGTGTCTATCCTATCAAATAAAAAAACTATTCCGAAGAAACAAAACCCAAGCTATTCCGGAGCACCCAAGATATTATGGAGAAATAACACCCATGCTATTCCAGGGTAGTAACACCCAACTTGTTCCAAAGTAGTAACATCAAAACTATTCCGAAGGAATAACACCTAACGAGAAATTCCTTCGGAACTCATAAAGATGGCTAGAAGTAGGAATTAGTTCCTTAATCCATCAGTCCAAGAAACCACACCCAAAAGTCATAATGACACAGAAATATAGACGTTCAAAATAAATGATGTAGGTCCAGAAATAATGATAGGTCTGGAATAAATATGTTTATTTCCCTGCAATAAAATTCACATCCACGTGCACAGCAATGGTGGGTGACGCGTGTCATTAAGGAGAGAGCTCAAAGCAAAACCCTAAACCCATGTCACCCACCATCTATAAATAGGGGACCCTTGGAACCAAAAGAAAGAACATTGTTCATCACTAAAAATAGAGAAATCAACCTTGTCTTCTCCATTTTTCTCCTTTCAAATATCAATCACACACTGACTTGGGCGTTGGAGTGCCTTTTTTAGGTACCCAACTCGACGAATTCAAGATCAATGCGTGTCACAAGCTCTCCACAAAATCAAAAATACATGTAAAGGTAATTTCCAGCACCTTCACATACAAACATCAAATTGTTTCATTCTCCATTTAGAATTCATTATCTTTAATCAAATCATTACTAGTCTGTTTCCAGAAAAACAATAACAATAATAATTTAGAAAAATAAAAAGTTATTTAATTTTCACTTATAAGATGAGATTGGCATGTAATTAGCAAATCTTTACCTATTTTTTAGTTCTTTTATTGAGGTGTAATACACTTTATATATGATTACTATTAGGATTATGATTACAGGTTATTTATTTTTAAGACCTTTTGTACTGATCATCAATCAAATCTTCTAATAACTAATAACAAAATAATCAATTTGAAAAGAGAGTTTTTATCAACAATTTAAATAGATAAAGATGGATTGACGACGAAAAAAATTTAAATACTACAAAGGGATATTTTTAGTATTAAATGGAGGTTCTTTACAAAATAACATAGTTTTTAATAATTTAATAGGTTTGTTTATCAATGCAATTTCATAACAGAAAAAGGTGGGTGGAAATATCACCACTCTTTATTTAAGGATATTATTATTTTATCACATATTTTTTTTTGGCATATCACTTTTCCATCAAAATTTTCTGATAATTATTTTTTCCCGCCAAACATTTTTGTTTTTATCATTTTACTACCAAATAGTTTATTTGTTAAAAAAATAGTGATGCCATAGGATTATTTTAAGAATTTTAGTATGTTAAACTAAAATTTTATAATATTTAAAATTTTATCATTTGATTATTTTAAAAATCATATTCGAGGCCAAATTATTAGCCAATATAACAAAATACTACAACACCTCTCATGGTGATCAATTTTCATAGATATGAAATTAAATTTTACAGCTTCAACAAAAATCTTCCCCACAAATATATCATGGAAAATGGAGTCATGTTAAAGATCTAAACTGTCAATTTCTATCATCTAATACATTTGTTGAAGCAACTTTAATGTAATAATTTTTTCGAGGGAAGGAACATAGCAGGTTGTACTTGCACTATATTGTTTAGTTTCCTCTAGTATGTCAGAAATTCTAGTAGAAAAGAAAAATAATGAAATAAATTAAATTTTAACCATATACATGGAGAAAGGCAATGCATTGAAAGCATGTCAATTATTTAGTGATATTTAAGTAATAAAATTGTGGTAGCTAGTAGGTCGAGGTAATACGAAACATATGATCGGTCCCATGCAGAATATTTGTGCTGTTATAGACTTGCATATATTACATTGAATAAACTACGAAATAATTTCTTATATAAAATTTTGAAACTCATTACAAGAAAATTAGTAATCAATGACGGAAAAAAATTATTATAAAGGGGGTGGATGACAGTGAAATTATCCATCATCTATGTACCTGTCACTATTTTATGATAGGAAAAAAGTATGTTTTAATTTATGATAATCTTTAGATGTTATATGTCTATCCTGATAAAAATAAATATTTTAATTAATTTTTTTGGCGGCAAAATTAATTTTTTTTAATTTGAAATTTTGGCGACAATTTTTTTTTGCGTGTGAATTATTAACCAATTAATTTTAGCAGGTAAATTATTTTGTTTGTGATTGAATTTATGATTGAAATTTTCTGTCATAAATTCTTTTGTTTGTAACATAATTTATGATTAATATTTTCTGTCACAGGATTTAAATTTATATTGAAATTATGAATTATTTCATTTAAATTTATGCATTCTTGTACTTGAAATTTAACCACAAATTCAATATGAACCAAAAATTAAATTATACATTCCATTAAATCAAAAAGCACTTTATATTAATAACATCATCCAACAATAATATCCAATAGTAATTCCAACAATAACATCACCAAACAGTTAATATCCAACCAAAGTAATTTAGAAGACAAATTCCAGCAACCAAAAGCAAATGTTTCACATTTTACAAGCTAAGAAGCCATCAAATCCTGTAGTGCAGAACTCCTCCCATATTCTCATTAAAATTCCAGTGGATAGACTCCCATTGTCAACAAGCACCTGGCAAAACTCCCAAGTCCAGCAATTTCTTTCAACTTGCATGTGCAAAACCAATCGAATATATCCAGCACTATCAGTATAAAGCATTAACTACTATAGTAAAGCTCTTAAGTTTTGGATGCAACAGAATCATTAAAAATTCAAACTCAATCGGCATGTGCAGCACAAATGAATATAGCCAAAACTCATTATAAAGAGTTATCTATAAAAGTAAAACTCCAACTTTCAGATGCAAATTAAATTAATTCTTTACTGCAATAAAATATGGAACTAAAAGGGTACCTATAAAAGGCGGTTAACTTTCTTACAAGTATTAAAATAAGGGGAAGCTTTTCTTTGAATAAAAAATAAAGAAAAAAAGAAGAACGAATTCTTATGCTGAGAAAATGGTTATCATGTTGGCTCGATGAGACATCAAAAGTTTGGGCTGCAATTTCTATGTTGCAATGTTTCTCCATCTCATAAATTGGTGCTGCAAAGATAGAATATAAGATTTGGTTACAAAGTAGCAGTATTTCAAACTTGAAATCCAAAAAGGAGGCAATATTACAATTTTTTTCTTTTCCATATTTTCTCTCGTGGAGATTCTTGGGAAACTTGAGATGAGAAAACTCTAAGCTATTTAAAGAAGAACATGTAGCAAATTAGTAATCAGAACCCCCATCAATAAAGATACTTCATAAGATCTGAGACATTTATGTTTGTTGATCAATGTCATTCATAGCCAAAAACAATTACTTATAAAAAACCCAATCCCATAAATTCCCATCCCTATTTTCCACTGCTATTGTACATGAAAAATGAATATTTGAGTTAAAATGCAACAAAATGACCAGCTCCACAAGCTTAAGTAATCAAATAATTGAAATAACCAATGGATCTACAGCCAATAAAGACATAAATGATAACTGTTCTCTAACAAAACAATGCAAGGGAATAAACAGGTCAGCTTTTGTGTCTGCATGCATGTGAAATGTAGTGACTAGTAAGAATGGTTAAGAGGGTGAGCAAGAGCAAGCCTTTAGAGAGATTTAATGAAGTCAACTTTTTCACGTAATGAGAAATGGGTGAATCAAAAAATTTAATGTCTTTTGTTGATTTGAAAAGACCAAGCAAGCAAGCTTTACGTGATAGTGGAAAGTTGCTTTTCCAAGATTGCAGCACTGCACTTGCAAAACTGCAGTAGGATTTATGAGGACATATGAAATGGTAATCCCAACAAATATAGAATATTTAACATAATATATTAAGGTAACTTTATGATTACTGTTTCGTGAGCAAGAGAATTTCACACAAACTTCCTATAATTGGCAACCAAATTTATTTTCAATCTTCAATACATATTTGGCACATAAAAAACCAATTACCCTCTTTAAATAATAAATCACTTCTCAAGGTAAATTAAGTAAACACATGATAGCCAATAAGGATGAGTTGCCTCAAATATGACCATGATAAATTGGTTTAACTCACTCACGTGGACATAATGCACACCATCTTCTTTTGTTGGAGTGCAAACTAATTCCGTGATGGAATTGCCATTTGATTTTCTAAAGCCTCAAAACGTGGAAGAGCTATTTGTTGAGTCCAGAAATTTCCAACTCCCTGCACACATCCACATATGCCACTAGTCAAATATGCATTACAGTACAATATTGTACTTAGACGTTCTTAAATGACAGAATTTTGTCATTGCTTTTTAGAAATCATATTTGTATTTCCTCAGTAAAATAAAAATGAGTAAGAATGTAAAGCCAAAACAATTATTAACAGGCTCATCTGAGTGTTTGTCCTACAACATCTGACAAAAATAAGCAACCATACTCCAGCAAGTGAAAAATTTCACATCACCATGGTTTCAAATAATTTATTTAAAAAGATAACTTACAAACCTCGGTATGTTCCATGCATAATGTGGACCCAATTCATTTTCATTTTTTCTAACAAATAACCACTGTAAAAAAAGAAATATTAATAATAGACAAAAGAATCAGCTTATTTCAATTACATTTTCTATAACGTTAAGGCAAATCTAATCCATAAAAGTTAACAACTTTACCCACTTCCTTAAAACATTAAAGGGAAATTATCAACCACCACCGATTTTTTAATTTTTTCAAAAATACACAATTCTTTTTCTTTTTGGTTGAATTCCACCTGAAGTTACAATTCTTTTCACTTTTCACTTTTCTTCTGTTGTTGACCGTTAAGATTTCGTTAGTTTTCTTAACAAAATGACGGTTTTACCCCCCAAATGTAAAATTATAATTTCATCCTATAGCATTAATTTTGGGGAGTAAAACCGTCATTTTGTTAAAAAAACTAACGGAATCTTAACGGTCAACAGACGGAAGTGGAAAAATGCAAAGAATTGTAACTTCATGTGTAATTCATGCAAAAAAAAAAGGAATTGTGTATTTTTGAAAAAACTCAAAACATTAGGTGGTCGGTAGATAATTTCCCAACATTAAAATGTAATGCTAAAATATCACATAGTACACTTATATCTTGAGAAGATAACAGGTTAGAAAAGAAACCATATCAGCCCTAGGTAATCTCAATAGTGATTTGAAAAGACACTTTCCTTATCTATTTTAAAGTTGGTAAAGCTCTGATATAACTGGTGACCAAACTAACAGTTAAAAAAAAAATACCGGACTACTTATCACTATATCATCATAAATTGTACCACAGTTCAGCCAATGACTTTATCAATTAATTAAGCTCGAATGATTGATATAACTGATAATATGATTACACTGTAGAAAGATTATATTATATTTTGTTTATTTATTTCCTCTAAGAAACAAGTGACTCAAACAAAGTAACACAGAGCCATATACACAGCCAATTAGAGAATAATGGAAACTTCAGGCTACCATTTGTAAGTTTCACCTCCCCATATGTTTCATTTTACTGTATGTTAATATCAAAGGGCCTCGACTAAATTCAGACCCCCTAAATGCAAGTGAACTTCCACCTTTAACTTGAATACACAAAATTGAGTTGCAGTACTACATGAAAACTAGTTTTTATGAACCAAAGGATCCTGCAACTATAGACTATACTTTAACACAAACTAACAGTAGAATTTCTAGCAAAGGATTTTTTTCAGTTGTCATAGTAATGTAACTTCTCTTCAAATTTTTGTCCCATTGTCCCTTCTCATTAAACTGCCAGACACCACATTTTCTACTCCTATTTCACAAGATTTGTCTTTAGAATGCATTCAAAGAAAGAATAAATACAACACTCGAAACAATTATCAAAACCCATCAAAATAATGTCAAGCATAAAAAGTGAAGTATTAGTGCACCATGGCATCCACTTAAAACACAAATTCACTACAAAAAGAGTAATTTGAGCATACAAACACCAAATTTACCCAAACTAACTTGCATCATCACAACCCAATTCACAATCAAATAAATTTTAAGTGAAACAAACTAAAAAGTACTAGCCTCATTGCCCTAGGCCCGTGCCTGTGCCATTCTCTTAATGGTCTGAGACCTTCCATAGGCTTTAAAACCAAGAAACGAAACCATAATCCAAAAATAAAATGAAACCATAACTCTAACTTCCTCCTCGTCCAAAGAAGCAATTGTTGTGCAAATTTTATTGAACTCGTAAGCGCACGAATCTATTGTAGAATAAATCAACGCTGACAAGTGTCGATCCCACGAGGAGGTGAATTTTAATTGTATGTAGAATTAATTTTTTTTGAGTTGGTGGTTGGATTTATAATGAAAATGATGTAGGCTATCTATTAATTTGAATTAAAGCTGTGGGAATAAACTATTAAAATGAAATGCTTGGATCTCCGGATCTGCACTCAACATGTATTATCGGCTTAACATTCATTATTAGTACCAATTAAATCATGAAGGGAAATTTTCCACGCCTTATGAACCACACTCTAATAGATAAGGTGCTAAGTGCTCCCCGTGCCAAATAGTAATAACCTTGCCTAGGGAGACGGGTACACCAGCTAATATCTAGAGAAGATTATTACTATCTATCTACGAAAAGTCAAAACACCCACATAAATTAAAAGGGAAGAAAAATTAAATTTACCAAATTAAGCCCATAGAGCATGTTGAGACTTCACCTTCAACCCAAGCTTGAAAGGAAATTAGCCAATCATAATTGAACCAGGGGTAAAATAGGAATTTTATTAAAATACATAGAAAATACAATATGAAGATGAAATTACAGAAAATGGAGCTCAAAAATGGATTCAGGGGTGTCAAATTAGGGGGGAGAGCCCCTTTTTTATAGATAAACTGAGTAAATCATGGCCATCGAATTAAAACAATTTGGACGCTCATGATTGCGCCACGTGGCAAGCCCTTATTGGATGGAACACATCATCAGGGGCTGTCATTCCGTGTATATGCATGTATCGTACGCACATTTTTTCGGTCCACTAACATTCTGCCACGTCGCCGGTCAACATTTTGGTCCAATAGGATCGTAACACGTCATTAGTCAATACCACATCATCAGTCAATGCCACATAAGCGGTCAATGCCACATCATTCGTCCAATCAAATACCGCCATGTCATAAATGCAGTGCCATGTCGTGACAATACATGTGAACAATGCCCGAAATGTCGTGAATGTCGTGAGCATGTAAAGGCGATCCGTATGTGTGAACAGTGTCGTTTTTCTTTTTATGCTCCTCCTAAGGTTTTCAACTGTCCTGAGTTCAAAATTGCTGTCTGTTTTTCTATCTGATCTCTCGTTCATTGTGAAATGACCATGATGACCCCTAAAATACATAAAATACTTATTTAAAATAAAACATACATAATTAAATCATAAGAGACTTAAAGACATAAAAGTAAGGATGTTAGTGAGACTTGGAGTGTAAAATGATGATTTTTTCCATTATAAATACACATTTTCTAGCACTCAACAGCAACAAAGAACCTAATTGCGTCACGTCGCTCCATCACCATTCATGTTCATGGTGGCTAGCTCAAATTCGATTAATGGGTCTGTGATTTGGGTGTTGCTCTGTCGTTTTATCTGTGGTGCTAGTGGCTCGTTGTGTTTAGAAAGCCAAGGGTAGGGAATGATTCACCGACTAGGGGTTTTGGCAGTAGTAGCGGCTGATTGATTAAGAGTGACGATGAGTATTCAAGGTAGGTCTTGACTCTTGAATGTTATATGAGAGTAAGAGAGACGATGACTAGAGAGTGTTGAGTCTGACATTTACTTTAAATGCAGTGTTTTGTTTTATATGTTTTTAAAAAATATTTTATAATCTAAACGCCGTGTTTTGGATTTTAAAAAATAAAATATTACTTTGAAATTTAGTCAAACACGGTTCATATCAAATTTTTATCACAATATTTGTGACTGAATTAATTTCTATCACATGCATATCACAAATAATTGATAGATAAATATTGTATAAGTACATCATTCATAGTTTGATAGATCAAAATTCTATCACGACTCTATTATACTTACATGATAAAATGATTTCCATTATAAAGTGGTTGTCATTTATTGCCAGTTTTGTTGTAGTGTGCAATGTAAATACAAGTAAAGAGAAGCTTATGGAAACTATAAAACTCAAAATTTATATTTATATAAATATATATATATATATATATATATATATATATATATATATATATATATATATGAATGAAAGGTGCAAGGCGTGCAACTACTGTTAGTTAGGTTAGGTTTCGGAATTAAGAAAACTAGGGTAGTTTGTATATTTTTATAATCAAAATTAAAACATAAATGATTTAAAAAAAGTTGATCTGCAGCTATTCGCTAGATTTGTTTTTTGATATCAAACCCTTTGGCAACCAGTAGTGAGTTTAAATTTGAAAAATCATACCCATTGTTATGTAAATTTTATTGTACTCGCAAGCGCATGAATCTATTGTAGAATATATTAATAGTGACGAGTGTGGATCTCATGAAGAGATGGATTTAATTATGCATAAGGTTAATTTTCTATGTGTATATGTGAGTTGGTTTTAAGTAATTTTTTTATCTTAAAATTTAAAATAAAATGGCAGGAATGAATTAAAGATGAAAATAATAGAAATAAAATACTTGAGTCTCTAGTTTCACACTCAACATTCACCATGGGCTTAGTGTTTCCTTTTAGCTCTAATTAATTCATGAGGGGTTATTTCCACTCCTTATATTCCTCATTCTAACAAATAT
The DNA here is from genome assembly GCA_030449905.1 of Luvunga scandens. NCBI lineage: Eukaryota > Viridiplantae > Streptophyta > Magnoliopsida > Sapindales > Rutaceae > Luvunga > Luvunga scandens. The sequence goes on from JASUUG010000209.1 coordinate 1,814,663, forward strand.
GGTATCAAGCGCTCAGTGTGCTAAAGGATAATGATCTTCCACTAAGTATGGTGTCAAGAACATGTTGTGTCAAATTATAATAATCCTTTTGCCGACAAAATAGCGAGACCATTCACTAAATAGCTTAGATGCACTCTTTGTTGACACTGAGTCAAGACGACTCTCAAAATACTAGAGGGGCATTTTCTTTCTAATAAATATGGTGCAAAGCACTCATTGTCCAAACAGTAACGATGCCAAACAACTCAAGACATGTTGATAATCAAACAACATGACGTGTTTTTAGATGCCACTATTGGGTTATTGGAAGTCACATATAATATAACATTAGTGTGACCCCACTAAATCACAGTAACATATAAATATAAAAAAATTCTATGATCCTGTGTTTGAAATTGTGGCATCAATTTTGTGATAAACATAAATTTTATACGTTACATATAAACACTAGTAAATTGAAGATAAAACAAGTAAATTTGTTATAAGTGAATATAAAATCAAATAAATTCAGCCTACTTTGACATGTTGTTATTGTTATAGAGTTACTTACATGTCAGTGACCATCAGTAAGCCTAGATGACATCACATTATTATCGTCTAGTGTAGGTAGTGAGACACCTATTTAGTCACATGCATCACTTAAATCAGTTTATTTGAAAGGGCATGGCTGAGGCATCATTTTGGTATGGAAGACATATGCAATCATGACACGTAGAAGCTAGCCATTCAAAAGGCTATTATAAGCCGTTGAGATTGGCGAGAACTTTTTAGGCTTGTTACTAAACCCAAAAATGCTTGTTGATAGCTGGAGGATCTTTCCAAATCCACATCTGATTATATATAAAGCCTCAGAGTGTTGTTTTTTGCTAATTCAATTCATGTACAGGTTCTTGTTATCATTTTATCTTTTAATATTTCTAACAGTGAAAGCTCTCTTCATTTTTTACAGTGGATATAGGTTGCTTGAAGCCAAACCACTATAATCCTTCTATGTTGTCTACTTATCCTTTTCCGTGTTAGTCTGATGGGCCCATTGGGCCATTAAGGGCGAAGTCCTATATTGGCCACATAACATGCCTGAACAACATGGCTGAGATGCTTGTATGAAGCGCAGTATAAAGGGATTTTCTCATTCATTGCACTCTGCCAAAATCTAAAATCACCCACAATGATTTGAATCGTCGGTAGTGGAGGTTGAGTGACATCATGCTTTACTAGAACCCAAGCTACAAAGGGTTGAGCTAATGAGGTAGTGGCTTGGTCAATTCGAAGTGGCTTACTAATAGTTGATGCAATAGAAAATAATGCTTCTTTGTCTTGCACGAAATAAATGGGCAAATAAGGAAATGATATCCATACAGAAACAATGGGTGACTCCTTGAAACATCAAAAATCTGTGGTCTATTTAAATATTCTCATGACACTCCAATTAACGTACCATATCTTTTTCTCCCATAAGTAAGTATAGTCTTCCTCGACATCCAATTAATTAAAACATGATGATTATCTAATAGAGAAATTTGGTGATTTCCTTTTAACCTCAAGGAGCTGAAAAATTTTCAAATTAATTCCATACGAGGGCGATTGTAGGAAAACTTGCCAACCAATGTCAGTTTAAATGGAATGGCCATTGCTTTGAGTTCCTCTACTGAAAACTACACGCTCAGCTTTCCCTTATACAAATAGATGGTTTTGATGGGAGTATAAAAAAAAGAAGGTTTTGCTGGGAACTGTTGGGTGCGTGGGCCCATTTATAATTTCAGCAAAGGATTTTTTTATTGACTTATTTAAAATCCTATTAGTAGCGAAAGCGTAATCGGGATGGAAGTATGCTAATTTTGAGGTTCGTTAAGGGTGGTGGGTTAGAGAGATCATTGGTTTGGGCTTTTGGACTAATGGATTGAAATTGAAAGTTTGGCCTCTAGGGGTTTGATTGGGTTGTGGTTGGTTTTAGGCTCGTGAGTTAAGGATTTTTTTTTTTGGTATTTAAGGAATGGGCTGCCGATTGTTGAGTTTGGGCTTAAGGGCTTAAGTGGTTATGGGACGACGTTCTGTTACAAGAATTATTTAGGGTTTGTTTGTGGCCTTGGGTTAGTGCGTTGGTGGGAGCCGCGACATGTGAAGAAATACGAGTGGTGTGGGCTTAAACATGTGAAGAAGTGTGACTGGTGGCGGTCGAAATCTGTGGAGAGGCTAATGTATGGGTAGTGGGGTATGCAACATCTTTAGTTAGGAGGTTTTCACTTAGAGTGGGTGTGGCTATGATACAGGGACTTTTATAAAAATTGACCCCCAACAACTTGAATCACTGGCAGCAATCAGTTTTTCAAATCGGTTGCTGCCATAAATGCATATTTTTAATTAAAATAAAAAATAAAAGATATATATTTTATAAAATTAATAATAAGAAGAAAAAGAAAAAAAGACAATTATAATAAAAATGAAAAATATTTTTTATTATAAATATTTTAAAAATACAATAAAATGAGTATTAATAAAAGGATAACAATATGTGTAAAAATTATTTCATATTTAATATACAAAGTTTCATGTATTTTGTTGTATATTCTATGTCACATGTTCTAAAAATCTCTAAATTTTTTTTTTGTTCTGTTTCATGTTTACGTTCAAGTTTCATGTTACTATTCCAGGGTTAATGTTGTTTTGAGTTTTATGTTCGAAGTTGTGCATGGACTCATGTTTCATGTTAGTTGTTCATGTGTTGTGTTGTCACAAGAAATTTTATCAACTCATGCAGTCGCACGAATCTATTGTAGAATAGATTAATGGACGATTTGTGTCGATCCCACGAGGAGGTGGATTTTAATTATGTGTAGAATTAATTTTCGAGTTGGTGGTTGGATTTATAATGACAATTATGTAGCAATGTATTAATTTGAATTAAAGCTATTGGAATAAACTATTAAAATAAAATGTTTGGATCTAGGATGCCTCAACACGCACTACTCTGGCTTAATATTCATTATTAATACCAATTAAATCATGAGGCTTTAACTTCCACTCATCATGAACCACACTTTAATAGAAATGGTCTTAAGGGCTTCCCGCCAAATAAGAATAACTCGCTTTTTATGGCGCGGTTATTAAACCCAATATCCGCAAAGATTATTACTATCCTCTCACGAAAAGTCAAAACAACCACATAAATTAAAGGGGAAGGAAAAGTAAATTTACCAAATTAAGCCCATGGAGCATGTTGAGACTTCACCTTCAACCCAAGCTTGAAAGGAAATTAGCCACTCATAATTTAACTAGGGGTAAAATGGGAATTTTATTAAAATACGTAGAAAATACAAGATGGAGATGGAATTAGAGAAAATGGAGTCCAAAAATGGATTCAGGGGTGTCAAATTAGGGGGGGGGAGCCCCATTTTTATAGATACACTGAGTAAATCATGGCCATCGGATTAAAACAATTTGGACGCTCAGGATTGCGCCACGTGGAAATTCCTATTGGATGGAACACATCATCAGGGCTCTTATTCTGTGTATATGCATGTACCGTACACATACTTTTTCCGTCCACTAAGATTCTGCCACGTCACTGGTCAACATTTTTGGTCCAATAAGCTCGTGACACGTCATCAGTCAACGCCACATCATCAGTCAATGCCACATAAGCGGTCAATGCCACATCATTCGTCCAATCAAATGCCGCCACGTCATCGTATAGTGCCACGCATCGCATCGCATGACATCTGCCACGCAAGATACTCTGAGATGGTGAAGCGTCGCCGCGGAATGTTGTCACGTACAAGATTTTTATATATCAACCGCATCAGTATGTGAACAAGACCGTATATGTGAACAAAGACCATTTTTTTTTTATGCTCCTCCTAAGGTTTTCGATTATCCGAGTTCAAAAGTGCTGTCCGTTTTTCCATCCGATCTCTCGTTTATTGTGAAATGACCATGATATCCCCTAAAATACATAAAATACTTAATTAAAATAAAACATACATAATTAAATTGAGGACTTAAAGACATAAAAATAGGGATGTTAGTGAGACTTGGAGTGTAAAATGATGATTTTCTCCATTATAAATACACACTTTCTAGTACTCAACATGTTGCGTAAGCAGTTGCATGTTTGTTGTTCTGTGTTGCATGTAAGTTTTATTTGAATCCCCCCTAACTATTCTTTTCTCCCCTCGTTTTATGTTCACGTTCAAGTTTTATGTTACAAGTCCAGGGTTTCATGTTTCACGTTTTGTGTTCGAAGTTGTGCGAGAACTCATGTTTCATGTTAGTTGTTACATGTGTTACGTAAAAAGTTGCATGTTTGTTGTTTCGTGTTGCATGTAATATTTATCCGAATCCCCCCAACTTTTCTCTTCACCAACTAGCCCAATACATTTATTCATTCATTTATAACTCATTGGTGTTAAATTAATGCCATTTTCTCTTCATTAATTTAGCTATATGTATATTACTATTTTATCATTTTTCATTTTAAATGGTACATAACTAATTGATTAAGCCACCAAGATTTGGTTTAACCGCCATTGTTATTTTTATTGCAGCTGGAAGTTGGTGAAAGCTTGCCGTACTGTTCTTCAAGTAAATGTTTTAAAGCAAAATACTTGTTTTTTATCTAAGGTACACTAATAATGTAAAGTAGATTTTAACTCATGTTTGAAATGATGCAAATTTATAATTTCAATTTAGTTCGTCTTCACTCAGGGATTAGATTAAATTTTTAAAATGTATGAAAGGTGTGTGGTGTTAGATGGTTGTGTTGTAATATATCCATTTTCATGGAATCTTATTTGCTGCCATATTTAATCTTATTATTTTGTAGGACTTACATATAAGTATTCCATCTAATGTTGTCAAGTTACATCCATCAAATGTCCTTGGAGCTCAGTTTGATTCAGTAGAAGATGCAGATGTATGGTACATGAACTACTCAAGAATGGTTGGTTTTAGTGTTAGAAGAAATGAGCATTAAAAGTCGAAGTTTGGCCGAACTACAATCCATTGGTAGGCTTATAATTTGGAAGGATATAAGGCTAAAAAATTTTTGGCAAATGATAATAGAGTGCGAGAACCACGGCCAATAACGCGTACTGGTTGTAAAGCATCATTTCAAGTGATTTATGACAAATGCAGCTGCAAGTATATTACGACAGAATTCAGAGCCAAGCACAATCATCCACTCACTTCTCCGAATGAAATGCACCTCCTTCGTTCACATCGGCATGTTAATGAAGCAGATCTTGCTCAACCTAAGGCACTGAGGCATGTTGGTGTGAAGACATGCCAAGTTGTTGATTACATGGGTGATCAAGTTGGGGTTCATAAAATCTCAAATCTAAACATAAGGATTTGCAAAATAGATTGGATGTGGCTAGACGTGCAAAGATTGAAGATATTGATTATGCTGTAACTATTAAATATTTTACTGTAAAATCTGATAATGATCCTGGGCTATACCACGAGTACATATTAGACGACGAGAATAGGTTAAGAAACTTATTTTAGACTAACTATATGGCACGATATAATTATGAGTGCTTCGAGGATGTTTTGGCATTTGATGCGACGAACAAGACTAATGTATATCGAAAACCAGTTGTAACCCTTATTGGCACCATCCATCATCGTACGACTACCGTGTTTGGATTTTCCCTACTCGCTAATGAGACAGATGAATCATACACATGGCTACTGCAAACCTTTGCTTTTGCCATGGGTAATTAAAAGCCGAAGTCTGTAATTACTAATGGAGACAAGGCAATGTCTAAGGCAATTAAAACTATTTTTTTTTTTATGTACTCATTGTCTTTGTTGGCATTTAGAGAGGAATGCACAAGCAAATATAAAAAATGAAGACTTTACTCATAAATTTTGTGATCTTATGTTGACCTGATTGAATCCGAGTGATTTTGACTAGCAATGGTTTGCTTTACTTGATGAGTTCTAGTTGAACAAAAATGTTTGGGTTAAGAAAATGTATGCAAAGCGACATAAATGGGTTGAAGCATATCTTAAAGGAACCTTTTTTGTTGGTATGCAAAGCACTCAACGATGTGAGAGTATGAATTCATATCTTAATCGTTTTCTCCAATATCGGTTGAAATTATATGAATTCATGCAACAAATTGATCGTGCACATCCATAGCATTCGTTGCCCCAAAACAAAAGATGAGTTCAAAACTAAATACAGTACTCCTGTGTTGACCACCGACTTACGATGCCTAGAAAAGCATATTACAACTTTTTTTCCAATTAAGGTATTTCATTGGATCAAGGAAGAAATTCATGAAGAAGTCATTTTAATTCAGTTTGAAGGCTTTAATTGCATTGATATTAACTATTACACACTCACACAGTTCAGGAATGTGGACTTCAAGTGCACAGTGGTTTAAAGAAAACAAGAAAATAAAATAGATTACTAGTGTCAAATGATGAATTCTACTGCAATCCCATGCCGACAGATGTTTCACGTCATAAAAGTGGAACAATTTAAAAAATTTCCTGATAGTATGATTCTTCCTCACTAGACTAAGACGGCGAAGGATTATAACTCACTCAGCCTGGCTACTCCAGAAGTTGATAGTGAGACTTCTGATGTTGCGAGATTTAGTGCGTTATCTACAGTCAGTAATAAAATGTGCTTTCATGCCGCAAAAAGTCAACACTCATTTAAAGAGGCTTTGGTTGAGATTAACCAATTGACATCAAAATTTCAACAACTGTGTCAACGGGAGCGAATTGCCAACCTAAGCCCTAGATGTGGTGCACAACGAAATTCAAGGGTACTAGATCAAATTGTAGCGAGAATAAAAAGGTCAGCATCAACAACAACAAAGCAGCGAGATATTACCGGAAGTGTAGCGTTTACAGGGAACCTGGTCATACTGCACGAATTTGTTCTATTGCCATCAATGGCATTAGGTGACTTGTATTCATGGTTATTGGTTATTGTTTTGTAATATTTTACAATGAGATACATACCCGATTAAAGTGGATTATTTTTACAATATTGATTAAAGAAGTGTTAGTAACATCGACGGTTGTGCTAGTTATATAATAGGTCACTCAAGTTCACAATTTTCAGAAAACCCTAGTGAAACAACGCATGAATGTGCGAGTAGTTTTCAAGTGTTCTCAGACCCATTCATTACTTCAAAACCAATACATCCATGTCACAACCAATGGGAGGGAATACATTTACAACTCTTCCCTTTCGTAACCTGCACTTTAATTGCTGTCCCGGTGATATTGAGTTTTGTTGTGTAAATTTTATTGAACTCGCAAGTGCACGAATCTATTGTAGAATAGATCAATGGTGACGAGTGTCAATCCAATGAGGAGGTAGATTTTAATTACTTGTAGAATTAATTTTCTAAGTCGATGATTGGATTTATAATGACAATGATATAGACAATGTATTAATTTAAATTAAAGCTATGGGAATAAACCATTAAAAAGAAGTGCTTGGATCTCCGGATCTGTACTCAACATGCACTATCGGCTTAACATTCATTATTAATACCAATTAAATCATGAAGGGGGATTTTTCACTCCTCATGAACCACACTCTAATAGATATGGTGCTAAGGGCTTCTCGTGCCAAATAGTAATAACATTGCCTAGGGAGGTGATTATTCCAGCCGATATCCAGACAAGATTATTATTATCTGTCTACGAAAAGTCAAAACATCCATATAAATTAAAGGGGAAGGAAAAATAAATTTACCAAATTAAGCTCATGAAGCATGTTGAGACTTCACCTTCAACCCAAGCTTAAAAGGAAATCAGCCACTCATATTTGAACTAGGGGTAAAATGAAAATTTTATTAAAATACATAGAAAATACAAGATGGAGATGGAATTATAGAAATTTGAGCTTAAAAATGGATTCAGGGTCGTCAAATTAAGGGGGGGAGCCCCCTTTTTATAGATACACTGAGTAAATTATGGCCATCGGATTAAAACAATTTAGAAGCTCAGGATTGCGCCACGTGGCAAGTTCCTATTGGATGGAACACATCATCAGGGCTGTCATTCTGTGTATATGCATGTACGTACGCACGTTTTTTTAGTCCACTAACATTCTGCCACATCACTGGTCAATATTTTTGGTCCAATAGGATTGTGACACGTCATTAGTCAATGCCACATAGGCGGTCAATGCCACATCATTCGTCCAATCAAATGCTGCCACGTCATTGTATAGTGCCGCATCATCATACAGTACATGTGAACAGTGTCGTGTACAGTACCGTATATATCAACTGTACCATATGTGTGAACAGTACCGTATTTGTGAACAGTACCGTATATCTTTTTATGCTCCTCCTAAGGTTTTCGACTGTCCTGAGTTCAAAATTACTGTTCGTTTTTCTATCTGATCTCTCGTTCATTGTGAAATGACCTTGATGTCCCCTAAAATACATGAAATACTTAATTAAAATAAAAACATACATAATTAAATCATAAGAGACTTTAAGATATAAAAGTAGGGATATTAGTGAGACTTGGAGTGTAAAATGATGATTTTCTCCATTATAAATACACACTTTCTAGTACTCAACACACCGCCCAATTAGCTTGTTGCTAGTCCCTAGTAAATTAAGCGAAAAAAAAACTCAAACAAAAATGAAATTTTTATTTTAAACATTTTTATTTATTCAATCAGATTAATGATAATAATCAAACAAAAGTATAAGCATTATCTACAGTCTAAAGAAATATCATTCCCACATCAACTCTCTACATGAATCAGTTTAGAAAACTTTGTCACAACTTCAGTAATCGAGTCACTTTCAAGAATGACATATCAAACCCCAAAATCTCACCGGTAGTAGTGATACTCTCACAAAGAAATTAAACCAAAAAATAATCACTCCAGTGAATGGTAAATTGAGTGAAAATAATAAAGAAGTAATATCACACACTCTCACTAAAGTGATAGAAATATGCCATCAGCTTAGAAATAGTACGATTTTAATTCAAAAATGCTAATTAAACCAATACATTCATTTTTTTTTAATATGCACTACCACATCTTTTCAACCCATATAACTAGTTTCTATTTTAGATTATAGTTCCCTTAAATGAAGAAGGACTTTTATTAGGACGTAACGTAGGCTAGGGACGTGGCTAACAAAGAAAGGATAATAGGAAAATCAAAATATATGTTTGAAAAATAGAGAACTTTGGAGATTGTTAGGTGCTTTTCACTTGAATTTTTTTTCTTTATTTTATTTATTTATTTATTTATTTATATACATATTTTTTTTTCTTTTGTTTCTTTTTCTCTCTTTTTTTTTATAGCACCTTTTTTTTTTTGTGAATGCAAAATTATCTCTATTTTCAAACATAAAAGGGTGGTGAGAAATACAAAATATAAGGTGATACTCCACATTGGAGTGGGACAAGATAATAGGTTGCCAAAGAAAAAGTCTTTATTTTTATTTTATTATTGTTATTGTTTCTTTTTTAAGGCTCAAATGGGTTAACTATGGATACATATTATTATGGTTGGCTAGAAAGGCTCAAACGGACCAAAGATGGCCTTTTTGTCATCTTTTAGGGTTCTAAATAATCTTCTATATCTACTAGTTAGATGGACCTTTAGATGTGGCAACACACACTTTAGTTTTTTTTTTTTTTGAAGATAATGTGTAAAGTAATAAACTGCTAAGCTAGATGAAGAATGAGCAAAAAGGGTTACTCTCCAAGAAAAATGATATGCTCAAAAACTCACTTGGAAATTATTATGACATGTGCATTCTTTCAACAACTTATATTTGTTTCCAACATCAACATGTAGAGTAACAAACATGGTGTAACTAAAGATCAAAGATAATACAAATACAAAAATTTAAAAGTTATCATGTCATCTAATTATGAAAAGATCGCACAATTTTTTTTTTTAAAATTCTACCCCCAAACTTATTCTTAGTCATGAAAATTATACATGCAGAATGGTGAAAATGACATAGAAAAACTAATTGGTAAAAGAAGTTAGAAAAATCACACTTAAAATGACTGTCAAAGCAAGAAATGTCTGATTTTTTTTTTAATAATAAGAAGATGCGTTTCTAGAGTTATTATACTCCATATTCAGCCATCTTTGACGCAAAAATTTAGCCACAGTTAGTTTCTACAACAAAAGTCAGTAAAAACTACACCAAGATTGAGATATTCCATAATTGTCAACTATTCCCTCCCTCCAACCTGAATGGAACATTATCCTCAATGTTTGAAAGAAAATAAGGTTTAGAAGACATCACCTGAGTGCCGCATCAGAGAAGAAAATATTTACAAGCGGAGAGTTAAATCTAATTTGCGCTTCTTAGTACGGCTACTGTTATCATCATTAGTTAGTCATTCCAACACGAGGGTCTTGGGATCTGGCTCTGGTCTATAAGCTTGTAACAGATCAAGTAAACCATTAGTAGTATGAGCACAAATAAAGATTTTTTTCGCTGTGAAAGGGATGAAATGGTTTTTTATTGCATGGTTAAGAAATGCGATGAAGCCATCATAAAAGTTATTGACATTTAACAAACCAATGGGTTTCTGATGAATGTTCGATGGGCCCAAGATGCTAATATGATTAGTGCCTCTAGAGTTGCAAGATCTCCTGGTAGGAAAATAAAAGCATCAGCATAATTCAGCATTTCAGTTATTCTTTCTTGCATACCTGAGACAACTAACTCTTCTCCAGTTGGTGAGTCAAACACACAGCCCAACAGTTTGAGGCTTCTTGGGATGATGCCTAACACTTGGCTCCCTCTGAGATAAGCAGCTTCTGATACCAGTTTTGATAACCCTCGGTCACCTCCTCCATACACGAGATGCAAATTTCTTTTTCACATCGTTGACCAAAATTGATGGCGCCTCAACGAACTCTTTATGTTTGCCATAGTTAAATCCGAGAGCACACAAATGTTCTTGAATTGATTATTGTGAGTAGCTGCCATTGGGATCCTTCTCAAAAAAAATTTGTGAGTCTAAAGAGAAAAGATCATATATCAAGGATCTTGGTGACAATTGTTTACAGCTGTATAAGAGGTAGCATGTCTATGTCAATTAACGTGTAAAGCACATGGCTCGAGAGTAATAAAGGAAATAGTGAAAAGAAAAAGCAAACAATTATTAAAGATAAGTATGCAATTAATGAAGCAAAAAGTGAAATAAAACAACGAAAAAAATAATAGTAAAAGGATATTTACGGTAGTTGTGATTGTTGCTCACATCTTCCTCTCGGTTTTACGCCCGTAAACGGCCAACGCCCTCTATAGGTCGAGGATAGGCTTCCCATCCAGTTTTCTTATAAACTGGCAAACAGGGTCGTTTATAGTCAGATTCCCAAGACTATATCGTACATGCTCTTTTTGAAATAATGGGCATAACTGGAGAATTGCTCTTTGTACGTATCCACTGAGATATGTTTCAAGAGACAAAAGGATATCATCCAATGACTCTTTATTCAAGCCATCCTTAATGAATTGAATCTTATCTTCCCTGTTATCAGACATCATTCCAAAAGAACAAGGATTTTATTGCATTTCATCCTGGCACACTTATGACAATCAACATGAAGTTTTTTAGCTCTTCGTTTTCTCGAGTAATTTCCTTTACCACAACCAGGCATGTATGCAATAAATTTATGAGGCAATTCACCTGCCAAACGTACTTTGGCCTCAATTAACCAACGGATGTCAGCAGGGATGTTATTTCTCATAAGCAATCGCATGCATTCGGACCAAGCTTTATATGATCGTAAAGAAGGCATTCTGAGGAAGTGAAGGAAATCGCTTGTGAAGTTTTGCTAGAATCGCGTTTCTGTCCATACCTTCTTCTCAGAATATCACTTATTATGGGAAACTGAAGTAACCGACTTTGATTATCACGGAGTACCGTTATCCGCCACTTATAAAGGAAAATAAATCAAAACACACTAAATAAAGAAAATCAAATCTGTAAAATCGAATCAAAATGAAAGTGAATAAAATAAGAAAACACACAATAAAAAGAAAAATGAACTTACATTCGTCCTCTTATTGAGTTAACCTCAAGCTCTAATTGGAAGTTATATATCCTATCTTCTATTCCTCTGAGTTGATTTTCCAAATCCTCAACATAAGACATAAATGTTGGTGGTCTTTGATCCCAAATCGGATGTGATTTATAACTTTGTATCATACGTCTCAAGTGAAATTTCACTCGTAAAAATTCTCCAACACGTTTTAAAAGATATTTTCTCATCGAGGTTGTTGTTGAGTACTAGAAAGTGTGTATTTATAGTGGAGAAAATCATCATTTTACACTTCAAGTCTCACTAACATCCCTATTTTTATGTCTTTAAGTCCCTTATAATTTAATTATGTATGTTTTATTTTAATTAAGTATTTTATGTATTTTATGTATTTTAGGGGATATCATGGTCATTTCACAATAAACGAGAGATCAGATGAAAAAAAACGGACAAAGACTTTTGAACTCGTGATAATAAAACCTTAAGAGGAGCATAAAAAGAAAAATGGCATTGTTCACATATACTAGATTCACTTCGTGATCGTTCACTTTATATCGAGGCCGACGTGGCATCGCACGATGATGTGGCACTATACGATGATGTGGCAGCATTTGATTAGACGAATGATGTGGTATTGACCGCTTATGTGGCATTGACTGATGATGTGGCATTGACTGATGACGTGTCACGATCTTATTGGACCAAAAATGTTGACCGGTGACGTGGCAGAATGTTAGTGGACCGGAAAAATGTGTGTACGGTACATGCATATACACAGAATAACAGCCCTGATAATGTGTTCCATCCAATAGGAACTTGCCACGTGGCGCAATCCTGAGCGTCCAAATTATTTTAATTCGATGGCCATGATTTACTCAGTGTATCTATAAAAAAAGGGTCCCCCCCCTAATTTGACACCCCTGAATCCATTTTTGGACTTTATTTTCTCTAATTCCATCTCTATCTTGTATTTTCTATGTATTTTAATAAAATTTCCATTTTACCCCTAGTTCAAATATGAGTGGCTAATTTCCTTTCAAGCTTGGGTTGAAGGTGAAGTCTCAACATGCTCCATGGGCTTAATTTGGTAAATTTACTTTTCCTTCCCCTTTAATTTATGCGGTTGTTTTGACTTTTCGTAGACAGATAGTAATAATCTTGTCTGGATATCGGCTGGAATAACCGCCTCCCTAGGCAAGGTTATTACTATTTGGCACGGGAAGCCCTTAGCACCATATCTATTAGAGTGTGGTTCATGATGAGTGGAAGTTCCCCCTTCATAATTTAATTGGTACTAATAATGAATATTAAGCCGATGGTGCATGTTGAGTACAGATCCGGAGATCCAAGCATTTTATTTTAATAGTTTATTCCAATAGCTTTAATTCAAATTAATACATTGCCTACATAATTGTCATTATAAATCCAATCACCCACTAAGAAAATTAATTCTACAAGCAATTAAAATCCACCTCCTCGTGGGATCGACACTTGTCACCATTGATCTATTCTACAATAGATTCGTGCACTTGCGAGTTCAATAAAATTTGCACAACAGTTGTCATGGTGTACAATGAAAAGAAAATACAATAATTCAACACTTAAGCATAATAACGCATAAATAAAAGTCAAACAATTCAATCAATCAAGTTAAAGCAAAAAGTTAAATTATTTTAAAAAAAAATAAAAAAATAAAAAACAAAAACTTAATCAAAATTTTATGGGTTACTCAAATTTATTTCGTTGCCTTTTTTTATGTGGTTGGTACTCTAGATATGGCTTCAATCTTTGAACATTAATTTTAAAAATTACACCGTTCTTTGGATCCTTAATTTTAATTGCTCTATATGGAAAAACAGTATGGACTATAAAGGGACCAGTCCATCGAGAGCGTAACTTACCTGGGAATAGGCGCAAGCGAGAATTGAATAAAAGTACTTTCTGACCTGGTGTGAAAGATTTTCTCACAATGTGTTTGTCATGAAAGATTTTCATTCGCTGTTTGTAAATTTTGGCATTTTGTATGCATCATTACGAATTTCTTCAAGTTCTGCCAGCTATAATCTTCTTTCTAAGCTAGCTTGCTGCATGTCTATGTTGAATTTCTTGATGGCCAGTATGCACGATGCTCAAGTTCTGGTGGTGATTTTGATGATGGACTCAGTTTTTTCTCTGATGGTGCTAGTTGTTCAACTCTTGACTTCTATTTGTTAATGTCCATGGATGGTGCTGAATCAAGGAGGGCGTTAACCTCATCTATTGATATGTCAATATCAAAATCCAAACCAAAGTGAGTTAAACATGTTTGTAAAGGGTCATCACTAAGATTTGAAAGAAAAGTATTATCAACTAATTCTTCAATTAAATCCACATCAACAATTTTATCATCTGCATTGGGAGGTTGTTTGGAAATGTTGAAGATATTTAGCTCGATCGTCATATTGCCAAAGGACAACTGCATATTTCCAATCCTACATTGAATGTGAGCATCGGCAGTTGCCAAGAAAGGTCGTCCTAGGATAATGGGGATGTACTTCCTTGAATCCTGGACTGGTTGAGTGTCAATTACAATGAAATCAACAGGAAAATAAAACTTATCTACCTGTATAAGCACGTCCTCCACAATACCATGAGATTTTTTCATGGACCGATCTGCAAGTTGTAACACCACTGGAGTTGGGTGTAATTCTCCCAGTCCAAGTTTCACAAATACTGAGTAAGGCAACAGATTTACACTAGCTCCTAAGTCCAACAAAGCATTCTCAATTGTGTAGTTCCCTATACTACATGAGATAGTGGGGGAGCCTAAGTCTTTGTATTTTAGAGAAAGTTTGTGTTGGAGTATAGAGCTCACGTTTTCTATTAAAAATGCATTCTTTTGAACATGAATGTTTCTCTTTTTAGTACAAAGGTCTTTAAGAAACTTGGCATAAGATGACACTTGTTTTATAGTATCAAATAAAGGGATGTTAACATTTACCTGTTTAAAGATTTCAAAAATCTCACTTGTAGATTTTCCCTTCTTTGCTTTAGCTAACCTCTGGGAAAATAGAGCTTTTAGAACGTATTCTCGTGGGTTAGTTTCTTCTTTCTCCTCTGATGATGAGTCTTCTTCATTTACCAGTATAATTTAAGTTATTTTTGTTACCGGCATCTCTACTTTATTGTCGACTTCTTTTCCTTTTCGCAAGGTCATGACGGCTTTGACCTCTCAATGCTGCTGAGGTAAACTGGTACTAGCTTCATACACTCTTTTAGGATTAGGCACTAGTTGACTTGGGAATTTACCTTTATCAACAGTCATAACCAAGGTCTGAACTGAAGAAGCAAGTTGTCCCACCATTTTTTCAAGGTTTGAAATTGATTGGGTTTTTGAGTTGAAACCCGCTCTCATTTCATTTCGCAGTTCATCAATGATGCGGTTTTGTTGCTCGATTTTGGAGTGAATAAGATTCTTGAAATTCTGGAATGCATCCTCCCATGGTCTAGGTTGAGAATAGTTTGGGTTCTGATTGTATGGTCTAAATGGTGGCTGAGAGGCTTGAGGATTTTGAGGAATTGGTTGCATTGGTGGAGTTGGAGCTGCTGGTCCATTCTGTTGGAATCCTTGAGACCATGAAAAATTGGGGTGGTCTCTCCATCCAAGATTATATGCGTTGGAGTAAGGGTTGTAGTTTGATGGCTTTCTCATTACATCTATGGCATTGGCTTGATCTGAGTATGAGTCCTGGTCATGTGGTTCTGTTAATTTAGTGGCTGTTAACGATGCTATTTGTCGGGAAAGACCTTTAACTATGTCTTTGACTTCTTTAATTTCTGAATTGAACTCGCCAATGTCAACCTCATTCACTCCCTTAACTCTTCTAGTATTCCTGAGTGAATGATTCCGCTGTTGGGAATTATCCGCTTGTTGCTGGAAGAAATCCTAAATTTCTGATGCACTTTTTGACATTAGCTCTTCTCCACTTGTTGCCATTAACCATTCTTGCACATTCGGCAATAATCCCTCCAAAAAGTATTGGCATTGGTGCCATTTCTCGTACCCATGATGTGGACACTTTAGAAGTAGCTCTTTGAATCGCTTCCATGCTTCGAAAAACTGCTCATCTTCTCTTTGGGTAAACTCTGAAATTTCCCTACGAATAGCATTGGTTTTATGTACTGGGAAATATTTATTCAAAAATTTTATTACCATTTGTTCCCATGATGTAATGCTATTAGCAGACAATGCATTGAACCATGAATGAGCTCTATCCTTTAAAGAAAATGGAAATAATCTAAGTTTAACATCATCATCTGAAAAATTCTCATATTTAAAAGTTTGACAAATAGCATGGAAATCATTCAGATGATTATATGGATCTTCATTTTCTAAGCCATAGAATGTTGGGAGACAATTTAGCACATTAGGTTTTAACTTAAAACTCCTAGCAGCTACATTTGGGTATCGTATGCATGATGTGCTCAAGTTAGCTAAGGGACTGAAGTAGTCCTTAAATGGCCTCTCCTGTGGTGCTGGTTGCAAATCCATTTCAATTTTAATTTTAATTGCAACATGTTTGTGTGTGCGAAGTGTTTTTTCTATTTCAAAGTCTATAGGCTCAAGATTAGGTAATTGTGACCTACGACCATGCATGCAAAGAAAAAAAATGGTAACAAAATTAATAAAAATAAAGAAAAAGGAGAAATTATGATACTAACTTTATTACGCTGTTACAATTTTGCTATGAAAACAACTCAAGTGCTATATATAGAAAAGAAAATACGTGAAACAAATTAAAATAAATTAATAGGTTGTTGAACCTGCCGATTTAACAAAAAAAAAACATAAAAATTAAATTACGGAAATTTAAAGAAAAGAATAAAAGAAAACAAAATAATACATACTTCAAAATGCAGATTCACTTCTTTTTTTTCTTTTTCTTTTTTTTTAATAATAATAAAAAAAACTATTACAAGGAAACAACTAATCAAAATAAAAAAGAAATAAAGAAACAAAAAAAATTCTACGAATTAAAATACTTACCTCCCCGGCAACGGCGCCAAAAACTTGTTGGGAAAATTTTATTGAACTCGCAAGTGCACGAATCTATTGTAGAATAGATCAATGGTGACGAGTGTCGATCCCACGAGGAGGTGGATTTTAATTACTTGTAGAATTAATTTTCTAAGTGGATGATTGGATTTATAATGACAATGATGTAGGCAATGTATTAATTTAAATTAAAGCTGTGGGAATAAATTATTAAAATAAAGTGCTTGGATCTCCGGATCTGTACTCAACATGCACCATCGGCTTAACATTCATTATTAGTACCAATTAAATCATGAAGGGGGATTTTTCACTCCTCATGAACCACACTCTAATAGATATGGTGCTAAGGGCTTCCCATGCCAAATAGTAATAATATTGCCTAGGGAGGCGGTTATTCCAGCAGATATCCAAATAAGATTATTACTATCTGTCTACAAAAATTCAAAACATCCACATAAATTAAAGGGGAAGGAAAAGTAAATTTACCAAATTAAGCCCATGGAGCATGTTGAGACTTCACCTTCAACCCAAGCTTGAAAGGAAATCAGCCACTCATATTTAAACTACGGGTAAAATGGGAATTTTATTAAAATACGTGGAAAATACAAGATAGAGATGGAATTACAGAAATATGAGCTCAAAATGGATTCAGGAGCATGAAATTAAGGGGGGAGCCCCTTTTTTATAGATACACTGAGTAAATCATACCATCAGATTAAAACAATTTGGACGCTCAGGATTGCGCCACGTGGCAAGTTCCTATTGGATAGAACACATCATCAGGGCTGTCATTCCGTGTATATGCATGTACCGTACGTGCGTTTTTTCAGTCCACTAACATGCTGCCACGTCACCGGTCAATATATTTGGTCTAATAGGATCGTGACACGTCATCAGTCAACGACACATCATCAGTCAATGCCACATCATTCGTCCAATCAAATAGTGCCACGTCATCGTACAATACAGGCGAACAATGCTGTGAACAGTGTCGTGTACATTACCATATATATCAACTGTACCATATGTGTGAACAGTACCATTTATCTTTTTATGCTCCTCCTAAGGTTTTTGACTATCCTGAGTTCAAAATTACTGTCCGTTATTCTATCTGATCTCTCGTTCATTGTGAAATGACCTTGATGTCCCCTAAAATACATGAAATACATAATTAAAATAAAAATATACATAATTAAATCACAAGGGACTTTAAGACATAAAAGTAGGGATATTAGTGAGACTTAGAGTGTAAAATAATAATTTTCTCCATTATAAATACACACTTTCTAGTACTCAACAAGTTTCTCTAATCGGAAGAAATATATATTATTCGTATTTCACTTTATTTCATTTTACCAGGCTGTAATTTAATATTTTCTTTCTCTCTTACCATTTCACACTCTTTCTTTAATTACAATTTATATTAACCTTAACCTGTAGAAAAATTATATTTCTTCACTAATGCTCCATGATTTTATGCATTTTTTTTATAACAACATAGTAAAACATATCACATCCCTCCGCTCATAAAAAAATAAAAAAATTACTTAATAACACGCTTATCGAAATGGCAAGGCAAGCAATTTATATCAGTTCATTTCCTATAGCTTTGGTTAGCTCAAAAGTTGGTTCATCTATAGGCACTTGAAAGAACTTAAGTATCCGAGTTATAAGGTTACCGTAAAGAAGGGAACGGTTAACCATACACAGAATACTAAGCATGTGTCGAATAATGGTATACCCAAAACTAACAGCCTAGCCCCTAAGAATACAATCTAACAAGGCTACATCCATATTAGATATTTCATCTGCATGCCCTGACCTAGGAGTAACAATAGCCTGAAGAATGCGAAGTAAAACTTGAGACTATAGGCACAAGCTTTGAGCACGAAAATGAACGGTGTACAGCTCATTAGATAAATCAATCAGTCTACAAATGTTTCTAACTACTTCAACAAGAGAATAATCATGGAAATAAGGTGCTTTCCTAACGAAATAAATCTCTGGGCCACCATCAAGAGTTCCTAAGATTTTGTTTAAAAGACTAACATCAAACTCTATACATATTCCGCCAACATGAGTAATTACACGATTTCGCTTCTCCTTAGAGGTATCCATATTTGAATAAAACAGTTTCACTAAATTTGGATACACGTGTTCCTCAATCACAACACCATTCACTCAACCAACCGTTTGTAATAATTGCAGTAAATTTCTATTACTAATCAGAATAGTTTGAAATATATCTAACTCAGCATAGAAAGAAGAACTACCGAGCGAGGCATGAACTTGGTAAAGAACCTATTGGCCAGTTGCTTGTTTGGAAAGTGCTTTGCCTCAAACTACTTCTCCTCAGCATTTCATTTATCCATTTGTGCTCCTTTGCCACCAACCTCACTCACTTTCTCCTTCCCTTTGCTGCTTCTTATTCTTGAAGTGGACATAATTGCACAACAATAGTAAAAATGACACAAGTGAGTGGTTAAGCGAAACTAACCAATTAAATTGGCTGAAACGATGTTTAGAAGTGATAAGTCAGTTCAATTTGAACCATAAATCACTAAAACATGCCCTAATCAGAGTGAGAGATTGCAAGAGAAAACTTAGTTTTAGATTTGGGATTTTTGGATTTTGAGGAAAAAAGTGTATTTAAATGGTGAATTTTTGATATAGAAGAGTGGGAAAATGGATTTCAACACTTGATATGTGCTGGGATTAAAAGAAATTCACAAATCTAGGCATGTGAGTGACGGTTTCTAGAGAGAAAATGGTTAAGTGGCTTACCGAATGAGAAGGTGAATGACAACAATGCCTTTAATTGACATATCCAATTTATCATTTATAATAACCGACAAGTTGTTTATTCCTAGATACATTGAAGAACAATAAACGTTAAATTGGTTACCTTAAACGGGAACCCAAATAGGTCAGAGGCTTCTGATGGGGAAACAGCAAATTGATAACTCTAAACGAAAAACGTATTAATTCCAGAGAGGTCACTGATAAAATATGGATTTCCGGTTACATTAAACAGCTGGCCGATTCATTCTAGAATGCTTCTAACACTAACTGATCTACTGTTTTACATACCCGGTAGGCCGGTTAATTTTAGAAAGGTTCATAGCATTAAAACGGATACCATATTATTTTAACGGTAAACCGGTTAGGTCCAGAAGGATGATACAGAATAACCAGTGAGTCAAAAAACGTAACCGACAAGTCGGTTAAGTTTCCAGAAAAGTCAAATTCATTAAACATCGGTTTGGTTCATTTAAATGGTAAGCTGATTCGGTTTAGAGGGCTTTCTTCAATAACTGGTAAACTAAAAAACTTAAACAGCAAGCCGGTTAACTCGAGAGATTCAATTTAGTCTATAACCAGTAAATCGAGAAACTTAAGAGGCAATCCAGATAGGACTAGAGGGATCTTGTTTAGTAACCGTCTTGTCGTTTCCTTTAAAAGACAAGTCGGTTTTTCCAGAGAACAACCAAAACCCTAAACCGCCATGTAATTTAATCTAATCAATGTACATTCAACTGGCAGGGTGCATATCAGTAAAAAAATTATTGTTAACTTAAGAGGCATTCTAAATAAGTGCAGAGAGTAACAACTTAAAGCCTAGAGGAATACATTGAGTCAAAGTCGGATGAAATCAAATGACTATATTACACTAAGATTATGAAAAGGCATTCAAGAATTTTCTATTGAAAGCACACATAAGATGTAAGTAGAGTTGTCACAGCATAGATTACAAGAAATTACCACAACAAATCAGAAACAGCAATGCTTCCGTTATGTATTATAAGTAATATACAATAGTCAGTGAATAAAATATCCACCATAATGTGTACAACCAATCGAAAACCAAATTGGCACGTTTCACACAAATCCCATCAATAAAACCAACCATTCTATGCCTACAATCTTTTCGAATTTTTTTTTTGGCTTTTCCCTTGAGCTTTAGCGCGTAGTTGATATGTGTTCACCTTATGCATAGAGGCTATAGCCTTAGCTTGGGCAGCATGTTCCTTAAATGTAACATTTACTGCAGTAAGCAATCGGGCTCGTACTTCATTGAAGGCTGAGTCTACAAGTTGAACAGCTATTCTTCCACAAACATGTTAAGAATCATGCTACACAAGTAAAAGATAGCATAATAAGATAGATTGGTCTGATCAAAATAGGGAGGTGACTATGAGTTATTATAAAAAGAAGAGATTTTGATATTTTTACCATGTACGACTTGTTGGGAATGAGCCTTGGAGTCTCCATGAATTTAATGACATAAATTCCACAATCAAATCCATTTGGCTATTTCGAAACACCTTGACCAGATTAGATAGGGAACCAAATGAATCTTGTTCGGTATTTCGAAGCAATTTTGAATGAAATATGGAACTAAGAGAATGTAACTGCCAAGTTGAAAACAAAGCACCTCAAATTTGGTAAATAAATATATACAAGAAATTGAAGAACAACATAGGCAAATGGAACATACAATGTGTTCAGCTCGTTGCTCCCGTTTTCGATTACTTTGACCATCCAAAAGAAGATCCTAAATCTCACCATAGCCTTCTTTGACATTGACGATGAATAAGAACCAGTGAAAGACACCATCGTTAATTAGAACAAAAATCTAGAAAAAAAGATCAGTATCTCTGTTATAAAAGAATTTTTACAATATATAGACTGTGAATCAGTTAACAGTTTAAAAACTAACCTTCTGACACCTGTGAAAGTCTGGCATAAAAGGCTTTCCAACGTTAGATGGTTGTGCAAAACCATCCACCTCAGCTCCATCTTTAAGTGTTGATTGCTACAAAAGAAATAAATAAACAAATGATATTTCAGTAAATAACGCATTCAAAATATATTGTTGTACAAAACAATGTTTGAAAAATAATTGTACATTGTAGGTGTCATATCTTAGAGTCACTAAAATTATGCCACGTATTCATTTGAAAAATAAGAGAAAAACTAGTCCGGAATAAGAATAACATCCAATTTATTCCGGTGAGATAACGCTCAAGACAAAAATCCTAGGGAATCAATGGAGATAACTAAAATTGAGAAAAATTCATTCCAGTCTGGGATTCTGAGGTGTGAGGAAACTACGCCCAAAGTCATAATAGAGCACGTGAGCACGAAATAAATGACATAGGTTCGGAAATAAACATAGGTCCGGAATAAATATGTTTATTTCCCTACGATAAAATTCACATCCACGTGCACAGCAATGGTAGGTGACATGTGTCATTAAAGAGAGAGCTCAAGGCAAAACCCTAAACCTATGTCACCCACCATCTATAAATAGGGGACCCTTAGAATCAAAAGAAAGAACATTGTTCATAACTAAAAAATAGAGAAATCAACCTTGTTTTCTTCATTTTTCTCCTTTTAAATCTCAATCACACATTGACTTGGGCGTCAGAGTGCCTTTTTCAGGTACCCACCTCGTCGGATCCAAGATCAATGTGCGTCACAAGCTCTCCACAAAATCCAAATACGTGTGAAGGTAATTTCCAGCACCTTCATTGGCGCCGTCTGTGGGAAATGATTGGCTGAAAACTATTTCTCTTACTAAAACCCATATGAACACTACTTTACTATCATCTTTTTGGATTAGAACTAGTTGGTTGTAGTTGAAAAAAGAGGTGAATACTCACACAAGCTTATGAAAAATGGGTTTATGTGTGAAACCCAAACCTTAAACATGCTTAAAAAAGCATTAAAATAAAAACATCCAAGAGCAAAAATGGAGGCCTTTCCTTCCATTGTCTTGCTGGAAAATGAAGAAAGAATAAAGAGGATGGGGAACCCATTTGGTCAATATAAAACTTTGACCAAAGATGAAAAATCAATACTAGTCAAAAGGGCCTAAAACTAGTGCACACGACTAAATCTAAGACTAATTTATCATTTATATTATTTTTTCTTCATTTTCCTTTTATTGTGCTTATTCCTAACAGCCATGCTAACTTATTTACATTCCTGCCATTCCATTTATTCCATGGTACTTATTTATTCTTCCACGACTGAGGCTCAGCAAAACCAAGCGTTCACCTTGTCCGGGGTAAAATACGCAAGGTATTATGCCGACGTGGACTGACATAACTCTATGTTCTAACCTAACAATAGTGATTCCGCATCTAACATATTAACACGAGTGACAAATTACTCTTGACTTACTAACCATTCCTGACTTTTCTAACATATGACAATTTTTTAATTTTCCTATGACATTCCTGACTTTACTTGGCTTACTCCCGAGTGAGACTAACCAATTCCCAAATATTTACCTCTTAATAAGGAATAAGCAAATAGGTGTAGTGCTCATTGGAATAATCTAACTTTTCTTACATGTTATGTAACCAATGATTACTTTTACGCATCTAACTTTTACATTTCCACATTGATTATTCTAATTATTTATAAATTTTATGATGTTTGATGCTGACTCTGGAGGGAAGTGGACATTACCCACTCCTCTTTTTCTCTTATTTATCTTTCCTTCTAAATCTACCCTTATTTCCTCTTTAGACGAAGGCTTTTTAAGCCTGGAACAAGTTTCTATGCAATAATTCCCAAGAGCTCTTAAATGCTATAGCATAACTTTTCCTGAGCAATCAAAAGAAATAGAACGGAAAAATGCTGAAAAGCACAACAACTTCCTCATTAAAATTTCTTCCTTAAGATCCAGTCACCTTTGAATTTTGTTAAAAAACAAGCAAAACAAAAGGCTAATGAAGGAAAAATCGATGTAAATGCAGGAAATCAATGGCAAGACCTCCTAAGAACAAGTTTCCTGTAGTTTCTTCCAGTAAACTTCCACTTGTGGAAAATCTAGAACCAGAAGAGCTTTAAGTTTCTGCTGAAAGCCGAGAAGCGCCACCCGATGATACCTTGGCATAAATCTTGTAGCAATTAGAAGAAACCAAGAAAGAAAATTAGTAGTTAAAGGCCAGACTCCTTACATTGGAGTAACAACCAAATGAGCTAAGAAGAAGCTCAGAATGAGGGGAACAGAACCTTAGCCCCCTACAGAAAGGGTAGCAACCCATACTGATCATTTCTTAGAAGGCCAGAAATGAGATGATGCAAGTGAGGAGCAGCGATTCCAGGAGTGTTTGTAGAAAGAAATTCAAAAAGTTCTAGGCAACTCCGGAAAAAACTTTTCGATGGCTTTAACTGCAAATGATGCTGCCATGGTTGCTCTTAAGATTAATGCCTCCCCATTTTTGGAAACCATCATTTTTGCTCCCAAGCCTGAAAAATTTCAAGCTCTTAACTTCCAACAGTTCGATGAAACAACAGATCTCGATGATCAACTCTATTATTACAAATAAAAATTGGCATTCGAAACTGATGATGATGCCACCTTTTACAAAGTGTTCCCCACTAGATTGACCAGACCAACACTGAATTGGTTCAACAGCTTGCCTCCTAATTCCTTAAAAAATTTCCATGACTTGTGCACACAGTTGTTGGCATAATATTTCTGCAACCGAAAGCAACCTAGGATTGCATTCCATCTCTTTAATTTCAAACAGTGGGAGAACGAGATAGTAAATGACTTCATCTTCCATTTCAATCAAGAAATGACCTTGATAGGAAAAGTTGATACGGAAGTTGCTGCGGCCGTTTTTGGCAAAGCTGTGAATTTGAACACGAAATATGGCAAATATATCCTCAAAAAGAATTTTAGGACCATAGAGCTAATCAATTTAAAATCTCAGCAATATATGACCAGCAAATGGCTGCAAAAGGCTCCGTAGACCTACCCCTAACACCTCAAGGTGGTAGCAAATGCCCTATTCCGCAATACACAGAAGAAGCCAACAAGAGAAGGAAACCTGCTGAAAGGCAATTTGAGCCATTGAATTCTTCCTTATACCAAATCTGGATGGAAAACAAGGACTTTGGAATATTCCGTACCCCAAGGCCCATCAAAGCGCCTTTGAAAAAATGAAATCAATCCAACCATTGTCTTTTCCATAATGATAAGGGACATGTCATTAATGAATTCCACCTTCAACTGTGCATCTAATACAAGGCTAGGAAAAAAGTAATGACATCTCGGAATTAGACCCCTCTTACCAATCAGATTCTGAGACATAAAGTTTCTCCAACCCATTGCAGCCAGATAGTTTTATGGAATCCCAGATAGGGAATGACAAACTGAGTCGAAACCCAAATCCTTAACGATAATTCATGCAATAAATGGTTCCGTCTATGACTACCTTAAAGAACCAGAGAATCAGGAAATTGCACACATTGCTAGGAAAATGATACAAATGACTCTTAGTGAGCTGCACTCTACAGCCATCCATGGACGTCTAGTATCAAATTCCATATGAGAAGTCTGGCGTGCTCAGTACAAAAGAGCAATAAATGTCTATCTCGGAAGATCTTGCTTCGATTACCTTCACCCAAAGAGATTTAGAAGGAATCAATATATGCCATACATAGATCCCCTGGTGGTCACTTTGGAAATTGCCCACATCGTAGTCAAAAGAATCCCCATTGACAGAGAAAATAGTTCAAAAATTCTCTATTGAGATGCATTTTAGAAAATGAGACTTAAGGAATCAGACCTGCAGAAGTGTTATGCCTCTCTCGTGGCCTTTGAGAGAATAAGAATGACAACAAAAGAAATCATCAACCTTCCTGTTAAAGCCGGAAACGGAACTAAGATTGCTTCAATCGATTTCCTGGTTGTTAATGCTCCATCAGCCTATAATGCAATTTTAGAGAGGCATTGGCTTCATTACATGGAGGCAGTTCCCTCAACACTACACAAAGTGGTCTGATGTGTCTCTATAATAAGAAAGGGAATATTTGATATAAAAGGAGATCAGATGATGGCCAAGCAATGTTATTCTATTGCTATTAAGCCTTGCGAAGAAACGTCCGGGTTAGAACTCACTCCGGGTGATAAGAAAAAACTGGCTGTAGAGGAAAATGGGAAGTTTATTATCTCGAAGCATATACCTACTGAGCAACCAATTCCTTCGCGACAACAAGTGGTGGAGGATGCAGCTAAATAGAAATTACAGGACCTAAAGCCAAAGTGGATGCCTCATTCTTTACACTACAAGGCTCCCGTTGTTAAAGATTTAGAAACAGTGTCCCTAGACCCTTTGACCTCTGAAAAGCAAGTGCAAGTTGGAACTGGAATACTTCATGAGGAAAACGCACTTCTCATCTCTATGCTTGAAAGAAACCGATGTTTTCGCATGGTCATATAAAGACATGCTGGGAATAGATCTAGAAGTTCCATGGCACCAGATACCAACTAACCGAACAGTAAAACCTGTACAGCAAAGACAGGGGCAATTTGCTCCAGAAAGGAACAAGGTCATCAATGATGAGGTGGAATGTCTCCTCAAGGCAAAATTCATTCGGGAGATTTACTACCCGGAATGGATCTCTAATGTTGTTGTGGTATAGAAAAAGAATGGAAAATGGAGAGTATGCGTCGATTATACAAGCCTCAACAAGGCTTGCCTAAAAGATCTTTTCCTTCGACCAAAATTTGATCAATTGGTTGATGCCACCACTAGGTACAAAAGGCTATCTTTCCTGGATGCATATAGTGGATACAATCAAATCTCTATGCATTCGGAAGATGAGGAAAAATAAGCTTCATCATTCCGAGGGACTTATTTTGTTACAGAGTCATGTTTTTCGGATTGAAAAAAACAATATCCACCTATCAAAGGCTTATAACCAAAATCTTTGCTGGGCTATTGGGGAATATTGTAGAAGCTTATATTGATGACATGGTAGTCAAAAGCCGGAGGGCGGAAGACTACGTTGCAGATCTGGAAATGGTTTTCAATATTCTAAGGAACTATAATATAAAGCTCAATCCCACAAAGTGTTCTTTCGTGGTTTCCTTAGGTAACTTCCTTGGCCATATAGTTAGTCAAAGAGGAATAGAAGCTAATCTAGCTCAAGTCAAAGCACTACTAGAAACCACTAAGCCAAAAACTGCCAAGGAAATTCAAGTGCTGATAGGAAGAATTGCAGCATTGAATAGGTTCATTTCCCAGATGTCGGATAAATGCAAAACCTTTTTCAAAACTATGAAAGCCAGAAAAACTAGAGTATGGGGAAGAGAGCAATCTGAAGCCCTGGAACAATAAAAAGGTTATCTTGTCCAGCCACCCGTACTTTCCACACTAAAACTTTGGGAGGAACTTGATTTGTACCTAGTTGTGTCCCATGTTTCAGTTAGTGCAGTACTCCTAAAAGAAGATGAGGGGATACAAAAGCCTATCTTTTTTATTAGCAGAACTTTATCAAATCTGGAAATAAGATATTCTGTTGCAGAAAAGTTGGTCATGGCCCTGGTCCATGCAAAGGGAAAACTATGGCACTACTTTGAAAGCCATTGCATAATTGTGATGACATCTTACCTGCTCAAAGCTATTCTTTGCCAAGTCAGACGTAGTGGGAAGGAATAGCAAAGCAGCGATGAGTTTGAGCACCTTTGATAGTCAATATAAGTCTAGAACTTCGAAAAAATGGCAAGCCCTTGCAGATTTCCTCCTTGATTGTAAACCCTCGATTGAGGACCAATCTTTGCGAGTCTTAGCACGGAAGGAGAAGAATGGCTTTTATTTATTGATGGTTCCAGTAATAATAATGGGGCCGAAATCGATCTATACTTAAAGATTCTGAAAGGAATCATTGTTGAGAATGCCATTCGATTAAATTTTCGTTCTTCCAACAATGAAGCGGAATATGAAGCTTTCATCGCCAGACTCACGTTAGCTATTGGGCTTCACATAAAGCATTTAAAGATCTATACTGATTCTGCACTAGTAGCCTCTCATTGGAGTGAGGAATTCACCACAAAAGACGATCGTATGATCAGTTACCTAGCCTTGGCAACCAATTTTGAAAGCGTAACCCTCCAGTAAATCCCAAGGAATGAAAACACATCCAGAGGTGCTTTCTGACAGGTATACATCACTACTCTTAACTTTCTTTCCATACAGGAAGGAGGTCGAGAAGTGTTGCCAATTCAACAGGATGGATGCTAGATGGATCCTTATACATCATATATCAAAGACGGAAAAATTCTGGAGGATAATATTGAGGCACAAAAGCTCAAAATGAAAGCAAGTCGTTTCCTAGTCATTAATGATGAGCTTTATCAAAAATCTTTTGTTGGACCCTTGCTCTTATGTTTAACTAAACAAAAAGGGAGGGAAGTACTATAAGAAATCCACGAAGGACAGGCTGGAAATCATTCCGGAGCTAGAGCCTTACAACGCAAGGTGCTAAGGCAAGGCTATTATTGGCTTATGCTGAGAAATGATTCCAAGGAGTTTGTTCATAAATGTGAGAAATGCTAAAAACATGGTCCTTTAATCCATCAACCATCTGAATTCCTTAGCTCCATGACAAGTCCTTGGCCTTTTCTCTAGTGGGGAATGGATATTGTGGGCTTTACCACCTAGTCCAAGAGGAGTATAATTTGTACTTCTAGCAACTGATTATTTCACTAAGTGGGTTGAAGCATCAACTTACTCAAGTATCACAGGAAAAGAAGTGATTAAATTCCTGAAGTCCAACATCATCACTAGATTTGGTCTTCCGCGGATCATAGTTTTCGATAATGGAAAATAGTTTCAGAATGCTGATATGGAAAAATTTTGTCAGGAGTAAGGAATAGAGCACAGATTTTCGTCTCCCAGTTATCCACAAGGGAATGGACAAGCGAAAATCACCAACAGGACCATTTTTGACAATTTAAAGAAGAAGTTGGAAAATCGAAAGAGACAATGGTTGAAGGAGCTTCCAAATGTCCTGTGGGCTTATAGAACATCAGAAAGGTGACCAACAGGGAACTCTCCTTATTCCCTCATATGCGGTGTGGAAGCTATACTCCCAACGAAAGCTATTTCCCAACTTTGCGGTCTAAACTCGCCCAACTTGTTGACAACAATGCTTCCGTAGAATTTGAAAAGGATCTAGTTGATGAAGCTCGAGACGCAACCGCAGTACATATGGTTGCTTATAAGCAACAAATTGAAATGCTACATAACAAGAATGTCAAGTTCCGACAATTAAAAAAAAGGGAACTTGTCCTCAGAGTAGCAATGGATGTCAGGAAAGAGGCCAATACAGGAAAGATGGCGGAAAAGTGGGAAGGACCACATAAAATTAGGAAGGTACTTGGCAAGGGAGCTTACAAGCTTCAAACACTTTATGGGAAAAAGGTCCCTACTGCTTGGAACGTCATTCACTTGAAGAAGTTCTATGCCTAAGAAAGAAATTCACTTGGCATCTTTTGTCTCCTTCAATTCTTATTACAATCTACTAGTTTGTTTGTTTGTCTTTTATTTTAAAGTGCCGTTTTCATTTCCCTAAAGGCTATGCCAATGTGGACATGCTATTCCAAGCTTCCTGCTTGGATTATCAATGAAAGATGTTATTCAGGAAAGCCCATTATATTTTCCAAGATATCACCATTCTATCAAAGCTACAGTTCCTTGTGGACTTAAAAGAAAATAATGTCGAAGCAGGAACTATTCCATATACGCAAAAGGAAAATACTTCCCTCGGAAAAACCATCTCATATAAGCTTAAGTCAAATAATTCTTCCAGGAAAACTATCGTATATAATCTAAAGGAAAGTAATTCCTAAGTAAAAATTATTCCGAGCTTAAGGAAAATACACTCGTAAAATTATTATTCCGCACTTAACCAAAAGAATTTGTCAACAAAAAATTATTCCAAGATTCCAGAACATAAATCCCTAAAAGAATTATTTTGTGTATAAAGGAAATAAATTCTCAACAAGAATTACTCCGAAATGAATCCTTGGAAAGGATTATTCCATGCTTAAGGAAAATAGTTTGTTAACAAGGATTGTTTCGAGCTTAAGAAAGGTAATTATGTAGCATGAATTACTCCATGTAAGCTAAGGAATAATAATTCTCACACAAGAATTATTCCATACGATATAAAACAACACAATCCCTTCACAGAAATCATTTTGTTAATTATTCTTCTGGAGCAAAATTATTTCCAATAAGCATAAGGAAATTATGATCCCCAAAAAAGAACTCAATGACTCAATGATTCATTCTAAAGGAATAATCCTTTAACAATATTTATAAGCTTCAAAGCTGAATTCCTAAATCGCTAAAGATTCTGTATAATTTTAAATTTTCTGAAGGTGAAAATAAATAAATATATATATTTAAAAAAAAATGTGTAAAGCTTTTAAAAGCTCTACGGAAACATACACATGCATAGAGCTTAAGAGAGTCATTCCACATGCAAAATTATTACAATAGCAAATTCTTATATATAAAGCAAGTCCAAAGTCTAAATAAAGAAAGATTATTTCTTTTTAACAAACATAAGTGTTACACAAAAGACTACCACTTCTAAATAGCTCCAGAAAGCCAAAAATAACATAGAAAAAAAAGAATACTTGCTACAAAAAAAAAACCAAATATAATGTCCTTCATGAGCAAATACAAAGGAAAAACTAAGTGACGGAGCTCCACCTTCCACACCCTTTGAAGTACTGGCACTTGTACCTCCTTCATTGCCATCCTCTGGATCTGGGTCAGGAATCATACTTTCTCCATAACCATCCTCGTCATCATCAGAATTTATCCCACCCTTTTCATTTAAATCAATAGCAGAAACATCCTTGCCAAGATGACGCAATGACCAATCGGGTTCATAACCAACCGACCTGTCAAACTCTCGACGCTTCACATCATTTCTATAACGGCCACTACGCCACCCATGATGATAGTACAATGCCATATATGCATTGGATCCTTGGTCAAAAACTTATCTTGTAACAGAAAAATTCTCTTCAGCAATTTGATGACTTTTTCGTTCCTTAGTCAACTTCTCCCTGAGAGAACTCTCTATTTCCTCCCACGTTTCCTTTTCCTACCTCAAAAGAAGCAACTCGGAATGCTCCTGCTCTGCCTCCTTAACCTTCCTCTCTAATTTAGCAATACGGAAATTCCTTTCCATAATACTAGATTTGGCACATTCTAATTCGGATGATAATTTCTTGTAAGATTCCGCGGATCCCTTGTAATCATCCTTCAAATGCTGCAATTCCGCGATCTTTATTTCCATACTAAGATACAAGTGAAAAATTAAAGTACTTTCCTTCATGTATTGCTATATACAATGTGTGACGAGCTCTTCCACCTTTGCCTCAGGCTTATAGCCAAGGCGTTTTTCTAGCTCCAACAAGTCCCCCATAACTGTTGCATCCAATAATGAGCGTGGAAAAGTAGTACCAGAGGACTCTCCAGCCTTGGATGCAACGGAAACTCCAGGTACCACCGTTGCCTAAAAAATTTACTAGCCCTTTGGTAAATCATCTATGGCCTTCTTCGCAAAGGAAGAGTCTTTCATATTTAAAACATCCTTCTCCTTCCCAGAAAGAATGAATTCATGATGACTACCAAAACACTGAGACATATCCTCTCCGATGTTGGAAATATCCGCTGACATCAAAACCAAAGGGAAATAAAGAATTCCCTACTAAATACCAACATTTACTCAAATCAAAATATGGAAGGGAAATCATCACTAACAAAAATCAACAAGGAATGAATTCAACACCTGATTTCATTCTCTTTGAAACACGATCATTCTGGGAGCCAGCTTTACACTTTAGACAAGGAAGCTTTTGCACTTTAGATTTCAAAAGCTTGGAAGCAAGCACCTTAGTTAAACCAAAAGTCAGAACAATTACACCTCCCTCAGAAGTTCCTATAATAGTAGGAGCCACTTCCTCCACAACTATGCCCTGCTTTCCACGCTCAACGTTCCTAGAAGGAGAAGTTCCGAGAAGGAAAGTATCTATACAATTACAAACAATTATAAACCAGACAAGGGTGGATAGAAAAATCAACAACGAAAGTAATAAAAAGTCCCAACCATTACCATCGCTCTTTCCTCTCAGATTTTTTCCTACACAAACATTAATACCTTTCTTGGCAATGGAAAAAGTTTCCCTACCCGACGTACCCTTAGATGAGGCCTCCTTACCACCATCCCCATGAGCTTTTTTTGTCACTGCTCCTTTAATATATTGGAAAAAATATTGATCATGATTTCCTAGAAACCATAAAAGTATTTAAAATGATAATAATAATAATATAAGCAGGAACAAAGAAACTTACATACCATTGGACTCCGACTGATCAGAGTCGGTTGGAAGAAGAACTTTTTTTGGTTCTTCCATATGCACATGCCTCAAAGAGTCGAAATGTTTCCCCTTCCTAAGACTAACATTCCTATACTTACTACCATGAAGTTTTTATGTAGAAATAGCCATTATCTTCTTACCCCCAAACGAAGTCCCTTGCCCAATAGCGCCACTTCTCTCCACATGATACTCCCTAACAACCTCGCTTGCTCCACTACTTTGTCTTTCAATTGGAATCTTTTCCTTTGGCTGAGTTTTCTTTTTATCGATCTTCCGAGGGATGTATAATTCCGTAGAACCATAGGGGGGAGACCTTGGGCTCCGTATAGGCTCTTTAGCTCCTATATCAATAAAAATCCCATCCGAAAAAGGAATATTAGAACTCTTATTCTCGCTAGCCACATATAAGTCAAGTATTTTCTTTGCGTCCTTATTTATTTCATCATTGCCAGAAAGGCTAGCCAACCCAAAAGGGAAAACAACATAACCTCCTCCTAAACACATGCTGTCAACATGACAAACATAGTCAAATCGACCAGCAGGTCTTAAACAATGACGCAAAACCAATTCTATAACACACAGAAAATCCTTTCCCTAAAAATTTCTCTTTAGATAAGCCACCTAAGCACCTAACAAAGAAGGATCAACAATAGGCCCAGCTAAAAAAAAAGAAAAAAGAGGTGAAAGTGAGTAACATAAATAATAAAATAATAGAAATCTATATGTCTGTGAACTAAAGCCAAATGCAACACAGACTCTTGGAGATTTTTCCAAAAGGCGTAGCTCAGAACATAAGATTCCATGTGCTCCCGCCTACACCAATGGCCCGTAACTATTATAGGGCAATCAAGTGACCATTCCCTAAATTAGTCTCTTTTTACTGCGGCAGGAATTTTGTAAAAAACCCCATTATCCTCAAACCTCATGGTGGTAAACCATGAATCTTTTTCATCTTTAGGACCGCGATAAAATTTAAGTCTATAACAAATTAAAAAATCATACAATGAAAGGAAATGGGACCCCTCAAAAGCAAAATTAGTGGTGGCAAAAGCTTGTAACAGTACTAAAACGTAGGGATTAATCATTAAGGGTGAAACTCCATAGTTAGCAGAAAATTTCATGAGCAGGGAAGGAATAGGGAATGATAATAACTCAATTTGCTGACGGTAAAGCAAAATTGACTCCCTATTAATTCCGGGGTCAATAATATCAACATTGTCAACAAGTTCTCTTAGCTAAATATCAGGGCCAAGATCCATATTTTCCACAAATCGATCAAAGGAAATTCTTTCTACTCTGGGGGCAACCATGTTCCTACCAAAAAAAAAAGGAAAAAGAGAGAGGGTTTTCAGGAAAAATTCAAAGCTAAACAAAAAAAAAAAGATAAGCGAATAAAGGGGAGAAAAGAGAGCCAAAAGAGAAAAAGAAAAAGCAAAATATATGTATATATAATAAATGATTGATGATGAAAGATGACAGGTAAAGCAAAATTGAAAAGAGAATAATGACAAAAGTATGAAACTTACAACAAAAAACAAGAGCAAAAAGTTCCAGGAACAAGCAAAAGAGAAATCGTAAAAAGAAAGAGAAGCCTTGAAAGTTGAAAAGCAAGATAGAATAATGAAAAAGAAGAGGAAAGGTCGGTGACCTAGGAAACATAAAAAGAGTGCTTACATGGATCCCTAAAAGGCCAAAAACCCTAAATAAAAATTTGCCAAATAAAGCAAAAAAGATATTTTAAAAAATTCCTTAACAGGTAACTTATGAAATTGAGCATATTCATAAAAATGCGCACAAATAAGTTGATATATATATATATTAATTGAAATAAAAGTAGTAACTATAATGAGTGTGGTGAATCCCATCATTGTGAAAAATATATCACAACCGCCACTTTTTAGAAAATGTATTTTTATTTTTAAAAAAATAAAAGTACACTTGTGGGGGGAGTAGTGTAGGTGTCATATCTTAGAGGCACTAAAATTACGCCACGTATTCATTTGAAAAATAAGAGAAAAACTAGCCCGGAATAAGAATAACATCCAATCTATTCCGATGAGATAACGTTCAAGACAAAAATCCTAGGGAACCTACGGAGATAACTAAAATCAGAAAAAATTCATTCCAGTATGGGATTCTGAGGTGTGAGGAAACTACACCCAAAGTCATAATAGAGCACATGAGCACGAAATAAATGATGTAGGTCCGAAAATAAACATAGGTTCTGAAATAAACATAGGTTTGTAATAACTATGTTTATTTCCCTACGATAAAATTCACATCCACGTGCACAGCAATGGTAGGTGACACGTGTCATTAAAGAGAGAGCTCAAGGCAAAACCATAAACCTATGTCACCCACCATCTATAAATAGGGGACCCCTAGAATCAAAAGAAAGAACATTGTTCATAACTAAAAAAATAGAGAAATCAACCTTGTCTTCTTCATTTTTCTCCTTTCCAATCTCAATCACACATTGACTTGGGTGTCGGAGTGCCTTTTTCAGGTACCCACCTCACCAAATCCAAGATCAATGCGCGTCACAAGATTTCCACAAAATCAAAATACGTGTGAAGGTAATTTCCAACACCTTCATACATAAACAAACAACATGAATTAATATAGGAAAAGTAAGTTGTGGATACTTATTGCATAGAGTGTTGGTAAATACCAGTTTATTGGTTCATCCATAAGTTTAGCCGATTAATAAAGCGGGAGGTGATATGCTATTATGGTAAGAGTCTAAAACAGTGGTCAATAAATGACAACTTAATATTGAGCAAGAATAAGACAACGAAATATATTGTATGTAAAGTTAGTAAGAATACACCACATGCCTCTCCGTTTAGAGCTATGTTAGGCAAATGGCTCATGAAAGTATGCCTAGATATGAATTGATCATCAATAGACACAATGATTTCATTGAAAACATGAACAAATAATAAAGTGTTAGCTAATGAGGACATACATACAAAGGAAATCAAAATACAAATCCATATAAACCATAAGTACCTTCTGTTACCATCTCTATCAAACGCA
Organism: Luvunga scandens; assembly: GCA_030449905.1. Classification (NCBI taxonomy): domain Eukaryota; kingdom Viridiplantae; phylum Streptophyta; class Magnoliopsida; order Sapindales; family Rutaceae; genus Luvunga; species Luvunga scandens. Next base: position 1,849,967 of record JASUUG010000209.1, read on the forward strand.
TATTGAATGAGCTTTAATTAGTTAAGAGAAAGAGGGTTATTTACAAAGAAATGACCAGCTTTAAACTTAGCCTTCGCTCTCCGAGACACTTTATCATAAGAAGAAAATTAGTATCGCCCAGGCCTTTTGTTCCTCGTTGGTCGTGTTGCCGCCACACTCATGCTAGTGGAAGTTTGGAACTCTTGCTTGGTGTCAATTGGTTCAGCCAAATTCTACGAGCACAATCAAGGTCATAATTATTTCATTATCATTGAAATCAAATTATAGCTAGAGATTGCATAGACAAACCTGTTCTTCCTCTCGGGGTATCGATGTTATATCAGGGACATGACCTCCATCAAAATTAAATGAATCCAGCGGAGTTTTATTAACTTGTTCAGTGGTCCCAATACTGCCCAACATGGCATTGAAGGCTTGTAAACCTACTTTCACTTTACGATCTACAGAGTCATCATCACTGACCAAAATCATTTTCTCTTCAACTTTTGACATTGTTTTCCTAGGGGGAGATGAAGGATCTCGACTTTTTAAATTTGAAGGTGGATCGAAAGCAAATGGTTGTTTAGTTAATCCTCCATGAGAGGTTGATGTCAATTCACCCAATAATTTTGTTATGTTTTCCAATCTCTGTTCAAGGCTATGGAATGACTCTTTGCTTTGCTTAACAAATGGCCCAAACCTTTCCATTAATAGTTGCAAAGCATCATTATTGACATCATTTCACCTGCGAGGTTCTATCTGTTTAGGCTTCTGAACACGATCAAGATTACGCATTATAACCTTGAATATTTCATAAAATGGTAATAATTTACCACAAAGTATAGTACATTGATTTCATTAAAATTGATTTCATTAAAATAATAGGCAATCTTATAATTTATACCTTACTCCTTTGATGTCCCCAAGCCTTTTTTGCCATTTCAAGAATTTTCGAATCTCATCATTGTTCCAAACACTGATAGGACACAATGTTCTATTGATCGAAGGTCGATCATATACAATCGAAAAAAGGTAGAACATCTATGCAACAATGACAAAGTACGTATGTTATAAAGTCAAATCATATAATTGTTCGAAATAAGTAAAATGTAATATTATAGTAACATTTTTTTATTGAACATACCTTGAAGAAAATAACGCAGCCACTAACGAAACTCATTTTATTTTCTTTAAACGTTTCCACACTTTCCCACAAAAAATTAAAGCACCAACTAGCCCAATTCTTTTCCCCAATACAATTTGTATCTTTGAATACACGAAGATATGACAGATTAATGTATGTTGCACTTACGGGACATAATATGGTTCCCAAAACAAAAAGACTGAAAAGTATTTTAAATTCATCATCATAACTTATATTGCTCATTAACTTTTTCCTCACCTCCGCTATATGAATGCCTCTAAGTCCACTGTTATACATAACACGTAAATTAGTTATATCAACACTTAGTTATTGAAGTCCACGCGTGTGCCTCCATCTATAACCCCTATTATGGTTGCAAAAGTTGCAGAGCTTAAATTGTATTCTTTCCCATGAAGAAGTAAGCTTTGCTATATCATATTGTTCCATTAATGCTGCGTATAACTTTTGTCTTAGCCACCCACATTTTATATCAACCAAGCTTCCAAAGCTAATTTCTTTTACTGTTGCTTGTTGATCAATTGACAAAGATGAAATCACCTCTGAGAAGGAAGCTATGCGATGACATAGAAGATTGCCACAATCCGCCTTATCCTCATCAAATTCCTCAGTAAATTTTCTCACACCACTATTTTCACCAATAATAGAGGTAGAGATCTCATCCATATTACTAACCATCCATTGATGCCTCTCCTCAATGGTTAGTTTCTTCCAATTTTGTGCAATATTAGCTCTAACCTATAGTAAAAATAATATATATGAGTTCAGTGGTATATTATTTTACAAAAGAAGAAATGAAATATTCATAGGTTATAATTAGTTTACATACCATTTTATCCACCTTTTCAAGCCCTAATGACCTTAGTCATTTAGCTTCTGCCTTACTATAATCAATAATTAAAGTTGTATTAATTAAATAAATTAAACCTTTAATTACAATGGATATAATTCATACTTACAAATAGTATATCCATGTTTTTTTTCTACTCCTTACTTTTCTTGTTTGTACTGATTTTCCTTTTGATTTTTTTCTCTTAAGATCAACAGATTCTATGTCTTTTTGTAAAATCTACAACAAAGCAGTTAATAATCAACAACTAATATTTATCACACTCGTGTTTAGTGCGATAGGTGTCTATTGCACCAAAACACAACCCACTACAGTGATAGACATCAACCGATATGCATCTAAACAAACGGTACACATGATTTCTATCACACCAAATGAATGCATACACCAACCTATCACACAAAACTACCACACTAAATTAGCCAAATCTAATTTCATTCATTATAAAATTCTTCTACATAATAGCAAAATGCAGCTACAGCATTTTCTCAAACAAAAAAAAAACAAGCGCAACCTATAATCTTAACAGAAGAAACCAAATATTTTTTTGTGCATTTCGTCAAATATTTTGTGTGCATCATATTCCTACACTACATCATTAACAATTTGTTTTCTCCAAATGTAACAAATTAAAAATCTGATAACTTTAACCATTATAAGGCTAAGTTTAAAGCTAATTCACCTTAACGACAAGAGACAACATCAGATCCCAATGTAGAGTAACAAACATGGTGTAACATAACTCAAGACTAAAGATAATACAAATACTAAAATTTAAAAGTTATCATGTCATCTAATGTGAAAAGATAACACAAGATATATATATATATATGTGTGTGTGTGTGTGTGTGTGTGTGTATAAATATATATATATATATATATATATATATATATATATATATATATATATATATATTTTAAATCTACCCACAAACCTATTTTAGTCATGAAAATTTATGCATGCAAAATGGTGAAAATGACATAGAAAAACTAATTGGTAAAAGAAGTTAAAAAGATCATACTTAAAATGACTGTCAAAGTTTAAAAGAAATGTCTGGAATTTTTTTTTTTAATAAGAAGATGCGTTTCTAGAGTCACTATACTCCATATTCAGCCATCTTCAACTCAAAAACTTAGCCACAATTAGTTTGTACAACAAAAAATAGTAAAAACTACACCAAGATTGAGATATTTCATAATTGTCAACTATTCCCTCCCCCTAACTAGAACGAAACATTGTCCTCAATATTTGAAAGAAAATAGGGTTTAGAAGACATCACCTGATTGTTGCATCAAAGAAGAAAATATTTACAAGCGGAGAGTTAAATTTAATTTGCACTTCTTACTATGGCTACTGTTACCATCATTAGTTGGTTATTCCAACACAAGGGTCCTGCGATCTGGCTATGGTCTATAAGCTTGTAAGATCAAGTAACTCATTAGTAGTATGAGCACAAATAAAAAAAAAATTTCACTGTGAAATGGATGAAATAGTTTTTCATTGCATGGTTAAGAAATGTGATAAAACCATCATAAAAGTTATTGACATTTAACAAACCAATGGGTTTCTGATGAATGTTCAGATGGGCCTAAGATGCTAATGTGATTAGTGCTTCTAGAGTTACAAGATCTCCTGGTAGCATTTCAGTTATTCTCTTTTTCATACTTAAGACAACTAACTCTTCTTCAGTTGGTGAGTCAGACGAACAGCCCAACGGTTTTAGGCTTCTTGGGATAATGCTTAACACTTGGCTCCCTCTGAGATAAGCAGCTTCTGAGGCCAATTTTGATAACCCTTGGTCACCTCCTCCATATACCAAATGTAGATTTCTTTTTGCTATGTTTCGACCAAGATCTATAGCTGCTTCAACGAACTCTTTATGTTTGCCATAGTTAAATCCAAAGAGCACATAAATTTTCTTGAATTGTTTATTAGGAGTAGCTACCATTGGGATGCTTCTCAAAAATAATTTATGAGTTAAAAAAAAAGAATCATATATCAAGGATCTTGGTGACAATGGCTCACAACTGTATATGAGGTAGCATGTCTGTGTCAATTAACGCGTAATGCACATGGCTCTAGAGTCAAAAAGGAAAAAAGAAAAAGCAAACAATTATTAAAGACAAGAATGCAATTGATAAAATAACAGTGAAATAAAACAATAGTAAAAAGATATTTACAGGTAGTTGTGATTGTGGCTCACATCTTCGTCTAGTTTTACGTCCAAAAATGGCTTGAACGCCCTTTATGGGTCGAGGATAGGCTTTCCATCCAATTTTCTTATAAACTAGTAAACATGGTTGTTTATAGTCAGATTCCCGAGACTATATCGGACACACTCTTTCTGAAATAATGGCTATAAGTGGAGAATTGCTCTTTGTACGTATCCACTTGGATGCGTTTCAAGAGACAAAAGGACATCATCCAATGACTCTTTATTCAAGCAATCCCTAATGAATTGAATCTTATCTTCCCTGTTATCAAACATCATTCTTAAAGAACAAGGATTTTTATCGCATTTCATCCTAGCACACTTATGACAATCAACATGAAATTTTTAAGCTCTTCGTTTTCTTGCGTAATTTCCTTTACCACAACCAGGTATGTATGCAATAAATTTGGGAGGTAACTCAGCTACCAAACGTACTTTGGCCTTGATTAGCCAACAGATATCAGTAAGGACGTTATTTCTCATAAGCAATCATATGCGTTCGAACCAAGCCTTATAAATTGTAAGGAGGGCATTCTAAGGAAGTGAAGGAAATTACTTGTGAAGCTTTACTAGACTTATGTTTTTGTCCATGCCTTTTTCTCAGAATATCAGTTATTATAGGAAACTGAAGTAGCCGACTTTGATTGTCACGGAGTACTGTTATTCCGCACTTAACCGGGGTAACAAATTAGAGAACAAAAAGAAGAAAAGAAAAGAAAAAAAAGAAAAATAATAATTTCATAATTGTCCTCTTATTGAATTTATCTCAAGTTCTATTTGGATGTCGTTGATACCTCATTCAATTTCTTTGAGTTGTCTTTCTAGATTTCAACGTGGGATACCAACTCTAGAGGTTCTAGCTCCTAAATACGATTTGTTTTACAAAATCATATCTGGCTTCTCAAATAAGATTGTACACGTTGAAGTTGTCTAAGAACGTTCAAGAGGATCTGTCAAGTTGAAGCACACATGACTAAAAGTGATAAAATAAAACTGAATGATTAAATAAACACACTTTCATAAAATTTAAATCCCTAAAAAGAAGAAAGAAATAAGAAAATAAAATCTCAGTTCAAGTTTAGCTGGTCAATCAAATCGCTTTCAGTGTCCTTTTCATGTGGTTAGTACTCTAGATATGTCTTTAATCTTTGAACATTAACTTTAAAAGTTACACTCTTCTTTGGATCCTTAATTTCAATTGCTTTATGTGGAAAAACAGTGAGAACTATAAAGGGACCAGTCCATCGAGAGCTTAACTTACCTGGGAATAGGTGCAAGCGAGAATTGAATAAAAGCACTTTCTGGCCTGGGGTGAAAGATTTTCTCATAATTTGCTTGTCATGAAAGACTTTCATTTGCTGCTTGTAAATCTTGGCATTTTCGTATGCATCATTACAAATTTCTTCAAGTTTTGCCAGCTGTAATCTTCTTTCTGAGCTAGCTTGCTGCATGTCAAAGTCGAATTTCTTAATGGTCCAATATGCACAATGGTTGAGTTCCAAAGGTAGGTGGCAAGCTTTTCCATATACTAGCCTATATAGGGTGACATCCTAATCGGGGTCTTGAAGGCCATTCTATATACCCATAATGCATCATCTAGTCTTAATGACCAATCTTTTCTATCTGGTCTCACCGTCTTTTCTAATATGTGCTTTATTTCTCGATTGGAGATCTCAACTTTGCCACTGGTTTGCGGATGATATGGGGTCGCCACTTTGTGAGTAATTGAATACTTTGTCAAAATAGCTTTAAATGATTTGTTACAAAAATGGGCTCTACCATTACTGACTATTGCTCGAGGGAATCCAAAGCGTGAAACAATGTTGCTTTCAAAAATCCGATCACCACCTTGTGATCATTGGTTCTACATGGAACTGCTTCTATCCATTTCGATACGTAGTCAACAACGACCAATATGTATTGGTGGCCAAAAGAAGGGGGAAAGGGTCCCATGAAGTCGATAACAAAATTAATAAAAATAAAGAAGAAGGAGAAATTATGATACTAACCTTATCACGCTGTTACAATCTTGTTATGAAAACAAACTCAAATGCTATATATATAAAAACAAAATACGTGAAACAAATTAAAATAAATTAATAGGCGGTTGAACCTGCCAAATTAACAAAAAAAATAACATGAAAATTAAATTATAAAAATTTAAACAAAGAAAAATACCTACCTCAAAATACAGATTCACTTTTTTTTCTTTTTCTTTTTTAATAATAAAAAAATTACAAGGAAAAAAAATAAATAAAGAAATTAAAAATTTATTCTACAAATTAAAATAACTTATCTCCCCGGCAACGGCGCCAAAAACTTGTTGTGCAAATTTTGTTGAACTCACAAGCACACGAATCTATTGTAGAATAGATTAACGGTGACGAGTGTCGATCCCATGAGGAGGTGGATTTTAATTGCTTGTAGAATTAATTTTCTAAGTGGGTGATTGGATTTATAATGAAAATGACATAGGCTATCTATTAATTTAAATTAAAGCGGTAGGAATAAACTATTAAAATGAAGTGCTTGGATTCCAGACTATACTCAACATGCACTATTGGCTTAACATTCATTATAAGTACCAATTAAATTATAAAGGGGGATTTTTCACTCCTCATGAACCTTACTGTAATAGATATGGTGCTAAGTGCTTCCCATGCCAAATAGTAATAACCTTGCCTAGGGAGACAGTTATACCAACCGATATCTAGACAAGATTATTACTATTTGTCTACGAAAAGTCAAAACATCCACATAAATTAAAGGGGGAGAAAAAGTAAATTTACAAAATTTAGCATATGGAGCATGTTGAGACTTCACCTTCAACCCAAACTTGAAGGAAAATTAGCTACTCATAATTGAACTAGGGATAAAATGAGAATTTTATTAAAATACATAAAAAATACAAAATAGAGATTGAATTATAGAAAATGGAGCTCAAAAATGGATTCAGAAGTGTCAAATTAAGAGGGGAGCCCCCTTTTTATAAATACAATGAGTAAATCATAGCCATTGGATTAAAACAATTTAGACGCTCAGGATTGCTCCACATGGCAAGTTCTTATTAGATTGAACACATCATCAGGGCTGTCATTCTGTGTATATGCATGTACCGTACGCACTTTTTTTGGTCCATTAACATACTGACACGTCGCCGGTCAACACCACATCAGCATTTTAGTCCAATAGGATCGTGACACGTCATCAATCAACACCACATCATCAGTCAATGCCATATCATTCGTCCAATCGAATGCTGCCTCGTCATTGTATAGTGCCATGTCATCATGCAGTGCCACATCATAGTACAGTACATGTGAACAGTGTCGTGTATAGTACAATATATGTGAACAGTACCATTTATCTTTTTAGGCTCCTCCTAAGGTTTTTTATTGTCCTGAGTTCAAAATTGCTGTCTATTTTTCTATCTAATCTCTCATTCATTGTGAAATGACCATGATATCCCCTAGAATGCATAAAATACTTAATTAAAATAAAACATACATAATTAAATCACAAGAAACTTAAAGACATAAAAGTAGGGATGTTAGTGAGACTTGGAGTGTAAAATGATGATTTTCTCCATTTTAAATACGCATTTTCTAGCACTCAACACTTGTCATTTGCCATTAGAGTTGGAACATAAGGCATATTGGACACTAAAACAACTTAACATAAACATGAATGCTTCAGCAGAGCATAAGAAGCTTCAACTATGTGAATTAGAAGAGTTAAGGTTGTTTTCTTATGAAAATGCAAGGATTTACAAGAAGAAAACAAAGTAATGGCATGACAAACACATTCAGCAAAAGAATTTAGTTCCAGGCTAGTAAGTTTTTCTCTACAATTAAAGGTTGAAATTATTTCCAAGGAAGTTAAAATCAAGATGGTCAGGTCCTTTTAGACTTAGCAAGTCTATTCTTATGGTGCCATGGATCTTAAGGATGAGAAAACTGGACAAGAGTTCATAGTAAATGGACAGCGAGTTAAACATTATATTGGTGATGCCATGCATGACTCAAAAGAGGATTTATTCCTCAAAAATCCAGTTTGAGTAATTCAAAGAAGGTCAGGCTGAAAGACTTTAAAACAAGCGCTAATTGGGAGGCAACCCAATGACGGAAATATTTTAGATTTTGAGTGTTACTTTTGTTATTAAGTAGTTGTTTAATTTTATTTATTTCATTTTCATTGACATTGTTTTGATGCATTTGATTTCTTTGATTTTTGTATTTACATTAATTAATTAAAAAAAGTGATGTAAGTTTATTGTAGATTGTTACAGCATTAAACTAATTGTTGCAGCAAGAATTCAAAGTGGTAGAAATGACTAAAAACAGGGGATTTTTACCGTTGAGAATAAATATGATAGCTGGCAAAGCAATCCAAATTAGAGATAACAATGGATTTCACAATCCCAAAATTTTCGATTTGATGCTCTTGCCTTTTTCAAATTGATGTGATTTTAAATTTTAAGTATTTGTCTTTCCAATTTTATCATATTAATTCTTTAATTAACTCATCTTTTAATTTTTCCATTTATTTATCTTTACTGTCACTATATATTAGGTTTTTTTTTTACTGTGCATCTTGCCTACTCACTTTCGATCTTTGTTACCCTCAGCAAACAGCTTGCAAAGAACCACAACTTGTGAGGCCAACCTATTCCCTTAACACCCTACAACACAACCCTTAGTGTTTCCATTATGACGAGATACAAGACAACCGCAGTTAAACTGAAGGACCCTTCTCGCTTTCATAGCTACAAAGCCGAGCAAAAATTTGAGGAATTCATCAAGCCACAAAAAATTTTGAAGGAGAAAGGTTTTCAGTTCCCACCACAACCATCTGGGACATGTAACACAATTTATGCTGCTGCAGCAAGAAGGGGTTGGTTAGACTTCTTTGCCCACCCAAGGGACCCAATGCTGCCACTAGTAAAAGAATTTTATGCTAACATGTCACAATAGGACCAGTGCATAATATAGGTGAGAAATTCACAGGTTCCTTTAGAACTACGAGTCATTAATGCCTTTTACAATTTGCCCTCCAATATTGACTGTGAATACTCTAAAATGATTGGAACAATGACTAACAAGATGTGGAACAATGTGCGTAAAGCTCTAACTGTTGAAGGCAGTTCTTGGCCCAATAAGAAGGCTAGAGTAGCGAATAAGATAGACCTAAAACCGATTGCAAAAGTATAGGTGAAATTTCTTAAGTCTAGGTTTATGCTCACCACACATACCACTACAGTGTCCTAAGAGAGATTGGTGCTCTTATATGTCCTCTTTAAGGACCTACCGATAGATGTTATAACCATTAAAGATAGGGAGATTAGGGACTATGCTATGAAAAAGCAAAAAACTACAGGTTTGTTGTTTCTGTCCCTCATTACCAATATTTGCATTGTCTCTGGAGTGCATGTCTCTACTAAAGATGAGAAGATTAAAAATGAAGGAGCTTTTACTACTCGAACCATTGAGAGAATTACTAGAAAACCTGTTGCTGCAACAACACCAGAACATGCTGCTGTCACTGGAGCAAGAAGAGCTCTAGAACTTGAAAAAAAGTTGTAAGAATTAAGTAACAGTAATACTCAATGTGCCGCAGAACAAAGGAGAGAGAATGATCTGTTCTGGAGCTACCTGAGGCATCTTGAGGATCATTTGCATAACTTTGCTGTATTCATGAAAAATAAGAACCTAGATCCTCCTGACGACTTGTTGCAACAATTTAACTTTGAAGTAGCGGTAGAGGAAGCTTCAGCAGCTGAAACAGTATCCAGTGAAGCAGAGTCTAGCTCTAAGAAATAACCACCGCCAGCAGAGGAACAAAGAAAGGATGAAGTAGAATAGTAGGAAGAAGATGAGGAAGCAGAAGAACAAAAGGATAAAGAAGAGTAACAGGGAGTAGCTAATGAATCAGAAGAAGATGAGGCACCTCTACTGGTACCACCTAAACGAAAAGAAAAGCAAATCCTTCAAGAAAAAGAAAAAGAAGAAGAAGAAGACCAGGATAATGAGCCACCTACCCTCTCCCGCAAAGGCAATGAAAACGTTCTAAGTGAAGAAGATTCTAAAGATAACTAAAAAGAGATTGATGTTAAAATTGAAGCAGCCGTTAGTAGGGCTACATGAACAGCTGCAAAAAAATAGAGTCTACTGAATATCATTACTGAAATAACTGCACAAGAAACTACTCCAGCCACTTCATAAAAAACTCCACCAAAATCGTCAGCATCAACACCAGTTAAAAAGAGGTTCAGCAAGCGTAAAAGGGCACAACAGTTTAAAGATACTACAGCACCAGAAGAGCCAAACCCAAAGCATACACGATCACATAAGCCTAAGATGTCTGAGCCCACTGGAACTCCTCTAGCCAGTTCCCCCATACCCAAAAAAAAGAAATCATCTATTGCAGCAGCTACCATTCCACAATAGTCACCTAAGGAGCATCTCCGCAGTGCCACAAAAAAGAAGTGACCTTCTCTACCAATTGCTGCCACAAATCTGCAACAACAGGGGAGTGCCTCTACCAGCTTTAGTTTTTCAAGTCTTCCTTAGAAACTTGTTTTGTTATTTATGTCTATTATGTTGCTTTGTTGGTTTATGACTTTGTGTTTTCTTTATTAGCATGCTTAGTTTGTTTGGTTTGTTTGCATTTTAAGTGTTTCTATGTGTGTGAGAACACAGCACCTCCTCAGTTTGGGGGGGTTATATAAGAAAAAGTATAATTTTATGCTTTGTGTGTTTTTTTTATGTATGTGAATGTGTGTGTAAGGCTCTGTTATCTAAGTTTGTGTATGGATGGAACATCTAATGAAGATAAATTGAGTGTCAAATTTTATGATTACCAAGGAGGGATAGTTCAAAGATAAGAGCCAAATTTTGTCTCAACATTTAAGTTTTGACTAAGTTCTATGAGGCTAATGTGGCAAAGCCTTGTGTGGTACAATGGTAGAAAACATCTTAAGTTTAAGGGAAAATTTTTAGAAACTATGCTTATTATGAATAATTCTGCTCCAATGGCTGAAGCTGCTAAGTAACCAGGGCTGACTATGCACCCCATATACGGACTTGAGTCCAAAGATAATAAATACTATGAGCATTGTTGTAGCAATATATGAAAAAAAAAATTATTTTTCCTGGTCCTCTATCTGGGATATTGAGTAACTATGTCTGTTCATGAGCCCCATGTTTAGCCTTGAGTCAAAGGTGTCTTTAGATAATACCATGTTATGAACATTGTTGTAGCAACTCTGATTTGTGCATTGGGTGAGTAATTAGGTGTCATTACCATAAACGATAGACATTCACATGAAAAACTAATTCCACATTGAAGATAATAAGACAAAAAAAAAACAAAACATAAAATTTGTTGCTATAGCACAATTGGAATATGTTGAGTTTTTTGCCCCTGTACATTATTGAATTGACTTCTACCTTTGAGTATGGAATATTAATTGTGTAATGCTGCAATATCTCAGGACTTTGTCAAAATAGCACACACTCGCTTTGGATAGAATGAAGCCAAAGTCTAGAATTAAACTGCTGTGGCAATCTTGCATGATTTAAGGTGTGATCTAAAGGTTAGTAAATCATTGTAAATGTGATGACGAGCTAAATGTGTTGCATGATTGTGTGTTTTGAATGTTAGTATATTGTCATTACTTGAAGACAAGTAATGATTTAAGTTTGGAAGTGTGATAACTCTATCAAATGAGAGTTATCTATAACACTTTTAGACTTAAATTAAGATTATTTAAAGAGTAAATGGCATGTTTTAATTGCATTTTAGTTACAAGGTGCATACTTATTTATCTTTAGTTTATTCTCAATAAATTAGGTTGTTTTAAAATAAGTTGTGTGCTTAGATTATATGCTTTTATTGCAGGCAATTGGAAATGTAACTTTCAAGGAAGGAATGTTGTGCAATGGGATTGCAAGAATGAGGAAGGAATTTGGCTGCAGAAAAGTGGAAGTGAGTTTGCATCAGTGCAGATGCTGTAGCAACCATTGTTGTAGTAATCCTGGAGCAACAAAAGAGAAAATTTCATGCAAATCTAAAAAAAAATACGATCTGCAGTTTCCAAATTTGAAAAATATGTGCCCAAGATGTCCAGTTGCCCTAGTTTTCCAATAAAAAAGAAGCATGCACTCTAGCAAAAAGAGAGAGTCGTCATTCATAAGAAATAAAAAGAAAAAAAAAAGAAAACAATAAAGAAACAGGAAATTCTAGAGCTAAACAAGAGAGATTGCAGGCATGAGGAAGAAGAAATCAAGCATTACGAAGGCCTTACGTTTCTATCTTTATCTTTCTTATTTCTTTAATTCATGATGATGTACTTGAAGGCTGAAACAGTTTTTGTTTATGTTTTGTTACAAATCATGAACTAAATTTGATTTGTGGTTGAGTGTTAAACAAGCTTAATGGTTATTGACTGAATTTATGTGTTGTTGCATGATTGTTACAGCATTTTGTTTTGATAATGCTTAATTTAATTCACTATTTCGGTTGACCACCCATTTAGTGATACTAGCTAAGAGAAAGCCACAAAAGAGCTTGTTTTAGTGGAAATATCATAACAATACATGATTCTAGGTTAGGTTTCCCAAGTTGGGTTAACTCAATTTGAATAAGGTCATGCATAATCTAAAACTAGTGATGAACTAGACATAGGAATTCACCTTGTAGGGTATTAAGAACCTTGATCTTCTAATATTATATCTTGTGTTGGTATAACAACTGATCATTGTTAGGTTGCATATAGATATAAGATATCCAATAAGCGACATTTGAGGATGCATTAGGATTCTGCCCAGTGCTGTAGTAATTGCTGTAGCAACTAAAATCTAACAGAAGAACAGTCAATGCCATTAAGTAAGTTAATTCACTCAACTACATCATTCTCAGTGATTACATTCTTATGTGAGACATGTTAATTTAGTTTATTGCATTTTATTTTTCTATTATTTAAATTATCTAGGTTTATTTAGTTGATAAACTCGTTTACTTAATTTAATTGAATTTGCACTGTACGAATTACTATAGCACTTCTAATAACATCAATCCCTATAGAGACGATACTCAAATACTTATCACTTTATTACTTGTTGTGTACACTTACGCACTAACATATAAACATTAGAAATTACATCAACACGAATGTAGGAAAAATTCCTTCGGCAAAACAACTTTGGGAGAGGCTAGAAAATTTGTATTAGACAAAGAGTATCTCTAATTATTTGTACCTTAAAAGGTGGTTTCACACACTAAGAATGATTGAAGGTACAAAAATTTATGATCAGCTTAGTGTTCTTAATGGCATCGTGACAGTACTTGAAGCAACTGGAGTTAAAATTGAAGATGAGGAAAAGGCACTCAGGCTATTGTAGCCTCTTCCAACTTCCTACAAGCATTTGCTTCCTACCTTAATGTATGGGAAGGAGATTATAGATCTTGAAGAAGTTACTAGTACTTTACTTTTAGAAGAAAGAAGGCTAAGAGTAAAAACAATGAGGCTTCAGATGATTCGGCATTGACAGTTAGTAATTGAAAGAAAAATAACTCCAAAAAAAAACAAGTTTGCTAGGTGTGTGGACAATCAGGACACCTTAAAAATGATTGTCAGAAAGCAAATGGAGTGAGTTCGACAAGTGCCTCCAAGTCAGTATATAAAGATATTGATAGTATCACTAGCGAAAAGGCTCTCATCATTATGGGAGATGATGATCTCCTATAATAGATGACAAAGACATCCTCATGGTAAGTCGTTAGTGCCACGGAAAATGATGTATTATTGCTAGCAGGTTCACAAGATTTGCACACAAGGCATGGTTTGGCATTTATGCAAGGTGTGTGGTGGAATTTTTGTGTTGATGGTTGAGGACTCTCAAGGAAGCCAAACATGAGAATGGCTATTTTCAGCAAGGTGATCGACATGTGCCGAACATGTGTACTCTAGATAAGGTGAAGTATGAGATTCTCAGTGTAGAGAATTATGGCTACTGGATAGAGGATAAGATTTTACCCCTGGTGGAGTGATTCTCGTAAACTTTATGTAAGTGTAGTTTTGGTATAGTAAAGAAGGTGGAGATGACGTGGTCGTGTGGATACACAGTAGATCGTGTTTTGTCGCCTAATTGAAAAACTCCCCAAGGTGGAGATTGTTGAGAAATATGTCTTATTTTTCAATAAAGATTTCTTAGGATATTTTTCTGTTTTAAGATTTCTACTTAAGGAATAAGTAATTTCCCCCTTGGGACTTGACTTATTCAAAATGGAATACTACTAATATAAGAAAACGAATACTTTTTCCACAAAAAATAATCACTATATATAGAGATGTTAAGTTCACTTATTTGTACAACACATCAATCAATTCTCTGCGAGTACACAATTTCTAATGTGAGAGAAATAGTAAATCTATTGAGAGATAGGTTGTTATTAAGGTTTTGGGTGCAAGGAAAAATACTTGAGTGATTGTAATAATTTTTCACATAGTAGATTTTTCTCTCGTCATCCTTGGCTGTTGGTTTTTCTCCATTGTAGGAGTTTTCCACATAAATTCTTGTGTTGTGTAATTAGTTTTATTTGACATCTATTTTTCTGTTTATTATTTGTTTGATATATTTTTGCTTGCAAGATCTTGGCGGGATTAAAATTCCTTAACAATGAGTACTTAAAACTAATTTTAACCTGACATCTATCAAAACGTTCTAAATTGATCACTTTGGTGACTACAAATTATATCTGATATCAACATCAAAATTGAATCATAACGAATATGTTGAAACAATAACAGGCATATAAATACTGACCGTGATATTCATATATTCAAGAAGAGGGACATAAATGCCTTCAATTTATTAATATTGCATGTAAGCCAATGATACGCAAGTAGGTTCAACACGTATCAGACAAATTCCATATAATTCATAAAGGTTGATCAGATTAGAACACGCAACATATGCGTGTATATATAAGAATTCATATATATATATATATATATATACACACATCACATAAATCACATAAAGTCAATCAATTCATCAAGCCATTTCCGTGAGATTCATAAGCCCATATCAAATTCATAGGACAAAATCCATGGCCCAAGCTTGAGATATAATGCTAAAATCTTTTAAAAAATAAAATAAGAAGAAGAAGAAGAAGATAAAAGCCCATTATTTATTATAAAGGCCACAAGATTCATGAGCAGTTCAAGTGAAAAGAAGTTCACAATTTCAATTATAAAGGCATCATTTGAAACATGGAGCCAAACTGCATGCATTTATTCAAACAAGGATAAAGTTTCATTTATTCGATAGATTTCATAAATCGCAGGAACAATTCGTGCTGCCCGATCAATGAGCAAATCGCAACGAAAAATTATATATCCAAAATTTTTTAATGGAAAATCACAAATTCTAATTTAAGCTCTGATACTAATTATTGTGGATTTTCTACAATTCTCATAAAGCAAGTAAACTCTACTTTGCATAAACTTTAATCCCTAAAATTATAAAATGTCATGATTTTCACATCATCATAATTGAGAGAAGACATACCTTAATCCACAATAATATTCTTAATCAAGTTTCACTTCAAGAATAAAAGGTTAGCAAAATTGATTTCTCTTTCTTGACCTCTTTAGAGTGACTCACTTTCTTGATAGAGAAAAAATTAACGTGATTCTTTTTATGTGGGTGGAGAAAAGACCAATTTTAATTTTTTCCTATTGACCAATAAGATTTCAACCCACGTACAATTTATTTTATTATTTAAATCCAAATATGACCCATTCAATAATTGGGCACATGGGCCACTAGTACGTCAATAGCCCTTATTGTTTTCTTCATGCAAATATGTTTTTAAGCCGTGCAGTTTCATACAGTTAGTTTTTAATGTGATTAAGCTACATGGCTTTATAGTATATTATAATTTTTTTTTTTTTGTGTGTGTCATTTTGTTACATTGAACTATTTGCACTATAAATTTTACTATAAACACTCTAATTTTTAATAACATTTTATTATAAAAATACTCCAAATAATTTACTAATGAAGCCAATTCAATTTAAGTTAATAGGATATTGTAACCCTTGAAACCATTTAACACATGTTGATGCAAATTTTAGCTAAACATATAATAATTAATTTTTTATTTTGGACATTCTTCTACATTAAGCTTTATGGTTTATTCCTCCTTGAGATTTGGGATTTAGATTATGTGCATTCATATGGTTAAAAGTTATGAAAAAGAAAAGAAATTATCAAATGGTGTCAAGGTTGTCAGTGATAACTTTATGACACTAAGTCAACCTTTTGTACTCAATTGCTAGAGAGAGAAAGAACCTAGAGGGAGAGGGAGAACATTTTTGCATTCATTTTAAGTCCTACCTTCAAATGTTGGAGGCTTGGCCTTTATTCAGGCAACTCGAAGCATGAGATAGAGGAGCCATCATGACATGTAGTATAGTCATAACAACAAGTGTCCACAACCCCCGTGCAGAAGGACAACTATAAACATGTGTCAAGACTTGTTCATGATAAGTCTTCTTTGAAGAATGGTCATAATTTTTTAGCTTTTATATTTAATAGGCTTGAGCTTGAGTTCAGATTTTATGTTGGTTCCTTATAAAGATAATTGATTTTGTAACATTTTACCAGTAAGCAATCTTCGCAGAATCTTATATGATCATGCCTTTAGCATTTATACATATAAGTCATTCTTTATATGATCACACCTTTAGCATTTTGTCGAAAACTCTACCCTTTGGGTGTTTCACTTAGAAATATTAGAGAATGAACCTAGATCATTCTTTATACGATCACGCCTTTGGCGTTTTGTAGAAAACTTGCCCTTTGACCATTTCATTTAGAAATATTAGAGCCTAGGTTTTTCTTTAAAAAAAATGAACTTAGGTCATTTTTTTGTAGGATCAAGTCTTTGTTTATTTACTTGAAGAAACTCATTTTCTTTTTTTAACTTTGAGATGGTGAGGCAAGAGGCCAATTAATTGATTTTGGAAGTTTACGTAGGTAGAATTGGAGGTGATTTTGTTGTGAGTAATATGAAGTGCATATGTTTTACTTCTTACTGTGAGTTATATTCAAGATATAATGGATATGCCTTCAAAATTTATTTACTTGAAGAAACTAATTTTTTCTCTTTTTTTGAGATGTTGAGGCCTGAGGCGAATTAACTGGTTTTGGGAGTTTTTTTGTTAAAGTATTGAAAAAGAATTAAATATTTTAAGTTATTCTTATATTTATTTTTGTCTTGATGCATATAGATATATAATAATTCTCTAGTGAGGACATCCTCATTTTAGCAAAGTGAAAATCTTATTAACAGACAAAAAATACAGATTTCAATATACTAATAAACAAAAAAACACAATCTCCAATATATTGAAATCTATATTTTTGTGTATTTTAGTAAGCATTCTTACTTCAATAAGGTAAGAATATCCTGACTAGAGAAGAACTCTGGATATATATCTACACACACAGACTTTACCTTAAGTTTTTTTAAAAAAAAAATTTGTATGCAAGTTTGGGCTATCCTGAAAATAGGAAAAAACTATCATGTAATCATTGCGGAGGATTTATGTCTTTTGTTGCTCATTGTGAGGAGAACTTTAGGGTAATAATTTTTTATTGTTATTTTTTTACATAATTAATAACGAAATGAGAATGGTGAGGTACAAATGTTCCTGATCTATTTTGTGGAACTCATTATAAATGCTAGTGAATGCTGAGACTCATTAAGATATGTAAGAATTTTATTGAAATTTTAAAGTTATTTCTAAACTAATTAACTTATTTCATATTAACCATGTTTTCTTTTATTATTATTATTTTTAGGAGAAGATGGTCCAACTTTAAGAGCAAGTTGTTAATGAGGGATTTGAGTTACTTAGTGAAGAACAATTTTCTCAAGTGATGTGGAGTAAGAAATCCAATTGCCTTTCTAGACTTGGAGTGCGTAAGTTAACACTTGTTTACGAGCAACATGTAAGAAAATACCTTTGCATTACGCAATGAGTTAGAGAGGGCAGATTAACGAAAGATGTCTAATCTGCATCAGAAAGAGATTAAGAACCTGAGCACCCCTAAATTGACATGTTTAAGATGAAAGAAATAAGCTCCTAAATTCTTGTACAAAGAAGAATTTGTTTAATGATGATTTAATTCGAAAAAAAAAAGATTTCTTTAGCATGTCAACTTTGACTAATGTTATGCATGGCTGTTATATTTCAAAATAAATAAACTAATTTCAGCTGTTCTGTCATGTCCATCATCCATATCAAATAAATAAGTCTTCACTTATACTTATGCTATGATTACTTTCCGAAGTGGAAGTGAGAAGTATAGATTTCTTCAACTTTAATATTTTACTTATATATTTTAAAGCATGAGTGAGAATCCCACTCAATGAAACCACTAATTTTTAGAAAAAAGAGTTAGATTCTTCCTTTTTTGTCCTTTTTTTATTAAATTTAATATAATAATATTTAATAAAAATAAATAATATCATATTTGTTTAAATAATATTATTATATTATTTTATAAATTACATTTATAAAAATAATAATATTAAACTTATTTCAATATAATATTATTATATTTAATTAAAATAATAATTTACATTAATTCTAAGTTAAAATACTTAAAAATAATATTACTATATACTATCTTTTAAAATAATAGTATTATATTTATTTACAATTAATAGTTAATAATAATAAATAGTTTATTCACAGAAAATATTAATTTTATATTATATTATTAGTAATAATGTTTCATTTGTGTTGCTCTTATCAATAATTTTTAATTTAAATAATTAAACTTAAAATTAATAAAAAAAATTTATTTGCATAATTAAGAATATTAAAAATTATTATTAATTTACAAATATAATAAAATAAATATTTTATTTTTTAAATATATTTTTTATTAATTTTATAATTAAAAACTACAATTTTATAAATAAAGATAAAATTATAATTTGAAACCATTTACTCTCAATTCAAGATAAAATAAACATATAAATTAGATTCTGATTTTGATTCCATACTCCTATTTCAATATAAGTAAGTTATGTACTTCTACTCTCACTCTACACTCCTAAATATTCCCACTATTTAAAATTCCAACTCCAATTCAAAATATAAACGCAACCTTAATTTCATAAATGCGAAGATATTGATGCCAAGGAAAAATAGTGTCGGAGGCAGAAATGGTAGTTAAATGTAAAAGAGGCAATAAGAGTAAGATTGTGGTACGGGTGCAAAACGAAAACAGCATTAAAACATTGCCTTATTTCGTTTGTACAGTCTAAAATCCAACTCGAACCTGATACGTTTTTTGAAATTAATCAAGTCAAATTTTCCCTTTAATTAAATTTAATAAACCCTTTTTTTTTCAATAATAGTGGGATGGCAAAATGGAGTAATTAGACCGTTCCACCTAAGTTTTTCTCTTTTTTTATCCTAAGGATTTTATGGGCTTTGTTAATAAAGGCCAGGGTCTTGACTTTGTAAAATGAATTTCTTTTTTTTTTAACTTATGTATGATTAAAAATTATTGAAGCTAAGAATGACAGTAATTAAGAATATTAAATTATTCTTCGCCTTTAAAATGGCTTGTCAAACAAGTTCCTTCACTTATTCCCACTGTGTTTACTTCTTGCAGACCAAGTTTTTATTATGTGACTTGTTTTCCAAGATTTTTGTGGCAATGTGTAATTTTTAAGTATGACACGTTCTAATATTCTATATATTTGATTTCAATTAAAATTACGTATAAGGGGTCATAATCTAACCATTTTTCGGTTCAATTTAGTTGAAATTTATGTCTACTACTAATAACTTGAAAAGAGCATCTTGTCTTCTACTGTTTTGCTTTTACTTCTAAGAAAAATATTTTCAATTAAAATAACCAAACCCAGAAAGCCAGCCCAAGATTAACAAAAATTTAGGTTAGTGTTAACGTTGGTTAGCGGGTTTTTGAAATTAAAGGTGCATTTGGAATTGAGGTTGGACAACTATAGTTTAAAAGTTATAGCATTAAAGTGTTTGGTAAACACTAATTGCTGTAACTTGAAGCGATGCTGATATGATTTTTCACTTGTATAATGAAAAATATATTATATTTTTAATAATTTTATCAAAACTATTATTTAAAATTTACATTTACTACATATTACTAATATTTGTTTCATAGTTACAGTTTTTTTTTCAAAATATATGTAGCTTCAAAATTACAGCACTTCAATCGCAAACACATCCTAAAGAGAGCAAAAACAAATCAATGAGCCGCTGCCACTCAAACAACGGCTTCAACTTCTTGAGGGCGTCGTTTTCAGTGGGGTTTTTGTCAAGTATGCTTCTCTTATGTCCATCTTTTTCTATTCAAGCTTAAGCTTAAGCTTCTTCTATATCCATCTCTTTGCATAATACACTTCGTATTTTCATGTAGATAGCAATATCAACTGTTAAGTCATTTTCATTGAGACAATACATCAAACATGTTCAATTGATATTATGTTGTTCAGTTTCAGCCCTTGCCCAGCTGCGACCAATCTCTTCAGATTCTCAATTAGAAGAATCTAGCTTGAATATTAAGCAAAGGGACCAAATTGATAGTGGCTCTTTGTCACGAGCCGCTCAAATCTCCCGCAATTTGAGGCTAAAGTTGCGCGCGAAGGTTCACTCAATGAAAATCCAGGGTGCGCATAGCAAAGTCCAACCCAAGTTCTAGAATTCTCAACAAATTGTAAATACCCTAGAATTCTCTAGAATAGCCCTTAGACAAGTTGGCAAGTTGGCAAGTTGGCAAGTGGGCAAGTTGGCAAGTTGGCAAGTTGCTAGGTGGTTCTAGAGCCCTCCATCCAACCCTATAAATAGCCCACCACCCTTGCCATTTTGTATACAACACACCACAATTCCAGCACACACAAGCTCTCTTGTAAGCTCTCTTGTAAATTTCTCTTGTGAGTAATAAAGTTCTATAGTTTGGCAACATTGCTCTTGCTTCTCTCTAGCTTTTACATAAGCATTCCTCACTTCGCTAGTCCGAGAAGTGTTTTAGGCTTACTTAGCGACTCGCGTGCTAGAAAGTCGACTAAATGCCGCACGGGTTTGCTGCGCAAATACTCATCCCGTGACAAATGGTATCAAAGCCAGGTTTTGCACCCACGTAATCTAGCTCACGAGCAATGGCCTACCCTCTTAGCACAACACAAGAGGGTGTAGTCGGTGTGGAGTCATTTGAACCAACTCGTGGCCGCGAGGAGGGACGCACACAAACTAAGTCTCGTGGCAAGTCCAAGGCCGCTTCCGTAGACGCCCTGGAACCTCACGTCGCCACACTCAAAACATCCATGTCCGCTGTCCAAGACACCCTCGATACTTTAGAGGTAAGGGTGGATGGTCTTGAAGGCGAGTATGGTGATTTCATGGTAGCCACCAAGGCCCTCATGCAAGACTAAGCCGACTTTCTCCGAGGGGAGTTTCGAGCGTTCCATGATGAGCTGCTGAATTTCCGTAGTTTCGTGCAAAGCGAGCTACGAGCGATCCGTGCGGAGGTTGATGAAGTCCGCTCGAATTGGGCATGGCACAAGCGCACACTCACGCCTAGTTCGGCTTCAACAAGCACGAGTGATGCGCGTCGCATCAAGGTGCCAAAGCCCGACACCTACGATGGCACACGAAATGCCACTGTCGTGGACAATTTCCTCTTTGGGCTGGAACAATACTTTGATGTCATGGGTGTTCGTGAGGAGGCATCAAAGGTAGGCACCGCGCCTACATTTTTTAGAGGTGCCGCACAGTTATGGTGGCGGCAGAAGCATGGTGAGATGGGCAAGGGCATATGCGCCATCAACACTTGGACCGAGTTCCAACGAGAACTCCACAAGCACTTTGCCCCAAGCAACGCAGAGAAGGACATGTCCGCGATTACATCAATGACTTCACTACCCTCATGCTTGAGATAACCGACATGTCCGAAAAAGACTCTCTCTTCTACTTCCAAGATGGCCTCAAGGATTGGGCCAAGATAGAACTTGATAGGCGTGGCGTACAAACTCTCGATGACGCCATCACCATTGCGGAATCACTTACCGATTACTCCGCCCAACCCAAGGATAAGAGGCCCAAAAGGACAAGGGCCAAAACCAGAAGGATTGGGGGCAGAAAAAGCCTCCAAGCGGCAAAAGCGGGCAAAGCAAACCGGATGCGAAACAGTAACCCAAGCCACGAAGCCCATGTTTTATATACAATGGCCCCCATTGGGTACGCGACTGTCCGGAGAAGAAGTTGCTTAATGCACTAGCTGCACAGCTCAAGGGCTAATCCAACATGAGTACCCTCTAACGCCTTGGCACACTCAAGACTCACCCACCAGCAGCCACGAAGAATTGGTTCATGTATGTGAGTGCGCACATCAACGACCACACCGTTCGTGCATTGCTCGACACCGGAGCCACGCACAACTTCATTTTCGAAGAAAAGGCGAAGCGCCTAGACCTCAAGATCACCAAGGAAGGAGGTACCATAAAGGCAATAAACTCACCAACTTAGTCGATCGCGGGTACCGCACATGGAGTGCGTGTAGCACTTGGAACGTGGAGCGGAAAGCTCGACTTCTCTGTCGTGCCCATGGATGACTTCAGGATGGCCCTCGGCATGGAATTCTTTGACAAAGTCCATGCCTTCCCACTACCGGCTACAAACTCCCTAAGCATCATCGATGGGAGCAATGCATGCATGGTCCTTGTTGAGCGCTCCAAGACCATAGACAAGACGCTCTTGGCCATGTAATTCAAGAAAGCTTTTCAGAAGGATCCTAGCTTCTTGGTCTCCATCCGGGAGCTGAACGAAGGGGAAGGTCGCTCTAGCTCAACAAGCCAAGTCCCACCGCCCATTGAAGAAGTCCTCGACGAGTTCAAGGACGTTATACCTCCAAAGCTTCCACAAAGGCTACCACCTAGACAAGAGGGGGATCATGAGATCGAGCTAGAGCAAGACGCAAAGCCACCAGCCTTGGCACCCTACCGTATGGCGCCACCGGAGCTCGAGGAGTTGCGGAGACAACTCAAAGACTTGCTGGATTCGGGCTACATCCGCCCATCAACGGCTCTATTTGGTGCACTCGTGCTCTTCCAAAAGAAGAAAGATGGATCTCTCCGGATGTGCATCAACTATCGAGCGCTCAACAAGATCACCATCAAGAACAAGTGTCCAATCCCGTTGATTGCGGACTTGTTCGACCAACTTGGCAAAGTGCGGTACTTCACCAAGCTTGACTTGCAGTCCGGGTACTACCAAGTGCGCATTGCCAAGGGAGACGAGCCAAAAAAGGCATGCGTAACCAGGTACGAATCTTTCAAATTCCTTGTTATGCCATTTGGTCTCACCAATGCACCGGCCACATTCTGCACTCTTATGAACAAAGTCCTCCAACCCTTCCTCAACCGCTTCGTCGTCGTGTACTTGGATGACACAATGGTGTATAGCACCACGTTTGCGGAACACGCAAAACACTTGCAGCAAGTTCTCCAAGTACTACGAGAAAATGAACTCTACCTCAAGTTGGAGAAATGCTTATTTGCTCAACGAAAGGTGGAGTTCCTCGGACATAAGATAGCGGACGGGAAATTGATGATAGAAAATACAAAGGTGAAGGCCATCCTTGAGTGGCAACCTCCCACCAAGGCACCCGAACTCCGGTCTTTTCTCAGATTGGTGAACTACTACCGTCGCTTCATCAAGGGTTATTCAGCGAGAGCGGAACCTTTGACCGATCTACTTAAGAAGAACCGTGCATGGCATTGGTCTGAGGAATGAGAGCACGCATTTAAAGAGTTAAAAAAGGCAATTTCTGAGGAACCTGTCCTCGTTCTTCTAGACCACACAAAGCCATTCGAAGTGCAAACGGATGCCTCCGATTTCGCCATTGGCGGAGTACTTATGCAAGAAGGCCACGCTATAGCGTTCGAGAGCCGAAAGCTAAACGACATGGAATGCTGCTACACTGTGCAGGAAAAAGAGATGATTATAATCATTCATTGCCTACACGTGTAGCGACACTACTTGCTTGGCTCACACTTCGTGACCTTAACAGATAATGTAGCCACAAGCTACTTCCAAACGCAGAAGAAGTTGAGCCCCAAGCAAGTAAGGTGGCAGGACTTCCTTGTAGAATTTGACTACCGGCTCGAGTATAAGCCCAGAAAAGCCAACGTCGTTACGGATGCTCTAAGTCACAAAGCGAAGTTGGTAACACTTAGCATGAGCCAACCAAAGTCTGACCTTGTGGAACGCATCAAGGAAGGTCTCCAACAAGACCCTCTCACAAAAGACTTGTTAGGAAAAGTTCTCGAAGGAAAGACAAGGCGATTCTGGCAAGAAGAAGGCATCCTCCTCACTAAAGGAGATCGACTTTTCGTGCCAAGGTGGAGAAATTTACGAAAAGAGGTAATCAAGGAGTGCCACGACTCGAAGTGGGTTGGCCACCCCGGAATAGAGCACACGACTGCACTTGTCCAAGCCTCGTACTTTTGGCCACACATGAGAGATGACATCGAGGCCTACGTGCGAACTTGTCTTGTGTGCCAACAAGACAAGGCAGATCACCAACTTCCGACAGGATTGTTGGAGCCCCTGCCAATAGCATCAAAGCCATGGTAGAGTGTCACCATGGACTTCATCTCGGCCTTGCCGAAATCTGAAGGATGCGGAAGCATCATGGTTGTGGTCGACCGCTATAGCAAGTATGCAACATTTATCGCCGCACCAACCGATTGCAAAGCGGATGAAGCTGCTCGCCTTCTCATCAAACATATTGTGAAGTTATGGGGCGTTCCGAAGAGAATAGTGAGTGATCGAGACCCAAAATTCACCTGCCGCTTTTGGACGGAGCTTTTCAAGATGTTGGGAACCGACCTCAAATTCTTGACAAGCTTCCACCCGCAAACTGATGGTCAAACCGAGCGCATCAACAACCTTCTCGAGATGTATCTAAGGCATTATGTGAGCGCTCACCAACGAGATTGGGCTAAGTTGCTGGATGTTGCCCAATTCTCATACAATCTTCAACGGAGCGATGCTACGGGTAAGAGTCCTTTCAAGATCATCATGGGATTCCAACCTATGACGCCCAATGCCATAGCCTCGACATATGGAGGGAAAAGCCCAGCGACTCTAGCCTCGACATATGGAGGGAAAAGCCCAGCGACTCACAAGCTCGCATGCGAATGACACGAGGAAGCGGACATCACGCGAGCGTACCTCGACAAGGCCGCACGAAAAATGAAGAAATGGGCTGACTCAAGGAGACACCACGACAAATACAAAGAAGGCGATCGAGTCATGTTGAAGCTCCTACCCCAACAGTGCAAGACTTTACGGAAAGTGCACAAGGGGTTAGTGAGACGTTACGAGGGACCTTTCCAAGTAATCCGACTTGTCGGCAAAGTCTCATACCAACTCCAACTTCTGCCAAGACTCAAGATCCATCCAGTCTTCCATGTGAGCTTGCTAAAGCCATAACATGAAGATGCGGAAGACCCCAACTGTGGAAAGTCAAACCATGCCCCGACCGCCGTTGTCACAGCATACGACAAGGACGTGGAGTACATCTTCGCTGATCAAGTCATTCAAAGGAGGGGCATTCCGACATACAACGAGTATTTGATGAAGTGGAGGAACCTCTCCGAAAGTGAGGCAACATGGGAACGCGAGGAAGATCTATGGCAATTCGCGGAGCATGTTCAAAAATACAAGCACGAGAACACGACGAGGACGCCCCGAGCATAAGTGGGGGAGGATGTCACAGGCCGCTTAAATCTCCAGTAATTGGAGGCTAAAGTTACGAGCGCAGGCTCACTCAATAAAAATCTAAGGTGCGCATAGCAAAGTCCAACCCAAGTTCTAGAATTCTCTACAAATTGTAAATACCCTAGAATTCTCTAGAATAGCCCTTAGACAAGTTGGCAAGTTGGGAAGTTGCTAGGTGGTTCTAGAGCCCTTCATCCAACCCTATAAATAGCCCACTACCCTTGCCATTTTGTATACAACACACCACAATTCCAGCACACACAAGCTCTCAAGCTCTCTTGTAAATTTCTCTTGTGAGTAATAAAGTTCTATAGTTTGGCCACATTGCTCTTGCTTCTCTCTAGCTTTTACATAAGCATTCCTCGCTTCGCTAGTCCGAGAAGTGTTCTAGGCTTACTTAGCGACTCGTGTGCTAAAAAGTCAACTAAGTGCCGCACGGGTTTGTTGCGCAAATACTCATCCCGTGACATTAAGCTTAAGCGTCTTCTATATCCATTTCTTTGCATAATACACTTCGTATTTTCATGCAGATAGAAGTATCAGCTGTTAAGTCATTTTCATTGAGACAATACATCAAACATGTTCAATTGATATTATGCTGTTCAGTTTCAGCCCTTGCCCAGTTGCAACCAATCTCTTCAGATTCTCAATTAGAAGAATCTAGCTTGAATATTAAACAAAGGGACCAAATTGATAGTGGCTCTTTGGAGTTGAATACAAGTGAAGTTATTGAAAAGCTGTATAGTCTTAGAAAAGAACCCAAAATTGCATTATCATATTTCGAACAGTTAAAAAGATTTGGATTCAATCATAATGATAATACTTATGTGGCGACTGTGAGAATATCGTGTAGTTGTGGTTGGATTAAGATTTTAGAGTGTGTGTTATTGGAAATCATCAAAAAAGAGAATGATCGGAATTTTGAGGCTACTGATTTACTTGAAGCCCTTTGTGAAGAAGGGTTGTTGATGTATTATTTTATACTACTACTTGTGGATATCGTTGGCCTATATTATTGTGTAACTTTTTCCTGAACAAGTTAGTAGAGTGTGAGAAAGTGGATACCGCTTTGGCTGTTTACCAACAGTTGAGAATTAATATACATATATTATTGTGATTAAGGCCCTTTGTAAGAAGGGTAGTTTAAAGAAACAGTTGAGTTGTTCCTGGAGATAAAGGAAGCAGGGGTAAACTCAAATGCTTTTGCTTGCTCGACTTGTACTGAAGGGCTTTATTTGAATGGAATGTTAGATGTGGGTTACGACCTGCTCTTGAAATGTAGAGAAGAAAACATTCCTTTGAGTGGCTTCACTTACACAGATGTGGTTCGTGGGTTTTTAATAAGAATAAACTTGCAGAAGCTGAAAGTATATTGCATCACTTGGAAAAACAAGGGGTCTGATGCATACGTATACAGTGCTTTGATTTCTAGGTATTGCAGATTTGGGAACATAAAAAAAGCTTTGGCTTCGCACAGTGAAATGAGATTAAATGTTGTTTAAACAAATTTTGTGATTGTTATCTATAGTAAAATTTAAGGAGTTTAAAAATATGAGGGTTTTCCTTGGCAAGGTTTGTTACAACATACTATTGGATGCCTTGGATGCCTTGTGCAAACTTGAGAAATTAGAAGAGGCCATGGAATTGTTCAATAAAACTATAATTTATGGTTGTTGTCTTCAAGTTAAACTTGGCAACATTGACGAAATGAAGGAGATGGGATATGAACCTAATATTGATACACACAACATTATTACTGAAGGCTTGTGTATGGGAAGCAAGGTAAGGAAAGTTGAAGCTTTTTAGTTGGTTTGAAAAAGTATTTAGAAAATTTTAGCGCCATGTTAATGGCTACTGTGAAACAGATCTTATAAAATAGCCTTTCAACTATTTAAGTGGCTGTCTGAGTGCAGAGTTCTAGTGAGAAAAGGACCTGCTATAAACTGCTACCAGTCTTCTTATGCAAGCTGATAACACAAAAGCTCTCATGTTGCTTAAGACAATGTTTGCTCTGGTTACTGAACCCAGCAAAAGTATGTACCATAAGCTTATAGGTGCATTATGTTGGGCAGAAGAAACCAAACGGGTAAGATGGGTGTAATTCACAAAGGTTTGACTCCTGATCTTGTTACCTATACAATGCTGATACATGGTTGTTGCAAAGAAAATCTTGTGATATTCTCAATGATATGAAGCTCGAAGGAATCAAACCCGATGTTGTTCTTTGCACCGTATTATTCAATGGTCATTTAGAAAATAGATCGGAAAATTTCTTCTGCGCATGCTTCAGTTTTTTAGAAGGAGATGAAGTTAACGAAATAAGACCCAATGCTGTACTTTTTACTGTTTTGATTTGAAAGCTTTGCTAGGCAAACAACCTTCAAGTTGCTATTAGAGTCTTTCATGAAATAATTGATAGAGAACTGAAACCTAATACTGTCACATACACTAACTTTTTACATAACTACCTGTGAAAAAGAGATGTGGATCTGTCTTTAGCCCTTGATAAAATGTTAATCAAAGGGTTACAGGCCGATAATTATACCATTTCATAATTGGAAAGTGGCACTGAGGAAACCAGCAGATTGCAATATCAGAATTAAGTTGTACGTTTGTCTAAATTAGTTAAACGGACCAAAAATGTCTGCTGAATCAGCTGGTTTAAGGTATAATAAAATTTATCATGCCACTCAGTGATGTACATACACTTTAAGACAGCAATATTAGTTATAATGAGACAGTACAGGTTTAAGCCTTAAATGCTTTTTTAGCCTCATTTTCACACATTCATGTTTTCTCATTAGATTCTGATTTCAATTCAAAGGAATATAACTTTAGTTTCTTAACAATTCACTTTTACTTTCTTTAAAGGTTTGCATTATAGCAAAATTGTATAATTGTTGTTTAGTTATTTGGCTACAAGTAAAGTTGTGTCTTCCTTCTGCATGGTAAACTAGCTGTCAGTGTACTACTTATAGTGAACTTAAAAAGTACTTTACTGTATAATTATGATTAAATTGTCTTTGAGGATACTTGTTTACTAATTTACCCTGACGGTAATTGCAAGTACAAACCCGAGATAAGGATTGCTACAGAAATAAATTTTTTTTCATCGATTGTTACTTCTGCAATTGCAATATTGCATGCAAAGAATAATGTGGGAAAACACCTCCCTAATTTGTAGGATTTGATTTTATCTCTAATTTGTAGGGATTTAATTTAATTTCCTTTCTTGTTATCCTCTACATGTATATATTAACCTAGAACTATACTGTTAGAAAGATCAATAAAAAACATTACAAATTTCTCCACATGGTATCAGAGCGGTGTTAAGCTCCCTTTGGAATTTTTTTTTCTCAGCCTTCAGTGCTGATTTTTTTTTTAACATTTTTTCTCCATTTTGAGATTATTTTCAAATTCCAACCATGTCTGAAATTGTTGATGAACCCAACCCTACTCAATTGAGTGACAACTGAAATAGTGACAGAATAAATACTCCATCATCAGGAGATTTGCAAAATATTCCAGCAGCCTATAGATTGAATGGGAAGAATTATTTAAAGTGGTCTTAGTTTGTTCGAACCTTTTTGAAAGGAGAGGGTAAAATCAGTCACCTACTTGGTACTGGACCCAAACCGAGGGATCCTAGATTTGATGCTTGGGATGAAGCAGACTCTATGGTTATGTCCTGGCTGTGGAGTTCAATGATCCCAGAGATCAGTGACACATGTATGTTTCTTACCATAGCCAAGGAAATATGGGAAGCAGTTGAAAAAACCTATTCCAAAGTGGGTGATGCTGCTCAAATTTATGAGATCAAAACCAAGATCTTTGCTACTAAACAAGGAGGTCATTCTATTACTCAATATGCTAATTTATTGAAAATTTTGTGGCAAGAGTTGGACTATTATCAATGTTTTCAAATGAAGTGTAGTACTGATGCTGCCTTGATGAAAAGATTTGTTCAAAAAGAGAGGATTTATGAATTCTTAGCTAGATTGAATGGGGTGTTTGATCATGTTTGAGTACAAGTATTAGGGAAAGAAGATTTGCCATCATTGGATGAGACCATTGCTACAATTTGGGGCGAAGAAAGTAGAAGAGGAGCCATGGTTGAATCCCAATTAGTAGAGAGTTCAGCCATGGTCATAAGAAATGCTATAATGAAGAACTTTGGCCCAAATCAGCAACCTCTTGGTGAAAGCGAACAAACTAATTTGTCCAAGGTGACAAATAAGGATTCTTTGTGGTGTACCTACTGCAAGAAGCCTCGACACACTCGAGAACGATGCTAGAAACTACATGGAAAGCCACCAATGTCAAATAAAAATTCAACTATGCAAAATGGACAGCTGAAGGGACAAAGGCAAGCTCATATGACCTTTACACAGTCTGGTGACAAAGGTAAGTCTCATGAACATGACAAGTTCAACAAAGAAGAAATTGAGGAGCTGAAGAGTTTGTTGGGAGCATTGGAGAGGCCACCAGAGACAGGTACTTGTTCTTTGGCATTTAAAAGTAACTTTCCCTCTCTATATGCACTAAATGTCTCATGTTCAATCTTTCTGAACTCTTGGGTCATAGACTTAGGTGCCACCGACCATATGACCCATTCCTCACACAAATTCATCACCTATGACCCTTGTCCAAGCAATAGGAAGATAGCCACAGCTGATGGTTCCCTATCAACAGTTGCTTGCCAAGGAAATGTCTTAATAAATCAAGCTCTCACACTTAAAAATGTCTTTCATGTACCAAATTTATCTACTTACCTTTTGTCCATTCACAAACATACAAAAGATTTGAATTGTAATGTTACTTTTTATCTTTCATATTGCATGTTTCAGGACCAGGGTATGGGGAAGATGATTGGACATGCTAGAGAGAAAAATGGGCTTTACTATCTTGAAGAATCAAGTGGGCAAACTAGAACTAGAAATTATTTACCCCTATCATTTTTTTCTAAGTCTCTTATTTCCAATAAAGACAAAATCTAGCTTCAACACTTCCGTCTTGGGTATCCTTCATTTAGCATTCTTAAAATAATGTTTCCATTATTGTTTAAAGGAATTGATGTAGAAACCCTTCATTGCGATACATGTGAACTTGCAAAACATAAACGTGCTTCCTTTCCTATTAGTAATAAAAAAAACATCTATTCCTTTTGCACTCATTTATAGTGATATTTGGGGTCCTTCCACAATTCCTAATGTCTCAGGAGCTCGCTGGTTTGTTTCATTTATTGATGATTGCACCCGTATGTCGTGGATATTTCTTTTAAAACATAAGTCTGATGTGAGTTTCATTTTTCCTATTTTTCACAACATGGTCAAAAATCAATTTGGAGTTGGAATAAAAAGAGTTAGATCAGATAATGCTAAGGACTATTTCAACCAAACCCTATCACCATATTTCCAAAAAAAATGGTATAATTCATGAGTCATCCTATATTAATACTCCTCAACAAAATGGGGTTGCAGAAAGGAAAAATGGTCACCTTTAGCCATAACCAGAGCTTGTTTGTTTCAAAGAAATGTTCCTAAAAACTATTAGGGAGAAGCAGTTCTAACTACAGCCCATCGTATAAATAGGTTGCCTTCTCGGGTTCTTGCGTTTAAAAGTCCTATGCAAGCTTTTTCAAAATATTTTCAAAACTTCCACACTACAAATCATCTTGTTCCCAAAATTTTGGGTTGCGTATCTTTTGTTCACATTCACTTTTATAATAGGGGAAAATTGGATCCATGAGCACTTAAATGTGTATTTGTTGGTTATTCCTCAACTCAAAAAGGGTACAAATTTTTTTATCCTGCAACAAGAAAATTCTTTTTGTCTACTGATGTTACATTTGTTGAAAAAGAAAGCTATTTTGCTCAACCTTATCTTCAAGGGGAGACATTACTTATGGAAGATAAGGACAAAGACTTATTTTTTCTGTTGGAACTTGACTCTCATCATTTTCCCTCTTCTACAAACATAAAAAATCATCTAGCTCATACCCCTGTTAATTCTCAAGGTTCTCCAAATCCTAGTTTTGTTTCTATAGAAGCTGAAAACTCTTGTACTCCTGATTCTAAGCCTTTTGGATAGGATAAACAAGTTCAAAGTTCTACTCGCCCAATACTAACTTATTCAAAGAGAAAAGCACCTATTGTTCAACTTATGCAAGTCCAAGAATTGGAACCAGACCTTGGTAATGAGGTAATTGACCACACTATACCTTCTCAAGGAAATATTTCTAGTTCTAACGAAAATAATAACAATGATCTTCCTATTGCTATTAGAAAAGGCACCCGAAAATGAACCCAACATCCCTTATATCCATTATCTCACTTTATGTCTTTTGATAAGTTGTCACACACTCATAGAACATTTCTCACACATCTAAATACTATAACCATTCATAAGACAATATCTGAGGCATTAAGTCATATGGAGTGGAGAAATGCTATAAAAATAGAAATAAAGGCCCTTGAAAAAAATAAGACATGAGATTTAGTGGAGCTACCAAAGGGGAAGAGTCCAGTAGGCTGCAAATGGGTGTTCACTGTTAAATATAAGGCAGATGGGTCCCTTGAAAGGTATAAGGCTAGGTTGGTAGCCAAAAGGTATACTCAAACTTATGGGATTGATTATTTGGAAACATTTGCTCTAGTTGCCAAAATGAACACTGTGAGAGTATTATTATCTCTAGTTGCTAATCTTGGGTGGAGTCTACAACAATTTGATTTCAAGAATGCCTTCTTACATGGTGATCTTGATGAAGAGATTTACATGGAAATTCCTCTTGGTTTTGGTTTGAATTTAGAAGGAAACAAAGTGTGCAAACTTAAAAAGGCCTTGTATGGCCTGAAACAATCCCCTAGAGCTTGGTTTGGACGATTTGCTAAGGTCATGACAGCCATGGGATATAAACAAAGTCAAGCTAACCATACTTTGTTTATCAAACATTCAACTTCAGAAGGAGTAACAGCATTATTAGTGTATGTAGATGACATTGTGATAATAGGGAATGATTTGGAAGGAAGGGAAGCTTTAAGGAGATGTTTAATTAAGAAATTTGAGATAAAGCAGCTCGGTAGATTGAAGTATTTCTTGGTATTGAAGTTGCGCACTCAAAGCATGGAATCTTCATATCACAACGAAAATACATACTAGATTTGTTGAAGGAAACAGGAAAAATAGGGTGTAAGCCAATTGACAGCCCTATAGAACCAAACCAAAGACTTGGCGAAGCTCATGAAAATGTAGCAGTGGATAAAGGAACATATCAGAGGCTTGTAGGTAAACTGATTTATCTTTCTCACACTAGACCTGACATAGCTTATACAGTCAATGTTGTGAGTCAATTTATGCATAATCCCAAAGAATTTCACCTTCAAGCTATATATAGGATCTTGCAATATTTGAAAGGAACACCAGGGAAGGGAATTTTGTTCAAGAAAGGAGAAGGATTGACACTTGAAGCCTATACTGATCCAGACTATGCAGGGTCTATTATTGATAGGAGGTCAACATCAAGTTATTGCACCTTCCTTGGTGGCAACCTTGTGACTTGGAGAAGTAAGAAGCAAAACATAGTTGCCAGATCAAGTGCAGAGGCTGAGTTTAGAGCTATGGCAATGAGGATTTGTGAGCTACTGTGGCTGAAAATTGTACTACAAGACTTAAAGATTCAATGGGAAGCACCTATGAGACTTTATTGTGACAACAAATCAGTTATTAGTATAGCACACAATCCAGTTCAGCATGATCGCACTAAGCACATTGAAGTTGACCGGCGCTTTATAAAGGAAAAACTGGATAGTGGCCTAATTTGCACTCCATTTGTATCTACTAGTGGCCAGCTAACAGATGTGTTAACCAAAGGTTTGAGTAACAAGGTGTTTCAGAGTATAATCGGCAAGCTGGGGATGGCCAATATCCATTCACCAGCTTGAGAGGGAGTGTGGAAAAACACCTAGCGATATTTTAATGTAAATATTGGTAGAAGATTTTGATAGTTGTCAATCCCTAATTTGTAGGATTTGATTTTGTCTCTAATTTGTAGGGATTTGATTTAGTTTCCTTTCTTATTGTCCTTTACATATATATATTAACCTAGAACTGTACTGTTAGAAAGATCAATAAAAAACATTACAAATTTCTCCACAAGGTGGCTAAGCTATTTTCTTGAGCTAAACTTCTAATTTCTTATTATTCTGCTTGGCAAATATATCTAAACATTATTCTGTTAGAGTTGTAGCTAGTATTATTTTCATGGAATCTATTTGGAAGTTTCTTATCAGAGTTGGGTAATATTTTATTATCTAAAGAAATGTAATACACGTTCTTGATATGATATGAAACAAAGCACGCTTCAAATGTTAAAAGCTGCTCTGTCCATTTTTTCCAGTGATCTGCTAACCGGCAATCGCTCTGAAATTTCTGTTTTGTATTATTTTTCTCACTTTCTATACCTGTTTGTTATGTAGATGGAATATGGAAACTGCCAAAATATTATCAGCTTGTGTGGCTCTGTCTGTCTGAGTGTTCAGATAGGTGATTTGGTTCATCATGATATATTTGCTTCATGAATCATGGGTGGGCCACTCATCAGTGTTCCTTTCTCCCCCCCCCCCCCCCCAGAAAAAAAAAAAAGAAAAGGGATTGGAGAGGGTTAATTATTCTGAATTGAGTTTGAAATATGGGAACATAGACAATTGTAATGCCTGATTTTAGTTCAAATTAATCTGTAGACCATGGCCAAAGCTTAGGTTCCTTGTCGAGACTTGAGAGGATTGAGGGGACTCTTCACCCACCATTATCCTATGAAGCCATACTGCCATACATGTAAAAGGATAATGATCCTGATGGAGTTCGTAGGGGCAAGCAAAAGGTATATTTACCTTGACGATCCTTTTTTATTTTCGCATTTCTCTTCTTCCTATAATTCTCTTTCTGTTTTCCCCTTAAATAAACGTGTTCATCAACAAATTTTTAGAATTAAAGTTTTTTTTTTTTGTAGTTGTAACAAGATGCAATTGCACATCCATAATTCAATGCCAAATAGTAAGACCATATGTGGAAAGGCTAAGAGCCCATATGTTTGACTTCATAGATTGGGAATGTACTTGTGTTTAAGTTTTTAACTTAAGTAGTTTAATTTATATTTGTGTATGTCGGATATAGCAAGTAATGGAGTTCTTAATTCAAGTGGAATTTTCCAACCATGTTATTGTATTCAACCATTTAAAA
This sequence comes from Luvunga scandens, assembly GCA_030449905.1. NCBI lineage: Eukaryota > Viridiplantae > Streptophyta > Magnoliopsida > Sapindales > Rutaceae > Luvunga > Luvunga scandens. Next base: position 1,885,261 of record JASUUG010000209.1, read on the forward strand.
TATTATTTTTTCTATTATTTTCTTAACTTTGTGAATATTTTGGTTTTCAGTGTCAATGCTAAACTCCTGTCTCCTGCAGTAGTTCCCAAACAAATGTTGGCATTCTGTGAACAAAACCGATTGCCTTCTTCCCACAGTCATGAAGTTAAAGGAATTGCTGCAATCTTAGAGTACTCAACCGATATCATTAATAGCTTCATGCGTCCATCTAGCCATGAAGTTGTCTAACAACAAATAGTTATTCCCAGGCTAGTGGTACTACTTTGTGACCGGGAACCTTTCAACATGCATGGTTGCATCAACTAAGCTAGTTTCAGAGCTACCATTATGTTACAAATATTTTTGGATCTCCTAGAACCAAAAATGACCAGTAAAGTAAGAAATGGAAATTGCTCCGACAGATGATAATACATGGTGAACGGTGACACCTGTAGTATGCTTCCGTAGTCCTACGAGATTTGAGGTTTGATATCTCTTGGGTACCAACTTGGCAAAACTGAGGAGCCACTATTTTACTAGTTACACGAGGATTGTAAGTTCTGGGTATTATGGGGTCATCCGAAAGCAAAATAAAGCAGAAAAACGAATCTAAAGATGATCTACACGCTGAACCAGTGACAGTTTCTTTTGAGATCTCTGACCCAGTTTTGAATCGTTGACCGTGCATATGCGACCTACATTTTCTGTAATGACATTTTGCCGAACCTACATATGCATGAAATTTTTGAGCTAGTTGTAAGTCTAAAACGTAATATATGGGCTCGTTTGTAACTATGGTACTTCAGGTTTTTTTTTTTTTTGTTTGGGGGGAAGGGGGGGTGAAGGAATTTCCCATATCGGGCCTAATTTTCTTTTGTTTCTTAACTATATAGTTGATTGAACAATAAGATTTGAATCATTCAGATAATTCATTTTCATTACTATTGTCTATAAGAAAGTCTCAAATACAGTCTATATTACCCAAATTTTTTTGGGTACTAGAAGGTTAATGATATATAGAGATGGTCAAGGGGGCAAGTGGCACGTGCCACGGCACAGACACGGCATGTGTCCATACAGTACTTCATGGCAATAACACATTTCAGTGGGGCACATAGCATGATATGGCACGCAGCCTGGTTGGATCAAGTTTAGAATTTTAGACATATGGACCTTAAAAACACGGCATAATTAGAGATAGATTAAAGCACGACATGTGAGAATACTTGCAATAAGTGTATTCACTTTTTAATAAATGTAAGCTTAAAATTTTAAAATTTTATAAATAATTTGAAATTGAATCTTTTAATATATTTTATTAGCGCAAGTTTTTTAAATTTTTTTAATTCTTAGTTTAAAAAAAACTCTAACTAATCTATATTTATAGTTTATCAAATGAATAATTGATATCATGATTTTAATAAATAAAATTATAAATAAATGATTTTATAAATATGTATTAATGTTATTATGGACTATGATTTATGACTCTATATAAGTCCAAGTTAACAATTAAATTAACCCTTAAGAAAATTATATTATTATTGTTGTTGTTAAGTATTAAAAAAGAATTCTAATGCCGTATGGTCTAACTTAGTAATTAATATTACATTTGCTTAAATTTGTTGTTAAGTATTATTATTGAATATGGACTTAAGTTTTAAATTTTTGATTCTATTGAATTTGACTAAAGGCATATGGACCCAATAAACTTGAAAAAAAAAGTATGGCACGCCCTCTTAAAAAATTTTTTATAAAAAAAAAAAACTTACCATGCTTTTTTTCTTAGGCATGGCCCACAGCACACAGCATGTGTAAGCGCGGCACATGTGTTAGGCCGAACCTAAGTAGAAACAAAAAAAAAAGCACAACACAACACGAGGCACATGGTGGGCATGGCATAACGAGGGCACGAGCATATATGGGTCTTCCCGTTAGCCATCTCTAGTGATATATAGTTTTTTTTTTCTTTTTGGAATCTAAACTTTCTTAACACCAACTGTTGAGACAATTATTTATAGAGTTGGCATTTTGTGGAAAGTCTAGTTAAATTGGAATTCTATTTATTGCATATCTTGTAATAGAAATTAATTTATTAATTCCTTAATATTAGTGAAATTCTAATTTATTAGGAATATTTGTTTCTTATTTGAATTAGAAGTCTAATTTAGGAAGTCAATTAATAAAGGGATTCTATAATTGGCGCATGAGATCTATTTAGAGTAAAAAGTTGGTTCAAACAGGAAGATATTAAATACTCTAGATATTTCTTAGAAGACAAGTAACATTATGTGCAAGAAGATAAGATTTATTCCTATTCAGAATCTTGGGAATTATAAGAGGAAAGAAACTCTTATGTGGTAAGAATCCAAGTCTTTTAAGACTTGTAATTTTTGTGAAACTCTAGTGTCTATATAAAGAGATGTATTTCACAATTGGAAAAAAGCAACACATAGCATAAAGCAGAGAAGCAAAATTCGGCCTCCTCCCTAGAGAATCCAAATTTGGCACATAATGTTGTGTTGATTTGTTTTGTCATAAGATTATTTCTTTTCATCTCTATGAATGGTCTATGTGGATCTTGGGTCATTAGACATTGAAGAATTGAAGAATCAATATTGATCACTTTGCGAAGTCCCTTGAGAATCGTGGATCAAGATGGGTAGCGGTTATTCAAGAGAAGCAGAGTCTAAGGTTGAGTAAATTGTATGGTGATAAACTATAAGTGAGAGTCTTAAGTTTGGTAAATACATAGGTTGTAACATCTCAACTTAGTGAATTACTTTTCACCTGGGCGTGGTCTTGTGGATGGAGGATTGATTAATGCGAACCACATAAAAATCTCTGTGTCTTTTAATTTATGTAATTTATTTTGTTTTTAGAAAATCAATGTTTTTTTATGTAGATGAACAGTACTTGTGAACAATTCCGAAGAACAGTAACGATGAACAGTATTTTTTAGAATTAGTCAAGTTGCTACTACAAGGGTTTTAACTACTTACATCTATCTACAATTAGGTCTAAAATTCCTACACCAACAAATGCATTATTTTTTAAAGGATAGTGATAGGTTTTATGCCTATTGTCTCAACAATAATTACAAGTGACTTGAGATTCATTCGTTGAGGTAGACTTAATAAACTAGCTCTTCTAATACTTTTGTTTTATACTAATACTGTGTTTACTAAGTTAGAATCAGAATGAGCAGAAATCGGAATGGGTAGGAATGAGAATAGGCTAGAATGGGAATAGGGAATGGAAATCATAATAAATTATTTACTTGAACTGTGGAAATCGAAATCGGAATAAGCTAATTTGCCATTAATGTGTTTACTTTATCTTGGAATTGGAATCGGAATGAATTAGATTGTAACAAATTACCAAAAAGTACTTAATGAATTATTATCATAATCATTATTTTATATTTTAATTATAGTGATTATTTATTCAAAACTTATTTTTATTTTTATTTTTATTATTATGATCATCAATAATATATTGATATATTAATTAATTGTAAAATGAATTAATTTATTAGTTATAATAATTATATTATTAATTATTACAATAACATATTAGTTATTATGATTATTTCATCAAAAACTATAACTATTAATATATTATTGTTCATAATATATTTATATATTAATTAATATCTATAATTAAATCAATTAACTGATGATAATATATGAATTAATTATAATAATTATATTAATAATTATTATAATAGTAAATTAATTAATTATAATAATAATAACATATTAATTATTGTGATTATTTATTCAAAAACTATAATTATTAATAGTTATTGTTAGTAATTTATTAACATAATTAATAGTAATAATTATATTAATTAATTAGCAATTATATTAATAATTATTATAATAGTATATTAATTAATTAATTATAACAATTAAAATATACTAATTATTGTGATTATTTATTCAAAAACTACAGTTATTAACATATTATTGTTAATGATGTATTAATATAATAATTAATAGTAATTGTTATATTAATTATTTATTATTAACAAATAAATAATTATTTATAATAATAATAATATATTAATTATTTTGATTATTTATTCAAAAACTATAATTATTAATAGTTATTGTTAATAATATATTAATATATTAATTAGTTATAATAATTATACTAATTAATTAACTATAATAATATTATATTAATAATAATAATATATTAATATTGTGATTATTTATTCAAAAATTTTAATTATTGTTAATCATTGTTAATAATGTATTAATAAATTAATTAATTATAATAGATTAATCAATTAATTATAATAATATATTAATTAATTATAAATGAGGGCAAAGTGGGCATTTTTAATTTTAGGGAGAGGCAAAATGGGAATTCTAGGGAATAGGAGATTGATACCCACTTCCCCTAGAGAATCAATCTCCCATTCTCCATTCCCAAATAATGGTGGACCCCACAATTCCAATTCCAATTCCTGCTCTATTTTTGCGAAGTAAACGTCATCAATCATTTCGATTCCCTAATCCGAGAAGTAAATGCAGCATAAGTTTATACCCAATGCTCCATCAAAAACACACTTTTGAGAACCAAGCAGTTTTTTCAAATTCTTTTATCAATTGTTAAATCTTAAAACAATGTCATTTAAGCGATATTTCATCTACTTAAGATTTTAATTTTCCTTAGTTAAATTATCAACTTATCAACTATCAGGCTCAAATGAAGTGTCCATTTTTCTTTAAAGGAAATGCTTGACCTATTCTTTTAAAAAGTCATCTTCATTTTTCAAATCCTCATTTTGTTTTAGTAAATCATTATTCTCATTTGAAAAGGCTAAAATTTTCTTTTTAAGAAAGGTATTTTTCAAACCAATTTTCTTCAAATCATCATGTAATTGTGGAAAATGTTCAAATAATTCATCATAAGAAGGTACCCACAAGATCTTCTCTAAAAAGAAGGATTTACTTCTTTCATGCTAATGAACAAAACTCTTGCTTGAATTCAAAACAAAGAAGGATGACTAACAGCGGCACAAGTAATATCGTCCCACAAAGATTGTATATTTTACTAGCTACTGAAATTATTATAGCCCAATTTATTTAAACAATCAAATAAGTGAATTTAGATTAAAAATTAAAACAAAATAAAGCAACTAAAAAATAAATCTAAAAATTAAATAAAAATGCAAGTAGTAAGAGAAATCACTAAGAGATTAAAACCATAGGACATTCGACTTCACCATAACCAATTTAATTTAATCATCCATCTATGCTACTAAAAATTATTGCCCTTGTTGATAGCGAATTTCTCTAATCTATTTAATATCCTCTCTCAAGTAATATAAAAAGTACATTCGCATTAACCCACTATATCTCTATGTGAATTTAAATATATGAAGATTCATTGAGTTCAATGAAAATTCTTAGATAAAACTATATGAACCACGTTGACACATCTTTATCTTTCATTCAATTCATGACATCGACTACACAAAGAAAAATCATATAAATTTCCTCTCGATTTCATTATGTAGCCTTGAATTATCCAAATATTGGCCAAATATTTAAAAGCATTAAGCACAATAATGAACACTCAATCACGGAATAATAAACTAAAAATGACAAAAATTTATGGAATTAAATTTTCATGGTTAGGCTATGTTGTAATCCTAACAAAATAAATTAGTTCATGAGAATACAAAGAGAATCTCTCTGTATGTGTATGTGTGTGTGTGTGTGTGTGTGTCTATATATATATAACTTAGTTCTATTTTCAATCGACTTCTTCATTCTCAGATTTTCCTCATGCGGCCACTACGTCTAACCTCTTCTTTCTCGTCTTTATGTGTTAGTGCTCGGCCTTTAAATCCTTAGCTAAAAGGATTAAAACAAAGCAAAGCCAAGCCAAGCCAAGCTACCAACTTTAAGCCCATTAAAGCACGCGAAGCCCACCAAATTCAATTGATTTAAGGAAAAAAGTCATTTTCACCTCTGGAATTTAATACAATAACTCATTTCATCCTTGGTATTTAAATAATAGTCTATTTCATTCATATTTTCTTTTTTATAATAACGTAAAATTTTCATTCAACTGGATTAGAAAACAAGAGTAGTACATCTGCTGGGTATTCACCCATCCATATAATAGTGTCCAAGTTTTTTAAAACTCTTTTGGCAAGAGAGTGAGCAAGAGCATTGCATTGCCTTGGTACATATTGGACTACAAACGATTGAAAATATTTACTACTTCTTTGAATCCCTAAGATTGTCCGCCAGATTTTTGTTCTGTTGCTACTTTTCTTGTTGATTAGATTAGCCACCTTACTACAATCTGTTTCAATAATCAAATCAATGAGCTTTGCCTTCTTTGCCACCTTCAATCCCCACTTAACAGCTTGAGCTTCTATAAAAGAGACATTCCCATGAAAATTTATATTTTTGACCGCTGCAGCTATCACTTGGCCTAATGAGTTTCTTATTACAACCCTTTAACCCTCCCTCTCCTTTCTGTTTGTCATTCTGCACAGCGACATCAACATTGATTTTAAAATAATTAATTGGTGAAGGCTTCCATTCATGTTGCTTGCTGTTTTGAAAGACTATTTTGGATTCCTATGTCTCTCCCTACACTTTTTTATAAGCATTTGTGACAACTTTAGCTTTGGCCGCTAGAAAAACGGGATCTGGCCTCTTTCCTTCAAATATAAACTTGTTGTTTGCATGCCACATAACCCACCATATGGCAACTACATAGTCATTTCATTGTTGACCAATTTATCATTTAATCTGTACATCACACTCAGCATGTTTTCTTTGATGATTTGCTTCACTTCAACCTCCAAGTACGTGTACTTCTAAATTCTCCTAGCCACTTTACATTCCATCAATGCATGAAACACATCTTCACTTTTAGTTTTGCACATTTGGCATATCAGTTCCTACATAATCTTTCTCCTCTATAGGATCTTAGCTGTTGGTAGAAATTCTTCACAGTTCTCCAAACAAGATCTTAACTTCTTTGGTAAGTTCAGTCTCCAAATTTTATGCCATTCCTGCAATCCCCTTGTTGAAACTGATTGGAATTCAGAAAACTTGAGGCTAAAGGTTATTTAATAACCACTCTTCACTGAATACATTCCTTTCTTATCATAGTGCCATAACAGCACACCTTCTTAAAGAGTTGTAGAAAGTGGGATTCCTTTTATACCCTCTACATCCTCCTTTGCAAAATTTGAATCAATTAATCTTTCATTCCACTGATTATCTAAGTCAATAAGCTCTGAGACTTTAGCTTCTATAGGGAAAAGATGGCCTAAAAATTGGCTTAAAAGTTATAGGCCTAAGAAGCTAGTTGCTAAACTGAATCTAGATTTTATCCCCCCCCCCCCTTACCACTCTCCATCTTAGACCTTTTTAAAGAACCTGTTGACCTTATAATAAGCATGTTCATATGAAAAAGGGGTTATAACCTGCCTTAGCCTTAAGAAAATTAGTTTGCCTAAAATATCTAGCCTTCAGCACTTTGGCCATCAGTGATTCTAGTTATTGTGTTAACCTCCACCCTTGTTTTGCAACTAAGGCTTGGTTGAAACTTAACATATCTCTGAAGCCAACCCCTCCTCTAATCTTGGCGCAGCTCATTCTTTCCTATTTTTCCCAATGGATCCTTTTCTTATCCTCTTTTGACCCCCACTAGAACTTTGCAATGGCTCTCTCGATGTTATTACAAAAAATTAGAGAAATTTTAAAGACACTCATAGCATAGGCTGGAAATGCCTGAGCAACTACCTTAATAAGAACCTTTTTGCCCCTACTGGAAAACAACTTATGCTGCCAGCTAAAGACTTTACTTAAGACTCTGAGCTTAAGATTATTAAAGAAATTTGTTTTCTTCTTGCCTACCATTGAAGGTAATCCCAATTACTTTTCATGTCTAGAGACTACATTAAGCTGGAAAAATATTTTTAATTACTGCCACCTGCTCTCCTGAGACTTTGCCACTAAAAAACATAAAGGATTTCTCAAAATTGAAGAACTATCCCGAGGCCGCTGCATATCAATCAAAGATTTTTTTCAGATGTTTACAATCTTCTGTAGAGGCCTTTGTAAATATAAGGCTATCATCTGTTGTGCAAATTTATTGAACTCGCAAGCGCACGAATCTATTGTAGAATAGATCAACGGTGACGAGTATCGATCCTACGAGGAGGTGAATTTTAATTGTATGTAGAATTAATTTTCTAAGTGGGTGATTGAATTTATAATGAAAGTGAAGTAAGTTATCTTATGATTTAAATTAGAGCTGTGGGAATAAACTATCGAAATGAAGTGCTTGGGTCTCCGAATCTGTACTCAACATGCACTATCGGCTTAACATTCATTATTAGTACTAATTAAATCATGCAGGGGGATTTTCTACTTCTCATGAACCTCACTCTAATAGCTATGGTGCTAAGTACTTCCCATGCCAAATAGTAATAACCTTGCCTAGGAGGCAGTTATACCAGCCGATATCTAGACAAGATTATTACTATCTGTCTACGAAAAGTCAAAATATCCACATAAATTAAAGGGGAAGAAAAAGTAAATTTACTAAATTAAACTCATGGAGCATGTTGAGACTTCACCTTCAACCCAAACTTGAAAGAAAATTAGCTACTCATAATTGAACTAGGGGTAAAATAGGAATTTTATTAAAATATGTAGAAAATACAAGATGGAGATGGAATTACAGAAAATGGGGCTCAAAAATGAATTCAAGGTTGACAAATTAGGGGGGAGCCCTCTTTTTATATATACAATGAGTAAATCATGGACATCGAATTAAAATAATTTGGACGCTCAAAATTGCCCCACGTGGCAAGTTCTTATTCGATGGAACACATCATCAGGGCTGTCATTCCGTGTATATGCATGTACCGTACGCATGTTTTTTCAGTCCACTAACATACTACCACGTCGCCGGTCAACGCCACATCAGCATTTTAGTCCAATAGGATCGTGATACGTCATCAGTCAATGCCATATAAACAGTCCATACCACATCATTCATCCAATCAAATGCTACTATATCATCGTACAGTGCCACGTCATCATACAAAGATAGATGACAAAGTCGCGAAGTGAAAGCGAATGTAATGTCATGATCGATCGTATATATTAACAGTACCATTTATCTTTTTATGCTCCTCCTAAGGTTTTCGACTATCCTGAATTCAAAATTGCTGTCTGTTTTTCTATCTAATCTCTCATTCATTGTGAAATGACCATAATGCCTCCTAAAATACATAAAATACTTAATTAAAATAAAACATATATAATTTCGTCGAAGGTTTGTTTTAGTCTATTAGCTATGACTTTAGCTATTAATCTGCATATCACATTACAAAGGTTGATGGGTCTGTAGTCAATAACTTTCCTAGGCTTGGAAACTTTAGGAATCAAGGCAATATATGTATTGTTTAGTGAAGTAATAGTACTTTGCTGGTTCAGAACATGAAGTCAAGTTTCAATGACTCCTGCTTTGACAGCTTCCCAGTGCTTTTGGAAAAAAGTAGCTTGCAAACCATCAAAATTAGAGCCTTTGTTAGGCACATTTAAGAGAGTGTTGATTGGATTTCCTCTGCTGTAAATGGTTGTTTAAAAAAAGAATTCATTTCTGAGTTAACTCTTGGGCTCATTCCCTGCAGAGAAACTTTTATCTAGTCCATATTTGGTTGAGAAGTAGTGAACAATCCTGAAAATAGACAAAATATGCTCTCGACATCTTCCAAGTCCTCTAGCCAATTCCCCAGCCTATCTTCAATACCCTCAATTCCGTTTTTTCTTCTTCTTAAGGCATCTTTGGCATGAAAAAAATTTTTATTTATATCCCCTTCTTTCAACCAATCCATCATTGATCTCTACTTCCAGTACACCTCTTCGTCAATCAACATGTTTTGAATTTGCTTCTGAAATCATGATCCTTTATAGCTTATTTCAACTCCCTTATTGGCTTCTTTAGTTTTTTGTCTCTATTACCAAACTCTTCTTAGCTCCAAAGAACCAACTATGCCATTGAGCTCTTAGTAGTGGTCTTGAACATTTGGACTGGATTATTCTCATTATTAATGTGCCATTTAGACTATTCCTCCTTCACTATATTCTTACAGGTTTTATAAAAGATCCATATATGGATTATTTTGAAAGCTCTTTTCTCATAAACTAGACTCATCTATCTCTATTTGATCTCCACCATGATTGGGCTGTGATCAGATTCCCAATGCATTAAATTTGTGGCCAAATCATCATGAAATTCTACTTTCCATTCTTGATTACACAGAAACCTATCCAGCTTCTCTTCAATCAAGTGTGGTCCAAACTATTTATTTGACCAAGTGAATGGATAGCCCCTACTTCCTAAATCCATCAGCTTGCAATCATGAACAGCAGCTCTAAACTTCTGTATTTCTATCTAATCCTTCACTCTTCTAATTCAAGCGAAGGATCTCATTGAAATCTCGAAAACATAGCCAAGAAAGAGGGGATAAACATGTTAATCTTCACAAAAGTGTCCATGTATACTTCTTTTGGTTTGCTTTAGGATGTCCATATACTCCCGTGCCTCTCCAAATTTTTTTTCATGTGTTATGAACTTGAAAATCAATATGGTGCTTGCTATAAGAGCGGATTTGCCCATCAATGTCAACCCCCCATATGAAAGCTAAGCCTCCCCTCCTTCATACACTATCTACCCCAAAATAATTTTCTACTTGTAACTACCTGCATACCTATTTAACTTGCTCAGCCTTCAATTTAGTTTTACAGAGAAACAAAAGTTAAGACTTATACATGTGGAGAATGTTTTTGACAACTAGGCGCATTCGAGGATTCCCTAAACTTCGAATGTTCCAACTTATAAGTCTTATAGTTGTCAACGGGGCTATTCTCCAGCCTCCGTCGATGAATTCTCAATAGACATCCTTTCATTTTGTGCAACACACATGTTTCTTCTTCCCAACCTAGTTTAAGTTTTGCTACTAGAGAGGAGAATTAAATTTGGCTCGACTGCGAAACCACGAGGCTTCCTATTCTTATTTTTTTACAGTCTAGGCTTGTGGACCTTTTTAATGGGGTCGGCCCAACAAGGTGTATTTCAATTATTACCATTTCCTTCCATTTTTTCCTTTTTACTCTAATCCCTTGTGGACCTTTTTAGTGGGGTCGGCCCAACAATGTGTATTTCAATTATTACCATTTCCTTCCATTTTTTCCTTTTTACTCTTATAGTTTGGTCAAGGGCCCATTTTGGATGTTTGCTTTTTAACTATCTCGTTTTCTAAAATTTCAAGGCCCTACAAGCCCATCAATTTATTTTCACAATCCATTTCATTTTCTCGCTTCTTCTCTTTACATTTTCCCCCTACAGTGCTTTATTCTTTAGGCATCTCCCTCATACCATTTACAACTACTCTCTGAATCTAAGCTATAGCCTGCATCTTACTTGCGCCGCTGTCTTTAATTAATGAGCCCTCACTTATACCATCCACTTGGCTACTTCTCATTGGTTCCATATTCCTCCCCCCCCCCCCCATATCGGGTTGGTTTAACCCTAGTATATCTCATTTCCTCGGCTAAGGCTAACCCACTTCTTCGCGGTGCTACTTCTGCCAATCATTATTTTCTAGTGTTGTGTTTAACGACCTTGTTTCTCCTCTCCATCACTCTTTGTGTCGATTTTGCCTTATCTGTTCCATTTTAGTTTGCGCTCTCATCCATGCTCCAAAAGCTAGTTCATGTTTTGGTTGCCCTTTATAATCCAAGCATTCTATGTATTCGTGTTTATCAATCCACAGCAAAAACAGAATTCTGGTAATTTTTCATAGGCTACCCTTATCGAGATTTGCTCTCCATCTTCTAACTTTAGCACAAATCATTTGGTTAATGGTTGTATGAAATCCACCAGAACTCTAATGCATGCAAAAAAACCAATGCACTTTTTTGTTTCATCTGTTTCCACTTCCTCCACCTTGCCAATTCTCCCTCATATCTCTTGCACAATCTCTTTATCTATACACATGATAGGCATGTGAATTTGCACCCAAAAATAGGTATAGGTGAAAGCTAGCTTTTTAATATCCCACACCAGTCGGTTCTGCTAGTATCATTAGCGATCTGTCAAAATGCCATGGCCCCCTATGCAAAATTCTTTTTTTTCACTTTCTGAGGCAAACTTGAAGACAAAGATGTTTTTCCCTGACTCTCCACTTTCATCTCTTTTATGGATCTCCAAGCTTGCTACATGGCTGCCTTTAAACCTTCTTGGGGCACATTTCGTGCCTGAAGAATTTTACCAATCAGGTAATGTGCTGCTAATTTTTCCCCTTTTGTCTTCATCCTTCCTCCAAAGCTAATCATATTTTCTTCTTTTGACTTCAATGTTATAACTTCACATCTACGTATAAGTTCATCATCATCCATCCCTCTTTTTTAAGCTAAAAGATTGCTATTTAAGATTGTTACCTTCCCCACCGACAAGTTTTACTACCTACGTTTCCCCTGATATTTTCAAAGCCCCCCAAGTAATCTCTCTACCTATAACTTAAGACATTCCCTCTCAATCACACCCAACATGTGGGTGACAATTTAGATCCACCAAAGATCCTCGTAAGCACCCTTTCTAGGTTCCTTTCAGAGAGAAAGGGCCTAGAGGAAAAAGTCTAACTCCCTTCATGTTTTCTGAACAATAGCCCAAAACATCTTTCTATTAATTTATTGTTAATTTACTGTGTAATTCATTGAGGGCAAAATAATATTTTTCAATTAAAGATGTACAAACTATTTTAAAATAAAAATTTCAAATACAATTAAATAACATCTGACTTTTTGTATAAATTTAAAATTTAAGAATAATTTAATGAAATAAAAATAAGACTAAAGAATATACAATATCTACATGTGCGCTTGTGTGTGTTCATTAAATAATTCTATAGTACTTTAAATATGTGCTTTTATATCTTCAGTGTGTGTCTTTTTAAGTAAATGAAAAAGTCTCTATTTATTTTTGGTAAAACAATAATATTTATTGATTATTTATTTATTTATCTCAACTGTATTAAATTCAGAACAAGTTAAAGGGCAAAAAAATTCAATCTAGAGCTGGTGAAATCTTTTTTTTTATTTTGTCCTAAATTTATATTTTTCATATTATTTAGTATTATTATTGTTTATTCATCAAGCTATCCTTAAATTTAAACCTATGCAGAAAGTCAACTGTTAATTAATTATGTTTGAGAGTTTTATTTTAAAATAATCTGTATATCCTTAATTGAAAAATCATATTTTGTCCTAATATTTATTACACAGTAAACTAATGGTAAATTAATGAAAGGTTATTTTGGGCTATTGTTTAAAAAGTAAGGATGAAAAAGACTATTATTTAAAAAGAAAGGATAAAATGAGTTATTACATCAAACCCCAATGATAAAAAGGGCTTTTTCCTTTGATTTAATTTAAAACAATATAGTTGCTTTTGTCTTCCATTTGTACGCTAATTAAATTGGTACCTCAAGATTTATTTCCCTAATCATTAATCTTGTGCCAATTAATTTCCTAAATTGCAATTTATTTCTTCTTTATTTCCAGGTATACTTGCAATAATAAAATCTAAAAATTAAGATAAAATTGATATAATAAAATAATAAAAAGATATAAATTTAAGTTAAGAAAATATTAAAATACTATATGAACTATGAGTACAAAAATTATGCGAATGCCCATCAGAAATAAAGGGAGTGAATGATGATTACGAAGAGATTAATGCAGAACGGCTGAAATCAAGTAAAGGGCCTTGGTAAATTGTCATGTTTGAAAAAAGGATTTGTTTGTCTATTATATTTAGGATCAAAGAGAACCAATTTAGGGGCCGGCTGAAAGAGATCATACATAAATGATGATTTTTTTATTTTTAATACCCATCAGATGATCCTCCTCTCAAGCTAAACGTTTATATGCCCGTAACATCATGATTATATCATTATTGTATAAATCTAGACTATTAAAAGACCGTGATACTGTGCTGTGCGAAAAGCAAATGGCACTAAGCAGAAAAGTCTAGATTTATAGTTAATTACATTAAGATCCCTTATACTTTCTATAAAATAAAATAAACAAAAAAGTTTATAAATATTTACATAAATTTATATCTTTTTCCCAGTTCGCTCAACCATTTCTTCCGCTCTGCCACCAATGATTTGGCAAACCATTGTTGCAATCACAACCAAGTTCGGCAAAATGTCCTTTGATTGTTCCATCAAACTAAAATAGAACTATTCATTGAACCTTCCACATGTTGAGCAGTCTACAATCAAAATTCAGTAGCTGCATAAGTAAATGGATTCAATAGAACAACCAAATTGCGCAATTGAGAATGTCAGGATTATGTATGAAAATTAATTCCACTAGATGTCAATTGCCTCAAGCCACTATCTCGTTTCTGATCAAGAAAAGTTAAATTCCTTCAGCTTTAAAACTAGATAAAGGCACATGTTAAGAATAAAGCAAAAAAGAAAAACTTCTTGGAAAACATCAAATAAAAAGTGCAAGTTTTATATTCAACCAAGTCTATTGGCAAATTATTTAAGCTAATGGATTAAAAAAAAATTGCAACTATATAGAAACAAAAACTAGGATTTAACTTTTTATTGGAAGCATGAAATAAATAGGAAGCCAATGATAATTTTTAAAACACTGAAGAGGCACATAAAATTTTTAATACACTAAAGAGGTACATAAAATCTCCAAGGACTTATTAGAATATAAATTACAAACCATCAATTTAAATCCATAAACTAAGCTTTTATTTTCTCTGCGGTGCAAAAATGATGCATAATACATAAATAATGTTTCCACGTTTCATGTGTTTGAAAATTCTGCAATGGTTTGAGCCACATTACTTACTGTAGAAATTCCACACTAGTTGTAGCCCATTTAAAAGTGGTTGATCTGAAACGAGAAAAGTTATCCATAATCAACTCTCGTATATTAATCATCTTTTACCCCCTCTTCACCTACATTTTTATAATTTTGGTATCTAGTTTGATGAAAAACGTGCATTGACTAACACGTGCATATAACAATTTAATATTATTAAAAGAAATTCAAAAAAAAACAAATAAATTATATTTTTCATGGATTTCATCAAAAGTTTCATGTCACTAGTTTTTCATATTTGTAGCAGCTAGTTAAGAGCAAAGCCACACTAGCTGTAGTCTTGAATATGCTATAAAGAGCAGATAATGGAAAAGAAGTTCTCTTCGTTCATCAATTTGGATGATTAAGGAGACAAAATCCAAACCAAACCTTAAGATTGTTGGATCGAAACTGATAAGCTTGATTTCTAGATCATGAATATAAATAAAGTATATTATTCAACCAAAAAACAGGTCAAACAGTGTCGGTAGTAGATTTCTGATTGCATATATCCCAACCTTTATTTTATAAACTTACGTAATGCCTTCCTTTTCTATTAGTTTTCAAGATTTTGTCACTAACTTCATCATACATTTACTACCTTACAGTATATTACCTTATAATAAATTAAAACAAAAAAGTAACAAATAAGATTCTTTCTAAGACAATACAAACCTATAGTTGCTTCCATTTGCCCATTTGTCGGCCTCAACTTCCCACTCTTCACCTTCCAAACAAAGAATCTTATGCTTTTAATCCGTTGGACCCAACATTTCCGAGACCTCTGCATTACACGTAACTGCTTCATTTTTCTTTCTCATTTCTTCCCAGCTACATTCCATTTCCCCTATTCACCGACTAGATGTAAATAAAAAAAAAACATCAAATTCAGCAATCATAAAAGACTCAAACCAAATAGAGCCGCCAATATTTATGGTTAAGAAAAGTTAATTATTTTTAAATTGCATTTATAATAATAATACATCATATAAAAGAAGAGATGCCTAAACAAAATCATATCACTTTATATTTCCATTACCTATCATATAAAATGGTAGGATGGAGTTTAATCGTAACTATTTTCTTATCTACCGTTTTAAATTTTCATACAAAGTGGCATTTCTACTACTTAAAGAGTTGATTCCGTTCATCAAATTTAGCGTGCACATAAAAAATGGGGTAGTCAAATTAATGTCTTTTCCTATTATTGTAAATATTATTTAACAAACAACATACAAGAGCTAAAATCGGTATTATCAAAATCAATGAACGACACAGATCAGAGCTCAAATGGCCAACCATATAAAAAGGAAACAAGTTAAATAGAACATAATTCAGCAAAAATCATAATAAGTAAATTCAGTGGTCAAAGCAGGCAATGGTGGGGGTACGTATTGAATGATCTTTGCTTTTTACTACGAGCGACCAAAGAGAATATATAATAGTATAATGTCAATTTAAAAATTAAAATTAAAAACAGAAAAGTAAACAAAGGGAAAGGAACATGCGATCATTTGAATAAAGAAATATTAGCAATTGGAAAGGATCGATCAAGGAATATATCGAATCCATATATGATACAATTGATGATAGGCTTACGACGTTTGCTTAATGGCGGCGGAAACGATAGGCAATCTTTCCGCCGACGTTCGACCAACCAGCCAAACCGCAAGAAGAAGAAACATTGACAGCAAACACTTGCAGACGAATAGGCAACGACTTCGTTGACAAGTTCGATTATGTTTTGCAAATTTTTTCACGAATAGAGTTCACTTTACAATTTCATTTTTCCTTCATAATCCCTAGAGGCCTAAACGAGATCTCTTCAATTTTTAATTTTTTCCCTTTTGATAACCCTAGAACATTCCCTCCTTGATTTTTAATTTTCCCCTCCACACGCAGTCTTCGAACCATTTGTACGTTGGATTACATTTTAACACTTTGAGTGGGCAAGATTTCATAGATTGTATGTGATGTAGCGGAAGTTTAGTGTTCAAATTATTCCGTTGATTCTAAGAATACCGGAATAAGTGAACAAATTAAACTCGCGTTGATTCAAAAGAATGCCACAAATTTAAAGGTTGAAACTCTTTGATTCTACAGAATATCGAGGATTAACTAGATCAAATACTCACACAGAGATTTAAAACTGAAAATATTATTGAACTAAGAAATCTGCCTTTAAAGGCTACAAAAGAGGCCTATTTATATTAGTAGTAATTATCCTAAATCATATAGTAAAAGGAAAATAAAAGTTCTAAACTAGAAAAGAAAACAAAGTCTTAAACTTTAGATAATAAGAAAACTAATCCGAATATAGTATGGTTTCCTAATCTGCATCATTCCTCCCAGGTTGGAGAGAATTCGCCCTCAAATTCGGATTGTTAATATCAGCATCTTCATCATGATCACCTCTGTAAGGAATAAAATGATTGACATTGAATACATCTGTAGTGCAGATATGACTAGGAAGCTTGATTCTGTAGGTATTAGGATTTATCTTTTCTATAATCTCTAAATGTCCAATTTTCCTAGCAAAAAGCTTGTTGTAGTCACCAACTGAGAACCTGTCTTTTGTTACGATAGCCCAAACAAGATCTCCCACTTGAAATTCTAAAGCTTGACACTTCTTATCAGCCTCAAGTTTATAGCCTTCGGTAGTCTTCTTCAAAGACTCTTGCGTAGCTACATGAATCTTTTGAAGCTGCTCAATAAAATTTTCTGCCTTGCTGCTCTTGCAAACTGAATCTGGAATTGAAGCTAAATCAATAGGAGCTTGTGGATTGTATCCGTAATTCACTTGAAAAGGGCTTAAACCAGTACTGCATTTAACTGCACGGTTATAAGCAAACTCTATTTGGTATAACTTTTGATCCCATGTCTTCAGGTTATCGCCAACTAGACTGCGTTGATGGTTTCCTAAAGAGCGATTGACAACTTCAGTTTGACCATCGGTTTGTGGGTGGTATGCACTTCCGAAATTCAGACGAGTATTAGTCAACTTCTATAATGTCTTCCAAAAATGGTTAAGAAATCGCGTATCTCAATTAGACACTATAGAACTCGGTAAACCATGCAATCTATAGACTTCTTTAAAGAAAAGACGAGCAACAGTTAAGGCATCTGTAGTCTTCTTGCATGCAATAAAGTGTGCTATTTTCGAGAAATAATCCACAACAACAAATATTGAATCCATACCTCTTTGAGTGCGGGGTAATCCCAAAACAACATCCACACTAATGTCAGTCCAAGGTTGTGTTGGAATTAGCAATGGCATATATAAGCCGGCATTAGTTGCAGTGCCCTTGGAAACTTGACAAATGCAACAAGTCTCGACATAGTGATATACATCACGCCTTATAGTAGGCCAAAAGTAAGTGTTGGCTACTAGAGTTAGAGTTTTGTCACGACTCATATGCCCTTTATTTATGTAACTCTGCAATGATTTTTAATCTCAGACTTGAGTCGAGAACACATAACTGATTACCTTTGAAAAGGAATCCGTCCTATAAATGGTAATCTGAGCAAAATCCTACAGCAATGCCTTCTATTAAAGGAACAAAGAAATGGTCAGTAGCATATAGTTCTTAAAATGTGTCGAATCCAAGAACTTGATTATGCATTTGTGTCAACAAGGAAGATCGGTGACTAAGTGCATCTGCTACTCTATTGGATTCTCCCGAAGTATGCTTTACTACAAAAGTAAACTGCTGAAGGAATGTTGTCCACATGGCATGTCAATGAAAAAGCTTGTCGTACTATTAAGATGTTTCAACGCGGCATGGTTAGTATATGAATCAGATAAAACAAAATCTCTATGAATCAGATAATGACGCCAATGTTTTAATGCTTGGACTACTGCGTAAAACTTAATGTCATAAGTGCTATAACGTGTCTTTGCACCACTCAACTTCTCACTGAAATAAGCTATAGGCTTACTTTGCTGGCTAAGAACAGCTCCAATGTCTACTTTTGATGCATCACAATGCACATTAAAAGTGAGCGAAAAATCTGGTAGGGCAAGTACTGGGGCAGTAATCAACTTCTCCTTAACAGCTTCAAATGCCTTAGGAACCCTTTCTGTCCAAGAGAATTGCCCTCCTTTCATACAATCTATGATTGGTGTCATAATAGTATTGAAATGAGCAATGAATCGCCTATAAAAAGATGTCAACCCATGGAAACTTCTTATGGCAAACAAAGTAATTAGTTGTAGCCAATCTTGAATAGATCCACTTTTGATTGATCAACGGATATACTATCTTTCGATACCACATATTCTAAAAATAACACCTTCTTGGTCAAGAAAATATACTTATTTACTGCAATGTATAAACTTGTTGCTCTTAAAGCCAAAAGTACTTCCCTTAAGTGTTGTGGATATAACTCGTGGCTGATGCTATAGATAAGTATATCATCAAAGTAAACAACCACAAACTTGCCAATGAAAGGGCGAAGAACCTGGTTCATAACATGTATAAAAGTACTCGGAGCATTGGATAAGCCAAATAGCATTACTAACAATTCGTATAACCCTTCGTGAGTTTTAAATGTTGTTTTCTATTC
Organism: Luvunga scandens; assembly: GCA_030449905.1. Classification (NCBI taxonomy): domain Eukaryota; kingdom Viridiplantae; phylum Streptophyta; class Magnoliopsida; order Sapindales; family Rutaceae; genus Luvunga; species Luvunga scandens. Next base: position 1,904,754 of record JASUUG010000209.1, read on the forward strand.
ATCCCCCGGTCGTATTCGAATCTGATGATAGCCACTCTTCAAATCAAGTTTAGTAAAAATTGTTGCCCTACTAATCTGATCCAATAAGTCATCTAGTCACCATATTGAGAAATGATACCGAACTGTAATTTTATTGATAGCTCGACTATCCACGCACATTCTCTAAGAACCATCCTTCTTTGAAGTCAACAAAGTAAGGACCGCACAGGGATTGAGGCTTTCACGAATGAATCCTTTTTCTAGTAACTCTTCTACTTGTCGCCTCAACTCCTCATGTTCCATAGGACTCATACGATAATGAGGTTGGTTTGGTAAAGTTGAACCTGGTACTAAATCAATTTGGTGTTGAATGTCTCTAAAAGGTGGTAAACCATGCAGTAACTCTCTAGGAAACAAATCTCGAAATTCCTCCAATACAAGTGTCACAACTTCTAGAATCTTCGAATTAATGTGACTCTCCTTCCCCAATAAAATATAGACCCTCTTTGTCCTTGTTATAACATCTATAAACTGCTTCTTACCTAACAAATAATTACCCAAGTCCTACTTGAGAGTGAGCTCCTCATTAGGTAGAAGAATGATTTTAATGTTGTTAAACACAAAGCTATAAGTGTTTCTTTCCTATCATGCATTACATTTTGATCATACTGCCAAGGTCTGCCTAGTAATAAATGACAAGCATCCATAGCCACAACATCACACCAATCTTGGTCTTTGTAGATTGACCCAATAGACAAGGAGACTAAGCAACGTTTTGATACGGTTACTTGATTTCCCTTTTTAGCCATGTGAGCTTGTACAAAGTTTGATGAGGTTCTGTCTTTAAATTTAGTTTCATTACAGCTTCTTCTAAAATAACATTCTCACAACTGCCTGAGTCTATGACCATATGGCACATTTTTCCCCCAATTGTGCAAGTAGTCTGGAAAATACTTTGTCGTAACCACTTGTCTTTATCTTGTCCCTTAGGAGTAAAAAAACGCACAATTTACGATCAACATTGGCCCACTGTCGCCATGTTCTTCAACGAATCGTGCATTATCACTTCTATCAAAAGTTGGCTCTTTAGCGAACCCTTCAATTTTTTCTTATGGTAGTCTTCACTTTCCTCGGGGCCTACAAATAATTCTTTACCGTATTTTCCTCCCTTCTTACACTCTGTCATTCGATGCCCATTTTCTTCACAATTAAAACAGCGTAATCCCGAACTCGAGGATTGGGTTTTGCTGCTTTGACCAATTTCACTAAACTTACTAGTTTTACTTAGAGGATTTAGTGGAGTGAAGTTGTAGAATTAGGAAGTCAGGTTAGAATTATCACGAACAACACTTCGAGAACCTCAAAAGTTTGTGTCACTAGTACGCCGACTAAATTATTTTTCCAACTGCAAAGCTTGTTGGTGTGCTTCTGAGACAGAATATGGATCAAGTAAATTCAACTGATCTTAAAATTGTGATCGTACGCCTCCAATATATCGAGAAACCTGTTGTTCTTTTATCTCTGTCAAGTCATTGCGCGTTACTAGCCAATGAAATTCGATGGTATAATCATCTACTGACCGATTACCTTGCTTTAAATTCTGTAACTGTTGGTATAACAGTTTGGCGTAATTGTGAGGTAAGAATGTTCCACATAAGTGCTTCTTCAGCTTTTCCCAAGAGTCAATCTTCTTTTTACCCTGTCTTATTCTTGTGAGTTTCGTTTGTTGCCACCAAGTTGTTGCTCTTCCACAAAATTGAGTTGCGGCAAAAGAAACTAATTTATCATCAGGAACTTCTTTGTATTCAAAAACTTCCTCAATGGCGTTAATTCAATCCAGTAATTCTTCTGATAGGCCACTTTCTTGAAATTCAGGAATGTCAATCCTTAAACCCGATTCCCATCTTCTATCGTCAATAGAATCAGTTTTATGTCAACGTCCAGAGAATGGGTTAGTGAAATTTTAACTTGATTTATCTTCGCGTTCTAGAGTATGATAGCGTTCAGCAAGTATCTTTGTCATTTATGCCATTTGCACCGCTAATATATCAATTCTTGCTGTCATGTTAGCCAGGGCCTCATCTCTAGGAACATCCTCTTGATTGTAGGCTATAGCATGAGAAGCATCACGGGCTTTTCTTGGCTGCATTTTCTCAATTTGGCTTAAAAAGTTTTAGGGCTAAATTGAAAATTAAATAAAATTTAGGGGTAAAAGGTAATTAAGTGAAATTTTTAGGTTTCCGGTGACGGTGATCAGGAATCGAGCAAAGGCGGGTGGATCTCGAAGCTTTTTGGTCGGTGAGTATGATGGTGGTGGTGGTTTGCTCGAAAGAAATTGGAGATAAAGGTGACGACTTGGTGTTGCCTTTGATTTCCGGCAACCGATTCGTCAATCATCGGTGGGGAATGGTGAGAGAGGTTCATCTGATGGAGAGGAGTTGATTGGTGGTCGTGATGATGGCCAACGCGAGTAGAATCCGCGAACAGTAGTGGCGACTGACACGACAGTTTTGGAGATTTTTCCCAGCGTTATGTGGCTTATTGATGGTGGATCTTGCTTGGGATTTGATGGCCGGTGATTTCTGGTTCGAATGGTGGTGGTTTGGATCGGATCTATGACGGAAAACCAACGCCGACAACCGTGGATGATGGCTGTCGCGGCTGACTTTCTGCACCCGTTTCAATTTTTTTTTTTTTTTAAGCTACCAAGTTCAACGGAAGAAAAGAAAAAGGATAGGTATTAAGGATAACTTGGAACTAGGGTTTTAGCTCTGATACCAAGTTGATGCAGTGGAAGTTTAGTATTCAAATTATTCTGTTGATTCTAAAAATACCGAAATAAGTAAACAAATTAAATTTGCATTGATTCAAAAGAATGCCACAAATTTAAGGGTTAAAACTCGTTGATTCTGCAGAATACTGAGGATTAACTAGATTAAATACTCACACAGAGATTTGAAACTAAAAATATTATTGAACTAAGAATTTGTCTTTAAAGGCTACAAGAGAGGCTTATTTATATTAGTAGTAATTATCCTAAATCATATAGTAAAAGAAAAATAAAAGTTCAAAACTAGAAAGGAAAACAAAATCCTAAACTTTAGATAATAAAGAAAATAATCCTAATACAGTATAGTTTCATAGTCTGCATCACTATGTTATGTTAAAGTTAACTTTAGGCATTACCTTAAAGGGTAAGTATATCAATTGAAAAAAAAAAAACAATATTTGTTCGATTGATTATTTATGATAATTATGAATTCATTATAATTCTTACTATAAATACTTGAACTAAATATTATAGACAATACAACCTCGATTATTAGTCTTATCATTGGACCAATGCAATAAATTAATAACTTGACGAAAGAATAAAGATAACTTTATTTTAAAATATAGAAAAATAGTCCTATAAACCATCTAATTTTTATTAACCAACACCAAAACTCTCCTTTTTAATTATAATATTTTTTTTAGATAGTAATTAAAAAAATTAACTTTAAATATAATTTAAATAGTTTAATTCGTCTAATAGATTAATAATATTATAATATATTTTAATATATAACATTTCACCAATAAATTTCATCTTAATTTTATTGAGATAAATGTTTTAGACAAGTTTGTTATTAATTCAAAATTTACAGTAACTTTATTTTTAAATCTTTTATTTATTTTTGTAATACAGTGGAGGAGAAATTGGAGTAAGCAAATCTCTCTCATTACTCGGGTAATCTATTATTCCTCAAATTAATTTACTTACGAAATTTAAAAAGATTTCTAAAAGGATTAGTTGCTGCGCCACTGCCGACGCGCTTCGGATGGGTCCAGCCGACACGCTGAAATAGTGCAAATACAGGCGTCTAGTTGCGTGCGAACAACGTAAGCTACAACAACTCTGGGAAAGCGGGATCTTTATGGAAAGTAATATGAAAGGAAAGGAAAGGAAAATTGAAGTCTCCACACCACCCCTCCTAACAAAGGTTTTAAATAATTTAGAAAATGTAGATTATTATATTTATTTTGATAATATATTTGTATTTATGATAAAAATTTTAAGCAAGACTTTGAGTTAAATAGAGTTTACAATTAATAAAATATATCTCATGTATTAATAATACTAAAATTATTTTATATAATATTGAAAATAATTTAAAATTTTATAGATTTATTTTAATATTATGTTTCTATTTATTATAGAATCTAGTTTACTATAACATAAGATTGTAAAGTATTAATGTTTTTTAAATATTGATATTATTGTAAAATGTATATATTGTCATATTTATTTTAACATTATATTTCTATTTATTATAAAATCTTGGAGTCAATTTTTTTTAGTTAATAGAGCCAAAAGGTATTATAATCAAAAAGAGGTCTTGGTGTCTCTTATCGAAAATTTGGGGTCTACATGATCATTTTCCAAAACTTGGGGTGTAGGTATTCTTTTCCCTTTGATAAATTTATAAAATAATAATTTTTTAGAAATGCTTATTTTTCTATAGAATCCATTTATGATATAAATTAATAATTACCTAATTTGAAACTAAATCCAAGCAATGTGTCTATATGGATTTTGTAAAGTATGTTGCTTGCTTCTTAATGAAATTGATTTCAACTTGGATCTCTTCTATAATATTTTGTAATGTGAAAAGAAATTCTAGTTGTTATTATTGTTTTATAAAAAAAAAATTTATGTTAATATATATTTTAGTACTTACTAGATAGGTTCTATAGTAGAACTGGAGTAATTCTAGGGATTCCAACAATTGTGTTTCAACTTAAGTCACAATTAATGTGACATTCATTTATTGGATTGCAAAATATTAATTTTACTAATTACTCAATTTACGATCCAATATATGAATGATAAATAACAATTGGACTTAAATTGAGACTCAATTGCTGGGATCCCTAACGTTATTGATAGAACTGTCATCTTTAACATAAAAAAATAAAAATTATACAATAATCTTATTACTACCAATTGTAGTACTACTAACTACTATTTAAATAAAATAATTTAAATACCAAACCAAGATAAATCAATATTATAAACATGATCATATTTAGCGAAGCTTCACTGTTTTGAGAAGTATGAGACTATTGTGCATGCTATGCTTTGTTTTACTGTGACTATGCAAAGGAGTGTGTGGGGGCTGACTCGGTTTGAAGAGATTGTGCTGACCGTTTCTTTTTCAAATGTTTGGGATGCTTTTGAATATTTCTCGTCTGTTTTAACCAAGGGTGAGCATAATTTGCTGGTTTTAATTCTGTGGGGAATATGGGGTGCGAGGAATAAAATGCTACACATGATATGAAGGTTTACATCTCAATTCTGCTTGTATAATGGCTCAAGCATATGGGGTGTGGGTAAATATTGGTCATAGTGGTGGTGTAAATGTGAGGGCTAATAAAGATGGATCTATTTCGGTGGCTTGTGTTTGGCAGCCACGTGTTCATGGATGGTTTCAGCTTAACACAGACGCGGTGATGTTAAGTTTAGGAGGTTGGTTGGTTGAGCTATTGTCGTGCTAATTATGATGGCTGGTTATTTTTACGTCGTATTAACTATGGTGTCTACTCAGACGATGTTGACACTTAGGTATCTGGCTTATTGGTGAGATTGATTTATATTATTGATTCAGACTCGTTGTTGGTTATCCAATTACTAACTGACTAGTATCGTACTTATATTGAGCTATTTTCGATTTGTTTCTAAGATGCAGTGTCTCCTGTTACGGAAACTAATTTTTTTTTTTTTCTGTGTTATTAAAAAGTAATGTATACCATAAATAAATAAGTATAAATTAAATCAACATTATCAAAGAGTATAATCAACCACAAATAAATAAGCACAAATTAAACCAGCACAATTTAAGGTAATAAATCAACAGTAATAAACGTAGGTTTTTACATAAAAATAAACTGAAAAAAAATCACGAAACTGTAATCCGATATAACTTTCCGCTATATAATTAACAGGATTATAGGTATAGACGAATTCCCTTTTGGACTATTAGGTTTCCGGTTGAAAATGGCTCAAGCTTCTTTTGAAAAAGACAATATAAGGAATTTGGCCACATTTTAAATTAAAAAAATATTTATGGCTTAATGGTAAGAGTTCTATTCTAAACTTTTAGATACCTTAGTTCAAATCTATACAATCACATTAATCACTTTTTAAAACATATTTATGCATATTTCTTTTGATTTATTATTACACTTTTTAAAATTAAAAAGAAAAGAATAAAAACTAAATGCAGATTTCTTTTAATTTATTATTACTACTTTTTAAATTAAAAAATAGAACAATAAAAAAATTAAATTCCCCTAATTAAAATCTGAGTTAAGTGAATAATAAAAAAATTAAGGTCCCCTAAATTAAATTAAATTTTTAGAAAGCCCCCATAATCAAAATGACTAGGTCCGCCATTGATTACAAAATAAACTATTCTCCAAATAATACTAGAGACTCATAATATCAAGGATCTCATCACCTCTTGGTTTATAATAACGTCCTATTATTTGTTGTTATCACAAGTGAGTAACTCAATTAACAACCTATGAGAGAACACAATAAAATTTAAGACAAATAAAATTATGAAAAGTAATCCCAACAATTTAGTCTCTAAATTTAAATAATATTAGAGTTACATTCACTTTCTAATCGTTGAATCAAATATTGAAACCCTTCTCCCTAATTTCAAAATCACCCCCACTGTCTCCTCTTCTTCTCTCTCGCTTTTTGTCGCTTATGTTACCGGCTGCCGCTTCACTTGATTTTGCTTTCGCGCTCATGTTTTGTATTAAGCCAATTTTAATGGCTAATTTCATCCAGTTTGTGCTTTGAGTAAAATAAAAGGAGAAATGGGGAATTTGAGTCCAAAACTTAACAAGAATTGCATGGCAACTGCACCGTTTGGATTTTAAGCTTTTGGACCATCCACTTGAGATGGACCCAACATCCAGAGATTGTAATGCTTCGGCTAAGTTTGTTCTTAGGTTGATACTAATGTCGTGTATGAGTGGGAGATACTTTCACAATATTTGGCTTGTTACCTTTAAATCGTACCCTAGAATTTTTAGTCCATTTATACATAAAGTTGTTAAGTGTCTCTTTCCATATTAAGCAAAATGTCCCACGTCAAATTTCTGATTTATGATTATCGATTGGATAATGGATATTTGGCTAGCATTCCATATCTACCTCAAGGTGTTAGGTGTCTGTTTTCATGTACGTATTTAACCAACTAAAAACAACATGGGTTCGCTCAATTATTCAAAATTTCTAGAGTTGACGGTTAGTTCGAGTCCATGGGCCACGAGGGGCGGCAGATTTTGAAATTGATGCTTCCCAAAATTCTGTGTTGCGCAAAGTACATGCGTCTGAAAAAATTTAGAAAAAAAACTTTACAATAGGATTCCTGGACCCATATGAAGAAAAGAACAAATTCATTAGTTGGTGAAATCAACGGGTTCATCATGTAGTGGATTAAAAGCAGAAGTGGAATGACTTGCCATTTAACAGTAAGTCTATGGACAGATTTTTCAACGCAACGTTCCCTCTTTTCCAGGCAACTTCTACTAGCCAAGAAACCTTTGAAGATGGAAGTGAATATTTTTAATTGGAAACCATGGTCGTTTAGATTCCGGCCATAGACTCTCAAGTCAATGCGTTCAGAACTGGCAATTTATTGCGTTCACTCTTGTGAGTCAACAGAAAACAATAAATTCAATTTGAAGGAACTTGAAAGCGCAAGAATGATTCCGATAGCTCTTCTTATTATCTTGTTATCTTGTTGTGGTTTAGATTTCGTGATTGCTATAGAGAGCAGCGTCACATCTTCTCAGCTCATCAGAGATCCCGAAGCCATTTTGTCTAATGGCAGTAACTTCAAGCTGGGGTTTTTTAATCCCGCCGATTCTCCCTATCGCTATGTGGGTATTTGGTACAATATGCCATCTGAAAAAGCTGTCATATGGGTTGCTAACAGAAACAACCCTCTCAAAGATTCCTCCGGGATTATTACCATATCCAAAGATGGCAACCTTGTCCTTGTAAATGGACAGAAAGAAGTTCTTTGGTCATCAAACGTTTCGAATTTAGTAAATAATAGTACAAGTGCTCAGCTTCTAGATTCTGGAAATCTTGTCCTACGTGACAACATCAATGGAGTTATCGTATGGGAGAGTTTCCAAGAACCTACTGATTCATTCTTGCCCGGGATGCACTATAGAATCGATCAGAGAACAGGCAAGAAAGTGCAGTTGACAGCATGGAAAAGCCTTTCTGATCCATCCACTGGAAGCTTCTCAGCTGGCCTTACTCATCAAAACATTCCTGAGATATTCGTCTGGAATGATAGCCGGCCGTATTGGCGGAGTGGTCCCTGGAACGGTCAGATCTTTATTGGAATTCCTGAAATGAAGTCCGTTTACCTTTACAGACAAAATCTCACTTTTGGGTTTGCTTATAATTGGACGTTTTTCGCCTTGACTGCACAAGGAATTCTGGAAGAAAGATATTGGATCGAATGGAAGGATAATTGGGAGGTTGGCATCGTGAACCTGAGAACTGAATGTGATGTTTACGGAAAGTGTGGGGCATTTGGAATTTGTAATTCGCAGGAAAAACCAATTTGCAAATGTTTGGAAGGGTTTGAGCCGAAGAACGCAGAGGAATGGAACAGAGGAAACTGGACTAGTGGCTGCATCCGAAGGAGTAAACTGCAGTGTGAAAGGAGAAACATAACTGGTGAAGTTGGCAAAGAAGATGGTTTTTTGAAGCTGAACATGATGAAGGTGCCCGACTCTGCAGAGCGGACGTCATCTGCTACTGAAGATGAATGTAGAGACCAGTGCTTGAAAAATTGCTCCTGCATAGCGCATGCATTTGATAATGGCATTGGTTGCATGGTATGGAGAAGCATCAACTTAATTGACATTCAGAGATTACCCTTTGGAGGGGCAGATCTTTATATCCGTGTGGCAAATCCAGATGTTGGTAAGTTTAATGTTGCCTATTAGTTCTCTCGCTATGCTCTGTGCTTCAAATCACAATGAACAGAGTGATCATGATGATTTTTAGCTAATGGACTTATCTGCAGATGAAAAAGCCAAGAAAGATGTCATCGTGTCACCATTGATTAAAGGAATGTTTGCCCTAGCAATCTGTACACTTTTTGTGTGGAGGTGGATAGCTAAACGCAAAGGTAATGTGCTAGTGATTTTTAGCTGATGGACTAACTCGCAAGTGAAAAATTTCCAATTTATGCATCTTAATTATCTAAAGCTACAACTTGATTTAGCAGTAGTAATGGCAAAATTATCAGCCACAAATGTGAACACGGTCAAGCTACAGGATTTACCAATATTCCAATTTGAGGAGGTAGCAACTGCAACTAACAACTTCCACTTAAGCAGTAAACTTGGGCAGGGTGGTTTCGGCCCAGTCTACTGGGTAATGGTTCATTGATCAATTCTCATTGCGGCTTAACAAGTTGTTCAATATAATACATAAGTTATTGATTTTGAGTTTATTAATTCTACAGGGAAGATTGCAAGATGGACAAGAAATAGCTGTGAAAAGACTATCCAAAGCATCCGGGCAAGGACTAGAAGAATTTATGAACGAAGTTATGGTAATTTCTAAACTACAGCATCGAAACCTTGTTAGACTTCTTGGATGCTGTGTTGAAGGTGAAGAAAAGATGCTGATTTATGAATACATGCCGAATAGAAGTTTGGATGCTTTGCTATTTGGTTAGTTTTTGCCATTTCGTTCACTCGAAATGTTCTGTGAATTAGCACTTTTTTCCCCTTCTTAATCATCTTTTGCAATTGCAATACATGTAGATCCACTCAAACAAGAACTTTTAGACTTGAGAAAACGCTTCAACATCATTGAAGGAATTAGTCGAGGTCTACTTTACCTTCACAGGGATTCGAGATTGCGCATTATTCATAGAGATTTAAAGGCAAGTAACATCTTGTTGGATGAAGAACTAAATCCAAAAATTTCAGACTTTGGCATGGCAAGGATTTTTGGAGGCAATCAAGATCAAGCCGACACTTGCAGAGTTGTTGGGACATTGTAAGTAGTTTTGCCTGCATTAAATTCATTGCTTCAGCTCATTCAAATGATCTTTTACATGATCTTGATGTGTATTGGACAATGAGATGCAGCGGATACATGTCTCCTGAGTATGCAATGGAAGGGCGATTCTCCGAGAAATCAGATGTCTTTAGTTTTGGAGTATTGTTATTAGAGATTGTTAGTGGAAGAAAGAACACAAGTTCTTTTGAGGGTGACTTGACGCTTCTAGGCTATGTGAGTCCACCAAACTCATTTCTCTCTTTGGCTACCTATTAATACTTGAGATATGTACTAACTAATGTTTTGTCTTTCCAGGCCTGGAAATTGTGGAATGAAAACAAAATACTTGCTTTGGTTGATCCGTTTTTATCCGAATCAAGCTTTCAGTTGGATATGATCATAAGATGCATACATGTGGGATTGTTGTGTGTGCAAGAATTGGTTAAGGATCGACCTAACATGTCAACTGTTGTATCAATGCTTAATAGTGAAATTAGGGATCTTCCATATCCAAAAGAACCAGCATTTACAGAAAGACTGGGTGCCGATGATACAGAGTCTTTTAAGCAGAACCAACAAACGTATTCTTTTAATGATATTACTTTTACACTCACGGAAGGCCGAGATTAGGCGGTAGCAAACAGGATCTTTGAACATTAGCATTTGTTCACAATTTTGAGTTGTTCTTCTTCAAATGATTCTCTTATTGTTAATACATATGGTACATGCTTCACATTCTGAAAATTCTGGTATCTGAGTTTGTTTTCCTTTTCTCCAGTAAGATTTTGTGCATTCACTAAGTCTTGCTTGAAAATAGCATTGAAGAAACTAACAAGAACATGAGCATAAACAAAAGCATAGCATCAAACTTCATATCCAGGGTTCACTTTCTGCTGAACGTCTCCATAACTCTCTAACTCTTCCATGTCTTCTGAACTTCCAAGAAACAGAGGCAGTCTTTGGTGAACCTGGACTGGCTGAATTGAAAGAATCCTACTTTTGCCATCAGAACCTTTGCCACCAGCTTGCTCAGCAAGGAAACTAAGAGGATTTGCCTCATACACCAGTCGAAGATGATCTCTCGGATTCATTGCCACTCCGCCATACAACAGAGTACGATGGAAATCAGCAACCAAAGAACATATGTAACGGGCTGAATATTTCTTAGGGTTTTTGCCTTTGCCTTGTCTCACAGTATCAATATATTTCCTTAAACCCTCGGGCCAGTCAAAATACCGTGCATCATTTACAGAGTATATTTGCCCTGAAATAGTGAAACAGCCATCCTTAGTTATCAATGGGTCAGAAACTCCAATGCAATTTATTTGATGAAGTGAAACATTCAGATTACTATACAATAAAATAACTAAAGCTACATTGTAAGGAAGCTGAGCCCCCAAGAATAAAGCACCATAAGAAATTATAATTTATCAAAAAATAGATCCGATAATTTTCCTCACAAGATCAATTTAATAAGACATGGTAAATTTACACTGTAAGTTAAATCAAACAAACTGCAATTGACCACAAAGCAATTACCGCATAGCCGGATCATGTCAATCAATATCTTTCATAACATAATGACTTGATATGAAATAGATTAGGAAGTTGTATTATCTCACCCTGAGGAGGAATCTTTATGTTTGGATGTGTGAGAACGAAGTCCCCTGTTGAATGGTCTAATGTAAATGCATGTGTTCCTGACCCAAAGCTAGCACAGAGTATCGTGGCTGATGAATAGAGTACATATCCAGCAGCTATTAGCCGACTTCCACTTTGCAGAGAGTTCAGGAGTGCCTTCTCTTTGTCAGCTAAATGATCTAGCTCCACAAGGCGATTATAGACCCCAAATATGGTTCCAGTGGGTATGGAGGCATCTATATTACGAGAACCATCAAGAGGATCTGTAACAACCACAAATGGGCCATCATCATTTATCCAAATTGGCGAATCATCTTCTTCCGAAGCCATGACCACAACTTTTCCAGAACTCTGAAGAGAGGACAATATGATTTCATTCTGCAGAAGATCACAATCAATGAGAAATTTTTCTTCATTTTTTATGGAAAATGGCATTGCACAGTTACATATTTTATGCAACTGGTGTCAAGCAAAATATTAAATTGAACCACATTCTTAAGGTTCACACACTGATCCTAGACTCCACAAATATCTGTGTGTCTCTACATGTAACTAACAGCATGTTTGTCACAACTTTCTGCTAAAATTTGAAAGCACAACAACAAACTAACAACACCATGTCCACATTTATTTCGCAGCTAATGTTCTTGCACCAGATAGCTAGTGATTCCACTCTACAGTAATTGTGACCAAAAGGCACAGAACCTCAATCTGAAACACACCATTAATTGTGTGTGCTGGATGTGTTTTTTATGACTTCATCTACAACTATACAGTTAACAGAAGCGGTAGCTCAAATATAAACAAAGAGGCTTAAAGCCACTTGGTCTTGTCAAATGGAGCAAGCTTGATTGTTATTATAGCTTCAAATGATGAACGCTTACCCTAAATAACATATAAACATTTTCCATCCAAATTCCACATCAAAAGTGCAGTAAAAAATCATACAGAAGCGCATTTCAATCAATCCAAATTTTTAACACTTTAACAGGACAACAAGCTTACAGACACTACATCAGGTGGTTTAGATATCATCTGCTCTGGGCAGAACGCGCATCACAACCCAAAATGCATCTATTAAGTTAGGAGAACCTGCTTCACAAAACTAGTCCAGGAACTCACCTGCTAGTGACCTAGGACATTACACAATCAATCCAAGTTTAACAATATAAATTACCAATTGCCATTAAATAAATGCATTATTTATTTAAAAACAGGACAGTAAACTAACAGAGACTATATCAAGCGGCTTAGCAACATCCCTGCCGAACTCAGCCGACCCACCAGCAGCTGAACCACCCATATGCTTACCAAGGCTGGAGTTGAAAGGCGAAGCCACAAGAGCTGCAATTCTCTTGCAAGCATACTGAAGATGGGTAAGCAGGACCACCAAATCATCCCCAACATTAAGTCCTCGCTTGCCCACATAATCCATCAACGTGGGAAAGCCATTTGCTTCACTCTTGACAACACCCGATGAATCAGCCTTCTGTGAACGATTTGGAAAATACCCAGAAAGGGAAGAAGAAGAAGCCATTTTTGGACTGATCAACAAATTGGTTCTCAGAAGAAATTGCTGCTGCTGCTGGTAGTTATTTTTTGGCGGGAAACTGTTAAATTTTGGCTGGAAAATGGGAGTTTGATGTAAAGTAATGGTGGATGATTGCATGTTATGTGTTATAGGGTTCAGAATTTAGATGGATTGTAAAAATTTTATCATCTTTTTGATTGATATAATGAGAGACAGAGAGACAGAAATGAGAATGGAAGAAAAAGTAACGGATAAAATATTAAATGGGGAAATGGGGAAAAAATTAGTATAATTTAATGGAATTGTTTTTTTTCCCCCTTTGAAACCTTATCTAGACATAATAATAAATAACTGTTAAAACTTTGTTTCATTTACAGACAATTTTGTTTTAAAGAATTAATGTATTTAGAAGATTTTTTTTCTTTTTTTAAAAAATATTACATTAAGCTCAATGCCTTCATTTACATATTAATGTTAAAATCCAACCTAGAAATTTGAAAAGAACGTATGCACTACCCTCTCACCCGTATAAGATATAAAATAAAATCCCTATAAATTAATAATCGATAAATTAATAATCTTTATTAAATAATAAATTTTCACAGCCCCGATTTGGACCAATAGATTAAAATAATGATTTCAACAAAACAATAAGATAATACTTTTTTAAAAAAAAATTATATAACTTTGTAATCTCATTCGAATCATAAATTAATAATTTGCTGAGATTATAAATGTAGTTGATTATAATATTTTAATTATATAAAATATGACTCTATTGTTACTTGTTTTTTCTTAAATTTTAATGTAACATGAATATTATTTTGTTAAGTAGACATGTACAATGTATTTATTATTTTGGTTAATTGAATGTATAGTTTGATTGACATTCAATATTGAATACAATGAATGTTTAGTTATTAAATATATGTTAGTTGAATCGTAAACAACTCTATAAATGAATAAATTATTAATTTATCGATCATTTAATATCTCTTTTAATTAAAAAATTTTATATAGTTCCATCCTTATTAATTTATAGAGGTTTTATTGTATTTAGACTTACGACTAGGGGTGTTCGCGGATCGAATTTTACAGATTAGACATCAATCCATATCCGATCCACAATTTTACGGATTATAATTTTTCAATCCAATCCAATCCATGGATTGATTAACTTCAATCAAAATCCAATCCATACATCTGCGGATCGGATGCGGATTTGACTCAATCCATACGTCTGCGGATCGGATGCAGATTTAACTTAATCCATATCTAATCCATCATTTTGCTCATTAGTTTACGGATTAAAAATTTTTAGTTCTCTCCAATCCATGAACTAATGAAATAAATCTAATATATAAATAATTTTACTACCAATTAAATTTTAAATTGAATAAAATTTAAATAAATTAATTGTTTAAATAAAGCTAAAACAATACATTTAAAGTTTTAAAATATAATATGCTAAGATTAATTATTCAAATAAAGCTACAATAATATGTTTAAAATTTTAAAATATAACACACTATGATTAATTGTTCAAATAGAGCTACAATAATGCATTCAAAGTTTTAAAATATAACACTTAAATTATTTGTTTAAATAAAACTACAATAATACATTTAAAGTTTCAAAATAAAACACATTGAAAAGAAAAACATCCACCTCTAATTTGTGCTTCATACTTTAACCTAAACAAAATAAATATAATTGAAATAAATAACAAATAAAAATTTTTATTTAATAAAAAAATTAATTAATATTTACCCTTACCATCCCATCAAATGTTATTAAACTTCATCAAATATGTTTTTATCATCTCCCAAAATCTTTGTATGTGTAGGACAAGAAAAATGTCAATTTTTAAAATAGAATAACAATATAAAGTCAAATAATAATCAATAAATAAAATTAAAGTTAAATTGTTACATTTTACTTGTATCAATATGTTTAATCTCATCTATTGCTTCATCATAAAAAACGTCAATTTTTTTATTTTATATTATTTTTGAATAATGGATAAATATTATGGTGTTAATGTAAGTATGTAAAATTATCACATAATTACTTATTTATTAGTAATCTCACATATATATATATATATATATATATATATATATATATATATATATATATATATATATATATATATATATATATATATATATATTTTTTTTTTTTTTTTTTTTTTTTTTTTTTTCGGATTCACGGATTTTTGCGGATTTACAAAAATCAATCCATATTCGATCCACCAACTGCGAATTTTTAAAATTTCAATTCAATCCATTTAATCCACGGATCGAATTTTAACGGATCGGATCTTTACGGATCAGACGGATTAAATAGATCGGATTGAATTCTAAACACCCCCTAGTTACGACCTTAAAACGATAATAAAAGAGAGAAAACAAGTGTGAATTTAAGTTATTATGGTCTATTCTTGGAGGTTTGACCTATTGGATTTTATACTATTTTATTTAGGTAGCCACTTGAGTTCAAATTGTGACAAGGTTATGGGATAAAAACATAAGTTTGACTTTACCCACCTGTCTATCTTTCTTTGAAACAAAAAAGAAAAAAAATGTGTAGTTTTTTATTAGAATGAAATAAAAAAAGAGTAAAAATTTGTTTAGCCCTTATATTATAATATTAGTGATCGTTTAGTTCTTGTATTTTTAAAAGTACCTCAAAATATCACTGTCATTAAACTATTGACACCCTCCGTATCTTTTGTTCCTTGTGGCTTGCTTTAACAATATTATCCTCTTACAATAATATATATTTTTTGGGGATATTAATAAAAAAAAAATTAAATCACTAATTTAACCCCAAAAAATAAAATTAAAATAAAAAGAATATATATTGTTTTTTGTGAAAGCTCACCATATGTCCAAAAAATTAATATTGTAAAAAAAATTAAATTATCAATATTTTGACATTAGTAAAAAATATATATTAACTCCTCGGTAGAGTATTTTATAAAAATTAATATATATTATTTTTTTTTCTATTTTATTAAATTGATAATCTAATTTTTTTTATTAATTTCTAAAAAAAATGTACATTATTATAGAGGATAATATTGTAAAAACAAATCAAAAGGAACAAAAACTAAAGGTATAAGTGTCAATAATTTAACAGTATAAATGTTTTGAGATATTTTTAAAAACACAAAGGACTAAATAGATACTAACCTCAAAATATAGAAATTAAACAAACTTTTATCCATAAAAAATATATAAAAAAAAGGGAGTATATATAGAAAATAACTTCTTTGTTATTATGGGGAGCTAGAGTTATTAAAAGATCCTTTTCATTATTTGAATAATTAGCATAAGAGTGGAGCCTCCCTACAATCCTTTAGAAAACCCCTACGTCAATTTAATTTTAGTTAGGGATTATATTGTTATAGAAGTGGAGTTCTATACGAGTATTCGGGGGTAATTAAATCTTTATTTTCCCTAATTATTTTTTGCTAGAAGAATTGGGCATGCCTATAAAAAAAAAAACTAAACACTTGATTGAGATAACTGCAAAACAAAAGACCAATTTTAAAAAATAAATAAATAAAATAAAACCATGAACCAAAAGCATTATACTAATTCACCTTGAACAGAAAAAGACAGATTGAACAAATTCTCAAAGCACTAGTTATTCCAAGATGAAGTTTGAAGATTAATTACAAGCTTTAAAGGCAACATAGAGAGAGAGAGTCACTTGATAATTGGCAACCTTTATTATAAAATCTTAATTATTTAGAGAAACAAGTTCTCTAGCCCACAAGAAATCAAATTTCCAATAGGGCGCCACATTGGATATGAAAAATGAAAAGCAACCAAATAAATAAAGGTAAATTATTAACTAACAAAAATGATTGGAGTTTTTCAGAGAAGTAATACAGTAATTAGACAGCCACCACTATGTCTACATCTTCTTAATTATTACTTCATGATGCCCATCTGTCTCTAATCAGACCCAAGTTTGGCCACTAGCTGTTAACAAAAACAGAAAACAAGAAGGCAATTCGGTGATAATATGTTTGATTTTTCGTAAAATTATGTTTAAAAAATAAAGAAATAATGTTTTTGGGAGAATCTAACCTCAAAATAAGCCAGGAGTTTGGCTTGGAAAGTAGCGTGCTCCATTTTCAGTTGATCAAAGGAGGCTTGAGCACTGCAAATCGATTTGATAATAACTCTTATTTTCTTCTAGAAATTAAAAGCATGAAAGTACAAATTCTTAGTTATTAGCTTCTTTATTCATATTTTACTCCAAATAAATGTTATATAGCATTTAATAGAATGAGTAAGTGTATATATGATTTACTGTCCGAAAAAGAGACCTCTTGTTTTTCAATAGTAATTGATGCTCCCCTCAAAATTTTAAATTCATCGAAACATCCATGGAGTTAAAAAGAAAATAATAAATTAAAACTTGAGGGAGGTCTTTCTCATTACTAATAAAAAACAAGAGTGAATTGCGATTATTTTCCCTAACTGATATGTCACATAAACCTAATAGGGGGTGATAATAAAGCGTTGTAATTAAAAAACAAAAAGAATGACTCGCTATATTTAGAATACTTATTACACTATAAACTACGTCAGTTATAAAGAAATAATTATGTATGAAGTAAGAAAATTACGCTTCCAAATTTCCTTCCTTGCAATGTTTTCTTGTCTTGTTAACTTCATTCAAGACTTTGTTGGCACCAACGCTGTAAAATATAAATTTTGGACACAGTTAAAATAAGAACAAAGAGTTTTTACATATATTAGAGAGTGTATGTGCTTATCAGATTTAGGATTAAAATTTAGGACTCATTTGTGATGTTGTAAATCAATTTAAGACATTGTAAATCTGTCCTGAACTTTAATTCTATACTGAAGATTATATATATATATATATATATATATATATCATTCTCAGGTGTAGGTACCCTCATTTTTTTTAATACAAACATGTTCTTAAACTGTGTAGTTTAAGAGATTTATTTTTAGATGAACTATAAAACCGTGTGATTTAATAGCATTAAAAACTAATTCTTTTAAATTATACGGTTTAAAAGTGTTATGCATAACAAAATGAGGGCACCCACATTGAAGAATGACTATATACATATATATCATGAAATTTTAAGGCAAAAAAGTTTTATTTTATTCTTGTTTACATTTACCTGGCGCTGCTACCTTTCAGCTGATGAAAGCACTTATCCAAGTTCACGAAATCCACAGGAGATTTTGCCCTTTTTATATCATAAACCTTGTATAATTAGTTAACTAGCTAACTAAATCACTTACCAAAATATCACAACATTATTATCATTATTAGAGAATATATAATAAAAATTAAAAATTATTAAACTTTACATTTCCTCCTCAATTGTAGCCAATGTTTTAGTTGAGTCCCTCAAGTACAAGGTCACCACATCCTCAACAAAACCGGGGTTTGAAATACCTTCTAGTTGTTCAAGCTGAAGAAAATATTTGTCCAAAATTTCCTACAATAATAAGCAACTTGGATTAATTTTATGTAAAATTAAAGATCCTTTAATTTCATAATATTCTTGAAAAACACACATGAAAATGATAATGAAATATATGATAATTAAGAGATGTTGAGAATTTTGCGAGCTAAGGATGCACTCTTACCTCGTCGAAGAAGGATTGCCTCATTGTGGCAATTTGTTGACGCAAAGCCTCCATTGTCTTAGGAAACAAAGAAATCCTATCAACCCAAGAGAGAATTAATTCAAGAGAAAGTTATTCAACTAGAGAAAGTGATTGATGCTTGGATGAAGAAAAATGACAAATTGACTGTGAATTATATAGCTAATAAAGGGTAATTAGGAGCTAGTTTTCCATAATATAAATTTGATTATGGGAAATGATCGGTTGTGACGAGATGTACCAATTTCTAGGTAATATATCATTGTTAAGAAATAACTAATGAGACACGTTGTTCCATAAGAACCGAGTGATCAATTATGGCTAGAAATTGATAATACAATTCAAAATCGCATAAGAAATAATAACAAGTGATGAAATAAGCAATTGACACGTCTAGTGTAAGAGTTTGGAGCTTATGGTGCAAAATCATATACATAAATATTTCTCTCTAAGTAATGAACATTAATATTTAAATCTACGAAGAAATAGTTCTAGATTTTTTGCTTCTTTTTGTAGATTTGGTTTTAATGAATGAGATTCTCAATGTTTTCTATATATAGTTCTTTTTAATTATTGATTGATTTAGAACATATATATTTTTATGAAAATAACATAAAAAAGGAGAGTGAATTTTATTTGGTCTATATTTTCATTTAAAAAAAGAATTCTTTGAATCTAAATTTGAAACACGGAGGATAGCACCGAAAATTATTTGAAGCTAAATTTAAAGCAATTGTCCATAACATGAGGGTTGGACTTGACAAAAGTTCACACGACCCACTAAAACGACCCGAAACCACACAACAAAACAACAGATTTTTTTATTGTATGGGTCAATTCGTTTAAACACCCATTTGATAATGGATTGGATTCTAGTCTGGCATTTGAATAATTTGATTATCAAATTTAATAATAATAATAATAATGATAATAACAATAATAATAATAATGTAAATTGACTACTTGTTTAGTATAGCCGGGCCCGTATAGGACCAGCCTGAGCCCTACGGCCCTACCTGGCTTTGAAAAATTTTAAACATTAATTTTAAGGCAGTTCATAATTACTTTGAATTTATGATAGTGCCCGAAATCAGTATCAAAATTGTTAAAATTGTCTGGATAATTTTGAAGAGATTCAAATTTAACCTTCGTTAAAACAAATTAAAATCTATTAATTGTTTTGTTTCTATAAACATGAATTAGCAACACCTAACTAAAGATAAGAAATTAACAAAACAGGATAATAATTAAAAATTATGAAGCTATTAAAAAATTAATAAGTTTCTCTATTTTTTCCCTCACTATCTTCTTCTTCTTCTTCTTCTTCTTCTTAGTTGTATATATGAAAATATTGTATATTATTATATTAACAATGAAAACATTATATATCATTTCCAAAACATAAAACTTTGTATGATCAATGATAATTAGTAAAAATCTATCAATAAATAAAAACATAATAATATAACATAGTTGTTGCCGCATATTCTTATTTGAATATTTGAAATTGTATCATATCTTTATTTGAAAAAAAAAATGTAAAAGTTTTGGACAGGATGATAAATCTCACCCACACTAAACATCAGTCCTTACTCTCTATTACTACTCAAACTGGCAAAATATCTTCATGTTTAGTTAAGTTGCATTCATGGTTTGTATTATATAATCAATTAAGCTGTATTCATGGTCTATATTATACGGTAAACGTGTCACAGTTGAAATAATTTTCTGCCTACATTCCTACTAAGAACTAGTTTGGGATTGCCGTTGAAATTTAATAAGCTGTTTATTTCATAATTTTTTATAAAAATAGTGTCTGATAAATTTTATAAAAATAGTTTATTTCATAATTTTATTCATTTTGTCAGCAACTTTTAAAAGCACGAAAGGGGTTACTTTTTTTAAGCAATTTATTCAATAAGCTACCACACTTTTTTAAACTTTCTATTATACCCTTAGATTTTAATAAAAAGACAATTATATCTTATTTATCCATAAACCTTAATATATAAATCGTACCTTTATTTTTATTATATTTATGTAACATATTATGAAGTTCTTTAGTTTTTTTATTTAGTTTTTTTTAATGTAATTTTGCATATTTAAGAAAAAAAGATATGTATAAACAATTTATTAAACATACTCTAAAAATAAAAATCAATTAAAACTTATGTCTATTTTGGTCATTATATAATAAAACAGCACTTTTGTAATAAAATTTGTCAAACGCACGTACTCTACTTTTTAAACTCACAGCAACCACAACAGCACAATTTATCAAACATCAAGTTACTTTTTTAATCAATAACTTATTTCATCTGCAAAGTACAAACAACTTATTTTATCAGCCTCTGCAATCTCAAACTGGCCTAAATCGACCATCCTTAAATAGTTATGCTAAAACTTTAAATGCCCCAAAAAAAATTTATTTATTTTAGATATATATACTTATTTAGATAACTAAATTATATATAGAGATACTTGTGGACCATTATATGATATGAAACATGAAGACTTCCATTTTAATTCGTTTAATAATCTTGTTTTACGTTTTAAGATTTTGATTTTGCAAATTGTTGTTCGCAATTTAAATTTGAAATTTTGTAAAAATCATTTGATATTGTAAATATTCAATTTTATTATTAACGACAAAGAAGGTCAAATGGGTGGATTTAGTTTCGATTTATTTACACAAAAAATTAATGGATCAGACAGTAAACAAATTTTAACACAATATGATAACAACACGACATAATATTTATAAAAAACACATTAAAAAAATGCCACACTGGTTAATGCTCAAAATATAGAAAAATTTCATGTATAAGATCGAAAAAGAGTAAGAGAGGGAGATTGAACACAAACGCAAAGCAGATTTTATTCCAAAACGAAGTTTGAAGATTTACAAACTATAAAAGCAGAAAACGAAATATGCCACCTTGTTGATAGGCAACACTGATTACAAAAACCAAAGCTAGAGAATTAAACATAGCTAGTTCTAGCTCCACGAGAAATTATTCAAATTTCCAATGGGGCCATACACACTGAAATGAAAAGCAATTAAACAAACACACCGAAACCAAAAGCAATTAGACATAAATGGTCGATTTTATTTTATTTTTTCAAAGAAGTAACATCCCCTAAAAAACCAACCATATGTTTACATCTTCTTATTACTTCATGTTGGGAGAGTTTTTGCACGCAATGCAGCTCTTTAAGCAGACCCGAGTTGCGCCACTAGCTTTTAAAAAGAGAACACGGAAATTACTAAATATAGAAATTTAATCAAAATATGTTTACTCAAAATTATCAAGAAATAATAAAGCAAGAAATTAATTTATGTTTGTGGGAGAATTATTTAATAACCTCAAGGTAAGCCTGGAGTTTGGTTTTCAGAGTGGTGTGCTCCGCTTTCATCTTCTCAAAGGAGGCCTTTGCACTGCCCACATAATGCTCGATTAATAACTCAATAATGACATCCATTTATTTTTTTAATAGACATCATTAATTCACCCTCCCATTAAAGCTTGAACCCAAAATTTAAGTCCTAAGAAAGTTGTTCCATTAATTTAATAATAGGAAACAACCAATCTTGCTGAACAACTATTTTTTGATTCATAACACAACCCCAAAATATACTATTTACTGCTTTATCTTTTTTTAAGCGACTTATCCAGAATAATTAATGGTAGCTATTCAATATATTCACTTACAATTTACGTAGCTTGATTGGCCGTGAACGCAATTTTTGCAAGAAATAGTGATCAGTGGATAAAGTTTTTTATTTACACTCTTTATATTATGGTAGTTAAAAAGAAACGGTAGATGAAGTAAGAAATTACGCTTCCAGATTTTCTTCCTTGCAAAGTTCTATGGCCTTTTTGGCTTCATTCACGACTTTGTTGGCTCCAACGCTGTAAATATATAGATTATGAAGATCGTTAAAATAATGGCAAGCCTAAAATCGAAAGGCAAAAAAAGGAAGGACAATGTATCATGTTTACAATTAAAATTTATTGATTTATTCAAATTTGAGGTAGAGTTTTTATCCTTTAATTTACCAGTCACTGCTACTCTTCAGCTGATGAAAGTACTTATCAAGGTCCATGTAATTCACAGGATTGTTCGCCCTATATAACATAGCATAATTAATTATCATCATTAAATTACTAGTAACACAAATTAATAAAATCACGCCATTATTATCCTCATAAAGAAATAATTACATGCATGGTTAATAAAAAAAATTTAAAAAAAAATTGTTGAACCTACATTTCCTCCTCAAGTATAACCAGTGTTTTGGTTGAGTCCCTCAAGTACACATTCACAAAGTCCTCAAATAAACTGGGGTCTGAAATGTGTTCCACCTGTTCAAGCTGAAAAATGTGTGTGTCCAAAAGATCCTGCAATAACAAGTAGCACGATGTAAAATTAAAAGATCCTCTTATAATGTTACTCTTCATTATATAATTGGCACATCAAAAATGATGCCAAGGGCCTTGTCGAGTGGTTTTTCAACAGTACTTGTATTTATTGGAGTTCAAATTCTAAGATAGGCAGGAGGTTTAAAAATTAATTTGGGTTTAGCTGCCCGCCTGTTTATATTTTGGTAAAATATTATATATAAAAAAATTTTAAAAAATCATCTGAAGAATGATAACGAAATTGCATAAATATATAGGAAGAAGACCAAAATAGGGAGGAAAAATGAACCTCATCAAAGAAGGATTGCCGCATTGTGCTAATTTGTTGATGCAAAACCTCCATTGCTCTCACTGCAACAAAGAAATGTTATCAAGAAAAAGTTACTCAATTAGAAAGGGATTGATGCTTGGATATGAAAATGATGACTATCTGAATGAGAATTTATATAGGCAATAAAGGTAACTAGGACTCAACTTTGTATAAGTATGCAATTATGGATTTTTAAAAAATGAGATCTTCTAGATTTGATTATGAGAAATAAATAGTTATGTAATGATGATCCTATCAACTTCTTATTAATATCGTCAATCAAAAATGACTAATGAGACACGTGTCAGAGTAACTGAGTTATCGATGATTACAAGAAATTATTGACATATTAAAAATCATTTGTAAAACAATAACAAGTGGCAAAGTAAGCAATTGACACGTTTGCGGAAATAGCGCTTGGAATTTATGATGCGGAGGAAGCACATAATTTCTCTTTTGAGTAATGAACATGAACTTTTAAATCTTTCAAGAGATAGTTGTAGATTTTTTGCACTTTTTTTCTAGATTTAGTTTTAATGAATGAGATTCTCAACATTTTCCGCATTCTTTTTAATTCTAGAGAGATTTTGAAATCAATTTTTCTACGCAAATAATAAGAAAAATAATTTAAAAATTATATTTGGACTCTTTTGTGATTCAGTTAACTGATGACAAGGATATTTGAGGCTAACTTTAAAACCTGAAGGAGATTGTAGATATAAGGCCATACCCTGAGGACTCTCATGAAAATTTCTCACGATACCACAATTCAAAATTTGTCATAAAATACCACTATTAATAATTTATGATATTTGTGTCGTCAGTTTAATAAAATTATTAATTCGTTTTCATGTTCAAATCCCAGCTTGCGAACTCGTTTATGAGACAATATTTATACCATCAAATTAACAGCCGTAAGTCCTAATAAAGAAATTTGTCAATAGTACTGTACCATCATTTGTTTGACAATCTTTTGATTTCAATAATTGATAATGCATCTTTTGTTAAAAGAAGAAAAAAAAATCCAATACCGAATGTATAGAGTATGAAATAAATTCTGGGCTTCATAAACTCTTTAACTCTTTCGTATGAAATAATACTAAAGTTTCGGAGTAATATCTATTTTCATCATAAATATTTATTTAACAATTATTATTGGATGATCAATCTCATAACTTATAAAATTATTTATTAATTTATCTTATTATTTAATAAATAAATGCGACTTTAATTAAATAAAAAAAAATAATGTGCCTGTTATTTCTACTTTACTGTTATTTAGGGAGGCCTCTTTTATTCTTCACTCCATTTAGAATTTACCCATTATTTCTTATTTCATATCCCAATAAATTTAGTGAGGGTTGAGATAAAAGATTCCTTATAGATTTACCTTACCCATCCTACATTGTTCTCATTCACATATTTCATAGCAAATTTTTATATATAAAATTTGGTGAAATGAAAATTAAAATTACTCAAATAAAACGATCAATATCATTGGTATACTATAAAGTATTTAAATGTTAAAATATAAAAAATCTCTAATATATTAAAATATTATATTGAGTCATATAAAAATATAAAATATTTGAAAAGATAAATTTTTTTTTAAAATAAAAATACATATTTATATATATCGGAGATGATCAATTTGGGCGGGGATGGGTGGAGGGTAGAAAACCAATCTGTCTCCCATTACGATTTGAGAATTATTTTTACTTTATTTCTCTAAACCGTTACCCAAAAATTCATCAAAATTTGCGTTATTTTGAAGTGAGACGCGTGAAGGATTTTACTCGGCCAACTATTATTCGGCAAAGTAAAATAGAAATGAATAGCT
Source organism: Luvunga scandens (assembly GCA_030449905.1). Taxonomy (NCBI): domain Eukaryota; kingdom Viridiplantae; phylum Streptophyta; class Magnoliopsida; order Sapindales; family Rutaceae; genus Luvunga; species Luvunga scandens. The sequence continues at coordinate 1,930,250 of JASUUG010000209.1, forward strand.
GAACTGTGAAATCGAGTGGGCTAATAAGTAAATTTCACCAATTGTTTAATCACATCTCGTGTAATTTAGGGACCCATTATTACGTATTTAACTTGGTGGCTGATGTTACCGCAATCTCATCAAGAAAAAGGAAATAAATAAATTGCGATGTGTTATTTCATTTGGACAGACATGTAGAATTTTATCTTCTGAATTGACAATAAATATCTCAGAGCTTTCTATTACAATAGTCAAAATTCTGGCTACACAATAGTCTTCGAATTCATGAACTAAACGTAAATGGACTCTATGATGCATTAGCTCGACCTTATATCTGCACTCTTTTTGTTTAAAAAAAATAATTGATGGTATTTTTGGTTGTTGGTAATAATTTTTTATAAATGCAAATAATTGAAGCTTCATACAGCTGTACGGTGCAGCGGATAAACTGTGGTTTTTTTAATTAAAGTTTAAGTTTCTAACAAAAAAAAAAAAATTGTCACTTTCACTGATATACAATTTTAGACTCGACAAAACTTTATGTATACGTCTTATCCTAGACCTGAATGTGGGTTTCATAGAGATTTTTCTTCTTTTTTCTTTTATTTGAAGGGAATTAGTACCCATCAAAAATGGTGTCCCAAACAATTGATATCTTGAAAAATGAGCTTCCTCTTGAGCTACAATCAGTGGTGTTGCCTGATGATGTTGTAACTGGTCTTGTTCTTGTGGATATCATCAATGGCTTCTGCACTGTTGGTGCTGGAAACCTGGTAAGAAAACTTTAACTGATCTGTAAAGCACTTCCATCATATCTTTCGCCTGGTTGCATGATCGAGTTACGAGCTTTTGGAATTTGATTTCCAGGCTCCAAGAGAACCCAACAGGCAGATTTCAGGGATGATCAATGAATCAGCACGGCTGGCCAGAGTGTTCTGTGACAGAAGATTGCCTGTTATGGCTTTTCTTGACACTCATCATCCTAACAAGCCTGAGGATCCATATCCTACTCATTGTATTGCTGGCACTCATGAATCAAACTTGGTTCCAGGTATTTAATAATAAGAAGTCCATCGAAACTTCTTAAATCAGCTCTGTGATGACGCAGCCTGGAAACCCTTTTTTTTCCCTTGTTGGAGACTTCATAAGAAGTCTCTAATGAGTTATGATATGAAACCAATGAACCTGTTTACATATTTTAGTCAGATGTTAGTGGTCAATAGAATTTTCCTTATTGAGAAAGAGCCAAATGTAACAATCACACTGCCTTCTCCATTGACAATTCAGATTTACAATGGTTAGAGAAAGAACCAAATGTAACAATCAGGCGCAAAGATTGTTTTGATGGATACTTCGGTTCAATTGAGGATGATGGTTCTAATGTCTATGTAGATTGGGTGAAGAACCATCAGATCAGAAAAGTAAGCATTTACTCTTTAAAATTTTTTAGAGCTATCATATCCATTTTGCAGTCTAATGTAAGTGAACTGAAAGACGGCAGTCATCTAAAATGTGATTGAAATTTTGTGTTGGTGAAGCTTGTGGTTGTGGGGGTATGCACAGACATCTGTGTGCTGGATTTCGTTTGCTCGACTATGTCGGCCAGGAACCGCGGTTTCCTCCGCCCTCTAGAGGAGGTGGTGGTGTATTCTGCCGCCTGTGCTACCTTTGATATTCCTCCTCATGTTGCTAGACACACCAAAGGAGCTTTAGCCCATCCTCAGGTAATCTTGTTGAAGATGGTAGAATTTGATTTAACATGCTCGCTTCAGATATATATTTTACTCAAAACATTTCAAAATCATAACATAGTTCATGTACCAATGATCTTATTGGTTAATTCATCTGATTTATGCAGGAATTTATGCATCACATAGGCCTTTACATGGCTAAAGAGAGGGGAGCTAAAATCGCCAACCAAGTTTCATTTAGTGAACAAACGAAAGCATGATGCTGCTCTGCTGCTAAGTTGAAGAAAAGTGTACTTTGTGAGATAAAATGAAGCACTATGGTTATGCAGATCAAAATTGGATGAAAAACAAGATCTATTATAAATAAATAAACATGTGCTAAAGCCTAAAGCATGGGGAAAGTTTTTCTCAACTTTCTCTGTTTATTGTAATTACATACTATTTAAGCCTAATATTAAGGTATTGTAATTTTTAAACCATAATTATTAAAAGGAAAAAAAAATTTAATTATAAAATAAATGTTAATAATATATAATAAATAACTCATAAATAATAATTTTAATAAAAATAATAAAAATATTATAAATTTTTCTCCGTACAATTGTTATATAGAATCAGCTTAAGCTTCTAGACCACAGCAACAAATGCTTACCTTAAAAAACAGAACTGTAATTTGCAGGTGTTTATCATTTAGGGTCTTGTAATTTTCACATTTTCCCAAAATACGAGCTTGAATAAAGCATCAAATAACTTGATAGCTTTCAACTCCTTGTTTTCCAATGTGAAATTGAGAGCTATATAATAACCCTCTCCAAGTTTTACCGAAGAAATCCACCATTCCAACTGCATAAAGAACCCAGTAATGCAAAAATAAAACTACAATGAAACAAATTAAAACAACAAAATCAAAAATTATAAACTGCAATATTACCATTTACCAGTAATTACAGGAAATAGATATTAAGAAAAAGAAAGATATTTACATATCCTTGAAATCAAACAAGATTACATTTTCTATGTTCTCCATTTTATTTCTGGTATTGAACAAACAAAACTGGAACTCTATGATACATGAAATAGAAAGGAGTGATTAATGTATTGATCGGGGCTACAGTTTTACTGTTGTGTACGCTCACAAGAGCTAAGTAGTTAGCAACTGAGTGTAAGTACAGCAAAGTTAACACATACATTGTTGGAAAGGACTGTCTCAGAATTCGAGCAATTGAGAGGCTCAGTCACCGCATCTAAAAGGACTCAGTTTATGCTTTCATCCAGTCAACACATGATTATAAGATCACCAATCAGTAAAGTGAGCATTTGCCGTACAGTCTTATAGATCCAGGCACTATCAGCAGCTCAACTTAAAAAGGAACTTCTGGGTAACAAATATCATCTGAATCAGCAATATGAAAACAGCAAAGTAAACTTTCAGCAGAAAATATTCCTTGCAATTGGAAAGCAAACCATCTGAAATTATGTTTTCCATTAAATAATTCACTGGACAAAACTTTAACAACATTTTCAACCAAACAAATTGAAATCTCCCTATCATCGGAAACTTGAACAGCCAAGAACGTAAACACGCAAGACAAATCATATTCCTGTTGGCAATCAGAAAGCGCCATTAACCCAAGATTACACATAATGTCTTACTTTCTTTGATAAAGGGGTGGGGGGGGGGGGGAGACAATGGATCATATGTGCTACAACTTTTTGCATACGGTCCTCGTTAGAAGAATGACAATTACAGTTGCAGAAAGCATTCTGACTACTTCGCCTACATGAAAGGCAGTTAGCAATTATAAATCCAAATGCCAAGTGCACCAAGAACTATTAACAGACCCCAATACCAGTGGTGCAATCAATGGTTCACCCAAAGCATGCTTCAGTAATATGACGTGTAGTATAAGTGTGTAATGCATACAGATGTGAGAGTCAGAGTGAGAGAGAGAGGTTAAGCTGCTAATCAAATGATTGCTTTTTAAAACAAAGTGCATTAGAGAAATCAATTGCCACTGACACTACCATAATCTGTATACCACCAATTCCAAAAACAAAGGACACTAGATCACCTTTCCAGAAAAGATAAGACTGGCTACGCCAATAATGAACAATATCATGCACATGGCTAAGCATTTAAGGAAAATTTTCCGAGACTGAAGCGTAACCCGATACTAGAATTGTCCAAGGAAAGAAAAACATGAGAATTACTTAAAGAGGAACCTTTAATTATTTTCTACAAGCAAGTGCTTACCCAGCTCAATCTCAACAAAGAATCAGCAAAACATGAACTTTATGTACAATAAAAGTCTACTGTAGCCTCAGCCTATTGAAGAAAACCAAGAAATGATATTCAGGGGCCCAATATACAAATCCAACAACAGGCCCTCCTTTGATGTACTGCAGCGAAAAAGTAACATGCGCAGTTAGCATTTTTTGGGGAACAATAACATCAAGTATCTTACAACTGCACATGGCAAATACAAAAAGAAAATAACCTTTCCATCAAGGATAACAAGTTCACCATCAACCCATCGAGGATTCCGAAAACCAGGCTCAGCAAGCCTCCCTTGTCCTTTATATCGAGCAATCTACAATGCAAAAAACATCACAGAAGCTTTTAGACATAAGGAAAGGTAGGTCAAGACACCCCAAAAAAAAAATTGTTACGAGTTGCTGAAAATTCACAAAGCATTGATATACCACTCCAAATTCTTCAGGGATGATTCCTTTATGAGGTAGCTGATATCTTTTTCCAACCTTGGCACGAAAAGCCACCTATAGAAGTTGACACAAATTAAGCTGTCAGGTGTTTATTCTACATATAATCGTACAAGAGTTGGAAAGGGGAACATCAACAAGGGTTACCAAATAGAGGAGCCTAGCAGAAATTTTGTTATAACTCATAAGGGAAAAATGCATATCAGATCATGCATCCAACTTTGTGCAAATCACACCTGAATATACATAAGTAATGGCGTGCAACACTGAAGATGAAAGCCAATAAAGTAGGACAACAAAAAGAAATAGAAGGAAATAAGAGAAGCAAGGGAAAGAAAAGAGGAGGAAGAACAACAGAGAGATGGACAAAGGGCAATGAAAGAGAAGATATGAAAGAATTTACAGAGAGATTGAGGAGACAACCAGTGAATCATCAAACATACAGTCAGTTCATAATGGCTAAGTCCTAATCAAAAAGAAAAATCTACTAGCTAAAGCTTAAATACCATTTTTTGGCCTTATCAGTTTGAGCTTATGGGTCAAATGTCCAATACTGAAGTCACTTTGACAAAGTAGTTCTACGTTCAAATCCCTCCGTTGTATTTGTTTCTGTTTATTGTTATATTTGGGGTTGAAGCAGTAGATTTTCATCCATGTATCTTCCATGTCCAGAACTTAAATACTATTGTTCGACCTTTACCTATGAGCTTCAACTTTTGGGTTAAGTGGTAACTTAAATAAGTAAAGAGACTTAAATAAGTAAGAGACACCTAAACCAAGACAAACATCCTAAAAAACTGAAAACCAAATACAATAAATCAAATTCAACTCTTACAAGTACTTATCAGGTACCACATCAGCTAGAGTTACTACAAAATCTCAGTAAGTGTTATAACTAATTCTCATAGAGCATTGCAAGTTGCAATGCACTGAATATTGGATACAAAAATTACCTGGCCAGCAGGTACATAAGGATCTCCAGTCACTTTTATGGCTTCAACATATTCATAAAACTCGAGATTTGAAGGTTTCTTAGTTCCAACATCATGTTGCCACTGACCAAATTTATGTCTCAGATGAATGACTTCTGAGGTGTGAAGTCCATGTGCACCAATGTATAATCCTGATAAAATTAGTACATTGTCAATACCTTAGCTCTGAGCTGGACTTAAGCTCCAAAAACAACAGTCAACATGGTAAATACTTTCAGAACTAAACTATTAAAATACAACAGAATAGCAAAAGCAGTCAAGTGTGTAGCATCACAATTTGGTAAAGAATAGATTCAGTAAGAGATTACCATTTAGTGGATCCTGTGATGTTGCTGTCTCAATGCGATGAAAAGTGGTTGAACCAGACAGTGGTTGACGGTTCTGAGCCTGACTGAGAGAGAGATTTATCAATTCACTTAGATCTTTCAGCACCTGCATGGTTGAAGAAGTAGACAACAAACGTAAGACATATTACTGGCAAACATGTCATTGTATAAATTTAAAAATTTACATAAAGATGTGCACACAAAAAATTGAATTGACCTTAAAAGGTATCTTCTCCCTGCCAATGAACTTTGCAAGATCAAGCATAACATTTTCTATGCTGCGTTGACTTCCAAGCCTAGCTTTATTGTCAACTGAGCCCAGGTCCTTGGGACCAGAATCTCGTCGCTTACTATCTTTTTCTATAGAAAATGAAAAGGACAAACGTCCCTTCTTTTCAAGCTTAGCAGGTACTCGAAGAAATTCTTTAGCAGGCATATTGGCAGGGAGTTTCTGTACAAGACCGCCAACAACAACTTTAACTGAAACTTCAGTTTGCTCTTCTTCATTTTCAATAATTCCACGACCAGCATCCATTTCTATCTCATTCCTTTCTTCATCACTTTCATCTTTATCTTCATCTTCTGATTCTACATTTTCTACCTCAATATCTTTTTCTTCATCTTCTTCCTCCATTATCTGCTCAATCACCTTAGATATAAAATCTCGATCTACCTTTCCAGGTGCAGTCACCTTCAAAACCTTAACTCTAACACCAGGAATCATATCTCGCAAGATATTCTGAAAACCAGACAGTCCCTCAGCTAGATCAGAACTATCATCAGATTCATCACCATCTTCAGTATCTTCAGTACTCACAACCAGAAGATCATCTTTGTCTTCAGTTGAGCCTGGAGGATTCAAGTGGCCAGTACCACCTGATGCTTTGGAGGACACTGTTGAAGAATCTTCAAATACTCCCTTCCTTTTTAAGTACACAGCCTGTAATCACATGAATCTCTTTAGACAAATGACTCATACAAGTTTATTTAGATTTGGAGAAAGATAAGAGGAACAAAGAAGGGGAAAGATACAAGAGAAAGGCTTTGGAATGGAGAATATACAGACATAACCTATATATTTCCTCTCCATTTCTCTATTTGTAATGTTAAACATAAAAAAGTACCAATAATACTCTTGAGATTTATCAAGCATAAAATTAGTAGTTACTTCAAATCCCCAGGGAGAATCAACAACTTAATGGGGACCAAGAAAGCAGATACCTTTCATACAAGCATGACCGAATGAAAGTGGATGTACACATGCATATAAATGTTCACATCCAGCTAGTACGTTTATTTATTTATCTCCATGCTTGATCACAAACATGTTAAATATATCTATTTTATGTTCATAAGCAACATTCTGGTCTACATATATTAGAATAATGCTACAGATATAAACAATGTATATTGATATTCTAATTTCTATCAGTTTAATTGACATTTTACTCTTTACTCTCCCATTAGTTTTATTCCATTGCAATGTGTATACAGGAGCTAGTAAATAAAGTTTATGTGGTATTACTTTTATATATTACTAATTGATCTCTCCTTCAGCAATTATTCCCCAGTTGCTCTTGCCCGTTAATACTTGCTTCTCACCAATTCTAGTTCTATATTCCTTCAGCAGAGTACGAATAATCACCTCCATATATTTTAATAGTAAAAAAACTTTAGTTCATACAGAAAAATATACAAAAAAATCAAATGTTCAGAAAGAAAAAGAATACCTGCTGTTGGTATTCACCTTTCTTATTCACAGTAAGAAAGATCTCAAATAGAGGCACACCTGCTGCAGCAGTAGCAAGCTGCCTGAAAGAAAAAGATAAGAAACTACCTTGAAAATCATAGAAAGAAATTCATACGCAAGCACGAGTCAAAGATCTAAGTTGAGCTCCTCTCTAAGATAAGACATCATCACCAGTATTTCATTGCCAAACAAGTAGGATCTCATAGCCTTAGTTCTAAATAAATGGAAGCATCATTTAGGACTCTTACATAGTTACATAAGCAACTCAATAATTACCTAGGACTGTAACAACTAGCAACATATTTTCCATGCTCTGCAGTTACACGTATAATCAGACCATAAGGATCTTTCTTATCTTCTGAAATGCCAGCCCACCATCCCACCTGGAAGCCAGAACCAGAAAAGAAGCTATTTATGACAAGAATCATCATATGATATTACAAAATTTCCAAAAGCATATGCAGAAAAACTCAAAAAAAAAATGGTAAATTAATTAACTTAATTCAATATTTCTTTTATAACAGCATTTACTTGAATCCAAGGCCCAATGAGAAAATAGCAATTTGGCCATGAAGACAAGGAGCAGTCAACATCTCAAGCATAAAACCAAAAATTGGAATCAACATAATATAAGCTCAAATTTTGCTTCCAGGACTCACAATGAAGACATCTATACCACAACTGACCAGCAACACAACAATGCAAAGCAAATGATTCAAACTTTCACGATTTCTTTGAGACATGACACAGCAAGCGGGAGGCAAGCACATAGAAGGTTAGATCTTTGGAAAACACCACTAGGGCTTAATTTTCCTAAAACCAAGGATGAAGCAAAAAGTTGAACCTTACTAGGGATTTTGGCTTTTCAAATAATGTGAACAGGATGAAAGTTTAGACATGTTGATCATCAATTAAGTGACTGAAAAACAATTTGAAAGAAAAGATCCTTCAAGGGCTAGGTCTATTAATTTTACTCTTCAAATATCTATTTCCTTACCTATGTGGCAAAAAAGAGAGCGAAAAGATATGTTATTCTCCAAAAGGCTCTTCAAATAGAAACAAGTTAATATTATTTTAATCAAATAAATATTTTTTCAAAGGAAAAATAAATGGTAATTAAAGCACTTCTCTCTCTCTCCCTCTCCAATAAAAAGTAATAAAATATAAATTGAGGAAGGAGAAAGCAACTCTACAGAATTGAAGAGAGAGAATCATTTCTTATTTGAAGAATCTTAATTAGAGTGCCTTTTAGAGTCTTAAATGCTGATGTGACTCTTCAAATAAGTAATAAAATCTTATCTGAAGAGCTTTTTGGAGATGCTCTAAGTCTCCTTATTCTTTTATCCTCTAAACAAAATCATTGGTTAAACATTCTCCAATAACACCAGAAGACCTTAAGCTTCTTGAATTTTTCCCTCATTCACATTCTTCAAAAAGTTGAAATTCCAATTTCAACCTAATTGATGAAGAGGCAATCATGCTTTTGATGGAAAAAATTGTGAGAAAAGAAATATCCTTTTGAGATACATTTCCAAGGGCTTCAATAAGAACCATAAGAAATTAAATTTGCGTCTCAACCATTAAAGGGCCATATTTACTCTTTATAACAGCATGCCAACATGTGTTTATTTCTAACAGAAACTGCCAGAACCATTTCTATAATAAGGTCCAATTTCTTTAACCAAGTTACCAATGTCAATACCCCCATTTTCCTTAGGTCTAGACAGCACATCCCATATCATTAGATGGTTACTCCTCTTTTCTCCCTACCCACAACAAATCTTTCATCAATTCAGTTCTAAATGCAACTTTAACTACAATTTTGGAAAGGGAGAGAAAATAGAAGGAAAGCTAGATAAACCCGAATAAATTGAAGTGAATCTACCGCGCAGGAGGGTTAAGGCTCTTTTGCACCATCAAAGCCTTTTCCTAACCTTTTCACTATTCTATCCTAAAAGCTCAAGGAACAATGCCAAACCAAACACAACACTAAGTAATCAAGTTCTATCCCATCCAATCTTTTAATTCAGTCAAATCACTGCAGAAAACACACCCTTACTAAGCAGTTCATTTGGAAAAACTTTCTGAAGATTAATTGGAAGGTTACAATAAGTTGATGGACATGGTCAACCAAACACCAAGGACTCTCAACAAAATTTAACACAGAAACCTACATAAACTGCCAACACTTCACATTTTGATTATAGATGGTGCAGAGTAACCAACAGTGAGAAATTACCACCCATTGTAAGGTTAGATATATACCACAAACAACAGCTGACATTTCAACAAAAATTCCAAAGGAGAAATCATTGCCGAAAAAATTAAACCAAATGAGGACTAAAGTCATCTTGTTTATCATTTACCGATTAAGTCAACTCACCAATCCAGCACCAGCATTATCTCTCAAAAGAGCTGCATCTTCATAACGCTCTTCCACCACTGCTCTCTGTAATAAGAAATAAGGGTTAGGCAAAAGAAATGACTTCTCTTTTCCTTCTCTTTGAAAACATAAATAAAGAAATAAAGAAATCTATTAGTCAAACTATTTCATTTCTTACATTAAGATCTGACATGACTCGGCCAACAGGGTCATTAGTAGCTGCAGCTGCAATTGCCACCTTGAGCCTAGCAGCATCGCCATATTCTTCTTTGAACACAGCATTACCTAACTGTGACTGTTGATAAAGAGATATTAGCACATTGAAAGTAACTAATTAACAAGAATATAATCCTTAGTATTCCAGCACTTTTCGGAAAACATGCAAGAACAGAATTTTACAATGCCGATGATCAATGGGGCAGGCAGATGGATTTAACTACGGTGCTAGCAACCTCCAGCAACTGATTCTATTCCACATCAGCTGTGGATAAAAAGCCACAACACCTCTATCCTAGACATCCCCTTAGGCTTACTTTCTTGAGAACCCAGCTCAATTTTATCTCAGAATCTTTACATCCGTTTCTTCACTGTTCCGTCACTCACTCATCACATAGAATGAGTACACTGATAATCTATCAAACAATGTTGTATCAAGTCAATGAATATGAAAGAATAATTATTTACAGAACTAAAAACACTGCCTACAAGTTAACAGAGAGAAAATAAAAAAAAAATTGCTGTCAACTTTGTAGCATCTTTCAGAGATGCAATTACTGCAAGCGCATTTCAAAAGAGCTGACCAGTTAAAAAGTGCTTTACTAGTGCATTATAGAAAAGCACTTTCGAAAGCAAACATAAAATCCATTTGCTAAGTAATTATACGTGAAGCCATGTTCTGGATAACGATAACGATGATGATAATAATAATGATAACGATAAAAAATGATGATGATAAGAAGAGTAAGGAATTACAAAAATGACCTTCAAAATGGAAACAAGGCGCTCTTGGTCATCAACTTCATCGAAATGACTCTTCCACCTGTCCCAATCCCACTCATCCTCTCCGCTCTCATCACTCTTCTCCTCCTCCAGAACGGCGTCGTCATGCGGAGCGCCATATTCCTTCAGGTAGGATTCGAAAAGCTTGACGGCGTTCTTGAAAGCGTCCTGAATGACCAAGTCCCATCGGCGATTAAAGGAGGTGTTGTTGCTGTTGTTGTTGTTGTCGGAAGAAGGGGCGGAGCAGCGGCAGAGAGAAGGAAATGGAGGAGGGTGAGGGTAAGATGGTCTTTTCACTCGGAGGAATTTGTGTGAGTTTGTGAAGGAACGTTTGTGTGGAGTTGTTGGAGCTGAAATCGAAGGAGAAGAAGAAGAAGAAGCCATCATTATTATGATAATTATTATAATTTTATGATGACGAGTGAAATTGAAAACGAAGAAAAAACTGACTTGAATTGAGAGAGAGAGAGAGAGAAAATTTTAGTCTTTTTTCCTTTTTCTTTTTTCGTTTTATATGAAGGAAATCGAAAGGGTTTTGTTAGTTGTGGCTGATATGATATGAGAGAGGAAAGCAAAGGACGTTCGCTGAGTGCTGTCTGGTTGTAGTTTTTTAAACAGACATGAGATGAGATTGATAATACTGAGATAGTAGTGTTTATTTCTTTTAACGAACACAAACTTGTGCTTTTGTCTTTGCTTTAGTTTTTTTGGTTTTTTTCTTTCTTCACTTTTTGGTTCAGTTTATTTAATAGTGGTAAATATTTATTTAATTCTATACAAGTTATTTTTATAATTTTTGTTGTTATTTGATTAATTTTTAAATAGATTTTTTGAAAGTTAAATAAGTTATTTTACATATACTAATAATAGTTGAAATTTTAGACTTTTGGTAGCAAAAGTCGAATTTTTTTAAAATATTAAGATATTTAAAATATCTTTTATTTAATTAATAATATTATTTCATTTTTTTCATAATATAATTTTAAAAACTTACTCATTAGAGTGATTTTGTAATTTAGGTTTGACTATATTAGAATTGTTCTATAATAGAAGACAGTTTAGGGGTGGTAAAAATAGCTGGTTGGTCTTATGCCCAAACCGCATGGTGGAGCAGCTTCACCATAGTCATTGTGATAAATTTTTTAATAAAAGTTCTTATTAAAAATCAATCAACTAAGACTTTATTTGGAATAACTTTTCAAATGAAACTTATATAAATAAAGTTTTACAAGTAGAGCTTTGTCCAAAAATTTTAGTTGTCTAATTATCAATTAAAATTTTTATTAAAAATTATAAAATTACTTTAATATACAAGTTTTTTAGAATTATATTATAAAAAAAATAAAATAAGATTGTCAAATAAGTAAAAGATGATTTAGATATTTAAAAAAAGCTTTTCAATCACTATTCTCATAAACCTAAAATTTAAATTTTTGCTAATAGAAGCAAAGTAATTTATTTAATCTTTAAAAACTCAACTAAAAAAAAAAAGACAACAATAAAAATTTTGATAAAAGTTTATGAAATTAAATAAACACTTATAACTATAAAAATCATACTAAACAAGTACTAAAATTTCTTAGTAAAAGTTTTACTTATAAACATACTATTAAAAAAATTTTCTACTTAAGTTTTATTTGAGAAGTTATACCAAACCGAGGCAATCATGCCGCTAATGCCATGCTTAAAAATTTTGAATACAAATTGACATGATATGTGGAATTGGTACATGTATTGTTATATTGTTATCATTCATCAAATATTTAAAATTTACATGAATGTCAAAACATCATAACAGATATTGAGAATTCTTCAGTATTTTCAAAGCTATTTTTTTAATGTTTTTAAATTAATCCCTGAAGAAAAATATAATAACTATAAGGCCCAAAAAAAATCAGAGTTTGGAAGTAAAATAAAATTGAACACCAAGAACAATGAATCCGCCCAATTTTGATTCCCTCAATTATATTAAGTCAGCAGAAGTTTATTAGGGAAAAAAAAAATTAAGGCATCTTACCAATTTTTCATGCAGCAGCCAGCTAACAACGAGTAATGGATCCAACGACGCAACGACACAGGCTTAATGAGCTCAGCGAGGCAAATAATGGTGGGCTGGTGGCTGGCGGCGATCCCACGGTGAGGCTGCAAATTAGGTTAGGGATTTAGGAGGGGTTTGGATTTTGGAATTGAGGCTAATGGTGTGATGTGTTTTTAGTTTTAGGGCTAGGTTAGAATCTGAAATTTTTTATTTGTCATTTAACATTTTTAATCATATATCTTTAAATTTTTAATTTAGTATTTCTAAAACATCAACGATATCCGATTTTTTAATACACCTAATATCTTCATTTCTAGTACTTGAATCTGCATTTTTTATCACATAAATCTAATTTTTTTTAGATTCGAATTTTTGGGGTCTTCGCATATGCAGGCCAGATCTAGATATTTTTTTCAATCCCTAGTTGCACAATAGTTTCATTATCAATACAATCCAACAAGTCCTTTTCAATATACGCAACTAAACTACCATTTATCTATCGATTGTCCATATGATTTCGTAACTAGTTCTTCACAATGTTCATTGCTGAAAATGCTCTCTCAACAGTGACAGTGGTAATTAGTAAAATTAATGCTACCATAGCAGGCATATAAACTAGTGTATACACTTGGATTTTTGTTTATCTTAACCATTCTCTTTACAAACTGACCAATTCCTTTCAACCCTAAAAAATCATCACTAGAATGCATACCCATGTTACAAGTGTCAAGCTGAATCTCAAGCATCAAATAAATCCGATGCAGAGGAAGCTTCAGGATGAAATTGAGCAAGATGTAACAGTTTTTGCTTATCAAATGCAGAGAATCCATCATTTAGACATATGAATGCCAAATACAAAAGCAAATATGTGTTGGTCTAGTTAAAACGATGGTTTATCTCCTCAAGTTGCATGTCTAAAACAACATAAAAGAACTTAACACGACAATGATGCAAGTTTGTAATAACATGAGCATTATGCTTTGGCCACCCTCGAGTAACAAAAAAATCATCCATATTAGGCACATCGATAGCACGGAGTAAAATGATGAAATTTGATCAAGAACTCCATTCACTATCCCTCATCCTCTGTAATCATTGTTTCCATAACCCAATTAAGTTCACGCATTAACTATATTGTGATCCTTTCTTTTTAGTGCTTGTGACAAGTCATGTATCATAAATAGCCAATATGCTTTTCATCAGATGTAAACTAAATGCAAAATCAAAAGTTTGAATCAACAGTAACAAGCTCCATACCTTTGCTCAAAATTTGCTCCTTCTTCCTTAATAACTTCGATTACATCAATTACGGATGAAAAGATTAAGGTTATACTCATCACATTACCAAAGTATGAACTCCAACATATATTATCATTGACACGTTTTAATGTCGTCTCTTAATTTAATCCCCATCCACTATAAAGGTAACAATTGTTGATTGCTTTTAAAACTTCAGGGCTTGTTTTTCTCGAAGAAGACTGGGACGTTTAGATGAAGCTCAACAACATTCACAAGACTAGCAACTAAACCAAAAAGAGTAACACATGAATATGATTCTTTGCCACGGATATGAGAGTTAACTGAAGTTGATGAGAAAAACAATGAACATAATGATTTGAAGCACAAAGCTAAGGATTTTTTTTTTTTTGTTTGGTTGAGTTATTCTGATAATTTTAGGGGCTGAAGGGGCAGAATAATAAAATGAAGGAGGCAAATTAGAAAATTAATGGCTCAAGATAATTGTTATAAATAGAAAGCTAAGGATTTTTTATTAAAGTGGGGTCAGCTAACACCAATAGCCCCACACTAGCTCCCTCCCTGCAAGCAGGTATACGCTTCGTTGGAGTGATACTTACTGGAGGTAAGGTCAATTCTGGGTGTTTGATTGAGTTAAAGATGGGATAAATATTGAAATAATAATAGTGGGTTTGAATTGGTTTATTTATCACCAAAAATTAAAATGGGCAAATTTTTGGATTATCCTTTCATGAAATAATAATTTTTAAAATACTCATTAAATTATTGAAAACTTCAACTTACCCCTAATTTTATGCAAGGTGTAAGGGAAAAATTGGAGAGAGTTGATAAAAATTGTTGTCTTATTAACAAAAATAGGGATAAATTGAAATTTACAATAGTTTAGAAATGTTTTGAAAATTATCATTTCACGGGGAGGCTGTAATATGAAATTAACTCAAATTAGAATCGATATCATCAACAACAACAAAATTCATCGTTGATAGTAGGGTGATGATGATATGAGAGAAAGAATGAGCAGATGAGAGATGCTTGTGAGAGAGATTGTACGAGACAAAAAAGAAAAGAAAATATATTAATTAAATTCTTAATTTTTTTTTTATAATGGTAATTCTATACATAAATACTAAAGTGGATTAATTTAAAAGTCAGGGCGGATGAAATAATTTGAGGGGTCAAATTCGAATATCACTACTCCAGCTTCAAAGAAGAGTATAGATGTCCAATGCATGCCCAAGCAAGCTTACAAGCTGGCATGGCACAACCCACTGAATTGGACTGTGTTACAACGAGCCCACCAGCCTGCTGCTGGGCTGTGTGTCATGTGTTTACGTGTGCGCGTGTGTATATATATATATATATATATATATATATATATATATATATAATTTTAAATATAAGCTTCCAAAGAAATTTAAAATACAAATCACAATAAAATGAAATGAAAGAAAATATTATGATTTTTGTTGATCGTCAATTTTTTTAGAAACAAATCAAAGAAATTTAAAATACAAATCATAATAAAATGAAATGAAAGAAAATATTATGATTTTTGTTGATCGTCATTTTTGAAAAACAAATTTTCATGTATATAGCTATTTAGGTAGGGCATGATTTACCATATACTACAATTTTAACAATCTGGACAAAAATATACAACACAATAAGCATAATATTCATCGATAGTATTTCTATCAAAATCTAGGTAACAATGGATAGCAACATAAATACCATATTTTATTTATTGATTCATAGTGATTACAATTATAACAATATATAGCACCATAATTATAAAATTTGATTTATTGATAATATGCTTACTCATTATAATTTTCTTTGATGTCCTTTCCGATATTTTGACTTTGATGAGAAATGATATAGGTATAAATTCTTTTATATAAATTGATGTGGCATCACATAAGTGCTCAAATAATGTCAAATTTAAGTCGACCCAAACATGATCCATTTAATAATCATGTTAAAATATTAATAATTTGAGACAATAACCTTACATGGAAAATAAACAAGTTACTCATTACTCATTTAATATCTATATATTTAACAAAATTTACACGTCTGCATACACACACACACCCATTCATTTGTGTAGTACGTGTGTTCGTATCAAATAAATAAATGGTGTTAAATTTTTCCAACTCTAATGGTAGCAACAACAATATTGTCCAGTGAAACTAGCCTGCGGATCATTGTCCAGTGAAACTAGGCAGCGGATCTAAGGTCTTGTTTTATGACTTGTTTGGTTTTTCAAGATAAAGAAATTTGAAAGCTTGTCTGCCCCTGAATGCGTTTTACGCTCATGGATACCTGAAGTAATAATAAGGGTGAAGGCTTGGTGCTTAAGCAGTTATATTTCTCATTCTCATCCAAAGTAATGAAAGACTTAGAAGATCGGGTCTAGGCTCATGTTAGTAAATTGATTTTTTTCCCCCTCAGAAGCACCAAGGACCAAGAAGAAATCTCATTCTTTTACTTCTTAGTTTTTAGTTTTTATTTTTACATCTCGTTATTAGTTATTACTTAGGTGGAAGTAATCCTTCAAAAAGAGTATCAAAATAACTAACGGCAAAGAATGATCATTTAAACCAAGACGAAGTTGAAGCTTCTCAAATCAATTCTGATATTTTTATAGTTCTAAACTTACATGGCCAACTTTCAACTGAAAAAAGAGTGGTGCTATTAGCATCCATTCGTTATCCTAATAAAGCCATTTTTTTACTAAAACTATATTTAAGGACCAATTTTTTAATTCTTTAAACCTCTCACAAACTTGTCATATAATTTTTTTTTTGTGAACTGATTCATCATCCATCTTTCTCTCACTCTTTCTTTCTTTCTTTCTTTCTTTTTATCCTTGATGAGTTGATATATGACCTCTTATGTACCTAATTTGTTTGCCTAAATCTAAAACAATTTCATTCCAATTTTATTTTCTTTCGTTTGCAGATCATCTATTTCTATACTATTTTCAAAACCATAATCTTTCAAGTCAATGATTCTCATTCATGAATTTATCAATAAAATAATTTCTTATTGAATGTTGCCAATGAAATAAATAAGAGACTATGATTTTAAGAATGAAAATAAAAACTAATTAAAAAGTAGCAAATAATAATAAATTAGGAGTGTTGAATAAAAGGGTATGCCAAATTAAAGTAAATGTAACCGAAAAAGGAGTTTTCAAAGGATATTTGGGGGGTGTCAATAGTTCATGTCTTCAAAAAATACGAATATTTTTTTTAATGTCAAAAAAATTTCAACAAGTAAAATGGACTAGATCTGTAGTGGCTCCCCCCCGGCCCATGTATGAAAGACAAACTAGTCAATTGGAACCCTTACAAACTCCCACAAAGCCCCTTTTCTAAATTCAACTCCTTACAAAAGCAAAATAGTTGTTATTTCCAAATACACCTACGTTAATTACAAAAATATCCTTGTTTACTATAATTTACTAAGGTGGCGTTTGTTTTTTAACTTAATAACTTAAAGTGACTTAACTTAATTAATTAAGTTAATTAGAGGTGTTTGTTTTTATAACTTAATAGAACTTTTCAGATAATTTTGACTTAATAAAAGAAGTCAATTTTTTTAGCTTTTTGCTGAATAGAAAAATCTAAATTAAGTCAATTAATTTTTAATGTAAAAAATATCCCTATTTTATAATTTATTTTTCATACATATTCCAAAACTCACCCATAGACGTTTATCCTACATAATCTCATCTTTACACGAGACAACTTCGAGATGAAATAACAAATCAACTATTTCAATCATTTTGTTAGTTTTTTTCTTATATTATGTACTATTATTGAGAATTAGTGATAAAATTTAAAATTTATGGTATTTTATATATTATAATTCTAAAATCATTATGTATTCACTTGAATATAGTTTTACTTATAAATATTAAAATATTATGGTATTTAGTGTATTATTTATTTGACATTTAAATTTAATAATGTTACAAATGTAAAAATATATATTTTCAGATTTTTAAGTTTAAAAAACAAACAACTTAATACTTATTTTTAGAAATTCAGATAAAAAAAACAAACACATTATTCAGATTCAGACTTTCAGATCTATTCAGAATTCAGACTAATTTAGATCTATTCAAATTTCAGACAGAAAAACAAACGCGACCTAAGTTTCTCCTCCCAATTTACCTTTTAGAACTTACAACGATTTCTCTGATTCATCTAATCAATAACTTCCACAAGCATTGGCAGCATATAATAATTCATCGTTTTTGGAGTCTTGGGCCTTGCATAATAAAGTCAATGGATAGAGAAAACAATTTTAAACGTATGTATACATAATTTGCCAAAAATAGATAATCCTTAATCCCTAAATATTTTCAGTACAAAATTGTCCATTCTCAATTTAGTGGATTTTTTGTTGGTCACTCCAAAGATATAAGAAATTTGTGAAGGAAAAAGTATTTAAACTGAAAACAGAATAAGGGGTGTAAATAATCTTTAAACAAATGAAATTATGTCTCATTATGTAATTTTAAGTAAGGTATGGCGTCCAAACTAGTACTGTTGCATTAATCGTAACAATTTAAAAGATAAAATCAATAAAAGAATTGAATTCCAAAAACAAAAAAAAGAAAAAAAAAAGAAAGTATCCAGTGTTTTAGAAAGGAGAGAAAAAAATTAACAATATGAGGATTCAAGCAAGCCATTTTAACTTGGCCAATTCAAATAATTGCACCTGCATCACATTAATTCTTGTTGATTAATTGCTTCAATTCAACTAGTGAAATCTCTTTAAGTGGTACAGGTCTAAAGTTCGAATTCCGCTTATATAGTGAGTACTTTGAAAAGAAACTATAAGCATTTTGTAGGGAGGCTAAAGAAAAAAGCAAAAATGACAGAATCTCATATTTACCTCTTGATTCAGAAGATGCAAAGGTGAACTGGAGCACTACCCTAATTAGAAAATCAGAATTAATCCACCCGTTCCGACTAATAATCGAGTCCATTTAAATCAGTTAAATCACATTATTTTTGCAAAGTTTGATATGTAAGATTTACTATAGTTCCATCAGTTTTCCCATGTCCTTTGATTGATTATTAAAGATGTCTTTAAATAATTACAGAGATAAACACACAAAGACCTATTCACACTGTTGATTAAGGAAGAATCTTATTCAAATGCAAATATGTATGTTCATTTACACTTCCAGATTTCGTCCATGAAGATCACCGGGAACTTAAGAAGACTTCTTATGCAACAAGGGATCGGATATGACCTGTGGCTCATAATCTGGCTTCGAATAATTTGCCAGCATTTCTGCATATAATTCATAACGAGCAGTCATTCGGAATCCCCACTTGTCTTTCAGCTGCCTGCAGAGGTTCAAATCCATGTCTGAGATCAACAACCCATCTCTGAAACGGGAGAGAGATGGCGTGCAAGAAGCATCCGGGCCCGAAAAATGACTCGATCCATAGAAATGCCCAAAGACTTTGTGCTGTGGCTTTCCATCACCTGAAGTAAAAGGATTGGGGAAGACCTCCGTCCCGACACGATTAATTGACCCAACGAAGTAACTATTTGCTATTGCAGCATTACGTGCCTGTAAAACAATCAAAAAGATTTCAATGGATGGATTAGCCAGCTGCAGTTTTACTGATTATGTTATGAATGTTTCACGGCTTATTATATTCTACTTATGTTATCACAGCACTAACAGATGCTGTCCAAATTTCAAACTCAATGAAATATAGGCAAAACAAACAACCTGGAAAAACACATCAGAGGAATAAATTCGAAGAATAGAACAGTAGGGATAAAGATCACCTCAATGGGCCACATTGGTTCACTGAGTTCTCCAACTGTAGCAGAAGGATTGAAAACAATTTCTGCACCATTCAAGCCAAAAGCTAACCAATTCAAAGGATGATGCCTCCCATAACAAATATTGACAGCAATCTTCCCAAAAGCTGTCTCAAACACAGGATGCCCAGTATTTCCTTCCATATAATATGTGCTCTCGTTGAAGTCCCCAACTCT
Source organism: Luvunga scandens (assembly GCA_030449905.1). NCBI lineage: Eukaryota > Viridiplantae > Streptophyta > Magnoliopsida > Sapindales > Rutaceae > Luvunga > Luvunga scandens. Next base: position 1,950,425 of record JASUUG010000209.1, read on the forward strand.
AGGAATATGGTTCTGCCAAATAACATTGCATTCAATAAAAGAATTCCTAAAGCAATATATAGAAACTGAAGCAGTAGAACTGGTGCATCTACCTTTCGATGCTTGCCAATGATGTTGCCATGATTTCCAATAATAATAGCAGTGTTCCAGATAGTATCCCCATGGTTAACGTCCCTCTCAAGGATTGGACTGATAATGACCATGTTATATTTCTGTGCAAGTTTCTGCAGAAATTGTGTTGATTCCCCATCAACGGGCTCCGCAAATTCACACCACCTCTTCTCTCGAGTGCAGAAGGCAAATGGCATTGTCCATGCTTCCTTGAATATGATTACATGAAAGTAACTTTAAAATTTCAGATAATAGTGGAATATATACTATTGAAAATGATTAATCCTCGTGACACGACTCACTTGCAAGCATAATATGTTAACTCCTGAAGCACCAGCAACGTCAATGATTAACTTTAATTTCTGAAAGATAGCCCTCTTCTGGTCGAGAAAGTGTAAGGTTGTCGGAAGAACAATAGAGTTCTGGATAAGACCTACCCTAACAACCCGAGGTTCTCTTAAGAATTCTTTGTCAGCATGAAAGCAGAAACCCTGAAATGATCTTAAAATGATTAATTCAAAGCAATCAATAGCATAAACACACAACTTTCGGAGTGGTTATACAGATCTATCCCGATGATCATTTAAAATTCAAAAATCAAAAAATCTTTGTCTAACTCACAACTTCCAGTAATTTTTTTTTCTCCCTTTTTCATGTCTTATGATTTGTGCATTACAAAAATCTATACTTAGCAAAATAACAGTAAGTATCAAATCCTCATTCCTCACAAGGTAATTCAGTTCTTAATACACAAATTTTTGGTCTAATGTCCTTTTTATCCCATATCAACAGTCTCCCAGGCCCTAAGATGAAAAAGTTGCATAAAACTCATTGATTGATAATTCAGGGGCGTTCTTGTAGTCCAATCCCAATTATTAGGTCAGATTAAATCATGTAACATGTAAGCCCTTCAACCAAAACCATCTCAACTCCACAGCAACAAAATTAGTAGATTGCTTCCAACTTCTATTTCAAAACTTAATTCCCCATTAACTCAACAGCAAAATGGTTAATGCATACCTGGAGATCAAAATCATGTTCAGAAGAGAGTGCTTTAGCATTTGCCGGAAGAGCAATCAATTCAAGTGGCTTTCCACAGTTGAGGCCATGAAGCAAGCGGCTAACCTCCTGTAAAATATCAGTAAAACAGCCAACTTTGAGGCCATATGAAATACAAAATTCCCATTTCCAATTTTTTCCAGAAACATATACCGTTCCTACCCATGCGAGCAGAGATTGAACCGGATAAAGTTACCGTAAACATATTTGTTATAAAGCATATTAAACATATTTGCCCTATCTAAAAAGAGCAATCTAATTGCCATCATGCTGGCCTAATTCATAAACTGAATGGCTGTTAGAAAGCAATGAATTGAAAACAAAGACAAACTACTCATCCTATTTCTAAATCAAGCTAAGTTACAAACACACACACACCAAAAAAAAAAAAAAAGAAAGAGGAAAGACAGGAATATTCATTCATTACCTGATAGATATGGGGTTTAAGATTGGCGCTGAGGAGAGTGTGAAGAGAATCATAACCACAAATTGAACCCTCTTTGTTAACATTCCCTTCTCCATTATCATTTTTTTTGTCCATTCTTGAATTCTGCTTCTTTTCCTGGCAAAGTGAAATACACGCAGGTTGATGGGTGTGTATATGTAATGAGATTTAGTTGAGTGTTTGCGTCAGATTTCACTTTCTTTTTTTATTCGTCCCTGAATATTAAAAACCATTCTGTTCTCAATCATTGTATTCCATGTGCATTCATTTGGCACGAGCATTGACTCAATTAAATCTTCTTACAAGTTTTGTGCTTTCTATGTAATAATTTGGGTCCGCCTATTTTGTTTTTTGTGGTACAATATCATGTAGGTACCTTATACTTTTTTAAAAATGAAATAAGTAAATAATATTATAAATATTTACATATAAATTCTTTTTCATATCTATTTTAAACAGAAAATTTTATAAATATTTACATATAAGTCATTTTTCATATCTATTTTTATTAATTATATTTAATTATTATTTTATTAGTTATTAATATATAAATATAATATGATATAATAAAATAATGTTCCAATATAATTTATTTTTATATTATAATATTTACATATAAGTCTTTTTTTTTATAAAATGACATTTGAAAAGAATTTTAATAGTTGTTGTTGTTGTTATTATTATTATTATTATTGCTATTAAATTTTGTTATTTTTATTTATTTTAATTATTATTATTAATAAATTAATTTTATTATTTTAATTTTTATTAGACCGTAATTAATTTATTATTATTATTATTAATATTTCTATTATTAAAATATATTAACTGTATTATTTTAATTACTATTAATTATTATTATTATTAAAATTTATTAATAATTTTTTATTTTTTTAATTATTATCATCGTTAATATTATTATGCTATTGATTTCATTATTATTTTATTCTTATTATTAAATTTTATTAATTTTTTACTAATATTATTGCCATTATTAATAACTAATACAATAATAATTAAATATAAAAAAAATATAAATAATAAGGAGTTTGAATTATAATAAGTTATTTACTTGAGATATAGAAATTGGAATCGGAATGAACAACATTTCCATTAATGTGTTTACTTTATTTTATAATTGAAATAGATTGTTGCAAATAACTAAAATACCATTTGTTAATTATGTCCCTAATATTATTTGTATATATTATAATTAAAATAATAATAATAATAATTAAAATAATAAATTTAATAATAATAATAATAATAATAATTTTAATAAAATAATAATTAATAATAATAATAATAATAATAATAATAATAATAATAATAACAACAATAATTTTAATGGTTGTTGTTGTTATTATTATTATTGTTATTAAATTTTTTTATTTTTATGTATTTTAATTATTATTATTAATAAAATTTATTACTTTTATTATTTTACTTGTTATTATACAGTAATTAATTTATTATTATTAGTATTAATATTTCTATTATTAAAATATATTAACTGTATTGTTTTAATTACTATTAACTATTGTTATTATTAAAATTTATTAATAATTTTTTATTATTTTAATTATTATTAATGGGAATGTTATTTTATTAAAATAATAAAAGTAATAAATTTTATTAATAATAATAATTAAAATAAATAAAAATAACAAAATTTAATAGCAATAATAATAATAATAATAATAATAATAATAATAATAATAACAACAACAACAACTATTAAAATTCTTTTCAAATGTCATTTTATCAAAAAAAAGACTTATATGTAAATATTATAATATAAAAATAAATTATATTAGAATATTATTTTATTATATCATATTATATTTATATATTAATAACTAATAAAATAATAATTAAATATAATTAATAAAAAAAATAAATAATAAAAATAGATATGAAAAAGGATTTATATGTAAATATTTATAAAATTTTTTGTTTAAAATAGATATGAAAAAGTATTTATATATAAATATTTATAATATGTTCTACTTATTTCATTTTATAAAAAGTATAAGGGGCCTATATAATATTTTACCACAAAAAAACAAAATCCGGTTGCACATTGCAACAGTTGCAACGTAAGCGACCCCAATTTAATTTGTTCATATTCATTAACTTGCTAATAAAAGCTTTGAGGAGTTTTGCTCCTCGAAGTTTACAATAATCTCTAGTAAAATTAATTATTTATGATTAAAAGAAAATATATAAAGGAATTGATGAGAATTGAGGAATTAAGAATGAAAAAAAAAGGAAAGAGCTAATTAAGCAGTTTTGTAAAAATTATTTTGATAATAAAATTCTTAATTACAAAGATAGTGTAGAAAAAAAAATTAATGGATTGCAATAATCACACACTATCCAAAATTAACCCTAAATTTAATTTAGATATAATGATAGTTATGTACACTATAATTTCACATAGCGACGGTTGTCTCATGATTTTAACCAAATGCTTATATTGGGCTATTAGTTAATCACCGTCAAATGCAAATAGATAGTGGTAGAAAGGACAATTTGAACGTGGTTAAATTTGAACCTCACTATTTATTTCATTAGCCCTGCTTTTCAATAAATTTAATTTAATTTATTTTCAGAATAATTATTTTTGCTTCTCTCTCATATATTTGATCACTTGGGGATGCATTTCATGAAACATTATCTGGAAAATGTTGTTAAATTTTGCGGGATGGCCGATGTTCGTACGGTTGTGGTGGCTTCAGATGCCGTTTGTAAAACAGGGTGAAGAGTTAGCGGCGCCGTTGCTTCGTCGGGAGATTATTATTAACCTGTTGGCCAGTGGTTCATCTGAGCAAGTTTAGAGGCGCGTCCTTTGCATGGGACAGTGGAGAACATGGTTGCGACATTTTTCAAGTCTTCAAACTCATTCTCTTACCATTCATGTGATCAAGAGATCTATCCTCTGTGTTTCTGGTTTGTAGAACAAACCACGCCCAGACAACACGGCAGCTTTCTTAGAGCATAATATACAAGATTTCGTTATAAAGAACTGTTGTTGTAAACGACTAAACATGTGCATTATTTGCTAAACCTCAGGATCAAGTTAAGCAAGGAATGCTAATATAATTATGAACAATTATCAATCGTATATTTTTTGTTTACTCCATTATCAAATTTAATAAAAAACTTTCAGGATATATCAATCGTCCACCCTAAGTTAACAAAAATTATTTGTTGACCACCAAACCGTTACCTACCATTTGAAAATTAACAGAATTATGATGAGTTGACGATTTTACCTTTAAAATTTAAATTAAAATAAAAAAAAATTATCACTTGTATACCTTTAAATTATCTTATTATCACTTGTACACCCTTACATTATCACTTATATTATATGAAAAGACCAAATTACCCCTCTCACGTCGTTATATTTAAACGTCATCTAACGGTTTGGTGAAGAGTATATATATTTTGTCAACTTAGGGTGGATCATGAATATACCCTAAAAATTTTATAGTAAATTTAATAACGAAGTAAACCAAGAGTATACAATTGATAATTTTCCTATAATTATTGGTTATATATATATAATCATTCTTAGGTGCATTTTTTTTTTAAATGTGAATACGCTATTAAATCGAGTAGTTTAATAGCTTGTTTGGAAAGATAAAAAAGAAGAAACACGCACCTAAGAATAATTATATATATATAGTCGCTCTTTGGTGTAGGTACTTTCATTTTTTTTTATGTAGATAACTGTTAAACCGTAACCGAGCATTTTAACATGCATGCATGGGAAAAAAATGAGGACACAAGCACCAAAGAACGACTATATATATATATATATATATATATATATATATATAAAACCATTCTCAGGTGCAGGCATCTTTTTTTTTTTTTTTTTTATTTGAGGACATGCTGTTAAACTATACAGTTTAATAACATGTCTACATAAAAAAAAATGAGAATGGCTAAACAAGAGAAGGAATATATATATATATATATATATATATATATATATATATATATTGTTAATCTTATAATAATGATTTTGATGATAACAAAAATAATATGTTCATGATTAAAGTGTTGGGGAGATTCTAAAAGCAATACACTTGTTTTAAATTCAAAAATGATGAAACTGGAAATTAACGGTTAACCGTTTACTGGAAAACGGTGAACCGATAATTTACAGTGATGAACATTTCACATGTTCTGGAAAATAACGGTGAACCGTTTATTTAAAACGGCTAACCGATACATTCCAGTAAGTAAAAAATGTTTTAGCCTTGAACCGTTTATTTAAAACGGCTGACCGAACAATTCCAGTGAGTAAAAATGTTTTAGCCTTGAACCGTTTATTTAAAACGGCTAACCGATAACTTCCAGTGAGTAGAAGTTCTCTACTCTTGAACCGTTTATCAAAAACGGAGAGCCGAGTTCTGTTTTGCAGGTTACTGGAAAGAAACGGTGATCCGATAAAGTTAACGGCAAACCGTTTATTTGAAGTCAAAGGATAACGGCTAGTTGGAAATTCAAAACGGCTAACCGATAGAGACAAACGGCGATCCGATTATTCTCAGAAAGTCAATAACGGCTAGTTTTCAGCTCCAACTATAAAAAGGCTCAATCAAATTCAAACAAGAGTGATCCAACATTTGATTTTTGAGCTTACTACTGAGAAACAATCTTCTTTGAGCTTCAATTGTGTTTCATTTCATTCCCTCACACATTAAAATTTCAATTGTAATCATTTGGAGTGTGTGAGAGATTATTTGTTATTAAATCTCTATCATTGAGTGATTGTAAGTGTTGGGATACACTTGGGTTAAGAGATTGGGAATAATCTCTTTATTGTAAAGGTTCATTGACACCTTGGAAGTCAAGTGTAAGTGTTTGAAGCCTTGGAGGCTTGCATAGTGGAATCCTCAAGCCCGGTGTGCTTGGAGGCGTGGACGTAGGCACGGTTGGCCGAACCACGTAAAAATTCTAGTGTTTGATTTCTCTTCCCTTATCCTTTTTAATTTGAGCATTGTTGAATTTATTACTTTTGATTTTGATTAAGACGTTAGTTTCAATATTGTGCATTTTTATTGGCTTAGTTTTTAAAACCCAATTCACCCCCCCTCTTGGGTAGCCTATATAGAATTTCAATTGGTATCAGAGCAAGGTTCTCTTGTTAGGACTTAATCGTCTAGAGTAAACGATCCATGGCAACCCAATATGATTCTAGCTATAGGGAAGGACAATCCACCACTAGGCCACCATTCTTTGATGGTAATGATTATCCTTATTGGAAAACTAGGATGAGAATTTACTTGCAAGCTTTAGATTACGAAATATGGGAAGTTGTATGTGATGGACCATTCATGCCGATAACTAAAAATGAAGAAGGAGAAGATATACCTAAACCTTCACGTGAATGGAATGATTTCGAAAAGAGAAAAGCTTCACTCAATTCTAAAGCTATGAATGCCTTATTTTGTGCCCTAGATAAGAAAGAATTTCATAGAGTCTCAAGTTGTTCTAATGCTTATGAAATTTGGAAGAAACTTGAAGTTGTTTATGAAGGTACAAACCAAGTCAAAGAATCTAAAATAAGTAGATACACTAGGCAATATGAATTGTTTCAAATGGAACAAAATGAAAGTGTCTACTCTATGTATACTAGATTTACAGACATTATAAACACTCTAGGGGCACTTGGTAAAACATTTTCAAATAGCGAGAGGGTAAAGAAAATCATTAGGTCATTACCAAAAGAATGGAGACCTAAGAGAACTGCTATTGAGGAAGCCAAAGATTTAAACATTTTGTCTATTGATGATCTAATTGGTTCACTTATCTCTTATGAAGAAGATTTAGCAGCCGAGAAAGGAGATGAAGATAAGAAAAAGAAAAGCATTGCTTTGAAAGCATCAAAATCTGAAAGTAATGAGGAGAGCGAACTTGAAGATGAAGAAATGGCCATGATAGCTAGAAAATTCAGGAAGTTCTTCAAGAAAACCGGTGATCGAAGAAAGTTCAGAAACTTTAAGAATCAAAAGGAGAAGAAGGAAGCAATCATATGCTATGAATGCAAGAAGCCGGGTCATATAAAATCGGAATGTCCCCTTCTCAACAAATTCAAGAAGAAAGCTATGTTGGCAACATGGGATGATAGCGATGAAGAGTCAAGTGAGGATGAACAATCACAAGAAATATCAAACTTGGCACTTATGGCAATAGGAGAGGATGAGCTTGATGAGGTAAGTGATCTTCCATCCTATAATGAATTATATGATGCTTTTAATGAGTTGCATAGTGATATGATGAAAATTGGAAAGAAAAATGCATGTCTTAAAAAGAATATATTAGAACTTTCAAATGAAAAGGATGCTATGCAAAAATGTAATGATGTGTTAAATGATAAGATTAAAGAGTTAGAATTAGATAATGAAAGATTGCATGATAGAATTGCTTCTTTAAAAGGTAAACAAAGTTCTTCATATGAACATGAAAAATTACATGTTGATAACTTAATCAAAGAAAATGAAGAACTTAAAAAGAAGAGCAATGAACTAAATGAGATTGTTTCTAAATTCACAAATGGGCAAAAGAACTTAGAAAAATTACTTGGTGCCCAAAAATGTGTGTTTGATAAAGGAGGGATTGGTTATAAACCTAATTTGAAACAAAAATACTACAAAAGCTACTTTGTTAAGGCTACTACCACTAATAATCATAAAATTGTTTGTCATTATTGCAATAGAGATGGTCACATGAAAAATAGATGTCCTATTAAGAGAAATGCTTATTATGGAGTTAAATTTATTTGGGTTCCAAAAGGAACCATTACTAACACTCAAGGACCCAAAAAGTTTTGGGTACCTAAAACTTAAGATATTCTCTGCAGGAATCAAAGAAGAAGGGAAAAAGAAATAAGTGGTATTTGGACAGCGGATGCTCGAGACATATGACCGGTGACTATTCATGGTTCTCAAGCTTTACCAAAATCGAAAATGGAGGGGATGTATCTTTTGGAGATAATTCAAAAGGAAAAATAATTGGTATTGGCAATGTCGGTAAATTTCCCTCAACTCTCATTGAGAATGTATGTTTAGTTGAAAATCTAAAACATAACTTGCTTAGTATAAGTCAATTGTGTGACAAAGGTTATAAAGTTATTTTTGATAAAACAAATTGTGTTATTGAAAATGCAAGTGATGGTAAAATTGTTTTTGTTGGAAAGAGGTGTGTTAATGTTTATACCATTGATATAGATTGTGCATCTACTCTTGATAAATGTTTCTCCGCATTGCATAATGATAGTTGGTTATGGCATAGAAGACTAGGACATGCAAGCATGGATCTAATTTCAAAGATTTCCAAAAATGATTTAGTTAAAGGTCTTCCGAAAATTGGTTTTGAAAAAGATAAAATTTGTGAAGCATGTCAATTTGGAAAACAAATCAAAACTTCTTTCAAAAACAAAAATCATATTTCTACTTCAAAACCACTTCAACTTCTTCACTTGGATTTATTTGGACCTTCTAGACATGCTAGTTTAAATGGAAAATATTATGCATTTGTAATTGTGGATGATTATTCAAGGTATACATGGGTATTATTCTTAGCTAATAAGGATGATGCATTTGATGCATTTAAAGTCTTTTGTAAAAAGGTTCAAAATGAAAAAGGCTATTTCATTACTTGCATTAGAAGTGATCATGGTGGAGAATTTGAAAATCATGCATTTGAAAGTTTTTGTAATGATTTCGGTATTATACATCAATTTTCATCACCTAGGACTCCTCAACAAAATGGAGTTGTTGAGAGAAAGAATAGGTCTATTCAAGAAATGGCTAGGACCATGTTAAATGAGAATGCATTACCAAAATATTTTTGGGCCGAAGCCGTAAATACCGCATGCTATGTTTTAAACCGTGTTTTAATTAGACCACTTCTTAATAAAACTTCCTATGAGCTTTGGAAAGATAGAAAACCCAACATTGGTTATTTCAAGGTTTTTGGATGCAAATGTTTCATATTGAATACAAAAGACAATCTTGGTAAATTTGATCCAAAATCGGATGTTGGCATTTTTCTTGGATATTCAACTTCTAGCAAAGCTTATAGAGTTTACAATAAAAGAACCTTGGTTGTTGAAGAATCCATGCATGTTACATTTGATGAATCTAACCCATCCTCGATGGAGAAAGTTTTTAATGATGCAGATGAAGAAGTACCACAAGGAGAAACTTCGAATGCTAAACAAGATTCTTCATCTAGCGAGAATCAAGAGAAGCAACATGAAGAGCAAAACAATGTGGAGCAAAATGAAGGTAACTCTCAAACACTCCCCAAGGAGTGGAGGTATGTATCTTCTCACCCTAAAGACTTGATTTTAGGAGAACCTTCACGAGGTATAACTACTAGATCATCACTTAGAAACACATGTGCACATACCGCATTTATATCTCAAATTGAACCAAAATCCTTTGCGGATGCGGAAAACGATGAATCTTGGATTATGGCAATGCAAGAGGAGTTAAATCAATTTGAGAGAAACAATGTATGGGAATTAGTTCCTAAACCAGAACATCAATCCATTATAGGCACTAAATGGGTATTTAGGAATAAAATGGATGAATCGGGTGTGGTTGTAAGGAATAAAGCTAGGTTAGTGGCTCAAGGTTACAATCAAGAAGAAGGAATCGATTTTGATGAAACTTTTGCACCCGTAGCAAGATTAGAATCTATTAGAATGCTTTTAGCATTTGCATGTTATAAGAATTTTATTTTGTATCAAATGGATGTCAAAAGTGCATTTTTAAATGGTTACATTATGGAAGAAGTGTATGTGAAACAACCCCCTGGTTTTGAAAATGAAAAATTTCCAAATCATGTTTACAAGTTGTCAAAAGCATTGTATGGATTAAAACAAGCACCTAGAGCTTGGTATGATAGACTTAGTAAATTTCTTTTGGAAAATGGCTTTTCAATGGGTAAAGCGGATACTACACTTTTTATCAAGCATAAGAATCAAGATATACTTATTGTTCAAATCTATGTTGATGATATCATTTTTGGTTCTACTAATGAGTTTCTTTGTAAGGATTTTTCATCTTGTATGAGCAAAGAATTCGAGATGAGTATGATGGGAGAATTGAAGTACTTCCTCGGACTACAAATAAGACAAAACGAAGAAGGAATCTTCATCAATCAAGCCAAATATTTGAAAGATTTACTAAAGCGATTCGGACTTGAAGATGGCAAGATTAAAAGTACTCCAATGAGCTCAACAATTAAGCTTGACAAAGATGAAAAAGGTAAAGATGTTGATGTCAAAGCATATCGAGGTATGATCGGATCCTTACTTTATTTAACTGCCAGTAGACCCGATATTGTATTCAGTGTATGTTTGTGTGCAAGATTTCAATCATGTCCTAAAGAATCTCACTTGCTTGCTGTCAAAAGAATTTTTCGATATTTGAAAGGAACCGTAGATCTTGGCCTTTGGTATCCTAGGGGAACTCATTTAGACTTGATTTGTTATTCGGATGCCGATTTTGCTGGGTATAAGATTGATAGGAAGAGTACTAGTGGAACTTGTTTCTTTCTAGGTCACTCTCTTGTCTCGTGGTTTAGTAAGAAACAAAACTCGGTTGCTCTTTCAACCACCGAGGCTGAGTATATTGCAGCCGGTAGTTGTTGTGCGCAATCACTTTGGATGAAACAAACCCTTAGAGACTTTGGTATTAATCTTGATCATATACCTATCATGTGTGACAACACAAGTGCCATAAACCTTTCAAAGAATCCCATTCAACATTCTAGGACAAAGCATATAGAGATAAGACATCATTTCTTAAGAGATCATGTTCAAAAGGGAGATATTTCATTACATTTTATCTCTACGGAAAAACAACTTGCTGATATCTTTACTAAACCTCTTAGCGAAGATCATTTTTCAAAGATTAGGCATGAGCTTGGAATGATAAATGTCTCATAATGATTCTTTGCCTTTCTATAGTATGATGATTGTTTTTGGATGTGTTTAAAATTGTGTATTCATGCATTATATTGGCCTTACAAGACATTTTTGATCAATTAAATGATTTAGAAATGTATTGAATGTTGGCCGTAGAATAAAACTTATGTGCGAAATCAAAGTCAAGAAAACGGATTACCGTTTATTGTTCAAACGGTCTACCGTTTAATTCCAGAAACACTAATTTTTTTTGGATATTAGCGGCTAACCGTTTATTACTAACGGTTAACCGATTATGTTTTCTAGCTCTCTGGACGCTATCGGTAAACCGATATTTTTAAAACGGCTCGCCGTTTTCGTGGGATATAAAACTGGGTCTGTTCTTCTTCTTCGTTTCCAGTTACCCCCTCACCGTTTTCTCTTACCAGCAAACCCTAAGCTCTCTCTCTCTAAAATTTCTGGTTTCTCTTGCTATTTCTTGCCAAAACACGATCATAGAAACATTCCTTATCATTATTAGACCAGTTTTAACCATTCAAATCATAAAATTTCTGCCCAAATCCCGAAATCCCAAATTGAAACCCTAAGCGCAACCGAGCAAATTTCTCGATTTTTGACTCATTTGTTGACAATTTCCTACCAAATTGAGCCTCCAGAAACCTTTCTCTACTCTTTTTCATTCACTTTATTGGTCCAGTTTGCTTCATTTTCATCTTTTTGACAAAATCCCACATTCTCAAAGCTCCATTAATGGCCGAATCCTCTAGAACCGGCAGGAAGAGGAAAGCTGTCCCAAAGAGCAACCCCATACCTCCTAAAGAGACAACCGAGTTCCAAAGAATCCATTTTCCAACAGCTCCACTGGTAAAACGATTTGAAACCCGATTCATGGGTCGTAAGGTAATCGACTCTTACTTTGTGGATTTAGATGATTTTGAGGAGTTGGTTGTTTGTGGAAAAAGTGTTAAGCAGATGTTGTTGCCATGGGAGTCGGCATTAGACTTAGACGAGAGGATTTATCCTAACCTAGTTCGTGTTTTTTATTCGAACATGGAATTGTCGGCAGAAAGAGTAGATCGAATAGTTACCAGTGTTGGGGGTGTTCCTATTGATTTTGATGTTTTTGATTTAAACACCATTTTAGGACTGCCACTTGCTGGACATAATATATACACTTCGAGGAAGGAATTATCCTTTGCCGATTTTAACCATATTCGAGGGGTTAGGAACATTTGTAGACGTCGGGATCTCACTAATGAGATATGCACCCTTCCATTTAGAGCCCAACTTTTACCGCTGCAGGTTCGGATTCTACACACCATTTTGCAGCATATTATTACCCCTAGGAAGGGACACTCGGATGAGGTTACTAGGTTGGATGTCGGGATTCTTGATAGTCTTCTTAGTGGACGCCGTATTAACCTTGGGTATATTATTTTGCGCCATATGTTGAATACCCCTGCTGTTACACATAGGCTACTTCCGTACGGTAACATTATCTCTAAGCTTTTGCGACACTTTCGCGTACCTCTTCGAGACTCCGTGTATGTTGAGACCAAGAAGATTGGGAAAGAGGCTATTTCAGCGATTGGTTTTTCTCGAAGGAGTCAGGATTGGATAAAAACGCCTAATGCGAAAAACCAAGACACCCTCGTAGCTCCAGAAGATGCCCGGTTCCTCAACGACATCTTTACCTCTGATCAGCTGCCTGACTTTCGACTCGGCGCTCGTCCTCCGCCTCCTCGTCGCGGATCTGCCTCTCAGCCTCCGGCAGAATCTGATTCTGAGGCACATGAGACGGAGACTGCTCGACCATCTACTTCAGCTGCTCCATCTGCTACTGATCATCTTCTTCAGCAGCTCGTTAGCGATATTCGCACACTTTCTGAGCGGCAGCAGCAGCTTCAGGATCAGTTTGCATCCTTCCAGCTTCAGCAGCAGCAGATACTGGATGGACAGCAACGCATTTTTTCTGCTCTCGCCATTCCTCCTTCCTCCTCTACTACTCCTCCTCCTCCTCCTCCGCAATAGCTTTTTAGTGTTTCGAACATATTTCGCACAAACATTCCATGTGTTATGCATTATTTATGTATGCTATCGGATGCTTTTATTATATATGGATGCTTGTTTTCTCATTTTGATCTTAATCTTATTGCTTGGTTCAATTGGTTGTATCCTATTTTTGATTTGTTTGGTGTATATTTTTGGGAATGATTAAAATACAGGGGAGATGCTGTCGAAATTTTTACTTGTCAAAACGTGGCTGTTTTCCTTTATTTTTTCTTTTTGATGCTGAAGGGGGAGAATAGTTTCCAGTTATATTTCAAAAAGGAAGTTAACAAAAATTTTGTTTATTTTTCAAGGGAGCTTATTTTCAGGGGGAGTTAAAACAAATATTTTTTTGTCCTTCACATATAAAATTTGTCATCATCAAAAAGGGGGAGATTGTTAATCTTATAATAATGATTTTGATGATAACAAAAATAATATGTTCATGATTAAAGTGTTGGGGCTATTAAAAAGAATTTTCTAAAAGCAATACACTTGTTTTAAATTCAAAAATGATGAAACTGGAAATTAACGGTTAACCGTTTACTGGAAAACGGTGAACCGATAATTTACAGTGATGAACATTTCACATGTTCTGGAAAATAACGGTGAACCGTTTATTTAAAACGGCTAACCGATACATTCCAGTAAGTAAAAAATGTTTTAGCCTTGAACCGTTTATTTAAAACGGCTGACCGAACAATTCCAGTGAGTAAAAATGTTTTAGCCTTGAACCGTTTATTTAAAACGGCTAACCGATAACTTCCAGTGAGTAGAAGTTCTCTACTCTTGAACCGTTTATCAAAAACGGAGAGCCGAGTTCTGTTTTGCAGGTTACTGGAAAGAAACGGTGATCCGATAAAGTTAACGGCAAACCGTTTATTTGAAGTCAAAGGATAACGGCTAGTTGGAAATTCAAAACGGCTAACCGATAGAGACAAACGGCGATCCGATTATTCTCAGAAAGTCAATAACGGCTAGTTTTCAGCTCCAACTATAAAAAGGCTCAATCAAATTCAAACAAGAGTGATCCAACATTTGATTTTTGAGCTTACTACTGAGAAACAATCTTCTTTGAGCTTCAATTGTGTTTCATTTCATTCCCTCACACATTAAAATTTCAATTGTAATCATTTGGAGTGTGTGAGAGATTATTTGTTATTAAATCTCTATCATTGAGTGATTGTAAGTGTTGGGATACACTTGGGTTAAGAGATTGGGAATAATCTCTTTATTGTAAAGGTTCATTGACACCTTGGAAGTCAAGTGTAAGTGTTTGAAGCCTTGGAGAACTGCAGAGTGGAATCCTCAAGCCCAAGCGGTGTGCTTGGAGGCGTGGACGTAGGCACGGTTGGCCGAACCACGTAAAAATTCTAGTGTTTGATTTCTCTTCCCTTATCCTTTTTTTATTTGAGCATTGTTGAATTTATTACTTTTGATTTTGATTAAGACGTTAGTTTCAATATTGTGCATTTTTATTGGCTTAGTTTTTAAAACCCAATTCACCCCCCCTCTTGGGTAGCCTATATAGAATTTCATATATATATATATAGAGAGAGAGAGAGAGAGAGAGAGAGAGAGAGAGAGAGAGAGAGAGAGAGAGAGAGAGAGCTCTTCTCTAGTGCAGTTACCCTTATTTTTTTTTTTTAAGGCAGAAACGCCAAGATTTGAGAGCATGTCTGCATTAAAAAAGTTGTGAGAATTTACACCTGAGAATGATTATATATATATATATATATATACACATACGCGCGTGCGCACATACATACATAATGTAGCTCTAGTGAAAACAAGACATACCGCAGTTTCATTGCTGCGAAGTAGCTGCAGTAACAAAACGGGCTAACTGATAAACAAAAAGTTTCGAGCCCAAATGATCAGTCCAATCCACAATCTCAAAGATGGTCTAAAACAAGAACAAGTTCTAGCTTCATTTACAAGACAGCCTGTACCTCCTGCAACAAAATACAACATAATTCATCATCTTAAATCAGGTTTAGTCAATGATCTGTCACTAGGTCTCTGAAAACTCTGATGTGAGCTGTATATGGAGTTTCCCATCCCTGTGCACATGGATAACGGTGTTCCAACCATTTCGGTGATATTGGTGGCATAGGTGCACCTGGATGCATAAACACCTGGGTAAAGCATAAAGTATAAACAATATCATTTCCCAAACCCAAACATTGTCACGAGTTAGAAAATAGAAAAATCTCGAGTTTGACTAAAGTCTAATACCTTTACAAATTGACATTCATTTACGAATCCGATGGTGACAATTTTACGGGAGGTTCGAGGCAATGGCACAGATCTGAGTGGGAGAAAAGTAAAGCACTGTTGCTGAGACAAATGCATCAGGACAATATTATACCTAGAAGCAATTAAATGACCAGTGTCCGGCATGATCATCCGATGTTCAATCCCTGGATTGCTCTCAGAATATGATAGTGAATGTAAGAGCTCCCGTGCTATTTCGGCATCACCGTATAGTTGAATGTAATCATCATAATGAGACTGCAACTCATCCACCAAATCCCTTCTAACTTGAGCCCAATTATCCTCACCCATATCCATCAATTCAGCGACAACTCGGAAACCACAATGGCCATCGGCAATAACATCCTGAACATCATGGATGTAAGGTCTCAACCCAGCTGGAAATGAATCAATAAAACACAAAGGCTGATGTGATTTTGTACGGAACACTTTCTCTTTCTGCCTCCCTTTCAATTGCATTGAAGTAGCACTAGAAGTCCTAAGGGGTGCTGAGTCGCTATCCTGTACAGATAACACATACTGTAATTCTGATGGATCTTGATAAGTACATGTGCCTAACTTGGATGAAGGAAAACCGTCAACCTCTGGCTCAGCAAGTGAAGTTGATGCTGAATTGAAAGTTGATGCCGAATTTGTTAGCTCCTTCAACTTTTTCAATAATTGTCGCTTACCAGGGCCATCAGTCTCTTCGAAACGCTTAACAAACATCTCTATCTCAGCTCTAAAACTCAACTCTAGTGCTGTATCTTGTGTAACAGGCACAAAGTCCAGTTTCTTCCAGTGGCGATCCACAGCTGACAAAGGAATGAATTGGCGTTCATGCTTGTACTCAGCAATCTCATGTGCACATGGCAAACCATGTGTGCGTCGAAATACACATCCGCATGCTGAGGCATTGAGACCAACAGAATCAGCTCGTTCAGACTCACCAAGTATTATATTCATTGCATTTAGTGAGACAAATCCTCTCAGCTCCTCAAAAATTGGAACTTTAAAGTTATGTTGCACAATGGTCGAGCTCCTCTCAAAGGAAGCCCTAATCTCGTAGTGTTGTTGCTCTAACAAAGAGTGCACCTTTGCCCATGATGTCTCAAAATTGCCTTGGGGTACTGCTAACAGCCTCTTCAGTTTGGTGTGTGTAGTCTCACCTCTGTCAAAATCATAATTGACAAAATTAGTTACTAAAACAAACATAAAATTAAGTCTATCAAGTGTAAAAATTCAAATTTACCTATTCATTGTCACATTTCCAAAGTGCATGGCTAAGTCTGTCCATGCTGCAACAAATTTTTCCTTGTAATTAGCCAGCCATGTTTGCTTCACATAATCAATTGCCTGTGGATATCTAGAGAAATCACTCTCCATAGCACTTAAGTGTTGCATGTACTCTTGCTCTGTGACAGAAAGCACCAATACATTCCAACTGCAAATGAAGGCTTCCCACCTCTCTTTAGTCTCAAATAGCTTCTTGCAGTTAACCGAGATATTCTTTGAGATATGCCATCTACAAAGAAGATTGGTTGCTGTTGGAAATACAGCACGAATGCTATTCATCAATGCCAAATCTTTATCTGTCTCAATGACTCTTGGCAAGGCATCATCTTCCATCATACTCCTTAATCTCTCCAAAGTCCAAGTATAATTATCGTCTCGCTCAGACTCAAGATATGCAAAAGCAATAGAAAATGTTAACTCAGTTGACGTGACACCAACTATCTCCAAAAATGAGAATGGGTACATACTAGTCTTGTATGTACAATCAATCATAAGCACAGTAGGAAAAGCCCGTAATAATCCAACTGCAAAAGGATGCGCCCAAAACAAGTCTTTAAAGCAATCAGTTTCCTCATTATACCGATGCCACTCAATATAACCATGCTTCCTCAATTTGTCCAAAAGTTGATGCATGTGTAACTGTCCAACTTGTTCACCTACCCTGTATTTATGCCGTGCATTGTAAATTGCTTTTATTGTACTTACATTATGCATATCCCTCTGCTTAAGTGTTTGCAAAATCTCCTTTGGGCTAATATTGCTCCTTGACAAATCAACCAATATATTGGCCTCTTGTTCAGTAAGTCTGCCTGCATATGAGTGGCCCTCAACATGTTGGGTGACAGGATGGTTATGCACCCCACAAACCACTTTCAATATCCAATCATCATCAGTATCTAACTTGTGTCCTTTTAATAGAAATGGGCAGCCACACTTCTTCGTTCCAGTTGTCTTGGGTCGTTTGGGTGTCTGACCCTCAGCGTATTTACGTCTATAGGCACCACTTCTTTCACATGCGAAAGTTATCCTTGGTCTCCTCCCATCTCCACCAACATCAGATTTTTTAATCACAATCACCAGCCCATTTCTCTTTCCAGTATCTCGTATCCATTCCACTAGTTCTTCTCTGCTATTAAAAACCTACAGAAAACACACTTGTATATCAACAAACCAACAAATGAAAAATTATTTTAACTAAACAACGAACTGTCAGTTAAATACCATATCAGTTGTGAAGGCACTAGTGAAGTCAACATCATCTTCATTTCCAACAGTGCTACCACAGGTGGAGCTTTCGTCCTTAATAGTTACAACATGAATAACACGTTAGTAAACAATGCCACATAAGTAAATCAATCATAAGTCTGCAGTTTCAAAATTCAGACCAAAACAAGTTTGATAGAACTTGATTTTTTTGCTGTCAACTAAATACACTCAATACATTTAGTTTCATCTGTCCACACATGATTCATTCATCCAAATTTCATTAATTGTATGAAAATCGCATAAAACAAAGAAAACAAAAAATGGGAAAACTACAAAAGAACAAACACAAAAATGAATTAAAAAACTTACATCTTCATGATCAGCTCCTTCCGATAGCACTTGTTCCTCCATTAATTTGAAACACACCCTTATTCATCAAACATAAATAAATAAATATCTAAATTTGCTAAGGGTTACGGTTATTCAGACTAAAGAGAATTATATGTGAGTGTACTTAGAAAAATGTGTCTCTCTAAAACATTTAAATTGAAATTAAAATCATAACTACTTCTAAGAGCACTCGTTATCAGAATAATAATATAAACTTTCAGCAATCCCAGATTCTTTTTCTTTTCAGCTAAAAAAAGAAAAAAACAGTAGAGAACAAAATTATACCTTTTTTTTAGTCTTATTAACTACTTTTTGACGAGCAATTGAACCCAGAAATCTTCTGAAAGATGCTCAACCTTGGCGCCTAAAATAACAGATTCGTGAATTCATAAATACGAATATAAACACACAACTGGGTAATTAAAAGCAAATTGAGAGAAAATTAAGAAGAAATTAAGATGCATTACCACTAGCATTTGGTGAGCAAAATCTTAATTTTCTTTTTTTCAACTACTCTGCTCTGCTTCGCAATGCAGGACAGGGCTTGAGAAGATTTATAAGAAATTCCGTTCGGAAATCGCCGATTTGTTTTGTCAAAATAACGCTAGAAAAATAATGCCCTAAATATTACTAGACGAAAGCCGAAACCCGTTTCCCAACTCCAGTTTGCTCTTTCAGGAACGCTAAACCCAACTGGTTAAAAATTCGGTCAATTACCGAACTTGCCCTTCAGTTGTTGCCTAATAACAAACCTGTCCCTACTTGTTTTTGTTTTCCCAGTTTAGACGTATAGTTTTGTCAATTTGTCTTATTCAAAATCTAGATAGATATTAGGGTATGATTGTTGTCCCGGATTAGATAATTAGATAAGATAAAATATGATTGCATTATAATCAGTATTTTCTCTTGTTTGGTGTAATATTAAATAGTATAAATAATTTTTACATTAAATCAATTAAAATAGATAAAAAGTAACTAAATGTTTAGATGTTATTTTAAATTTAATTGAAAAATATATAAAAATTATTTTAATAATAATAGAATTATATATGTAAATTTAAAATAGTATTATAATCCATTTTTTTTTAAATAAGTGTTTTATTTTCAGAGGTTCAAGATAAGATGTTGGAGTCTGTTTGAAATTGCTTTTGGGAAATTCATAAGTAATTTTGAAAAATTAAAAGTTAATTTTAATATTTAGTAAACTTTTTTAAAAAATAACTTTTGGCAAAATTATTATCTTCCTGGAAAATTTGAAAAGCTAGTGCTTTTCAAAATCTAATTGTTTTTTACAACTAGTTTTATATTTAATGCAATTTGATATATATACTCACATGTAATAAAAAAATTAAAATTATCCTAATTCAATTAGAAAATAAAATCATTAAATTTAAAGAGATTATTTTATTACCATTTATATTGAACAAAAAAATAAAGGAAATAAAATTATTGAAATATAAATATCTTCTTAGCTACCTATTATTATTATTACAACACAATAAAAAAATAGCATATACACGTTTTTTAATACGCAAGTCAATTTTATTCAATATTATGTCTATTTCAATTATTTGTATTTTTATAATAGTTTAATAATAAAATATACCAAATATATCATTGATTTTTAAATTTTTAATACTTTTAAAAATAAATTTTGTCAATGATTTAACAGATTCCTTTTATAACTGAATATTTTTATAATCTAACTAACAATAATTATTTTAAAAAATATAACATCTTCGATTTAGCTTCAAAAAAGTAACGTCAGAGTTCCTAGGATAAATTTTTATCATTGTTCTTGAGTAAATGGTGGACCCACGATTGTTTCTCCCAACTTTCATATTATTTTTGTTGAAACATGCTAAAGAAATTATATTTTTTTTTCTAGTTCCAAACTTAATTTGATAAACCTTTAATAAAATTATTTGTCCATTTACTAAAGAGTTTGATCAAATATATCCACAAATTAAGATAGACTTAAAAAAAACATTCATAAAAAAATAACATAAATTACCTGAATAATTACATTAAAATTTTTGCTTCAAATTTTAAGGGTGAGCACTATTAAATTTGATTTGATTTAGGCATAGAATCAAATTAAATTGAAACCAAATAGTTCATGAATTTATGAACCAAATATAAACTAAATTATAGAATTGAACTGAATCAAATTAATTCAATTTGGTTCAATTCGGTTCGGTAATTTGATTTAGTTTATTTTGATTTGATCTAATTTCAACCTATATATTCATTATTTAAGAAAAATGATATAATAGTAATATACTATTACTACTATAATAATCCTTAAATTACAAATCCACAAATAATAAATAACATAAAAAAAATATAACAATAATAAATTAACATAATAAAATTCAACAATAATCTAAAAATTTACAAACAATAACATAACAAAATTTAACAATAATAAATTAACATTATAAAATTCAACAATAATTTAAAAATTTACTATATATTATAAAAAAACTTTAAACTTCCATAGCCAATGAGGCATGAAATTGAATAGTTTGGTTCAGCAATTTAATTCAATTTTAAACCAAACCAAATTAAAAATTAAATGGTTTAGAAATTTTAAACCATTTAGTTTTTATATTGCGAACCGAACTGAACCAAATTATTATAATACAGTTCGGTTCGATTTGGTTCAGACTGAACTGAACCAAATGCCCACCCCTATCAAATTTATGAGTTATTCCATGTGAGAAAGAGAGAGAAACAGAAAAAGCCTGTTAAAATAACACGTTTGCTGTGAATATAGTTCCACAACAATCTTCTTAAAATATGCATTTTTCCCCTCAATTTTGGACCAGATTCTAGTTTAATTGCTACAACAGGGATTTATCATTATATTTTGAAAATGCGAACTCAAACAAGGGTCATAATGGAGCTAAAGAAACATGAATAATATCAATGGGTACACGATATCAATCTGGATTTCTCCAAACTATGACTAGCCCCACATCTTCACTCAGCAGCCTCAGAAATGAAGATGTAACAAGGAGAATGCACAACTATTTTTATGTACACAAAATTCTGGAGCCACTTATAGAAAATGTAAGAAGCGATTATAGATCATCAAATTTTTTGGGGGAAAAAAATGAATGAAGGATTAGAATATAAATTTGTTAAAAATGATATTATGAGAATGCTATGTGTTGAAAAGCTTCCTGAAGGGTCCATCTTTCCGGTCTTTTGCAGCCTCGGTTAAAGCCAGGAACCTCTTGAATCCAGTTGTTGCGGCCCCTCGTCCAAGTGCAGCTGCTCTGGTTAATACATCTTCCCGTGAAGTGATAAACCCAGCGGAAGCAGAATTCAGAATCACTGAAGATGGGGGAGCAGGAGGGGCTGCAGGCACAACCGACGATGCAATAGTAGGCTGCGTAGTCCCTGGACCATGTTTGTTGAAGTCATCCAGAATAGTCTGCTGATCAGCTTTTTTAAGGCCCTGCACATTCCACAATCCAGTTAAAAACTCACCATAGTTTTCCTCTAATACGAGCAGCTATATAATAGAGGAAAAAAATAATAATAATACAAACTTGGAGCTGCCAAGAAAGTTAATCGTATACTATACTCAAATCTCACAACAAATTCTTACATTAATACCACAGTCCAAAGATGAGTATACTCTGATATGAATCCAGTATACTCAAATCTCACAACAAATTCTTACATTAATACCACAGTCCAAAGATGAGTATACTCTGATATGAATCCAGAAGATCGTAGGATAAATAGAGTAGCATGATACCATGTGGACAAACAGTTTGGCCGGTCCAACACCCATACATTTTTCAAAGAAATGGCTGTACCCAACCAATTTTAGTAAATGAAAATTATATTGTCTATGGTAGTCTCCTAGCCAACTAGAAATACAGAAGGATATAGCAATGAGATTTGCTTTTCTCATCTGAAAAATATATATCTTGCCTCTTCTAGTCGCCTATACTCATGCATCAACATTGGTGTTAGACATGGCCTAAGTAATTAAGACAACATTTATGTTTTAATAACTTTCATTTATTCATATCCTTAGGCCTTCATATGCTAGGTTTCAAACCTTATCATCCACTACCAAACTCACAAACCAAGCCATGTATTTAAGGAAATCAAAGTGAAAATTGAATTTAACCTTAAGCTCCAGGATACGCTGGAATTCCATAGGGGTTCCCTCTGGTAGCAACGCACGATATGTGTCCGCTACAGAATCAACTGGGGATAGTATCACCTGTTGGATGATGAATAAACAATTTGAATCTAGGAATAAGCAACTTTAAATAGCCAGAAAGCAAAACCTGTCAGTAATGTGATTGCACACCTTCAGAAGTGCTTCAGCTTTGCTCATCTCGCGGCTTACAAATTTTGTATAGCTAGCAGCACTTGAAGTCTGTATTAGAGAAATAAATGAACTGGTTAAGGAATTTTGATAGGTTTAACGGAATAAGGATCGGTATAAATATGAAAATCAAGCCTCACCAAGAATACTTTCATGAATTTGCAACTAAAATGAAGTTAGTGCATATGGCACTGATACAGCCTATCAAGTAACTAAACGTACGTCACAGGAATCATCTATAGCCAGTATGTGATTTCATTTTCTCACCTAAATGAGACAGTACATCTTACGAGCTTTTGTTAATTTCAAGATTACATCTCAAAGACCATACCAACTATTTCAAGCAATTAACAAATAAACCCATTGATAGTTCTACTCATTGAAAGGACATAGTTTCCCTCATGGCCACAGCCCATGTCTATCCTCCCAGTCCCTTCTGCTTCAATCTAAAGTAGATAACTTTTTAAGTTATATTGAACAGTGCGAGCTGAGTCAAAATATTTTCTACATTGGTTCACCTTTATACTCTTACTTGCCTAACCATAAGTGATTCTCAACATCTTCTAGAAATGGAAGGATAAAAATCACTTACATCAACTTTGTAACTGTTTTATTTTTATTTTTTTATTTCAGTTGTTTTTGGAGTAATTACTCTACTAATCTAGACTGGAAACAAATTCTTGGTCACTAATGACAGTTTAACCAGCACCACATCTGTAAAACTGGCAACTAGATTCAAAAAAGTGTCATGCCATATTAAGGAGTAACAGAAAAACAGTAGCCATGAAATATTTGCAGGCAAAAATAATGATGCCAAAGATAAAACAAGCAACAAGAAACTGTACAATTGTGGTCTGGGGTCTTTGAACATTTTGATTTTTTATTTGAGTGTAGCTACTCACCTGTCGACCAAGAGACGGTATGTCTAGAAGAATAGTTTTAACGGCTTGCGTGTCTAACAGCATCTGAAATAAAATCAAACCATTTGAGCAGAAGTAAACAAATCATTCAAAAAGATTGCTTATAATAAATTAACAAATGTAGAGTAAGGTGAGGAGCAAAGCTTTTACAAGCATCAATCACATAGTATGAAATTTCCAATATCAATCTATATGGTTCAGTGCACTGGCTTTGGAGGCAAGGAAAAGAGATAAAAAAGTTAAAAAGGAACGGGATTCCCCCCACAACAGAAGGCTGACCAAGCAGCATAAGTTAGAGACGGGATATTAATATAAAGATTTTGCATATTTTGCAAACAAAATGACAAATACAAACAATTATTGCAAGAAAACAAATCACCTTGCAATGTCATAAAATGCATATGTTTGAAGTGTTCAAGATCTTAGTTAACAAATACAATTTTTTATTTGTTCATACAGCATTTTCAAATAATATTAAAAAGGAATTGAAAGAAAGAACTAAGAAAACAATTACTGTAGGCAAGCAGCTCCAAAACAGCGTTAAAATAAAAATTATCAATGTGAAATGATCAAAATTCTTTTAATGTTTATGATGCACAAAATATAACAGTAACATTTCTACAAATGAAACATTTTTTTGTTTCTTTTGGTCCAAAGAATATTCATGTAAAATCATTTTTCACAGCATGGGAAACGAATCAAAACAAGGAAAACATCAAGGTGCTTATCCAGCTACTTGTTACTGTTCCAAACCTTGAGGCATTAAGTAAATATCTTACAATTTAGACTTGAGAGAGAGTGAATTCAAATACTTCAACCCTTAATTACGGATAAGCTTTATTGAAGTTCTAAATGTAGATCAAAATGCCCTTCAAAATGATTGTAATGTCATGCATTAGAGCAACTTCCCTGCTACTGACATGCTTAGATGGAAATGAACAGAAATGGAGTTTGCAAATCATCACTACCTGCTGGGCTCCAGTTTCTGATATGTGCTTGCACTTGAAAATATTGGCATAGAATCGTGGGGCAAGGGATGATGCAAGCTGCATGGAAATAAGGAAAAAGCACAATTGGCTGACGTATTTATAAAAAAATAAGATCCTCCAAAAGAAAGTTTGATGTTGAATTGTGCAAAGTTTCTAATTCTATTTGTTTCAAGAGATGAACGAAATGCATCTAGTACCAGAAGAATGACTGAAACCAAATGGAGAAATCATTCACAGATAAACGATAGCAGTACAATTATGCAAATTGAGCAAATAATTATGTAGTTAAGTAATTTTAGATTGTTCCAATAGCATGAGTTGTCAAGAATATACAGCATACAGAAAAGAAACCAAAAATAATAAACCTAAATGCAACAAAATGAATTGTGATAAATGGCAAACATCATCTCTTTATATTCACCTTATCCAAGAAGAACTGAAAGTAGATGGGTGAAAGAAGGCTTCCAAGCACGGGAATGCTACTAGTAAGGATCATACTTATTCCATTGACATACCTACAAAGTCAATATGGTTATATGAGAAGCTTTTCTGAAGTTTATGAAATTAGAGTTTCAAGCTTTCAACGAAAGTATCTTACTCTGATTGGTCACCCACACTTTCAAGGCTACCCCATGGAACACGGGTCATTCCAGCCATTTCATTATCAAACTTAGTTTCCAGGCCAAGAACCAAGGTTACCAATGCTTTTGTTATCACTGCTGAAAATTCGTCCTGCACAGTTCCATGGATTATGAAATATGACTGGGTGAATCATGATATTCTGGATATTTTATGAAATAATCATGTTACCTGCACTTCAGACATATCCACTCCATCTGCTAACTGAGAATCAATTATTTTGGACACACTTTCAGCCAGATCTCCAGACTGTAAAAGTAGACACACCCAGTTACCGATCATACAGATATACCCTTGCCTTATTCAAACCACCCAGCATGTCACTGAAGTATTTTAAATAAACTGGAATGTTAAAATTTCCACCTCCTTAAAGACAAAAAGCATCTAGAAAGAATGACATAACAACCACTGCAGAGGACATTACAGAACAAATATTGCATATTCATTCAATGAGCATCAACAATTGCAGATGAATGATTAACTCAATCCAATGAAACTGCACATAAATTTCATTACGAATATTCAAGCTACAGAGATGAGATTTGCCATACTTTATGTGAAGTTTTTGTGCCCTTTGAAACTTTGTTGACAGTTTATCCTTGTTTCTATGGACAGCTTGTACCTTCCTCCCACCCCCCCTTCTCTTTTGTAATCCATTTATTATATTAGAAGTTCATTTGTTCTTAGCCAAAAGCATAAATAAAAAAGACAAAATAAGTATATCTTGATTATTTTGTTCTGTCTATCCTTCCCTTTTATTCGTTCCTTTGTACCAAGAGTGTAAAGTGATTATCAACATGAGTTCAGGAAGTGCTAAGAAACACCTTACATATAGGTTCAGTAGTTTTATACAGTATTTCAAGAGATTCCAAAAGAATATCATACCCAAACCTTGTTTGTGAAATATAGCAGCAATAATGTGTCAGGTCACATGAACTACAGTAAAGAAAGGATGAAGCTGGAATAAAAAATCACAGGGACACATGATAAACAGAGCTACAAACTTACCGTTTTGTGGCAGTATTCAGCTGAATTCACAATATAACAGATAACCCTTTCCTCCTTGTCAGATATCTGCATAAAATTGTCACATTGACAACAAAGGTCAATCGCTGTTTGGTACAATAACAATGTAACTTTCCATGAAGTTCAGAAGGCAAATGAAATTAAATGTCAATCCCATACCCTTATCTGCCCATCCATACCCGTAGCTGCTGCAACAATCCCTGTCCCACCTCTTGGTAGTCTTGCAAAAAGCTTTGTTGCATATGCTTTTAGAATTCTTTGAAATACCTAAAAATTCATCAACAAGACAAAATGTCAAATTATGCTTTTTCATTGGTATGTTGTTGCAAGTTGGCTTGCTAGGTGCAAGGTTATTAGAACCTTCACTGCGCATATGGCATCCTGCATTTCATTGCAATAATAATGCAGAAGTTGTTATCTTTCCTAGGAAATTAAGCTCTCTACTAATGGCTTATTCCTTTTCCTTTTTCAGAAACAATATAAGTATATTAGATGTAGGAAATGTACATAGAGGAGGGACAAGAAGTCTGCAAAGAAAAAAGTCAAAAATCCCCAAGCCCAAGAACTACAAATCCTATAAGATCATAAATTCTAAATAATCATGTTACACCATAGCTGCTCCCCAATTAATGACCTTTATCAATGCTATCCAAGTTGAAATTAGTATCGAATACTCACACACTCACATACACATATTTTTTTAAGAAATACAAAACCATGTAAATTCTAACAATTTCAAGAGTATTCTTTTCTTCATCATATTGTCACTAAGTTCAATGTTTGTTCATATGACCCATGGCTTTGAACACCCCAAGAAACTCACTGAGAAAGGTTTGCTTGTCTGGTGGCATGATAATAAGCCAAATACTGAGTTCATTGTGCATGAAAAAAGGAGGCACAATGCTCAAGATTAGCAAGTCAGACACTGTGAAAGAAGGTAGTCATACATCGAATATCCATCGGCATGACATAGCTGACTCATGTATGTTAAAGGAGAAGAAAAAAAGGTATATAAAGCACTATTGTTTTAAAAGCCCATAACATGTAACTGTATCCCTATAAATGTCAAGCATCTAGGTATAAGTGAATAGACTAACATAATGCTTCATCAATCCTTCTCTAATATCCTCAATACTATAGACACATTCTTAATATCATGTATACAACAAATAATGAGTAAACTTTTCCCAGTCCCGATCATCAAAAGAAAGCTTCTTATGTTAATTAGCTCCCGACAAAGCATTGGGCCATTGACCACCTTTGTTTAGCACTAGACTTATGAAATCCTTTTTCTTTTTTTAATTTATTTTTTATTTATTTTATTTCCTGTTTGACATAAAATGAACTATTGCTGCAAAGAGCACATCATGATGGAGCTATCAAATAAAGAAATTTAATGCACCTTGAACAAATTTAATAATGTCTGGCTCTTTGTTAAAGCAGTGCATCGCTTTAAGCTCCTTTTGATAATAAAAAACAACTGCAATGAATAATAAAGGGTAAGTAAATGCAATGAATACTATAATTTCAAAATTGAAATAAAAACTATGAACTTACTCATACAAAATGTATTCATGCATAATGCATCCAAAACAAGGTGGCATGAGAGGATTTTGGCAAAATACTCTTGTAAAACAAACTTTAAATTGCCTTATCTAATGACTTGATAAGTTAATGTTATTCTGACATTAATTAGTCAATAAAAATTAAGTTTATATACTTAAAAAAGCATTAGTTAAAAAAGCATTGGCGTCCATAAAATGGGAACACTTGAACATGTTAATAAGCCAATCTAGTTACTTAGGCATTTTATTAATCAAGGCTGGTAGACATCCTTGTCAGACATATGAACACATCTGAATTGAACAACCAACTTGCTCCTGTGACATTTTCTTCATTTGCATTAAGGTTAGAGAGGTCTTCAGTTAAATCCTACATAAAATAATACATGGCGATATAAAAATAAACATTATCATTAGCAACACAAAATGCAATCAGATGACTGCATTTACAAAGAGAAGATTTGAAGGTACATCAACCATTAATATGGTGATTGTCTCCTGAAGAGCTGAAGGGTGAAAAATATGAATACTGAATTCTCTACCAAAAACCTTAAATTTCTATGCAGCACAGCCAAATTGTTTCATTTGTAGATGAAGTGAAGTTCATTCACTGCAGTGTAAAAATAAATACTATAGATGACCAAATTAAAGAAATCAAGTAAATTAACTAGTGCACTTTGTCACATAAGCTTAAACTTCCCTAAAGTGATATTGTTTTTTCTTTGTTAATAACCAACAAAAAGATGTTGTATTAATAGAAAAGCAGACTGCATGAGGTGAACAAGCCCACTGTTAACTCCACAAACAAACTGGAAATTAACAATGTTGTTGATATCAAGAGTGTTTCAAAAGGCATCTGGACTAGCAATATTGCTCAAGGTTATCATATTAGCTGTATATCTCCGCTAATTATTCTCTACATTTATTTTTCTGGCCATTTCTGCTGTAATACTAGTGAGATGTTAAAAAATGTTGCCCAAAAGAAAGAATGTGCAAGTCCCAGAAATTTGAAATGCAGCATCCAACAGGCAAAAAGTAATTATTTAATGCATCCAACAGGTGGATCAACCAGGTTTTAAAATAAATAAATATATCAATAAAAGGATGCAGGTACACTAAGAGCCTGTTCGGTATGACTTCTCTACTGGCAAAAAGTAAATCTTTTATGTTGAAAGTTCTTTTCAAATATTTTTTTTGGTTGATTGGTTCTCATTTAGTAGAGCTTTTAGAGATTAAAAAATTGCTATTTTGCCTTTACTAGGAAAATCTCAAATTTCAGACATTTAAAAACAGAGGTTGGAGTCTTACAAAGCTTTTTAAACCAGTTAAATTCTCTTAAATACCTTGATTTATTTCACAATCTTATTTCATTCCTTTCTAGCATAACTTTGAAAAAACTTGTCCACTAAAATGACTTCACAACTTCTAATAAAATCTCCCATTGACAACCAAACAACTAAAACTTTTTAGTAAAAACTCCACTTCAATAAGACTCCACTGCACTGCCGCCTACTTTTTGTGGTCTAACTTATTTAAGACATTCAATCTAAGCTGGTCAGTTCCTGCCTCATGTTATTCCCTACTACTGGAAAGTTTTTCTTGCTTAAAAGGGGCAAAAAGAGCAAGGGTTCTATGGAACCGTGCAGTCTTGGCTAATTTTTGGGTGGTGTGGAATGAAAGAAACCAAAGAATCTTTGATAACAAAGCTGGAGAAGATCCTTCAGACCTATGGGACAAAGTGAAGTTCTGGGCTTCCCTATGGGCATCTATTACTACTGAATTCAAAGACATCTCTTTTGTTTTTATTTTACTTAATTGGGAAGCTTCTGTATCTTAAGAGGGTTGCATTCTTAGTGAGCTAGTGTTTTTAGGTTTTGGGATATTTTGATCTGTGCAGTTTTTTAGTGTTCTACTAGATTGGGACTTCTCATCCTTTTTTTTGTGGATATGTAGTCCTACCAATCCTTGTACATATTTCTTTTAGTTTTATAATATTTTGTTTCTTAGCCAAAAAAAAAAAAAAAAACTCCACTTCAATAAATTCTATTTAAAGAGCTATACTAAATGGAGCATAAAAATTAAGAAAACTCTCAAATGCTGGTCCAAATCTACAAGGGTGCAGCATATCACATGCAAAATGATCAGTATCACGAAGTATGTACAAATACTTACTTCTGTGCTGCTATGTAGAACATTATTCTGACTTCCCTCTTCAATATCCCATGTTTCCTCCTATCAGAAAGGAGGGAAAAAAAATTATAGAAAGTATAAGAAAAAGAAACACATCAAATAACTAATCATGACTTATGTGCCCATGCCACCTGAACAAGTTTTTCCAGATTCTCCATTAATGTCCTCTCTTCCAGTTCTACATAAGCTGTCAAGTGAGGTTCAAAACAAGATGAAATGATTCTGCGGAAGTTGAACTGCACAATCAATGATGAAAGATAATTCTCAGGAGCTTTCTCTCTCTTTATTAGCTTAAACCTTCATATAAGAACATAAACTATCTCCTTCAACGATGCCTCATGCAAAATACAAAATACTACCTTGGACAATAACATATTCAGTGGCAAGAATGAAATGGTAAACATCCACATCAAACTTACTATAAAAATGACACATCAACTCACTGAGAAGAAATTTGTCATTATAGCATTTTAGACTTTCCATCAAATAGCAGAAAGTTACTCCAGAATTTTAACTGCAATGATTAAAACAACCTAATAACATGGCAAGGAATGAACTCAACGAAAACTAACTTAGTTGGCAATCCTATTTACATCACTGACACATATATTAAAATCTTTTTAGAAGATAAAATGGTAAACAAAACATGAAGACACACCCCGGCTCCTGGCACTGACAAGTCCTTGTTTCCATCCTTTTCCTGTCAACACAGAATCAACAGGGACAATGGTTCCCGTTATAATATATCAAATAGTGCATTAAGCAAACTTTTCTCAACTATCTACGTCGAAGAAAATGCATACTTCAGTTGAGTTTCCTTGATTTGCAGCAAGTTTTCTTTCATACTTCTTTCGAATATCTGAAACATTCTGACGATTGTTCGCTGGTCTACCTATTTCTTCAATGTCAAGCCCAATCTCGCTGCTGCGGCTGTCTCCTCCAAATTTCTCTGCCAATTCATCCTCAAATTCTATGGTTCTTTGTAATGCCTATGAATAGTTCTCAAAACATCCAACACGGCGTTACCAACAAAACTTACCAAAGAAACATAGTATACTGACTATAATTACTGTAAATGGCAATAATCACCCTAAAAGTATCTGCAAATTTTATTCTAGGTTACTCTGTTCTGAGAAGATGCTAAAACCATCTACTTCAGGCACACCATATCAGAAGGCAGAATGTTAGAATTTTCTGTTTCTTATCAAAATAATGATAATAGTAATAAATGATACTTCAAGATGGAAAAGTCAGTATTCCTTTAGCACAAAGTGATTGCCTCAAATAATGACACTATTTTCGGAGATTTGGAGTTGAAAGAAACTACCTAATCAGAACGGATTGGCCTTAATAGAAGGCATACTATTGATACTGCTTAAAGCTCTCAGATTCCGTTTTACAAAGTAAAAGGATGGAAAGGATGCTCTTTTGAATAATTTATTTACTTAAAGGTGCATGACAATTGGAAGAGCAATTTTTAGTAGGATAAAAAGTAGTGGAAAAGAACATTTGCACAAGTTCCTTTTAAAACACATTGCCAAAAATTAAAAAATGATTGATACTCATATTGAAGGCTCAGAGGCAACTCCAGAGAAGTCCAAAGCAAAACTAGATTCACTGGATCATTTTCATAATGCACAGTGAGTGAAGCCAAAAGAAAGATGACAAGTAAATCCACAGAAAGCCTACTTCATTGGTCTAAAAGTAGTCGTAACAAGGTTCCATTTACCTTACGAACCAATTAAGAGCAAAACAAATAATATATTAGTGGTGTATACACACAAACATGACAGGCGAACAGTCCAATAGTTTTCAGTACTGTGATAATCTTAGGGAAATGATGTCAGTATTTGGAGTTGACTATTTATGTATGGCTCATTGACAGATATACTACTGGGATAGAGGAAAGCTTTCGAAGCGTTGAGACACTTCATAGCACCAAGAGTTACGTAATCCCTTTCAGAGGATGCTCAAAGAAATGGGAACTTTGTTTTGTATGTAACGATTAAAACTAAATTCAAGAAATGCAGCAAAACAGTCAAATACAAGAAGCTAAAACAAGCATGCAGGATACAGTTTGGACAAACGCACATTTGAAATGAACTGATCTAAAACAACGCAGTCAAATGCAAATTTAACTACCACAACACAGTCAAATGCAAATTTGGCTACCACAGCAGAGTCATAGAAAAATTAATAAGGCTCTCAATCAGTATTTAGTTAGTGAATATGAATTACCAACAATAATGTTCCAACATCTGGTCTTTCTGTCAAATTATCAAGGATCCCCTCCAGCTGTTTCCTGTAAACAGAAAGCCATTACATCCAAATTTCTTTGCAATACTAGAGTACAATAAGATACTCCATCTGAAAGCAATGTGATAATTCATAACAGGAACAGAGAATATCACTAATGCAAAAAGGAACAAAGTTGAGAACCAGTGGTCCATCTATATATAAAGTAAAAATCATCCTAATCAAATTAGGGCCCTGTTTGGTATTGTGGTTGGGCAGTTGTAACTTAAAAGCTATGGCATGAAAGTTTTTGGTAAAAACTTTGTGCTGTGGTTTAAAAGCTAAGTTGATTTTATCTCACAGTTGCAAAATGAAAAGCCTAAAATATCTTTACTATTTTTGTCAAAATTATTATTTTAAAATCATATTTACCGCACACTTTCAAATTTACTTCATAACTTTTCTTTTTTCCACAGCAGCAATAGCTTCTAAGCCACAGCACCTTTATACCAAACATGACCCAAGTTGCTGCCCAATCTTTGAAAATAAAGAACAAAAATGTATCCTAAAAACGTTCGGTAACCAACACCCACAAATACACCAGCTTTATCATGTAAAATCTCTATCCATTCTTCAAAGCCATCTCACAAATTCTTCTATTCCTTCAATTCCAAATACTCAAAACGCTGCCAAAACACAATGAAGCCAAAAACCAATGCTTTTTCCTCAAACAAACAAGTCTCTAACAAGACAAAAAAGATGAAAAAAATTTGGATTTTCCCCTGTTCCTCCATGATTTCCAAACAAGGTTTTGCTTCCAAATATAATACAAAATCAATAACATTTCATGCAGAATAAAGGCTTCTATTGCACAATTAACAAAGACTATAAGATAAAACATATTTAGTGATTCAAAGAGCAGTTCATTTGTACTAAGTGTAACAAGGATTTAGAATTGACATGAAGGCTTAGATACCTCGTTTTCTTACAGAATTGGATGTTGAGCAGATAAGGAACATGCCATGAAGGAGGAAAGATTTTGAATATTTCCTCATTAGTTCTCATACGACGTTTGATCCATGCATATCTTCGCTCAGTTTTATCCAACTTAGCTAACTCTGTACACACGAGATATGAATAACTTCAAGTTCTAGGACACCAAAGTGGACTCTTCATAATGCAAACTATGATAGTCTTACAAACCAGCTCCTTCGAAGATCTGTTCATATGAAGTTAGCTCCCTTCTGCAGAAGTTATTTACCAACTCTTCCCGCACAGATGGCTCTAGGGCGTCAACAACTAAGCAGGCATCAGATAACTGCTGGAGCAAATTAGTTTCCTCTGTCTCTTTGCCAGTACCTAAGCTGAGGTGAAACAGAGGAAAAAAGAAGTTAGTTTATTAATGAGCATCCATTTCCTATAAGAAACAAAGAGAATGTTATTAACAAAAAATACATGTATAGTCTACTAGAAATCCACGATATACAAACATGTACAAGAACAATCACCCTTAAAGAATACCACAGCTTCACAATTAGACAGAATAAAAAAACAGAGAAATATGACTAAATTTCTGTCAGCAAAGCCCAAAGAGTAGTCAAAAAATGAAATCTCTCTCTCAATTCAAGGACTTCTCCCCTCACCATTCCCCAAAAATTCTTCTGTTTTATCCATCACAATACTTCACCATAAATGAGTATAGCATACTATATACACAGACCAATGATTTCTTAGGAAATCTATTTGAAGAACAATGCATGGTAAATAGAGACCAAGTACCAAAACTAGACAAATGATAATTGAATGACTTATGATTAGAGATAATGATCTCTTAGTATTGCTTCACCTAAACACATCCTTGTCAAACAATAGCTTCACAATTTCTTGAGCTACTGTTTATCTCTTATCAATTTTCTCAACAAATGGTACAATCACCATCCTATTTTGGCATAAAGAGGAACCTAACCGGTATCCAAGACGCATGTTGCCTAAAATTGGAGGAAGTAAACAAAGGTTCATCCAAAACAGAACCTCTTATACTTGTCTCACAAATGAAACAATTAAAGTTCCCCTCATTGGTTTCCCAAGTCCAATTGATTTTCCCAACCCATAATAAACCACATTCAAATCTCTCCCCACAAACCACGAAGAACATGAACCAAACAACCTTGCAACTTCTTCCAAAATCCAGTGCTGTAACTGGGACAATTGTCCCATAAACTCCATACTGTCACTATCTACATCATTATTAGATTAAATTTTTTTAGGAAACAAAATAGACACGACAGACTTGACCACCTTCACCACTTTATAGTTCCAGGCGACCAGAATATCTTGATTTCCCCAAAGAAAGAAGAAAACCCAATCCTTACATGTGGATCACCAAGCACGTCCTATGTTCTTGATAAATGATCTCCATTTTCACCTGTTAAGGAATAAAGATATCCAATCCTAATTGTAATTCAGTAATCCTTTTTTTTTTTCAGGTGACCTTTTTTTAAAAAACTCCGGGCATTCTAGCTTAACATGATATGAGGAAATAACAGTAACCAAGTAGGTTTCTTTAGATCATCTCTTCTCACATAGTTAATCTTAGACTTTAACAATTAAGCTTGTTAATCTTAGACTTTAACAATTAAGCTAACTGATGGCAGACTTTCCTTTCGCCTAAGCCAATATAAGGGCTTATCCACTGTTTCTCAGCTAATTTTCTTTCTTATGACATGCCTGAAATGTCTTGATTTATTCGAACATTAGGGAAACTCTACAAGATCATAGAAATTCTAAATATAATTTCAGGAATGCCCAGTGGATAAACTTCAAAATGAATATACAAAAATAAACAAATTAAAAGAGAGCATAAGACAAATAACATACCTTGAGAAGTCAGAGAACACATGTGACTTGAGTATTTGTTTTATATTCTTAAACTTCTCCCTGAGCTCTGTGATCTTTGGAATATCCCTATAGGCTTCAAAATGACTACATAACTGATTTACAGCCTGTAACGCATTAAAATTAGCTTAGCTAAACATGATTCACTCCCATACAAAGATATTGAGGAAATGCTCATATACAACGTTTAAAGAAGGAATTTTTCCCTCTTTATTTATTTATTTAATAGGAAACTGGGAGATTTATATTTAGAAGAAAACATGTACAAAAAGTGAACAAGAAGTCCGCAATGAAAGAACCCCTCAAGTTACAATATGATCTATAGAATTGAAGGCTAATCAGAAGACCAAATTAAGAGTAGGATCTTTTTCTTTTTTTTTTTTGTTGATATAAAGTGTAGGATCTATATGATAGAGAGAAAGTGTGTGGAAGAGAGAAAGAGAGAAGCATCAATACCTAAGCAGAATATAGATAGAAAGAGAAAGAGAGAGAGAGAGAGAGAAGCACAATCAAAATAGGGCCCTTGTATATATAAAACAATTAATAGGGCCCTTGTATATATAAAACAATTTCATACACATTTGTTAAAAAATCATCAATATCTCCACTTATTCAGTCAAAAATCATGAAAAAGGTCAAATTTCAAATCCAAGAGAAAAATAGCTTCAAATTTCAAGTCGAGATTTCATTTTAATTTAACAGAAAGAACAGGATTTACAATGTAAAATACATGAGAAAAATCATTTTGCCAAATCCATGAGAGAAATGAAAGCTTGCTTTTTCCCTAAACTAAAGCAGCAGTTCACATTTCACAAAAATTGAACTTTCAAAAAACTTCGTTAAAGTGAATCATGCCTTTCTTATTTATAATAGTTGAATGAGAGACAGTAGAACAAAAAAGGGCATCATATGGAGCCAGCTGTAAACAAGATATTGATCTTCATAACTTCTCAAATCCCAAAAGTTTCTTTCATATCTTTTTATGGTCAGAAAATGCAGTCTGCAGGAAAAACTAGAAAAAAATTTCAGGAGCTGAGAATAAAAATTAGGGAAATTTTCCAAAAGATTTTATTTTCCTGTCTATAGCCAAACAAAGGTCAATTAATACACAAAAATGATATGGAAACAGTTCAAATTAAAACATTAAAATCCTTGCTCAAAGAATAAAATGAAACAGAATTAGAAAAGACTTCAATGAACCCAACTCAGCATAATATTTTTTGCATACAAAAACACAACAAAAATGTCAAAATAGAGTAAATAAATAGAAAAAAAATATCAATCCACAAACCAGTAAATGTCCACAGGAATATCAGAAAAGTAAAACACCTCTGACCTACTGGGAAGATTACAAATTAAAATCTTGAGAGTTAAATTACCTCAAGCTGCGCAGCAGCCTCCTTGTATTGTCGTTTTGAAGCCATTACCTGTAGCTGCTCAACAGCAGATACTGTTATAACACGAGAAAGGGTGCATCAGTAAGACATTCACTTAGTGCTCAAAACCATTATAAAACAATGAAGTACACTGTAAGCATGTTAAAATGTTACATATTGACCACTGATGAAACACATATACATAAATAATTTATGTTGGTATCACAGACTACCACATAGGGCTTTTAAATAATATTTATAAGAAGTTTCATTGTTGAAATCGTAAGTTTAAAATTCAGAGGCAAGAGCTTATACATGAGCATCTTGAACATTAATATCTCACACTGAATAACTTGAAGGTCACAAGTTACATACAACTGATACCTTTCATATGCATAACCAGCATCATTGATATTTTAGTAATTATTTCACTCTTATAACCATTATCTTAATTGACGACCACTGAGTTTCCATTTAGCATTGGTAATTCAATATAAAGCCCTGTGTAGGAGCCTGAGTTTGATGACAATAGTAATACGAACCTATACACAAACTAAATATAACCAAAAAAAAACAGTGATAGAGCAAATAACCTAACATCGTAAGTCGATGAAGAGCAGTAATAGTAGTTGTTATATGCTTTTTTGCAAAGTCCAACTTCTTAATGTCTCGGCATATTTCCTGAACCATTGTTTCACTTTGCTCAGCTTTGTTCTTTATTTCCCGGATCTTATACATGAGTTCCTGTATTACAACCAAAACACTCAAATTAAAAAGAAGTCCCAGACGAAAATTGAAGGTCTTTTCTTCATATCTTGTAAACTCAGTTTAGTAAGCAGAGACATCTGCATAGAGGCTATCCTTCAAGAAACCATCTTGTACAAATATATGTATAACAAAATAGTTTTAAACATTGTAAGAGATAAACTGACCTCCACAGCATGAGTAGCAGCCGCAAGATCTTCCTTTGCTTTGTTTCCTGAATTACTCTGAAGTCACAATGGCTAAGAAATTAAAGAGCGAAAAAAGACAAATGAAATATTTGCTTAGGTGCAAGAATCGTGGTAAATATATCAGACAATGTAAGGTAGTCTTGATATTGCTCCAGAGGGTAGAAGATGAAAAATAAAGGGGATCATCTAAATTGCATGCGTGGGTCAGTGCACGTACTCAGGCATATGTGGAGGTGAGGAGAGGCTCACAATTGCAAGTAAAATACCACTTGGAGGAAAGTTTAAACACATAATTGGGTTCAAAAGACTGATAAATCCCAACACAAAGGAAGAGAAAATGGAGATGATTTAATCTTAACTAACCGCATAGAATGTGAAGAGTCATACAATAGTAGGCTAGCTCTACCCAAAGAAAACTTATAAAAGATATGGAAAAGATAAACAGAAATGACAACCCCACAGAATATCATCCCACCCCCACCCCCCCAAAAAATAAATAAATAAATAAAAATCCCATTCTAGAAAAGAAAAATAATTCAAGTAACAAAAAGAAGAAAACCCAAAAGATTGACTTCAGGGATAGCAAATCCTAACTATATTCTAAAATCAAAGAATATCAGTTGCTCTTTCAAAGCCAAAAATTTGCTTTGATTAAATAAGTCTGCAAAGCAACATTTTTCTCACTTAATGCACACGACCATTTCCTAATTAATGCATATCAAGAACATAGTTTGCGTGTGTCTAGTCCACTAAGATTAGAAACATATTACAAGGAACTTAATGAAAAATTATCTATTGTTGCAATTTGGTGTTAAAATTGCAAGTTCTCACTGTAAGTTAAATCTTAATTCCAATTTGTCAGAAGTGTTTTTGAAAGTAGCTAGAGATACTTTGAGGTCTATAGTCACAAATTCGTTTTGCGTAGGCTTTTATGCTTTCCCTATATTCCAACCCAGACAATAGAAAGATAATCCTTAAACACAATATGTAGTCTATAAGATTTAGACATTGCCATATCATCTATTACAAAGTGATGGTGTGAGATGTCACCAAACTTCTGACTCGGTTAGTAGCCGTACAAAATCCTGAGTTAATTATCAGCCTTATGAAGACCATTGTAATGTAGATAGATTGGTAGGTAGACTGAAATATTACAAAAGCTCTGATCATAACCAGTAGCATTGTGGAAACTGTTGTTGGAAACACATGCACATAAAGAGAGAAAACCTTTCGATTCCATAGCATCCAACCATATATTAAATCAGAACCTATAAATATTAAAATATGTAATAAATCTTAGCAGACAACACAAGCTACTCCAATTATGCTGCATGATTGACGTTGTATAACAGTAGAAGAGCGGTAAGCAAAAAAGTTTTACCTGTTGGCGAACAGCAGCCAAAATTCCCGCATCCACTCGACGAATTTCACTATGTATTTTTTGCATAAGTGGCTCAACACCAGATAAAGATGCCTCTACATATTACCACAACCAAAAAAAAATTAATTCAAAACATTAAATATGAAAATATGCAGTAGTAAAAATGATAATCATGAACTTCCAAGCATGCAAATTAAGGTAATGACAAAATAAACTATTTCAACCTGCTAAGATGTCAGTTGTCAAACAATGATCATGATCGTCGTGATTTTATAGTTGCACAATTATAATTTATCTAACCATATCATACTGTCTTCAATTTCTACCATTCTCCACACATTAAATTCAGAATACCCCAAAAGGCTACTTCTTCCGTTGTAGTTTTATATATATAGAGGCCCAATTTTAACTAGCATGCCATGATTGTAAAAAGGAAAACGTTATTCCCTGTTTTCGTATTATTAACCTACACAACTACAAGTTGTTCATGAATGACCTTCAAGAATAAGTATATATCAGAAAAACAATTGCTAAGACCCCATAACAACCCGGTGAAATCCAGTTGCAAGGGTTGCAGTACCAAGGCATTTTAGGCAAGAGATGAGATCAAATAGACTAACCATCCTAAAATAAATTGCTACGATTAAATAACTCCAAGAGAGGCAACACAATCAGCTTTTTTTCTTCTTTATGATTATTCTTACAACAGTTTCAGTTTGCTGAGACTTTTATTATCAATAGCATCAGGCCCAAAATAGCCCCTTTCAACCCTAAATTAAAGACAACAAAATTCAATAAACCGAAGTTGAACAGACCTGTGGGAAACATCTGGTTGATATAATCCAGTGCACCTGACTTGTCCATTGTTCCAAAATCAACAATTTTCTATTCCCTTCACAGCAATAATCATGAAATTTTTTAATATGATCAGCCGATCATACATGGATTAATTCGTTAGAATCACCACTAATATTAAATAGAATTACAAGAAAGGAAAAGAAAATTATAAAATTGGATCCAACCCAATGATCTTATGTTATTAAAAAAAAAAAAAAAGAGCGGGATTTACTGCTATGAGATCTGCGATTTATAATGATGATGCTTTTGAAAGCAAACTAAATGATGAGTGGAATTACATATAACAGAAGATCTGAGAGCTAATTTTCTTACCTTCGAATTTGGAATTTGAGTTCGGGATGCAGATGACTGGGATGGCAAATAGGTGGGTCGGGCCGGGATTTTATAAGCTCAGGCCCAGGCCCTCTAATGTCTATCCAAGTTTGGATGGTTAGCCTGGGCCGGGCCAGTGTGGACCTAGACTTTAACATATTTTTAAATAATTTTTTTAAATTATCTTAAATTTATAATCGGATAATAATTAATAAATCATAATTAATAATAAATTAAAGAAAATAATTGTCTCAAAATAAAATAAAAAATAAAAATTTACAGTTTAAAAATAAAATAAAAAATAAAAATTTACAGTTTAACTTTTGAGTACTCAATTTTAATTCAAACACCTCTTACTTAATTAATGTTATCTCTTATTTGAGACAAAA
Organism: Luvunga scandens; assembly: GCA_030449905.1. Lineage (NCBI taxonomy): Eukaryota > Viridiplantae > Streptophyta > Magnoliopsida > Sapindales > Rutaceae > Luvunga > Luvunga scandens. The sequence goes on from JASUUG010000209.1 coordinate 1,991,277, forward strand.
ATAATGAGGTGCCTAAAGCTTGAAGGTTTTAAAATAATTAATTTTTTAATAATTAACTTTGATAGGAGTACATAAAATGATTGAAAATTCATTTATTATTTTAATTTATAACTATAAATTTAATTATTGAAAATATACATAGGCCGAACAGACTCAAACATTTTTTTAAATAATTATTTAGAATCTTTCACAACAAAGGAAAGATTTTTTGGCCAATATCCAAGCCCCTGTGCAAAGGGTCAGACGGGCCTTTTTGCCCAGCCTAAAGCTTTGATAGGATTGGTTCTTCTTTCGTTAAATTGTCATTTTCGAAAGAGTGTCTTTGCGAAATTGATTGAAATATTTTTGGTTTTTTTGGTTAATTAGTTATCTTAAAAGGGATTTTTTTGTAAAATAACAATCTGTAAATTTTTTATCCGGCATGTTTATGTTTGGGCAGTGATATTTTAGTAAAAACCTTTTGTAAATCCATTTCATTTTTTAAAAATAATTATAATAAGTTCATAATATTTTTTAAAAATATAAATAAAATTTTTTAAAGATTTAATCAAATAAAATTAAAGAGTAATTTTTTAACGACGAATAGAAAATAAAAGACAAAAAAACACAAACAACATTGTATTTTGTCTGAAAATACATTAACATCTATATTTTTTTGTATTTTAATCAACTCCTTACTTTAAAATCTTTTATTAGATAATAATTTTAAAATTAAATACCTAAACTATTAGACATAAGAGCTCATATTTCCTTAGAGCAATTTAGTTATTTTATATGATTAGAGTAAAATAGTCAAATAAAAGTTATCTTATGCAACTTCAATATTCATAGATACTAAAAAAAAAAAAATTATAAGAGCGATTCAATTGATTAATTGGTACAATTTTTTAGTTAATTATTATATTTTAAAAACAATGTGAACTTATTACAATTATTCTTTAGAAGTGAGATTGATTTATGAAAGAAGTGGAGGGGAAATATCTCCACCCCCCATATACTGGTATCCCCATTACATCTATCATAATATTTGGTAAGTTTTTTTTTTAATAGTAATGTTAAACTTACAAAATAATCCGAAGTTTGTGTCACGTAATAGTGGCTGTGACATTATATTATATGCTCATGCGATAGCTAATTAATGAGTCTCACAACATTATTGAATTTATACTGAAGTCACATTCAGCTGATATTGCCAAATCATATAGCTTTCATGTCAAATTAATTCACAAGTTGAAAAAAACAACAATACCAACAATTGGATTGGGTGAAGCCCAAATTGAATTTTTGGTTGTTACCCTTTTTTGTGATTCAAACTTGGGTTGCCAGAAGAAAAAAAAAAGTTATTAGAAAATCATTTGGTCAAATTTCTAGAGGCATATATAATGCTCAACTTATTAAGTAATATTTGAGTATTTTCATTCTAAGTACTAAAATGATACTCATAACTTTTAAAATTACCTATTGCTTCATCTCTCTCTTCACTTGATTAATGCTTATAATAAAATTCCATTAGGCATTGCTTTTTTTTTTTTTTTGTATGTGAATTAATGAAAATTCTAAAAGTTTACAATTTTTTTTTCTTCTTTTACCATAAGGTTATGTTTGGCATGTAGAATTAGATTGGACTAATTATTAGGATTGGATTAGATTAGGTTTAATTGGATTATGTTGGATTATATAATATTATCTTATGTTTGGTACAGTATTAGATTGGATTATATGAAATTATATTTGACTAAAGTTAAATAGTATTTAAGTTGATATTTAAATATAAATATGAACTATTTGTGAATATTTAATAATAAAATATTATTAATATTAATTTTAAAGACAATTAATTATAATTAAATATCTCAAAAATTAGTTATTAGAATCATAATTATAATAAGCAAACATAAATTAGATTAGCTTAAATTAAATTAGATTAAAAATTATTTAAATATTTTTAAATAATTATTTTAAATATATTTTATTTTACCAAAAAGTTAGTAAATAATATAAAAGCATGCAATTGCTAGTATTATTTATTTTCAAGATTAATTTTAATATAGTGATTATTAAAATAAATATTACATTAAATATTACATTAAATATTCAAGTAATAATTAATTAAATAGACAATTGTTTTTATAGGTAATCCTACCTAAACTCATGTTTCAATTGGGATAGTTAATTCTATGATTTTAGGAATAAATTCAAATTTAATCCTATAATCTAATCCAAAATTAAGTTTGCCAAATATAAAATAAATAATTAGTTTAAAATTAATCCAATTCTATATATAATCGTAACTCCCAAACATAACCTGAAGGTCTTCTATCAGATTCTCTCCAGAAATCCATTAATAAGTTATATAAGCCTAATGATTTGACTGTTATTCTGCTTTGTTCCTGAAAACTTTTAATAAATAAGTCCTACATAAGCTGATTTTAAGTATATCCACAGCAAGTTTTATAACTGACTTTCAAGAGATATCAATACTACTATAGTGGGGGACCTATATGAGATATTACCACAAAATTATGTCAACAATATAATGCTATATAAATATAGGGAATCATTTGTCTTCAACCAAAACACAGCCTTTCAAAATGTAGTCATAAAGGGCATGGTGGCTTCTCAGACTCTAAATAAACTTAGGATGAAAAAACTTTTGAAACACTTAAAAAAAAGGTTATTGAAATCTATCAAATCTCAAATTTATAATGCTAAAGTTGTTTAATTTACGTCAAGTGCTTAATTTACCTGAAAAGAATTTTAATCATTATCAAAAGATGATGGCAGCTGCTCATTCAAAAGAGCAAAATGACCATCAAGAGGTGCTCCTGCTCTTGTTTGTACGAACTATATGCCGCAAAAGCTTTACAAATGAATATGCCTAATCCTTTGCTTCTCACTTGTAACACGTGAATTTCCATTGAAGGCATCCAACAATGCACAGAAAGCTAATGTACTACTTGCGCTAATACAAATGTTCATGAAAATGTTTGAAGCATTAACGACAGTTCGAGAAAAGAAAACCGGACAGCTGATAGAGATCTTAGATTCAAAAGTCGTCAACCTTAGCTAGCTACTTCAACAATTAGACTGCTCTAGTTTTGCGTAAACAACTGACACTTTCAGAAGAATGTTCTTATTCTTCTTCTTGATCATCTCAAGTATGAGAGTGTCTCCTTCTCTCACATGATTCTCCTTGAAAAATCCAAGCCATCCTGTCAAAAAATACTCACCAGAAGATGATTTCATTTCAGTAGCCAACTTACTTCCACCACGGGAGTCTTGTACTACGACATGGCTATCTTCACTCAAGTACTTCTGAGCAAATTTGGCCGGCACATACTACGTGTGCATAAAAAAAATTAAAAAAAAAAAATGAAAATATCAGCTTAATTTGAAAGAATGATACGAAACAAATAACAAAAAGAAAAGTAACTTGGGGCTCACCACAACATGTTCCATCATGTTACTTGTTTGCAAGACAACAAGGAATGAAGGCTTTTCAGGCTTGATGCTTCTAGCAACCTCAATTGCTGCTTGTCTTTCTTTCACTGAAAGAAATTTCGTTGATTCACAAACACAGATTCTCATGTCTTCAAGCAATTCTATGATATCAATTTCATCTGCAATTTTCAGAGCTGGTGATGAAAGAGTGTAACTTTGGTGAACATTGAGCTACACAGAACAAGATACAAATGTAAACAGATTCATTGGACAAAATCCTAATACATTCATTTCACCTAGCATCGATTCATTCTTATTGTCCGGTTCATTTTTCTCCTCTATCCCTTCCATTTTGGGCTTCTTGCCTTGCATCTCGTAGCCATTATGCTTTGAAGGAGTGCATGAATTTCTGGACGGATACTGGATCTCACAGTAAGTTAAGTTATCAAGTACAAATACTTGAAAGCTTGAATTCTTTCTGTATTGGAAAACAACAAAATATCCAGCACAAATTGAATGATATTCCACAAATTCAAGCCAACCATTCTGAAACCAGATGCTTTCCTCATCTTTTGTTAAACCTACTCGCCAAACACAACCAGTAGGAACTGTGAGTGTAGCAACAGATGAGAGCTCATGCCCAAATTTCCTCACAAATTCTAGTGGAATCATCTGCATTTAGGCAGATAAAGTAAGATGCTATGTATTTGGAAAATGAAAACAATGCTTTCATGGCATTGCGGTAAATAAGGTTAATATCAGATCAAGGATACAGAAACAAAAATATATATCCTTAGTGCCAGTACAATACAGAAGAAAGATTTGAAATAATCTGATATAAACAGTATAACAGAGTTACCACTCAGTCTAGAAACTGACTCAAAAGTTGATAATATATGTTGTTAAATGCCAAAAACCAAGGGAAATTATGCATTCCATAGTGAGGAGAGCCAGAATACAGATGCAATGAACAGCTTTTAAAGCAAAGGCATGCTAAACAGGTTACCTAGATCTCATCACGTGTAACCAGGTATGGTCAAATATAAAAACAATTACTATTTCAATGACAGAAATCTTTACTATCTTTACCAACAGATTAAATGGAGCCTTTGCCTCGTTAAAAAGCTTTCTAGAGCAACAGAAACTAACAGAACCCCAAAAAGTCATAGGCTATCCTAATAAATCTAGATAAATATTTTTTTAAGCCTAAATTACATGATTACAGAACTTTCTTGTCACCCAAACTTTTCAGGAACATAGTACTGCATCACCATCATTTGTTTATTTCCTCAGTGTCGGTTATGCAGGTGTTTGTTGAAAGCAATGAATTGTTTGTTAAACTGCCCCAGTGAAGGTCAGGAGCATCCACACATCTCTTGACCAGCCTAGGCTTTCTTGTGACTTGGCATTACTAAGCAAATGTTGATGAGCTGAACAACAGACTGAGCATAGAGCTAGAGCTAACCGCGATGGTGCAAGAGATGAGGTCAAGCAATTAAATACAACAAATGAGAGCTGTAATGTGACCACACAATATGCACCTTGTTTTGCAAGAAACAAACTTCCTACATATGGCGCTTATGAATGAGTGAAAATCCGCGGTATGTTGGTAACAGTTTAGATAGCATTGTGTTAGTTTTACATTAAAAGCTACTGTAATATAACAACCAAGAAAATAACATAAGATGCACTTTTTCCTTTTTGGACCTCAAAAGGGCTAAAGCTCTGAACAACTAATTCTCGGAAAGCAAGAGTGATTATAAAATTTGTGAGAACATTACCAATTTTTTGTCTTCAATGGTGGAGGCATGGATGGCCTTGAAGAAATGTGAAGGTGACTTTGCCATGGAACTGGATATTATGAGTTATGCTCTCCTCCTATGTGCTATTTGCTTTTGTAAATATAGCGTCAGACAGCAAGTTTGTTTCAGCTGTATCGGGTCTTTCCCTTTTTCTCCTTTCCTTTTAAAAATATCCATAATTTCTTCTATAATAAAGAAAGCAAGCCATTGGTCCACGTATTGAAGATAATATTTACACTACAAATTTACAATTAGCCCTAAACAAACCTGCTGCTGGTCTTTTTGATTTTGAAAATGCAGCTTTTAGGGAATCTCTGATTCTGAAGGATTCTTGATTTGGAGCAGTACAAATGCAGACATGCTATATATTAGAGGAAATTTTATTTTTGGTTCAAACGTTTATGTTGAAGCTGTCATTTCCATTTTGGGCGTTGAAGCTGACACTGTTCAATGAAGCAGCAGCCAGCAGCGGTTCTCTGAGCTCTGCCCTTACACAGATGACCATTAATTTGGGTTGTTAATTGAAGTTAATGCAACAGTTTTTAATATTATTTTTTTTCATTTCTTTTTTTTTTCTTTTACAAAGAATAAAAACCCAAAGTTACCATAACTTTGAAAAATTCAGACGTTTAGGTGAGTACTCCGAATTGTGAGTTATAAGCACTATGGTAAAAGCGTTGCAGGCATATAAAATTGCTTTTTGCAAAAAACAAGGTCATTCAAGTGTTTTTCTGAAAATTACATAGTTTTATTTTTCTTTTTAAAGTACTTATTTAATTGCTTCTTGAAGAAAAATGCACGAAAACTACATTGTGCTACATATGAAGGATGATAAATTTTACTTTAATAATTTAACAAATGATTTTTTACAATTTTCCTTGGAACATTAGCATTCCAACTTTTCTCAAAACAAGAAGGGAAATCATTTTCAAGCTTCTGAATTGTCACACAAATTCTCCAGCAGTAGACGTGTGATGAGTTGAAGGCAAGAATTGGCACAAGCTGTAACTGCAAGTGAAAGAAGAGTGCATATAATGAATGTTACAGTCAATCCACTTTTAGAAATCACAATGAGATGATCTTGATTCCTCTTTGTGACATTATGATGTAGATATAATCTACAACAATTAGCACCAAAGGTAGTAACATAAACATATCTATTTAAGGCCTCTGATAAAGCAAAATGCCAGTGTATTTTTACAACATAATATCATATGAACTGTTCAGATCCAGTAAACATATATAAAATATACCTTACCAGTAAACTAACAGAAATTCGAAAAGAAATTAACAAGTTATAGAGATTTCCATTTGAGAGATCAAACATAACTACCTGATAACGTCTTAAACACTTAGATTATACTTGCGCATGAAATACTGAAACTTTCATAACAAGGTTCTTCTTGATCAGCTCAAAGAAAAGAATATCTCTTTCCTTCACATCGTTCTCCTTGAAAAACCGACCCCATCCACTCAAAAAGCACTTCTTAGTCCAGCTATTTGTAACAGCCAACTCTGTTCCGTTGGAATCCTGTACTGCAAGCTTATTCTTTCTCAAGCACTTCTGAGAAAATGCAACTGGCACATACTTCACAAGCAAAGCAGAAACAACAAAAACTTTGCATTGGTCAAAAGGATAAGCTGAAACAATTCAAACTAATTATTTTAAAGCTCACCACAGATTGTTTACAGATGTTGTTTTCCCGCATGAAAACAAGGAATGAAGGGTTTTTAGGATTGAAGAATTTGGCAGCATCAACTGCTCTCTGTCTTTCTTCCACTGAAAGAAATATCCTTGAATCACAAATTTAGACCCCCAAGTCTTGAAGCCAAGCAATAAACTCATTTTTATCAGCAATGTTTCAGAGTTAGTGATGAAAGATTTTGTAATCACTTGCCGCATAAAACAGCATATAGATATCAAGAGACTAATTTTCCTTACCTACAATGTCTGCACAGTGCTCATTCTTCATCTTATGTTTGGCCTTTTTCAATCTGACATAAGATGGTCTGTTTCCTGAACCCACAGAAAGGTGTCTCACTGAGATGCATTTTGCGTTGAACGGATCGTTGCGAATCAGACAATCCAGCTATGTTCACTTTCTCTTTCATGAAATCACTAACACTTTCAGATTCATCTTTCACCTCTGCCTCTTCATTCCACACTTCTTGCCTCTCATCTCATCTCACAACCACTCTTAAATTTTGGACTGCCAACAGTAGCAGTACACTTATGATTTGTATTACATCCAGAAGAAATCCGATTTTTCTGTGAAGGAGTGCACATGTTTCTACACAGATACTGAATCTCACAAGTAGTTGTATCAAATATATGAACTTGAAAATTCGAATTCTTTCATATTGGAAAACCACAAAGCATCCAACACAGATTAAATGATATTCCATAAAGTTTTGCCAACCATCATCAAACCATACCTTTCCCTCATCTTTTGTTATATTGACTCTCCAAATATAACCATTAGAAACTGTGAGTCTAGCGACTGATGAGAGTTTGTCCTCAAATTTTCGAATGAACTGTGGAGGAACACTCTGCATCTTAGGCAAATAAAGTTAGATGATCTATTTTTGAAAACATGAAAATGTGCTTCCACAGCATTGTTGTGATAACATTTTATCAGTGTAAATCAAGGTTTCATAAACAAGAAGATGCATCCAAGTGCCAATACAATAGAGTAGATGGATTTGACATAATCTTTCGATATACAAGACTATCACAAACTTACTACACAATCTGAAAGTTGATTTAAGAGTCGGAGGTGTACATTATTAGATGACACGAACAAGGGAAACAATGCTTTCCATAATGAGACGAGCTTGAATGCCAAAGCCTTTGGGCTAGATTTCATCATATACGAACATTCAATCTAATAAATTTTCATCTATGGCTTTCAAATGTCTTTCATCTTGGTCTCATTCCTCTTTAGAGGTCAGGATTGATCATAAATATTTCTTGCTAGAAACCCTAGATAATTCAAATTTAGATGTCCTGAAGATTACGGAGTGCAATAGACATAGGAAGTTTGTGTTAAAGCTTGAGATTGGTTGTGCATTGTGGCTAAGTAAGTGTTTATATGAGGCTCATTATGATAGCCACGTTAACAAGTTTTTCAGAATGTTCAAATGGAGCTTCTATCAAGTATGGGTCGAGAAATTTAGAAATTTTTTTAGAAGTTTTCTACAAATTTCTCAAAATGAGTCTGGATTAATAAGGTCCATTTTAGTTCCTCAAGGAAGAAAGGTAGAAGGCTGGAGAATTTTAGCAGAGGCAGTGGATAAGCTGGGTCGGGGTGATTCTGGAAGATTTGTTAACAAAAGTGCAGGGCATAAAAGAGATGATCCAGAAACATGGTCAAATAGGCTTGTCAAACTAGAAGAAAGGAAGAGTTTCACTTTTGGAGAAGGTAACAAATATTCAAAACGGCTTGTGCACGGGGTATGGAGCCGCGTTGTTGTGTGCTTTAGGGAGCAAGGTTGGGACTCATGGTGGAAGATCCAAAAGAGGTTGAGTTCGATGGTGAATTTAAAGATTGTTCTTAAACCTTATCAGTCTGATAAAGCCATTTTCTTTTGTGAGTCTATGAAGGAAGCAGAAGACTTAGAGAGAATTGCTAGGCTAATGCTGGAGGGGCATATCAGAATAAAGCTGGAAAAATAGAGTATGTCTATTAACCCAAGAGATGATAGATTGTTATTTTGGGGAGGATGGTTGGCCATTAAAGGACTTCCTTTTCATTTATGGAAACAAGAGGTATTTGAGAAAATTGGTTAGCAATGTGGAGGGCTGGTTATGGTTGATAGAGAAACAGAAAGCCTTTCTTATCTTAGAGAGGCTAGAATCAAAGTTAAAAAAGGTGAGCAAGGCTTTATTCCAGCATTTTTTGATGTGGAAGCAAATGGGTCAAAGTGGAAAGTCAAGCTAAGAGTAATCAGAAAAAGAAAAGACAATTCATTTCCGTCCTCTAGTGGCTGCAAGGTTGAAGAAGACAAGAAAAGGCTAGGTCCTACACGTGGCAGCAAGAAAAAGCAGAATGTATACAATGTAGGTGAAACTAGAGATGAGTATGAAGTTCCCTTTGTACAAATATCCTCTAACAAAGTGGATAAAGCTGGGAAATCCACTGATTCTGAACTGTGTCAGAATTTTTAAATTTTAAAATGCTCAGGGAGGATTGAAAAAGATAAAGGGCATAGGCCTAAGTTGGGAGTTGAGTCCAAAACCCAAATGGATCAACCTAAGAGACTACAAAATGGGCTTGACAAGGTTAGTTCTCAAAACTTTTTAAAGCCCATTTCTATGCTCTCTAATCCTAGGCATCAAGCCCAATAACCCATTTCTTTTAAACATTCATCTCCCTCAAAACGTTGGACTGACCCAAAGAGACAAAAAAATCTAAATCTTTTTAAAGTTGAACCCCAAAACTCTAATCCGAAAGAAGATGGATTCTCCAATAACATCAACTCTAGAAAGCCTTGTCTTCAGTTTTCTGATTCAGAGAAAGATGACAGGAGAATTGAACAGAAAATTGTGTAGTATGACACAACAAACACAGAAATTGACAACGGGATTAGTTCCGAGGATGTATTTGATGGGGTCAATTTGACAAAAATAGACATACATGGCCAGATGTCGGGTGATTTTGATGCTCTTGAGGTGAAGGACTCTATGGAGGAGGATGTTATAGGTAGAGTTAATGCTATGCAAAATCACTTATATGGGTATTCAAGCAGAGACAAAGTGTCTGCGTCAGAACAAGATGGATTGTCGAGGTTTGTTGAGGCACAACAAGAAGTTGAGGAGGTTGATGGTTATCGAAATGAGCTAATTGCCTTATTCTCTAATAACAATGACAGGCTTCCTATGTCCTGTAGAGGGAAAGAATTTTGTAATACTCAAGATCTACCATAGGAAAATCACCTTGGCAGTGAAAGTGAAATGATTGTATTAGCGAAAGAAGACCAAGGGGTTGGTGTTGGGAGTAGAGCTCCTGAGCAAGATGGTTCTTATGATTTTTATAATAAAGACTTATGGAGAAATTTTCAGTCCTTCTTGGAGAAGATGAATTTGTCATTGGTTCCTATGAAAAGAGGAAGAAGTAAAGGTGGTAAATCTTTAAAGAGTAGAAAGACTAAAGGGGTCAGAGAGCTGCATAATTTACAGTCTACCATTAATTATGATAAGTGTATTAGGAGTAAGGTGGGGAAAGGAGTTTTAGATATCTTATGAAGATTCTGTCATGGAATGTAAAGGGGTTGGGGGAAGTTAGATAAAGAGGGATGATAAAAGATATTTTGAAGAAAATAGGGCCTGACATTGTAGTGATTCAAGAAACCAAGAAGGAAATTTTTTATAGGAAAGATGTAGCTAGTATTTGGGGTTCTAAATTTAAAGAGTGGGTTTTTTTGCCTTCTTTGGGGAGGTCAGGAGGCATGGTTATGGTTTGGAATACAAAATCAGTGGAAATGTCAGACTGTCTTAGGGGGGATTTTTCATTATCTGTTAAGATTAATAAGGGCAATGGTGTCGAATGTTGGTTTTCTAGAGTTTATGGTCCTTGCAGACTGAGAAATAGAATGGCTTTTTGGGAGGAACTGGCTGGCTTTTATGGTGTGTGCAGTCCAAATTGGTGTGTCAGTGGAGACTTCAATGTAGTTAGATTCCCTTCCGAGAAATCTAATGGGGGTAGAGAGACTAATAGTATGAAGATGTTTAATGAGTTCATTAGAGAAACTTAATTGACAGATCCATAGTTAATTAATGCCCGTTTTACTTGGTCAAATTTAAAGGAGGAGGTTGTGTGTTGTCGGCTGAACATGTTTTTGTTTTCCAGTGGATGGGAGGGGCTCTTTCCTTGTTTTAGGCAAGAGGCTTTAATGAGAGTAACTTCAGATCATTGGCTAATTTTGATGGACTTTAACTTTAGAAAATGGGGACCTGTGCCTTTCAGATTTGAAAATGTTTGGTTACTCTATCATACATTTAAGAATTGCTTTAAAAAATGGTGGGAAGAAGCTCAAGTTTATGGTTGGGAAGGATATAAATTTATGAAAAAGCTTGATTTGTTGAAATGTTGTATCAATGAGTGGAACAAAGAGATTTTTGGGAATGTGAAGGAGGAAAAACAAAGGCTGCAGGCTATGCTTCTGGAATTAAACTCAATGGAGGGGGAAGGAAGGTTGAACAGGGAAAGTAAGAGGGAGAGATGTGAAACCAAACAACAGTTGGAATACATGGTTTTTAAAAAAGAAGTTATGTGGAGACAAAAGGCTAAAGTTCGTTGGGCTAAAGAAGGGGACTGCAATTCAAAATTCTTTCACCAGATTTTGAAAGGAAGATTAGGCAGAAATACTATCAATAGATTGGAGATGGATGAGGGTTCCATTGTGGAAGATGAGGCTGCCATTGAGAATAAAATTTTAGAATTTTTCCAGCAACTTTATTCAAAAGAGAATGTTGTAAGGCCTGGAATTGAAGGGATACAATGGTGTCCTATTTCAGTTAACAAAGCATCTTGGTTGGAGAGACCTTTTGAGGAGGAGGGAATTAAGATGGCTATTCAGAGTTGTTGCAGAGATAAATCTCCTGGTCTTGGTGGGTATTCGTTGACGGTGTATCAAGACTGTTGGGAGGTTATTAAGCAAGACTTGTTAGAGATTTTTAAGGAATTCTACAAGTCTGGTGTTGTGAACTTTTCCACTAACTCTACCTTCATTTACCTTATTCCAAAAAAGAAAGAGCCTTCAAAATTGAGTGAGTTCAGACCCATAAGTTTAGTGATAAGTCTTTACAAGATCATTTCTAAAGTTCTCTCTCTTAGACTCAAAGAGGTGGTAGAAGAGACCATTTCATACTCTCAAGGTGCTTTTGTGAGGGATAGACAGATTTTAGATGCAGTTTTAGTTGCTAATGAAGCTGTGGAAAAGTATAGAAAATGCAAAAGACCTGGTCTTGTTTTCAAAATAGACTTTAAGAAAGCTTATGATCATGTTGATTAGTACTTTTTAGATTTTGTGTTGGAAGCTAAGGGTTTTGGGCAAAAGTGGAGAAGTTAGATAAGAGGCTGCTTGAATTCTGTCAGTTTCTCTATCTTCCTAAATGGTAGACCTAGAGGTAAGATTCATGCTTCTAGAGGTCTTCGACAAGGGGACCCTCTCTCCCCATTCCTATTTACAATTGTGGTAGATGTTCTGAGCAGATTAATGGATAAAGCTCAAGAGTGCAATATAGTTGAGGGTTTCTTAATTGGTAAAGATAAAATTCTGGTTTCTCATCTTCAATTTGCTAATGACACAATTTTCTTCCATTCCGATGATGTAGGAAAATTTCATAATCTTCTCAAAGTAGTGGATTTTTTTTGTGCAATTTCTGGCTTAAAAATTAATTTGAGGAAGAGTTCAATTGTAGGCATAAATTTTCAGGATCAAAAGTTAATTGACTTGGCTTCTTCAGTTGGGTGTGAGATGGGGAATTAGCCTTTAAAGTACTTAGGATTACCTCTTGGGGGGAACCCTAGGAAAGTTGATTTTTGGGCTCCAGTCTTGGAGAAAGTTGAGAGGAGATTGGATGGGTGGAAGAAAGCTTGTCTATCTAAAGGAGGAAAGTTAACTCTTATCCAATCTAATCTATCCAGCCTTCCTACTTATTTTAGTCTTTATTTCAAATTCATGTGCCAGTGGCTAAAAGGATAGAAAAGGCTATGAGGGATTTTTTTGTGGGAAGGCATAGAGGAGGGCAAAAAAGATCATTTGGTTAGCTGGAGGGTAGTCTCTCAACCACAATCCAAGGGGGGACTAGGGTTAGGAAATATTATTTTCAGAAATAAGGCCTTGCTTGGGAAGTGGTTATGGAGGTTTCCTTTAGAAGTTAATTCTCTTTGGTTTTAAGTTATAAAAAGTAAGTATGGGTTGCATAAAAATGGTTGGGATGCAGCTGATGTTGTTAGGAGGAGTACTAGATGTCCTTGGGTCTTTATCTCAAAAGGAAAAACAAATTTTTTATCCAATATTAAGCTGATGGTTGGTAATGGGCAGAGAGTTAGATTTTAGGAGGATAGCTGGATTAAAGAGGCTATTCTTTGTGATCTTTTCCCTCGATTATATAGGCTTTCTCGAGGTAGGGAGTGCTCTATAGCTAGCATGTTTAACTATTGTATTTCGCAGTGGAGTTGGGATTTTAAGTTCCGTAGAAACTTGAATGATAGAGAATCTGAACAATATGCTGAGATGCTTGGGATCTTACAGGGGGTTTCTCTTAATGATATGAAAGAAGATAAAAGAGTTTGGAATTTGGATAAATCAGGATATTTCTCTCCTAAATCTTACTTTCTTAGTCTCATAAATAACCCCAATACCCCCTATTTTTCTCCTTCTCACCGGATTTGGAAAGCTAAGGTTCCTACAAAGGTGAAGATGATGGTTTGGTCTGTTGCTCATAGAAAAATCAACACAAATGACATGGTTCAGAAAAGAAGACCTAATATGGATTTATTTCCAGAATGGTGTGTCGTTTGTAAAAAAGTATCGGAGAATGTTGATCATCTATTTCTTCACTGCATTGCTGCCTACTTTTTATGGTCTAACTTATTTAAGACATTCAATCTAAGCTGGTCAGCTCCTGCCTCATGTTATTCCCTACTTTTGGAAAGTTTTTCTTGCTTAAAAAGGACAAAAAAAAGCAAGGGTTCTATGGAACTGTGCAGTCTTGGCTATTTTTTAGGTGGTGTGGAATGAAAAAAACCAAAGAATCTTTGATAACAAAACTGGAGAAGATCCTTCACACCTATGGGACAAAGTCAAGTTCTGGGCTTCCCTATGGGCATCAATTACTACTGAATTCAAAGACATCTCTTTCTTTTTTATTTTGCTTAATTGGGAAGCTTCTGTATCTTAAGAGGGTTGCGTTCTTAGTGAGCTAGTGTTTTGGGGTTTTGGGATATTTTGATTTGTGCATTTTTTTAGTGTTTTTTTTAGTTTGGGACTTCTCGTCCTTTTTCTGTCATTTTGTAGTCCTACCGTTCCTTGTACATGTTTCTTTGAGTTTTATAATATTTTGTTTCTTAGCCAAAAAAAAGATTTCATCATATACTACTCATCATGTTGCAATGACTAACTTATAACAGTTGTCAAATAACTAGATAGCTAAAATTCATATAAGGGATGCAATTTTGATACCAACTCTATCTTATAATTGGTTAAATTCTCTTCCACACTCCAACTCTAAACAAATTTGATATGGAAGCGATACCTGCAGCGAAAATGTCTAGCAATTAACAATTGACATACTACCTAGAATATTCACTCATTAACTTTTTCAAAGGAATCTATATACTAATAACCTTGAAAGCACCAAAGAGACATAAATCTTGTTCCTCATATTATCTGGAGCCTTTGGCACATTAAACAGCATTCTGGAAAAACGGAAACTAACAGCATCCCAAAGATCATTCTCTTGTGCTCCAATTACATGAGTACAAACCAACCCACTATCCTACAATAAACCGATGATACTTTTACGGCCAAAATACAAGAATAAAGAACTTTCTTATACCCCAAACCAAGAGTGGAAAATAAATAAAGGACAAAGCATGCATATGGAATTCAAAGAGAGACTATTTCAGTAAAACACCAGTGTCTTAAGCATTTCATAGACACAATACACGATTGACATTATTTATTTGTTTCCTCAGAAAATATGAACAGTGCTCCACATATATATATAAGCAAAACCAATCCTAGAAGGCAATTTGACAAATTTGTTCTGCTGATTTAGAAACTGCAGAACATTAAACATAAAATATGGGTATTTTTAACTAGTTAATAACCACATTAAGAGGACAAATTTATTTATTCATATATATATATATATATATATATACACAAACAAGAACTCACTTACAAAAGGAATTGTATTGCTCAATCAACTCTGCCTAATACATTGCCTAAGCTCTCCTTATATAGTCGAGCCTGAGCTACTGTGTCCATTATTGATCCTTATCAATAATGTACACCTTTACACGTGGCCACCTAAGGACCTAGTCTTTATTACAATCATTGCATTACCTTTAATAATGCAATGTTACTTTACTTTCCTTTACATCACACCTGTCGCCTTGGGACCACACTCTAATAATGCTACTACGTGATACACATGTATCACTGTGCATATAAATATCTATCCTATTATTCTCACCAATGCTTCTGTCTGTGGGTCCACTCTGATGTGGGTCCACTTTGCTTCCGCATTAGTCGCATCATTGTTGCCTGGCCGCAGATCACGGATAGTGGTCGATGGTTTTGCTTCGAGGCCACCTCGCCTCGCCCTCATTGTCTTCGTGGCCGGGTCCGTCCAGTGCAGGGCAGGAGGTGCTTTTCTAATTGTGGCACCTCTGGGTCCTGTTCTGTGGGTTTCACGTCATCCTCCGTCGTCTGGCTAGGGAGGCCATTGATCATCGCTGTCCTCATCCATTGGTTGTTTCCGTTCCGAGTCTTCCCAAGGGATGACCTCGTCCTCTCTGTCATGCCAGATGAGGTAGTCATTGTAGTACTCCGTGTACTCTTCTTCTTCGTCTCGGTTGCCATGAAGCTGGGCATTCTTGATTGCCTCTATGTAGAAGAGTTCTGGAGTGGAGACTACTTCTGGGGGTATCGGACTGTGTGTGTCGTATAGAGGTATGGTCTCGTAGATTTCTGCCAATGCCTTTCGTGCTGTAAGGCACCCCGACCACATAATCTCTAGAGCCTTCTATTCATGGTAGTGTTCTACCACCTTGATGGTTGGCTCTTCGTATTGTTCCCAGATATCCTTTAGCTGGATGATCACGATCGTAGGCTGCTGTATCTGGTAGCCACCTTTAAGTGTGAGTGTCAGCTGGTCTTCGAATAATGGGGCAATCATTCGATCGAACCATCTTCCTCTGTTGTATCTCCTGCTGATGTGTATGGTGTATGGTTCGAACAGGATCGCAGTGGGGTACATATTCAGTAAGAGCCAAAATATGTAGTACGCCTGTTTGGTTGCATCAGCGTTGGTGTAGCGTCCATAATTCGAGTTTTCATCTCGACCGTAATGGAAGCTGTATGTCATTCGGAAGACAGTCTCGCTCATTTGGTCAAGATCTGGAAAGGGTTTCAGAAGCCTGTGATGGTTCCATCCCTCGTTGGGTTTGCATTCCTGTGCGGCCATCAGGCTCTACATTCTCCAATGGAAGGTCCTGATGTTGAGGGTGGGTTCTGGGCTATCTTCTGATAGTCGTAGAAGTAAGGAATTCTAAGTTCCTTTTTGGGCCATGATAGCTGTTTTTCTTTGGTTTTCTCCATTAGCAACTTATGGATTAGGTGGTGGTCTTTGATCTTGGTGTTGATTAGCTTTGGAGAGGTGTTGCGAATGGTCAGGATAGGTCTAGAGAGGAAGTCGGCGACCGTGTTGATTTTTCCTTGATGTGCCGGACTTCGTACTTGAATATGGATAGAGTTTCTGCGCACCTGGTTAGTTGAGGATGAGGGATCTCTCTTTCATTTGTTCTGAGAAGTCCCTGTAGATACTTGTAGTCTGTTTCGATGATGAATGGGTTGAGAGCCAAAAAGAATTGAAACTTCTTGATCTCTTTTGTGACTGCAAGAACCTCTTTCTTCGAGGATGGGTAGTGTGCTTGAGAGTTATTGAATTGGCCTGATTTATAGGCACAGACTCTCCTGTTCCCGTCTTTATCCTCGATCAATAGTGCTCCCTAGTAATTATCACTTGCGTCTTTCTGGAGGATGAGCTGTCCGTCTTTTGGAATCTTTAAAGCTGGAAGTGCTGTGCACTTTTCCTTTAATGCTTTAACAGCTGTAGTTGCCTCTTGAGACCATTGGGGGGCTCCCTTCTTTAAGTGTTTTGAGATCTGACTTGTCATCTTTGTTAGATCCTTTACATGGTCAGCAGCATAATTGATTATTCCTAAGAACTGTTGGATGTGCTTTCGGCTGGTCAGTTCGTCTGGGAATGTGGCTATCTTCTCGGCTATGTGTGGCTGAGGAATGATGTATCCCTCATTTATTTGTAAGCCAAGAAAATCAATCTCGCTGAGTCCAATCTGCATTTTCGACTCAGAGAGCACTAACCCGTGTCGGTAGGTCAGTTCCTTGAATTTCGCTAGATGCTGCACGTGGTCTTCAGCACTTTTGCTAAAGATTAGCGCGTCATCAATGTAAACCAGGCAAAAAGCCGAGATTGACGTGTACACCTCATCCATCCTGTTATGGAATTCGGATGGGGCGTTCTTTAGCGCGAATGGCATTACGTTCCATTCGTAGTGCCCATGGGGTACCACAAAGGCTGTCTTGTACCTGTCTGCTTCTTTTATGTCGATCTGCCAGAAGCCTGACTTCATGTCAAACTTCGAGAAGACCTTGGCTCCAGCTATCCGTTTCAGCAGGTGTGATCTGCGTGGGATGGGATATCGAATATCCTGCAGGCAATCGTTCAGCTTGCGGTAGTCTATCACCAGTCTTTTCTTGCCTTGTATCTGCTCCGAGTGCTTGTTGACATAGAAGGCTGGGCTTGCCCAATTAAACTTTGAGGGCCTGATGAGTTTGAGGTACAATAAGGACTGTATCTCCTGCTTGCATAGCTCTTCATCGTGTGGCATGCCTGGATGTGAAGCTGTCTGATGAGGCATGGTTCAGTTGTCTTTGTATGGAAGAGCCACGAAGTGTTTTTCCCTTGACCAGAACTTATTTGGATTATCCCCGCAACACTCAAGCAGAGCTTGTCTCTGTTCTTCGAACTTGTGGGGATCGGTCTGGGTGGATGTTTCGCTTTTTCTTCTTATCACCCTCCAAAATGGAGTGTTCTTTGCACCGAGGAATCAGAAAATTCTTGGGCGTACTAATACTGGGATCAGTAATGGTATAAGAAAACCCTTCTGGAAAGAAGGCAAAGGGTGATAACAGACTGAGGAAGTCTGTCCCAAGCAGTAGATCTTCACCGGTACCATCGAACGCGAAGAATGAGCTCCGACATCCAAATGGTAGGACTTGAACAGGTCTGGTGTACTTGTTGCTGAAGAACTGCTTGCCGCTAGCAGAACCGAATGCTACATGTGTGGGAATGTAGCAGTCCTTGGGTAGGCACGCTTCAGTGATAAGCAAGCTGACTGCTCTAGTATCGATGAGAGCAGTTAATGCCACCTGGCACTTGTCAGTCACCTTTAGTATTATTTTGACATATGGTCTGAAGAATACCGTATTACTGATGGTGAGGGTGTCAGTCGGCTTGAGAGGATGTTCGGGTTCTGTTTCTTAGATCATGGAGACTTCCGAAACTTCATCCTCTTCAGAATAATCTGAAGAAGAGTCTTCATCGTCTGATGGTTCATCGGAATCTTCTAGTGCTGTGAATACAGCATGAGTTGGTTCCGTACTCCATGTGTACCAGTCATCCTCAAATCCTGGGTGGTCAATGAGCTGCAGTAGCTTAATCGGCACCCGTTTCTTGGATTTGCACTGTTTGGCATAGTGTCCCCTTTTTTCCACAGATGAAGCATCGTCCACTTGATCTGGCTTTCTTTCGCCGCTTTACGAACTTGTACTTCCTGCCCTTGTAAGGCTTCCATTTCTTATGGTGCTTCTTGTGAGATTTTTGTATCTTGCATTGGCGAGATTTTTCACTATGCTGGCATCCGAACTTGTTAGGCTGGGTGTTACAGTACTTCTGTAGGGAAGGCTGTTCCAGCTGCTTCATGTGTGTCTTCAGGTCTTGGGACCTGCAATGGTTCTGGGTTAATTCCATCCTCATCTGGTATTGCTCCGTGAGGCTATACTGGGTCAAATCTGTGCCTGCTTCACTTCGGAATTTGGCCTCCATCATTTCAGCTACGGGTCTGGGCATGTTGAGTACGAATGCCTTGTGTATTGTATCCGTCTTCTTATTGAATGTATAATATAGATTTTATTGTGCCATATAATAGTCCTCCAATAATCGAACATCACAACACTTGTTTTGCAGAAATTATTTTTCTGCCATGACCCTGTCTGTTTAGAATGGACCCATGAAGTCAATGGCAAGTTTGTCAATGACTGCTGTGCATAGGTTGTCTCTGTTCAACAGCTCTGTTCTTTCATCGGCTGTTGTGCTTATGATCCACCATCTTCTTAGTGATCCGAAAAATCCTGCCGTAAATCAGAGCGCCGCCGCTCGCTTTGCCAGTTGGAGCGCTCGCTGGCATTCTCCTTCGTACCAGGCTAGCATCTTCTCGATATAAGCCATTCTGTCTCCTGGCTTAATCGTGTCGATGTTCCAGAACATTTTGCCTAACATAGAGTGTCCCATATGAACATGAGTGTGCCACTCATATTCTCTTTGTCCTAAGTCGTTAATGTCTCGGGATGTTGGATCTCGTCTGGTTGGTGGAATCACCGGCGTTCCTCCAAGTATCTGAGATTCGGCAACATCTTCTGGTGCTCCTATTCTCAAAGGCAGTTGTACCTGTTGTTGTGGAGGTGGCGGTGGTTGTTTTTATGGATTTTTCACCATAGAGCCTTGTCCTGTCTCGAACTAGGACTGTTGGAATGGTCTCCTAGGAGTTGGTATATGCGTTGGAAGCATACTGACCATTTCTTCCTCATCAGACGAGGAGTCGGCTGATTCTGTCATTTCCAGTTCAGGCTCCTTTGGCTTTTCCTCTTCATCTTCCCATCCTGTGGCGAGGATCGGCCACGGGTACTCCTGGTGCTGGTGGTAGCCTCTCCAAAATGCTTTCTGGCAGTTTCCAGAGGCATTCTCTTCCCATACGTGCCATGGTTTCGATGGCTTGTCCTTCTTCCAGTATGGCGTCTCAAAGCATTCTTTCGTCCTGCGCATCTCTTCCTCACTGTCAGCTCCTGAAAGTAGTTCGGAGAATATACTTACCCTTCTTACTGCTGATATTTTCCTGACTCCTGAGGATTGACCTTCATGCAGTTGGGATAACTGCCTGCTGGTCATTCTGGTGCCCTTCTTAAGTTTCTTGACCTCCTCCTTGATCTCCCTAAGCTCTAGCATCATTGTCTGCTGGTTGACTAAGAGATCTCCGATGGCATGGTTTTGCTCCACTGCGTTGAGATTTCCCCAATTGACTGATTTCTCAATTGGTCCGAACTCCTCTAGGTTGACCTTCTGGATCAACCATTTTGCTGAGGCGACTCCCTGCTGGGATTCTCGGACTACCTCGTTGTCTGTGTCTGGGGTGTTGATCATGGAAATAGATCCCATGTATCTGGTGGAAGCAAATCTCCTTGGCATGTGCGTGCACACCGAGGGTGGTCTGTTTCTGATCTGGCACTGTTCGCATGGATATAGTGGTCTGGTCTCGGTTGGGAATGACACCGAGATTCTCCCGTCTTGAAGCCTTCCTATGTTAGGCTCCTGATGCACCTACTGGGGTTTGTTGGCTTGCTCATACCCGTTTATCCAATGTGCTGGAAAAACGAGATTCTTCTGTTGATAGGCCTTGGGCTGAATCACCATTCCTTCTCCTGCCATGAATCTTACTATAGGTTTCCCCGTGCTGTTTAAAGCGAACATATGGGTTTGTACCTTATACGTCATCAGTTGATGTATGGCAAGGGTTGATTCTTCCGGTTTCATATCCAGGTTGTTAAGCTGGATCATCACCTTAATTGTCTCGGCTATGTTCGGTCTTCCGAGATCTAAGGTGAAGTTTGGCTTGACCTGTAGCACAACTAGTCCTTAGTTGAGCTCGACCTCTACTGCAGAGATTAGTGCTTTCTCGAAGGTGTGCCATCTAGTATCCAAAAAGGCTACTAGGGCTGTTACGTTCTTCCCTGCAAGGAATAGAGGCAGTATTCATACCTGCATCGCTCCCAGATGTAGTCCTCTGTAGCCCTCCATTCTGTACCTGCTCGTCTCCTCTGTAGAGAGGACGGGGAGATAGGTTTCCTCTACACCTGCTACTACAGAGTGGACTCGTAGTTCCGAAGACTTATATATAGTCTTTCTTTTGGGAACTACCGTTCTTACTAAAGCTCGTAAGGAACTTAAGGACTGACTCGAATGATAGAATCTATACGGATCTAATGGGTCTAGCCTAAAGGATGTTGATGCTCTCTCGCTATCATCCTGTGTTTCTAGGTAATAGTTTAGAGCTGGAATTCCCTCAGTTTGTTCTAGGACGTTACTAGTGCGGTTTGTTCTTGATGGTGGGGCAGTGGGCTGAACTGACTATCGGGTTTTGGTTATTTTGGCTGGACATCTTTTCTGGCTTCCTAGGTATTTCCGGTATGACCTTACGACGGCTCTCCTGGCCTAAAGGGTCCTGTTGGAACTGTTTAGTAGGCTGGAAAAGATGGTTGGACAAAATAGAGTTGGACTCGATAGACTCACTTGCCTTTCTGATGTGGAAGTTCAGACTAGCTGCGACCACAGAGCATACTCAGTGAATGAGACTCTAGGGGTTTCCTTTTGGGAAAGCGGGCTCTGATACCATTTTCTATTTTATTACCAATTTGCCACTGGCTGCTTACAAATAAGAACTCACTTACAAAGGGAATTGTATTGCTCAATCAACTCTGCCTAATACATTGCCTAAGCTCTCATTATATAGTCGAGCCTGAGCTACTGTGTCCATTATTGATCCTTATCAATAATGTACACCTTTATACGTGACCGCCTAAGGACCTAGTTTTTATTACAATCATTGCATTACCTTTAATAATGCAATGCTATTTTACTTTACTTTACATCACACCTGTTCCCTTGAGACCACACTCTAATAATGCTACTACGTGATACACATGTATCACTGTACATATAAATATCTATCATATTATTATTATTATTATTATTATTATATATATATATATATATATATATATATATATATATATATATTAATGGACAAGAATCTTTGCAAAAGAAGAATACAGAAGTTAAAGTTACCAACTTCTTGTCTTCAATGGTGGCGGCAAGAATGACCTTGAAGAAGTGAGAGGGCGTCTCTGCCATGGTACCGGACATACACGATTCCGCTCACTCTGTTTCTCTAGTTTTGAGTTATCACACGGTACTCGCCAAAATACAAGTTTCTGAAACTCTGATTCTTGTTTCCATAAATAACATTTGAATCCATGTTTTTCTTAAATTTTCATGCAAGGACATAGTTTCACTAATTATGATTAAAGGTCCCTGACCCGGTGACTCTCCTTTAATATGTTGAATATTCTTGAATAATTAAAGGGGTATAATTAAATGTGCTGGGACAAAAAAAATAAATAAAAATAAGTGAATATCAATTAATAAATAAATTATTAAGGTGGGATTATTTTATAGCCAATTACTCTCTACACCCATTAATTAAATTTGAAAGTCAAAATTTTACTATCTACACCTTCCATAATACCAAAAATTACCTTAACTTGATTTTTTATCTTTAAATAATTCAGTATCAATTTCTTTCGACACCCACAAAATCTATTAACTCATCATTTTTTTTTTTATTTGAACTTTCATAAACTTGGCAATTTCACCATCACAAAGCACGGTGTCCATTGATACCAACATACCAGCGTTACTGGGCTTCAAAAAATTAATTATAAGTTTTTAATTTTTAATTAAAAAAAAGTCAATTCACAGCAGTCAAATCAGGATGGTGTTAAGTGTTTATGCCCAAATTAAGCTTCTTAGATAAAAGCTTTCATTAATTGAAAGATACCAATCAAATTTTCAATATTAAATACAATTTGTTTATCGGAAAATTATGTTAATGATAATCAAATAAAAATTCAAGGTTTCAAATAAAATGGATTTAGAAAGTAAATTTATTTTATTTGAAATATTGTTTGTCCTTAATTCCTAATTGTTTGATGGGTATTTAGTAATAAAATATTTAATTAGAAAATGGGCTTTGAAGAGTAATTAGGTGGATTCAAATAGCTTTGCCCAATTATTAATTTATAAATATGGAGAAAAACCACCCACATTCCCATGATTTGCTTAAATGATCACAATATCTCTTAGTTTTATAAATGATCACACACACCTCTTTTTTACTATTATAGCATTGATTACAATCACCCAATAATTGCCTTTAAATAAATTTATATAATAAATATAAATGACTATTAAAATAATATAATTCATAAAATAAGATGAAATTTATAAATTATTTTGAAATATTAGAAAATTTATTTTAACATTATTTATCTATCATCTTCTTTTAATAATAATAAAATCTATTTGAACAATTAATAATATTAAGGATCTAACTGCCTTCCAACTGCTGGAAGGTACCCCTTATTTTGTCATTTAGTGTTGTGACTACTAGATATTTGGGAAGTTGATCTAATGGCTCCAATTCGGTAGCGTCAAATGTAATTTCAATTGGCAACCATTTTAGAGCGCTCCCATGTGGCAAGTTATGGTTATAAGAAAAAATGGGGAAACATGAGAGAATGATTTGAGTTCAATTGGCGACTGTTCCAATTGAATACTTAGCCCTTATTGGGTTAGTAATGGCATTGAAGAAATCCAATTTGTGTTGACTGAATAGTAAGCCAATTTCAATCTCACATTCTTTACCTTTGCAGTCATTATCATTAAGAGAGAAATATTCATATCCAATGTGACCTACCTCACTCTTTTTCAGCTCGTCCCACCCAAAATCTATATCATCCACATGAAATTTTTGCGACCTAGCAACCAAAACTAAACGACACAACACTTTAATTATTTCTAATTAGATCGGACATTGACTTCTCAACCTCTATTAGCAACTTTTCCTCTAGTTTACAAATATCTCTTCCAATAGCTTTGGCTAAAACAACAATCCCATTATTCCTCATTAGATGTAGATAATAGTGCTAGGCAATTTTTGAAATATGTTGGAAGTAATGGAAGCTCAAATCACTCTTTGCAATCAAGAGAGATGCACTGATTTCAATCGATGCAGAGAGTTGGGTTTTTGATAAAATATGTGAAGGTTAATTTTAGAATAAAAATATTTACAAAATTTTTGTAATTTCCATTTATACATTGCTCAATTAATTGAAATTGTTTTCATCGGTCATACTGTGCATTTTCTTTTATTGCCTATCTTTTTATCAGCCGTTCGATTTCACTACTCTTAAATCCAATGGCAAGATCACAAAAGGACAAAAGAAGAGTTATCTTCCAACAGGTGGGAGGTAGTTTTGACTGAATTTTAAAATAACTATACCTAATATTCACAGTAATTTATAAAATTTATATTATTTTATTTACAATATTTTTTAATTATCTCTACATTAGTGTGAACCTTAAAGTCAATTTTTGGATTAATAGATTAGAGTATTAATAAAATTATTATTATGTTGTAAATGTAAGTTGTTTTGGGTGAAAATTCAATATTGAATATGAATAAGCAAAAAACAAAAATAAAATTATGTTAAATAATTTATTTACAACTTTACTTCATTATATATTATTTTAAGTATGTGTTAAATAATTTTATTGGTATTTTAAGTAAATAAATTTAAATAGTTTTAAGTAATAAATTTTTTAGAATTTTAAAGAATGTACATGGTAAAACTTGATTATTTAAATTAGTATGAGTTTTAGAAAGTAATATAGTGTTTAAAACAAAATTTAGAGTACAAATAACTCCACTCATATAAAAAGTTGACCATTTTAATAATAATTACATCTTAGGCTGGAATTGTTCATATAAAAAATTGGCTTTTTTTTCCCCTCAAAATAAAGAACCAAAATGACAAATACATACATTTGCATGAACTGGTAATTATATATGCATATTGTATATGTTAAGGGAAGAGAAAAAATTCAAAATCTTTACTGCTGTGGGTGACTCATCTTGATATTTCTTTACTTTATAAAAATATTATTAATTTGAGATTACAAGTTTATCTCACGTTAGCAAATAAATTTGAAGGTCATGCTTTTAGGGAGATTATCGTCGAGGTCCCTTTTTTTTTATTTTCTATAATTAATGAATAGTTGGTCTATTTATATTAAAGAGGTCCTCATGAAATGGCTGAACGACTGAAATTTTGAGCATATGTAACCCATTAGCAATAAGGGTATCTACTTTAATGAATCTTTGCATGACTATAATGACCACTGTTTGAAAGAGCTTATGAACATACTTTAGCATTAAATCTTTAAACAATTAAAATTATGGTCAAATAAAAAATACGAACTTGAAAACTTGAATTCTTCTCATTCTTGAAGACCATAAAATATCTAATATAAATAGAATAAATTTTTTTCTTTTTTTCTTTTTAAACAAACTAGCCAATGATGACCATTAAAAATTATGAATGCAGCAACGTCAATAAATTCATGTCCAAACTTTCTCATAAACATTTGTGGAATGCTCTACGTTTATACAAATTAACAAGGTTAGCCTACAAAATCAATTTAAAAACAGGTAAAAATCAACTGATGACAAAATGCTTTCATGATATTGTGGTGCTGAATTTAGTCATCAGCGTAGATCAAATGCTACAAAATCAAGAAAATATATGCCAGTGAATGCAGAAGTAACAGAAACTTGCTCAACAAGTTAAAGTAAATCGTTGCTGCAGTAACTGAGATTGATTCTAAAGGGGATAATATTAACTTATGAATCAATCTGCAAAGAGAACAAAATGAACAGATCGAAACTAATAAAATGAACCAAATTTCTTGGCCGAGAAATGAATAAAAGTTGTGAGAATAATTACCTCAAAGGGACTCTCCTGCAATTAACCTGATACAATGAGTTTCAAAGCATCACAACACTAATTCAGTATTATTCTCCAAGTCTTGAATAATTAATCAGCAACTATGCATTCTTCCTGATTCCCTTCTTCCTCCACTTTTTGTGCTTTCTGATCTCTTGTTCATTGATCATCTTCATCGGCTCTGTAACCTCTGATATAAGTCTGATCAAAGCACCTCTTCAGAGTAATGATTTTATTGTTAATTTTAAGTATTAGCGACGGCATTCTTCCCCTTGGCAAGCTTTGAGAAACAGAACCTCTTCTTCTTTTAGGCATTTAAAACCCCGGACTGTCAAATTCCTTTTGAGCCACTTGTTTTATAAGGACCCTTTGAATAATCATCCTCATAAGTGAACTCATTTTGAAGGACTCATTAACATTGGCAGCCTCTCCTCACTCAAAATTCTGTCAAAAGTCCCACCATCATCATTCAATTCCCATTTCATCTTTCTCTCCTATGCCATCTTCTTTCTTCTCAGATTCAAAGAAAATTAGCAGCTGACAATTAAAGATTCAAAGTACGGAGAAACAAATAAAACAGAGCAGGAATTTCAGAAAACTTTAAAGTGCTTGGATTAGAAGATTGTTTCCCTAAATTTTGTAATCTAAGAAATAAGTTAAGAACAAAAAAAAAAGAAGAAAGAAAAAAAGAAACAGTTGAATGATCAAAATAGGAGAGCCGCGCACCAACTGCCAAGGCAGATCCTTGTCTTTCAACCTAATCCTAACCCTAACGGTTAAAACTTCAAATTTTAATTTGTTTTGTCAATAATTTTATTTTTATTTTAAAAAAACAATATATATATATATTATAACAGTGAATTTTCTTAAACAATTCAACTAGTTAAAAAAAAAAAAATTTACTTGCAGAGAATTAAAAAGGCCGCTAACTTAGGATCAGGGATAACTCTCCTGGTTCCAATGTCTTCGAGTTCTAACGACTACCGTACCCGTATCTCGCCATTAACGATTTTGACCGCGTTTTTGCATTATCACTGAAACCCAATAAAAACAATTTCTGCAACTGTATGTGGATTACATTTATGATTTTAACTCTTTTTCAACAGACTCTCTTTCGAATTCTGCAACTGTACTGTCTTCTTGCCGATCATTCTTTCCGATTGAAACCCATTTCAAACAATTTCTCGCAACATTTATTCATTTTAAGGCTGCAAGAGAAAAGGGTTTTGCAATTCTCTAAAGCCTTCGAATCTGCAATCTTTCCTTTAGCAAGTTTTCAAAACCCTCTTCGAATAGACAATCAAAACACACAAATGGATGCATACAGCTACAAAGTCGAGTGTGTTAGGAAGACAAAGTTTGTTAACAAGAGAAGATGCGGGGGGTTTCTCGGGGGGGAGAAGATTCTTGTTATTCTGGGCAGCTTTTGTCATGCACTCACTCTGCGGTTCTGGACAGAAGGTGCATTTTTGCAACCAAGCCATCGCTGATTCATGCCGTTTATCTTTTGATTATATGCTGCGAGGATTAAAATGCAGTGAAGAAGTTTTAAGTTTGAAGAAGAGAAACTCAAAGGCTTAGTTGAGGAAGAGGGAGCTCCATCTTGTTTAAGATTTAGACCATACGCTGCTCCACTATCAAAAGATTAAAAGCCTCTCAACCGGAGGGAAATATTTGAAGAAGCAAGTTCACTCTTTCAATGGCAGTTGATTCCAGATGGATGATGATAAGTTGGTGAAGTGGAGGCTATTTGTGTGGCACTTTTCTGGAACAAGCCAGTAGCTTGTTTGAGAGGTATTTATGCACCATGGGCAACCGATGTTACGCTAAGGAGGCTGTCAAGCTACTGACCCAGATTCCAAGTACTTCAGTTCCAGGATCATTGGTCGTGAACATTTCAAGCGAAAAGATAGGAAGAATCTGAACTTAGTGTTGGGGCAAGAGGCCGGTATTATTATTCTTGATGACAATGAGAGTGCGTGGAGTGATCACAATGAGAACTTAGTAGTTGTAGGAAAATATAACTACTTTAGGGATAAAGAAATGCAAAGCGATCACAAGCGACCACAAATCTTATTCTGAAACATGGATTCATGAAAGTGAGAATGGCGGGGCATTAGCAAACATTATGAGAGTTCTAAAAACAGACCATGGATTGTTTTTTGACAGTGGTTGTGGAGATGTTCGGACTTACTTGTCAAAAGTTCGTAGTGGAGTTCTTAGGAGCTGTATGTTGCTCTTCAGTGATATTGGGGACTTTATTCTAAGCAGTTCAAGAGCAGAGGAGATGGGAGCTACATGTGCCATAGCAATTGACTCCTCAGTTACACATTTGGTCTCTATCAAAAGTGAGGATTGTCAATGGGCAGAGCAGGAGGAGAAGTTCTTGGTACATCCAAGGTGGATAGAAGCTTGTTATTTCCTCTGGCGTAGGCGGCCTGAAGATGATTATCCCCCATGATCGTTGAAGAATCTTCAATTCCACATTTTAAGCCATTGTTCTATCATTTATGTAATGCAATACTGTTGCTGATTTTAGTACTCATGGCTCTTTAATGTACTACTCTAAATTGACGGTATGTATTGAAATCAAAGTGTAGCAGCATTAGCTAGTCAATTGTAATCGTTTCAATCAAGATATCAATGTACAACATTCAAGGTCTTCTTATGTTTTAACTCACCAACCAATTTGAAGCTGTTTCTGATGACTATAGTAGAAGCAGTTAGTTGAGAATGCGTAAGTATTTGTAATAGTTTTCTTTTTGGCCACCATGATAGTGTTTCTAATGACTTTAGTCCCCTGATAGCATTGAAGCTTTTAGAACTGGCTTCTCACTATACTGCCATGTTGTTAAGAACCGACTTTCATAAAATGTTGTTGCTTGCTTCTACAAATTCACTCACTTTTCCAATACTACAAATTTCAGCAGGTTTTCATTTCTTTGGTGTTTGCGCTTTACATGAGTTGTTAAAAAAAAAAAAGCGATTTTGCCTTTACTGAGCCATTTTGTTGCACTAGATGTATTGCGGATATATGGAGTATGAAATCAGGCCTCACATAGCTTTGATTAGAACGATGAACCCAGTTAGGCATTGTAATCATTAGTAGTACTCTGAGCCGGAACTTTTGAACCATATTTCACGCAAAAAATTCTGAAAGACTAATGCGTAATGTACTCTGCAATATCTTTTTCCAATCAACATCAACTTATACAAGCCTGATTTTGATTAATTCTGGTGACATTTGCCCTGCCGCTTACACACATCTTCTGGCACAGTGCCTATTTTACATATATGACAGCCATTTTCAAGAGCCATGTCTGATTTATTCCTGTTTGTAATCTTTGAATCTTTTAAGTCACCCGTTATTTATTATTATTATTATTATTTTGTTGAAGAGCAGAATCAGATGAAGAGATGAGATTATTCTGTCACATGGATTGTCAACCTGGCAGTTGGTTTTAACCCCTGTAACAAACTCTCCCGCTAAAAATTGTGTACCTTTTAGTGCCTTTAAATGTATAACAAACACAACAACAATTCCTTTATTTCATGTGCTAACATGAAACCCTAACATGTGTAACAAACAATCAATGGTCCAGGTTTCATCAAATTTAAAATACAAAAAGATAACAAACTCCCCGTACATTTTGTCTTCAATTCCCTGGCTGGGTCACAAAAAGATAACACTCTCGATCATTCTAGAGCTCATGCTTCTTGATGCCTTCATATCAGCCATTAGATCATTGGGACATCCGACCATCCATACAATATGATTTCAAAAGGTGATCCCCACAAGAATCTTCTTTGAGACATTCTGTCGAGCACTTTGGTTCAACCATCAAACATCTTCACTTTAACTCTGCAAAAGCAGAGTAAGGTCAAGGGCTGAGATTATTTTGTCATATGGTTTGCCAACGGGGCAGTTGGTTATAGAACCCCTGTAACAAACTCTCCCGCCAACGACTTGTGTGAGGCTATTCGACTGGCTGCAGCTGGACTTTAGTATAAAATACACCAAGTAATCCTCATTTTTTTACTAAGCTGAGATCAATAAAATTCCTACTCTTTTTCCCTGCTGGCATACAGCTGCTTAGATTAGCCCAGATCAATGTTTCTTACATCTTTCAATCTCAAAAAAAAAAAAAAATGGTGCAAGAGTTGAATGACCAAGCTGAGAATAGAGAGTCCTTTGAAAGATTCCTAAGACAGGCCGGAGAAGAAGCGAAAGGAGATGAAATCTTCAAATTGTTTTTACAAACGTGGAGACTTGTGCGACATCTTGTTGGAAAAAGGGCGGCAGAAGTTGCAAGGTTAATGGAAACTGAAGAAAGGGTAGTTAATTCTGAAAAGCTTGATATGCCAGAATCTCTAAAGAATCGCATCATCTAAGAGGAGAATGGCAAAGATATTGTGTTGGTGATGAAGAAAGAACTCGAAAATACTGATTTACTAAAGACTGAGAATCGGCTATTGATACCACGAAGAAAAGTAAGAGATTATATTTTTCTCAATCTACAAGAGGAGAGCATTCTTGATGCCAAAGAAGGCATAGATGTCTCAATGATTCCTCCATCTCTAAAATTCATTGTTAAATTGAACTTAAAGAAGTGGGAGATCGGTTATTCTCTCGTGAAGAAATGGCATTCATTGGTTGTGAGTAATCGAGCAAATAGACTGAGAAAAGGTATGAATGTGAATCTATGGAGCTTCAGGAACAAGTCTTCTGAGTTATGTTTTGCTTTGGAGAGATGTCCAAGGAGAAGGAGGGCCTCAAAATATCACGCAGAAATTGCAACATTATTTCATCAGCTGTTGAGTGTTGGTACTGTTAGATGACATTAATTGTGCAAGAATAAAATTGAGTATGTGACATATGAACTGTGAAGAAGATGTAGTCTTTTGAATACATTGAAATGCAATATTGTTTCTTTACAAGGTTCAATAACTTTGTTGGTATTCTCTTATATGATTTTCATTTATTTGGAACTTTTTGATTTACCTGTTCGGAACTAAATCTAGGAGTAGTGGCTTCTTCTGAATGAATCTTGGATTAAATTAGTATTAGGTTTGTCTTTCTGTTTCCTTCCGTTAGTTGTATTGGTCATCTTCAGCAATCTTGGAACCTCAGCAACCTGTTTAGATCATTGCGGAACAAAAATTTGAGACTTAATTTCGACATAGTTTAATAGGTTGTATTATTCTTTCAATGCGTGAAAAAGCCTATGCCTTGATAACCGAGTGTCCTCCCTGAGTTACATGCTGTTGAGAATTTTCAATGACAGTTAATGTGCAGAAAATAGACAGATTTAAAGGCGTTGATATGTTGCAGATAAAGTACCAAACTGGAATTTTGTGAGGTCGAAGAAATGCCCATGGCTCATGTTTGGTTAAGACTTGCATGCCATTTTGGTACATTTAATATGCCTCTATCCCCATGTTAGCAGCTGAACGTTAGCTGGTGTTTTGATCTGCTTTGAATTGTCATGACATTGAAGTGAGGCTACCAAAGGGTTTCTTCTCCTCTGGTAGGAATTCAACTCTAGTTGTCTGTTCACCTTGCATGTCATGAATCCGAGTATGCACAAAACCGTATGCTTCTGCTGGCTAGTGGAAATGACTTCAAGGAAAGGTAATTTTGTATGTGTAAACAGTAACCCTCTGCATTTCTTTGGGAAAGCACAGAGACTAGGTAACTTGACAAAAAAACATTCATCGACTTAAAAAAAGCTGATATGAGGTCATATTTCATTCAATTAGAGTGCCTGTTTTGAATCTTTTGATAAAATCAATCACCTAATCTGCTTCGGTTTTAACTATGTACACTCAAAATTTTTCCAATTTTGAAACAATGAATTTCTCAAAGGTAATTGATCAGGTAATTGCCTTTTTGGATTGTCTGATTGAGTTCATATTTGTGCTTACTACTGTTGTTAATGGCTTATGATGTACTAGTCTTTCACTGAAGTATTGCTGGCCATACTGCTGGGCGAGCCTTGCTCGCCGGGCTGGCTATTGAAAGATGAACTTGAAATCCAGCACCAATTAAATAGATACAATGAATTGAACTCTGCTCTACCAAATCAAACAGAGTTGAAATCCCCCAGCTTGTGAGACCTAATTATCAAATCACAGTATAAATATTGTGAATGCAATTCTTTTCAATATCACCCCCTGCATAACTGGGACATGTAAAAACTGGACATCAACTCTGACAGTGGCTATATATGTAATTTCATTTTTAGTCCTCTGAATATTGAACAAGTGGTAACCGATTTGGATTTTATTGAACAAGCACATTCACAAAAACCAAAACATAAGGAATGATTAGAAATCCTTCTCACATTGAATTTCATAACCCCATTTAAAAAGTCCAAAGTTATCCACAAGAGGCAACAAATCAACAACAATGGCCAATTTTGTATGCATGGCATTACTTTAACGCGGCAAATTGGAAATTCATAAATATAATCAGCTCGCAACTCCCTTCACACCAAGCCCTGAGAGCAGTCTACAGAATAGTGATAATTCTCATACTCACTATTTATCTGCATTCCCTCTTATTTCCATCTTCCATCTTCTTCATCTCTCAAATCTCAATTCTTTGAGCTATTTCACTTCCTTTCACACCCTACGTTATCACTTTTCATGCATAATTTTGGTTAATTAACTTCAAGACTCTTAAAATTTCCCAATGTTTTAATGCAGTTTTTGACTTTCTTGCATTATTTTTTCTCTCACATTCCACTGTTTGTTAGTTTGTGAAGCCCCCCTGTATCAACAACCTCCTTAAATTTACTCAGAAACCTTTCACTAGCCTGAGGCTTTCAAGGTGATCTATTCACAAATGGAGATTGGAATTCAAAGTGTTTGTGTACCCTGATGAAGATGAACATCTCCGGACAGCAAGAAAGCTGACCGGCAAGTATGCAAGTGAAGTATACTTATTTAAGAATACCAAAGAGAGTCATTTCTTGAAATATTATCAGAGTTAAGATTAATGTCATGCAACCTCACAAGGACTTTTTTCTCATTAGATCTAGTCTTTGAATTTGCTTTTACTTCTCTGTTATCTTCAAAGAGTAATCAGAAAAACTATGCAAGCACTGGTAAGGGAAAGAAAGCTGTAAAGGAATAAGTCTTAGTCCTCAGTGTTGCAACAGATACTGAAGGCTCATGACTCCAAGCAGGCCAATTACAGGAGCTGAAATATTAGTAAACCCTATGATGATTGAGAACTTGAAAATCAAAATACTGTAAATGAATGGAATCATAACAATAAACCATTCCAAGGAAGTCACAAAACCTTCTAAAGATATAATGTATTTCAAATTTTCAAGGTAATTACAGTAACTACCACATATTTCATCTGTCATATACACATTTTTTTTTTCTTGCTCAATATCATCAACCGGTCGGGTCAGAACATATGTAGTTGTTGCAATTCAGCCATTTGGTGAAGAGTCTTCGGATCACTTGCATCATCAGTGTGCTGATCTGTTTTCACCTCCTTGTTATCCTTCAAGCTTAACCAAAGCAAAACACAAGTCAGAATTGTTCTTCCTGAAACTCCATAGCTGCACTTCCGAACCCAACTCAAGCCCGTTATCTTTATCATCCACAACCAAAGCATGCCATGTCTCCATGAGGTTATAAGTGTAATTATCACCCATCTTCCACTTCTTCAACGTTAAAGGAACACTGGGTTTAAGAGATGGAGGGATCATGAAGACCTTTATGCCTTCTTTTGCATTAAGAATGTTCTTCTCCTTTTGATTGAGAAAGTTATCATCTCTTACTTTAGTCGGTGGTATCGACAGCCGATTATTGTTACTCCTTAAATCACATTCTGTGATTCTTTTCTGCATCACAAACATTAAATCAGTACCATTCTCCTCCTGGATGCGATTCTTGAATGATTCAGGCATATCTGCAACTACGGGTTCTTCTTGATTCGCGTTCTTTTTTCCCTTCTTTCTCTGCTTTCTGGACTTTCTGATCTCTTTTTCATCATCTTTGTCGCCTCTGTTATAAGTCTGGTCAAAGCACCTCTTCAGAGTAATCTTCTTGTTGTTTATCTTAAGTATTAGTGTCGGCATTCTTCTTCTAGGCAAGTTTTCACAAACAGAACCTCTTCTTCTTTTGGGTATGTAAAATCCCAGATTGTCGAATTTCTTCTTTTGTGCCAATTGTTTCTCAACAAGCTGTTGAACAATGATCCTTGTAAGTAAACTCATTTTCAAGGACTCATCACCATTGGCAGCTTCCTCTGCCTCCCTCAAAATTCCGTCAAAAGACCCACCATCATCAT
Organism: Luvunga scandens; assembly: GCA_030449905.1. Taxonomy (NCBI): domain Eukaryota; kingdom Viridiplantae; phylum Streptophyta; class Magnoliopsida; order Sapindales; family Rutaceae; genus Luvunga; species Luvunga scandens. The sequence goes on from JASUUG010000209.1 coordinate 2,025,546, forward strand.
GCAATCGCCACTTCATCTTTCTCTCTTCCATGTTAATTCTTTCTCCAGAAATCCAAAGATTCAAACGAAATAGAAATAAAACAGGAAAAAAAGAACACAGAACAGAAACTTCCGAAAGCTTTTCAAGTGCTGGGACCAGAAGATGATTATGCGAATAAAATGATGCTATCAATTCCTCATAAGTGAAGTGGGTTTCTTAAAATTCAAAGAACAAGGAAACAAAACACGAAACTAGCTGATTGAAGAACACAGAACAGAACAGAAGAGTTTATCATATAAATACATGATAATCCTGAGAGAAGTGGGTTTCCTAATTAAATTCGGGTTACTCAGAAATAAGTTTCCTAAATTGATAGGAAAAAAAATAAAGCGCCAGGATGCGAGAGCCGTTAATTTTTGGCGCGCCAAGGCCGTTCTTTTTCTCTCTCACACCCTAACTTAAACCTAACCCTAACGTTAGCCCTAACCGTAACGGTCAAAACTTCAAATTTCAATTTTTGTCAATTTTGTGACTAAGTTTGTTTTACGCTTTTAGTTTGTTTGCAAGTAAACTAGGGATTATTATTATTTTTTATTAATTTTATAATTTATAAAATTTCTAATATGTTGTGTAGAGAATAAAACGTGGTTAAATAATAAATGTAGATACGGGAGTCGTTGATAAAAAATTTTGGTGCCTTAAAACTGTTATAGCTTTCTTTGTCCTGTCTCTAAGTCTAACAGTTCATTTTTTAAAAGCCGAAAAAAAATATTTTTATCATTTTGAATTTTGTGTTGTTCAAGAGACACATGAGCATTTTCCTTTGAAACACATAAATTAAGGAGTAAAAATAAAATTATTAATATTTTTTTTATCAAAAAGGTTTGCTTAACAAAAGATTAAAAGACACATATGGTTTGATTTCGTGGAGGAGATATGCTTTTAAGAAATATGGGAAAGTTTGGATTGAAGCTTGAGAATTGTTGGATTTTAACAGATTAAATTACACTTCGAGTAAGTCAAGACAAAAGGGAAGGCATTATCGGTCTTTGATAAAATGGAAAGATGAAGATTTTGATCTGATATTAAATGTTTCACGATTTTGTTACAAGGGCTGGGATCAGGAGCGTATTTCGAAACTTAATTTATTGGGAGCAAAATTATAATAAAAATTAATGATGTATAAAATTGATCGAATATTAAAATTTCTTTATAAATTTGCTTTCCATTTAAATAAATTTTTTGAAAAATTAATATGAAAATAAATGAATTTTTTTGTTGAGCGGGATCGATTGCCCACACGGACTTCTATGTAAATCCGCCCTTGATTGGGATAGTAGAAGAATTAGCTGAGAATTAGCTGAGAATGAATTAAGTTTGTAGAGAAATACAGGTATTTAACAGCACTTAGATTTAGCCTGAAATTTCATCCATTGAAAATATGAAAATTAACTTTTTTGTTAAAATCAAACTAAACTCAGGAGATGGCTCATCGCACGCAGACTATCTTTGAGATTGGAAAATTTCAGTGTAACGAAATTTCAGGTCAAATACAATTTTTTCTATTTTATCTTATTAGCTAATACTTTTCAATTAACTTTATTTATTTTTAAAATTACCCTTCTTTAATGAACAAGAGTTAATTGGAACGTACACCCAACAGAAATGGCCTCTTTAAGTTACTATTTTCGCAACTTACAACTTGTCATTCGACCAATTAACCAATAAAAAAAATGGCACATGGACGAAAACGGAAAGAAAATATAACTGATTCAAATGGTTACAAACGACTGAAAAAGTCAACCTAAGAGATTGACCGTCATAGTCGATTGCAATAGATTGAACAACCTTGTTTCACAATTAAATCCCTCGCATCTTAAAATAAGAAAACCCAAAACGTTAATGAAGGGAAGCTAAAGCTGCATCTCCTCCAATGTCCATCCTACTGAAAATCCACTACCGAATTTTCTACAAGCTACGCTTCATTTGACACATATGGACTTGTAAATAAAAGTGCCGCAAGCTGTTCACTTCTTGAATGACAAGACCGAATCATGCAACTGGGTGGCAACGAATTAGTGGCCTGGCCTGTTCAGTTTCAGCAAACCAAAGCTACTTAGGTGGTCACCGCCTCTATCCTCACCTTTAATATCCACTCCTTGCTGGCCGATTTTGAAGTCGAATTCTTGGCTGCTTAGATTGTTAAGAGAAAAGTAAATTTTTAGTGTTTCGATTCTATTTCTATGCCCAATTGCTGCGTTTTTTTTCAGCAATATTTATTTTTACGTACTTTTTTATATTAACAAAATGGAAGCTATTATGTGCAAGAAAAAACAAAATTTGTAAATTTATTTTTGTAAAAACTATTGTGAAAGTGAAAACGTGTTGTTTTATGTGTTGTTGGATTACAGGATTTCGGAGGAAAAAATTTCATACTCGTGCATTTTCATTGGGGTTTCCTTGAAAACAGTGAATTTTAAAAACACTAACCGTAGGATTTTTGATATTTGGAAGTACAAATTCTATTTCTCATTTTTGTTTCAAAACAAAATTTTCAACAATTATCAAAAAACAGCCTTAACTTTTATACTGATTGTAGTGGGTAAGGTCTTAATATTCTAGCTTGGATTGTTAGTTCCTAGGGTTATTTGTATTCCTAACAGCAATGAACACTTGTCTGTATAATTCTTTTTTTTTTTTTTTTTTTTTTTTTTTGGGTTTATGGAGCGTTGCTGTGATTGGGCTTGTAAACGGAACTACTCTTACATTGAATAAAGTTTTGGCTCCGGAATGAGTTATATAGCAGAATGCTTTCTAAAAGGATGCATCTATATATTGTAGAATAAGAATTCGTAGTGAAAATAGGTTCGAACAAAGCTAGTTTTGCAAGTGTAGATGATACGGACAACAATACAGTTATCATTGTCAAAGTTGTTGACGTTTGTGATTCCAAGGAGATTTATAATAGTATTTAGGCATCTATTATCAACTTTCCTTAGTTGCTCCATTTGGTTTGAGTATTTGACTACTACTGAATTTAATGTTCCTTTATAAACTTGCAGTTCGGTGAATAGGGGAAATGAGATGTAGCTAGGAAGAAATGAGAAAAAAAATTGAAGCAGTTACATGTAAAACATGGACTTTGTGTAAATTACCCAAGGTTGTTGCTTATAATGTCCTACGTGGGTACTCTATATAGGCGAGCTATATGAACTCTGCAAATCATCCTTTCCCTCCATCTCTCACTGTTTGTTCATTAACCTGTCAATTTGATCCACGAAATCTATCAATCGCAGTTTTCTACTGACATATTTGTTCAATAGAGCATTCAATCCCTCACATATCTATTTGTTCCGTATTCCACCAAAAAATTGTCCTTTGAAATAAGGTTTTGCCCATAAATTCCTATCGAGCCGCGGCTTCCTCCCCAATTCGTAGCTTTCAACTTTATGTTCACACACCATTCAAATCCCATTTGTTTTGAAAATCGTCATGGTCATTTGAGTAGAGCACGCAGTCCTTGAAGTCAGCTGTGAATTCTGTTCTACCCATATTTGTTTACGCATTCTTCTTGAGGTGCCGACAACTCAGAGGACTATAGCAGTAAGTTATTTCAAACTTTGTCTACACTGCTGTATAATCAATTTAGTTCATGTGATATGGTGTTTGTCCTTGATAGTTTTTCCATTTATTTGATAACACAGCCATAATTTTGCAATCATTATTATGAACTAGGTCATGATATGTGATAAACTTAGGAGTGATGTTAGTTTACTGATATGGAGGGGGAAGTGTTGAGGACTGCCTTTTTTTGGTTACTATAGTTGATATGATCTTTTGCATGGCATACACAATCGCCAATATCTTTAGCAACCTTTTGTGACTACAATGATGCAACTATTTGATGTAGTAATGATGATGATAATAGTGTGCCGAATTATAATATTTTAGCATCATCATAAATGGCAAGAATATTTGTGTTTGTTCGATGGTTGCATAAATGGATTGCTTTCTCAATTGTGATGGTCGTTAAGAATTATGAACTCAATTACTGCTCTATAGAGTACAATCAGCCAATGTAGTAGCTCCATATACACAACAAGATGTTGTGAGAAAATTTCATACTTCCAGCCATTATAATGACACTGTTAAATTCGCTAAGTTAGCTGCTCGATTCACTCTGTGAGGCAACCAACTTCCACAAATGCAATTTTTTGATTTGGGGTTATTTGATTGTTTGGCATTGTTCTTGCTTTTCATGTTGTACCTATTTCTGAGATTTGCTTCATTTGTTCGCAAGGAGCATGGTTGATATAAAAATGGATGCAACAAGCCAGCTGTAAGAATTAATGACAAGTAAACGTGTTTACCAAAAATAGTCATTTCTCCGGATACATCTCTTGTATAAGCTACTATGATTAAATGAACGCAAATGAAAGCACATAAATGCTCAAAATATTTTCTTGACATTTGAAGCAAGTGAACGATATCACTTGGGGAGTTTATGCAAACTTTGATTTCACTGCTTCGTGTCGAGTCTCGTATAGTTCAAAATTCAGTTGTTTGAACTTCATTTCCCACCAATTTAAAGGCAGAAAAAGTTGATAGCCGATTCGAACTATGAATTCAAACTATATAATATAATTTATATAAATTTTGAAACCATATCAAATATCCAATCAATAAATTGATTAATAACATTAGCTAGAACTATTTACGAGTTCGCTTTGAGACTTACACACTTCTGCCATGCGGAGAAACATTTGATGACGAAAATTGCAGGACGAAGAGTTGAGGGATGTTCAAACTTTAAACTAATAATATGAATTTAAGCAAGTGAATCACAAGAAGATTTCTAGCATAAGTTTTCCAGTGCATTTTCTCTTTAGATCGTGCCTATAAACTTCAAAATGCAAATCACAGAAGAGATTTTCAAAAAGGAGTGTAGAGTAGAGATTTTCTGAAAGGAATGCGTAAAGTTGTCAAGGCTGAAATCGAAAGGCTAATACAATGCAGTTTCTTACACCGGCAAGTTGTAACGTTCACTTTGATTGCCCAAACAAAACCATGCAACCTAACAAGCACACGCGCATACACACTCTTAGCAATTATAGAGGAAGAGATAGATGACGTTCAGTTTCTCAAACCACCACAGTGCACATTTTTACGAATTAAATGAAAACCCTTATTAGGGACGCAAAAAAGCATAGGCTGGCCTAACTAATTTTCATGGGTTTTGATCCGGATTTTTTACATGAGGGTCTAGACAAGAACTTAAAAAAAAAATCTCAGGTCAGGCTCAAGCCCTCTATTTTTTTTTTTATAAATAAATTTATAAATTAGAATAATAAATTAAAATTTTAAAAAATAATTAAAATTTACTTATTTATTATTTTATTTTAAAATATTTATTTTTTTAATTCGTTGTTGATTATAATAATTTGATTATTATTAATTTATTTTAAGTTTATAACAATTAAAAAGAATTTTAAAAAAATATTTAAAAGCCCAAACCTAGCCCAGACTCGCAATGGGCCTAGTTACGTCTGTCCCACACATTTCCACTCTAATGGGCATAGGCTTGAAAAAGCCAAGCCCAGATCGGTATTTTTCCATCCCTACCCTTGATCCTAGATACCCTCAAAGCTCTCTCCTACTAGTAACCTACATCGATAATTGAATGAATATCGTTAAATGGGATTTTTTATCTCTAAACAACTCCTGTAAAGGTTAATACCATGCCCGTATGTTATTGAAGCCGATAGCTAAATTACATTCAACTAAACTTTCAACAAAATAAAAAACCCGAGCCCTCAGTGGGTCTCTACAAAAAATTTAAGATTAAAAACAAATTGGAAACTAAGCCTGTCTTAGCATAAAGAATCATCCCAGGCATAGCATGAACTAAAATCCATATATAGGTATTATGAACATTGTGCAACTAGGGGGTCTTTGTTGTGGAATGAAAATATGTTCATTTTATTTACATTTATTAAAATCAAGATAAATGTGGACATAGCAGTATAACATCATTACTACACAAACCAACAACTTTCCCGTAGCTTTAGCATGTGCGCGTAGATTGCACACTGCACCAAACTAACTGATAAACCAAGCTAGTAAATTAAGGCTATATGAACTTATTAAAAGAAACTCTAACACCTTCCATCGAACATAAGTTTTTAATATATCTAAGAGATTTTCAAGATATCAATCTAGCAAGCCAAGAAACAGCATAAAACATAAAAGTTCCTACAAGTCCTACTTCAACTTTGTAACTCCCCAGACAATGAACTTACCAATTGAAGTTCTATCCAACCACAATGATGTAAATTCAGGGGAAAAGAATTGAAGTTCTATCCAATCACAAGAATGATGTACATTCAGGAGAAAAGAATTGTAAGAATAGGATCCATACAAAATCTCAAACCATAATACATCTCTAATAGAAAATTTTCACCAGAATCTACAAAAGCCAATTGCACATAACAACTAAAGCATGTCCCTCTGTTGTCATCTTATTCTACTTTTGCTGTAATGTTCACGACTCTTCCTTTTCCCACTACTGTAGAATCAATTTGAACCCTTATTCGCTACTATGTACTCGCAAAATTATATCCTGTGTCATATCTCTGGTTAAAGTGTTAATAACTTCCATGGTTATCAGTTTTATCTTCTTTGTCCCTAGAATCATTCATTGTCATCCATCTTACTCATATTGAACTAATTCTTTGATTGTATTTTGAAAAAAAAAAAACTTGCTAGATGTTCCCATACCATCATAAAACTAAATGGCCCTAATTACTAATAAGCACAAGTAATTTCTGTCTGTCTACTTGTCTCATCACTTTCATCTACCAAAACACAATCATTTAGGGTACCATATATTTTGTTGAAGTCATTATGATAGATCTTGGGTTCGATAAGCATATATCCCTCTTTGAATTCTACCTATAGGTTCCATAAGCATGTATCCCTCATTGAATTCTACCTACCACTTTATTATACCATAATTTTGCTCTTATTAGATGATAAACACAACTTCAGATCGCGCTCATCCGCTTAATTTTTCCTCTTTATCCTCAGTGCAAGCTTTAGCTCGTGTTCATCATAACTGGATGTCATACAGTGATAATATTTCTAGATACAGCTTCCACAAAGCTTTTCAGCATCAAGTTACATGACAAAGAATATATATCACTTCATGCATAAAATTTTCATACCCAGTAAATTCAAATACTACATCCAGTACATCAAATTCATAGAGAAATGGCGAACTTACGTATTTGAATTCTTGGCTCTGAACAAAATCTTTTTCTACTTTTTCAAGCTATATTCGAAACAAAAATGAGTAAACACAAATCTCTTGTGCTATCATTGAAGACTTGCTCTGCGATAATCCACTAATTCAATCAAAACACAACAAGCGTACAATGAGAGCAGGGAACAAAATACAACCTTGTCAATATCGTATATACTTATCTACTTGCAGAAAAACAAACAGTGGCTTGCCGATTTGATAATGTACAAAATTCTACAAATTTTACTTTCTTCCATGTTTTACACTTTCCAGTACACAATCACATCCTTCTACATACAATAATACAAGAAGCAAAACAATTTTTAGATATAATAGGAAAACCAATTTTTTTAAAAGAACTGGTTGGTTGTTGTTCTTGTGATTATATTCCTATTAATTATTTCCAGAAACTTTAAACAATGTGATAAAATAATACAGATAGAAGTCTCCACAACTATAATGCAATAAAAAGTTTCTAATAATAAAAAATAAAATTCATCAATTTTATCTAGCAGAACACCAGTATCTTTCTACATCAGCATAGCAATCAAGATTCCTCCCTGTCACCTCAATGTCGTTTTGATTTTTTTTAGATAAATAAAAGCAAATGAATTTATACAAAGACGAACAAACTAAACAAAATTATCCATTAATTTACAAAAATTAAATAAATAAAAGTGACTTACAGATACTGGGCGACGAGATTTGGCGAGAACTGGAGAAAAAGAAGAAGAAGAATTAAAAGAGAATTTCCATGAATCTTATTGTAGTTAACCATTACTTGATCCCAATATTGAACATACATCAGCAAAAATGGTGGTCACTATCGATGGCCGTGAAGCGGCCAAACAGCCGAGCTACAGCCAGAAAAAGGAACCACTCCATGATTGTCGATCGCTGTGAAGCGACCAAATAGAGAAGGTACAATTGCAGGTGAAGAAGCAGTCGATGACTATAGAAGGCTGTGAAGCAGCAAAACAGCCAAGCCGTAAGCAGAAGAAGAAGGGTGCGAAGTGGCCAAAATAGCCAAGCAGCAGGCAGAGAAGAAGCACTCAACGACTATCGATGGCTGCCAAGCGGTCAAACAGCCAAGAAGAAGAATCACTCCGTGATTACATTTTGGTCATTTACGGTACATTTTTTCTCTCTGCCAAAAAAATAAAAATAAAAATCCTTACACGATCCACTTTTCAATTTCCAATTTTTTTGGGTTTAATAAACCCTAGATCATTTCCTCATCATTTTGAAACTGTTTGATCTAATAGCCCACCACTCCAAATAACCAATTCAGCCAGTATATTATTTGTTTCTACTTCTGCATAAATCCGGTATGCCGTTTGTTACTACTTCTGCATAAATTTAACATTTTCTATTGAATTAAAGTTTAAGATATCTAACGGTTTCAGATTAACCAGATGGTAAATTATGTGAAACGTAACTTAGGAATTGCCAAAAAGCATTCATCAAATTGCACCCATGAATTTCAAGTTTTATAAAATTGAATCCGTTTTGTTAAAATTGCTGTTAAAGTTAACTAGGTCACATCAGGGGCCCTGTTTCACTAGTGGTTTTTCACAAACAATTTTGAATCTCTTGACTTTGATCTTCCCTTTTGCTTCACACTCGTCCATGTCAACCAATGCATCGGCACCATAGCTTCATAAGGATATCTGCAATTTAATCAAAACACAGAACAAAAATTATCACTTTAAAGCCAAAAAGGGGGTGTTGACCGGGGGGGGGGTGTGGTGGGGCAGAGGAAAGGGAGACAAAACAAGGCCATAGTAATCGTTTTGCAATTGTATACCATCAACCCTTTATTCGGTTCTTGCCTTCTTGGTGGATTTGCCATTAATGGTCCTTTCGAATTTCGACAATTTTTAACTTCATTGCCACCTTATAAAAGTATATTCTTTAATTTATTATAAATAGTTTTATTTAACAGTTAATAAATCAGCTAGTGGGGACAAAATAATATGTTAATGAGTTGTAACAGTTTAGAAAGGTCAAAATTAATGGGTTCATTTCGAGAAATGTCATCTTTTATGGGTATAAGGTGAAACTAACTATTATTGTTTAGGCAACGGTAAATCTAAAAATAAATATGCTTAATTGAAAAGTGAGTTTCCTACTTTTTTACCCGGGACAAGAAAATTAAGTTTTCTAAATTGATATGAGAAAATAAGAATAGGAACTGAAATTACTAAATTCAGTTCGGTTTGATTCTAAGGGAAAAAAGCCAAATGGTTTTGAAATTCAAGAAATGATTGATTTTCATTTAGTTCGATTCAAACCAAACTGAATCGGAAAACCAATTTACTATTTAAAATGAAAAAGGAAAATATTATTTATCTATAAACAATATTTATTTATTATAAAATTATTTTACATTAATATTTTTGTATAAATCATTAATTTAGTGGCTACAATTGAATTTAGTTGAGAAAAAAGTTCAAACTTTGGTGAAAAATCCAAAATTTTAGCTAATATACAAGAAAACTTATCAAAATTCTTGAACCAAATAGTATTAAACCAAACCAAGCTGAACTGAATTAATTCAGTTCGGTTTTGTAATTCAATTCTTATATTGATGAAACAATCAGTTTCAGTTTGATTCGGTTTACAGGCCAAACCAAACTGAACCAAACTAGTTTGTGTCTACTCCTAGGGAAAAATAACGCACTTAAGGTATGCTTACTTACTGGAGTGAGAGTGAGGAGTATGGATTCCTCCCACTCCAATGTTTACTTGCATAATTTAAAGGGAGAGTGGGAATCCCATTATGTGGGTCTCACATATTTTTGGAGTGGGGAGTGAGATTCCCCCTCCCATGGGGGAGGTGAGAGTGAGAATCCACTCTCTTTTTTTCCTTTTTTACCCTTATATATTTATTTAAATAATATTATTCTATTATTTTATAAATTATATTTATTAAAAGTAATATTATTATATTTAGTTAAAATAATAATTTACATTGATTTTAAGTTAAAATTACTTAAAAATAATATTATTATATTTATAAAGAATTAATAATATTACTATATACTATTTTTATCTAAAAATATAATATTATTATATTTATTTAAAAATACTAGTATCATATTTATTTAATATTAGTAATTATAATTATAAATGTTTTATTCTAAAAAAAATAATTTTGTACTATATTATTAATAATAATATTTCATTTGTGCTACTCGTATCAATAATTTTTTATTTACATAATTAAAATTAAAATTAAAATTAATAAAAAATAATAATTTACATAATTAAGAATATTAATAGTTATTATTAATTTACAAATACAATAAAATAAACTTTTTATTTTTTAAAATATATTTTTGTATTAATTTAGTAATAAAAAACTACATTTCTTCAAATAAGGGTAAGATTGTAATTTGAAATCATTGACATCAATTCCATACTACTATTCTAGCGGGAGTAAGAGTGTAAGTAAACAACTTACTCCCACGGTCACTCCACACTCCCAATTTCAGGATTCCCACTTCAATCCAAATGTAAACACTACATTAAATCATCAATCATGATGTAAGAGTAGCCATTAAAGTTTGCCACGCCAAGACCCTTCTTTTTTTATTGCTTACCCTAAACCTAACCCTAGCTCTAACCATAAACTTAACGGTAAGAACTTTAAACTTCAATTTTTGTCAATTTTGTGACTAATTGTTTTACAAATTTACTTTCTATGCAAGTAAGGGTTATTATTTTCTACTAATTTAATTTAATATTTAATGAAATTTCTAATTTATCGGGTATAGAAAAAAGCAATTACCTTCTCCGTTCTCTCTTGCTCTAAGGGACCATTTAAAAAAATTATAAAAAATTATTTTTTATCCTTTTGAATTTCCTGTTGTTTAGGAGGTCATGGGTATTTTCCTTTAAAATACATAAATTTAGTGAAGAAGTGGAAAAACAAAGCTCAGATTGATGCTTTGATCACATATGAGAGAAATGAGTATGATTTTATTAATTCTTTTATATTTTTAACAATTAATTTAAATTATTGGGACTTGGTGATTGAAATGAAGCAAAAAGGTTTTTGCTTCACAAAAGATTAAAGAGACATTTGGTTTGATTTGTTGGCATATGTTTTTGAGAAAATAGGGAAGTTTGAATTGAAGCTATAGAATTGTTGGATTTTATGTTTTATTTACTTATTAAAGTGAGAGTGAGGAATGTGGATTTCTCTCACTTCAGTATTTATTTACGAATTTTAAGAGAGGAATGTGAATCTCATTTCGTGAGTCCTACCTTTTTTTAGAGTATAGAGGGGAGGTGGGAGTGGAAATCCAACCCCTCTTTCTTTTTTACCCTTATTTTATTAAATGTAATATAATTATATTTAATAAAATAAAATAAATAATATCATATTTATTGAAATAATAATATTATATTATTTTATAAATTACATTTATTAAAAATAATAATTTTAAACTCATTTAAATATAATATTATTATATTTAGTTAAAAGTAATAATTTGTGTTGATTCTAATTTAAAATTACTTAAAAATAATATTATTATATTCATAAAGAATTAATAATATTACAATATACTACTTTTATTTGAAAATATAATATTATTATTATTTAAAAAAAATAGTGTTATATTTATTTAATATTAATAATTAATTATAATAAATATTTTATTCTAAGAAAACATTAATTTTGTACTATATTATTAATAATAATGTTTCATTAATGTTGCTCTTGTTAATAATTTTTTATTTACATAATTAAAATTAAAATTAATAAAAAATTATGATTTGCATAATTAAGAATATTAATAATTATTATTAATTTACAAATATAATAAAATAAATATTTTATTTTTCAAATATTTTTTTTTTAATTTTCTAATTAAAAACTATAATTCTTTAAATAAGGGTAAAACTATAATTTGAAATCATTTACTTCCAATCTCAGACAATGTAAATATATAAATTGAATTCTTATTTCAATTTCATACTCCTATTCTAGTGTAAGTAAACAACTTACTCCCACTACTACTCTCACTCCACACTTTCAATTTCGGGATTTCTACTCCAATTCAAAATGAAAACACTACCTTAATAGATTGATTTGCACTTCCAAGTACGTGAAGACATAAGGAGAAGGAACTATAGGCGTTTGATAAAATGAGAAAGAGAATTTTTCGATAGCTGAAGAATTTGCTAAGAATCGGTGAGGTTTATAGAGAATGTTACAAGCCCAAACACAAATTCCATGGTTCAAATACATTTGCCTTGGTTCAAGTCTAACTTCGGCAAAGTTCCATGAGAAGAAATAAGATCTCTATTTATTTCCATTTATCTAAAATTATATTTGGTGGAGAAGTAAAAATATTTTGAATAATTGGTAGTGTGGTAGTTAGGAATGTCAATGGGCATTGCACACAACGGATTTGCCACTATCAAACTCGCATATACAAAATTTAGATTACTAAACCCATCCGCAACCCGTTGCGGGTTTTAATCTTTTTAAGAAAACCAACTTGCTGTGGGTTTGACAATTACCAAACCCACAATGGTACCAACAATTTTTTTTTTGAGTGTTCACATTTAAAATCCCAAATATTCAATATGTAAATTTATAATAAAACCTAAAATTATGCATAACATATTCAATTCTAAATTTAATCAATGTAAATACAAAATTAAAATTTAAACATCAATCCAACACAAATTCTTAAATTTAAGTATAAAATACACAAATATATATAAAAAAAACCACAAACTAGTATCTAAATATAACAATTATCATTTCATATTATCATTTAACACAAGCTCCAAGAGAAGCACTTTATTTCATTCACCACCATTATCACCCATTCAACACGATTCCTATAATAATGATTATGATTAATATTTTCTAAAGAATAATACTTTTTAAATACTAATCCGAAGAAAAAAATTATAATAATGAAATAATTCATGCATTAAGTTAAAGAAAATTCAATCAAAATTATAATAAGTATATTTTAGATTTAAATATTTTTAATTAAAATTAAATTAAAAAATAATTAAAAAAATTACGGGTTGATGAATGCCAATGCGGGTATCTGCCAAATATTTAGCTAATGCCAAACCAACCCGCAACCTAGTATGGTTTTTAATTTATAATACTAAACCCGCCTGCAGCTCACAAAATTACCCGCAATCGGCGGATTTGTGAATTTACGAATTTGCGAGTACTATTGCCATCCCTAATTGTAGTTGTAAAATGGACTTATTGTTGGGCAATGAGGATAAATGGTACATATCAAATCCAAGATATGCCATCTTGCGACTGACGCTCAAGACACTTGAGAAAGATTGAGGAAAAGTTATATCAGGTGGTGCAAGCTCAGTTCGTGTTATATTTTGGCCCTTAAATCTCACCAATTAGAGCTGATGCCTATAATCATTTGTTAGTCACGAATGACAAATGAAACTTATATTTCACTAGTTCTTGAGCAAAACTAAAAACTAAAAATAAAGAAATAAATTTAAATCTAATTAGACCGCTTTAAGAGGAAATCGCAATTGCATTTAGCATATGTAGTCACGATTGTATTTGGCATATGTGATAAGCCTTCAAACCCCTAAGTGGCCCTAATAGATGAGTTATAGTCTCGTGAGGGTTTCTATAGTACCCATAAACATCGTCAAGATCCAACTTAAACATAATAAAGAAATACTAAAAACAAAAACTCTTTTTTTTTCAAGGCATTTGCATTTACCTCTTTATTCAAATAAATGACAACAATTAAGTGCAAGTATAAGCATTATGTATAGCCTAAAGAAATATTGCTCCCACTTCAACTAGTCACACAAAATTAGTCAAGTAAACTTATTCAAAATGATCAATTATTAAAGTTACATTAATCAAGCCACTTTCAAAGTGACATGTAAAATCCCAAAACCTCACGAGATAAGAATGACACTCTCAAAGAAAGATAGACACAATAAAAATAATCACTCTGACAAATCATAAATTGAAAGAAAATAATAGAAAATAATATCTCATATTCTCACAAAGATGAACGAATAATACCCATAACTTAGAAATAGAAATAAAATGAAATCAAGTCCAATAAATTGCTAGTCAAATCAATAATATTATTTTTATTCATTTTTATATACCGCCCATCTTTGAGTCTATATTACTAGCTTCTACTTCAGATTATAGTTCTCTAAAATCAAGGACTTTTAGTAAAACATAACATAGGTTAGAAACAAGATTAACAAAGAAGGGATAATAGAAAAAATAAAATATATGCTAAGAAAAATAGAGATCTTCTTCTTTTTTGTTAAAAGGAAAAAAGTAAAGGTGCATTTCACCTTGCTCTTCTTGCTTTTGTACTTTTCTTGTCTTTTTTTTAATCACCGACTTTTTCTTTTTCTTTTGGCCTTTTTTCCCTTGTTTTTCTAATTTTTTCTTTGCTTCATTGCACCACTTTTTCAATAAAATAATCGCCTATATTTTTCTCAACCATGAATGGCTAATGAAAAATATAAAATATAAGGTAATATTATAAATTGGAGTTGGATAGTATGATGAGTTAACAAAGAAAATGGTTTTTTTTTTTGTTAATTTTTATAGGCTCAAAGGGGTTACCATGAATACTTCACAATAAGGATGGCTAGAAAAGGCTCAAAGAAATTAGAGATGGTCTTTCTTTAGAGCTTTAAATAGTCTTTTACATCTACTAGTTCAATAGACTTTTAGATGCAACAATACATAAAAAAATAGTTTTTTTCCATGGTTAACTCAAAGGAAAATATAAAGATTATGTATAAAATAATAAATTGCTAAGTTGTATAAATGAAAAAATAGGATAAAAAACTCACTTGAAATTTATTATGACATATGCATTCCTTTAAATAATTCAATCAATTTCACTCATCAAATTTTTTAATTCACACTTGTCACAATATCAAGATACAAAGTGGCAATCATGGTGTGGCATAAATTAAAGCTAAATACTATAAAAATACGGAAAATTAAAAGTCATTATGTCATTTAATGTCAAAAGTTCGCACAAAAATACCTTAAAAGTATAAATTATATATTTTTTCAATTATTTTTTAAAATTTTAAACCTCACTCCCAAACCTATTCAAAACATTTTCTGCAATGTTTTGTTTTCGAAAGATATGCATGTTAATGTGTGAAAATATAAATAAAACATGAATGACAATAATAAAAGAAATAAGTAGGAGAGGTTGCACCTAAACTACTTGTAAAATATTGTAGAAAAATAAACAAATCTAAAGAAAATGTTAAAATAAATATAATTAATAATAAAAAATTAATAAAATCCTACTACACTAACTAGTTGATGTAAACAACTGTTTGGGAAATGAAATTAAGCTACCAGATACCCTTTAAATAAAGGGTGAGCCGATGGTTGGAGGGCTTCTTGGAGATATTCTTAATACCAAGATTAGATAAGGCTCGACCAAGAAGTAGTCCTTATGACCCCAAGAAGTAGTCCTTATGACCATGAACGAATTAGCTCGACCAAGAAATCATTGTGGTCATAAGCGTACCACCTGGACCAGAGGGTCAATAAGGTGATTGCGAGGAGGAAACCTCGAGCAGATGATTGACTTTGCAGCAGAGAGCCACCTATGAGTTCATGCGTCTGGTCATTTTACCCAGTAGATTCTCATCGTAAACATACCATACATTCTGGTCATAAGCAGTCCTAGAATTGTGGGTAGCAACGATCACCAACATGTATATCTTCTGTGAAAGGCGGACATGATGAAATCCTATTCTTCTTCGGTAGCTGACTCTTATTTCTATTTGGCAATAAACTCGAATTCGGTAATAAACTCTTATCCTCCTACAGTAAAGAAAGGGCCCAAAATGGGAGAAAAGAAGAGAGGATCAAAGGTTGGAGGTAGTTTACAAAAGAGGAGGAAGTACGAAGGTAAATGAGGGAAAAAAACTCTCTCTCACTCTCTCATTGACCCATAGTCGTTTTCTTTCGAATTAAATTGCCTATAAGGCCATTGAGGGCTGGTTTGAGTTTTTTCAAGAGAAAGAGCCCGATTACTGACTTAAGCATCGGAGGATTTTTGTCGAAAAAACTTTCGGCACCCTCTAATCGTTAGTTGTGGGTGCAAATTTCCTGGTCGTAGTCAAGTCGTTTGCCAGTACAAGCGGCTGTAGAGCGAAATTATTCTTACAGCACGCGAAATTAGAGGGCAGGAGAAGCGTTTTTGCAGGGTCAAAGTCTTTACCAAATTTCTGCATTAACAACAACAAATCGACTAGGATAAATAAGAATGTGGTGATAACCAAAGTAATTATATCGAAAATAATAGAAAGCATGATTGAATAGGCACTTAAGAATTTTTTTTTATAAAATGACAATGAAAGTGATACTTCTTAATGTCAAACTATTGTGGTCTTACTTGTTCTAAGCTTACTTGAGGGTTATTTAAAGTAGTATGAAAATCCAACAATTTAACATTTTAGATTTTACCATCATTTTCATGTTAGAATGTGACCTATATATATTGCACCTTTTTAGGAATTAGCTCCAACTTAAATGGTTTAATTTTCTCTTTAGGATGAAGTAGCTTAATCTGTCCTTCCACTAAGTTAGATTCATGAAAGAGGCTAAATAAAATAGAGCATTAACTTCTAAAATAGCACTATTAACATCAAAAGATAAACTAGAGTGAGTTAAGCATGTCTTTAATGAACCATAACAATTAGAAATAAATAAATCATCAACTTGTGCTTCCATCATATCTACTTTAACAACTATTATCCTCTTGTGGTTGCTTGGTAACATTAAAAATATTCAACTCTATAGTGATATTACCGAATGACAATTACATGTTTCCAGTCTTACAATTAATATGAGCATCAGCTGTCACTAAGAAAGGACGAACTAGAATAACTAGAGTATGTTTTGCAGGATCTTGCACAAGCTAAATATCAATAATAATAAAATCAATAGGATAACAAAATTTATTATTTTGTATCAATGCATCCTCTATAAGACCGCAAGGTACTTGCATTGGCCTATTAGCAAGTTGGAAAAAAATAGAAGTTGAATGTAATTGACCTAGCCCAAGTTGCTTATAAATAGAATACGGCAAAATATTAGCATTAACTCTTAGATTCAAAAATGCTTTTTCAAACAATTGGATCTCTATAACACAAGAAAGAATATGAGAACTAAGATCCTTAAATTTTGGCGGCATTTTGCATTAAAATAAATTGCTAACTTTTTCAGTTTAAAATTCCTTCTTGGTAACATGAAAATTTCTCCTTTGAGTGTACATATCCTTTAAAAACTTAGCATAAGGAGGAACTTTCCTGATTGATTTGAGTAAAGGGATGTTTATACTTACCTCTTGAAGATTTCTGTAATCTCACTTATTGAAGTCCTTTTCTTTACCTTTGCTAAACTTGGGAATGTAAGCTGGTGGGCTTTTTTCTTCTAGATTATTTAGTGACGAATCTTTTAATGGAAATGAATATGAAGAAGTAGTTTTATATATCTATCTTGTTGAAAACTTTACCTTGTTGTCAAACAAACTTCTTCTTCTCAAGGTTATAATAGATTTTGCCTCTTCATGATGATGGCTTGAACTAAATCTGACTTCATGTACTCCTTTAAGATTGGGAAAAAGTTTACTTGGAGATTTTTCTTTTTCTATTGTCATTGGTATATTCTAAACTAAGGAAGCTAATTGTCTTATCATTCTTTCAAGGTTAGACATGGATTACGCTTGAGAATTTAGGTGGTCCTTTATGATATAGTATCCTTTGCAGATTTTGACATTTTTCTGAAAGCATTCTTCCATGGTTTAGGCTATAAAAAATTTTGGTTAAATGGTCTAAAGATAGGCTGAGGAATTGGAGCTGATGTCTTATTTTGTTGAGAACCTTATTACCATGTGAAATTAGGCAATCTTTTCATCTTGGATTGTTGATGTTTGAGTAGGGATTATAGGTAGGTTGTCTTCTCATCATATTAATAGAGTTGACTTGATCAACATAAGAATCTTGTTAAGACTAGTTGTAAACATGTGCGCACTAGTATTAACACCCATCTATGAGGCTAATTGGAAAGAAATTCCCTCTGTGTAGGTTTTAAGTTCTTTGATATCGAAACTAGATTCACCGCTATAGGCCTCATTTAATCCTCTTATTCTTCTATTATTCCTTAAAGATCAACTCCTCTATTGAGAATTATCTACTTGTCTTAGGAAAAAGTTTCAAATTTTTGTTACACTCTTAGACATAAGTTCACCTCCACTAGTGACGATCAATCATGCTTGAATATGTGGCAATAATTCTTCTAAAAAATATTGGCATTGATGCCATTTTTCAAACCCGTGATGATGACACTTCAAGAGTAAACCATTAAATCTCTCCCATGCTTCAAAAAATAGTTCATCCTCTTTTGTATGAATTCCGAAATCTCCCTGCGAATAGCATTAGTTTTATGAATAGGAAAATATTTATTCAAAAATTTCTCAACCATTATCTCCGAAGATGTAATGTTATTAACTAGGAATGTGTTAAACCATGATCTAGCTCTATCTTTCAATGAGAATGGAAACAAACGAAGCTTAACATCATTTGTAGAGAAGTCTTCACATTTAAAAGTTTGACAAATAGCATAAAAATTATTTAAATGATTGTAAGGATCTTCATTATCTAAGCCATAAAAAGATGGGAGACAGTTAAGGGAGCCACATTGGGCTTTATTTCAAAATTCCTAGCAGCAACATATAGATATTGAATGCATAAGGTGCTTTGATTAGGTAATGGACTACAGTAATTTTTAAAAGCCTTTTCTTGTGGCTCTTAAGCCATTTTATCTTCAATTATTTTTTTCTTAATTTGGTCAACTTTTTCTTTTAAATTTTGATGAAAAGGTCTATTAATTTCACTGTCTAGAGCTTTTAGATTACATCGCAGAGGTCTACCACCAAGCATGCAATCACACAAGAACAATAAAAAATATAAATAAAATCTGTGAAAATAAAAGAAAAAGAAAAAGAAAAAGGAAAAGGAAAAGAAAAAGAAAAAGAAATTGATTTGATGAGCTATTATAAAAACTAACTACTAAGGAGAGAATTAGAAAACTCAAACCTATAACTTATTATGTTTCACTATCCCCCCAATTAATTTATGTTGACTACAAACAGAAACTGTAATAAGAAAAGAAATTAAAGGACACTACCAGTAACAAAAGCAAAGACAAAATAAAAGAAACATATAGTAATAAAAATAATGAGAACAATAACAATAATAGTAATATAACTAATCCAAACCAAAGACACATGACCTCTAAAAGAAAATAAATAAACTAATCCTAAACTAAAATTGACAATCGTGACACAAAAAAATAATAATTTAAATAAAGTCAAAACTAAAATTTTAAACTACACATTAATTGACCAATCAGAATTTCTTTTCATCTTTTTTTTTTTAAATAACCTAAACTATGACTGATATAAAAAATTAAGTCAGCCCCAAACCAAACAAACTGTCCAATACAATCTCTGGCAACGGCGCCAAAAACTTATTGTGCTAATTTTAATGTACTTGCAAGTGCTCGAGTCTATTAAAGTATAGACTAGGAATAATGAATTCAAACCCATAAGGATTGTTAATTTTTAGGAAAGAAAAATTTAATCTAAGCTAATTATAATTGTACCCTAATTGAAAAGAAAATATTTTGTTTGAAAAGATTATAAGTAAAGATGCAATTAAACTTAAAAAGAGCAAATTATCACAAGAATTCAAGAGATTGAGGCTACGATCAAAATCCACTACAGTTCAACTTAACAATTATCTACTTACCAATCAATTTACAATTTTAAAATGACAACTCGAAATTAATCTATTTCTACTCATGAATATAACAATTAAGCTCGATTAAAATCAATCTTATGTAGGTTCTTTTTCTACTTAATAGTATGATATCTAAGCATTTCATATAAACAATATTGAATAATAAAGAGTCAAAGCTTTCTAACAATTTATGAAAGTCATGGAATCAAAGACAATAATATTTAAACTTTATAGAATCAAGCAAAAGTGTAGTAAAATTTTAATCCTAGCAATCAATAATACATGACAAAATTGGTAAAAAGAATTTAATAATATACAACCAAATATGTGAAATAAGGACCATAAATATTAAAGCACACATATAGAGAATTAATTGAATGAAAAATAATTTATTTCATTGAACAAGGCTTCATCCTTAATCATAGTATAGAAAATTAGAAAGACATGAGGAGATAGGGCACAATAGAACCGATGGAAGCCATGGTCAAGCTGTGGTCTTCAATTCTTCTATCTATATTGCTGTCCATCTCTTCTCCTCCTTCTAATTGGCGTGGTTTCCATCTCTTTAAATATTGGCCAACTTGGCCGAGTCATTTTCTAATTTGAATTGTCCTTCTTGGAGGTTAAATGCCTATTTGGTATGGTTTATTTAATGGCTATTGTTGAGTGCTAGAAAGTGTGTATTTATAATGGAGAAAATCATCATTTTATACTCCAAGTCTCACTAACATCCCTACTTTTATGTCTTTAAGTCCTTTGTAATTTAATTATGTATGTTTTATTTTAATTAAGTTTTTTATGTATTTTAGGGGATATCATGGTCATTTCACAATGAACGAGAGATCTGATGGAAAAACGGACAGCAATTTTGAACTCAAGATAGTCAAAAACCTTAGGAGGAGCATAAAAAGAAAAACGGTACTGTTCACATATACGGTACTGTTCAAATATATGGTACTATATACGACATTGTTCACGGCACTGTTCACCTGTACTGTATGCTGATGTGGCACTGTACGAGGACATGGCACTATACGATGATGTGGCGGAATTTGATTGGATGAATGATATGGCATTGACTGATGATGTGGCGTTGACTGATGACATGTCATGATCCTATTGGATCAAAATGCTGACCGACGACGCGGCAGAATGTTAGTGGACCGAAAAAACGTACGTATGGTATATGCATATACACGGAATGACAGCCCTGATGATGTGTTCCATCCAATAGGAACTTGCCACGTGACGCAATCCTGAGCGTCCAAATTGTTTTAATCCGATGGCCACGATTTACTCAGTGTATCTATAAAAAGGGGGCTCCCACCCTAATTTGACACCCCTGAATCAATTTTTGAGCTCCATTTTCTGTAATTTCATCTCCATCTTGTATTTTCTATGTATTTTAATAAAATTTCTATTTTACCCCTAGTTCAATTATGAGCAGCTAATTTCCTTTCAAGCTTGGGTTAAAAGTGAAGTCTCAACATGCTTTATGGGCTTAATTTGGTAAATTTACTTTTTCTTCCCCTCTAATTTATGTGGATGTTTTGACTTTTTGTTGACAGATAGTAATAATCTTGTCTAGATATCGGCTGGTATAACCGTCTCCCTAGGCAAGGTTATTACTATTTGGCACGGGAAGCCCTTAGCACCATGTCTATTAGAGTGTGGTTCATGAGGAGTGGAAAATTTTCTTTCATGATTTAATTGGTACTAATAATGAATGTTAAGCCGATAGTGCATGTTGAGTACAGATCCGGAGATCCAAGTACTTCATTTTCATAGTTTATTCCCACAGCTTTAATTTAAATTAATTGATAGCCTACATCTTTTTCATTATAAATCGAACCACCAACTCAGAAAATTTATTCTACACACAATTAAAATTCACCTCCTCGTGAGATCGACACTCGTCACCGTTGATCTATTCTACAATAGATTCGTGCGCTTGCGAGTTCAACAAAATTTGCACAACAACTATCACTACTTATCTAATCTCGTAAGCTCTTTTCAAAATTTTTCGTTATTGTTTGGTTGTTGTTTGAGTAGATCTTTGAAGATTAAATAAGTTATTTTGTCTCTATTAGCAAAAGCTCAAATTTTGGATTTTTGAGAGTAGGGGTTAAAAAACATTTTTTAGAATGGTAAAATATCCTTTACTTATTTCATAATTTTCATAATATAATTCTAAATAACTTATTAAAATAATTTTATAGATTTTAATAAAAGCTCTCATCGACAACCACACAATAACAAAAAATAAACTCTACTCAAAATAAGTTTTATTTGAAAAGATATACTAAACGGAGCCTAAGTCACTGATTTAATTAAATCCTAAAGCTATAACATACGCTAACCGACTTTAAGAAGCCAAGTTTGTTTCCATATTCTTTAATCCATTCACATGCATGCATGACTTAGATTTGCAACCAATTAAATTCCACGTGTAAGTTGGCCCAATTGCTCCCAAAACCAATTAATCTCTAATGCTTCCCAAATTGTGCTTGATCATACACTTCTTATAGTTTTCTGCTATGAGATCTTAAAGTGCGAGAAAAGTCTGAGAAAGCTTTAAAACTATAGGAGTTTTAGAAGTTTAAAACTTAAAGTGTTTAAATAGCATAGTTTATGTATTTTCCCTAATGTTCATGCACTTTAAAATTTCTGATTGGAACATTTTTATCTTATCCATAGTCTCCAATCGTTTCTCTATTCATTCAATAATTCAATTTACTAAAAATAATTAGTAAAAATAACTAGTAAACATATAATTAGAAGAAAAAATATGCATATATTATATGCTCCCCAATAAATGTTATCATATCTAAAGTAGATTTTAACTTACCCTCCAAATAAAAAGATAATATTAATTTATCTCTTTTAAAAGTGTGAAAACTTTAATTTATCTCTTTTTTTTAAGATGAGAGCAAGCGGGGGTGCATTTATAATTTCTGTACCTAGAAGGCATGGATGATTGCCTTATAAGCTAAGGAGTTTCTGTCATGTTGAGGATATATCACACTAGGCATCCGTAGGCAAAGAGTGAGTGATCCGACATCATCAGATGATTGTTGAGTCTATAAAGAGATGAAAATGAAATTTTGATTTCACATTCCTAAACCCACAAATTTGATTCCGATTAAGGATTTTATTTTTTGAATAGAAACACCATCAATCAAACAATCCAATACCTAATTCCAATTTCCCATTCCCATAAATAACGCACCGTAAAGTAGGAAACAATCAGAGAAGTTTCACATGGAGTTGGAAAATTTTCATTTTACAGTTGAAAATTCAACTACACAAATTCAATTATTTATCATCCTGCTGCCGAAAACAAAGGAAAATTAATTAGAAAATTGTTTGATTGCATGTGTTTTATTCAAAAATCTCTTAATCGGAATCAAATTTTGGGTTTACGTGCAAATCCAAAACTCTTTATAGACAAAAAAATTTTATTCCTTGAATTGACAATTTTTACCCTTAAAGAAAATAATAATAATAATAAAAGTGAAAAAAGCAACAATAATAATAATGTTAATAATAATAATAATACCTATATTTCCCTTTAAAAATGTTTACTTCTTTATTTTATTAGTTAAATATATATAATTTTAACTAAGGAAAAATTTTTGTAATTTGTCAATAATCCATTCCGATTATAAGATAAAGTAAATATATCAATGGAAATATTGTTGATGCCGATTATGATTTATGTAACTCAACTAAACAATTTATTCCAATTTCCACTCTTCATTATGATTCTAGTCCATTCAGATCCAACTCATTTCGATTAGGGGTGTTTGAGGATTGGATTTTGTGGATTGGGCATGAATCCATATTCGATCCACGATTTTGCGGATTATAAATTTTCAATCCAATCAAATCCACGGATCAGTGAAACTCAATCCAAATCTAATCCATATGTCTACGAATTGGATGCGGATTTGACTAAATTCATATCCAATCCACCATTTTGCGGATTTTTTTTGAATTAAAAAATTTTAATTATTTCCAATTCATGAACTAACTAAATAAGCAAAATTTAATATAAAAATAACTTTACTACTGATCAAATTCAAAATTAAATAAGATTTAAATTAATTAATTATTTGAATAAAACTAGAAAATACATTCAAAGTTTTAAAGTATAACACACCAAAAAGAAAATATCTCATTTGTTTAGATTAGTACATGAAAATTAACTATTTGGAAAGTTGTATTTGTTTATTTAATTATTTTTTTTATTTTTTATTATTATTGGATAAGGTATAATATGACATTAATGTAACTATATTTTAACTTATTTATTTATTAGTAAGTATTAATGCCATATGTACAAGTTTAATTTTTTAATTAAATAAATATTTTTTTTATGGATTCGCGGATTTTTACAGATTTATAAAGTAAATCCATATTTAATCTATTGATTGTGGATTTTTAAATTTTCAATTCAATCTAATCCACCAATCCATAGATCAAATTTTTATGGCTTGGATTTCTACGGATCATACAGATTGAGCGGATCAGATTAGATTCTAAACACTCCTAATTCCGATTCTAAACTATTCCTATTATGAGTAACTGCACCATTACATTCTAATAGGATACCGTGAAAACATATATTACAGGATTTGTGTCACAGCCAGGCCATAAATTGAAGGGTGCTCAACTTCATATGTGTTCATCTTCTATTAATCAACCTGCTTCAATGATGTACGTACACTTCTAATTCCTAACTAATTATTAACCACAATATTTTATCAATCAAGACTTGCAGGAAGATTTTTGAGATGATTGATCCCTTTGTGTTTTCAAGAGCTGGTGTTACAATTTCTTCATCATCTAGTTTCATTTTGACAAAATACATTTTGACCATTACATTTCCGACCCTTTTCTGTCAAGTTTGCTTCCGTTGCTATCAATTCAGGAAAGTTGCTGCCTTCTTGTTGACCCATGAGAAAAAATAGACCAAATCAAGTCCGATCTGGGAACCACTAAACTGGCTCTTTGGCAACTTGCAACCAACATTGTCCACAACTTTATTGTACCTACGGTGTAGCATTGTCATACGTGCACCCAAAACAGCCAAGAAATCGTTGCCAGCGTTGTAAAACCCATGCATACTTTCATTTGCAAGAAGGTCAAAAGCATCATTCAAAATAAACAAATTTGAAATGTTCGAAACTAGCTCACACATTTAGTCGCATCAAATAAAAAAAAAAAGCTTACACATTTAGCCACAAAATGAATTTGTGGCTGAGCTTATTAAAGGGAAGAAAGAATAATGATATTTGATCTAAAGAGTACTGGAGGGTAACAGAAACAGAATGATCATGAAACAAACAGTTTCATTGTAGCATACGAAAATGATGCACTGTGCACCCACAATAGCAACGTTTATGTCACCAATCTATCCGGGCTTGGGGCCAAATATCATTATTCCTACGCAAAAAAAATCATGACAAAAGCACTTTTTATTTGAACATTATATGCCACTCAAAACCTTCGAAATGAAATTAGCTAAATTTCTTCCTTGGAGTGGATGTTTAAAGCCCTTCAAACTTTCAAATTAAGTGAAACTAGCTAAACTTTTTCCTACAAAATTCATGCGAATTGTCAACTCTCATTTTCCGAGTTCAGCGAAAATGAATGTCTGAACACAATGGCACTACTCAAGTTGCATTGTTTCAACAGTTAAATTAAAATAAAGGATAAAATTGGTCCTTTGTTATTCAAGTTTTACAAATGGGTGGAGATACTTCCACCCAGTATTTTTTTTTGTAATCCACCTCACTTTAAAATAATAATTACAATGAGTTCACAATATTTTTAATAAATACAAATCAATAAAAGTTTTGTATAATTAATCAATTAAACTCTTCTATTAATTTTTTTCTTAAGTTTCTTTGACATTTTTTATCATAAACTTTAATATAAGTTTTATCTTACCATTTTATTATTTTGATACAAAACAACCAAATTATCCTAACAAACATTAGTTATTGTATCTAATAGTTTAGGTATTTAATTTTGTGACTTATAATCTAATATTCAAATGAAATCTAATTATTATTTTCACTATCCTTACTTGTAAATGACATAAATTTGACAATCCAATAACTTACATGAGTATTGTAATATAAAGACACTATGTTAGTTTAATTAAAGATTAATAATCATACTAATAAGGTAGTATTAGAAACAATGAGTTTTGTATAAAATTAGAAAAATATTGAAGTTAAAGTAAATTCTTGGTAGTTTTACCTTGTAAGGGTAAAATCAAATCAAACTGATGCCAAAACAATTTTTGTAATAAAATATAATAAAAAAAAAAGTCAATTAAGATAGATTTAATTAATTAATTAATTCTCCAAAATTTTTCTTTAATTTAAAATTTTAAAAGCAATGTGCACCTTTTGTAACTATTTTCTGAAAATAGGGTTGGTTTACAAAAACTATGGGTTGGAGATACCATCATTCTTTACATATTATTTGCTTACAATATTAATACAATCAACTTGGAGATATCATCATTCTTTGCATATTATTTGCTTACAATATTAATACAATCAAAAGTGGATTAAGCTGATCAATAAGAGAGTTTCTTATTAATAATAATAAGAAGAAGACAAAAGACAGTATGACCAACGATAAAGCGCTTTATTGGCTACAAACTATATATATATATATATATATGATGTGGGACTAAATGGCGACAGGTACAGCACGAAGGGGTTGAGCCTTCTGTAAGGTTATGCCAAATTTCTCTTCCATGTCCATGTTCTCATCTTCAAGCTTCCAATCAAAAGAGTTAATAAGTGATCCCAACATTAGATGTAACATTCTGATTGCCAATGGCAAACCAGGACATATTCGTCGCCCAGCTCCAAAGGGGATTAGCTCAAAATTGCGGCCTTTGACATCAAGATCTGTTCCCAAGAACCTTTCGGGCATGAAAGTAAGAGGTTTGTCCCATGTGCTTTCATCTCTGCCAATAGCCCATGCATTGACTAAAACTTTTGAACCTTTTTGCACTGTGAAGCCAGCGATCTCTACGTCTTTTGAGGCTTTGCGGGGGAGAAATAAGGGAGCTGCTGGGTGCAACCTGAAGGTTTCTTTGAGTAGTGCTTGTAGATAAGGTAAACGACTGATGTCTGATTCCTCAAGTGGTCTACCTTTGCCAATTGTTTGTTCCAGCTCCAATTTCGCTCTTGATAAAGCCTCTGGGCTGTGGAGTAGCTCTGCCATTGCCCATTCCAGTGTGCTCGAAGTTGTGTCAGCCCCCGCAACAAACAAATCCTGTTGCATAAAATTCTGTTAACGAACTTGAAATTTGTGCAAGAAAGGAAAAAAAAGAAACAATACCAAAATCAAATGTTTGATGTCATTTCTATCAATCTCCACACTCTTGTCTTGGCTAATATTGAGAAGAGTATCCAACACATCTTTAGATTCGGTACTAGTATTGTAACCATGTTCTTGTCTTTGATCCAGTCTTTGATCAATCAAGCGATCAAACACCTCAAACATCTTGCTGTGATGAATTGTCATGCGACGCCTTATCCCCTGCAGATCAAGCTTTTTAAGCAGAGGAAGATTGTCAGACAGATTAGGCTTTCCTAGTTCTGTCATGATACCCCAAACTGTATCCTTAAACTCTCGCGCAGTGGGATCAACTAAATCAACAGAAAAAATTGTGTTGGATAATAAATTAAGTGAAGTATTGAAAACAGCTTGGCCAATCTCTATTGCTTGCCCCACACGGCAATTTTCTTCAACATAAGCAAGAAGATGCTTGATTTTCTTGCACCGGCGATCTTGATTGGCATCAAGTTTGTGACTAGAGAAAATATGTAAGTTGCATATTTTTCGTAGATTTTTCCACGGTGTTGAGACAGGCAGCCAGATCATCCCAATTTCATGGTGATTGTAGGAAAAGGCTGCATCCGGGACCATCCGATTACAGAATGATGAATCATGATCTTGAAGGATAGCTTTTGCCATGCTTGCTGAAGAAACCACTACTGTGGTCACCTGGCCAAATTTTAGAGTCATTATGGGGCCATGAATCTTGGCAAGCTTGGCTAGTGACTTGTGAGGTTTGTCACTAAGTTCGAGGAGATTTCCGATCACTGGATAAGGCGTAGGCCCCGGCGGCTGCTGTTTGGATCCTGCTTTGCGTCCCCCGTAAAAGGAACTTAAAGCCCTCACAAAAAGCCAAGTGAATAGAAGCCATAATATGCAGCTTAACAAATGATCCATCTTTAAAACTCTCATTAACAATCGATCACTATCTTTATAGAGAGGACTTTAGTATTACTCGTTTATTTGTCGTTTACTGGCATTTCAAATAAAGCGGCCAGAATTTTCCACATATGCATTTACAAATTCAAACCATGAGAAATTCTAGAATTTTCCACGTATGAGTTTAATTTGAAATTGCCACAGTAAAAATCGTAATTATATTAAATTCAACTATATATTTAATACAATTATCAGTTGGTCATATTATCTTTCATGTATTAAGAAAAATGTTGAAAAGACAAAAGCTAACTTTTTCCGTTTTACATTGTTACAAAATAAGCCACTAAAATGGCTCCCTTTAGCGTTCACAGTTATTTTGTTAATGTTTTATCTAATATTTTTGTCACTTATAGCAGTGCTCATTTATCAAAGACTTTTTTTTTTTTTTCTGTTGACATAAATTTGGAATATTGCCATGCTTTGCCCCAAATGTTTTTTGTTTCTGCCACTCATCCTATCCCATTACAGGTAATAATAATATTTCATATTTCTAAATGCAGCTGGGTATCTGCAATAAGATGTGCATAAGAGGCATGGTAAATGTGGCCAGAATTAAGAAACCGGGCTAATATAAAATGTTTTGATCAAGAAATTGCAGAGGACATGAAACTTTTTGTCTTTTAAAACTTTTGAAAGCGATGTATTCGAAAGTTCAGTCTCAGAGTCCTAGTGATTTTGGCATGAATTGTTAGAGATTGAGTTGGTATTTTAAAATATCAATATCCCACATTGCTTATATAAGGGAGCTTTAGTTGGTTTATATATATATAAACCAAATATAATGTGGTAACAAGCCCATAAAAAGGAGTCCCTTGCACATGAAACCAAGCCCAAGAAAGGACCCTATTTTGGGAATCTATTAACTGGTCACTCACACCCAAGATCTCATGTGTAAGGGGTGAACCTCCGTTGTGCTATCTTAAGAATTGGTCTCCTTTTTCCCTATTGTTTTCAGTCTTCATCCTTTGTTGGTTTCATCACGATCTTAATTCAAATTTTTGAATCCTTGTATTGCACAATCGCTATCTTAAGAATTGCTCTCATTTTTCTGTATTGTTTTTGGTCTTCATCCTTTGTTGGTTTCACTGTTCTAAGCTATCGTGTTGAGTGCAATATCGCAATAGTAGTCATTATATCTTGGAGATCAAACTGCCTTTTATGTCCTTGCATGAAGATATTATCTTGAGCGCGGAATTTGATCTTAAAGACACCAAACTATCGTGTTGAGTGTAACATCGTGATAGTAGTCATTGTATCCTAGAGATCAAACTATCTTCGTTGTCCTTCTTGCATCGAGATATTATCTTGAGGCGCAAATTCGATCTTAAGGACCTTGCTCACGCATGCCTTGATCGTTCCATTTTCCGTTTCACTATTTTGCTCATGCCTTTATTTTTTTTATTAACAATCTTAAGATCAAATCATAAGTGATATTCCATCGTCACCAGCTATTGTTGATCTTCCATCTTCACCGGTTGCTGGACTTTCTGTCCCCGTAGCCTTTGTGTTGCTCGATCTTTGTACTTTTGCAATTATCGCTACCAAAAACTTGCCAGATACCTCCAAGATTGAACTGTTCAATGGCAAAAATTTCAAGCACTGACAAGAAAAGGTCTTTGATGGGCTGGACATTCATAACCTCGCTGGCTAATTGCAATCATCAATGCTAGAACAGGGCATCGAAGACTATGACAACAAACTTCAAATTTGGAAGGATGGTAACAAAATCTGTAGGTATACAATACTCAATACTCTTGCTAGTTCCCTTTATTATGTTTATTATGTTTATTATCCATATAAGAATGCATTTGAAATATGGGCGTTGCTTAAGAAAAAAATGTGTTAGAAGATACTGAGACTCAGCAATATTATATTAGTGATTTTCTACATTATCAGATGGTGGAAGAGAAATCTGTGTCAAACTAAATTCATAAATATCACATATTGTTTAATAATCTTAAGGAGGAAATATTTCTTCCTAAATGATTTGTTACTGGTTGTTTGATTGAGAAAGTACCAAAATCATAGAAAGATTATATTAAAAGCTCCAAGTAAGAGAAAGCAAGTGAGTCTTAAAGATGCTATTATACATATTACGATTGAGGAGAAGAATAGAATTAGAGGTGCATTTGATAAAGCAAAGGAATTTTGTTCCAATGCAAATATAATTGAGAACACTCCTCAACCTAATAAAAAGTAGAACAATCCTAATAATAGACACCCTAATAACCCAAAAAAATCCATTACTAAAAAGAAAGGTCATTGCTTTGTTTGTGGTAAAATGGGCCATTATGCTAATCAATGCAGGCATAAAGCTTAGCGTAGGGGAGATAAAAAAAAGCCTTCTAAAGCTAATATGGCTGAAGGGGAAGGAGATGATGTCATTGCTTCTGTGGTTGTCTCTAAGGTGAACATGTTATATGGAAACAAAGATTGGGTGATTGATTCTGGTGCTCCTAGACATATATATAGCAATAAAAAATATTTCTTTTACTACACTCCAGTGGGAGAAAGAGAAGAAATCATTTACCTTGGTGATTCTCGGTCTACATCTATCATGGTTAAAGGAAAATTTCTTCTCAAGCTTACATTAGGGAAAACCCTTGCACTGAGTAATGTACTTCATGTTCCTGAAATCAGATACAATCCAGTATTTGTTTATATGTTGGCTAAAGTTAGGGTCAAAGTATCCTTTGAGGGTGGTAAAATTGGAATGACAAAAAATGAGATATTTGTTAGGAAAGGCTATTGCTCTAGAGAACTCTTCAAACTTAATATACTCAATGTCATAATGAATGAAAAGGCTTATTCTTCTACTTATCTAATTGACTTTATTAATCTTTAACATAGGAGACTTGGTCATGTGAATTTTTCTTATATTAAGAAAATAAGAAAACTTGGTTTACTGTCTAATTTAAGCTTGTTTAATGACAAATGCGAGGTGTGTATGAATGCCAAATCCATTAAGAAGATATGTAAACAAGTTCAATATAGAGAAATTGGACTTCTTAATCTAATTCATAGTGACCTTGGTGACTTGAAACAGACCATGACTAGAGGAGGCAAAAGGTATTATATTACATTTATTGATGATTTCTCAAGGTATACAAAAGTATATTTATTAGGAAATAAAGATGAAACGAGAGAAAAGTTCTTAATCTATAAAAATAAAGTTGAAAATAAACTTAATAAGAAAATTAAAATGTTATGCGTAGATAGAGGAGGTGAGTATGATTCAAGTATGTTAAATGCTTATTGTGAGAATCATGGTATCATCCATGAAGTGACACATTCTTATTCACTTAAGTCTAATGGAGTAGCTGAAAAGAAAAACAAAACTTTGAAGAACATGGTAAATGCTATGTTAATAAGTTCCAGGGCACCATTGAACTTGTGGAGGGAAGCGATGTTATTTGCTTGTCATGTTCAGAATAGAATACCTTATAAGAAGATAGGTAAGGCACCTTCTGAATGGTAAAGAGGTTCTAATCCTAATTTATCATACCTTAAAGTGTGAGAGTGTCTTGCCAAAGTTCTTAAACCAGATCCCAAAAGAAGAAGGTTGGGACAAAAAACTATTAACTGTATGTTTATAGGGTATGCCCACAACAATGCTGCACATAGGTCCTTGATATTACATGATAAAGGTTCTCATTTAAGGCAAATACCATCATTGAGACCAAGAATGCTGAGTTCTTTGAATCTATTTTTTCTAAGAACACTAGTATTGAGAAACAATTATCCTACACTGAGTTAACAATTAATGCTTCTGAAAGTTCAGATGTTGAACTAAAAAGAAGCACAAGGATGAGAAAAGCCATTAATTTTGGTGATGATTTCTATGTTTTTTTTTTAAATTGACCCTTAGACTTTTGTAGAAGCTATGACTTCTCGAGATGCATTATTGTGGAAAGAAGCTGTCAATAATAAATTGGATTCAATCATGAGCAACCATGTATGAGAGTTAGTTGATTTGCCTCAGGTACAAAACTTATTGGGTGCAAGTGGTTTTTTAAAAAGAAATTAAAAGCTAATAGATCTATTGATAAATATAAAGTAAGATTAGTAGCCAAAAGGGTCACAAAAAAAAAAAAAGATTTTTATACTTATACTCTTATAACTCATATTGCATTCATTAGCGTTTTGATTGCTCTAGCTGCAATTCATAATCTACATATACATCAAATGGATGTGAAAACTATTTTTCTCAATAGAAACTTGGATGAGCAGATCTATATGAATCAACCTGAAGGTTGTGTAGTTCCAGGTTCTGAGCATAAGATATATAAATTAGTTAAGTCTCTATATGGCTTAAAACAAGCACTGAAATAATGACATAAAAAATTTGATCAAGTATTAGTGTCTAGTGGATATACAATTAATGATTAAAATAAATATATCTATTCTAAATTTATTGATATTAATACCTTTGTCATCATATGGCTTTATCTTGATGACATACTTATTTTGAGTTCCAACATTGGAACTATTGATCAGACCAAGACGATGTTTGCCACTAACTTCGATATGAAAGATACAGGAGAGGCAAATGTTATTTTAGGCATTAAGATTACAAAGACTAGTGATGGTCTCATGTTGTCATGACAACATTATGATGAAAAATTATTGAGGAGATTTGGATATTACGACTGTAAGACAGGTTCCACTCTATATGATAGTAATACCCATCTAAAAAAGAACATTGGACATTGTGTTGATCAAGCAAGATATGCCTAATTAATTGGTAGTCTAATGTACTTGATGAATAGTATAAGACCAGAAATTGCATATGTTGTAGGTAGATTGAGTAGGTATACTAAGAATCCTAATAAGCATCATTGGACTACAATAGCCAAAGTGGCAAGATATTTGGGAGGCACCATTGATTATGGGCTTAAGTATAGTAGATCTCCATTTGTACTTGAAGGGCGTATTGATGCAAATTGGATCTTTGAGCCGAATGAGGTTAAATCCACTAGTAGTTATATCTTCACCTTTGGTGGAGGTGCAGTACCTTGGAAATCATCCAAGCAGACATGTATAACTCATTTTGCCATAGAGTCCAAGCTAATTACTTTAGAAAAAGCTTGTTTAGAGACTAAGTGGTTGTAAAACCTCTTAGTAGATCTTCCTATTTCAGCTCATCCTCCTACTGATGTGCCAATTCATTGCGATTGTCATGCCACTATTGCGAGAGCTAGGAGTAAAATATATAATGGGAAGAATAGACATATACGGATGAGATATAATATTATTATGTAGCTGCTAGAGTCAGGTGTTGTGAGCCTAAACTTTGTAAGGTTAGAGTTGACATATACGGATGAGATATAATATTATTATGTAGCTGCTAGAGTCAGGTGTTGTGAGCCTAAACTTTGTAAGGTGAGAGTTGAATTTGGTTGATCCTCTGACAAAACCACTAAACAAGAGTTTAATAGTGATCACGTTGAGATAATGGTTATTGTAGTGATTTAGGTTGAGCAATTGAGATCTTAATGAACTCTATAGCCCTCATATTGTTTATGGTGGTGTGTCAAAACTGTATGATACACTTGATGGAGGTTCACTTATGTAAGTGTTGAATTAGGTCGATTCCTATGAGAGTTAGACAGGCTTCTCTAGAACACTCATGCATCTAGGGGCACAGGGCCATTAAAGTGCCAAACCACAGAATACCTAAACACAGTGAGATTTTAATGTGAGCCTCTAGTTCTCTGTCTTACACAAAAGAAATATTGGTTCATAGAAACTATATGTTTCACCACGTTCCTGTGAGACACGATTAGTTGTTTAGTGGTTGGTTCATAGTCCAAAAGGCCCCAATTCATGTGCATTAAACTTTATGGACAAGGATGAAGATAAATGAAATTGGTATTTTGAAATATGTGGGGGATTATTAGAGATTGAGTTGGTATTTTAAAATACAAATATCCTACATTTCTTAAATAAAGGAGCTTTATTTAGTTTATATATATAAACCAAATATGGTGTGGTAACAAGCCTATAAAAAAGAGACCCACTCGCATGAAACCAACCCAAGAGAGGACTCCATTCCAGGAATCTATGAACTAGGTGCTCGAGCCCAAGAACTCACGCGCAGGGGAACCCCTGCACGTGGGGTTGTCATGTATGTGTGCAGGCTTGGGCACCTTTTACAGTTTTGCTCTTTACTTTAATTATTTTAATTCGAATTATATTAAGAATTTGATTACTAATCGAATTGGGATTTATTTTTTAAATCCTTGTATAATTATAATTTAGATTTACAAGGGCTAGGGCGTGTCTATTTAAATGGCCAATTGCACTGCACAATCGCTATCTTAAGAATGGCTCTCCTTTTTTTGTGTTATTTTTGGTCTTCATCCTTTGTTGGTTTCACTGTTCTAAACTATTGTATTGAGTGCAACATCGCAATAATAGTCATTGTATCCTGGAGATCAAATCGCCTCGTTGTCCTTCTTGCATCGAGATATTATCTTGAGGTGCGGAATTTGATTTTAAGGATAGTGCTCATGCACCCCTTGCTTGTTTCAATTTCCGCTTCACTATTTCGCTCATGCCTTTATTGTTTTATTAACACCAATATGTAGCGGTATAAATTTCAGTTACATATAGAGTACACCAAAAGACATTTTATTAACAAGTCTTAAACAAAGATGATCTACGATCATTTCTTCAACCTCGAAAATTTAAGTTTGTTATTTTAGGTGAATTCACATGGGATTCAGATCCTCTGATGATCTGATCATTTTCTGATCTTTTTAAGACTGATTGACATGTGGCGTTATTAAATTGAAGGGCTAGGATTTGTTTTCCTATTAATTATTTTGACAGCAAATTAAATTCTTTAGCTAGTGCCCTTATATTCAGAGGTTGTTTCATCCTATTTTCAGTTTCTTCTTTGTTAGCTTCTTGAACTGCTTGAAGATTCATGGCTTGTTAGTTTTACAAAAAAAAAAAAAAAAAGGGTATTTGACGCTTGTAACAAACTATTCGACTAAATGCCTCAAAGAAGATGTTTTGGTGGGAGTGATCCAACTCAAAATTTAGAGCAAGCCTGATGGAACTCATGGGTTGATCGGATTCCACTGCAATTAATGCACTGGTTGATATGAAAAAATGTAGAAGAGTTGCCTCTAGGATGACCAAGAATATTGTGATATAAGCTTGGTGACTCATCAAGGGACACGAGACAAAATGTACTGAGAGTTTTACTTGATGAATCCTGGACACTGATTATTTGTTACAGCTGTTAGGTTTGATCGAATAGTTTCTTATTTCTTTAATATTTCTGTGCATTGCAGTGTTATATTCCTTGGCACTTAAGTTACAATTTTTTAATTTCATGAAGAAAAGATTCCTTTGATATGCCAATTTTGACATAAGCCTTGATTTCCTTTCCAGTGCCAAAAGAGATTGACTATAAATTTTATATAAGCTGTTATT
The DNA here is from genome assembly GCA_030449905.1 of Luvunga scandens. Lineage (NCBI taxonomy): Eukaryota > Viridiplantae > Streptophyta > Magnoliopsida > Sapindales > Rutaceae > Luvunga > Luvunga scandens. The sequence continues at coordinate 2,061,416 of JASUUG010000209.1, forward strand.
GGTGAACTTCACAGCTACTGCTTGTGACTCTGCATACTACTCTCTGTCTCGTGTACTAACTTTTACAGAGATTTGATCTTTCAATGTAAGTATCTTTGGATCAAGCCTTTTGTAAAAATTGTCTTCATTTTTGTTATTAAAGTAAAATATTGAAATCCTAAGGCTGCTATGCAGATTGCAGAGTATATAAATTGAAAACTATGCGTTGAGATTTTGAAGTAACCAGCATACAAAATGATGAATTTGCACCCTTAATTAGACTGAATGATGAACAAAACAAAAGGGATAAGAACTGTTGCATATTATTATATCTATTCACTCACTGTTCAGTCCAATCTCTTCATTCATTCAATTGATTTCTTGCCTTTAATCATCTAAACCTTCTAAATTCTTCGAGGCCTTTCATTCTTAACCTTTGCTGGTGCCAAATGATCTCTACAATTCAATTTACAATTTTCCCGCCGACTGATTTTTCGTTCTGGCATTTCATTGAACGGTTTGTTATTTACAACAAACACCTCTATTTAACTATTAAAAATGAATGTAGCCACATGAGCCAAATTATCCGATGGACCTCCTCACTAAGTGCAAGGAAAGAAAATCCGGTGGATGCCAGATTAAGATTATTATAACTTAATTTTAACTTAGTTTATTTGATGCCAGACTGCAGGCAAGCTAAATTGTTACCAAATTAATCGAAAAAATAACAAAGCACAAGATAACTGAAAATTTCAAAATAATAATAAAACAAAAGGAAAATCATCATGTAATACCATACCAAGATCATGATAAAAACTTGTAAACACGCAATGGATTTCAATTTATTTATAACTACTCTCAGAATATTACAATTTTACAGTGTTATCTATGACATATTATATATATTACATAGTTTTACTTGAGATGAAATAACAATATGCTTTCACAGAGCCTTCTTCCGCTTTTTGGGTTTCTGGTAACCACTTGTTCTTCTTGTTCCTCACTGCCATGGCCGTCGTCAAGGGTCAGATCAGAGCATCTCTTAAGAGTAATGTTCTTCTTGTTAAGCACTTGTGGCGTTCTGGGCAAGCTTCTGGTCACATTAGCCCTCCTGCTACTTGTTTTTTTTGGTATATAAAAGCCCAAATGCCCAATCTTTAAAATTTCTTCATCATCATCTTGCTGACTACTTCTAGTAATAGGGATGCTTTTGGTGAGATAAATCCTGCACCTTCTGGCTATATGAAACCTTAGATTGCCAATTTTGGAAGCCGCCTTACTCTGTACCTGTAATCTATTGGCAAACGTTGTAAAATTTAGATAATTCACATACTGAATCTCGAGGGTTGGTCACCATTGGCAGATTCTTCAGCCTCTCTCAGCATTCTTTCAAAATAGCCTTCATCATCATCCCCATTCAACCCCAACGATTTTCTGGCTTTCATCATTTTTTCTTTTGATCTTGAAAAAAGATTCAAAGAAATTCAATATTTGAAGTAGAAAGAAAGATTATGAAACAAAGTAGGTGAATTTGAATCAAGTGGGCTCGCAGAATGAAAGTGAACAAACAAAATTAATAGAGAAAGATTGAAAGAAAGACTATGAACAGAACGGAACAGAACGGAGCACGTAAATGAGATTTCAGAGTCGGTTTGGAGAAATTATCACCGCTAGAAAATTTAGGGTTTCTAGTTTATGAAAACGCGTTCAAGTCATTATTAATGAAGATACGGGCGCCATAACCTCACCAGCAACTAACTGTGGTTTCTTTTATTTTTGAATTGTTATGTTTCTTTCAATTTGTTTGGTGTTTTGTTCTGTCTCTGTGTGTTAATTACATATCGGTTTTCCATGGTGGAATTAATAACAAAATGAACCGCATCTGGAGTTGAGTTTGGTCAAGTGTTAATATGGCACTAGTTGAGTGTTACTTGGTCCATATCTGGACTAACGTAAATCAAAGAAATTCGCTCGCACATTCATTTCTACTGTTATTACTTGATTGAATGAATCCCCCATTATGTCAGCGGATCGAATGAATTAGTTTCAGGGTGTCCTCCTTCGAGTTTAACTATCTTACTCTAACATAATATTTACCATGGAAAAAATTGTTACAACTAAACTAAATTCTCCGAATATTTTTTTTCCAGGTCATAATTACATACAAAATTTCTCACTCATAAAATAATATTACACAATCTCAAAAATAATTTCTTTAAACTTTTAACTAAATATTATTATTGGGCACTTATCTATCAGCTTATAAGTCACTCAGTTTATCCAACATTATATCAAAGCTAAAGTCTCAAGTTCTATTTACTCAAATGTTATAATGAGACAAAACTATTGTTTGGCTCTTACCTTAACCTATTAGGCTCTTCCTTTAAGACTTTTACTTTGATTATATTCTTGTTAGATAACATTGTTATTAGGCTTTTTTTAAAGCTGATGAGACAAGCAGTTTTTCTATCCACGCACAATTTTATTTACCAATCTCATATTATCCTATTAGGCTCTTACTTTAAAACTCTTAGTGCCTGTTTGGTATGGTTTATTTTATACTCATAAGTGTTTATTTAAACCCATAAGCTCTTATTATAATTTTTGTTGTTATTTGGTTGTTTTTCTAGTAGAGCTTTTGAGGTTTAAATAAGCTATTTTGCCTCTACTAGCAAAAGCTCAAATTTTGAGCTTTTGAGAGTAGAGGTTGAAAAGTTTTTTTTAAATGTTAAAATATCTAAAATATCTTTTACATATTTGACAATCTTATTTTATTCTTTTCATAACATAACTTTAAAAGCCTTACCTATTAAAATAATTTCATAAATTTTTAATAAAAGCTTTTATTGAAAACCAAACAATTAAAATTTTTTGATTAAAAATTCTATTTATAAAAGCTCTACTAACAAAAACTTTGCTTAAATAAGCTCTACTTGCAAAGCTGTACTAAACGGAGTCTTATACTTTGAGAAGTTTTAGTCAGACAATACCATTCTCATACTCTTATTTAAAACTTTTGGACAAACAATTTCTCTATCCCTACGCAACTTCATTGGCTAATTTCATACAACTTCTCTATCCTACGCAACTTCATTTCTGCCATATATGTTTGCTTCCATGGCTACAAATTCATTATTATGCCGTCGGTGCGGACCAAATCATGCAATGACTTGGACCGATATTGTCGGCAAGTTTATTGTGCCTCTGGCACCATAAACCATGCGAGAAAAGTCACCTCTGCATGCATACTTTTTTACGCCATAAAGACAAAAACATCACGCAAAAATTTAATGGATACAAACTTTCAAAATGCATAAATTTCGGCAGTTGAAATAGGAAATAAATCATCCTCGACTTGAAAAACTGGTGTTCCTTTAAGATTTATTATATATAATGATCCTTTGTTATATTCAATGTTTTTCAAATTATTTGCTTGCAATATTAATCCACTCAAAAGTGATTAATTAAGCCGAATAATTAGTTAGATGCTAATAATGATAAATGTGTGTGTGTGTGTGTGTGTAACAACAAAGTGCTTTTTATATTGACTACAAACTATACCATGGGACTAAATGGCAATAGGGACAACATGAAGGGTTGGTACTTCTGTATGCTAAGGCCAAATTTCACTTCCATGTCTATGCTCTCGTCGTCAAGCTTCCAATCAGAGGAATTAATAATTGAACCCAACATTAGATGTAACATTTTGATTGCCAATGGTAAGCCATGACAAATTCGTCGGCAACACCATCAATTTGCTTTTTTATTACTACTATTTTTTATATGCATTTTGTAGAATATAGTATCTTAGGCTAATGACATTTAAGTGTGTTTTAAATTTTAAATTTCAAACCACTTAACTTTTCTATTTGATTTACCAATTTATTAAATATATTTTTAAAAAGGCAATAATTCCCTTAATGAGTAATAGTATTAAAAGGGTAGGTTTTATTTTTGTAAAAAAAATCCTCCTATGTTGTTTTGTTTTTCAAAACTCTAGAGCCTAACAAAGAAAAGAACACAATAGAAAACACAAGAGCAAACTCATGCATTTTTTTAGAAAAGGAAGAGGAGAAGATTGTAATGGTGTTTCTATTTTTTATTAAAGAAGTTCTTGAGTTTTGATTTATTTTTGAAAATAGGTAAGCATTTTTTAGTTTTATTTATGATTTTATATGACTAATTGAATGATTTTGTGTGTTATACCAATAAAATTACAAAAGGATGATCATGTATTGATTTATGTTATTATTGAGTGGAATTAGTGCTATTGTGTTATCCTGAAAACTGTGAGCAATGTAGATTGAATCCTATACAACTTTTGTTTTTATTGAGTTCATATGTAAAATGTTGAGTACTAGAAAATGTGTATTTATAATAGAGAAAATCATCATTTTACATTCCAAGTTTCACTAACATCCCTACTTTTATGTCTTTAAGTCCCTTGTGATTTAATTTTGTATGTTTTATTTTAATTACGTATTTTATGTATTCTAGGTGACATGATGGTCATTTTACAATGAACGAGAGATCAGATAGAAAAACGAACAACAATTTTGAACTTAGGATAGTCGAAAACCTTAGGAGAAGCCTAAAAAGATAAATGATATTATTCACATATACGATACTGTTCATATATACGGTACTGTTCACGACACTGTTCACATGTATTGTACGATGACGTGGCAGTATACAATGATGTGGCAGCATTTGATTGGACGAATGATGTGGCATTGACTGATTATGTAGTGTTGACTGATGACGTGTCACGATCCTATTGGATTAAAATGCTGATGTGGCATTGACCAATGACGTAGCAGTATGTTAGTGGACTAAAAAACGTGCGTACGGTAAATGCATATATACGGAGTGACAGTCCTGATGATGTGTTCCATCCAATAAGAACTTGTCATGTGGTGCAATCCTGAGCGTTCAAATTGTTTTAATATGATGGCCATGATTTACTCATTGTATCTATAAAAAGGGGGCTCCTCCCCCCTAATTTGACACCCCTAAATCTATTTTTGAGCTCCATTTTCTGTAATTCCATCTCTATCTTGTATTTTCTATGTATTTTAATAAAATTCCCATTTTACCCCTAGTTCAATTATGAGTAACTAATTTCCTTTCAAGCTTGGGTTAAAGGTGAAGTCTCAACATGCTTTATGGGCTTAATTTGGTAAATTTACTTTTTCTTCCCCTCTAATTTATGTGGATGTTTTGACTTTTCGTTGACAGATAGTAATAATCTTGTCTAGATATCGGCTGGTATAACCGTCTCCCTAGACAATGTTATTACTATTTGGCACGGGAAGCCCTTAGCACCATGTCTATTAGAGTGTGGTTCATGAGGAGTGGAAAATTTCCTTTCATGATTTAATTGGTACTAATAATGAATGTTAAGCCGATAGTGCATGTTAAGTACAGATCCGGAGATCCAAGTACTTCATTTTCATAGTTTATTCCCACAGCTTTAATTTAAATTAATTGATAGCCTACATCTTTTTCATTATAAATCGAACCACCAACTCAGAAAATTTATTCTACACACAATTAAAATTCACCTCCTCGTGGGATCGACACTCGTCACCGTTGATCTATTCTACAATAGATTCGTGCGCTTGCGAGTTCAATAAAATTTACACAACATAAAACTTTATAGTTTATTAAACTAGATATCATTAGGTTTCTATCCATATGTTTGTTTTAAAAAACACATTGTATATTAATTGCAATAATTTTTGAAGGAACATTGGTGTTGGAAAATTCCAATTTCTGGTTTTAGTGGCGTTTCTATCCCTGTGTTTATCTACCCTTGCAATACTAAATAGGTTACCCAAGAGGGGGGTGAATTGGATTCTTAATCAAAATAAAAAAAAACTAAAATTTAAAGCAAATAGTAAACTATCCAAATTCAAAATAAACAAGTTAATGTGCAATGAATAATAAAGAGATGGCTAAAACAAAGCAAACACGTGATTTTTACGTAGTTTGGCTAACCGTGCCTACGTCTACGCCTCCAAGCTCACTGGGCTTGAGGATTTCATTATGCGAGCCTCCAAGGCTTTAACAACACTTACAATTGACTTCAAAGGTGTTAATAAACCTTTACAACAATAGATTAACTCCAATCTCTTAACCCAAGTGTATCCCAACACTCAAAATCACTAGAAAATATAGATTACAAATAAATAATCTTTCACACAATATATATATGGTTACCAATAAAATTTCAAAGTGTGAATCATGAAACAAAAACAAGTTTAAAGCTCAAACGAGATTGTATACTCAATAGCAAGCTCAATGATGATTGTTGGATCTCTTTTGATTTGAATTTGATTGAGCCATTTTATAGTTGGAGTTGAAAACTAGCCGTTGTTAACTTTATGATAATAATCGAATTACCGTTGTTTGCTGTCAGTTAACCATTTTGACTTGTCCAAATAGTTGTTGTGCTTAGATTTTAAATAAATGGTTTACCGTTTATAATTATCGGATCACCGTTCATTTCCAGAAACCTGCAAAACAAACTTAGATCTCCGTTTTCACTAAACGATTCAAGATTAGAAACTATCTCTTCTCTGAACATTATCGATTCGCTGTTTTTAAATAAACAGTTCACTGTTAATTTCCAGAATCTTATCAAAACAAGTCTATCCATTTTCTTAAACGGTTCAAGATTAGAAAAACTCTCTCTGTACATTATCGGTTCACCGTTAATTTTTAAAATCTTATTAAAACAAGTCTAGCTAACTGTTTTTGATAAACGGTTCAAGGTTAATTTCTAGAATATGTACTTTGACAACTTTTTATAGAAAAATGATTTTCTAACTCAAGATAACGGTCATTAAGCTTCTTTAAACATGTCCATGGCTTTAAGAAATTCATTTTAACTGCCCCAATATTTTAATCAATAACATATAAGTTTTGTTATCATCAAAATCAATATTATAAGATTAACAATCTCCCCCTTTTTGATGATGACAAACTTTATATGTAAAGGTAAGAAAATTTTGTTAACTCCACCTGAATATAAGCTCCCCCTAAAAAATATAGCTTGTTCTCCCCTTTTAGTATAAAAAAGAAAAGAACAAAAACATATCTGTTTCGACAAGTGAAAATTTTGGTAGAATCTCCCGTTTACATTAAGCATCTCCCAGAAAATATTAGTAACAATTTTCACCCAAGAAGCCAATATTAAGATAAAGACAACTTCAACCAAGCAAAAAAATCAGTGCCAAAATAAGAAAACATACACATATATAACATAATCATCCATAATAATCATATATAAATGTATCAAAAACATGAAAATGTTGTGCAAAATAAAAGTATCTAAAATACTAAGAAACTACTGCGGAGGAGGAGAAGAAGAGGAACAGGGGGGAATGCCGAGAGCAGAAAAGATACGCAACTGTCCATCCAGTATCTCGTACTGCTGAATCTTAAAAGAAGCAAATCGATCCTGAAGCTGCTGCTGCTGCTGCTGCTGCCCGTAAAGAGCTCGAACATCTCCAACTAGCTGATGAAGGAGACTGTTGGCAGCAGGTAGAACATCTGGAGCTGGTGGTCGATCAATCTTCATCTCATGCTCCTCAGAATCAGACTCTGCTGGAGGCTGTGAGACAGATCCGTGACGAGGGGGCAGAGGTCTAGCACTGAGCCTAAAATTGGGTAGTTGATAAGGAGAGTAGATATCGTTAAGGAATCAGTTATCCTCAGGAGCTATGAGGGTGTCTTGGTTTTTGGTTGTGGGCGTTTTAATCCATTCCAGACACCTCTGATAAAATCCAATACCCGAGATAGCCCCATCCCCAATCTTCCTAGTCTCTACATACATCAAGTCACGAAGAGGTACTCGAAAATGTCGTAAAAGTTTAGAGATAATACTACCGTAAGGAAGCAACCTATGGTTAATCCTAGGAGTACTTAACATATGTCGCAAAATAATGTATCCTAGGTTAATAGGACGCTCTGTAAGAAGACTATCGAGTATCCCGACATCCATCCGAGTCACCTCATCCAACAGCCCTTTCCTAGGAGTGACAATAAACTGTAAGATGGTATGGAGAATTCTAACTTGTAACATTAACAACTGGGATCTAAAAGGTAGGGAACAAATCTTGTTTGAGAGATCTCGATGCCTACATATGTTTCTAACCCCTTTGTGATGGACAAAATTGGCAAAAGATAACTCATTCCTAGAAGTGTAAATCAAATGCCCAGAATGTGGGATTCCTAAAATTTGGTTCAAATCCTTGACATCAAAATTAATCGGAACATCGCCTATATGAGTAACTATCATATCTACCATATATGTGGACAATTCCATGTTCAAGTAAAACACACAGACTAGGTTGGGATAAATCCTCTCCTCTAAGTTCAAAGAAGACTCACAGGGCAACATCTCCTTCTCACTCCTACCACAAACAACTAACTTCATAAAATCCTTTTGAACTCAGAAGTTTCCCTAGGTGGTATGGGGTTTCTGCTGGGGATGGATTTTCTCTTCCATCCAATCCTTGAGGTTTCGACCATTTTTTCAAGCTTGAGAAATTTTGAACAATGAATGGTAGAAAAAGGAATTTAGAGGCTCAATTTGATCAGAAAACGTCAAAAATTGAACCAAAATTTAAGAAAAAGGTTCGGCTGTTTTTAGGGTTTGAATTTGGGATTTTTCGATTTGGGCATTGATTTGATGTTTTGGCTTGATAAATCTATGCTAGGGATGATAAGAAATGTTTCCATGACTTTGATTTGGCAAGAAATTGTAAGGAAAATGAAAGATTTTAGAGAGAGAAGGCTTAGGATTCATTGGTTCAAGAGAAAAAGGTGAAGAGGTAAGTGAAAATAGGAAAGAAGAACTAGAACAGTTTATATCGTACCCAAACGGCGAGCCGTTTGCCTCAATTGGTTCACCGATAATTTCCAGAGAGCTATCAAAGTGTAAGTCTGTCATCGTTTATCAGAGCAACCTCTTTGGTTTTAATCGGTTAACCGTTAGGAATAAACGGTGAGCCGCTAATTTCCAACAATTTTTCTAATGTTTCTGTAATTAAACGGTACACTGTTTATTATCAAACGGTAATTTGTTTATCTTGACTATGATTTTGCACATTTGTTTTAATCTATGGTTAATACTCAATACATTTCTAAATCATTTTATTGATAAAAAATGTCTTTAAAGGCCAATATAATGCATGATTCATAAATTTACACAATGTAAAACATCCAATTCAAACAAATAATGATAACGAAGAAGATATTGTACAAAGCAATACTATTGTGCAACATTTATCATTCCAAGCTCATGTCTAATTTTAGAAAATTGCTCTTCACCAAGAGGTTTAGTAAAAATATCAACAAGTTATTTTTCGGTTGAAATAAAATTCAATGAAATATCCCTTTTTTGAACATGATCTCTCAATAAATGATATCTTATCTCAATATGCTTGGTTATAGAGTGTTAAATAGGATTTTTTGATAGATTTATGGCACTTGTATTGTGACACATGAGGTATATGAGCAAGATTGATACCATAGTCTCTAAGGGTTTGTTTCATCCAAAGTGCTTGTACACAACAATTACCGGTTGCAATATATTCAGCCTTGGTGGTTGAAAACACAACCAAGTTTTGCTTCTTACTAAACCAAGAGACAAGTGAGTGACCTAGTAAGTGACAAGTTCCATTAGTGCTCTTCTTATCAACCTTATAATCAGCAAAATCGGCATCCGAATAACAAGTTAAATCTATATGAGTTCCTCTAGGATACCAAAGGCCAAGATCTATAGTTCCTTTCAAATATTGGAAATTCTCTTGACAACAAGCAAATGAGATTCTTTAGGACATGATTGAAATCTTGCACACAAACATACACTAAACATAATATCAGGTCTACTAGCAGTTAAGTAAAGTAAAGATCCGATCATACCTCAATAAGTTTTGACATCAACATCTTTACCTTTTTAATCTTTGTCAAGCTTAATTGTCGAACTCATTAGAGTACTTTTGACCTTTCCATCTTCAAGTCCGAATCTTTTGAGTAAATCTCTTAAATATTTGGCTTGATTGATGAAGATTCCTTCTTCGTTTTGTTTTTTTTGTAATCTAAGGAAGTATTTCAATTCTCCCATCATGCTCATCTCAAATTCTTTGCTCATGCAAAATAAAAATTCCTTACACAAAGACTCATTAGTAAAACCAAAAATAATATCATCAGCATAAATTTAGACAATAAGTATATCTTGATTCTTATGCTTAATAAAAAGCGTAGTATCAACTCTTCCAATTGAAAAATCATTTTCGAAAAGAAATTTACTAAGCCTATCATACCTAGCTTTAGGTGCTTGTTTTAATCCATACAAAGCTTTTGACAACTTATAAACATGATTTGGAAATTTTTCATTTTCAAAACTAGGGGGTTATTTCACATAAACTTCTTCTATGATATAACCATTTAGAAATGCACTTTTGACATCAATTTGATATAAAATAAAATTCTTATGACATGAAAAATGCTAAGAGCATCCTAATGGATTCTAATCTAGCTACCGGTGCAAAAGTTTCATCAAAATCAATTCTTTCTTCTTGGTTGTAACCTTGAGCTACTAATCTGGCTTTATTTCTTATAACCACACCGAATTCATCCATCTTATTCCTAAATACCCATTTAGTGCCTATGACGGATTGATGTTCTGGTTTAGGAACTAATTTCCACACATTATTTCTCTTAAATTGATTTAACTCCTATTGCATTGCCATAATCCAAGATTCATCGTTTTCCGCATCCGTAAAGGATTTTGGTTCAATTTGAGATATGAATGCAGTATATGCATATGTGTTTTTAAGTGATAATCTAGTGGTTACACCTAGTGAGGGATCACTTAAAATTAAATCTTTAGGGTGAGAAGAAACATACCTCCACTCCTTAGGGAGTGTTTTAGAATTACCTCAATTTTGCTCCATATTAGTTTGTTCTTCTTGTTGATTCTCTTGATTCTCGCAAGATAAAGTATCTTGTTTGACATTTGAAGGTTCTTCTTGTTGTATTTCTTCATCTGCATCATTATCAACAGACAACTTTCTCCATAGAGGAGGGGTTAGATTCATTAAACGTAATGTGCAAGGATTCTTCAACAACCAAAGTTTTTTTTATTGTATACTCCATAAGCTTTGCTAGTATTTGAATATCTAAGAAAAATACCAACATCCGATTTTAGATCAAATTTACCAAGATTATCTTTGATATTCAATATAAAACATTTGCATCCAAAAAATTTGAAGTAACTAATGTTGGGTTTTCTATCTTTCCAAAGCTCATAGGGAGTTTTATTAAGAAACGGTCTAATCAAAACATAATTTAACACATAGCATGCGGTATTAACGGCTTCGGCCCAAAAATATTTTGGTAATGTATTCTCATTTAACATGGTCTTAGCCATCTCTTGAATAGACCTATTTTTTCTCTCAATAAGTCCATTTTGTTGTGGAGTCCTAGGTGATGAAAATTGATGTTTAATACTAAAATCATTAAAAAAAATTCTAAAATGCATGATTTTCAAATTCTTCACCATGATCACTTCTAATGCATATAATAGAACAACCTTTTTCATTTTGAACCTTTTTACAGAAGACTTTAAATGCATCAAAGGCATCATCCTTATTATTTAAGAATAATACCCATGTATATCTAGAATAATCATCTATAATTACAAATGCATAATATTTACCACTTAGACTAGCATATCTAGAAGGACCAAATAAATCCAAGTGAAGAAGTTGAAGCGGTTTTGAAGTAGAAATATGATTTTTGTTTTTGAAAGAAGTTTTGATTTGTTTTCCAAATTGACATGCTTCACAAATTTTATCTTTTTCAAAATCGACTTTCGGAAGACCTTTCACTAAATCATTTTTGGAAATCTTTGAAATTAAATCCATGCTTGCATGTCCTAATCTTCTATGCCATAACCAACTATCATCATGTAATGTGGAAAAACATTTATCATAAGTAGATGCACAATCTATATCAATGGTATAAACATTAACACGCTTCTTTTCAACAAAGAAAATTTTACCATCACATGCATTTTCAATAATACATTTTGTTTTATAAAAAATAACTGTATATCCTTTATCACACAATTAACTAATACTAAGCAAGTTGTGTTTTAGATTTTCAACTAAACATACATTTTCAATGAGAGTTGGGGAAACTTTACTGACATTACCAATACCAATGATTTTTCCTTTTGAATTATCTCCAAAGGATACATCCCCACCATTTTCGATATTGGTAAAACTTAAGAGCCATAAATAATCACCGGTCATATGTCTTGAACATCCGCTGTCCAAATACCATTTATTTTTCTTTCCCTTATTCTTTGATTCCTGTAGAAAAGATCTCAAGTTTTAGGTACCCAAAACTTTTTGGCTCCTTGAGTGTTAGTAAAGGTTCGTTTTGGAACCCAAACACATTTAATTCCATAACATGCATTTTTCTTAACAAGACATCTATAATTCATGTGACCATTTCCATTGCAATAATGACAAACAATTTTATGATTATTAGTGGAGATAGCCTTAACAAAGTAGCTTTTGTAATATTTTTGTTTCAAGTTAGGCTTATACCCAATTCCTCCTTTATCAAACACACATTTTCTAGAACTGAGTAATTTTTCTAAGTTCTTTTGACCATGTGTTAATTTTAATACAATCGCATTGAGTTCATTACTCTTCTTTTTAAGCTCTTCATTTTCTTTGATCAAGTCATCAACATGTAATTTATCATGCTCATGTGAAATACTTTATTTACCTTTTAAAGATGCAATCTTACTATGCAATATTTCATTATCTAATTCTAGTTTTTTGATCTTTTCATTTAGTAGATCATTGCATTTTTGCAAGGTATCTTTTTTATTTGAAAGTTCTAGCACTTTCTTCTTAAAACATGCATTTTTCTTACCAATTTTCATCATATCACTATGCAACTCTTTAAAAGCATCATACAATTCATTATAAGTTGAAAGATTATTTACCTTATCAAGTTCATCTTCCCCTATCGCCATGAGTGCCAAGTTTGACATTTCTTGTGATTGTTCTTCATCACTTGATTCTCCATCACTATCATCCCATGTTGCCACCATGGCTTTCTTCTTAAATTTGTTGAGAAGTGGGCACTCAGATTTTATATGGCCTGGCTTCTTGCATTCATAGCATATGATTGCGTCCTTCTTCTTCTTTTGGTTTTTGAAGTTTCTAAACTTTCTTCGCTCACCGAATTTCTTGAAAATTTTCTTGAATTTTCTAGCTATCATAGCCATCTCTTCATCTTTAAAGTCACTTTCATTATCACTTTCAGGTTTTGATGATGCTTTCAAAGTAATGCTTTTCTTTTTCTTATATTCGTTTACTTTTTCAACTGTCAAATCCTCTTCATAAGAAATAAGTGAGCTGATTAAATCATCAATAGAAAAAGTATTTAAATCTTTAGTTTCCTCTACGACAGTCCTTTTAGGTCTCCATTCCTTTAGTAATGACCTAATGATTTTTTTTACCTTCTCACTATTTAAAGAGGTCTTAACAAGTGCTCCTAGAGTGTTTACAATGTTTGTAAATCTAGTATACATGGAGTAGACACTCTCATTTTGTTCCATTTGAAACAATTCGTATTGTCTAGTGTATCTACTAATTTTAGACTCTTTAACTTGGTTTGTTCCTTCATAAACTATTTCAAGTTTCTTCCAAATCTCATAAGCATTAGAACAACCTGAAACTCTATGAAATTCTTTCTTATCTAGGGCACAAAACAAGTCATTCATAGCTTTGGAGTTTAGATAAACCTTTCTCTTTTCATGCTCACTCCATTTACATGAAGGTTTCAGAATATCTTTCTCTTCTTCATCTTTGGTAGTAGGTATGAATGGACCACACAGACAATTTTCTATATTTCATAATGTAAAGCTTACAAGTAAATTCTCATCTTAGTTTTTCAATAAGGATAATCATTACCATCAAAGAATGGTAGTCTAGTAGTGGATTGTCCTTCCCTAAAGCTAGAATCATTTTGGGTTGGCATGAATCTTTTATTCTTAGACGGTTAAGTCTTAACAAGAGAACTAGGCTCTGATACCAAATGAAATACTAACTAGGTTACCTAAGAGAAAGGGTGAATTGGGTTATTAATCAAAATTTTTTAAAAAAACTAAAATTTAAAGCAAATAATAAACTATCCAAATTCAAAATAAACAAGTTAATATGCAATGAATAATAAAGAGATAGGGTAAGAGAAAACAAACATGTGATTTTTACGTGGTTTGGTCAACCGTGCCTACGTCCATGCCTCCAAGCTCGCCGGGCTTGAGGATTTCACTATGGGGCCTCCAAGGCTTTAACAACACTTACAATTGACTTCAAAGGTGTCAATAAACATTTACAACAAGAGATTAATGTTGAGTACTAGAAAGTGTGTATTTATAATGGAGAAAATCATCATTTTACACTGCAAGTCTTACTAACATCCCTATTTTTATGTCTTTAAGTCCCTTGTAATTTAATTATGTATGTTTTATTTTAATTAAGTATTTTATGTATTTTAGGGGATATCATGGTCATTTCACAATAAACGAGAGATCAGATGGAAAAATGGACAACACTTTTGAACTCAGGACAGTCGAAAACCTTAGGAGGAGCATAAAAAGAAAAATGGCACTGTTCACATATACGGTACTGTTCACACATACGGTACGGTTGATATATGGATCTTGTATGCAGCCTTTATTCACGACACTGTTCACCTTATATCAGTATCTTTGCCGACGTGGCACTGTACGATGACGTGGCACTATACGATGATGTGGCGGCATTTGATTGGACGAATGATGTGGCATTGACCGCTTATGTGGCATTGACTGATGATGTGGCGTTGACTGATGACGTGTCATGAGCTTATTGGACCAAAAATATTGACCGGTGATGTGGCAGAATGTTAGTGGACGGAAAAAACGTGTGTACGGTACATGCATATACACATAATAAGAGCCCTGATGATGTGTTCCATCCAATAGGAACTTCCCACATGGCGCAATCATGAGCGTCCAAATTGTTTTAATCCGATGGCCATGATTTACTCAGTGTATCTATAAAAAGGGGGCTCCCCCCCTAATTTAACACCCGTGAATCCATTTTTGGACTCAAATTTCTGTAATTCCATCTCCATCTTGTATTTTCTACGTATTTTAATAAAATTCCCATTTTACCCCTAGTTCAAATATGAGTGGCTAATTTCCTTTCAAGCTTGGGTTGAAGGTGAAGTCTCAACATGCTCCATGGGCTTAATTTGGTAAATTTACTTTTCCTTCCCCTTTAATTTATGTGGTTGTTTTGACTTTTCGTAGAGCAGGATAGTAATAATCTTGTCGGATATCTATTTGGAATAACCGCCTTCCTAGGCAAGGTTATTACTATTTGGCACGGGAAACCCTTAGCACCATATCTATTAGAGTGTGGTTCATGATGAGTGGAAGTTCCCCCTTCATGATTTAATTGGTACTAATAATGAATATTAAGCCGATGGTGCATGTTGAGTACAGATCCGGAGATCCAAGTATTTCATTTTAATAGTTTATTCCAACAGTGTTAAATTAAAACATTGCCTACATAATCGTCATTATAAATCCAATCACCCACTTAGAAAAATTAATTCTACAAGCAATTAAAATCCACCTCCTCGTGGGATCGACAGTCGTCACCATTGATCTATTCTACAATAGATTCGTGCACTTGCGAGTTCAACAAAATTTGCACAACAATTAACTCCAATCTCTTAACCCAAGTGCATCCCAACACTCACAATCACTCAAAAATAAAGATTACAAATAAACAATCTCTCACACAATATATATATGGTTACCAATAAAATTTTAAAGTGTGAATCAGGAAACAAAAAAAAGTTTAAAGCTCAAAAGAGATTGTATACTCAGTAGCAAGCTCAATGATGATTGTTGGATCTTTTTTTATTTGAATTTGGTTGAGCCATTTTATAGTTGGACCTAAAAACTATCCGTTATTTACTGTTTATTTCTAGAAACCTGCAAAACAAACTTAGATCTCCGTTTTCACTAAACGGTTCAAGATTAGAAACTATCTCTTCTCTGAACATTATTGGTTCGCTATTTTGAAATAAATGGTTCACCATTAATTTTCAAAATCTTATTAAAACAAGTCCAGTTAACCTTTTTTAATAAACAGTTCATGATTTAAAGGCTAATTCTTTTCTGTAAATTATTAGTTCACCGTGTATGTAATAAACGATTCAAGGTTAATTTTCAGAATATGTATTTTGACAAATTTTTATAGAAAAATGATTTTCTAACTCAAGTTAACGGTCATTAAGCTTCTTTAAACATGTCTTTGGCTTTAAGAAATTCATTTTAAATGCCCCAAAATTTTAATTAATAAGATATAAGTTTTGTTATCATCAAATCAATATTATAAGCTTAACAATCATATCCTATAAGATGCTAGATGTTTTTTGGTTGAAAGTCCTACATTAACCAATGTCTTTGAAACTATATTCTCGTTACTGCTACTATCAATTATCAACCAATGCCTTTGCTACTGCCACTATCGTAAATTGTGCTAGGTGTTCTAAAAATCTTATTGCACTAGTTATGCTCTTCAAACTTTGGTGTTAATAAAATTTTTTGAATAATAAAATTCAGCATATCTCATTCATCTACTTCCAACTTTAATGCTTCTTCGTCACTCCTATCCTTAGCATCGTTCACTTATTGGTCATAGACTACAGCCTCTACCAAATTTAAATTTTTAGAACAATAATTATTTGATCGATGCCTAAGTTCGTCGCACCTCAAACATTTATGCAGTATAGGCTTTGCGTACGGATTATTCTACATCTGTGGTTGGTACTATTGTTGTCTACGTGCCTACTGCTACCTCGGCGGTTGCTTGCTTAGTTGTTGCTGTGGTGGTTGTTATGTCTAGCTACATCTTGCCAATGTCTTCTACTTGTTCTCAATCTTAATACTACTCGGCTTGTTCTGTAGACCAGTGAGTTGACACTACTGAGTCTTAAAAATAGCATGCTATTTTCATTCTACAACTTCTTTACATTAAGACCATCATACGTATGTCCCAGATTGCATAGCTCTAGTTTTAATCTACGAATACACTTCGCAACTATTAGAAATTCTGTTTGCTTTATATTACTTCTCGCATGTAGACAATAAATTCTTTTGTATATATTATTGACTATGGTTTTCTTGCTTACAATTCTATTACTTCAAATACAATTATTGTTCGTAATCTACTTGTAGGAAGCACTCTTTGATCATATTCTCCGCATTATAGCCCACAGTTTGATCAATTGCTTTCCCACACTTCCTCTTTGATTCTATATATGTTAAAACCATGCTAATGCCATGCATTTCGACTTAAAGGCCACTAACTTAACTCACATCTTGAAACATCCCACAATAATATTGAGCAGCTCGTTATATAATTTCTCATTACTTAACATTATTGTCTTCCTGACAATTTAATTAAGCCTAGAAGTCCTGTAGACACAAAATCAATTTTGTAGCGGAAGTAAAACTAACCTTAAATAATTTCCTAGACATATAGCAAATAAACTAACACAGGAATTTTTTTCTACTGGTACACAAATTTTAACTAATAAACCAACACATGAGTTGATCTCTATTGAAACTCAACATTTAACAAATAACCAACACAAGAGTTCATCTCCACTGATACACATCATGTATACTAATAACCAAACGCAGAAGTTTTCAAACAAAACACAACAAATAAAAGCAGAGCTTCACATCAAACTTCTAGGGTTTAGTTTTTACTTGCATTCCTTTGAAAAATGAAATTGACAAAAGGTGAGTTGTCATACTCAGTAAGTAGAAACAAGCATAAGAAACAGAATGATATCTTTGCTCAATATTTTCAAACATTCAGTTTAGCCTTAAGTTCAAAACAAACATGAACATTTGCATAGAAGCTTGCTTAACATTATTTTACTTAAAATAAATTCAACCTAAGCAGTTCAAACTAAATTCAAATTTAGAAAACAATTATCATATCAAAACAAATTGCAAAATATATAACATGTCAGAACAAATCAAAATATATCATATCATGGCAAATCACATAGAGGCTCATGTCAGTGACTTGGTATCAAACAAAACATATAATTTATACAACAGAACATAATTTCACTAGTAAAAGTCACCCATTTCTCCTAGTAACTTGGCCAGAACATAACATATCGTATAAGAATATAACTATTAACATTAAGCCAAAACAATAAAATTGTATTCATAAAATAGAAACTTGAATATAGTGATCATATGTGGCACTTTGTGGCACATTGGCCCTCGAGAGGTGGCCTTATACAGCTTTGATTCTTAAAATGCAAGCTTTTAATTCAAACTTGTCTAAACTTGATTTTAGAATCTCCGTATTCGAAGGAATTCTGTACTTGTGTCATCCAAACTAAAAATTATTCAACATACATTCCATTATAAAAATCTAGAAAATCTACATTAGTCTTGTAATTTGAACTCCTTTTGGGCCTCCCTTGATAATCCATAGATTCATCCTCTTTTGAATTACTTTTTAGGACCTCACACATGCATTTGGCATTCGTCTTGCCAGTCCTAAATTCTAGGACACTACTTCATGTTAGATGCCCTCAAGCATTACTTCGCAGATGATTCCCTAAGTTACCACTTCATAATTGACGTCTGAAGTATCTTTTCGTAGTGATAATCTTAAGGTTGTTCTTCACAATTGACTCCTCGTCTATTTCTTCACAACTAACTATTTACTATTGTTCTCTCTCTCTGTTATTGTTCATGGAAAGCCTAAGGTCCTCGATTGCGCATTCAATCGTTGCCATTTTCGGGTTATAAACTTCCACAATGGCTTGACGAACTGCTTCTCCGACCATCTTTCTAATAGCTTCCACAATCTGTGCCTATATCCCCTGATCATTGTCTTTGGGATATAAGTGCATCCAAATCCGGATCTACTTTTACATTTCTATATTCGGATCCTCATCCAGATTCGTAAAAAAATATGCAAATTCTAATGAGGGTAATATCTGTAACGGATATAGGTGGATATTGTGGATATTTGGATCCCAAAAAATTAAAATTAAATAATTTAATATATAATTTAAAAATTCAATAATTCACCCTATCATATCAAATAAAATTCAATCCTAATTCAAAAATTAATAATTTAACATGAATAACATACAAAAACATGACAAATCTAGAAATAAAATTTAATTTTTAATTTTTAATTCTTAATTTAAAATAAAATTCAATAATTTACTTAATAAAATTTATTTTTAATATAATTTTTAATTTAAAGTAAAATTTAACCGGATCCGGAGATCTGATTTTTTGAATGCACTTGTATCTAGATCCAAAACCGTGCGGACTTTGTGGAAAGAGTTCGATAATTTCTCAATGAAAGACTATGAAGGAGTTTAGGATTTTTGTAGTAGAGTAATTGAGATTGTGAACCAAATCAATGGTTGCAAGGACACCATTAAAGACAAGAAGGTGGATGAAAAGGTATTGAGATGTCTTCCTTCTGAGCTTGATCATGAAGTAGCAACCATTAAGAAATCAAGGAATTTGTCTAAGACGACTTTTTCAGATTTGCTAGGATCGTTATTGTCTCATGAGCAAAGAATCAATTGATCTTCAAGTCAGCCAATGGAGCAAGCTTTTAAGTCTAAGACTAATAATCTAGACCAAAATACAAGTGGCAAGAAGGGCTAGAAGAATGGAGACTCATCTCAAAGAAATAGGCAACGTGGCAAAGGGAAAAAAACAACAACCACAACAAGTGGAAAAATGATAAATGGGACTCACATCAAAATTCTAATTCTCAGTGCATTATTTGTAACTGGTCTAATCGTGAATGAAAAGATTATTGTTGCATTCCTATCCATTCTTAAATGGATTGCTGGTATAAAAAAAAAGGTACAAATGAAGTAAATTTTACAAAGGAAAGTAATAGAAATTACTTGTTTTATTTAAGTAAAGATGTTGAACGTGAATCACAAAATTTATAGTACTTGGATAATGGCTGCAGTAACCACATGACTGGAGAATGTGACATTTTCATTAGCCTTGACCAAAGTTTTAGTTCGCAAGTGAAGCTTGAAGATGGAAAGATGTAGAAAGCTATGGGAAAAGGTATTGTTGATGTCTATACAAAGGGAGGCAACAAAAAGCTCATTTCTAATGTTTTTTATGTTGAAAATTTAACTCAAAGTCTCTTGAGTATGGAGCAACTAATTCAAAATGTTTTTCAATTTATTTTGATGATAAAAAAAGTAAAATTATTGATAAAACTAACAATCGAATAGTGGCCATTATTAAAATGTCAAAGAACAAGGTTTTTCATCTTGTTGTGCCACTTGATGAGAATTTTGCAAACTGAAAATTCAAATTTGTCAAATTTATGGCATCTCAGATATGGCAACTTGAACTATACAGGTTTGAATTTGCTCAAGCAAAAAAACATAGTGATTGGCTTACCTGATGTTGGAAGACATGAAAACGTTTGAAATGGCTATGTGTTTGCTAAAATGCATAGACTTCCATTCCATAAAATTTCATGGAGAGCTCAAGTTCCATTGGAATTGGTGCATGCTGATATTTGTGGTCCTACAAGGGCTCTCTCTCTCAATAACAGGAGGATATTCCATTCTTTTTGTTGATGATTATGAAAGGATGGTTGGATTTATTTTTTAAATGAAAAATCAGAAACTTTCTCAACTCTTTCCAGTTTAAAGCTTTTATAGAAAGGTAAAGCTGATGCAAAATGAAGACCTTGATAATTGATCGTAGTGATGAATTTATCTACACTTAACTCATGAATTACATGAAGGATAATAAGATTCAAAGACAATCTACTTTGTCAATTGAAGTCCACAGCAAAACGGAGTGGAAAAATGGAAGAATCACACGATTGTATTGATGGTGAGAAGCATGTTGAAAGGCAATGGCATTCCTAATAAATTATAAGCAGAAGCATGTCATATAACTATGACATATAACTATGTACATTCTTAATAGGTCCCTTACAAAAGCTGTTAGAGAGAAAACTCCATTTAAAGCTTGGCACAACCCAAAGCCAACCATTGATCATATGAAGATTTTTGGAAGTATTGTGTATGCTCTTGTTCCAGCTTAAAATAGGGTAAAGTTTGACGAATAAGGTGAAAGCATTTGTTTATTGGCTATAGTGATGAGTTTAAAGGGTATCAGTTGTTGAATCCTATAACAAATATGCTTATTATCTCAAGAGATGTTATATTTGATAAGGCATTAATTAGGTAATGAGAAAAAGATCAATCTCAAGCATCTAGCTTTTTTGAAGCTCTTGCATCCCCACCAAATTCTTCACAGCAAAATAATTTAGAACAAAATTCTCTAAATTCAGTAGCAGAAAGTCCTTTAGATGATGAAAGCCATTTAATGAATATAAAGTCATTGAGAGAAATTTTTGAGTCATGTGAACTTGCTTTATTTTCTTGTGAGCCTCAAGACTCTGAGGAGGCTTCAAGAAATGAGGATTGGATTAATGCAATGAACGAGGAAATGGCATGATAGTGAAAAATAAAACTTGGGAGCTGGTTAATTTGCCAAATGGAAAAGAAACAATTGGGATAAAATAGATCTTCAAAATCAGGTACAATGAAGATGGTTCAATTTAAAAATATAAGGCAAGACTTGCTGCGAAAGGTCACTCTCAGCTGCCTGGAGTTGATTGTATAGAAATGTTTGCTCTCGTAACCCAAATAAGGACTATTCGAGTTGTTCTTGCCTCGGCAGCCTAAATGGAATATTGAGTTGTATCTCATATTGGCTAGTAAATGAGAGATAATTGGGTTTATAAGGTGAATAGGTCACTCCATCTAATAGGCTAGTCTTTTAGGTTGGATACCTAGAAATCTTAGGTCAAGCCTTCCCAACAATTGGTATCAGAGTTAGATCGTAATAATTAGAATGTGGTGGTGGAACAACTTAGATGTATTGGACGAAAGGATGAGGTCCGGCAAGATCCCATAATGGTTTCATCCGAGGAGGGGAGTTGTTGATTTGTATCCCACATTGGCTAGTAAATGGGAGATACTTGGGTTTATAAGGAGGATATGTCACTCCACCCAATAGGATTTTAGGTTGGATACCTAGAAATCCTAGGCCAAGGGCTCCTCAATAGAATTGAATGTATTTTAGTTGGATGTAAAAGAAGAGGTCTTTGTTGAGCGGCCTAAAGGATTTGAAGTAAAAGTTGAAGGAAACAAAGTTTATCGACTTCAAAAAGCCTTGTATGGCTTGAAGTAAGCCTCTTGAGCATGGAATAGTAGAATTGATAGATACTTCATTGAAAATGGATTTGACAGAAGTTCAAGTGAACCTTCTCTTTATGTCAAAAAGGAAGGTACCGATTTTCTTATTGTTTGCCTATATGTTGATGATCTAATTTATTGTGGCGCTAATCTGAAATTGAGATGACAAACTTAAGGAATAATCTACTTTTATCAAGAAAAATACATAAAAGATTTGTTGAAGAAATTCCACATGTTCAAATGAAAACCAGCACCTACTCCTATGGGTTTAAATGAAAATTGAAGCATCATTAAAAGAGGAAAAGGCAGGCGCATATTTGCAGTTACTAATTTTGGATCATTATGCTTCATTTGGTAAATCAAGTGTTACTAAATCTACAGATGCAAAGAGAAGAATGGTTATTTTATTGTTTGTGGTTTGTGCAACTGGCCGTTCAAGATTGCTTGTGAATCATCGAAATAAAATCATTAAGCTTGCTGACAGGGGCTTTGAATTCATAGATCTGTCCTCAAAACTGTCCATCAGGTGCAGGTTTAGCTGGATTTCTTTGATTAGGTGAACCATTCCTTCCTGCCATTTCCTGTAGTTCATCTTCAGAGGACTGGTTTCTTCATTCTTGATTGAATCCCCCATTATGTTAGTGGAAAGAAAGAACTAGTGTCGGAGGTTCATGGTTCAAGTTTGACTATCTTACTCTAAAATGCTTTACTGAAAAAATATATCATTTTCATTTTTAAGATAAGACTGGAAGAGCTCTTTCAAGTATCTAACCTTTATATGATTACTTCAGTTTTATACAAAACATTGTTTCCGAAAAGAAAAACTATAGATTAATACAAGTGGAAGCTTGCCAACATCTTTATGCAGTAATGACCTCTAACAAATGTTGTGTATTTTGTTCTGATTTTTGACGTTATGTATCCATACCTCGGCAATTAGTTTCTTTGGAGCTACTTTGTGCACATTGGTTTTTCTGAGGATCAATTTCACGCAGTGATTCTTCCTAGCAATTCAGTTTAACTCTGTAGATGATGTCGGATGGCTGCGTAGGACAAGTAGGTTACCTTCCCGGTCAATCAGATTCTACAGAACTTGTTAGAGAGTGGCCTGGAGCTGTGTCGCCTGCCCAGCTCAGCCTAAATAAAACAAGATTAGGTTCCTTGGCAAACGGAGTCGGCCAACTTGTTATACATAATCTTAATAAATAATCAACATAGGCTAACCGTGGATCTACAATTATTCATTGGGATGAGACCTCTGCAAGGCGATGCTGTTTAGTGCCGGGGCTCAGTCCACAGCTAGTTATTATCTTACTGTGACAGTTGAGCTCCACTTTGTTATCACTGGTATTGTTCAGAGACGTGATTAATTATGGGCCATTTATTTTTCTCCTTTTTTGCTTTCAAATACTCTGTGATTTTGTCTACATTTTATTCAAAGAAGCTTGTGCTGTTTGAGATGATGCGTTCCCAAAAATGTTTTCTCTTCTTTTTCTGATTTTGATTCATTGAGTTTTGGGGAATGACTGGCTTTTATTTGCTTTGTGAATAACTTGGACAATCTTTGTGCATAACTTTTATTTGCTTTGGCTTGTTTTGTAACTGAATTTAGCTTAACTAGAGACTTCATAGAGAATGTTACTACCACAGTTTTGGAGTATGATCTGTTTTAGTAGTAGAGCACTAAGCCCCTTACAACTTATTTAAATAAGAAAACCTAGACACAAATGCTTATTATACCAAAGATTAAAAATGCAAACTGCGTCTTCAAATTACAGGACTAAGACAAAGGGCTAATAATATTCTCTGTTGATGAAAATGTGAGTTTCGTTTATGCTTCACCGTCAACTTTACTATCAAGTTTCAACTCGTCATCATCACCAAAAGATTTCAATTCGAATGGTTTGTTATCACATTTCTCGGCAAAGGATTTTAGATCGGATGGTTTGTTATCACCGAATAAAAATATATTTGGGTTTGCGTCAAAATTCTTGGCAAAAGATTGCACTTTGGATGGTTGTTTAGTCACCGTATAAGAATACATTTGGCTCCAGCAATTTCATGTTGGAGGGTTTGTTGTTGCCACATAAAAGTACATTTGGCCTGGTATCAAAATTCTAGGCAAAGGATTTCACTTTAGAAGGTTTATTAGCACGGATAAAAATACATTTGGCTTCGGCTCAAAATTCTTGGCAAAGAATATGACTTATCACCGTATAAAAAAACATTTGGCTTTAGCTCAAAATTCTCGGTAAAGGATTTCACTTCTAATGGTTTATTATCACTGTAAAAAAATACATTTGGCTGTAGTTAAAAATTTTTGGCAAAGGATTTCACTTCTGATAATTGTTATCGCCGTAGGAAAATATTTATGGCTGTAGCTCAAAACTCTTAGCTAACGATTTGAATTCTATTGATTTATTATCTCGGTACTAAAATACATTTGGCTTTGGTTCAAAATTCTTAGAAAAGGGTTTTACTTCAAATGGTTAAACATAATCCGATAAAAACAATCGATTAGGCTTTAAATCCTGGGGAACTAGGTCTCGGATTGATTCTGGCGTGGCTGTTCTTTCATGGAAATTCTCCATTATTGCTTTCGGTCTTTATTGCAGGGATCAGTAATTCCAACGACTAACGATTTTAACCGTGTTTTTTTCTCAATTCCCATTTCACTCAGGAAAAGAATTACATTTACCTAATCAGTGCCTTTCAACTCTCTTTCAACAAAATCAATTTGAAATTATACAACTGTACTGTGTTCCTCTTCATAATTCTTTTCGATTGAAACCCAATAAATTAATTTCTTCCAGCATTCATTCATTTTTGCGCTTCTCATTCTTATTTGAATCTTTCAAAATCCTTTTTTGCAACTCTTCAAAACCCTCTCCAAACAAACAATCAAAACACACAAAAGGGGTGCATACAGTTACAATGAGTTTGTTAGCAAGACAAAATTTGTTACCAAGAGAATATGTAGTGGATTTGTTGGCGGTGTGGGTTCTTGTTTTTCAGAGCGGTCTTTTTCAAGCGCACACACTACCGTTCGGGACAAGGTGCACTTTCTGCAACCAAGCCATGAATGACTCACTTGGTTCATCTTTTGATTATATGCTGCCAGTATTAAGATACAGCGAACAAATAGTTTTAAGTTTGAAGAAAAGAAACACAAAGGCTTTGTACTAGATTTAGACCATACGCTGCTCCACTGTCGAAGTATTAAAAGCCTCTCATCCGGAGAGAAATATTTGAAGAACCAAATTCATTCTTTCAATGGCAGTTTATTCCAGATGGGCAATGATAAGTTGGTGAAGTTGAGGCCAATTGTTTGCACTTTTCTTGAACAAGCCACTAGCATGTGTGAGATGTATGTATGCTAGGCGGGTTCGCGATGTTATTGTGCTAAGGAGGCTGTCAAGCTACTGGATCCAGATTCCAAATACTTTAGTTCCCAGATCATTCCTCAGGAAGATTTCAAGGGAAAAGATAGGAAGAATCTGGAATAAGTACTGGGCCAAGAGAGGGGCATTGTTATTCTTGATGACACTAAGAGTGCGAGGACTGATCACACTGAGAACTTGAAAGTTGCGGGAAAAAAATTACTACTTTAGGGACAAAGAAATGAAAGGCGATCACAAATCTTATTCTGTGACATGGACGGATGAAAGTGAGAATGACGGGGCGTTAGCAAACATTCTGAGAGTTCTGAAAGCAATCCATAGATTGTTCTTTGACAGCGCTTGCGCAGATGTTCGGACTTACTTGCCAAAAGTTCGTAGTGGGATTCTCGAGAGGGTTGTACTTTGCTCTTTAGATTTTGGAGATTTTATTCGAAGCAGTTCAAGGGCAGAAGAGATAGGAGCTTAGTGCATAATAGTAGTTGACTCCTCAGTTACGCATTTGATGTGTACGGAACCTGAGGACTGTTTATGGGCAGAGCCAGAGGTGAAGTTCTTGGTGCATCGAAGGTAGATAGATGCTTGTTATTTCCTCTGGCGTACGATGCCTGAGGATGACTATGTCCCATGATGATCGAAGAATCTTCAGTTTCACAGTTTAAGCCATTCTTTGATTCATTTATATACAATGCAATACTGTTACTGATTTTAACAGTCATGGCGCTTTATTGTACTTCTTTAAATTAATGTTATGTATTGAACTCAATAGAGTTCAGCATTGTTTATTCAATTGTAATTCAGTGAATATATAAATATACAAATTTCAAGTTCATCTTCTGCTCTTAACTCACCAATTAATTGAAAGCTATGATAGCTTTTCAGATGATTTTAGTGGAAGTAATTTATTGCGATTGCATAAATATCTGCAATAGGTCTCTCTTTGACCCCATGTAGTGTTTCTGATGACTTAAGTATCCTAAAAGCATTGAAGCTTTTAGATGCCATCAGGCTTTGTAATCATTAGCTCTCCGAGCCAGAAATTTCAAAGCATACCTCAATTTCAAAATTTTAAAACACTTAAGCACTAAAGCTTAATTGTATCCTGCAATTTCTTTTTCCAATCAACTTGTATATAAGCCTGATTTCGACTATTCTGTCTACATTTACCCTGTGCGCATTTTATTTCACGGAGCTTGTTTTACAAATATGACAGCCTTTGTAATGACCGGAGCTTAATTTTGAAATCAACACGGGTGTGATCCTGGTAAGAAGACAATCCAGTAGAGGCCGATTTTGTAAATAATAAAAAAAAGGGACTGCTAAAAGGTGTGACTGTGCAGCTATGAAGCTTCAGGAAAAACTCTTCTAAGCTGTGCTATGCATTGGTTAAATGTCGAAGGAGAAGAAGGTTCTTATGATATTGAGAAGAAATTTGAACATTTTTTCATCGTCTGTTGATTGTTAGAACTGTTAGATGATATTGTGCAAGAACAGAATTGTACATGTGATAGATGAACTGTGAAGAAGATGTAGCCTTTTAACTACATTGAAATGCAATATTGTTTCTTTACAAGGTTCTATAATTTTCTTGGTATTCCCTTATATGATTTTCATTTATTTGGAGCTTCCATGTTCTTAATTATTTGTGGTTTATTACATTTTCGGCTAAATTATCACATATTAGCCTTCTTGGATTTTGAATTACATGTTCTTAATGAAAGTGTAATTCCTCTGTCAGATTTTCAGCAAGTAGCCAGATATAGGATTCCAGACTCTAGGTTCTGGACAAATTTTAACAACACATCCCAGCCGCAACCAGGCAAGCGCAACCACAAGTCTACACAGTCACATTATTACATATCAGTCTCCACAGCTACAACATGGCATTACAGATTACGGCTTGGAAAACTGATGCATGCAGGTTTGATCAGAAAGTAAATTGTACTAACACAACCTTCTTCGTTCAATCCCAAATTTAGCAAACTTATAATGCGGCATAATACATTATATGACCAGACCAGATAATCTTCTAGTTATGTGAGACTACATATGGATCCCTAATGTTTAGTTTTAAATCACTATTAAGGATAAGATGTACACTTTTCTGTAAAACATGTTGTAACTGCAAACTATAAAGTTGGATGAAAAACATTTTTGTTTGCCTTTCCAGTTAACAAGTACTGCTAATCGCTAGCAACTCATGCATATTAAATTAGTTAACTTTAGATATTTATTGATTGAGCTTATTAGCAGAATAATTAAAATTGGTATCATTAATGACAGTCATTGGATGCTGAACTCCAAGCAAGCCAAGCAATTATAGGAGCTGAAGATGTTATAAACCCTACGATAATTAAGAACATGAAAACCCGAATACTGCATATAATTGGAAATCATAATAATACCATACCAAGAAAAGTATAAAACCTTCTAAAGATATATTGCATTTCAAAATTTCAATGTAAATACAGTACTATTCTTCGTATTTCACCTATCATATATACAATTTTTTATTTGCTCAATGTCATCAACAGTCTTCTATCTGAAGAGTGTTCACTGTAATCTGTTTTCACCTCGTTTTTTTCCTTCAAGCTTAACCAAAGAAAAACACAAATCAGAATCGTTCTTCCTGAAACTCCATAGCTGCACTTCCGAACCCAACTCAAGTCCGTTATCTCTATCATCCACAACCAAAGCATGCCATGTCTCCATGAGATTATAAGTGTAATTATCACCCATCTTCCACTTCTTCAACGTCAAAGGAACACTGTGTTTAAGAGATGGGGGAGTCATGAAGACCTTTACGCCTTTTTTTGCATTAAGAATGTTCTTCTCCTTTTGATTGAGAAAGTTATCATCTCTTACTTTAGTCGGTGGTATCGACAGCCGATTATTATTACTCCTTAAATCACATTCTGTGATTTTTTTCTGCATCACCAACACTAAATCAGTACCATTCTACTCCTGGATGCGATTCTTGAATGATTCAGGCAGATCAGCAACTATGCGTTCTTCTCCATTCACGTTCTTGTTTCCCTTCTTCCTTTGCTTTCTGGGCTTTCCGATCTCTTTTTCATCATCTTTGTCGCCTCTGTCATAAGTCTGGTCAGAGCACCTCTTCAGAGTAATCTTATTCTTGTTTATTTTAAGTATTAGTGACGGCATTCTTTTGGGTATGTAAAACCCCAGACTGTCAAATTTCTTCTTTTGTGCCAATTGTTCTTCAACAAGCTGTTGAACAATGATCCTCGTAAGTAAACTCATTTTTAAGGACTCATCACCATTGGCAGCTTCCTGTGCCTCCCTCAAAATTCTGTCAAAAGACCCACCATCACCATTCAATTCCCACTTCATCTTTCTCTCTTCCTTGTTAATTCAAAGCGCAGGGAAACAGAACAGGGAAAAGAACGCAGAACAAGAACTTCAGAAAGCTTTTTCAATAAAATAGAAGACGATTATGTGAAACGAATGAATTTATCAATTCCTGAAGCGGGTTTCCAAATATTCAAAGAACAGGGAAACAGAACGGAAGAGTTATGTTGTAAATATATAATAATCCTTACAGAAGTGGGTTTCCTAATTCAACTTGGGTAACTCAGAATTAAGTTTCCTAAATTAATTCAACTTCGGTAACCAGAATTAAGTTTCCTAAATTGATAGGGAAAAATAACGCGCCGCAATTCGAGAGCCGTCAATGTTTGGCGCGCCAAGACCCTTTTTTTCTCTCTCACCCTAACCCTAAACCTAACCCTACCCCTAAATTCAAATTTCAATTTTTGTCTATTCCGGGACTAAGTTTGTTTTACGATTTTACTTTCTACGCAAGTAAACGGTTGTTATTTTCTATTAATTTTATAGTTTATAAAATTTATAATATGTAGAGAAAAAAAAAAAGCGGTCAAATAATAAATGCAGATATGGGAAGTCATTAAGCAAAGATTTTGATGCCCCAAGAGGGTTATAGCCTTTCTCTCTTACCTAACGATCCATTTATTACAAAACAAAAGAGTAAAATTATTTTTGTCATTTTGAAATTTCTATCATTCAAGAGAACTCACGGGCATTTTGCTTTGAAATACGTAAATTAAGGAGTAAAAATATGAAATTATTTTTTATCGAAAAGGTTTGCTAAACAAAAGATTAAAAGACACACATGGCTTGATTTCATGGAGAACGTATGCTTTTGAGAAAAATGGGAAAGTTTGGATTGAAGCTAGAGAATTGTTGGATTTGAAAAGATTGATTTATACTTCGAGTAAGTCAAGACATAATGGGAAGGCACAATTGGTCTTTGATAAAATGAAAAAAAGAAGATTTTGATCTTGATATTAAATGTTTCACGATTTTATTACAGGGGTTGGGATCAGGGCGTAGTTAGAAATATAATTTATTGGGAACAAAATTATAACAAAGATTAATAATTTATAAAATTGATTGACTATTAAAATTTCTTTATAATTTGCTTTCCACTTAAATAAAATTTTCTTAAAGTTAATATGAAAATAAATGATTTTTTTTGTCGATCGGGATCATTTGTCCACACTGACTTCTATGTAAACCCACCGGTAGCAGAAGAATTTGCCAAGAATAAATGAAGTTTGAAGAGAAATATAGGTACTCTAAAGCACTTATATTTGAGCCGAAATTTCATCCGCTGAAATTATGAAAATTAATGTATTTCACTAAAATCAAACTAAAATTGTGACATGACCTACCCCGAACCTCCAGGGTGAGTTTGCCTAATTCTAATAAAAACCGATATGAAATAATATAATTAATAAGGATTCTGCTGAAAATTCGGGAGAGTCTCCTTTCTAATTATCGCATAACTTAATTTGTAATTAATAAAATAAACACTCCCAAAATAATTCTAAATACAACCAACTTCATCAATCAATCTCCTTAACAAAATACCAAATCACTCAGATATTCAATATCAAATAAAATACATAGATTTTTTCCACAATCATTGAAATATATCAAATTATACAATCCCAAAATCTTTCAATAAATATATCTACGACTCCTAACACCATCACGTGGCCATAATTCCAAAATAACTATTGTTGCTGGGGTCTACTGTTGCTCCTGCGAATCTCCTGTTGGGGGAGGGGAGTATAAAACTCAGTGAGTTCATTGAGTGAATAGTAGTTTTTGAACATAACTTTACTCTAAAATAATTATATCATATCTAAACATAATGTTATCAAAATATCATAAGAACTTAAATAACTTATTAAATTCAAATCATGTACCGAAATAACAAGATCACATAATACTGCATAAAATTAATGAAATCATAGTACTTATAACATAAATACTAAACACCGAAAACTATCACCAAACAAGTACCTAGGAGAATAATCTCATCATATCCGGACCTCGACGGACGGGCAATAAAGTACTATTTTGGTACAATCACACGTCGGAGCTACACGAATAGACAGGGAAGTACCATCTCATATCTCATCCTATCCGGACCTCAACAGACGAGCAATGACGTTTATCTAGATACAATCACACCCTAGAGCTACACGGACAGATCAAGAAATACTATCTCATATCTCATTATATTTGTGCATGCATAATCTAGTCCCCTTCTTTGTGTATACTCATACGAGCCCCAAAAGCCTGTATCTCATCTATATCATCTGTATCTCAATATCAATATCTCTGTATTCATCATACCGTATGCATATCTCATCTCATCTGTATCACTATATCTGGAGGGGAAATGTACTGTCTAATGATTTTGGAAACAACCGTTTATACAGATATACATAAACATATAATCTCATCTGAAATCTCATTTCCTTATTCATTTAACATGCCTTAAATATGCCTTTCTTTTCTTTAAAATATTATCATGCATATTCAAAATTGGTAACCAAAATCATTAATTATACACATTTTTCATAATAAATACCAATACGTAGATAAAATCCATTTTTACGAAATCATTTAAATCGGAGCCTTTAAAACTAATTTTGCAAATGTGCTTTATCATATTTTAAAATCATAATAAACTATAATGAAAATGGGTTTTGTATATTCCACTCACAGTGACGATGTCCCAACTTGGTATCGACAACGTCGTCGAGACTTCAAGACATAAAATTCGGGTTGCCCAGTCGTAGGAGCTTGGTGATGGTAGATCTGGTAGCAGTAGATCTAATCGCAGACTAGTAGATCTGATTGGTTGCTGCGTTGGCGGGCTGTACTATGTCTGTGCTTGCGTCAGTGTCTGCATTAGGGGTTGCCACTTCACTTTTGATCAGGTTGTGTATGAAATCATCCATGAGGTGTGAAGCCATGAATTGTGTTTGTGAGCCATGATTTGTGTCTTATGAAGAGTGAAGAGATAAAGAGAAGAAGAGAGTTAAAGAGTAAGATCCGAGTGGTGAGACAGTGAGAAGTGAGAAAGAGAGTGGAGACATGATGATGTGATTGTGTGTGTGTACTGTGCGTAGTGTGTGTGTTTCATTTTGCTTTTTCTTTTAAGCCAACCCGATAAGATTTTCAAATCGAAACCCCATCCGAACAAAATCCGAACGGGTTGGCACACATTCATCTGAATAAATTTTATTAACAATCTGATTCGATCTGAACTTCATTTTTTTGAATCAGATCAGGTTAGAATCAGATCGAATAAGGTATTTTGCACAGTCCTACTCATTATGAGACTAGGAATTATGATGAAGCGGTTGAGTTGTTTCACGACGTAGTTCTTTGATTTACATTAGTCAAGTCAAGACATGCATGGATTCAAGCACAATTAACACTTGACAGAACTCTAAGAATGATCTATTTTGGTATTAATTCCACATTAAAACACCCATGCAACGAACACACGAAGGGAGACACAACAAAACACCAAGCAAACAAACAAAAGTAGCCAATTTACTCGATGCCACCCTCAAGTCACAACCTTTAATTAACAAAATCACTCACACTTCTTTCATAACAAAACCCTAGATTTCCAAACATATCAATTAACGCATAAAAACTTAAATATAGAGAGTTACTGCCACGCTGATTGCTTCTTTAAAGATCTTGTAACATTCCGTTGTTAAAACTCTTAATTTTGCCCCCTGTTATCACTTATTCAAGTACAAACAGCCTCATGGGTCTTTTTAACAATTAACAACAAATATTAGAGGGGACAATCCAATTTAAAAATTAAAATATCGTTTTAAAAAAATAGAAGCAGAGAAAATAATAGCTTAAATTATTAATAACCTTTTTATTTAATGAGTAAGAAATGAGAAGGAACATAAAAATTAAAAAAAAAATGAAAGAAATGACTGCTAGCTGTCGGTAAGGTCTTAGCACCTGTATCTTCATTTATAATGACTTAACCAATTACCTGCATTTTTTGTAAATTAGACCCTAAATTTTCTAGCGATAACTTCTTTAAACTGACTTTGAAATTTCAATTGTCCTTTATTCTGTTCAGTTCATAACCTTTCTTTCAATCTTTATTTATTTATTTAATTTTTCAACTTTCATTGTGCAAGCCCAATTATTAGAGTCTGTGCTTTGAATCTCATTTACTACTCTGCTCTATAATATTTTTTTTTGCTTTAAATTTGAATTTCTTTAATGCACAATGTTCTTTTAATCTTTCTTCCAAGATTAGAAGAAAAATGATGAAAGCGAGAAAGACGTCGGGGTTGAATAGGGATGATAACATGGTGAAGGCTCTTTTGAAAGATTGCTGAGAGAGGTTGAAGAATCTAAGAATGCTGACCAAATCTTGAAATTTAGCCTGTTAACTATCAAAATTTTACGAGGGTTTGCCAATAGGTTACAAGTGTAGAGTAATGCGGCATCCAAAATTGATAATTCACCTGCTTAAAACGTAACACCCCAAATTTAATTAGGCCTGCATAGATATTTTCCATATTATAATTAGAATTTGATTTGGTTATATCTTGCCAAGTCATGGTTATATCTCTAAGTTTAAAAAAAGGATAAAAAGGAAATCTAGGTCAATAATATCTTATACCTATATATTAACAAGTTCCAAATCCACCGTTCTTTTGGGTTCTTACCATTCAAGGCAGTGAAATTTTTCTGTTCTACTACTAGGCCTGGTTCTACACTCAATACATTGGTAATATGCGGGTAAAAGCGTCACTTGCCATCTTTTTGTGCCCAAAAAGGTCATATGTGGGTAAAAGCGTCGCTTGACATCTTCTTGTGCCCAAAAAGCAGACCATCGTATTTGGTCAAAGAGTAGATAAGGTACTAGAAGAGAAGCCAAAACATTTAATGAGAATTTTGTACCAACATCACCAAGGCATTTTGGAAGAGGTAAAAATATGAAATCAGTTCATATAGAAAATTATGATACTAGTCTTAATTTTGGAGGATTTACTTGTGATTATGCTGCAACCAATTGTGGAGACAATTATGGATCTTATCTTGGTTATTACACCTATATACCTAGATCAACTTACATACCAGACTCTACATATATGGTTGGAGCTGGAACAACTTTTGTTGCAAATTTTGAAGGAGTTGCTGATGATGAATGGTATCTTGACAGTGGTGCCACTCACCATCTAACTAATAACATGGCTAATATGCAAATCAGAGAGGAATTTAGAGGCAAAGATTAGCTAATTATGGGAAATGGACAAGGTTTGTCTATAACTCATATTGGAGATTCATATATATGTTTCAAAGGTTCATCATGACATCAAAATCACACACATATTGCACTAAAGGATATCCTGCTTGTGCCTTCTATTACAAAGAACCTTTTGAGTGTTTTAAAACTTACAACTGATAATAACCTTGTCGTTGAATTTCTTGGTAATATTTGTTTTATGAAGGACAAACTGAGGGGCATATTCTTCTACAAGGGCTTGCTAATAAGGGACTTTATAAATTGTTACTTCATCATCATTCATCATTTGCTAATTCTCATCAATCCTGTTTTTCTCAACTTCACTTAGTTCAATCTAGTACACCTTTGTCCATGTTATCATATGTCAATTCTTAGCTTGATATTAAACATTCATGTTATGTTTCAAATCCTTTTAATTTTGGCATCAATAAGAGTGATCAGTATTGTAAATATTGTTTTCATACCACTACAATTTCCTGTAATCAAATTCCTAATGAAATAATTCTACTACACAGAAGGTTTGGTCATCCAAGTAATCAAATATGGTTGCATTTGTTGAATAATTGAGCTCATATTAAATCATCTCAAAGGAATCTCAAGTTGCTCTCAAATATTCTTTGTGAAGCTTGTCAATTGGGTAAAATTCATAAACTTTATTTTCCTATTATTGAAACCAAAACAACCCAAGAGCTTGAACTCATACATACTGATTTGTGGGGGCCATCTCCTGTGTTATCTAGAGACAACTATGGATATTACATTAGTTTTGTGGATGACTTTACTCGATATACTTGGATCTATCTTTTGAAATACAAATCAGATGCATTAGAAGTATTCAAGTTATTCAAACTATAGGTTGAAAATTAGTTCAACAAAACCATCAAAATCCTGCAATCAGATTGGGGGGGGAGAGTATAGAGTATTCATAGAATTCTTAAACCAAAATGGCATCATATTCAGACATTCTTGCCCCTAGACCCACCATCAAAATGGCCTAGTTGAAAGAAAACATAGACATATAGTGGAATTAGGCCTCACTTTACTTGTTCAAGCTAGATTGCCATTTAAATTCTGGTGGGATGGTTTTTACACAACAACTTACCATATAAATAGACTACCCACACCTATACTCAAACACTCATCACCATATGTGAAGCTCTTTAAACACAAACTTAACTATATAATGTTAAAATGTTTTGGCTGCACTTGTTATCCTTATTTGAGAGATTATAATAGACATAAATTTGATTATCATTCAAGTAAATGCATCTTTATTGGTTATAGTTCATTCCACAAAGGATACAAATGCTTGTACTCTTCAGGTCAAATCTATATTGCTAGACATGTTATATTTGATGAAAATACATTTCCTTTCTCTGCTGATCCTGTTTTTCAAACATCACATAATCCATTATCCTTTTCATCCAACACATACACACATCAACAAATTGTTACCTTGTCTACTCTTCCATATCCTTTTGATGAGAATTTTGATTTAAGTCCTTCAGCAAGTTGTGGTAGCAGGAATATTGAACAATCAGGGAGAACAACACATACGAATTATCAAGGAAATCAGCAAGAAATCTCACCTATTTATCAATCACCAGAAACACAACAGACCCTATCTGTGCACCAACCATAAAAAACACAAATAAATACTGAAAATCCTGATCCAGTTAGTCAAGATCCACCAAATAACTTATTTCTTCAAACAGTATTCAACCAAACTCTTCTCAAAACACCCATACAATGATTATCCGAAGTAAAACAAGTATATTCAAACCAAAGGTTTATGCAACTGTGATTGTGAACAGAGAACCAGATACAGTGAAAGAAGCAATGGCTGATCAGAAATGGTTTCAAGCCATGAAAGATGAGTATGATTCATTGATGAAGAATGGTACATGGTCTTTGGTTCCTAATACTTCTCCTTACATAATTATTGACAACAAATGGGTGTTTCGAATTAAGTATAACACATATGGCAATGTGGCTAAATACAAAGCTCGATTAGTTGCCAAGGGTTTTCAACAAATTGAAGGAGTAAACTACTTTGAAACATTCAATCCTGTAGTTAAGCCATCAACAGTGAGAGTTGTCTTGAGTTTGGCAGTAATGTACAACTGGAACATAAGACAAGTAGATGTTAATAATGCATTTTTAAATGGAGATCTCACTGAAAAAATTTATATGCATCAGCCTAAAGGATTTGAAGATTCAAAACATCCTGAATATGTTTGTAAGCTGTACAAGTCTTTTTATGGTTTAAAACAAGCTCCTAGAGCTTGGTATGAAAAATTCAAGAGCTGCTTAATACAGTAGGGTTTCAAAAACTCTAGAGCTGATACATTTTTGTTCATCAAAATAGGCAAGGATTTTATGATCATGGTATTGATTTATGTTGATGACATCCTTATCACAGGTCTTAGCAGTGCTATTCTTGAAGAATTTATCTCAAAGTTTAGAACATTGTTTCCCTTAAAAGATTTAGGCATTCTGTCTTACTTTCTTGGGATATAAGTGTTGTATACAGATGGAGAATTTTACTTATCCCAAAAGAAGTATATTAGAGATTTACTTACCAAGGCAAAAATGCTAGATTGTAAAGGAATTGACACACCAATGAGTACAGGAATCAAACTTCAGAAAGAAGTAAAAGGACCATTGGGGCAATATATTGAAGATGCATCCATCTACAGAAGCATAGTTGGTGGCCTACAATATCTCATTTTAACTAGGCTAA
This sequence comes from Luvunga scandens, assembly GCA_030449905.1. Taxonomy (NCBI): domain Eukaryota; kingdom Viridiplantae; phylum Streptophyta; class Magnoliopsida; order Sapindales; family Rutaceae; genus Luvunga; species Luvunga scandens. Next base: position 2,098,575 of record JASUUG010000209.1, read on the forward strand.
AGATATCATTTGCGGTGCATAAATTAAGTCAGTATGTGGCTGCTCTTACACTTCAGCATCTAATAGCTTGCAAATGGGTGTTAAGATATTTGAAAGAAACAAAAGATTATGGATTAAAATTTAGCTCAATAGAAGAAATGAAGTTGTTTGGATTTACAGATGCAGATTGGGCCTGTGATCTAGATGACAAGAAATCCATTGGAGTTTACTGCATATACTTAGGAAACAATTTGATATCATGGTCTTCAAAGAAGCAATCAATAGTAGCTAGATCTAGTGCAGAAAGTGAATATAGATCACTTGCTTCTGCAAGTGCAGAGTTAACTTCGCTGTATTCCTTATTTAGTGAAATGGGAATAAAATGTACATCAGTTCCAGAAATTTGGGTGATAATGTGAGTGCAACTAAGTTAGCCAAGAATCTAGTTTATCACTCAAGAACTAAACATATTGAATTAGATATGCACTTTGTGAGAGACAAAATACTTGCAAAAGAACTTGAGGTTGGCTATATACCAAGTTCAGAACAAATTACAGATATTCTAACCAAGCTATTTACTTTTACTCAGTTCAATTTCTTCAGAGCCAAACTTAATGTGAAACCTTGCCCGTTAAGTTTGAGAAGGGATGTTAAAAGAGCTCATTATGCAGCCAAAACAAAAGAAAAACAACTGAAGTGCCAGCTCAGCAAAGACAGTTAGAGAAATGCTAGCTCAGCAAAGATAGTTAGAGAAGTGCCAGCTCAGCTCAATTCTGTTTTTCATTCTTTCATCTTAATGTATTCAGTTAATAACAAACTTAGTTAATATGTGACAACAATATATAAATACTACTTGCATAAGATAATTGTTGAATGTATGAGAAGATTATAGATCAGAAATTTTTTTATCTTTTTGTTCATCTCCAAATAAAAATTTATAGCATTCTTTCATGCCAAAAAAGTAGACCATCGTATTTGGCCTTCAGCTTATCAAAGTCTTTGTTCATCCAAGCTCTTTCCCCACATAGTTCATCAAGGCATCTCTTCAATGCCTTTTTCTTTTCAATCAGCTTCTCCACTTGGGCCTATGCCTTTGTATGTCACTTTTCAGCTTTTCAACCTCTGACCAGGCATTTGTGATGGATTCAAAGTCGTGGAGACAATGACTTAAGAGGAAGGTCATGGTAGCTAATAAGAGATTTTAATAGTATAAAAAAAGAAAGAAAGATACTTACATTTTGACTGGCCTTCAGCGCTTGGCTACAGCAACCATCCAAGCCCAACTTATCCATCTCCATAGTAATTTCTAGGCTAATGTTTTTGGTAGTATGATACATGTACCTAGCTAAGTGCGAGATGTTTTCATTCACCGCTAGATCTAGCCCACCCTTAAAAAGGTCCTCAGGAAAAGAAAAACAAACTGGATCTAAATTTTCTTTTTCAGGTACCTGAGGTACCCCTAGAGGCAATGGGGAAGGCATCCACCAACCTTGTTTTTGGTAGTATGATACAACCTGAAGAGGCTGAGTATTCTTCGTTGGCTAAGTAATATTTGGAATGTAATATGAACCACCACTTTTTTCATATAAGAAAGCATCTAATTCATTAGTGGGTGATTCCATATCTACCCACCATAACAAACACAAATGAAAAAGTTTAGCTAGACAAGTATTAAGTATCATAAGTAAAAAACAAAGCAAAAGTATATATTATAAAAATTGGAAATAAAACTTGGTAATTGTGGGGTACCCCTACAAATGCCCTCAAGCTATACATAAGTTGAAAAATTTTCATCAATCACCAGTCTTTCCACACTCAACATGTCATTTTCTTTCTGCAAATCTCAATCCTAACCTCAAAATCACTCACCTCTCTGCCCACCTCTTGAATAGGGCACTTTCTTTTAATTTACGTGACATTATGAAATTACTAAAAGCCCTGAATGAGAAGAACAATCTATGAATGGAATATATATATATATATATATATATATATATATTCCATTCATATATATATGTATGTATGTATGTTTGTATGTATAGGGAGAAAGGACACATACTATCTTCGTTGAATGAGTTTCACACTAATATAGGTTTGTGATCTCTTTTTTTTTTTTACTAGAACACCTTGTTGCAGACCTTAAAATCTCTCTTATTCTCTATTACTTTTTTTGGGTGACGGCTCTCTCTATTTTTTTCTTTCACATGAGCTCTTTTATAGTTGGGAATTAAGACAACCAAAATCATTTAACCACATGTTTCTTTTTGACAACCTCAGATCGCATATCGTTTTGTGTCATTTGTCGTTATTTTTATCTGTATGTGATAGTGCCAATGTATTACAACATGCTTTGTCCGTTAACACATAGGCTGTCTTGTCTGTGCTCGCTCCTCAATTGTTGTAGCAACTGCTACAACATCTTCTCTTGTCAAACTTATTACAATTCATTTACACCCAAGTTCTTTGTCATCTTTGCAAGTCCGGTATTGCACCATCTTTCTATAAAGCTTGAGCCCTTTAGTCACCTGCAATCATGCACATAATCAGAGCACAAAGTGATCTAAAACACAATCAATTTATTAAAATTAAACTTAACTAGATGCTCATACAAAATGTATAAAATATACAATAAAAACACAATATTTACTCTCTAATTAATATTAGTTTGAATTTAGAATTGCCATGATAACTTTCATTTGATAGAGTTATTAGATACCCTATCATCGTCTATACTCTACTTTAAGTTTTCATATATTATGGTTTCTATTTTTATTTCCAACTTATATTGCTTAATACTTGTCTAGCTACCATTTTCTATTTAATGAAGACTTCAATGCTTTCTTTAATCGGATGAGCTCCTAGTGTACCAGCTATCTAGATGAAGTCACAAAGTTCCTCTTTTGGTAGTTCCAAAGGCGCCTTAAGTACCCGAAAAAGAAAATTTGGTTTCTACTTCATATGGCTGGAGACCTTGCTGAAAGGGAACTTGTTCTAGTGGTGAATAAAAAAGTGTCTTATTTGGCTGACTATTTTCTTCAGAACTCTAAGAGCATTGCTCAAAATATGGTAGCCGAGGCAAACAAAATAGATATGATCGAGTGTTATATTTATGAGTTAAAAGCCTACCACAACGTGAGTATTTCTTCGATGTCCTCATTTTCTTTTCTTTTTTTTTCAATGTCTTAACATCTTTTATTAGTTGCAAGCAGTCTTTTACCTTAATCACAACCTTCAACACATTGAATGCTTAGGCAGAGTTTCTCTTTTCTTTTGGACATTTATTTTTTGTGATTGTCATTCATTTTTTAATTGCTTATTCCTTTCTATGCTCAAGTAAGAGAATAGAGATGTGAACATATACATACCTTAACATAGCCTCATGACGCCAGGGTATACCAGTCTATTTTACCCTTGGGTCTTCTTTGACCCTCCCTCTTTAATTATTCTAAAAGGCTACTCATGATTTCTTTGTATTCTTTTCTCTGTCTTTGGCCTTGAGTAAATCGTTATGCTCAGGAGAGGTTAAGTACCCAGCCTATTCCGCAATAAAGTAATCATAACTGAAAAGCGCATAACAAAAAGCATCGTACAACAATAAATATGGAGTTATATTAATGATGAAAATTGAACAACATCCACATTCCACCATTAAAAAGGTCAATAAAAATAAAAAGAACGCACATCATCACATTTTAAAAAAAAGGTATTCATAGGTAGCAGAAGCCCAGATAATTACATGATATTACTATGTTATCCTAATGAGAATTAAGGATCAACCTGCTCCTATGGATTTCAAGGATGAAGATAAAAGACACAAAGAAATCTAGCCAAAATAATAAAACTTGTATTAGGGTAACAAAAGTGTCTCATACAGTCGAGGTGTGCTGTTCATTATGGCATTAAGTGAAGGATGAGAGAGAACTGAAGAGATTAAATTGTTACAAAAGGTTTAAATCTAAATAGGGTAGGTCGGCTTTTGGGTTCTTTGTAACCTGCAAAATGAGGAAAGGAGGCTAGAGGTAGAGTTTACGGTGGCCAATGACCACACTCCAATGCTCAAGGGAAAGTTAGGTTATCTCATATTTAAGAGCTTGCAAGCTCTCTAGAAAATGTGATTGGGGATTAAACAAAGCCTCAGCCCTTTATGATGTATGTGTAGGTAGTGAACAAGAAAAATAGAACCTAGGCATGTATGATGTACCCTAGCTATCATACCACATGGTGCGTTTTCCTTGGTATTCTTCCTCTAGCCAATGAATATTCATGTCCTTCGACTACTTATGATTGTTAGAGTGTTAGCGTACGCTTGGAGAGCAAGTTTGGGGCACATACACATTTTGAGCATAGGTGGGTGGTCTCTTACGCCTTTGCAGAGGCTGCAAGGTAATAGTAGGCATGGCAGGTGAGGATAGATTATCTCAACTATTCTAATGACTACTTTTTAGCTTGTTTGCAGGCGTGGTAGCTGTTGTTCCCTTTTTTTAGCACAATATTCCTTTATTAATTCCTCATTGTTTGGTAAAGAGTCAACCAATCTTTTTTTATAGTGACTCTTTAAGTACTTGACAGTTTTTGGATATTTTTTTATGATCTTTCTACCCTTGCGAAGTGTACCCCACGTGCCATTTAGGAGTTCCTTGGGTACCTGACGTAAGCCATTATCCTTCTCATGACTTTTTACCATTATGACACTTTTATATCTACTCGTGTCACTTTGTTACTCAATCTCTCAGTTCTTTCCCAAGCAGAAGTCATCTTTATTTAGAATTCTTTGATATGGAATTCTACATACATGCAAATTTTTTTTTTTTATGCCTCAAAATATTCTCTAATACATTCCATGTAATCTAATCATAATTAATTCCTAAGACTACATAAATCTCTAATAAAAGGAAACAAATCCTTAATAAAAGAAATAAATAAATTATAATATGACCCAATAATGCCAATAATAAAAACCCTAACATTTTTTTTTCTACACACATTTACAAAGATTGAAATTTATCAAACTTTAGGTTCTACAAACATTTCCATGAAAGTTAGATGGCTAGATGATAATTTCCCTTATTAATAATACACTTTCATATACAAATGTTCTGAATAGATTCAAATGGATTTAGCAGAATAATTGTTCAACGATGAGACACATGCATGCCAAACAATTTGAAAGCTTAAAAATTAGAACATGGAGAAAAATTTTGTCATCACCTTACAAAGCCTCAATCTGTTTTGTATTATCCTTGAAGCCATTTTGTTTTCTACCCTGGGAAAGTGAATTTTCGATTGTAGCCAACGATGGTGGTGCCACGAGTTCAACGTAGTGGCTGGGTACTAGCAACAGCAGAAATTTTTAAACTAAAAAGTTCAGTAAGTACAGAAATCTAAATTCATTAAAATATCTCATTATATGATTACAATTGTTTCAATGTATGTTGTCATATGTTGAAAATGTTCAATGATAACATCTTCATCAACACTATAACATGAGAATTAAAAATTTCCTAAAATATAATTTTAATTCTTTCTCCTAAGAGAAATTTGAAAAAAAAATAAAGAAGTGATAGTCAATAAAGAGGATTTACCTAAATAATTGGAGCAGTAAATTAGTAGTATACTTTTTGAGGTAGTTTACTTTTTCAAAGATAAAAGAGGGTAAAGTGTGAAGAAGGAATAAAGAATTGGAAAAAAAAAAAAAGTCAGCAGTCCAAAAAGTGTGCTAACTATTAAGCTAGATGCATAAAGCATTCTTTTACCATGCAACATTGTTATATTTTTAAAATTTAGTAAGGGGAACTTTTTTGGTATTTGAAATTAATAGTGGGCAATATTCAAATGCACATAAAAAAATTTCAAAAGTTCAACAGGGCCTTCTGTTGGACAATATATGTGGCCACCCATGGTAGCCAATATCTGTAGGTAACCATCAATTCATCATTGTTGTTTATTTCTTATTATTTATTAGAAAATTATCGTGGAATATTGTAAGCAAATAATATGTAAAAATTTTCTTCCAAGGAAAAAAGTGTGAATTAAACTATCTTTTAAATAAACTTCAAATACCGATAAACTTTAATTTATTCTCTACTTGGAATGATAATCTTCAATTTACTCTCAAATATACGAACACTTCAATTTATTTTTATTTTCGTTTAGAAAATTATAGAAATGGGGGCACATGATGACCTTTTTTTATTCTTTTTAATAATAAATAGGGATAACTTAATGTTTTTACACTTTTAAATGATAAATAAAATATTGTCATTTTATCTGAGAGATGAATTAAAATTTATCTTGTAAAATAATGACAACTCAATTTTCACGTCACTCATGCGAGGGAGATGAATTCCGGTCGTTTTGAGATATTTTGCTGTTTGAATGGAATGAGACTGAGGCGACGAATAAATTGTTCATTGACTTTTTTTTTTTGGGTGGTGGGGCGCTGGGCAGTGGTCAAATATCAGATTAATAGCTAGAAGATGAATTGGACGTGTTTACCAGCTTCATTCGAAAACGTTCGTATAGCATTAAATGTTTGATATGAAAGCACGTAGGAGTTTTTGTAATTCGTGCAAGGATTTCTTGACTTTTTGGCGTGCAGCATAAAATGATTGAAGAAAGTCGTCGTGGGACTGTTCAACTTTGTAGTGATTCATGAAAGTTCCCAAGTGGACGTTTCAAAAAGTCAGCAAGGACTCGGAAATTAGTGGTTGTAAATTCAAATCTCTATGCTCATGTGGCTTTCCTATTCAAAACGGCAGTGATGACTTTGTATCTAGGTCGGAAAAATCTAATTTATAAATTGATATCTTACGTTTGCCGAGACCAAGTAAATTAGTGGAGAGCTACTTCGGACCTACTATTTGTGGTCCAGCGACTATGAACGTGGTGCATGGTACCCCATTTGTTCGTTTGTGACTTGGCCACTTGTTTCAATGACAAGGATGTATTTTTATTGGTTTTTAACATTGTTGTTCCCTGGGGAAGCAAAAAAGTTAAACAATTTTAAAATTTGACACATAATTTTGCAGTTTTTCAAATTTTAATATTTGACAAATGATTTTGAAGTGTTTCAAATATTTATATTTTGGTCAATTCACTTAATTTGATTGTTAAAGTTAATGATAGTGTAAAGGCAATAATTTGTAAAAAACTTTTAGTAGATAATTTCTTTTTTTTGATGGAGATATTTCCATCCACCGCTTTTGTAAATTCACTCTACTTTTAGAAAATAATTACAGTGAATTCATAATAGTTTTTAAAAATACTGATCAATAAAAGTTTCAAATAGTGAATCAATTAAATCCTTATATTAATTTTTTTCTTATTTTTTTGTCATAGTTGATTATAAACTTTAATATAAGTTTTATCTTACTATTTTATTATTATTATATGATCAAATTGCCCAAATAGTCATGAATTATGTACATAATAATTTAGGTATTTAATTTTGTGATTTAGAATCTAATGTTTTTAAAAGAAGTCTAATTATTACTTTCACCATCCATGCATGTAAGCGCATAAATTTAACATCCTAATAATTTACATGATTATTGTACCATAAAGACAATATGTTAGTTTATTTAATATTTAATAATCATACTAATTAAGTAGTATTCAAAACAATAAGTTTGATATAGAATTAGAAAACTATTGAGGTTAAGTAAATTCTCAAAAGTTTTACCTTATAGGGATAAAATAGTCAATTGGAACTTATGTCAAAGCAGTCGTTGTAATCAAATATAATAAAAAAAATCTAAGTTAGATAAAAGAAAATTACGATAGACTTAATTAATTAATTCTCCAAAGTTCTTCTTTATTTAAAACTTTTTAAAAATAATGTACACCTTCTGTAATTAGTTTTTGAAAGTGGGATAGGTTTATAAAAACTATGAGGTGGAAATATCATCACTTTTTTTGGGCCGGGGGTGGGGGGGGGGGGGGAGAACGACATAATATCTATTTAACCTATAAGAGGGACCACAAGTAATTTACCAAAAATGGGTGTACACTCGGGGCATCAAAGCTTTTTCCTATTTAGAGATGGCAAAATTCAATTTGAGATCTAGATCCCAAAAAAAAAATTATGCAAATCTGGATACTACTAATACTTTTGAGGATCGAGAGCGGATTTTCTAGATATCCTGATCCATTTAATGTTAAATTTAAAATTCAATAAATTTACCTAATAAAATCTAATTATAATTCAACAGGTAACAATTAAAAAATTAGAAGACAACTCCATAAGTTCATAAATAAAATTACCACAACATAAATCAAAGATCAAGAATAATCTAAATTTAAGTCTAACACCAGTATAAATCCACACGGATCCATGCATGCATGTCTTTAGTATTATAATTAGCCCAATTAGGTTTGATTTTTTTTCATTTTTATTAATTTAATGAAAAAATATTTGGATCCAATTATTTGATTTTTCAGATGTATTTGCATTTGTATCTAGATTTGGATTCATGCAGATATTAATTTTTAGCATCTCGATTTGTAATTTTTTATGTGAAAAATTGATTTTTTTTTGGATCTTTACAAATTCGGACCGAACTCAAGTTTTTTTACCATCACTAATTTCTATTTTTTTGTGAGTAGGATCTTTAAATATATTAGGAGGTGTAATGAATTTAGATCTATTTAAATAAGTGTAGGCAAAATAAAACAATAGATAAATTAATTCCCCTAATTAATTAATCCTAAAAAATACTATTCACGATTATCGATCATGCGATCTTGTTCATACAAGTTACTGTTCACAGATACTATTCATAATCCTGTTTATTGTAACTATTGACTACACATTTCACATTAATTGTTCACTTATCATAGGTACGCTAGAGAAAGTAAATTGCAGAAAGTAAAGCACATAGAGGATTTTTACGTTGTTCATATCACAATCCTACATCCAAGGACCATGCTCAGAAAATAAGCAATTCACTAAGTAATGGAAATATTACAACCTAGTCGATTTTTACATAATTTTTGACATTCTTTTACATAAGTTGCCACCTCGTTGTATCCAACTAGTCGATCTTGCTTAGTGAGAAACCCTTGTCTTCAATTGTGTTTGTTGCTTTCTTTGAGATTCTCTCAACACAACTATCAACCTCTTTATCCTAAAGAACCAAAGCAAATATAAAAGATGTCTAATGAAACATTTGATATAATGAAGACTTAATGAAGAAGACTAAAACATTATAGAGATATGAAATATCATATTTGGCCAAATAAATTTCTTCTCATTCTCTGCATTGGTTGCTTTTTTGAGATAAAATATGATATTTCTTTTTCACCTCATAATAGTGTGAAATACTTCTCTTTATATGGGCATAGTATTTCATGCAAACCCTAAGAGAGGAACATTAAGATATACTTCTCTAAGAGTCCAGTATTCCATAAAATACTTGATACTAGAATATACTTCCTTAAGAGTCCAATCTTTTGTAAGTAGTGGAACTTACCAATGTAGTAGTCATCTTTATTTGGAGCTTTTTGATATGGAATCCTACTTACATGCCATTTTTCTTTTTTTATGCATCCAAAAATATTCTCTAATCTTTCACGTAATCTAATTTTAATTAATTCCTAAGAGTAGATAAATCTCGAATAAAAGTAAACAAGTCCCTAATAAAAGAAACTAATTAATTATAAAATTATTGACACAATGATGCCAATAACAAAATCCCTAATAGAAGGGTCAAGAAGGAAGCACAAAAATATAAAATTATTTAGAATTAAAAAGTTATATAACCACAATCAAGATGAAGCAAACATGGGCTAGTTGACATTGACCACTTAATGATTTTAATTGTTTAATTGGTTTTGACTTCAAAGGACTCATTTGCTCACTTGTCATAATTTGTTAGCTGGCTTTTGTTGTACTAGAGTGTATTAGAGATTACATTAACTTATATTGTATTGGATTGTTAATACAATATAATATTTAGTTTAGTATATTTAGTGTAGTATATGGCTTGGATTGTTTATTAGCAAAAATTTAAACAGTCACTGACAATCATCATTAACAACCACCAATTATCATCGAAAAATTATAAAGATGTCTGTTTAAGTCAAATTAGTATGATTAGAATTCTCATTTTGAGCTCTTGTTGAGTACTAGAAAGTGTGTATTTTATAATAGAAAAAATCATCATTTTACAATCCAAATCTCATTAACATCCATACTTTTATGTCTTTAAGTCCCTTGTAATTTAATTATGTATGTTTTGTTTTAATTAAGTATTTTATGTATTTTAGGGGATATCATGGTCATTCACAATGAATGAGAGATCAAATGGAAAAACGGATAATAATTTTGAACTCAGGACAGTCGAAAACCTTAGGAGGAGCATAAAAAGATAAATGGACTTTATTCACATATACTGATCTTGTGCATGCGATACTATTCAAAGAATGTTCATTGCATCAGACGACGTGGCACTATACGATAACGTGGTGGCATTTGATTGGACGAATGATGTGGAATTGACCGCTTATGTGGCATTGATTGATGATGTGGCGTTGACTGATGACGTGTCACGATCCTATTAGACCAAAATGCTGACCGGTGACGTGGCAGAATGTTAGTGGACCAAAACAATGTGCATACGATACATGCATATATACGAAATGACAACCCTGATGATGTGTTCTATCCAATAGGAACTTGCCACGTGGCGCAATCCTGAGCGTCCAAATTGTTTTAATCCGATGGCCATGATTTACTCAGTGTATCTATAAAAAGAGGGCTCCCCTCCCTAATTTGAGACCCTTGAATCCATTTTTAAGCTCAATTTTCTGTAATTCCATCTCCATCTTGTATTTTCTATGTATTTTAATAAAATTTCCATTTTACCCCTAGTTCAATTATGAGTAGCTAATTTCCTTTCAAGCTTGGGTTGAAGGTGAAGTCTCAACATGCTCCATGGGCTTAATTTGGTAAATTTACTTTTCCTTCCCTTTTAATTTATGTAGATGTTTTGACTTTTCGTAGATATATAGTAATAATCTTGTCTGGATATCGATTGGAATAACCGCCTCCCTAGTCAAGGTTATTACTATTTGGCACGGGAAGCCCTTAGCACCATATCTATTAGAGTGTGGTTCATGAATAGTGAAAAACCCCCCTTCATGATTTAATTGGTACTAATAATGAATGTTAAACCGATGGTGCATGTTGAGTACAGATCCGGAGATTGAAGCACTTCATTTTAATAGTTTATTCCCACAGTTTTAATTTAAATTAATACATTGCCTACATCATTGTCATTATAAATCCAATCACCCACTTAGAAAATTAATTCTACAAGCAATTAAAATCCACCTCCTCGTGGGATCGACACTCGTCACTGTTGATCTATTCTAAAATAGATTTATGCGCTTGTGAGTTCAATAAAATTTGCACAACAAGTTTTTGGCACCGTTGCTGGAGAAGTAAGTTATTTTAATTCATAGATTTTTTTTTTAAATTTCTTTATTTCTTTTTTTTAGTTGTTTCCTTGTAATTTTTTTTATTTATTATTATAAAAAAAGAAAAAAAAGTGAATTTACATTTTGAGGTAAGTATTTTTATTTCTTCTTTAAATTTTTGTAATTTAATTTTCATGTTATTATTATTTTTTTAATTTGGCAAGTTCTACCGCCTATTAATTTATTTTAATTGGTTTCACGTATTTTTGTTTATATATATAGCACTTGAGTTTGTTTTCATAAGCAAGATTATAATAGCGTGATAAGGTTAGTATCATAATTTCTCCCTTTTCTTTATTTTTATTAATTTTGTTATCATTTTTTTTTCTTTGCATGCATGGTCGTAGGTCACAATTACCTAATATTGAGCCTATAGACTTTGAATTAGAAAAAACACTTCGCACACACAAACACATTGAAACTAAAAATAAATTTGGGATGGATTTGCAACCAGCACCACAAGAGAGACCATTTAAGGACTACTTCAGTCCATTAGCTAACTTAAGCACATCATGCATAAGATACCCAAATGTAGCCGCTAGGAGTTTTGAATTAAAACCTAGTGTGCTAAATTGTCTTCCAACATTCTATGGCCTAGAAAATGAAGATCCATATAATCATCTCAATGATTTCCATGTTATTTGTCAAACTTTTAAATATGAGAATTTTTTAGATGATGATGTTAAGCTTAGATTATTCCCATTTTCTTTAAAGGATAGAGCTCATTTATGGTTCAATACATTGCCTGCTAATAGCATTACATCATGGGAACAAATGGTAACAAAGTTTTTGAATAAATATTTTCCAGTACATAAAACCAATGCTATTCGCAGGAAAATTTCAGAGTTTACCCAAAGAGAAGACGAGCAGTTTTTGAAGCATGGGAGCGATTCAATGGTCTACTCCTAAAGTGTCCACATCATGGGTACGAAAAATGGCACCAGTGCCAATACTTTTTGGAGGGATTATTGCCGAATGTGCAAGAATGACTAATGGCAACAAGTGGAGGAGAGCTAATGTCAAAAAGTGCATCAGATATTTGGGATTTCTTCCAGCGACAAGCGGATAATTCCCAACAACAGAGTCGTTCACTCAGAAATACTAGAAGAGTTAAGGGAGTGAATGAGGTTCACATTAGCGAGTCCAATTCAAAAATTAAAGAAGTCAAAGAGATAGTCGAAGGTCTTTCCCGACAAATATCATCGTTAACAGTTGCTAAATTAGAGGAACCACATGACCAAGACTCATACACAGATCAAGCCAATGCCATAGGTGTAATGAGAAAGCCATCAGACTATAACCCTTACTCTAACACATATAATCCTGGATGGAGAAACCACCCCAATTTTTCATGGTCTCAAAGATTCCAACAGAATAGACCAGTTGCCCCAGCTCCAGCTCCACCAATGTAACTAATTCCTCAAAATTCTCAAGCCTCTCAACCACCATTTAGACCATACAATCAGAACCTAAACTATTCTCAACCTAGGCCATAGGAGGATGCATTTCAGAATTTCAAGAATCTTACTCACTCCACAATTGAGCAACAAAACCGCACCATTAATGAACTGCGAAATGAGATGAGAGCGGGCTTCAACTCACAAACCCAATCAGTTTCAAACCTTGAAAAGACAACTTGCTTCTTCAGTTCAGACCTTGGCAATGACTGTTGAGAAAGGAAAATTCTCAAGTCAACCAGTGTCTAATCCTAAAGGAGTGCATGAAGTAAGCACCAATTCAACTTAGCAGCATGGGGAGGTCAAAACCGTCATGACCTTGCGAAAAGGAAAAGAAGTCGACAACAAAGTGGAGATACGGTGACAAAAACAACTCAAATTGTACCGGTGAATGCAGAAGACTCATCCTCAGAGGAGAAAGAAGAAACCAACCCACAAGAATACGTTCCTAAAGCTCCATTTCCTCAGAGGTTAGCTAAAGCGAAGAAAGGAAAATCCATAAATGAGATTTTTGAAATCTTTAAATAAGTAAGTATTAACATCCCTTTGCTTGATGTTATAAAGCAAGTGTCATCTTATGCCAAGTTTCTTAAAGACCTTTGTACTAAAAAGAGAAACATTCATGTTTAAAAAAGGCATTTTAACAGAAAACGTTAGCTCTATACTCCAACAAAAAATTCCTCTAAAATACAAAGACCTAGGCTCCCCCACTATCACATGTAGTATAGGGAACCACACAATTGAGAATGCTTTGTTGGACTTAGGAGCTAGTATAAATCTGTTGCCTTACTCAGTATTTGTGAAATTTGGGCTAGGAGAATTACACCCAACTCCAGTGGTGTTACAGCTTGCAGATCGGTCCATGAAAAAACCTCGTGGTATTATGGAGGACGTGCTTATACAGGTAGATAAGTTTTATTTTCCTGTTGATTTCATTGTAATTGACACTCAACCAGTCCAGGATTCAAGGAAGCATATCCCCATTATCCTAGGACGACCTTTCTTGGCAATTGTCGATGCTCACATTTAATGCAGGACTGGAAATATGCAGTTATCCTTTGGCAATATGAAGATGGAGCTAAATATATTCAACATTGCCAAAAAACCTCACAATGCAGATAATGAAATTGTTGATGTTGATTTAATAGAAGAATTAGTTGATAATGTTTTTCTTTCAAACCTTAGTGATGACCCTTTACAAACATGTTTAACTCACTTTGGTTTGGATTTTGATATTGATAGATCAGTAGATGAGGTTAATGCATTACTCGATTCAGCACCATCCATGGATACTAACAAATGAAAGTCAAGAGTGGAACAACTAGTATCATCAGAAAAGAAACCCAGCCCATCATCAGAATCACCACCAAAACGCTTGATAGATTAACAGGTCATGAATTTTATTGCTTTCTAGATGGCTACTCAGGATATAATCAGATTCTCATAGCACCAAAAGATCAAGAGAAAACCATTTTCACTTGCCCTTTTGGCACTTTTGCATATAGGAGAATGCCATTTAGATTATGTAATGCATTTGCTACATTTCAACGATGCATGTTAAGCATTTTTTCTAATATGGTTGAACGATTCCTTGAAGTCTTTATGGATGATTTTTCTGTTTTTGGTGATTTATTTGATCAATGTTTACATCATCTAACACTAGTTCTGCAGAGATGCATAGAGAAGAATTTGGTCCTAAATTGGGAAAAATGCCATTTTATGGTAAAACAAGGTATTTTTCTCAGTCACATCATTTCGAGCGAAGGTATTGAGGTTGATAAGGCCAAGGTGGATCTCATTTCCAAGCTTCCTCCACATAAAACAATTATTAACAACATCACCCATCATTAAGCCCCCAAACTGGAACTTACCATTTGAGCTCATGTGTGATGTATCTGATTATGCAGTAGGAGCAGTATTAGGACAAAGAGTTGATCGAATTTCTCATGTCATTTACTATGCTAGTATGACATTGAATGATGCACAGTTAAACTATTCAACCTCTGAAAAAGAAATGCTAGCAGTAGTGTTTGCACTAGAGAAATTTTAATCTTATCTCATTGGTTGTAAAATAATTATTTTCACAGATCATGCTGCTCTTAAATATCTTCTCACAAAGAAAGATACAAAAGCTAGACTAATTCGTTGGGTGTTACTTTTGCAGGAATTTTACTTTGAAATCAAGGATAGGAAAGGCACAGAAAATGTTGTAGCAAACCATCTCTATCGTCTCAATTTTGATACAATTACAGAACCATTACCATTAAATGAATCATTTCCAGATGAACAATTGATGAGTGTGGAAGTATTACCATGGTATGCTGATATAGTTAACTATCTTGTTATAGGTAAACTTCCGAAGCATTGGACTAAGCAAGACAAGGCCAAATTTTTTGCAGAAAAAAAGAATTTCTTTTGGGATGACCCTTATCTGTTCAAGTATTGTGCATGTCAAATTGTCAGACGATGTGTCCCAAAAAATGAATTTCAAAATATCCTTTCATTCTGCCATGAACAAGCTTGTGGAGACTATTTCAGTGCTAAGAAAACAGCTACTAAAATATTACAATGTGGTTTCTATTGGCCAACTATATTTTGAGATGCTCACATTTTTTATTCTTCATGTAATAGGTGTCAACGAATGGGGAGCATTACGCGAAGGAACATGATGCCATTAAACCCAATATTAAAGGTTGAGGTTTTTTATGTATGAGGTATCGACTTCATGGGACCCTTTCCCTATTCCTTTGGCCATCAATATATATTGGTTGCTGTTGACTACGTATCAAAATGGATAGAAGCAGTTCCCTGTAGAACCAATGATCACAAGGTGTTGATTGGATTTTTTAAAAGTAACATTGTTTCACGCTTTGGATTCCCTCGAACAATAATCAGTGATGGTGGAGCCCACTTTTGTAACAAATCATTCAAGGCTCTTTTGACAAAGTATTCCATTACTCACAAAGTGGCGACCCCATATCATCCGCAAACCAGTGGCCAAGTTGAGATCTCCAACCGAGAGATAAAGCACATATTAGAAAAGATGGTGAGACCAGACAGAAAAGATTGGTCATTAAGACTGGATGATGCATTATGGGCACATCGAACAACTTTCAAGACCCCGATTGGGATGTCACCCTATAGGCTAATATATGGAAAAGCTTGCCACATACCTGTGGAACTTGAGCATCGTGCATACCGGGCCATCAAGAAATTCAACTTTGACATGCAACAAGCTAGCTTAGAAAGAATATTACAACTGCCAGAACTTGAAGAAATTCGTAATGATGTATATGAAAATACCAAGATTTATAAACAACGAATGAAAGTCTTTCATGACAAGCAAATTATGAGAAAATCTTTCACCCCAAGTCAGAAAAGTGCTTTTATTCAATTCTCGCTTGCATCTATTCCTAGGTAAGTTATGCTCTCGATGGACTGGTCCCTTTATAGTTCACACTGTTTTTCCATATGGAGCAATTGAAATTAACGATCCAAAGAACGGTGTAACTTTTAAAGTTAATGGTCAAAGATTAAAGTCATATCTAGAGTACCAACCAAATGAAAAGGACACCGAAATCGATTTCAGTGACCCGTCAAACTTGAATTGAGAATTTTTCTTATTTATTTCTTTTTTTTTTGGTGATTTAAATTTTTGTGAAAGTGTGTTTATTTAATCATTCAGTTTTCTTTTATCACTTCTAATCATGTATGCCTCAACTAGACAGTTCCTCTTAAACATTCTCAGACAACTTCAATGTATACAATCTCATCTGAGAAGCCAGATACAATTTTGTAAAACACATCGTATTTGGAAACTACAACCTCCAAAGTTAGTATCCCATGTTGAAGATCTAGAAAGACAACTTAAAGAAATTGAGGGAGGTATCAACGACACCCAAATAGAGCTTGAGGTAAATTCAATAAGAGGACGATTGTGAAATTATTATTTTTCTTTTCTTTTCTTTTCTTCTTTGTGTTCTTTAGTTTGTTACCCCGGTTAAGTGGCGGATAACAGTATTCCGTGACAATCAAAGTCGACTACTTCAGTTTGCCATTATAACTGATATTCTGAGAAGACGGTATGGACAAAAATGCGATTCTAGCAAAGCTTCACAAGCGATTTCCTTCACTTCCTTATAATGCCCTCCTTACGATCTATAAAGCTCGGTACGAACGCATGCGATGACTTATGAAAAATAACGTCCCTGCTGACATCCGTTGGTTAATCGAGGCCAAAGTACGTTTGGCAGGTGAGTTGCCTCCTAAATTTATTACATACATGCCTGGTTGTGGTAAAGGAAATTACTCAAGAAAACGAAGATCTGGAAAACTTCATGTTGATTGTCATAAGTGTGCCAGGATCAAATGAGATAAAAATCCTTGTTCTTTCGGAATGATGTCTGATAACAGGGAAGATAAGATTCAATTCATTAGGGATGGCTTGAATAAAAAGTCATTGGATGATGTCCTTTTGTCTCTTGAAACGCATCCCAGTGGATACGTACAAAGAGCAACTCTCCAGTTATGGCCATTATTTTAGAAAGAGCAGGTACGATATAGTCTTGGGAATCTGACTATAAACGACCCTGTTTGCCAGTTTATAAGAAAATTGGATAGGAAGCCTATCCTCAACCCATAGAGGGCGTTCAAGCCGTTTCTGGATGTAAAACCAGAGGAAGATGTGAGCCACAATCACAACTACCTGTAAATATCCTTTTACTGTTATTTTACTGTTGTTTTATTTTACTGTTGCTTCATTAATTGCATTCTTATCTTTAATAATTGTTTGCTTTTTCTTTTTACTATTTCCTTTTTGACTCTCGAGCCATGTACTTTACGCGTTAATTGACAAAGACATGCTACCTCATATACATCTGTAAACCATTGTCACCAAAATCCTTGATATATGGTCCTTTTCTTTTAGACTCACAAATTATTTTTGAGAAGCATCCCAATGGCAGCTACTCCTAATAAATAATTCAAGAACATTTGTGTGCTCTTTGGATTTAACTATGGCAAACATAAAGAGTTCGTTGAGGCAGCCATAGATCTTGGTCAACGCATAGCAGAACGAAATTTGTATCTGGTTTATGGAGGAGGTGACCGAGGGTTATCAAAACTAGTCTTAGAAGCTGCTTATCTTAGAGGGAGCCAAGTGTTAGGCATCATCCCAAGAAGCCTCAAACCGTTGGGCTGTGTGTCTGACTCACCAACTAGAGAAGAGTTAGTCGACTCGGGTATGCAAGAAAGAATAACTGAAATGTTGAATCATGCTGATGCTTTTATTTTCCTATAAGGAGTTCTTGCAACTTTAGAGGCACTAATCACATTAGCATCTTAGGCCCATCTGAACATTCATCAGAAACCCATCGGTTTGTTAAATGTCAATAACTTTTATGATGGCTTTATCGCATTTCTTAACCATGCAATAAAAAACCATTTCATTCCTTTCATAGCGAAAAAAATCTTTATTTGTACTCATACTGCTAACGAGTTACTTGATCTGTTACAAGCTTATAGACTAGAGCCAGATCCCAAGACCCTTGTGTTAGAATGGCCAACTAATGATGGTAACAGTATCTGTAGTAAGAAGTGCAAATTAGATTTAACTCTCCGCTTGTAAATATTTTCTTCTGTTATACAATACTCAGGTGATGTCTTCTAAACCCTATTTTCTTTCAAACATTGAGGACAATGTTTCGTTCTGGTTGGGGGGAGGGAATAATTGATAGTTGTGGAATATCTCAATCTTGGTGTAGTTTTTACTAATTTTTGTTGTAGAAACTAACTGTGGCTAAATTTTTGAGTCGAAGATGGCTGAATATGGAGTGTAGTGACTCTAAAAACGCATCTTTTTATATAAAAAAAAAATTCAGACATTTCTTTTAAGCTTTGACAGTCATTTTAAGTGTGATTTTTCTAAATTAGTTTTTCTATTTTCACTATTTTGCACGCATAATTTTCATGACTAGAATAGGTTTGGGGGTAATATTAAAAAAAAAAAGTATTTTGTGTGATATTTTCATAATTAGATGACATGATAACTTTCAAATTTTAGTATTTGTATTATCTTTGGTCTTTAGTTATGTTACCCATGTTTGTTACTCTACATGTTGATGTTGGAGACGAATATAAGTTGCTTGAAAGAATGCACATGTCATAATAATTTCCAAGTGAGTTTTTGAGCCTGTTATTTTTTTTGGAGAGTAACCCTTTTTGCCTATTCTTCATTCAGCTTAGTAGTTTATTACTTTATACATTATCTCTAGATTTCTTTAGATTAAAAAAAAAAAAAAACTAAAGTGTGTGTTGCCACATCTGAAGGTCCATCTAACTAGTAGATATGGAAGATTATTTAAAACCCTAAAAGATGACAGAAAGGCCATCTTTGGTTCGTTTGAGCCTTTCCAGCCAACCCTATTAATATATATCCATAGTTAACCCCTTTGAGCTTTATAAAAAAAAAAAAACCTTTTTCTTTCGTAACCTATTATCTTGCCCCACTCCAATGTGGAGTATCACCTTATATTTTATATTTCCCACCACCCATTTATGTTTGAAAATAGAGATAATTTTGCATTCATAAAAAAATAAATAAATAAATAAAAGGGTGCTATAAAAAAAGAAAAAAAGAAAATAAAAAAAGAAAAGAAAAAAAAGAATTCAAGTAAAAAGCACCTAACAATCTCCAAAGTTCTCTATTTTTCAGACATATATTTTATTTTTCCTATTATCCCTTATTTGTTAACCATGTCCCTAGCCTATGTTACGTCCTAATAAAAGTCATACTTGATTTTAGGGAACTATAATCTGAAATAGAAACTGGTTTTATAGGTTGAAAAGATGTGGTAGTGCATATTAAAAACAAATTATAAAAAAAAAGAGAAAAAATTGATGATTACATTGGTTTGATTAGCATTTTTGAATTAAAATTATACTATTTCTAAGCTGAGGGCATATTTCTGTCACCTTGGTGAGAGTGTGTGATATTACTTCTTTATTATTTTCACTCAATTTACCATTCACTGGAGTGATTAGTTTTTTATTTAATTTCTTTGTGAGAGTATCATTATTAACGGTGAGATTTTGGGGTTTGACACGTCATTCTTGAAAGTGACTCGATTACTGAAGTTGTGACAAAGTTTTCTAAACTGATTCATGTGGAGAGTTGATGTGGGGATGATATTTCTTTAGACTGTAGATAATGCTTATACCTTTATTTGATTGTTATCATTAGTCTCATTGAATAAATACTACAGTTAAAAAAAAATGTTTGAGTTTTGTTTTCGCTTAATTTGCTAGGGACTAGTAACAAGCTGGTTAGGGGATGTGTTGAGTACTAGAGAGTATGATTTTATATTAGAAAAAATCATCATTTTACACTCCAAGTCTCACTAATATCCATACTTTTATGTCTTTAAGTCCCTTGTAATTTAATTATGTATGTTTTGTTTTAATTAAGTATTTTATGTATTTTAGGGGATATCATGGTCATTTCACAATGAACGAGAGATTAGATGGAAAAACGGACAGCAATTTTGAACTCAGAACAGTCGAAAACCTTATGAGAAGCATAAAAAGATAAATGGAACTGTTCACATATACGATACTGTACATGATACTGTTCACAGCAATGTTCACCTATACTGTACTCTGACATGGCACTGTACGATGACGTGGCGGCATTTGATTGGACGAATGATGTGGAATTGACCGCTTATGTGGCATTGATTGATGATGTGGCGTTGACTGATGATGTGTCACGACACTATTGGACCAAAATGCTGATCGGTGACATGGCAGAATGTTAGTGGACCAAAACAATGTGGGTACGGTACATGCATATGCATGGAATGACAGCCCTAATGATGTGTTCCATCCAATAGGAACTTGCCACGTGGCGTAATATTGAGCGTCCAAATTTTTTTAATCCGATGGCCATGATTTACTCAGTGTATCTATAAAAAGGGGGCTCTCCCCCTAATTTGAGGCCCATGAATCTATTTTTGAGCTCAATTTTCTGTAATTCCATCTCCATCTTGTATTTTCTACGTATTTTAATAAAATTTCCATTTTACCCCTAGTTTAATTATGGGTAGCTAATTTCCTTTCAAGCTTGGGTTGAAGGTAAAGTCTCAACATGTTCCATAGGCTTAATTTGGTAAATTTACTTTTTCTTCCCCTTTAATTTATGTGGATGTTTTGACTTTTCGTAGACAGATAGTAATAATCTTGTCTGGATATCGACTGGAATAACCGCCTCCCTAGTCAAGGTTATTACTATTTGGCACGGGAAGCCCTTAGCACCATATCTATTAGAGTGTGGTTCATGAATAGTGAAAAATCCCCCTTCATGATTTAATTGGTACTAATAATGAATGTTAAGCCGATGGTGCATGTTGAGTACAGATCCGGAGATTCAAGCACTTCATTTTAATAGTTTATTCCCACAGCTTTAATTTAAATTAATACATTGCCTACATCATTGTCATTATAAATCCAATCACCCACTTAGAAAATTAATTCTACAAGCAATTAAAATCCACCTCCTCGTGGGATCGACACTCGTCACCGTTGATCTATTCTAAAATAGATTCGTGCGCTTGCGAGTTCAATAAAATTTGCACAACAGCTCTATGCAATGCTAGTAGTATCATCTAAAATTAGGCACCCATTTAATGTAGATTTTCAATTTGCTGCATAGTACACATAGATTTACATAGTTCATACTTGCCCAAACCCCAATGCCAAAAGCATACCCTTAATTATAAATTTACTATAGAGAGAGAGAGGCAATAAATTTGTTATGAAAATAATAAAAAAGTTTTTATAGACAACCAAAATAATTAACAAAATAGGAGAGTAAATGACAGAGCAGACGTAGCATAAGAGGAATTGAGTAGATAGGGAATATTAGATATTGTTCTAATACTATACCAATCCAATGCGATTAGGTTCTATTCTAATCAAAGCGTGATTAGATCTCGTTCTAATCTAAACGACTCAATGAGATTTTTAATAACACATGAAACTAGATTAGATGATGCTATAATCCAAACGACTCTACATGAGAAATTTTTTATAGATAATCCTAGAGGAAATTATGAAAGAGAGATTTTTATCGAACAATTGAAGCTAAAGTTATGAAAACAATAATAAGACCTCTCTATTATAAATAGAGAAAACCTACTTTCCTAAATTAATTTAAAAAAGAAAACTTAAATCAAAATTATCATAGAAATAAAAGATTAAGATAAATATTATAATTGACTCTAATTAAAATAGAAAGTTTTCAAATAATAAAATATTCTAGAATCCTAAATTTAATGCCCTACATCATTCTTCCTTTATTAAAAGAAACTTGTCCTTGAGTTTGAATATTGTTTAGAGAGTGAAACTTGTAGTATAAGACCAATCATCTTACAATTCAAACTTTTGGTATTTCTCATCAATCTGTCATGAAACTTTGAAGAACCCATACTTCATCAATTTCTTTCTCGTACACATTTTTTGAGGTGAAGAAGACTTCCAATAACAAATAATGATCAAATAACTTTTTCCTTCCCAAATCATTGCTTAATAATCTCTCCAATGAATTTCACCTTTTTAATCAAATCTTTGTCTAGCACAATCTTCATGTCTTCAATTTGAATAACCAGAACCATTTCCATCATTTCATATTCTTCAACTTGATTTTGCTACACAGCCTTGGTTGTATTAGTAAGCTCAATAATCAAATCAAAAGGATGTTATTCATCTTTTTTAAAAATCTCAAATAGATCAATAAATTCATCATCTTCAACATTTGTCTTGTCCTCTAAAGAAACACCACGCACATTGTCACATAAATTATCATATTAAAACTTTAAATCAATAATGAATTGTACCTTTTCTTCTATAACATTAAACACATCTTCAACATGTAGAAAGGCACAAACTTCTTTCATCTATATGTCTTTCACTTTAGGTTGCTGGCTTGTGATAGGATTAGGGATCTTAAATTGCTGTCAAGGTGAGATTGACTTATTCGCTTTAATGATTGACTTTTTTTTCTTCTAATTTGCAATAGAATTTACTATTTAGTTTGCATCACTAAAAAAATTACATGCTGCAAGGTGTATATAGTTTATGTAGGCATCTTGTTTGTAATATACAAACTAAGCCTCGTCATAAGTCCTGTAATTGTATCCTCTTTAGGTTCACAATAATATTTGCATTCATAAAATTTTTCAAACTCATAAGCATAATCAGAAACTAATCTTGTGCCTTGTCACATCAAACAATAACATAAAAGAGTGAACCTCCATCTCAACATTTGCTTTATATATATTCATGAAGTATTAAAAAGACCTTCTAAAAGTATTCTATGATGTTACACTAGTCCACCATTCTAAAGCATTTCCTGATAATAAAAAATAACTACAAATTATAGTTGGTCTTTGTTGAGTACTATAACATGCATATTTATAAAGGGTAAACTTGTCATTTCATATTCCAAGTCTTACTAACATTTCTACTTTTATGTGTTTAATTCCTCTAAGCTTTTATTATATGTGTTTTTATTATAACTTAAGTATTTTGGCTATTTTACACAAAGGAAAAGTCAGACTGCAAAACAGATGGCATTTCAAAATGGTCAAAAAACTTAGGAAGAGTGCAAAGGGGTATTTGGCACTATTTATATATACAGTATTGTTCACATACACGGTATACGATATTGTTCATATATACGGCACTGTTTACCTATATGATATGATGACATGGTATTAATCGATGACGTAGCAGCATCTAATTGGACCAATGATGTAGCATTAATTGATTATGTGGCATTGACTGATAATGCGGCATTGATCGATGATGGGGCATAATGCTATTGGTTTAAAATATTGATGTGGCATCGACTGATGATGTGGCAATATCTTATTGGACTGAAATGCTTATATGGCATTGACTGATGATGTGTTCCAACCAATCAAAACTTGCCACGTGGCGCAATTTTGAGCGTCCAAATTATTTTCATCCAATGACCATGATTTACCCATTGTATATATAAATAAAAGGCTCCACCTCTAATTTGACAACTCTGATTCCATTTTTTAGCTCTATTTTCTGTAATTCTCGCTTCATCTTGTATTTTCTATGTATTTTAATAAAATTACCATTTTACCTCTAATTCAATTATGAGTTGCTAGTTTAGTTACAAGATTGGGTTGAAGAAGAAATCTCAACATGATTCATGAGCTTAATTACGTAAGTTTATTTTCTTTTCTTCTTTAATTTATGTGGATATTTTGACTAATTGTCTACGAACACTGTATCCTATCTAGGTTTTGCACGGTATACTAGCTCCCTAATGAAGGATCATTATTGTCTGGCACAATGAACACTTAGCACCATATTAATTATAAAGAATATTCCCCTTTAGTATTTTATGGGTTATCGTGACTCAGTGTCGATAGAGAGTGTATCTAAGCTATTTAGTAGATGGTTTTGCCACGTTGTCAACAAAAGGATTATTATCGTTTGGCACAGTGTATTCTTGACACCACACTTAGTGGAAGATCGTTACCCTCTGGCATACTAAGCACTTGATACCATATTTATTAGAGTGAAGACCATGAGGAGTGGAAATACCCCTTCATGAATTAATTGTAACTAAAAAGGAAATATTAAGCCCATGGTGAAAGTTGAGTGTGAATCTAGAATATCAAGCATTTCATTTGCATTATTTTCATCTTTAAGTCATTTCCACCATTTTATTTTAAATCTTAAGATAAAAAAATTCACTTTTAACCAAATCATAAATATACTTAGAAAATTAAGCCTACGCATAATTAAATCTCCCTCCTCATGAGATTGACACTCATCACTATAAAATTTATTGTACAATTGATTCATGAGCTTGCGATTATAATAAAATTTGCACAACAGTCATACTTTGGCAATCTAATCATGTATTCCTGATCAACCTAATCTAACAATGAAAGAAAATATTTAGTACTACAATTTCCATTAAGCTTCCAAAGCATGATGCCTTTTGAATATTTCAACCACAAATTCAAAGCCAATGCCAAAAATGTAACTAAAGCTCAACTCTCAGGTTTAGTGCGGCTAGTGGCCGATGGCTGTGACTTAGTGTGGTAATGGTTAGATCTGGCAAATTTGGTGGTGAGGAACATGATATTGGACATAGATTGGCCAAATTCACTATGGTTTGTTGGAAAACTAACTTGAAATGGCGGTAAATTATAGTAGTTTGTGGCAAATTTTTGGCTGGTGTTTTGTGGTGATTGATGGTTGGTTTTGGATGTGTGGCTAAAGGAGAGTGTGATGGTGGTGTTGGCTAATGGCAAAGGGTGGTGTTTTTACAATGACGAGTGGGCAGAGAGCTCATGGGTTTCGGTGATTCACGGCAACTGTGTAGGCAATTCACATGGAAGCTTATTGGGCTTTGATCAATGGAGTTTGGTGAGTTTGGTGGTGGTGTTGGCTGATGGTGATGGTTGCTGATGGCGATGGATTAAGTGGTAGAATTACAGGCTTGAGTGCTTTCATGTGGTGGTTGTGGGCAGCAGTAAAAGGGTGAAATTGGTCTAGTCTTAGGCAACAATGGCCGATGAGTTTGATAGTTATAGTAGCTAGGGTGATGGTGGTCAAATTGTGGAAAAAGTGGTGATGGGTAGTTGTAGTGTGGGTTTGGAATTTTTTTAAATTTTCTTTTTTCAAGTTTTTTTCAATGGTGGATTTAGTAGGAATGGATATAGGTATCCATGAAAGTTGTGTTGTTGGCACAAAATTACTCTAATACCAATTGACATAGCAGAGGCGTAGTAGAAGCAAAATTGATTGGGTAAGGGACACTAGATATCGTTTTAGTACTGAACCAAGCTAAAGTGATTAAGTTATACTCTAATTGAAGCATGATTTGATTTCGTTCTGATTTAGATGACTCTACAAAAGATATTTTTGATAGATAGTTCCAAAAAAAGAAATAAAAAAAAAGGAGTCTTGCCATGAAAAAAATATAAAAGGCTTTTTTTTTTACAAAAGAACGTAAAGGCCACAATACATAGAATAAAGAAAATGAAAATTTTTCTCTTTGACTTTGAAAGAAAAAATTTTCTATTACTAGTCTTTGAGTAGTGATAAAGGCAACCACAAGCCGAATACAAATCAAACTTGCATCATAACTTAGAAGATTGTTGATGATAGATTGTGATCTAATAAGATTGGTATTGATAGATCGTAACTTGGGATCCTAATGTAACATATACACCATAATTGATTTAATTGAGTGTATGATGTTATTTTTAATTTCGTCACAATTTTTGTTTAGGTTGTTGGAATTATTCCAAATCATTGTGGATAATCGGAAGCAATTATGAATTGATCGCACTTGAATAATTTAATGTCGCAACGTTAAATTGAGACATTTCGGACGCGATTCAATAGCTGCGAAATCGAATTTTATTTTGGCACTCAGGTCTGGTATTAGCTTAATTTGTATTAAGCTTACAAAAAAAAGTTTCTATAAAAGGAAAGAAAAGAGAGAGAAGCATTACATTTTGCTTTCCAAAAATAGAAAGAAGAGAGAGAGAGAGAGAGAGACCCGTTGACTCGGTTTGATGACCCGGATTCGCGTGCCCGACCTGGCCTGATCTCAAGATTCCAGCCACCCCACCAGCCGAGCTTGGTACCAATTTGAAGCCTGAGAGCCGACCAACACATCCCCGCCGTCATCATCGCCAGAAACCGACCAAAACGCCGGCGATTGCAGCTTGAAAAGCCGCGGCTCCACCCGTTATCACCATCGTCAATCTAGCCGGAATTAGGCCAAGCCACCACTTGAATCTTGTTCCTCAGCTTTCCCTCACCATTTTTTGACCAATCCCGTCACCTGAAACGGCTGGATTGCCGTCGATCCACCGCTGGAAAGCTCACAGTTTTGGGAAGCTCGATCCGCCGCAGTCGCCTCGCGTGGGAGGTCACCGCCGGCACCATTGGACTCGCCGAGGTCAGAACTAGCAGACCTAATCTTCCTATCACCATTGAATGAGTTCCGATCACTATTGACCGTTAGGGCCAATTCGGTAATTTCATAAAATTTAGGGGCAATTTTATAATTTTAAAATTAATGGACATTTTGATAATTTCATATCAGGGTAGTTAGGTAATTTGAGATTTTGGGGATAATTCAGTAACTTATGTCGTTAGGGGCATTTTGGTAATTTATCATTTTTCAAGGGTAATTTTGTAAATTTAGATCTTGTGGATATTTTTGTGATTGGAATTGAGGATAGTTTGATAATATGTGATTTTGAAGATAATTTGATGAATTTTGATGTCAAGGGCATTTTAGTAATTTTATGAATTCAAGAATATTTTATTACGGATAAATGTCGTTTCTAGCATCTTATTTATAATTCACAATTATGGCTAGTAATTATGTTATTTCCTTAAATTAAAAAGATCCGCGAACGAGAATCAACAAGCGAACGTTGTCGATTCCGAGTTCGGACACCATCACTGTGAGTGGAATATACAAAACCTATTTTCATTATAGTTTATTATAATTTTAAAATATGGCAAAGCTGTTTTATGGGATTGATTTTAAAGGCTTCGATTTAATGATTTTATATAAATGGATTTTATCTGTGTTTTGGTATTTATTACGAGAAATGTGTTTGATTAATGATTTTGGTTATTGATTTTGAATGTGCATGATAATATTTTTAAGAAAAGAAAAGTAGATTTAAGACATGTTAAATGAAAAAGGAAATGAGATTTCGAACGAGATTTTGGATAAGATTTCGAATGGGATTTTGGATGAGATTTCGAATGAGATTATATGTTTATTTATATGTGTATAGAGGTATATGAATATGAGCATAATGATTGTTTTTAAAATCATTAGACAGTACCCTTCCCCTCCAGATACAGTGATACAAATGAGATGACATGTGTATGTAGTATAATGAATACAGAGATTTGATATTGAGATACAGATGATACAGATGAGATACAGGCTTTTAGGGCTCGTCTGAGTACACATAGAGGCTTTGGGCTGTGTACTTGGGCGAATTTGTTTTTTGAGGGCTAGATTATGCATGCACAAATATGATGAGATATGAGATGATATTTTTTTTATTTATCTATATAGCTCCGGGGCGTGGCGATACTCAGATAGTACGTCATTGCCCGTCCGTTGAGGTCTGGATATGATGAGATATGTGATGGTACTTCTCTGTCTATCCGTGTATCTCCGGGGCATGATTGTACCCAGATAGTACATCATTCCCCGTCCGTCGAGGTTCGGATACGATGAGATTATTTCCCCTGGGTACTTGTTCGGTGATGATTTTCAGTATTCAGTATTGATGATATAAGTATTATGATTTCATTCATTTTATGCAATCTATTGTGATATTATTATTTGAGTACTTGATTTGAATTTAATAAGCTATTTAAGTTTTCGTAATATTTTAATGAGATGATGTTTTGATCTGATTAATTATTTTAGAGTAAAATTATATTTAAAAAACTATTATCCACTACTGAGCTCACTGAGTTTTATATTCATTCCATTTTATTATATTCCCCCCCAACAGGAGATTCGCAGGTATAACAGTCAACCCAGCAGTAATAGTTATTTTAGGAATTATAGCCAAGTTATGATGTTAGGAGTTATCGATTGATTTATTGATATATTTTGGGATTGTATAATTTGTTACATTTCAGAGATTGCGGATAACATATGTATTTTATTGATATTGGATATTGAATAATTTGGTATTTTGTTGAGGAGATTGGTTGTTCGGAGATAGTTGTATTTGAAATTATTTTGGGAGCGCTTGATTTATAATTTTACAGATTTGGTTATATAATAATTTTAGGGGAGACTCTGCCGAATTTTTCGATAGAACTCTCATTAGTTAGGTTATTTTCTGATCAATTAAATAGAATTAGGTAGACTCGCCCGGTGGATTCGGGGCCGGTCGTGTCACCTAAATTACTACAACAGAAAAGCAAAGATACAATTTTTAGATTATGGTAATTCTACATCTTGTATGAGAAACGCAATCTAAATATCTATTTCAAAATAATTTTTAGCCAACACCATCAACATTTTTCCTTCTCTTCATTTCCTCCTACTATAAGAAAAAGTACCCACTATGACAAGTAAAAACTATTGTAGTAAGGGTTGATGATGGTCATTTATATCGTCATTATAGTCAGCGTCAAGAATTATTGACAGAATAATCCCAATCATAGCCTATGGTAGATATAACCAATCATATAACTGTCATAATTTTATTTATAGGGAAATAAAATAATTTTGGATTTGGCTCTTTTTTTCAATTTTGCACTCCATATTTTGAATTTTTGGTGAAAAATCTTAAAATTTGGCATGAAAACAGAAATCATAATTAATTATTTTTTTAATTAATTCAAAAATTGAAATTATAATTAATAAAAATGATTGTTTTGTTTGTACCATGAAATCACTATCATATAATGAAAATCCTGCAATTAATTTAGAAATTAAAATTTCATAATTTAGCTAATTAATTAGATTATTAAAATTAATATTGCAATTAAAAATTCATTGACAAAGAAAATTAAACCAATAACATTGAATAATTATTGATAATTGTCAACAAACATAATTTATCCAAATACAAGTGGCAAGTCCAAAATAAATAGAAGGGTATTATAGCAACATAAAAATCAAATTCCAACAACATGTAGAAGACTGATGAACCATGATCAGTTCATTTATAGCAATACAAGGAAGCCAACAACATATTCATTTCCAGCAACACAAAGAAAACCAACAACACATTACCAGTGATACAAGAGGGAGCCAACAATACTAGTCAAACTAAGAAAATCCATTCTAGCAGTTTCGGTGAAGTATACAATGAATACCAATCTAAGAAGAAGTTAAATGTGCAAAGTTGCATCAATATCTAGGACCTATTTTTGCATTAAAAAAAAGGGGTAGCCAACTCCAGTAATACCCACCATCTTCATCAAATTCTAGCATAACAAGTGTAAAAAGCTAGTTAACAACAAAAGTAAGATTTATCTTCATCAAATTCAAAGTTCGTGACAACTCATATATATATTAGAATAATAGGCAATAGAATAACAGCTAACAAACTTTGCATTCAACGAACAAAGTTTGGTGAATTAATTTGTTTCATCAATGAACTCACAACAATAATAATACATAAGGCTGACCTTACGCAGTAGCAAGTAATCTAGAAACATGGTTTACCTAGTCAATACAATCTTCATCTAATTCAGCATGAGAATATGTTGTCTTTTCATTGAACTGTTTATAAAAAATTAAAATTATGCAGTGAAACTTT
Source organism: Luvunga scandens (assembly GCA_030449905.1). Classification (NCBI taxonomy): domain Eukaryota; kingdom Viridiplantae; phylum Streptophyta; class Magnoliopsida; order Sapindales; family Rutaceae; genus Luvunga; species Luvunga scandens. The sequence continues at coordinate 2,128,867 of JASUUG010000209.1, forward strand.
GACACAGGACTTTTTTTTATAAAATCAAATTATGATCAATGAACTTACATTGTTCATTAGTAATAAGAAGTCACTAACCAAGTCTGTCATGAATCTTATCACATAAAATCCACACACAACTGAACTTACTGGTTGTTGAGGGACCTATTCATAATTAACAATTGCATAGTTCATTATACGAACAATTAAGCATGCTAATATATATTTATAATTGAGGCAATAGGTCATACCATTACAGATCTCATCATCTTATTATAATTCCATTTCTCTTTACCATCTTATGTTATAAACAATGATATGGAGCTATGTAAAAGTAATATTACATTGACAATAGTAATCAAAGAAAACGAATATACACTTTTGTGAGCTCTTTTAAATCATCATCAGAATCTCCCTATTAGAATTGAGATAATAAACTTTCTTTTCCAACACATCAAATATGACAAACACCCAATGCTAGCTATAACAAAAGAAAGAACATTAAGGTAGCAATTTTAGTAAACTAAGGCAAGAAGGAAATTAATATGAGCTGAAAAGTATCAAAGGACCATACTAGGGATTACAAGACATAAAGATGAATTGTCCCTTCTTTTTTTTTTCAATCAATCACAAACTCCACCTGCTTTAAGGTCAAAGGATGAGGTGGGATTACATTCTTTGCCTAATGAAACCAGGCCCACACAAACAGATCCAAATAGTTTTACTCCTTTTTTCCTAGTGAGAATTGAATTATACAACATCCTGATAAACAATAGACATACAATGTCAAAGTCTATTAATTGAAACTACCATAAAAAAATACACATAAAACTAGCATGATTATAAATCACTTACACAATATAGACTTCGATGATGTTTACTCCTATAGCATCCATTGATACAACTGTACTGCACTCATGCCTTCCGTTTAGAAAACACCATCATCCATTAGATATGGAATCCATTCTTGATACGACATCTTAGTTTTACACATTGTGCTAAACAACTATAGCAATCTTATTTTGTTGTACCCCTTATATGCCTTGTGTTCCTCCTTGCTGGTGGATGCTTCACCGCATTTTTTTCCCTTATCTTTAGTCTGTTTTATAGCTTCTATAGCTCCTATCTCTATTATATCATCATGTTGTTCTGTTGATTCAAAGTTCAATTTTTTTTTGTGCCTTGATATTTAAGGTCGCCACTTTTTTTCCTGTAACAGATCATCAGGCATCTTCATTGCGATTTTAGCTGGGTTCAATCTTGGGCTCTTTCTTAGAATGACAGAGAGTCTTTTGGTAAGTGTATCCTTGTTTTGCTTTACTATGTCTATCTCTTTATTATGGTTTAGTATCGACAGGTTCTTACTTGCTTTGTTTTAGGTGTCCCTTACTTCTTCTTATTCTTTTTCAAATGATTAGGCTCTTATGAATATAATTAGTTAGTGAGTTTGGTATATAAATGCTTCCTAAATATCCAAATGTTTTGCACTATATATTTTTAGAAGTCTCTTACAAATAGCCTATGTAAGAACAAAAAATATTAGCAAACTAAAAAGAAAGACAACAAGTACAAATAGTTAATATTAACAAACTAAATCTAGTAATAGCAAGTAAAAATAGTAACTAATAGTAAACAAGATCTAATAGTAGCAAGTAAAAACAATGAATACTAGCAAACAAAATCCAGAAATAACATATGTATAAATAGTAAAATTACAGTGAACTTGATCCAAAACAACAAGTAAAAACAATAAAATTATAGTAAGCTAAATCCAAAAACAATAAGTAAAAATAGTAAAATTACAACAAACTACATTAAAAAATACAAGTAAAAACAATAAACAAATTGACGTTTGGTGTTTCAGCAGCTGCTTCATCTTCAACATAGTTCATGGCATCATTTTTGAGAGAATTATTGTTTTCAATAGGTATACATGGATAGCTGGAACTTGCTATAACTTAATAACAAGGTGTTTTATTTTTCAGTTTATTCTTTATTTTTTCCAATTCATGGCTGATTGATTCCCTCCATAGACTGTCCTCTTCTTCCCTCTCTCTATCAATAGCCTTCATAAGGGTTCAAAATACATAGAGATGATTATGAACTTGCCCCCTCCTTGCATATGACTACTTCTCAAAGCTTTTCCCAGAAATTGTGATGTCATTATTTCCAAATGACCATATTTTCCCTTTCTTAGCTTCTATCTCCAACTTATCCCACCACATTAATGAATGGAGTAAGGTAATGTTATCAAAGTATAAATAATCATAATAACTAGAATTAAAGTAGTAAGCAAAAATTTCTTACAAACTTTTTAATAACTGGTTCAACATCAGGGTGGTATCCTCTTTTTTTCATTTGTCAAGCTCTCTTCCAAAGAACACTCCTATCCAATTCCTCTTCAGTAAACTATGTTTCTGACCACTGTTAGACCATGAATCAAAAAATAAAGTGTAAGTAACAATCATTTTTTGCATTAACCAAACAGTTTCAACAAAGTAAATAAAATGTAAGTAACAAACTGATTGTACATACCACTTCTTGCAACAACCTAACATAACGATGAATATATTATTAATACTTAAATTAGATAAACTCACTTGAAATTTTTCAGACAGTATGGTCTTCACAAACTTAACCCAACTTTCCTTACAAATAACGTTGTACTATGTTGGTGGCTTGAAAATCCCTTTACAATCATTAATATATGGCAAAACATAGTTCTTCTTTAGAATATATTTAAAGTTCTTAAATGCAGCTCTGATAGCTTATAATACTTGCTTCCTACTTCGAGGATGAACAACAAAGTAAACCTTCAAGTTTCATAATAATAATAATAAAAAAAGTGAGAATGAGGATATTTACAATAATAAAATAAAGATTAAAACATTTAAGATTTTGCCACCAACAATAACATCTAAAAGATCCTTTTAATTTCCTTTTTCATACATGAACAGACTCCCTTAGGCACTCATTCATATCAATTGGAACCCAAGACTTATCTATTTCTAGCTTAACAATTAATTCCTGACACATACATAAAACAAACAAAGAACACAACATACTAAGCATGTTTGTCTAATGCCACAACACCCATGTGAAATAAACAAAGTTGAACCTACATGAGGCCATTCAAGTTAAACACAATTTGGCTCATATGGTTTTCTTTTATCTTAAAGAAACATTTTATATTAAAGAAGCAATAAAATACAAAAGTATGGTCATGGTCCAAAAACAAATTTAAAAATTACAAATGCAGAACCAGGAAAGCCAATAAACCGAAATTTATACTTTTCAAAAGTTCACTCTCCTATTATAATATAAATATAACAAATATGTCATGGCCCATAATAAACACATTATATGGAATCATAATTATAAATTTAAAGATATGTAAATTTTAAGCAAGTGTATAACACCTTCAAAACACAAAAAGTGAAATAATAGAGGATAAGAAATGAAACGTACCAGATTAATCATGACAATCTGCTCCTGTATCCAATTCCAAGTGCAAATTCAACAACAATATATATTACCGAATATAATTTGAATGATCAGTTGATAGAATTCCAAAACTTGGATTCAAAAAGGCTAAAAGGTACCAAGAAATTACATTAATCATATGAGTAAGCCTATGAAGAAAATTATAAAACTAGAACTTGAAATAATATACAAAAAAGTACAATGAATTGTGAAAAGATGAGAAGTGGTGGCAACAAACTCTATCCATGCAAGCCTAGAGCCTCACCACTTCAAAATTTGACAAGTAAATTAGTTAACTTTAGGCAATCTAATTCATGAGATCAAAATTAAATACATGCAAATACAACAATGACTCACTAGAAGGTGTAAAGGTTCAACTGACAATGAAAGTTAGGGTTTCAATTTTGGCAACAACGATTTAGGTCTTCTTTCATGGCAAGAGATTAGGTTTTTATCAGTCAACAAAATTGCCTTGGTTATTGTTTTCATTCCAATTTTGGTTTCGATGAAGATTGTTTTGACTACAACAAGAGAGATGATTAAGTGACTATGATAGACATGAAAGTGATTGAAAATAGCGGTGATAATGGCAATTAGTGAGAACGGTATCAAATGGCAACTATTTGGAGTGAGGCTTGAGAATTTTCTCAACACTTGGAAAAATTTTTGGTTCACTCCTCACAAAACATTTACCCACAAAACATTTCCCCCTTTACAAAATGTTTTGTTTTGTTTTTCTTTATTTACAAAACTTTTAATTATAATTTTAATTTATTATTGTAAAAGAAACGACATTGTTTCACTTCTTTCTTTGGTAATAAAATATTTTTAAAATAAAATCAAACCCTTGCTATTAAAGTCAAAATAAAAAATCTATCATGCATTCTTGATAGCCAAATAATCTATCACCAATCTATCATAGTTTGTTGATAGACGATATTTCTATCACCAATATATCATAGTTTCTTGATAGAAGATATTTCTATCACTAGTATATCATGGTTTCTTGATAGACAATATTTCTATCACAAATATGTCATAAATGCATGACCAAAATAAAGAAAAAATCCATTATGCGTCTATCGTTGTAGGCCTCTAAACCAAAATTCGTCATACCGAGGATTGTCATAGTAGGTAATTTTCTTGTAGAGTCCATTGCTTTGTCCTCAATTTTTACCAAGAATCTGAACTACCTTTCTTAATTATCTATTTTTCCTCTCTCTCCTTCTCCTCAAACTTTTTCAATTTTAATTACCATCAAATATTGAAAAGATTTTCACTTGCGCTATTGCACAAAGCAAATTGCGATGTAGTGAAAAGAGGGGAAAAATATATAATAAAGCATCCAATTGATTGTTCAAGTATATAACTTTCATCTTTGAATTAACCGGTAATTATAAATCAGTAATAATTTTTAATAGTCTTGTTGTGAAAATCCCTTGCCATTTACCTAATTTAAAGAATTATTTTTCCTCAAAATCCCTTTTTCTTTACCGATATAGCTGTTTTTCTGCGGAATTATTTTTCTAACGCACACATACGCACATTTTCCCAGAAAGACCAATTCTTCTCTAAAATTATTTCATCCAAAAGGTTTTCTTCTACAACCTCAGTAATTAAGTCAAGTTCATACTTTTGAGTTCCATGATCAAAACAATTAAGTTTGAAATTAAATGATTTGGTTAATTTTCCTCATGTATGTGAGTGTAATCAAAAGCAAAAGAAATTTGTTTTTAATTGAAATCAGATGATTAGTTTTCTTTGCCAGCATCTACACGGTAAAGGAAAAAAAAATGCTAATCGAAACATGACGCGATGAAGAGGAGACAAAGAATGAGATGGGAACCAGAGAAATCTTCGGACAAAACAGGAAAAAAAAGTATAAATTTTAATACACATTTTTTTTTAATAACTAAGTGATATCCTCACCTTGAGAAAATGAGAGTGTACCTACTGGAGATTTATTTTTGTATATTTAGTATTACAATTTATTTAGATACAAATTTAAAGAACCATTTGAAAAAAATCATATTAAAAATATAATTTGTTTTACGTAAATAAACTATAAAGTTCTCTGATAGTAGCAACTGTAATTCATTTTAAAATTTTGATGATAAATATTTATCATAAATAATTAATTCTGTAAAGGAAAAAATACTTAATCTATTGGTAGGAAAAAAATTGGTCAGTAAGAGTAGTTTTGAAGATATTATAATTAAATAATTTATTAAGCATTTAGCATTATGTGTTGAATTAAATTTTTTACTTAATTTTATTCGAACATAAATATTTGATAAATTTTAAATGTTAAGGTGGAAAATCAAATGAAATAAAACAAATAAATTACTGAAATTAAAATAAGTTTAAAGTATTATATAAGTCAAAAAGTAAATGTACAGCTATTTCAATCCATGTAAAATTTATTTCCATAAAACAAAATTTTTTAACCTTATTATAGGATAAAACTATGTTACCTCCATTGCACCAATGACATTATGAAGATTAAAATGTCAAAATTATTTAATTTGTTTAAAATTTGAGATAATAAAAATAGGCCCTGCTCTAAATTTAAATCTATGCTCAGGTAAAATTAATGGTTATTATCTTTTTATTAATCCAACTATGTCAAGATAATAAACCACAACAACAATTGCTGACGTCAAACATTTTTATACCATTAACTACGAAAAATTACTACTTTGTTAACCTTAACTTAGAAAAAGTGATATTTCACTACATGTCTGTTAATTGACTCGTAAAATTTCAATATTGCCCTTATTTGATTTTTCTGCATCCATCGCTAGTCTCGTATGTCATGCACTTATTTGTCGGTAATTAATTGTGTGGGAACTGGGAACAACTCCTATTCAAATCTCATGCTTCGCTGGACCTTGAAATGGCAACTTGCAGAATCCAGCTACTATAAAAGAAAGTGAAGGGGATGGTGTTGTTCAGCTTCAAATAAAGAGAAATCAAAATACTAACTTCAATTAAAAGATGGATTTGTTAATTAGCTGCATACTATGGCTTGTGTTCTCATTGCTTTGGGTGATGGCTTTAAGTTTCATTTCCAGTGAAAGACGCAAAGGGCTTCCACCAGGACCGAGGCCTTATCCGGTGATCGGAAACCTCCTGGAACTGGGTGGTAAACCTCACAAGTCACTGGCCAAGCTTGCCAAGATTCATGGCCCCATAATGAGTCTAAGACTTGGCCAGGTGACCACGGTAGTGGTTTCTTCTCCAAGCATGGCGAAAACTTTCCTTAAAGAACGTGATTCGTTATTCTGTGATCGAAAGGTCCCTGAATCAATCATGTCCCAGCCATACCAGCACCATGAATTCAGTTTGGTCTGGCTGCCAGTCTCAACACTGTGGAGAAGTCTTCGAAAAATATGCAACATGCATATTTTCACAAATCAGAAACTCGAAGCCAATCAAGACCTCCGACGCAAGAAAATCAAAGACCTTCTTTCTTATGTTGAAGAAAATTGCCGAGCGGGTAAAGCAATTGATTTTGGCCAAGCTGCTTTCAATACTTCACTAAATTTGTTATCCAACACAATTTTTTCTATTGATTTGGTTGATCCCAATGACCGAGAGTTTAAGGATACAGTTTGGGGTATCATGGAAGAAGCAGGAAAGCCTAACTTGTCCGACCACTTCCCTCTACTGAAAATGCTTGACCTGCAGGGGATAAGGCGCCGCAACACACTTTATTCTGGCAAGATGTTGGAGGTGTTGGATCGCTTGATTCATCAACGACTGAAGCAAAGACAAGAACATGGTTGCAGTATTAGCACCGAATCTAAAGATATGTTAGATACTCTTCTCAATATTATCCAAGACAAGAGCGTAGAGATTGACACAAAACATGTCAAGCACTTGTTTGCGGTAATATTTATTTTTTAAATTTAACTTCCCGTACAAATTACAAGTTAATTAACAGAGTTTATATAGCAGGATTTGTTCATTGCCGGGAATGACACAACTTCAATTACAATGGAATGGGCAATGGCAGAACTACTCCACAACCCTGAGGCTTTATCGAAAGCAAAATTGGAGCTAGAACAAACCGTTGGCAAAGGAAACCCAATTGAGGAATCTGACATCATTCGGTTACCTTATCTACAAGCAGTTGTTAAAGAAACTTTGAGATTGCACCCTGCAGTTCCCTTATTAATCCCCCGTAAAGCCTTGGAAGATGTTGAAATAGCAGGATTCACAGTGCCAAAAGGTGCACAAGTTTTTGTCAATGTGTGGGCTATTGGCAGAGATGAAAGCACGTGGGAAAACCCTCAATCTTTTATTCCTGAAAGGTTCTTGGGATCAAATGTTGACTTTAAAGGCCAGAATTTTGAGCTAATCCCCTTCGGAGCGGGACGGCGAATTTGTCCTGGTTTACCGTTAGCAATTAGAATGTTATATCTAATGTTAGGCTCACTTATTAATTCTTTTGATTGGACGATTGAAGATGAGAATATGGATATGGAAGAGAAATTTGGCCTCACCATAATGAAGGCTCAACCCCTTCGTGCTGTCCCTGTTGCCACTTAGTCCCATACTATAGTTAGTTTTTTATTCCAATAGAGTGCATTTAATTGTAGCCAATAAAGCATTGGTATGTATTTATCATTATTGTTTATCTCGTTTTCTTATTATTTATGAGCAGCCATCTAATTGATCACCGTAATTCACTTTGTTGAGTGAATGAATATTGTAAGAAAGTAATATGTAGAACATTGAATAATAAAGGAAATGGTGTTTTTGTTTTTTTTTTTCACGACTTTTTTTACCCAGAATTCGAATTTTGTTTTCCGACACAAAGTCTGACCTAAAAAAATATAGGCAACGAAAAATTTTCTTGAATCATGATTTTTTTTTTTTGGGCCAAAGCATATTTTTCTTTAGCAGACTCTTAGCCACAAAAACGTGGCCAACGGTGTTGATTCTAGCCACAAAATTATTTTGTGAATAATTGAAATTTCCTCCCCAATAAATGTTTTGCACAAGTTTGTAACTGCAAGCGAAGGACTTCTCGGCTTTTTCGCATGCCCATCAATGCTACATGTGGAGGGGCCCCACAAATTTGTTGACTTCTTCGCTTGGATGGATTTTCAAGTCTTCAAGCTGATTTGGTGGCTGTATGATTTTATTTTACACCTTCTGATATTAAAATATCTACGTATGGTTAATCGGTCGAGTCAGCCCATCAAAGTAAAGTAAATGCGTATTCGTATTCGTATATTGTGGTATTTGTTATGTTTTTCATGTCATGTCATATTATGTCCAATTTTCTTTTACTTAGATCTAGCCCGACACACGTGTTGTGCCCACTCATGTCGTATTGTGAGACGTGCTGAACCATGTTGTGTCATATTTAATTTTTTTTACTTAAACCCAGCCCGACACACTGTGTTGTGTCCACTCATGCCGTACCGTGGGGCATGCTGTGTCATGCCTTAGAAAAAAAAGCCCAATAAACTTTTCTTTTTAATTTTTCTACGAGTGCACGCTTAGTTATCGGCATATTTTTTTAAATCTATATACTTTTTTAGGTTCATGTGCCTTTATTCAAATTTAGTAGAATAAAAAATTAAAAATTCAAGTTCATATTTAACAATAATAAAATGATAGTAGTAAAAAAATGTAATATTAATTATTAAATTTGACCTTATGACAATAGAATTCTTTTTTAATACTTAACAACAACAATAATAACAAATTTTTCATAAGAGTTAACTTAATTGTTAATTTAATTGTTAACTTAGACTCATATAAAGTCATAAACCATAATTCACAATAATATCTCTACATATTCATAAAATCATGATATTTATAATTTTATTTATTAAAATCATGATATTAGTTATTTATTTAATGAATTATTAACATAAATTAATAATATTTTTTTAAACTAAGAATTAAATGAATTTAAAAGATTCAATTTCAAATTATTTGTATAATCATAAAATTTTAAGTTTACTTTTATTTAAAAGTAAAATGTTCTTATTGCGGATTTTTTTATGTATTGTGCTTTAACCCATCTTTAATTGTGCCATCCTTTAAAAACTCACGTGCCTAAAATTCTAAGGCCCGCCTAGCCCACATGCTTGCCATGTCGTGCCACGTATCATCTGGCCCATTAGCTATCTTAAAAAATATCAACTCTCATGGGAACATTAAATAGCTCAAAAGATTGTGATAAGAGCATCAAATGGCTCAAAATTCAACTATATTTAGTAATATTTAAAATTACAACAATTATCAATAGGATCACCAAATTTATTTTTTTTACAAGCTATACATTTTCCATGAAATTTTAATTCTATTTCCGTTTCATTTATAATATCTTTTGAATCTTAAAAAAATATTGATTATAATAATTAATAGATAGACACCTAAAAATTAGGGATCTCTTAAATATGAAACCTTAGACAAATACCTATCTCACTTAGTGCTAAAGCCGCCACTAGGAGAAGTTATCGTATAGAATCTAAGATGTGCGACTAATATTAGTCTACAGCTGTATTTTATTTTTTTACACGCTTGTTTGATATACTCTTTGAATGAAATCATTGGCACGGATTCAGAATTCCTAACTTTATCCCTTGCAGATTTTCTCTATTAAAGATTCTTTTAGTACAAAAGAGAGGCACTAGGAGCATTCCACGCACTCCTCCGAAATAATTATTCTTTTCAAACGGACATATAAGTCTTCTCGAAAATAGCGCAAATATATCTTTCATTCCATTTCTCTTGATTTTCTTATGAACTAAGAGGGGAGCAACAATACATACATGTATCATATACATGTAAGAAATAAAAAATAAAAAACAATATTGCCATTGTTTGGCTGCCACAAATTAAAAAAAAAAAAAAGAACTTGGAGCAACTGGTAAAGAGCAACCGGTTGCTCCTTAAATAATAAAAAAATTATGAAATAATATAATAAATAAATATAATAAGTTAAATAATAATAAATTAAAAATTAATTTAATAATAAAGGGCACATAATAATAAAAAAATATTTTTATAATAATAAAAAATGAGTTTCAAGTCTAAATGTTTCCAATATCAAGTTAATGATAGGCGTTTCATGTTTATTTGTCCATCAATTGCATGATTTTCATGGTTGTAAGTTAATGATCACAAATTTCAGGTTTATTGCCCAAAGTTTTAATTTCTTTTGGTTTCAAGTATAATGGTCGAGATATCAAGTTAATAATGAGGGTTTCAAGTTTATTGGTCCATCAATTGCATGATTTTCATGGTTGTAAGTTAATGATCTCATGTTTCATGTTCATTGACTTCAGTTTCAAGTTCCTTCAGTTTCAAGTTTAATGGTTTGAATATCACATTAATGGTGGATGTTTCAAGTTTATTAGTCCATCAATTGCATGATTTTCATGGTTGCAAGTTAATGATCGTATAATTGTAGGTTAATGATTCCAAGTTTCACGTTCATTGACCTAAGTTTCAAGTTCCTTTAGTTTCAAGTTTAATGGTCCCAATATCACGTTAATGATGGATATTTCAAGTTTCTTGGTCCATTAATTGCATGATTTTCGTGGTTGCAAGTTAATTATTGCATGGTTGCGGGTTAATGACATAAAGTTTCACGTTCATTGACCTACGCTTCAAGTTCTTTTAGTTTCAAGTGTAATAGTCCCAGTATCACATTACTGGTGGATCTTTTAAGTTTATTGGTCCATCAATTGCATGATTTTCGTGATTGCTACTTAATGATTGTAGGGTGCAAGTTATGATCCCTAGTTTCACGTTCATTGACCTAGGTTTCAAGTTGCTTTTGTTTCAAGTTTAATGGTCCTAGTATAACATTAATGGCGAGTGTTTCAAGTTTATAGGTTCATCAATTGCATATTTTTGTGGTTGTAAATTAATGATCGCATTGTTGAAAGTTAATGACTTTAAGTTTCACGTGCATTGACCTAAGTTTCAAGTTCCTTCAGTTTCAAATTTAATGGTCCCAGTATCTCATTAATGGTCGATGTTTCAATTTTATTAGTCCATCAATTGCATTATTTTTTTTGTTGCAAATTAATGATCGCATGGTTACAGGTTAATGACATAAAGTTTCACATTCATTGACCTAAGTTTCAAGTTTCTTCTATTTCAAGTTTAATGGTCTCGATATCACGTTAATGGCAGGTGTTTCATGTTTATTTGTACATCAATTGCATGATTTTCGTGGTTACAAGTTAATGGTCACAAGTTTCACGTTCATTGACCTATGTTTCAAGTTCCTTCAGTTTTAAGTTTAATGGTCTCGGTATCACATTAATGGTGGGTGTTTTATGTTTATTGGTCCATCAATTTCATGATTTTCGTGGTTCTAACTTAATGATTGCATGGTTGCGAGTTAACGATTCCAAGTTTCACGTTCATTAGCCTAAGTTTCAAGATCCTTCAATTTTAAGTTTAATAGTCTCAATATCACATTAGTGGGGGGTGTTTCATATTTATTGGTCCATCAACTGCATGATTTTCATTGTTGCAAGTTAATGATCGCATGGTTGCAAGTTAATGACTTCAAGTTTCACGTTCATTGACCTAAATTTTAAGTTCTTTCAGTTTCAAGTTTAATGGTCTCGATATCACATTAATAGTGGATGTTTTAAGTTTATTGGTCCATCAATTGCATGATTTTTGTGGTTGCAAATTAATGATCACATGATTACAGGTTAATAATCCCAAGTTTCTCATTCATTGACCTAAGTTTCAAGTTCCTTTAGATTCAAGTTTAATGGTTCCGGTATCACATTAATGGTGGATGTTCCAAGTTTATTGGTTCATCAATTGCATGATTTTCATGGTTGCAAGTTAATGATTGCAGGGTTGTAGGTTAATGATCACAAGTGTCACGTTCATTGACCTAAGTTTCAAGTTCCTTTAGTTTTAAGTTTAATGGTCCTCGCATGACATTAACGGTTGGTGTTTCATGTTTATTGGTCCATCAATTGCTTGATTTTCATGTTGCAAGTTAATGATCGCATGGTTGCAAGTTAATAACTTCAAGTTTCACGTTCATTGACCTAAATTTCAAGTTTTTTCAGTTTCAAGTTTAATGGTCTCGGTATCACGTGAATGGTGGATCTTTCAAGTTTATTGGTCCATCAATTGCTTAAGTTTCGTGATTGCAAGTTAATGATCCCAAGTTTCATGTTCATTGACCTAAGTTTCAAGTTCCTTCAGTTTTAAGTTTAATGGTCTCGATATCACGTGAATGGTGGATCATTCAAGTGTATTGGTCCATCAATTGCTTGAGTTTCGTGGTTGCAAGTTAATGATTGCATGGTTGCAAGTTAATGATCCTAAGTTTCATGTTCATTGACCTAAGTTTCAAGTTCCTTCAGTTTCACGTTTAATGGTCCCGGCATAACGTTAATGGTGGGTGTTTTAAATTTATTGGTCTATCAATTGCATGATGAAAGACAGAATATTCTTTAGAAAACGATTGACCGTTTAGCACAAAGGGCTGGTCATTTTCATAAATTTTTATTTCGGTTTGAGAACGAGTAGCCTTTTTTTAAGCCGCCAACTATAATTGATGACATGCATTCTGTTATTATAACAGCTAGCCATTTATGATGAAGAGGCTACCTATTTATGATGAAGAGGCTGAAGAGTCCTTATGTTCGAAAACAGCTATCAGCAGCTTACTGTTTTGTTTTTACATGCTTTTTGTTTGAACTTTGTCTTATGTTTGCCATACTTTGAGCTTTGGCAAGCAGCAGTAATACACGAAAAAATATGAATCAAACACACGAGAATTCAAATGATCAAATAATTAATTTGAATCAAAATCCATTGGAAAATGTTAAATATCAAACCCTGGGCAATAATACTAGAAATATTATGTTTTGCCTACACATAAAACGAACATCCCAATATATAACGACACAGAGATAGCAAAAAATTACTACGGCGATGGCGATGGTGGTGATAAAGGTGGAAACGGATATGGAATGCCAAAGTGCTTGAAAAGGAGACGTTGTCCTTGAAGCAGCTGTTAATGCTGCTATGAGAGATGCCGGTACTCCTCATGATGTGCTATGGAAAGCTGATCTATTGCATAGAAAGTGTCCTTACCTCATCCATAAGTTGTTAAAGAGTAACCTCTCCAGACTCATGAGACTTTGGTGGTGGTACAACCAATGTTAAAGCATCATGATCAGGATTACGTATAGAAGGGCCCTCACGTCTACGCTGACCCCAGAAAGGAGGCAAAAAATCAGGAAGCTGATCAGTAGGAACCTCGTCATTTAAAGGATGATCATCACTCGAAGATTCATAGTGTACTTATTGCTAGTAAACTTCACCCATGCTCCATTATGCCACTCAAATCCCAAGGCAAACACGGCATCATCCCTATACTCTTAGTGAGTTTATAAGATGGTTTATTAATAGGCACCTTAAAGTATTTAAGGAACCAGGTGATGAAATTACCATATGGAAGGGAATGGGTGATCAAGTTGTATATAAAAAGCATGGTGCATACAATAGTGTACCGAATATTAATCGGACGATGCCTAAGGATATAATCAATCAAAGCAATATCCATGTGGGAAACCTTATCTGAGTGGCCTGACGTAGAAAGAACAATAGTTTTAATAAAATAATGTAAAATGTAGGATTGAAGGCATAAATACTGAGCACGGAAATAAATGTTATAGGCTTAATCATAAAGATCAATGCGCCTCCATGTTTTTCTAACAGCATCAACATGATCAAAGTTATCACTGTCAAGGGCTTTCTTAGCAAAAAAGACTTATAAGCCAATATCGGAGGTTGCGAAAATTCAAGTCCGTATCATCAAATTCAATCAAAACTCCTTCTACATTCGTGATTACTTGATTCTCTTTCTCTACGAAAGTATCCATAATTGAGTCAAACACTCTCACCAAGTCGGGATACACATTCTCTTCAACCATAAGGGCATTAATCCAACCAACTTCCTTAAAAAATTACAACAAATTTCTATTGCTAATATTTAAACAACGAAGCAAATCAGACAAAATATAGAACGTAGGAAATATCGTACGGGTCATGAAGTATTAACGAAAACGCAAGGCCAAATGCTTGTTTGATATGTGTCTTGATTCAAAATCAAGCTGTTCTGCAGTGCCTTCTTCCTGGTGTGGCAATTTGGCTGGTGCAGCAAGTTCTTTCCCTTTCCTTCTGGTTGGCCTTGAAGTTGACATGATAAAGAGGAATGTTTATAGAGAACTTTCATCAGAAATGAAGAGGAATGGATTGATTAAAAATAAGATAACGGTGTTTAAAATAGATATATCAGTGAGATTTGTGTGAGAATTTGCAAAAGACTGAATATTTTACACATGAAAAAAAATATGAAAACCTAGGTTTGATTTGGGGTTTTACACTATAGAGAACTTAAATGAAATTTGAGCTGTTTTCGAAGATAATTAAATGGTGGGGATTGATTTTTTTTAGTTCAAATGCATGGATAATCAAATGAAAATGGTGAATTTCTAAAGTGAGATTGCGTTTGGGTGGAAACAATTTTTAGAGAGAGAAACAGCTTATCGAATTAAAAGGTAGAAGAAGAACAATATTTAAATAAAGGTGAATCCAGATGGCCGTTTAATCATAACTGGCTAACCGGTTATGTTCTGGAGATAAATCATTGAGCTTCCGACTGATTCTTTAAAACAAGCAGCTAGCCGGTTTCATTCTAGAGAGTTACGTTACGAATTCGCCTTACCTTTTAAAATAAGCACCTAGCCGGTTTCATTCCAGAAAGTAACATTACAAATACGACTTACCATTTAAAATAAACGGCTAGCCAATTTCGTTCCAGAATCTTTCTTTTATGAATTCGACTTACCTTTTCACCCAAATGGCTAGCCAGTTTTGTTCCAGAAAGTTACCATTCATATTTAGACTTATCATTTAAAGCAAGCAACTAGCCGATTTCGTTCCACAATCATTATTTTACAAATCCGGCTTACCTTTTAAAACAACGATCTAGCTAGTTTCATTCTAGAGACCAACTCAAAACAACCAGCTTACTTACCATTTTAAAAAAACCCATTGACCTTTAACTATTAATGGTTTTGATCTCACTTATTTCATGTGCCCATCAACCCATGCACCAACTAAATGCAAGCATTTAATGATGAGATTAAATGTGTAAAATAATCAAACCCACGCACCACACTCTTTTGAAGATAATAGGGGGGACCAAGATCATTTTTATGTTTTTCGTTTGGTAGAATATTGATGCGAGATTGACAGCCACCATACCAACAATTAGGACGTTGGAAGCATTTCTGCATGGGGCTTGGACCTTAATAATGATAGATCATCAGAACAAGAAACTAGTGAAGCGAAAGATAGCATTTCATGATAGTTGGCTTAAAAATGGTGTAACTACAGGTACGTCACTACCGGAGCAAATTCTTGTCGATAACGATGATTATCTTGGGGACATATTGGTACAATATCATCTACGCATATAATGCATATTGCTCTCATAAATAGTTAACCCACTTCAGTGGTTGTCGGTTCATATTTTGATACCGTAAATGGTGCCCATATATGGTATAAAAGTTATGCTACATCCATTGGATTCTCTGTAAAAAAACGATGAGCTTCATCGTGACGGCAAAAGTTGTGAGGTAGCAAGCCAGAGATGGGTTTGCTCAGGCCAAGGATATAGGTGAAAAAAATAGATAAAATGAGGGAACTAAGGGGTATAACTCGTAACGGTTGTCAGACTCAACTTTGAGTGAACTACAACAAGTTGAAAGGGAAGTACGTGGTTTTTAAATTCGTTGTTGACCACACTCATCGTTTGGTTGAATCACAGGAGACACAATTTCTTCATTCGCATAGAATTGTGAATGATATTGATTTGGCACACGCATAAGCATTGTGATAAGTTAGGGTGAAAGTGTGGCAGTTCATGAATTATAAGTCTGACCAAGCAGAAGAGTTTCATTATGTTGGGTATATGGGTAAGGACATGTAGAATAAAATAGATGCAGATCAACGTGCCCAAATTATTAACACCGATATAGAAGTTATCATCGCATACTTATCAGCAAGAGTTGATTATGATGCTAGAGTGTACTTTGAGTATACACTGGATGAGGAAAATAGACTGCGTAACTTGTTCTGGATATACATTGTTGCTCGATACGACTATGAACAATTTGGAGATGTTTTACCTTTTGATACAACATACAAGAAAAATACTTACAACAAACCATTGGTTGCATTCGTCAGTGTAAATCATCATAAAAGAACCACCATTTTTGGATTTGTAGTACTCATCGATGAAATTGTTAAATCATATGTATTGTTTCTACAGACTTTTTGGTCAACAATGAAACAAAAAAACCTACGAGTGTCATAACTGACGGTGATAAAGCCATGTCCAAAGCTATTAAAACAGTTATGGATGGA
Source organism: Luvunga scandens (assembly GCA_030449905.1). Taxonomy (NCBI): domain Eukaryota; kingdom Viridiplantae; phylum Streptophyta; class Magnoliopsida; order Sapindales; family Rutaceae; genus Luvunga; species Luvunga scandens. The sequence goes on from JASUUG010000209.1 coordinate 2,145,781, forward strand.
TGTGTGTATCGCGTGTGCTCTTGGCATCTTGAAAGGAATACCCAAGCAAATGTGAAGAAAGATGAGTTCGCATCAAAAGTTTGACAGTTAATGCTTAATCCAATGTCCCCGAACGAGTTTGAACGACTATGGTTCTCTGTAGTCTACGATCTGGGATTGGACTAAAATCTTTGGATTCAAAAACTGTATGTGAAATGGGCAAAATGTTCAAAGGCTTATTTAAAAGATATATTTTTTAGTGAGATAAAGACCACATAAAAGTGTGAGAGCTTGAATTCATACTTGCGTCGGTTTGTTCAAAACAAGCTAAAATTATATGAATTCATTAGACAAATTCATCATGCAATGTATTACATAAGGCACAAAGAAGTTCAAGATGAGTTTGACACAAACTACACAACCCATGTTCTTACCACATATCTGCACAGTATTGAAAAACATAGGTCCGAAATATATATAAGAAATTTATTTCAGTGGGTTCGAACATAAATTCTTGGTGCAGCAAAACTGATTATGCTTGAGTGTGCTAAGATAAGTGATTATGTGTACCTTGACAAAATTTTAGAACCCAGAACAAAGTAGTTGATATTAGTTGTTCATGCAAGATGATGGAATATGTAGGTATTCCATGTAGGCATATATTTCACGTCATGAAGTTGGAGCAACTAGTTCGTATACCACCAACCTTGATTTTTAGTTGATGGACAAAATTAGCAAAGATGGGTAAAGTGATGAAAATGACAGTTGTAGCTTCATATTGAAGTTTTCCTCACTATCAGCAGTATGTAATAATCTTTGTCTTTTTGCTGCAAAGAACGAAGAAAGTTATATGATTGCATTAGAGGAGATTCAGCGACCAACACTTCACTTTAAACAAATTCTTGCTAAAGATCAATTAGCAAAGTGAGCCAAGAAATGTGTACTTCAAGCAGGTTTGAAGTTGAAAGACCTAGTTGTTGTTGACAGTAATGGATGTGCCAAAACCGTTAAGCATGATAGGGAAAAAAATCATAAATGCAGTAAATATTTTTTGCTTGGCCATACAAAACGGACTTACCAACTATATCCGTCAAAGTGCGTACAACATAATGATGGTGACTACATCGTCGGCACTGGAGATTGTGTATCCAACGACATAACGACATACAATCAAGGCCTTCCAGATACATTATGTTCACACCAAGTCAATGGCATCGACCCCACTAGGTTTCCTAAGATTTACCTTGAGACAACTTGTCCATACGTACATGACATTTTAGAAGGAATTGATAGCCATTACGGGGATAGTAGTGCACTTGGTATAACCTTTGAAACTGATACTAGCACGTACTATAATTGGTGGCCTCATAATAACATGCAAGTGATTTGCTACTTACTTTTATTTGAGTGAACTAACTTCCCCATGTCGTTTAACTAACTTGGATTTATATTGTCCATAGTTAAGGATGGTACATCACATTGAAGGATACGAGATGAGTCATCCTGCCAAAGCATTTTCACTTTGACCCCCGATGGGCGAATAAGCTTCTTCGGAATTAGTGATTTAGCATTATCATGTATGAAATAAACGATGGCAATAATTTGATATTATATGTACTTGATGATAATAGCAAAAATAACACTAGTTATCTTACTTCCAACATAAATTAATTAACGTTCTCACTGTAGAGACATGTTTTCCCTTGGTTTCTAAAATTTTGTTGACACGAACCTATGACAGAAAAAATAATAAAAACCGATCTTAACTATCGGATGGTCATGGTTTGTAGTGAAAAAAAAGGCAATTCTGACTTTTTAACGTCATTAATGTCGTCTTAGCTATCTTACAATATAAACAACAATAAGAACATGTTCACCAACAAAAAATCTAAGCAGTGCACAAAGTCCAATTGACTTGGACTGGTCATCAAAACAATGTACATTGAACTTTTGTAAACTCTAGTTGGAAGTGAAATGTAGCAAAATATTAACAATTGTGTTAGACAAGTTTACACTTTGGGGCTTAGTCCCAAATGCATATACTAATTCGTGTATAACTTGAGTCAATTCTTAGACTAGTCTTATATATTAAACGTCTAGTAGTATACTGAAATTAAGCTTGATACCAGTAATGTCATCTACCATAACTTTTACATGGTATAAAGCCTTTGTACTGGGATTCTGTTTATCTTGATATGCCAATAAACAATTTTCCAATTTGATGTTCTTTATTTGGAACAAAAGTTTCACAAATTTTCCTAAAAACCTAGAAATAATATATCAAACCAAAGGCCTCTAAAGGCATAGCCGAGTTGGTTGGCAGTGCAATCTGTTGCCCTTCACTTGTGTGGACTCGGGTTCAATCCTTGGGGGTGGGGAGGGGAGTAAAAATTGATTTGGGCTTACCCACCCCTCTTTCCTTTAAATATATATATATATATATATATATTTAAAAATGCTGAGTTACTACATAATTTGAGATGTAGGAAACTTAGTGATTTCCAAGCTTACAGAACCACCTTCTTTACCCGAGTCTTTCTAAGAGATGATGCAAATCATTCTACTTGGAAAGAAAAGTTCCTTGCCGGTTTACCTACCCTTTTAGGTGAAAAGGTAAGAAACACTATTAAAGCCTTATATGACAACCGTATTCCTTATGATGAACTCACCTATGGTGAACTTGTCAGTTTCATTAATAAGGAAGGCTTAAAGATTTGTCAAGATTTGAAATTACAAAAACGTCTAAAATGGGAGCTTAGAAAGTCTAAGCAAGAATTAGGCAGTTTTTGTAAACAGTTTAATTATGACCCTTTTAAAGCCTCTACCTCTAAAGATTGTAATGGCAAGTGTTCATCGAAGCCTTACAGGAAGCATTACAAGTCAAAAGGGCATAAAAAATTCCTTCCTGAACCCAAAGAACCTTATTATAGGAAGCCCTCAAGGCCTTATAAAAAGCCCAACTTTTCAAAAAGAAAATACACCAAACCCACTTCAAAGCCTAAAACTCCTTTTAACTACAAGGAAGCCACTTGTTATAAATGTGGAAAGAAAGGCCATACTGCAAAATATTGTAGAATGAGCAAAAGGCTTCACGAGCTTGGTCTCGAAGAAGAAATTCTTTCCAAAATAGCATCTCTTCTTGTAGAAACTTCAGAATCTGAATCCTCCATGACTGGAGATAGTGAGCCTCTTCAAGTTGACGAGTTAATTGACTCTGATACTTCTGATTATTCAGATAGTGATTCTGAGTCAGAATTCTATCTAAAGAAAATTAATGTTTTGACTAAGGAACAAGAAACATTTCTTGAATTAGTCAAACATATTTCTGACCCCACTTTACAAAAAGAGTATTTAGACAAGCTTCTAAAAACTCTTGAACTTGGTGATAAACCTGAGTCTTCTAAAGTTCCTGTTGTCAAAAAGCATGCATATGATCTTACCACAATTTTGGACAAAAGGAAAATCAAGAATGCGAGTCCTTCTATTCAAGATCTTCAAAAAGAAATCAAAGACATTAAATCTGAGATTAAAGAATTAAAAGAAAAGCAAAAAACTGATTCTGATACAATCCAACTCCTTTTACAAAAACAGTTGGAAGAACATTCTGATAAAGAATCGGAATCTAATGGTGATAACCAAAATCTTGAAAACATTGAGTCTTTACCCAATGATTTTCTTTTTGTTTTAAAGCAAATCACCACAAGAAAATATTTGATTAAAGTCACTTTGGTATTTTCTAAAGAATTTGAATTTGACACTGTCGCTCTTTTTGACACTGGTGCAGACTTAAATTGCATTAGAGAAGACATTGTCCCCAGAAAGTTTCATGAAAAAACAAAAGAAAGACTTTCTGCCGCCAATAATTCAAAATTAAAAGTCAATTTTAAAGTCGATGCCTCTGTGCATAACGATGGTTTTGAGTTTAAGACTACCTTTATTTTAACAAATGACATTCATCATGCAGTCATTTTGGGAACCCCTTTCATAAACCTCATTACCCCTTATACTGTCAACTATGACAGCATATCCTTTAAAGCAAGAAATAAAAAACTCGTTTTCCCTTTTATTGAAAAACCAAGTCTGGGATTTATAATCCCTCAAAGTTCACACACTCCACGATTCCTGGTCTTATTGGTATCAGAGGAACGTATTAAGTTTTATGGCAGATCTGATACAGATCAGTCTGTAGTTCATGCAAGAAAGCTTTAAAAAATTTAAATTGCAGGAATTTAAATTGCAGAAAGCATAAAATTAATTACAAACTTTGCTTTAAATAAATTACACATAAACTTTAAATAAATTAAACTAATTCAAAGCTTACATGAATCAGTTGCTTGATTCCAAAAGTGCTTTAGAAGAAGAAGAAAAAGAAAGATGGAAAATTGATCTTCAGACGGGTATATTACCCTCAGATCCCAGATTTCCAATCTTAAGAGAGAGAGAGATCAGAACAGAGTCTGCCTTTGGACCCATATCTGACTTAGAACAGATCAACAGTCCACCAATGCTTGAACCAATTTGGAAGGCTTTGCATGGTTATTCTTGAATCGAAGAAAAATAACCAAGAATGGGTCTTTTTTGGGTTTTGTATAAAAAATGTATTATACCATGCCTGTTGGTAATCCCAGTATGAGAAAGATAGGCAATGGTTGGGATTATTATGAAAATTTAAGGGGAAGGCTTTAGACTTATGGAGTTGGTCACCCCATTGATTTGGGCTAATAACTTTGAGAATGGTGGCCGTGGAATAAGCCGGCTCTTTATGGGCTTCTTTAAGGAAAAAATGTTTATAGCCCAATCCATGTTGGCCGGTGCCAGATCTGAAGAGGAATATTTCAAGCTTATGGAACAACTCCTTGCCTCAAGATCAGAACCATCTATTGCAGACTCATCTGATCCAGAAGAAGAGGAGCTGTTCATCTCCCTTGGTGACGAAAATGAAGACGATTGCTTTGGAATTTTCTCACCAATCAAGCATTAAAGCCCTGTAGATATTGTAAAAAAAACAAAAAGGGTCATTTATCTCCTTGTAATTATCCCTTTGTCATTTGACAATTCTTTTCAGATAATTATCCCCCTTCACTCACTATTCTCTTCACGAGAAAAAAGCTGAGGGGATAAGGATCTATTTTTTCCAAAGATCTCCTGTTTGTCTCACGTGATTCCCGGCTGATCAACCAGCACACGAGATGACCAACTGTTGCCTTTCCACTTGTTACTGTAGCGAATAAGTAGCAAGCAACCAAGCGTAGCGCTTTCCACATTCTATCGAAGCGAAGTCATGCAGAGATCTACTGTAGCGAGACTGTTTATTTTTACTATTTGGATTTTGGGTATATAGTTCCCATTCACCTCCAGCTGAGGGATCCATCTAGTTTTTCTCTTATCAATCTCTCTCTAGAGATTCTCTCAACAACTCTCTCTCTCTCTTAAGATTGGAAATCTGGGATCTGAGGGTAATATACCCGTCTGAAGATCAATTTTCCATCTTTCTTTTTCTTCTTCTTCTAAAGCACTTTTGGAATCAAGCAACTGATTCATGTAAGCTTTGAATTAGTTTAATTTATTTAAAGTTTATGTGTAATTTATTTAAAGCAAAGTTTGTAATTAATTTTATGCTTTCTGCAATTTAAATTCCTGCAATTTAAATTTTTTACAGCTTTCTTGCATGAACTACAGACTGATCTGTATCAGATCTGCCATAAAACTTGATACGTTCCTCTGAAGCATAGAGACCTGATCTCTCCTTCAGTTGTATTTCTCTAAATTGCATTAGAGAAGACATTGTCCCCAGAAAGTTTCATGAAAAAACAAAAGAAAGACTTTCTGCCGCCAATAATTCAAAATTAAAAGTCAATTTTAAAGTCGATGCCTCTGTGCATAACGATGGTTTTGAGTTTAAGACTACCTTTATTTTAACAAATGACATTCATCATGCAGTCATTTTGGGAACCCCTTTCATAAACCTCATTACCCCTTATACTGTCAACTATGACAGCATATCCTTTAAAGCAAGAAATAAAAAACTCGTTTTCCCTTTTATTGAAAAACCTAAAACAAGAAATTTAAACATTGTTAAAGCCTGTTCAGTTTACAAAAACCAAATCAATGTTTTGCTTAAAACAAAACAGAATGATTTAACCTGTTTAAAGAAAGACTTGAATCTACAAAGAATTGAAAATCAACTTAACAGTGATTTTCTAAAAAGAAAAATTTCTGGTTTTAAAGCCTTAATTGAAAAAGAAATTTGTGCTGACTTACCTTCTGCCTTTTGGGAAAGAAAACAGCACATGGTTGATTTACCATATGAAAATTCCTTTGATGAAAAACAAATTCCTACAAAAGCCCGACCTATTCAAATGAATATGGAATTAGAACAGCATTGTAGGAATGAGATCAAAGATTTAGAGTCTAAAGGTTTAATTGTAAAATCAAGGTCTCCCTGGTCTTGTGCTGCTTTCTATGTCAATAAAAATTCTGAGATAGAAAGAGGGACACCAAGATTAGTGATCAATTACAAACCCTTAAATAAAGCTTTAAAGTGGATTAGGTATCCAATACCTAACAAAAAGGATTTACTTCAAAAACTCCATTCTGCATTCATATTTTCAAAATTTGATATGAAGTCTGGATTTTGGCAAATTCAAATACATCCTAAAGATCGTTATAAAACTGCTTTTACTGTTCCATTTGGACAGTATGAGTGGACAGTTATGCCTTTTGGTCTAAAGAATGCCCCCTCAGAATTCCAAAGAGTTATGAATGATATTTATAACCCTTACTCTGAGTTTTGTATTGTCTACATAGATGACGTGTTGATTTTTTCTCAGTCAATTGATCAACATTTCAAACATTTAAAGACTTTTTATTTTGCTACTAGAAAAGCTGGTTTAGCTGTTTCTAGTTCAAAAATTTCTTTATTTCAAACAAAAATTAGATTCCTAGGTCATTATATTTCTAAAGGAACCATAACTCCCATTGAAAGGTCACTTGCTTTCACTGACAAGTTTCCTGATAAAATTTTGGATAAAACCCAACTACAAAGATTTCTTGGAAGTCTAAATTATGTTCTTGATTTTTGTCCCAACATAAATAGAATTGCAAAACCTTTGCATGACCGATTAAAGAAAAAACCAGTTGCATGGACAGAAGAACATATAAAGATCATAAAACAGATAAAAAACATCGTTAAAGAAATTCCTTGTTTATTTCTTGCAAACCCTGCATTACCTAAGATTGTTGAAACTGATGCATCAGACTTAGGTTATGGAGGTATTTTAAAACAAAATGATAATGGAAAAGAACAAATAGTTCAATATGCATCTGCACATTGGAATGAATGTCAGAAAAATTATTCTACTATAAAGAAAGAGATTTTATCTATAGTTTTATGCATTTCTAAATTCCAAAGCGATTTATTAAATCAAAAATTTTTGCTTAGAATTGATTGTAAAGCTGCAAAGCATGTTTTAGAAAAAGATGTTCAAAACATTGCATCTAAACAAATTTTTGCACGTTGGCAAGCAATTTTAAGCATTTTTAATTTTGATATTGAGTTTATAAAGGGAGACAGAAATTCTGTTCCAGATTTTCTAACGAGAGAATTTTTGCAAAACAGATAAATGCCGCCCAAAAAGAAACCCGACAAAGGGAAAGGGATCTTAAAAGACCCTGTGTCCCAAACTTCTAAAGCCTCCACTCCTCCTAAAGAGAAATTGCTGTCCTCAGCAATCTCATCTACAAAGCCTATAAAGTCCTGGATCGATATGGTTGAAAGCCAAGAGGCCCAAGAGGCCCAATCTAAAGCACTAGCATCTCCGGATCAGGTAAATGAATGGATGAAATCCATTACTAAATCCCCTGAACTTATGTTTGCCTTACAAAGCTTTTCCCAAACTCTTTCTCCTATTCCTGAGAAAGAAGAAAAACAAATTTCTAAAGCCCCTGTTTCTAAAGAAATAATTTCAAGTGGAAGTTCATCTTCCCAAATTGTGGTTTCACAGCCACAAGTCTCTCCAAGATCGGATTGGTATTTTAAACCCCATCACCAAAACATTTTCACTATTGAAGATGGGTTTTATAATGCTGACCCATTTCAAGCAATGTTAAAGATTTTCCCCAAGGACTGGTTTTTTAAACCATGGGATTTGACAAAGCCCCAGTCCTATTATCATGATATTCTGGAATTCACAGAATCAGTAAAGTTTAAACATTTTTTCCTTAAAGAAGCCCATAAAGAGCCGGCCTATTCCACGGCCACCATTCTCAAAGTTATTAGCCCAAATCAATGGGGTGACCAACTCCATAAGTCTAAAGCCTTCCCCTTAAATTTTCATAATAATCCCAACCATTGCCTATCTTTCTCATACTGGGATTACCAACAGGCATGGTATAATACATTTTTTATACAAAACCCAAAAAAGACCCATTCTTGGTTATTTTTCTTCGATTCAAGAATAACCATTCAAAGCCTTCCAAATTGGTTCAAGCATTGGTGGACTTTCTTTGGGCCTTGCCCAGAAATCCTAACCCCAAATGCCACTAAGTGTTTGGACTATTTTAGAGCCCATTATATCCCTTTTGCCTCAGAAGCAAGGTTCTCCCCCTTTCTTTGCTTCTGTACAAATTTCTTTGTGCCTTGGGTCTGGATGTGGCATCTTAACTACCACACACAAGACTCTCAATTAATCCTACAAAGACAATTTAAAGTTAAGTGCTGGAGCAAATTCAATGAGAGTGCCAAACTAACTGAGCATCTCATTCAAGCATGGCTTGCTGCTAAAGGCCATCTAAAGCCCAGCATTGCCTTTCTTTCCACATTTATAACAAGTGGCTTCCTTGTAGTTAAAAGGAGTTTTAGGCTTTGAAGTGGGTTTGGTGTATTTTCTTTTTGAAAAGTTGGGCTTTTTATAAGGCCTTGAGGGCTTCCTATAATAAGGTTCTTTGGGTTCAGGAAGGAATTTTTTATGCCCTTTTGACTTGTAATGCTTCCTGTAAGGCTTCGATGAACACTTGCCATTACAATCTTTAGAGGTAGAGGCTTTAAAAGGGTCATAATTAAACTGTTTACAAAAACTGCCTAATTCTTGCTTAGACTTTCTAAGCTCCCATTTTAGACGTTTTTGTAATTTTAAATCTTGACAAATCTTTAAGCCTTCCTTATTAATGAAACTGACAAGTTCACCATAGGTGAGTTCATCATAAGGAATACGGTTGTCATATAAGGCTTTAATAGTGTTTCTTACCTTTTCACCTAAAAGGGTAGGTAAACCGGCAAGGAACTTTTCTTTCCAAGTAGAATGATTTACATCATCTCTTATATATATATATATATATATATATATATATATATGTATATATAAAGGACATGACGAGTACAAATACTCTTTTTAACTTCTATTCTAATGGACTGAATATCTTTCATAAGGAATCGTACAAAGATGCGGTAATTTTTTCCAGGAAATCCCTAATGAAAAATACGCACTATTCCCTCTTTTGTATCAAATCGATCATAACCGCTACCTACATTCCATATAATTGTGCACCACAAATAGGAACTAATAAAGAGACCCGCGATCCCATAGAAAGGTATCACGATCCCTTGTGGAAAAAAATTTATGGGCTGCGACGAAAATAAAGATAGCAAATTCATATAAAGATAACTATAAATTCCAACCACTAAGTGATATAGAAAGTTATTCTAGGAATTTTAAGATTCCAGAATTTTATTATTTTAGGACTTTTTATTTTAAGTAGAGTTAATTAAGATATGAAATTTAGTTAACTAAGGAAAGTATCTTTTATTTATAGTATAATTGTAATTTAGTTTCCCATTTTTAAGTTAACTTAAGGAAAGTATATTTTATTTCTATTATAATTGTAATTTAGTTTCCCTTTTTAAGTTAACTTAGGAAAGTGGGTTTCCTCTATTATAAATATAGAGGTTTTGTCATTGTTTTAAGAATTTTTGAAACTCAATTATTTTATAAACTTTTTATTCAAAGACTTATTTTCTCTATCTTCTTTACAAATTCTGCTTTGTCATTTTGTATCAAAGCAAGTTCTCTTGTTATCATGGTACGGCCACACGAACAAAAGAATAATCATCCCAAAGACGGTGATCAAGGGATGTAGGCAATGATTGTGGAGACTTTCAAACAAATGGTCATAGAAATAGTCTTACAAGTCATGAAGAATGTGTTTAACCCAAGAATGGCAGCGATGGAGCAAGTAATAGAGAGTCTCACACTTTCAGTGAATAATATCGAGAGAGAGCAGCGGCAAAGAGTTAATTGTGAGAAGGTTGTTGAATAAGTCAGTCACAAAGAACAACTTCAAGATTATCACCATGAAGAAGTTCAACGAGGTTTCAATTACGAAGTAGCACTTTAGGGCATCAATCGTGAAATAGTACTACAGAACCAAGAACTCATAAGGCAAAGACAGTCGCGCGTGCGTGAAGAGTTAGAAAGTGATTCAGAAGAAGAAGACGCTGAGGATTATGATAGGAGGCATAGGAAGAATTCAAATTACAAAATTAATAGTGATATTGCAAAATTTTATGACGGGATGCATATTGAGGAATTTTTAGATTGGATATCAGATGTAGAAAATTTCTTCCAGTATATAGAGATTCCATAGAATAAGCGAGTTAAACTTGTGGCATTTAAGTTGAAAGGTGCAACATCCATATGGTGGCAAAACATCCAGAATTGAAGAAGAGTTACGGGAAAGCCATTGATCAAATCGTGGCTTAGGATACAAAGCATGATGAAAGAGTACTTCCTACCAGCGGATTATCAACAGCAATTGTACGTGAAATATCATAACTATAGGAAAGGAAACCGCAGTGTTCATGAATATACAAAAGAATTTTATCGTCTGCACATAAGAAATAATTTGGATGAGCCAGAGTTTTGGACATTTATAAAATATCTTGGAAGGTTGAAGCAAGAATTACAAGATGAGAATATAAAAGTGATTTGGGATATAGGTACAGCAGTTGCTAGAGCAAAGGAGTTAAAAGAACGAAAGCAACGTGTTATTTTTAGAATTCAGTAAAGACAACTCACTGGTGTACAAAATAGACCAAACAATGCAGGGATTGAAAAGATTTAAGGTCATTTCTTTAAATTACTATCCATTTTTAAGTTTGTAGCCTTCACAGTAACTTCGCCTATGTTACCTACCAAATAAAATGCCTGCTCAGGAAGACCATCTAATTCTCCGGACAGGATCAATTTAAACCCTCTAATAGTTTCGGTTAGACCAACATATTTCCCCGGGGAATCGATAAATACTTCGGCTACACAACAACTAGCACAATAAAAAGCGATTAAGCGCAAAGAATCGCTAGATAGATAGCAAAATAATCCTTATGCAAAGCTTATGCCAAATAAGTGTTTCAAGTGTGGAGAACCAGAACATAAATCAAATGACTGTCGTTCTAAAAATTTAAATTTAGTAAAGGCTAAAGATGGTGAAGCAAAGGTGAATGATGTCAAAGATGGGAATGATGAGGATACCTTAGAATTAGAAGTAGATGAGGGAGAGTTGTTGAACTGTATTATGTAGAATATTTTGTTGGCATAGAAGTTTGAAAAAGAAAACCAGCGCAACAAGATTTTCAAAACATGTGGCACCATTAATGATAAAGTGTGTAACATGATAATTGATAGTGGCAGTAGAGAGAACATCGTTTTAAAGGCATTGGTTGACGTGATGGAACATTCCACAGAGAAGTATCCTACACCTTACAAAATAAAGCCTATAAAGAAAGGGACAAAAATACGAGTAATAGAGGTGTGTCGTGTTCTTTTCTCCATCGAAAAGATTTATAAAAATGATACGGTATGTGATGTGGAAGACATGGATGTGTGCCATCTATTATCGGGTAGACCTTGGCAATTTAATGTAGATGCAATACATAGAGGAAGGGATAATATGTACGAGTTTTAGTGGAATAGTAAAAAGGTTTGCTTAGTGCCTTTATCAAATAAGAGAAAGAACCATAAGGCTAAAGGAAAGAATTTTTTGGCTATTGTAAAGGGACATCTGGAATAAGATTGTGATGGGTGCAAAAAGTTACAAAAAGAAGATGAGTTAAAGGTAAATTCTGTTCCTAAAGAAGTACAACCATTACTAATCAATTTCGTGGACATTACACCATCAGAGATATTAGATAGGCTACCACCTTTGCGAGATATTCAGCATCATATAGACCTAGTCCCTGGTGCAAGTTTACCTAACTTGCCCCATTATTGCATGAGTTTTTTTTAATATGCGATTTTACAAGGACAAGTTGATAAATTGTCTTGGAAGGGATTTATTTGTAAAAGCATTAACGCTTGTGTTGTACCAATATTTTTGGTGCCAAAGAAAGATAGGAGTTGGTGTATGTGTATAGATAACAAACGAATTAATCAAATTATAGTGAAATACCCATTTTCTTTTCCTATATTTCAGGATTTACTAGATCAGCTTGATGGAGCTCAGGTAGACTTATGAAGTGTGCATCATTAGATTCGGATTAGGCCTGGAGATTAATGGAAGACTGCGTTTAAGATGAAGGAAGGATTGTATGAGTGGCTTGTGATGCCATTCGGATTGTCAAACGTGCCGAGTGTTGTGCAAATTTTATTGAACTCGTAAGTGCATGAATCTATTGTAGAATAGATCAATGGTGACGAGTGTCAATCCCATGAGGAGGTGAATTTTAATGGCATGTAGAATTAATTTTCTAAGCGGGTGATTGGATTTATAATGAAAGTAACGTTAAATTAGAGTGACGGGAATACACTATTAAAATGAAATGCTTGGGTCTCTGGATCTAAACTTAACATGCACTATGGGCTTAATATTCTTTATTAGTGCCAATTAAAACATGAAGGGGGATTTTTCACTCCTCATGAGCCTCACTTTAATTAATATGGTGCTAAGTGCTTATCATGACAAATAGTAATAACCTTATACTGGGGACACGGTTATACCAGTACAATATCTCTACAAGATTATTACTATCTGTCAACAAAAAGTCAAAACATCCACAAAAATCAGAGGGGAAGAAAAAATAAATTTACCAAATTAAGCCCATAAAGCATGTTGAGACTTCTCCTTCAACCCAAGCTTGAAAGAAAATTAGCTACTCATAATTGAACTAGGGGTAAAATGAGAATTTATTAAAATACGTAAAAAATACAAGATAGAGGCGAATTACAGAAAATGGAGTTAAAAAATGGATTCAGGGTTGTCAAATTAAGGGGGTAGAGCCCCTTATTTATAGATATAATGAGTAAATCATGGCCATCGGATTAAAACAATTTGGGCACTCAAGATTGCGACACGTGGCAAGTTCTGATTAGATAGAGCATATCATCAAGGCTATCATTCTGTATATATGCATGTACCATACATATATTTTTTCAGTGCACTAACATACTACCACGTCATTGATCAACGCCACATAAACATTTTAGTCCAATATGATCGTGACACATCATCAGTCAACACCACATTATCAATCAATGCCACATCATTTGTCCAATCGAATGCTGCCACATCATCGTACAGTATATGTGAATAGTGTCGTGAACATAGCCATTTATCTTTTTAGGCTCTTCCTAAGGTTTTCAATTGTTCTGAATTCAAAATTATTGTCCGTTTTGCTATCTGATCTCTCGTTCATTGTGAAATGATCATGATGCCCCCTAGAATACATAAAATACTTAATTAAAATAAAACATACATAATTAAATCACAAGGTACTTAAAGACATAAAAGTATAGATGTTAGTGAGACTTGGAGTGTAAAATGATGATTTTCTCCTTTATAAATACACATTTTCTAGCACTCAACACCGAGTACTTTTATTCGCTTAATGAATCAGGTTCTTAAACCCTTTTCTTGTAAATTTTTTGTGGTATATGTTGATGATATTTTGGTGTATTCTATTGATATGGTGACGCATTTGAAGCATTTTAGGATGGTTATGGAGGTGTTGCGAAGAAATAAGCTTTACATTAATATGAAAAAGTGTAGCTTTCTACAGAATAATATGGCACTTTTAGGTTTTATAGTTGGTGCAAATGGAGTTCAAGCTATTGAGTCGAAGATACAAGCCATTAGAGAATAGCCTACACCCAAGACAGTTGGTGAAGTTAGGAGTTTTCATGGGCTAGCAACGTTTTATCGGAGATTCATTCGCGATTTTAGCATTATAGCCGTATCTATCACAGAGTGCTTGAAAAAGAGAAGTTCAAATAGGGAGAAGAAGAGGAGGTGAGCTTTGCTTTACCGAAGGAAAATTTATCTACTGCTAATGTTTTAGCCTTACTAAACTTTGACAAGTTGTTTAAGGTTGAGTATAATACTTCTAGTATGAAAATTGGAGCAGTTCTTTCCCAAGAAGGTAGGCCAATTGAATATATGAGTGAAAAGTTGAATGAGGCACGACAGAAGTGGTCTACTTATGACCAAGAATTTTATGCCATCCTTAGAGCATTAAAGACATGAGAGCATTACTTGATTAAAAAAGAGTTTGTGCTCTATAGCGACCATCAAGCATTGAAGTACTTTAACAATTAGCAGAACTTAAGGAAGATGCATGCGAGATGGGTGAGTTATATACAGAATTTTACTTTTGTTTTGAAGTATAAATTTGAGCAGCAGAATAAAGTGGCGAGTGAGCTCAATAGGCAGGCAACTTTACTAGTAACTCTGGTTAATGAAGTTATTGGTGTTGAGTGCTTAAAGGAGTTGGACACTAAGGATGATGACTTTAGACATATTTAGGATCACTGCATTAATCACGATGGGCATTTATTTAAGGCCAACCAATTATGTGTGCCTCGAAGTTCTTTAAAGGAGCAGATTATCCATGAGTTGCACAAAGGAGGATTAGGCGAACATCTTGGACAAGATAAGACCAAGGCACTTGTAGAAGAGCGTTATTATTGGCTATAGTTAAACAAATATATGCATAAAATCGTATAAAGGTTTATACATGCCTTTGCCTCTTCTAGAAAATATTTGGTTGGAACTGTCCATGGATATTTTGTTACGATTACCACGCACTAGGACGGGTTGAGACTCTATATTGGTGGTGGTTGACAGGTTTTCAAAGATGAGGCACTTTATTTCTTGTAAGAAGACTAAAGATGCCACTTCAGTAGCGCATTTGTTCTTTTGAGAGACAGTACGATTGCATGTTGTTCCAAAAATTATCACTTCTGACACGGATGTGAAGTTCATCAGTAAGTTTTAGCATCATCTCTAGGACAAGTTTGGGACACAGTTGTAATTTAGTAGTGCTTTTCATCTACAAACAGATGGGCAGATGGAAGTGGTCAATCGAACTTTGGACAATATGTTGCATTGTGTTTGTGGTGACAAGCAACAGAATTGTGAAGTTGCGTTATCTCAGGTTGAGTTTGCTTATAATAGCATGGTGAATCATTCTACTGGTAAGACCCCTTTTAAGATTGTCTCCACTTGCCACCCTCGCCATGTGTATGACCTGGCTGTCTTGCCAACAGTAGCTGTAATTGAAGAAAGCAAAGCGGCGAATAATGCAACGAAAAAAGCTCTAAAGATTCATGCCGAGGTACGGGCTCACTTGAAGGCTACTAATACTAAATACAAGACTAAAGCAGACAAACATCGGCAAAAGAAAGTGTTTTCAGAAGAAGACTTAGTGATGGCATATTTACGACAAAGTCATTTTCCTGACATTCTTACTAAATTGGAGAAGCACGAATATGGACCATTTTGGGTGGCTCGAAAGATCAACGACAATGCTTATGTCCTCTAGTTACCAGACAATTGGAACATCCTTACACTTTTAATATGGCTAATCTGTTCGAGTATCATCCAAACGATAAGGAATTGTACCAGCCAAACTCGAGAACGAGTTCTTTTCCAAGTTCAGAGGACTAATGTAGGAAGTTATTTTAGGAATTTTAAGATTATATAATTTTATTATTTAGGACTTTCTATTTTAATTAAAGTCAATTAAAATAAGAATTTTAGTTAACTTACGAAAGTATCTTTTATTTCTAGTATAATTATGATTTACTTTCTCATTTTTTAAATTTGTGTAGTCGAATAAAGTGAGGAACATATATATAATTGAATTTGTGTAGTCGAATTTTCAATTGGAATGAAAACTTCCCAATTCCATGTGAAACTTCTCTGTTGGTTTGCTACGTTTTTGTGCGTTATCTATGGGAATAGGAAATTGGAATGACGTACTGGATTCATTGATTGATGATCTATCCCTTTGTGTTTTTAAGAACAGGTGAATTTATTTTCTTCATCGTCAAGTTTTGGAGGAATTCTCGAAGACATTAAAGTTAACACAACTAATTAATGTATGTAGACTGCATAATTAAATTTAATATTACTACTTGCATGATGCTTTTTTAAAATAACTGCACACATGTAATATCAATATTTACTTGTTATATGATTGACATGGTACCTCTAATGTATTTTAAAATTTCTCTCAACTTAATTTTGACAAACTACATTTGATAAGTACATTTCCGTCCCTCTTTTGCCAAGTTTGCTTCCATTGCTATCAATTCGTAGATGTTGGTACCTTCTTATTGACCCATTAAAAAAAAAAACAAATCAAGTCTGATCTTACAATAGCCAATTTAGCTCTTTGGTAACTTGCAACGAACATTGTCCACAACTTTATTGTACCTATGGTGTAACATTTTCATGCACGCAAAACAGTCAAGGAATCATTGCCCGCATTACAAACTCATGCATATTTTCAATAGCAAGAAAGTCAAAAGCATAATTCAAAATCAGAAATTTGAAAAGCTTAAACTAGCTTAAACAATTAGCCACAAAATGAATATGCAGCTGATAGAGATGAATTTTGGAATTTTCCTTTTTTTTTATCTTATTAAACCAAAAAAGAATAATGATTGTTTAGGGTAAATTTGGAAGGATACTTTTGGTTCAATATATAAATGACATGTGGACAATTAAAATGGTAAAATGGGCAAAATACTTGAAGCAAAATAAATATGCTATTTGGAAGAATTGACTACGTTAAATGGGCTTATGAAATTAAAGGTCAAGGTCAGACACATTAGGATATTTATGTGAAAGAATAAACATAATACAAAAGGAATATTCTTGTTTTTTTCCTAAATATGACATGTAGCCTTAAAAATATTATCTCTTTTTAACCTAAGCATGATATCTAATCTTAACTTTTATGTGCCCTCTTTACTACTAGCTTTCACTATATAAATGTCATGTTCACCTATATTTGGGAGGCTTTCCTTTCCTTAGCTCTTCTCTCACTCTCTCTTCTCCACACACTCTCTCTCCAGCTTTTAGATCATCACCTACTTCTCTATTTTTGGGAGTCTGTTGTCTATTCTCCATCTTCATCATCTTCTCTACCATATTATCACCCTCTATATCTTTATCTAGAGTCTTCATCTTTATCAACACCAAATCTCTCTATATAGCTATTCAATTTATGTTATTCTTCTTGTATAATATAAAATCTTATGTAACATCTCATTTTTATGGTAGATTGGTGATGATTTGCTCCCGTGGACATAGACCAAAGTCCAAACCGTATAAATGTTTTGTGTTCTTTGTATTTTTGTTTATTTTGCTATATTTTTAATTTGAGATTGAGATTGTGCTTCACGTGTGAGCTCATTTAGGCTATCTCAGTTATACTACTTATTCTATAAGACTAGTTGAGCTATCTCTGAGTACACCTGCACTAGTTCTAAGCACATACTAGTCCCTCATATCAACTCCCTAAATTAAGTTCTATGATGCTCTATTGACCACCTGCCCCAAACATTAGGAAAACACACTTAAACCAAAAGTTAGCACAAGCTCTCCTCAAATATAAATTTATTTGTTTGAATTAAATTTCAAATTTGGACTTAATGAAAATCAATCAATTGGTTCAAATTGGTTCTTAGCTAAAATTCAATGAAAACAATAATATTTAGTCTAAAAAATAATGGAGAGTGACAGAAAAAGTGTGAATATGCAACAAACAGATTTATTGTAGCATACAAAAGTGGTGAGAACAAAAGAAACAAACCCTAAATTTATTCATCGCCATTCCAGTGTACTTAGTTATCGGCTAGTCGACTGTGAACTGAGAGCATGTTGAAGATTCTGGAAATTAACGGTGATCTGATAACTAAGTTATTGGTTAACCGATTGTAAACAAATGCAGTTAAATTTCAAACCGAATTGTGTCTTTTTGAAGATGTTCTGTTGATGGTTGTAATTTTTTGATGAAAAAACACTTTCTTCATAAATATAGACACCCAATATCAATAAATATATAGATTTACTACAGATTAAAGGTTGTTCTTGGAATACAATCTTATTTGCTAAAAACTGTGTTCAAGGTTTGTTGTATCTTAGGGATAATTTGTCATTCAACTCTATAGTAAACCAAGTGTGGTGAAGACAAATAAAACCTTAAAGGAAAGTGTAAATACACGCCTCAAACCTTTTTATTTTTATTTTCTTCATTTGCCTCTATATTCTTTAAAATACACCAACAACATATGCTTTAAAATCTAAATATTTCACCCATAGAATAATATTAAACAATCTCAAAAATATTTTCTTTAAGTATGTAATCGCATTGAACAACTCCATGTTTTGTGCATAGGGACGGCAAAACCGAGGGTCGAGTCCGAGTATGACAATAGCCAGCCTTGGTTTCGACATATTTTTAGATACTTAAGCCAGGCTTTTTTATTAGGGTTAAAAAGCTTGAATTTTATATTTTATAGTATTATATATATGCATATTTTTAAGTTTATTTCATAATTTTATAATTTTATAATTTTATAATTTTTAATTTTTAGATTTCATTTGAATGAAATTGGCATAAAAATAAATTTTAAATATTTAAAATTTTAGATATGTATAATATATGGACCAAATAACTATATTAATTTAAAATAATATATTTTATAATTTTTTTTTTTAACAAAATTCGGGTTCTAATCTGAACCCTAAGCTTATTAAATGAAGACCGAAACTGGCCCTACCTCATTCCCGAGTGGGGTACTACCCGGTCTACATCAACTGTTCTAATCCAAATCAGGGCCAAACAGAGATTTTTTACATCTATGTATAAACAACTTCGTTTGCCAATTTCATAAAACAAAGCTGACATTTTGACAATAACATTTCCATGTCTCCTCTGCCAAGTTTGCTTTCATGGCTAAACAATTCGCAGGGGTCCACAAAATCATTCAATGCGAAGGAAACTTCAGTTATTCACAAAATGATTTTGTGGCCAGAATATGTTTGTGGCTAAACAAGCGTCTACTAATGAAAAACAAGCTTTGGCCTAAAAAAGTCATTAGTCACGAAATTTTTTCGTTGCTTATAATTTTGTTAGGTTAAACTTTGTGTAGGTAAACAAAACGTTTTTCATAACAACGTTTCTTCATTTTTATGGTTAAAAAAAAAATCGTAACAAAAACACCATTTCCTTTCTTATTCAAAGTTCTACACATTATTTGCTTACAATAATGATTCACTCAAAAAAGTGGATTTAGGTTATCAATTGGATAGTTGCTAATAAATAATAAGAACAATAGATAAACAACAACGATGAATACGTAGCAACGACAAAGTGCCTTATTAGCTACAACTAAATGCGCTCCACGGGAACAGAAAACCATGGTATGGGACTAAATGGCAATAGGGACAGCACGAAGGGGTTTAGCCTTCTGTATGGTGAGGCCAAATTTCTCTTTCATGTCCATGCTCTCATCTTCAAGCTTCCAATCAAAACAATTAATAAGTGAACCCAACATTAGATGTAACATTCTGATTGCCAATGGCAAACCAGGACAAATTCGCCGCCCAGCTCCGAAGGGGATTAGCTGAAAATTCTGGCCTTTGAAATCAACATCTGACTCCAAGAATCTTTCGGGCATAAAAGAGTGAGGGTTGTCCCATGTACTTTCGTCTCTGCCAATAGCCCATACATTAACAAAAACTTGTGAACCTTTTGGCACTATGAAACTTCCAATTTCAACGCCTTCTGAGGCTTTACGAGGGATTAATAAAGGAACAGCCGGGTGCAACCTGAAAGTTTCTTTCACAACTGCTTGTAGATAAGGCAACCGAGCGATGTCAGATTCGTCAACTGGGTTGCCTTTGCCAACGGTGTGTTTTAGCTCCAATTTTGCTTTTGATAAAGCCTTAGGGTTGTGGAGTAATTCTGCCATTGCCCATTCCATTGTAATTGAAGTTGTGTCATTCCCTGCAATAAACAAATCCTGCAATATGAACTCTGTTAATTAACTTGTCATTTTGCGGGAGAAATTAACAAAAAGAAAAAGAAATATTACCGCAAGCAAGTGCTTGATATGTTTTGTGTCAAACTCTACACTCTTGTCTTGGATAATATTGAGAAGAGTATCTAACATATCTTTAGATTCGGTGCTAACACTACAACCATGTTCTTGTCTTTGCTTCAGTCGTTGATCAATCAAGCGATCCAACACCTCGAACATCTTGCCAGAATAAAGTGTATTGCGGCGCCTTATGCCCTGCAGGTCAAGCATTTTTAGGAAAGGAAAATGGTCGGACAAGTTAGGCTTTCCCGCTTCTTCCATGATACCCCAAACTGTATCCTTAAACTCTCGCTCATTAGGATCAACCAAATCCATAGAAAAAATTGTGTTAGATAACAAATTCATGGAAGTATTGAAAGCAGCTTGGCCAAAATCTATTGCTTTACCCGCACGGCAATTTTCTTCGACATAGGCAAGAAGGTCTTTGATTTTCTTGCGCCGAAGGTCTTGATTGGCATCGAGTTTCTGATTGGTGAAAATATGCATGTTGCATATTTTTCGAAGACTTCTCCACAGTGGAGAGACTGGCAGCCAGACCAAACTGAACTCATGGTGCTGGTATGGCTGGGACAAGATTGATTCAGGGACCTTTCGATCACAGAATAATGAATCATGTTCTTTAAGAATAGCTTTGGCCATGCTTGGAGAAGAAATCACTACTGTGGTCACCTGGCCAAGTCTTAGACTCATTATGGGGCCATGAATCTTGGCAAGTTTGGCCAGTGACTTGTGAGGCTTGCCACCCAGTTCCAGGAGGTTTCCGATCACCGGATAAGGCCTCGGTCCTGGTGGAAGCCCTTTGCGTCTTGCACTGGAAATGAAACTTAGAGCCATCACCCAAACCAATCCGAAGACAAGCCATAATATGCAGCTAATTAACAAATCCATCTTAGAATTGAAGTTAATATTTTGATTTTTCTTTATTTGAGCCTCTCATCAACACCGTCCCCTTCACTTTCTTTTATAGTAGCTGGATTCTGCAAGTTGCCATTCCAAGGTCCAACGAAGCATGAGACTTGAATTGGAGTTGTTCCCAGTCCCCACCCAATTAATTACCGACAAATAATTACACGAAGTCCACGAAACTGCCGACGGATGTGGAAAAATCAAATAAGGGCAATATCGAAATTTTATGAGTCAAATAACAGAAATTTAGTGAAATATTATTTTTTTCACAGTTGAAAATTACAAAGTACTAATTTTTCATAATTAACAATGTAAAAATGTTAGACCTCAATAACTGTTGCAGTCCTTTATTGTCTTCACATAACTGGATTGAAAAAAAAGATAATAACTGTTAATTTTACGTTAATATGAGAATATAATTCAGGGGAGTGCTTGATTCTATTTTCTGAGGTTTTAAATAAATTAAATAATTTTGACATTTTAATCTTTATCATTTCATTGGTGCAACGGAGATAACATACTATTATCCTATAGTGGTAAAAAATTTTGTTTTATGGAAATAAATTTTACATGGATTGAAATGGTCGTTTATTTTTTTGACTTACATAATACTTTAAACATATTTTAATTTCAGTAATTTACCTATTTTATATGTGTTAATATTTAACCCTAACATTAAAAATTTATCAAATATTTATGTTAGAATGAAATTAAGTAAAAATTTAATTCAACACGTAGTGCTAAATGCTCAATAGATTATTTAACTGTAACACCTTCAAAACTACACTTACCAACATTTTTTTTTTCCTATCATGTAAAAGATTAATTATTTTTTTTACAGAATTAATTATTTATGATAAATATTTAAGATCAAAATTTTAAAATAAATCACACTTACTACTGTAAAAACTTTATGGTTTACTTACATAAAATAAATTATCTTTTCAATATGATATTTTTTCAAATGATTTTTCTGCCTTTTAGTTAGCCTTCGTTTCAATAAGATAAGAACTTCCTCCTTAGAAGGGGACTCTCTATATATAAATTTGTATTTATATATTGACAATTATATTCTTTAAATTTATATTTAAATAACTTGTAATACAAAATATACAAAAATAAATTTCTAGTGAGTATATTCTCATTTTTTAAAAGTGAGTATATCACTAAATTATTAAAAAAAATGTATTTTTTTTTCTTTTTTTTGGTGTGTGTCCGAAGACTTCTCTAGTTCCGGTCTCATTGTTCGTCTCCTCTTTATCTCATCATGTCCATTAACGTTTTTCCTTTGCCAGATGCAGGCAAAGAAAACTAACCATCTGATTTCAATTGAAAAGAAATTTCTTTTGGTTTTGATTCACACACGCACATGAGGAAAATCAACCAAATCATTTAATTTCAAACCTAATTGTTTTGAACGTGGAACTCAAAAGTATGAACTTGACTTACAGAGATTGTAGAAGAAAACCCTTTGGATTAAGTAATTTTAAAGAAGAATTTGTCTTTCAGGGAAAATGTACGTGTGCGTCTTAAAAAAATAATAATTCCGAAGAAAAACAAGTTATTTGGGGTATAACGCAAAACTCTACTAAAGAATAATTAAACAATATTACTGATTTTATTATTAGTGGTTCAAAGATGAAAGTTACATACTTCAACAATCAATTGGATGTTTTATTATATTATTTTTTTCCCTCTTTTCACTGTATCTTAATTTGCTTTGTGCAATAGTGCAAGTGAAAATCTTTTCAATATTTGATCGTAAGAAAAATTGAAAAGGTTTGAGGGGAAGGAGAGAGAGGACTTCTTTAGTTAACTTTCAGCCATTCAAAGGACAGAGAGGAAAAAATAGATATGGGAGTTCAGATTCTTGGTAAAAATAAAGAGAGAAAACAATGGAGGAAATTGAGAAATATTGACAAGGAGGAGAGAGGACAAAGAAAAATAAGTGTTATAGCATCAACGGGTTGAAATTAATGGATCATATCATCTAATCCATTAATTTGTAGCCATTATTTTGTTTTAATCTAAATTTATTTGTGTATTAGTTACTTTTTTAATATATATATATATGTAGAGAGAGAGAGAGAGGGGATGGGTAAAAATGCAAATCAATTTTTTAATCTCTATTTCTCAAGATTCAAACTATTCATGGTGACCAATAAAAAAAAAACTTGAAAATCATTCAAACAGGCTATTCAAGGTACATATATTAAAATAGGCAAGAGTGTCCATATATAAATATTTCTTACCATTTACCTCATCCTATCCTACTCTCAAAATTTTTAATGTATTTTCTAGTACTTTTACACCCTTTTCCTTTTTTCAATTACTTTCACTGTAAGATAAAATTATTGTCTTAATGTAAGATAAAATTACAATTTAATTATCTTAGAAAGCGCACTTTATTTCATTAGAGTCATATTTAGATTATTATTTAATTCATTATTTTCTTGTTGATCTGATTATGTTCATCTATTTGCCTTAACTTAGAAAATTTAACTCAAAATCTTACATGAACGTTGATGAGGAGGAGAGAGGATAAAGAAAAACAATGTTGCAGCATCAATTTTGCTAAAATTAATGTGTGATATCATTTAATTCATTAGATCCTAGCCATTTACTTTTTTAATCTAAATTTATGTTTGATCTTTTGTTTGGAAAAAAAAAAGAGTAGAGGATTGGGTATGTAAAAGTATAAATTAATTTTTTAAATTTTATTTCCCATCATTTAAACTATATATGGTAATCAAGTAAATAAAATTATTTGAAAATCACTCAAATGTCTAGGGGAGTATATATTAGATATGTAAGAGTTATCATTTATCAATATTCTTCTCATTTCAGTCGTCTTATTTTGCCTTGAAATTTTTTAATATATATATTCCCTTGGATTTGAACCCTTGACCCTTTAATATTACTGGGAAATTTACAAAAATAGCCAAAAAATTTATGCGTTTTTCAAATTTAACCTCTCAAATTTTTTTCTATCATAATTAGCCAAAGATCCAACTGTTTGACGAAATTACCCTCATTTTTTAGTCCAAAAAAATTGATGCACAGGTGCTGTTTTTTTGTGCGACGGGCTGTCCGTCGCACAAAATTTTGGGAGACAGGTGCCCGTCGCACAAAAAAACAGCAACTATGCATATTATTTTTTTGACCATAGGTTAGAAATTTGAAATAAATTTTTCATCCTGTTCTTATGTTGTGGTTGTGTGTTGTTGTTGTTTGATGTTGTTTTGATGATGGTTGTTGTTGTTTGATGTTGTTTTGGTAGTGGTTGTTGTTGTTTGATGTTGTCTTGGTGGAAGGTTGAAGGAGAGGAGAGTGGATTTTGGTGGGAGGGAGGAGGTGTGCTGGGGAGCTCAGGCTGGGGATTTGCTCCCATCGCACTTAATTGTGTGCGACGGCCAAATAAATTAAATGCATAGTTGCTGTGTTTTTGTGCGACGGGCACCTGTCTCTCAAAAGTTTGTGCGACGGATAGCCCGTCGCACAAAAACATGGGCAGCGCGAGGCTGGGACGACAGCTCGGGTTGTCGCGCGCGCCCCAACCTCGCGCACAAGCCTGGGGCGCGAGGCTAGGGCGACAACCCGAGTGCGAGGCTGGGCGACAGCCCGCTTGCGCTGGCCGTCTCCCCAGCCCGCGCTCCCTAGCCCGCCTCCTCCCTCCCACCAAAATCCACTCTCCTCTCCTTTAACCTTCCACCAAGACAACATCAAACAACAACAACTACCACCAAAACAACATCAAACAACAACAGCCATCATCAAAACAACATCAAACAACAACAATACACAACCACAACACAATAAAACACAACACAAGAACAAAATGAAGAATTTATTTCAAATTTCTAACCTAAGGTCAAAAAAATAATATGCATAGTTGCTGTGTTTTTGTGCGACGGGCACCTGTCTCCCAAAATTTTGTGCGACGGACAGCCCGTCGCACAAAAAAACAGCACCTGTGCATCAATTTTTTTGGACTAAAAAATGAGGGCAATTTCGTCAAACAGTTGGATCTTTGGCTAATTATGATAGAAAAAAGTTTGAGAGGTTAAATTTGAAAAACACATAAATTTTTTGGCTATTTTTGTAAATTTCCCTTAATTACTTCCACTGTAAAAGTCCAATCATGCGAGATGTCCTTTCACTTTCATGTAAGACATAATTAGAATTTACTTATCTTAGAAAGCATTCGTGTTCATTATTTTGTAAGAGTCATATTCAAATTATTATTTAATTCGTTATTTTTTTTATTTTGTATGTATTGTTCTCTATTATTTGATTTAGCTTACAAAATTTAGCTCAAAATTTTATAAGAATGTCGATGAAGAGGAAAGAGGATAAAAAATATAAATGTTAAAATATCAATGCGTTGAATTTTATGTGTCATATCATCTAATCCATTAGAATTTCGCAATTAATTTTGCTTTAAATGCAATTTCTGCGTATATTAGTTTTTTTTTTCCTTCAAAAGTGCAACCATATGAGATATACTATTGTCTTGATACATGACAAAATTACAAATGAATTTTCTTAGAAAGCACTCTTTATTTTTTAAATTCATATTTAGATCACTCTTTATTTTTTAAATTCATATTTAGATTATTATTTAATTCGTTATTTTCTTATTGAGTATGAATGTGTTCACCTATTTGGGATGAATAACAAAATTTAACTCAAAACTTTACATGACCATTGATGAAGAGGAGAAAGCATTAAAAAAAATGTTGCAGCATCAATGTATTAAAACTACTGTGTGATGTCATCGAATATATTAGATTTTAGCATTCTATTCTTTCTTAAATTAAATTTATGTTCATGTTTGTTATTTAGAGAAAAAGGTAGGGGCAAGAGTGTAAATTAATTTTTTAACTTTTATCTCCTCATATTTGAACTACATATGGTAGTTAGACAAACAAAATTACTTGAAAATTACTAAAACTCTTGGTGATATATATATTAGAACAAGTAAAAGTCCTCATTTATAAATATTCTAATCATTTACTTAATCCTGTCCCGCCAACAAAATTTTAATATATTCCCTTGAATTTTTATACCCTTGACCCTTTAATTACTTCCACTATAAGAGTCCAACCATGTTACATATTCTTTCTCTTTTATGTAACATAAAATTAGAATTTAATCATCCTAGAAAGCACTCACGTTCGTTTTTTTTGTTAGGGATGTATTTAGATTTTATTTAATTTGTTATTTTTTTATTGAATAGGATTGTTTTCTCTTGTTTGAGTTAGCTTACAAAATTGAACTTAAAATTTTATAAGAATGTTGATGAGGAGGAGAGAGGATAAAAGAATAAATGTTATAATATCAATGTATTGAAATTAATGTGTCATATAATCTAATCCATTAATTAAAACTTAGCCAATAATTTCATTTTAGTTTCAATGTAAGTGTGCATTATTATTATTATTATTAAGTTGAGTGAAAGCTCAAATTAATTTTTTAATCCCTATCTCCCTAGGATTCTAGTTATGGTAGCTAATTAAATAAAAATGCTTGAAAATCACTCAACTAACCTTTTGGGGCACATATATTGGCACATATAACAGTGCTCGAATATAAATATTTCTGTCCTACCTCAAGTTTTTTAATGTATTCCCCTGAACTTTTATACCCTTGACCTTTTAATTTCCACTGTAAAAGCCCAAACATGTGAGCTACCGATCACCTTCATGAAAGAAAGAAAAAATTAGAATGTAATTATCTTATAAAGCATTCGTTATTTTACTGTAGTCATATTTAGATTATTATATAACTCATTATTTTCTCTTACTCGAGTTAACAAATGAAATTTATAGTTTTCTCTCCTATTGCTAGGAATTTTAATCCCATTAAAGATCCTGCAAGCAAAAATATCAAACAAATAATAAAAATATATATATAAAGAATAAAACTAATCACACAATGCAAGAATTTATATAAAAAACTCCTATATTAGAGAAAAATCACAGCCGCCAAGGATGACAAGAGAAAAATCCACTGTGTAAAAATTATTACAATCACTTTTAATAATTTTTTACACTTAAAACTCCAATAGCACCTAACCTCTCAATAGACCTACAACCTCTCATACTAGAATTTGTCAACTTGCAAAGAACTTATTATTGTATTGTATAAATAAGTAAATCCAACCTCCCTAAATATAGTGATTATTTGTTATTGAAGAAGTATTTCTTTTCTTATACTAGTTGTATTCCTCTTTGAATAAGTTAAGTCTCAATGGAAAAATTACTTATTCCTTAAACAAGAATAATTCTAAATAAGAAAGTCATTAAATAAAAAAAGTCTAAGAAATATCCAAATTTAAGATTGACAAATCCTTATTAAAAAAGAAATATGTTTCTTAACAATCTCTACCTTAGTGATTTTTTTTCTACTAGGCGACAAAACATGATGTACTGTGTATTTACACAACCACGTCCTCTTCATTTTCTTTGATCCACCAAAACTACACTCTTATAAGGCTTATGAGAATCAATCTACTATAGGTAAAATCTTATCTTCTATTTAGTAGCCATAATTCTCTACACTGAGAATCATCATACTCCACTTTATCTTGAGTATACATCTTCGGCACTCGTCGATCACCTTGCCAAAAATTGCCCACTCTCATGTTTGGCTTTCTTAAGAGTCTTCATTATTCAACATAAAAATTTCGTCACACACCTTACATAAACGCAAAACCATGCTTTGTGTACAAATCCTATGGACCTGCTAGCAATTGTACATTCTCTTCCATGGCATGCCAAAAAAGATAAAGCAGTCTCTCATAGAGAAAAGACACACACCACTATCTAAAATTATGGTACCTCCCTCTACTGAATTAAAGTTATTTTCCGAACATGCTCTATTTCGATAGTCTTCTTTAAGATGCCTTGATTGTCAACACCCTTTCATGAGATTCCACCAATGGGAACATGGTTTACATCGCCCTTGCTTTCCTTGTGTAATTAGAATGAAATAATATATCCTTGACTTGAACTTGTCGCAAGCCAAAATTGATTCCTCCATCAAACTTTTCAATCTTAATCTTCACAGGATTTGAAAATTTGTTTGCAATATAATTACTTTGCAATGCATCCTTTCGCTATGATACCACTTGTTAGGGAATTTTAATCCCACTTATGTAGGCCAAACCTAGTCATAGCAGGAGCATAAGTTTAAATTCTTTTTTCTAGTTTGATTAGGATTTATTTTATTTTTTCTTATTTAAGTAATATTCTTTTTCTTATAAGGAACTATAATTTTATTAGGAATAGTATAAACTTAACAAGTGAAATAAGTTTGTTATACTTGTTTCTTTGCACAAGCTTTTCTTTAATAATATTTGGTATTTTCTTAATTGAGATATTTTCTTCTTGAGTTTTTAAGAACATACACTAGAACGATATCTAGTATTGCTTTCGTATTATTAATCATATGATAGACGAAATAATAAATGTTCTGAGGAAGTCAATAAGAAATTAGAAGAATTTGCTAATAAGTACATGGCAAATGCAGAAAAACATAGGTGCTTCAAATCCTTTGCTATAGAAGATCAAGTGCTGGTTTATCTACGAATGGACAAATTTCCTATTGGAGAGTATAACAAGCTCAAGCAAAAGAAGATTAGACCATTTGGCTTCTTATAGAAAATTAATAACAATGCTTATGTCGTGGACGTACCAGCCAACTATAATATTTCTAAAACTTTCAATATCCAAGACTTATTCGAGTAACATGGTCTCTTTCACCATTGTCATATGATTAAATCAACTCGAGGGTGAATTCTTCTAAATGGAGGAGATTGATGTAGGCCAAACCTAGTCATAGTAGGAGTATAAGTTTAAATTTCTTTTTCTAGTTTGATCAGGATTTATTTTATATTTTCTTGTTTAAGTCATATTTTTTTTCTTAAAAAGAACCATAATTTTATAAAAACAGGATAATCCTAACTAGTATAAATAGGCTTGTTTTGCTTGTGCTTCTCTTCAATAATATTCAATATTTTCTCAATTGAGATATTTTCTCCCTTATAGAAGCCCTCCTTCTTGAGTTTTCAAGAATATATGTTAGAACAAAATCTAGTATCGCTTTTATACTACATCACCCACCCAAGATTCTGCAAGCAAAGTATCAAACAAATAATAAACAAAAAATAGATAGGGAATAAAAATAATCACATAACACAAGCAGTTTTGTGGAAAGCTCCTATACTGGAGAAAAAAAAAGACTGCAAAGGACAACGAGAAAAAAATAACTATGTTAAAAATTATTACAATCACTCTAGTATTTTTCTCTCACCTAAAACCTTAATAATACCCAATCTCTCAATAAACCCATCATTTCTATCACACTAGAAACTATCAATTTACAAAGAACTGAGCTATACAAACAAGTAAGCCTAACCTCCTTATATAGTGATTATTTATTATAGGAGAAGTATTTCTTTTCTTATACTTGTTGTATTCTTTCTTGAATAAGTTAAGTCCTAAAAAGAAAATTAATTATTCCTTAAATAGGAATCCTTCTGAATAAAAAAAACTATTAAATAAGAAAATCCTAGGAAATATTCTAATTTAGGATTTACAAATCCTCATTGAGAAAGAAGACATATATATTTCCTAACACATATTTTGTTAATTATTTTGCTTTTCTTTCAAACTTTATATTTCATTTTTTGTATTACAATTTTATTGCCTCTATCTCTTTTTGGCACTCTGGTTTGGGCAAGTATAGACTGCACATATCTATGTGCACTATGTAGCAAATTGAGAATATACGGTCAATAGGGGCTTTATTTCTTATCATACTAATACCATTGCATAGAGCTCAAAATGAGAATTCTAATAGTACTAAATTGAATTAAAAGGACATTGTTTTTATTTTTAATGATGATTGTGGTGGTCAGAAGTGGTTGTTTTAATTTTTACTTATAAACCAGAAAATAACAATTTAATATTATTTTAAATACACAATCCAACCCATATACCACACCAAATTTGATATTGTATTAACAATCTAATACAATAAAATAATGCAATATAATCTAGTGTAATCTCTAATATGATCCAATATTATGCAGTACACTCAAGAATGGCTCTTCTTCTTAGGCAACCTAGGTAGTTGCCTAGGGCCCCACTATAGATACAGCCCCTTATTTTATTCTTAAATTGTAGCTATTAATTATTTATTCATATTTATTATTATTTCACAATTATATTCCACAAACAAACTACTAAATTCTTACATAACATTATAATTAACAATTTTAATCCATTTGTTTCCTACAAAATCTCTATTTAACATAATTATAATGTTATATATTTCATTTCAAACTTTATACAAGCCAAATACTTGTTAAATTATTATCCATTAATATCTTTTTCCAATGAAAAAAAATTACATGATATCTAAAATGCCTTGGTGACGAAACTGCTTTCTCTACTGTACTTTCCACTTAAGAAAAAAATAAATAATTAATTAATTACAAATCAGTTGTTTTACTTCCCATTGATCACTACTGCTCAAACCCTCGATCCATCAAATTTAAAGTTATGAAAAATCTAAGTTTTATCTTTCCATTGTCTTATTAATTAGTTGTTTATTTAGTTGTTTTTGTTTCTTTTTAAAAATATTTGGGTGTTCATAGGTTGTTTATAATTGTTTGTTTGTTTACTCTTGTTTCACTAGAAAAAAGAAACTACTAGAAGTATGCATAAGGATATGAAAAACTTAAGAAAAGGATAAGAATAGAAGAGTTAGTTCAATCTAAAAAAGAGGTGATTGATAAAAACTTATTTAAGATCAACCATATTATACAAAACATTAAATGGATTAACTATACTATTTATTGAGAAAGATATTAACAAAATTAAAATATAAATTTTTGATTAATAATTTTACATCTCAGAGAGCTAGAGAAATTGATTTTAAATAAATAAACTTTTAATAAAATTAATACATATATTTTACCTCAAATTTTTTGGAAGGTCTAATTAAAACAATTCGCCTAAGGCTAAAGATATGATCAAGCCATCCGTGAGTACACCAAAATCCACTAAGGAATTATGAAAAAGAGTCCTTTGAAGTCATAAGCAATTAAACTACAAAAACGATTAAGTGGCGAGCGTCAAGTGCCCGTCGACTCTTGATTGTGATTATATAAACTTGTAAGCTCTAAATAATTTTATACTTTTGTGCTTCCTTGACCCTTCTCATTTATTTAAAGATCTCGCTAACAAAGCTTTGATGCCCTCGGTACAACGTACACCCACTTTTGGCAAATTATTTTGCGGTCTCTCTTATAGACTAAAGCTGAACTTTTTAGAAGGCATATTGGTGTTGATATGAACTGTGAGACGTGTGGCTGTTTCCTTAAGAATACTATTCATGTAGTGCGAGATTGCCCTGGTGGTAAGCATGTTTGGTTATGTTTGCTACCACAAGGGTTCAGACATCAATTTTTTAATCTAAATCTTAGAGATTGGATGTTATATAAGTTGAAGAACTTGTGGAAGTATGAGGGGATATTTGATTGGCCATGTCTTTTTGGAGTTACAGTTTGGAGGCTTTGGTTTTGGTGTAATCAGAACCTTCACAATGGTGTAACCAACAGCATTAGCAACATTGTAATGGATATTAAGTGTCGGACTGAGGAAATTCAGAAGGTTAACCAGTGCTTATTTGTTCCTGTTGCCATGAAGGTTGAAAAACATTTGGATGGGTGCCCTCTAGTTGGCTGTGGTTTAAACTCAATACAGATGGAGTCCGTAAAAGTTCTGGTTTATCTATTGCTGGGGGCTTAATTCGAAACTGCTATGGAGAGTGGATAACTGGTCTTGGCATGAATATTGGTGTTTGTTTCGCTGGGGGCTTAATTCGAAACTGCTATAGAGAGTGGATAACTGGTTTTGGCATGAGTATTGGAGTTGGTTCCATCGCTGGAGCTGAGTTATGGGGTCTTTATCAGGGGTTATGTTTGGCTTGGAATAAGGGAATTCGGCAGCTTCAGGTTGATGTTGATAGTCTTTGCGTTACTCGGTGGCTCATGATTGTGTTAAGTCAATTGCGTATGCCTCGCTTATCGGGGGCATCAAAGTTATTCTGGTTATTCCGGTTATGCTATCATCAAAGTTATTTCTACAAGTTATTCCGGTTATGCTATCATTAATTTTAATACTCAAATTAGGTCAATTGACCAAAATATCAATATTTGAAACACTTTGAAATCATGTGTCGAGTATTAAAATTTGAAAAAATTCAAAAATTATGTATTAAAATTTGAAAAAATTCAAAAATTATGTACCAAATCTTAAAATCTTTGACCTTTATGCTTTTCCAGACAACAATAGACATCAATGTTAAAGACGAAAGAAAATACAGCCTTGCTATTGAAACAGATGGGACAACTTCCACATAAATTAAATGGGTGTACAGTAGCTGGACCCCACATAATAGGTCGGAAGTAGCTTTCCATTGCTTTATTTGGTCTTGGTAAAATGTAACATATGAATTTATTATAATTAGATTTTTCAAACCAAGTAGCTACATCCAAACACAAATTCATTACTGCCCTTTTGAATAGGAAAATTTCTAGAACAAAAAGATTTGAATTTACAACTTTTAATTTCCCAGTCCTTGCTGACTTGAAAGATCCCCTTTGGCACTTTCATGAATTAATACAACGTTAAACAATCCCACTAAAGACTTTCTTCCATCATTTATAGTGCACTATTAAACGTCAAGAGATACTTGCTTGAATTACGAAAACTCCTACTAGCTTTCATATCAAACATTTAATGCCATACGAACTTTTTCAAATGCACTAGCAAGCACATCCAATGCTTCTACCCACGTTTTTTTGGTCAGAATAAAACAAGAATTTAGCTATTAAACTTAGAATTGGCCAAACAAGCCGGACGGTACACGGCACGTGTTTGTACAGCACGGCATGGATCGAGCACATATTGGTAGGATACATCACACACCATGACACACATGTGGCCTGACCTAGGCTTAAAATTTTAGACATGTGGACATTAAAAGCATAGCACGATTAAAGATGGATTAAAGCACACCACGTAAAAAAGCCCATAAGAAGCACGCTTCATTTGTATGTTAGTACACGGCCCGTGGGCGATCAATACGGCCACAAGGACAACACAAAAAGTTTTGAGACTCTATAAAGGGATGACAAATGTTTCTGCTATGTTCTAATTTTTAAGCTTTCAAATTGTTTGGTATGCATGTGTTTCATAGTTGAACAATCATTCTACTAAATCTATTAGAATCTATTAAGGAACATTTGTAAATTAAAGACCAATATGTCTACATATAGAAGTGTATTATTATTGCTAAATGGAAATGATCATTTAACCCTCTAACTTTCATGAAAGTTCATGTAAACACCAAGACTTCCAAGAATAGCATAAAAGAAACTAATGTTTGATAAATTTTAACCTTTGTTGATTTTAAAGAATTTAGATCTATTTAAATAGATAAATTAATTCTAAAATCATTGTTTATAAATTACTATTCATGCCTTGTTGTGCATGTGAGTTACTGTTCATGGGGTACTGTTTATCATTACTATTTATTGCACTATTTATGTAGCTGTTCATTCATTATAAATATGCTAGAAACAGTAAATTGTAGAAAGTAAAGCACAAAAAGGATTTCTACGTGGTTCAGATAATTATCCTACATCTATGGGGCAACCCCTAAACAATGAGCAATTGACTAAGTAATTAAAAGATTACAACATATTCTTACATAATTTCAGCCACTCCCTTACTCTTGTCATCACCTTGTTGCATCTAAATTAGTTGACCTTACTTAGCACCCTTATCTTCAATTGTGTTTGCTACTTTTCTTGAGATCCCTTTAGCACAAAAAATGACCTTGTCATCTTGAAGAGACCAAAGTAAACATGAAAAATGACTAATGAAAGACTGAGTATAATGAAGAATTGATGAAGAAAACTAAAACATCATAGAGGTATGAAATGGCATATGTGGCCAAATAGAGTTTTTTCTCATTCTCTGCATTAGCTACTTCTCTAATATAAAATACAATATGTCTTCTTCACTACTTTAATGTGTTAAAAGTACTTGTCCCCCTTGCCATGTGTGTAATTTGGTTGTCATGCCAACAGTAGCTATGGCTAGATAAAGCAAGGAGACAAATAATATGGCAGAAAAGGCTCTGAAAATTCATGTAGAAGTACGAGCTTGCTTGGAGGCTGCCAATGCTAAATGCAAGGCTAAAGCAGACAAGCACTGTTGTAAGAAAGTTTTTGCAAAAGGTGACCTAGTGATGGCATATCTGCGGCAGAATTTTTTTCCTAGCATTCGCATCAAATTGGAGAAACACAAATATAGACCATTTTGAGTAGCACGGAAGATCAATGATAACGCTTATATGCTTTAGTTACCAGACAATTGGAACATCTCTCATACTTTCGATGTGGCTAATATGTTTGAGTATTATCTAGATGATGAGGAATTATACAAGCCAAGTTCAATAATGATTTCTTTTCCAAGTGTGGGGGATTGATGTAAGGTGTTGTGTGTCACGAGCAGAATACCTTCTAGAGGCCATAACTTGGGGTACAAGTGCCCATTTTCAGCTTATAATATACTTTTTCGAATCTTATGATGATAGGGACAAAAATCAGAATGCCTAAGCCATTTTACCCTATGATTAAGCTGGAAATTTTGCTTCTTTTTTGGTAGTTTTCCAGTTTTTAGATTTTATTTTTATTTTTCCTGATTCTTCTAGCATTTTTATCTTTTTTTTAGAATTTAGATTTGAGTGCTGTTTATTTTTTTTTTCTTATTTTGATTATGAGAACTTAATTACCATATTATATTTTAGATTTGCCTATTTTAATAAATTCGCGATATTCAAGCTTGTTATAAAAGGGGCCCAAAATAGCTTTATTAATTCAGACAGTCAATAAGATTTCTTATTATTCAGAAACCTAGTGTCTTCTACCAGCAAACTCAATAACATCTTTCATTATCAGCTAAGTCATTAAGTTTAAAAAAAAAACAACAACAACAACCCCAAAATGTAAGTCGAGTCTTGTGTGCACGATGAAGTACAAGACAAAATTACAAACACGTTAAAATTATTCTAATAAAGATATATTTGTCTTTTTACAGTAATGAGGTAAAAGACATGCTTTTTTAGTCAAAGGGTTAGGTAAACATGATCCTTCTATCGCAAATAACTCAAAAAAGAAAAAATGAAAAAATGAAGCTTGTAATCAAGAGAAAAAAACATAACTCCTTATTGCTCTAAAACATAATTCCTATATATATATTCTTTAGTAGAGTTAAAATTTTTCTTATCTATTTGATTGTACTGTATTTCAAGTTCATCTTCAATTAACCTTCGCAGCAAGCAAGGCCGGACCAGCTATATGAGCCAGCAATGTTTCAATGAAAGAATAATACATGAAACTTGCCAATAACAACCAGTGATAAGTACCAAGTATGAACTTTGACAGACATTTACTACATGGTGACAAATAATTAAAGAATGCTTAAGCGAAAGATAATTATCATTGAGAAATTCATCAGCGAATTACACCCAGGACAAATTCATCCCCTAACTCTAGTTATACTAGTTATTTTTACTTATTTTTAAACCATGCCAGATTACCAGGCTAATATAGATTATTCGTAACAAGAAAGGCTCTGGTTCAAATCCGCTCTTCTTACACTGTTCAAAAACTTTACTTAACCACCTCTCATATCTCTACCAATTAGCCAAAGTACAGAAAATATGTGGAGTAGCTAGGCTTGCAATTCTTCGTTGCCATTGTACAAAACATCTCCACCGGTTCATCATCCTTCTCAGCCTCACAGTATGTGCACTGTGAGATTGCTGATGAGCAACATGACTAAAACGCTAAATTATGTATTCCTCTGTTTACCACTTCTAGGACATTAGGAAAAGTTTATTTTTCACCTAAATACTATCTAATAAAATATCTGATGTTGTGCATTAGCATCATCCTTAATAAATGACTCAAACTGTAAATTGTATGACATTAAAATCATTTTATCTGAACTCCTTGGTTTATATGTATTAAGAACTCAAGCACCCAGTTGCAACATTACACAGAGAAACCAAAAACGTAAAATAATTTTTTTATTAAAAAAAGAAAGATTCAATATAAATATAAACATATCAACGTCTTATTTTATGAAAGTGAATTTCATTAAACAGTTGAACTAATTAAGAAAAAGCTTTTACTTGCCGAGAAAGAAATAGGCAGAGAGAACTGCCTTTGCTCCACAGTCTTTTGAGTTCTACTAACTACGGAATCCGTATCTCTCCATTAACTATTTTGATGTGTTTTTTCTCAATTCCCACTTCACTCAGGAAAAAAAATTTACTCAACTCTGTTTCAACGAAATCTCTTTGAAATTCTACAAATATACTCTTCTTCTTCGTAGGTCTTTCCGATTGAAACCCAATATAAACAAATTCTTGCACCATTCATATATTTTAGGGCTTCTCATTCTTTATTCTTTCAATCTTTCAAAATCTTGCAACCTTTCAAAACCCTCTTCAAACAAACAATCAAAACGTACAAAATGGACGCATACAGCAACAAACTCGAGTGAGTTAGGAAGACAAAGTTTATTATCAAGAGATGATGTGGTAGGTTTGCTGGTGGCGTAGATTCTTGTTCTTATGAGCCGCTTTTGTCATTCACACACCCTACTGTTCGGGACAGAAGGTGCATTTTTTGCAACCAAGCCATGGATGATTCCTTTGGTTTATCTTTTGATTATATTTTTCCGGGATTAACATACAGTGACGAAGAAAGTTTTAAGTTTGAAGAAAAGAAACAAAAATGCAATAATTCTGCAGAACCTGAGGATTGTCTATGGGCAGAGCAAGAGGAGAAGTTATTGTTACATCCAAGGCGGATAGATGCTTGTTATTTCCTCCGGCGTACGCAGCCTGAAGGTGCTTACCTCCCCCGATCATTGAGCAATCTTCAGTTTTTAGGCCATTCTCGTAAAGTTGATGTTCAATTTAATAGCTATGTTTTGATGTCAGCAATTTTGTTTCGCCATTGTTACATTCTTATATCTTTTTCCGGAAATTATCAATGGCTTTCTAGCATGAAGCCTTTTACATTGTTATCTTTTGATAGTTTAAATGTTTTATATGATGGTATCTACTTAAATAATGTGTTATGATGGAATTTCATAGTCTCTGGCATAGAAAAACTATGAGCTAATAAATCCCTTCTCAGTTTTCATCATCATTCTTGCCAAAGTTTCATAGGCCCTTCAATTTTCATTATTTTTATTTGGAAGAACTCTTAGGAGCCACCTTTTTGAAGTTATATATTCTTGTAACATCTACATTGAACTACCAGGAAAAATTAACAACTATTGTGCATATTAATTTCTGCTACTGGCAATTGTAGTCGAAACAACGCTGCATTTTTAAGTTACAACAAATCATAACTGTTCCATGAAGATACAAAAACTTTATGAAGAGAGGTGAAACAACCTCCTGTTCTATCATTCAGCTGAATTACTACAAAATTCAAATGGTCTCTACTTTAACATATTCTTCCAGGCAGTGATTACATTAAAGAACTCTTCCCTTCCGAAGGGCTTAAATGGCAAAAATGTCTAGTGAAAATAACCGAGAACTTGGCCACCCACATTCCACCTCAGGGCCTCTTCATGATCCAAAACACCATCCGGAGCTGTTATCACAGCTGAGCCCCAATGCATTGAAAGAGCAGAACGAAAAGGACACAAAATAAGTTCCAAATATTATATCATTTATTGCTTTTATTTATTTATTTTATTATTATTATTATTTTGGTGAAAAATGTTGGATTCATAAACATACATACTACACAACATTTCCTACTAGTGAAACCCCACTTACTTCAAAGGGTCAAGCATCTATAAAAGAATTTAAAAGAGATTTGCACAAACCTGTCTAGTTGGAAGAGTACGCACCGTGTACCCTTCAACTTCCCTTGCCTTGACATGCTGTCTATAAGTAAGAGCTCGACAATCATTTAGCCTGCCAAGTAGTTCAACTTTGATCTTGCCCACCCTATGTGGATCATACACTAGAAAATCCCTGATGCATCCTTTAAATTAAAAGAAAAGAGAAAAAAACGTCAAGTCCAAAAAAAAAAAAAAACCGCACCCTGCAACTAGAATAAACTATAGCTAGTAAGCCTCAAAGATATGCATGCATTTTGCAGCATCTATTGCAAAATAATTAAAGAACAGAATGAAACTCTTTATAAATAAAGACTGAAGGTCTAGAAATGATAAGTTTCTGTCTAGATGGTCCTATTTTATTTGTTTCGTATAAATAGATCTAGCAAATAAAGAAATCAAAACATCTCATAAGCAGCTTAGACAAATACTTAGGGCCAGTTTGGGATTGCGGAGGCTGATGAATAAGCTGCTTGTGCTGTGCAGATGAAATCAGCTGCTGATTAAAAAAGTAACTTGATGTTTGATAAAATGTGTTGTTACAGTTGCTGTAGGTTTGAAAAGTAGAGTATTTACGTTTGGTAAATTTTATTATAAAGTGTTGTTTTATTATATAATGACCAAAATAGACATTAGTTTTAATTGCTTTTTATTTTTAGAGTATGTTTAATAAATTATTTAAACATATTTTTTTCTTAAATATGTAAAATTACATTAAAAGAACTCAATTTAAAAAATCTAAAGAACTTCATAATTTGTTATATAAAATATGATAGAAATAAAGGTATGAGTTATATATTAAGGTTTATGGATAAGTATGATATAATTGTCTTTTTATTAAAATCTAAGGTTATAATAGAAATTTTAAAAAAGTGTGGCAGCTTATTGAATAAGTTGCTTATAAAAAGCAACTCCCTACCTGCTTTTAAAAGCTGCTGACAAAATGGAGAAAATTATGAAATAAGTTACTTTTACAAAATTTACCAAACACTATTTTAATAAAAAATTATGAAATAAACAGTTTATTGAATTTCAACCGCAATCCCAAACTGACCCTTAGTGGTTAAAAATTATTAAGAACAGTAGTTTCACCACAAACCATGACCATTTAGCTGACACCATAAAAAAACAATAAATAAACCTAGGTACCTAATCCTTGACAAATGTACTTGCAAAATTGCAATCAATCAGTCGAAGGATCAGCAAATGACTTCCAAATACATGAAGGTTAATCCAATTAAATTGCTCTGAAATCTATGTGGCATGATCCAGAACAAGAATAGAAGCATTATATCAAATGAAGGCAGGCAACTTGTTCAGTTCAAAATTCATGTTCGTCAACAACCTTCCTGATACAATCAGGGTGCAAGCTTAAGCCAGGAAAGTACACTGTATTTCATACAGATTTTCATTAATATTCTGCAGCAATTCAGAGGCACATTTTTCGTTGTAAAGAATTTCATGTAGCAACCCTCCCTCCTTTTCTTTCCCTTAAAATTATTAACCAATGGCACATACAGACATCTAATGAAGTGTTTTCACTCAAAATTTAAGGTGTTGCATGCTATGCATGCTCATGGAAGTAAATGTGGTAGATATGCATGTGATGAGCCAATAATGTTAACATGAGCATAATTAAAGAGTGAAAATAGCATTTCTGAACTAAAAATTGGAATCAATTTGTATATTTAAATAAATCTTGTTCTTAGATTCAAATAATACAACCCAAGGCCTCGTGGACAAAAATGTATAGAAATTTGATTTGATTATTTTACTTCAAAGTTTGCATGCAGGTATTATCATCCCCAAAAAAGAATAAGGGATGAGAAAATTATTGAAAACCAAAGAGACCAAATCGTGCTACTGAACACAAAGTATAGCTTTGTCACATCCATGAACTTGCTTCAAATCTCTCTGTCCTCTGTAGCCGCCTCATGGTACTCCAAAACAAGGTAAAAGGAAAAACTAGTCAAACTACGCACCTGGTTAACTCGTTCCATTTATAGTTTTATACAAAAGTCTACGCACTTATGTTCCAACCTCCTTTATAGATTCCCAGCTTTGAAACTTATGATGGAACGACTCAATCACCTATTATTCTTTATCATTCAAGACCATACATCCAACAAATATTCATTTTGGAACATATAACCATAAATTGAAACAAAAACAAACCAGCATGACTATATTTTCTACCATATAAACATTACTTGTGGATAATGATGCAAAAAGTAGAGAAAACTAAAATGAACCCACTACCATCAGATCAATCTAATTTACCTAGTGAAAATAACTTTTAATTAGGAATCTGTATAAAATTACTTTAGAAAAAAGAAATATACATATATACACACAAAAGTGTAAGAAATGGAGTTCGAGAGGTCTTAAATTTCCATAATTTCACAAAATGAAGTAAAAAACAAAAAAGGAAAAGGTGAGGAGTGAAGATTACCTCGATATTTCATGATATTAAGAAAAGAAGACATGACAGTAGAGATTGGCTGCAACTCAACAGTAGCTTTGCCCCTCCTCTCTGCATTCACTATTGCTCTCAAAGCATCATTTAATATCCTCCTCCCCATCACTGTCTGCACTGCAAATGGCAACACCCCAAGGCCTTCACGCTCGTCTCAGGTAAAGGGTTTTTGACAAAGGCAAGCCGGTTCTTCTGATATTTTAACTAAATTGTAGGCTACACTGTGCACTTCAAAACAATTAATCATTTTTCTTTCGGGCCAGCTGGATTTTTGGGCATTTCACTTTAATTTTGACATTTGTTTTTTCATTTCCATCCCATAAATAACACTTAAAAAAAAAGAGAACAAGAACAATAATATCAAGTTGTATTACATGTCAAGTAGCTTCAAAACAAGATAAACACTAGTCGTACAATTACAGCCCAACAAATCAATTTCACTTAAAACACATAAAGATTAAAAATTTATAAAGAAATTCATATGTTCTAAACGTCCCAACAACAACTTCATAACTGACAAGCAAAAGATGTTACATGAAAGTCAGAATATAAATTTCATTACAAAGTCCGCATTTTGGGCATCAGCAAACCTTCAACAACGGCGGCAGCAGCAACGTATTCTAGGGTTTGTGACAGTCTGATCAATTAACCTAAAATCAGCTCAATTAATGAAATGAACCAACACAAAGTCCAAAGACCTCAAATTTCACAATCTGTATTTGAAAAAAAATGAAAAAACTAAAACAGAGATAACCTTCGCGACAAATGAAGGGCGGCGCCAGTGCGACGGCAGCAGCAGCGGTGACTCCGGCGACGGCCAATGGCTGGCTAGACTAAAGCCTTTTAGTTTCGCTCTAGGGTTTCTATTCGATTTGAAATGGAAACATGGCTATTTTATTTTTATTTTATTTTCAATTTTGGGTTATTTTCAGCCAAGACCCACAGAATCAGCAAATGAAAAATCAATTCAATACGTGGACTATTTTATTTTATTTTTAATTCTTGGGGCTTTAACGGCTAACTTATCTCTCCTCGCCTTTTTTTTTTTCCCTCAATTCAATACTGGATTCAAAAAAATCTCATTAAAAAAATGAAAAATCAATTGAAACCCACTAAATTTTCTTACAATAAACTTATTTCACTCAGAAAATCAAAGATTTACATTTACATGCTTGACATAATCTCTCTCAACTCCCTCTTCAATTTTTGTCTAGGAAAAATCTCTATCTGTCTTCTTCTTTATTCTTTCCGATTGAATCCCAATAAAACGATTTTTGGCAACATTCAATTAATCATTTTAAGGCTTCAAGAGAAAGGGTATTTTGAAAAAAAAAAACAGAGAGAATCCCAATTTTATATGGTCACAAATTATATGTCTGCCCTGTTCATAAAAAAAACGCCCTTTCAAATTATCAAATACGCATAGTGTTTGCCGGCATTCTGAATTTTGGACATTAAGTAGTTCCTTCACTGTCAAAATCAAAATGCGTAAGATTGATCACAAATCGGCCTGCAGTGTTCTTGAAGTTGCTGGTGATGGTAATATATTTGTTGATGCTGAAAACATTTACGTGCCGCGATGAGTGGAATCAGGTTCGCTGAAACTATATTGAAACCCCAAGAAAAAATTATCAGAGCTGCTAAGATGTAGTTGAAGATGCAAAGGCAAAAAGAAAGAAAACTTGCTAGGCTTGCCATATACAGGATTCAAATAACTGTTGAACGGAATGATGCTTTGCAAGTTACGCAGGAATTTGATAAGCTAATTGGCCTTTATGACATGGTAAATACCCAGGTTTCCTGTAAATTTGATGTTCAATTTAATAGCTAGTATTTGTTTTCAGTAGTTCTGTTAGGTATTTACTACATTCTTATTCTGACCTCTTCACAGATAATAAAAATGTTACTAGATTATATGGTCATCTAGTGTATATTTATTGAAAAAACTCAAATGAATTGTAAAATTTGTTTGGAAGCTAAGAAAATGAAGAGGAATGTTATGGAATTTCTTTTTCACATTCAATCATTTACAAATCACATAAAACAAACTACTACAACTTAACAACTAGAAAGCAGAACGCCAAGCATGCTTAACAAACTTGCTGAGTTGGCTTCTAAGTTGGCATATCTATTTAACTAACTTTGCTGACTTGCTCTTCATTTACATGTGTTGAGTGTGTGACTCTCTTACATGCACTATGAGCTTCCTTAACAGCCCCCTTCAAACTCAAGGGATATTGATGCACATTGAGTTTGCCTCTAAGATAGTTGAAGTAGATGAATGTGAGGGGCTTTGTCAAAATGTCTGCAATCTACTATTCATTAGGAATGTAGAGGATCTCCAGCTCCTTAGCTAACACCTTATCTCTGATAAAGTGCATATATAAGTCAATATGTTTTGTCCTTGAGTGATAGACATGATTTTTGGCCAACTTTGTTGCACTAACATTATCACACCAGATTGTGACTATTGAGGTGCATTCAATGTGAAGTTCTTTAAACAATGACTGAATCCATATAATTTTTGCACTTGTAGATGCAAGAGCCCTATATTCACTTTTTGCACTTGACCTTGTAACCATAGATTGTTTCTTTGATGACTAGGATATTAGATTTTGTCCCAAATAGATATAATAGGCTCCTATTGACTTTTTATCATCAATGTCACAGGCCCAATCTGTATCAATGTAGCACGTAAGCTTCATTTCACCTTTAGTTGAGAACTTCAATCCATACTCTTTTGTCTCCTTCAAATATCTAAGAACTAAAGCCATGACATGTTGCAGTGTAAGAGTTGCTACATATTGACTTAGTTTATATACTGCAAATGTAATCTTTGGTCTGGTTAAAACCAAGTATTGTAAGCCACCAACTAAGCTATTGTAATCCTTTGCATCTTCAATATACTACCCTAAATAACCTTTAACCTCCTTTCAAAGTTTTGTACCAATAACCATTGGCATATCACATCTTTTGAGATAGATAAATACCATCCTTAGTATAAATACCATCCTTAGTATAAGAGACCTCAATACCAAGAAAATAAGATAGTTCTCCTAAATCCTTTAATGTAAACACCTTGTTGAACTCCGAAATAAAGTTTTCTAGTTCCTCATTATTTGGATTAGTGATTAATCTATCATCAACATATATTAGGATCAAGATCATTGAATTCAATTTTCCCTTGAAGAATAAAGATGTATCAGCTTTAGAATTCTGGAATCCCTAATTTGTAATCAAATAGCTCTTCAATTTATCATACCAAGCTCTAAGTGCTTGTTTCAAGCCATACAATGCTTTCTTCAGTTTACATATATAATTTGGCCTCTGCACATCAATAAACCCCTCAAGCTGACACATATAAACATTATTAGTAAGCTCTCTATTTAAGAAAGCATTATTCACATCAACTTGTCTGATCAACCACTTGTGCATTACAGCTAAACTCAACACAACCCACTTTAATTACGTAAACTGTATGTTTTGTTTTATTTTAATTAAGTATTTTATGTATTTTAGGGGGATATCAGAAGACTTTACAATAAGATTAAAAGTTTTAAAGTAATTAACACCTTCAGTTTGTTGAAAGCCCTTTGCAATTAGTCTAGCTTTGTATTTGGTTATGCTTCATCAATGTTTTGTTTAACTCAAATACCCACTTATTATTAACAATTTTGTATTAAGGTGAAGAGGGTACTAAAGACCATGTTTTGTTT
Organism: Luvunga scandens; assembly: GCA_030449905.1. Lineage (NCBI taxonomy): Eukaryota > Viridiplantae > Streptophyta > Magnoliopsida > Sapindales > Rutaceae > Luvunga > Luvunga scandens. The sequence continues at coordinate 2,190,251 of JASUUG010000209.1, forward strand.
CTAATTAAGGCTTCATACTCATCTCTTATACCTTGATACCAATTCTTATCATTAAGAGCTTCTTGAATTGTATTAGGTTCTGTGTTGGTTAGAATGGCTGTGAACAATTTTGGTTTGAAGATTCCAGATTTTGATATGGTAATCATTTTGTGACAAGGTTGTGAACTGAAAATTTTGTTTGAGTTGGGTTCTGTGTTTTATTGTTGTTGTGAGGCTGTTTTTGGTTCAGGTTGTGTTTAAAAAGGTTTAGGAAGTTAAGAAGGTGTATATGGAGATGATGATTCTAATGATGATTGATAAAGTTGTTCTTGTTGATGTGCGAGTTCAATAAAATTTTTGTGACAAAGCTTAACTTAAATTGTATTGGGTTACGTGTTGGATAGAAAAGATGAAGGTATTTGTCCATTTTGTGACAAGGTTGTGAACTAAAAATTTTGTTTGAGTTGGGTTACGTGTTTTGTTGTTGTTGTGGCTGTTTTGGTTCAGGTTGTGAACTTAGGAAGTTAAGTAAGTGTCTTCTTGTTGAAAGCTGAAGGTATTTTATTAGGTAAAGGTAAGATTGAAAGATAATAGATTTCTTGTTTAGATAAGTTTGACACTGGAGTTTCAAGTTCTGTGATATTTTCAGATGACTCATTGTTTACAGAATATGGAAATGTGTTCTCATCAAAGATGACATGTCTAATAATATAGACTTGTCCTGAACTTGTTAGGCACTTATATCCTTTGTGAGAAGGACTATATCCAATAAAGATGCACTTGCTTGTATGAAAATCAAATTTATGTTTGTTAAAGTCTCTTAAGTAAGGATAACATGGACAGCCAAAACATTTTAGAAAGTTGTAATATGGTTTATGCTTGAACAATTTTTCATAAGGAGAGAGAAGTTTAAGTATTAGTGTTGGAAGTTTATTTATGTGATAGACTGTTGTATGAACAGTATCCCACCAAAACTTAAAAGGAAGCTTAGCTTGAGCTAACAATCTTAAACCCAATCCAACTATTTGCCTATACTTCTTTTCTACTAAGCTATTTTGATGAATGTCTAAAAATAATCCCATTTTGATTCAAGAAATAAGTAAAAACTCTATATTCTCCTCCCCAATCAGATTGCAATATTTTGATTAATGTGTTGAATTGATTTTCTACCTGGAGCTTGAAAAGTTTAAACACTTCAAGAGACTGAGATTTGAGCTTAAGTGGTAAATCCATGTGTATCTACTATAGTTATCAACAAAGCTTATGTAATATTTGTAACCATTTCTAGACATAATAGGTAAAGGCCCCCAAATATCAATATGAATAAGTTCTAACACTCTAGTGGTTTTGGTTTCAATTGTTGAAAAATGTTGTTTGTGCACCTTTCCCAATTGACAAGCTTCATATGTAGAATTTATAAAAGATAAAGGAGTTTTATGAGAGACTTTAATCTGTTTACAAGTCTTAAGCAAATGCATCAATATTGCTGACTTTGAATGACCAAATCTTCTGTGTAATAGGATTATTTCATCAGAATTAAAATTACAATCAATTGAAATAGAGTGATAACAAGTCTTAGTATAGACATTACAATTTTGACAGCAAGATGACACATTTGCACAAGACAACATAGAAATTGGCTTATTGCATTGACATCGTGATGAATGAAATGTAGGTGATGAGGTTGATAAGGATAAGGAGTTGAATTGCAGCTTGTAAAGACCTTTCTTAGTAAGATCCTGTAAAAGAACTTGTCCCTTCATGTCCTTTACAAAATAGATATTTTCATAGAATTCAACAAAGAGAGGGTTATCAGTGGTGAGTTTAGAATTGCTTAATAAGTTTTTAGTTATTGAGGGAACAAGTAACATGTCTTTAAGTGTTATAGCAGTGTGTATAGGTAAATCTTTTAAAGCTTTAAATGACAAAAAGGCATTTCAAATATGAGAAATAGATAAGCCTTTACCATTTCCAATAATGAGCTGATCAATACCTTTGTACTCTTCTATGAATTCCAGGTTCTCTATATTGTTGGTTGTTGGGTGATTTTTTAATATATAGGTGTCAATGCACAAGTGTACACAAAAAGTAATAAAGTGATAAGTATTCGAGTATCGTCTCCACAAGGACTGATGCTATAAGAATTGCTACAGCAAGTAATTGTGGTGCAATTTTAAATAAATCAAATTCTTTTTAACAACTAAATTAAACTAAGAAATCTAAATGATAGAGAATAAAGTGCACTAAAATAAATCAACACGTCTCACACAGGGATGTAATCACTAAAAATAATGTAGTTGAGTGAATTAATTCACTTAATGGTATTGACTGTTTTTTCTATTACAGTACCGTTGCTACAGCAATTACTATAGCATTGGGCAGAATCCTAATGCATCCTCAGCTGTCGCTTGTTGAATTACTTATATATATATATGCAACCTAACAATGACACAAGATATAGCATTATGCGATCAAGGTTCCTAATTATCGTACAAAGTAAATCCCTATGTCTAGTTCATCACTAATTTTAAATTAAGCATACCCCTATTCAAATTGAGTTAACCCAACTTGAGAAACCTAATCTAAAACTAAGTATTGCTCTGATATTTTTCACTAAAATAGGCCCTTTTGTGACTCTCTCTTAGCTTGTATCACTAAATGGGTGGTCAGCCGAAATAGTGAATAAAATTAAGCACTATCAAAATAAAATGCTATAGCAGTCATGCAGCGACACAATAATTTCAGTCAATAAACTATCAAGCTTATCATTCACTCAACCACAAATAGATTTAGTTCATGATTTGTATCAAAATAGAAAATAAAATCAATTCAGCCATTACATACATTATCATGAATCAAAGAAAACAAAGAGAATATAAATAGAGACGAGTGATCCTTTTAGATTTCTTTATTCTTCTTCTTCACTTTCTGACTTCTTATCAGCCCTAGAACTTTTCGTCTCTTTGCTGTTTTCTTTTTAGTTTCTCGTTATGTTCTTGTGGTTGATGACTTTCCTTTTGTTTGCGCTTTCTTTTATAATTGAAAATTAGGGCAACTGGACGCCTAGGGAACGCATCTTCCATATTTAGTAACTGCAGATCTCAGATTTTTTTCTGAGATTCATGTGAATTTTTCTCCTTTGTTGTTGCAGGATTGCTACAGCAATTGTGCTACAGCAATCGTGCTACAACAATATACTGTTTCAGACTAGTTTCTACTTTTCTGTAGCCAATTTCCTTCCTCATTTTTCCAAGCCGATTGCACATCATTTCTTATTTGAATTTGTACTTGGGTTGGCTCAATGTAAGCACATAATCTAAGCACACACAATTTATTCCAAAATCACCTAATTTATTACAAATAACTAAAAATAGATAAATATGTAAAATTAAGCTAAAATACAATTAAAACACATCGTTTACTCTCTAAGTAATCTTGATTTAAGTTCAAAAGTGTCATTGATAACTCTCATTTCATAGATTTATCACATCCCCAAATTTAAATCATTACTTGTCCTCAAGTAATAACTATAACACTAAAATTTGAAACAAACAATCATGCAACATACTTAGCTCTGTTATACTGTTTGCAAGGATTTCTTAACCCTCAGATCAAATTTTAAAGCATGCATAATTACCATAGTAGTTCAGCTCTAGACTCAGGCTTCATTTTATCCAAAGTCAGTGTGTACTATTTTGACCAAGTCCAGAGATACTGCAGCATTGAACAATTATCATTCTGCACTCAAGGGCAAAAGTCAATTCAATAGTGTACAGGCGCAAAAATCACCACATATTTTACCTGTGCTATAGCAATTTTTTTTTTCAGTAACTCCCTTAAATGTGGAATTGGTTTTTCATGTGAATGTCTATCACTTGTGATGATGACACCTAATTATTTACCCAATGCACAAATCTGAGTTGTTGCAGCAATGCTTATAACATAGTCTTATTTAAAGGCACCTTTTACTTAAAAATTTGAATATGGGGCTCGTGAACAAACCAGTTACTCACTATCTCAGACAAAGGACCAAAAACAAAACAATTTTTTTTTCACTTATTGTTATAGCAATGCTCTTAGCATCTGTTGTCTTTGGACTCAAGTCTACATATGGGGTGCATACTCAACTTTGGTTACTTAGCAACTTCAGCCATTGGAGCATAATTATTCATAACCAGCACAGTTTCCTTAAAAATTTTCCCCTAAACTTAAGATGTTTTCTACCCTTCAAACACACAAGGCTTTACTACAACATTATCATAGAACTCAGTCAAAACCTAATTGTTAAGACAAAAATTCAGCCCTCATCTTTAAACAATCCCTACCTAGTAATCACAAAATTTTTACACTCAATTTATTTTCATTAGGTATTTCATCCATACAAAAACTTATATAACAGAGCCTTACACACACATTCACTGATCTTACACAAAACACACACAGCACAAGCTTTATTTTTATTCCCTACACAACCCCCCTCAAACTTGAGAGGTGTTGTGTCCTCACACGCACACACATTCAGACAGCAAACAAGTCAAACAAGTCAAACAAATCAAACATGGAACAAAGAAATAAAAAGTTATAAAGCAATAAAATAATGAAATAAAAATAAGAAAAATAGAAAAAGTTTCTGATAAAAACAAAAAATGTTAAAAATGGCAGGGGCACTCCCCTGTTGATGCAGAATCATTGCAGCAAACACTGGTGTTGGGTGACCTCACTTCTTTTTGGAGCTATTTCTCAAACGGTCCTTGGGGGAACTCATTAGTGTAGCAGTGGGCAGCTTCTTTTTTTTTATTGGGTGTTGGGCTGCTAGTAGAGGTACCAGCTGGTTTAGAAAGCTTGGGCTGATGAACTTTCGGATGCTTTTGATCTAGCTCTTCTGGTGTAGCAGCACCTTCAGACTGTTGTGGCCCTTTGTGCTTTTAGACCTTTTCGGAACTAGAGTTGAAGTAGAATGTTTCGTTGGAGTTGGTTATGGAGTGGCTGAAATAGATTCCTTGGCTGTAATTTCAGCAATGATATTGAGTAGACTCTGTTTTTCTGTAGATGTTCTTGTAACTGTGCTAACTGTTGTTTTGATTTCAGCGTCAATCTCTGCTTGGTCATCATTAGATTCCTCCTCATTCACAACTTTCTCTTTTTTTTTTCCACAAGGGAACTGGTAGCTCATCCTCCTGCTCCTTCTCGTCTTCTTCTTTTGCTTCCTAGTGGGTCGGTCACCTCTTTATCCCTCTGCTCGTCTTCTTCCTGCTCGGTTGTTTTCTTTTCAAGTTGTTTTCCTTGTCGCCTAAGGGGTACCACTAAAGGTGCTTCCTCCTGCTCATCCTTATTTTCTTCCTCGACTTCCTGGTCGTCTTCCTCTTCTTTTTACTGCTCTCTTTCTTCAGCCAGCTCGTCTGTTTCCTCATCTATTTGTTGTCCTACTGCTCACGATGGGGCTGTCTTAGAGTTGGATTCTTCCTCGTTGGCTGCTACTGGGGCCTCTTCTTCTCGTACTTCAAAGGTGAACTGCTGCAACAATGACCCTAGGTTGCTAGCATCCCGACTTTGTAAATACAACACCAGCTGATGTTTTTGGGCTTCCAAGTGTTGCAAGTAAGCCCAGAACCGTCGATTCTCCTCTATTTGTGCCTGGACATAGTTTGTTATCATTGTACTGCGTTCGTTCAACCTGGTGCCAAGTCTGGAGATGGTTCTGTCTTGGCATCAACATGTTGCTCTGCAGGTGCCGCAACAGTTGCTTCTCCTATAACTCTGTCCAGTGCTCTTACTGTCATTGCCCCTTCATTCTTAATTCTCTCGTCGTGTGGTTCAATTCTCACTCCCGAAACTCCACATATTCTGGTGATTAAGTACGGAAACAATAGAGCTGTCGATTTCTGTTTGTGGATTGCACATTCTCTAATTTATTTTTCAATTATTTTTACTATGTCTATTTACAATCCCTTGAGAATGGCATAAAGCAAAACTAATCTCTCCAAAGATACATGGTAGTGTGTGTTGTGGGTATGAGTCGGGATTTCAAACACTTGACCCATGCCTTTGGAATGGGTTTTAAATCAATTCTGTTAATCACTCTTCCCTCCTTATTCGCCCACGTACTCCCATGTATAGCTACTATTCTAAAATCCTCTCCCCACTTCTTATTTGTCATGTTTTCAACAAAGGCAGTATATTCACACTCAATGAAAGTGGGTAAATTGTAAAACGCATTAATAACTCAGGAATCCAATGGTACATGGACATTCATGACAAAGATGTTCTGTTGTTCTTGTTGGAGCATATTAGCATAAAATTCTTTAACAATCAGAACAAGAGGGTCCTGAGGATGAGAGCAAAACTACAGCCATTCCCTTTACGCTGCAGTGGTGTGTACGGTTCTCATCACTCTGGTTGGTCGTGCTGGGAAGATGAACCCCTTTTCTTTTAGTAGCTTTCGAGGCTCTATAAATTCTTTAAACTTGTCTTTGGCTCTGTAACTGTGGAAACGTGCGGGATCCTTGAGTCTCATAGCTCAAAATTTTATCTTTACCATTGTTGTAGCAATACACCAAACTTTGGTTCACTGAAAAATAGCTAAACAGAATTTCGAATATAGTGTTAAAAGTCTTAAAAGAAGAGTTGTCTTGAGAATAGAAATTGACGAGCAGAATCCCTAATTTATAGTGTATGGAGAGTATAAAGAAGAAAGTAAATATGAGATAAATATGGCAATAATTAAAAATTGAAATCAATTCCGAATTCAAAAAGGGCAATAATTTTATAGGGATTTCAAATCTCCCTTATCCCAATTTATCTCTTTATTGTCGTCAGCAGGTTAGTGAAAATTTAAATTAATTCTTGGCTGTAAGATCGAGGGAAAGCTAAGTGCAACGGTAAAGTCTTTGGCAAGCTACTTGTTCACTCCGTCTTTGCGGTGATTTGACATAACTCCCATTTATGTGCATATTCACTTGTTTTGCCTGAAACCTAAGCTTATCCTATAGCAACTCCCTATCTCTTGTACTAGCCCTTTTGTTTTTCAACTTTACTGCAAAAATAACAATCAAATAAATGAAAACATTAACATTGACATAAAATAAAATGACAATAGTAACAAACTAAGATCAAGCACTAGCTACTAAAAATAAAATAACAAAAATAATCATAAACATTCAAAACACTTCCCTCATTGGGTTGCCTCCCAATCAGCGCTTGATTTTAAGGTCTTTCAACCTAACCTTCCTTGAATTACTCAAGTTGGATATTTGAGGAATAAATTCTCTCTTGAGTCATAAATGGTATCATCCATATAATGTTTAACTTTCGGTCCATTTACCATGAAGTCTTGACTAATTCTCTCATCCTTTAGGTCCACGACACCATAAGGGTAGACTTTAAGAAGTCTAAAAGGACCTAACCATCTTGATTTTACCTTTCCTGGGAATAACTTCAATCTTAAATTGTAGAGCAAAACTTGTTAGTCCGGAACTAAATTCGTTTGCTGAATCTGCTTGTCATGTCATTGCTTTGTTTTTTCCTTGTAAATCCTTACATTGTCATAAGAAAACAACCTTAATTCTTTCAATTTGCATAATTGAAGCTTCCTATGCTCTGCTGCAGCATTCATGTCCATGTTAAGTTGCTTAAGTGCCCAATATACCTTATACTCCATCTCTAATAGAAAATGACAAGCTTTGCCATAGACAAGTTTGTATGGGGACATGCCAAATGGTGTCTTGTATACTATTCGGTAAGCCCATAGAGCATCATGTAGCCTAAGAGACCAATCCTTTCTAGTGGGGTTCATTACCTTTTCTAAAATCCTTTTGATCTCTCGGTTGGATACTTACTACATCTATTAGGCGAGGGTGATATCTTTGTAGTAATTTTATGCTTGATCATATTTAACCAATCTTTGCAACAAATACCCTATTACAAAATGGGTGCCTTCATCATTTAATTATGGCACTAGCGTCCCAAACCGTGAGAAAATGTTTCTCTAAAGGAATTTCACTTGCCTTGGCATCATTTATAGGTAAGGCTGCAACCTCTCATCCATTTTGACCATAATCCACAACCACTAAAATGTATAAGTTGCGAAGGAAGGTGGGAATGGTCCCATGAAATCTATCCCCTATACATCAAAACGCTCCACCTCCAGAATGTTGGTGAATGGCATCTCATGTTTCTGAGAGTTGTTTCATGTTCTTTGACACTTTTCATAACATTGAACAAACTAATAAGCATCTTTAAAGATAGAAGACCAATAATAACCTACTTGTAACTTTTTCTTTCTTTGATACGTAACCTCAAAATGTCCTCTACATATCTTTCATGACATGACATGCCTATAGTATGCTTGGAATTTCTTCATCAGGCACACATTTTCAAATGATCTGATCTGAGCACACCTTGTACAAGTAAGGGTCATCCCATTGATAGCTTTTGACATCATGAAAAACTTTTTTTTTTGCTGGTAGGTTATGTCAGGTGACAACAATCCACTCACTAAGTAATTGGCAAAGTCTGCATACCATGGAAATCCTAACTGCTGCAGCATTTGTACATGTTGAAACATTAATAGCTACTCATCAGGAAAGGTTTCTATGATGGCTTGTCTCGAATGAGTGCTTGCATTTACCTCTAATCTTGATAGATGATCAACTACCTAGTTTTCAGTCATTTTTCTGTCTTTAATCTCAAAATCAAACTCTTGTAGTAAAAAAATCCATCTAATTAGTCTTAGCTTGGCATCTTTCTTGCAGATCAAGTATTTTATTACTGAGTGGTCGGTATAGATAGTCACTCTAGTGCCAACTAAATATGCCCTGAATTTGTCAAATGCAAACACAACAGCCATCAATTCTTTTTCAGTGGTGGTATAATTGAGCTGAGCATCTGTTAGTGTCTTGTTGGTATAGTAAATAAAATGAAAAATCTTGTTATTTCCTTGTCGTAGCACTACTTCAATAGAATGGTCACTAGCATCACACATTAACTCAATGAAATGTTTCAGTCTAGTGTTATAACAACATGTGTTGTGACAAGGGCTCTTTTTAATTTCTCAAAGGCCTTCAAACAATTGTCATCAAATTTTAATAGTCTGTCATGCTCAAGTAGCATGCATAAGGGCTTGGTTATCTTTGAGAAATCCTTAATAAATCTTTTATAGAAGTCAGCATGACCCAAAAAAATTTTTTATGCCCTTAACTAAGGTAGGTGGTGGAAGTTTTTCAATAGCCTCTATTTTTGCCTTATCCACTTCAATACCCTTCCTTGAGACTCTATGGCCTAATATTATCCCTTCTTGCACTATGAAGTGACATTTTTCCCAATTAAGAACTATATTTGTCTCATCATATCTTTTAAGTACATTCTCCAAGTTATGCAACCAATCCTTATATGATTCACCAAAGACTGAAAAGTCATCCATGAATATATCTATTGTTTGCTCCACCATATCTGAAAAAATTACCATCATGCACCTTTGAAATGTTAATATATCTAGTGTTTGCTCCACCATGTCTGAAAAAAATTGCCATCATACATCTCTGAAATATTGCTGGAGCATTGCACAAGCTAAATGGCTTCCTTCTAAATGCAAAGGTGCCATAAGAACATGTAATGTTGTCTTTTCCTAATCCTCTGGTGTTATAACAATCTGGTTGTACTCTAAATACTCATCCAAGAAGTAATAACACTATTTTCCTGTAAGTTTGTCCAGCATTTGATCAATAAAGGGTAGAGGAAAGTGATTCTTTCTTGTAGCCTTTTTCAGTTTCTTGTAATCCATGCAAACTCTCCAACCTATAACTGTTCTAGTGGGTATGAATTATTCTTCTCATTTGCTACAACAGTCACTTTTCCCTTCTTGGGTACACATTGGACTGAACTCAACCATGAGCTGTTTAATATAACGTATATGATTCTAGCATCCAGCCATTTGATGATATTCTTCTTCATTACTTCCTTCATGATTGGATTAACCTTCTCTGTTCCTCAATTGAATTGTTGTAACTCTTTTCCAGCAGAATTTTGTGCATGCAAATAGATGGACTAATCCTTTTTATGTTTGCAGTAGTCCAGCTAATTGCTTGCTTATGTTTCCCCAGCACATTCACTAGGCTTTTCTCCTGACCTGCATCCAAAGAAGATGAAATAATTACTGGTAATATGTCATTGTCACCAAGATATGCATATTTTAAATGTGCAAGTTAGAGTTTTAATTCCAAAGCTGGTGGGAATTCCATAAAAGGTGTAGGAGGTTTTACTTCCTTGTGTAATAAGTCCAAAGATTCAAAATGTTTGTCTGCTCTGAATGGTTGCTTCTCTCCTAGCCATGCTATATCAACTGTCTCAACATCTTCATCATAAAAAACTACAGCATCAGGTTGCATGTTACATAATTACTATCTACCTGCTCTGCTATAGCAAGATCTACAACACTGATGAAATTGCAGTCCTCAATCTCATCAGGATTCTTCATTGCATCTAACACATTGAATGTAACTTGCTGATCATTGACCCTCACTGTTAACTCTTCTCTTTGCACATCAATAAAAGTCTTTCCCGTGGTTAAGAAAGGTCTTCCTAAAATGATTAGTACCTCTTTTTCTGTTTCAAAGTCCAACACAATGAAATCCACTAGAAAAATAAATTTGTCCATCTTCACCAATACATCTTGATCTTCCCTACAGATAAGCATGAGATCTTTCTGTTAATTGCAAAGTCATTGTTGTTGGTCTGCATTCTCTAACTTTTAGTTGCTTGAAAATTGAAAGAGGCATGAGATTGATGCTAAACCCTAGATTACAAAGTACCTTTCCACTATATTTGGTTCCTATAGAACAAGGAATTGTGTTTCGCTGGATCTTTCGAGTTTTTAGGTATTTTACTTTGGAGCATGTGATTGCACTCTTATGTTAAAGCAACAGTTTCAAATTCTCATAACCTCCTTTTTTTTTTTTACTAAAATGTCTTTCAAGAACTTCATATAATTAGGCATTTGTTCCAAAACTTCCACAAATGGAATATTGATGTGAAGCTACTTTAAAACCTCTAGGAATTTGCTGAATTGTTTATCCTGATTTTGCTTTTGGAATCTCTGTGGAAATGGTGATGGATGTCTAAACTGTTGTGCTGCAGTTGGATGCATAGGTTGTGTTTCACTTGCTCTCCTTTTTTCTGCTGCATCTGATGGCTTTGCAGCATCGTTTCTGATAAATAATGACTTATCTGCTTTTGTAAGTGTTGCAGTTTTGCTACTCTTACCATTATGTTGATTGGTGGAAGTAATAGGTTCTTCCTCATTCTGAACTTCTTCTTGAGTTTGAATAGGCTCATTTCTCTTCTTTGGCACACCTACTGGGATATGCACATCATTTCCAAATCTCAGATTAATCAGTTTGCATTACTCTTTACTTTCTCTTCTTGGATCCTCTATATTACTGGGTAAACTTCCTTGAGGTCTATTGCTAAGTGCTGTGGCAAGCTACCCAACTTGATTCCCTAAGTTTCTTAATGAAACAGCTTGGCTTTGGACAACTGCCTCATTATTCACAATATACTCTTTAATTAAGGCCTCGAGAGAGCTGATCTGGTCATTGCTGGTGTTTCTTGGACCTTAGTTTTGTTGGTGAAATCCAGGTGGTTGTATTGGTCTGTTTTGTCTACTTACTACTACAACATGCTGATTCTGATTACTTCATGATTAATTTGGGCGCTGCCTCCATCTTGGGTTGTAGGTGTTTGCATATGGGTTGCTCTAATCCTGTCTATTGGAGTTGCCCACAAAATTCACTGAAGCTGATTCCCCAGACAGTTGTCAAATAAGTGACCTTTTCTACAATAAACACACGATACTTCTACTACTTTGTTTACTATTACTGGAGCTGTGGTTAAGGCCTTCACCATGTTTGTCAAGGAAGTTACTTGTACTGATAAAGCTGTCACGGAATCCACATTGTACACTCCTAATGCTCCTCTTGCTATAGTTTGCTTAGTTGATGGCCACTAATAGTTGTTATTAGTTATTCTCTCCAAAATCTCGTAAGCTTCATTATAGGATTTGGATAACAAAGTTCCATTTGCTAAAGCATCCACCATTATTCTTGTACTCGGATTAAGACCATTGTAAAAGGTTTCCAGTTGTATACAACAAGGAATACCATGATGTGGACATTTTCTCAATAACTCTTTAAATCTTTCCCATGTGTCATGCAAGCTTTCATCTTCTAATTGATGGAAAGATCTGATCTCATTTCTCAACTTGGCATTTCAGTGGGAGGGAAATACTTCATAGAAAACTTATCAACCAAGTCATTCCATGTTGTGATGGAGTCTGGTGGTAGGGAATTCAACCATGCTCTTGCTCGGTCCCTTAAAGAGAATGCGAAAAGTCTGAGTCTTAGTGCTTCCTATGATGCTCCAGCAATCTTAAAAGCATCACTCACCTCCAAAAAAAACTTGAGAAGAAGATGAGGATCTTTTTATGGCAATCCATTAAACTGACCCACAATTTGCAACATCTGAAACATCACTGGCTTTAACTTAAAGCTCTCTGCTTTAACTTCAGGTCTAACTATGCCCAGATGTATGGCTTGAGGAGTCAATACAGCATAATCTCGAATGGCTCTTTCTCTATCATCTGCCATATGAATGATATTGTTTCTTGGTTGCCCATAAACATGTTGGCCATTCTGACTTCATTGTCCATTTAATGGTTGCAATTCTCATCGATTGTTCAAATCTCTCAGATCTTGTAAATCATCCATTGTTATAGCAGCTTTTGAATTTCTTTGCTCCTTTCTTAATCTCCTAACAGTTCTCTCAATTTCAAGATCAAAGTAAAACTCAACTTGTTTGTCCTTGCACATGCAACAGTTGCTGGAACAATCTATCGACACAAAGAAATAAGGATTAATCAAATAATTAAATAAAACACCACAAAAATTGATTTCACAAATAAAAATAAACAATTAGTCCCTGACAACGGTGCCAAAAACTTGTTAGGTGATTTCTTAATATATAGGTGTCAGTGTGTAAGTGTACACAACAAGTAATAAAGTGATAAGTATTCGAGTATCGTCTCATGAGGGTGATCTTTATAAAATTCTACTGAAGTAATTGTGGTGCAATTTCAAATAAATTAAATTTTTTTAACAACTAAATTAAACTAAGAAATCTAAATAATAGAAAATAAAGTGCACTAAAATAAATCAACACGTCTTACACAAGGATGTAATCACTAAAAATGATGTAGTTGAGTGAATTAACTCACTTAATGGTGTTGATTATTTTTTCTGTTACAGTACCGTTGCTGCAGCAATTACAACAGCACTGGGCAAAATCCTAATGCATCCTCAGTTGTCTCTTGTTAGATTTCTTATATCTATATGCAACCTAACAATGATCAGTTGATAAATCACACAAGATATAACATTATGCAATCAGAGTTCCTAATTACTCTAAAAGATGAATCTCTATTTTTAGTTCATCACTAATTTTATATTAAACATAGTCCTATTCAAATTGAGTTAACCCAACTTGGGAAACTTAATCTAAAACCAAGTATTACTCTAATATTTTCTACTAAAACAGACCCTTTTGTGGCTCTCTCTTAGCTTGTATCACTAAATGGGTGGTCAGTCAAAATAGTGAATGAAATTAACCACTATCAAAACAAAATGCTATAGCAGTCATGCAGCAACACAATAATTTCAGTCAATAAACCATCAAGCTTATCATTCACTCAACTACAAATTGATTTAGTTCATGATTTTATCAAAATAGAAAATAAAACTAATTCAGCCATCACATACATTATCATAAATCAAAGAAAACAAAGAGAATATAAATAGAGGTAAGTGATCCTTTTAGATTTCTTTATTCTTCTTCTTTACGCCTACAACTTCTGATCAGCCCTTGAATTTCTTTTCTCTTTGTTGTTTTCTTTTTATTTTCTTGTTATTTTCTTATGGTTGACGGCTCTCCCTTTTCTTTTATGTGGGTTTCCTTTTATAATTAAAAACTAGGGCAACTGGATGTCTAGGGCACGCATCTTCCATATTTGGAAACTGCAGATCGCAGATTTTTTCTGAGATTCGCTAGAAATTTTTCTCCTCTGTTGTTCCAGGATTGCTATAGCAATCGTGCTTCAAAGAATACAACTTTGTTTGAGACTAGTTTATACTTTTCTACAACTAATTTCCTTCTTTATTTTTCCAAGCCCATTGACATTTCTTCTTTGAATTTGCATTTCCAGTTGCCTACAATGTAAACACATAATCTAAGCACACATAATTTATTCTAAAATCACCTAATTTATTGCAAATAATTAAAAATAGATAAATATAAAAAATTAGGCTAAAATGCAACTGAAACACATTATTTACTCTCTAAGTAATCCTTATTTAAGTCCAAAAGTGCCATTGATATCTCTCATTTCATAGAGTTATTATTGGTTAAGTGATGAGTTGCTCCACTATCCAAATACCATCCATCATCTGCAGCTCCTTCAAAGTTAGCCATATAAGCTGCTCCAGGAGTACAAGGATCAATTCTAGAATAATAGTGAGTTCTAGAAGCAGGATAAAAGCTCTGTGGCATGTAATTGAAGTTGTCATAATCTTCAAAACTCTTATGTGAAGGAGCAAAACCATCCAAGTTAGCAATGTAAGCTGATCTTGGTCCTTTGCCTCTACCAAAGCTTCTTGCAACAGGAACACGTTTTTTAACAAATCTATGCCAACAAATATTAGCAGTATGACCAGGTTAAAAACAAATTTGACAGATCAAGTCTTCTGCAATGCTTAAGGTTCCTTGAGATCCATTAAATCCACCTCTAGCAATTGAAGATAAATTTCTATTTGATTGAAAAACAAGAGAATTACTTTGATTAAGAGATTGACCTCTACCATATCCACCTTTAAAACTATTATTGATCATTCTCTAGAAATCATTTATATTTCCTCTTCCAAAATTAAAATGTCTTCTAGCAAGATTACCAGTATATCCTCTTATGCCAAAATTTCCTCTTGGCTAAGCATATAAAGCCTTAAGATAATATGCATTAGTGTATACATAATTTGCATTAAATATACTCTTATCATCCTGCTCTTGTTCCAATCTAGTTTCATGTGTCAATAGCAGTGCATATGCATCATCAAATTCCATTTTAAAACTAGTTATAAAAGTAGCAACATCACGATAGCCTGGTCTTAATCCATTCAAAATTGTTAACATCATATCTTTTTCAGTTATAGGACTGCCAACACTTGCAAGTGTATCAGTTATTGATTTCATCTTAATGCAATAATCCTCAACACTTAAGAAAGAACATTTAATGATTATTTCTTAAGTGTATTCAACTCATATCTTAGTTGAAGAACCCTAGCTTCAGATTGAACACTAAATTTCTTTCAAGAGTTCTCCAAACATCTATAGAGCTAGCACAGTTTATGACAAGATTTAAAGTACCTTCACTTATTGATGATAAGAGCCATCCAAGTAAAGTTTGATCTTGTGATCTCCAATTCTGATACGCTAGATTGGCAATTTCTTGAGTAGATCCATTAGCTCCAACAAGTAGAAGATGTTCCTCAAGTGCTAGATTTGTACCGTCAATGAAGCCTTCCAAACGATTACCTCTAATTGATGCTAAGACTTGTGAACGCCACAACAAATAGTTAGATTTATCCAACTTGATAGGAGTATAAAAAGAGAAATTGATCTGAGTTTGTTGATTATGATTTTCATCTGCATTTGTAGTTGTTAAGTTTCTAGAATTTACTTGCTGGTTACTAGAACTTGCTTTGTTTGGCTCTAATACCATTTTAAAAAAACTCAAATGAACTGTAAAATCTGTTTGGAAGCTAAGAAAATGAAGAGGAATGTTCTGGAATTTCTTTTTCACATTCAATTATTTACAAATTAGATTTACACTTGTATTTATACTAGACTAAAACCATAAAAACCAAACTACTACAACTTAACAACTAGAAAACAAAATGCCAAGCATGCTTAACAAACTTGTTGTGCTAGCTTGCTGAGCTGGCATATCTATTTAACTAACTTTGCTGACTTGCTTTTCATGTACACGTGCTGAGTGTGTCTCTCTTACATGCACTATGAGCTTCCTTAACAATATATAATTGCACATTGTAAGTTAACTTGCTTATTTCAGGCCTTTAAATGAGGAGAGTTGCATTAGTACAGTATACTTTCAAATCAAACCTAACTAGATACATCAATTCTCTAAGCTTTAGTCTATAATGCTCAGGGTGTTGTTATGGCTTTGTACAATTATGTTGCCACTCTATCCTATGGCACTTGTGTAACATATGCACCGAAATTATTTAATTGAGTGCGATGTTATTTTTATTTTTTCGTCATAAATTTGTTTTAAAAGTCCGATTGCTAAAAATCGTTATGAGAAATCGGTCGCAATTATTAAAATTGATCGCGCTCGAAATAATTTAAATTTGTCTCGACATACAATCGAGACATTCCAAACGCGATTCAAGGGCCGTGTATTGGATTTTTAATTTGGCACTCGAGTCCGGATTTAGTTTTAAAAAAAAATATTTTTTTCTCTCTTACTATAAATGGAAAGTCATGAGAGAGAGAGAGGGATTTTACTTTCCAAAAATAGAAAGAAGAAGAGAGAGAGAAGGAGAGAAGAAGCTGCAGACCCGGATCCACGACCCGAATCCGCGCCCCCAACCCAGCCGTATCTCCCATTTTCGGCCACCATTCCGGTCGAGCTTGGTACCAATCTGAAGCTCGTGAGCCGTAGGTTGCATCCATGCCATTTTCGTCACCGGAAACCGACCAGAACGCCAGCAAACAAGCCCGAAAAGTCGCGACTTAACCCATTTTGCTTGCCGTTGATTTCGCCGGTTTTGGGCCGATCCACTGCTTGGATCTTGTTCCTCAGCTTCCCCTGATCGTTTCCCGACCAACCCCGTGACCTGAAATGGCCGAATTACCGCCGATCAACGTCGGAAAGCTCACGGTTTTTGGGGAGCTAGATCCGCCGTTACCGTAGCGCGTGGGAGGTCACCGCCGGCAGCATTGGACTCACCGAGGCCAGATCTAGCAAACCTGAGCTTCCCGTCGCCATTGAAGGAGTTCCGGTCACCGTTGACCGTTAGGGGCAAATAGGTAAATTCATAAACTTTTAGGGCATTTCTGTAATTTTAAAATCAGTGGACATTTTGGTAATTTTAGTTGAGGACAGTTAGGTAATTTAAGATTTTGGTGGTAATTCAATAATTTACGTCGTTAGGGGTATTTTGGTAATTTTATAGTTTTTCGAGGGTAATTTTATAAATTCAAAACTTGTGGATATTTTTGTAATCAGAATTGAGGATAGTTTGATAATATGTGATTCCGAGGATAATTTGATGAATTTTGATGTCGAGGGTATTTTAGTAATTTTATGAATTCGAGAATATTTTATTACGGATAAATACCGTTTCGAGTATATTAGTAATAATTCGTGATTATGATTAGTAATTATGTTATTTCCTCAAATTAGGAGGATCCGCGAACGAGAATCAAACCGTGGACGTTGCCGATCTAGAGTTGGACACCGAACATCATTTGTGAGTGGAATATACAAAACCTACTTTCATTGTAGTTTATTATGATTTAAAAATATGGTAAAGCATATTTGCGAGATTGATTTTAAAGGCTTCGATTTAATGATTTTATATAAATAGATTTTATCTGTGTTTTGGTATTTATTATGAGAAATGTGTTTGATTAATGATTTTGGTTACTGATTTTGTATATGGATGATAATATTTTAAAGAAAAGAAAAGCAGATTTAAAACTTGTGAAATGAAAAAGGAAATGAGCTTTCGGATGAGGTTTCGAATGAGATTTTAGATGAGATTTCGAATGAGATATCGGATGAAATTATATGTTTATGTATATATGTTCAAAGGTATATGAATATGAGCAGAATGATTGATTGTTTTTAAAATCATTAGACAGTACCCTCCCCCTTCAAATACAGTGATACATATGAGATGAGATATGTATGTGGTATGATGAATACAGAAATACTGATAATGAGATACAGATGAGATGTAGGCTTTTGGGGCCCGTCTGAGTACACACAGAGGCTTTGGGCCGTGTACTCGGGCGATTTTGTCTTTTGGGGACGAGATTATGCATGCACAGATATGATGAGATATGATATGGCTTTTCCCTGTCTATCCGTGTAGCTCCAGAGCGTGATTGTACCCAGATAGTACGTCATTGCTCGTCCGTCGAGGTCCGGATATGATGAGATTATTTTCCCTGGGTACTTGTTTGGTGATAGTTTTTGGTATTTCGATATTGATGTTATAAGTATGATGAATTTTCATTGATTTATGCAGTATATTTGCGATATCGTTATTTGAGTACATGGATTTGATTTAATAAGTTATTTAAGTTTTTTCGATATTTTAATGAGTTGGTATTTTGATATGATTTATTAATTTCTGATAAAATTGTGATGAAAAACGACTATCCACTCATTTGAAAGCTCATTTTGAGTTTTATACTCATTCCATTTTTTATTATATTTCCCCCTCCCTTAACACGGGAGATTCGCGAAGTACAACGATCGGCCCAAACCCACAATAGTCATTTTCGAATTTATGGCCACGTTGTGATGTTAGGAGTTATTGGTTGATTTATCGAAATATTTTGGGATTGTAATTTGTTACATTTCAAAGATTGTGGTTAGCATATGTATTTTATTTGATATTGAATAATTGAGTGATTTGGTATTTTTGGGTTGAGATAATTGATTGACGAAGTTGGTTGTAGTCGGAAATTATTTGGGAGTGCTTGATGTATAATTTTGTAGATTTGGTTTTATAATAAATATAAGGGAGACTTTGCCGATTTTTCGGTAGAACCATGATTATTCAGATTACGTTAGGAAGATTTTATAGAATTAGGCAGACTCGTCCTGTGAATTCGGGGCGGGTCGTGTCAACTTGGCTTGGTTGTTTCCGGCTGGACTGTGGTGTTAGAATTTGTCCAAACGATGGAGTTTAGAATCCTACATTTGGTTATTTTCTGAAAATATATCTGACATGGGATTTATGATGTTCTGGGGATTTCGGATGACGTTTTCTCTGAAGATGAAGTGTTCTGCTATGTATCTCCTCTGCATATTTTTCAGTAACAATCAAAGCAATATTCTGTTGGTGCATTCACCCAAACGAGGGTCCAATATCACAATCTCATTTGTTCTGCAGCCAGTCAGTTTCGAAAATCTTGTCCCGTAAGTTCTCACCTTTCACCAGTTTGTTAGAAACTAAAGTAAGGCACAAACAGAGAAGCTTCAAATGGAGCTGGGAAATTACCATTCCACAGTTAATACTTTTAATGAAGAGATTTCTTTGCCATTGATTGCAAAAAGCTGAAGTGGGAAAATGCAACTGAAGAAATAAAGAAAAGAAAAACAAACAAATCAGTCGATTGATTCAATTCATCGTCAATTCCACACTTTCTCTATGTAAAACATTCAGTGATTTCTAGGCCTTCTTTAGGTTGTTGTAATTAATTTCTCATTCGCTTGTTCATGTACAATCAAATAAATTTTAAAAAATAAAAATTGTCTAAAAACATAAGCAGGACAAGAAAAAAATAACAATTTATTAAGGTGAACGCGTTATTTTTAAAAAATGAAATACCCTAAATTGTTAAAATTAATATAAAAGATAATGACCTTTACTTGGTGAAGAAGAAAGGGGTAAATCGATTTTAATTACGGAATTACCAAAAATTTAAATTTGAATTTGAGGTTTTTTGATCGTTAGGGTAGCGGTTAGATTTTAACCGCGTTATTTCTCAATTCATTTCTTACAGTAACAATTAAATACCCAAAGCCCACTTCAATTAATAAAAGAAATACATTTGAAGAATTAATTGCCTGCTTTCTTCTTCGTCATTCATTCTTTCTGATTGAAATAAAACGATTACTTGCAACATTCATTCATTTTAAAGGCTTCAAAGAGATATTTATTCTACTATCTTGGGCATGTTTGGGCAAGATCCTCTGCCACCTCTGCCATTACCAATTCTGATTCTTGTAACGCTGGCCATGATGATCTTTCTAGTCACCGCCCCTTGGATTTTCTCTGTTGAGTTGAGCGTTATAAAACCCACAGCAGTCAATACCCATTAGGTGCTTCTGGCCGCATCACTTGTTCTAGTAATGCTGGTTCAAGTTCTATCTTCAACACAATTTTGGCTCTCGGAGGGATTCTTTCAGGTCAGGGTTACTGCTTTGATTGTGTTGTTAGCTTTCATGGGACCATATCAAAACCAGATTCATGCAAAATGTTGTCTTTTGGGTTTATTTTGTAGAATTATATGTGCTTAGCATTAGAAATAGTTTTATATTTTTGTTTGAAATTTCTTAATTGTTACATATTACTAGTTAATCAATTCAAAGTTAGTTTCCTAAGCCTGAAGCATGGGCAATATCTTGTAATTCTTTGAGAGTTAAGAGATACCTGTAAAACTAGGAATTTTTTTCCTTGATGTGAGGTTTGTAATCGTTGTACTATCATCATTGTCAATGAGAAGCTTGCTTACAAAAAACTTCTGTTGTTTGGTTAATTGAATCATGAACGGTTTGTCATTGAAGCTTGAAGATCAGACCTTGTTAACTAATCCTAACATATTAACTTTTTTATGATTTTCATAGAAAAATCAAGTTGCTCCAGCTGGAGAACGTTTTGCTCATTAATCCCAAAGAGGGGTTAAATTTATCATTGCGTTCCCATTGAATCAATCATAATGATTGCTTCTTTGCTACTCCTATGCTTATTGACAAGATAAAGTCACAGATTAAGTTGAGAGATAACCATTGCTCGTATGGCAAAAGAGTCATCTTAATTAGTACCCAATGCATCAACTTGCAGAGGTAAAGCATGCTTTTATTCACATTAACTTACATAATATGGTTAAAGCTCGGTTCAAAGAAATTAAAATACCTGCTCATGTAGATACGAGGGAATCTCAATTTCACACCCAGAAATACTAGCAAGTGTATCCTTCGTCGCCTGAGATACTTGCTTTAAGTAGCTATTTAGCTCATGACATAGCAATCAATTTATACATTAATTATAATCTTTAAATGGATTTTGTAAATCTACACACACCAGGATTGAATTTCTGCATTAGTTGGAAAACATTTTTCGCATTTATGTACTCAAACCTTTTTCAAATATGTTCTCAATGTGTGTTATAAACTAAAACTGGAAATGGACAGAGGAACTTCACATGGAGTTGGAAGACTCACATTCTACGGTTCAACGTGTGTTACTTCTTATGGTCTTAAGATAAGAAATTTTTCACAAGCTTAAACCAAGCATTAAAGTGAGAAAATTCATCAAAAAGAATGAAGAAAAGATTTCCTTCCGGTGACAAAGCAATTAGAGATGAAGAATGACAAGTAGCAACCAAATCGAAGAGGACAGAATCTCTGAGTCTTGTAGACCATCAGCTAATTCGATCTGGCGCAAGAGCTTGAAAAGCAAAAGAAATTGTCTGAATGCCAGCCTCATTACAGAGAGTAGGTTACGCAGACGGAAATGCTGTGAATGATAACAGAAAAGAGCCCTTGAATTGGCTACGATGGAAACCAAAAATTTGGAATCTACTGATAAAAGCATTAAAGTTTTCCCTGCAAGACAATACATGGGCATTCTCTAGAAGGATACATCTCAGAAGATGGAAGGTTCGACTGTAACTCGCAAGAGAGTCTGAATATTCACAGAAAAAGCCTTTCAGGAATATCAAGAGTGGCCTTTCGGAGATTTTGAAAGAGGAGTAGTATTAGTCATCTATAGCTTTTGGCTCTGTCAGTTCAGTTAAGGACTTGATGAAGAATTATCCAATGCCAAGCACCGAGGGAGAAAAAATTTAAAAGAAGACTATGTTTAGTTGGACAGGAAAAATGAAGAAAACTGCTCAAGTCAAAATCTGGCATAATAATGCATCATTTCGGAATATAAGAAGAAGAGTCGTGGGGGGCCTTTAGCTAAAGATTTTGAATTCTGGAAAAGGAGCCATGCTTCAAAAATGTCATGACTCACTCATCTCCTTCCGAGGACTATTAATCAGAGGAAGAGGCGAGCACAGCTAAAATCTGGTCTGGACTTTATTTATTTCTATCAATTAATTTCTTCTTTTGCTTATTCATTTTAAAAATGCCCACTCACGTACAAAATATTCAAAATAAATAATAAATAACATAAATAAAATGTTCACAAATAGAAAAGCGAAGAAAAGTTGAAAATTTATTTCTGAAATAGCCTAAACTTATAAATTAATAACCTTTACTTGCAGAAAAAGAAAAAGGGCAGGGTAAAAATTTGAAATTGTGACCGTTAACGTTAGGGTTAGGATTATAATCGGCGCGCCAAAATTCATGACTTTAACTGTCCCAAGTTAATGATTTAACGCGTTTCTTTCCCAGTCGATTTAGGAGGCCTTTTCTGAGTTACCCAAATTTACAGGAAACCCAGTTCACTCAAGATTAGAATTCTTATTATGTAATTGATCTAATCAAATCCAATCGAAGCACTTGAAAGCTTTCCGAAATTCCTTTCTGTTTTCTTCTAGGAAATAATTCAACTAGTTTCTTTTTTTGTTTTTTTTTCTTTGACCTTTGAAACTTTGAAGAAATATGCGTGGGAATTGAATGATGGCAGGTCTTTTGACAGACTCCTGAGAAAGGCTGATGAAACTGCTAATGTTGATGAATCTTTGAAACTCACTTTTACTATCAAGGATGCTTGGACAATACACTACTAGAAAAATAGTCTTTACTGACATTAAAATAATGTCAGTAATGACTTTAGTTACAATTATTAATTGTGTCAATAATCTCGACAGTCAAAAAAATTGTAACACTTTTTTATGGTGTCAGTAATTACTATATTTATGACACTATGATATTAGTAGTTATTGACATTATATTAGTGTCTATGATTACTGTTACTATGGCATCACCATTTAATTTATTTTAAAAAAATAAAAATTTAAATTGGCTCACTACCTATTGATTTATTGATAAAATAAAAAAGCACCACAAAATAACAAAAAAATTTATATATATAACAAAATCTTTAATTTCGTATTTAAATATTATTAGTAAATATTACAAATTCAAAATACTTCAATAAACAATATATGCTATTCTCATAGCTAAATAATCTAAATTTAAGACAAACAAACTTCTACCATTCAATCAAATGCCTGCTAATTTTGGCTATATTTAATAAATTTAAAAGCTAACTTGACAAGGATGACTGCCTTTCATTCTTTGAATATAAGTAGTGCAGTTGTGTTATCACACCAGCAGCTTCTCTATTCAATAGATTAGATGCGTTAGGATACGAGTGAAGTTAAGAAAGAAATACTTGAAACACACTGATCAAATCTGTATATAAATACATGGAAAATGAAAAAAATTAGCTGCCAATATGAAAAAATTTAGAAATGGAACTAAAGTTCATATTATAAGGCAACTCAAATTTGGTTAAAGTTTATTTAAAAAAAAAAAAAGGGAAATTAAAAGGAAAGGCCAATATGAAAAAATTTAGAGATATGAAGGTGAAAAAATCACTAACATAGCCTAAAATCATATAGACTCAATTTCATCTTTTAGAAAGACTATGCAAATATATACACGGAAGAAAGTGCTCAAAACTAAGGAATAAAGATGGAAAAAACAATAATGACTAGGTGCAATAGACTGCATTTTTGTATAAATGAACTAATGATATGGCTAAGGCCACTACTATGGTTAATTAGGTTCATGAAGATGATCCTTGCAACCAGATGTCAACCTATAATTGTCAAATAAAATCATATCAAATCAAGCAGAAGGTTAAAGATTTTCTTCAAACTATCTGATCGTTATGCATGTAGAATTAACCAGGAAGCTATATCAATAAATATGTATGTCATAAGTGAAACTATAAATGTGGGCTAAGGTAACCGTATAAATTTTACCATGGAACTGATGATTTGGAGGGTTCTACTCATTCCTTAGCACTCTTCACCACCAGATCAAAATTGATAGAAGCCAGCTGAAAACAAGAAGAAAATTCAAAATTTATATATCAATTCGCAAACTGATAAGCTATAGTTGAAGCTCATCAACATATTGATTTTAAAATCTTTTGGTTAGGATAAAATTTTGGTCCTCAAGAGTTTTCTTTTAGTTTTATAGTCTTTTGGATTGAAATAGACTTAATTTTGCTAGTAAAATTATGAAATTGGTTCAATTTGGTTCAATTTGCCATAAGTTCAAAGAAGAACTTAATTTATTTGGCCATTTTAAGCCAAATTCATTCAATTCAAACTTGAAGAACTTAATTTAGGCTTGAAAAATTTTCCAGGTATACTTTTTTGAAAGTGATAAAAGGATTAAATAACAGCAGCTGTAAAAGAAATATTAGGTAGATGACAAATAATTTGCAAATAAATTTTTATTAAGTTAGTTTTTATGAAGCTATGTAAAAATACAAATAATTAATTCATTTTCAACTAATATTCAAGAGTTTCCTAACCGCATTAGAAGAATCTAGAGTGGTAGGATTTACCTTAATTGAGAAATTACTAAATGAGTATTACATAGCAAGAGCAAGGGCATTAAATTCTTCCAAGCTACCACACTCATCAGCCTTCTTTACAGGAAAAATTAAAAAAAAGGTCAGGAAAATGAAATAGTGATCCCATAGTAGTAAGCCTCATAAAATTCATATTCATAAATTTTGATTTAAGTTCTTTCACACATGCTTCCAAATGTATTAAGACTTGGCATTTTCTAAATTAGAATAATCAGATTAAAGCCGTCATCAAAAGATATTTACATCATAATCTAATCCACTAAGAAGCTTTTGTGCATAGAGATTGATAGGTAAACAAACGAAAATGTGCCTGCACATCTTCATTTAGTGTGTTACCGAACGAATCACTACTGCATGTGTCAGTCAAATTGTTAAAGTCACTACCTCCCTAAACATTTTCATCTTCTGGAATCCATACATAACGGCTCACAAAGTAACTTGTGTCCAGTGATTCTGCAGCTGGTATAAACATAGTCTACAGCCAATAAGAGAAGCTACTCAGTATTGCAATTAGGTCAATTACAATGTCAAAAAAGTTAATAAGCTTGAAATCAGAGGACCTTTTGTCTTGCAAGTGTGTCTCAGTTTATATGTTTTTAAAAAAGGATGTTCTTTCACCTGCTAGAAAATTATGTTTAGTCTCTAAAGTCATAGTACAATTTAAGTCTTTGCTAGTAACTAATTCTCAACAGTTTACCTCTTTGGCTCCAGTGGCTCCCAGTCTTTGAACTGAATTTTCAGTTAATAATCTGAAATAAAATGAAATATTGATTGTCATTGAATATGAATATGAGCCAGCTCTCAGTTGTTGATTGATAGGGAGCCTTTATTATGAAATAACTAGCATGTTATACCAGTAATAATTCTTGCATCAAGTGCCACCAAACAAAAAATAATTCTCTTTTTAATATAGATCTACAAAACTTTGTGTGGACTGACATGATTAAAAATGGCTTTGTAATTTCAACAGACAAATATTGCACGAATTTGTTCTATAAATCTCACTTGCCAATTAAATCGCAAGCCTCAATGCTCATCTCCTCTGCTATGTGAGGCCAGGGTTTATCTCTATTCATAATGCTCTCAAAATTTTTTACAGACAACAGAACATTGGTCAATGATGGCAGGATGTTACCCAATTAATATCAAATAGTATAAAACTGAAAAGTCAACATTATCTGTACAAAAGGTCGGTAAGAATATTCACTTAGAATCTATTAATGATAGTTTAACAAAAATAAAGGAATTAGCATCTGAAATCGTTTAACTTGGGGACAGACAGATAGTATTTTGATTGCCTACCTTGGGAGTTTTGGCATTGAATGGAAGAATGCCTACAAGCAACTCAAATAGAATAATACCTATAGACCACCAATCAGCAGTTGCTCCTTCAAACAGAACATTGTGGACCATCAAATAATCTATTTAAGAAAGAATACCTAATTTCTTATTTACATATACTACCCTATTACCATATAATTTGCTAACCATGTCAACTAATGAAAACGCATCCAACAGTCTCACAAGCATCTCATCAAACACTTTGCAGACACCATAATAATCTCCAAAAACTATGAATGACTAACACAACTTTTACCATTCACATATCAGCAAATCAAAACGCAATAAAAAAAAATCCCAAAACCATGTATTAGTTGAATAAAAAAAAAGAATTAGTAAACTTACTTAAAATTCAACAAAAAGAACCAAATTAATTTCTGACTAAATTTGCATACAAGTAGAGAATGTTTAATCATTATTAACTATTTAGCTAATGCTTACCTTACTCAATTACCATGCCCAGATCTACAACTGCTTCACCCAAGTGGTGGTTCTGCTTATTCTTCTTTAAACAGCCTCCAACAATGCACTTTAACTTTGACCAAGGCATCCATCCACAATCTTGGAGCTAAATTAGGCCCCTCAACTCATCTTTCTCCATGACGAAGATTGGCGTTAGGCAAAAAAATGGCAAGAATTTCACAGCCGTGTGAGATTATGTAGGATTGTAATAGAAAAAGTTAAGGCCAGGGATTGAAAAGAGGCGAGATTGAAAGGGAAAAATTGAGTTAGATAGTGAGAGATTATGTTGGATTGTAAGAGAAAGATGACAGATGAGTGGTTGAGAGAAGAGTTAGGGTTGATAAGACGACGTAGTTAGGTTACTGTTTCGTGAATTTGGTAAGGTTAGGGTTTTTTAGATTTGGGAAGTTTGGGAGGGAACGAGAAAGATTAAAAAGTTTGTCTAAATTAAACAAAAAAAAGTGAAAAAAAAAGTTTGGGTTAATGGTTTATTTTCTAAACTAAAATTTGAAATTTGGACGTCATGGTCTTTTTGTTGAGCTTAAACGCTTGAGCACTAGAGGTCTTCGGTTCGGGTTCGGGTTCGAGTTCGAGTTCCATTTGGAACCTGATTAGAATTATTTTACTTTTATTACTGATACCTTAATATTAGAAATTTTTGATATATAACTTACAGACATTATAGTATTCAATAATTTGTGATATTTATATGTTAAATATAGAAAATAGTCTATATACATAAAAATACTACTGATATTTTTTAACGAGGCCTTGTTGATAACGATAATGTTGATATTATCTGTAAAAATCATTTTTCTAATAACGAGGCCTTGTCGAAAAGCTCAGTCACAAAGAAGCCGCAACCTCAATGGAAAGAAATAAGGCCACTAACAATGTTGATCATCTGAGTTTTTCTATACCGAAAAGAAAGAGGGGTTCGGATTCTGTTATCGCAGACTTGTCAAGTAGAATGCCGTCACAAGTACTTGAAAACAAGCAGATTAACATTACTCTGAAGAGGCGCTTTGCCTTGATGACCAAACATGGCGGCAATGAACGAACAAGTGATCGGAAGAAAACCCAAAAAAGCAGAGGAAGAAGGGTAAAATGAGTGTTTATCAAGAAGAAAGAGTTGTTGCTGACTTGCCTGAATCGTTCAAGAATTGAATCTGAGAGGAGAATGGAACAGACCTACCGTTGGTGATGCAGAAAAAAATCACAAACTCTGATTTAAATAGTGATCTTAATCGTCTGTCGATACCACGTACTAATGTGAGAGATGATCAGTTTCTCAATCAAGTGGAGAAGGGCATTCTGGATGCAGATAAAGGCATAGAGGTCTTAATGATTCCACCATCTCTTAAACACAATGTTACATTGAAGTTGAACAAGTGGAAGATCGGTGAGACTTACAATTATAATCTTATTGAAAAATGGCATTCTTCTGTTGTGAATGATCAAGATAATGGACTAAAGTCAAGTTCAAAAGTCCAGCTATGGAGATTCAGGAAAAACAATAGCGATTTGTGTTTTGCCTTGGTTAAGGTTGAAGAAATTCGGAGATGAAAACAGCTTATCAGTAGACTCTTCAGATAGCAGAATTGCAACATGCAACCACGAGCGAGAAAAAAAATTTGTTTCTATGATAAATGAAAAATGAAGTAATGCTGTAGTACTGTAAGTAAATACTATCAAGGGAAACATTTAAACTATAAAAAGTTCATAAGGTAAAAGGCTTCGTGCTAGGAAGCCATTGTTAATTTCGGAAAACCGATAATAGATTGTAGCATTTGCGAAACAAAATTGCTGAAAGCAAAGAATAGCTATTAAATTGAACATCAACTTTGCAAGAAAATTGGGTGTTACAATGTCCTAAACAAAACTTTTCTATTCATGTACATAAACAGAAGCCGAAAGGAGAACCCTAAAATAGTATTTGCCCAATTGGGTTTAAGCTACCACTGAAAACAATCGCGTGTAAATGATCTAATAGGACCCGTCTGAACGCGAATTAGCTTCTCAAATTCCTGTGTAACATATAAAGCATCGTTCCATTCAATAGTTCTTTGAATCTTTTCTATCGCAAGCCTGGCGATTTCCTTTCTTTCGGCCTTTGCATCTTCTTCAATTCCATCTTAGCAGCTCTGATTCCAGCTTCAGTAAGGGCTTTCTTCTTTTTCAATGTTTCCCTCTCAGCTTTGTTGCTTTCATTCAGGATCTTGTTTTGTTGGAATCTCAATATAGTCTCAGCAAACCTGGTCCGGATCATTGCAGCCCGCAATCTGTTTTCAGAATCAACTGACACGTTCGAACCAGAAATCGAAGAATTATCTCCCATTGTGTTCTGCTTCTTGAGATTAACATTACTTTCACCAACAACTTCAAGAACACTATAGGTCCGTTTCAGACCAATCGTAGGCATTTTGATTTGGAAAATGGACGAAACTCTTTGTGGGTTTTGATTATTTTTCAAGAGGGTCTGGAAACTTGCAGAAAGATTGAAAAGATTTAACGAAATTCTATGAACAGAACAACGGAATGAGAGTATTGGGTTTGGGGAATTACAAGAATTAGGGTTTTGTTGGTCAAAAACTGAGACAGAGCAAACAGTTGTGAGAGTTTTTAGTTGATTCTTTTTCCTGAGTGAAGTGGGAATTAAGAAAAACGCGGTTAAAATCTTTATAATTGAGAGATGCAGATAAGCCGTTAGTACCGCGCGCCAAGACTGTTCTCTGTAATCCTAGTAGAGGTTAACGGTCGATTTTGTTGAATTTCAAATTCCCCTTTTTCTTTCTGTGCAAGTAAAAGCTTTTTCTTTTTTGTCTCTAAATCCAACTGTTTAAAACTAAGACGCTACTTACTTTTTTATATTTATTTACTTATTCTATTTTTTTTTGAAAGAATAAAAAATAAAATTATTTTTATCTTGTATTTTTATATTTTCGATAATATGTTATGTTATATAAAGGCAGGCCCTTATTTTGAGTTTCTAAAAACATAAACGATGCCCAAATTAATGCTCTGATTACATTTGAGAGAAATGGTTGCCTTTGTACCTGTTAGTTTTTTTTTTAAGAAATTTTTTAATTGCTTATTTAGGTCTTTAAAATGGGTATGAATCTTTTCACTTTGAAGAGGTTAATTGACACTTGATAATGGTTGAATTGATCAATCTTCGGGTGAATTTAGCAATTTAAGATGAATAATGGGTATGGTGAGTGCAATCAAGTGAAAAGGGTTGCTAAATAAAGACACATTTGGTTTGATTTTGAGGAGTTAGAAGGGTTAATGAAGCAGCTTTAGAGAAAATGGAGAACCTTAGAATGAAGATGTAAT
The DNA here is from genome assembly GCA_030449905.1 of Luvunga scandens. Classification (NCBI taxonomy): domain Eukaryota; kingdom Viridiplantae; phylum Streptophyta; class Magnoliopsida; order Sapindales; family Rutaceae; genus Luvunga; species Luvunga scandens. Next base: position 2,220,010 of record JASUUG010000209.1, read on the forward strand.
TGCTGGATTTGACAATAAGTTGCACATGATTTTGTTAGAATAGTGGGGAAAACAGAAGAATTTGCTAAGAATGAATGTGGTCTACATAGAAATGTAAGAAAACAGCAAGGTTTTCAGTGCAAGACTATTACATCACATGCCATTAGCAAACAGTAATAAGCACAAAATATGAACTCTGACAGGCAATCCTATGTGGTAAAAAGCTCAAGACTGCAGCTAAGACTAAAAACAATAGCCTCAACTAAAGAATGCACAGAAACCATTCCAAGCCTTACCATTTGTTCAATATGGGCAAGCAAAGGCAGCACAATAACAAAATGTGGAAGGCTCAAACATCTAAGAACTAAAAGATGTACTGTACAATTGATTAGTAAAGCAATTGAATCACAAAGTTTTCAGAAACGGGGTCATAGAAATGTAAGGAAGCAATAAATCAAGCAAGGTTTCGATGCTTCATCATTGGAAAATAAAATTATTAAAAGTTTTAGTGTGCAAGATTGTAGCATAAGAAAATTAGGGAATTCATTTTATTAAAACGAGCATTTTAGCCCCATGAAATAGGACCTCCTTAGAATAATTTATCAGCTCATTTTCAACAGAAGAAAACGCAACTTAGAAGGGTTAGCACAACTTAGAAATGTTGTTCCCAAAGCTCCAAGTGTCACAGTCACATCATTTACCATTTACCAGTCCATTTTCTTTATCATTCACTATCAATGGATGCCAAAAATGTGGACTGCGCAAACGTCAAAGAATGAATTTTGTTCTTGTAAACTGATGTTGTGTGATGTGGAGGAGCAATGGAATAAATCAACAAATATAGGAACAAAATTAATCTATCAATAAATAGTTCACACAAACAGCCTCTACTGGTATGTTTTCTTACCAGAAATACACCTCGATGTTTTCAAAATCTACCTTAGTTCTTGACAATGGCTGTCATGTTTGCAAAATAAGCTCCATGCAATAGGATGTGCACGCGAGGGAGGGTAAAGGTAGCCAGAATAAATCGAATCGGGCTTTATATAAGTTGATTGGAGAAAGAAATTGCAGAATACAATTAAGATTTAGTCATTCAAAATTTGACGGTGAGATATGGTTCAAAAGTTCTACCTCGGAAACATAATGATTGCAAAGCGCTTGTCGCTCTAATCAGAGCTATATGAGGCCTGATGGGCAATGGCATCTAAAAGCTTCAATGCTATCAGGAAACTAAATTCATCAGAAATGCGATCATGTTGGCCAAAGAAAGAACTATTGCAGATATTAATGCAATCTCAAGAAACTACTTCAACTAAAGTCAACATAAACACTATCACAGCTTCCAATTAATTAGCGATTTAAACCAGAAGAAGAACTTGAAAATTGTATAATTATATGTTCAATGAAAAGATTACAATTAATTAAACGGTGCTGGTACTCTTTGAGTTCAACACATAACATTAATATAGAGTATTACAATGAGACCATGAGTGGTAGAATCCGTAGCAGTATTACATAACATAAATGAATCAAAGAATGACTTAAAATGTGGAACTGAAGATTGGTCAATGATCAGGGGAGATAATCATCTTCAGGCTGCCTACGCCAGAGGAAATAACAATCATCTATCCACCTTGGATGTACCAAGAACTTCTCCTCTTGCTCTGCCCATAGACAATCCTCAGGTTCTGTAGAGACCAAATAATAACTGAGGAGTCAGTTACTATTGTGCACATGGCTCCCATCTCCTCCGCCCTTGAACTGCTTCGTATAAAATCTTCGAAATCTCTAAAAAGTAAAGAACATCCATTGAGAATCCCACCACGAATTTTCGGCAAGTAAGTCCGAACATCTCCGCAAACACTGTCAAAAAACATTCTATGCATTGTTTTTAGAACTCTCAGAACGTTTGCCAATGCCCCTTCATTCTCACTTTCATCAGTCAATGTCTCAGAATAAGATTTGCGATCGCCGTTCAATTCTTTATCCCTAAAGTAGTCATATTTTCCCACAACTATCAAGTTCTCAGTATGATCACTGCACACGCTCTCAGTGTCATCAAGAATAACAATGCCCCTCTCTTGGCCCAGTACTAGGTCCAGGTTCTTCCTATCTTCTGCGTTGAAATCTTCCCGAGCAATGATCCGGGAACTGAAGTGTTTGGAATCTGGGTCTAGTCTCTTAACAGCTGCCTTAGCATAACATCGGGTACCCATCTTGCATACATACATCTCAAACAAGCTACTGGCTTGTTCAAGAAAAGTGCACACAAATGGCCTCAACTTCACCAATTTGTCATCACCTATCTGGAATAAACTGCCGTTGAAAGCATGAACTTGCTCCTTCAAATATTTCTCTCCGGATGAGAGGCTTTTAATCTTTCGACAGTGCAGCAGCGTATGGTCTAAATCTAGAACAAGATGCAGCTTCCTCTTCCTCAACAAAGCCTTTGTGTTTCTTTTCTTCAAACCTAAAACTTCTTCTTCGCTGTACCTTAATCCTGGCAGTGTATAATCAAAAGATAAACCGAAAGAATCATCCATGGCTTGGTTGCAAAAAATGCACATTCTGTTCCGAACAGTAGTGTGTGCATGATGAAAGCGGCTCAGAAGAACAAGAATCTACACCAGCAAAACCACCACAGCTTCTCTTGATAACAAACCTTGTCTTCCTAACATACTCGAGTTTGTAACTGTATATCCCCATTTTGTGAGTTTTGATTGTTTGTTTGAAGAGGGTTTTGAAATGTTGCAACAAGGGGTTCAAAGAACAAAGATTGAGAAGCCATAAAATGAATGCATGTTATTAGAAATTGTTTTTATTGGGTTTCAATCGGGAAGAATTACCAAGAGGAAGAGTACATTTGTAGAATTTCAAGGAGATTTTGTTGAAACAGAGTTGAGAGGTAGTGATTATGTAAAAACAATTCTTTTCCTGAGTGAAGTAGGAATTGAGAAAAAACGCGATTAAAATGGCTAATGGAGACATATGGATATGGTAGTTGTTGGTTTCCAGCAACAGTGGCCGCAGGGATATGATCGACGGCTCACAAGCTTCAGATCGATACCAAGCTTTGCCGGTGAGGTGGTCGGAAATGGGAGATCCGGCCAGGTCAAAGTCGCAGGTCGGGTCAACGGGTTCTCTCTCTCTCTTTTCTATTTTAGGAAACCACTCTCTCTCTCCCCCTTTCCATTTATAGAAACCTTTTTTTTTAAGCTTAATACAAATTAAGCTAATATCGGACCTGAGCGAAATAAAATCTAATTATGAGGCCATTGAATTGCTTCCGAATTGTCTCAATTTTGTGTCGTGACAAATTTAAATTATTCAAGCACGATCAATTTATTAACCGCATCTAATTACTCGCAACGATTTGTAACCAATTCGACAACTTTAAAAATTAACAATGAAATTAAAAATAACTTCACATACCCAATTAAATAAATTACGGTGCATATGTTACATACTCTAAATGCATTGCTAGATATTGATTGGATGTAATTAGTTAATTTTCTTTGGATTAATAATACTTATATTGGCAATTACTTGGTTACGTATTCGCTGAGGGATTTTTAAATTGATTAAATGTTACTAATAAAATGTGGATGTATACAGATTAGTTAAATAAAGAGAAATTATCTCTACACTACTTTTGTTTTGTGATATGTACATATAACCGCCACAAATTTTGGACATGTTCTTTACACCGCTTTTGTTTCTAAACTTGTATCAATCAACTATTATGATACTAAAAATAACTATTTTACCCCTAAATGAATTAAAATACTATTTTATTCTACAAAATTTTAAAAAATAAGAAAATTTTAATTATAAGAATACCCCTAAATTCAATAAAACATAAATCTCAAAATCCAATCTGATAATTTGTAAATGAAATTATAATTATAAAAAATTAACATCCTGTAATTATAGTTTTTTGTAATTATAATTTCATTTAATTTTTGCAATTGAATTAAGTATAGAGAAGTTTAGAAAAATTAACATGGAGAGAAAAGCTCCTTATAATTATTATAAACTTTCCTATAATTAGTACTAAAAAACTTCCCTATACAAATTAAATGAAATTAAAATTAAAAAAATTAACATGATAATTTTAAATGAAATTATATTATAAAAAATTAACATATTAGATTTGAGATTTATTTATTTTATTAAATTTAGGGGTATTCTTGTAATTATAATTCTTTTATTTTCCTAAATTTTGTAGAATAAAATAGTTTTTTTAATTCATTTAGGTGTAAAATAATTATTTTTTAGTGTCAAAATAGTTTATTGATACAAACTTAACAACAAAAGTAGTGCAAAGAACTTATCAAAATTTTGAGGTGATTAGATGTACATATGACAAAATAAAGGTGAAGTATAAATAATTTTCCTTACATAAATTAAAATTTTTAATCAATTAATTATTTTTTCATATATTAAATTATATTAAATGAATGGCATGATTAAAACACTTAAATTCAAGAGTCCGCAACTGTCCCACCGTCAATAATGTAAAAATAGATATAATATCATAGAGAAATCCTTGAAATAATTATATAAATAAAATAAAGGTTGAGAATGACACTATTCAAACAAAATAAATCGAGGTATTGTCCAAAACATACGATGTACTACAAGCTTATTTCTATTAGCTCCCTTGCTATAAACACGTAATCCTCGCATAGCCTCATTGACTTTCTTCGCTAAAGCTCTAGGTCTAGGAGAAATATCTATGTAAACGATTTTAGTCCCTCTTAATCTATCAACCATTCTCTATTTATAAAGTCTTTTAAGATCTTTGACAAGAGCTCCTCCTAAGGTAAATTGTTTAGTTCTGTAAATTTCTGTCCAAATTTTATTCTTAGCACTTTTCATATCCACAGTGTTCCTCTTCATGTTTACAAAACAAATGTAATTAACTCTATTAGACAACCCAATTAAACCTTAAAAGAATGTCTACATAATCTTAACCTAGGGCTCTGATACCACAGTTGTAAAACCCAAAACCCAATACATGCGGAGCACGTGAGAAAGGAGGTTACCTACTAATCAAAATCTTTACACAAAAAATCTTAAACTGAAATACCTCAAATGCTTTAATCAATAAATCTACAAATTCATGTGTTCAACTCTAAATGATGTCTCTCTCAAAGACAAAGGTATAACAAAAGTCTCAAAAACTTCTCAACTACAAGTTCATAAACAAATAAATTTAAAAAGAACAAAAATCTATCTTTCTCTCCTAATTAGAAACAGGAAACAAATCTCTAACTCCATTGATAGCACACCTCTCAACAAGATACTTAATCTGCAAAAAGTAATGACGAGGGGTGAGCCGTTAACTCGGTAAGTAAAACCATTCTTAACACACTAGGTTTATTATGTACCGAAAATATTGCAAGCCTCTTTTTTATCAAAACATATATATTATAACAGAAAGGTAGAAATTCGTTAAATAATTCAGAATATCAAAAGCTCATAATTCATAAAAGAAAACAGATCATATAGTACATATGTACAGAAAAACCAAAGTTAGCTCATGTCACATAGTGTCACCTATACTCCCGGTGACCCGGCCAGAAAAAGAATCAGAATATCGTGTGCACACTCAGAACAGAAACTCATTACTAGTCCAGGACAGATATATATTATATTATACAATCAGAATCAGAATCAGAATCAGAATTACTACGGACAATGAGCCAAAACATTCAAATCAGTCTTACATATATAACGGCTTGTACGTGGCACTTTGCACTGTATGTGGCACTTTGCGGCGCTGTGGCCCTCAAGAGGTAGCCCCCATATAGTCTCAAGAGGTGGCCCACATACAATCATAAATAATTTAAATATATTCAGACACAAAACATTCGTATCAAATTCATAAGTATTTGTAATCATAATTTAGGCTTGCAAGATATCTTATAAATAAAATCATAAAACGTAATCATATACATAAATAAATTATAAATTTAAAAGCATTTGTAATATTTTGTTGAAACCATAAGAATAACATAATTTTTATATTTGAAAACATTTACAAAAACTAATTTTGTGATGAAAACAATTGATTTTCAAAGAACTATAAAAAAAAACATTTACTTATAGTAGTATCAAAATAATCATATTTATCTAGTACATTAGTAATGAAGTTACTTACCTCGACAAAAGCAATGATCTAAACTGCTCTAGGTCTCCAACAGCCTCAAACACCTTAGCAATTACAAGAAAATCCTATTAACAACTTATTTCAACCTCCTGATTTTCCTAATTTATACCCGTACAGGTCTGTTTCTCTTAATTTTAACTCTTAATCTAGAAATTAGAAAGACACAATATTTTACAGAACCAGTCTGGACATCCATGGGTATCTCAAATAAAATTTTCAAGAAGATCCAATATCAAAAACATTTTTAAAACTATTTATTTCTTGATAAATTCAAAACTGTCTTGCAGAGCCTTAACTGAACAGTATGGGTTCCGAGATTTTTATAAAGTCATACATTAATCAGAAAATTTAGAAATTAAAAATGGAAATACTAGACAAACATAATAACGTCTGATTAAAATTCCATAATTTTTTAAATTCATTTCATACCCCAAATAATTTTATGAATACAATCATTCTGTTAAAATTGTAGTTTTCCAGTGCAGCAGTGTCTGTTTCGAAAATCCATATAAAATAAAAAACGAACTCAAACTTTATGAAAACAAATTTATTCCATAATCCCTACGTGTCTAGTTTTCAGAAAGATAATTTTAGTTTCAAGAATCATTCGTAGGGTATATGTTTAATTTTGAGATATTCATATTGTCTAGAATTATCTAGTAAGTTTATTGTGTCCAAGATTAATAAACAAAACTCAGCAATAAATCAAAGCCCTAAACACAACTTAAACTCATCCTAAATCATGTATAAAAATCTGTAATAATCTAAAATCATGCTAATAAAAAACCTAATAGAATGATAGAAAAACATGTGGAGAATAGAAAGAGTAGAACTTACCAATCCTTAAGGTTCTCTTGTAAGTAAGGGTTTGAATCCTAGGATATGAATAAGAGGGTAAAGCAGAGAATAGAATAAAACGTTGTGGACTTAAGGTTATGGAAGAGGGAAAAGTATGAATTTATAGGGAGTCCTAAGAAATCTTATTAGGTTTTGGAAAATATAAGTATTTTACAAAATTACCCGATGAGTAATCCTTATTAGTGGGGATAATAGTGTCACTTATATATTCTAATAAAATAAATTCTATAATTCAAAATTCATAAAAAAAAATTGGCATTACAACTATATTCTCTCAATATTGTTTTCTTAGATCATCCTAATTACATACACAAAATTTCTCACTCATAAAACAATATTACACAATCTCGCAAATACTTTTTTCAAACTTTTAACTAGATTGAACAACTTCATGTGTTGTGCATGTTAAGAATTGTCTTAATACTATTACCGAATACTTATCTCTCAGCTTATAGGTCACCGGGATTTATCTAACATTATTTCATTCCCGGAGTCTCAAGTTGGAATCCCTTAATGTTCTAGTCAGATAATACTATTGTTACACTCATACTTTAAACCATTAGGCTCTTGCTTTAAGACTTTGAGAAACTTCTAGTCAGACAATACAATACTATTATTAGACTTTTGCTTTTAGGCTTTTGTGGTAAACAATTCCTCTATCCGTGCGCAACTTCATTTGCTAATTTCATCCCACCAATAACATTTTAACAATTACGTTTCCGCCATATATGTTTGCTTCCGATGCTATCAATTCATTATTCGTCGATGTCCTTGGTGCGGACCAAATCATGAAACTGCCAGCTTAGCTTGTTGATTTGGATCGATATTTTCTGCAAGTTTATCGTGCCTTTCGCCCCATAAACAATGCAAAATACTCAAGATGCCATTGCCTGCAAACTTTTACCCAAGAAAGACAAAAACATCGGGCAAAGCTAGTTGTTCATGTAAGATTCATTAAAAGATATATATAACGATCCTTTCTTATATTCGAAGTTTTACATATTTTTTGCTTACAATATAATCCACTCAAAAGTGATTAATTAAGCTGAATAATTAGATAGATGCTAATAAATTATAAGAAAAGGAGATAAACAGCAATTATGAATGTGTGTGTGTGTGTGTGTGTGTTTTGTGCGTGTGTGTGTATACGACAAAATGCTTTATATATTGGGTACAAACTATATTATGGGACTAAATGGCAACAGGGACAACATGAAGAGGTTGAGCCTTTTGTATGGTGAGGCCAAATTTCTCTTCCATGTCCATGTTCTCGTCTTCCAGCTTCCAATCAAAAGAGTTAATAAGTGAACCCAACATTAGATGTAACATTCTGATTGCCAATGGTAAACCAGGACAAATACGCCGCCCAGCTCCAAAGGGGATCAACTCAAAATTCTGGCCTTTGAAATCAACATTTGACCCCAAGAACCTTTCGGGCATAAAAGAATAAGGGCTGTCCCACGTGCTTTCGTCTCTGCCAATAGCCCATATATTGACAAGAACTTGTGCATCCTTTGGTACCGTGAAGCCTGCAATATTAACATCTTCTGAGGCTTTGCGGGGGATTAATAAGGGCACTGCTGGGTGCAACCTGAAAGTTTCTTTAATAACTGCTTGTAGATAAGGTAACCGAGTGATGTCAGATTCCTCAATTAGGTTGCTTTTGCCAACTGTTTGTTCTAGCTCCAATTTTGCTTTCAATAAAGCCTCAGGGTTGTGGGTAGTTCTGCCATTGCCCATTCCACCGTAATTGAAATTGTGTCATTCCCCGCAACAAACAAATCCTGTTATATGAACTCTGTTAATTAACTTTTAATTTGTACTGGAAATTAAAAAAAAAGAAAATGAAAAACTACCGCAAACAAGTGCTTGATATTTTTTGTGTCGATCTCTGCACTTTTATCTTGGATAATATTGAGGAGAGTATCTAATATATCTTTACATTCGGTAATAATACTGCAGCCATGTTCTTGTCTTTGCTTCAATCGTTGATCAACCAAGCGATCAAACAACTCAAGCATCTTACCAAAATAAAGTGTGCTGCGGCGCCTTATCCCCTGCAGGTCAAGCTTTTTTAGTAGAGGAAAATGGTCGGACAAGTTAGGCTTTCCTGCTTCTTCCATGATACGACAAACTGTATTCTTAAACTCTTTCTCTTTGGGATTAACCAAATCAACAGAAAAAATTGTGTTGGATAGCAAGTTAAGTGAAGTATTGAAAGCAGCTTGGCCAACATCTATTGCTTTACCCGCACGGCAATTTTCTTCAACATAAGCAAGAAGGTCTTTGATTTTGTTGCGCCGGAGGTCTTGATTGGCATCGAGTTTCTGATTAGTGAAAATATGCGTGTTGCATATTTTTCGAAGATTTTTCCACAGAGCCGAGACTGGCAGCCAGACCAAACTGAATTCGTGGCTCCGTTTGGTCTTTGACATAATTGCTTCAGGGACCTTCCGATCACAGAATGATAAATCATGATTTTGAAGGATGGCTTTGGCCATGCTTGGAGAAGAAACCACTATTGTCGTCACCTGGCCAAGTCTTAGACTCATTATGGGGCCATAAATCTTGGCAAGCTTGGCCAGTGACTTGTGAGGTTTACCACCCAGATCCAGGAGGTTTCCGATCACCGGATAAGGCCTTGGTCCCGGTGGAAGCCATTTACGTCGTCCTCTGGAAATGAAACTTAAAGCCATCACCCAAACCAATGTGAATACAAGCCAGACTATGCAGCTAATTAACAAATCCATCTTTGAATTGGAATTAATATTTTGATTTCTCTTTATTAGAAGCTCTCATCCTGATCGTCCCTTCACTTTCTTTTATAGTCGCAGCTGGATTCTGGAAGTGACTTTCACTACTATTTCAAACACATAACTAAATAAAATGTTTCGTGTCAGGTCACTTTCATATTGCTTGCTTCTTGAGTTATTAGGCCTTCCTAAAACATTAGCATTTATTTTGAGTAGAAAGGCCCATTGTGCTTGATCGAATGAGCTTTTTATTGGAGTTGTTACCAATACCCCTAGGGATGTCTAAAATACCCCTCGCGTCCACACTCAGATCGGATTTGGAAAATGCGGGTTGAGTAATATCTGACCTGAGGATGAAAAACCATAGGACCATAGTTCAATAACTTTCCACTATATTAATAATGGGATTACAATACAAATTTTTCTCTATATAACACTAGACGTTGACAACATCAACAATCTCAACAATCATGACTTACAATAATAGCATAATATTTGTCTCTCTAATAAATAGCTATCTCAAATAATTGCTAAGGAGAGGATAAAATAAAAATCAAGACCAGTAGGAATGTAGAAGGTAATGCCAGGAACTTACCTTTTAAATTTGGTAAAAAATAGAGTCTTTCGATCATTCAATCAAAGATTGAAAATCCTTGCACCCAAAAACAATTTCACCCCGTTGTCTTCTTTCCCCTCTCTTCTTTTTTAGGCATTGACTACTATTACTACCACACCACTTATTCTTCTTTATATAATGCACTTTTCAAAATCTATTTTAATGAAAAATTTCATTTAGCCCTACAAGCTTTCTTAAATTTCTTAACCACCCAAACGAATGCAAGCTTTGAGCTTTGGCCACCTAAATGAGATAGACCCAACAAATCTTCACCTTTAGATCATGTTGGGGGCAATACCAGGCTTGCTCATTGCTTACAATTTCTTAACTTCTACTTGAACAATAAATTTGTCATCATATTTGACCCATTCTCTGTTGTGTGAATCTTCACAAGCTACAACTGTTTCTTCTTAAGCACGGCTCGTATCCGATGATACCTCATATCAATATGCTTGGATTTCAAATAGTATGTTGAATTCTTGACCAAGTGAATGGCAATCTGCCTATTACAATACACAATATAGTTGTCTTGTTTTACACTCAACTCTTGTAGGAAATTCTTCATCCATAATATTTCTTTCCAACCTTCAGTTATTGTAGTATACTCTGCTTCCGTGATAGATGAAGTAACATATTGCCAAAGTTTAGACTACCATGAGACCACTCCCCCTACAAAGGTGAGTAAATATCTTGATAGGAAGTTTTTGAAATTAACTTCTCTTCGCATATCTATATTTGTGTATACTTGTCATACAAGTTTGTCACCACCAAAGCATACACATACCCTAGAAGTGCCTTTGAGATATCTGAAAATCCACATTACTATTGTCCAGTGCTATTTTCCTAGATTAATAAGAAACCGACTGACTACACCAACTGCATCAACAATATCTTGTCTTGTACAAATCATGACATATATCAAATTGTCAACTGCTGAAGCATAAGGAACTCCTCTTATCTCTTACTTCTCTTTCTCACTTGTAGGACAATGCTCATAACTAAGTTTGAAAAGGCCTGCAAGTGAATAATAAATAGATTTTTCCTTGGCCATGTTCAATCTTTCAAGAACTCTTAAAACATATGCTTCTCAAGATAACCACAACTTCCTAGATTTTCTATTATAGAAAATCTTCATGCCAATAATCTATTTTGTCAATCCCAGGTCTTTTATTACAAAAGGCTTCCTAAGCTCTTTCTTTTGATTATCAATCTTATTAGTATCCTAGCCAACAATCAACATGTCCTCTTTATAAAGCAAAAGAATGATAAAATCATTATCACCAAACTTCTTTACCAAACACAATGGTCAGACATAGTCATGTTAAAATCATGATTCTTTATAAAAGAGTTAATTTCTTGTACCACTATCTCGGTGCCTGTTTCAGCCTATACATGCTTTTCTTTAACTTGCATACAACTTTTTATTTGCCTTTACCACTGAATCCTTCTAGCTGCTAGTATGTTTCCTCTTCTAAGTCACCGTGCAAGAAAGCTATTCTTACATTAAGGTATTCAATATTTAAATTTAAGCTAGCTACTAATCCTATAACAACTCAAATAAAAGACATTTTTACCATAGGAGAAAATATTTCTTCAAAATTAACACTTTTTTTTTTACCAAAACCCTTGGCAACCAATCTAACCTTGTACTACTGTTATGAGTTTTTTCAATTTTTAACCTATAAACCCACTTATTCTTTAGTGTCCTCTTTCATTTAGGAAGTTTTGCCAAGTTATAAGTGTGGTTTGCATTAAAAAATTTCATTTCCTTTATGGGGCTTTAACCACACTCATTTTTATATTGATGACACATAGCTTTTTCAAAACATTATGACTCTCCTCAATTCAAAACATTATGACTCTCCTCCATCTAGAAGCATCGCATACTTATGTGAAGGATATCTATTGGAAGGTTGTCGTTCTCTAGTGGATTTTCTCAATTTTGACTTAACTAGTATTGCAAGTTGTTTTGAACATACTTGCTCAATAGCTTCTGTTGGACCATTATTATTATTCACTCTAGCTCTCCCATGATCATCATGAAATACAAATGAAGAAACAGAAATAGAAACCTCTATAGATGACAGAGACTCATCACACTTTTCTTGATCACTAACTATCTGATCTTTAAGAAATATAACATCTCTACTTTTGATCAATTTCTTTGTTACTAGATTCCATAATCTATACTTAAGTTATTTATGTCCATAGCCTAAGAAAATGCATTACTTGGCTTTATCATCAAGCTTTAATCTCTCATCTTTAGGGATACGAACACACGCTCTACAATCAAACACTCTTAAATATTTATAAGAAACATCACCATCTAATGAAGTTGAAAGAGAAAGGTTAATTAAATCAATTGCAGTATGCATAACCTCTACCCAAAAAGATTTAAAAAGCTTAGCATTAGAAAGTATACACTTGATCTTTTCTTCAATTGTTTTGTTCATCCTTTCTACAACACTATTATATTGAGTTGTTTTTGGTACAGTCTAATTCTATGAAATTTGCAATGCTGCTCAAATGACCCTTTGCACTCACCACCATTGTCTCCTTAACACATTTTAGTTTTCTTCTTGTCCCTCTCTCAACATAAGAATGAAAGAACTTAAATGTATCAAGCACCTAGTCGTTAGATTTTAAAGCAAAAGCCTATGCTTTTCTAGAACAATCATCAAGTTAGAAAATAAAGTGTACCTTCTATTGATTTATTTTGCATCATGCATATATCAGTGTGAATCAAATCAAGAATATGGGATCTTTTAGATGGAGAAAGCTTTTAAAAGCTACTCTGTGTGTCTTTCTAGTTAAACAATGAACAAAAGTCTTGAGGGATAAACCTGCGAAGTTGGGCATAAATCTTTTTCTAGTAAGAGTTTCCAAACTTTTCTCACCAATGTAACTAAAGTTTTTTATGCCATGTCTCAATGTCAAAATCTTTTATAGTTATATTCACTTATTCTTTCTTGATCTTGGCTTCTATCACATGAAGAGTGTGCACTTTCTTCCCATTAGCTAACACTAGAGAGCCTTTGGTGAGATTTCATTTTCCTTCACCAAATTAGTTAGTATAACCATCATCATCAGGCTTACCTGTAGAGATCAAATTAAAGCGAATATTTGGTATATATTTAACATTTTTAAGCAACAACTTACAGCCAACACTAATTTCTAAAAAAATATCTCTTATGCCTATAATCTTGGATGCCCTCTTATTTCCCATCCAAACATGGACATAGTCACCATTAACATAGGATGTGAAGTAATAACGATGTGCAGTCAATGGGTTTATTTTTTGTGGGCAAAAAATATTTTAGTAGATGACCAAAATTGAGAGCTTTAACAAAAATTCAAAACCCATCTTAGGATGTTGTCTTTATTGATACATTTGATATATTTGATCTCTTGATTATAAGTTTTAGCTATCTTTATTGATGTATTTTTTATGTTTGTTCTCTTGATATTAACTTGTAAGAGTGGATACTGAGAGAATTTAGGAAAATATATGTTGGTTTAAAATTTTGTAAGCTTTGACTTCTCTAAATTTTTAGCAAACAACAGGGACTTGATTATTAATAAACAAATAAAAACTTCCTTGCCACTAGAATTACTTTTGTGTCATATCCAATGATGGTAGAACAAAAGACAAAAAGAGGGGTATAATACACCCTTGCACTGTAGTTGGATATTTATTATCTTCTAGCAATTTCTCATCTCAAATATACAAACTAATTGGGTCCATCCAGCTTTCCCCTTTATCAACATGCATTATCTCGGGTTCTACCTCAACACTTGGTGTGGTCATGGCCTCCATCGAGATTTATTTTGTGATCTTAATGTTGCTGTGACAACCAGCCTAACGATGATGTCCACTTTGTAATTATTTTCCCTCGAGATTTACTAGAATAAGAGTTGTTGAAATCTAGTCGCCATTTGCTTGGCTTTGTTCATGTATACCTCCATTTTCTCCCCCTTTTTGCCTAAAAGTTCCATTCAAATGATTCACTATGAGCAGAAAATCTGTTTTAATTTTTACCTTATCGACTTGTAAAGCATGCTCTAATTTCAACTTGGTGATGAGGCTTCATATTCTGCTGCATTGTTGGCTGCTTTAAATTCGAGTTTCATAGCATAAGAAGCTTTCTTGCTTTTAGGATAATATAAGGCTATCCTTGCTCTAGCTCCACCTACTCAAGAGGATAATGACTCAACAAAGGAATGAAAGTTAGTTTATGTTATAAGTTTCTTGACTTTGTTTTATTTTTTACGCATATGTTTGCGTGGACTTGATTTGTTTTCTACAATCTATTTTGATTCATAATTTGTGCATTGCTTTGAAATTTCAATGAAAATGAAGATAAGTATGTCTATTTGTATGGAGACCAATGAAGAGGAAAAAACAAAGAAAAATCATTTGATGAAATTAACACTTGACAACAAAATCATAGTCGAGTATAATGACTATGGAATTCTTATTGGAGAAAAAACAATTGAATTGAGATCATATATTGGTATTATGGCTAGAGATAATGTTTCAATCTTGCATGATGATTGGCAATGTGTTTCACTGGAGACTAAAGAAAAACTTTGGGATCACATACTAGTAATATATAATTTCTTATTTATTTCAGTAATTTTATTCATTTGGCTTTTGGAAATAAAATTATTTTGCTTCTTATTCATATGATGGAATAAACCAAGTTTGTGGCCAATTGGAACTTCTTTAAGGAAATTTAGATCAGCCTTAAACACTGAATTTATCCAACCAAACAAGGATCAACATAATTAGTTAAAGTTGCCACTAAGAGAGTTTCCTAGAATTACGAAGTCGGAGTGAAAAGAGTTTGTTGATAGGACACTTGAGGTTGAATTTTAGGTAAGTTGTACCACAATAGTGCTTAGTTATTTTGTTACACTTATTTCGTGAATGGACATGATTAATTAATTTCTAATGTTTTCTTTAAGGAAAAAAAAGCCAAAAAAGGAAGTAATTATGTGCAAAGATTAAATATGACCATACTTAGTTCAAGATACGATTGTTGCTATATCAAAAGATATTTTGTCACAACCTCTTATGATTTGAATTTTTGCACTTCAAATGTGTAGAAACTTCATTTTTGGTTATGTACATTTAAGGAAACTTTAGTTATATTTTGTTATGATTAACATAAAATAGAAAAATGAACTTGGAGTTTCTATTAAAGAGATTGATCACAGTCAACTGTGGCTGATGGCTTAAAAGAACAATATTAGTAGTTATGAACCTGAAGTATAGTAAGTGGCAGAGAAGATTGTAAGTTCTACATTTTTATTACTTACTTGATTTGCAATGGTTTGAATTTATTTTTTTTAATTCAAGGCCTTATAGGTTATTAAGGTTATATTTTGTATCCATGTTATTATTGGAGGATTTAAAGAGTCAGATGGAGTAAGAGGCATTTCTCTGTCACGGGTTTAATGGCATTTTAATTACAACTCTTGAAAAGAAGCTAAATGGTAGTAGAGTCCAAGCTTTGGGGCAGTCAATAACCCCAACTATGTATTTTCATGTACGGATCACTTCGAACTTTGATGGGTGTCGAAGCCAGCAAATATAAAAACCTACTCTAACAAGATTGTGTATAGTGATTGAGCAGAATCGTGTCCACAGAGACTGGTAATTATTTTAATCCTTTTAAAATGAAAATGTAAAATTGGGGGATTGCTGACAATAATGAAAATCAAATTAAATTAATAAGAATGCAAATTAAAAGTATAATTCAAAATGGGAAAACTCTAGTTGAAGGAATTAACTCAGCTTTGATTCGACTATTGATTATCGATACAACTATAAATCATTACTGCTTATGAATAGACTGCTTATAGCTACTGAGACACTCTAACAGCCAATTTCTCCTTAATTAGTCGATAACCAAGGTACGACCATTGGTTATTTCCCTAATCAATAGACAACCCTAGATACAATCATAGGATTTAATCAATTGACAGCCTGAAAATTAGAGAGACCCAAATCCTAATTAACAAACGCATACGATGGTTCATTTAAATTAGATTGTTTATTCCCATAACACAACGCACTGTTATGTTATTTGTCGTAAACATCAAAATATTCATATGATGAATCTTTCAATTGGTAGTAGATTAAATTGATAATTAAATAGTGGACAATTATCTAATTAACAAAGATAATCATGACAATAATTCAGAGAATAAATAAATACACAAAAAGTAATAAAACAATTAAAGCATAAGAAAAATCTCACAGTAATGGTGAATCAAAGCTTCATTAACCTTCAACCAGAAAAATAAGTTTAATTCCTCATGGAAAAAAGAGAAAACCCTAAAAAAAATAATAAAAATAATTAATAATCCAAAATCTCCTATTCCTTTCTTTTCTCCCCTTTTCATAGTTTTCTTCAAAAGGATAAAAATACTAATATCTAAAATATTATCTAAAATTTAAATTCAAAATTACAAGAGTAACAAAAATATAAAAAACGTTAAAATAAAAACTTCAAGTCCGCAATTGACAGCACGCGCCCACACCTTATCAACAAACTTCTTTTGAAATTGAGAATTTCTCCATGAAGTCGATTCATCCTCAAACATCATCTTGTAGCTCAATTTAGCACCAATCAATAGAATTGCACCTACAAAAATAACGCATAAGTAAATCACAAGTATTAAGTGCAAAACATTGATATTAAAGGGAGTAAACAATGTAAAACTAGTGCATGAAATGCACTATAACAAACTTGGCTATGGACATAATGGTCATAGAAATAAAGGTTTTTGATGAAAGGTATCAGATGATGATGATTTAGATACATATGATGGATGAAAAACTAAATGCTTATAGTCAAACAGAGGTTGGTAGTTAGAATGCAATTAATATTAAATCGCCCATTAGTCACAATGTTGACTTGAAGGATCAATCAAAGCCAAAGAGAAAGGTAATATCATTGAAAATCATTGTTTATTGGGTTTCAATTTCAGGCTATTGCCAATTGTAATAATGAAAATTTTGTTATTTTTTAAAATTTTCTAAAAACCAATACACACCAATTTAGCATATGTAAATATTAATACTTTTGAATGAAAAATAAATTATATTAGAGCATCAAGACTTGCTTCATACCATATAATCACTACCTGCATGATTGTATAGAATCACAATTATTTTAAGATTATGGAATCACAAATTGATTGACATTGTAACATAAAAATTTATATAATGTTTAACGGTCAGTATTTCTTTACTATTAAGGTGCCACAGAATTGCTGACACATAATGTAACACCCCAATTCACCCAAAAATCTTAAGAGGAATTTGGAATGAAACATTTTAGCATTAATCTTATTACTATTCCCCAATAAGGTTGATGTTATCCATTGACAAAGCATAGTTTCTAAAATAATAAATAACTTAATAATCCTCCAAAATAAACTTTAGCTCTAAACAATAGTCATAGTAGCTACAATTAATTCATAAAAAAAAATGCCAAAGCTTTTCAGCTAACAAATCCCCTCTGCTAGACCAAAAGCCCACATCTAAAAAATCAATCTGCAAAATGTTAAAGATGAGGGGTGAGCCGTCAACTCGGTAAGCAAACTTATGCATAAGGTTACCAATATCGAAAAGTATATAATCATTATTATGAAGTACTATAAGTAAAAAAAATAATAATAATTTTTTAATCATTCGTGTGTGGTAAAACTCATAATCAGTTAAGTCATAATGTAATGATCATTTCAATAGATAATTGTATAAGAAATCTTTTATTAATAAATCGTTTCTTTCATTCAATTTGCTCATGCCTCATAGTGTCACTTGTATCCCTAGTGACCTAGTCAATAGTTCAATATATCACATGTACTCCCAGTGACCCGGTCAATAGTTCAATCATGGTACTTTACCCCACAATAATCGTCAATAGGTGTGCACAATATAGCTAGCTGTTCGATAATATCAATAACGATAACTATGGACAATGAGCCAAAACCACAAAAATAGTTTCTAGATTTTTAATATCAATCATTCAGTAATATTTCAATAAAATGCTTAGAAGACATTGAATTGGCAAACAGAGGACTGCTACTTCAAAAATTCATAACTTTAGTTATACATGTCCAAAAATAGCGATTTCAGTTGTGAAAAATAGAGGAGACAATAAGAAGTCAGAATTAAATTTTATAAGGCATTTAGTGACCAAAAAGTAACCCACACTAGCTTTAATATCAGCCCTTGCAATTCTGGAAAACAGTTTCTAAGATTGCGGCAGCCCAACTCTCTAATTTTTAATGATTTTTATATAAAGCCAAAAATTAAGATATTAAAAAACCAGAAACTAGAAATATATGTGTATAGTAAGAAAAATTATCAGAATATTTAGAAGTTGTTTGGGTTATGAAATAAATTATAGAAGTGAGAACTGCTGCTGAAAATCAGAATTTTCCAACACTAGTGTTCCAACATAGAAAAATCAAAACAATTAACTGAACAATAAACATATGGTTAGAAAGAAAAAAATGTCTAGTTTAATAATTTATAAAGTTTTGTGCATGAAATGCAATAAAAACAATAGTTGTCTTGAGGTTTAATCTATACTATTCACAGTTTCCAAGATAACATAATAGCACTATCTCTATTCAATAACACATAAATTAATATATGATCATGCTTCCAAAATTTTATCAATACAACACATACAAACTCATTCAATCAATCATATAAAATCACAATCAAAACCAGAAGTTTAAAGGAATATAAATTTTTTGGCCTACCTTCAAAACAAAATTAAAACTCAAGAACTCCTTTAATGGAAAAAAGGAACACAATTAAAATCTTCTCTTTTCTTATTCAAAAACATGAATTTACTCTTATGTTGGCTGCTATATTCTTTTCTTTATTAGCCTCTAGGGTTTTTGAGAAATAAGAAATAAATAACGTAAGAGAGGTTTTTATAAGTAAAGCATTTAATATCCCTACCTATCAGGAATTTTATTTACTTATTTAAAAAGATATCAAATAAATTGGTAGGGTACAATAAAATCAAATCAATTAAAGATACCCTTAAAAATATTAGCCTAAAATACTATATTTTCTAAACATATATATATATATATATATATATATATATATATATATATATATATATATATATATATATATACACACACACACACGCACACACACATAATAAACAGTTGTTACACATAAAATATGTGTTAATAAATTTATTGTACCATGATCAGTGACATTAAACTCGGTGTGAGTAAAGAATGTTAATGATTGGAAAATAACATCAGAGAAGGCCATTTTTCTTCTAGTGGTGCCCGTATGCCCTCTAGCAATTTACAAATCTATTAAAAAAAAAGGTTAAATAGATAAATATGTTAAAGAAATGAACTGACTCACAACAGTGAGTGCGACTGTATACCAAACTTCCATCATCAGCATGGTGGCTATAGTCTAGGATTTCCCCTTGATGCTCATCAAATTCAATAACATAGGAACGCTGCAAGTACGTAACCACATTGTAACTAGATACTGTGTTGGAGAGCCCCCCAACAAAGGAACCAGCGTAGTGCCAGCATTAACTTGGTACAAAAAATAAAAGACATTTTCCAAATGCTCCACATTTTAGCTATGTCTACTCTAACAACAGTAGGATGGCGTGGCATGTGAGTTCGATGCCCGTGGCCGTTTCCCCTTAAATTGCACGAGATAAGGATAGCGGGATATCAAGCGGGAAGGCTGGGAGGGTTCAGTCAAGTCAAAGTAGTCGAAGGAAGCATAGGAAGCAGCAGTAAGAGCAAGAGCAGTCACACCAAGAAATGAAGGTCTCTGTTATTATAGGCACCATTTTAAATACTCTCACTGCATCCTATTTTGCAGAAACAGAAGATATAGAATGGAAAGAGCAATCAGAGTTTGAGTATCAAAGCATTGAAGGCTTCCACGTATTTTTGGCTTTGTAAATCACCAAAACTTTGCCGTCAGATGTTTTCTTTAAGAGTTATTGATTTCTTTTAGGGAGGTTTTAGTTCATATCTTTCTATCAGAAGTGTCTTCTTTGATCAATTACTTAGTCTGCCAAAAGACAAAGAAGTGGTAAAAGGTTGACAGAAGCTTGATACTTGGCCAATATTTTGAGTTGTGTCATTTTTGTTCATTCTTCGTATCCTATGTGTGCATCTTACCATTTTATGTGCTTTTCAGGAGAGAAAAAAGATAAAAATAAAAAGAAATGGGAGTAGTCCCAAGTTCAGACTCTGAATTTAAAATGAAATGTGCATTCTAGGAAGCACTCCCTTTGACTTCATCAGTTCTCAAATCCTCATTGCCATATCTACGAGGTCTTCATTGCTAAGCATCCTAAATACAATCCAATAGCTACTCACAGTTGGCAGGGTTTGCTTCTCTCTGAAAAATTGAGTAAGCCTCTGTCATTCTTCCAACCTCTGTTAGTTGATGAAGAACTGACCATATCATAAGTTCGACAATTCGGACCAATGCCACACTTTCCCATCTCATCCATCATCTTATATGCATCCTCATTGACCATCTCTAAACCCCAAAAGAGCACCGCAAGTGTGGGCTTCCGATTCAAATCCACTCTTCTTAGGCTGTTCAAAAACTTCAAGAACTTCACTTAACCTCTGCCAGACCTCTAACAGTCAGTCAAAGTACAGATAATATGCAATTCTTCGGCGCCACTTAACAAAGCACCTCAACTGGTTCATCGTCCTTCTCAGCCTCACAGTCCGTGACTGTGAGATTGCTGATGAAGAGCATGACTACAATGCTAAATTATATAATCCTCGGTCCACCACTTCTAGAACTTGTAGGAAAAGTTTTATTTTTCACATAAATAATATCTAATAAAATTTCTGATGTTGTACAGTAACGTCATCCTTAACAAATGACTCCTTAAAATGTCTGACATTAAAATCATTTTAGGTGAACTCGTTAGCTTATATGTATTAAGAATCTCAAGCACCCACCTGCAGCAGCATACAGAGAAACAAAAAGGTAAAATAGTCTTTTTATTTTTTTTAAAAAAAGAAAGAATCAATATAAATATAAACTAATAAACATATTAACGTCTTATTTTATAACACTGAATTTCATTAAACAGTTAAATTAATTGAGAAAAAGCTTTTACTTGCCCAGAAAGAAAATAGGCCGTTAACTAAGAGTTAGAGAGAACTGTCTTGGCTCCGAAGTATTTTGGGTTCTAACAACTACCGTATCCGTATCTCTCCATTAACGATTTTAACCGCATTTTTTCTCAATTCCCACTTCACTCAGGAAAAGAATTGCTTTTACGTAATCGCTACCTCTCAACTCTATTTCAACAAAATCTCTTCGAATTTCTACAAATGTACTCTTCTTTTTTGTATTTCTTTCTGATTGAAACCCAATAAAAACAATTTCTTGCAACTTCCATTCATTTTAGGCCTTCTCAATCTTCATTCTTGGAATCTTTCAAAACCCTATTCAACAAACAATCAAAACACACGAAATGGACGCATACAGTTACAAACTCCAGTGTGTTACGAAGACAAAGTTTGTTATCAAGAGAAGCTGTGGTGGGTTTGTTGATGGTGTAGATTCTTGTCCTTCTGAGCCGCTTTTGTCATGCACACACTCTACTATTCGTAACAGAAGGTGCATTTTTTGTAACCAAGCCATGGATGATTCTTTCGGTTTATCTTTTGATTATATGCTACCAGGATTAAGGTATAGTGAAGAAGAAGTTTTATGTTTGAAGAAAAGAAACACAAAGGCTTTGTTGAGGAAGAGGAAGCTCCATCTTGTTCTAGATTTAGACCATATGCTTTTCCACTGTCGAAAGATCAAAAGCCTCTCATCCGGAGAGAAATATTTGAAGAAGAAAGTTCATGCTTGCAATGGCAGTTTATTCCAGATAGATGATGACAATTTGGTGAAGTTGAGGCCATTTGTCCGCACTTTTCTTGAACAAGCCAGTAGCTTGTTTGAGATGTATGTATGCACGATGGGTACCCGATGTTACGCTAAGACGGTTGTCAAGCTACTGGACCCAGATTCCAAATACTTCAGTTCCCGGATCATTACTCGGGAAGACTTCAACCGAAAAGATAGGAAGAATCTGGACTTAGTACTGGGCCAAGAGAGGGGCATTGTTATTCTTGATGACACCGAGAGTGTGTGGAGTGATCACGCTGAGAACTTGATAGTTGTGGGAAAATATGACTACTTTAGGGATAAAGAATTGAAAGGCGATCACAAATCTTATTCTGAGACATTGATTGATGAAAGTGAGAATGAAGGGGCATTCGCAAACGTTCTGAGAGTTCTGAAAACAATACATAGATTGTTCTTTGGCAGTGTTTGTGGAGATGCTCGGACTTACTTGCAGAAAATTCGTAGTGGGATTCTCAAGGGATGTTCTTTACATTTCAGCGATTTTGAGGATTTTATACGAAGCAGTTCAAGGGCAGAGGAGATGGGAGCCACGTGCACAATCGCAATTGACTCCTCAGTTACACATTTGATCTCTACGGAACCTGAAGATTGTCGATGGGCAGAGCAAGAGGAGAAGTTCTTGGTACATCCAAGGTGGATAGATGCTTGTTATTTCCTCTGGCGTAGGCAGCCTGAAGATGATTATCTCCCTTGATCATTGAACAATCTTCAGTTCCACATTTTAAGCCATTTTTGGATTCATTTATGTCATGTAATACGGCTACTGATTCTACCACTCATGGCTCCTCCTTGTAATACTCTATATTAATGTTATGTGTTGAACTCAAAGAGTACCAGCACTGTTTAATTAATTGTAGTCATTTCATCGAATATATAATTATACAATTTTCAAGTTCTTCTGTTTTCACTTACTAATTAATTGGAAGCTGTGATAGTGTCTATGATGACTTTAGTAGAAGTAGTTTCTTGAGATTGCATAAATATCTGCAGATCTTTCTTTGGCCACCATTATAGCATTTGTGATGAATTTAGTTCCCTGATAGCATTGAAGCTTTTAGATGCTATCGCCTATCAGGCCGCATATAGTTCTGATTAGAGCAACAAGCCCAGGCTTTGTAATCATAAGGTCTCTGAGCCAGAACTTTTGAACCATATCTCACTGTCAAATTTTGAAAGACTAAATCTTAATTGTATTCTGCAATTTCTTTCCCCAATCAACTTGTATAAAGCCTGATTTGGATTAATTCTGGCTACCTTTACCCTGCCTCTATTGCCCATCTTATTGCATGGAGCTTCTTTTACAAACATGACAGCCATTGTCAAGAACTAAGCTAAATTTTGAAAACATCGTGGTTGTGATCCTGGTAAGAAAACATTCCAGCAGAAGCTATTTGTGTGAAATTATTTATTTATGGGGTAATTTTGTTCATGTATTTGTTGATTCATTCCATTACTCCTCCGTATCACACGTTAACAATTTGATGTTTACAAGAATGAAATTCATTCTTTGATGTTTGCATAGTCCACATTTTTGCATTCGTTGGTAGTGAATGATAAAGAGACTGGACTTGTAAATCGTAAATGGTGTGACTGTGCCACTATGGAGCTTCAAGAACAACTCTTCTAAGTTGTGTTTGCTTTTATTCAATATGAATTAATAAATTATTCTATGGAGGTCATATTTCATGGGGCTAAAATGCTTGTTTTAATAAAATGAATTCCCTAATTTTCTTCTGCTACAACCAAACTTTTCCTAATTTTATTTTCTAATGATGAAGCATAGAAACATCGCTTAATTCATTGCTTCCTTGCATTTCTGTGACCTCATTTCTGTAAACTTTGTGATTGAATTGCTTTACTTCTCAATTGTACAGTATATCTGTTGGTTCTTTGATGTTTGAGCCTTCCATATTTTGTTATTGTGCTGCCTTTGCTTGCCCACATTGAACAAAATGGCAAGGCTTGGAATGGTTTCTGTGTAATCTTTAGTTGAGGCAATCGTTTGTTATTGGCATAAGCATATTGCTTCATTAACCCTTCCAGCCGCTTAAAATCAAACCAAATTTGCTTTATTTAGTAATCCATTTCACTTCATTTCACTCACCATGCCCATTATTTATCTTAAATTGCTAAAAATTCACCTATTCGACCATTGTGAAGTGTCGCTCAACCTCTTCAAAGTGAAAAGATTCATACCAATTTTAAAGACCTAAATAAGCAATTTAAAAATTTCTTTATGAAAAAAAATAACAGGCATAAAGGTACTAATTTCTGTCAAATGTAATCAAAGCGTTAATTTGGGCATTGTTTATGTCTTTAGAAACTCAAACAAGCACCTATCTTTATATAACAGAATATATTATCCAAAATATAAAAATAAAAACTAAAAAAATTATTTTTTATTCTTTCAAAAAACAAAATAGACAAAATTTAACAAATATAAAAAATTAAGTAGTGTCTTATTTTAAACAATTAGATTTAAAAAAAAAAAAGCTTTTACTTGCAGAGAAAGAAAAAGGGAAATTTGAAATTCAACAAAATGAACCGTTAACGAGTAGTAGAGTTAGAGAGAACAGTCTTCACAGGCCGTACCAACGGCTTATCCGCATCTCTCAGTTATAAAGATTTTAACCGCGTTTTTGCTTAATCCCCACTTCGGTCAGGAAAAAGAATCAACAAAAAACTCTCACAACTGCTTGCTCTTTCTTAGTTTTTGACCAACAAAGCCCTAATTCTTGTAATTCCCCAGACCCACTACTCTCATTCCGTTGCTCTGTTCAAAGAATTACGTTAAATCTTTTCAATCTTTTTGCAAGTTCCCAGACCCTCTTGTAAAATAATCAAAACCCAGGAAGAGTTTCGTCCATTTTCCAAATCAAAATGCCTGCGATTGGTCTGAAACGGACCTGTAGTGTTCTTGAAGTTGCTGGTGAAAGTAATGTTAATCTCAAGAAGCAGAACACATTGGGAGATAATTCTTCGATTTCTGGTTCGAACATGTCCGTTGATTCTGAAAACAGATTGCGGGCTGCAATGATCCGGACAAGGTTTGCTGAGACTATATTGAGATTCCAACAAAAGAAGATCCTGAATGAAAGCAACAAAGCTGAGAAGGAAATATTGAAAAAGAAGAAAGCCCTTACTGAAGCTGGAATCAGAGCTGCTAAGATGGAGTTGAAGAACATGCAAAGGCCGAAAGAAAGGGAAATCGCCAGGCTTGCGATAGAAAAGATTCAAAGAACTATTGAATGGAACGATGCTTTATATGTTACACAGGAATTTGAGAAGCTAATCGGCGTTCAGACGGGTCCTGTTAGATCATTTACACGCGATTGTTTTCAGTGGTAGCTTAAACCCAATTGGGCAACTACTATTAGGGTTCTCTTTTCGGCTTCTGTTTTTGTACATGAATAGAAAAGTTTTGTTTTAGGACATTGTAAACACACCCAATTTTCTTGTAAAATTGATGTTCAATTTAATAGCTATTCTTTGCTTTCAGCAATTTCATTTTGCAATTGCTACAATCTATTATCGGTTTTCCGAAATTAACAATGGCTTTCTAGCATGAAGCATTTTACTTTATGAACTTTTGATAGTTTAAATATTTTCTATGATAGTATCTACTTACAGTACTACAGTATTACTTCATATTTCATTTATCATAGAAACAAATTTTTTTTCTCGCTCGTAGTTGCATGTTGCAATTCTGCTATCTGAAGAATCTACTGATAAGCTATTTTCATCTCCGAATTTCTTGAACCTTAACCAAAGCAAAACACAAATCGCTATTGTTTTTCCTGAATCTCCATAGCTGGACTTTTGAACTGGACTTTTGTCCATTATCTTGATCATTCACAACAGAAGAATGCCATTTCTCAATGAGATTATAAGTGTACGTCTTACCCATCTTCCACTTCTTCAACTTCAATGTAACGTTGTGTTTAAGAGATGGGGGAATCACTAAGACCTCTATGCCTTTATCTGCATCAAGAATTCCCTTCTCCGCTTGATTGAGAAACTGATCATTTCTCACTTTAGTCCATGGTATCAACAGACGATTAAGATCACTATTTAAATCAGAGTTTGTGATTTTTTTCTGCATCACCAACAGTAGGTTTGTTCCATTCTCCTCTCGGATTTGATTCTTAAACGATTCAGGCAAGTCAGCAACAACCCTTTCTTCTTGATAAACATTCTCTTTACCCTTCTTCCTCTGCTTTTTGGGCTTTCTTCCGATCACTTGTTCATCTTCATCGCCGCTGTGTTTGGTCATCAGGGCAAAGCGCCTCTTCAGAGTAATCTTAATCTTCTTGTTTTCAAGTACTTGCATTCTACTTGGCAAGTCTGGGTAACAGAATCAGAACCCCTCTTTCTTTTCGGTATAGAAGACCTCAGATGATCAACATTGTTAGTGGCCTTATTTCTCTCCATTGATGTTGCAGCTTCTTTGTGACTGAGCTTTTCGACAAGGCCACAATCATCCTTGTTAGTAAAGTGAGTTTCAAAGATTCATCACCATTAGCAGCTTCATCGGCCTCTCTCAGGAGTCTGTCAAAAGACCCGCCATCGTTCAATTCCCACGCCATATTTCTTCAGAGTTTCAAAGGTCAGAGAAACAGAACAAAAACAAGAAACTAATTGAATTATTTCCTAGAAGAAAACAGAAAGGAATTTCGGAAAGCTTTCAGTGCTTGGATTGGATTAGATTAGATTAAGTATATAATAAGAATTCTAATCCTGAGTGAAGTGGGTCCTACGTAAATTTGGGTAACTCAGAATTAAGCTTCCTAAATCGATTGGGAAAGAAACGCGTTAAATCATTAACTTGGGGCAGTTAAAGAGTCATGATTTTTGGCGCGCCGATTCTAATCCTAACTCTAACGCTAACGGTCATAACTTCAAAGGACTATTAATTTATAAGTTTAGGCTATTTCAGTAATAAGTTTTCAACTCTTACTCGCTTTTCTATTTGTGATCATTTTATTTATGTTATTTATTATTTATTTTGAATTTTTTGTACGTGAGTGGGCATTTTTAAAATGAATAAGCAAAGAAGAAATTAATTGGTAGAAAGAAATAAATAAAGTCCAGACCCGATTTTAGCTGTGCTCTGCCTTTTCCTCTGATTAATAGTCCTTGGAAGGAGATGAGTGAGTCATGAAATTTTTGAAGCATTACTCCTTTTCCAGAATTCAAAAGCTCTAGCTAAAGGCCCTCACGACTCTTCTTCTTATATTCTGAAATGACACGTCATTAAGGTAGATTTTGACTTGAGCCATTTTCTTCATTTTTCCTGTCCAACTATACATTGTCTTTTTTTAAATTTTTTTTCCCTCGGTGCTTGGCACTGGAAAATTATTTATCTAGCCCTCCTTAACTGACAGAGCCAAAAGCTATAGATGACTAATACCACTCCTTCTCATTCAAAATCTCCGAAAGGCCACTATTGATATTCCTGAGAGGCTTTTTCAGCGATATTCGGACTCTCTTGCGAGTTACAGGGGAACCTTCCATCTTCTCAGATGAATCCATCTAGAGAATACGCATGTATCGTCTTTCAAGGAAAACTTTAATGCTTTTAGCAGTAGATTCCAAATTTTTGGTTTCCATCATAGCCAATTCAAGGGCTCTTTTCTGTTATCATTCACGGCACTTCCATCTGCGTAACCTACTCTCTGTAATGAAGCTGGCATTCAGACAATTTCTTTTGCTTTTCAAGCTCTTGTGCCAGATCGAATTAGCTGATGGTCTACAAGACTCAGAGATTCTGTCCTCTTCGATTTGGTTGCTACTTATCATTCTTCATCTCCAATTGCTTTGTCACGGGAAGGAAATCTTGTCTTCATTCTTTTTGATGAATTTTCTCACTCAATTCTTGGTTTAAGCTTGTGAAAAATTTCTTATCTTAAGACCATAAGAAGTAACACACGTTGAACCGTTGAATGTAAGTCTTCCAACTCCATGTGAAGTTCCTCTGTCCAATTCCAATTTTTGTTCATAGCACACATTGAGAACTTATTTGAAAAGGGTTTGAGTACATAAATGCGAAAAATGTTTTGCAACTAATGCAGAAATTCAATCCTGGTGTGTGTAGTTTTACAAAATCCATTTAAAGATTATAATTAATGTATAAATTGATTGCTATGTCATGAGCTATATAGCTACTTAAAGCAAGTATCTCAGGCGACAAAGGATGCACTTGCTAGCGTTTCTGGGTATGAAATTGAGCTATATAGCTACTTAATGTAAGTTGATGCATTAGGTACTAATTAAGATGATTCTTTTGCCATACAAGCAATGGTTTGTCTCTCAATTTAATCTGTGATCTTCTCTTATCAATAAGCATAGTGGCAGCAAAGAAGAGTGGTCAGTTAAAATCATTATGATTTATTCAATGGCAACACAGTCATAAATTTAACCCCTCTTTGGGATTAATAAGCGATAGGTTCTCCAGCTGGAGCGACTTGATTTTTCTATGAAAATGATAAAAAAGTTATATGTTAGGATCAGTTAACAATGTCTGATCTTCAAGCTTCAATGACAAACCCTTCATGACTCAATTAACCAAACAACAGAAGTTTCTGTAAGCAAGCTTCTCATTGACAATGATGATGGTACAAAGATTGCAAACCTCACATCAAGGAAAAAAGTCCTAGTTTTACAGGTATCTCTTAATTCCCAAAGAATTACAAGATATTGCCCATGCTTCAGGCTTAGGAAACTAACTTTGAATTGATTAACTAGTAATATGTAACAATTAAGAAATTTCAAACACAAATATACAACCATTTCTAATGCTAAGCAGATATAATTCTACAAAATACACCCAAAAAGACAACATTTTGCATGAATCTGGTTTTCATATGGTCCCATGAAAGCTAACAACACAATCAAAGCAGTAACCCTGAACTGAAAGAATCCCTCCGAGAGCCAAAATTGTGTTGAAGATAGAAATTGAACCAGCATTACTAGAACAAGTGATACGGCCAGAAGCACCAAATGGGTATTGACTTCTGTGGGTTTTATAATGCTCAACTCAACAGAGAAAATCCAAGGGGCGGTGACTAGAAAGATCATCATGGCCAGGATTACAAGAATCAGAATTGGAAATGGCAGAGGATCTTGCCCAAACATGCCCAAGATAGTAGAGATTCTTCTGCTTCCGCTTCGTTTTCTGAGAATAGTACCCATCAAAATCAAGAAATCGAAATTCACAAGACCCTTTTCTCTTTGAAGCCTTTAAAATGAATGAATGTTGCAAGTAATCGTTTTCTTGGGTTTCAATCGCAAAGAATGAATGATGAAGAAGAAGAAAGCAGAATTGAAGAATGCAGAATTTGGGAGAGATTTTTTTGGCAACGGCAATTAATTCTGTAAACGTGTTTCTTTTCCTAATTGAGGTGGGCTTTGGGTATTTATTTGTTATCGCAAGAAATGAATTGAGAAATAACGCGGTTAGAATCTAACCGCTACCTTAACCCTAACGGTCAAAAAACCTCAAATTCAAATTTAAATTTTTGGTAATTCCCTAATTAAAATCGATTTACCCTTTTCTTTTTCACCAAGTAAAAGTCATTATCTTTTACATTAATTTTAACAGTTTAGGGTATTTCATTTTATTAAAATAACACGTTCACCTTAATAAATTGTTATTTTTTTCTTGTCCTGCTTCTGTTTTTAGACAATTTTTATTTTTTAAAATTTATTTGATTGTACATGAACAAGCGAGGGAGAAATTAATTACAACAACCTAAAGAAAACCTAGAAATCACTGAATGTTTTCCATGGAGAAAGTGTGGAATTGACAATGAATTGAATCAATCGATTGATTTGTTTGTTTTTCTTTTCTTTATTTCTTCAGTTGCATTTTCCCACTTCAGCTTTTTGCAATCAATGGCAAAGAAATCTCTTCATTAAAAATATTAACTGCAGAATGGTAATTTGCCGGCTCCATTTGAAGATTCTCTGTTTGTGCCTTGATTTAATTTCTAACAGATTGGTGACTGGTGAGCACTTAATGGACAGGATTTTGGAAATTGACTGGCTGCAGGAAAAATGAGATTGGGATATTGGAACCTTGATTGAGTGAATGCACGAACAGAATATCACTTTGATTATTACTAAAAAATATGCAGAGGAGATTCATGGCAGAACACTTGTAGCAAGATTGAAATATTATCAACAGGGTAGACAATAATTTGTTACCATTTAAAATTTAGGATTCTCTCTCTCTCTCTCTCTCTCTCTCTCTCTTCAAAATACCTTTCCTCGTAAAGCCTCAAAATGATTAATTGAATGTTGCAAAAAATCATTTTTTTGGGATTCGATCGGAAAGAATAAAGAAGAAGACAGAGATTTTTCTTAGACAAAAATTGAGTAGAGAGTTGAGAGAAATTATGTTAAGTATGTAAATGTAAATCTTGGATTTTATGAGTAAAATCAGCCTATTGTAAGAACATTTGGGGGTTCCAATTGATTTTTCATTTTTTTGAATTGAGAAAAAAAAAAGAAGCGAGGGAGAGATAACAGTAGCCGTTAAAACCCAAGAATTTACGCGCCATGGCTGTTCTCTCTAAGCCTAAGTTAATGGTCTATTTTATTTTATTTTAAATTTTTTGCTACTATTTCTTGTCTTCTTAAATTAATTAATATCATTTCTGTCCATTGTTTCTTTGGAAGGGGAAAAAAAAACCGAAAGATGTCTTTTTTAATGTAATTGTTTTTAAAAAATGCTTAAGTATTTACTTTATTACTTTTTTATTTTATTTTCTCAAAAAAATAAAATATTTTTTTATAATTTTATTTTAGATTTAGATTCTGTGTTATATTAAAAACATGTGCTTGTTTGATTTTTTTTTATTATATTTCAAATGGGTTTGATTTTCTAAAAATATAAACAATTAAGTTTACTTCATTGATATTAATTTTTTTTGTTTAATCACTTATTTTTTAATTAAATTTAAAGTTTAATATTCATTTCACCATTTTTGTGATTTGTGTGTCCGGTTAACAGAAGGAATGGGTGTAATTCGAATTTTTTTGTTTTAAATGGAGTGAAGTGGAATTTCTTGATTCGTTGGGGTGTTCTCTGAAAATAACCCAAAATTGAAAATAAAATAAAAATAAAATAGCAATGTTTCCATTTCAAATAGAATAGAAACCCTAGAGCGAAACTGAAAGGCTTTTGTCTAGCCAGCCATTGGCCGTCGCCGGAGCCACGGCTGCTGCTGCTGCCGTCGCACTGTCGCTGTCCTCCTTTTCTCGCGAAGGTTGTCTCTGTTTTATTTTTCTCATTTTTTTTTCAAATACAGATTGTAAAATTTGAGGTCTTTGGACTTTGTGTTGATTTATTTCATTAACTGAGCTGATTTTATGTTAATTGATTAGATTGTCACAAACCCTAGAATCCGTCACTGCTGCCGCCGTCGTTGAAGGTTTGGTGCTCTCCAAAATTCGGACTTTGTATGGCAATTTATATTCTGACTTTCATGTAACATCTTTTGCTTGTCAGTTATGAAGTTGTTGTTGGGAATTTTAGAACCTATTAATTTCTTTATAAAGTTTTAATCTTTATCTGTTTTAAGTGAAATTGATTTGTTGGGCTGTAATTGTATGACTAGGTGTTTGAGAAGTGTTTATCTTGTTTTAATGAAAATCTGCTTCTAAATTGCTGCTGAATATTAATGAAAATCTGTGTGAAATACAGCGGACTTTCCTGGCTTAAGCTTGCACCCTGAATTGCTGCAGAATATTAATGAAAATCTGTGTGAAATACAGCGGACTTTCCTGGCTTAAGCTTGCACCCTGATTGTATAAGGAAAGTTGTTGACAAACATGAATTTTGCATTGAACGAGTTGCCTGCCTTCATTTGATATAATGGCTCTATTCTTGTTCTGGATCATGCCACATAGATTTGAGAGCAATTTAATTGGATTAACCTTCATGTATTTGGAAGTCATTTGCTGATCCTTCTGACTGATTGATTGCAATTTTGCAAGTACATTTGTCAAGGATTAGGTACCTAGTTTTATTTATTGTTTTTTTATGGTGTCAGCTAAATGGTCATGGTTTGTGGTAAAACTGCTGTTATTAATAATTTCTAACCACCAAGTGTTTGTCTAAGCTTCTTATGAGATGTTTTGATTTCTTTATTTGCTAGATCGGTTTATATGAAACAAATAAAATAGGACCATCTAGACGGAAACTTATCATTTCTACGCCTTCTTCATTCTTTATTTGTAAAGAGTTTCATTCTGTTCTTTAATTATTTTGCAATGGAGGCTACAAAATGCACACATATCTTTGAAGCTTACTCTGCTTATTGTTTATTCTAGTTGCAGGTTGCAGTTTTGCTGGGTGCAGTGTTTTTTTTTCCTGAACTTGACTTTTTTTTCTCTTTTCTTTTGATTTAAAGGATACATCAGGGATTTTCAAGTGTATGATCCACACAGGGTGGGCAAGATCAAAGTTGAACTACTAGGCAGGGTGAATGATTGTCGAGCTCTCACTTATAGGCAGGATGTCAGGGCAAGAGAAATTGAAGAGTACACGGTGTGTACTCTTCCAACCAGACAGGTTTGTTCAAATCTCTTTTAAGTACTTTTATAGATGCTTGCCCCTTTGAAGTAAGTGGGGCTTCACTAGCAGAGAAGGTTATGTAGTATGTATGTTTATGAATCCAACATTTTTATCCCAAAAAAAAAAAAAAAATAATAATAATAATAATAATAATTAATAAATAAATAAATAAATAAAAGCAATAAATGACATAATATTTAGAACTTATTTTGTGTCCTTTTTGTTCTGATCTTTCAATGCAGTGGGGCTATGTTATGATAACAACTCCGGATGGTGTTTTGGATCATGAAGAGGCCCTGAGGCGGAATGTGGATGGCCAAGTTCTCCGTTATTTTCATTAGACATCTTTGCCAGCCAAGCACTTTGGAGAGGAAGGGAAGAGTTTTTTAAAGTAATCGCAGCCTGGAAGAATGTGTTAAACTTTAAAGTGGAGACCATTTAAATTTTGTTGTAATTCAGCTGAGGATAGAACAGGAGGTTGTTTCACCTCACTTCATAAAGTTTTTCTATCTTCATGGAACAGTTATGATTTGTTGTAATTTAAAAATGCAGCATTGTTTCAACTACAATTGCCCGTGGCAGAAACTAATATGCACAATAGTAGTTAATTTTTCCAGATGGTTCAATGTAGATGCTACAAGAATATATAACTTCAAAAAGGTATTTCTAAGAGTTTTATTCCAACTAAAAATAATGAAAATTGAAGGGCCTATGAAACTTCGGCAAGAATGATGATGAAAACTAAGAAGGGATTTATTAGCTCATGGTTTTTCTGTGGCAATGTCTCTATGAAACTCGGTCATAACACATTATTTAAGTAGATACTATCATATAAAACATTTAAACTATCAAAAGAGCATAATGTAAAAGGCTTCTTGCTAGAAAGCCATCGTTAATTTCTGAAAACAGATATAAGAATGTAGCAATTGCGAAACAAAATTGCTGACAGCAAAACAAGGCTATTAAATTGAATTTCAACTTTACAAGAGTGGCTTAAAAACTGAGGATTGTTCCATGATCCGGGGAGATAATCATCTTCAGGCTGCGTACGCCAGAGGAGATAACAAGCATCTATCCACCTTGGATGTAACAAGAACTTCTCCTCTTGCTCCGCCCATAGACACTCCTCAGGTTCTGTAGAGTTATTGCATTTTGTTTCTTTTCTTCAAACTTAAACTTTCTTTTTCTCTGTATATTAATCCTGGCAGAATATAATCAAAAGATAAAGCAAAGGAATCATCCATGGCTTGGTTGCGAAAAATGCACCTTCTGTCCTGAACGGTAGAGTGTGTGCATGACAAAAGCGGCTCAGAAGAACAAGAATCTACACCACCAGCAAACCCATCACATCTTCTCTAGATAGTAAACATTTTCAGTTTGTCTTCCTAACTCACTCGAGTTTGCAACTGTATGCGTCCATTTTGTGTGTTTTGATTGTTTGTTTGAAGAGGGTTTTGAAAAGTTGCAAGATTTTGAAATATTCAAAGAATAAAGAATGAGAGGCTCTAAAATGATTGAATGTTGGAAGAAATAGTTTTTTTTGGGTTTCAAACGGAAAGAATTACGAAGAAGAAGACTATATTTGTAGAATTTCAAAGAGATTTTGTTGAAACAGAGTTCAGAGGTGGTGATTATGTAAAAGTAATTCTTTTCCAGAGTGAAGTGGGAATTGAGAAAAAAACGCATTAGTACTCAAAAAACTGTGGAGCAAAGGCGGTTCCGTCTAACCCTACGTTAGCGGCCTATTCTTTTCTCGGCAATTAAAAGCTTTTTCTTAATTAGTTCAACTGTTTAATGAAATTCACTTTTATAAAATAAGTCGTTGATATGCTTATATTTTATATTGAATCTTTCTTTCTTTCTTTCTTTTTAAATAAAAAAATTATTTTACCCTTTTGGTTTCTCTGTGTAATGCTGCAAGTGGGTGCTTGGGTTTCTTAGTACAAATAAACTAACGAGTTTACCTAAAATGATTTTAACGTCAGACAATTTAAGGAGTCATTGGTTGAGGATAACGTTACTTCACAACATCAGATATTTTATTAGATATTATTTATGTGAAAAATATAACTTTTCCTACAAGTCCTTAAAAGTGGTGAACAGAGGTCCGTTTGGTACAACATTTCAAATAGAGCTTTTGTAAGTAAAGCTTTTGTAAGTAGAGCTTCTACCTAAAAAATTTTAGTTGTTTGATTGTCAATAAGAGATTTTATTAAAAATTTATGAAATTACTTTAATAGGTAAGTCTTTTAAAATTATGTTATGAAAATAATAAAATAAGATTGTCAAATATGTATAGGATATTTTAGATATTTAACATTTAAAAAAATCTTTTCAACCTCTACTCCTAAAAATCCAAAATTTGAGTTTTTGCTAGTAGAGGCAAAATAACTTATTTAAGCTTCAAAAGCTCTACTAGAAAAATAACCAAACAATAACAAAAGTTATAATAAGAGCTTATGTGATTAAATAAGCACTTATGACCATTAAATAAGTCATACCAAACAAGTACTTAGCATTTAAGTCATGTGCTTCATCAGGAATCTCACAATGCACAGAATGAAGGATGATGAACCGGTTGAGGTGTTTTGTAAAATGGCGGTGAAGAATTGCATATTTTCTGTACTTTGACTAATTGATAGAGGTCTAGAAGAGGTTAAGTGTGTTGAGTGCTAGAAAGTGTGTATTTATAATGGAAAAAATCATCATTTTACATTTCAAGTCTCACTAACATCCTTACTTTTATGTCTTTAAATCCCTTATGATTTAATTATGTATGTTTTATTTTAATTAAGTATTTTATGTATTTTAGGGGACATCATGGCCATTTTACAAATGAACGAGAGATAAGATAGAAAAACGAACATTAATTTTGAACTCAGGACAGTAAAAAACCTTAGGAGGAGCATAAAAAGATAAATTGTACTGTTTACGATATGATCGTTCACATATACAAGATCTTTTCATTCATGATCTTCGTTTCATTGACTTTTTCACCTATATCTTGACGATGATGTGACACTGTACGATGACGTGACAGCATTTGATTGGACGAATGATGTGGCATTGACTAATGATGTGGTGTGGACTGATGACGTGTCATGATCCTATTGGACTAAAATGCTGATGTGGCGTTGACCGACGATGTGGTAGAATGTTAGTGGATCAAAAAAATGTGCGTACGGTACATGCATATACACGGAATGATAGCCCTGATGATGTGTTCCATCCAATAAAAACTTGCCACGTGACGCAATCCTGAGCGTCCAAATTGTTTTAATCTGATGGCCATGATTTACTTATTGTATCTATAAACAGCAGACTCCCCCTCTAATTTGACACCCTTGAATCCATTTTTTAGTTTCATTTTCTATAATTACATCTCTATTTTGTATTTTCTACGTATTTTAATGAAATTTCCATTTTACCCCTAGTTCAATTATGAGTAGCTAATTTTCTTTCAAGCTTTGGTTGAAGGTGAAGTCTTAACATGCTCCATGGGCTTAATTTGGTAAATTTACTTTTTCTTCCCCTTTAATTTATGTGGATGTTTTGACTTTTTATAGATAGATAATAATAATCTTGTCTAGATATCGGCTTGTATAAATACCTCTCTAGGCAAGGTTATTACTATTTAGCACGGGAAACCCTTATCACCATATCTATTAAAGTGAGGTTCATGAGGAGTGGAAAATCCCCCTTCATGATTTAATTGGTATTAATAATAAATGTTAAGCCGATAGTGTATGTTGAGTATAAATCTGGAGATCTAAACACTTCATTTTAATAGTTTATTTCCGCCACTTTAATTTAAATTAATAGATAGCCTACATCATTTTCATTATAAATCCAATCACCGACTTAGAAAATTAATTCTACAAGCAATTAAAATCCACCTGCTCGTGGGATCGATACTCGTCACCGTTGATCTATTTTACAATAGATTTGTGCGCTTGCGAGTTCAATAAAATTTGCACAACAAGGTTTTGGCGCTGTTGCCAGGGAGGTAAGTTATTTTAATTCGTAGAATAAATTTTTAATTAATTAATTTATTTTTTTTAGTTGTTTTCTTATAATTTTTTTATTTTTTTTAAAAAAAGTGAATCTACATTTTGAGGTAAGTATTTTATTTTTTCTTTAATTTTTTTTTATTTTCATGTTATTTTTTTTAATTTGGCAAGTTCAAACGCCTATTAATTTATTTTACGCATTTATTGTTAGTTTTTATAACACTTGAGTTGTTTTCATAGCAAACTTGTAACAGCGTAATAAGGTTAGTATCATAATTTCTCTTTCTTTTTATTTTTATTAATTTTGTTAACATTTTTTTTTTCTCTTTGCATGCATGGTGGTATGTCACAATTACCTAATCTTGAGCCTATAGACTTTCAACTGGAAAAAACATTTCGCACACAAAAACACGTTGCAATTAAAAATAAAATTGGAATGGATTTGCAACCAGCACCACAAGAGAGGCCATTTAAGGACTACTTTAGTCTCTTAGCTAACTTGAGCACATCATGTATACGATACTCAAATGTAGCTCCCGATGTTACACTGGCTTTGATGGCTTACCCCGCGGGAAACGGTGACAGAGTAGAAGTTTTCCGATCCCAACATTCTATGGCCTAGAAAATGAAGATCCATATAATCATCTAAATGATTTCCATGCCATATGTTAAACTTTTAAATATGAGAATTTTTCAGATGATGATGTTAAACTTAGATTATTTCCATTTTCTTCAAAGGATAGAGCTCGTTCATGGTTCAATGCATTGCCTGCTAATAACATTACATCATGGGAACAAATCGTAACAAAATTTTTGAATAAATATTTCCTAGTACATAAAACCAATGCTATTCGAAGCATTCGCAGGGAAATTTCAGAGTTTACCTAAAGAGAAGACGAGTAGTTTTTCGAAGCATGGGAGCGATTCAATGGGCTACTCTTAAAGTGTCCACATAATGGGTAAGAGAAATGACACCAATGCCAATACTTTTTGGAGGCATTATTGCCGCATGTGCAAGAATGGCTAATGGCTAATGGCAACAAGTGGAGGAGAGCTAATGTCAAAAAATAGATCAGAGATTTATGATTTCTTCCAACGACAAGCGGATAATTCCCAACAACGGAGTCGTTCACTTAGAAATACTAGAAGAGTTAAGGGAGTGAATGAGGTTTACATTGGCGAGTCAAGCTCGAAAATTAAAGAAGTCAAAGAGATAGTTGAAGGTCTTTCTTGAAAAATAGCACCGTTAATAGCTGCTAAATTGATGGAGCCACATGATCAGGACTCATACCAAGATCAAGCCAATGCCATAGGTGTAATGAGAAAGCCATCAAATTACAACCCTTACTCCAACACATATAATATTGGATGGAGAAACCACCCCAATTTTTCATGGTCTCAAGGATTCCAATAGAATGGACCAGCATCTCCAGCTCCTCCAATGCAACTAATTCTTCAAAATCCTCAAGCTTCTCAGCCACCATTTAGACTATACAATCAGAACCCAAAATATTCTCAACCTAGACCATGAGAGGATGTATTTCAGAATTTCAAGAATCTTACTTACTCTACAATCGAGCAACAAAATCGCACCATTAATAAACTATGAAATGAAATGAGAGCAGGCTTCAACTCCCAAACCCAATCAGTTTCAAACCTTGAAAAAATGGTGGGACAACTTGCTTCTTCTGTTCAAACCTTGGCGATGACTGTTGAGAAAGGTAAATTCCTAAATCAACTAATGCTTAATCCTAAAGGAGTGCATGAAGTAAGCACCAATTCACCTCAGCAGCA
The DNA here is from genome assembly GCA_030449905.1 of Luvunga scandens. Lineage (NCBI taxonomy): Eukaryota > Viridiplantae > Streptophyta > Magnoliopsida > Sapindales > Rutaceae > Luvunga > Luvunga scandens. The sequence goes on from JASUUG010000209.1 coordinate 2,258,754, forward strand.
TGGGGAGGTCAAAGCAGTCATGACCTTGCGAAAAGGAAAAGAAGTCGACAACAAAGTGGAGATGCCGGTGACAAAAACAACTCAAATTGTACCGGTAAATGCAGAAGACTCATCATCAGAGGGGAAAGAAGAAACCAACCCATGAGAATACGTTCCCAAAGCTCAATTTCCCCAGAGGTTAGCTAAAGCAAAGAAGAGAAAATCCACGAGTGAGATTTTTGAAATCTTTAAACAAGTAAGTGTTAACATCCCTTTGCTTGACGCTATAAAACAAGTGATACTTATGCCAAGTTTTTTAAAGACCTTTGTACTAAAAAGAGAAGCATTCATGTTCAAAAGAAGACATTTTTAACAGAAAACGTTAGCTCTATACTCCAACATAAAATTCCTCTAAAATACAAAGACCTAGGCTCCCCCACTATCTCATGTAGTATAGGGAACCACACAATTGAGAATGCTTTGTTGGACTTAGGAGCTAGTGTAAATCTGTTGCTTTACTCAGTATTTGTGAAACTTGGACTAGGAGAATTACACCCAACTCCAGTGGTGTTACAGCTTGCAAATCGATCCATGAAAAAACCTCGTGGTATTGTGGAGGACGTGCTTATACAGGTAGATAAGTTTTATTTTCCTGTTGATTTCATTGTAATTGACACTCAACCAGTCCAGGATTCAAGAAAGCATATCCTTATTATCCTAGGACGACCTTTCTTGGCAACTGCCGATGCTCATATTCAATGCAGGACTGAAAATATGCAGTTGTCCTTTGTCAATATGACGATGGAACTAAATATCTTCAACATCGCCAAACAACCTCACAACGCAGATGATGAAATTGTTGATGTTGATTTGATAGAAGAATTAGTTGATAATGCTTTTCTTTCAAACCTTAGTGATGACCCTTTACAAACATGTTTAACTCACTTTGATTTGGATTTTGATATTGACAGATCAGTAGATGAGGTTAATGCCTTGCTTAATTCAGCACCATCCATGGACACTAACAAATGACAGTCAAGAGTGGAACAACTAGCACTATCAGAGAAGAAACTGAGTCCATCATCAAAATCACCACCAAAGCTCGAGCTCAAACCATTACCTGACACTTTGGAATATGTGTATTTGGAAGAAGAAAACACTCTGCCAGTAATCATTTCATCATCCCTGAATGACGAACAAAAAAGTAAGTTGTTGGAAGTTTTGAAAGTGCACAAAAGAGCATTAGGATGGACTATAGCCGACAGAAAAGGTATAAACCCAGTGGATTGTATATATTACATTCATCTTGATGAAAATGCTAAACCTACCAGGGAAATGCAACGTCGGTTGAACCTTAACATGAAAGAAGTTGTTAGAACTGAAGTCCTTAAACTATTAGACACAAGTATCATTTACCCCATTTCTGACAGTTCATGGGTCAGTCCTGTGCAAGTTGTCCCCAAAAAATCAAGAGTGACAGTAGTTACCAATGTTGAAAATGAATTAATACCCATTAGAGTGACTACAGGATGGCGTGTATGTATTGATTATAGAAAGTTAAATTCTGTCACGCGTAAAGGCCATTTTCCTTTACCATTTATCGATCAAATGCTTGATAGATTAGCGGGTCATGAATTTTATTGCTTTCTAGATGGCTACTCAGGATATAATCAGATTCCCATAGCCCCAAAAGATCAAGAGAAAACCACTTTCACTTGTCCTTTTGGCACTTTTGCATATAGGAGAATGCCATTTGGATTATGTAATGCACTTGCTATATTACAACAATGAATGTTAAGAATTTTTTCTGATATGGTTGAACGATTCCTTGAAGTCTTTATGGATGACTTTTCTGTTTTTGGTGATTCATTCGATCAATGTTTACATCATCTAACACTAGTTCTGCAGAGATGTATAGAGAAGAATTTGGTCCTAAATTAGGAGAAATGTCATTTTATAGTAAAACAAGGTATTGTTTTCGGTCACATCATTTCGAGCGAAGGTATTGAGGTTGATAAGGCAAAAGTGGATCTCATTTCCAATCTTCCTCCACCTAAAATAGTTAGAGAAGTAAGATATTTCCTTGGGCATGCGGGTTTTTACAGACATTTCATTAAAGATTTTAGCAAAGTTTCTAGACCCTTATGCAATTTACTTGTTAAGGATGTACCTTTTGTCTTTAATGATTCATGTCTTGTGGCATTTGAGAAACTAAAGCAGTTGTTAACATCATCACCCATCATTCAGCCCCCAAACTGAAACTTACCATTTGAGCTTATGTGTGATGCATCTGATTATGTGGTAGAAGCAGTATTAGGACAAAGAGTTGATCGAATTTCCAATGTCATTTACTATGCTAGTATGACATTGAATGATGCACAGTTGAACTATTTAACCACTGAAAAAGAAATGCTAGCAGTAGTGTTTGCATTAGAAAAATTTTGATCTTATCTCATTGATTGTAAAATAATTATTTTCACAAATCATGCTGCCCTTAAATATCTTCTTACAAAGAAAGATACAAAAGCTAGACTAATTCGTCGAGTGTTACTTTTGCAGGAATTTGATTTTGAAACCAAGGATAAGAAAGGCACAGAAAATGTTATGGCAGACCATCTCTCTTGTCTCAATTTTGATATAATTACAGAACCATTACAATTGAATGAATCATTTCCATATGAACAATTGATGAGTGTGGAAGTATTACCATGGTATGCTGATATAGTTAACTATTTTGTTATAGGTACACTTCCGGAGCATTGGACTAAGCAGGACAAGGCCAAATTTTTTGTTGAAATAAAGAATTTCTTCTGGAATGACCCTTATCTGTTCAAGTATTGTGCAGATCAAATTGTCAGACGATATGTTCCAGAAAATGAATTTCAAAATATCCTTTCATTTTGCCATGAACAAGCTTATGGAGGCCATTTCAGCACTAAGAAAACAACTACTAAAATATTACAATGTGGTTTCTATTGGCTAACTATATTTCGAGATGCTTGCATTTTTTTCTCTTCATATGATAGGTGTCAACGAATGGGGAGCATTACGTGAAGGAACATGATGCCATTAAACCCAATTTTAGTGGTTGAGATTTTTTATGTATGAGGTATCGACTTCATGAGACCGTTTCCCCTTTCTTTTGGTCATCAATACATATTGGTCGCTGTTGACTACGTATCGAAATGGGTAGAAGCAGTTCCATATAGAACTAATGATCACAAGGTAGTGATTGGATTTTTGAAAAGTAATATTGTTTCACGCTTTGGATTCCCTCGAGCAATTATCAATGATGGTGGAGCCCACTTTTGTAACAAATCATTCAAAGCTCTTTTGACAAAGTATTCCATTACTCACAAAGTGGCGACCCCATATCATCCACAAACCAGTGACCAAGTTGAGATTTCCAATCGAGAGATAAAGCACATATTAGAAAAGACGGTGAGACCAAACAAAAAAGATTGGTCATTAAAACTGGATGATACATTATGGGCATATAGAACAACTTTCAAGACCCCAATTGGGATGTCACCCTATAGGCTAGTATATGGAAAAGCTTGCCACCTACCTGTGGAACTCGAGCATCGTGCATACTGGGCCATCAAGAAATTCAACTTTGACATGCAGCAAGCTAGCTCAGAAAGAAGATTACAGCTGGCAGAACTTGAAGAAATTCATAATGATGTGTATAAAAATGACAAGATTTACAAACAGTGAATGAAAGTCTTTCATGATAAGCAAACTATGAGAAAATCTTTTACCCCAGGTCAGAAAATGCTTTTATTTAATTCTCTCTTGCACCTATTCCTAGGTAAGTTACGTTCTCGATGGACTGGTCCATTTATAGTTCACACTGTTTTTCCACATAGAGCAATTGAAATTACGGATCCAAAGAGTGGTGTAACTTTTAAAGTTAATGGTCAAAGATTAAAGTCATATCTAGAGTACCAACCACATGAAAAAGACAACGAAATCGATTTGAGTGACCCGCCAAACTTGAATTGAGATTTTTTTTATTTATGTCTTCTTTTTAGTGATTTAAATTTTTGTGAAAGTGTATTTATTTAATCATTCAGTTTTCTTTTATCACTTCTAACCATGTGTGCCTCAACTAGACAGATCCTCTTAAACATTCTCAGACAACTTCAACGTGTACAATCTAATCTGAAAAGCCAGATACGATTTTGTAAAACACATTGTATTTAGGAACTACAACCTCCAGAGTTGGTATCCCACGTGAAGATCTAGAAAGACAACTCAAAGAAATTAAGGGAGGTATCAAGGACACCCAAATAGAACTTGAGGTAAACTCAATAAGAGGATGATTGTGAAATTATTATTTTTCTTTTCTTTTCTTCTTTGTGTTCTTTAGTTTGTTACCCCGGTTAAGTGGTAGATAACGGTACTCCGTGACAATTAAAGTCGGTTACTTCAATTTCCCATAATAACGGATATTCTGAGAAGAAGGTATGGACAGAAACGCGATTTTATCAAAGCTTTACAAGAAATTTCCTTCACTTCTTCAGAATGCCCTCCTTACAATCTATAAAGCTCGGTTCGAACGCATGTGATTGTTTATGAAAAATAATGTCCCTGCTAACATCCGTTGGTTAATCGAGGCCAAAGTACGTTTGGCAGGTAAGTTGCCTCCTAAATTTATTGCATACATGCATGTTTGTGGTAAAGGAAATTACTTAAGAAAACGAAGAGCTCAAAAACTTCATGTTGATTGTCATAAGTGTGCCAGGATGAAATGCGATAAAAATCCTTGTTCTTTCGGAATGATGTTTGATAACAGAGAAGATAATATTCAATTCATTAGAGATGGCTTGAATAAAGAGTCATTGGATGATGTCCTTTTGTCTCGTGAAATGTATCCCAGTGGATACGTACAAAGAGCAATTCTCCAATTATGGCCATTATTTCAGAAAGAGCGTGTACGATATATTCTCGGGAATCTGACTATAAACGACCCTGTTTGCCAGTTTATAAGAAAACTAGATGGGAAGCCTATCCTCGACCCATAGAGGGCGTTCAAGCCATTTTTGGATGTAAAAACAAAGGAAGATGTGAGCCACAATCACAACTACCTGTAAATATTCTTTTACTGTTGTTTTATTTCACTGTTGTTTTATAAATTGCATTCTTGTCTTCAATAATTGGTTGCTTTTTCTTTTTACTATTTCCTTTTTTACTCTCGAGCCATGTGTTTTACGCGTTAATTGACATAGAGATGCTATCTCATATACAGCTGTGAACCATTGTCACCAAGATCCTTGATATATGATCCTTTCTTTTTAGACTCACAAATTATTTTTGAGAAGTATCCCAATGGCAGCTACTCCTAACAAACAATTAAAGAACATTTGTGTGCTCTCTGGATTTAACTATGGCAAACATAAAGAGTTCATTGAGGCAGTCATAGATCTTAGTCAACGCATAGTAGAAAGAAATATACATTTGGTATATAGAGGAGGTGACCGAGGGTTATCAAAACTGGTCTCAGAAGTTGCTTATCTCAGAGGGAGCCAAGTGTTAGGCATCATCCCAAGAAGCCTAAAACCATTGGGCTGTGTGTCTGACTCACCAACTGGAGAAGAGTTAGTCGTCTCAAGTATGCAAGAAAAAATAACTGAAATGCTAAATCATGCTAACGCTTTTATTTTCCTACCAGGAGATCTTGCAACTCTAGAGGCACTAATCACATTAGCATTTTAGGCCCATCTGAACATTCATCAGAAACCCATTTGTTTGTAAAATGTTAATAACTTTTATGATGGCTTCATTGCATTTATTAACAATGCAATAAAAAAACATTTCATCCCTTTCACAGTGAAAAAAAGAATTTATTTGTGCTCATACTACTAACGAGTTACTTGATCTGTTATAAACTTATAAACCAGAGCCAAATCCCAAGGCCCTTGTGTTGGAATGGCCAACTAATGATGTTAACAGTAGCCGTAGTAAGAAGTGTAAATTGGATTTAACTCTCCGCTTGTAAATATTTTCTTCTGTGATGCGGCACTCAGGTGATGTTTTCTAAACCCTATTTTCTTTAAAACATTGAGGACAATGTTTCGTTCTGGTTGGGGGGAAGAAATAGTTGACAATTGTGGAATATCTTAATCTTGGTGTAGTTTTTACTAATTTTTGTCGCAGAAACTAACTGTGGCTAAATTTTTGAATCGAAGATGGTTGAATATGGAGTGTAGTGACAAAGTCTATAGGCTCAAGATTAGGTAATTGTGACCAACGACCATGCATGCAAAGAAGAAAAAAAAAGATAACAAAATTAATAAAAAAAAATAAAGAGAAGGGAGAAATTACGATAATAACCTTATCACGCTATTACAATTTTGATATGAAAATAACTCAAGTGCTATAAAAAAAATAATAAATGTGTGAAACAAATTAATATAAATTAATAGGCGGTAGAACTTGCCAAAAAAAATAACATGAAAATTAAATTACAAAAATTTAAAGAAGAAATAAAAATTCTTACCTCAAAATGTAAATTCACTTTTTTTTTTCTTTTTTTTTATAATAAAAAAAATATTACAAGGAAACAACTAAAAAAAAATAAAGAAATTAAAAAAAATTCTACGAATTAAAATAACTTACCTCCCCGGCAACGGCGCCAAAAACTTGTTGTGCAAATTTTGTTGAACTCGCAAGCGCACGAATATATTGTAGAATAGATTAACGGTGACGAGTGTCGAGCCCATGAGGAGGTGAATTTTAATTGTATGTAGAATTAATTTTTTTAGTTGGTGGTTGGATTTATAATGAAAATGAAGTATGCTATCTATTAATTTGAATTAAAGCGGTGGGAATAAATTATTAAAATGAAATGCTTGGATCTCCGGATTTGTACTCAACATGTACTATTGGCTTAACATTCATTATTAGTACTAATTAAATCATGAAGGGGGATTTTCCACTCCTCATGAACCACACTCTAATAGATATGGTGCTAAGGGCTTCCCGTGCCAAACAGTAATAACTTGCCTAGGGAGACGGGTATACCAGCCAATATCTAGACAAGATTATTACTATCTGTCTACAAAAAGTCAAAACAACCACATAAATTAAAAGGGAAGAAAAAGTAAATTAGCTACTCATAGAGCATGTTGAGACTTCACCTTCAACCCAAGCTTGAAAGAAATTAGCTACTCATAATTGAACTAAGGATAAAATGGAAATTTTATTAAAATACGCAGAAAATACAAGATGGAGATGGAATTACAGAAAATGGAGCTTAAAAATGGATTCAGAGGTGACCAATTAGGGGGGGGAGCCCCATTTTTCTAGATACACTGAGTAAATCATGACCATCGGATTAAAACAATTTGGACGCTCAGGATTGCGCCACGTGGCAAGTTTCTATTGGATGGAACACATCATCAGGGCTATCATTCCGTATATATGCATGTACCGTACGCACATTTTTTCAGTCCACTAACATTCTGCCACGTCACTGGTCAACATTTTTGGTCCAATACGATCGTGACACGTCATCAGGTAACGCCCCATCATCCGTCAATGCCACATCATTCGTCCAATCAAATGCCGCCATGTCATCGTATAGTGCCACGTCATCGCAAAAGCGATGTAAAATGCAAGTGCTTGAATGAAGCGTCGCAGTACAAGATTATATATATCAACCGTACTATATGTTTGAACAGTACCGTATATGTGAACAATACCATTTATCTTTTTATGCTCCTCCTAAGGTTTTCGACTGTCCTGAGTTCAAAATTGCTATCCGTTTTTCTATCTGATCTCTCGTTCATTGTGAAATGACCTTGATGTCTCCTAAAATACATGAAATACTTAATTAAAATAAAACATACATAATTAAATCACAAGGGACTTTAAGATATAAAAGTAGGGATGTTAGTGAGACTTGGAGTGTAAAATGATGATTTTCTCCATTATAAATGTACACTTTCTAGCACTCAACACAAAGAAGGGATAATAGAGAAAACAAAATATGTTTGAAAAATAGAGGATTTTTGAGATCGTTAAATGCTTTTCACTTGAATTCTATTTTCTTTTTCTTTTTTTCTTTTTTTTTATTTATATACATATATTTTTTTTGTTTTGTTTTGTTTTTTTTTTTACTTTTATAGCACCTTTTTCGTGAATGCAAAATTATCTCTATTTTTAAACACAAATGGGTGGTGAGAAATACAAAATACAAGGTGATACTCCACATTGGAGTAGGACAAGATAATAGGTTACCAAAGAAAAATATTTTTTTTTTCTTAAGGTTCAAAGCGGTTAACTATGGATACATATTAATAGGGTTGGTTGGAATGGCTCAAACAGACTAAAGATGGTCTTTCTGTCATCTTTTAGGGTTCTAAATAATCTTTCATATCTACTAGTTAGATGGACCTTCAGATGTGGCAACACATTTTTTTTTTATAGAGAATCTTAACTCCAAGGAAATCTAGAGATAATGTATAAAGCAATAAACTACTAAGCTGAACGAAGAATGGGCAAAAAAGGTTACTCTCCAAGAAAAATGAAAGGCTCAAAAACTCACTTGGAAATTATTATAACATGTACATTCTTTCAAGCAACTTATATTTGTCTTTAACATCAACATGTAGAGTAACAAACATGGTGTAATATAACTGAAGGCCAAAGATAATACAAATACTAAAATTTGAAAGTTATCATGTCATCTAATTATGAAAAGATCACACAAAATACTTTTTTTTAAAAAAAAAATTCTTCCCCCAAACCTATTATTTGTCATGAAAATTATGCATGTAGAATGGTGAAAATGACATAGAAAAACTAATTGGTAAAAGAAGTTAGAAAAATCACACTTAAAAGGACTCTCAAAGCAAGGAATGTCTGAATTTTTTTTTCTTTTAATAGGAAGATGCATTTCTAGAGTCACTACACTCCATATTCAACCATCTTCGACTCAAAAATTTATCCACAGTTAGTTTCTACAGTAAAATGTAGTAAAAACTACACCAAGATTGAGATATTCCACAATTGTCAAATATTCCTTTCCCCCAACCAGAATGAAACATTGTCCTCAATGTTTGAAAGAAAATAAGGTTTAGAAGACATCACCTAGGTACTGTATCATAGAAGAAAATATTTATATGTGGAGAGTTAAATCTAATTTGCACTTCTTACTACGGCTACTGTTACCATCATTAGTTGGCCATTATTAGTGCTGGACGATTATGAAGAAAAGGAAGTTCAACATATCTTTTACATGTGATAGACACAGAAGCTAGAGATTTGAGGTTGGAGAATGTTCTAGTAGTCCACAAATTTCTGGATGAACTTCAGGGGATGCCACTTAACAGGGAGATTGTGTTTTCTATCGATTTAGTCCTTGAGATGACTCAAATATCTATAGCACTATACAAGGTGTCTCTAGTTGACTTGAAGGAACTTAAAGTTTAACTATAAGAATTGATGGAGAAATAAACCTAGTGTATCCCCATGGGAAGCTCTAGTTTTGTTTGTTAAGAAAAAGAATGGTACTCTTAGACTCTACATTGACTACAGAAAGTTGAAAAAAGTTGCAGTACTCAATAAATATCCACTTCCACATATTGATGACTTGTTTGATCAACTCCAAGGAGCAAAGGTGTTTCTAAGGTTGATTTGCACTCGGGATATCATCAGCTTAAAGTTAAAGAGGCTGATATTCCTAAACCAACATTGAAAACCTATTATGGACACTATGAGTTCTTTATGATGCCATTTGGGTTGACTAATACTCTACTAGCTTTTATGGATCTCATGAATAAGGTAGTTCGCCCTTATCTAAATCAGTTTGTGATTGTGTTCATTGATGATATTTAGGTGTATTATTGAAGTGAGGAGGAACATGCAGAGCATTTTCAAATTGTTTTGCACACTTTAAAGCAAAACAGTTGTATACCAGGTTCAACAAGTGTGAGTTCTGGTTGTACAAAATAATATTTCTGGTCCAAGTGATATCAACTGAAGGCATTTGTGTTGATCCTTAAAAGATTGAAGTAGTTATGAAATGGGAATGGCCTACAAAGGTTACATATGTTAAGAGTTTCTTTGGATTCTTTCGTAGATTAGTAAAGGGATTCTCTATGATTGCTATTCCTTAGACACGGTTAACCAGAAAGAATGCTAAATTTTAGTGGGATGATGATGGTGAAAAGAGTTTTCAAGAATTTAAGACACGTCTTACCTCAACATCAGTTTTTACACTTCTATTTGGTAATGAAAGGTTTATGGTATGTAGTGATGCCTCTAGATAGGGATTGAGTTATGTGCTAATGCATACTACAAGAAAAATGATATTTTATTACAAGAAAATTAGTAGCTAAAGATAATAAATTAGTCATTTTAAATCTTTTATGACAAAAAATAAATCGTCATACATTCGTCGTGTAGAAATCGTCTTAAAAGGTTCTACCAACTAAAATTATTTTTACCATTTTTTTACCATATTTTAAGACAATTATTTTTGTGACAAAAATAATTGTCTTAAAATTAATTTAAATTTGACAGAAATGGTATTACAAATGGTCAAATTAGAGATTTAAACATGCAGTCAATGTCACTTCATATTTGTCACAATATGTGATTTATAGTGACTATAATATTTGTCTCAAGAGAATATACATATAGTTGTAAGAATTACTAAAAAATTGTCACTTTAGAGGTTTGAGGATACAATTAGCAACGCTAATTCTTTTATTGCTAAAGTTTACATATCGGGATATTACATAATCATCACAGTAGTTATCTTTTGTGATAATTTTTGCGAATATAATTGGTTTTGAATGTAAGCATATTTGGTCAGAAAAATTAACATTATTTCTTGTCATAAAATGTAACCACTATCTCCTATCATAAAATGTAAGCATTTGCAACTACAATATTTGGTTAGAAAAATTCACATGTTGTGATGAGTTCTTTTGTTGCAAAATATATGTAATATAGTCTCACATTATTTTTAATCATAGTATATTTTACTATTTAATGACTATTTATATTGTATCAAAAAAGTTAAATTGACTACTATAAATTGTCATTACAAGAAAGCATTCATGACGACATATTGTAGTCACATAAATTGATATATAGTGACTAAAAGATTTCGATTCAAAAAAAGTTATTCAATGACAATTACTTTCATTTTAAATGACAAGTAATATTGTCTCATTTTATCTTTAAAGACAGTATTTTACTATTTAATGACTATTTTTATCATATCCCAAAAGTTTAAGTGACTACTCAAAATTGTCATCAAAAGAAAGCATTCATGACAACATATTGTAGTCACATAAATTGATGTCTAGTGACAAAAAATTTTTGATTAAGAAAAGGTTATTCTATGATAATTACTTTGATTTTAAGTGACAAACAATATTGTCTCAATTATTTTTAAGGACGATGCATTTTAGTATGTTGCAACTAGTTACATTGTACTAGAAGAGTTGGCGTGACATTAAATGTAGGTGTAGTCATAAATAAATAAACCAACAACAATGAGAATAATATAAAAAAGACTTTAATCAACAACAATAAGACTAACATAAAAAGGACTTTAATATCTTTATTTATAATCCAAAAGATTCAAACACAAGGCATGAAACTAAAATTCAAATAAATATTGTTCTTGTCAAAGAACTATAAATATAAAAGTCACAAATCACTATCAATGACCTAAAAGCAAGAAAATTAAAAGTAAGATTTCATAGTAGATGCATTTAAAAAGACCTTATTGAAAAGGCCTTATTCAGATTGAGAATCAAATAGTGCATGATCAGAAGAAGGTGTAAATGAAAATGATGGTTGTTCTTTCATAAATTTTATGAAATCTTCAACTACATGTAATCTATTATCTTGTTCCTTAATATTTTTCGTTTGCTCTTTAATTATCTTCATGATTGTCTGATTTTGTTGGGACAATGCTACATTAGATGCTAACTTTGAGGGACTTATAATTTTCTTCACAAAATTGGATTTCTTTCCTAAAATAATTTCACAAATTTGATTGTCAGTTAATGGCTCAACATTTTCCTCGGTATTGAAGTTTTTATTCATTTTTATCATTTGGTCTTGCATAATCAAAAGTTGAATAATTAATAAACCTTTAAAAATAGTATTAAACACATCTACAGAAGAAAGCGAATCATACAAGCTTATTGAATAATAAGTTCTATTGACTAAGAATAAACAAATAGTAAATAGCAAGACCGATAGCATTTCTGAGAGCACAAAGTAAAAATAAATCTTTCAAGCAAACATGTCCTCAATCCCAAATATACTTTCAGTTCAAAATAAATATATAAATTTAATTTCAGCAAGTGAATGTAAATTAATTAGAATTACTTATGTATTTAGCATTTGCTTCCATACTACTCCATCTTTTGGGCTCACTCCAAAACATCCTTTGGAACAAAGAAATTAACCAAGGAGACTCTCCAAGCATTTCTGTCTTTCCAATACAAAAGAAGAAAAGCATTTTAATATTGATAAACATGATACAAGTACATAATAGAAAAAGTTAAAACAAAGTCTCCATCATTTCAAGTACTATTTCATTCAGATGTTGTGCATGAGACTTCGATCCACCACAATGAGTAGAAGACACTTTACTACGATTCTGTTTTTTTTTTTTTTTCTGATCGTTTCTGTAATTGATTTTGTTAGAATATGTTATAAGCATTGAATAACTTAGCAAAGTTGGTAGCTTTTTCTTGAAATCAATGTCATCATGTAAAGTAGGCTAGCTGATCTATGTTTAATTCATTAAAAGACATTAAAATTGATTCACATACAAGCCATTTTACATGTGATGTCAACAAACAAATCTAGCAAATAGATGACTTTTAATTTTCCAGCTGTATATATCGTTGCACAAATTTTATAGCAGCAAAAAACATTAAGAACAAATTAATCTATATCAGAAAAAATTGCCCACAAAGAAACAAAAAATGAAGTTAACAAAAAGTTTACAATAATGTACAGCACCTACATGAGCCATAAACTTCAATTTTCCCTAGTGCTTTAACAGAGTAGTTACACTTTAATATATGTAACAGAATATGATTCATGGATAGAATTCTTATAGATATATTTTACTATAAACATTAATCAATCCTTTGGAGAAATTCTGCTTTAATATTTAACATATATATTTATTAAATTGTTCAGAGAGTAGTGAATAAAGAGATTGATTTGCATCTACGGAACCTTACATATAAATTAAGGAGTAGATGCAATATGAAATGGTCAAGAATATGAATATGTATGGTAGTCGTGGATATGAATGGGAGGAGTACATGTACCAATCTCTATCTATAAATCATCAGCTTTAGCTTTTGGCCTTGGATTATTCAAACTTTATAATAATCGTTATATATTTAATCTTTTCTATTGAACTTTTTTTTAAAAAAAAGATGGCGTGAGTTCACAAACTAATTAAAGTGAATCCATCTATTAAAGATTTAAAGATGCATGATGTGTCACAAGGAGAGAGAGAAAGGTGTTTGTGTATTATGTCAATCTCTTTCTTTGGATTTTTTGGAACTATTTTGGTCACCGTTAACGTCCAAAATCTTGTCAGATAAACAGTTCAGGATTAAGAAGACAATTTCCTGTCTATAAATTATTGGTTCACCGTTTACAAATTAAACGATCTACTGTTAATTTTCAGACTCTATATTTTGACAACTTTTATTTAGAAAAAGATTTTCCGACTCAAGTTAACGATCATTAAGCTTCTTTAAACATGTCTATGGCTTTAAGAAATTCATTTTAATAGCCCCAACATTTTAATCAAGAATATATAAGTTTTGTTATCATCAAAATCAATATTATAAGATTAGCAATCTCCCCATTTTTTATGATGACAAACTTTATATGTAAAAGTAAGAAAATTTTGTTAACTCCCCCTGAATATAAGCTCCCCCTGAAAAATATAAAAACATAACTTATTGTCCCCCTTCAGCATAAAAAAGAAAAGAACAAAAGCATATTCGTTTTCAACAAGTGAAATTTCGGCAGAATTTTCCTTGTACATTAACCATCTCCCATAAAATATTAGCAACAATTTACACTCAAGAAGCCAAAATTAAGATAAAAACAACTTCAACCAAGCAATAAAATCAATGCCAAAACATATATATATATATATCATCATACATAAATGTATAAAAAACATAAAAATGTTATGAGAAATCAAAGCAATTGAAACACTAAGAAACTACTGCGGAAGAGGAGGAGAAGATGAGGAAGACGAAATGCCAAGAGCCGTAAAGATGCGTAGCTGGCAATCCAGAATATACTGCTGCTGAATTTGAAAAGTATCAAACCGATCTTGAAACTGCTGCTGCTGCTGCTGTTCTGAAAGTGCTCAAACATTGCCAACAAGCTACTGAAGAAAACTATCGGGAGTAGGTGGAGCATTTGAAGTCGGTGGTCGATCGGTCTCCATCTCATGCTCCTTAGAGTCATAATCTACTAGAGGCTGTGATACGGATCCACGACGAGGAGGTGGAGGTCTAGCACCAAGCTTAAAATCGGGTAGTTGGTCAGAAGTGAAAACATTGTTTAGAAACCGATTATCCTCTGGAGCTACGAGGGTGTCTTGGTTATTTGTAGTGGGCGTTTTGATCCAATCCCGACGCCTTCGAGAAAACTCAATCCCCGAGATAGCCTTTTCCCCAATCTTCTTTGTCTCAACATATAATGAGTAGCGAAGGGGTACTCGAGAATGTCGCAAAACCTTAGAAATAATGCTACCGTATGGAAACAACCTATGGTTAACTGTAGGAGTACTCAACATACATTGCAAAATAATGTATCCTAGGTTAATAGGATGACCGCTAAGTAGACTACTATCAAGAATCCTGACATCCAGCTGAGTCACCTCATCCAAATGTCCCTTCCTAGGGGTGATAATTTGTTGTAAAATGGTATGAAGAATTCTAACTTGCAGCGGTAAGAGTTGTATCCTAAAAAGGAGAGCACAAATCTCATCAGTGAGATCCCGACGCCTACATATGTTTCTAAGCCCTTCGTGATAGACAAAATCGTCAAAAGATAACTCCTTCCTAGAGGTGTAAATAAGGTGACAAGAATGCAGAATTCCTAGGATGTTGTTCAAATAATCAACATCAAAATCAATTGGAACATTGCCTACATGAGTAACTATCCTATCTACTCTATCTGCGAATAATTCCATGTTAGAGTAAAACACACGGACTAGGTTAGGATAAATCTTCTCCTTTAAGTCTAAAGCAAACTCCCACGGCAACAACAATTCCTTCACACTTCTACTACAAACCAATAACTCCATAAAATCATCCAAATCCACAAAGTAAGAATCAATTACCTTTCGACCCATAAAACGGGTTTCGAAGCGTTATGCCATTGGAGCTGTGGGAAAATGCATCCTTTCGAACTCTGAAGTCTTCCTAGGTTCATTGAGCTTCAAACTTGTTTTTACTTCATTAATTCACATTTTTAGATTTCATTGATTACAATACACATTGTGTGAGAGATTGTTTATTTGTAATTTCTATTTTTGAGTGATTATAAGTGTTGGGATACACTTGGTTTAAGAGATTGGGAATAATCTCTTGTTGTAAAGTTCATTGACACCTTTGAAGTCAATTGTAAGTTTTGTTTGAAGCCTTGGAGGCTTGCTTAGTGGAATCCTCAAGCCCGATGAGCTTGGAGGCATGGACGTAGGCACGGTTGGCCGAACCACGTAAAATTTGCATGTTTGATCTCCATAGGTGGATACACTTGGGTTAAGAGATTGAGAATAATCACTTGTTGTAAAGGTTCATTGACACCTTTGAAGTCAATTGTAAGTTTTGTTTGAAGCCTTGGAGGCTTGCTTAGTGGAATTCTCAAGCCCAGTGAGCTTAGAGGCGGGGATATAGGCACGGTTGGCCGAAGCACGTAAAAATCGCGTGTTTGATCTCTCTTCCCTTATCTTTTTAATTTTGAGTATTGTTAAAATTAGTGCTTTTGATTTTATTAAAACATTAGTTTAAATTATTGTGTGGTTTTATTTGTTTAAGTTTTTTAAGAACCCAATTCACCCACCCTTTTGGGTAGCCTAGTGTTGAGTGATAGAAAGTGTATATTTATAATGGAGAAAATCATCATTTTACACTCCAAGTCTCACTAACATCCCTACTTTTATGTCTTAAAGTCCGTTGTGATTTAATTATGTATGTTTTATTTTAATTAAGTATTTTATGTATTTTAGGGGACATCATGGTCATTTCACAATGAACGAGAGATCGGATAGAAAAACAAACAACAATTTTGAACTCAGGATAGTCGAAAACCTTAGGAGGAGCATAAAAAGATAAATGATACTGTTCACATATACAGTACTGTTCATGACACTGTTCACAGCACTGTTCACCTATACTGTACGATGATGTGGCACTATATGATGACATGGCAGCATTTGATTGGACGAATGATGTGGCATTGACTGATGATGTGGTCTTGACTGATGACGTGTCACGATCCTATTGGACTAAAATGCTGATGTGGCGTTGACCGGCGACATGGCAGTATATTAGTGGATCGAAAAAATATGCGTACGGTACATGCATATACACGGAATGACAGCCCTGATGATGTGTTCCATCCAATAAGAACGTACCACATGGCGCAATCCTGAGCGTCCAAATTGTTTTAATTCGATGGCCATGATTTATTCATTGTATCTATAAAAAGGGGGCTCCCCTCTTAATTTACACCCCTGAATCCATTTTTTAGCTTCATTTTCTATAATTCCATCTCCATCTTGTATTTTCTACGTATTTTAATAAAATTCCTATTTTACCCCTAGTTCAATTATGAGTAGCTAATTTTCTTTCAAGCTTGGGTTGAAAGTGAAGTCTCAACATGCTTTATAGGCTTAATTTGGTAAATTTACTTTTTCTTCCCCTCTAATTTATGTGGATGTTTTGACTTTTCGTAGACAGATAGTAATAATCTTGTCTAGATATCATTTGGTATTACCGTCTCCCTAGGTAAGGTTATTACTATTTGGCACCGGAAGCACTTAGCACCATATCTATTAGAGTGTTGTTCATAAGCAGTGGAAAATCCCCCTTCATGATTTAATTGATACTAATAATGAATGTTAAGCTGATAGTGCATGTTGAGTACAGATCCGGAGATCCAAACATTTTATTTTAATAGTTTATTCTCACCGCTTTAATTTAAATTAATAGATAACCTACATTATTTTCATTATAAATCCAACCATCAACTCAGAAAATTAATTCTACTTGCAATTAAAATTCACCTTCTCGTGGGATCGACACTCGTCACTGTTGATCTATTCTACAATAGATTCGTGCGCTTGCAAGTTCAACAAAATTTGCACAACACCTAGTTAGTATTTCATTTGGTATCAGAGAAACCTCTCTGTTTTGAATCCATTAACCGTTAGGAATAAACGGTTAGCCGCTAATTTCCAACAATTTTTCTAGTGTTTCTGTAATTAAACGGTACGCCATTTTAATCTCAAATAGTAATTTGTTTATCTCGACTATGATTTCGTATATTTGTTTTAATCTACGACCAATACTCAATACATTTCTAAATCATTTTATTGATAAAAAATGTCTTTAAAAACCAATATGATGCATGATCACGCAATTTAAACAAATACAAATCAAACAAATATCATATTATAGAAAAACAAATAAGATATTCTATAAATCACTTCTATTATGCAACATTTATCATTCCAAGCTCATGCCTAATCTTAGCAAATTGCTCTTCACCAAGAGGTTTAGTAAAGATATCAGCGAGCTGTTTTTCAATTGAAATAAAATTCAATGAAATATCTCATTTTTAAACATGATCTCTTAAGAAATGATGTCTTATCTCAAAAGCTTTGTATAGGATTCTTGGATAGATTTATAGTACTTGTATTGTCACACATGGTAGGTATATGAGCAAGATTGATACCATAGTCTCTAAGGGTTTGTTTCATCCAAAGTACTTGTGCACAACAACTACTGGCTGCAATATATTCAGCCTCGGTGGTTGAAAGTGCAACCGAGTTTTGCTTCTTACTAAACCAAGAGATAAGTGAGTGACCTAGTAAGTGATAAGTTCCACTAGTGCTCTTCCTATCAACCTTATAATCAGTAAAATTGGCATCCGAATAACAAGTTAAATCTATATGAGTTTCTCTAGGATTCCAAAGGCCAAGATTTATAGTTATACTTAAATAATAAAAAATTCTTTTGACAGCAAGCAAATGAGATTCCTTGAGACATGATTGAAATCTTGCACACAAACATACACTAAACATGATATTGGGTCTACTACCAGTTAAGTAAAGATCCGATCATATCTCGATATGTTTTGACATCAACATCTTTACCTTTTTTTATCTTTGTCAAGCTTAATTGTTAAGCTCATTGGAGTACTATTGACCTTTCCATCTTCAAGTCTGAATCTTTTAAGCAAATCTCTCAAATATTTGGCTTGATTGATGAAGATTCCTTCTTTATTTTGTTTTATTTGTAATCCAAGGAAGTACTTCAATTTTCCCATTATGCTCATCTCAAATTCTTTGCTTATACAAGATGAAAATTTCTCACACAAAGACTCATTAGCAGAACCAATGTAAATTTGAACAACAAATATATCTTGATTCTTATACTTAATAAATAGTGTAGTATCTGCTCTTCTCATTGAAAAACCATTTTCCAAAAGAAATTTACTAAGCCTATCATACCAAGCTCTAGGTGCTTGTTTTAATCCATACAAAGCTTTTGAAAACTGATAAACATAATTTGGAAATTTTTCATTTTGAAAACCAGGGGGTTGTTTCACATACACTTCTTTCATGATGTACCCATTTAGAAATGCACTTTTGACATCCATTTGATACAAAGTAAAGTTCTTATAACATGCAAATGCTAAGAGCATCCTAATTGATTCTAATCTAGCTACAGGTGCAAAAGTTTCATCAAAATCAATTCCTTCTTCTTGGTTGTAACCTTGAGCTACTAATCTAGCTTTATTCCTTACAACCACACTAAATTCATCCATCTTATTCCTAAATACCCATTTAGTGCCTATAATAGATTGATATCCCGGTTTAGGAACTAATTTCCATACATTGTTTCTCTCAAATTGATTTAACTCCTTTTGCATTGCCATAATCCAAGATTCATCATTTTCCGCATCCACAAATGATTTTAGTTCAATTTCATATATAAATGCAGTATGTGCACATGTGTTCCTAAGTGATGATCTAGTGGTTACACCTCGTGAAGGATCTCCTAAAATTAAGTCTTTAGGGTGAGAAGAGACATACTTTGACTCATTGAGGAGTGTTTGAGAATTACCTCTATTTTGCTCCATATTAGTTTATTCTTCTTGTTGCTTCTCTTGATTCTCATAAGATGAAGCATCTTGTTTGACGTTTGAAGGTTCTTCTCGTTGCACTTCTTCATCTGCATCATTAACAACAACTTTCTCTATAGAAGAGGGGTTAGATTCATCAAACGCAATGTCTATGGATTCTTTAACAACCAAGGTTCTTTTATTGTATACTCTATAAGCTTTGCTAGTAGTTGAATATCCAAGAAAAATACCAACATCCGATTTTGGATCAAATCTACCATGATTGTCTTTAGTATTCAATATAAAACATTTGCATCCAAAAACTTTGAAATAATCAATGTTGGGTTTTCTATCTTTCCAAAGCCCATAGGGAGTTTTATTAAGAGATGATCTAATCAAAACACGATTTCACATATAGCATGCGGTATTAACGGCTTTGGCCTAAAAGTATTTTGGTAATACATTCTCATTCAACATGGTCCTAGCTATTTCTTGAATAAACCTATTCTTTCTCTTAACAACTTTATTTTTTTGTCGAGTCCTAAGTGATGAAAATTGATGTTTAATACCGAAATCATTACAAAAACTCTCAAATGCATGATTTTCAAATTCTCCATCATTATCACTTTTAATGCAAGTAATAAAATAGCTTTTTTCATTTTGAACCTTTTTACAGAAAACTTTAAATGCATCAAAGGCATTATCTTTATTAGATAAGAATAATACCCATGTATATCTAGAATAACCATCCACAATTACAAATGCATAATATTTACCACTTAGACTAGCATATCTAGAAGGTTCAAACAAATCCAAGTGAAGAAGTTGACGCGGTTTTGAAGTAGAAATATGATTTTTGTTTTTGAAATAAGTTTTGATTTGTTTTCCAAATTGACACGCTTCACAAATTTTATCTTTTTCAAAACCGAGGAAGACCTTTAACTAAATCGTTTTTAGAAATCTTTGAAATTAAATCCATGCTTACATTTCTTGGTCTTCTATGCCATAACCAACTATCAATCATGTAATGTAGAAAATCATTTATCATGAGTAGATGCACAATCTATATCAATAATATTAACATTAACATACCTCTTTCTAACAAAGAAAATTTTACCATTACATGCATTTTCAATAACACATTTTGCTTTATAAAAAATAACTCTATATCTTTTATCACACAATTGACTAATACTAAGCAAGTTGTGTTTTAGATTTTCAACTAAGCATATTTTCAATGAGAGTTGAGGAATCTTTGCCGACATTACCAATACCAATGATTTTTCGTTTTGAATTATCTCTAAAGGAGACATCCTCACCATTTTCAATCTTGGTAAATCTTGAGAGCAATGAATAATCACCGGTCATATGTCTTGAACATCCGATGTCCAAATATCATTTATTTCTCTTTCCCTTCATCTTTGATTCCTGCAAAGAAGATCTCAAGTTTTAGGTACCCAAAATTTTTTTAGTCCTTGAGTGTTAGTAACGGTTCCTTTTGGAACCCAAACACATTTAATTCCATAATACGCATTTTTTTTAACAGGACATCTATAATTCATGTGACCATTTCCATTGCAATAATGACAAACAATTTTATGATTATTAGTGGAGGTAGCCTTAACAAAGTAGCTCTTGTAATATTTTTGTTTCAAGTTAGGCTTATACCCGATTCCTCCTTTATCAAACACACATTTTTTAGAACTAAGAAACTTTTCTAAGTTTTTTTGACCATGTATGAATTTTAACACAATCTCATTGAGCTCATTACTCTTCTTTTTAAGTTCTTCATTTTTTTGATCAAGTCATCAACATGTAATTTTTCATGCTCATATGAAGTACTTTGTTTACCTTTTAAGGATGCAATCCTACCATGCAATACTTCATTATCCACTTCTAGTCCTTTGATCTTTTCATTTAGCAAATCATTACATTTTTGCAAGGCATCCTTTTCATTTGAAAGTTCTAACATTTTCTTCTTAAGACATGCATTTTTTTTACCAATTTTCATCATATCACTATGCAACTCATTAAAAGCATCATCTAATTCATTATAAGATGGAAGATCACTTACTTCATCAAGCTTATCTTCTCTTATTGCCATAAGTGCCAAGTTTGACATTTCTTGTAATTGTTCTTTTTCACTTGATTCTTCATCACTATCATCCCATGTTGCCACCATGGCTTTCTTCTTGAATTTGTTGAAAAAAGGGCATTCAGATTTTATATGGCCAGGCTTCTTGCATTCATAGCATATGATTGCTTCTTTTTTCTCCTTTCGATTCTTGAAATTTTTGAACTTTCTTTGCTCACTGGTTTTCTTGAAAAACTTCCTAAATTTTCTGGCTATCATGACCATCTCTTCATCTTCAAGTTCGCTTTCCTCATCACTTTCAGATTTTGATGCTTTCAAGGCAATGCTTTTCTTCTTTTTATCTTCATCTCCTCTTTTGGCTGCCAAATCTTCTTCATAAGAAATAAGTAAGCCAATTAAATCATCAATAGATAAAGTATTTAAATCTTTGGCTTCCTTAATGACAGTTCTCTTAGGTCTCTACTCTTTTGGTAATGACCTAATGATTTTCTTTACCTTCTCACTATTTGAAAAGGTCTTACCAAGTACTCCTAGAGTGTTTACGATATCCTTGAATCTAGTACATAGAATAAATACTCTCATTTTGCTTCATTTGAAACAACTCATATTGCCTAGTGTATCTACTAATTTTGGATTCTTTAACCTGGTTTTTTCATTCATAAACTATTTTAAGTTTTTTTCAAATTTCATAAGCATTAGAACAACCTAAAACTCTATAAAATTCTTTCTTATCTAAGGCACAAAATAGGGTATTCATAGCTTTGGAGTTTAAAGAAGCTTTTCTCTTTTCCTGCTCATTCCATTCACATGAAGGTTTTGGAATATCTTCCCCTTTTTCATCTTTAGTCATAGGCATGAATGGACCATCACACACAACTTCTCATATTTCATAATCTAAAGCTTGCAAATAAATTATTATCCTAGTTTTCCAATAAGGATAATCATTTTCATCAAAGAATGGTGGCCTAGTAGTGGATTGTCCTTCCCTAAAGCTAGAATTATTTTAGGTTACCATGGATCTTTTACTCTAGATGGTTAAGTCCTAACAAGAGAACCTTGCTCTGATACCAAATGAAATACTAACTAGGCTACCCAAGAGAATGAGTGAATTGGGTTCTTAAAAAACTTAAACAAATAAAACCACACAACAATTTAAACTAATGTTTTAATAAAATCAAAAGCAATAATTTTAACAATGCTCAAAATTAAAAGGATAAGGGAAGAGAGATCAAACAAGCGATTTTTACGTGTTTCGGCCAACCGTGCCTACGTCAACGCCTCCAAGCTTACCGGGCTTGAGGATTCCACTAAACAAGCCTCCAAGGCTTTAAACAACACTTACAATTGACTTCAAAGGTGTCAATGAACCTTTACAACAAGAGATTATTCCCAATCTCTTAACCCAAGTGTATCCCAACACTTACAATCACTTGAAAACAAAGATTACAATCAACCAATCTCTCACACAATATAAATGATTACAATTAAAATCTCAAAGTGTGAATTAATGAAGTAAAAACAAGTTTGAAGCTCAATGAAGATTATTTTCTCAGTAGCAAGGGTCACTTTGATTTGAATTGGATTGAGCTATTTTATAGTTGGAGCTGAAACTAAGCCGTTGTTGACTTTCTAAGAATAATCGGATTTTCGTTTGCTTCTGTCGGTTAACCGTTTTAACTTGTCCAAATAGCTGTTGTGCTTAGATTTTAAATAAACAGTTTACCATTTACTATTATCGGATCACTGTTTATTTCCATAAACTTACAAAACAAATTTAGGTCTCCGTTTTTGCTAAACGGCTCAAGATTAGAAAACTTTCTCTTTTCTGTAGATTATCGGTTTGCCGATTTCATTAAACGATTCACCGTTACTTTTCAGAATCTTGTCAAAGAAAGTCTAGCTGAGATTAGAAAACTCTCACTTTTTTTTAAATTATCGATTTACCGTATGTAATAAACGGTTCACCGTTAACATCCAGAATCTTGTCAGATAAACGGTTTAGGATTAAGAAGACAATTTCCTGTCTGTAAATTATCGGTTCACCGTTTAGAAATTACACGGTCTACCACTAATTTTCAGACTCTATATTTTGGCACCTTTTATTTAGAAAAAGATTTTCTGACTCAAGTTAATGGTCATTAAGCTGCTTTAAACATGTCTATGGCTTTAAGAAATTCATTTTAATAGCCCCAATATTTTAATCAAGAACATATAAGTTTTGTTATCATCAAAATTAATATTATAAGATTAACAGGAAGATCGTTACACTTTGGCACATTGAACACTTGATACCATATTTATTAAAGTGTGGATCATGAGAAGTGAAAAATACCCTTCTCATGAATTAATTGGAACTAAAAAGGAAATATTAAGCGTGTGTTGAATGTTGAGCGTGAATCTAGAGACACAAGTGTTTCATTTATAGTATTTTCATCTTTAAGTCATTTATGCCATTTTATTTAAATCTTAAGATAATTAAATCCTAAGCATAATTAAATCTACCACCTTGTGACACACAATTAAATCTACCTTCTCGTGGAACTGACACTCATCACCATAAAATCAATACTCCAATAAATTTTGGCACTTGCGAGTACAATAAAATTTGTAAAATAAGTTTATGGTGCCGTTGCTGGGGAGGTAAGTCATTTTAAATTATAGAGTTAATTTTCTTTGTAAATATTGTTTAAAAAATTTTGTGTGCATGTTTTAAATGTGTTTTCATAGTAAGTGTGTAATAGCGTGATAAAGTTAGTATCGTAAATTCTCCTCTTTCTCTTTATTTTTAGTAGTTTGGCTTTTAATTTTTACATGTTCTTTAGATGCATGGTCGATGGTCACAGGCACCTAATCTAGAACCTGTAGACCTTGAACTAAAAAAATAGTTTACGCATTAAGACACTTTGCATTACAACATAAAATTAAGGATAAAATTGAAATGTATTTACAACAACAAGCACAAACACCACAAGAAAGGTCATTTAAGGATTACTTCAATTTATTAGCTAATTTGAGCACATCATGTATACGATACCCAAATGTAGCTGCTAGGAGTTTCGAGTTAAAACCTAGTGTGCTAAATTGTCTCCCATTATTCTTTGGCTTGGAAAATGAAGACTCATACAAGCATTTGAATGATTTTCATGGTGTTTTCCAAACTATTAAATATGAAAATTTTTCAAATGAAGATGTTAAGCTTAGACTGTTTTCATTTTCTCTAAAAGATAGAGCTCGTTCATGGTTTAATACATTGTCTACTAATAGTGTCATATCATGGGAACAAATGGTAACTAAGTTTTTAAATAAATATTTCCCAATACATAAAACTAATTCAATTCCCAGTGAAATTTTAGAGTTTACTTAAAGAGAAGACGAGCAATTCTTCGAAGCATGGAAGTGATCCAATGGACTACTTTTGAAGTGTTCACACCATGGGTATGAGAAATGACACCAATGCCAACATTTCTTTGAGGGACTATTGCAACATGTGCAAGAATGGTTAATGGAAATAAGTGGAGGTGAGCTAATGTCTAAAAGTGCTTTAGAAATTTGAGATTTCTTCCAACGACAAGCGGATAATTCCCAACAGCGGAGTCGATCGTTCAAGAATGTGAGAAAAGTCAAAGGAGTGAATGAAGTCCATGTTTGGGAGTCAAGATCAGAAATTAAGGAAGTGAAAGTAATAGTTGAAGGACTTTCTCACCAAATAACATCATTGATGGCTGCTAAGTCAATAAAGCCACAAGCCTACAACTAATTGACTATGATTTAAACCTACATCAAGCCAATGCCATAAATGTAATAAGAAAGCAGCTGAATTACAATTATTACTCCAATACTTATAATTCTTAATGGAGAGACCATCCTAACCTTTTATCGTCTGAAGGATTCTAACAAAATAGAATAGCAGCTCTAGTTATACTAATGTAATTAGTTCATTAAGCTGCTCATGTATCTCGACCACCATTCAGACCATATAATTAGAACCAGAGCTACTCACAACCAAAACTATTAGAAGAAGCATTCTAGAATCTCAAAAATTTGACCCATCATACCATTGATGAGTTGTGAAATGAGATGAGGGTTGGCTTTAAATCACAAGCTCAATCAATCTCTAATCTCGATAAGTTGGTGGGCTAACTTGCTTCCTCAGTTCAAACTTCTGCAATGACCATTGAGAAAGACAAATTCGTAAGTTAACTATTGCCTAATTCTAAAAGAGTGCATAAATTGGTTACAAGTTCATCCCAACATCATAGAGAGGTCAAAGCTGTTACGATCTTTTGAAAAGGCAAAGAAGTGGACATCAAAGTAGAGATGCCAATGAAAAAGACAATTTAAGATCAACCTTCAGACTCTGAGGACCCCATCAACAATAGAGAAATAAGATAACATGCCACAAGAATACATCCCTAAAGCTTCTTTTCCTTAAAGTTTAACTGAAGTAAAAAAGGAAAGTACCACAGGTAAGGTTACGAAGATTTTCAAACAAGTATTAATATCCATTTACTTGATGTGATTAAACAAGTATCCTCTTATGCCAAGTTTCTTAAAGACCTTTGTATCAAAAAAAGAAGCTTTTTTGTTCAGAAACAGGCATTTTAATAGAAAACATTAGTTCCATACTCTAATATAAAATTCCTCCAAAGTATAAGGACACACACTGTCCTACTATCTCATGTAGCATAGGGAATCACATATTAAGAATACTTTGTTTGACTTTGGAGCTAGTGTAAATATTTTACCTTATTTAGTGTTTGTGAAACTTGGACTAGGAATATTACACCAAACTCTAATTATGTTGCGACTTGCAGATCGATCTGTAAACATACCTCATATTTTCATGGAGGATGTGCTAATTCAGGCAAATAAGTTCTATTTTCCTGTTGATTTTATTGTGATTGACACTCAAGTAGTGCAGGATTCCAAGAACAACATCCTTATTATCCTAGGCAACCAGTCTCGACAATTGTTGATGCTCACATTTAATGCAGAACCAGTAATTTGTAGTTGTCCTTTAGCAGTGCGACTATAGAGTTGAAGATTTTTAACAATGCTAAACAACCTCATGATGAAGAAGATAGAGTCACTGACATGGATGTAATTGAAGAATTAGTTGATCATACTCTGCCTTTTAACCTTAATGATAACTCGTTACAAAAATAGTTAACTTACTTTGGATTGGTTTTTTACAAGATCAATGACTTTCTCAATTCATGGAAGTCAAAGAAAGAGCAATAGACACCATCAGGGAAAAATTTCATCTCACCATCCAAATCACCACCAAAGATTGAGCTTAAACTGTCTCTCGACTCTTTAAAGTATACATTCCTGGGAAAAGAAAACATATTGTCAAAAATCACCTTATTCTCTTTTGATGACAAAGAAAATAATGCAACCATCATATGTGGTTCAAAAAGAAGTTTACAGCTGGCAGAACCTGAGGAGATTCGCAACGAAAAAAATGCTAAGGATTACAAAAAGTAGATGAAAGTCTTTCATAACAAGCAAATTATGAGAAAATCCTCCACATCAGGTCAGAAAGTGCTTTTATTTAATTCTCACTTGCACGTCTCCCTAAGTAAATTACGTTTTCAATGGTCTGGTCCATTTATTGTGCACACTGTTTTTCCACATAGAGCCATTAAACTTAAGAATCCAAAGATTAGTGCAATTTTTAAAGTTAAAGGTCAAATAAGTAAAGTCATATCATGAGTACCAACCATATGGAGAAAACAGTGCAATAGATTTAAATAACCCACCAAATCTACAACTTTTTACATTTCTTTTCTGTGACTTAACGTTTTGTGATTATTATTTTCTATTTCTTTATTAATTGAATTTGTGTGTTTTAGTAAAGTATGTTTGTTTAGCAGTTGTATTTTTGCTCATTACTTGTGCTATACATCATGAGTACCTCAATGAGACAAATCATTTTCCACCACCTTAAGCGACTTCTATGTGTGAAGTGTCACCTAAACAACATGATCATATTTTGTTAGTCACATCCTATTTGGGATCTACGACTATCAAAGTTAGTACCATATGTTAAAGATCTGGAAAGACAACTCAGCACAATAAAAGGTGGTATTTATGAAACCTAATTAAAACTTGAGGTAAACTCAATAAAAAGACGACGTTGAGTAAACATCCCACTTTCTATATTGTGTGTTTTTATTTTTGTTCACTTTCATGTGTGTTATATTTTTACTGGATTTAATCTTTTCTTTGGTGTGTTATCATTTATTACCCCAGTTAAGTGGCGAATAATGATACTTTGTCACTATTGAAGTCGGTTCCTTTAGTTTCCCACAATAACTGATATCCTCTAACCAATGTATAGATAGGAACACAACTCTTGCAAAGCTTCATAAGCAGTTTCTCTCTCTTCCTCATTATGCATTCCTTCCAATCTACAAAGCTTGGTTTGAACATCTATGCTTGCTTATGAATAATAACATCCTTGTTGACATTTATTGGTTAATTGAAGCTAAAATACAGTTAACAAGGGAATTAACTCCTAAATTTGTTGCCTACATGCCTAGTTGGGGGAAAAGAAATTATACAAGAAAAAAAAGAGCTACACTGCTTCTAGTTTCTTGTCACAAATATGCTAGAATGTGTTGCTTTAGAATCCCTTATAGGTTTTTGGCAATTTTGTCTAACAATGGAGAAGATAAGATTAAATTCATTAAGGATGGCTTAAATAAGGATTCATTGGATGATATCTTTTTTACTTTTGAAACGCATCCCAGTGGATATGTACATAGAACAATTACTCAGTCATGAGCATTTTTCAAGAAAGAACGTGCATGATACAGTCTCGAGAATCTGACTATAAACGACCTTATTTGCCAGTTTATAAAAAACCTAGATGGGAAGCATATCCTTAACCTATAAAGGGTGTTCAAGCCATTTCTGGATGTAAAGCCAGAGGAAGGTGTGAACCACAATCATGACTACTAGTACATATGTTTTTTATTTACTCTTTACATTATTACTTTTAATGGTGTGATTTCTATTTAATTATTGTTTGTTTCTTTTGACAAACCCAGCCCATTTACAGGAAAAAACTCTTTATTTGTGCCCCTACTGCTAATGAGTTACTTGATCTTTTAGAAGCTTACAAACTAAAGCCAGATCCCAAGAATCTTACACTGGATTGATCGATTGATGATGGTAGCTATAGTACTAAGAAGTATAAATTACATTTAACTCTTCGTTTGTAAATATTTTCTATTGCAATGTTCAGGTGATGTCTTTTAAACTCTACTTCTTTTCTTTCAAACATTAAGGACAATGTCTCGTTTTGGTTGAGGGAAAGGAATAGTTAACAATTATGAAATAAATAATAGTTGTGCTGTTATAGTTACTAACCATTTCTAAATTTTTGAGTCAAAGATGGCTAAATATAAACGCATTTCTAGAAACGCATCTTCCTAGTTTTAGCGTGTAGTTAAATAAACAAAAAAAAAAAGGAAAATAACACAAAAAAACCAAATTTTTTATTTTTTTTATATTATTGACTAACCCTTTTTGTCTAGACATAAACACATGACAAGCGATGGTGGTGCTAAGTTGAGATTTTGTAATACCTAATCCTTTCGTTTCATTAGTAAGAACAACTAAAGGCAGTAGTCATTGTACCAAAAAAAAAAAAAGAATAAGAGACACTCTCACTTAATAATCGGGTTTCCTGCCTCAGTAAGCCTAGAGTATTCACATCAAATAGTGAGAGATGATAAAAATTGTGTGAACTCTTTCTTAGTAATCGGACCTCCTGCCTCAGCAAGTAGAGAGTATTCGCGTCAAACGGTGAGAGTTCAATTTACCCAACCTAGATATTTCTTAATAACCAGGTCTCTTGCCTTAGTAAGCAGAGAATGTTCGCGTAAAACGGATAGAATTGGTTAAAGTATTGCTTTAGTTTGACCAAACCCCATAATCATTATGTCAAACATTGCTAAGCACTAAAGATAGTTTGTTGAATTATTGATTGATGGTTGGGTAGCAAATGAGGAGAATGCAATTTTTCAAAAACGTTCACTTACTTGGTAAAAAGATTTTGGTTTGATTTTATTACTTAATTTGCTAGGGACTAACAATAAGCTAGTTAGTGGGTATATTGAGTATTGGAGAATGCATATTTATAAAGGATAAATACTGGGAGAATGTATATTTTCATACTCTAAGTCAAAGTAACATTTCTATTTTTATGTGTTTAATTACTCTAAGGTTTTATTATGTGTGTTTCATTATAATTTAAGTATTTTATGTATTTTAGGGATATTTTGACCATTTTACAACAAGGAAAAGTCGCATAACAAAACAGATGGAATTTTTTATTGGAGAATGGCTGAAAACCTTAGGCATAGCATAAACGGGTATTTGACACAGTTCACGTATACAGTACTATGTACAAGTACAATAATGTTCACCTATATGATACGATCATATGGCATTGATCGATGATGTAGTAGCATCTTATTGGGCCAATGATGTGGCATTAATTGATTATATGGTATTAACTAATGATGTGGCATTGACCGATGATATGACAATATGCTATTAGTTTGAAATACTGATTTGGCATTGATCGATGATCTATTAACATCTTATTAGACCAAAATATTTATATGGCATTGACTAATGATATATTCCAGCCAATCAAAACTTTCCATGTGGTGCAATCCCTATCGTTCGAATTATTTTCATCTGATGGTCATGATTTACCTATTGTATCTATAAATAAAGTCCTTCCTCCTAATTTGACACCTTTGAATCTATTTGTGGGTCATCTTGACTCAATGTTGGCAAAGAGTATATCTAAGCTATTACTGGACGATCTTGCTACCTTGTCGATAGAAGGATTATTATCGTTTGGCATAGTATGTTCTTGACACCACACTTAATGGAAGATCGTTACCCTCAGGCACATTGAGTGCTTGATACATATTTATTAGAATGAGGATCATGAGGAGTGGAAATATGGCCTCATGAATTAATTGGAACTAAAAAGGAAACATTAAGCCCATGGTGAATGTTGAGCGTGAATCTAGAGACTTAAGCGTTTCATTCATTTTTTTCATCTTTAAGTAATTTCTATCATTTTATTTTCAATTTTAAGATAAAAAAATTCACTCCCAACCAACTCACACATACAATTAGAAAATTAACCCTACACATAATTAAATCTACATCCTCGTGGGATTGGCACTCGTCAACACAAAATCTATACTATAATACATTGGTGTGCTTATGAGTATAGTAAAATTTTCACAACAATAATCAAGGCAAAATATTATCTCCTCAATTGAAATAAGTGGTTAGCAAGGTATTTATATACCACCTTAGTATGCTAACCTATACCTAAATAGATTTAGCTCGGATAGTGCAGTGACACTAATGGGTTGACTATTGTTAAGCAATCATCCTGATGCTTGAGTCGGGGTAGGTTTTGGCTTCCATCGAAATATTTGTTAGTCCAAGTGGTGATATAAGGGTCTAATTCTTGCAAGCAATTTTCAGATAGGTTGTTGCTGCAATTTGATCCACGAAATCTATTAATCATAGTTTTCTACTGACATATTAGTTTAAGAAAGCATTAAATCCCTCATATCTCTATGTGTTCCGTATTCCCTCGAAAAATCATCCTTTGAAATAAGGTTTTACCCATAAATTCCTATCGTGGTACATCTTCCTCACTTATTCATTGATTTTAACTTTATGTTTACATACTATTCAAATCCTAATTGTTTTAAAAATCTTCATGGTCATTTATGTAAAGCATGCAATCCTTGAAGTCAGTTGTGAATTTTGTTTTGTCCATATTTGTTTATGCATTCGTCTGAAGATGCCAACAACTCAAAGGACTATAGCAGTAAGTTATTTCTAACTTTGTCTACACAGTTGTATAATCAATTTAATTCATGTGACATTGTGTTTGTCCTTGACAGTTTTGCTATTTATTTAATAACACAACTATAATTTTGCAATCATTATTATGAACTAGGTTTTGATATATCATAAACTTAGAAGTGATGTTATTATGCTGACATAGAGGTGATGTAATATGAGCTCAAAATGGATTAGCTGACATGTCATTCTGAGGACGTAAGTTTAGATGATATGTCATTTCTGAGACTGCAGAACACAAATTGACATTGGTAATATTATCATCCAAAGTACTTAAGTGAGTAACGTGTCCAACATGTGATTTAAAATTGAATACAAGCTATCTTAAATGACCAGATAGAATGTCGTTTTGGGGAGCCTTTAGTAAACATATGAAGCGTATATGCTAAAGCTTTTAAAATCAGTTGTTTTGTAAGGGAAGAGGCTAGGTGGTGTAACAAACCCAAAATCAATGATATATACTGATTCTGGTATGAATTGATTGAGCTAATTAGAGAGAGATCAGAGTATGTAGAGAAAACAGAGATCTTGCTCGTGTATTTCTTATGAATACACTTGACGATCTTGTGCCATTTTTTAGTTCGATTAGTGAAAAAATTTGTTATATTCCTTAAGTGGATGTACGTACTATGCTTAAGTTCTGAACCACTATAATCACTGTGTATTTTTGGGGTTGTTTGATTCAGTTTTTGCCCTCATTATTTTATAATTCAATTTGTTGTTGTTTGGATGTTTATAGATTGATCTTGGGGTCAGAGATAGGTCTTGGTTTAATGGAAAGAATCTTGAATAAAAGGAATTCTTTCATAATAAAGTGGTATTAGAGCTTTGTCTTTGTTTCAAAATTCAAGAAATGGCTTCAAAGATATATCTGGAGAAGTTATAGGTCAGAATAATTTCAGCATGTGGAAGATTAAGATAGAGTCTCTTCTAATCACTCTAGGCTTTAGAGATGCTATTGAAGTTGCTACCAAAGCAGAAGGGAAAAAAAACTTCATCATCTAAAACTTCAAAATAAGTTGTTGAAATTGAAAAAAAATCTAAAAGTACACTCATTCTCAGCCTTAGTGACTTCGTAATAAGAAAGGCTGCCAAAGAGATGACTGTTGCTGGATTATAGGCTAAACTGGAACATCTTTATATGATAAAATCCTAAGTAAATAAATTGTTTATCAAGAAGAAAATGTTCTCAATAACGATGGTTAAAGGGTTACCTCTTGATGAGCATATTAATGAATTTAATTGGGGTTGTGATGAGTTAGAAACTATAGATGAGGGACTGCGTGATAAGAATAAAGCACTCTTATTAATTAGTTCTTTATCTAAGTCATATGAACATTTTTTTAATGCTTTGTTGTATGGCAGACAAACCTTTTCTTTAGAAGACAACAAAACAGGTTATTCTAGTGAGGGTTTAATGGCCAAAGGCAGGTTTGAGAAGAAAGAAAAAAAAAAAATCAGGCAAATCAAAGTCAAAACTAATGGGCTTAAATTATTTTTAGTGCCACAAGAAAGGTTATTTTAAGAGGGATTACCCTGAGAAGAAAAACAGGACTAAGAAATCCAAAGATAAAACTAGAGATGCAGTTATAACCATAGAAGAAATCAATTATGAAACTACTGAAGTGCTTGTAGCCTCGAAGGATAAACTTCAAGGTTAGTGGGTTCGTGACTCTGGATATACCTTTTATGTGTCCAAATAAAAATTTTTTTACCTCATATCAGCCATATGAAGGGGGTATAATGTGAATGGATAATAATTCAATGTGTAAAGTAGTGGGTATTGGGATAGTAAGCTTAAAATTAACAAATGGTGTTGTGAGAGACTTAACGCAGGTGAGACATCTTCTTGACCTAAAGAGTAACTTAGTCTCTATAGGGATGTTAGATCAATCTAGATGCACCATTAAAGCTAAAAATTGAGACATTAAAGGTAATCAAAAGTTTAATGGTAGTTATAAAGGGTAGGAAAATGAATAGGTTGTATGTGTTAGATGGACAAACAACAGTCAGTGAGGCAAGTGTAGTTGACCATAGTGAAGATAAGGCAAAGTTTTGGCATTTAAGATTAGTGCATATATGTGAGAAAGGCTTAAAGGAGATTTAAAAGCAAGGAGTGTTTGGTGAAGATAAGTTGAATTCTTTGGGATTCTGTAAAGATTATATCTCATACAAAGCTTCTAGGTTAAAGTTTAAAGTTGCAACTCATACCACCAAAGATAAGCTCGAATATATACACTCTGATTTGTGGGGCATGTATCAGTTACTTCACTAGGTGGATGCAATTATTTTTTGTCATTCATTGATGATCTAATAAGGATGGTTTCGGCTTACACACTTAAGAGCAAAGATGAGGTGCTTGGAAAATTTAAAGCTTTCCTGTTTGGATAAAGTTTGTTGACCAACGTTTGTCGAAAGCATTTGAAGTAAGTATTTTCAAGTCGGGACAAATAATATGTTCATAGTTACATTATATTTACCTTGTGTTATAAAAGTGTTTCTTCTTATGTAGAAAATTAGTTCTGTTAATAAGAACAGGAGAGCTTTGAACAAGTGCAATCATCGCCTTAGTCGAAAAAGATATATTGGATTAATGAAAGAAATTGTAAGTATATATATATATATATATAACAATTAACTATTAAATACTTATAAAATTAGCTATTAAATTTTTTAACAGTTAACTAATCTAATTTCCTTATCAAACTAGTGTGCAAAATCTAGTCTTTCTAATGACTTAATTGGTAGGAGTGAATTATGGAAGAAAGCTCGAATGCTAAAGAATAGAGGATACAATTTTTAAATTGAACAAATAATTAAGAAAATGGTAATCAACTTTAACTAGAACAAACATTGTTATGATATTAGAACTATGCTCATTTAATAATATTAGTTTCTTTATGGTGGCCTATTAGGAAATGCTAGAGAAAGAGGACAAAAAAGACTACTTCAATTCGGATGCAAGAAATGACTTACTTGCACAAGCATTAGGAAAGCTTCCTCAAACTGGTCATATGCAAGGCTTGGGAAAATTTATATCTACTTCTATGTACTTTCACAACATTCATGGACCCATCCTGAGTGAGAGAGAAAGGGAGCTGAATGTTTGGAAAAAGTCAATAGATGACCAGTTGCAAGAAATTTGCAAAGAATTGAAGAGGACACCTCATCATTCAAATGTAAAAAGTTCCACTTTCCTACATAATAAAGTTAATGATGATAGTCAAGGACTCAAGGAGATGTACATAAGGTCACTTTAGTCATAAAATTACCAAAATTTTTCTTGGTTTAAGTATTTTTCCTTGTATATCTTCCACTCATTAGAGTTTAATTTACTTACTTTTTTTCGATAATGCTAACGGAGCTCGATAATTTAGGGAAGTCAGCTGTGAAAAGAGGAAATGGATGTTTTATCAAAGGAATGAACATCCTAAAGTATCAACATTGATAAAGAAATAAGAAGTTCGGAAGAAAGAAGAGACACCAAAGAGCTCGAATGCTACCATTTTGATAAAGTGTTATGCCATTCTAATGAAGTCAGACAAAAATGATGATCACGATGATCAGAGTGAAAAAGATGCACATAAAGTTAGTTTATTCATAATAAATGGTTGTATTTTTCCTGGATTATGATTTTTTGCCTTGTATATATTCTATTCAATCTAGTTTAATATACTTACTATTTTATATAATTTATCTTCACAGGAGGTAGATAATTTGGGGAAGACATTAACAAATACCGTTGCTGCCATTCTGATGAAGTCAACCAAAAATGACAATAGTGAAAGAGATGCACATAAGGTCAGTTTATAAAATTAATTGTATTTAAGTTGTTTTTGTCTTTGTATGTAAGATTTCTTTTTTGGTTGGCTAATTGTTTTAATTAATATAACTATACATGTCAAGGATAATGTTTAAAATAGGGGCCGAGTTACACCAGCTGGCTTTGGAGCCACAACATATTTATATATATTGCTGCATATATATATATATATATATATATATATATATATATATATATATATATATATATCTTAATTATTTGGGTTTCTTACATGTGAGTCTTGTGTATTAATTTTTTTAGTCATTGGTTGTATTATATGCTTTTTCTTTTCCAATATACTATATTTGTTGAATATTGAGTGAGATGGTTATGTGTGTGCTTGTTAGAATTAATTTTAAAAATGGAATTGCAAATTACCTAACGAAATATGTTTGGCTTATTTTTTAAAAGCTTTGTCGGTATCAATGCTTGAATTATTCTAAGGAGTGAATAAAACTTAATATACTTACAATTTGATATCATTAATATTCACAGGAGCCAGATAATTTGGGCAAGCCAGCAAAAAACACTACAGTTGCCACTTTGAGGAAAAGTCCAAGACTCAAACCTGTCTTGCCAAAGGATTATGCAAATGATGAAAGGAAAAGAGTTGGAAGCATTAGAACGCAATTGGATTTTGACTATGCTAATGGTATATACGAGATTCATCCTAACAGCCCAACAAAGAAGCCATTTTTAAAAAGGATAAAGCCAAAAAAATTAAAGTGCAACCTATGAGGAACACAATGAGTGCAGTATTCAAGCACCAAAATAGCCATCTTATGCTGCAACTATTTGGGAAATTGTGTGAGAAATACCTACCTGATGAAAATGATGGTGTTCTGACATATATGATTGATGATAATGTATTTCAAAGAGATGCTTGTGCTTATATTAGGAAGAAAGATTGCAATGAACTGTTGTCAATGCAAGCACTAGGAGTAAATGCTATTCAAGTATATATGGCATAAGTGGTTTTATGAGTTTTCTTTACACTACTTTATATCAACTTAGTATACTTTTTTTATTGATACATTGATTTTCTATTTAGGTTTTGGATTCTATCATTCTACCAATCAGAAAAGGAATAAAACCATTTGGATTCATGTGTCCAAGTTTGGTTTGCCCATCAAATCCTAAGGCTGGAGAAAAATTTTGTTCAAAAAGAGTTAAGGATATTCACGACCACTTGAAAAAAGCCAAAAACAGACAACTCTTTTTCATGGCATACAATCCTTCGTATGTTTTAATTTTCATTTAAAACTTTTACAGTTGTTTCTGAATTTATATTAATTTACAATTATTTGTTAATTCATGGTTTTTTTTACAACACCATGACACTCTTCACAGCAGAAGATAGTAAGGAAAAATGGAATTATAATACGAAGAAGAGAATTCTAAAGGTAAAAAAAAATAACTCTACAGAAACTATATGTGCCTATTTTTTAGGTACCTTAACTAAAATGGATGAATTTTGTAATTTTTTTTTCATTAATAGGCTCCGAAATAAAATATCGCAAAATTAAAGTGTGGCTATTATGTGTTAAGGTACATGAAGGAAATAATAACAGATGTCAATTTGTTAATAAACAATGTAAGTTGATGGTGAGATTTCTTAACTTTCTTTTATTCCATATACGTGACATTATTTTTGAAGTTTGAACTCTTAAAAATCTTGTGATTAATAATTTAATAGAAAGAAAGTATACACTCAGGATGAATTAGATAAGGTTCGTTTGGAGTGCACTAACCATTTTGTTGATGCAACAAAGATGTCAGAAAAATGGTTAGCGCACTCCAAACAAACCTTAATAGATTGGTTTTGCAACTAACCACTTTTCTGACATCTTTGTTGCATCAGCAAAATAGTTAGTATAAGTATGAAACTATAAATATTAGTCGTTAAAATTTGTTGAAATTAAAGTTATAGTGTCAAATTATAATGGTTGCTGTTAACCATTGTAGTGTACATGTTATGCATTCGATAACATTAGGATTTTGATTGATTCTTAATAGATTGGTTTGCTGGGTTTAGGTTGGAATGTTACTGGGTATATGGCAGGAATACCAGTAGTGTAGGAAGATGCTAGGTTGCTGCTGAATATGTGTTGTGTAGTGTCTTGGGTATATGGCTATTGGACTATTGCTACTGGAAGATGTATTGCTAATGGAAGTTTTGTTGGCTTGGTGGCTGGAGTTTGAGTTGCTTTTCTTGAAGTTTAATTGGATGATTTTTTTTTTTCAATTTAGGATGTTGATTATGTATTGGTAGTGACAACTATTTTGGATAACTAGATGTATTTATTTTCAAATTAACTTGTTGAATTAAATGGATGTTAATTAATATTAATTGCTTTTTGTTTTTTTTTTATTGATATTCATTTTTATTAATTACTTAAATTTGTAAATAGGAATTCATTTTTATTGATATTCATTTTTATTAATTACTTATATTTGTAAATAGGAATTCACAAATAAATTATAATCGTAATTTTTTTAAAAGAAATAACTGTATGATGGGAAATACCCATCACAAAATCTATCATAAACAATTTCGCACCGAAATCAAATAATAAATTTACAAACAATAATATAATTTCCCGCTAAAATTTTAAAAAATGGCCTGAAAATTTAAATAAATTCAAATTTTTATTTAATTTTTTTCACATTATAATATTATGTGATGGACATATAACTGTAAAATGTCATCGTGAATGCATGACAGAAAATATTATGTCCTAAATTAATGACAGTGACATAGATGACGGATGATTGTCTGTCATGCACCTCTTTTTTATGATAGTTATTTTCTATCATCTATTACCTGTTTTCTTGTAGTGGTAGGTTATTCAGAGGGGCTTTAGAGTACTTGTTTATAGTTCAAAAGATATTCTTATATTTTCAGGAAACAAATCGATTGTTGTATCTATAAAGAGGTCAACGGATGACATGGGGATATTATAAAAGGATGACATAGATAAAAACATTTTATGTTCCCAAGAAACCACATGTTTAGAGATAGGAAGTCTATTAGAGATGGAATCCCAACATTAATAGCCTTGTTGTTCAATGTCATATCCTAAGAAACAATATAAGCAAGCACAAGGCTCTAATTTCGTACGTTCATGGGTTGAAGAATAGTAAAACAAGCACAACCAAAAACTTTAAGCTAATGATAATTAGGGGAGATCCCATATAATCTCTAATAAGGGGATTGGTGATTTATAACTAGAGAGAGTGTGCAATTAATAGTGTACACAATGATGAGAGCAGTTTCTCCCCATAAACATTGAAGACAAGAAGCAGAGATTAAAAAGCAATGACATATGGTACCATGTTTGTGTAGGAAGTATAAAAATTCATTATCCTTGTTTCCATGGCGTTATCAATATGAAAAACTTTAATAAATTATGAAAATTTAGTTTTAATCATTTGTGTAAAGTCATAATAAATTCTAGTAAACTCAAATCTATTTTTCATAAGAAATAACCATGTAAAACAAGAATAGCTATTAATAAAAATAACAAAATATCTAGATCCACCTATAATGGCATTTAATGACAGTCTTTAAATATTAGAATGTATTAAATCAAAAGGAGCATGAGAAACATGCTCACTATTATTCAAAAGGTAAAGCAATTTGTTTTGCTAACTGACAAGATAAACAATCAGCATCTTCATTGGTAACAGTGATTGATTGCCTATTAAATATTAAAGACCGCAAGTGATTAAATGCCAGATGACCTAAACGTGAATGCCAAAGGTTTGGAGAAAACACTTTTTAGGTGGATGCAACAAACTAATGTGTGTATGAGAGGTTGGCCATGCTCGGCTCAACCTACAGGAAATAGGTTTAGGCTCTTTGGTAAACAGAGCTGATGCTTATCTAACTTGTTATACATAATTTTATAAAATTTACAGGTAATAAACAAAGGGCTAATCCATGATCAAAAGTTATATTTTAGGGTGACATCTTCGCAAGACGATGCAACTTAGTGTTGATATTGGCCAGAAAAGTTTTTCACTTTTTTATTGCTGGTAATGGCTAGAAAATTATTTTATTGACCATTAATTTTTTGCTTTTAGTAATATGTGATTTTGTGTACATTTTACACAAAGAACGTGATCCAAAAAATATCTTCTTTACATTTTATGACCATAAGTAGCGTAGAAATCACTTCATTTAGAACATCAATTGTAGAATGGAAACTTCCCAGCTCCATCTAAAGCTCCTCTGTTTTTTTCCACTTTAGTTTCTGAAGTAGAACGTTATTTTAAGAATTTTACGATTCTAAAATTTTATTATTTTGGGACTTACTATTTTAATTTGAGTCAATTATGGTACGTTTCTTAGTCTTTTATTTCCATAATAATTGTGATCTAGTTTCCCTTTTTAAGTTACTTATGGAAAGTATATTTTATTTCCATTATAATTGTGATTTAGTTTCCCTTTCTAAGTTACTTAGGGACGTAGGTTTCCTCTATTATAAATAGAGATGTATTGTAATTATTTTGAGAACTTCAGATTTAATTATTCAATAAAACTCTCTTTTATAATTCCATTTGGGATTATTTATCAAAATCTCTCTTGTAGAGTCGTTTGGATTAGAAAGTCATCTAATCTCACATTACGCGTTATTAAAAATCTCATTGAGTTATTTTGGTTAGAACGAGATCTAATCATGCTTCAATTAGACCGTAAACTAATTGCGTTGGCTTGATCCAGTACTAGAACGATAACTAGGGCTCCCTACCCAACCAATTTCTGTTTCCGCTATGCCTCACCCCATTAGTGATGATAACTAGTGCTCTGATACCAACTAACGAAGCGGAATTTGTAAAGAAGACAAAGATAGAGAAAACAAGTATCTGAATAAAAGTTTATAGAATAATTGAGTTTGAAAAGTCCTTGAAACAATGACAAGACCTTTATATTTATAATAGAGGAAACCTACTTTCTTAAGTAACTTAAAAAGGAAAACTAAATCACAATTATAATGAAAATAAAATATACTTTCCCTAAGTAACTTAAAAAGTGAAACTAAATCACAATTATAATGGAAATAAAATATATTTTCCCTAAGTTAACTTAAAAATAGGAAACTAAATCACAATTATTATGGAAATAAAAAATTGGGACACGTACCATGATTGACTCAAATTAAGATAGAAAGTCTCAAAATAATAAAATTCTAAAATCTTAAAATTCTTAAAATAACATCCTACATCAGTTTCTAGTACACTGTGAGAACATATATTTGTGTTATGGCTTTGGCTGCAAAGGTTGCTCAACTTGCAATGGTTGGCTCATCCTATATTAATGAACTTGTTCCAATGTTGTAGTTACATTTTCAAAATCTTAAATAATTGTTATTCTCAATAATTATCAAGACTTACAAGAAGATCTTGAGATCCCTTTGTGTTCAAGCACCTGTGCTAATTTCATGATTATCTAGTTTCAAATCATAATATAAAAAATATGAATAATCTTCAGGTCTACAGTTGGAGAAACACTTACATGGATGGCCCTACCAATCACAACTTGCCATATGGGCAGGTTTGCTGGGTCCCACTCTGGGACCTAATAATTTTTTATTTTTAACGTTAAAGTTGGCGATTTCAATTCAAGGATCCACCTGACCTACCAAATAGTTGCCTCGGGTATGAACTAACTTATAGTGAGATGGTGCGCTCGATTTATGTAAGTTTCTTTCATACAGTTAATGATTTAGTTGGCACTTATCAAAAACACCTTGATACTTAAGTTAGTATTTGATTCATTAATTAAAAAGAATCTAGGGAAATAGAATAAAAGATATATTTGAGGAATTTTGGAAAAGACTTAGATGTCAGTTTCGAAAAGATGTAAGTATTTTGTTGGAGCTCATGAATTGCTCTTGGTGCCTCTCTTTCATACGAGGGAGAATCTTTAAGAAAGAAAAGTCTGCAATGTTGGATTTTTAATCCAGCATTGTTGTATCTTTAATCTAATGTTGGGCTTATATGTGAATAATTATGTGTTGCAGACTGTCATATAAGGTTAAGCCCAATTAAAAGTGATCTATTAAGGTTTACGGTATTATGGACTTTAATGTATTTAATAGGATGTGGGTCTTTAATGTGTAGAAACCCAATAATATTCTAATTCTATGATGGGCAGAATTATGAATCCCTAATGATAGCAGGAAACTGTTGTTTATATAAGTGGTCATGCTCCCCAGGTCACACGTGGTAATAATTTTTCCATTCTTTCTGATATCTCATCTTCAGAGAAAAAGCGTAGGGAGAACAAAAGGACTTTCTAGGAGAACGTGTAGACTTGGAAGACCAACCATACAACTCTAAAGAGGAATTAAGCGTTATGGATTCAAGTA
The DNA here is from genome assembly GCA_030449905.1 of Luvunga scandens. Taxonomy (NCBI): domain Eukaryota; kingdom Viridiplantae; phylum Streptophyta; class Magnoliopsida; order Sapindales; family Rutaceae; genus Luvunga; species Luvunga scandens. The sequence goes on from JASUUG010000209.1 coordinate 2,300,317, forward strand.
CGCTTCCGCATAATTTATTATTGATTCTTGGTGATATGACATGAATATTTCTGGGTTATAAGTGATAGTTTTCACTAAATGTTTTATTATCCCAACATGCAATGGATAATGTATAATGGACAAAACATTTCAAAATCTTAAATAATTGATTTTTTCAAAGAATATATTAAACAAGTTATAAAGTAAATAAAATAACACTGTGAAAGAACGCTAGTCACACATCTCAAATTTTACGTGACTATTTCTCTATCAGAGAAGAAAAATACAACTGCCAACCATCACCCGATAAAATTTATTATACAAAAAATTGTTACTAACGGTTTATATATTTTACATATGCTTTAAAATTTAAATATTTCACCCATAGAATAATATTAAACAATCTCAAAAATATTTTCTTAAAGTATTTAATTACATTGAACAACTCCAAGTTTTGTGCATAGGGACGGCAAAACCCAAGGTCGAGCCAGGGTATGACAATAGCCGGACTTAGTTTGGACATCTTTTTAAGTACTTAGGCCTAGCTTTTTTATCAGGGTTAAAAAGCCTAAATTTTATAGATTATAGTATTATATATGCATATTTTTAAGTTTATTTTATAACTTTATAATTTAAATTTTTAGATTTTATTTTAACGAAACTGGCATAAAAAATAAATTTTAAATGTTTAAAATTTTAAATATGTATAATATATGGACCAAATAACTATAATAATTTAAAATAATATATTTTATAATTTCCATCTTTTTTTACAAAATTCAGGTTCCAGACTCAACCCTAAGCTTATCAAATGAAGACAGAGACTTGACCTACCTTATCCCCGAGTGGAGTACTACCCGGTCTACATCACCCGTTCTAATCCAAATCCGGGCCAAACAGAGATTTTTTACATCTATTTATACACAACTTCGTTTGCCAATTTCATAAAACAAAGCTGACATTTTGACAATAACATTTCCATGTCTCCTCTGCCAAGTTTGCTTTCATGGATAAACAATTCACAGACTGGCGTCCACAAAATGATTCAATGGGAAGGAAACTTCAGTTATTCACAAAATGATTTTGCGGCCAGAATATGTTTTTGTGGCTAAACAAGCGTCTACTAATGAAAAACAAGCTTTGGCCTAAAAAAGTCATTAGTCCCGAAATTTTTTCGTTGCTTATAATTTTGTTAGGTTAAACTTTGTGTAGGTAAACAAAACGTTTTTCATAACAATGTTTCTTCACTTATATGGTTAAAAAAAAATCGTGACAAAAAACACCATTTCCTTTGTTAATCAAAGTTCTACACATTATTTGCTTACAATATTGATTCACTCAAAAAAGTGGGTTTAGGTTATCAATTTGATAGTTGCTAATAAATAATAAGAACAATAGATAAACAACAACGATGAATACATAGCAACAACAAAGTGCTTTATTAGCTACAACTAAATGTGCTCCACCGGAACGAAAAACTATGGTATGGGACTAAATGGCAATAGGGACAGCACGAATGGGTTTAGGCTTCTGTATGGTGAGGCCAAATTTCTCTTTCATGTCCATGCTCTCATCTTCAAGCTTCCAGTCAAAAGAATTAATAAGTGAAGCCAACATTAGATGTAACATTCTGATTGCCAATGGCAAACCTGGACAAATTCGCTGCCCAGCTCCGAAGGGGATTAGCTGAAAATTCTGGCCTTTGAAATCAACATCTGACCCCAAGAATCTTTCGGGCATAAAAGAGTGAGGGTTGTCCCATGTACTTTCGTCTCTGCCAATAGCCCATACATTAACAAAAACTTGTGAACCTTTTGAGGCTTCCAATTTCAACGCCTTCTGAGGCTTTACGAGGGATTAATAAGGGAACAGCCGGGTGCAACCTAAAAGTTTCTTTCACAACTGCTTGTAGATAAGGCAACCGAGCGATGTCAGATTCGTCAACTGTGCTACCTTTGCCAACGGTGTGTTTGAGCTCCAATTTTGCTTTTGATAAAGCCCTAGGGTTGTGGAGTAATTCTGCCGTTGCCCAGTCCATTGTAATTGAAGTTGTGTCATTCCCTGCAATAAACAAATCCTGCAATATGAACTCTGTTAATTAACTTGTAATTTTGCTGGAGAAATTAATAAAAAGAAAAGAAATATTACCGCAAGCAAGTACTTGATATGTTTTGTGTCAAACTCTACACTCTTGTCTTGGATAATATTGAGAAGACTATCTAACATATCTTTAGATTCGGCGCTAACATTACAACCATGTTCTTGTCTTTGCTTCAGTCGTTGATCAATCAAGCGATCCAACACCTCGAACATCTTGCCAGAATAAAGTGTATTGCGGCGCCTTAGGCCCTGCAGGTCCAGCATTTTTAGGAGAGGAAAATGGTCGGACAAGTTAGGCTTTCCTGCTTCTTCCATGATACCCCAAACTGTATCCTTAAACTCTCGTTCATTAGGATCAACCAAATCCATAGAAAAAATTGTGTTAGATAACAAATTTGTGTTAGGTCCCTGTCAGAACTAGCTATAAATAAGTATAAGTTGTCCTTTTTGGGCGAGAACTACCACACATGCAAGTAATGTTTTGGATAATTTTCTAATAATCCTTTGTTGAGATATTGGAGCTTATTTATAGTGTTATACATAACTAACTACTTTGCTTTGTAGCGTGAAAGAAGGCTTAAACAAAGCTAATAAAATAAAGTATTTAATATCAAATAAACTACTTAGCTATAAATTCGAAGCAAATACCAACTTAAAGGAAACAACTTTAAACATTAAATCTCCACCAAATCAGTAACGGCTTGTCGTGGTAAACCACCCGTTGCATCCTTGAAGATGTCAGCTCCAATATTTCCACTTAAATGGCACACTTCCACGTAATGCATGCCTCATGCATGATTTGCATGGCTTCTTGCATGTGCCCATGCATACTCCTCATACTTGCTGTTGGGTTTAGGTGCTCGCTTGGACCTGCGTAGCTCCTTATCACTTTGACTTTCTTGCGCCTAGTTCTTGATTGGCATCGAGTTTCTGATTGGTGAAAATATGCATGTTGCATATTTTTCGAAGACTTCTCCTCAGTGGTGAGACTGGCAGCCAGACTAAACAGAACACATGGTGCTGGTATGGATGGGACAAGATTGATTCAGGGACCTTTCGATCACAGAATAATGAATCATGCTCTTTAAGGATAGCTTTGGCCATGCTTGGAGAAGAAATCACTACTGTGGTCACCTGGCCAAGTCTTAGACTCATTATGGGGCCATGAATCTTGGCAAGTTTGGCCAGTGACTTGTGAAGCTTGCCACCCAGTTCCAGGAGGTTTCCGATCACCGGATAAGGCCTCGGTCCTGGTGGAAGCCCTTTGCGTCTTGCACTGGAAATAAAACTTAGAGCCATCACCCAAACCAATGCGAAGACAAGCCATAATGTGCAGCTAATTAACAAATCTATCTTAGAATTGAAGTTAATATTTTGATTTCTCTTTATTTGAACCTCTCATCAACACCGTCCCCTTCACTTTCTTTTATAGTAGCTGGATTCTGCAAGTTGCGATTTCAACGTCCAACGAAGCATGAGACTTGAATTGGAGTTCTTCCCAGTCCCCACCCAATTAATTACCGACAAATAATTACACGACGCCCACGAAACTGCCGACGGAAGTGGAAAAATCAAATAAGGGCAATATCAAAATTTTATGAGTCAAATAACAGAAATTTAGTGGAATATTATTTTTTCATAGTTGAAAATTACAAAGTACTAATTTTTCATAATTAACAATGTAAAAATGTTAGACCTCAATAACTGTTGCAGTCCCTTATTATCTTGACATAACTGGAGTGAAAAAAAGATAATAACTGTTAATTTTATATTAATATGAGAATATAATTTAGGGCAGTGCTTGATTCTATTATCTCAGGTTTTAAATAAATTAAATAGTTTTGACATTTTAATCTTTATCATTTCATTGGTGCAACGGAGATAACAGATATAATATTATCCTATAGTAAGGTAAAAATTTTGTTTTATGGAAATAAATTTTAAGGTAAAAATTTTGTTTTATGGAAATAAATTTTACATAGATTGAAATGGTCATTTGTTTTTTTTACTTATATAATACTTTAAACATATTTTAATTTCAGTAATTTATATGTGTTGATATTTAACCTTAACATTAACAATTTATCAAATATTTATGTTAGAATGAAATTAAGTAAAAAATTTAATTCAACACGTAGTGCTAAATGCGCAATAAATTATTTAACTGTCACACCTTCAAAACTACTCTTACCAACATATTTTTTTTCCTACCATGCAAAAGATTAATTTTTTTTTACAGAATTAACAATTTATGATAAATATTTATGATCAAAATTTTAAAATAAATCACACTTACTACTATCAAAAAACTTTATTGTTTACTTACATAAAATAAATTATCTTTTCAATATGATTTTTTTGCAAATGATTTTTCTGCCTTTTAATTAGCCTTCGTTTCAATAAAAGGAGGACTTCCTCATTAGAAGGGGACTCTCTATATATAAATTTGTATTTATATATTGACAATTATATACTTTAAATTTATATTAAAAAAACTTGTAATACAAAATATACAAAAATAAATTTCTAGTGAGTATATTCTCATTTTTTTAAAGTGAGTATCTCACTAAATTATTAAAAAAAATGTATTGATTTCTTTTTTTTTTTTGGTGTGTGTCCTAAGGCTTCGCTAGTTCCAGTCTCATTCTTTATTTCCTCTTTATCTCATCATGATTCATGCCCATTAACATTTTTTCCTTTGCCAGATGCAGGCAAAGAAAACTAACCATCTGATTTCAATTGAAAAGTAATATCTTTTGGTTTCAAACCTAATTGTTTTGAACGTGGAACTCAAAAGTATGTACTTGACCTCCTTACAGAGATTGTAGAAGAAAACCGTTTGGATTAAACAATTTTAGAGAAGAATTTGTCTTTCAGGGAATATGTACATGTGCGTGTTAAAAAATATATATATAATAATTCCGAAGAAAAACAACCAGTTATTTGGGGTATAACGCAAAACTCTACTAAAAAATAATTAAAAAATAGTACTGATTTTATTATTAGTGGTTAATTCAAAGATGAAAGTTAGATACTTCAACAATCAATTGGATGTTTTATTATATATTTTTTTCCCTCTTTTCACTGTATCTTGATTTGTTTTGTGCAATAGTGCAAGTGAAAATCTTTTCAATATTTGATCGTAAGAAAAATTGAAAAGGTTTGAGGGAAACGAGAGAGAGGACTTCTTTAGTTAACTTTCAGCCATTCAAAGGAGAGAGAGGAAAAAATAGATATGGGAGTTCAGATTCTTGGTAAAAATAAAGAGAGAAAACAATGGAGGAAATTGAGAAAATATTGACAAGGAGGAGGTTGTTGGCTTCACGCTTAGCTCAATTTGATGAGGTTGTTGGCTCTTCATCATCATGAGAATGGGGTCAAGTGTTATAGCATCATTGGGTTGAAATTAATGTACCATATCATCTAATCCTTTAATTTGTAGCCATTATTTTTGTTTAATCTAAATTTATTTGTGTATTAATTACTTTTTTAATATATACGTGTGTGTGTATATATATGCCTACAGAGGATGGGTAAAAATGCAAATAATTTTTTTAATCTCTATTTCTCAAGATTCAGACTATTTAAGGTGACAAAAAAAAAACAACTTGAAAATCACTCAATCAGGCTATTCAAGGCATATATATTAAAATATGCAAGAGTGTCCATATATAAATATTTCTTACCATTTACCTAATCCTATCCTACTCTCAAAATTTTTAATGTATTTTTTGGTACTTTTACACCCTTTTTCTTTTTTCAATTACTTTCACCGTAAAAGGCCAACCACATTATTTATCTCATTGTCTTAATGTAAGATAAAATTACAATTTAATTATCTTAGAAAGCGCACTTTATTTCATTAGAGTCATATTTAGATTATTATTTAATTTGTTATTTTCTTGTTTATATGATTACGTTAACCTATTTGGCTTAACTTAGAAAATTTAACCTAAAATCTTACAAGAACGTTGATGGGGAGGAGAGAGGATAAAGAAAAACAAATGTTGCAGCATCCATTTGCTAAAATTAATGTGTGATATCATTTAATTCATTAGATCTCAGCCATTTACTTTTTTAACCTAAATTTATGTTTGATCTGTTGTTTGGAAAAAAATATTAGAGAGTTGGGTATGTAAAAGCACAAATTAATATTTTAACTTTTATCTATATATTGTAATCAAGTAAATAAAATTGCTTGAAAATCACTCAAGTACCTAGGGCGTATATATTAGAATATGTAAGAGTTATCATTTATAAATATTACGGGTGGACACTATTAGGTTTAGTTCGGTTCAGGCCTAGAACCGAACCAAACTAAAACCAAATGGTTCATGAATTTATGAACCAAATATGAACCAAGTTGTGGAACTGAACCGAACCGAACCAAATTAATTCAATTCGGTTCGGTAATTCGGTTTGGTTTGGTTTGGTTTGGTTTCAACCTATATATAATATATTTATTATTTAATAAAATTGATATAACACTAATACACTAATACACTATTACTACAACAATAATCCTTAGTCTATAAATCCACAAATAATGAACAAAATAAAAATCTAACAATAATAAATTAACATAATAAAATCCAACAATAATTTAGCAATCCACAAACAATAAATAATATAGCAAAATCTAAAAGTAATAAATTAACATCATAAATCTACTACATATTACAAAAGAAACTTTAAAATTGCATAGCCAACGAGCACTCTTCCTATCACCACTTCTTTATACTTCCACATCCACAATGCCTATATTATCTCTCCTAGTGAAAATGAGTCATTAACCAAGCACCAACAATTAAATAGAATAAATTAAAGTATATGTTATGACATTTATAAATATAATCACATGTATTAACCAGCAAACAAAAGTATTAACTTCATTACCTAATATTCTTCATGTTAAACCAAAGTCTCAATGACTCAATGTAGAACACCAAAACCAAAATGTTCCATAGTTGTTGATTTACGAAGCTCTACATAAACGAAAGTTGAACAAATTAAAATTGTGTCAAACTACTCAAAATAAACTTAAATTTAAATTTTACACAGCATACCTTCTGAAATTTGGTCCATGAACTCATTTTCTTGAACTAACTGATTAAGATTTGTTGTTGCATCCAAGAAAAGAGATGACCGCAACCACTTTTGCATCAATATTAATACTTCAACCATGTCCAGAGTCAATGAGCTTCTAAACTGATCTAGTATGCGACCTCCAGTACTAAAGACAGACTCTTATGCAACAATAGACATTGGAACATCAAGGATATCTCTTGCTATATTTGCCAAGATTGGATAATTCAAACTATTCACCCTCCACCACAACAAAATATCAAATTTAGCACCCAAATTATTTTTTGGTGCAATTTTTTCAGTCTTCTCCATCAAGTATAACTCCAATTCATTTGACAAATCTAAATTACCTTCACTAACAGCAACTTTCTTACCAAATTGCGAGAAAGGCTCCTCAATTGCAACATAATGAATATCATCCAACTCCCAAGAAGTCAAACCACTACCACTGCCAAAAGTTTGGCTCACACTTGCACTTTCGCTTGCACTTGTACTTCCAACTCCACTTGGTTTAGAGTACCGTGCACTATAAGACTCAAAAAGTTTAATAAACAAGTCTTTTATCATTTCTTTCATCTCACTACATTTGCCACTATCATTCTATATAATTCCTCAAAGCAATGTGTTGCGAATTTCATTTTTCCTCGTGGATCAAGTATACAAGCAACAATTAATATCTTGTTTATCTTGACTTTGCCCTCCTAATACTTGTCAAATTTTTCCTTCATTTTAGTTGCCATCGCACTTAAATCAGAATCATTGCTCTTACACAAGGATTGCAAAGTAGATTCAATTTAACATATCAAATTGTAACAAAGATTTGATGTCACCTACGAAAAAAATAAAAATTGCTATTAGACATTAAAGCCTAAGTATAATTATTTTGACAAACCAAATTCTAGCCAAAATTTGATATTACCTTCAAAGAAGAAAAAAATTGTAAAGTAGCATCATAAAAAGTCTTCAAAAATTTACAAATGCGGCGAGCACTCTCCCAATCACTATTTAATGGTGGCCCTATCCTTTTTTTCACATTCTCTTTTTCACGAAAATAAGCATCATAAAGCTTATCTTCATTTGCCATTCGATCAAATGCCGACTTAAACTTCAATGCCGCACTCAACGTAGAATAGGTGGCATTCCACCTTGTAGGACAATCTAAAATTACACTTCCCTTGCAATTAATCTTCTCTTGATTCACACGAATTTGAAATGCTTGCATGCTTGCAGTGGAAGATTTTACATACTTTACGGCATTACGAACACTAACTATACTCACATCCATTTCTTTCAACCCTTCATTAACTATCAAATTCAAGATGTGTGCACAACAACGGACATGCATATACCCCCCATTCAACACTAAAGAATCATCTCTCCATGTGCTCAATCTATCCTTCAAATACCGAACAACACTTTCATTTGCACTTACATTGTCTACGGTTACTGCAAACACTCGCTCTATACCCCAATCAATCAAACATTTTTCAAGTTGCTTACCAATTGTCTCTGATGTATGATCATTAACAGTGTTAAAGCTAATAATCCTTCTATGTAATTTCCAATTTGTGTCAATAAAGTGAGCAGTGATGACCATGTAACTAGTCGTCGTAATAGAAGTCCAAATATCGGTGGTCAAAGACACTCTTTGCTTATTCCCGACCAATAAGCTCTTTAACTTAGTCTTCTCTTCCACAAACAAATTAAGATTATCCCTAGTAATAGTTCTCTGTGATGGAAGAATATACCTAGGAGCAACCATACTACAAAAATGTTTAAACTCTGGATTCTCTACAACAGAAAATGGAAATTCATCACGAACAATCATTTTTACTGTTGTCCATCTGCAAGCATCTTGACTAAATCCCCTTGCCAAAAGATCTTCACTACCAACATCTTTAGTTAAAACTGTTTAATCCTTCAGGAAGCTCTTATATTTATCGCACCTCTCTTGATAGTGAGTCTTTAAAGTGCTAGTCCCATGCCCTATACGAAATTCTGCACCACAATAGTTACATGTGCACTTTTTTGCATTATTTGAAAATACAGTGAAATGTTGCCACACCTCTGATCTTAGAAGCATTGCTTTTCTAGGTATTGATGGTTTCGATTGCAATGCTCTTTTTCTCTTTGTTCCATTACTGTTGGATAATGTTAACGAATCATTTTCAACTTCAATTTCATGGTCAGATTCATTGCTTCTGGATTCAATATTGTCTAGGACCCTTGAAGAAGTAGCCATCTGAAAATATTGAAAACAATAGCCAATTACGGAAGGCTAACCCCATTTAGCTTTTACAAATTAACTTATTCTATAATTTTATCACTCAACTAGCTGTAACATTGTAAATCATAAATTAATTTAACTAAATCAGTGGGCATTGCTAACTAATTGTTAATATTAATTCGATTAACTCACTAGGTATTACTACAACTCTTTATTACTAATTCAATTAAATTAATGGCTATTACCACAAGCTATTAACTATTCATTATTCAGCTAGTCCATAACATGTTGTTAAAAGCCCAAGATAGTTCGGCAAATTAAAAAATAGTTCTTGACAACAACTCAGTTTGGTTATGATATTACAGTAAAGATGAAAAAATTGAAAAGTACTTGGCTGTCTCACGCACCTTGAGTCCTTGACAGTAGTTCAGCAAGACTAGCGACGACGATGGCATGAAAAAGGTGTGGGAGATAGTAAACAAGAGTGAAAGATGGTGCTGACTGAAGCTCGATGGATTACAGCGTGTGGCGCGATGGATGAACAAGAGTCTTTGACAGGCTGATGACGAGTCTAATGACGGCGAGGATGATGAGCGGTGGCTGACTAGTCGTGTGTGGTGGCCAGTGAGAGAAGAAGAGTTTAAGATGGTGGGGGGTTAGTTGCTGATTGCTGTGCAGCTGTGTGATGAAATCTAAAATGGGTTTAGTTTGCTTAGGTTTTCATTTCTTTTTTTAGTTTTAATTTTAATTCCCTGAACCGTTTGGTTCAGTAATTTGGTTCGATTTTAAACCGAACCAAATTAAAAACCAAATGGTTCAAAAATTTTGAACCATTTGGCTTTAAACTATGAACCAAACCGAACCATATTCTTATAATACGGTTCAGTTCAGTTCGGTTTGGCCTGAACCGAACCAAATGCCCACCCCTAATAAATATTCTTCTCATTTGCGTTGTCTTATCTCGCATGAAATTTTTTAATATATATTCCCTTGGTTTTTGAACCCTTGACCCTTTAATTACTTCCACTATAAAAGTCCAATCATGTGAGATGTCCTTTTGTTTTCATGAATGATATAATTAGAATTTAATTATCTTAGAAAGCACTCACATTCATTATTTTGTAAGAGCCATATTTAGATTATTATTTAATTCGTTATTTCTTTTATTATGTATATTTTGTTCTCTATTATTTGACTTAGCTTACAAAATTTAACTGAAAATTTTATAAGAATGTCGATGAAGAGGAATGAGGATAAAAAAAAATGTTAAAATGTCAATGAGTTGAATTTAATATGTCATATCATCTAAATCATTAGAACTTCACAATCAATTTTTCTTTAAATGTAATTTCTGTGTGTGTTAGTTTTTTTTTTTCCTTCAAAAGTGCAACCATATGAGATATCCTATTGTCTTGATACATGACAAAATTACAAATTAATTTTCTTAGAAAGCACTCTTTATTTTTTAAATTCATATTTAGATTATTATTTAATTCGTTATTTTTCTTGTTGAGTATGAATGTGTTCACCTATTTGGGATGAATAACAAAATTTAACTCAAAACTTTACAAGAACATTGATGAATAGGAGGGAGCATAAAAAAAAAATTGTTGTAGCATCAATGTGTTAAAACTACTGTGTGATATCTTCTAATCTATTAGATCTTAACATTCTATTTTTTTAAATTAAATTTATGTTTATGTTTGTTATTTAGAGAAAAGGGTAGGGGCAAAAGTGTAAATTAATTTTTTTCCTCTTATCTCCTTGTATTCGAACTATATATGGTAGTTGGACAAACAAAATTACTTGAAAATTACTAAAACTCTTGGTGATATACATATTAGAACAAGTAAAAGTTCTCATTTATAAATATTCCAATCATTTACTTAATCCTATCCCGCCAACAAATTTTTAATATATTCCCTTGGATTTTTATACCCTAGACCCTTTAATTACTTCCACTACATGAGTCCAACCATGTTACATATTCTTTCCCTTTTATGTAAGATAAAATTATAATTTAATCATCTTAGAAAGAATTCACGTTTGTTTTTTTGTTAGGTATGTATTTAGATTTTATTTAATTTGTTATTTTTTTATTGAATAGGATTGTTTTCTCTTGTTTGAGTTAGCTTACAAAATTGAACTTAAAATCTTATAAGAATGTTGATGAGGCGGAGAGAGGATAAAATAATAAATGTTATAATATCAATGTATTGAAATTAATATGTCATATCATCTAATCCATTAATTAAAACTTAGCCAATAATTTCATTTTAATGTTAATGTAAGTGTGCATTATTATTATTATTATTAAGTAGAGTGAAAGCTAAAATTAATTTTTTAATCCGCATCTCCCTAGGATTCTAGTTATGGTTGCCAACTAAATAAAAATGCTTGAAAATCACTCAACTAACCTTTTGGAAGTGCATATATTAGAATATATAATAGTACTTGTATATAAATATTTCTATCATACCTCAAGTTTTTTAATGTATTCCCCTGAACTTTATACCCTTGACCTTTTAATTTCCACTGTAAAAGTCCAAACATGTGAGCTATCGTATCACCTTCGTGTAAGAAAAAAATTAGAATTTAATTATCTTATAAAGCATTCGTTATTTTACTATAGTCATATTTAGATTATTATATAACTCATTATTTTCTCTTACCTAAGTTAACAAATGAAATTTATAGTTTACTCTCCTATTGCTAGGAATTTTAATCTCATTAAAAATCCTGCAAGCAAAAATATCAAACAAATAATAAAAAAATATATAAAGAATAAAATTAATCACACAATGCAAGAATTTACATAAAAAACTCTTATATTGGAGAAAAATCACAGCCGCCAAGGATGACAAGAGAAAAATCCACTGTGTCAAAATTATTATCATCACTTTTAGTATTTTTTTGCACTTAAAACTCCAATAACACCTAATCTCTCAATAAACATACAGTCTCTCATACTAGAATTTGTCAACTTGCAAAGAACTGATTTCTGTATTGTATAAATAAGTAAATCCAACCTCCCTAAATATAGTAATTATTTGTTATATGAGAAGTATTCATTTTTTTATATTAGTTATATTCCTCCTTAAATAAGTTAATTCTCAATGGAAAAATTACTTATTCCTTAAATAGGAATACTTCTAAATAAGTACATTATTAAATATGAAAAGTCTAAGAAATATCTTACAAATCCTTATTGAGAAAACAAATATATTTCCTAACAATCTCCACCTTGGTGAGTTTTTTCTACAAGGCGACAAAACATGATCTACCGTGTATTTACACAACCACATCCTCTCTATCTTCTTTGCTCCACCAAAACTACACTCTTATAGGGCTTATGAGAATCAATCTACTATAGGTAAAATCTTATCTTCTATCTAGTAGCCATAATTCTCTACACTGAGAATCATCATACTCTACTTTATCTTGAGTATACATCTTTGACACATGTCGATCGCCTTGCCAAAAACTACCCACTCTCATGTTTGGCTTTCTTAAGAGTCTTCATTATTCAACATAAAAATTTCATCATACATCTTGCATAAATGTCAAACCATGCTTTGTGTGCAAATTTTGTGGACCTACTAGCAATAGTACATCTTCTTCCATGGCACGCCAAAAAATATAAAGCAGTCTCTCACAGAGAAAAGACACACACCACTAGCTAACATTACAGTACCTCCCTCTACTGAATTAAAGCTATTTTCCGAACATGCTTAATATATGGGTGTCAGTGCACAAATGTACACAACAAGTAATAAAGTGATAAGTATTTAAGTATTGTCTCCATAGGAACTGTTGTTATCAGAATTGTTACAGCAATTAATAGTGGTGCAAATTCAATTAAATCAAATTGAGTTTTTTTATCAACTAAATTAAACTAAGTAATCTAAATAACAATAAAATGCAATAAACTAAATTAACACATCTCACACAAGAATATAATCAGTAAAGATAATGTAGTTGAGTGAATCAACGCACTTAATGTAATTGATTGTTTTTCTGTTACAATATTGTTTCTACAGCAATTACTAAAGCACTGGGCAGAACTCTAATGTATCCTCAGCAGTCGCATGTTAGACATCTTATATCTATATGCAACCTAACAATGATCAGTTGTTAAACCACATAAGATATAGCATTAAAATATCTAAGTTCTTTATTATCCTACAAGGTGATTTCCTATGTCTAGTTCATCATTAGTTTTAGAGTAGGTATGACCCTATTCAAATTGAGTAACCCAACTTGGGAAACCTAACCTAAAACCAAGTATTGTTCTGATATTATCCACTACAACAGGCCCTTTTGCGGCTCTCTCTTAGCTAGTATCACTAAATGGGTGGTCAGTTGAAACAGTGACTTGAATTAAGCTTTATCAAAATAAAATTCTATAGCAATAATGCAATAACACAATAAATTCAGTCAATAAACCATTAAGCCACTCAACCATAAATAGATTTAGTTCATGATTTGTATCAAAACAGAAACAAAAACTTATTCAACCATCATAAACATTATCATAAATTAAAGAAAACGAAGAGAACAGAGATAAAGGCGAGTGATCCGTGTAGATTTCTTGATTTCTTCTTCTTCATGCCTTCAAATTTCCTATTTAGCCTTGAACTTCTTCTCTTCTTTGTTGTTTTCATTTTTTTTTCTTATTATTTCTTGGTGGTTGATGGCTCTCTCCTTTTTTTTTCTTTGTATGCACTTTCTTTTATAATGGAAAACTAGGGCAACTGGACATCTAGGGCACGCATATTCCATATTTGAAAACTGCAGATCGCATATTTTTTCTAAGATTCGCACACATGTTTCTCCTCTATTGTTCTAGGATTGCAACAACAATGGTTTCTACAGCATTGGCTACGGCACTGTACTGTTTCAGACTAGCTTTTACTTTTTCTACAGCCAATTCTTTTCTCACTTTTCCAAGCCCATTACACAGCATTCCTTCCTTAAAATTGCACTTCCAATTGCCTACAATTAAGCACACGATCTAAGCACACAATTTATTCCAAAATAGCCTAATTTATTGAAAGTAAACTAAATATAGATAAGTATGCAAAATTAAGCTAGAATGCAATTAAAACACATCATTTACTCTCTAAGTAATCTTGATTTGAGTCCAAAAGTGGTATAGATAACTCTTATTTCATAGAGTTATCATACTCCCAAACTTAAACCATTACATATCCTTAAGTAATGAGAATAACACTAAAATTCAAAACACACAATCATGCAACATACTTAGCTCTGTCATACTTATTTGCAAGGATTTTCTAACCCTCAGATCACATCTTAAAGCATGCACAATTGCCAAGCAGTTCAGTTCTAGACTTAGGCTTCATTTTATCCAAAGTAAGTGTGTGCTATTTTGACTAAGTCCAAAAATACTACAGCATTGCACAATTATCATTCCATACTCAAGGGCAGAAGTCAATTCAATAGTGTTCAGGGAAAAATCACAATATAGTTCAACTGTGATATAACTATTTTTTTTTATCACTGCCACAACAATGCTCATAGTATCTGTTGCCTTTGGACTCAAGTCTGCATACGGGGTGCATACTCAGCCCTAGTTACTCAGCAACTTCAGCCATTGGAGCAGAATTATTCATAACCAGCATAGTTTTAAAAATTTTCCCCCAAACTTTAGATGTTTTCTACCCTTCTAGCACACAAGGCTTTGCCATAGCATTCTTATAGAACTCGGTCAAAACCTAAGTGTTGAGACAAAAATTTAGCCCTCATCTTTGAACAATCCCTACTTAGCAATCATAAAACTTTACACGCAATTTATCTTCATTAGGAATTCAATCCATACACAAACTTATATAACAAAGCCTTACACACATATTTATTAACATACACAAAACACACAAGGCTTAAAATTATTCTTAAGATGAAAACCCCCAAAACTTAGGAGGTGTTGTGTCCTCACATGCACAAAAACACACAGATTGCGAACAAAACAAACAAACCAAACATACAACCAGAGAAATAAAAAGTCATAAACCATCAAAACAACAAAATAAAAATAAGAAAAATAAAACAATTTTCTGATGAAAACTTAAAAATTGAAAATAGCAGGGGCACTCCCCTGTTGGTGCAAAATCAGTTTAGCGAATGTTGGTTGCTAGATGAAGCTGCTCCGCAAGCGGTCCTTGGGGGAACTCATTGGGGTAACAATTGATAGCTTCTTCTTTTTGCTGGGTGTTGGGCTGATGGGAGGGGTACCAACTAGTTTAGAAAGCTTAGGTGGATGGGATTTTGTACGCTTTGGGTCTGGCTCTTCTGATGCCGCAACACCTCCAGACTGTTGTACCCCTTTTCGTTTGCTAGACCTCTTCGTAACTGGTGTTGCAGTACAATGTTTCGTTGGCGTTGGTTGTGGAGTGGCTGAAGTAGATTCCTAGGTAGTAATTTCAGCAATGATGTCGAGCAAACTCTATTTTTCAACAACTATTCTTGTAACCCTGCTAACTGCTACTTCAATTTCAACTTCAATCTCTGCTTAGTCATCACCAGATTCTTCATCACTCATAACTTTCTTCTTTCATTTCCAAAAGAGAACTGGTGGTTTATCCTCATGCTTCTCCTCATCTTCCTAGTCGAGTTGTTTTTCTTCTGTCTGCTTACCCTCTTCTTACTGCTTGTCTATTTTTTGGTCGGGTTACTTTTCTCGTCACTTAAGAAGTACCACTGGGGGTGCCTCCTCCTGTTCATGCTCGTTTTCTTCCTCTTCTTATTTCTACTCTCTTTCTTCTTCCTCCTTGTCTGTTTCCTCCTCTTCTTGTTGTCCTATTGTCCTGTTGCTGGTGATGGAGCTATCTCAGAGCGAGACTCTTCATTATTGGATGCTGGTTCTGTTGCTGGAACTTCCTCTGCTACTTCATCAAAGTTAAACTACTACAACAAATTATTAGAAAGATCTGGGTTCTTATCTTTCATGTACTCATTAAATTTATGCAAATGATTCTCAAGGTGTCGCAGGTAGGCCTAGAACTGATCATTGTCCCTTCTTTGTGCTTCAGCACATTAGGCGATGTTGTCACTCAATTTCCATGGTCTCCTTTTAACGCCAAAGGCCCTCCTTGCTTCAATGATAGCAACTGGCTTTGGTGGTGCTCCAGCAGTAATGGGTTGTCCAACAATTCTTTCAATTGTTCGAGCAGTGAATGCTCCTTCATTTTTAATTCTCGCATCTTTGGCAGAGACAAGCACTCCAAAGACAATACAAATACTAGTAATGAGGGAAGGAAACAACAAACCTATAGTTTTGTTCTTCTTCATAGCGTAGTCCCTAATTTTCCTATTTATAATGGTTCCAACATCTATCAGCAGACCCTTAAAGAGAACATACAAAAGAACCAATCTCTCTTAGGACACTGCAGTTGTGTGTGTGGTGGGCATCAATCTAGAATTTAGAAATTTTATCCATACTTTTGCAATCGGCTTCAGGTCTATCCTATTCACTACTCTAGCCTCCTCATTGGCCCAAGGACTACCTTCTACAGTCAGGGCCTTACGCACCTCATTCCACTTCTTGTTAGTAATTATTCTAATCATCTTAGAATATTCATAATTAACATCAGAGGGTAAATTGTAAAGGGCATTAATGACTCGTGGTTCTAAGGGAACCTGAGAATTTCTTACCCATATTGTGCATCAGTCCTGCTATAAAATATTGACATAGAATTCCTTTACTAATGGCAGCGCTGGATCCCTTAGATGAGCACAAAAGTCTAACCACCCTCTTCTTGATGCAGCAGCATAAATTGTATTGTATGTCCTAGATGGTTGTGGTGGGAATTGAAAACCTTTTTCCTCTAGAATATTCTTGGCTCTATAAATTTGTCAAATTTTTCCTCGGTTTTGTAGCTATGAAAGCGAGAAGGGTCCTTCAATCTAGCTGCAGTTGACTTGTATCTCGTTATGATAGAAATACTGAGGGTTGTGCTGTGGGTTGTTAAGGGGACATGTTGGCCTCACACGATTTTGTGGTCCTTTTGAAAGCTGTGAATGAAGGAAACAAAGATTTCAAGTGAGAAACCTAAGGCACAGTAAACCCTTAATATATAGTGTTGGTAAAAGTAAATAAATGGGAAAATTAGAAGAGGAATTAATCAAAGAATTAATTGTCATAAAGTTGGAAAGAGGAATATTTTAAATTTAAAACCGGATCAATTTACACTGGCAAGATACTTAAATTCGAAAATTTAGGGATTATGGAATCCCTTATTATTTCTATTTAAATTTGCCATGCTAATTGTCATATTTATGCCAACGGTAAAAGTCTTTTGTTTTTAATCTCTTTTGACACTCAACTCCATTAAATGAGATAATCCTGGTCTTTGCAGAATGTCATGATAAAGTCCTTACTTTTGTTTTTTTTTTCAAATTTACTGCAAAAAATAAAATTCAAAAAATGAACACATTAACATTGACATAAAATAAAATAAAATGACAAAAGTAACAAAACAAGGTCAAGCACTAGTTACTAAAATAATACAAACGACCATGAACTCTTGACCAGTTTTCTCATCCTTAAGATCCACGACACCATAAGGATAAACCTTGATAAGTCTAAAAGGGGATGACCATCTTGATTTTAACTTCCCTGGGAATAGCTTTAATCTTGAATTGTAGAGCAACACTTGCTGGTCTGGAATTAAATTCTTTTGCTGAATGTGTTTGTCATGCCATTGTTTTGTTTTCTCCTTATAAATTCTTGCATTTTCATAAGAAAACAATCTCAACTTTTCTAATTCACAAAGTTGAAGCTTTCTATGCTCTATTGCAGCATTCATGTCCATGTTAAGTTGTTTTAGTGCTCAATATACCTTATGCTTCAGCTCTATCAGTAAATAGCAAGCCTTGCCATAGACAATTCTGTATGGAGACATGCCAAGTGGTGTCTTGTAAGCTATGCGGTAAGCCTATAAAACATTATACAGTCTAAGAGACCAATCCTTTTTAGTAGGGTTTACCACCTTTTCCAAAATCTTCTTGATTTCTCAATTGGATGCTTATGCTTGTCCATTTGACTGAGGGTGATATGCTATAGCAATCTTATGCTTGATCCTATACTTGACCAGTGCTGCAGCAAATACCTTGTTATACAAATGAGTCCATTCATCACTAATTATGGCCCTAGGAGTCCCAAACCTTGAGAAAATACTCCTCTGAAGGAATTTCACCACTGCCTTGGCATCATTTATAGGTAAGGCTGCAGCCTCCACCCATTTGGACACATAATCCACTACCACCAAAATGTGGGAATGGTCCCATGAAATCCATCCCCCATACATTAGAAAGTTCCACCTCCAGAATATTGGTGAATGGCATTTCATGTTTCTGAGAGATGTTTCCAGTTCTTTAACACATCTCACAACGTTGAACAAACTGATAAGCATCTTTAAAGATAGAAGAATGGTAATAACATGCTTGTAACACTGTTGCTGTTGTTTTGTGACCTCCAAAATGTCCTTTATATACTGCAGCATGACATGCCTGTAATATGTTTGGAATTTCTTCATCAGGCACACATCTTCGAATGATCTGATCTGAACACACCTTGTATAAATAAGGGTCATCCCACTGATATGCTTTGACATCATGGAGAAACTTCTTCTTCTACTGGTAGGTTAAGTCAGGTGGCAGTAATCCACTCACTAGGTAATTGGCAAAGTCTACATACCATAGAAATCTTGACTACTGTAGCATTTGTGCATGCTGAAGCATTAACAGCTGCTTATCAAGAAAGGTTTCTGTGATGGCTTGTCTATTTTGAGTGCTTGCATCTGCCTCTAAGCATGATAGATGATCTACTACCTGATTTTCAGCTCTTTTTTTGTCCTTAATCTCCAAATCAAACTCTTGTAGCAAAAGTATCCATCTGATCAGTCTTGGTTTGGTATCTTTGTTGGAGATTAAGTATTTTATTGTTGAGTGGTATATATAGACAATCACTTTGGTACCAACTAAATATGCCCTTGATTTTATTAAATGCAAATGCAACAGCCAATAGCTCTTTTTCAGTAGTGGTATAGTTGAGCTGAGTATTTGCTAATGTCTTGCTTGCATAATAAATTGAATGAAAAATATTATTTTTCCTTTGTCCTAGCACTGCTCTAATAGAATGGTCACTGGCATCGCACATAAACTCAAATGGCATGCTCCAGTTTAGTGTTATAACAACATGTGCTGTCATAAGGGCTCTTTTTAGTTCCTCAAAGGCCTTGAAACAGTTGTCATCAAATTTGAATGACCTGTCTTGTTTAAGTAACATACATAAGGGCTTGGTTATATTTGAGAAATCCTTAATGAATCTCTTATAGAAACTAGCATGATCCAAAAAACTCCTTATGCCTTTAACTGAGGTAGGTGGTGGAAGTTTGTCAATGACCTCTATTTTTGCCTTATCCACTTCAATACCCTTCCTCGAGACTCTATGGCCTAATATTATCCCTTCTTCCACCATGAAGTGACATTTTTCCCAATTAAGAACTAAATTTATCTCCTCACATCTTGTAAGCACATTCTCCAGGTTGTGCAAGTAATCCTCATATGATTCACCAAAGACTGAAAATCCATCCATGAATATTTCTAGTGTTTGCTCTACCATGTCTAAAAAAATTGCCATCATACACCTCTGAAATGTTGCTAGATTATTGCACAAGCCAAATGGCATCCTTCTAAATGCAAAGGTGCCATAAAGACAGGTGAATATTGTCTTTTCCTAATCCTCTGGTGCTATGGCAATCTAGTTGTACCCTGAATACCCATCCAAGAAGTAATAATACTCATTTCCAATAAGTTTATCCAACATTTAATTTATGAAGAGTAGTAGAAAGTGATCCTTTCTTGTAGCTTTGTTTAGCTTCCTATATAATCCATGTAAACTCTCCAACCTGTGACTATTCTGGTGGGTATGAGTTCATTCTTCTTGTTTGCTACAACAGTCACTCCTCCCTTCTTGGGTACACATTGCACTAGACTCACCCATGAGCTATCTAATATAGGTATATGATTCCAGCATCCAACCACTTGATTATCTCTTTCTTCACTACTTCCTTCATGATTGGATTTAACATTCTCTGTTGCTCTACTGAATTGTTGTCACTCTGTTCTAGCAGAATCTTGTGCATGCAAATTGATGGGCTAATTCCCGTAATGTCTGCCATAGTCCAGCCAATTACTTTCTTGTGTTTCCCCAACACATTCATTAAAGTTTTCTCCTGACTTGCATTCAAAGAAGATGAAATAATCACTAGTAATGTGTCATTGTCACCAAGATATGCATATTTTAAATGTGAAGGCAAGAGTTTTAATTCTAAAACTAGTGGGGATTTCACAGAAGGTAAATGGGGTTTTACTTCCCTGTGTAATAAATCCAAAGGTTCAAAATATTTGTTTGCTCTGAATGGTTACTTCTCTCCTAGCCATGCTATATCAACTGTCTTAGTATCTTCATCATCAAAAGCTACAACATCAAGTTGCATGTTACTACAGCAACTATCAACATATTCAGCTACAGCAAGATCTACAACACTGATGAAATTGCAGTCCTCATCTCATCAAGATTCTTCATGGCTTCTAATACATTGAATGTAACTTGCTGATCATTCACCCTCATTGTTAACTCTCATTTTTGCACATCAATGAGAGTCTTTCTCATGGCTAAGAAAAGTCTTTCTAAAATGATTGGTACCTCTTTATCTGTTTCAAAGTCCAGCACAATGAAATCCACTGGAAAAATAAATTTACACACTTTCACCAATACATCTTCAATCTTCCCTTCTGGATAGGCATGAGATCTGTCTGCTAGCTGTAAAGTTACTGTCATTAGTCTGCATTCCACCCACTCTTGATTGCTTGAAAACTGAAAGAGGTATAAGATTGATGTTAGGCCCCAAATCACAAAGTGTCTTTCCACTGTATTTGGTTTCTATAGAACAAGAAATTGTAAATTTGTCTGAATCTTTTAGTTTCTAAAGTATTTTGCTCCGAAGAATGTGACCGCACTCTTATGTTAAAGCAACAATTTTAAATTCTCCTAACCTCTTCTTTCTTACAAAAATGTATTTAAAAAATTTCACATAATTAGGCATTTGTTCCAGAACTTCTATAAATGGAATATTAATGTAGAACTGCTTCAACACCTCCAAAATTTGCTGAATTGTTTATCCTGCTTCTGCTTCTGAAATCTCTGTGGGAATGGTAGTGGATGTCTAAACTGTTGTACTGCAGTTGGCTATACTGATTGTTTTTCACTTGCTCTCTTTTTTTCTGCTGCAGCTAATGATTCTGTAGCATCCCTTCTGATAGATAGTGGCTCATCTACTTCTACAGGTGTTGTAGCTCTGCTGCTCTTACAAGTGTGTTGATTGGTGGAAGTAACAAGCTTTTCTTCATTTTGAATTTCTTCTTAAGTCTGAAAAGGCTCACTTCCCTTCTTTGGCATACTTACTAGAATATACACATCCTTTTTAGATCTCAAATTAATTACTTTGCATTGCTCTTTTCTTTCTTTACTTAGATCCTCTGTATTGCTAGGTAAACTTCCCTGAGGTCTGTTGCTGAATGTTGTGGCAAGCTGTCCAACTTAATTCTCCAGGTTTCTTAGTAACACAGCTTGGCTTTGGACAATTACCTCATTCTTCACAATATACTCCTTAATTAAGTCTTCAAGTGAGCTGATCTGGTCATTACTGGTACTCTTTTGACCTTGATTTTACTGGTGAAATCCAGATGGTTGTATTGGTCTGTTTTGTCCACCGATTGATGCAGCATGCTGATTCTAATTGCTCCATGAGAAATTTAGGTGTTACCTCCATCCTAGGTTGTAGGTGCTTGAATATGGATTATTACAGTCTGTTCATTGAAATTGCCCACATAATTTACTGAAGTTGGATTCCCGGGACAATTATCAAATAAATGCCCATCTCCACAATAGACACATGACACTTTTGCAGCTTGGTTAACTGTAGCTGGAGTAGTGGTTAGAGCATTCACCATGTTTTTCAATGAAGTTACTTATGCTGATAAGGCTGTCAAAGCATCCACATTATGTACTCCAGTTGCTCTTCTTACTGCAGCCTGCCTAATTGATGGCCACTGATAATTGTTGTTTGTTATTCTCTCCAAAATCTTATAAGCTTCATTGTAAGATTTGGATAATAAAGCTCCATTGGCTGAACCATCCACCATCAGCCTTGTGCTTGGGTTAAGACCATTATAAAATGTTTCCAACTGTATACAGTAAGGAATACCATGATGTGGACATCTTCTCAGCAACTCTTTAAATCTTTCTTATGCATCATACAAACTCTCATCTTCCAATTGATGGAAAGATGTGATCTCTTTTCTCAATTTTGTACTCTTAATTTTGTCCACCAAG
Source organism: Luvunga scandens (assembly GCA_030449905.1). Taxonomy (NCBI): domain Eukaryota; kingdom Viridiplantae; phylum Streptophyta; class Magnoliopsida; order Sapindales; family Rutaceae; genus Luvunga; species Luvunga scandens. The sequence goes on from JASUUG010000209.1 coordinate 2,323,128, forward strand.
TCATTCCATGTTGTGATAGAGACTAGTGGTAAGGAATTTAACCATGCTTTGGCTTGGTCCCTTAAAGAAAATAGGAAAAGTCTGAGCCTTAATGCTTCCTGTGATACTCCAACAATCTTAAGATGAAAGTGAGGATTTTCTTATGGCAGTCCATTAAACTGACCCACAGTTTGTAACATCTGAAACATCACCGCTTTAACTCAAAGTTATTTGCTTGAATTTCAAATCTAACTATACCCGGATGTATGGCTTGAGGAGTTAACACAGCATAATCTCGAACGACTCTTTCTTTGTCATCTACCATATGAATTATATTGTTTCCTAGTTGCCCATAAACATGTTGTCCATTCTGACCTCTTGGTGCATTCAATGGTTGCAATTCTCCTCGGTTGTTCAAATCTCCCATGTCTTGTAAATCATCCATTGTTACAGCAACTTTTGAATTTTTTGCTCCTTTCTTAATCTTCTAATAATCCTTTCAATTTCTAGATCAAAGTGAAACTCAACTTGTTTGTCTTTGCGCATGCAACAGCTGCTAGAACAGTTCTGTCAACCATAAAAAAAAATTATGATTAAACAAATACTTAAATAAAACACCACAAAAAATTGATTTCATAAATCATAAATAACAATCAGCCCCTGGCAACGGCGCCAAAAACAAGTATGCAAGTGTATACAACAAGTAATAAAGTGATAAATATTCGAGTATCGTCTCCATAAGAACTAATGTTATCAAAATTACTACAACAATTAATTGTGGTGCAAATTCAATTAAATCAAATTGAGTTGTTTTATCAACTAAATTAAACTAAGTAATCTAAATAACAATAAAATGCAATAAACTAAATTAACACGTCTCACACAAGAATATAATCACTAGAGATAATGTAGTTGAGTGAATCAACGTACTTAATGGAATTAATTGTTTTCCTATTACAGTACTGTTGCTACAGCAATTACTACAGCACTAGGCAGAACTCTAATGTATCCTCAGCTGTCGCATGTTGGACATCTTATATCTATATGCAACCTAACAATGACCAGTTGTTAAACCACACAAGATATAGCATTAAAAGATCTAGGTTCTTTATTATCCTACAAGGTGATTTCCTAGTTCATCACTAGTTTTAGAGTAGGTATGACCCTATTCAAATTGAGTAACCCAACTTGGGAAACCTAACCTAAAACCAAGTATTGTTCTGATATTATCCACTACGACAGGCCCTTTTGCGGCTCTCTCTTAGCTAGTATCACTAAATGGGCGGTCAGTTGAAACAGTGACTTGAATTAAGCTTTATCAAAATAAAATTCTATAGCAATAATGCAACAACACAATAAATTCAGTCAATAAACCATTAAACTTATTTATCACTCAACCACAAATAGATTTAGTTCATGATTTGTATCAAAACAAAAACAAAAACTTATTCAACCATCATAAACATTATCACAAATTAAAGAAAATGAAGAGAACAGAGATAAAGGCGAGTGATCCGTGTAGATTTCTTGATTTCTTCTTCTTCACGCCTTCAATCTTCCTGTTTAGCCTTGAACTTCTTCTCTTCTTTGCTTTTTTTCTTTTTCTTTTCTTATTATTTCTTGTGGTTGACGGCTCTCCTATTTTTTCTGTTTATGTGCGCTTTCTTTTATAATGGAAAACTAGGGCAACTAGACATTTAGGTGATGTTTGGTTGGGAGGAGAGAATAAAGGAGAGGAAAGTAATTTAAATTCTATTTTTATTTCCATTGTTTGGTTAGACAAAATTTATAAGAATTTAATTTCCATTAGAATTTAATATCCATCATAATGTGGAATTTGAATTCCACCCCAAAGAGTGAAGAATTCAAATTCTTCTTATCTTGGAAACTAAAGCTTTTCAAATTACCCTTTAATTTTTTAACTTATTGAACGCCATTAATAATTATTATTTATAATTTTATTTTATCAATTTAATATTATAAATAATTTTATATTAATTAAATTTAATGAATGCTTTAAGAAACTTAACAAAATAAATATACTTATTTATTTATTTATTTAATATGAAAATATAGAAATATAAATTAACCATTGCCGGAACTCTGTCGGATATCGCCAGGCTGCCGCCGAACTGCCATCAGACTGCTATTTTATTATATATATATATATATAATTTTAATAAATCATGAATTATTTTAGGACTTTTTAACATTAAAAAAATTTGGTATTGATTTTAAATTTTATTTCATTACTAATATAAATAGTTTAGTATTTAAGGTAAAGAATAAATTTATCCAAAGAAAAAAATTGTAATTCTTTTCCCTATAAAATTTTATGTGAAACCAAACAACGAAATTTATATTCACTATTGTCCTCCTCTCCTTTCTTCTCCTTTCCTCTCCATTCCACTCTTTTCCTCTCCTTCCCTTTCGTCAAACCAAACATGGCCTTAGGGCACGCATCTTCCATATTTAGAAACTGTAGATCACAGATTTTTTCTGAGCTTTGAGTGAATTTTTTTCCTCTGTTGTTCTAGGATTATTACAGTATTGGCTACAGCACTACACTGTTTCAGACTAGCTTCCACTTTTTCTATAGCCAATTTCTTTCCTCACTTTTCCAAGACTATTGCACAACATTCCTTCCTTAAAATTGCATTTCCAATTGCCTACAAGTAAGCACACAATTTATTCCAAAATAACGTAATTTATTGAAAGTAAACTAAAAATAGATAAATATGCAAAATTAAGCTAGAATGCAATTAAAACACATCATTTACTCTCTAAGTAATCTTGATTTGAGTCCAAAAGTGCTATACATAACTCTCATTTCATAGAGTTATCAATGAACTTGATGAGGTAAATGATCTTCCAACTTATAATGATTTGTATGATGCTTTTAAAGAGTTGTATAGTGATATGATGAAAATTGGTAAGAAAAATGTATGTTTTAAGAAGAAAATACTAGAACTTTCAAATGAAAAGGATGCCTTGCAAAAATGTAATGATTTACTAAATAAAAAGATCAAAGGACTGGAATTAAATAATGAAATACTGCATGATATGATTGTATCCTTAAAAGGTAAACAAAGCACTTGATATGAGTATGAAAAATTACATGTTGATGACTTGATCAAAGAAAATGAAAAGCTTAAAAAGAAGAGTAATGAGCTTAATGAGATTGTGTTAAAATTCACACATGGTCAAAAGAACTTAGAAAAATTGTTGATCTCCCAAAAATGTGTATTTGATAAAGGAGGAATTGGGTGTAAGCCTAACTTGAAACAAAAATATTACAAAAATTATTTTGTTAAGGCTACCTCCAATAATGATCATAAAACTATTTGTTATTATTGTAATGGAAATGGTCACATGAATTATAGATGCCCTATTAAAAAAAATACATATTATGGAATCAAATATGTTTGGGTTTCAAAATGAACCGTTACTAACACTCAAGGACCCAAAAAGGTTTAGGTACCTAAGATTTTGAAATTTCCTCTATAGGGTTCAAAGAAGAAGAAAAATAAATGGTATTTGGACAATAGATGTTCAAGACACATAACTGGTGATTATTCATGGTTCTCGAGTTTTACCAAGATAAAAAATGGTAGAAAAGCATCCTTTGGAGATAATTCAAAAGGAAAAATCATTGGTGTTGGTAATGTCGGTAAATAATCTTCTAATTTTATTGAAAATGTGTGCTTAATTGAAAATCTAAAACACAACTTGCTTAGTATTATTATTAGTCAATTATGTGATAAAGGATATAGAGTTATTTTTTATAAAACAAAATGTGTTATTGAAAAATGCATGTGATGGTAAGGTCTTCTTTGTCGGAAAAAGATTTGTTAATGTTTATACGATTGATATAGATGGTGCATCTACTCATGATAAATATTTTTCCGCATTACATGATGATAGTTTGTTATGGCATAGAAGACTAGGACATGCAAGCATGTATTTGATTTTAAAGATTTCCAAAAATGATTTAGTTAAAGGTCTTTCAAAAATTGGTTTTGAAAAGGATAAAATTTGTGAAGCGTGTCAATTTAGAAAACAAATCAAAACTTTTTTCAAAAATAAAAATCATGTTTCTTTTTCAAAACCACTTCAACTTCTTCACTTGGATTTGTTTGGACCTTCTAGATATGCTAATCTAAGTGGTAAATATTACACATTTGTAATTGTGGATGATTATTCTAGATATACATGGGTATTATTCTTAGTCAATAAGGATGATGTCTTTGATGAATTTAAAGTTTTCTGTAATAAGGTTCAAAATAAAAAAGGCTATTACATGCATTAGAAGCGATTATAGCGGAGAATTTGAAAATCATGCATTTGAGAGTTTTTGTAATGATTTTGGTATCAAACATCAATTTTCATCACCTAGGACTCCACAAGAAAATGTAGTTGTTGAGAGAAAGAATAGGTCTATTCAAGAAATGGCTAGGACCATGTTGAATGAGAATGCATTACCAAAATACTTTTAGGCTGAAGCCGTTAATACCGTAAGCTATGTCTTGAATCGTGTTTTGATTAAACCTTTTCTTAATAAAACTCCCTATGAGCTTTGGAAAGATAGAAAACCCAACATTGGTTATTTCAAAGTTTTTGGATGCAAATGTTTTATGTTGAATACTAAAGACAATCTTGGTAAATTTGATCTAAAATCTAATGTTGGTATCTTTCTTGGATATTCAAACACTAACAAAGCTTATAGAGTGTACAATAAAAAAACATTGGTTGTTGAAGAATCCAAGCATGTTACATTTGATAAATCTAAACCCTCCTCTATGGAGAAAGTTGTTGTTGATAATGATGAAGATGAAAAAGTACAACAAGAAGAACCTTTGAACGTCAAACAAGATGCTTCACCTAGTAAGAATTAAGCAAAGCAACAAGAAGAACAAACTAATATGGAGCAAAATGAAAGTAATTCTCAAACACTCCCCAAAGAGTGGAGGTATATTTCTTCTCACCCTAAAGACTTAATTTTAGGTGACACCTCACGAGGTATAACCACTAAATCATCACTTAGGAACACATGTGCACATAGTGTATTTATATCTCAAATTGAACCAAAATCCTTAGCGGATGCGAAAAATGATAAATCTTGGATTATGGCAATGTAAGAAAAGTTAAATCAATTTGAGAGAAATAATGTGTGGAAATTAGTTCCTAAACCGAAACATCAATCCGTCATAGGTACTAAATAGGTATTTCAGAATAAAATGAATGAATTCGATGTAGTTGTAAGGAATAAAGCTAGATAAGTAGCTCAAGGTTACAACCAAGAAAAATGAATTGATTTTGATGAAACGTTTGCACCTGTAGCTAGATTAGAATCTATTATGATACTCTTAGAATTTGCATGTCATAAAAATTTTATTTTGTATCAAATGGATGTCAAAAGTGCATTTCTAAATGGTTACACCATGGAAGAAGTTTATGTGAAACAACCCCCTAGTTTTGAAAATAAAAAATTTCTAAATCATGTTTATAAGTTGTCAAAAATATTGTATGGATTAAAACAAGCACCTAGAGCTTGGTATGATAAGCTTAGTAAATTTCTTTTAGAAAATGATTTTTCAATGGGAAGAGCAGATACTACACTATTTATTAAGCATAATAATCAAGATATACTTGTTCAAATTTATGTTGAAGATTTTATTTTTGGTTCTACTAATGAGTCTTTATGTGAGGAATTTTCATCTTGTATGAGCAAAGAATTTGAGATGAGCATGATGGGAGAAGTACTTTTTTAGATTACAAATAAAACAAAATGAAGAAAGAATCTTCATCAATCAAGCCAAATATTTAAGAGATTTACTCAAAAGATTCAGACTTGAAGATGGAAAGGTCAAAAGTACTCTAATGAGCTCAATAATTAAGCTTGACAAAGATGAAAAAGGTAAAGATGTTGATGTCAAAACATATCGAAGTATGATCGAATCTTTAATTTACTTAACTACTAGTAGACCTGATATCATGTTCAGTGTATGTTTGTGTGCAAGATTTCAATCATGTCCTAAGGAATCTCATTTGCTTGCTGTCAAAAGAATTTTTCGTTATTTGAGTGGAACCATAGATCTTGGTCTTTGGTATCCTAGAGGAACTCATATAGATTTAACTTGTTATTTGGATGCCGACTTTACTGGTTATAAGGTTGATAGGAAGAGCACTACAGGAACTTGTCACTTTCTAGGTCACTCATTTGTCTCTTGGTTTAGTAAAAAGCAAAACTCGGTTGCACTTTCAACCACAGAGGCTGAATATATTATTGCCGGTTGCTGTTGTGCACAAGCCTTTTGGATGAAACAAACCCTTAGAGATTATGTCATTAACCTTGATCAAACTCCTACTATATGTGATAATACTAGTGCCATAAACCTATCAAAGAATCCCATTCAACATTCTTGGACCAAGCATATAGAGATTAAAGATCATTTCTTAAGAGATCATATTCAAAAGGAAGATATTGCATCAGAATTTGTTTCTACGGAAAAAAAACTTGCTGATATTTTTACAAAACCATTTTGCGAAGAATAATTTTCAAAAATTCGGCATGAACTTAGGATGATGAGATTTTCACATTAATATCTCTATTCATGATATTGAGACTATTAAAAATTGATTGAATTTTTTATTCTTGATTATTATATTTGTATAAGCATGATAGATAAGTTATATACGTGAATTTTCATTCTTTGAATATTTTTTATATTGTAATGCATATGCATGATAAATGTGTTATATGTTTGAATTCATAATTTTTAAATATGTTTCATCATGTTTCATGCATTAAAAAATGGCTTTTGAAATTTTTCAGGATCACAAAATGGCATCGGAATTTATCAAAACTCAGCCGGACAGTGAAATAGTGCAAAAATACAGAGGGGAGCCGATTAGCCACCTGAAACAAGCGGCTAGCCACATGCAAACCTGAGAGCAAGCGACTAGTTGCTTGTTTTGGATGGCTAGTCGGCTAGTTTTGGGTTTCAGCCTTTATCTTCTTGTTCCTCTCTAGTTCTTCTTCCATTCATGATCCTCTCTATAAACCATGACTTCCTCTTCATTTTCTCTCTCAAATTTATTCATTTTTCACTCATTTTCTTGACAAAATAAGCTTTCAAAATCATTACTCATCCATTAAACCTTCATCAACCATCCTATAAACCATGACTTCCTCTTCATTTTCTCTCTCAAATTTATTCATTTTTCACTCATTTTCTTGACAAAATAAGCTTTCAAAATCATTACTCATCCATTAAACCTTCATCAACCATCCTCAAAACTAAGCTTAACTCATCTATAGGATCATTTTAATTGGTTTAAACATATCCATTTCACTCAATATCTTAAAAATCTAAATTTGTGTGTTTGGGCATTCTTCAGTTTCCACCACTATCCTCCTCATGTTATCCTCCACCTCCATTGTGTGCTCTTCTCATGGATTTTATTTTTGGATTCTCGTTCTATTATGCACCTACATTCTCATATGCATTTGCTATTTTTGTTTAAACCATGGTTTGAGGATTCTTGTTTAATACTTAGATGTTTTGCTTAAATGCTTTGAATATTTCATCTTTATTCTCTTTTCTTGCTTAAAAATTGTGGAGTTGTTGTTGTTCTAAGCATGATTAACATAACTTTGATGATGAAGGGGGAGAAAATAGATAACATGCATTTTGAATTTGAATTTGGGAGAAGATAGATAACATGCATTTTGATTTTGAATTTGTATTTGGGAGAAGAGGTAACTTGCATTTTAAAAAAAAAAAATGTTTTTGACATGTTCAAAGAAGTTTATAAATACCATAGATCATATACTCATGGTGAGCTCATATTTGTCTTATGTTTTAATTGTTGAATCATATATGTCATATATTGAGGAGGAGTAGAAATGTCAAAATACATGTGATGTTTATCATCATCAAAAAGGGGAAGATTGTTAGCTTAAAAGGCTATACAAATTGTAATTTTGATGATAACAAACATGTGTTATTATATTTCACAATTTCACTAGTTTTTGAAAGGCAAAATTCATTCAAGTGAATCAAGTGAAATCGAGCTCAAGACATTCAAATGGATAACAGCACAACCGAGAACTTTATTGTTACAAATTTTGTAAAGCCAGTATGATTTAATGTATGTATGATGCATTTAAAAATTTCAAGATTTTGTTTAATAAATCATTATTTTTCATGAACCAAAGGTTTTATAATCATAACCTAAGTATTGTTTTCAAGATATGGATTAAAACGAAAAGTTTTGCAATCTTTGATTTCAACAAGTATTGTTTTAAATTCTAGATCTTGACCTATTTGAAAAAATATAAAACATGTTAGGCCATAATATAATTTTTGAAAGTATAGGACCATATTTTAATTTTTAAAAGTTTTAAGGCAAATTCTAAATATCAAAAATATGCCTAAAAGACAAAAAGTAAGCGGTTAGCCGTTTACGAATTAGTGGCTAACCGCCTGGGCAAAATTTCAAAGTTTTAGAGCCAAATTTATAACGGTAACTTGTCACAAAAGTCTAAACGGCTAACCACCAAATCAAGAGGCTAACCAGCTATTCTCTAAAGGTAAATAATGGCTAGTTTACTTATCAAATCTATATAAACTCAAATCAAAATCAAATCTAACAAGGTTTTTAAGCTAAAATCAGTTCATACAACATCTCATGAGCTTCCATTTTGTAAATCTTCATGCATTGAGTTATCATTGAGCTACTATTTGTATATATACTCTAATAGAGAGTATTTGTTGTAATCTTCAAATTCATTATCAATTTGTGTGAGTTTAAGTGTGGAAAACACTTGGGGAAAAGTGTGTGTGAGTAAAACACTATTTGTAAAGGTTTATCAACACCTTGGAAATCAATTGTAAGAACTTGAAGCTTTGGAGGCTTGGATAGTGAAATCCTCAAGCTTAGTGTGCTTGGAGGTGTGGACGTAGGCCGGTTTTGCCGAACCACGTAAAAAATCACGTGTTTGATCTCTCTTCCCTTATCCTTTTAATTTTGAGCGTTATTAAATTTATTACTTTTAATTTTATTAAGGCATTAATTTAAATTGTTGTGTGGTTTTATTTACTTAAGTTTTAAAAACCCAATTCACCCCCTCTCTTGGGTTGCTTAGCTAAAATTTCATGCTTGAAGGGCTGTACAAAAGCCACTTCTAATCTTATCCGAAAATCTAGGGATTTGACTCAATCCTCAAAACCCAAAATTCCATCATTCTACGAAGTGAGAAAGAAATTGAATCCTATTCAAAAAACCATAATCCTGACATAGTGTGCGTAGCGAAAGCAAAATTAATAGAGTAGGAAACACTAGATATCCCTCTAGTATCGAGCCAAGTCAATGTGATTAAGTTACGCTTTAATCAAAGCATGATTAGATCTCATTCTAGTCCAAATGACTCAATAAGATTTTTAATAATGCATTAACTGACATTAGATAGTTCTCTAATCTAAACCATTCTATAAGAGAGATTTTGATAGATGATCCCAAAGGAATTATTTAAGTTAAAGTTATGGAAACAATAACAAGACCTCTCTATTTATAATAGATTATATTTGCTTCCCTTAATTAACTTAAAAAGGAAAACTAAATCACAATTATAATGGAAATAAAAGATTAAGACATATATCATAATTGACTCTAATTAAAATAGAAAATCATAAAATAATAAAAATTCTAAAATCCTAAAAAAGCATCCTACATCACTTAGAATCTTGGGGGAATGAAGAGGGAACTCAATCCCAAAACCTCATAAGGCCGTAATCAATTGAAGGTAGATTACAAGCTCCTACAATACTCCTAAAAGGTGAGGGATAAAGGTTCCATAATTTTGAATACCTAGACCCCCATTTAATCTTACAAAAAATTAAAAGATTACTTTTGGATTTTGTTTATCCTCTGAATTTTTAATATTTCACCACTAAGAGTCATAATAGAACATCAGCGAGTGGGAACAACCCCACCAAACCCACATTGCACTCACAACCTAATGCTAGGATAGGGCCCTCTTGGTTTCACCCAAATAAAAACCCATCATATATATCACCCCCATAGAAATCAACAAAGATTTAGTTACCAACCAAATGTTCCAACAGGCTATAATAACCTAATACCACACCAAAAAATTATACACGACACTGAATTAAATATAACTGAAGTACTACCTCTAGTCCCTACTTGCCAAAGGGAAACCTTCTTGAGGGATAGGACTATTCAACTAGTGAAGCAAAATACTACATACGAGCAATACACATCTCTAAAGGTTTTATTGTAAAAACTTTATCACTCTATCAAAGACAGACGGTTGCTATACCCCTCACTACCTTTCACCAGAAAAGATCATAAGTGAGACAGCAACAAATTCTATGAATTCTGTGCCACCTATGGGCATGCCACATCATAATGTGTGATTTGAAAAATCAAGTAGAAGATTTAGTAAGAAATCATTATCTAGGTGGATATATTAATGACTTTTTTCTTGTGGCAAATGACTCTTACATACCAAAAGGAGGTGGGTGTAAGAGACTTTGTCAAAGAAGAACCAGCAACTAGAGTTATCAAAAAAGGCCCCACCCTAACAAGAGAGTCTAATAGGGCCCGTAAACATTGTAAGAAATATACTGTGACCAACCACAATGTCCTCTTCAATAAGCCTTTAGTGAAGCACACAAAGATCAGACAAATAACAATTATATAGATCAAGGATGACGAAGAAGAAATGTTGTACCCCCATGCAGACGCACTAATTATAAAGGCAAAGGTGGCAAGCAAAGAGCATAGTAGAATTCTGGTAAACTCAAGCAATTCAATTGACAATTTTTTTAAAGCCACTTTAGATGAGATGGGAATAGTAGATTTGACCTCATCAATACCTTGTTAAAAGGGTCTGAAGGAGGAAAATGAATCTCGATAAGAGTTGTGGAATTACCGATCGCTATTAAAATGAAACCTTTTGGGAAAAAGAATGATGTTGACTTTTTATACGTGTGTGTGTGTGTGTGTGTGTGTGTGTGTGTGTGGTTAAGGACAGTAGCTCCTACTAGATAATACTTATAAGAGCTTTTCTGAGAATCAATGAGTCTGCAATGCCCATATAATATTTGACCTTAAATATTGAATAAAATGGTATTGTGAGGTTTGTTAAAAGTGACTAAAGAGTAGGGAGAAGATGTTACAGAACAACTACCGATGAGACAATGTAGATCACATCCTCTGGCACGCAAGGAGAGTCTAAAAAGTATGAACAAGAACCAGTGAAAACCTTAGTAATGATAAAATGAAATAAGCTTGAAGAAACCATTAAGATAGGATCCAAGTTGGAAAGTGAACTTAAACCTAGCCTACAAGAATTTCTATAGCAACACTCTGATGTGTTTGCCTAGTCATATGGGGATATACCAGGAATTGACCCAAGAGTGGCCTATCATACGATAGGCATAAATAATAAAGCCAAGACAGTAAAACAGAAAAAGAGATCTATCAATCAAGAGAGATACGACCCTATTAATGGTGGAGGTGGACAAGCTCTTGTATGCTGGCTTTATCAGGAAAGTGATTTACTAATAACTCATGAAATAAGAGTTATCATAGTACTTTTAGGCTTAAATCAAGATTACTTAGAGAGTAAATTATGTGTTTTTGTTGTATTTTAATTACATTTTGCATGAGCATTCATTCTAGTTTAATTTTCTATAATTTTAAGAGTACTTTGTGCTTAGATTATGTGCATAATTCTAAGTGACCGAAAGTCCAAGTTTTAAGGGAGGAATGCTGCTATAATAAACTGGCAAAAGCAATGAAAGAACTTTGCTATAGAAGAATTAAAACAAATCTGGAACAGTACAAATGCTATAGCCATTGCTACAACAATCCTGGAGCATTAACAGAGAAGATTTCTCAAGAAATATTTAAAGGAATTCAATCTGAAGTTCCCAAAAATAGAGGATACGCGCCAAATACTTTCGGTTGCCTTAGTTCCGCATTATAAAAAGGAGCACGCATGAAACGAAAAGAGAGAGCCTTCACTCAAGAAAAATTCACAGAGAAAAATAAGAGAAACACAAAAAATAAAAAGGATTTGAGGGCTGCAACAAAGGATACACAGTGGACAGGAATGAGAGATTTCAAGACTAAACGGACTTTAATTCTTTCTCTTATTTTCTTGTTTTCCTTTTAGTCATGGGAATGTATTTGGTGGCTGAACTTATTTTATTTGTTGTTTTATCACAAATCATGAACTAAATTTGATTGTAGTTGAGTGATAAATAATTTTAATAGATGTTTGACTGACATATATGTGTTGTTCTATATTTGCTATAACATTTTGTCTTGATTGTACTTACTTTAATTTCTTATTTCAGCTAACCACCCATTTAGTGGATACTAACTAAGAAAGAGCCTTAGAAGATCTAACTTAATAGAACCGATTGAGACAATACTTGGTTTTAGATTAGGTTTTCTAAGTTGGGTAAATCTCAATTTGGGTAAATCTCAATTTGAATTGGGTCATGCTTAATCTAAACCTAGTAAAGAACTAGACATAGGGATTCACCTTGTAGGATAAATGGAACCTAGAATGATAATGATACATTTAATATAGACATAACAATTGGTCATTGTTAGGTTGCATTAGATATAAGATATCAACAGGCAACAGCTGAGGAGGTATGAGTGATTCTGCCCAATGCTGTAGTAGATGCTGTAGCAATAGTTTTATAATTAAGAAACAAGTCGATGCCATTAAGAGAGTTTATTCACTCAACTATTCTATTCCCATTGGTATCAACCTTGTGTTTGACATGACAATTTTTCTTTATTTCCATTTTAGTTTAATTAGTTCAATAGTTTTATAAATTGCCTTATTTCACTTAGAATAAAACTACACTGTTAAGATTGTTGTAGCAATTTTGGTAATATCAATTCTTGTGGAGACGAATTAAATACTCATCAATATATTACTTGTTGTGTACACTTGCACATTGGCATCCATAGCAGTAAAGTTAATTCACCGACAAGTTTTTAGCGTCGTTGTTGGGGATTAATTATTCATTGAGATTTGTTAAATTAATCTTAAATGGTGCTAATTTTTATTTTGTTAATTTTGTTGACAATAGTGATCTAGCAACCCTTGTGTGCATAGAAATAAACCTATTGAATTCCAATTTGATCCAAAAATTGAAAAAACTACAAGTAGATTAAGAAAAGAGCAAAGAAATTCAAAGACTGTTGTAGCAATGGATGATTTACAAGATATGGGGAATTAGAACCCCCGAGGAGAAATATAATCAATTAATGCACAAGAAGGTCATAATGAACATGTTTATGGGCAACCATGGAACAAAAATATTATCCACATGGTAGATGATATAGATAAAGTCATTCGAGACTATGTAATATTGACTCCTTAAGCCATACAACCAGGAATAGTTAGACCTGAAGTTCAAGCTAACAATTTTGACCTCAAACCAGTGATGTTTCAAATGTTGCAAAGTGTGGGACAATTTAATGAATTACCATTAGAAAATCCTCACATTCACCTTAAGTTGTTTTTGGAAGTGAGTGATGCTTTTAAAATTGCTGGAGCATCACAGGAAGTATTGAGGCTCAGACTTTTTCTATTTTCTTTAAGGAATTGAGCACGACCACCAGACTCAATTATTACATAGAATGATTTAGCTAACAAATTTTTTATGAAATATTTCCCACCTACTAAGAATGCAAAATTAAGGAATGAGATTATACCTTTCCATCAATTAGAATATGAGAGGTTGTATGATGTATGGGAAATGTTTAAGGAGTTGCTAAAGAGATGGCCTCATCATAGTGTTCCTTGCTGTATACAGTTGGAAACTTTTTACAATGATTTTAACATGAGTACAAGATTTATGGTAGATATTTTAGCAAATGGAATCTTGTTATCTAAGTCTTACAATGAAGCATACGAAATTTTAGAGTGAATAGCTAACAACAACTATCAATGGCCATCGACTAAACAAGTTGCAACAAGAGGTGCAGTAGGAGTTCATAATATAGATGCTCTGACAGCTTTATCAGCCCAAGTAACCTTGTTAACAAACATAGTGAAAGCTCTGACTACTGCTCCAGCAACAGTTAACCAAGTTGTTGAGGTATCATGTGTTTATTGTGGAGAAGGGCATGTGTTTGATAGTTGCCTCGGGAATCCAACTTCAGTCAATTATGTGGGCAACTTCAACAAACAGAGCCATAATAATCCATACTTAAACACATACAATCTAGGATAGAGACAACATCTAATTTTTTTATGGAGCAATCAAAATTAGACTGTTATAGCTACTAGTGGATAGAATAGACCTGCTCAACTACATGGATTTCACTAGCAAAATCAGGGGCAAAGAAACACTAACAATGATCAACTCAATTCTCTTGAGGCGCTAATTAAGAAGTACATTGTGAAGAATGAAGGACTTTTCTAAAGTCAAGCCGTATTCTTAAGAAACTTAGAGAATCAAGTTAGACAGCTTCCTACAACATTAAGCAACACACCTCATAGAAGTTTACCCAATAACACAAAGGACCCTAGAAGAGAAAGAAAAGAGTAGTGTAAGGTGATTACTTTGAGATAAGGAAACGATGTTCATATCCTAGTTGGTGTACCAAAACGAGGAGATGAATCCACTTCAAATCAGGAAGAAACTCAAATCGAAGAAGAGACATAGCACATTGGTGAGAACAATCAAGCTACAACATATATAAAAAATGATAATCCAGAATTTGTTGGGGCAGATGTTGTAGTACCAACTACAACAAACTAGAACATGGCAAAAAAGAAGCATTCTGCAAAGCTTGCCATAATACAACAATTCAAACATCCACCACCTTTCCTACAAAGATTTCGAAAGCAAAAACAAGACAAGCAATTAAGCAAATTCTTTAACGTATTAAAGTAGCTACATATCAACATTTCGTTTGTAGAAGCTTTAGAACAAATGCCAAATTATGTGTAATTTTTTAAAGACATCTTGGCAAGGAAAAAAAGGCTGAGAATTCGAAACAATTGCTCTAACACAAGAGTGAAGGCATATACTTCAGAATAAAATCCCTCGGAAGTTGAAAGATCTAGGGAGCTTTACAATTCCCTATTTCATTGGAACTAAATACAGTAGTAAAACACTTGGTGATTTGGGAGTTAGCATCAATCTCTTGCCTTTATCAGTTTTCAAGCAGTTGAGAGATGGAGAAGTGAGGCCACCAACCGTGATATTACAACTTGCTGAAAAATCTCATGCCTATCCAAAAGGGAAGATTGAAGACGTGTTGGTGAAGGTAGATAAATTTATCTTTTTATTGGATTTTATAATATTAGACTTCGAGGCAGATAAAGAAGCATCAATCATTCTAGGAATACCTTTCTTAACTACAAGAAAGACAGTAATTTATGTGCAAAAAGAGGAATTAACAATGCGAGTGAATGACCAGCAAGTTACATTCAATATGCTTGATGCAATAAAGAGCCCTGATGAGATTGAAGATTACAACTTTGTAAGTGTTTTGGATCTTACTATAGTTGGAAAAAGTGAATAGTTGTTATAGTAATGTAAAACTCGAAACTACAACAATTGAGGAACTTGAAGATAAAGATGGTTTTATAGTTGACACAGCATGGCTAGGAGAGAGACAACCTTTCAGATCAGACAAACACTTTGAACCTCTTGATCTCTTAAACAAGGAAGTAAAATCTTTTGTCCTTTCTATTAAGTCATCATCTGTGTTAGAATTGAAACTTTTACCTTCACACTTAAAATATGCATTCCTTGGTAACAATGACACACTTCCTATAATTATTTTATCTTCTTTGAATGTAAATAAAGAGAAGAGTTTAATGAATGTGTTGGGAAAGCATAAGAAGGCCATTGGATAGACCATGACAGATATCAAAGTAATCAGTCCTTCCATATGCATGCACAAGATTATATTGGAAGATCGCTAAAGCAACTTAATAGATCAACATCGAAGACTGAATCCCATCATGAAAGAAGTTGTGAAGAAAGAGATCATCAAATGGCTAAATGTGGGAATCATATACCCAATATTAGATAGCTCATTGGTAAGCCCAATACAGTGTGTTCCAAAGAAGAGAGGAATGGCTATTGTCACCAATGAAAAGAATGAGCTTATTCTCACAAGAAGAATCACATGTTAGAGAGTTTATATAGACTACAAAAAATTAAACAAAGCAATAAGGAATGATCACTTTCCATTACCCTTTATAAATCATATGCTAAACAGACTTGCTGGAAATTAGTATTATTACTTTTTAGATGGGTACTCAGGTTACAATCAGATTGCTATAACACCAAAGGATTAGGAAAAGACAACATTCATTTGTCCTTATGGAACCTTTGCCTTCAGAAGAATGCCATTTGGCTTGTACAATGCTCCAGCAATGTTCTAGAGGTGTATGACGGCAATTTTCTCATATATGGTTGAGCAAACATTGGAGGTATTCATGGATGAATTTTTGGTTTTTGAAAAATCATATGATGATTGTTTACATAATTTAGAAAATGTGCTTAAGAGATGTGAGGAGACAAATTTAGTGTTAAATTGGGAAAAGTGTCACTTTATGGTACAAGAAATGATAGTTTTAGGGCCCAGAGTCTCTAGAAAAGGAATTGAGGTGGATAAGGTAAAAATAAAAGTAATTGATAAACTTTCACCACCTTCCTCAGTCAGAGACATAAAGAGTTTTTTAGCATATGCTGGGCTTTAAAGAAGGTTCATCAAGGACTTTTCTAAAATAACAAAACCATTATGCATGTTGCTGAAGCATGACGGACCCTTCGATTTTGATGAGAATTATTTAAAAGCCTTGGTTGAGTTGAAGAAAGCTCTTATTACAGCAACAATTGTGGTAGCACCAGATTGGAATATGTCTTTTGAGTTAATATGTGACACTAGTGATCATTCTGTTGGAGCAATATTGGGACAGAGGAAAAGCAGGATTTTTCACTCTATCTATTATGCTAATAAGACCCTAGCCGATGCACAACTCAACTATACCACCACTAAAAAGGAGTTGTTGGCAGTCGTCTTTACATTTAACAAATTTAAAGCATATCTGATTGGCACGAAGGTAACCATTTACACAGACCACTTAGCCATAAAGTATTTGATTTTTAAGAAAGATGTCAAACTTATGTTAATAAGGTGGATTTTTTTTGTACAAGAGTTTGACTTAAAGATTAAAAATAGAAAAGGTACTAAGAATTAAGTAGCATACCATTTATCTAGACTAAAAGCATATGCGACCACTCTTACTAGCAGGACATCACAGAAAAATTTCCTAATGAGCAGTTGTTAATACTACAACACACACAGATACTACAGCAGTCAGGGTTCCTATGGTATGTAGTCTTTGTAAATTATCTAATAAGTGGACTGTTACCACCTAATTTAAACTACCAACAGAGCAAAAGATCTCTTCATGATGTCAAAAGCTATCAGTAGGATGAGCTTTATTTGTACAAGTTGTGTTCAAACCATGTAATTCAAAGAAGTGTACCAGATGAAGAAATTTCTAAGTATTTTACAATCCTGTCATGCTGCAACATATGGTGGATACTTTGGAGGGCACAAGACAGCACCAAAAGTCCTTCAATCAGGTTACCACTGGCCATCTATTTCTAAAGACACTTATGGGTTTGTTAAGTGTCGTAACAGATGTCAAAGGGCAAGGAACATCTCTCAAAAGCGTGAAATGTCACTCACTAACATATTGGAAATGGACCTTTTTTATGTATTAGGGATATATTTTATAGGATCATTCTCACCTTCTTTTGGAAATCTATACATTCTGATGGTTGTGGATTATGTCTCCAAATGGGTGAAGGCTGTAGCATTACTGACAAACAATTCCAAGGCAGTAATGAAGTTCCTCTAGAAGAATATTTTCTCAAGATTTAGCACTCTAAGAGCCATTATTAATAATAAAAGAACACATTTTTGCAACAAAATGTTTGCTGCAACATTGGCCAAATTTGAGATCAGGCATAAAGTTGCTACAACATATCATGCTCAAACAAGTGGACAAGCAGAGGCATCCAACAGAGAGATAAAGAAAATTTTGGAAAAGGTTGAAAGTCCTAACAGAAAGGATTGGTCACTTGGAATAAAACCACATTGTCAAGATTGTTGTGACAATTATGGTAACACCAATCCCTGTGGAGACAGTCTGAATACTCATCAATATAGTACTCATTGTACACTTGCGCACTGACATCCATAGCAGTAAAATTAATTCACAAATACTTACCCAGATTGGATATCTAATGTGGTGCTGGTGAAAAATGACAACGGTAAATGGAGAACACATGTAGATTTTACAAACCTCAATAAGGCATGCCCAAAGGACAATTTCCCATTACAAAAAATTGATACATTGCTCCACTCCATGACCTCTTCAACTTTATGGATACATTTTTAGAATATAATTAGATTCCCATGTTCAAGCCAATTGAGAAGCAGACTCTTTTTATTACTAATCAAGGACTTTACTGTCACAAGATAGTGCTTTTTGGCTTGAAAAATGCTAGAGCAACATACGAAAGGCTACTTAATAAGATCTTCAAGCCCTTGATAGGTAGTAGGATGGAAGTAGATATGGACAACATGATTATCAAATCCAAGGATCCTAGCGAGCACATTCAACATCTAGAGGAGAACTTCAACCTATTGAGGGAATACCATATGGAGTTGAATCCTAAAAAGTTTATGTTTGGAGTGAGCATCGGGAAATTCTTAGGGTTCATGAAAAGCCACAGGAGAATAAAAGCTAATCCTAAGAAAATTCATGCTATTCTAGAAATGAGATTGTCTCGTATATTTAAAGAGATATATAGTCTAATAGGGAAGCTAATAGCCTTAAATAAATTCATCTTAAAGACGACATACAAATGTCATATTTTCTTCAAGATCATGAGGAAAGGAAGAAAGACTGAGTGGACACCAGAGTGCAAAGCGGCTTTTCAATAGCTAAAAGATTACTTGAGTGGAGCACTATTATTGTCAACTTCACGAGCAAGGGTCACATTGTACATTTGCCTAGCAATCTCTAGATGAGCTAGCAATTCCATGCTAGTAAAGGAATAAGCAAGAGCATAACACCTAGTTCATTATATTAGTAAAGCCTTCCTTGATGTAGAGACTCAATACTTGCCAATAAAGAAATGGGCCTTGGCATTGATGGTCGTTGCTTGAAAGTTGAGACCATACTTTCAAGCATACTCAATTATGGTTCTAATAGACCAATCAATGCAGCAAACCATGTACAAGCCCTAAGCCTTGGGTTTCTAGTAAAGTGGTTAGTGGAATTAAGCAAGAATGATATCAGCTATAGACCACAAGCAACAATAAAGGTACAAGCATTAGTAGATTTTGTACTAGGGTGCTAAGAGCAACATCAAGAGGGCCTTATAATTAAAGATAATGAGGAGCTAAAGAAGCTACTAGAAGATACGAGTAGGAATTGCTTAGTATTAGTAAATAAATCCTCTCGAGTAGGTGGAGTTAGAGCAAGAATAGTCTTATACAATCCTGAAAGTAAAAAAGTTTCTCATGCCATGAAACTCAATTTAAGGCAAACCAACAATGAAGCAAAATATGAAGCCTTCATCACTGGGTTGAAATTAGAGCATGCTTTACATACTCATCTGGCTAGCTGCTACAACACACTTTAAGATCCCAAAATACATCCTGATCAAGGCTAGGACCAAGCATCGAGTTAGAACCCCAGGTAATGCATGTTGATAAAGGGGAAAGGTGGGTGGACCCAATCATTTCATATATTTGAGAGGGGAAATTACTAAAAGAAAATATCCAACTACAATGCAAGGGGTGCATCATACCACTCTTTTTGTCTTTTTTGCTACTATCATTCGATCAAACACAAAAGTAGTTTCAATGGCAAGGATGTGTTTATTTGTTTATTAATAATCCAGTCCCTATTGCTTGTTGAAAATTTAAAAACTTCGAAGCTTACAAAATTTAAGACCAACATCTTTTTTTTTCCAAATTCTCTCAGCAAGAATCACTAATTGCCAATTCATTATCGTTATGTTATAGTATTTACTTTCACAAGTTATAATCTAGAGAACAAACATACTAGATACTCTAATAAAGATAGCAAAAACTTATAATCAAGAAATCAAACGCACCAAATGTATCAACAAAGACAACAAACCTAAGATGGGTTTTGAATTTTTGTTAAAGCTCTCAATTTTGGTCATCTGCTAAAATATATTTTGCCTATAAAAAATAAACCCAATGACATAATAGAGAGGAGTTTTACTTAAAAATAATGGTAATAAAACCAATTATTGGAAAGCCTTAGAATTAGATTGTTCGAGGAGAAAATGGAGAGATGCATGGAGGAGGAGAAAAGGGGATGAAGACAGAAAATAAAAAATAAAAAAAAATCCAATTTACTTACATCTAAATTTCATTGTAGATGATGAGTAGAGTGTGGGTACAAAAACATTATTACTTATGTGATATAAAGAAAATGAATCGTAAGGCAACAATGAAGTAGCCTCAATGAGAATGTCCAGTTGTCTCTTATTGATTGCAATTGGTTGATTACAAGTTTAATTGAAAATGGAAAAAATAAGGCTGAATTGAGAGGTGAAGGGTTGAAGAAACTGCGAAAAGAAATTACTTTAATGAACTTTAAATACAAAAGAAAGTAAGGGGTGCAGTAAAAAAGACAGAAACAGGTACGGTGCACCCGTTGCACTGTAGACGGATCCTACGAAATGCTTCAAATTTATTTTAATTTCAGTAATTCAACTGTTTGACGTGTGTTGATTTTTAAACTTCATATTGAAAAATTATCAAATATTTATGTTTGAATAAAATTAAATAAAAAATTTTACTTCAACACGTAATGTTAAATGTTCAATAAATTATTTAACTATAATCTTCAAAACTACTCTTACAAATATATATTTCTACCATATAAAAGATCAATTTTTTTCTTCTACAGAATTAATTATTTATGATAAATATTTATGATCAAAATTTTAAAATAAATCACACTTATTATCATCAAAGAACTTTATAGTTTATTTACGTAAAATAAATTATATTTTCAATATGATCTTTTTCATATGATTTTTTTGGTCCTTTAGTTTGGTCTTCATTTTAATAAGGTGAGGATTTCCTTATTAGAAGGGGACTCTTTACATATATAAATTTTTATTTATATATTGATAATTATATTCTTTAAACTTGTATTTAAATAACTTGTAATATAAAATATATAAAAATAAAACTCAAATGAGTACATTCTTATTTTATATACCACTAAATTACAAAAGAAAAAAGCGCACACGCCACTAAAAAAAAAAGTGTATAAAAATCTTCTTTTTTTTTCAGGTCAGAAAAATCCTAAAAAGCGCACACACCACTAAAAAAAAAAGTGTATAAAAATCTTCTTTTTTTTTCAGGTCAGAAAAATCCTGTCTCATTCTTTGTATCCTTTTTACCTTATCATTTGCATCAACATTTTTTTCCCCTTTGGCGTGGGGGTGCAGGCAAAGAAAAGTAATCGTCTGATTTCAATTGAAAAGAAATATCTTTTGGTTTTGATTCGCACACGTAGATGAGGAAATTAACTAAATCATTTAATTTCAAACTTAATTGTTTTGACCGTGTAACGCAAAAGAAGAACGTAAGAAAAATATTTGAGGGTAAGAAAAATTGAAAAATTGAAAAATTTTGAGGGGAAGGATAAAGAGAGAAAAATAGATAATAAAGGGAGTTCAGATTCTTGGTAAAAATACTGAGAGAAAATAATGGAGGAAATGAAGAAAATGAAGAACGTAGAGGAGGAGGAGAGGATAAAGAAAAACAAATGTTACAGCATCAATGGGTTGAAATTAATGTGTCATATCATCTAACCCATTAGATCTCAGACATTAATTTTTTTAATCTAAATTTATTCGTGTGTTAGTTACCATAAAAAACAAAATAAAAGGGTGAGCAGAAGTATAAATCAATTTTCAATCCCTATCTCTTTAAGATTCGAATTATATATGATAGCCAATCAAATAAAACTGCTTGAAAATCACTTAATAAAGCATTTGGGGGCACATGTATTAAAATATACAAGAGTGCCCGTATATAAATATTTCCAATCATTTACCTCATCCTATCCCCCCATAAAATTTTTATGTATTTCTTGAACTTTTACACACTTGACCATTTTATTAATTACTTCCACTGTAAAAGTCCACCCAAAACCCAAGTCTGGGCTGTGGTATGGCAATGTTCGGACCTAGCTGGGATATATTTTTTCAAAAACTCGGGCTGAGATTTTTAATTTGAGTTTTTATGCCGGGATTTTATATTTTATAATATTATATTTTTTTTTTGCAATTTTATGAATTTTTTTAATTTATTTTATTGAAATTGGACTTGAAAATATCAATTTTAAATGTTTACAATTTTACATATATGTAATATATGGGTCAAATAAATATAATTATTTACAATAATATATATTTTATCATATTTTCAATAAAATTGAGGTTATGGGCCTGATTTGGGGCTTCTTAAGTGATCCCTGGCACCGGCCCAGCCTTATCTCCAGGCTAGGTATGAACCTCGAGCTTATCAAGGAAGCCGAAAACTATTCTGACTTGAACCCTGAATTAGATATTACCCAACTCACATTGCCTGGTCCAATCCAAATCCAGAGTGACATCACTATTTCTGCACAACTTCACTTGCCCGTTTCATATAACAAAGCTGACATTTTGACAATTGCATTCCCATGTCTCCTCTGCCAAGTATGCTTTCATTGCTAAACAATTCATAGACGTTGGTGCCGACAAAATCATTTAATGCGAAGGAAACTTCAATTATTCTCAACATCATTTTGTGGCTAGAATCAACAGGGTTAGCCATGTTTTTTCGGCTAGAACAAGCATCTGCTAAAGCAAAACAAGCTTTGGCCTAAAGAAATCAATAGTCATGAAATTTTCCCATTGGCTGTCAAACATTGTTTAAGCAAACAAAACATTTTTCATAACAATCTTTCGTGCCTTATATGGCTAAAAAAATCGTGACAAAAAACATTGTTTCCTTTGTCATTCAAAGTTCCACATATTATTTGCTTACAATATCGATTCACTCACAAAAGTGGATTTAGGTGATCGATTAGATAGTTGCTAATAAATAACAAGAACAATAGATAAACAACAACGATGAATACACAGCAACAACAATGTGCTTTATTTGCTAAATCGAAATTCACTCCACCAGAACAACAAGCTAACTATAGTATGGGACTAAATGGCAACAGGGATAGTACGAAGGGGTTGAGCCTTCTTTATGGTGAGACCAAATTTTTCTTCCATGTCCATGTTCTCATCTTCAAGCTTCCAATCAAAAGAATTTATAAGTGAACCCAACATTAGATATAACATTCGGAGTGCCAATGGATAACCAGGACAAATGCGGCGCCCACTTCCGAAGGGGATTAGCTCAAAATTCTGGCCTTTGAAATCAACATCTGACCCCAAGAACCTCTCGGGCATAAAAGAATGAGCGTTGTCCCATGTGCTTTCATCTCTGCCAATAGCCCATACATTGACAAAAACTCGTGCACCTTTTGGCACTAAGTAGCCTTCAATTTCTATGTCTTCTGAGACGTTACGAGGGACTAAAAAGGGAACTACCGGATGCAACCTTAAAGTTTCTTTAATGACTGCTTGTAGATAAGGTAAACGAGTGAAGTCAGATTCCTCAATCGGGTTGCCTTTGCCAACTGTTTGTTCCAACTCCAATTTTACTTTCGATAAAGCCTCAGGCTTGTGGAGTAGTTCTGCCATTGCCCATTCCATTGTAATTGAAGCTGTGTCATTCCCCGCAATAAGCAAATCCTGTCATATGATCTCTGTTAATTAATTTGTAATTTGTACTCGAAATTAAGAAAAAGAAAAAGAAAAAGCAACATTACCGCAAACAAGTGCTTGATATGTTTTATGTCAATCTTTTCACTCTTGTCTTCGATAATATTGAGAACAGTATCTAACATATCTTTAGATTCGGTGCTAATGCTGCAACCATCTTCTTGTCTTTTCTTCAATCGTTGATCAATCACGCTATCCAACAGGTCGAACAACCTGCCAGCATAAAATGTGTTGCGGCGCCCTATCCCCTGCAGGTCAAGCTTTCTGAGCAGAGGAAAATGGTCTGACAAGTTAGGCTTTCCTGCTTCTTCCATCATACCCCAAACTGTATCCTTAATCATTCCCTCATTGGGACCAACCAAATCAATAGAAAATATTGTGTTGGATAACAAATTAAATGAGGTATTGAAAGCAGCTTTGCCAAAATCTATTGCTTTACCGGCACGGCAATTTTCTTCAACATAGGCAAGAAGGTCTTTGATTTTCTTGCGCCGCAGGTCTTGACTGGCATCGAGTTTCTGACTAGTGAAAATATGCATATTGCACATTTTTCGATAACTTCTCCACAGTGTTGAGACTGGCAGCCAGACCAAACTGAATTCATGGTGCTTGTACGGCTGGGACAAGATTGATTCAGGGACCTTTCGATCACAGAATAATGAGTCGTGTTCTTTAAGGATAGCTTTAGCCATGCTTGGAGAAGAAACCACTACTGTGGTCACCATGCCAAGTCTCAGACTCATTATAGGGCCATGAATCTTGGCAAGCTTGGCCAGTGACTTGTGAGGTTTACCTCCCAGTTCCAGGAGGTTTCCGATCACCGGATAAGGCCTCGGTCCCGGTGGAAGCTGTTTGCGTCGTCCTCCAGAATTGAAACTTAAAGCCATCACGACAAACATTGTGAATACAAGCCATAGTATGCAGCAAATTAACAAATCCATCTTTGAATTGAAGCTAATATTTTGATTTCTCTTTATTTGAAACTCTGATCAACAACGTCCCCCCCTTCACTTTCTTTTATAGTAGCTGGATCCTGGAAGTTGTTTTCAGTGCCATTTCAAGGTCAAAGTTCACAATACGTCTGACGGATGTGGAAATATCAAATAAGGGCAATATCGAAATTTTACGAGTCAATTAACGGCAACGCAGTGCAATATATACTTTTTTCGTACTTGGATGATTTCTTTCAATTGAATAAGCTGTATAACATGTAATAGTTTTATTTTCATAGTATAAAAGTGTTTTTTTCTAATAAAAAAACGATAATACAAATAAAAAAAAAAAAGTCCATGAAACATCAACAAAAAAAAAGTGTATCTCACTTGTTTTTAACAAAGGAAGGATAAAAGAATTTGTTAAAAATATATCAATAATTGTAAAGGTACAAGTTATTATCAGAATTAATGTTTGTGGGATCATATAAATTAAACGACATTTTTCTTTAAAGTTTAAAATTTATGAGAGAATGTGCAGTCTTGGAAAGGCCAAAATGAGGATTTTACACCCTAAACTCTTGATATTATCATATTTTATTTGGGATTCATTAATTTTGCAAAGATTTGCAGGTGCCTTGGCACCTTCTAGCCTAAACGGGGCTCCGCCCCTTATCTTGAGATAATAAAAAGATAATAACTGTTAATTTTACATTAGAATGAGATTTGAATCTAGAGCCATAAAAAGATAATAACCGTTAATTTTACATTCGAATGAGATTTGAATTTAGAGCCATGTTTGTATTTATTATCCCAAATTTTAAATAAATTAAATAATTTTGACATTTTTATCTTTATAATTTCATTGTTGCAAAGGAAGTAACATAGGTTTTTATTAATTTTTTTTTTCACTTCTATTTCCCCTTATTGTATAAAATTTTCCGAGCTTATAGTTCTTATTATTTACAATAAACATTAGCAACTCGCAAACAAAATGCCAAAGTAGGGTGTTCGGTCCAATGGGGTCAAGATAGTTTTGTCCCCCCCACCCCCACACCGTGCCTCTTTTAACTTATCTTTCATCATAATATAAATAGTCATTCTAGGTTCAAAATTCACTCTTGTTATTGTAGTTATTATTATTATTATGATTACGCCAAAATACTACTATTATTTAAAATTTTTATTAATAATCGTTTTTCCATAAAATGACAACTAACTCTACATTTATCGAATTATTTTTTTGGGCTATTGTGTTAAAAATAGGAATAAAATAAACTATTGTTTAAAAAACAAAGAAATAATGCGTTCTCATATCAAATTTCAACCTGCATTTTTTTCCATATTTCCTAGCATTCATTCACTCGTTCCATTATCTGATAATTTGCAAATATTTTCTGACACTATTTGGGAAATTTCATGTTAATCTTCCCCCAACCGATACTTGCACGCATCCAACAACTTGTTATCAGCCAGTACTTGCATGCACAGTTTGCTGTTTGTTTTTTTTTCTCAACTACATGTGTTATTTTATTCAATTTGCAGCTGACCGGATAGTAACCGTTTCCTCAGGTTACTCACATGTAACATTGCGTCTCTTCTGCAGCCGTTAGATCACATCCAATGCTGACCTCGCTAGCAGACAAAGGACTGGGGTACCAAACCCGCACCGCATTGTAGTTTTCGCCCAGTGATAGAAAGAAAAACATGTGTATTGAAATCTATTTCTTTTCGTTTTTTTCGTTTTTTTCTCTTTTTGGGTCCAAAGACTCTTCTAGTTCGCGTCTCATTCTTTGTCTGCTCTTTATCTCATCATGTCCATTAACATCTTTTCCTTTGCCGAGTAGATGCAGGTAAAGAAAACTAAGCATCTGATTTCAATTGAAAATAAATTTCTTTTGGTTTTGAGTCCCACACGTGGATGAGAAAAAATTAACCAAATCATTTAATTTCAAGCTTACTTGTTTTGAACATGGAACGCAAAAGTATGAACTTGAATTAATTAGTCTTGTGGGACAAATTGTAGAAGAAATTTCAAAGAAACGATGAAAAGATAACTCTTTTCCACGACAAGACTATTCGGACTTTCGGAGTGTAATGCAAAATTCTACAGAACAATAATTAAAAATATTAATGATTTTATAATTAGTGGTTAGTTCAAAAATGAAAGTTACATATTTCAACAATCAATTGGATGTTTTATTTTAAGTTACCTTGTGCAATAGTGCAAGTGAGAACCTTTTCAATATATGACGACAAGAAAAATTGAAAAATTTTGACGGGAAGGAGAGATAGAAAAAAATAGCTATGAAAGGGAGTTTGGATTCTTGGTAAAAATAGAGCGAAAACAACGGAGGAAATGAAGAAAATGAAGAACGTTGACAAAGAGGGGAGAGGATACAGAAAAATACTCGTTATAGCATCAATAAATTAATTTTATTTTAATCTAAATTTATTTGTGTATTAGTTACTTTAAAAAAGAAAAAATAAAAGGGTGGGTAAAAAGTGCATATTAATTTTTTAAAATCAGCTAAATTGTTCGCATTTAAATATTTCAATATTTTTAAAAATATCAATTTTAAAATATTTCAATATTTAAATTTTTTTAAAATATCAATAAAACTACTTGAAAGTTTATCAATCATGCTCCCGGGGCCATATCTATTAAAATATGCTAAATTGTTCGCAATTAAATATTTCATATCATTTACGTCATCCTATTCCACCCTCAAAATTTTTAATGTAATTCCTTATATTTTTAAACCTTGTTCCTTTTTATTAAGTACCTCCACCGTAAAAGCCCAACGATATAAGCTATCCTATCATCTTATCCAAGACAAAATTACAATTTAATTTTCTGAGAAAGCACTCTTTGTTTTGTTAGAGTCATATTTAAATTATTATTTAATTCGTTATTTTCTTGTTGAATATGATTGTGTTCACCTTTTAGGTTAACTTATAGAATTTAACTCAAAATTTTTCAAGAACATTGATGAGGAGAAGACAGGATAATGAATGTGTTAAAATTTTTGAGTGATATCATTTAATCTAATAGATCTCAAACGTTTATTTTTTTAAAATCTAATTAAATTTATGTTTATGTTTGTTATTTAAAAAAAAAACAGTAGTGTGGTGGCTGAAAGCATAAATCAACTTTTTATATCTCATCTCCTCACATATGAACTATATATGGTGGCCAACCAAATAAAACTACTTGAAAATTATTCAAGACTCTCAAGGACATATATATTAGAATAAGTAAGAGTTCTTATTTATAAATATTCTTATCATTTCTCTCATCCTATCCCACCCATAATTTTTTCAATATATTCCCTTAGATTTGTAAACCCTTGACCCTTTAGTTACTTCCACTATAAAAGTTGATCCATACGAAATATCCTTTTGCTTTCATGCATGATATAATTAGAATTTAATTATCTTAGAAAGCATTCACATTCGTTATTTTGTTAGAGTTGTATTTATATTATTGTTTTTAATTTGTTATTTTTTTTAAATAGGATTGTTTTGTCTTATTTGAGTTAGCTTACAAAATTTTACTCAAAATTTTATAAGAACGTTGATGAGGAGGAGAGAGGATTAAAATAAATAAATAAATGTTATAATATCAGTGTATGGAAATTAATGTATTCCTTTCGATTTTGTACATCAATAAATGCTCATATATAACCATTTCTTATCATTTTCCTCGTTCTATCCTACCTCAAATTTTTTAATGTATTCCTTTGGATTTTTACACCCTTGATCTTTTAAGTATTCCATTGTAAAAGTCCAAACACGTAAGCTATTCCATCTGCTTCGTGTAAGATAAAATTAGAATTTCATTAACTTAGAAAGCATTTGTTATTTTGTTACTGTCATATTTAGATTATTATTTAATTCATTACTTTCTCTTATTTTGAGTTAACTTACAAAGTTTATAGTTTGCTCTCCTATTTTGTTAGTTGTTTTGCTTGTCTTTAAAACTTTGTATTTCATTATTTTTATCACAAATTTATTGCCTCTCTCTCGATAGAGAAACTGTATAATTAACGGTACGTTTCTGGCACTCTGGTTTGGGCAAGTGCGGACTGTGCAAATCTATGTGCACCATGCAACAAATTGAAAATCTACGGTGAACGGGTGCTCTATTTCTGAAAATATTAGTTTCTATTGGATAGAGCTCAAAATGAGAGTTTTAATACTACTAAATTGACTTAAACGGACATCATTTATAATTTTGGGACGTTGATTGGTGGTAGTCGGAAGGGGTCGGTGGTGGTTGTTTTAATTTTCACAAATAAACCAAACAATAACAATTTAATATTACTTAAAATACACAATCCAACCCATAATTACACTAAATATATTATTGTATTAACAATCTAAAATAATATAATTTAACGTAATTTTTAATACAGTCTAATATACACTCTATTTAAGATTGAGGTTAGATAACTGTAATTTAAAAATTACAGCATTCAAGTGTTTGATAAACATTGGTTGTTGTAACTTAAAAGATAAATTAATTCGATTTTATACTTGTATAATAAAAATTTATTATATATTTATTAATTTTTTATCAAAATTATTATTTAAAAATTAAATTCATTATATATTATTAACTTTTATTTTATAATTATAACTTTTTTATTATAAATATAATTTAAAAATTATAACATTTAATGAGAACTATTACCTTATAATTAGTGTAAAGAACAGCCTCTTTATGCAATGTAAATTTTATATAGAATTTACATTAATATTTGTGATTGGATGTATCTTACTATAATTGTAAGGTAGCAAATTCCTGTTTTAATACCAAAGTCGGCTATAGTTCGGTGCACCAAAAGCCGCCAAACGGGTAACGACAAGTGAGGAAATGCTTTCCTTTGACGTCAAAAGCAGTTCAAACTAGCAGATGATCACGTGGCCAGCGTCGACTGCCCAGCGATTACATCATCGCGACAGTGATTGTATAAACTTTTCAAACAGAAAAGTCTCGTCAAAATAAGATATGCGCTCAGAATTAGATTTTTCCTACTTACCTACAGCTCAATGACAAACCCTTTTGAATAGAAACAAATGGGCACCTTATACGTTAAAAAATGAGGGTACCATGGACTATGTGCAGAGTAGCTGGACCCCAAATCATAGGTCGGAATGTATTTCAAATAGAAAAGTTTCGTCAACATAAGATATGATTTGTAATTAGAATTTTCCTACCAGCTACAACACAAAGTCCATATTGCCTTCTTGAATAATAATGCTGTACAAAATCCGTTAGGGAATGAGTCAACATTCCATGCATCACTGTATGCCGTACAGCGCATGGAGAAAACCGGTATAACCGGTTGTTAACCGGTTAATACAATAAAAATTATAATTTTATTTATTTTTAATGTGAAAAAATTATGAAAAAAAGATAAATTTGTAAATTAAGTGAGGCTAAAGATTGTAATAATTTTAAATTTATAAATAATAAAAAAATTAAAAAATATTATAAATATGACACAAAAGAGCTGTATTCTTGCTTGTTTTGTCACAATTCAATATTTATAGTGCATGTTTGAAGTTTACTTTATAAATTCTTATTTTTCATTAAACTTTATCTAAATTTTGGTAACTTATTTCAACTCATTTTTCTACTAGTATTTGGTTTTATATTTTCACTCTTTTCATTAAGTTCCAACTTTTTAGGTGAATATTTCAAGTTTAATTTTTATATCTCTACATTCTATTAGACTTTATCTAGTTCTTAGTGAGTTGTTCCAATTTATTTTTCCACCACTTTTTGGTATTATATTCCCACTCTTTGTATTGAATCTCAACATTTTGGGTAAATATATCAAGTTCAGTTTTATATTCCTACTTTCTTTTGAAATTTATCAAATTCTTTGTAAGTTATTCAAACCTTTGAGTTAATCTCTTCAACTGATATTTTCACCAAATTTTGGTTCAATATTCCTACTCTTTTTATTAAATTTCAATATTTGGGTGAATGTTTCAGGTTTATTTTTCATATCTCTATTTTTCATTAGAATTTATCAAATTCTTGTCAGGTGATTTCAACATTTGGGCTATTCTCTTCCACTATTTTTCTCACCATTTATTGATTTTATATTCCTACTCCTTTTATTAAATTCCAACATTTGGATAAATATATCAAGTTGTCTTTAAATCCCTACTTTTCGTTAAAATTGATCAAATTCCTTGTAAGTTGTTCTAACTTTTGGGTTAGCCTCTTCAACTCTTTTCTCACCAAATTTCGATCCTATATTCCTACTCTTTTTATTGAATTCCAATATTTGGGTCAATATTTTAACTTTATGTTTTGGATCTCTACTTTTCATTACAATTCATCAAATTCTTGTCAAGTTGTTCCGACTCACGGGTTAAGCACTTCCACTCCTTTTCCTACCTTTTATTGGTTATATATTCCTTCTCTTTTAATTGAATTTTAACATTTTGTGTGGATCTTTCAAGTTAATTTTTTAGATTTCTACTTACTATTGGACTTTATCAAATTCTTAGTAAGTTTTTCCAACTTTTAGATTAAGCTTTTCAACTCTTGTTTCCACCACTTTTTTATTCTATATTCTTACTTTTTATTGAATTCAAACATTTTATGTGCATGTTTCAAGTTTATTTTTCAAATCCCTATTTACTATTAGAATTTATCATATTATTAATAGGTACTTACCACTTTTGGGTTAAGCTCTTCAACTATTGTTACCACCACTTATTGGTTTCATATTTCTACTCTTTTAACTAATTTCAATATTCTCGGTTAATATTTCAAGTTTTCTTTTAAGATCCCTACTTTTCATTAGAATTCATCAAATTCTTTGTAAGTTGTTCTAACTATTGAGTTAACTTATTCAACTCTTTTTCCCAGAGTTTTGTATTCCTCCACTTTTTGTTGAATTCCAACAATTGGGTGAGTGTTTCAAGTTTACTTTTTAGATCTCTACTTTTCATTGGAAGTTATCAAAATTTTGTCAAGTGGTTCCAACATTTGGGTTATGCTCTTCCACTCCTTTTTCCACCATTTATTGGTTCTATATTCCTGCTCCTTTTATTAAATTTCAACATTTGGGTAAATATATCAAGTTCTGTGCTTGGATCTCTACTTTCTGTTAAAATTAATCAAATTTCTTGTAAGTTGTTCCAACTTTTGGGTTAGCCTCTTCAATTCTTTGCTTACCAAATTTTGGTCTTATATTCCTACTCTTTTTATTAAATTTCAATATTTAAGTCAATGTTTAAACTTTATGTTTCAGATCTCTACTTTTCATTGTAATTTATTAAATTCTTATCAAGTTGTTCTAACTCACAGGTTAAGCACTTCCACTCATTTTTCTACCATTTATTAGTTATATATTTCTACTATTTTTATTAAATTTTAACTTTTTCATGGATATTTCAAGTTTATTTTTTAGATTCCAACTTATGATTGAACTTTATCAGGTTCTTGGTAAGTTTTTTCAACTTTTAGATTAAACTTTTCAACTCTTGTTTCCATCACTTTTTTGTTCTATATTTTTACTCTTTTCATTTAATTCTAACATTTTATGTACATGTTTTAAGTTTATTTTTTAGATCCCTATTTACTGTTGGAATTTATCAGATTATTAGTAATTACTTACAACTTTTTGGTTAAACTCTTCAACTATTGTTACCACCACTTTTTGGTTTCATATTCCTATGCTTTTTAACTAAATTTCAATATTCTCGATTAATATTTCAAGTTTTCTTTTAAGATCCCTACTTTTCATTAGCATTCATCAAATTCTTTGTAAGTTGTTCTAACTATTGGGTTACCTTCTTTAACTTTTTTCCCATGATTCTATATTCCTGCAATTTTTGTTGAATTCCAACATTTGGGTAAATTTTTCAAATTCACTTTTCAGATTTCTATTTTTCATTGGAATTTATCAAATTCTTATCTAGTTGTTCTAACTTCTAGGTTAATCTTGTCCACTCATTTTCCCACTATTTGTTTTATTTTATATTCCCACTCTTTGCATTTAATATCAATATTTTGGGTAGATATTTCAAATTTATTTTTCTGTATTCTTACTTTTTGTTAGTCAATTTCCATTTTTTTTGTTACATGTTCCTATTCTTTTGTATGTATTCCAATATTTTGGATGATAATCCAAGTTAACTTCATAAATTTCTACTTTCTGTTATCATTTTTTAACTTTTGAGTAAATGATTCAACTTTTATGTTAACTAGTTCTTATTCTTTTATATCTTATAATGGGTTTATGTTCCTATTACTTTCATTATATTCCAACACTATAAGCCCCTGTTCCACGTCCTTTATTTGACTAATAATAATATTAATTTTTTAAAATAACCACAATATCAATAAGGTGAATTATGTCCAGCCTCTTATTATTTTAACAAATATCAATTTACTACATAATACTGAAAAATTTTTATTGTAACCCTTCATCATTGTCAACATTTTGGGTCCTCAATCTAAGTCCTTTTTTTTTTAATCTTTGTTACTTCATGATCTTTTGAACTTGATTGTGTATATACTTAAGCTTTTATCTTTGTACATATTTATTCTTATTTAATCTTTTTAATTAATAGTATTTAGTTATTCTTAAAATAAATTTATGCATTTATTTTCATCTTTCTCTTTACTTTTCAAACTAATTGCTTTAATTTTTCATAACCTCAATGGTAAATAAATAAGTAACAAGTAAGAATGACTGCAATTGTAAATGAAATTATCATGCCCTATTAATTTTAATTAGTGCACTAAAAAATTAACCAAATCAAAATTTTCATTCATTCTTTTATAAGAATTTTTTACAAGCTTTTGGGAAAATAATTTTTTTGTCAATTCTTTTAAAATTTTTTCCATTCTATTTCTTTTCAAATAATTATTTCTTTGAATTCATCCAAAATTCGTTTTGAACAGCTTTGCATGCAGTTGTTAAACTCCTCAAACATTTTATTTTTCAAATGTTTATGATCAAATAAATTATAAATTTATTATAAAGTTATTCCATGAACCGTGGAAATTGATATGTTGTATCAAAATTTTAAGGTTGGCAAAAATGCTTTGTTTGTAATTGTAAGAGAAAAAAAGATTAAAAAAAATCATTATTCATTATTTTGAGAGATTATTTTAATCATTAGTAGAAAATTCTAATTCGTTTGGATCACTTGCCTCCATTTTAATTAATTTTAATTATTTATGTTTAAAATAACCTTATAGATTTATTTTCATCTTTCCCTTTACTTTTAAAATAATTTCCTTAATTTGTTATAACTTAAACAATAATACCATATAAGAATGCAGCCAATTGCTATGCTTCTCAAAAATTTTTATCTTTTAAAAAGCTAAGGCAATAGTAAGTTATAACGTACAAAATATTTTAAATTAATAAAACTGATGCTAACCTATTTGTGTTAAAACATCATTTTTTCCATCATTTTAACTCGATTAGATTTCTTTTTCTTGAACTTTGCTTTGTTTATACTTAGTTTTGATGTTTTGAAATGTTACACTAAAGTATACTTTTTTTATCTTCAAAATAAATTATATTAAGTCAAATTTTCAATTACAAAATCAATTCTTCAATTTTTCTGACTTAACTAAAATCATTTTTAAAAGTTTTTTACAGCTAATTTGGCACTCAGAATATAACACTCTAACAACATTTGTTGGTATGAATTTGGCATGTCTAATTCAATTCTAAAAAACAAAAAATGACCGGTACCCTTGACTTGTTGCCATTCCTTTGCAAATAAAATAATAAATGCCCTATTAATTGTTCGCAATGCACTCAAAATTTTAGTACACTAAAACTTCCATTCATTTAAACAGATATAATAAGACAATTAGAATTTTTCACAAGCTTGTGACCAAATAGCTTAAAAAAATTAAATCAATTTACAGCTTCCACAAACTAGACTTCAGTTGCTGCTCATTTTAGATTTCAAGGGTCTACACACAAAAAAGAAAAAAAACAAATTACATTAGAAAACACAATGCAACCACAAAATAAACAACAATATTCTGAATTTCAAATGCATGATCCAAATTCTTAGGTAGGATCAAATATATTTCATTTTCTACAGAAACAATCCGACTTTAATCTAAATTAATCATAAGAACATATTTTAATTTAACATATATTTTTTAAGGAATTTATTAACAGCAATATTCAAAATATAAAAATTACTCTCGACTTGCATAATTGTTCAATGCAACTTTTATGTCTACTTTCTTGTATCGACCAAGTGATCTTTGGAATAAAGAGAAAGATGACAACACATCAAGAATTAAGAAGATCAACACTCCATTTACCCACAAATTCATTTTAACTAGCAATGGGTAATACAAAATCAAACAATACGGCATGTGGATTATCATATCAAAAGTAAAATTGACATTTAAGCAAATAGACTATGGAGAAATAACAAAAAAATCAAATAACAGGTAAATGTTTCTTTATTATAAAATAGCAACTCAATCATATTACATGTTACAACCATAGTCCAAGGAATTAAGACAAGCAACAAAATTCAATAAACAATAAAGCAAATAAAATTAAATCCAACAATCAAATAACTATAATTTCAACTGAAACATTAAAGACTATGCATTTAGATAATTAAAATATCTCCTATAACTAAAAGAAAAATGCTAATCAATTAAATTGGAAAAAATACTCAATTAAAATTGAATCTTCTTTGCACGTGCTGAAACACTAGTAGAAGTTCCCATTAGTAATATCACTGAAATATAATGGAACCTTTAGACATTACACAATTAGTTAAAAATATATAAAATAGAAGTAGATTACTTCACAATTCCTTAGATATTGTAATACTACAAAGATAGCAAATTAAAATTAAAAGAGTTCAATCTCTAATTTTCTACACATTTCCATTCATGCTATGAAATATTGTTCCATATCATATTTTTATTTACTCCTATGATTAAAGAAAACTGTAATGAGCATATCAAAATCCTCCATATGAAAAATTAAAGAAAGAAACTCAAGAAAAAAATGGAAAAAGAATGAAAAATTGGAGAGGCTGCAACAAATGACTAAACCGGGACAACATTCATATCAGGAAGCAAACAAACTGTTCGTGTATAAAAATTTAAGAAATATTAAGGAGCCAAAAAATAAGGTCATCACAGCTAATCCAAATAATTAAAACCATATCTCAATCCATAAGCAATGACACAAGCGATTACGTAAAATTTGAGGAAAAAAGAAAGTGCCACCAGATCAAACACTGGAGAGTGGAGATTGAAATAGAAATTGAAAAGCAGAGACACCAAATTAATTTGGCATCACTTCCACAATAAACAAGAACAAAATTTCAAAAAATAAAAAAGAACAAAATTTCAAAACTAAATGCAGCAGAAACTAAGCACCTAAAAATAACTAGCAAAAATTTATCAGTATGTAGATTCGTTCTTATAAGTAAAATGCAGTCAAAATCTAAAGCTTTTTTATTTCAAATGTATTTTATTATTTGTTTACTTATTTATCATAGTTTCCACAATTTTTATAATCTATTTTGGATGTAATTTATTATACCCAAACACATTGTTCAGGTAACCAGAGCACTTATAAATGACTAGATTACTAATTACCATAGCATTTGAACTGGTACGAATATCAATATTGTAGCAGGAAAAAAAAAACAAAACAACCCAAATCAAATCAACATGATTTTTTGCCCTTTTTTTCCTTTTTCTAGCATGAAACACTAGAAAGAAATGAAACTACTGCAGAGATAAACAACACAGCTGCAATGTTTACTAAAATAGCTTTCGAGAAACAACAACATTCATGCACATAAATCAAAACATCATAACAAGGCAAGAAACTTGAAATTCATTTGTTGCTCTGAAAGTGATAGAATATAGAAATTACTCTCCATTTGCATACTTGATCTATGAAACTTTTATATATACTTTAATTTAATGACAAAGTGATATTTGGAATAAATAGAAAGAGAAGAATACATCCATAACTAACAAGATCAAAACTTTCAGGACTATGATTCATGATTGCATGAACAACACATATCATGAAATCTAATATGAAAAACACAAAAAATGACTTATTAGAGTAATTTACCCCATACAATATTACTCATTTTTTTTAAAAAAGTCAATCAATGCCAAAATCAAACCCTAGCCCTCAAACTATATTCTAATCCTCCTTTATATTATTTTCAATATGCGAAACCTAAAATCCTTCCATGTCACATTATCCAAGAAAATCAAATTCAATTTTTATTTCCTAGATATTGTTTCAATAAATGAAAAAATGAAATATTCCAATATCTCAATGATTAAAAATTGGATCTATAATGTTTCTTTATTTTAAATCTCAAGCTTTAACAAGAGTTCTTCAAACTATAATATGACTTACCTAGCAACTCAATAATATTATGTATTAAAACTATAACCCATATCATGGATTCAAAAATATATAACTCAAATAAGAAGTAAACAGAAAGAACATACTTGATATCAATATCTCATTATAGCACTCAAATAATCACTTTTGTTACAACTCGCCCTATCAATAATACATGCATACTGCCACAATTCTATTCACCTCCGAAGGCTCAATCAATCAAAAATGGAAGCTGCAATTTGAAAGAAAGACAAAACAAAAATAACTAAATATTTTAAAAATGGAAACTTTCAGAAAAGAAAAACTACAGAATGTTACCTTAATGATCTGGGAGACCAGTTTAAGCACAAGATGAGACTGAAACAAAACAATCAAGGATGTCGGTTTTAACGATCAATGATTCGCGTTGGAGTAAGATTGTAAAAAATGAACCGAAGAACGGCAAATGATGAGATATTCAGGTTACTAAAACACCAAATTCAAAATATTCAACTATAAATTACAACAATAAAGAAAACAATACCAAAGGAAACAGCTTTAGACCCGAAAACTCTTTTTCTGGCTCGATTTTAGATGCATCTTGGATGCCTTCACCTACTTTGAAGGTCATGGTGTTTTCCTTTGGGTTCATAGTCTCTGGCATTCCTTTCCCTCACAAAGAATTCTGTGGAAAATATATACCGAGATTCAGTAAATAAATCTTTTGGGGCTAAAACATAGTTTAACAATTATCTTTTATAAAATGATTTAAAACCAAATACCAAACTAACACAGCTTCGCATTGGCCAAAATAGAAACTATATTCAGAATTATGAACTAGCAAGTTTTCAAAAGTTCATACTAATTTGAAATGTTAAGATGTAAAAAATTCAGGCTGATTCTATTCCATCATCAGCTATGAACACTTGGCTCTACCAAAAAGAATTAAATAGATTATACAGAACAACGCTCACTTGGCCCCGTACTAAAGTAGGAAAAACAAGCTCAGAGCTCAAATTTACATTGGCCTGCATGTACTGTATTATGTTACTTGGTACCAAAATCTCTATAAACATAGTTCATCTAATTTTTAAAAAATACAATAAATTATCGAACTCCGCTACGTTCACATTCTAGAGAATTGATAACTTATTTTGCATTTACTTATATAGCAGAAAACAAATAAATAAAGGTTTTCCTACTTGGCTTTGGTTTCTTTCCGGACTTTTCGTTGCTCTTCATCTTGCTACAATCCCTGCACAAATTTTAAATTCTGGTTAGTGAAGTAAAACAATTTTAAATAATAAAATTCTTATTTTTACACCTATAAATAAAGAAATAAAAACTGCACCTGCTTGGCTATGAAATTCTCGGGATTGTGGCTTTAGAAAATTGAGAATTTAGAAATCGAGTTGGGGCGTTTCGCTTTGAATTTTTTCTTTTTTTATTATAAGTTATAGCCCAATCGGTATTAATGAATTCGATCCCCATCCTTCTCCATGCTTTGGCAGCGCAAGAGATGATAGCTCTTTCAAACGGTCAACGACGGCCTTTGATTGAACTCCACCGCTTGATTCAGCTCGCACGTCTAGGATTTGCATACAGAGAAAGTGAGATACGGTGATGACTAGTGGCTCATAGACAGGACCGTAACGAGCATAGGAATGAAGATGGCGATGACTGCTTGCTTGTTGGCTTGTGAGGGTTTGATGCGAGTGAGTGCGTTTGACAGTTTGAGAAGAGCGGCTAGGGTTTCCCAAAAAAAATGTCCAATATGAGTATTTATATTTTCAGTAGAAATTAGAAAAAATATGAAAGGTTTCAAATTAATAAAAAAGATAACAAAAGAGTGATGATGAATGACAAAACTTCCACTGGCTTAATTTGTTGGGACCACTCAAAAATCTAAAAATTTATTTTTGTAATTTAGTAAATAATATTTTCATTGAGGCAGTA
Organism: Luvunga scandens; assembly: GCA_030449905.1. Classification (NCBI taxonomy): domain Eukaryota; kingdom Viridiplantae; phylum Streptophyta; class Magnoliopsida; order Sapindales; family Rutaceae; genus Luvunga; species Luvunga scandens. The sequence goes on from JASUUG010000209.1 coordinate 2,362,374, forward strand.
GTTTTACCCACCAAGATGAAATTTTTCTATGTGTAAATTTACATTATATATATATATATATATAGAAAACTTTTGTGATAATATAAAATTAATTTTCCACAACTAGGATTTGCTTATGTTGCAACAATTGCAAGTACCACACTTTTTTTTGTCTCCATTATAAAGTATCTAGGATGCAAAGTGCATGAATCCAACTGTTTAAATAAACAAGCAAATAAATGAGGCAGGCTGTCACGGGCCGCCAAAATCTCCCGCAATCGGAGGATAAGTTTGCGCGCGTGGGCTCACTCAACAAAAATGCGGGGTGCACTTAGCCAAGTCCAGCCCAACTTCTAGAAATTGTAAATATTCTAGAATTCTCTAGAATCGAACATTCTAGTCCTTAGAGTTCTAGGCAACTTGGCAAGTTGCTAGGTGGTTCTAGAGCCCTCCATCCAAGCCTATAAATAGGCCACCACCCTTGCCATTTTGCACACAACACACCACAATTCCAGCACACACAACTCACAACACACAAGCTCTCAAAGCTCTCTTGTAAAGCTCTCAAAGCTCTCTTGTAAAGCTCTCTTGTAAATTACTCTTGTGAGTATAGTTTGGCCACATTGCTCTTGCTTCTCTCTAGCCTTTGAATAAACTTTCTTTGCTTAGCTAGTTTGAGAAGTGTTTTAGGCTTACTTAGCGACTAGCGTGCTAGAAGTCGACTAAGTGCCGCACGGGTTTACTGCGCAAAATACTCATCCTGTGACAAGTGGTATCAGAGCTAAGTTTTGCATCCACGCAATCTAGCTCACAAGCAATGGCCAACCTTCTTAGTACTACACAAGAGGGTGTTGTTGGTGTGGAGTCTCTTGAGACAACTCGTGGCCGCGAGGAGGGACGCGCACAAGCTAAGTCTCTTGGCAAGTCCAAGGCAGTTTCTGCAGACGCCTTGGAGCCTCGTGTTGCCACGCTCGAAACATCTATGTCCGCTGTCCAGGACACCCTCGATACTTTGGAGGTGAGGGTAGATGGTCTTGAGGGCGAGTATGGTGAGTTCACGGTAGCCACCAAGGCCCTCATGCAAGACCAAGCCGACTCTCTCCGATGGGAGTTTCAAGCATTCCATGAGGAGCTACTGAACTTGCATAGTTTCGTGCAAAGCTAGCTACGAGCGATCCATGCGGAGGTGGATGAAGTCCGCTCGGATTGGGCATGGCACAAGCGAACATTCACTCCTAGCCCGGCTTCGACAAGCACGGGTGATGCGCGTCGCATCGATGTGCCAAAGCCCGACACCTACGATGGCACACGCAATGCCACTATCGTGGACAACTTCCTCTTCGGGCTGGAACAATACTTCGATGCCATGGGTGTTCGCGATGAGGCATCAAAGGTAGGCACCGCGCCTACATTTCTTTGAGGTGCTGCACAACTATGGTGGCGACGGAAGCATGGTGAGATGGGCAAGGGCCTATACGCCATCAACACTTGGGCTGAGTTCTAACGAGAACTCCGCAAACACTTCGCCCCAAGCAACGCGGAGAAGGAAGCACGAGGGCGCCTTCGCCGACTCAAGCAAACAGGTAACATCCGCGACTACATCAACGACTTTACTACTCTAATGCTTGAGATAACCGATATGTCCGATAAGGACTCTCTCTTCTACTTCCAAGATGGCCTCAAGGATTGGGCCAAGGCGGAACTTGATAGGCGTGGCGTCCAAACTCTCGATGACGCCATCGCCATTGCGGAATCACTCACCGATTACTCTGCCCAACCCAAAGATAAGAGGCCTAACCAGGGCAAAGGTGGGGGAGAGGGCCGGAAGGACAAGGGCCAAAACAAGAAGGATTGGGGGCAGAAAAAGCCTCAAAGTGGCAAGAGCGGGCAAAGCAAAGCAGATGTTAAGCAGCCACCCAAGCCTCGAAGCCCATGTTTCATATGCAATGGCCCTCACTGGGTACGCGACTGTCCGGAGAAGAAGTTGCTTAATGCCTTAGCCGCATAGCTCAAGGGCCAACCCACACTTTCGACGGAGGAACCCCAACACAACATGGGTACTCTCCAACGCCTTGGCGCACTCAAGACTCATCCACTAGCAGCCACGAAGAGTGGGCTCATGTACGTGAGTGTGCACATCAACGGCCACACCGTTCGTGCAATGCTTGACACCGGAGCCACGCACAACTTCATTTCTGAAGAAGAGGCCAAGCGTCTAGGCCTCAAAATCACCAAAGAAGGAGGCACCATGAAGGCGGTAAACTCACCCGCAAAGCCAATCGCAGGCACCGCACAAGGAGTGCGCATAACACTTGGGACGTGGAACGGAAAGCTTGATTTCTCCGTAGTGCCCATGGACGACTTCAAGATGGTCCTCGGCATGGAATTCTTTGACAAGGTACATGCCTTCCCACTACCAGCAACAAACTCCCTAAGCATCCTCGATGGGAGTAATGCATGCATGGTTCCCGCCGAGCGCTCTAAGGCCACGGATAAGACGCTCTCGGCCATGCAATTTAAGAAAGCTTTTCGGAAGGACCTTAGCTTCTTGGTCTCCATCTGGGAACTGAACGAGAGAAAATCTTGCCCGAGCTCATCAAGCCAAGTCCCACCACCCATTGAAGAAGTCCTCGATGAATTCAAGGACGTTATGCCTCCGAAGCTTCCACAAAGGCTCCCACCTAGACGAGTGGTGGATCATGAGATCGAGCTGGAGCAAGGCGCAAAGCCACCGGCATTGGCACCTTACCGCATGGCACCACCTAAGCTTGAGGAGTTGCAGAGACAACTCAAAGACCTACTAGATTCGGACTACATCCGCCCATCAAAGGCTCCATTCGGTGCACCCGTGCTCTTTCAAAAGAAGAAAGACGGATCTCTCCGGATGTGCATCAACTATCGGGCGTTCAACAAGATCACCATCAAGAACAAGCATCCGATCCCGTTGATCGCGGACTTGTTCGACCAACTTGGCCAAGCACGGTATTTCACCAAGCTTGATTTGCGGTCCGGGTACTACCAAGTACGCATCGCAAAGGGAGATGAGCCAAAGACGGCATGTGTAACCAGGTATGGATCTTTCTAATTCCTTGTTATGCCGTTTGGTCTCACCAATACACCGGCCACATTTTGCACTCTCATGAATAAAGTACTCCAACCATTCCTCGACCGCTTCGTCGTTGTGTACTTGGACGATATAGTGGTGTATAGCACCACGCTTGAGGAACATGCACAACATTTGCGGCAAGTTCTCCAAGTACTACGAGAGAACGAACTCTACCTCAAGATGGAGAAATGTTCGTTTGCTCAACAAGAGGTGGAGTTCCTCGGTCACAAAATAGCGGACGGGAAGTTGATGATGGAGAATGCAAAGGTGAAGGCCATCCTCGAGTGGGCATCTCCCACCAAGGTACCCGAACTCCGCTCTTTTCTTGGATTGGTGAACTATTACCGCCTCTTCATTAAGGGATGCTCAGCGAGAGCGGCACCTTTGACCGACCTCCTCAAGAAGAACCGAACATGGCATTGGTCCGAGGAATGCCAAAGATGCATTGCCGAAGAAGAAGGCAATCTCCGAGGAACCTGTCCTCGTTCTTCCGGACCACACAAAGCCATTCGAAGTGCAAACAGATGCCTCCGACTTCGCCATTGGCGGAGTACTTATGCAAGAAGGTCACCTTATAGCGTTCGAGAGCCGAAAGCTAAACGACACGGAACGCCGCTACACCGTGCAAGAAAAGGAGATGACCGCAATCATTCATTGCCTACGTGTGTGGCGACACTACTTGCTTGGCTCACACTTCGTAATCTTAACGGATAATGTAGCCACGAGCTACTTCCAAACGCAAAAGAAGTTGAGCCCGAAGCAAGCAAGGTGGCAGGACTTCCTTGCGGAATTCGACTACTGGCTCGAGTATAAGCTCGGCAAAGCCAACGTCGTTGCGGATGCTCTAAGTCGCAAAGAGGAGTTGGCAACCCTTAGTATGAGCCAACCAAAGTCCGACCTTGTCCAACGCATCAAAGAAGGCCTCCAACAAGACCCTCTCGCAAAAGACTTGTTGGGGAAAGTTCTCGAAGGGAAGACAAGGCGATTTTGGCAAGAGGAAGGCATCCTCCTCACCAAAGGAGACCAACTTTTCGTACTAAGGTGGGGAAATCTATGGAAAGAGGTCATCAAGGAGTGCCACGATTCAAAGTGGGCTGGCCACCCCGGAGTAGAGCGCACGACCGCACTCATTCAAGCCTCGTACTTTTGGCCGCACATGAGAGATGACATCGAGGCTTATGTGCGAACTTGTCTTGTGTGCGAACTTGTCTTGTGTGCGAACTTGTCTTGTGTGCGAACTTGTCTTGTGTGCCAACAAGACAAGGCAGATCACCAACTACCGGCAGGATTGTTGGAGCCCCTGCCAATAGCCTCAAGGCCATGGGAAAGTGTCACCATGGACTTCATCTCGGCATTGCCGAAATCTGAAGGGTGCGGAAGCATCATGGTCTTGGTCGACCGCTACAGCAAGTATGCTACATTTATCGCCTCACCAACCGACTGCAAAGCGGATGAAGCCGCTCGCCTTTTCATCAAGCATATCGTGAAGCTATGGGGAGTTCCGAAGAGAGTAGTGAGCGACCGAGACCCAAGATTTACTGGCCGCTTTTGGACGGAGCTCTTCAAGATGTTGGGAAATGACCTCAAGTTCTCGACAAACTTCCATCTACAAACCGATGGCCAAACTGAGCGCATCAACAACCTCCTCGAGATGTATCTCAGGCATTATGTAAGCGCTCACCAGCGATATTGGGCTAAGTTGCTGGACGTCGCCCAATTCTCATACAATCTTCAACGGAGCGAGGCTACGGGCAAGAGTCCTTTCGAGATCATCATGGGATTCCAACCCATGACGCCCAGTGCCATAGCCTCGACTTATGGAGGGAAAAGCCCAGCGGCTCACAAGCTCGCCCGCGAGTGGCACGAGGAAGCGGACATCACGCGAGCGTATCTCGACAAGGCCGCCCAGAAAATGAAGAAATGGACTGACTCAAGGAGACGCCACGTCGAGTACAAGGAAGACGATCAAGTCATGTTGAAGCTCCTACCCCAACAGTTCAAGACGTTGTGGAAAGTGCACAAGGGGTTGTGAGGCGTTACGAGGGGCCTTTCCAAGTAATCTGACGTGTTGGCAAAGTCTCGTACCAACTCCAACTTCCGCCAAGACTCAAGATCCATCCGGTCTTCCACGTGAGCTTGCTCAAGCCATATCATGAAGATACGGAAGACCCCAACTGAGGAGAGTCGAGGCGTGCCCCAACCGCGGTTGTCACAACATACGACAAGGATGTGGAGTACATCCTCGCCGATCGAGTCATTCGAAGGAGGGGCATTCCGGCATACAATGAGTACTTGGTGAAGTGGAGGAACCTCCCCGAAAGCGAAGCGACATGGGAACGCGAGGAAGACCTATGGCAATTCGCGGAGCATGTCCAACACTACAAGCACGAGAACGCGACGAGGACGCCGCGAACATAGGTGGGGGAGGATTGTCACGGGCCGCCAAAATCTCCCGCAATCGGAGGATAAGTTTGCGCACGCGGGCTAACTCAACAAAAATGCGGGGTGCACTTAGCCAAGTCCAGCCCAACTTCTAGAAATTGTAAATATCCTAGAATTCTCTAGAATTGAACATTCTAGTCCTTAAAGTTCTAGGCAACTTGGCAAGTTGCTAGGTGGTTCTAGAGCCCTCCATCCAAGCCTATAAATAGGCCACCACCCTTGCCATTTTGCACACAACACACCACAATTCCAGCACACACAACTCACAACACACAAGCTCTCAAAGCTCTCTTGTAAAGCTCTCTTGTAAATTACTCTTGTGAGTAATCAAGTGTATAGTTTGGCCACATTGCTCTTGCTTCTCTCTAGCCTTTGAATAAGCTTTCTTTGCTTAGCTAGTTTGAGAAGTGTTTTAGGCTTACTTAGCGACTAGCGTGCTAGAAGTCGACTAAGTGCCGCACGGGTTTGCTGCGCAAAATACTCATCCTGTGACAAGGCGGTTGCTAAAGGGTAAAAGAAACTATACAAAACCATATTAAATAAGGGTCTAATTACATTGTTCACTTCCATTTTTTGCATTTCTTAAAACGGCCCATGTTTTTAATCAGTTCAAGTTAATTTCTTTTTTTCAATAATAAAGAATAATGAATGAGAGTCCTCTTTTAAAAGGAGTTTATTTGGCTCCCCACATTAGGGGAAGAATATAGGGATGACATTAAAATTTGGATCCGACTCGAATCCAAAAAAATTCAAATTCGCATATTAAAAAAGTACATCTGGAAATTCAGATATCTAGATCCGGTTAAATTTTATTTTAAATTAAATATATATATTAAAAATTAAATTTTATTTTTGAATTTATGATGTTGTTATATGTTATTCATGTTGAATTATTAATTGTTCAATTATGATTGAATTTCATTTGATATTATTAAGTAAATTATTTAATTTTATTTTAAATTAAGAATATATATATTAAAAATTAAAATTAAAATCTTATTTGTGCATTAAATTTATTTGATATTATTAAGTAAATTTTACTTGATATAATGTTGAATTATTAATTGTTAAATTATGATTAAATTTTATTTGATATTATTAAGTAAATTATTGAATTTTGTTTTAAATTAAAATTAAATTTTATTTGTGAATTTGAGATGTTGTTGTGTGTTATTCATGTTGAATTATTAATTTAAAAATTATGATTCAATTTTATTGATATTGTTAAGTGAATTATTGAATATTTAAATTATATATTAAATTATTTAATTTTGATTTTTGTGGATCCTAATGCGGATCCGAATATAAATATATAAATCTGGATCTGGATCCAGATGCACCTACATCCAGATCTGGATCTGGATTTTGCCATCCCTAGTAGAATAGACCTCCCTTCAGTATTAAAGTGAGGGCCATAAACCTCCAATATAAAAGTGAGGTCGTTCTTCGGGCTATGCCATAATAGAATAATGAAGGAGAGTCCCAATTGATTTCTAGTTGTACAATATCAGTAGAGTTATGATTGTAATATATATATATATATATAAATTGTCCAATTTCTCTAATAACAACCATAGATATAAATTTGCTGCATATTTTTCACGATCATTAAGTAATTAACTCAAATACATGCATTCTCACTTCGTGAGGTTTAGGAACTATGTATCAGTCAATGTATCTATTGTCTACAAAATTTGCAAGGTTATTACAACAGTTATTTCACTAATATTTTTAGAATATCTAGTACATTGGTATGCAATTAATTAATCAGACACACTAGCCCTAAGTCTCTTCACCTTAAATGCACAACTCCTAGATCAAATGTTGGAGCAGGATTTATAAGGAGACATCCAATTATTCCAAAAAATTACTATCACCTCACAATGCCACAAAGTTGACAAGGACCATTTCAACAACCCCACCATGACCTAAACCCTATTACGATGAAATCCCCTTACCCATCTCATGCCTGAAGCACATTAATCCTAGCTACTTCAGGGATGTCCTTGATAATCCGCTAATTAGTCAACAATTAAAATGTGAACCTGAAACTCATCCACAATATGTTCCCATTTGCATACAAATTCTTAATTTAAAAAATTCAGTTCTCTTTTCTGCTTTCAATAGATTCAATACCTTCGAACATACGGATTAATAAATTACAAAGGATGAAATTTTAGCATCCTCCAAATAACGAAAACAACTAACAATCAAACATGCTAAATCCAATTATAACAAATCAAAAAAAGTCTAAGCCTTTGACATTTCACAAAAATTTTGCAATTTATTATTCTAGTTTTAACTTTTAGCAAAATTAAATTTATTAAGAATATTCCACAAACATGTCACCCAAATTTCAAGTGTAATGAAATGGAACTATGTGGTGTTATCATCATAGAAAAATTGCCATCTTATAGTGTATCACACAATACACGAACTCACTAAAATTGACAATCATAGCAATGGCCAATTGCGTGGACCACTAATTATTGATCATCAGCCCAATATAGTAGCAAAAGTCAACTCCTATTAATAACAGAAGGCACTTCCCCCTACTTCGCACTATAGTGAACATCAACTTATTTTTCAATGTGTTGTGCCCTTCTATCTAGGGCAATGGTTATGCATTAACCTAAATTCAACATACGAGGGAAAGAGGAATAAGAATATCATACTGTATAAACATATTCATTTATAACGAACAAACAAGCCAGGGCCTACAATATAAAACAATCATGAACATCAACTCATTGCCCATCAAACATGGTGTCAAAGGAAGCTTAATTGTTTTCATCAACAAATAGCCTGTTTTACTGAGTATACAATTCAATTCAAGGGAATTCCCACAACCTATGAACATGCAAATTTACAAATTAAACAAGGAACTCATTTTTGTGATCAACCAGGTGCATGCCATTATAAAAACTAAACTAACAATTCATAACCGTAATCTTGTCCCTACATACTTGGTCACTAGCAGATAATTCAGAATACTAAGCATTCAAGTAAGACCTGTTCAACTACTGATATGGTCACGTTTAACCTTTACAATAAGAAACCAATATCTACCTGCATAGTTTGTTGAAAGGTAAATGTCGAATCCCTTCTTCTTCTTCTTCTTCTCCAAGAAATTAATTCCCTCACACTCACTCCTTCAATATAACGCTTCCTGCAATGAAATTAACAACGACTCCTTCCGACCAATCTCACATTCTCTCATTCTAACAAATAAGCATGACCGACCCTCCATACTAATTACCACCATCATACTCTTTCAAACAAAATTAACTAAATTTTATCATGAATTACCTGATGCGTCCGCTTCCAATGTCACAATAACAAAGCACACACACGTAATATTGAATCTGGGTTTAGATATGGCTAATTACCAAACCTTCATCATTGTTCTGTCTTGGTTGCAATTGTCTACTACCGTGCCAAATTCATAATCAGATTCCTACCCACGGCAACCCATTTTCATATACGAATCATCAAAATCTTTTTCCCCAATAGATTGCGTTTGTCTTCTGTCATTTGTCTCTAGATTAATTCTCAAAATCAAATCACTTACACCACTTACAGTAACAAAATCTCCATTGATTTCATATGGATTACAGCCCAAGTTCCAAATAGGTTAATCATCAAAATCTTTTCCCCCCAAGAAATTGTGATCTTTTTCTGATTTTGGCATCTCTAGATTAATTCTTAAATGAAATCAATTACTCCCCCAACAGTAACAACATCGCAATTGAATTCATATGGCTTACAACCCAAGTTTGAACATATGTGAATCAGTGAAATCTTTTCTCCCCAATAAATTGCGATTATTTTCTTTCGATTTTTGTCTCTCCACATTAATTCTCAAGCGCCATCTGTTAAACCTTAATTTCTATTTCAAAATAGAGGTGTTCTTCCTTCGGTCAATTTTGTCAAACCAACACTCCCTATAACAACCACTAAACCGGCTTCAACGGTTGCCAGCGAACACCCCATTTATCCACAAACTAACTTCAATTGTTAGATTCATGCACTTTACATCCAATGGTATTTTAGAATAGAGGCAAAAAGGTATGGTATGTTGCAACTGTTGCAACATAGGCGAGTCCCTACAACTATATTAATAAGTTAATATAGATGACATATATTACTTTGTAAATATATTAATAATCAAATTGTGGGTACCAGTTAATGTAGTTGTAAATCATTTAACTAAAAACAAAATAGTTGATGTTTGAATCCATGGGAGTAAATTCAGTTGTTATTAAGATAAATTGAAAAAATTATATTCAAATTCAATTTCTTTTACCACTTGAATAAAATTATTTAAACTAAATTTAGTGAGAAGTACAATGAAAACATATTTCATGTCGCATAAAATTATAAAAAGCTTAAGACGTATAAATAAAATCAATTCAAAAGACTACACTTCTCTCCAGTGGCATAGAAAGTTTTAAAAGTAAATTTTGTAAAACATACTACTTAATATGAAAATGGATTTATATTTTTCATATTTTTATATAATTTAATCATTATGTTTATTTCTCATATAAATTAACTTAATTTTAAAAAATATAGATATAAATGTAAGATTGAACAGATTTTGTGATACTTGCACATCATTTAGTAGACAAATCATGTAGCCTAGTGAGTGGAGTATTACGTAAATAATTTGATGTAATTTAGAAATGTAATTGTCATGCTTAAATTATATAACCGTCAGTATAATATAATATAACATTATTCAATATTAGTTGCATTCAAACTGTAATTATCCATCTTATGTGCCATAATGAATTTGATTAATGTTTAACAAAAAAAAATTATTATAGCAAAAAAGACTAAATAAAGTAATTAATCACACATAAGTTTGTATGAATTAATTTTCACAAGAGATCGTTTCTAAGTTTTATTTAAAATATCAAATATTAGATGCTTTATATTTTTCTAATTTATTAATTTTTTTTAGAGGGTATACATAAAACATACTAATATTAGCCGCTAATAATAACAACAACAACATTTGAGGGGTAATTATGATGTTTGGAATGATAATTATTCGATAGTTAGATAAACATTGCCCTCATTTTAGTAGGTAGGGATTTAAGTCCGTGAATGTGTATCATGAGATTTAAGATTGATTTCTTCTAAATATTTGGAAATAAATCGATTTCATTATATGTTTAGATACTTGGATTCTAATGTAATTAAAAGTTGATAAAATCGTTTTGATAGTTTTGTAAGCAAAATATCATTACATTTATTACATAATATTAAAAATAGTTTAATTATATTTAAATAGTATTCTCATTAGACCATAAGATTGACACGACCCGCCCCGAAACCCCAGGATGAGTCTGCCTAATTCTATATAATCTTTCTGATGTAATCCAATTAATCAGGATTCTACCAAAAATTCGGCAGAATCTTCCCTTAAATTATTACACACCAAATCTACAAAATTGTAAAATAAGCACTCCCAAATAACTCCGAATATAACCAACTTCGTCAATTAATTATCTTAACCAAAATACCAAATCACTCAATTATTCAATATTAAATAAAATACATAAATTATCCGTAATCTCCGAAATATAACAAATTATAATCCCAAAATATCTCAATAAATCAATCGATAACTCCTAACATCATAACGTGGCAAAAATTTCGAAAATAACTATTGCTGCTGGGTCGACCGTTGTACCTGCGAATCTCCTATTGGGGGGGAAATATAATAAAATGGAATGAGTATAAAACTCAGTGAGCTCAGTGAGTGGATAATAGTTTTTACTCTAAAATATTTAACATAATTTTACTCTAAAATAATTAATCAAATCAAAACACCATCTCATCAAAATATCACAACAATTAAAATAACTTTTTAAATCCAAATCATGTACTCAAATAACAATATCGCAAATATATGGTATAAATCAATGGAAATTCATAATACTTATAACATCAATACTGAAATACAGAAAACTATCACCAAACAAGTACCCAGGGGAAATAATCTCATCATATCCTGACCTCGACGGACGGGCAATGACGTACTATCTGGGTACCATCACGCCCCGGAGCTATACAGATAGATCGAAACATATCATGTCATATCTCATCATATCTGTGCATGCATAATCTGGTCCCCAAAAGACAAAGTCGCCCGAGTACACGAGCCAAAGCCTCTGTGTGTACTTAGACGGGCCCCAAAAGCCTGTATCTCATCTGTATTATCTGTATCTCATTATCAGTATCTCTGTATTTATCATACCACATACATATTTCATCTCATATATATCACTATATTTGAAGAGGGAGGGTACTGTCTAATGATTTTAAAACTAATCATTATGCTCACATTCATATCCTTTATACACATATACATAAACATATAATCTCAAATTACCTAATTGCCCTAATATGAAATTACCAAAATGTCCATCAATTTTAAAATTACAGAATTACCCCTAAAGTTTATGAATTTACCAAATTGCCCTTAACGGTCAACGGTAACCGAAACTCATTCAACGGCGACGGGAAGCTCAGATCTGCTAGATCTGACCACGGTGAGTCCAATGGTGCCAGCGGTGACCTCCCACGCGTGGCGGTAACGGCGGATCTAGCTCCCCAAAAACCTTGAGCTTTCTGGCGTCGATCGGCGGCAATCCGGCCATTTCAGGCGATGGGGTTGGTTGGAAAATAATGTGGGGAAGTTGAGGAACAAGATCCAAGCAGTGGATCGGCCTAAAACTAATAAAATCAGCGACGAGCAAAACAAGTCTTGGCCGCGGGTTTTCGGGTTCATTTGCCAGCGTTCTGGTGGGTTTTCGATGTCAGTGATGGCAGCAAATCGTCGGCGGGCAGTCAAGCTTCAGATCGGTACCAAAAGTGGCCGGTAGGGTGGCCGGAAACCCAAGATCCAGCCGGGTCAAAGCCGCGGGTCGGGTCGGGTCGCGGGTCAACGGTCTCTCTCTCATTCCTCTCTCTCTCTCTCTCTTCTTTCTATTTTAGGAAAGCCAAATGTCTCTCTCTCATCACTTTCCATTTATAGTAACCAATATATATATATATATGACTCTCAATTAATTTTACAAAGACAATTTAAAGTAAAGTGGTGGAATAAATTCAATGAGAGTGCCAAATTGACTGAGCACCTCATCCAGGGATGGCTTGCAGCCAAAGGCCATTAAGACATAGAAAGTTCCTTCTAGAACCTAAAGAACCTTATTATAAGAAGCCCTTAAAGCCTTATAAAAAGCCCAATTTCTCTAAAAGAAAACATTCCATTTAAAGCCCAACATTGAAACTGTTGTTTAAAGAACATTGAAACTGTTGTTCAAATTTAAAGTTTATATGTAATTTATTTAAAGTAAATTTGTAATATAGTTTATGCTTTCTGTAATTTAAATTCCTGCAATTTAAATTTTTAAAAGCTTTCTTGTATGATCTGCAGACTGATCTATATATCAGATCTGCCATAAAAACTGTTATGTTCCTCTGAGGCACAGAGACCTGATCTCTCCCCTCAGTTGTATCTTCTCCTCTTCCTCTTCACTCAGAGCACCATTTCTGGGATCCAGATTTGGTACTGTGTATAAATAGCAACCAACCTTAATGTATGTTTAATTTTGCAAAGCTCTGTGTTTAGGTTTGCTAATAATATTAATAAAACTTAAAGACGGTAACTTTTGGTATATAGGCTGGAAACCCGAACGTGCGGACTATTGATCTGTTCTAAGTCAAATCTGGGTCCAATAGGCAGACTCTGTTTTGCATCAATCTAGTTTAACAACGCCACGTACCTAAAATAAATACAACTAAAATTTGTATTAATATAGTTAAAATTTTATCAGCCGTAATCACTTCCTTCAAAGTTCATACACTCCACGATTCCTGGTCTAATTGGTATTAGAGCCAAGGGAGAGTAGTGGTATATGGTTTAAAGTTATTTGCGTCTGATAAATTTCTTTGAAGTATTAAAATTTGATTAATTCAGTAATGGGTTTACCTTCGGGTGCTTAGGTAGCATATGGTCGTAAGTCCCGTCTGTGTTTAAGGGCAACAAAACCATTTCTTAGCCTAGGATTGATTTACTGTTTTAAAAGAATTTTAAGACCTTTAAAGGATTTTCATACATGGATTCTTTACTCCATAGAACATCATCTTTCTCTAGCTCTTCCTCCAGGAGGACTAGTATTTCAAAGAATGTTGTGAATTCTGAGGAATTCATAATTGCAGATTTTGATAAAGCTATTGATTGTTGGGAACTTCCAAAGATTTCTAAAGATAAAATCTATAAAATGAAGAAACTTAATTTCTTAAAGACAGATTATGTTATAAAGACTGAAGAAAGAGACATAATGCTTTCAAAGCCTTTTGAAACAATCAATTTGTTCACGGACAAATCTCTAAAACAGTTAAAAGAAAAAGGTTTTAATTATGTGCATATTGGTTTAATCCAAGTGAGCATAAAACCCTTGACTAAAGAAGGACTTGATATGTCCATATTAGCTGTCCTCAGGGATGGGAGGTTTATCTCCTTTGATGATTTCTTACTTAGTAGTATTGAATCTAGTCTCTGTAAAGGACCCATTTTATTTGATTGTTATCCAAACATAACAATCTCTCTAAAAGACAAGAACATTTTAAAGAGCATGATTCTTCAAATCAAGACCCATAATTACCACATGATTGAAGGATCAATTCCAGTTGCATTAATCTACAAAATCTCATACAAAGCAATGCATTCTGCGTTTAATACGCAATATAAATTCCAGTAAAAAAGAGATGAAACTCTTCTCTTGCAGACTGATTTGTCTAAAGCCAATACTGTCATTCCAAAACCTATTCAATGGAAAGATATCCACCTTCCAGAAGAATGGATTCTGGATGGAGCCACTGAACTAGTGATTCCAAAACAACTTGAGCCAAATACAGAGTTGCAAAATGTGACTCAGTATTCAGATGGCAGAGTTAAACTATCTTTCAGGAGATCTACTTCTTCCAGATACTCCGATAAAGACTCTGTCTCTAGTATTCCTTCCATGGAAAGAAGATTTAGTAAAATACCATCCGTTGTCAATCTTCCTTTCCAAACAACTAAAGACCAACCTAGGTTCTCTACATCAGATATACCTAGTTCATCTATTCGTTCTGTAGACTACTCCACTAGTGTACCCCACCCAATATACACTAGCCGTCCACAAGAACAAAGACAGGAAGAGAAAGAACCTTCTCCTCCAACATCTCCCACATTTTCAGCAGTCACCGAAAACATCATAGGAGTCATTGAAAAGGATTTTGAACTTGACAAAAATCTTTTGCATAATGATTTCTATTCAGATAATAATAAAGAAAAAAGACTTTGGTTTTTTAAATGTTTTCTAAACCAAAGAAAACAGATTCAAGAATTTTATTATGAGTTTGTAAATTTACACAAAGTCCATATTTTATTTTTTGAGTGGTTTGAAATGTATGCTTCAGACAACAACATTTCCTACCCCTTCAAAGCATAAAATCCTATCACGATTAGAAAGAAAATTCCAGAATGGAACCTTTCTGATAGTGATAGAACCATTGAATCTGAACATCCCCCTCTAAGGAGTTTAACTATAGATCATGGTGAACCTCCAGTTCAGATTAAAGCATCACCCTACAAAATCTCTAAAGCAAATGTAGAGTCAAATTTAGATAGTATTATTCAACAGAATAATTTCTGTAATACTAATCTAAATACAATAGGAAAACAATTTACTAGGATCGAGAGTCAAATCCAACAGTCAACTATTTCCGTTTCTCCTATTGCAAAACCTATTCCAACAAAAACTGATTCCTTGAAAAAGCTTAAAGAACCTATTTTCAAACCCTTCCAGGTTTCGAAACATAGTCAAAAGCTTGTTCAAGAATCAAAATCAGATTTTGCTAAAGCTATTAAAGAACAACTTGACAGAATAGAAGCATCTTCTTCTTCTGCTTCTATTTCTAGAAACCAAATTGCTCCTGATAAACAATCCAAATCAATTGGAGTTTTGGATCAGGATCAATCTTCGATTGCCTCTTCTGATATAGAAGCCTTTAAAGAAGAACCAATTCCTAAAACCAATAAAATTCATTGGGAATTAGCACTTCCTGCTAGTTCTCGTTCTCCTCCAGATTTAGCAATTGATAATAGGCCTAGTGCAATAAACCAATCAAGGTTTAATGCATCTTCTGTCTATGAATGGAATATAGATGGAATGTCTGAGTATAATATACTTGGCCTATTACAACAAATGACTATGGCAGCCAATGCCTACAAAACCCAATCAGGAACTTCTGACAAAGCCATTGCAAAAATCCTTATTGCTGGTTTTACTGGTCAGCTTAAAAGTTGGTGAGATCATTTCCTCACCAAACAGCAACAATCAGATATTTTGAATGCCATTCAAGTAAATGAGGATGGAACACCCAACCTCGATGAATTTACTAACCCCATTCAAGATGCAGTTGCTACTTTAATTTTGACTATTTCCCTCAATTTTATTGGAGATCCTTCTCATTTAAGAGATAAAAATGCTGAGTTACTACATAACTTGAGATGTAGGAAACTTAGTGATTTCTAAGCTTATAAAACCACTTTCTTTAACCGAATCTTTCTAAGAGATTATGCAAATCATACCACTTGGAAAGAAAAATTTCTTGCTTGATTGCCTACTCTCTTAGGTGAAAAGGTAAGAAATTCTATTAAAGCTTTGTATGACAATCGTATTCCTTATGATGAACTCGCATATGGTGAACTAGTCAGTTTCATTAATAAGGAAGGATTAAAGATTTGTCAAGATTTGAAATTACAAAAACGTCTAAAATGGGAGCTTAGAAAGTCTAAGCAAGAATTAGGCAGTTTTTGTAAACAATTCAATTATGACCCTTTTAAAGCTTCTACCTCAAAAGACTGTAATGGTAAGTGTTCTTCAAAACCTTACAGTAAGCATTACAAGTCAAAAAGACATAGAAAATTCCTTCATGAACCTAAAGAATCTTACTATAAGAAGCCCTCAAGGCCTTATAGAAAGCCCAATTTCTCGAAAAGGAAACATTCTAAACCCATTTCAAAGCCTAAAACTCCTTTTAACTACAAGGAAGCTACTTGCTATAAGTGTGGAAAGAAAGGTCATACTGCAAAATTTTGCAGAATGAGCAAAAAACTTCACGAGCTTAGTCTCGAGGAAGAAATTCTTTCCAAGATAGCATCACTTCTTGTAGAATCTTCTAATTCTGAAACCTCCATGACTGGAGATAGTGAGCCCCTTCAAGTCGATGAGTTAATTGACTCT
This sequence comes from Luvunga scandens, assembly GCA_030449905.1. Classification (NCBI taxonomy): domain Eukaryota; kingdom Viridiplantae; phylum Streptophyta; class Magnoliopsida; order Sapindales; family Rutaceae; genus Luvunga; species Luvunga scandens. The sequence continues at coordinate 2,379,210 of JASUUG010000209.1, forward strand.
GATACTTCTGACTATTCTGATAGTGATTCTAAATTAGAATCCTATCTTAAGAAAATCAATGTTTTGACTAAAGAACAAAAAACATTTCTTGAACTAGTCAAGCATATCTTTGATCCCACTCTTCAAAGAGAGTATTTAGATAAACTTCTAAAAACTCTTGAACTCAGTGATAAACCTGAGTCCTCTAAAATCCCTGTTGTCAAAAAGCATGCATATGATCTCACTACAATCTTGGATAAAAGGAAAGTCAGGAATTTGAGCCCTTCTATTCAGGATCTTCAAAAAGAGATCAAGGAAATCAAATCTGAGATTAAAGAACTTAAAGAAAAATAAAAAACTAATTCTGATACTATCCAACTTCTTTTACAAAAACAGTTGGAAGAACATTCCGATAAAGAATCAGAATCTGAAAATGGTGATAATAAAAACCTTGAAAACATTGAGTCTTTACCCAATGATTTTCTTTTTGTCTTAAAGCAAATCACCACAAGAAAATATTTGATTAAAGTAACCCTGATATTTTCTAAAGAATTTGAATTTGACACTGTCGCTCTTTTTGACACTGGTGCAGATTTAAACTGCATAAGAGAAGACATTGTCCCCAGAAAGTTTCATGAGAAAACAAAAGAAAGACTTTCTGCCGCTAATAATTCAAAATTAAGAGTCAATTTCAAAGTTGATGCATCTGTGCATAATGATGGTTTTGATTTTAGGATTTCCTTTATTTTAACAAATGACATACATCATGCAGTCATTTTAGGAACTCCTTTCATAAACCTCATAACTCCTTGTACTGTCAATTATGATAGTATATCTTTTAAAGCAAAAGACAAAAGACTTATTTTCCCTTTTATAGAAAAACCAAAAACAAGGAATTTAAATATAGTTAAAGCTTGTTCTGTTTATAAAAACCAAATCAATGTTTTGCTTAAAACAAAACAGAATGATTTAACTTGTTTAAAGAAAGACTTAAACTTACAAAGAATTGAAAATCAACTTCAAAATGATTTTCTAAAAAGAAAAATTTCTAGTTTTAAAGCCTTAATTGAAAAAGAAATCTGTGTTGATTTACCTTCCGCTTTTTGGGAAAGAAAACAGCACATGGTAGATTTACCTTATGAGAATTCTTTTGATGAAAAGCAAATTCCTACAAAAGCTCGGCCTATTCAAATGAATATGGAATTAGAACAACATTGTAGGAATGAGATTAAAGATTTAGAATCTAAAGGTTTAATCGTGAAATCAAGGTCTCCCTGGTCTTGTACTGCTTTCTATGTCAACAAAAATTCTGAAATAGAAAGAGGGACACCTAGATTGGTGATCAATTATAAACCTTTGAATAAAGCTTTAAAATGGATTAGATATCCAATACCTAATAAAAAGGATTTACTCCAAAAACTTCATTCTGCATTCATATTTTCAAAATTTGACATGAAGTCTGGTTTTTGGCAAATCCAAATTCATCCTAAAGACCGTTATAAAACTGCTTTTACTGTTCCATTTGGACAGTATGAGTGGACGGTTATGCCGTTTGGGTTAAAAAATGCTCCTTCAGAGTTCCAAAGAGTTATGAATGATATTTATAACCCTTACTCTGAATTTTGTATTGTCTACATTGATGACGTGTTGATTTTTTCTCAAACAATTGATCAACATTTCAAACATTTAAAGACTTTTTATTTTGCCACTAGAAAAGCTGGTCTAGCTATTTCTAGTTCAAAGATTTCTTTGTTTCAAACAAAAATCAGGTTCCTAGGACATTACATTTCTAAAGGAACCATTACACCTATTGAAAGGTCACTTGCATTTACTGACAAGTTTCCTGATAAAATTTTGGATAAAACCCAATTACAAAGATTTCTTGGAAGTTTAAATTATGTTCTTGATTTCTGTCCTAATATAAATAGAATTGCAAAACCTTTGCATGACAGACTAAAGAAAAAACCTATTGCATGGATAGAAGAACATACTAAAATCATAAAACAAATAAAGAGCATTGTTAAAGACATTCCGTGTCTACTTTTGGCCAATCCTGCATTACCTAAGGTTGTTGAAACTGATGCATCAGACTTAGGTTATGGAGGAATCTTAAAACAAGTTGAAAATGATAAAGAACAGATTGTACAGTATGCTTCTGCACATTGGAATGAATGTCAGAAGAATTATTCTACTATAAAGAAAGAAATTTTATCTATTGTTTTATGCATTTCTAAATTTCAAAACGATTTGTTAAATCAAAAAATTTTACTTAGGATTGATTGTAAAGTTGCAAAACATGTTTTAGAAAAAGATGTTCAAAACATTGCTTCTAAACAAATTTTTGCTCGATGGCAAGCTATTTTAAGTATTTTTGATTTTGATATTGAGTTTATAAAGGGAGAAAGAAATTATGTTCCAGATTTTCTAACGAGAGAATTTCTTCAAAACAGATAATGCCGCTTAAAAAGAAAGACAAAGGGAAAGGGATTCTTAAAGACCCTGTGTCCCAAACACCTAAAGCCTCCTCTCCTCCTAAAGAAAAATTGTTGTCTTCAGCAATCTCATCCGCAAAGCCTATAAAGTCTTGGATCGACATGGTAGAGACCCAAGAGGCCCAAAAGGCCCAATCTAAAGCACTGGCATCACCAGAACAGGTAAACGAATGTATGAAATCCATTTCTAAATCCCCCGAGCTTATGCTTGCACTACAAAGTTTTTCTCAAACTCTTTCTCCGATTTCAGAGAAAGAAGAAAAAAAAATTTCTAAAGCATCTTCAAAGCCTTCTAAAGAACTTATTTCAAGTGGAAGTTCATCTTCTCAGGTTGTGGTTTCACAACCAAAGCTTTCTCCAAGATTGGATTGGTTTTATAAACCCCATCATCAAAACATTTTTACTGTAGAAGATGGATTTTATAATGCTGATCCATTTCAAACTATTACAAAGATTTTTCCAAAGGGCTGGTTTTTTAAACCATGGGATTTAACAAAACCCCAGTCCTACTATCATGATATTTTGGAATTCACAGAGTCAGTAAAGTTTAAACACTTCTTCCTCAGTGAAGCCCATAAAGAACCGGCCTATTCTACGGCCACTATCCTTAAAGTCATAAGCCCAAATCAATGGGGTGACCAACTCCATAAATCCAAAGCCTTCCTTTTAAATTTCCAAACAAGTTTTGACCATTGCTGGTCTTTCTCATACTGGGATTACCAACAGGCATGGTATAATACATTTTTTATACAAAACCCAAAAAAGACCCATTCTTGGTTATTTTTCTTCAATTCAAAAATAACCATACAAAGCCTTCCAAATTGGTTCAAGCATTGGTGGACCTTCTTTGGGCCTTGCCCAGAAATCTTAACTCCCAATGCTACCAAATGTTTAGATTATTTCAGAGCCCATTATATTCCTTCTGCTTCAGAAGCAAGGTTTTCCCCCTTTCTTTGTTTCTGTACAAAATTCTTCTTACCATGGGTCTGGATGTGGCATCTTAACTACCACACTCAAGACTCTCAATTAATTTTACAAAGAAAATTTAAAGCAAAGTGGTGGAATAAATTCAATGAGAGTGCCAAATTGACTGAGCACCTCATCCAGGGATGGCTTGCAGCCAAAGGCCGTTTAAAGCCCAACATTGAAACTGTTAAAGCCCAGTCCACATTCCTCTCTCAAAAATCTAAGGCCCAATCTATGTTGGCCAGTGCAAAGTCCGAAGAGGAATACTTCAAACTCATGGAACAGCTCTTAGCCTCCAGGTCAGAACCATCTGTTGCAGACTCATCTGATCAAGAAGAAGAAGAGCCGTTCATCTCCCTTGGTGATGAAAATGAAGATGATTGCTTCGGCATTTTCTCACCAATCAAGCATTAAAGTCTTGTAGATACTGTGTAAAAAAAAAAAAAAAGAGGTAAATTCATTTTACGTTTCCTTGTAATTTTTCTTTTGTCACTTGACATTTTTAGATTTTTATCTCCCTTCACTCACTATTCTCATCGAGAAAAAAGCTGAGGAGATAAGATCAAATTTTTTAAAGCCTTTCCACTCGAAGCTGTAGCGTCTCCACTGTAGCGAAGCTGTAGCATTTCCACTCAAAGCTGTAGCATTTCTACTGTAGCGAAGCTGTAGCATCTTACTGTTTGGATTTTGGGTATATAGTTCCCATTCACCTCCAGCTGAGGGATCCATCCAGTTTTATCCAGTTTTTATCTAGTTTTCTCTCATCTAGATCTCTCTCTCTCTCTCTAAAGGATTGGGAATCTGGGATCTGAGGGTAATACACCCGTCTGAAGATCAATTTCCCTTCCTTCTCTTCTCTTATTAAAGCATTTCTGGAATCAAGAAACACATGTAAGCTTTCAATTTCAAATTTAAAGTTTATATGTAATTTATTTAAAGCAAGTTTATAATATAGTTTATGCTTTCTGTAATTTAAATTCCTGCAATTTAAATTTTTTAAAGCTTTCTTGTATGATCTGCAGACTGATATATATATCAGATCTGCCATAAAACCTACTACGTTCCTCTGAGGCATAGAGACCTGATCTCTCCCCTCAGTTGTATTTTCTCTTCTTCCCCTTCCTTCAGAGCACCAATTCTGGGATCCAGATTTGATACTATGTATAAATAGCAACCAACCTTAATGTATGTTTAATTTTGCAAAGCCCTGTGGTTAGGTTTGCTAATAATATTGATAAAACTTAAAGACGGTAACTTTTGGTATATAGGCTGGAAACCCGAACGTGCGGACTATTAATTTATTCTAAGTCAGATCTGGGTCCAATAGGCAGACTCTGTTCTGCATCGATCTGGTTTAACAACGCCACGTACCTAAAATAAATCCAACTAAAATTTGCAATAATAAAGTTTAAATTTCATCAGCAGTGATCACTTCCTTCAAAAGCAATAACTTTACAAATTCAGCCATTATAATTGGTTCAAAGTTCACACACTCCACGATTCCTGGTCTTGGGGGTTCAACCGTGCACACGTGGCCTGGGGAAGGTGCTTATAAGATTAAAGTAGCGCCTCTACTACCAGCTTAAGCTTTTAGTAGGATGGTAAGCGCCTTATAATATATATATATATATATATATATATATACATACAAATTAAGCTAATTTCGGACCCGAGTGCCAAAATAAAATTCGATTACGCGGCCATTAGATCACGTCTGAAATGTCTCGATTTTGTGTCGCGACAAAAATTAAATCATTTCGAGTGCGATCGATTTTAATAATTGCGACTGATTATTTGTAATGATTTGTGATAATCCGCCGATTTTAAAAAAATTTGCGACGAAAATAAAAATAACATTACACTAAATTAAAAAAAAATTTCTGTGCATATATTACAAAGATACATTTTTTAAAGCAAAATATCATTAAATTTAAAATAGAATATTAAGAAGATTATATAATTATTTTTATTTAAATATATTAGTCTAATTAAATTTATTTAATTATATTACTTTCATTAGTATATAAGTTAAATATATTAACTATATTTTTCACGAACCAAAAGAAAAAAGAAGTATTTTTTTTTTGTATGTAAGGTTGAGGGCGTCTTTGATAGTTTACTAATTGTGAATTGATTATCTTAATATTTACCTAACATGAGGGACCTTTATGATAGTTACCTTTTACTATTTGCCGCTTTAAGCCATTAAAAGGACGGTATCGGTGGTCGGTTACATCCGTAATTGTTTACACCCCCTCGAAGACTATCTTCAATCATTTGTGGTGCATACCAAAAACTTTCTGCCTGCATCCTTTCATATCAAACATCTAATGCTACACGAAATTTTTCAAATGAAACTGGTAAATACATCTAATATAATGCTTCTGGGCATGTTTTGGGTTATAATAAAACAACGAATTTAACTATTAAACTTATATTTAAAAAGAAAAAGCAATGAAATTTATTTGTGGCCTCAATCTCCTCCTCACCCTACAGCAAACTATTTCTAACAATAAAGTTAAGAGGTCTGGGACTCCCTGAGTGAAAAGATTGGGTTGTCAGTGTTTAAAGGATAAACTTCAATTCATTTCTTAGATAGGATAATAATCATCAATTTATCTTATAAAAGTGTGAAAATATTAATATACTCTCAATTATTATAAAAAATAAATAAAAAGAAAAAAAATCAATGCGCCCCCCTCCCCTATTTACCATCTTTTTTTGAAAAAAATGAAGATAAATTAGAGTTTTTATACTTTTAGGCACAAATTAAAGATTTTCATTCTAAGTAAGGAGTAAATTAAAATTTACCCTTATTTTAAATTTATTAAAAAACTTTAATTCACACTCTTTTTTGAAAAGAAAAAGATTTACATAAAATTTGCTTACAATATTTCACGATAACTGCTAATAAATAATAAGAAGATATAAACAACAATGACGAATTGATGATTACCTTCATATATTGGCTACAGCGGGCTGGGCCATGCAGTGCCCAATAGCAGCCCCTGTTGGACTTCTGAAAATTTTAATGTGCATTTTGAACATTGCCGACTATTAATTTGAAACATAAAAAAAGTCTCTCTCAGTAAGTCCCTCTCAAAGGCGGAGTGGCAAGCCCATGTCTCACAATTGTGAGAGCATGGGTTCGAGTCCCTACGGGGGCTCAATGTTACAATTAAATATGATTGTGGGGAAAAATTATAAAAAATTTTTCTTTCTTGCGAAATGCGAGTGGAGTAGTGACATCCCTCATTATGAGGTTATTTGTCTAGCATGCATTAATGTAAGAATTTAATGTAATATTATAAGTCCCAGTTATATATATCTAATTGTAAATATCAGTCTATTCATCTGCCATAATGGTCCCCTCGTCATGAGGTTATTTGTTTGCGCATGCACTTAATGTAAGAATTTAATGTAATATTATAAATCTCAGTTATATATATCTGACATGCATTTAATGTAAGAATTTAATATAATATTATAAGTTTTAGTTATATATATCTGATTGTAAATATTAATGTATTTATCTGCCATAATGGTCCCCTCGTTATGAGGTTATTTGTCTGCGTATGCACTTAATGTAAGAATTTAATGTAATATTATAAGTCTCAGTTATATATATCTAATTGTAAATATCAGTGGATTCATCTGCCACAATGGTAGTTATTATAAATATGATGTAATCCAGTACTCTGGTGTCTAACCAGTATTAAAAAAAAAAAAAATGAGAGGTGTCTTAAATGAATGTTTCATATCTCTAGCTTAACAGTTAGCACACATTTTGAACCACTGACTTTTTTCTTTCTGAATTCTTCATTGCTCTTTTCCATGATTCTTCACATTTCAGTCCTCTTTTATCTCTACAAAAGTAAAGTACCTCAAGAAGTTTAGTCTTGATTTGCTACTCTAATTATTTAGGAAGTCCTCTTGGTTGATTATCACTTCTTTAATCTTTTTGAAATTTCTCTTAGATGAAAGAATTAATATTATATTTTTGAAAAATTTTAAACTCTCATGTCATATTGTTCATAATGAGGTTATCCTTGAACTTTATAAACATATGATAATACATGTTGAGACAATTGTAAATATATAGTGAAATGTTTTAATGAATTTAGATTTTAGTACCTCTCATTTATAATTTTTTTAAAAAAATTATATTTCTGTTTGAACTTAACCTCTACTACACTAGACTCTTTACACTGCCACTGTCAGTTACAACCTAAAATTCACTTTGCCTGAATAGAAAACAATATGACAACAAGGACCGCACAAAAAGAATTGAGACTTTGTAAGATGATGACAAACTTTTCTACCGTGTTCTAATTTTTAAGCTTTCAAATTGTTTGGCATGCGTTATGTGTATCGTCATTGAACAATTATTCTGCTAAATCCATTAAAATCTATTAAGGAGTATTTGTAAATTAAATTAAAGACCACTGTATCTATATATATGTGCTCTATTATTGCTAAAGGGAAATTATCATCTAGCTTTCTAACTTTCATGGAAGTCGATGTAAACACTAAGATTTTAAAAATTAGCACAAAAGAACATAAAGCTTGATAAATTTTAAAGTTTGTTAATGTGCGTAGGAAGGCAAAAAAAAAAAAAAAAAGGAGAATAGGTAGCATTTATTTGAAGGATCTAAGAAGGGGTTCTGTCATGACTTGGAAGACAAGACCCAGGTGGCAATTGTTTTTTATTTGATATGTAAATGGATTTGAATTAGTTTGAATTCTTAATAGAATTAAATATCTGAATTTGAATGACATACTTATTTTTTTGTCTAAATTATTAAAAATAAATATTAAATTATTTTTTTCACTTAAAAATTTTGAAACTAGTATTTTTATATCTGTATGCTTACAAATTATAAATGATAAAAAATAATAAACACATAAAGAACTTAAATAAGATAATATATTATATATGATAATATGAATCATGTTCGATTAAGTACAACCTTTTATATTATAAATTAACATATGTTAATCAATTTTATTGTAATGATTTTTTTATATGAAAATATTTATAAAAAATTATGAAAATAAATAATGTTAATTTAAAGAAAATAAAAAAATAAAAATAATAATAGTTTACCACTATCATATCACAAGTTATAAAGATGGGTAGTAATGCTAATTATTAAATTTTATTTAGGTAAAGATGATAATTAATTTATTAGATAGGGATATTTTGTAGAATATCTTTTGATGATATTATTCATAATTTTAAATTAACCAAAAAGTAAAAAAAAATTGGTTTAATGACTTAGTAACCAAATGACAGAAAATTTTCTTATGTTGAAAAAACAAATGGACTCAATGACTTACCATTAAAGTTTTAAGTCAAGAAAAACCAGCAGCCCCAAGGTGGAAGATAAGTCTTGTGTGCACGACGAAGTACAAGACAAAATTACAAACACATTAAAATTTATTCTAATAAAGATATATTTGTCTTTTTACAGTAATGGGGTAAAAGACATGATTTTTCAGTCAAAGGGTTATGTAAAAAATGATCCTTCTATCACAAATAACTCAAAAAAAGAAAAAAAGAAAATACGAAGCTCGTAATCAAGAGAAAAAACGCAACTCCTTATTGCTCTAAAACATAATTCCTATATATATATATATATATATATATATATATATATTCTTTGGCTTGGTAGAGCAAAGTTAAAATTTTTCTTATCTATTTGATTGTATTAGATTTCAAGTTCATCTTCAATTAACCTTCGCAATAAGCCAGGCCTGACCAGCTATATGAGCCGGCAATGTTGCAATGAAATGCTCGTACATGAAACTTGCCAAAAACAAACAGTGATAAGTGCCATGTGTGAACTTTGACAGACATTTTCTACATGGGGACAAATAATTAAAGAATGCTTAGGCGAAAGATAATTATCATTGAGAAACTCCATCAGCGAATTACACCCAGGACAAATTTTTAGCGTGCACAGCTGCAGCAGAAGTAAATTTGGGGATTGATTTAATCAATCACATGAATGCTAATTGAATGAAACTCTATACCTATTTCTAAGTCTAGTTATACTAGTTATGCTGATAATGCGCTGAGTATTATTTATTTTTAAACCATGCCAAATTACCAGGCTAATATAGATTATTTGTAACATCATCCTTAACAAATGACTCAAATTGTCTGACATTAAAATCATTTTATGTAAACTCGTTAGTTTATATGTTTTAAGAAACCCAAGCACCCACTTGCAGCATTACACAGAGAAACCAAAAAGGTAAAATAATTTTTTTATTAAAAAAAGAAAGAAATAAAGAAAGAATCGATATAAATATAAACATATCAACGTCTTATTTTGTAAAAGTGAATTTCATTAAACAGCTGAACTAATTAAGAAAAAGCTTTTACTTGCCGAGAAAGAAACAGGCCGCTATCTTAGGGTTAGAGGGAACTGCCATTGCGCCACAGTTTTTTGAGTTCTCACAACTACCGAATCCGTATCTCTCCATTAACTATTTTATTGAGTTTTTTTTCTCAATTCCCACTTCACTCTGGAAAAGAATTAGTTTTAACATAATCACCACCTCTCAACTCTGTTTCAACAAAATCTCTTTGAAATTCTACAAATATACTCTTCTTCTTCGTAATTCTTTCCGATTGAGACCTACTAAAAACAATTTCTTGCAACATTCATTCATTTTTTGGCTTCTCATTCTTTATTCTTTGAATATTTCAAAATCTTGCAACTTTTCAAAACCCTCTTCAAACAAAAAATCGAAACACACAAAATGGACGCAACAGCTGAATTACTACAAAATTCAAATGGTCTCTGCTTTTAACACATTCTTCCAGGCTGCGATTACATTAAAGATCTTTTCCCTTCCTTTCCGAAGTGCTTGGATGGCAAAGATGTCTAATGACAATAACCGAGAACTTGGCCACCCACATTCCACCTCAGGGCCTCTTCACGATCCCAAACACCATCTGGAGTTGTTATCACAACATAGCCCCACTGTATTGAAAGATCAGAATGAAAAGGACACAAAATAAGTTCCAAATATTATGTCATTTATTTATTTATTATTATTATTATTATTATTATTATTATTATTATTATTATTATTTTGCTGAAAAATGTTGGACTCATAAACATACATACTACAAACCTTTCCTGCTAGCGAAACCCCACTTACTTCAAAGGGGCAAGCATCTATAAAAGAACTTAAAAAGAGCTTTGAACAAACCTGTCTTGTTGGAAGAGTACGCACCGTGTACCCTTCAATTTCCATTGCCTTGGCATCCTGCCTATAAGTGAGCGCTCGACAATCATTTACCCTGCCTAGTAGTTCAACTTTGATCTTGCCCACCCTATGTGGATCATACACGTGAAAATCCCTGATGCATCCTTTAAATTAAAAGAAAAGTGAAAACACATCTAGTCCAGAAAAAAAAAAACTGCACCCCGCAAAACCGCACCCTGCAACTAGAATAAGCTATAGCCAGTAAGCCTCAAAGATATGCGTGCATTTTGTAGCCTCTATTGCAAAATAATTAAAGAACAGAATGAAACTCTTTACAAATAAAGATTGAAGAAGGTCTAGAAATGATAAATTTCTGTCTAGATGGTCCTATTTTATTTGTTTCATATAAATAGATCTAGCAAATAAAGAAATCAAAACATCTTATAAGCAGCTTAGACAAACACTTGGTGGTTACAAATTATTAAGAACAGCAGTTTCACCACAAACCATGAACATTTAGCTGACACCATAAAAAAACAATAAATAAACCTAGGTACCTAATCCTTGACAAATGTACTTGCAAAATTGCAATCAATTAGTCAGAAGGATCAGCAAATGATTTCCAAATACATGAAGGTTTATCCGATTGAATTGCTCTGAAATCTATGTGGCATGATCCAGAACAAGAATAGAAGCATTATATCAAATGAAGGCAGGCAACTTGTTCAGTCCAAAATTCATGTTCGACAAAAACCATCCTTATACAATCAGGGTGCAAGCTTAAGCCAGGAAAGTCTGCTGTATTTCACACAGATTTTCATTAATATTCTGCAGCAGGAGGCACATCTTTCGTTGTAGAGAATTTCATGTAGCAACCCTCCATCCTTTTCTTTCCCTTAAAATTATTAACCAATAGCACATACAGACATCTAATGAAGTGTTTTCACTCAAAATTTAAGGTGTTGCATGCTATGCATGCTCATGGAAGTAAATGTGGTAGATATGCATGTGATGAGCCAATAATGTTAACATGAGCATAATTAAAGAGTGAAAATAGCATTTCTGAACTAAAAATTGGAATCAATTTGTATATTTAAATAAATCTTGTTCTTAGATTCAAATAATACAACCCAAGGCCTCGTGGACAAAAATGTATAGAAATTTGATTTGATTATTTTACTTCAAAGTTTGCAAGCAGGTATTATCATCCCCTAAAAAGAATAAGGGATGAGAAAATTATTGAAAACCAAAGAGACCAAATCGTGCTAATGAACACCAAGTATTACATTATCACATCCATGAACCTGCTTCAAATCTCTCTGTCCTTCGTAGCCGCCTCATGGTACTCCAAAACAAGGTAAAAGGAAAAACTAGTCAAACCACACACCTGGTTAACTCTTTCCATATATAGTTTTATACACAAGTATTCGCACTTATGCTTCAACCTCCTTTATAGATTCCCAGCTTTGACACTTATTATGGAACAACTGAATCACCTATTATTCTTTATCATTCCAAGACCATACATCCAACAAATATTCATTTTAGAACATAACCGCAAATTGAAACAAAAAGAAACCTGCATGACTATATTTTCTACCATATAAACATTACCCGTGGATCATGATGCAAAAAGTAGAGAAAACTAAAATGAACCCACTCGCAGGTACCATCAAATCAATCTAGTTTACCTAGTGAAAATAACTTTTAAGTAGGAATCTGCATAAAATTACTTTAACAAAAATATATATATATATATATATATATATATATACACAAAAGTGTAAGAAATGGAGTTCGAGAGGTATTAATTTTCCATAATTTCACAAAATGAAGTAAAAAATGAAAAAGGAAAAGGTGAGGAGCAAAGATTACCTCGATATTTCATGATATTAAGAAAAGAAGACGCAATAGTAGAGATTGGCTGCAACTCAACAGTAGCTTTGCCCCTCCTCTCTGCATTCACCATTGCTCTCAAAGCATCATTTAATATCCTCCTCCCCATCACTGTCTGCACTGCAAATGGAAACACCCCATGGCCTTCACGCTCGTCTCAGGTAAAGGGTTTTTGACAAAGGCAAGCCGGTTCTTCTGATATTTTAACTAAATTGTAGCCTACACTGTGCACTTCAAAACAATTAATCATGTTTCTTTCGGGCCAGCTGGATTTTTGGGCATTTCACTTTAATTTTGACATTTTTTTTCTCATTTTTGTCGCATAAATAACACTAAAAAAGAACAAGAACAATAATATCAAGTAGCTTCAAAACAAGATAAACACTTCTGAAACACCTAGTCGTACAATTACAGCTCAACAAATCAATTTCACTTAAAACACATAAAGATTAAAACTTTATCAAGAAATTCATATGTTCTAAACTTTCCAACAACAACTTCATAACTGACAAGCAAAAGATGTTACATGAAAGTCAGAATATAAATTTCATTACAAAGTCCGAATTTTGGGCAGCACCAAGCCTTCAACGACGGCGGAAGCAGCGACGGATTCTAGGTTTTGTGACAATCTGATCACTTAACATAAAATCAGCTCAATTAATGAAATAAATCAACACAAAGTCCAAGACCTCAAATTTCACAATCTGTATTTAAAAAAAATGAAAAAAGTAAAACAGAGATAACCTTCGCGAAAAATGGAGGACAGCGACAGTGCGACGGCAGCAGCAGCGGTGGCTCCGGCTACGGCAAATGGCTGGCTAGACTAAAGCCTTTTAGTTTCGCTCAAGGGTTTCTATTCTATTTGAAATTGAGGCAATATTTTATTTTTATTTTATTTTCAATTTTGGGTTATTTTCAGCGAACACCCCAAAGAATCAAGAAATGCCACATTCTCCTATTTAAAACAACAATGTGAGAATTACACTCATTCCTTCTGTTAACCAAAAACACAAATCACAAAAAGGCTAAAATGAACATTAAATTTTAAATCAGACTAAAAAATATGTAATTCAACAAAAAAAATTAATATCAATGAAGTAAACTTAGTTGTTTATATTTTCAGAAAATCAAAACCATTGGAAAGATAATAAAAAACTCAAACAAGCATGTGTTTTTTTATATAACACAAAATCTAAATCTGAAATAGAAATATAAAAAAATATTTTATTTTTTCTTGAGAAAATAAAATAAAAAAGTATTAAAGTAAATACTTAAGCATTTTTAAAGAAAATTAAATTAAAGAAAGGTATCTTTTAGTTTTTTTTCCTTCCAGAGAAACAAAAGGCAAAAACAATATTAATTAATTTAAGAAGACAAGAAATAGTAGTAAAAAATTTAAAATAAAATAAAATAGACCGTTAACTTAGGCTTAGAGAGAACAGTCATGGCGCGTAAATTCTTGCGTTCTAACGGCTACCGTTATCTCTCCTTCTCTCCTTTTTTTTCTCAATTAAAAAAATGAAAAATCAATTGGAACCCCCAAATTTTCTTACAATAGGCTTATTTTACTCATAAAATCAAAGATTTACATTTACATACTTAACATAATTTCTCTCAAATCTCTACTCAATTTTTGTCTAAGAAAAATCTCTATCTGTCTTCTTCTTTATTCTTTCCGAGTGAATCCCAAAAAAATGATTTTTTGCAACATTCAATTAATCATTTTGAGGCTTCAAGAGGAAAGGTGTTTTGATGAGAGAGAGAGAGAGAGAGAGAGAGAGAGAATTCTAAATTTAAATGGTAACAAATTATATGTCTGCTCTGTTGATAATCTTTCGATCGTGCTACAAGTTTTTTAAAAAAATGCCCCTTCAAATTATCAAATACACAAAGTGTTTGCCAGCATTCTGAATTTTGGCCATTAAGTAGTTCCTTTCACTGTCAAAATCAAAATGCGTAAGATTGCTCAGAAACCCGCCTACAGAGTTCTTGAAGTTGCTAGTGAAGCTAGTATGTCTGTTGATGCTGAAAACATTTACGTGCTGCAATGATTAGAACCAAGTTCGCTAAAACTATATTGAAATCACAAGAAAAAATTATCAGAGCTGCTAAAATGTAGTTGAAGATGCAAAGGCAAAAAGAAAGAGAAATTGCTAGGCTTGCTATATACAGGATTCAAATAACTGCTGAACGGAATGATGCTTTTCAGTTACACAGGAATTTGAGAAGCTAATTGGACGTCATACTTGTCCTGTTAGATCACTTACTCACGATTATTTTAAGTGGTGGCATAGATCTCTTCCTGACGTGGTAAATACCCAGGTTTCCTGTAAATTTGACGTTCAATTTAATAGCTATTATTTGTTTCAGTAGTTCGGTTAGGTATTTACTACATTCTTATTCTCACCTCTTGACAGATAATAAAAATGTTACTAGATTATATGGTCATCTAATATATATATAATTGCAAATTGTAAGTTAATTTGGTTATTTCAGGCCTTTCACCGAGGAGAATTGCATTAGCACAATATACTTTCAAATCAAAACTTACTAGATACATCAGTTCTCTAAGCTTTAGTCTATAATGTTCAGGATGTTGCTATGGCTTCGTACAATTATATTGCCTCGCTGTCCTATGGCACTTGGCTTGGCTGTTTCCGGCTGGACCGTGGTGTTAGAATTTGTCCAAACCATGGAGTTTAGAATCCTACATTTGGTTATTTTCTGAAAATGTATCTGACATGGGAATTATGACTTTCTGAGGATTTTGAATGATATTTTCTCTGAAGACGAAGTGTTCTGCCATGAATCTCCTCTGCATATTTTTCAGTAACAATCAAAGTGATATTCTGTTCTTGCATTCACTCAAACAAGGTTCCAATATCCCAATCTCATTTTTCCTGCAGCCAGTCAGTTTCCAAAATCTTGTCCATTAAGTTCTCACCAGTCATCAGTTTGTTAGAAACTAAAGCAAGGCACAAACAGAGAAGCTTCAAATGGAGCCGGGAAATTACCATTCTGCAGTTAATGCTTTAATGAAGAGATTTCTTTGCCATTGATTGCAGAAAGCAGAAGTGGGAAAATGCAACTGAAGATATAAAGAAAAGAAAAACAAACAAATAAATCGATTGATTCAATTCATCTTCAATTCCACACTTTCTCTATGTAAAACATTCAGTGATTTCTAGGCCTTCTTTAGGTTGTTGTAATTAATTTCTCATTCGATTGTTTATGTACAATCAAATAAATTTTAAAAAATAAAAATTGTCTAAACACAGAAGCAGGCCGAGAAAAAAATAACAATTTATTAAGGCGAACACGTTATTTTAATAAAATGAAATACCCTAAACTGTTAAAATTAATATAAAAGATAATGACCTTTACTTGGTGAAAAAGAAAAGGGTAAATCGATTTTAATTAGGGAATTACGAAAAATTTAAATTTGAATTTGAGGTTTTTTGACCGTTAGGGTTAGGGTAGCGGTTAGATTTTAACCGCGTTATTTCTCAATTCATTTCTTGCAATAACAAATAAATACCCAAAGCCCACTTCAATTAGGAAAAGAAACACGTTTACAGAATTAATTGCCGTTGCCAAAAAATCTCTCCCAAATTCTGCATTCTTCAATTCTGCTTTCTTCTTCTTTATCATTCATTCTTTGCGATTGAAACCCATGAAAACGATTACTTGCAACATTCATTCATTTTAAAGGCTTCAAAGAGAAAGGGGTTTTGTGAATTTCGAATTCTTGATTTTGATGGGTATACACTACAACAAAAAAGCCTTTTACCGAGGGAATAAATCTCTAGGAAATACAGGATTTCCCTCGGTAATAATTATTTCCTAGGGAAATTCTCCGTCGGCTTCCGTCGTGAAAATGATTGTCGTTAAATGTGCAAATCCTACAAGTCCTTGGGAAAATTATTTTTTACCATGGGGAATGTCCCTCGGTAATATAAAAAATATTTGTCGGCATAATTTTTAGGTCGATAAGATAAAAATATTTCCTAGGGAAAAATTTTTCGGTAATAGCTTATTGGCGATGGAAATTTTTGTAGGTAACTCCATTAGTCTGTCATAGAATAGTATACCTACAAGTTATAATTTCTTGGTAATGAGAACAAAAACCGTAGGTATAAGTATTAACGAGATAGTTTTTCCCTCAGTAATAAGACTAAATCCGTCGATACAATTGTTAATTAGAAATTTTTTCCCTCAGTAATAAAGTATTTCCAAAGGAATTTCAACATTAATGAAAATACATTCCCGTCGATTTTAAAGACCAACAAATTTTGTTGATTGATCGCCCTCGGCATTGAGTGATTGGAGATATGCATTTATCCCTTGGAAATGTAATTTCATGGTATTGATTAAATATTAAATGGTTTTTAAAAATAGATTATTTATTTTCTTTGTGATTCGTTAAGCTATTCATACTCTAATTGGATAAGAATGTACCTGAATTTGATGGAAATCATAATAGTATTAATATAATCATCTAAAGTTGTTAAGTCATTGTTCAACCATATACAAAATGATTCATCTTCTTCAGTTGCTGTCAGGATTAATTAACAAAAAGTTACATTGCATATTCTTACTTCTTCAACATTCCATCAAGTATTTGAATCATCACTTGCAGTTTGTGCTTCATCTTCATCTTCTCCAATATTATCCTGCATAATTTTAAAACCATATTCTGTTACTCTACTATGCTATATTGACAATTAAAGAATGAAAAAGACATTAACATGATTCAATCATAGCCTTCTCAATTTTGGGATTTAAAAGTAATCTGAGTCATCTATTTAATTTGGGATTTGAAACCTCATTGCATTGTTTAACTTCATAAACAAGATCATGCATGTATTTAAACCAACCCAAATGGACAAATTGAAAACAAAGATCAAATTGCAGCAAGACCACTCAATTGCTTGAAACGGTGAAAGCAAAAGAAAGGGCTGTTAACTCTAATCGGTGTAAGTTTCTTATAAGCATTCCTAAGCTCTGTTGTAGTGCATTCCTTATTCAATCCCAGCACTGCATAAAATTCACCGCTTTTGTCTTCTCTATTAGCTATTCTTGATACTTCTATCATAAACTAGACTAAACCAATCCAAAAGCAAACTTTGTTTCCTTTTGTTGTCGACAAATAATCAAACTAAACACAGCTCAAAAACCAAAAGCAGGAAAAAAAAACACTTATACTTTTATGTAGTTAAATAACACAAATATAAAGCTTATAGCTTTGGCTTAGCTTTGAGACTTAAACTACATCTTTGTGAAATACATGGAACATGAGCATTAGCTATAGTGTCTCAAAGAAGAGAAAACTGAAATTGGAGCAAAAAGAAAATCCATTTCTCTCTTTCTTTCCTGCACCCTTTTGTTCTCCTCCCTTGTCTTCCCCTTGCTATAAACTAAGGTTGGAGAACTCTCCAAACACTAGCCATTATATAAAATATTTTTTTTATTAGCCATTGTGCACTCAATGCATTTGCAAACTTCCATTTACCATGCACATATACTAATAATAAATAAAGCCACATATAGTCCCTCAAATATGTGTTCCCCATCTTTTTCAACCATCAATCTTTAATAACTTTATGAAAATATCATTGTCAAACTAGAATACAATAGTTCGGCAATTATTATTAAGGGTCCTTAAAAGTAAAGTAACGATACTAGAATAGATTCTTGACAATAATACTTATTAAGATGTATTATCTATCAACAATAAATTTTAATAATAAGAAGATTTATTCCTGAGCAAGAGAGAGGGGCAGAGAGAATAATCATACCTTGTTAAATTCTTGCTGGAAGCTTGATTGAAACATAATAAAATTCATTTTCTCTTCCATTTTTTTCATTTGCTCTTTCACATTTCTAGCACACTTTTTTTTAAAGGAAGGGGGGTGGGTGGGCAAGCCCAAATCAATTTTTACCCCTCTCCCACCCCCAAGACTCGAACCCGAGTCCACACAAGTGAGGGGCGACAAATTGCACTGCCAACCAACTCGACTACGCCCTTGGGGGCTACATTTTTTAGCACACTTAATTCTTCTTCCATTTTCTCTACTTTTAGCTCTAATTCTCTCTTTGGCATCACATGAATGTCCTTACCACTTCCTTCATCTAAGGAATGATAAACATCCTTTGGTTTCATATCTACACTCAGTTGAAAACAAAATTTGGTGTCAAAATAAAAATGTACAAATGGAGTCCAAATTAAGTACTAACCTAATACTACTTAAATAAAGTTTCATTTTTTTTTTTGCAATAAAAGACTCAATTATATTTATAATAATGCCTCCCCAGCCCACAACTCGACATTTCTAAGGCGGTCTAACTACTTGACGATAAATAGCCAAGATGGACTTTTCAGCACCATGACTTTGATACAAAGATTCCATGCTTTCCTACACATTTTCAGATTATAATGTATTTTTTTTACATAAAATTAAAAAAGACAAAATAAATCACAAGTGATCAAAGTATGTACATGTAGTTCCTTTGCATGGTCATTTGTTCAGTCACCATTTCTTTTGACATGAAACTTTCTAAAGCATTCAATTGGATCAGGTTTAACTCTTGATTCATCTAACTGAAATTAAATAAACAATTTGGGTATAAAATAAACACCAGCTCATACACACATATGCGTGCATATTTATAATTTTTAAAATTTGAAAACTCATAAAAAAATTTACTAGATCTTTTCTATACTTAGCGATAGGAACTGATCTTGTTGTATGAGCAGTGCGCTTCAATGATCGATTACCCTTGTTTATCATACTCTTTTTTTTGCATGTTATTCAATAACAAGACTATTAGGATATATCTTCTATGTCAGTTAAAATTGAAAAAAAAAATTAAAATCACAAAAACTTCCACAAATTACCTTCAAGTTCTTATTCATCTACTTATCAACCATTTGTCTCCACACAGTCGAGGGTATACAATCTAGATTATGAGCATAACGCTCTCTAGTTGATTTATACTTCTAAAAAATACCACTTCTTAATTCTGACATCCAATCAAGATAGCGAGATTTCACACATTTTCGGACAGTTTCTTTAAGCTCTTCCTCAGTACATGTATAAGTAAATCCCACATTCTTAAAATTTCCAAACAATCTATCAAATGCTTCTTGTGGATATTCAGAAAATGTTATCCAAGGACCTGAGATACACTCATGGAAAATAATAGAAATTTCTTGAACAGCTTCTATAGTTATGATCCTAACATATTAAACCATTATACTTATTCACTAATTATGCACAAAAATAGATTAACAATTGCTTATAAATCTAATAACAACATATGAACATGTAAATGTATATTTCATGTATAATAACCTGCCAGCATATATTTTCACTTCTATATTTTTGCCTTTAGGTGCACCTTTAGCTTTCTCACTGCCTTTCCTTTTATTTCTAACTAAAAATAATACAAAATTAAAATTTTAGTTGTTTAGAAATAGTCAATTAGCTTATTTTTCATTATATGACAATCTTTTTCAATAATTAAAATTTTAGTTGTTTAGAAATAGTCAATTAGCTTATTTTTCATTATATGACAATCTTTTTCAATTCATTTAAATAATTACCTGCAGCCATTTTTGAAGATTCCATGCTAGAAACACAAGTTTCACTATTTTGATGTTGCGCTTCACTATCTTGATGTTGCGTGGGAAGCAAAATATCTGACGCAATATTGTCAGTCTGAGAAGTTCTTGCATCATCATTATTGTTATTGTTGATCATATACTAATCTAAAGTATTGTTGGCAGTCACTAATCCATTACTTTTCTTGCCCATAATTGCCAATTATTTGCATTTTCAAAATATAATCCATTACCAACAAGAAAAATAATAGACTATAACATTTACATGAAAAAAGAAAAAAAAGAGAAGTGACTAACAACTATCTCCAAGCAAAAGAAATAAAACAATAAAGAATAATAATTATAATGAACAACAGCTAATATTTGAAATTTGTTTTTCAACTTACTTATCTATAGCGAACAAAAAACTAAAAAAATTAATTCATTCCACAACCATTTGAATCTCTTCTTCCTGATATGGTTCTTCTTCATTATTAGGCATCTCATAAAGGTTACGAGGCTTTGTCTCAATTATAGTACTCCATGTAGGATCTTTTATCCATCTCACATAGTAATTTTGCTGTGCTCGGGATGCTAACACAAATGGCTCTTGAGTGCTGAGCTTTCTTGACATATTAAGAATAATTTTACCATGATGATCTCTCTTATGGCCAATTCCTTGTCGAACTGTATCAAACCAGTCACAGTTAAATAATACAACTTTATTCCCTTCATTGTAATAAAGTTCAACAATTTCTTTCAGCACTCCATAATAAGGCATTATGACACTTTGATCATCACTTCTCACTACAACTCCATAGTTTTGAGTTTTTCTCATTTCATCATGTTGTATTGTGTGAAACCTAAATCCATTTATATTGTAGCCCAAACAAAATGTTGCTCTTTTTCGAAGACCTTGAGCTAAAGAAAGCATGTGCTTATTAGCTTGCCCTTCATTATAAAGTTTTAATATCTAAAAGTAAAATGACATAATAAGATGTCACAATTATAAGTTATGCTGAAAGTCACAAGTCTTTGAATTATTATGTAAAAGATAGTCTTTACCTTCTCTTTGAACCAACTAATAAATTCTTGTCTATGTACCTCATTTATATTTCTAATACCTGAATTCAACAACATATTTTTGTGTTCCCTGTAAGCAAATAAATTTTTTTAAGTAAAGTTGAAAATGTTTTATGATGAAATTAATATTAATATTAGCCTAAGACTTCATCTTACTCAATAAATGGGAGATATCCATCATAATTTTGAATCACATAAAGTGTCATAGCATTGTGAAGAGCTTGACTCAATTCCCTCACATGTAAGTTCCCATATGATCTCCCTGGCGTGGAAAAAATGGATAATGTATCTGTGGAGAGTTGACCTTTATCATAATTTCTCTCTTGTCTATTAAATTTAGTTTCCACATTGTGAACGTATCGAGAACAAAAGGTTAAGCATTCATCAGCCAAGTAACCTTCTGCAATGGAACCTTTAGGACAAGCTTTGTTGCGAACATATCCCTTCAGCTTATGTAAAAACCTAGAAATGGAGAAATTATATTGTAAGCTTATTTCATTAATATAAGCTCAATAAAAAAAATAAATTACACATTACCTTTCTATTGAGTACATCCACCTATGTTGTACTGGACCAGCAACGTTTGCTTCCCAAGCTAAGTGAATCGGTAAATGTATCATTACATCAAAAAAGGTTGGAGGGAAAAATCCTTTCTAACTTGCAAAGAGTTACAAAAATTTGGCTTTCAAGTCGATCTAACTCATCTTCTTTCAACACTTTAGCACACAACTCTCTAAAAAAATTACTTCACTTAATTAATGCATCAGATACATGTTTAGGCTTTCTAAAAATACGTGACAGTCATGTGTCTTTATGCCAGAAATTTTGCCATCCTTCACATTAACACATCATGACAAATTAGCAGAATAACCATCTTGGACTTGTATATCAGACAACCACTGCAAGACACTTTTCTTCTCATTATTTGTCAAAGTATAACAAGCAGGGGGTAACACAATTTCTCCATCCACCTCAATTGGGTTACGTTCCTGCCTTATCCTCATTTCTTTCTGTTATAGTGCATTTCATGCATTAGTTTTGCATTGTTTACCCCATTTGATTCAATGTTTTGCACTTAATAGTTGTGATTTACTTATGTTTTATTTTTGTAGGTGCAATTCTATTGATTAGTGCTAAATTGAGCTATAAGATGATGTTTAAGGATGAAATGGCTTCTTGGAGAAATTGTTAATTTCAGAAGAAGTTTGTCGATAAGGCGTGGGCGCGTGACAGTCGATTTCAGAAGAAGTTTGTTGATAAGGCGTGGGTGCGTGACAGTCGATTTCAGAAGAAGTTTGTTGATAAGGCGTGGGCGCGTGCTATCAATTGCGGACTTACGTTTTTATTTCTTTTTGAACGTGTTTTATATTTTTACTACTCTTGTAAGTTTAGATAAGATTTTGGATATTTTTATCTTTATCCTTTTTAAGAGAACTATAAAAGAGGAGATAAAGAAGGATTAAGGGGGAATTAGAATTGGATTATTAATTGTTTTCATCTTTTTTAGGGTTTTCTCTTTTTCTCCATGAGGAACTAAACTTATTTTTCTGGTTGAAGGTTAATGAAGCTTTGATTCACCATGACTGTGAGATCTTTCTTGTGCTTTTAATTGTTTTATTGCTTTTTGGGTATTTGTTTATTCTCTGAATTATTGTCATGATTATCTTTGTTAATTAGATAATTAGCCACTATTTAATTATTAATTTAATCTATTGCCAATTGAAAGATTTTGATGTTTGTGGCAAATAACATAGCAGTGTGTTGTGTTATGAGAATAAATAATCTAATTTAAATGAACCATCGTATGTGTTTGTTAATTAGGATTTGGGTCTCTCTAGTTTTTCAGGCTGTCAATTGATTAAATCTTATGATCGTATCTAGGATTGTCTATTGATTAGGGAAATAACCAATGGTCGTACCTTGGTTATCGACTAATTAAGGGGAGATTGGCTATTAGAGTGTCTCAGTAGCTATAACCAGTCTATTCATAAGCAATAATGATTTATGGTTGTATCAATGATCAGTAATCGAATCAAAGCTGAGTTAATTCCTTCAACCAGAGTTTTCCCATTTTGAATTACACCTTTAATTTGCATCCTTATTAATTTAATTTGATTTTCATTATTGTCAAAAATCCCCTAAATTTACATTTTCATTTTAAAAAGGATTTAATAATTACCAATCTCTGTGGACACGACCCTGCTCAATCACTATACACAATTTTGTTAGAGTAGGTATTTATATTTGCTGGCTTCGACACCCATCACTTTCAAATTCAATCGAGCATTTAAATAGTCTTTGTTTTTTCCTTCAATGTTCATAATAGAACCAAGCACATTGTCACACACATTTTTCTCAATGTGCATAGCATCTAAACAATAATGCAACAATAATGTTTTCCAATATGGCAATTGGAAAAAGATGCTATGTTTCTTCCAATTATGTGTCATGACTCCACCCAGCCCTGGCAAGATATTGTCCGCTTTGGGCTGAGCCCGCACGGATTTGCTCTCGAGGGCCCCCATACACCCCCAAAACGCGTCTTGCCAACTTAAGTGGATCACCCCTTATAGACCCAGCTTCTCTCCCGTGACTTAGCGATGTGGGATTTGCCTAAGGTGTCTCATTATGTTTCTTCCCAAAACCAACAATGACTTGTTTTTTTTCTAGCCTTTCCAAATGTTATAGGTCTCAAACCTTCAAGTTCATTTAAAACTTCGTCACCTTTTTAATGCTTTGGTGCAGTTCCCTTGTTTATTTTGTGATTAAATTGCATCTTTTGATCCCGCCACAAGGGATTTATAGCTAAAAATCATTGATGACCCATATAGCACAATTTGGAACCATTTTTTAACCTACGAGATGAGGTTTCTTTATTGCAAAATGGACATGATAACTTTCCTTTTGTACTCCAACCAAAAAGATTAGCATATGCAGGAAAATCATTAACAGTCCACATAACCGCTGCTTTCATTTGGAAATTTTGCCTTTTTGAGACATTATGTGTATCTACACCACTTTCCCATAATATCTTTAACTCATCAATTAATGGCCTCAAATATACATCAATATCATTTCTTGGGCCTTTCGATCCTGGGATAAGTAATGACATAAATATATATGGTTTTTTCATACACATCCAAAGAGGAAGATTGTATGGAAATAAAAGAATCGGCCAAGTACTGTGCCCAATGTTCATGTTTCCAAAAGGATTAAACCCATCAGTAGCCAACCTTAATCTTACATTTCAAGGATCAGATGCAAAGGACTTATGTGTTTTATCAAAAGCCTTCCAAGCCTCACAATCTACTAGATGCCTTAAGAACTTATCTTTCACACAATTTTCAAAGTGCCATCTCATTTTTTCAGCAATTTTGAATGACATGAATAACCGTTGAAGTCTTGGTGTGATACGAAAGTAGCACAAGATTTTCTATGGAACCTTTTTGGTAGATCCTTTAGCACCCTTTCCTTTAGGCTTCCATTTAGAAACTCCACAAATTGGACATTGGGATAGTTGTGCATTTTCCTTGTAATAAATGACACAATCATTTTTACATGCATCAATTTTCTCATAATGAAGACCAAGGTCTTTTACAATTTTCTTTGCTTTATAGTTGGAAGTAGGTATCTTTTCACACATTGGAAACACATCTTTCAATAGCTCCAACAACAGGTTGAAAGATTTATTACTCCAACCATTAATGCATTTAATGTTCATCAGTTTAACCATAAATGATAAGTTGGAGTACTTCTCACAATTTGGATATAAAGGTTGTTCAACCTCTTTCACTAAATTAAAGAACTTTTGTGGTTCCTCATTAGGATCTTGAGAAAAACTTTCTTGAATCAAGTTATACATCTCATTTTGCTGAATATTCTCATAATTTTCATTCCTATCATCAACATCTCTATCAATGTCACTATCACTATCACCATTCTCCCCATGGCAATACCAAGTAGTATAATCACACCTTATCCTTTCTTCTAAAAGATATTTGTGTACTTCACTTCGAACCCTTCTATATTTATTACTACATTTGACACATGGACATAATATTTTCATATCCTTTTCTTGAATATGACGATATGCATAATCAAGAAAAGATGGTACTCCGTTGTAATAAGCCATTGTTGACCTTGGTAATTGCATCCAAGATTTATTTGGCGGCATCTTACTAACCTTGACAAAGAAATTAAGATAAACATTTCATAAAATTAATATAAAAACTTATTATTATTCTTAGAATGCATAAACAGCAGGGCAAAAGTGCTTACTATTCTAAAGTTACAAAACTGTAGAAACAGTTACAAGTTTTTGCAGTTTTGTGCTCTAAACTGCATAAACAATAACATAAGTATGCTTGCTGTTTTTTATACTATAAAACTATAGAGAAAGTTAAATTTTACTTGCCCAAAGTGCAAAAAAGCAAGCACATTTGTGCAAATTGTTTCTCTTGTGCAAAATGCGTAAATTGCAGTTGTTCTTGCTACATAAATTGTTGTTTCAGTATTTTTTGCACAAGAGAACAATTTGCACAAATGTGCTTTATTATTTTACTTTTGCAAATGAACAACTACATAGTTTACATTTTGCACAAAAGAAAAAGATTGTTTTTTCACTTTTGCATAGTAGGAAAAATTACTGTTTTTGCATTTTCACGGTAGAGAAACAAAGATTGTTGTTCTTGCTGTGTAAAAGGGTAAAAAAGCTGTTGTTTCTGCTGTGCAAAATGCAAAAACAGTAGTTGCTCCTACTGTGCAAAATGCAGAAATAGTTACTTTCTTGCTGTTCAAAACTATAGATACAAAGATTTGTATTCAGATTTTGAACAATAAACATTCTTTGTATAATTGCAGAAACAATTATACATTTCTGAATTAGAGAGGACAGCTCTTAGCATATTTAAGAAAGTTTAGATTCAAAATGTCTTAACTCCATTCGGCAATATATTTTATCCACTTGTTCCACATAGATATAAGTTATAAAGAACGAAAATATATTGTATAACTTTTGAATATTGCAACATCTATATGATATAGAAACGAACAAAAGCTAAATATCTAACACTTTGTCCAAGAGTCATAGGAAGTTCAACATAAATCATGAGCAATTGGAAGACATATACCTGAGTTATTGGAGGCTTTCTTAGTACATTGTGAGAATGATAATAGTAAGCTTTTCCAAGTGTTGCTTCTATTCTTGATAAGCTACAAAAAAAAAAAAAAGGAATGATAGCAATGTTAGATTTATAGAGCAAACAAATTCTGCAATAGCTTTGAATGATTATAGTAAAATACTTTACCACCAGCGAGATTGTCTACATCTCAAAAAATCCCAAACTTGTCCAGCTTGAACACCATTAAAATCAGGCAAATATTGTTGATTTTTGACATTGAATAGGTGCTTAACTTGTCTGAAGAACTAAAAATTCAATTTATCAACCTAAAGAAATTAAACAAACTCTTAAAAATTCAAGTGAAAAGCTAAAAAAATAATAATAAGAGATTAATTAGCTAGAGATTGATGTAGCAATAAAAGAAATGAGAGTATGAAGTATAAAAATCAGTTGAAGTTACTAACCTAAATGCCGACTACGTGATCAACCTTTATTTTTCTTCATCAATTGATTTTGGGGAAAACAAAAGAAAAGAAGGATTTTGGAGCCTGGCTCATTGGTGAAAAAGAAGGTTTTGGCTTTTGAAGGATTGGCTTAAAAGAAGGATTTTGGCTTTTGCTAGATTGGCTTAAAAGATAGATTTTGGCTTTTGGCAAATTAGCAAACTGTGAAAGAGACAAGGGGAAGAAGGACTTAGGGGTTTTTGTCCACCTTTTTTTTTTTAGCGGCATATTAAAATCTTTTTAACCTTTTTTTTTTCTAGCATTTATATATTACTATCAAATTAATGTTCTTTTTGTAGCATTCAAAATCTGCAGTGTTAATTAATTTGTTAAATAGCATTTAAAATATGATACTAATTGAAGATTAATTACAATAAAAAAAATAAAATGCAATCACTTGTCAATTTAAAAAATTGTTATCACTTGTAACGATTTTTTTTGTAAGCATTTATTTATTATCATCAAATTACTGATCTTATTGTAGGAATTTATAAGTGCTATGTTAGATAATCTAATATGGTCTTTAAAATATGCTACTAATTGAAGAATAGTACAACCAAAAAAACAAAAAGTTATAACTAGGATAACCAATTATAGTATTTTTTTTTTTGGAAAATGTAACCTTAGGGGAAAAAAATGATACAATATCATGTTCTCAAAAGTGATATTTGTTGTAGTGTGCTGAGAATCATTAAAGAAATCTAACATATTTAGCATATAAATTAAGTTCTTTCTGGTTTAGAAAACAAACAGCAAAGACTAAGCAATGTAGGAACATCACATATTTCCTATAACAATATAATCTTATTCTACCTATCTTGGGAAGCAAAAGATATGCAAATAACCTTCCAAGCGAGATAAAAGAAATCCAATGTATAAAATTGATAAAGAAAATCAACTACAATTATGTTTTGCTGGTTGAAATAGGAAGTGTCTTCATAAATTCAACATGCAACAGGCAAGGAATTTTTGTTGAATCGCGAATGGTTTTCTTTCTTTAACAAGTTCTAATATTTCTTGTTAATGAGGAGAAAGAACGATAACAACTAAAATTAGATCAAAATACAATGCGTTTGACTAAAGAGACAATTAATTAGTGAGGTTTTTTTTTTGTATTTTCATAAAATTAGATCAACAATTAAAAAAAGTTGCTTATTTTTTAAGGATAACTAAATTCGTAGGCAAAAATTTTGGCACGTTAATGGGCATGAACTGTGAATTCTTTTACCGAGAGACATCTTGCCACTTTTCCGAGGGATATAAACTCTAGGTAATATGTTTTCGTTAATTACCAAAGATTATAGTTTCCCTTGGAAATATTTAACTTTAACAAAGGAATCTTCTATTAATTTCTAAGAAATTTTGATATTTTCGGTAGAAAATTTTGGCACACTAAACTAGCATGAAAAACGATACATTTTACCGAGGGAATTTTGCTACGTTTCCAAGAAATAACGACTGTAGCAAATATTGCTGATTTTTCATTTTATTACCGACAGATTTAAACATCTTTTGGAAATATTTTAACTTTAACAAGGGAATTTTCTACTTAATCCGAGAAATATTGATGCCGTCGGTAGAAAAGTTTGGTGGAATAGCTTCGCAAAAAAATTATTACAAAACCGAGGGATTGTTTTCTATTTTTCCGACAGAAAAAAAGTGTAGGTAATATTGTTGATTTTTCCAGAATTTACCAACGGATTTCAAATTCCCTTGGAAATATACAACTTTAACGAGGGAATTTTCTACTTATTTCCGAGGAAATAAGTACCCTAGCTAATAATATGTTTTATTTTGTCTAATTACCTACGAACGGTAAAAATCCCATAGGAAATTGTATCTTTATTTAGGATTTTTGATTCCCTTGGAAAAAGGTGGTCGAAACTGCCAATTTCTGTTTTAGTGGTACTATTCATAGAAAACGAAGCGGAAGCAGAAGAATCTCTACTATCTTGGGCATGTTTGGGTAAGATCCTCTGCCATTACCAATTCTGATTCTTGTAACCCTGGCCATGATGATCTTTCTAGTCACCGCCCCTTGGATTTTCTCTGTTGAGTTGAGCATTATAAAACCCCAAAAGTCAATACCCATTTGGTGCTTCTGGCCGTATCACTTGTTCTAGTAATGCTGGTTCAGTTTCTATCTTCAACACAATTTTGGCTCTCGGAGGGATTCTTTCAGTTCAGGGTTACCGCTTTGATTGTGTTGTTAGCTTTCATGGGACCATATCAAAACCAGATTCATGCAAAATGTTGTCTTTTGGGGTTTATTTTGTAGAATTATATATGCTTAGCATTAGAAATGGTTGTATATTTGAGTTTGAAATTTCTTAATTGTTACATATAACTAGTTAATCAATTCAAAGTTAGTTTCCTAAGCCCGAAGCGTGGGCAATATCTTGTAATTCTTTGGGAGTTAAGAGATACCTGTAAAACTAGGACTTTTTTCCTTGATGTGAGGTTTGCAATCTTTGTACCATCATCATTGTCAATAAGAAGCTTGCTTACAGAAACTTCTGTTGTTTGGTTAATTGAGTCATGAAGGGTTTGTCATTGAAGCTTGAAGATCAGACATTGTTAACTGATCCTAACATATAACTTTTTTATCATTTTCATAGAAAAATCAAGTCGCTCCAGCTGGAGAACCTTTTGCTCGTTAATCCCAAAGAGGGGTTAAATTGATGACTGAATTGCCATTGAATAAATCATAGTGATTTTAACTGACCACTCTTCTTTGCTGCTACTATGCTTATTGATAAGATAAGATAAGCTCACAGATTAAATTGAGAGACAAACCATTGCTTGTATGGCAAAAGAGTCATCTTAATTAGTACCTAATGCATCAACTTGCATTAAGTAGCTATATAGCTCAATTTCATACCCAGAAACACTAGCACGTGCATCCTTTGTTGCCTGAGATACTTGCTTTAAGTAGCTATACAGCTCATGACATAACAATCAATTTATAAATTAATTATAATCTTTACATGGATTTTGTAAAACTAAACACACCAAGATTGAATTTCTGCATTAGTTGCAAAACATTTTTTGCATTTATGTACTCAAACCCTTTCCAAATATGTTCTCAATGTGTGCTATGAACAAAAATTGGAATTGGACAGAGGAACTTCACATGGAGTTGGAAGACTTACATTCTACGGTTCAACGTGTGTTACTTCTTATTGTCTGAAGATAAGAAATTTTTCACAAGCTTAAACCAAGCATTGAAGTGAGAAAATTCATCAAAAAGAATGAAGAAAAGATTGCCTTCCTGTGACAAAGCAATTGGAGATGAAGAATGATAAGTAGCAACCAAATCGAAGAGGACAGAATCTCTGAGTCTTGCAGACCATCAGCTAATTCGATCTGGCGCAAGAGCTTGAAACGCAAAAGAAATTGTCTGAATGCTAGCTTCATTACAGAGAGTAGGTTACACATATCGAAATGCAGTGAATGATAACAGAAAAGAGAGCCGTTGAATTGGTTATGATGGAAACCAAAAATTTGGAATCTACTGCTAAAAGCATCAAAGTTTTCTTGAAAGACAATACATGCACATTCTCTAGAAACATACATCTCAGAAGATGGAAGGTTCCACTGTAACTCGCAAGAGAGTCTGAATATTCACAGAAAAAGCCTCTCAGGAATATCAAGAGTGACCTTTTGGAGATTTTGAATGAGGAGTAGTATTAGTCATCTACAGCTTTTGGCTCTGTCAGTTAAGAAGGACTTGATGAATAATTATCCAATGCCAAGCACCGAGGGAGAAAAAGTTTAAAAGAAGACTATGTTTAGTTGGACAGGAAAAATGAAGAAAATGGCTTAAGTCAAAATCTGGCATAATGATGTATCATTTCAGACTATAAGAAGAAGAGTGTAGCAACCGTTTACACACACACACACACATATATATATATATAGAAAATATAGTATTTTAGGCTAATATTTTTAAGGGTATCTTTAATTGATTTGATTTTATTCTATTTTACCAAGTTATTTGATATCTTTTTAAATAAAGAAATAAAATCCCTAATAGGTAGAGATATTAAATGCTTTGCTTATGAAAACCCCTCTTACATTTTTTATTTCTTATTTCTCAAAATCCCTAGAGGCTAATAAAGAAAAGAATACGGAAGCCAGCATAAGAGTAAATTCATGGTTTTAGAATAAGAAGAGGGGAAGATTTTAATTGTGTTCCTGTTTCCCATTAAAGGAGTTCTTGAGTTTTAATTTTGTTTTGAAGGTAGGTTAAAGAAATTTATATTCCTTTAAACTTCTGGTT
Source organism: Luvunga scandens (assembly GCA_030449905.1). Lineage (NCBI taxonomy): Eukaryota > Viridiplantae > Streptophyta > Magnoliopsida > Sapindales > Rutaceae > Luvunga > Luvunga scandens. The sequence goes on from JASUUG010000209.1 coordinate 2,410,358, forward strand.
TTGATTAATTTTATGTGATTGATTGAATGACTTTGTATGTGTTGTATTGATAAAATTTTGAAACCATGATCATATATTGATTTATGTGTTATTGAGTAGAGATAGTGCTATTATGATATCCTAGAAACTGTGAACAGTATAGATTAAACGTCATATAGCTGCTGTTTTTATTGTGTTTCATGCACAACACTTTATAAATTATTAAACTAGACATCTTTCTCTTTCTAACAATATGTTTATTTTTTAGAAACACATCGTATATTAATTGTTTTGATTTTTCGAATTTGGAACACTGGTGCTGGAAACCTTTGATTTCCAGCAGCAATTCTCACTTCTAAAATTTATTTCATAACCCAAAAAACTCTAAAAATTATGATAATTTTAATTAATATACACGTATATGTCTAGTTTTTTTTCTTTTAATTTCGAAATTTTTGAATTTATATAAAAATCATTAAAAATCAGAGAGTTGGGCTGCCGTAATCCTGGAAACTGTTTTCCAGAATTGCGAGGGCTGATATTAAAGCGAGTGTGGATTACTTTTTGATCACTAAATACCTTCTAAAATTTAATTCTAACTTCTTATTATCTCCTATAATTTTTAAAACTGGAATCGCCATTTTTGGACATGTATAACCAAAGTTATGAATTTTTAAAGTAGCAGTCTTCTGTTTATACCATTGCTGGACAGTTTTGATGTGTTTATGGAAAATTAGTTTTCAGAGATGATTATGAACTTTAATTAGTATTGTTAAATTTTATATTGGTTACCAACATGTTTGCAGCAGCTTTTTGTGATATTTGAGATTTTTCCGACATAGTTATAGCTTGTTGAAAATCAGCTCCTCTATGATGGTCTAGTATAGTTAGTTTTAAGGTTTCTATGATGACTATCACGTTATGATTTAACTGATTATAAGTTTTACCGCACACATATGATTATGAAATGATTACTATTTCTTGACTTATGGTACTTAATAATAAAGATTATATCCTTTTTTTTATTAGTAACTTTATGCATGAGTTTGCTTACCGAGTTGATGGCTCACTCCTCGTTTCCAACATTTTGCAGATTGATTTTAGAGATGTGTGCTATTCGTTTAGCGGCGGGGATTTGTTAGCTGAAAAACTTTGGTATTTTTTTTATGAATTAATTGTGGCTACTATGACTTTTTTTTAGAGCTGGAGTTTATTTTGGAGAATTATTGAGTTATATATTATTTTAGAGACTATGTTTTATCAATGGACAATATCGACTTTATTTGGGATTAATAATAAAATTAATGTTATAAGGTTTCATTCCAAATTTCACTTGAGATTTTTTGGTGAATTTGCGGTGTTACAAAGAGTTGTGAGGGCCTTTAGCTAAAGATTTTGAATTATGGAAAAGGAGTCATGCTTCAAAATTTTCATGACTCACTCATCACCTTCAAGGACTATTAATCAGAGGAAGAGGTAGAGCACAGCTAAAATCTGGTCTGGACTTTATTTATTTCTACCAATTAGTTTCTTCTTTTGCTTGTTCATTTTAAAAATGCCCACTCACGTACAAAAAATTCAAAATAAATAATAAATAACATAAATAAAATGTTCACAAATAGAAAAGCGAATAAAAGTTGAAAACTTATTACTGAAATAGCCTAAACTTATAAATTAATAACCTTTACTTGCAGAAAAAGAAAAAGGGTAGGGTAAAAATTTGAAGTTGTGACCGTTAGCGTTAGGGTTAGGATTAGAATCGGCGCGCCAAAAATCATGACTTTAACTGCCCCAAGTTAATGATTTAACGCGTTTCTTTCCCAATCGATTTAGGAAGCTTATTTCTGAGTTAGCCACATTTATGTAGTACCCACTTCACTCAGGATTAGAATTCTTATTATATACTTAATCTAATCCGATCCAAGCCCTTAAAAGCTTTCCGAAATTTCTTTCTGTTTTCCTCTGGGAAATAATTCAATTAGTTTCTTGTTTTGTTCTGTTGCTCTGACCTTTGAAACTCTGAGGAAATATGGTGTGGGAATTGAATGATGGCGGGTCTTTTGACAGACTCCTGAGAGAGGCCGATGAAGCTGCTAATGGAGATGAATCTTCGAAACTCACTTTCCTAACAAGGATGGTTGAGCAAGGCCTTGTCGAAAAGCTCAGTCACAAAGAAGCCGCAACCTCAATGTAGAGAAATAAGGCCATAAGGCCACTAACAATGTTGTTCATCTGAGGTTTTCTATACCGAAAAGAAAGAGGGGTTCGGATTCTGTTATCTCAGACTTGCCAAGTAGAATGCCGTCACAAGTACTTGAAAACAAGCAGATTAAGATTACTCTGAAGAGGCGCTTTGCCTTGATGACCAAACATGGCAGCGATGAAGACGAACAAGTGATCAGAAGAAAGCCCAAAAAAGCAGAGGAAGAAGGGTAAAAAGAATGTTTATCAAGAAGAAAGAGTTGTTGCTGACTTGCCTGAATCGTCTAAGAATAGAATCCGAGAGGAGAATGGAACAGACCTACTGTTGGTGATGCAGAAAAAAATCACAAACTCTGATTCAAGTAATGACCTTAATTGGCCTCAAGGGCGTAGCTGAGTTGGTTAACAATGCAATCTGTTGCCTCTCACTTATGAGGACTCGGGTTCGAGCCTTGGGGGTGAAGAGGGGAGTAAAAATTAATTTGGGCTTGCCAACCCCTTTTCCTTTAAAAAAAAAAAGTAATGACCTTAATCATCTGTCGATACCACGGACCAATGTGAGAAATGATCAGTTTCATAATGAAGTGGAGAAGGGCATTCTTGATGCAGATAAAGTCATAGAGGTCTTAATGATTCCCCCATCTCTTAAACACAACGTTGCTTAGGAGCTGAAGAAGTGGAAGATGGGTAAGATTTACACTTATAATCTCATTGGGAAATGGCATTCTTCAGTTGTGAATGATCAAGATAATGGACTAAAGTCCACTTCAAAAGTCCAGCTATGGAGATTCAGGATAAACAATAGTGATTTGTGTTTTGCCTTGGTTAAGTTTGATGAAATTCGGAAATGAAAACAGCATATCAGTAGACTCTTCAGATAGCAGAACTGCAACATGCAACTACGAGTGATAAAAAAAATTTGTTTCTATGATAGATGAAATTTGAAGTAATACTGTAGTACTGTAAGTAGATACTATCATAGAAAACATTTAAACTATCAAAAGTTCATAAAGTAAATTGCTTCATCCTAGAAAGCCATTGTTAATTTTGGAAAACCGATAATAGAATGTAGCAATTGCGAAATAAAATTGCTGAAAGCAAAGAAAAGGTATTAAATGAACATCAACTTTACAAGAAAATTGGGTGTGTTTACAATGTCCTAAACAAAACTTTTCTGTTCATGTACAAAAACAGAAGCCGAAAAGAGAACCCTAATATTAGTTGCCCAATTGGGTTTAAGCTACCACTGAAAACAATCGCGAGTAAATGATCTAACAGGACCCGTCTGAACGCCAATTAGCTTCTCAAATTCCTGTGTAACATACAAAGCATCGTTCCATTCAATAGTTCTTTGAATCTTTTCTATGGCAAGCCTGGCGGTTTCCCTTTCTTTCGGCCTTTGCATCTTCTTCAACTCCTTCGGAGCTCTGATTCCAGCTTCAGTAAGGGCTTTCTTCTTTTTCAATCTTTCCTTCTCAGCTTTGTTGCTTTCATTCAGGATCTTATTTTGTTGGAATCTCAATATAGTCTCAGCAAACCTGGTCCGGATCATTGCAGCCCGCAATCTATTTTCCGAATCAACCGACATGTTCGAACCGGAAATCAAAATATTATCTCCGAATGTGTTCTGCTTCTTGAGATTAACATTACTTTCACCAGCAACTTCAAGAACACTATAGGTCCGTTTCAGACCAATCGTAGGCATTTTGATTTGAAAAATGGACGAAACTCTTTGTGGGTTTTGATTATTTTTCAAGAGTGTCTGGGAACTTGCAGAAAGATTGAAAAGATTTAACGAAATTCCATGAACAGAACAACGGAATGAGAGTAGTGGGTTTGGGGAATTACAAGAATTAGGGTTTTGCTGGTAAAAAATTGAGACAGAGCTAGTGAGAGTTTTTGGTTGATTCTTTTTCCTGAGTGAAGTGGGAATTAAGCAAAAACGCGGTTAAAATCTTTATAACTGAGAGATGAGGATAAGCCTTAGGCACCGCCTGTGAAGACTGTTCTCTCTTAACTCTAGTACTGGTTAACGGTAGATTTTGTTGAATTTCAAATTTACCCTAATTGTTTATAAAAACATAAACAATGATATGTTCTGTTATATAAAGATAGGTGCTTGTTTGAGTTTCTAAAAACAAAAACAATGCCCAAATTTAATGCTCTGATTATATTTGAGAGAAACCAGCACCTTTGTACTCGTTATTTTATTCATAAAGGAATTTTTAAATTGCTTATTTAGGTCCTTAAAATGGGTATGAATCTTTTCACTTTGAAGAGGTTAAGCGACACTTCACAATGGTTGAATTGAGTCTCCAGGTGAATTCAGCAATTTAAGGTGAATAATTGGCATGGTGAGCGAAATGAAGTGAAATTGATTGCTAAATAAAGGCAAATTTGGTTTGATTTTAAGGAGTTGGAAGGGTTAATGAAGCAATAATAAGTTGTACATGACCTTTTTAGAATGGTGGGGAGAACTGAAGAAATTGCCTAGAATGAATGAGGTTTGTAGAGAAATGTAAGAAAACAGCAAGGTTTCAGTGAAAGACAATTACATCACATGCCAATAGCAAACAGTAGTAAGCACAAAATATGAACTCTGACAGGCAATTCTATTTGGTAAAATATTCAAGAATGCAGCGGAGACCAAAAACAGTTGCCTCAACTAAAGAATGCACAGAAACCTTTCCAACCGTTGCCATTTTGTTCAATGTGGGCAAGCAAAGGCAGCACAATAACAAAATGTGGAAGGCACAAACATCTAAGAAACAAAAGATGTACTGTACAATTGAGTAGTAAGCAGTTCAATCACAAGTGTACAGAAATGCAAGGAAGCAATGAATTAAGCGAGGTTTCGATACTTTATCATTAGAAAATAAAATTAGGAAAAGTTTGGTTGTAGCAGAAGAGAATTGGGGAATTCATTTTATTAAAACAAGCATTTTAGCCCCATGAAATAGGATCTCCAGAGAATAATTTATTAGTTCATATCGAATAAAAGGAAACACAACCTAGAAGAGTTGTTCCTGAAGCTCTATAGTGGCACAGTCACACCATTTACGATTTACCAGTCCATTCTCTTTATCATTCACTACCAACGAATGCAAAAATGTGGACTATGCAAACATCAAAGACTGAATTTCATTCTTGTATCATCAAATTGTTAACGTGTGATACGGGGGAGAAATGGAATGAATCACCAAATACATGAACAAAATTGCCCCATAAATAAATAATTCCAAATCAGGCTTTATACAAGTTGATTGGGGAAATAAATTGCCGAATACAATTAAGATTTAGTCTCTCAAAATTTGACAGAGAGATATAGCTCAAAAGTTCTGGCTCAGAGACCTAATGATTACAAAGCCTGGCCTTGCTGCTTTAATCGGAGCTATATGAGGCCTGATGGGCGATGGCATCTAAAAGCTTCAATGCTATCAGGGAACTAAATTCATCACAAATGCTATCATGGTGGCCAAAGAAAGATCTACTGCAGATATTTATGCAATCTCAAGAAACTACTTCTACTAAAGTCATCATAGACACTATCACAGGTTCCAATTAATTAGTGAGTTAAAACAGAAGAACTTGAAAATTGTATAATTATATAATCGATGAAATGACTACGATTAATTAAACAGTGCTGCTACTCTTTAAGTATTACATGGAAGAGCCATGAGTGGTAGAATCAGTAGCCGTATAACATCTAATAAACGAATCCAAAAATCGCTTAGAATGTGGAACTGAAGATTGTTCAATGATCAGGGGAGGTAATCATCTTCAGGCTGCCTACACCAGAGGAAATAACAAGCATCTATCCACCTTGGATGTACCAAGAACTTCTCCTCTTGCTCTGCCCATCGACAATCCTCGGGTTCCGTAGAGATCAAATGTGTAACTGAGGAGTCAATTACTATTGTGCACGTGGCTCCCATCTCCTCTGCCCTTGAACTGCTTCGTACAAAATCCTCAAAATCGTTGAAAAGTAAAGAACATCCCTTGAGAATCCCACTACGAATTTTCGGCAGATAAGTCCGAACATCTCCACAAACACTGTCAAAGAACAATCTATGTATTGTTTTCAGAACTCTCAGGACGTTTGCCAATGCCCCTTCATTCTCACTTTCATCAGTCAATGTCTCAGAATAAGCTTTGTGATCGCCTTTCAATTTTTTATCCCTAAAGTAGTCATATTTTCCCACAACTATCAAGTTCTCAGCGTGATCACTCCACACACTCTCAGTGTCATCAAGAATAACAATGCCCCTCTCTTGGCCCAGTATTAAGTCCAGATTCTTCCTATCTTTTTGGTTGAAGTCTTCCCGAGTAATGATCCGGGAACTGAAGTATTTGGATTCTGGGTCCAGTAGCTTGACAACCGCCTTAGCGTAACATCGGGTACCCATCGTGCATACATATATCTCAAACAAGCTACTGGCTTGTTCAAGAAAAGTCCGGACAAATGGCCTCAACTTCACCAAATTGTCATCATCTATCTGGAATAAACTGCCATTGCAAGGATGAACTTGCTTCTTCAAATATTTCTCTCCGGATGAGAGGCTTTTGATCTTTCGACAGTGGAGCAGCGTATGGTCTAAATCTAGAACAAGATGCAGCTTCCTCTTCCTCAACAAAGCCTTTGTGTTTCTTTTCTTCAAGCGTAAAACTTCTTCTTCACTGTACCTTAATCCTGGTAGCATATAATCAAAAGATAAACCGAAAGAATCATCCATGGTTTGGTTGCAAAAAATGCACCTTCTGTTCCGAACAGTAGAGTGTGTGCATGACAAAAGCGGCTCAGAAGAACAAGAATCTACACCAGCAAAACCACCACAGCTTCTCTTGATAACAAACTTTGTCTTCCTAACACACTCGAGTTTGTAACTGTATATCCCCATTTTGTGTGTTTTGATTTTTTGTTTGAAGAGGGTTTTGAAAAGTTGCAAGAAGGGTTTTAAAAGTTTCAAAGAACAAGGATTGAGAAGCCCTAGAATGAATGCATGTTGCTAGAAATTGTTTTTATTGGGTTTGAATCCGAAAGAATTACCAAGAAGAAGAGTACATTTGCAGAATTTCAAAGACATTTTGTTGAGACAGAGCTGAGAGGTAATGATTTTGTAAAAACAGTTCTTTTCCTGAGTGAGGTGGGAATTGAGAAAAAACGCGATTAAAATGGCTAATGGAGAGATACGGATACGGTAGTTGTTAGAACTCCTAAGATTTTGGAGCCAAGACGGTTCTCTCTAACCCTAAGTTAAGCCTATTTTCTTTCTGGGCAAGCAAAAGCTTTTTCTTAATTAATTCAACTGTTTGGTGAAATTCAGTGCTACAAAATAAGACGTTAATATGTTTATATTTATATTGATTCTTTCTTTTTTTATTTTTAAATAAAAAATTATTTTACCTTTTTGGTCTCTCTGTATACTACTGCAAATGGGTGCATGAGCTTCTTGGTACATATAAACTAGCGAGTTTACCTAAAATGATTTTAATGTCAGACAATTTAAGGAGTCATTTGTTAAGGATGACGTTACTGCACAACATCAGATATTTTATTAGATATTATTTATGTGAAAAATAAAACTTTTCCTACAACTCATTAGAAGTGGTGGACAGAGGATTATATAATTTAGCACTTTGGGCATGTGCTTTATCAGGAATCTCACACTGCACAGACTGTGAGGCTGAGAAGGATGCTGAACCGGTTGAGGTGTTTTGTAAAATGGCTGCGAAGAATTGTATATTTTCTGTACTTTGACTAATTGATAGAGGTCTAGAAGAGGTTAAGTGAAGTTCTTGAAGTTTTTGAACAGCTTAAGAAGAGTGATTTGAACCGGAAGGGCGTACTTACAACGCTCTTTTGAGGCTTAGTGTTGGTCAAAGAGGGTGCATATAAGATGATGGACGAGATGGGAGAGTGTGGCATTGGTCCGAACTCTCGACCTTGTATATTGTTAGTTCTTCATCAGCTACAGAAGCTGGAAGAATTAAAGAGGCTTACTCAGTTTTTCACAGAGAAGCGTAGTAAGCCACCTAACCCAGCCAACTCTGAGTGCCTATGAAATTGTATTTAGGATGCTTTGCAATCAAGACCTTGTAGATATGGCAATGAGGATTTGAGGACTGATGAAGTCAAAGAGAGTGCTTCCTAGAATGTATGTGTCATTTTGATTCACAGTCTAAACTTGGGATTACTCCCACTTCAATTTTTTTTCCCTGAATAGCACATAAAATGGTTAGATGCTAGAATGGAAAAAAATGAGACAAGTCAAAATATTGGCCCAGTATCAAGCTTCTTCAACCTTTCACCATTGCTATGTCTTTTGGCAAGCTAAGTAATTGATCAAAGGAGACACTTCTGATAGAAAGATACGAACCAAAACCTCACTAACAGAAATCAAAAACTCTGAAAAAAACATCTCACGGCATAGGTTTTGTGATTTACAAAGCCAAAAATGTGAAGAAACAGAGAAGAAAAAGCTACAAGAGTTTTTCTGATTTTCTGATCTGAGATGATTGTGACATATTATTCAGGTAGAATACTTTCAACACCAAGAATAAACATCCAGTCACTCCAATACAAGTTAAGCAACAAGATTAGCTAATTGAGAAACAAGTCCTTGTGAGATTGCATGGTATTGATCTTAAACCGTCCAAGCATGCTGTTCTTGATTGAAATCAATCAAATCATGATGTGAAATCTTGCAAGGGAACATAATATTTCAACAGAGTACCTTAGTTTATTCTGGACATGCAACAGCCTATCCAATTTAAGAGCATGCCAGCATTAAGAAACATTAATATTTCAGAATTTTTAGAGCACATTAGTTTACTTCATCAAACATAACATGCTCTTTCCGCTGAACAATTTTTTTATATTTCCTCTGCCTTCGGGCTCTTCCACTGGAACATTAGTTGTGAATACATTAAAGTTCAACATATCTTTAGAAAGTTTTTTAATTTTCTTGGTTTGGTATCATCATGATTTCCAATTTTTTTGTAGTATTTTGATTTTCATGTCTTCGAGTATCATTTGATATGCTTTATTGCATATTGGTGCAAAAATCATTAGGACTCTGATATGAACTTTCGAACACATCATTCTTTAAATTTTAAAAGACTAAAGTTTCATGTTTTCTGCAATATCTTATGTACACTAAAAATTTTCATGTACTCTCAAAATTTTCATCGAAACATTGCTGGTCCACATAGCTCGACTGGCCTTGTTTGCTCAAGTTTGGATGTCAGCACCGAGGAAGCACAGCTTATAAATTTGTAAACATTGATGTCTGGACCTGAGTATTTTCTCACACATATTTTGTTGAAGAGTGAAACAAAAATCAGAAATTATAATCCAGTCCAACAAGTCAGATATATATTCAGGATGTCTCTGCTTCGTCGTATAGTATTCAACGACATGTCGGTTAGTATCTATTTTGGCATATACGACATTAACTCGATGTTCTCCGGGGTAGTTAGTGAGGCACATGACTTGTCACGTGCATCACTTACATCATTTGCCTTAAATGACAACAATAGCTGCCGTTTTGAAAATAATAGTTTATACACGTCCGGTCAAAGCTGTTTCAAATGTTAAAGTTGTTACAAATGGCGGGAAAAATATGGGTTTGCTGCAAACCCAGTAACCAGCATGACAGATGGAGGAGCTTTCTATTTCGATTTCTAATGCTATATAAAACCTTCGAGTGTATTCTTTGACACACTAAGTTCATTTACATTTTCTCTAAAGCATTGTATCTTGTAAGTTCACTGATAGTGAAAGCTCTCTTCAATTTTCACAGTGGATATAAGCATAATCATGGTCGAACCATTATAATATCTTGGGTTAGTTTTGATTTTATTGCTTCTCTTTGTAATTGATTCTTGTGGTTGTGTTAAATACCAATCTTGATCAACAACATAGGGTAAATAGGACTTGATTTAGGAATTATTAGCTTATTAGCTTAGATTAGGTCTTGAAGAGTATTTTACACACACACGTGTACATATATAATAGTTTTCTAGTATGAGATTTTAGAGTCTGTGAAAAGTCTAGGAAAGTTTCAAAACTGTGAACTTTAAGAGGTTTAAAACTTAAAGCGCTTAAACCGTACGATTTATTTATTTTTTTAGACTTTCCCACACTTTAAAATTCCTAATTGGAACATTTCCCTCTCTCTTTAAGAGGTTTAAAACTTAAAGCACTTAAACTGCACGATTTATTTATTTTTTTAGACTTTCCCACACTTTAAAATTCCTAATTGGAACATCTCTTTCTCTCTCTCTCTGTTTGTGTGTGTGTGTATGAATTATGTTAATAGCAATAAGGAGTAACGTTTATTTTTCCCTGGCTATATCTTCATATACTTATAATTTGTACACACTAATTGCGTGCATGGAAGGTATAACTGATAATAGATCGACAGACAGTGCACTAATAGAAAAATGAGTTTCATTAATATTATGCTGCTGATACTATATTAAAAAATATCAGTATTTGACAACCAAAGCTATTTTTAGTACTTTTTAACAAATTAGTGTCGGCTCTTATTGATATTATAGTATAACAAACCTTGACTGATACTAAAATATATATTTTTTCTTATTCTAAATGGAATAGTTTTGCTCTTAAAATTAGGTTATTTTAAAGAAACAAAACTCTTCCTTCTTCATCTTCCCTCTGTTCCAAATCCTTCCCTCTCTTTCCTACAAACCCTAAGTTGAAATAAAACAAATCATCCTGCCTTGTAACGAAAAAAAAACTGGCTCTCAGTCTCTCAACAAAATAAAATCATTCATCCTCTCAAGTTAGGCGTAACCCTAAACCAAAAGCAGAACTCTAGAACGAAACCCTGACGGATTAAAGATTAAATATTAGAGAAACCCGAAACAAGACATTTAAATCAATAGCCACAATCTAGCTCACCACATTATATCTAATGAGGTTAGTATTTGAAATCCTAGCTCTCTCAGTCATAACTCCTTCACACCGTAGCTCATCATTTAATTTGGGACATTTGGCCTCGTCGTTCAATTAAAAACAGATAAATTTGTTCAAATTTCTTTAAATTCGATCGAGACCATTGGTTTGAGATCAATCACCACCTCCTCGAATTGTATATCCTATTGAACGTAATCAAATCCCCAATTCCAGTTTTGAATTTTTACTGTTGTTATTATTATTTAAGTTCTAGGATTTTGGGATCTGATGACTGAATTTGAAATCCAAAATTATTTGGAAGCTGAGAAAGTTAGGGAAAGAAAAGAGAAATAAAAAATGTTGTGGGTTTAATTTAATGAATTATGAAAGTTTTAGGTTAATTTTATATTTAATTCCTTAGATTTAATTCTTGTATTGTGAAAGGTGCTAACTTGCTTGAAGATTAATTTTTAATGGGTAAAATTGCTATCACAAACAACGTTAAGGTAAATTGATTGAATTTTGCTTTTTGTTTTTTAATTATTGACTAGTCACATCCTTCAGCATTTTGCACGAAGTTTTGGCTTTGGCTACTTGTCCATTTTTTATTTTTTAACTTGTTTAGTTTGGTTGGTTGATAGTCTAGTTGAAGCAAATGAGTAGGAATCACGTGGAATCCTTGAATGCTTTGATGGTCAAACTCTAATTGCTCTTTTTATTCTATATCTTCTGTTTCTGCAAATAGGATGTAGTAAGAGTGTGTGAAATGGTGCCTATAATAACAGAGAACTTAATTTCTTGGTGTGACTGCTCTTGCTCTTATTGCTGTTTTCTATGCTTCCTGCGAGTACTTTGACTTTGACTGAACCTTCACAGCCTTCCCACTTGATATCCCGTCTTCTTTATCTCGTGCAATTTTAGAGGAAACAACTAGGGCATCGAACTCAAACGCCACACTATCATGCATAACAACACTCCTCTTGTATTCACTGGGCCCCTTCTAAATCAATTCCAACTGGAACAGATAGGAACCAAGGGAAGGCAACTCCTGGAGCGAACTACTCATCGCTGTGTAGCTCCAACCTAAGGAAGGGCATCCGGTGAGGAGTATTGTTTTGAGGGAGGGAAAGCATGGTTGACATGCCACTACGAGGAGGCGATTGGACTGGAGTGGTTTTATCAAATGATGCATGTGGGCTGAGCCATTCCCATCCCAAGTGGTTGCCCAAAATAAATTCCTCAAATGGTGGAGAAAACCATTTCTCTAAAATCCAGATTTCTCAATTTTAAGTACTTATCGAAATAGAGGCTCGGTAAATATTTCAGTTGTATCTCTTTTTTTTCTTTGAATGGTTGAGTTTTATCTAATTGTTGTGCTGAATTGCTTATGGTTTATGATGCAAAAAATGCAGTAATATCATTCTCTGTATGCTGGTTTTCTTATGCTTAAATCTTATGCCTTAAAATAAAATAAAGATACCATCGGCTGGTGTTACGACAAAACTATTGGATTGTTAAGTGCAATTGCTTAGCCTTGTGCTCTATTCGTAAGAGTAGCCACTTTATGTGAACTGCTAAAGTGTGAGACTGTATCCTGAAACACCCCTTTATCCTGCATTTACCCATTACTGGTGAACAACCTTTTCTGCTTTGAAGAACATATTGATGAGCTTTTTCTTAGACATATTTCTTTATTTTTTCACATTAGTCTTAATAAAATGCAGCATGAACTTGGCTCAATGTCCGTTTTAGCTGATTCTTTGAAAAAGCATGTTAGGTTAGATCATGATGCTGAGGCCCAAGCAGCATCCTGTTGCGTAAGTATATTTTCATTACTGCATAATGATAAAAATATTAAATTTGCTAGACTGACTTTATTACAAGTCCTTGTAGCTTCTGGCCCCATCTTTTGTGCTTACGTTGGTGCTACCATCCTAGAGTTGCTAGAATAGACATAGCTAAAATGTGGAGTATTTGGAAAACGTCTTTTAGTTTTTGTACCAAGTTAATGCTTGCATTATGGTGGTTCCTTTGCTGGAGAGCTGTCCAACACCGTATCTAGTTACAATTTGGTTATGTATTTGCAGCGTTCCTGTGTTATTGAATTTGATGAGCATCAAGGGGAAATCCTAAACTGGCTAGTGTAGCCACCATGCTGATGATGGAAGTTTGGTATACGGTTACACTCACTATTGTGAATTAGTTTATTTCTTTCACACATTTGTCTGTTTAACGTTTCTTTTGAATAGATTTGTAAATCACAAGAGGGCCAGGGCATAAAAACAAATAACTGAATATCGAGGCTTGATTTAAGGACTGAAATATGCTCTTGAATACAGATTTTTCGATATCCGTGTCCGAGGAGACTCCAATCCTGTCAGTACAGAGGTTTGTGTTTCCTTTATAAATATTTTTTTTTAAAAATAGATTTTATTATTAGCTCATGATGACAATGTTTCACTATATTCTGATTGTTATCTCCGTGTTTTGTTCTTCTTTCCTAGCTTTTCTTGCTCAGGTTGTTTCATGATGCAGGTTGTTGGTTCATGGAAGACCAATCACCAGGGCATGGCTGAATTATATGGGGAGGCCAAGAGGGTGAATGGTAAGTTGCTTTCCATCTAGATAGCTTTTTTCTAAGGGTGACTATAGTTTTTGTGCCTAATGGTTCTTATTAATTTGTACAAGATAATATCATTATCCTCCCATAGACGCCCATGCGTTAGTTATAAAAGTTCTCGTTGCTAGTTTTTGCTTGCACAAGTTTTTGATGTTTTCTTTGCACATTTGGAAGAACCTGAACTCTGAGGTTAATGCTCATGTAACATATGCATTTTAATTTTCAAATTAAGTGTATTTTTCCCTTCAACATAAAATTTTTTAAATTCATTGGATTTATTACAGTTTCTCATTGGCTAATTTTGGCGAGACTTGAATTTGACATGATGAATTATGGATGTGGGTTGTCAAATTTTATGTGTTTATTAAGTAGATTGTGTTTGGATTATTTTAAATTCATTATGACTTTGAAATTGAGACAAATTCGAACATGATTATTAGCTTAATTTGTATCAAGCTGTAAAATAAAAGAAAGGATATTTGTTTCTGTAAAACAGGAGAGAGGAAGTGAAAGAAGGAAGGGAAAGAGAGAAGGAAAGAGAGAGAGAAAGAGAGGAAACCTCGCCGGCTCAACCCAGAAACCTAACCGGATGTGACCCAAACTCACGCAACCCAGCTCCCCGTTTTCTTCCATTTTCGGCCACCTTACTGGCCAAGGGAGTACTAATAGAAAGCTTGTGAGTCAGTTGCCATGCTTCAACCATCGTCACTGGGAAAAGGCCAAAATGCCGCCAATCAAGCTTGAAAAACTGCAACTCAATATTAAGTACTGGAGAATGTATATTTATAAAGGCTAAAATTATCATTTTGTGCTTCAAGTTTCATTAGCATTTATACTTTTATGTGTTTAAATCCTCTAAGCTTTTATTATGTGTGTTTTATTATAATTTAAGTATTTTATGTATTTTGGAGATATTTTGACTATTTCACGACTAAAAGAAGTTGGATAGCAAAATGAATGGCATTTTTGAACTTAAAACAATTGAAAACCTTAGAAGAAGCGTAAAGGGGTATTCGATACTGTTTATGTATATGGTACTATTCATAAGTGTGGCACTATGCTCATATACAATATGATGACTTGCATTGATTGATGACATGGCATTGACTGAGGATATGGCAGGATGCTATTGGACTAAAATACTGATGTGGCGTTGATAGATGATATGATAGCATTTTATTAGACTGAAATACTGATGTGGTGTTGACTTATGATGTGTTCCAGCCAATTGAAGCTTGCCACGTGGTGCAATTTTAAGCATTCGAATTGTTTTCATTCGATGGTTATGGTTTACCTATTGTATTTATAAATAGAGAGCTTCCCTTTAATTTGACACCCTTGGATCTATTTTTTAGCTCTGTTTTCTATAATTCTCTCTCCATATTGTATTTTCTAAGTATTTTAATAAAATTACTATTTTATCCCTAATTCAATTATGAAAGGCTAGTTTAGTTTGAAGCTTCGGTTGAAGGTGAAGTCTCAACATAATCCATGGGCTTAATTAGATAAGTTTATTTTCTTTTCCTTCTAATTTATATGATTGTTTTGACTCATTGTTGATAGATTGTGCATCTTGTCTAGATTTTGCACTATATATTGGCTCTCTAGTGAAAGATCGTTACTATCTAGCACGATGAGCATTTAGCATCATATTTATTAGAGAAAAAATTTTCCTCTAGTATTTTGTGGGTCATCTTGACTCAGTATTGAAAAAGAGTGTATTCAAGCTATTTAGTGAATGGTCTTGCTGCGTTGTCGATAGAATGATTATTATTGTCTGGCACAACATGTTCTTGACACCACACTTGATGGCAGATTATTACCCTCTGGCACACTAAGTGCTTGATACCATATTTATTAGATTGAGGATTAAAAGGAGTGGAAATTCCCTTCTCATGAATTAATTGGAACTAGAAAAGAAATATTAAGCTCATGGTAAAATATTGAGTGCGAATTTATAGACTCAAGAGTTTTATTTGCATTATTTTTGTCTTTAATTCATTCCTGTCATTTCATTTTAAATTTTAAGATAAAAAAAAAATTCACTTCCAACCAACTCATATATACACTTAGAAAATTAACCCTACGCATAATTAAATCTACCTCCTCCTGGGATCAATGCTTATCACCATAAATCTATTCTACAATAGATTCGTGCACTTATGAGTATAATAAAATTTGCACAACATTCGTCTAGCCCCTTCTCGTTGAGATTTTGCCAAAATTAGGCCCGCCACCACCTAAATCTTGCTCCTCAGTTCACCCTCATCATTTTCTGACCAGTCCTGTCACCTCAAAAGGCCAGATTGCCACCGATCTCCCATCAGAAAGTTCACAGCTTTGGAAGCTTGATTTGCCACTGTCATTGCCTGTGGATAATCATCGCTGGCACCATTGGACTCAACGTGATCAGAACATTTAGGCTTGAGCTTCCCAACCACTACTGACTAAATTCTAATCACCATTGATCGACGGGGCATTTCAGAGTAGTTGCGAACGAGGATAAATCCTCAAGTGTTCACAATACCCAAGTTTGAAAATCGTCACTGTGAGTGAAATATACAAAATCTATTTTTATATTTTATTATGATTTTATAGTATTATAAAGCATAATTGCAAAATAAAAATTTAATGCTCTTATATTATGATTTTTTAGAAATGGTTTTAACTAGGTATTGATAATTATTATTTAAAATAAAATGTATGAGTAGTAATTTTATTATTGATTTGAATAAATACATGAGAGAAAATCTAAAGAAAAGAAAAATAGATGTAAGGTATGAAAAGAAAAAGAGATTTACAGCATGATTATATTTTTATGTATATGTGTATAAAAGTTGTTTTCAAACTTATTGAATAGTACCCTTCCCTTTCCTCAATTACAGTGATACAAATAAGATGAGAGGTTTTGGAGTTAGTCTTGAAATATTAACTAGGCTACCCAAGAGGGGGGTGCATTGGGTTCTTAAATAAAATTTTAAAACTAAAACTCAAAGTAAATAATAAACTAATCAAATTCAAAATAAACAAATTAATTTGCAATAAATAATAATGAGATAGGGTAAGAGAGAGCAAACACATGATTTTTACGTGATTCGGCCAACCGTGCCTACATTCATGCCTCCAAGCTCACCGAGCTTGAAGATTTCACTAAGCGATCCTCTAAGGTTTCAACAACACTTACAATTAACTTTAAAGGTGTCAATAAACTTTTACAACAAGAGATTATCCCTAATTTTTTAACTCAAGTGTATCCCAACACTTATACTCACTCAAGAATAAAGATTACAAACAAACAATCTCTCACACAATGTATATGGTTACCAATAAAATTTCAAAGTGTGAATCAATGAATAAAAAACAAGTTTAAAGCTCAAATGATGATTGTATACTCAAATGATGATTGTATACTCAGTAGCAAGCTCAATGATAACTATTGGATCTCTCCTTATTTGAATTTAATTGAGCCATTTTATAGTTGGAGTTGAAAACTAGCCGTTGTTGACTTTTGAGAAAAATCATATTGTCGTTTGCTGCTGTCGTTTAACCATTTTGATTTGTCCAAATAGTTGTTGTGCTTAAATTTTAAATAAATAGTTGACTATTTAAAATTATCAAATCACCTTTTATTTTCAGAATCTTGCAAAACAAACTTAGATCTCCGTTTTTACTAAACGATTCAAGATTAGAAACTATCACTTCTCTATAAAGTATCGGTTCACCATTTTGTAATAAATGATTCACCGTTAATTTTCAGAATCTTATCAAAACAGGTTTAGCTAATCATTTTTTATGAACGGTTCATGATTAAAAAGACTAATTCCTTTATGTAAATTATCAGTTCACCGTTTATATAATAAACTGTTTACTGTTAATTTTTAGAATCTATATTTTTACAGCTTTTGTTGGAAAAAGAATTTCTGACTCAAGTTACTAGTTATTTAGCTTTTTTAAACATGTCTAAAATATATTATGGCTTTAAGATTTTCATTTTAATAGCTCTAAAATTTTTAATCAAGAACATATAAGTTTGGTTATCATCAAAATCAATATTATAAGATTATTTATGTCAACAAGTCTGAGCACACATAAAGGCTTTGGGCTGTATGTTTGGGTGCTTTTACATTTTGAGGGCATATGCATGCAGTGTGATGATTACGGAAATAAAGATATTGAGATACAGATGATACAGATGGTATAAATGAGATATAAGCCTTTAGGGCCTGTCTCAGTACACACAAAGGTTTTGCGTTGTGTACTCGAGTACCTTTATCCTTTGGGGACTAGTTTATGCATGCAGAGATATGATGACATATGTGAGACATATGAGATGACATTTTCTTGTTTACCCATTGCAGCTATGAGGCATGACGGTTCCTTAATAGTAGGTCATTGCCAGTCCATCGAGGCTTAGGTATGACAAGGTTATTTCCCTAAGTACTTGTTTAATAATAGTTTTCAGAATTCAGTATTTGAGATTACAATTGTTATGATTTCCTTGATCTTTATGCATAACTATATATTTCGTTTATGTCAGTGTACGATTTGTAATAAAATAAGTCATTTATGTTTCTTACGGTATTTGGTAAAATTATTTACTGAAATGATAGAATTATTTTAAAGTAAGTTTATTTTCAAAACTACTATCCACTCACTAAGCTCACTTAGCTTTATACTCACCTCGCTTTTATTATATTTTTCCCTCCATAGGAGACTTGTAGGTACAACAGTCAACCAAGCAACAATAGTTATATTTGAAATTATGGCCGCATGATAGTGCTGGGAGATGTAGAAGTTAGTGCGTTAGGAAATTTTGGATTGTGTAATTTGTTATATTTTTTTAGGTAGGTATAATCTATTGTATTTTGACATTAGATGTATGGATGATATTAGGTATTTTGATTGAGAAATTTGTTTGTGGATGTTGGATGAATATTTTACTATTTTGAGAGTGTTTGTTTATAAAATTGGAGGGTTGTGGATGTTGGATGAATATTGTACTATTTTGGGAGTGTTTGTTTTATAAAATTGCAGGGTTTGGGAATGTCATAATTATAGGGGAGATTTTATCAATCTTTCAGTAGAATATTTATTAAATAGAATATTATCGATTATGTTAAAGGAAATCGAGTAGACTCGCTTCATGGGTTGAGGACAAGTCATTTCAAGTTGGTATTAGAGTATGGTTTTAGATTTTGTTGACTTTACTGTTGTAATTAGAATAAGTTTTGCTGTTGTTAAAGTAGGAATTGACATATTGTTAGGCACCATCATGCTTTGTCGTAGCAATAGATTTGGTCCTAGCTGTGCTGTGGTCGTTCTAGGCTAGTAGCTGGATTGTCTGCTAGTGGTGTACCTGCCAGGAAAAATAAACCCTTGAACGAGGGAGCAATTCAGTCTTCAACGCATGAGGTTGCACAGCAGGCACCAGAGAATGTATTGAACATTGAACAGTCATTTGATAGGCTAGCTCAGATCATGACTGTAGTCATACATAATTAGACTCAAGCATATGCTGGTCATGTAAACACTAAATGTTTTATAATCCTGAGAGAAGTGGTTTCCTAATTAAATTCGAGTACCTTAGAAGTTAGAAATTAACAAGTAAAAAAAAACGTGGTTAAATCAATCAACCACAATGCGAAACCATTAAGCTCGAGAAAATAGGCCGTTAACTTAGATTTAGATAGAGATCTGTCTTGGCTCCAAAGTTTTTGAGTTCTAACAACTACCATATCTCTCCTCTAACGATTTTAACTGTGTTTTTTTTCACTCGATTTCCATTTCAGTCGGGAAAAGAGTTATATTTACCTCATCATTATCTCTCAATTCTCTTTCAACAAAATCTCTACGAAATTCTACAACTGTACTGTCTTCTTCTTCATAATTCTTTCAGCTTGAAACCCAATAAAAACAATTTCTTTAGCATTCATTCATTTTAGGGCTTCTCATTTTTTGTTCTTTGAATTTTTCAAAATACCTTTTCCTTTTTTTTTTCTTCAAAGCCCTCTCTAGACAAACAATAGTCAAAACACACAAAATGAGTGCATACAGTTACGAACTCGAGTGTGTTAGGAAGAAAAATTTTTTCATCAAAAGAAAATGTGGTGGTTGTGGGTTCTCGTTCTTTAGGGTAGTCTCTGTCATGTGCCCGCACTACTGCTCGGGACAGAAGGTGCATTTTTTGCAAGCAGGCCATGAATGATTCATTTGCTTTATCTTTTGATTATATGCTGCAAGGATTAAGATCCAACGAACAAGAAGTTTTAAGCCTAAAGAAAAGACATAAAGGCTTTGTTGAGGAAGAAGAAGCTCTATCTTGTACTAGATTTAGTCCATACGCTTCGCCATTGTTGAAATATTATAAGCCTCTCATTCGGAGAGAAATATTTGATCCGGAGAGAAATATTTGAAGAAGCAAATTCATTCTTTCAATCGCAGTTTATTCCAAATGGATAATGATAAGTTCGTGAAGTTAAGGCCATTTGTCCTCACTTTTTTACAACAAGCCAGTAGCATGTTTTAGATATATGTATGCATGATGGGTCCCCAATGTTACGCTACGATAGTTGTCAAGGTACTAGACCAGATTCCAAATACATTAGTTCTTGGATCATTGCTCCAGAGGGTTTTAAGGGAAAAGATAAGAAGAATCTAGACTTAGTATTGGGTCAAGAAAGGGGCACTGTTATTCTTGATGACACTGAGACTGTGTGGAGTGATCATGTAAGACCCCAACTAAAACTCCAAGGGTAAATCTAACCACAACTCCCTTATGTACTTGATCTCTTTATAATCAATAGCAATTCAGGCCTCAAACACACCATTTATACAGTGGAGCACTTTAAGAAAAAGGAAAATTTGCCAAACCATCTACTATTGTCAATTCAAGTCTTCTCCTCACTCATCACAAATAAACCCTCACATCTGAAAGCTGACTGACAATAAACTATAATGAGTGCAAAACTCAGTAAGCAAATAAGTTTTTCTTATACTAAAATACATAGGTACTTATACATAATGCAAGTGGATGATGTGCAATGATCTTTTCAAATCTCAAAACAAATTCATTAAAATCTCTTTCAGTTGCTTTAAAAGTTTCACATTTTCTTTCAAGAAAATACATATATTGGAATGCGTCACTTTCCGCTATGCGTGGCACTTTGCGGCACGTCGGCCCTTGAGTGGTGGCCCCCATCACAAAATCTTGTAAAGCAAAAATTCCATTTGCTAAAATCCACTTTCTCATTCATAGAAAACTTTAATGCATTTTCGTGCTTATGCCAATGAACCCTCGCACAACATATGCCCATGTATATAATCACACACATAACAACACATCACATAAACATAAACACATGGACAGAAATATATAAATCCATATACGTATATATAAAAAATAAGCTTTACAAACAAGTCAAACATATACATATTGTTTATTGTGATTCATTTTGAAGTCTAGTTTACTTACCTATTGGCTTCCACACTTAAAAAATGCGTATTGGTATCATCAACCTAAAAATCATTAATAAAATTCTCATAAGATAAAATTGAGTCCTTATTACAAATTCTAATGTTCTCAAATATTCCATTTTAAACAGCTCCTAATCTCAGCCTCAAATGCCTTCAATATTCGGTCCTTAAAATAGAACAGTCCATGTTCTCTGATTTTTAATAAATTATTACCTTATGGTAAAAATCTCAAATTTTACAGAGCATATGATGACATGTTGAAAATTCATTGGTAAAAATTTCATAGCTTAATTCCTCCAAAAATTAATGAAAATAATTTATGCTTCTGACATCATCAATACTATCAAACTGTTTTTTGTCCTGGATATGCCTGCTTTAAAAATACAAAAAAATTTATTGTTTTATCATAAGATCATGAAAATTTCCTGAATCACACTATACATTTATAAAAATCATTGGTCCAAATTTCATAAGTTTTGAAGAAGTCTAGCTATGGTAAAATAATTTTGTAATTCATGTTTTTTACTGAAATCAGAAATTTCCAGGTTTTCAGACTTGATTTTGAAAAATTGTAATTAATTGAAATCTTATCCGATTAACTTGAAACAAGTTTCAAAACATTCTACGATGTCTAGTTTAAGATATCCAAAATTTAGAATCAAAATCAATTTGTACAAATTACTATGATTTTCGAAATAACACGTTGTCAACATATTTTCTGTAAAATCTTAGGTTTCTACTTCTATTGCAAACATCTAATCATGCTTCTTCATAAAAATTAAAAAATAAAAATAGAAAACTGAAACTCACCTCCAAATCTTCTCTTAATAATATCCAATTCAAATGACATAACTGATCCATGTGTTGCTCATGGCAGAACTAGGAAGAAGACTTTCTTCTTTACTCTTTTCTTTTCTCTCTCTTCCCTCCATCGTCTTTTTTTTTTTTTTTTCTATTGTGATTCTTTTTCTCCTCAGTTGATCTCTCTCTCTCCAGTAATGGAAAAGACATCTTATTCCTTTTATACTAGCGTACAAAGATCACAAAAAAAAACTAAAAAGACTTAAATACCCTTAGGAGAATTGGGGTATTACAGATCACGCTAAGAACTTGATAGTTATGGAAAATATGACTAATGTAGGGACAAAGAAATGAAAAGAGATCATAGATTGACGAAAGTGAGAATGACCGGGCGTTAGCAAATATTTCTAGAATTCTAAATACAATCCATGGATGGCTTTTTGGCAGTGCTTCTGGAGATGTTCAGGCTTACTTGCCAAAATTTCGTACTCGGATTCTCAAGGGTTGTACTTTGCTCTTCAAATGTTGGAGATTTTATTTGAACCAAGTCAAGGGCAGAGGAGATGGGAGCTAAGTGCACAATAGTAATTGTGCTCTCAATTACGCATTTGGTCTCAATGGAATGTGATAATTGTTTATAGGTAGAGCAAGCAGAGAAGTTCTTGGTACATCCAAAGTGGATAGATGCTTGTTATTTCCTCTGGCGTAGGCGGCCTTGGGATGACTATCTCCCATGGTCATTGAATAACCTTAAGTTCCACAGTTTAAGGCATTCTCTGATTCATTTATCTATAATGAAATACTGTTACTGATTTTACTACTCATGGCTCTTTATTGTACTTCTCTAATTAATATTATGTATTGAACTCAAGGATTTTCAGCATTGTTTAGTCAATTGTAATTCAGTGAATATATAAATATACTATTTTCAAGTTCTTCTTCTGTTTTAACTCATCAATTAATTGGAAGCTACGATAGTTTTTTTTATGATTTTAGTAGATGTAGTTTAGTGCGATTGCATAAAAAATTGCAATAGTTCTAATAGAAATTTAGATCTATCGCAGATAGATGTAAGTAGTTAAAATTCTAGTATTAACAACTTAACTAATTTTAAACAATAGTGTTTACCGTTACTGTTTACCAGAACTGTTTACGAATACTGTTCATGGGGTACTATTCATATGCATAAAAAACATTAATTTTCTAAAAAAAAATAAATTGCAGAATTTAAACGACACAGATATTTTTATGTGTTTCGGATTAATCAATCCTACATCCACGAGGCCATGCCCATATGAAAAGTAATTCATTAAGTTGAGATGTTACAACTTATGGATTTACCAAACTTAAGACTCGCACTTACAGTTTATCACCATACAGTTTACTCAACCTTAGACTAAATTTGCTTCTCGTGAATAATCGGTACCCCTCTTGATTCATGATCCTCAAGGCACTTTGCAAAGTGATTAATAGCGATTCTTTAATTTTCAATGTCTGGTGATTCTAAATCCAGAGAGATGAAAAGAAATAATCTCATAACAAGACTTAGAATGAAAACAAATTAGCATAACATTATGTGCCAAATCTAGATTCTCTAGGGAGGAGGCCGAATTTTGCTTCTTTACTTTATGCGCTGTGTTCCACCTTCAATTGTGAAATACCTCTCTTTATATAGGTACTATGGTTCTACAAAAATTGCAAGTCTTAAAAGATTTGAATTATTTCTAAATAAGAGTTTCTTTCCTATTATAATTCCTATGAATCTGAATAGAAATAAATCTGATCTTCTTGCCTTGCAAGAAATATCTAGATCATTTAATAACTTCTTGTTTGAACCAACTTCTTACTCTAAATAGATCTTATACACCAATTATAGAATCCCATCATTAATTGACTTCCTAAATTAGACATCTAATTAAAATAGGAAACAAATATTCCGAATAAATTGGAATCTCACTAAATTAGGGAATTAATAAATTAATCCCTATTATAAGATATGCAATAAATAAAATTCCAGTTTAACTAGACTTAATATAAAATGCCAACTCCATAAATAATAGACTCAACAATCTCACGCTTTGGCATTCTTGTGGCAAAAGCAATCCAACACACATCTTTCATGAAACTTGGCGCTAAAACATGAATTTGAAACAAGCATAAACAACAACAAAGAACTAACCAAAATAATTGGCAATTAGCATGTTATGTCATTTAAACACACCAAGGTAAGAATTAAAATAAAATGCTGATTTTATTAATCAATAAATTGTAAGACAACATTAAGCAAAAAATCCAAAATTCTTGGACAAAAATAAAATCTCCCTCTAGAATTGAAATAATACTCCCCCTAACTCATTGCGTCACACAAAATTAACAATTACTCCCCCTCATTTTTCAAAAGATTGCAAAAGGGAAGAAGCTTGGCATGCAATTCGGCGAAATGAGTAGAAAGATCCGCAATAGCATGCCCTTGAGTCAAAATCTTAGCCTCAAGATGGGCAACATCAAGAATAAAATAAGTAGGTGGTGGAGAAGAGCAATAAATAAACACAATTCAATGCAAACAAGTCAGAAACATAAAGGAAAATACTAAAAACGAAGTGCTAGGCATGACATTTGACGAAATAGACACATAGTGCAGAGTAGTGAATTTCGAAATTAAACTGGGAATGAATGAAATGGAATTAGAATGTGATCGATATACCGTTGGAAAGCTTATTGAATCAGATTTTTACTGAACTTTACAGAACTAAATTTGGAGTTTTATAGACAAAGTTATGACCAAAAGAACGTAACATACTCAGTTGTGACGAGCAGAAGTTAGTCGATGAACTTAGAAAACAAAAATCGGAGTTTTGCTTTAAGAATATTGATGGGTGTCGAAGCCAGCAAATATAAATACCTACTCTAACAAAATTGTGTATAGTGATTGAGTTTTGTAATTTTAAATCCTTTTTAAAATGAAAATGTAAATTTGGGGATTGTTGACAATAATGAAAATCAAATTAAATTAAAAATCAAATTAAAATCAAAATATTATCATCTTAGACTATAAGAATATAAGAATATGAGAATGCGCATGAATCTCTCCTTTTTTAATTTAATTTTGTTATTTTAATCAAAAAATGCATTAATTTAAACAAGCCTGAAAACTTGAACAAACAAACGCATATGATGGTTCATTTAAATTATTAAACAAATTATTGGGGATTTTCCATCTTTCACAAGCATTAGCTAATAATTAAATGTATTATCTAAAAGCAAACATAATCATAATTTCGAGGAGAATAAACAAATACCCAAAAAGCAATAAAAGATTGAGTATTGGTGAAGAGAAATTTAAGCAAAAAATAATTTTGTGTGTGTGCTAAAAAAAGATAAAAAACAATTCAATTCTCTAAACTCTTCTTTATTCCTCTTTTATAGTTTTCTTAAAAAGGATGAAGATAAAAATATCTAAAATCTTATCTAATCTATGTTCACGTTTAAAAAGAAATAAAAAAAGTCTTAAATATAACAACAAAACATAGAGTTCGGTCTGAAATTAAAATTTCTAACCATTTATTATCTTGATCTATAAAAATCCGTAAATTTTGCAAAACATTGATATTTTAGCAAAATTAGTGCATGAAATGCACTATAACAAATATGTAACTCTCAAAATCTAAAATCATATTATCATCTTAGACTATAAGAATATAAGAATATGAGAATGCGCATGAATTTTTTTTTTAATTTGTTTTTAAAAATGCATTAATAACAAACTTGAACAAGTAAAACAATATTATTGGGGATTTTCCACTACAAGCATTAGTTCATGTAATAAAGACTCTAATTTCCTCAAATAAGTAAAGATGAGAGAAATTTAAGCTTTTTTGTGTGTGTGCAAACAATTCAATCTAAACTCTTTCCCAAAAATTCATCTATGTTCATAGTCAAAGTCTTAAATATAAAACATAGAGTTGGTCAAACTAACCTTATTATCTTGATCTCCAATTTTGACCATTTTAGTTGTAACAGAGATATATTGTTTTTTTTTTTAATAAAAGCATAGCATTTGCTTTTTGACAAAAGATCTATGGTTAAGAGCTATCACTTTACCTTTTAAGGTCGCATTTTTCTCATGGTAGTTCATCCTCTCTTATATTTATGATACGCAGATTCAAATTACTCAAGGATAGCTTCACACTTAAGAGTTATAGGTAGCTATTTTTGACCAATGTGTCTATATATATTTGTGGTCTTAAGACAAGATAAGAATCAAGGCAAACAGTCATAACTCAAGTTAAATATTCTCAACAAGGACCATGTCAATATCAAAACCTTGGGTCAAAGTAAAGACCGAATTGCCATTCATGTGCTTTTAAAGAAATGTTAAATAACTCTAATAAAAACTTATTCAAAGATTTCAAATCTTCTAAAAACATGAAAGAATGCTTGTCATTTATTAATCCAAGACTAATTTTTTTTTTTAAATGAAACAAAAAAAAAACTTAAAATTAAAAACTTTTAAATTCATATCCTATACCTAATGCACAAATGCATGACCTAAACCTAAATACAAAAACATTTTGAATCACATAGAACACACACCTAAAGCTTTCCTTAAAAAATTGAATCGTTTGAAATCTAAAGCTTTAGTGAAGATATCCACAAGCTATTTTTTCTATATCAATTTATTCTAACGACACAGTGTTGTTCTTTACTAAATCTCTAATAAAATGATGATGGATATCAATATGCTTAGTCCTAGAATGTTGAACAGGATTTTTAGAAATATTGATAGCACTTGTGTTATCACAAAACACAATTCCTAAAACATACCATAATTTGCAAGTATTTGTTTCATCTAGAGTAGTTGGGTGCAACAACTTCCAGTTCCAATATATTCAGTTTCAGTCATGGAGAGAGAAATTGAATTCTGTTTCTTGCTATGTCATGACACCAAGTTGTTTCCAAGATAAAAGCATTCTCCAGCGGTACTTTTTCTATCATTAACATTGCCATCCAAATCTGCATCACTATACCATGCAAGACTTGAATTAGTGTCATTAGTGTACCAAATACCATCATTAATTATCTCACTGACTAAACGAATGACTCATTTAACAATAGATAAATGTGACTCCTTTCGATTTGCTTGATATCTAGCACATACACTAACACTAAAACATATATAAAGTCTACTTGCAATCAAATAAAGTAAGCTGCCAATCATGCTTTTGCGAAAACTAGGATCAACACTAGAACCACTATCATCAATAGTCAACTTGGTATTAGTTCCCATAGGAGTTCTCATGTGTTTTGTAGAATCTAAGCAAAACCTCTTAACTAAATTCTTGGCAAACTTGCTTTGATTAAAAAAATTCATTCTCCATTTGTTTCACTTGCAGACCTACAAGGTAAGTCAATTCTCCTACCATGCTCATCTTAAATTCCTTTTACATTTGATTCATAAATTCTTGCACATGATCAGAAGAAGTAGAACTAAACACTATATCATCAACATAGATTTCAACAACTAAAATTCCTAGATTAAGTTGCTTAATAAATAGAGTTCTATCTACTCCATATCGCTTATAGCCATTTTCAAGTAAAAATTTGGTCAACCTTTCATACCAAGCTTGAGCAGCTTGCTTTAAACCATACAAAGTCTTTTTCAATTTAAAAACATGGTTTGGGAAATAGGGGCCTTCAAGACCTTTGGGTTGTTCAACATTGGCTTCTTCATTTAAGATGCCATTCAAAAAGGCACTTTTGACATCCATTTGAAATAATTTAAAGCCTATTGACACGCAACTGGGAGAAGCAATTGAATGGATTCTAGTCTAGCAATGGGTGCAAATGTTTTATCAATGTCAAAACCTTCAATTTATGTGTATCATTGTGCGACCAACGTAGCTTTATTTCTCACTATGTTACCAAATACATAAGTTTTGTTCTTAAAAATCCATTTGGTTCCTATAACATTAGTGTGACTAGGTCTAGGTACTAATGTCCATACATCATTTAGTTTAAATTGTTCCAATTCTTCTTCCATAGTTTTAACCCAAAATTCATCAACTACATCTTTCTTAACATTCTTAAGTTCAATTAAAGATATAAAGCAAGTAAATCTTACCAATATTGGCATACCTTTTCCTTGTGACAATTCGCTCATCAAGATTGCCTAAAATAAGGTCAGATTGGTGATTTTTCTTAACTCTTGATGATGGTTTCTTTCGGATTTGGTCTTGTAGGTCCATGGTTGCCTGGAGCATTGAAACTTTCTCCTTCACATTTTCTGGAGTTTCCTTAGAGATGTCTTCTTCAGCTACTTCTTTTTCTTTTAAAGAAGATTCACTAGATTGACCTTACTGAATGACTCGATCTACAGGAGTGACTGTAGCACCCTTTGGTGTTTATAACTCAACTAAGTAATCTATAAAATGTTGATAATCATCAATAACCACATTTGCAGATTTAATAATACTATGAGTTCTCATATTATAAAGATGAAAAGCTTTGTTGTTATTGGAATAACCAAGAAAAACACATTCATCACTTTTTGAATCAAAATTACCAAGATGCTCACGATCATTTAGTATAAAGCACATACTCCCAAAAATATGAAAGTACCCCAAATTAGGTTTTATACCTTTCTATAACTCATAGAGAGTTTTCTTAGTACCTGGATAGAGATAAACATGATTAATGGTGTAATAAGAAGTGTTAAGTGCTTCAACCCATAATCTTTTTGAAAACTTCTTCGAGTTTAACATCACTTGAGCCATTTCCTGTAATGTTCTATTTTTTCTTTCTACAACACCATTTTTTTCTGGAGTAATAGGTGATGAAAACTCATGTGAAATTCCATGTAAACTACTATATTCCTCAAAACTAGAGTTTTCAAGTTCTTTGCCATAATCACTCCTAATTCTAACAATATTGCAATTTTGTTCGTTTTTAATCTTTTCACAAAGTTTTCTGAACACATCAAATGTATCTGATTTCTCTTTGATAAAGTCAATCCATGTGTACCAAGAGAAATTATTTACACACAAATATGTATCTTTTTCCAACTAAACTCTTAACTTGCAATAATCCCATAAGATCCATTTGAAGTAGCTGTAGTACCTTAGATGTTGCTCTATCTTAAATGACTTTATGTGATGTTGCTCTATCTTGAATGACTTTATGTGAAGCCTTTTGTTGTTTGCTAGATTGACATGAACTATATACTCTAGGCTGTTTCTTTTCAAGCATTGGAACTCTTTCGACAGCACCTGTTTTCATAATTTTAGTTAGTAACCTATAGTTCAAATGACCCAACTTTTGATGCCGCAATTCTCTGTCATCCAGAGTTGTTTTATGGCAAATAATTAAACTAGTCCACTTATAACAATGATCAGATGATCGATATCCTTCCAAAATGAAATTTCCATTAATATTAAGAACATGACATTTGTTCTTATTGAAGTTGACAACTAGGTTTTGGTTACAAATTTGACTAATGCTGAGAAAATTTAGTTTGAGATCGTCTACATGTAGAACATTGTCAAGTTTTGGAAAACTTTCCACATTCTATGTTCTCTTTCCAAGTACATGACTTTTCACGCCATCAGCAAAAGCCACATTTTCTCAATCAACTTTTTGATAATTGATCAAGGCACATCCTATTACCTTTCATATGTCTAGAGCAACCATTATCAAAGTACCAAAAGTTAGTAGTACAAGTTCTTAAGGAAATAAAGGAAACATAAGCTTTATAATTAGTCTTCTTTATCCAAGTGGTTTTAAGTTTATTTCCATTTGTCTCAACCTTCAGTCTAGGTGTTATCCTAGGTTTTCTACAAGAATAATTAAAGAACATAACCTTTTTCATATATTTTATAAACTTGAAGCAATTAGGTTTAATTTGTCATTTAGCATGGCAAAAATGACAAGTGGGAATAAACCTATTGTTTTTACCTTAATGAACTGGTGAAGAATGAGAAACAACTTTACCTTTTTGATAATATGGAATTTTAATTGTTGATGGAGAAGTTGTTTGTGATAAAGCTTTAACAAACACACCTTGAGAATTTGAGTCTTTATCATCTTGATACCAAAGACCATGATAATCTGAGCTAGATTTGCTAATTGACAAGATATGATCTAACTTTTGAGTGACTAAATTCATCATTTTGAGTGACGTTTTGGTATTCTCTAATTCTGTGGTCACTGCAAGCAATTGGTTATCTTTTTTAGCAAGTAAAGACTTTTAATGAACTACCTTACTCTCAAGTTTCTCCTTATCATCCAAAAGATTGGATACTTGAATCATCAAGGTCATATTCTCATTGCAGACTTCTTCCCATTTAACGAACATCATTTTGTAGCTTTCATGAAAAGCTTTCTTGTCATTTATGTCAATGTCACTGACATCACTATCTGCATCATTATTCTTGTCATCATGTTGCATAGTTATGTCAAGAGGAGAATTAGTGTCTTCGTTGTAAGAAGCTTTGTGCCAGGCTTTAGATGTGGATGCACCTTTAATGTTTGATTCCTGTATATTGCCATTATTATGTTTTGACACATTATCATGGACAACAAGCCCTCCAACAAGGCCCTCTTCATCAATACTATCATTTAAATCATTATCACTTTAAGTGGATTGAATCGCTTTCATTTTCATGAGAGTGTTAGCACATTGTGCTTGTATGTGCCTTATGCCTCCACATTCTTTGCATCGAATACCCTCATTCTTGTTAAGAATAAACAATTTAAGATTGGGATTAGAAGAACCCTTTTGAACCATTGGAGCCATTGATGTAGAAGTCTTCTTTGATTTGTTAAAGTTTTTCCTTCTCAATATCTTTTTGAAATTCTTTGCAATGAGTGCAAGAGAATTATCCACATACACATATAAATTGTCGTCCTTACTTGGTTTGGTGGTGGGAACATGTGTTTCAACCTTAAAAACAACACTTTTTTCTTTCTTAGAATTCAAATTCAAGTAATTAGTCTCATAAACCATCAATTTTCTTATAAGTCAACCTGTAGTCATGGTAGACATATCAGCATATTCTTCAATGGCTAAAATATTAGGATGGTATCTAGGATGGATAGATCTTAAGATTTTTCTATAAATTTCTTCCTTATAAATCAGTTTTCGAAGAGCAAAAAAGTCATTAACCATAGTAAGGATTCTAGAATTAAATTCATATATGGTTTCATGTTTGTGCATTTTCAAGTTCTCAAAATCAGATGGAAGTTTATGAAGTTTAGAACGTTTTACCGTATTTTCCCCTTCAAAAGTACTTTGGAGTATATCCCAAGTAGCTTGAGATGTCCTGCATGTAGAATTTAGTTGGTGTTGAAAAACATAAACCATCAATTTTCTTATAAGTCAGCCTGTAGTCATGGTAGACATATCAGCATATTCTTCAATGGCTAAAATGTTAGGATGATATCTAGGATGGATAAATCTTAAGATTTTTCTATAAATTTCCTCATCAGAAATTAGTTTTCCAAGAGCACAAAAGTCATTAACCATAGTAAAGATTCTAGAATTAAATTCATATATG
Organism: Luvunga scandens; assembly: GCA_030449905.1. Classification (NCBI taxonomy): domain Eukaryota; kingdom Viridiplantae; phylum Streptophyta; class Magnoliopsida; order Sapindales; family Rutaceae; genus Luvunga; species Luvunga scandens. The sequence goes on from JASUUG010000209.1 coordinate 2,441,904, forward strand.
GTTTCATGTTTATGCATTTTCAAGTTCTCAAAATCAGATGTAAGTTTATGAAGTTTAGAATGTTTTATCATATTTTCGCCTTCAAAAGTACTTTGGAGTATATCCCAAGCAGCTTGAGATGTCCTGCATGTAGAATTTAGTTGGTGTTGAAACACATAAACTCTATTGACAATGGCATTAAGTCCTTTAGAATTACATCCAAATGCATCAAGTTCATCATTAGTCCATTTTTTAATTGGTTTTAGAGATTTTACTTCATCTTCACCAATTTTGATAAGTGGAGTACGTCCAGTCAGTACGCATTTCCAAACTCTTTCATTAATAGATGTTAAATAAATCTCTATTCTTTGTTGCCAATCAGCATGATTTATCCCATCTAGCACAGGTGGACAAGACAAAAAACCTCATTCTCTTTGCAAACTCATACCTACAAAATAGATCTAAGTTCTAGGTGTCTCACCAAACAAACGGTTAATGTCCTACTTTGATACTAATTGATAGAAATTTAGATCTATTGCAGATAGATATAAGTAGTTAAAACTCTAGTATTAACAGCTTAGCTAATTTTTGATAATACTGTTCACCATTACTATTCACTATAATTGTTTACAAGTGCTGTTCACGAGGTACTGTTTATCTGCATAAAAAATATTAATTTTTAAAAACAAAATAAATTGCAGAAATTAAACGATACAGAGGTTTTTACGTGGTTTGAATTAATCAATCTTACTAAGTTAACATGTTACAATCTATAGATTTATCAAATTTAAGAGTCTCACTTACAATTTATCACTATACAATTTACTAGACCTTAGACTGAATCTCCTTCTTTTGAGTTAGGTTCTGGACAAATTTTAAGAACACATCCCAGCTGCAACTAGGCAAGTGTAACCACAAGTCAACACAGTAACATTATCATACATCTGTCACCATAGCTACACCAAAACATTATAGATTATAATGCATGTAGGCTTTATCATAAAGTAAACTTTATTAACACAAACCTTCTTTGTTCAATCCCAAATTCAACAAACTTATAATGCGACATAATACATTAGATGAATACATAATCTTATAACAGATTTTAACTATCAAAAGGTCAGAATACAGCATAATTCATCCACTAGTGAAATAAGAATGTAGTAATTAGAATATAGAATTATAGAAAACAACACTTAACTATACCTTCACAAACTTGTAGTTACGTAAGACTACATATGGATCTGTAATGTTTAGTTTTAAGTTGTAATTAACGATAAGATGTACACTTTTCTGTAAAACATGTTGTAACTGCAAACTATAAACTTGGATGAAAAACACTTTTATTTGCCTTTCTATACTACTAATCACTTGCAATTCATGCGTATTAAATTAGCTAACTTTATATTTTTATTGATTGTACTTATTAGTAGGATAATTAAATTGGTATCATTATTGACATTCATTGCATGCTGAACTCCAAGCAGGCCAAGCAATTATAGGGGTTGAAGATGTAATAAAACCTTATAATAATCAAGAACATGAACATAAAAGTACTACAAATGATTGGAAGTAAATATAATACCATAGTACAAAAATAGTAAAACCTTTTAAAGATATATTGCATTTTAAAATTTTAATGTAAATATAGTATTATTCTTCATATTTCATCTATCATATATACAATTTGTTGTTTGCTCATATCATGGCTAGGAGAGAAGCAACCCTTCATAACAGACAAATACTTTGAACCTTTTGATCTTTCAAATATGAAAGTAAAACCTTCTGTTCCCTTTATTGAGTCACCACCAGTTTTAGAATTAAAACTTTTACCTTCAAATTTGAAATATGCATATCTTAGTGACAATGACACATTTTCTATAATTATTTCATCTTCTTTGAATGCAGATTAGGAAAAGAGCTTAATGGATGTATTGGGGAGGTACAAGAAGACCATTGATTGGACCATGGTAGATATCAAAGGAATTAGTCCTTCTATATGCATACATAAGATTTTGTTGGAAGATTGCTACCACAATTATATAGAGCAATAAAGAAGATTAAATTCCATCATAAAGGAAGTTGTAAAGAAAGAGATCATCAAGTGGCTTGACACCGGCATTATATACCTGATATTCGATAGCTCATGAGTAAGCCCAATATAATATGCTCTAAAGAAAGGTGCAGTGACTATTGTAGTAAATGAAAAGAATTAGCTCATTCCCACGAGAGCAGTCATGGGTTGGAGAGTCTGTATGGATTATAGAAAGTTAAACAAAGCAATAAAGAAGGGTCACTTTCCATTGTCTTTCATAGATAAGATACTAGATAGACTTACTGGAAAAGAGTATTACTGTTTCTTAGGCGGATACTCAGACTATAACCAGATTGCTATAGCCTTAGAGGATCAAGAGAAGACAATATTCACTTGTCCTTATGGAACCTTTGCTTTCAGAAGGATGCCATTTGGCTTATGTAATGCTCTAGCAGCATTTCAGAGGTGTATGATGGTACTTTTCTCAGATATAATTTTGTAAATACTTGAGATATTCATAGATGGTTTTGCAGTCTTTGGAGAATCATATGATGATTATTTGTATAATCTAAAAAATATCCTTAAGAGATGTAAGGAGATAAATTTAGTATTAAATTGGGAAAGTGCCATTTCATGGTATAAGAATGGATAATCATAGTCCGTAGGGTCTCTAGAAAGGGAATTGAGGTGGATAAGGCAAAAATAGAGGTGATTGATAAACTTCCACCACTTATTTGAGTGAAGGGGATGAGGAGCTTTTTAGGACATGCGAGGCTCTATAAAAGGTTTATTAAAGATTTTTCCAAAATTGCCAAATCCTTATTTATGTTGTTGGAGCATGAAAAACCTTTCAATTTTGATGAAAATTGCTTAAAGGCCTTTGTCGAGTTGAAAAGAGCTCTTGTTACAGCACCAGTTGTTGTAACGCCAGATTGGAGTATGTGTTTTGAGTTGATTTATGATGCCAGTGACCATTTTGTTAGGGTAGAGGAAAGGCAAGATTTTTCACTTTATTTATTATGCCAGCAAGACCTTAGCTGATGCACAACTTAATTATACCACCATTGAAGAAGAGTTACTGGCTGTTGTTTTTGTAATTAACAAATTCAGAGCTTATTTAATTAGCACCAAGGTGACTGTTTACACAGACCACTTAGCCATAAAGTATTTAATTTCAAAGAAAGACACAAAACCAACGCTGATTACGTGGATTATTTTGCTTCAACAGTTTAACTTGGAAATCAAGGACAGAAAAAGGACTGAGAATTAAGTGACAGACCATCTATCAAGGCTAGAAGTAGATGCAAGTACTCTAACCAAGCAGGACATCTCAGAAATATTTCATGATGAGCAACTGTTAATGCTACAACACTCACAGATGCTTCAGCAATTGGGATTCCTATGATATACAAACTTTACAAATTATTTAGTGAGTGGATTGTTACCACCTGATTTGAACTACCAGTAGAGGAAGAGGTTTCTTCATGATATCAAAAGTTATCAGTGGGATGAGCCTTTCTTGTACAAGGTGTGCCCAGACAATGTAATAAGAAATGTGTATCAGATGAAGAAATTTGAAGCATTTTGCAGTCCTGTCATGTTGCAACAGATGGTGGACACTTTGGAGGACACAAAACAACAACAAAAGTTCTTCAATCAAGTTACTACTAGCCATCTATTTTTAAAGATGCTTATGAATTTGTTAAATGCTGTGACAGGTGTTAAAGGGCACGAAACATCTCTCAAAAACATCAGATGCCACTCACCAACATTGTGGAAGTAGATCTCTTTGATATATGGGAGATAGACTTTATGGGATCGTTCCCACCATCTTTTGGCAATTTATACATTTTAGTTACTATAGATTATGTGTCTAAGTGGGTGGAAGCCATAGCATTACCAATAAATGATGCCAAAGTAGTGGTAAAGTTCTTTTAGAAGAACTTTTTTTTCAAGATTTGGCATCCCGAGAGCCATCATTAATGATGAAAAAACTCATTTTTGCAACAGGATGTTTGCTACAACATTGGGTAAGTATGAGATCAAGTATAAAGTTGGTACTGTATATCATCCACAAATTAGTAGTCAAGCAGAGGTGTCCAATAGGGAGATAAAGAAGATTCTTGAGGAAGTGGTGAACCTTAGTAGAAAAGATTGCTCACTTAGATTGAATGGCTCCTTATGGGTGAATAGGATAGCCTACAAAACCCTACTTGGCATGTCCCTATACAAAATTGTCTAAGGTAAAGCCTGCCATTTGCCATTGGAGCTAGAGCACATAGCATATTGGATAATTAAGCAACTAAACATGGATGTGACTACTACAACAGAATAAAAAAAGCTATAGCTTTGTGAGTTGAAAGAGTTGAGGTTATTTTCTTGTGAAAATACAAAAAATTATAAAGAGAAGACCAAGCAATGACATGATAAACGAATCAAACAAAAGAAGCTCATTCTATGTAGCCAAGTTTGCTTTACAACTCGAGATTAAAACTCTTTCGTGGAAAATTGAAATCTAGATGGTTAGGACCTTTTAAACTTACTCAAGTGTATCCTCATAGGGATGTTGACCTTCAAGATAAAAGAATGAAAGTGAATAGGCATAGATGAAGTATTACATAGAGGCTTTATGAACCACCCAAGGGAGGACTTATTCCTATGGGATCCAACTTGAGAAATCAGGGTTGGTCAGGCTGAAAGACCTAAAATCAAGCACAAAAATTTATAAAGAGAAGACTAAATAATGACATGATAAACGAATCCAACAAAGGAAGCTCATTATACACAACCAAGTTTGCTTTAGTGGAAAATTGAAATCTAGATGGTTAGGACCTTTTAAACTTACTCAAGTGTATCCTCATAGGGATGTTGACCTTCAAGATAAAAGAATAAGTAAAGAATCCAAAGTGAATAGGCATAGGGTGAAGTATTACATAGGAGCTGCTATGAACCACCCAAGGGAGGACTTATTCCTATGGGATCCAACTTGAGAAATCAGGGTTGGTCAGGCTGAAAGACCTAAAATCAAGCACAAAAATTTATAAAGAGAAGACTAAACAATGACATGATAAACGAATCCAACAAAGGAAGCTCAATATACACAGCCAAGTTTGCTTTAGTGGAAAATTAAAATCTAGATGGTTAGGACCTTTCAAACTTATTAAAGTGTATCCTCATGGGGATGTTGACCTTCAAGATAAAAGAATAGGTGAAGAATCCAAGGTGAATGGGCATAGGGTGAAGCATTACATAGCAGCTGCTATGAACCACCCAAGGAAAGACTTATTCCTATGGGATCCAACTTGAGAAATCAGGGTTGGTCAGGCTGAAAGACCTAAAATCAAGCACAAAAATTTATAAAGAGAAGACTAAACAATGACATGATAAACGAATCCAACAAAGGAAGCTCATTATACACAACCAAGTTTGCTTTAGTGGAAAATTAAAATCTAGATGGTTAGGACCTTTTAAACTTATTAAAGTGTATCCTCATGGGGATGTTGATCTTCAAGATAAAAGAATAAGTGAAGAATCCAAGGTGAATGGGCATAGGGTGAAGCATTACATAGCAGCTGCTATGAACCACCCAAGGAAAGACTTATTCCTATGGGATCCAACTTGAGAAATCAGGGTTGGTCAAGATAAAAGACCTAAAATTAAGCATTTATTGAAAGGCAACCCAATAAGGGAAGTTGATTCATTTTTTTCTAGTTTTGTATGTTTTTAATTTATCTTGTTGTCATGTTTAATTTATGCATCTACCTTTTTTTATTTTATTCTTTTATTTATTTAAATTACAACACGGTTTTAAAAAATTGGGTGAAGAACTAGAAAGGAATTGTTGTAGCATCAATTCAACATGACAAACAAAAGGTGGCTCCTAAGCAACTGATGCATCATTTATTATTACTGCAACAACGGATCAGTTATTACATCAACGATTTTTGCCGTTGACATCTCAACCTTTGTTTTTTTTTAATTGTTGGAAAAGCTGACACACTAATGTCAGAAAGTCATAAATTGAGATAAGGAAGATTAAACAATCCCTATATTACTGAGACACCTATCATCTCATTTTCAATTTGGGATTTGTTTTTAAAATTGAAAATTCTTTCCAAGTTTATCCAATTAATCACTTTCCTCTTTTTATTTTCCCTCTAACTATAAATTAGGGATTTACTATGGCTATTTAAACTTACAATAACTTTCGCTCAGTTTATTACTCTCGTTGTAATTGTAATCTCTTTTCATGAATTTATTTGTCTTCTTTCAACACAATACTACTTACTTAGAGCTGTTATAATAATGGAGAAAATTAAATAATACGTCATTAGATTGAAGGACTTAACACGCTTTCATAGTTATAGAGTTGAGGATACATTTTATAATTTCATTAAGCCACACAAATTTTTTAAAGAAAAGGGCTTTATATTCCCAAAGTAGCCAATAGGAGTAATGAACAACATATTTACTCCTGTGGCATGATGAGGATAGGTTAGGTTTTGTTCTCCCCTACAAGACCTAGTTATCCCGATTATCAAAGAGTTTTATTCCAACATATTGCAGCAAGATCAGCGTAGCATCTTCATAAGGCAAGTGTAGGTACCATTAGACTCTCGAGTTATTAATGCCTTTTATGATTTGCCTACCAACATTGATTTTGAATATATAAAATTTGTTGAGAATATGATGGCTAAGAAATACGGTGAGATTTTTAAAACCTTGATTGTACTGGGTAGTCAATAGATGAATGAGAAAGGGTGAATGGTTGGTAGGCAAAATCAATGAGAAATAAATTAGAGAGTGTGTAACAAGGATATAGAAATCTGCTGCATTGTTATTGTCTTTTCTTATCATGGGTATGTGTAAGGCCTCGAGAGTGAAATTTTGAAGAGAGTGAAAAATGAAGGGGCTATTACATAAGGATAATTAAGAGAATTGTTAAAGAACTTATGACTACAGCAACCTGAGAATGCCCTGTTGCAGCTAAGACAAAGCAGCATACATGATTTGAGAGTATGCAGCAAGAACTCAGTAAAACTGTGAATGAGTGTGTTCAAGTGTAAATGGTTGAAAATAAGAGATTTTGGGCCTACTTATAGCATTTAGAAGCGCAAAAGTATCAATTCACCTTGTACATGAAAAGAAAAAGAGAAATTATCCACTGACCACCTGATTTTTTCCACTTTTTCAAAAATACACAATTCTTTTTTTTTTTTGCTTGAATTACTCCTGAAGTTATAATTTTTTTCACTTTTTCACTTCCGTCTGTTGACCGTTAAGATTCCGTTAGTTTTTTTAATAAATGATGATTTTGCCCCCCAAATGTAAAATTACAATTTCATCTTATAACATTAATTTTGGGGGGCAAAACAATCATTTTGTTAAAAAAACTAACAGAATCTTAACGGTCAACAGACGGAAGTGGAAAAATGCAAAGAATTGTAACTTCAGGTGTAATTTAGGCAAAAAAAAAAAGAATTGTATATTTTTGAAAAAGTCTGAAACATTAAGTGATCGGTGGATAATTTCCCAAAGAAAAATGCAGACTTCCCTGAGTCATTGTTACAGTAGTTTAACTTTAGTATTATTAAGGAAAATGCTCTAGTAGAAGTAAGTAAAGATGCAAAAGCTGAAGGAGAATCTGAGGTGGAATAACAACCAAAGTAAGGGGAAGCAGAGGATGTTGAGGCAGAGGAAGAATCAGAAAATGAAGAGCAGGAAGAAGAGTAAGAGAAAAAGGAAGAATAGGAAGAAAAAAAGGAAAATGATGAGGAACCTCTAAGGGTGAAACAAAGTGGGATGATAATGTAGATACAGCCATAGAGGAAACCATTAGCAAGTTGCTAGAACAAAAGAAACAAGAAGGAGCTTAAGAGACCTCATTGCAAGTATTATTATTGAGGAACCCCTGGCAGTAACACTTGTATAAGTTGCTACACAGCCAACACCAACAAAATCTCTAGTCCCAACTCCTAGGGCATTCAGCAAACGCAAAGGGGCACAACCCTCTAGAGATGCTACAACACCAGAAGAGCTCGAGCACAAGAAACAAGAAAAATTTAGCCCAAAACTACTGAAGTTGCTGGAACCCTTCTAATTAGTCTAGCTCCGAGCCAGAAAAAGAAACAACCAATTGCTACACCCATAAGTTCACATACGGAACATTTGCACAGTGGATCTAAAAGAAGTGAACCTTTTCAGCAAGTGCTACAACAGAACTTCCAACAACAAAGGAGTACCTGATGCTAGCTGTTTAATTTTTTGAATTTTAAAACTTTTCTTTTATTTATTTACATTTTCTTATTTATTTTGCATTTCTTTTCATTAAATGTATACATGTTTGTCTTTAAATTATTTTGTGTGCATGTGCGGACATAGAACCTCTCAAGTTTGAGGGGCTGTGTTATAGTGTTATTTGATTATGAACGTATATGTTATGGTGTTATGTGTGTAGCCCTGTCTATCAAGTATTTGTTATAGGGTTGAAAACCCAATGAGGATGAATTGAGTATTGAAATGTAGGATGAATGACTACTAAGTAGAGATAGTGTGTAGATGAAAGTTGAAATTATGTCTTGACATTTAAGCTTATGTTGAGTTCTATGAGTTTGTTGTAGCAAAGTCAGGTGGAGTAATGTAAAGAGTAGTAACATTTTAAGGTTAAAAATTAGCTCAAGTTAAAGGGGGAATCTGAATCTGAAATTTTTTTTAGGGTTGTTATAAACTGTGCTAGATAATAAAATACTACTCTAATGACTTAGTTGCTGAGTAACCAAGGCTTAGTATGTACCCCATATGCAGACTTGAGTAAAAAGGCAACAAAAAGTTATGAGCATTGCTGTAGCACTGATAAAACAAAATTAGAATAAGAGGGTTCTCTGTCAAGGATACTGAGTAGTAAGGTCTGTTCATGAGCCCCATGTTCAGGTTGAGTTAAAGGTGTCCAAAGATAATAAACTTACAAAGATGACAAAAAAATATCACTACAGAGGAATTAAAACAAATTTGGTATAATGAAGATGCTGTAACGGATGCTGCAGCAATCCAGTAACGGCTACATAGAAGATTTTGTTTGAGATAATTAAAAGATTGCAATCTAAGTTTCCAAAAATGGTATATACGCAGCCACACATTTCTTGCTACCCTAATTTAAGCTATAAAAGGAGCACGCATAAAAAGAAAAAAAAAAGCTGTCATAAAAGAAAAACATAGAGAAAAACAAGAAGAAAATAGAGCATAAGAGACATTTGAAGGGCTTTAATCGAGGATTCAAGGAGAAAAAGGAGCAATTACAAGATTAAGCAGAACTTAATCTTTTATTTTTATTTTCTTGTTTTCTTTTATTTATAGAGATGTATTTGATGGCTAAAATAATTCTTGTTGCCGTTTTATTTTAAATCATGAACTATTTTCATTGTGGTTAAGTGATAAACAAACTTAATGGATATTTGACTGATATATGTGTGTTGCTTTGAATTTGTTACCGCATTTTGTCTTGATTCTATTTATTACAATTTCCTATTTCTGTTGATCACTTATTTACTGGATACTAGTTAAGAAGGTGCTTAAAAAAGAACTGGCTTAGTAGAAAAAATTAAGACAATACATGATTTTAGATTGAGTTTCCCAAGTTAAGTTAATCTCATTTTAAATAGGGTCATGCTTAATCTAAAATTAGTGAAGAACAAGGCATAGGAATTCACCTTGCAGGATAAAAAGAACTTAGAGTGTGTAATGGTATATCATATGCTGGCAAAACAACTGATCATTGTTAGGTTGCATATAGATATAAGATATCTTACAGGCCACAGCTGAAGATGCATGAGAGATTCTATCTAGTGCTATAGTAAATGTTGTAGTAACAAAATCTTAATTGGAAAAAAATAGTCAATACCATTAACGAAGTTTAATCACTCAACTACTCTTCTCCCATTGGGTTTGTCCTTGTGTTTGATTTTATATTTTTCTTATTGCATTTTCATTCATTACAGTTTTAATTTAGTTAATCATTAGTTTCATTAATTATTTTACTTTAATTTAGATTGAAATTGCACTGCTAGAATTGCTATAGCAAACCTTATAACATCAATTCATGTGGAGATTATTTGAATACTCATCAGTATATTACTTGTTGTGTACACTTACATACTGACACATAAAACATCTATAACACATACCACATACCATGCTCTAGGTACTTGTTTTAATCCATATAATGCTTTAGACAACTTATAAACATAATTTAGAAATTTTTCATTTTCAAAACCAAGGGGTTGTTTTACATAAACTTCCTCCATAATGTAACAATTTAGAAATGCACTTTTGACATCTATTTGATATAAAATGAAATTCTTGTGACATGAAATGCTAAGAGCATTCTAATGGATTCTAATCTAGCTATAGGTGTAAAAGTTTCATCAAAATCAATTCCTTCTTTTTTATTGTATCCTTGAGCTACTAATCTAGCTTTATTCCTTACAACTACACTAGATTTATTCATCTTATTTCTAAATACCCATTTAGTACTTATAATAGATTGATGTTTTGGTTTAGGTACTAGTTTCCACACATTGTTTCTCTCAAATTGATTTAGCTCCTCTTGCATTGCTATAATCCAAGATTCATTATTTTGTACATCCTAAAAAGATTTTGGCTCAATTTGAGATATGAATTTAGCATGCTCGTAAGTATTTTTAAAAGGTGATCTAGTAGTTGCACCTCATGAAGGATCACTTAAAATCAATTCTTTGGGGTGAGAAGAAACATAGCTCGACTCCTTGGGGAGTGTTTGAGAATTATCTTCATTTTGCTCCACATTTGTTTGTTCATCTTGTCATTCTTCTTGATTATCACATTGTGAAGCATCTTGTTTGACATTTAAAGGTTCTTCTTGTTGTAATTCTTCATCTGCATCATCCTTAACAGTAACTTTCTCCATAGAGGATGGTTAGACTCATCAAATGTAATATGCATGAATTCTTCAACAACCAAGGTTATTTTATTATACACTCTATAAGCTTTACTGGTGTTTAAATATTCAAGAAAGATACCAACATAAGATTTTGGATCAAATTTACCAAGATTGTCTTTAGTATTTAATATGAAGTATTTGCATCCAAAAACTTTAAAATAATCAATGTTCGGTTTTTTATCTTTCCAAAGCTCATAGGGAGTTTTATTGAGATAGGTTGTAATTAAAACACAATCCAAGACATAACATGTGGTATTAATGGATTCGGCCCAAAAGTATTTGGGTAATGCATTTTCATTCAACATGATCCTAGCGATTTCTTAAATAGACCTATTATTTCTCTCAACTACTTCATTTTGTTATGGAGTCTTTGGTGATGAAAATTGATGTTTAATGCCAAAGTTATTGCAAAAAATTTCAAAGTCATGATTTTCAAAATCTCCACCATAGTCACTTCTAATGTATGAAATAGCATATCCTTTTTCATTTTGAACATTTTTACAGAAAATTTTAGAAGTATCAAAATCATAATCCTTATTAGTTAATAATAATACCCATGTGTATCTAGAATAATCATCTAAACAAATTTAAGTGAAGAAGAAAAGTGGTTTTCAAGTAGACATATGATTTTGTTTTTTAAAGAAGTTTTGATTTGTTTTCTAAATTAACACGCTTCATAAATTTTATCTTTTTCAAAACTAAGTTTAGGAAGATGTTTAATCAAATCATTTTTAGAAATTTTTAAAATCAAATTCATGCTTTCATGACCTAATCTTCTATGTCATAATTTGCTATCATGATGTAGGTTAGAAAAACATTTATCATAAGACAATGCATAATCTATATTAATAATATAATATAGATGACTTTATAACCTTTATCACAGAATTGACTAATACTAAGCAAGTTATGTTTTTGGTTCTCAAGCAAACAAACATTTTCAATTATAGTTGAAGAGTTTATACCGACATTTATAACTCCAAGAATCTTTCTTTTTGAGTTATCTCCGAACGATACATCTCTACCATTTTCAATTTAGACGAAGCTTGAAAACCTTGAATAATCACCGATTATGTGTCTTGAGCATCTAGTGTCCAAATACTGTTTATTTTTTTTCCTTCTTCTTTGATTCTTGCGGAAAAGATTTCAAGTTTTAGGTACTTAAATCTTTTTGGGTCATTAAGTATTAGTAACGGTTCCTTTTGAAACTTAAATAGTTTTGATTCCAAGGTATGCTTTTTTCTTAATTGGACATGCATAACTTAAGTGACCATTTCTATTACAATAATGACAAATAATTTTACGATCACTAATGAAAGTAGCCTTAATAAAACAATTCTTATAGTATTTTTGTTTCAAATTAGGCTTATATCTAAGTCCTCCTTTATCAAAGACACATTGTTTAGAGCTGAGCAGTTTTTCTAAATTCTTTTGACTGTTTTTAAATTTCAACACAATATCATTAAGCTCCATCATTTTTTTTCTTAATCATTTTATTTTCATTTTTCAAGTTATTAGCAATTAAAATTTCATTCTCAAATGCAATGTTTTTTTTACAAGAAACAAGATCATCTTGTAACTTTTTATTCTCTAATTCTAAACTTGTAACCTTTGTATTTAATGATTCATTTTCACTTGAAAGTTCTGCATTTTTCATTCCAATCTTTTTCAAATCATTATGCAATTTTTTAAAAGCTTCAACTCATCGTAAGAAGGAAGCTCACTTACCTTATCATGTTCATCGCATGAATCTTCTCCGATTTCCATACATGCCAAGTTTGATACTTCATGTCATTCTTCTTCATCTAAGGTCTCCTCGTTGCTATCATCCTTAGTGGCCACCATAGCTTTCTTCTTGAGTTTGTTAAGAAGAGAACACTTTGATCTTATATGGCCAAGCTTCTTGCATTCAAAGCATGTGATTGGTTCCTTTTTCTCCTTTTGGTTCTTGAAGTTGTTGAACTTTCTTTCTCATTGGATTTCTTGAAGAACTTTCTAAATTTTCTGGCTATCATTACCATATCTTCATCTTCTAATTTGCTTTCTTTATCACTTTTAGATTTTGTGGCTTTAAGAACAATGTTCTTCTTCTTCTTGTCTTCATCACCTCTTTTAGCTGCCAAATCTTCTTCATAAAAAATAAATGAGCCAATTAAATCATCAATAGTTAAAGTATTTAAATCCTTGGCTTCTTCAATGGCAATTCTTTTAGGTCTCTATTCTTTTGGTAAAGAACAAATGATTTTCTTTACCTTTTTGCTATTTGAAAAGGTTTTCCTAGGGCTCTTAAAGTATTCATTATATCTGTAAATCTAATATACATAGAATGTACACTTTCATTTTGTTCTATATGGAATAACTCATATTGCCTAGTGTATTTATTGATTTTAGACTCTTTAACTTGGTTTGTTCCTTCATAAACTATTTTAAGTTTCTTCCAAATCTCATATGCATTAGAACAACCTGAGACTCTATGAAATTTTTTCTTATCTAAAGCACAAAATAAGGCATCCAAGGCTTTCGAATTTAAAGAAGCCTTCTTCTTTTCTACCTTTTTCCATTTACGTGAAGGTTTTGAAATATCTTCCCTTTTTTTATTTTTAATGGTAGGCATAAATGGACCATCACAAACAATTTCCCATATTTCATAATCTAAAGCTTGTAGGGAAATTCTCATCCAAGTTTTTCAATATGGATAATCATTCCCATAAAAAAATGGTGGTCTAGTAGTGGACTGACCTTCCTTAAAGCTATAATCATTTTGGGTTATCATGGATCTTTTACTCTAGACGGTTAAGTCCTAACAAAAAAATTTTGCTTGGATACCAAATAAAATACTAGCTATACAACCCAAGATGATTATCCATATAAAAAATTTAATACTAGCTATACCAAAAAAATTTTTTGCTTTGATACAAAAAATTTTGTTTTCTAATAAATAGTCTGCCGTTAGCATCCAGAAACTTAATTTTAATTTTGTGCAATATCAGTTAACCATTTTTTGCTAATGGTTAGTTGATTTCATCTAGAATCTTATTTCAAGGTGATTGTTTTGCCAAAAATCCATTTGTTTCCAAAAAGTTATTCTTTACTCAATTCATTATACAGCTTAAGTATTTTGATCCAATTAAAGACTTCTTCAAACTTAATTAATTTTAAGACATATTTGTTATTATCAAAATCATCATTATGTAAACATATATGTTAACATCTACAAGGCTTTCTATTTTAACATCCTCTTCTTCCTTCTTTTATCTAAATATTCTTTTTAAATAATTACCTTCTAATTTACTACTATTGACTATTTGTTTTCCTTTATCCATTAATAATATCTATAACTTCTATTTTTCTTTGGTTGAATTCTTCCTAAATCAGTAATAATTTTAATCTTTTCAAATCTTCTTATTAAATCTTTTAATTCTGAAGTTGGTATTATTTCTGAACTCTTGCTCTTTTCTATTTGCTTAAGCTTTAATCTACCTTCTTCTATTCTAGTAATTTTATCTAATTCTGCTATATTTTGATCTTTAATAAAGTCTAATTTTTCTTCTAAATTCTTAAAAGCTATCTTATTTTCTCTTAAACTATCGAAGACTATCTTATAATTTTTATTGATCCTAACTAATTCTAATTTCAAATTTCTACCTAAATTGATGATTAAATCTATTAAACTATTTAACAGAAATTTTCTATATGAAAGTTGTGTCTAAAATTTCCTTATATGTTATAATCTATACTATTTCTATCTAAAGTTGTCTTTTTAGTATGATAAGAGCCAAGTTCTTCATAAACTATCGGATCTTCTAATTAGAATTAACTAATTAAACCATACTCTGATATTAGTTTCATGGAGGTTTTCAAGGATTTAAGGATTTTACAAGGTCTTTTTAATCAACTTCTAAATATTTTATTCTAATTCTAAATTATTATTCTTTTAAGGTCTGGAATGAAAATGTCTTATGTCTTCTCTCTGTGTTGCTTGTGTACGTTTACTCTTTCTCTTTTCATAACAATGTTTCTTGGCTTGTATAGAAGCCAATTCGAGTTTCTTTACTTATCTAAAGTTTTGCCTTCAAAATTTGAATTCCGGCTAAAAATGGCAAAAAAAAAAAAAAAAAAATCGTTTCCTTTATTATTCAATTCTACATATTACTTGCTTACAATATTCATTCACTCAAAAAGTGAATTATGGTGTGATCGATTAGATAGTTGCTAATAAATAATAAGAAAATGAGATAAACAATAATGATGAATACATACCAATGCTTTATTGACTACAATTAAATGCACTCTGCCGAAACAAAAAACTAACTAAAGTATGGGACTAAATGGCAATAGGGACAACACGGAAGGGGTTGGGCCTTCAATACGGTGATGCCAAATTTCTCTTTCATATCCATATTCTCATCTTCAAGCTTCCAATCAAAAGAATTAATAAGTAAGCTTAACATTAGATATAACATTTTGATTACTAACGGTAAACCAAGACAAATTCGCCATCCCACTCTGAAGGGGATTAGCTCAAAATTCTGGCCTTTAAAATCAACATTTGACCTCAAGAACCTTTCAAGAGTAAAATATTGAGGGTTGTCCCATGTGCTTTCATCTTTGCCGATAGCCCATACATTGACAAAAACTTGTGCACCTCTTGGCATTGTGAATCCTGCAATTTCAACATTTTCCAAGGCTTTACGGGGAATTAATAAGGGAACTGCAGGGTGCAATCTGAAAGTTTCTTTAACAACTGCTTGTAGATATGGTAATTGAATGATGTTAGATTCCTCAATTGGGTTTCCTTTGCAACGGTTTGTTCTAGCTTCGATTTTGCTTTCGATAAAGCCTCAGGGTTATGGAGTAGCTTTGCCATTGCCCATTCTATTGTAATTGAAGTTGTGTCATTCCTGGGAATAAACAAATCCTGCTATATGAACTTTCTTAAATAACTTGTAATTTATATGGGAAATTAAGGGGAAAAAAAATATTACCGTAAACAAGTGCTTGCTGTGTTTTGTGTTAATCTCTACGCTTTTGTCTTCGATAATATTGAGAAGAGTATCTGATACGAATTTGCATGTGCCACGTCGTTGCCAATGTGCCATCAAGAGGAACCCAAAATATCATGCATGAAGTCACGTTTGCATGCAAGCATGCAATGGCCACTTAGGCAAAAATGAAGTCACATTCACATGTCCAAGGAGTCACGTTTGCATTCCTTAACTTAATAGTAGTGAAATGGACCTTTAATTTAGGTTATGGTTGCTGAAATTGGGTATTGGAATAATTTGTATTTATGCTCTTTGTAATCAATTAAAAAAATATATCGAATATTTTCAATGCCATTTCTAGTGTGGTTTGTTCTCACCCCAAGAGAATCTTTTCTATCCTCTACTATAATTAACAAACCTTTGACTAGGACCTATCTGTGGTATCAGAGCTTCGTTACAATGGCATCCAACAAAGAAAGGATTGAGGCTTTAGAGGCTCGACTTGGTAGAGTTCAAGATGGAATGTAACGACTGGAATTTTGTGTCAATGATAAGATGCAGCATTTGGAGGAATCCATCAACAAACTATCTGAGGTTTTGCTTTCAACCAAAGAGTTAACTCAGGGAGCTAGTAACAACAACAATAACGGATGAGAAGGATCCTCCCGTTCGTATCATGAGGAAAATGATAGCAGTAAACAGGTTTTCTCTTCCAAAATGGCAAAATTGGAATTTCTGCGATACTCTTGAGAAGATCTGACTGAATGGTTCAACCGAGTAGCTCAATTATTTGAATTTCAAGTCGCAGCAGATAACCAAAAGGTACCTCTCGCTACTTTCCACCTTGAAGGAGAAGCTAACCAATGATGGCAGTGGTTGCGTCGAGCTTATCAAAGGAAGGTCGCGGGGTGACATGGGAATTATTTAAGGAGGAACTGTGGGCTCGTTTTGGACCCACAGACTGTGAAGATTTTGATGAAGCTCTATCAAAGATTAGATAAATCAGATCTCTGCGTGATTACCAAAAAGAGTTCGAGAGGCTAGGTAATCAAGTTGACAGTTGGTCACAGAAGGCACTCGTAGGCTCATTCATGGGTGGTTTACGATCAGAAATTTCAGAAGCAATTCGTATGTTTAAGCTTAGAACATTGAAGGAGGCAATTAGCTTGGCTCGCATGAAAGATGAACAACTACAGCGGCAGAAGAAGGCTTTACGGCCATCACTACCGCCTCGTATCCCACCGGCTTTACCAACACCAACAACTTCACCAGTGAAAAGTCTGACGTGGGAGGAGATGCAAAGAAGACGTGCACAGGGACTTTGTTTTAATTGCAATGACAAGTATACTACAGGACATAAGTACCAAGTTCCACGACTGCTATTGCTGGAGGGCCATACAGAAACCAATGAATTAGTGAGCAAAGAAATTACATCTGAAAAATTTGACAAAGAACCAACATGAGGAGTGAAATGCACCAGAAATTTCTTTACATGCGCTCACTGGTTGGTCCATCGCACGTACCGTGCAGATTAAGGCTTAGATTGGTCATCACCAATTGGAAGTGCTCATTGACAGTGGCTCCACACACAACTTCCTCAGCGAAAGATTGGCAGAGATACTACAGCTTCCAATTACTCGAACAGAACCATTTGTCGTAAAGGTGGCTAATGGCAACAGTCTCAGGTGTCAGGGAAGGTTCGAGCATGTGCGGGTTGTTTTACAGAGCATTTTCTTTACATTAACCTTTTACTCTCTACCCTTTACAGGACTCGATCTCGTGCTCGGAGTTGAGTGGCTTGAAAAACTTGGGCAGTGATGTGTAATTGGCAAAAGATGACCATGGAGTTCCAATGGGGAAACAAAGAATGCAAGTTGCAAGGGTCTAATAGTCAAGCCATCCAATGTGCATCATTACAGGAAATTTCAAAAGAAGTCAGACAAGGAAGTTCAACATTTGCCATGTATTTATAATCTATAGATGGGGTGGCCATGCATAACATGCAATCGGATTTGCAGAGGGCATTAGAAACTTAAACTGATATTTTTAAAGAACCCACACAACTACCTCCAGTTCATGAAGTGGATCATTGTATTCCCTTCAAGGATGGAGTTGAGCCCATCAATGTTAGACCCTACAGGTATGCCCATTTTCAAAAGACTGAGATTGAAAAACAAGTTCAAGATATGCTTAAATTGGGGCTTATCAAACCTAGCACTAGTTTTTTCTCTTCACCTATTTTACTAGTAAAAGAAAAAGATGCCACTTAGCGGTTCTGTACTGATTATAGGGCATTAAATGCTGTTACTATTAAAGATAGATTTCTTATTCCCACTATTGATGATATGCTTGAGTGAACCCAAATGACATTCATAAAACAGCCTTTTGTACACATAATGGACATTATGAATATATGGTAATGCCCTTTCTAATGTCCCTTCCACTTTTCAAGCTGTAACGAATTCTATTTTTTGCCCATACTTTCATAAATTTATATTAGTATTCTTTGATGAGATATTGGTTCATAGTTCCAATTGGAGCATGCATCTTGAACATGTTACGAAGGCTTTTGAAATATTACGAGAGCACAAGTTTTTTATTTAAGGGAGCAAGTGTGTTTTTGAGCAACAAGAACTAGAGTATCTTCGCCATATTGTGACTAGCCAAGGGGTCAAGGTGGATCAAGGAAAAATTGTGGTAATGATTAATTGGCGACGACCTAATGATATTTCAGAATTACGTTGGTTTTTAGGTCTTACAGGCTACTATCGGAATTTTGTACAAGATTATGGGCTTATCGCACGTCCTCTCACTAACTTGCTAAAAAGGGACAATTCAAGTGGAATAATGAAGGCGAAGATGCCTTTCTCAAGCTCAAGCATGCCATGACCACCACTCCTACTTTAGCAATGCCAAACTTCAATGAGCCATTTACAATAGAGATCGATGCCTCTGAAGAAGGAATTGGTACAGTACTCAACCAATAAGGTCGGCCAATTGCATTTATGAGCCGGGCCCTAGGAGTTACTAAATGCTCTTGGTCCATTTATGCGAAAGAAATGTTAGCAATCTTACAAGCAATGCATAATTAGAGGCCATTCTTACTTGGTAGGAAGTTTTCATTCAGACAGATCAACGTAGTCTCAAGTATTTAATGGAGCAAAGGATTGGGACCACAGAGCAACAAAAGTAGATGGCCAAGCTCTTGGAGTACGACTATGAGATAATTTACCACCCAGGACGTGAAAATTCAGTAGCTGATACATTGTCTAGGGTGTCAGGAAGTCCTATTCTTAATGCTTTATTTGTGCCGCAGGTTGGATTGTAGGAAGACATTAAGGTAGTAGCTAAAGCTCATCCATATATGGATCGTATATATCAATTAGCTCACACCAATCCAGGAAAGCCTTACTCTTGGCGGAATGGATTAATCTTTTACAAGACTCGGGTGGTGGTGCCACCTAACACGCCATTAATTCAACAGCTGCTTAAGGAATTCCATGATACAAGAATAGGTGGTCATTCTGGGGTTTTGCAGACATTCAAGCGGTTAGCGCAACAATTCCATTGGCCTTCCATGCATCGAACTGTCAAGGAGTATATTCAATCTTGTAAAGTTTGCCAAAGAAACAAAGCTGACAATCTATCTCCAGCAGGTCTTCTCCAGCCGTTGCCTATTTCCTTGTCAAGTGTGGGATGATATTACAATAGATTTCATTGAGGGTTTACCATCCTCCGATAGGCAAAACACCATTTTTATAACTGTTGATCATCTTAGTAAATATGCCTATTTTATGCCCTTGTCTCATCCATTTACAGCAAAGGCAGTGCTGGAAAAATTTGTTGAGGGTGTTATGAAGCTACACGGGATGTCGCTATCTATTGTCAGTGATAGGGACTTTATATTTATCAGTAAGTTCTGGCAAGAATTCTTTAAAATGTCCGGTACTCAACTTAAGATGAGCTCTGCTTACCATCCTCAAACAGATGGCCAGCCTGAAGTTGTCAACTATTGTTTGGAACAGTATCTACGTTGTTTTGCAAGTCAGCAGCCGCGCCAATAGAGCATATTTCTTCCTTGGGCTGAGCTGTGGTACAATACTGCCTATCACTCTTTAACAGGCATGACCCCATTCCAAGCCCTTTGTGGGAGACTTCCCCTCAGTATTCCTTTATATCCTGAAGGGTCTACACCTGTTGCTGAAGTTGATCATAGTTTGGCTACTAGAGATGCATTATTGAAGAACCTCAAAGCAAACTTGGAAGTAGCTTGCAATAGAATGAAGCAAATGGCCGATCGAGATCGCAGAGATGTTACATTTCAACAAGGCAAGATGGTTTTCCTCAACCTGCAACCTTATCGTCAACAATCGGCTTTCCGGCGTGTCCATCAAAAGCTTACGAGTAAATATTTTGGGCCATTTCAAATTCAGGAATGTGTAGGGGCTGTAGCATATAAATTGAAACTACCCAATGGCGTACGCCTGCATCTAGTTTTTCATGTTTTGCAATTAAGGAAGAAGCTTGGCGAAAGTTCCATGACCAGTTCAGAACTTCGGCCAGTTTCTGATGAGGGTGCAATTGTAGTTGAACCTGAAGCTATATTAGACATATGCTGGGTGAAACGTGAGGCTAGGTTTCGAGAAGAAAGGCTAGTAAAGTGGCGTACGTTGGATGCCAAAGATGCTACATGGGAAAGTACGGCTGAGTTGTTGCAGCAGTTTCCCAACATGGACCTTGAGGACAAAAGTCCACTTGGAGGGGGGAAAAATGATACGAATTTTCATGTGCCACGTCGTTCCTAACGTGCTGTCAAGAGGAACTCGAAATACCATGCATGAAGTCACATTTGCATGCAAGCATGCAATGGCCACTTAGCCAAAAATGAAGTCACATTCACATGTCCAAGGAGTCACGCTTGCATTCATGAACTTAATAGTAGTGAAATGGACCTTTAATTTCAGTTATGGTTGTTAAAATTGGGTAATGGAATAATTTGTATTTATGCTATTTGTAATCAATTAAAAAAATATATCGAATATTTTCACACTACAAGAATTCTTATTATTTACGACATCACATATACAACATTCTTTAAAGAAATGTTGTAACAAATAATTTAGACAAGTTTTTATTTAAAAAAGCTGTGAAAAACTGTTAAGTTTATTAAGTTTTGATTAGTTGTTGCGATAAAGTTAGAAATGCGTTAAAAAAATTAAAGTTAGTTGAGACGAAAGAAGTTTTTTTTTTTACAAGTCGGCCCATACTCCATTCAATATATATATTCGGCTTATTACAAAGCCCAAGCACAATGCTTCTTATTATTGTTTTTTTAAATCAAACAAAATCTAGAACCAATGCTCACGAAAGCTTAGCAAAATCCAGAATGCTCATGAAAGCTCAGCAAAATCTAGAACTAGCACTCACTGCAATCCTTAGTCTCATTTTCGATTCAATTTAATCCATTTCTCAATTTTGTGAAAAGACACAGTGCTGAAATTCACTTCGTTATTAGTTGAAATTTCTTGTAAGTGTTCTTTCATCATCTCAGTTGCATGTGTTAATTTCTTAATCTTTTAAGAATTTTTTTTCTCAATTTCTTAAGATTTTAGTTTATTTTAGCTTGGGCTTTGAATTTACCGGAGCAAAAATTGTCTTCAACTTCTTATTCTGGTAATTTCTTAATCTCTATCTTCATATTTCAATTATTCAATTTCAATGAGATGTTCTAGTTGTTTAATTATTTTAATTTGGTTAAATTACCATGTTTTTTTTTTTATTTTTGAGATCTTTGATTAAATCAACAAATTTGAGATTTGAAACTTTTAATCTGACTCTCCAATTGTTATTGTTGATTAATTCTTATACTTTATTTGAAATTCTAATTTAAAATTTCTTTTGCCTGACTAATTGGTTCATATCAGACTTCTACTTTTTAAGGACACATTGTTGTTACTCTAATATCCTTGTTGCTATCAATGCTTCAAGTAGTCATCCTAAGGAAATAGAACAGCAATGAAAATGCATTTAAAGTCATGCTGAGGGCCAGTTTTACATTTTTTTAATTATTCTTCGTAGCCTAGTTCTTATTATTTTTATAATTGTTAAATGTAGATTAACTGTAGACATTAGCAAGGAAAGGCTCTTCATGGATAAATCTTGGCTATCTCTTTCAAGGTTTTTCCATAACCTTTTATTAAATTTGATTAAATCTATTAGTTAATTTTCTTGGGATAAAATATGATATTTGTTTGTAGATTTTCTGAGAAGTATAGAAATATGGCTAAAACATTTGTCAACAAGGCTAAAGAAAGTGCAGGGAATGTTGATTATATCATATGTCCTTGTGAAAAATGTCGAAACCTTTGTTATCAGCATGTTGATATAGTTTATGAGCACTTAGTTATAACAAGAATGAATCTTGCATATGATACTTGGGTTTTTCATGGAGAAAATCCAAATAGCCATGTACACAATGAAGATGCTCAAGTGTCAGGTACATATAGGATGTATAGAGATGTCTATGATCAGGTTAGTGATACTGAAGAAGAATCTCTTAAAAAAAGGGAAGAAGTAATTTTGCAAGAATTAGAAAATGTGGAATCTCCATTATATCCTGGGTGTACAGAATATACAAGGTTATCAGCAATTGTACTTTTGTACAAACATAAATCTGTGCATGGTTTATCGGATAAAAGCTTTAATGATTTGCTTTAAATCCTTCGAGGTATGCTACCTGCAAAGAATACACTACCTGACTCTATCTACTCAACCAAAAAGTTGTTAAAGGCCTTTGACCTTGGGTATGAGAAAATAGATGCATGAAAAAATGATTGTTGCTTATTTAGAAAAGAGAATGAGCATCTGGACAATTGTCCAAAATGTGGTTCCTCGAGATGGAAAATTAATCGGTAGACTAAAAAAATTAAAAAAGGAGTTCCTGTGAAAGTTTTATAGTATTTTCCAATTATACCAAGGTTTAGAAGAATGTTCAAATCACTTGAAATGGCTGAACAATTAACTTGGCATGCTAGTCATAAAAGTTAAGATGAAAAAATGAGGCATCCTGTTGATTCACCAGCATGGAGTACAATTGATAGAAAATGGCCAGAATTTGCTTTAGATGCACGAAACCTTAGACTTGGACTTGTAGCTGATGGGTTTAATCCTTTCCACAACCTTAGCTCGAAATATAGTTGTTGGCCAGTAATATTAGTGAATTATAACCTTCCCCAATGGCTATGTATGTTGCAAGAGAACTTAATGTTGACTTTGTTAATTCCTGGACCTAAATAACCAGGGAATGATATAGATATATATTTGGAGCCACTTATAGAGGACTTGAATGAATTATGGAAGAATGGTATAAATGAATATGATGCATGCTCTAAGTCCATGTTTAATCTGAAAGCTATTTTAATGTGGACAATAAATGATTTTCCAGCATATGGAAATCTAGCTGGATGTACTACAAAAGGAAAAGTGGCATGTCCTATATGTGGTTATGATACATGGGCAAAATGGCTAATACATAGTAAAAAATTTGCTTATATGGGCCACAAAAGGTTTCTCAATCCCAAACATGAATTTCAATTCAAAAAGAAGTAGTTTGATGGAAATGAAGAAATTAGAGAAAAACCTAAACAGCTCACTTGTCAAGACATTTTAAATGAAGTAAAAGATTTTGTAAATGATTAGGGGAAAATGAAAAAGAACAAAAGGAAGAGAAAGTCAAAGGCCGTGCAAATGTGGAAAAAGAAGTCCATATTTTTTTACTTGCCATATTGGGAGGTTTGTCATTTTTAAATAATTTTTTATTTTTATTTTATTAATTAAGAAATATTTAGATAATGAACAAATAGGCATATAATGTGGTCATCTTCATTATTTTCAGGGATTAATCTTGCGTCATAACTTAGATGTAATGCATATTGACAAGAATGTTTGTGATAGCCTTCTCAGCACATTGCTAGATATAAGAGGAAAGTCAAAAGATAGGTAGAAATCACGTAAAAATTTGAAAGTTTTGAAAATCAGGCATCATTTGTATCCAAAGAGGAAGGGAAAGAGATTGTGCTTACCAGCTGTAGCACACACATTATCTAAAGAGGAGAAGAAAACCTTTTGTAAGCGACTTTTTGATATAAAGTTACCGGATGGATACGGTTCCAACATTGGAAACTGTATTTTGATCGATGAGTGTAAAATTAAGGGTTTTAAATCCCATGATTTTCATATTTTAATGCAACAATTATTGACAGTGGCATTAAGAGGTCTTTTACCTAAAGAACCAAGATTTACAATTTTTCAACTCTCGGCATATTTTAATAAATTATACCGAAGAGTTATTAGTGGGGTTAAGTTAAAAGAAATGGAAAATGACATTGCTGAAACTTTATGCATGCTGGAAAGATTTTTTCCTCCATCTTTTTTCAACATCATGATCCACTTGACAATTCATTTAGGACGTGAAGCTCAACAGTGTGGTCCAGTACAATATCGTTGGATGTATCCTTTTGAAAGGTGTGTTAAGTTAGCATTATTATCGTGATTTCTATTATAATTTATTTTTCAGTACGACTAATATTTTTATTTTTTAAAATGACTTATGTAGATTTATAAAAAAATTAAAGGGATATGTTAGGAATAAAGCACAACCAAAGGATGTATAGCAGAGTGCTATTTAACTGAAGAATGCATGAGATTTTGTAGTAGGTACATGAAACAAGTTGGTGCATTAGGTTCTCGACATAGCCGTAATGAAGATACGGTTGATGAAACAATTTTGGGAGGTCACCCATTCACTATTGGAGAACTTATTTATTTATCTGAAGAAGAATTACAAATTGCTCAACGTTATGTGCTATATAATAGTGCTGAAGTAGAACCATATATAGAGTAAGGACAATAACATTAATACTCTATCTAGATTTTTTAGTTATTTGTATTGCTAATTCTTTTTTCCTTTTATGATACTAGAATGCATAAAATAGAGCTGAGCTCTTTAGATAGACGTCTTAGTAAACCAAAAAATAAAAGCTTGCTACAAAAAAGGCTCCAAGAGACATTTAGTGCATGGCTGCAAGATAAAGTACTGTGATATATCATCTCATGTGTTTATAAGATACATGAATATTTTATATGTTAACCAATGTTATGATTGGAACAGATCCACGATCATAGAGTTAGTGAGACATTGAAATGGCTTGCTTATGGACCTAGAAGCCACGCAATGTCCTACTCGGGCTACATCATCAATGGAATTCAATTTCATACAAAAGATAGCGATAAATCGACACAAAATAGTGGTGTTTACATAGAAGCAGAAACAATATATAGATCTAGTGTTAAGGACACAAACGAAATTGTGGGAAAGATATCTTATTATGGAATTGTAAAGGACATAATTTTATTAGACTACCACACCTTTCGGGTCCCTCTATTCAAGTGTCATTGGGCTAATGTTCCAAACGGTGTCAGAATTGATGAAAATGGGTTTACATTAGTAAATCTTTATGAAAGACAGAGTCAATTTGAAAAAGATCCATTCATTTTGGCATCACAAGTAAAGCACGTTTTCTATTCTAGGGAAAACGATACATCATCATGGTATATTGTGTTAAAAGCACCTCCAAGATGTTGTTTTGACATGGAACTATATCATGAGAGTGACTATACTGCCTATTCAACATTAGATACAGCTGTACTTAAGTTACCTTATGACTCTAATGAATATGAGTAGTATGTAAGAAAAGATAGTGACGATATCATAATTGGTTGACAATGTTATACGTTTTCATGATTCTAGGGTATGGCTTATTATTCACTACTGATGATGCAATTGTCATTTTAGTTTAGTATTCTTTATTTAGTTTTGTTTGTAGTTCAGTTAAAAGTTTAATCTTTATTATTGCTGTTTTTTTGCAGATTTTGGTTCATCTTCAACTAAAGTACGATTGTACTTCTTAAAGAAGATATTATATTAGGTTTGTTAATCTTATTATTGGATAATTTTGTAAAGTAACTATAATCTGTGCATATTTTAATTAAAACATAGAATTATTTCTATCATCAGTGTCTGGTTCTTATTATTAGATAAAGTTATCAACATTAAAGGAGTCTCTTATGGAATCATTTCTATTATTTCAACTGTATTGTGTTTTGGAGATGTCAAAAGATGATGGTGAAGTAAGTTAACAGATTGGAAAATTACTAATAATAGATTTTAAAATCTTGAATGTTCTCATGTTTCAATGTGTGTTATCAGTCATCTAAACAAGCAGTAAAAAGGACAAAGAAAGAGCGTAGAGCTATAGCTGTTGCTCTTAGAGATGAGCTTGAATACCTAGAAGACATAGAATTTTCAAAATCAAATACAGATTCTGACTTTGAATCTGATTCTGATGCTACAACAGTCCTCTCCCCTTGTAAGAAAAAGAAGACAAGGGGCCCTGCAAAGATTGATTTTATAGCACCTATTGATGGAAAACGTATTGAGGTAATTTTTAATGAATATGGTCAACCTGTTGGTAAAAATTCAAATAGGTTATCTTCTTTTATTGGTTGTTTAGTGCGAAAAATGGTACCGTTGACCTTGGATAGTTGGCATAGAGTGGAATCAGACTTATGAGAAAGACTTTGGACTTGTATTAAGGTAGTATCCAACTTTTGTGGTAAATATTGTTTAGCTCATCAAATTTAATTATTAATGTATTTCTCCCTTTCATGCAGCAACAATTTAATGTTGATGAAAGTTATAGAAGATATATAATGAGTACAATGGGTTGGAGCTGGAGGAATTACAAATCAGTTTTAACACGTAGGATCAGAGCATTGGGTAAAAGCAATGATGTAACAAGAAAGCTTGAGGCATTGAAAGGCTTGAAACTGAGGAACATAAAATCTGAGCAACAATGGCAAAGGTTTATGAAAGAGAGAATTTCTGCTGAGTTTAAAGTAAGTTTCTTTTCCCAATTAATGCAAAAGTATAGTTTCCTATTGATGCTCTAACCCATGTGCTAGGAAAAGAACGTAATGGGCGTGTATGAGGAGCTGGATCTGGAGTTACACCAACATTGATGAATTTAGAAGCATTTAACAAGTCTCATACTGCACAAATTAAAATGGAACTAAAAGATCTCAAAAAATTGTTCGAGAAACTCAAGGCTGCATTCATTGAGAACACTAACAGACAAGAGGTAATAAATATGATTAAGAAAATTTATGTTCAATATAGTTAGAAGCAATGGTTGCTTAATAATATTTTTTAAATATATTTTTAGGATTGAATTGACATAGATAGCATGATGAAAAATTCTCAAGACATTCGCCTAGTAAGATAATATTTTACTGTTAGCTTTGAGTTACATAATATGCAAACCAAGTATTTTGATTATGTGAATTGTTCTTTCTTTTTTATATTTTTAGGATAAAAAAGAGACAAGCCACAAGAAGAAATATTTTGAAGACACTTCACATGTGAAAGTAAGTGGTGGTTTTTATGAGTTTTATAAATGCATACTTGGTTATGTGAATTGTTTCACACTAAAATGAATAGATTTTTGAGTTGTTTCTGATAAACAACCATTCTCTTTATGAAAAAAATGAGTAGGCTTTTAGCATGGGAAAAACTGTTTGAGTTTCTCTGTACTATTTGTTTGCCTCTAATCAGATTTTTTATTTGTTATTTTATAAAGCTGAAACATATGGAAGCACTTTCACAAATGTTAAAAATGCCCGCTGTAGACTACTAGATTGGATGGGAATAGGAAAAGTTGTAGGAGAAGGAACAATTGCATCAAGAGATCCACTTGCCAAAGTACATCACATATGTCTTGGACCAGATTGCTGGAAAGTTTGGGTGACAGTTGCACTGGTTGAAGATATTCTTTTATATCGTGCTACATCCGAGTTTCATGTTCTTAGTGATGCAATTGGAAGTACAGTTGCTTGGCCGAAAAACTACATCTTGTTGGAGTAGGCTAATAGTTTCCAATTTTCTTCATACACATTTGAATCTTGCAAGTCAAGGGAAAAAACATTAACCTGGGCAAGAGTTTTAGCTTACACTTGAGTATTATATTTAGTGTAGAGATTTAACAATCTTTAACTAAATTTTTGTTGAATGTATGCCAAGTTCAAATGATTTTATGGAGATTAATTTTTAGTTGAATGAACTGGTATCAATTTTGGAAATTGAATGGCAGCAAATTTCCATATTTATTTACTAATTTTTACAACATTCTACTCATTTAGCAAATGGCCTAGTAAACAACATTTTAATAATGTTGTTATTATTTTTTGTAGCGTTTCTTACTGCAATTGAAAAAGGCTACAAAAGTTTGATGTTATTTACTACATCCATCGTTAGGACATTTTAATAAATGTTGTAATTGTGTTTTTGCAGCATTTTTGAATGGTTGTAAAAGATAATATTTCTTGTAGTGTTAATTCCATTTCTAGTATGGTTTGTTCTCACCCCAAGAGAATATTTTCTTTCATTTGCTATAATTAACGAACCTTTTATTGGGACTTATTAGTATCTAACATATCTTTAGATTTGGTGTTGATACTGCAACCATGTTCTTGTCTTTGATTCAATCGTTGATCAACCAAGCGACTCAACACCTCGAACATCTTGCCAGCATAAAGTGTGTTGCGGCGCCTTATCCTTTGTAGGTCAAGCATTTTCAATAGAGGGAAGTGGTCGGACAAGTTAGGCTTTCCTGCTTCTTCCATGATACCCCAAACTGTATCCTTAAACTCTCGCTCATTGGGATCAACCAAGTCAATAGAAAAAATTGTGTTCGATAACAAATTAAGTGAAGTATAGAAAACAGCTTGGCCAAAATCTATTGCTTTACCCGCACGGCAATTTTCTTCAAGATAAGCAAGAAGGTATTTGATTTTCTTGTGTCTAAGGTCTTGATTGCCTTCGAGTTTTTGATTAGTGAAAATATGCATGTTGCACATTTTTCGAAGACTTCTCCACAGTGGTGAGACTGGAAGCCAGACCAAATTGAATTCATGGTACTGCTATGACTGGAACAAGATTGATTCAGGGACCTTTCGATCACAAAATAACGAATTATGTTCTCTAAGGATAGTTTTCGCCATGCTTGGAGAAGAAACTACTATCGTGGTCACCTGCAGTGACGGCACCACTTGAGAGCTAGCAGGGCTAAAGCCCCTGCTAGATTTTTGAAAAAACTTAAATTCATTTTATTTTTTAGTGCATTTACAATAAAGCCCCTGATAAATTTTTAAAATAACTAAAAAACCAATATTTTAATACAGCATTTAAAAATTAAAAAAAAAACTCAAAATCAAATCCCTAATCACCATCATTCTTTTGTCAAAAAAATCTCCATTGGCTACCATCAATCTGTCGACTGTCGTCTATCTCCATCCAACTCCCATGATACCACATCTTTTTGTTTTCATGCCATAAACGTTGTAACCTGAGCTCGCACTCGCACCACCGCATCTTTATAATTTTTCTAGTACTACCATTGCAGCTTTGCATCTTTTATATTAATTATTAAGAATTAACTAAATTGTTTTGATTATTAAATGTCTCTGCCACTTTATGATTTAATATTCTAATTTTTTTAATTAGTTTATGCCTTTTTGAATTGAATAAGATTTTAGCTTTAACTTATTGCAGCAATGCTTTGTGGGGTCACCTGGGGATGATAAAGTGGCTATGCTTTTAACTTTACTGATTATAAATAATAGAATAGCAATGCCATGGGTGATGCTGTGAATAGAATAACAGCCTGTGATAGGTTAGTAGCTTAGTGGTTGAGTATTTAGTGGGGCAAAGTAATTGGTTTATTAAAATAATATTTTGTAATTTTTCATTTTTTTATATTTTGACATGGAAATTGTCTTTGGTTTCTCTTTAAATTCTCACAATTAATTGTATTTATTTGCTATAGTTATGGAGAAATATTACTCAAGAAAGCCATTGTCACAACCTTCTCCAAAAAAGCAAAATACAGCTCAAATCAAGATGTCGAATTCAATTTACAAGATCTTCCTACAAATCCTGGTTTACGAATTCCAATCTCTTTTTATAGTCCTAATATTCAAGATCAAGTTCGAAGAGCATACTTACAAAGAGGTCCTGTTCAAGCTAAAAACCACAACTTCAAACTTTCAGACTTTGGAAACCAAAAAAGGCGGCTTGGTAGTAATTGGTTTGGGAAATTTGGACCTTGGTTGGAATATAGCATAGAAAAAGATGTGGCATTGTCTTTTTTGTTATCTTTTTAAAGAAGAGATTGGTAATAAAGGGGGCGGTGATTCGTTTGTTGGTAAAGGTTTTAGAAATTGGAGGAAACTTGAAAAATTTGTTGAACATATGGGAGATGTTGATAGTGCCCATAACAAAGCTAGAGAGAAATGTGAAATGTTGATGAATCAAAATCAACACATTCGAATAGCTTACACAAGACATTTTGACAAGCATCGAAGCGATTATCGAGCTCACATGATAGCTACTATTGATTGCATTCGGTTTTTATTAAAACAATGGCTTGCATTTCGTGGGCATGATGAGTCTAAAGATTCAAGCAACCAAGGGAATTTTCTTGAGTTTCTACGCTTTCTTGCTGATCATAATGAAGACATTAATGTTGTTACTTTTGATAATGCTCCTGGAAATCTTCAAATGACATTAAATGAGATTCAAAAAGACATTGTAAGTTGTGCTGCAGTTGAAACTACTAATATTATTATTAAAGAGATGGGTGATGTTTTGTTTTCTATCTTTATTGATGAATCTCGTGATATTTTTGCAAAGGAGCAAATGGTTGTTGTTTTACGTTATGTGGATAAAAATGGCTATGTGGTGGAGCGTTTTATTGGAATTGAACATGTTACTAGTACTACATCTATTTCACTTAAAGAGGCACTTGACAGGCTATTTTCCAGCCGTGGATTGAGTATATCTAAGTTGCGTGGACAAGGATATGATGGAGCTAGTAATATGCAAGGTGAGTTTAATGGTCTTAAAGCATTGATTTTAGAAGACAACAAATGTGCTTACTTTATTCATTGTTTTGCACATCAACTTCAACTAGCTCTTATTTTTGTGGCAAAGAAGCATGAAGAAGTTAATTCTCTTTTCAATTTAGTTACAATGTTAGTCAATGTTGTTGGTGCTTCAGCAAAACGTCATGATATTCTTCAAGAGAAACATGCTCAAGCTGTTATTAAAGCACTCGATGATGGCGAACTTTCAAGTGGAAGAGGTTTAAATCAAGAGGTTACTTTAAAGCGATCTGCTGATACACGTTGAGGCTCACATTATGGTGCGTTATTGAGCATAATCACCATGTTTCCATCTATTATTGATGTGCTTGAGATAATTTCAAATGAGGGAAATTCTGAACAAAGATTTCAAGCTACAATGTTATTGAAGTGCATGCAATCATTTGATTTTGTGTTTAGCTTGTTGTTAATGAAAAAAATACTTGGATTTGCACATGAGTTATCACAAGCATTACAAAAAAAGGATCAAGACATTGTGAATGCTATGAAATTAATTGGAGTGTATAAGAGAAACTTGCAAAAAATGAGAGAGAATGGATGGGACTCTTTACTTGGTGAAACTTCTTCTTATTTTGTGAAGCGCGATATTAATGTTCCTAATATGGATGCTTTGTTTTGAAGTCACGGGAGATCACAACGCAAGGCTCAAAAGATAAAAAATTTGCATTGTTTTCATGTTGAATTATTTTATGCAATTTTAGACATGCAACTTCAAGAATTAAGCAATCGTTTCAATGAGACACATACTGAGTTGCTTCTTTGTGTTGCATGTTTATGCCCCAATGACTCATTTGCAGCTTTTGATAAACAAAAACTACTTCGCCTAGCTGAGTTTTATCCAAATGATTTTTCTCCAGTGGATCATGTGGCACTGAAAACTCAACTTGATGTTTATATTATGGATGTGGGTTCTGACAACAAATTTTTAGGACTGAAAGAGATTGGTGAGCTAGCAAGAAAATTGGTTAAGACTAAGAAGGATAAATTATATTCATTAGTTTATTTATTGGTGACATTAGCATTGATTTTACCAGTTGCCACAACTACAGTAGAAAGGGCATTTTTAGCTATGAATTTTGTGAAAAATCATCTACGAAATCGGATGGGAGATCAGTAGTTAAATGATAGTCTTGTTGTATACATAGAAAAAGATATATTTTGTAGTCTTGACAACGAGATTATTCTTCAACATTTTCAACATATGAAACCTCGTCGAGGACAGTTATAAGTGTATTGAATTAAATACTTTAATGAATTTTTATTTTGATAAATGTTATTTATTGATTACTTTCTTGAATTAAATTACTATTTGAACTTAGCCCCTAC
Organism: Luvunga scandens; assembly: GCA_030449905.1. NCBI lineage: Eukaryota > Viridiplantae > Streptophyta > Magnoliopsida > Sapindales > Rutaceae > Luvunga > Luvunga scandens. The sequence continues at coordinate 2,474,260 of JASUUG010000209.1, forward strand.
TAAAAATAATTCCTGGCACCGCCACTAGTCACCTGGCCAAGTCTTAGACTCATTATGGGGCCATGAATCTTGACAAGCTTGGCCAGTGACTTGTGAGGTTTACCACTCAGTTTCTGGAGGTTTCCGATCACCGGATAAGGCCTCGGTCCTTGTGGAAGCCCTTTGTGTCTTTCACGGGAAATGAAACTTAAAGCCATGACCGAAACCAATGTGAACACAAGCCATAGTATGCAGCTAATTAATAAATCCATCTTTGAATCGAAGTTAGTATTTTGATTTTTCTTTATTTGAAGTTCTCATCAACACCATCCCCTTCACTTTCTTTATAGTAGCTGGATTCTGCAAGTTGCCATTTCAAGGTCCAACGAAGCATGAGATTTGAATCGGAGCTGTTCCCAGTTCCCACAGAATTAATTACCGAGAAATAATTGCATGACATGCGGGACTCGCGATGGATACAGAAAAATCAAATAAGGGCAATATTGAAATTTAACGAGTCGATTAACAGAAATGTAGTGAAATATTACTTTTTGTAAGTTAATGTTAACAAAGTGCTAATTTTTGATAGTTAATGGTATTAAAATGTTAGACGTCAACAATTGTTGCAGTGGTTTATTATCTAGACATAGTTGGAATGATAAAAAGATAAAAACTATTAATTTTTTTAACTTATCACTTATTATCAGACAATTTTATCTGAATAGGAAAAGTAGAAAAAATTCACTTTTATTTGAAGTCTGAATTTAAATAAAAATTTTTAATTTCAAATCTCAAAAATACCCTTAACAATTCAAGTATTTCCAACATTATGTATAAACATAATATTTTGTATTACTCTTGAAATTATTTTTTTAATTGTTTTAAATTTTTATTCACATGATAACATTAACTAAACTAAAATATTAGACAAATCAAATTATGTCCATTGTGATGAATCCAAAATAAAACAACAATGTTGAATTTTAATAAAAGTTGATGTTATAATTACATCTTTTATTACAAAATTAAATTAAGATCAACAATGATATTTCTTTTAATGCTACCAAACTAATCAACTTGTGAAAATTATAAATTGTGAAAAATAAATATATGCACCACTTAAAAGGATATTTTTGTCAAACTACTAGCTTTTAAATTTTTCTCTTTAGATGTTGAAAAAGAAAAAAGAAAAAACAAACATGTCATTTAGGCATTTTGAAAAAGAAAAAAAAAAAACAAACATGTCATTTAGGCATTTTCATTCAGACTTATTTAGACTTTAGGTAAATTCAGACCTATTCAGATTTTAGATAAAAAACCAGACGCAACCTTAGTGATTAAAAAAAATATGTGTATTAAAATCTATACTTTTTTTTCCTGTTTTGTCCGAAGATTTCTCTTGCTCCCATCTCATTCTTTGTCTCCTCTTCATCTTGTCATGTCTCCATTACCATTTTTTTACTTTGCGGTGTAGATGCAGGCAAAGAAAACTAATCATCTGATTTCAGTGGAAAAGAAAATTTTTGGTTTTGATTCGCTCACATTAATGAGGAAAATTAACCAAAGCATTTAATTTCAAACTTAATTGTTTTGAACATGGAACTCAAAAGTATGAACTTGACTTAATTACAGAGGCTGTAGAAGAAATCCGTTTGGTTGAAATAATTTAAGAGAAGAATTTGTCTTTCTGGAAAAATGTGCGTACGTGTGTGCTAGAAGAATAATCCTGAAGAAAAGCAACTGTATCACTAAAGAAAAAGGGATTCCGAAGAAAAATAATTCTTTAAATTAGGTATACGGCGAGGAATTTTCACAACAAGACTATTAAAAAATATTACTCATTTACAGTTAGTGGTTAATTCAAAAATGAAAGTTACATACCTCAACAATCAATTGGATGCTTTATTATTTTTTTCCCTTCTTTTCACTATATCTTAATTTGCTTTGCGCAATACGCAAGTGAATATCTTTTCAATATTTGATGGTAATTAAAATTGAAAACGTTTGAGACAAAGGAGAGGGAGGAAAAGGTAGATAATTAACATTATAAAAAAATAAGTAATAGATGACGGGAAATAATTATCATAAAAGGAGATGCATGACATACCATCTATCTGTCATCTATATCACTATTATTAGTTTATGACAAAATATTCTGTCATAAATTCATGATGGTTTATCTATATCACTATCATTAGTTTATGATAAAATATTTTCCGTCATAAATTCATGATGATTTTTCACAGTCATATATCTGTCACACAATATTTTAATGTGAAAAAATAATTCGATTAAAATTTATTTAAAATTTTTTTCTTTTTTAAAAATTTTGACGGGAAATTAAATTATCATTTATAAATTCATTAATCAATTTTGACATAAAATTATTTATGACAGAATGTATGACGACTATTTCCCATCATAAAGTTTTATTTTTTAAAAGAAATTATATTATAATTATAATTTGTTGATGAATTTCTGTTTACAAATTTAATTAATTAATAAAAGAAATATCACAAAAAAAGCAATTAATTTTAATTAACATCTATTCAATCCAACAAATTAATTTTAAAAGAAATACAATTAGTATCCAATGTGATCATCACCAATACATAATAAAATATCTGAAATTAAAAAAATAATCCCATAGTATAAAATAACAATTAAATTCCAGTCAAACTCCAAGAAAAACAATTAAATTCCAACCACCAAGGCAGGGTACCCAACAAAACTTCCAAAGATTAATGCAAGTATTCCAACAAGAAGCCTTCCAGCAAAAATACCATATTTCAGCAACACTCTAATTCCAGCCACACCTAGCAACACTCCAACTCATGCGTAGCAACTGCTATCTTCCAACAGAACTCTAATTCCGGCCATATACCCACTAATATTCCAACCCAAACCTAGTAAACTGGTCTGTGTAGAATCAATCAACCCTATTTATAAACTTAATAAAAGGCACATTACATAATATCATTCACATAGGAACTTTACATGCATAATCAAACACGGAATGTTGAAAATGCATAATAGAAAAAATGATTGGAATAAATACATGAACTAATACAAACTACAAGCATATTTATGAATATAATGAATTAGAATAAGGCACATCCTTATTTAAATTTTTAAAATATGAATGTCCATATTTTTTGGATTGCTTGAATTCTACATAGAGTTACAAGTGCACACACCCAAAAGTTCACATTTTGTGAAATGCGAATATCTTCACAAAAGACTCACTCTAGACATTTATAATTGAAGTTAGAAATGCGGAATTTCCCATGCATTAAACGGACAATCATTATTCAAAAATGCAGATTTTCAATCCTTTAAAACTATAAACTAGAGGTTTCATCAATTTGACCCAACAATAGAACAATAAATTAAAGGTTTTATTAATTTGTCGCCACATTAAAATGTTTGTGCTCCAAACCCATTATTTAAAAATCTAAGAGAAAACAGAGGATACCAAACACACTCTTTGACTTTCAGCCTTTTATCTCTATAACAATGTTTCTTTAACATGCTTAAGAAAACATGCAAAGAACCTCAAAGCTCAAATTTCAAAGTAAATAAATAAAAAGATAAACACATGTACCAAGAGTATTTGCCAAAAAAGTGAAAACCTTTTTCCCTTTGCCCTTTTTTCTTTTCTCTCAATACTTCTAGCCTCCAAACAAAGTTTAAGCTTTAATAAAAAAACACAATCAGAAAAAAAAAAGAATGGAAAAAAAGGTAGAATATGTTTAAAACATTAAATCAAACATTAAAAGAAAATTGAAAAAAAAAAAGAGACAACTTTTGCTTACAATAAACCTTCAAAAGTAAATGTAAAAGCATGGCTCACAATTGCTTTCACTAAAGCAAAATACTCTCATAGACACAAAGTTTTTTATAAGATGGGGTTTCAATTTTCTTGCAAGTCAAACAAAAGAATTGCCACTGCTTACACCTACAAAATGAGATATCTACTGTGCTATATGGATGGGATAAAATAAATGGGTTTTATTTTGGTGTCATTGAGTTCATTGTAAAAGAGACATTCATTGTAAAAGGGACATTCACTATCCAAGCTCATTAAATCTATACACAAGTTAAGATCATTGCAAAAAATAGACGCTATCTATTAAATGGGTTCCTTGCAATTTTCAAGTTCCTCAGTTGCATTTAGAGGTAGAACCTCTCATGAATAATAGCCTATAACAGTTTTTATCCTTTCAGGCATTCTATCAAACACTTGCTAGGCATAATTCTGTAAAATATCAGTATTTTATTACAGAAATTATCTTCAAGACTTTGCCAAAAATTACATCTAGATGCAATAAATAGTTCAAGCCATCAAAGCTAAAATAAAAAAATATAAATCAATGCATAAATCGAGAAAGAACCTTAAAATTATGTATATAATAACTCGTAATTAGCCTAAGCAAGAAAAATAAATCAAAACATGCATTTGCATTTGTGCTACCCAAATTTACCCCACATGTATTCTCTTTCCATATACTTTCATCATGAAGAATAAGCAAATGAAGAATTGTGGGCAAAAAAGGTTGAATAATTGGACTTACTATGAGGTCCCGTATTGACCGATAATTGTTGGGGCTATTTTTGATTGGTACTTTTTGGTTGAATTTCCAAGTGTTTATTCACCTCAGCATCTCTATTCACCTCAGCATCTCAATTACAGGTACAAATCTCTTCCCCTGCATAATTGAATAAATTAGCACAAAATCTCGCAATATTATATCCAATTTAAAGATTGCCTATTCAAAATAAATAGAGAGAAAATGTATCATATTTGCTAATTAAAATTTCACAAATTTTATAAAATTGAACCATAAAAACTAAAGCTAAAATTTATACCTTGGGTTTTAAGCAACGATAAGGTTTGGGTTAGTGTCTAGTTAGGGTTTGGTTGGGGTTTGTTTACCGATGCGTGGTGATTACAACAGTGTTTTCAATCGCTGGTGATTCATGTTGCTAGTGAAGAGGCAGTGACAACAAGCATCATCTGGTGTTTAAGTGGCTACTCCGACAACGGAATTATAACTATGGTAGGTAATTCTTGAAATCTTATGAGGAGCTCAGTTGATGGTGACGGCTGTTCGTGTAGCTGCTTATAGTGGTGGCAATAAGGGTTTTAGCACTGAGTATTGAGTTTTGAGTATTCGATGGGAGCCACAATATTCTAAAGTTGAGTGCCGACAGTAGAAATTTGATTGATAGAGTATGGGTTTGAGCAAGGGTTTTTAATTTGAGAGAGTGAGATTGTGAGGATGAGTATGTAAATGGAGTTTGGAAATTTTTTGATGTATTTAATCTAACACTATCTAAATGCACCGTTTGTTTTTTAGTTAATGTAAAACGCAACACTTTGATTTTTTTAATAAATATAATAATTTAAAATTTAATCAAACATGGTCAAACCTAGATTTCTATTATAAATTTCTTGATAGAGATAATTTCTATCATGATTCCATCATGTATATGTGATATAAAATAATTTTATCATAAGTCTATCATTAATTCTTGATAAAAAATAATTCTATCACGAGTCCAACATTAGTCCTTGATGGACATGTAATTCTATTCCAAGCCCATCATAGTTTTATGATATAAGCCATTTTACTTAGAATCGGTCATAAAGTGGCTGTCATCTATTGTCAATTTTCTTGTAGTGTAAGAAAGGGAGATCAAATTCTTGGTAAAAGTTGAGAGAGAAAACAATGGACACTATAAGAAAAGTTCCTACAATGACAATCCTTTATGCGACGGATTTTGGTCTAGAGGCCTATAATAATAGACGCATGATGGGTTTTTTTTTTGTCATGTATTTATGACATGTGATAGAAATATCATCTATCAAGAACTATGATATATTGGTGATAGAAATATCGTGTATCCAAGAACTACAATAGATTGGTGATAGATTATTTGGCTATCAAGAATGCATGATAGATTTTTCATTTTGACTTTAATAGCAAGGGTTTGACTTTACTTCTAAACTATTTTATTACCAAAAAAAGAAGTGAAACAATGTCATTTCTTTTATAATAATAAATTTAAATTATAATTAAAAGTTTTGTAAATAAAAAAAAAATACAACATTTTGTAAGAGGGGAAAGGTCTTGTGAGAAGCACACCAAAAATTTTTCCAAGTGGCGAGAAAATTTTCAAGCCTCACTTTGAAATCTCAAAACATAGTATACTAGTAGCAAACCCTCGAAACCTAGTCACAGCAAACTAACGACATCGAAACAATTGTCATTTGATGCCGTTCTCACTAATTGCCATTATTGCTGCTATTTTCGACGCTTTTTATGTTTATCATTGTCACTTAATCGTCTCTCTTACAATAGTGAAATCAATCTTCACCGAAACCAAAATTGGAATGAAACCAATAGCCACGGCACTTTTGTTGACTGATAGAAACCTAATCTCTTGCCATGAAAGAAGACTTAAATTGTTGTTGCCAAAATTAAAACCCTAGCCTTCACTGTCAATTGGAGCTTCACACCTTCTAGTGAGTTATTGGTTCTACTTTCATGTATTTAATATTGATCTTATGAATTAGATTGCCTAAAGTTAACTAATTTACTAGTAAAATTTTGAAGTGGTGAGGCTCAAGGCTTGGATGGACAGAGTTTGTTGCCACCACTCCTTATCTTTTCACAATTCATTATACTTTTATGTATATTATGTCAAGTTCTAGTTTATCATTTTCTTCATAGGCTTACTCATATGATTAATGTAATTTCTAAGTTTTGGAATTCTATCAACTGATCATTTAAATATATATTTTTGTAATATATATTGTTGTTGGATTTGCACTTGGAATTGGATGCAGCAGTAGATTGTTGTGATTAATTTGGTGAGTTTCTTTATTATCCTCTATTATTTGACTTTTTGTTTTTGAACTTGTTATAGGATTGCTTAAAATTTATGATTCTATATAATGTGTTTATTGTGAGCCATGACATATTTGTTACATTTATATTATAATAGGAGATTGAACTTTTGAAAAGTATAAATTTTGGTTTATTGGCTTTCCTGGTTGCTATATTTGTAATTTTTAAATTTTTTTCTGGACCATGACCATATTTTTCTATTTTTTTATTTCTTTAATATAAAAGAGAAAACCATATAAGCCAAACTATGTTTAACTTGAATGACCTCATGTTGGTTCAACTTTGTTTATTTCACATGGGTGTTGTGACATTAGACAAACATGTGTGACTATGTTGTGCTCTTTGTTTGTTTTATGTGTGTGTTAAGAGCATTAATTGTTAAGCCAAAAATAGATAAGTCTTAGGTTCCAGATAGTATTAAGAAGCGTCTATGGAAGTTTGTTCAAGTATGAAATAAGAAATTAAAAGGATCTTTTTAGTGTTATTGTTGGTGGCAAAATCTGAAATGTTTTAATCTTTATTTCATTATTGTAAATATCCTTATTCTCAATTTTTTTATTCTAAACCTTGAAGGGTTCATCCTCGAGGTTGGAAGCAAGTATTACAAGCCATTAGAGCTGCATTTCAGACCTTTAAATATACTCTATTAAGGAACTATGTTTTACCATATGTTAATGACTGTAAAAGGCTTTTCAGGCCACCAGCACAGTACAACACGATTTATAAGGAAATTTAGGTGAAGTTTGTGAAGGACAAACTATCTAAAATATTTCAAGTGAGTGTATCTAATTTAAGTATTAATAATATATTTATGTTTATGACATTATTCCTTGTATATTTACCTACTGTTTGTTTGGTTATTTTAAGTAAAAAATCAATGGTGTGAATAAAAATAAGCGGGCACAAAATAAGTTTAATCATCTCTTAAGTAGAAAAGGTTATGTTGGGTTAATGCAATAAGTGGTATGTACAATCGATTTGTTACTTACATTTCATTTACTTTATTGAAAGTGTTTGGTTAGTGCACAAAGTGATTGTTACTTACATTTTATTTAGTGATTCATGGTCTAACAGTGCTTAGAAACATGTCTTACTAAAAAAGAAATGGATAGGAGTGTTCTTTGGAAGAGAGCTCGACAAATGAAAAAATGAGGATACTGCCCCGATGTTGAACCAATTATTAAAAAGATCATAAGAAATTTTTGCTTACTACTTTAATTTTGCTTATTGTGATTACTTATACTTTGATAACATTAGCTTACTTGATTCATTGATGTGGTAGGATAAGTTGCAGATGGGAGCTAAGAAAGAGAAATGCAATCATTTGAAAATAATGACATTCTTACACAATCTTTGGGAAAAGCTCTGAGAAGTGGTTATATGCAAGGAGTGGGTAAGTTCATAACCATCTCTATGCATTTTCAAACCTTCCAAAGGTTGTTGATAGAGAGAGGGAAAGAGAGACAGTTTATGGAAGGAATCAATCAACCATTAGTTGAAAGAAATGAGAAATAAACTGAGAAAAACACACCGTCATTAAGTTATAGTAAGTTCAAGCTACCCATGTGTACCTGTTGAAAACAATAATGTTCTCGGAGTTGATGGCATGAACAGTGTTGAAGATAAAACAACTGTTGAAACACCAAAGTCAATTTGTTTACTGTTTTTACTTGTATTTCTAGATTTAGTTTGCTGTAATTTTATTGTTTTTACTTGTTGTTTTTGGATTTAGTGTACTATAATTTTATGGGTTTTACCTATTGCTTTTGGATTTAGTTTGCTCTAATTATACTATTTATACATATGCTATTTTTGCATTTTGTTTGCTATTATTCACTATTTTTGCTTGCTGTTGTTAGATCTTGTTTAATGTTAGTTACTATTTTTGCTTGATGTTCCTAGATTTAGTTTGTTGATGTTCACTGTTTGTACTTGCAGTTTCTAGATTTAGTTTACTGATATTTTATTTTCTTACATATGTTGTTTGTAAGAGACTTTTAATAATATATTGTCCAAAACATTTGGATATTTAGGAAGCATTTATATACCAAATTCACTAACTAATTATATTCGTAAGAACCTAATCATTTGAAAACGAACAAAACGAAGTAAGGGACACTAAAAACATAGCAAGTAAGAACCTACCCATATTAAACCACAATAAAAAGACAGACACAGCAAAGCAAAACAAGGATACTCTTTGCCATTCCAAGAAAAAGTCCAAGATTGAACCCAACTAAAATCCCAAAAGAGATGCCTGCTAATTTGTTATAGGAAAAAAAATGGAAACCCTAAAGATCAAGGCACAAAAAAACATTTGAACTTTGAATCAGCAAAACAACATGATGATGTAATAGAGGTAGGACCTGTAGAAGCTATAAAACAGACTATGGATACGGGCAAAACAAATGCAGTGAACCCTCCACCAGCAAGGAGGAACACAAGGCATGTAAAGGGTACAATAGATTAAGATTATGTTGCTTTAGTTGTTTGGCACAATGTGTAAAGCTGAGATGTCAAATCAAGAATTGATTCAATATTTAATGGATGATGGTGTTTTCTAAATGGAAGGAATTAGAGTTCATATTGGGTGGCATGACCATGGTGCAGTTGTGTCAATGGATGCTATATGAGTAAATATCATTGAAGTCTATATTGCATAAGTGATTTATAATCATTCTAGTTTTATGTGTATTTTTTATGGGAGTTCCAATTAATAGACTTTGACATTGTATTTCTATTATTTATTAGGATGTGGTATAATTCTGTTCTCCCTGGGAAAAGAGGAGTAAAACTATTTGGATTTGTTTGTCTGGGTCTGGTTTTATTAGGCAAAGAACATAATCCCTAGTATGGTCCTTTGATACTTTTCGGCATATATTAATTTCTTTCTTGTCTTAGTTTACTAAAATTTTTACCTTAATGTTCTTTCTTTTGTTATAGCTAGCATTGGGTGTTCGTCATCTTTGATGTGTTGGAAAAGGAAGTTTATTATCTCGATTCTAATGGCGGAGGTCCTGATGATGATTTAAAAGAGCTCACTAAAGTGTATGTTCATTTTCTTTGATTACCATTGTCAATATAATATTACTTTTACACAATTCATAGATTCTTTTTTACAATTTACTTTTTTATATAGCTCCATGTCAATGTTTATAGCATAAGAAGCTAAAGAGAAATGGAATTATAATAAGATGATAGATCTGCAACAATATGACCTATTACCTCAACTATAAATATATATTAGCATGCTTACTATTGTTATAATGAACTATGCAATTGCTGATTGTGAATAGGTCCCACAACAACTGGTAAGTTTAGTCGTGTGTGGATTTTATGTAATGAGATTCATCAAAGACTTGGTTAGTGATTTTTTATCACTAATGAACAACGTAAGTTCCTTGATCATAATTTGATAATTTTTTGAAAAAAAGGTCTTGTGTAAAAGTTTTGCCATATAATTTTTATTTTTCATAAATAGTTTAATGGAAAGACAACATATTCTAATGCTGAATTAGATGAAGACTGTATTGAGTGGGTAAACCATGTTTTTGGACTACTTGCTACTATGTGAGGCAAGCCTTACCTATTATGTTATTATTGTGAGTCCATTGACGAAACAAATTAATTTACCAAACTTTGTTCGTTGAATACAAAGTTTGCTAGCTATTATTCTATTGCCTATTATTCTAATATATCTGAGCTGTCACAGACTTTGAATTTGATGAAGTTACTTATGTAGTTACCTAGCTTGTTACACTTATTATGCTATAATTTGATGAAGATGATGGGTACTGTTGGAGTTGGCTACCTTTTTTTTAAATGCAAAAATAGGTCTTAGATATTGATGCAACTTTGCACATTTAGCTTCTTCTTAGATTCGTATTCATTGTATCCTTCACCAAAACTATTAGAACGGATTTTCTTAGTTTGATTAGTGTTGTTGGCTTCCTCTTTTACAGTTGAAAATGAACTGTGTTGTTGGTTTTCTTTGTGTTGCTGGAAATAACTATGTTGTTGGCTTTCTTGTATTGCTGGAAATGAACTAATCATGGTTCATTAATCTTTTAATGTTGCTGGAATTTGATTTTTATGTTGTTACAATATTCTACTATTTATATTGGACTTGCCACTTGTATTTGGATAAATTATGTTGTTGAAAATTATCAATAATTATTCAATGTTATTCGTTTCATTTTCTTTGTCACTGAATTCTTCATTGCAATATTAATTTTAATAATCTAATTAATAAGCTAAATTATGAAATTTTAATTTCTAAATTAATTGCAGGCTTTTTATTATATGATAATGATTTCATGGTACAAATAAAACAATCATTTTTATTAATTTTAATTTTAATTTCTTAATTAATTGAAAAAAATCAATTGATTATAATTTCCTTTTTTGTGCCAAATTTAAGATTTTCCACCAAAAATTCAAAATATGGCGTGCAAATTTAAAAAAAGAGCCAAATTTAAAATTATTATATTTCCCGATAAATAAAGTTATGACGGTTATGTGATTAGTTACATCTACCACTGGCTATAATTGGCATTAGTCTACCAATAATTCTTGACGCTAGCCACAATGACAATATAAATGACCATCATCCACTCCTGCTATGTCAGCTTTTACTTGTCATATTGGGTACTTTTTCTTGTAATGGGAGGAAATGAAGAGAAGGAAAAATGTTGATGATGTTGGTTAAAAATTATTTTGAACCAAATGTATGGATTGTGTTTCTTATACAACATGTAAAATTATCATAGTCAATAAATCATATTTTTTCTTTTCTGTTGTAGTAATTTAGGCTACTAAGCTACGATTTGTCACCACTAATCCTGTTAGATCACAATCTATCACTAACAATCTTTAAAGTTATAACTCAATTTTGATTTACACTCGGCTTGTGGGTGCCTTTATCATTACTCAAAGGACTAGCAATAGAAAATGTTTTCTCTCCAAGTTAAATAGAAAAATTTGTTTATTCTGTGTATTGTGGCTTCTATGTTCTTTTGTGAAAAAGAACAAGTCTTTTATATTTTTTTGATGGCTAGACTCTTTTTTATCTCTCTTTTTTTAAAAAAAAAATTCAGTTACATCAAAAAGATTTGATTTAAATGAAAAGATGAGATAAAACCACTATTTTATCTTTTTTTTTAATTCTTTTAAATAAAAAATAATTTATTTAAATTAAATGATAACAAAGCCAACAGTGGCGCATCACTTCTTCTTGTTATAGGGGCCCACCTAGCAGAATAATACAAGGCTTCTTATACACGAGCATATTAAATGAAGCCTCCGACCAAATAATATATTTAGACCTTTAATCCAAATAATGAGTTATCTTGCTTATCAATATAATAGTGGTGCAGCCAATAAAGTGGGCTTACTTGGGGATCATTTGGGTATAATAGTAGCTACAATAATTAGGCCTTTAATTAGACTGACTCGATTATTTAATTCTAAATATGTTCCACTAAAGGATTAGAACTTACCTCTATAATTACAGGCTATTTAGGATAGTATTCTTGAATAATAATTTGACTCATGCAACATTGATTTCTTTACTATACAATCCTTTGTGCCACATTGTTAATTTTGTTGCTATCTCAACTATCTAATTAATTTAATTACATCTTATTCCTTGACATTTACTATTTTTTTCTAAGGGAAATTATATGGGTAATATGGTCTTTTAAGACAGAAGAAGCTTTAATAAAGAAAAACGAAATGTCATCCTATTTACTTGGTTAAAATTGACATGTTGTCTGATTTACTTTATAAACAATGACATGTTATCCTATATATCGAATGACGACGTCCGGTGAAAATAAAAGAAGTTTTGATAATAAAAAACATGTCATTTCCTTTACCTCATAAAAAAAAACAACATATCATTTTATTTATTAGACGATGATGTCATTTATGTGAAACAGTGTCGTTTCGCCAACAATAAAAGGAAAAAATCTACTGTAGATTAGACTGAATCTACTCCTCCAAGCTTTAACCTGAATTTCTGAAGATCTACTACTCCAAGCCCTACTCGAATTTTTTAATGGTATAATATATATGATTGTTAATAATATGTATTGTTAATAATTTTTTATGGTATAATATGGATAATTTTTAGAGTATAATTGTTAAGAATATGTACCGTTAATAATTTATAGTTTCATTTAAAAAAATTGTATTGTTAATAATAAAATAAAAAAATTGTGTATTGAAAATTTACCTTAACTTTTGGGACAAATTTGTCTTTTTACCTTAATTTAAGTTTCAAGGGGAAAATAGTCAATTTACCATAATTATGTTAACTTTCTAACAGTAGCTAACGGTTTAGTGGATGGTAGAAATATTTTGTCAAATTAGGGTGTCTGAGTAATATATGTTAAAAGTGTTGTAATACATTTGATATAAGTGTCCTTTAAGGATATACGAGTAATAAATTTCCTTTTTTCTAATGATTATTTTCAACATACTAATTATGTTGGTACACTATAGCCAAAGAATTCTATGATCAAGTATCAAAAACTAATCAAGAGATGTGTCATACAAATTCTATATTATTAATCTATAATCTTGTTACTTAAAACTTACTAGTTTTCTCTAATAATCATTTTCAACATATTAATTAGGGAAATTATCAATTGTATGCCCTTATTTTACTCAATTATCAAATTTACTATAAAACTTTCAGGGTATATTAATCGTCCATCATAAGTTGACAAAATATATCACTCGTCCACCAAACTATTAATTGCCATTTAAATATGATGACATTAGAGGCGAAATATGATCTTTTTATACCATATAAGTGATAGTTTAAGGGTATACAAGTGATAATTTTCCTTTAATTTAAGCTTCAAGAGCAAAATCATCAATTCACTATAATTCTGTTAACTTTCAAACGACAACTAACGGTTTGGTGGTTAGCAGATAACTTTTGTCAATTTAGAGTGGACGATTGATACACACTTAAAGTGTTGTAGTATTTTTGATAAAATAGTAAATTCAGGTTATATGTTGAGTACTAGAAAGTGTGTATTTTATAATAGAAAAAATCATCATTTTACACTCCAAGTCTCACTAACATCCATACTTTTATGTCTTTAAGTCATTTGTAATTTAATTATGTATGTTTTGTTTTAATTAAGTATTTTATGTATTTTAGGGGATATCATGGTCATTTCACAATGAACGAGAAATCAGATGGAAAAACGGATAGTAATTTTGAACTCAGGACAGTCGAAAACCTTAGGAGGAGCATAAAAAGAAAAATTTATGATCGATCACATATACGATCGCACACGGCAGATTCTTTTTCATCAGACTGCTTCATTGCATGCATGCGATGACGTGGCAGCATTTGATTGGACGAATGATGTGGAATTGACCGCTTATGTGGCATTGACTGATGATGTGGCATTGACTGATGACGTGTCACGATCCAATAGGACCAAAATGCTGACCGGTGACGTGGCTGAATGTTATTGGACCGAAAAAAACGTGCGTATGGTACATGCATATACACGGAATGACAGCTCCTGATGATGTGTTCCATCTAATAGGAACTTGTCATGCGGCGCAATCCTGAGCGTCCAAATTGTTTTAATCCGATGGCCATGATTTACTCATTGTATCTATAAAAAAGGGGCTCCCCCCCTAATTTGACACCCCTGAATCCATTTTTGAGCTCAATTTTCTGTAATTCCATCTCCATCTTGTATTTTCTACGTATTTTAATAAAATTCTCATTTTACCTCCAGTTCAATTATAAGTGACTAATTTCCTTTCAAGCTTTGGTTGAAGGTGAAGTCCCAACATGCTCCATGGGCTTAATTTGGTAAATTTACTTTTCCTTCCCCTTTAATTTATGTAGATGTTTTGACTTTTCGTAGACAGATAGTAATAACCGTCTCCCTAGGCAAGGTTATTACTATTTGGCACAGGAAGCTCTTAGCACCATATCTATTAGAGTGTGGTTCATGAGGAGTGGAAAATCCCCCTTCATGATTTAATTGGTACTAATAATGAATGTTAAGCCGATGGTGCATGTTGAGTACAGATCTGGAGATCCAAGCACTTCATTTTAATAGTTTATTCCCACAGCTTTAATTTAAATTAAGACATTGCCTACATCATTGTCGTTATAAATCTAATCACCCACTTAAAAAATTAATTCTACAAGCAATTAAAATCCACCTCCTTGTGGGATCGACACTCGTCACCGTTGATCTATTCTACAATAGATTTGTGTGCTTGCGAGTTCAATAAAATTTGCACAACAAGTTTTTGGAGCCGTTGCCGGGGAGGTAAGTTATTTGAATTCGTAGAATTTTTTTCTTCTTTATTTATTTATTTATTTTTAGTTGTTTCCTTGTAATATTTTTATTATTATTATAAAAAAAAGAAAAAAAAAGTGAATTTACGTTTTGAGTTAAGTATTTTTATTTCTTCTTTAATTTTTGTAATTTACTTTTCATGTTATTATTATTTTTTTTAATTTGGCAAGTTATATCGTCTATTAATTTATTTAATTTGTTTCACGCATTTATTATTATTTTTATATAGCACTTGAGTTGTTTTCATAGCAAATTTGTAACAGCGTGATAAGGTTAGTATCGTAATTTCTTCATTTTATTTTTATTAATTTTGTTATCATTTTTTTCCTTGCATGCATAGTCGTAGGTCACAATTACCTAATCTTGAGCCTATAGACTTTGAATTAGAAAAAACACTTCACACACATAAACACGTTGCAATTAAAAATAAAATTAAAATGGATTTGCAACCAGCACCACAAGAGAGACCATTTAAGGACTACTTCAGTCCCTTAGCTAACTTAAGCACATCATGCATACGATACCTAAATGTAGCCGCTAGGAGTTTTGAATTAAAACCTAGTGTGCTAAATTGTCTCCGAACATTCTATGGCCTAGAAAATGAAGATCTATATAATCATTTGAATGATTTCCATACTATTTGTCAAACTTTTAAATATGAGAATTTTTCAAACGATGATGTTAAACTTAGATTATTTCTATTTTCTTTAAAGGATAGAGCTCGTTCATGGTTCAATACATTGCCTGCTAATAGCATTACATCATGGGAACAAATGGTAACAAAATTTTTGAATAAATATTTCCCAGTACATAAAACCAATACTATTCGCAGGAAAATTTCAGAGTTTACCCAAAGAGAAGACGAGCAATTGTTTAAAGCATGGGAGCGATTCAATGGGCTACTCCTAAAGTGTCCACATCATGGGTACGAAAAATGACACCAATGCCGATACTTTTTGAAGGGATTATTGCCGAATGTGCAAGAATGGCTAATGGCAACAAGTAGAGGAGAGCTAATGTCAAAAAGTGTATAAGAGATTTGGGATTTCTTCCAGCGACAAGCGGATAATTCCCAACAACGGAGTCGTTCACTCAGAAATACTAGAAGAGTTAAGGGAGTGAATGAGGTTCACATTGGCCGGTCAAGTTCAGAAATTAAAGAAGTCAAAGACATAGTTAAAGGTCTTTCCCGAAAAATAGCATCGTGAACAGCTGTTAAATTGACGAAGCCACTTGACCAGGACTCATTCTCAGATCAAGCCAATGTCATAGATATAATGAGAAAGCCATCAAACTACAACTCTTACTCCAACACATATAATCCTAGATGGAGAGACCACCCCAATTTTTCATGGTCTCAAGGATTCCAACAGAATGGACTAGCAGCTCCAACTCCAGCTCTACCAATGCAACCAATTCCTCAAAATCCTAAAGCCTCTTAACCACCATTTAGACCATACAATCAGAACCCAAACTATTCTCAGCCTAGACCATGGGAAGATGCATTCCAAAATTTCAAGAATCTTATTCACTCCAAAATCGAGCAACAAAACTGCACCATTGATGAATTGCGAAATGAGATGAGAGCGGGTTTCAACTCACAAACCCAATCAGTTTCAAACCTTGAAAAAATGGTGGGACAACTTGCTTCTTTAGTTCAAACCTTGGCAATGACTGGTGAGAAAGGAAAATCCCCCTTCATGATTTAATTGATACTAATAATGAATGTTAAGCCGATGGTGCATGTTGAGTATAGATCCAGAGATCCAAGCATTTCATTTTAATAGTTTATCCCCACTGCTTTAATTTAAATTAATAGATAGCCTACGTCATTTTTTATTATAAATCCAACCACCAACTTAGAAAATTAATTCTACATACAATTAAAATTCACCTCCTCGTGGGATCGACACTCGTCACCGTTGATCTATTCTACAATAGATTCGTGCGCTTGCGAGTTCAACAAAATTTACAAAACAAGTTTTTAATGACTTGAGAATTTACCTTTCTCAACAGTCAACCAATGCCTAATCCTAAAAGAGTGCATGAAGTAAGCACCAGTTCACCTTAGCAGCATGGAGAGGTCAAAGCAGTCATGACCTTGCGAAAAGGAAAAGAAGTCGACAACAAAGTAGAGATGCCGGTGACAAAAACTCAAATTATAACGGTAAAGGCAGAAGACTTATCATCAGAGGAGAAAGAAGAAACCAACCCATGAGAATACGTTCCTAAAGCACCATTTCCCCAAAGGTTAGCTAAAGCAAAAAAGGAAAAATCCACAAATGAGGTTTTGAAATATTTAAACAGGTAAATGTTAATATCCCTTTGCTTTATACTATAAAACAAGTGTCATCTTATGCCAAGTTTCTTAAAGACCTTTGTACTAAAAAGAGAAACATTCATGTTCAAAAGAAGGCATTTTTAACAGAAAATGTGAGCTTTATACTCCAACACAAAATTCCTTTAAAATATAAAGACCCAGGCTCCCCTACTATCTCATGTAGTATAGGGAACCACATAATTGAGAATGTTTTGTTGGACTTAGGAGCTAGTGTAAATCTGTTACCTTACTCAGTATTTGTGAAACTTGGACTGGGAGAATTACACCCAACTCTAGTGGTGTTACAGCTTGCAAATCGGTTCATGAAAAAATCTCATCGTATTGTGGAAGATGTGCTTATACAGGTAGATAAGTTTTACTTTCCTGTTGATTTTATTGTAATTGACACTCAACCAGTCCAGGATTCAAGGAAGCACATCCCCATTATTCTAGGACAACCTTTCTTGGCAACTGCCGATGCTCATATTTAATGTAGAATTGGAAATATACAGTTGTCCTTTGGCAATATGACGATGGAGCTAAATATCTTCAACATTACCAAACAATGATGAAATTGTTGATGTGGATTTGATAGAAGAATTAGTTGATAATGCTTTTCTTTCAAACCTTAGTGATGACCCCTTACAAACATGTTTAACTCACTTTGGTTTGGATTTTGATATTGACAGATCAGTAGATGAGGTTAACGCCTTACTCGATTTAGCACCATCAATGGACACTAATATATGGAAGTCAATAGTGGAACAACTAGCACCATCAGAGAAGAAACTGAATCCATCATCAGAATCACCATCAAAACTCGAACTCAAACTATTACCTGACATTTTGGAATATGCGTTCTTGGGAGAAGAAAGTACTCTGCCAGTAATCATTTCATCATTCCTAAATAATGAATAAAAGGGTAAGTTGTTGGAAGTTTTGAAAGTGCATAAAGGAGCATTATGATGGACCATAGCCGGCATAAAAGGTATAAACCCAGTGGACTGTATGCATTACATTCACTTTGATGCAAATGCTAAACCTACCAGGGAAATGCAACGTTGGTTGAACTCTAACATGAAAGAAGTTGTTAGAACTGAAGTCCTTAAATTATTAGACACAGGTATCATTTACCCAATTTCTGATAGTTCATGGGTCAGTCTTGTGCAAGTTGTCCCTAAAAAGTCAGGAATCACAGTAGTTACCAATGATGATAAAGAATTAATACCTACTAGAGTGAGTACAGGATGGCGTGTATGTATTGATTATAGAAAGTTGAATTCTGTCAAACGTAAAGACCATTTTCCTTTACCATTTATCGATTAAATACTTAATAGATTAGCAGGTCATGAATTTTATTGCTTTCTAGATGGCTACTCAGGATATAATCAGATTCCCACAGCACCAAAAGATCAAGAGAAAATCACTTTCACTTGCCCTTTTGGCACTTTTGCATATAGGAGAATGCCATTTGGATTATGTAATGCACCTGCTATATTTCAACGATGCATGTTAAACATTTTTTCTAATATGGTTGAACGATTCCTTGAAGTCTTTATAGATGATTTTTCTATTTTTGGTGATTCATTCGGTCAATGTTTACATCATCTAACATTAGTTTTGCAGAGATGTATAGAGAAGAATTTGGTCATAAATTGGGAGAAATGTCATTTTATGGTAA
The DNA here is from genome assembly GCA_030449905.1 of Luvunga scandens. Lineage (NCBI taxonomy): Eukaryota > Viridiplantae > Streptophyta > Magnoliopsida > Sapindales > Rutaceae > Luvunga > Luvunga scandens. Next base: position 2,493,499 of record JASUUG010000209.1, read on the forward strand.
AACAAGGTATTGTTCTCGGTCACATCATTTCGAGCGAAGGTATTGAGGTTGATAAGGCTAAGGTGGATTTCATTTCCAATCTTCCTCCACCTAAAACAGTTAGAGAAGTAAGATCTTTCCTTGGGCATGCGGGTTTTTACAGACGTTTCATTAAAGATTTTAGCAAAGTTTCTAGACCCTTATGCAATTTACTTGCTAAGGATATACCTTTTGTCTTTAATGATTCATGTCTTGTGGCGTTTGAGAAACTAAAACAGTTGTTAACATCATCACCCATCATTCAACCCCCAAATTGAAACTTACCATTTGAGCTCATGTTTGATGCATTTGATTATGTAGTAGGAGCAGTATTAGGACAAAAAGTTGATCGAATTCCCCATGTCATTTACTATGCTAGTATGACATTGAATGATGCACAGTTAACTATTCAACCACTGAAAAAGAAATGCTAGCAGTAGTGTTTGCATTAGAGAAATTTCGATATTATCTCATTGGTTGTAAAATAAGTGTTTTCACAGATCATGCTGGTCTTAAATATCTTCTCACAAAGAAAAATACAAAAGCTAGACTAATTCGTTAGGTGTTACTTTTGTAGGAATTTAACTTTGAAATCAAGGATAAGAAGGGCACAGAAAATGTTGTGGCAGACCATCTCTCTCGTCTCAATTTTGATACAATTACAGAACCATTACCATTAAATGAATCATTTCTAGATGAACAATTGATGAGTGTAGAATTATTACCATGGTATGCTGATATAGTTAACTGTCTTGTTACAGGTAAACTTTCGGAGCATTGGACTAAACAGGACAAGGCTAAATGTTTTTGCAGAAATAAAGAATTTCTTCTGGGATGACCCTTATCTGTTCAAGTATTATGCAGATCAAATTGTCAGAAGATGTGTCCCAGAAAATGAATTTCAAAATATCCTTTCATTCTGCCATGAACAAGCTTGTAGAGGCCATTTCAGCGCTAAGAAAACAACTACTAAAATATTACAATGCGGTTTCTATTGGCTAACTATATTTCGAAATGCTCACATTTTTTGCGCTTAATGTGATAGGTGTCAACGAATGGGGAGTATTACGCGAAGGAACATGATGCCACTAAACCTAATTTTAGTGGTTGAGATTTTTGATGTATGGGGTATCAACTTCATGGGACCCTTTCCCCTTTCTTTTGGCCATCAATACATATTGGTCGCTGTTGACTACGTATCAAAATGGGTAGAAGCAGTTCCATGTAGAACCAATGATCACAAGGTGGTGATTGGATTTTTGAAAAGCAACATTGTTTCACGCTTTGGATTCCCTCGAGTAATAATCAGTGATGGTGGAGCCACTTTTGTGACAAATCATTCAAGGCTCTTTTGACAAAGTATTCTATTACTCACAAAGTGGTGACCCCATATCATCCGTAAACCAGTGGCCAAGTTGAGATCTACAATCGAGAGATAAAGTACATATTAGAAAAGACGGTGAGACCAGACAAAAAAGCTTGGTCATTAAGACTGGATGATGCATTATGGGCATATCGAACAACTTTCAAGACCTCGATTGGGATGTCACCCTATAGGCTAGTATATGGAAAAGCTTGCCACCTACCTGTGGAACTCGAGCATCGTGCATACTGGGCCATTAAGAAATTCAACTTTGACATGCAACAAGCTAGCTCAGAAAGAAGATTACAGCTGGTAGAACTTGAAGAAATTCATAATGATGCATACGAAAATGCCAAGATTTACAAACAACGAATGAAAGTATTTCATGACAAGAAAATTATGAGAAAATTTTTTACCCCAGTTTAGAAAGTGCTTTTATTCAATTCTCGCTTGCACTTATTCCCATGTAAGTTACGCTCTCGATGGACTAGTCCCTTTACAATTCATACTGTTTTTCCACATTAAGCAATTGAAATTAAGGATCCACAGAACGATGTAACTTTTAAAGTTAATGGTCAAAGATTAAAGTCATATCTAGAGTACCAACCACATGAAAAGGACACCGAAATCGATCTGAGTGACTTGCCCAACTTGAATTGAGAATTTTTCTTATTTCTTTCTTCTTTTTAGTGATTTAAATTTGTGTGAAAGTGTGTTTATTTAATCATTTAATTTTCTTTTATCACTTCTAATCATGTATGCCTCAACTAGACAGTTCCTCTTGAACATTCTTAGACAACTTCGATGTGTACAATCTCATCTGAGAAGCCAGATACGATTTTGTAAAACACATCGCATTTGGAAGCTACAACCTCCAGAGTTAGTATCCCATGTTGAAGATCTAGAAAGACAACTCAAAGAAATTGAGGGAGGTATCAACAACACCCAAATCGAACTTGAGGTAAACTCAATAAGAGGACGATTGTGAGATTATTATTTTTCTTTTCTTTTCTTTTCTTCTTTGTGTTCTTTAGTTTGTTACCCTGGTTAAGTGGCGGATAACGGTACTCCGTGACAATCAAAGTCGGTTACTTCAGTTTTCTATAATAACTGATATTCTGAGAAGAAGGTATGGACAGAAACGCGATTCTAGCAAAGCTTCACAAGCGATTTCCTTCACTTCCTCAGAATGCCCTCCTTATGATCTATAAAGCTCAGTCCAAACGCATGCGATTGCTTATGAGAAATAACGTCCCTGCTGACATTCGTTGGTTAATCGAGGACAAGGTACGTTTGACAGGTGAGTTGCCTCCTAAATTTATTGCATACATGCCTGGTTATAGTAAAGGAAATTACTCAAGAAAACGAAGAGCTGAAAAACTTCATGTTGATTGTCATAAGTGTGCCAAGATGAAATGCGATAAAAATCCTTGTTCTTTCGGAATGATGTCTAATAACAAGGAAGATAAGATTCAATTCATTAGGGATGGCTTGAATAATGAGTCATTGGATGATGTCCTTTTGTCTCTTGAAACGCATCCCAATGGATACGTAAAAAGAGCAATTCTCTAGTTATGGCCATTATTTTAGAAAGAGCAGGTACGATATAGTCTTGGGAATCTGACTATAAACGACCATGTTTGCCAGTTTATAAAAAAACTGGATGGGAAACCTATCCTCGACCCATAGAAGGCGTTCGAGCCGTTTCTAGACGTAAAACCAGAGGAAGATGCGAGCCACAATCATAACTACCTGTAAATATCCTTTTACTATTATTTTATTGTTGTTTTATTTTACTGTTGCTTCATTAATTGTATTCTTGTCTTTAATAATTGTTTGCTTTTTCTTTTTACTATTTCTTTTTTTACTCTCGAGTCATGTGCTTTACGCGTTAATTGACATAGACATGCTAACTCATATACAACTGTAAACCATTGTCACCAAGATCCTTGATATATGGTCCTTTTCTTTTAGACTCACAAATAATTTTTAAGAAGCATCCCAATGGCAGCTACTCCCAATAAACAATTCAAGAACATTTGTGTGCTCTCTGGATTTAACTATGGAAAACATAAAGAGTTCGTTGAGGCAGCCATAGATCTTGGCCAACGCATAGCAGAAAGAAATTTACATTTGATATATGGAAGAGGTGACCGAGGGTTGTCAAAACTGGTCTCAGAAGCTGCTTATCTCAGAGGGAGCCAAGTGTTAGGCATCATCCCAAGAAGCCTCAAACCATTGGGGTGTGTGTCTGACTCACCAACTGGAGAAGAGTTAGTCGTCTCAAGTATGCAAGAAAGAATAACTGAAATGTTGAATCATGCTAATGCTTTTATTTTCCTACCAGGAGATCTTGCAACCCTAGAGGCACTAATCACATTAGCATCTTGGGCCCATCTGAACATTCATCAGAAACCCATCGGTTTGTTAAATGTCAATAACTTGTATGATGGCTTCATCGCACTTCTTAACCATGCAATAAAAAACCATTTCATCCCTTTCATAGCGAAAAAATTCTTTATTTGTGCTCATACTACTAATGAGTTACTTGATTTGTTACAAGCTTATAGACCAGAGCCAGATCCCAAGACCCTCGTGTTGAAATGGCCAACTAATGATGGTAACAGTAGCCGTAGTAAGAAATGCAAATTAGATTTAACTCTCCGCTTGTAAATATTTTCTTCTGTGATACAGCACTCAAGTGATGTCTTTTAAACCCTATTTTCTTTCAAACATTAAGGACAATGTTTCGTTCTGGTTGGGGGGAGGGAATAGTTGATAGTTATGGAATATCTCAATCTTGGGGTAGTTTTTACTAATTTTTGTTGTAGAAACTAACTGTAGCTAAATTTTTGCTTCGAAGATGGCTGAATATGGAGTGTAGTGACTCTAGAAACGCATATTTTTATTATTAAAAAAAAACAGACATTTCTTGCTTTAACAGTCATTTTAAGTGTGATTTTTCTAACTTCATTTACCAATTAGTTTTTCTATGTTATTTTCACCATTCTGCATGCATAATTTTCATGACTAAGAATAGGTTTGGGGGTAGAATTTAAAAAAAAAAGTATTTTGTGTAATCTTTTCATAATTAGATGACATGATAACTTTCAAATTTTAGTATTTGTATTATCTTTGGTCTTTAGTTATGTTACACCATGTTTGTTACTCCACATGTCGATGTTGGAGACAAATTTAAGTTGCTTGAAAGAATGTACATGTCATAATAATTTCCAAGTGAGTTTTTGAGCCTGTCATTTTTTTAGAGAGTAACTCTTTTTGCCCATTCTTCATTCAGCTTAGCAGTTTATTACTTTATACATTATCTCTAGATTTCCTTAGAAAAAAAATAAAAAAAATAAAGTGTGTGTTGCCACATCTGAAGGTCCATCTAACTAGTAGATATGGAAGATTATTTAGAACCCAAAAAGATGACAGAAAGGCCATCTTTGGTCCGTTTGAGCCTTTCCAGCCAACCCTATTAATATATATTTATAGTTAACCCCTTTGAGCCATAAAAAAGAAATAAAATAAAAAATTAAAAACCTTTTTCTTTCGCAACCTATTATCTTGCCTCACTCCAATGTGGAGCATCACATTATATTTTGTATTTCCCACCACCCATTTATGTTTGAAAATAGAAATAATTTTGCATTCACGAAAAAGGTGCTATAAAAAAAACAAAACAAATATATATATATATATATGTATGTATGCATATGAATAAAATAAAATAAAATAAAATAAAATAAAATAAAAGGAAAAAAAAGAATTCAAGTGAAAAACACCTAACAATCTCCAAAGTTCTCTATTTGTCAGACATATATTTTATTTTTCCTATTATCCCTTCTTTGCTAGCCATGTCCCTAGCCTACGTTACGTCTTAATAAAAGTCCTTCTTGATTTTAGGGAACTATAATCTGAAATAAAAACTGGTTTTATGGGCTGAAAAGATGTAGTAGTGCATATTATTAAAAAAAAGAAAAAAGAAAAAAATTGATGATTATATTGGTTAGATTAGCATTTTTGAATTAAAATTATACTATTTCTAAGCTGAAGGCATATTTCTGTCACCTTGGTGAGAGTGTGTGATATTACTTCTTTATTATTTTCACTCAATTTACCATTCATTGGAGTGATTATTTTTGGGTTTAATTTCTTTGTGAGAGTATTACTACTAACGGTGAGATTTTGGGGTTTGATATGTCATTCTTAAAAGTAACTCGATTACTGAAATTGTGACAAAGTTTTCTAGACTTATTCATGTGGAGAGTTGATGTAGGGATGATATTTCTTTAGACTGTAGATAATGCTTATACTTTTATTTGATTGTTATCATTAGTCTGATTGAATAAATACCACAGTTAAAAAAAAAATATTTGAGTTTTGTTTTCACTTAATTTGCTAGGGACTAGTAACAAGCTGGTTGGGGGGTGTGTTGAGTACTAGAAAGTGTGTATTTTATAATAGAAAAAATCATCATTTTACACTCCAAGTATCACTAACATCCATACTTTTATGTCTTTAAGTCCCTTGTAATTTAATTATGTATGTTTTGTTTTAATTAAGTATTTTATGTATTTTAGGGGATATCATGGTCATTTCACAATGAACGAGAAATCAGATAGAAAAACAGACAGCAATTTTGAACTCAGGATAGTCGAAAACCTTAGAAAGAGCATAAAAAGATAAATGGTACTGTTTACATATACGGTACTGCACACGACATTGTTCACGACACTGTTCACCTTTACTGTACGCTGACGTGTCACTATACGATGATGTGGCGGCATTTGATTGGACGAATGATGTGGAATTGACCGCTTATGTGGCATTGACTGATGATGTGGCGTTGACTGATGACGTGTCACGATCCTATTGGACCAAAATATTGACCGGTGATGTGGTAGAATGTTAGTGGACCGAAAAAACGTGCGTACCGTACATGCATATACACGGAATGACAGCCCCTGATGATGTGTTCCATCCAATAGGAACTTGCCATGTGGTGCAATCCTGAGCGTCCAAATTATTTTAATTCAATGGCCATGATTTACTCAGTGTATCTATAAAAAGTGGCTCCCCCCCCTAATTTGACACCCGTGAATCCATTTTTGAGCTCAATGTTGTGTAATTCCATCTCCATTTTGTATTTTCTACGTGTTTTAATAAAATTTCCATTTTACCCCTAGTTCAATTATGAGTGGCTAATTTCTTTTCAAGCTTGGGTTGAAGGTGAAGTCTCAGCATGCTCTATAGGCTTAATTTGGTAAATTTACTTTTCCTTTCCCTTTAATTTATGTGGATGTTTTGACTTTTTGTATACAGATAATAATAATCTTGTTTGGATATCGGCTGAAATAACCGCCTCCCTAGGCAAGGTTATTACTATTTGGCACGGGAAGCCCTTAGCACCATATCTATTAGAGTGTGGTTCATGAGGAGTGGAAAATCTCCCTTCATGATTTAATTGGTACTAATAATGAATGTTAAGCCGATGGTGCATGTTGAATACTGATCCGGAGATCCAAGCACTTCATTTTAATAGTTTATTCCCACAGCTTTAATTTAAATTAAGACATTGCCTACATCATTGTCATTATAAACCCAATCACCCACGTAGAAAATTAATTCTACAAGCAATTAAAATTCACCTCCTCGTGGGATCGACACTTGTCACCGTTGATCTATTCTACAATAGATTCGTGCGCTTGCGAGTTCAATAAAATTTGCACAACATTATACAAATGATAATTTCCCTATTAATTATATTGATACACTCTAGCCAAAGGATTTTATGATCAAGTAACAAAATCCTATTAAGAGATGTGTTGTACAAATTTTATATTATAAATCTATAATTTCACTACTCATAATTGCTGCTACCAAGATATCGGGAAATCTTGACTACAGATGTATATCGCGCCCATTGTTAAATCAAATAGAATAACAATCATAATCATGAAAGTATAATTAACTCAAGATTGTAATTGCAGTGAAATCAATGCCTATGAGATTTAATGAGTCTGATAGCCATTTCAAGGTTAATTAGATCCCACATGTGATCCAATTCAATATTGTCAAATTACATTAGTAAATTCATACATGATTAAGACAAATCATTCGATAAATTTACTACAGTCTAAACATAAATAGTGCATCCAACTCTATTTATCAATTGTGAATTTAATTTATTTAATTATAAAATAACTTGTATTTATGTCTCTTGTACATCCATATGATAATCACATAAATACATATAGTATGATTAAACAAGCAGTATTCAAAATATTTATGCAATTAAGATATCTAAGAAAATATATCAAATATTTTATTAATCATAAAATGTATATATAAATAAATTAATATACTTTAAAGAACACATAATTCCAACAAATTAGGAAGAGAAAGGATAAAGAAAAATAAATGTTATATCATCATTGTGTTGAAATCAATGTATCATATCATCTAATCCATTAGATCTCAACCATTAATTTTGTTTTAATCTAAATTTATTTGAGTGTTATTTACTCTTTAAAAAAATAGAAGGGTGGGCAAAAGTGTATATCAAATTTTTAACCCCTATCTCCCCAAGATTCGAACTATAAATGGTAGCTAGGCCAGTCAAATAAAACTACTTGAAAATCTCTCAAATAGGCTCTTGGGGACATAAATATATTAAAATACACAAGGGTGTTCATATATAAATATTTCTTATCATTTACCTCATCCTCAAAATTTTTAATGTATTTCATTGTATTTTAAAACCATTTTCTTCTTTATGAATTATTTCTACTGTAAAAGTCTCACCACATGAGCTATCCTATTATTTGGATGTAAAACAAAAATACAATTTAATTATCTTAGAAACCATTCTTTATTTCGTTAGAGTCATAATTAAATTATTATTTAATTCGCTATTTTCTTATTGAGTACTATAATGTTCACCTATTTCGTTTAACTTACAAAATTTAACTTAAAATCTTACAGTAACATAGATGAGGAGTAAAGAAATATAAATGTTTTAGCATCAATTAATGTGTCATATCATCTAATTCATAAGATCTTAGCCATTTTAATTTTGAATCTAAATTTAAGTTTTTGTTTGTTATTTAAAAAAATAAAAATCATGAATTAATTTTTTAACTCTTATCTCCCTAGATTCAAATTATATATGATAACAAGCTAAATAAAATTGCTTGAAAATCACTTAAGCACTTGGGGACATATATATTAGAATATGTAAGAGTTCTCATTTATAAATATTCTTCTCATTTGCTTCCTTTTATCACACCTTCAAATTTTTCAATATATTCTCTTGGATGTTTAAACCTTGTTTAATTACTTCCATTGTAAAAGACCAACCATGTGAGACATCCTTTCGCTTTCATGTAGGACATAATTATAATTTAATTATCTTAAAAAGCATTCACATTCGTTGTTTTGTTAGAGTCTTATAAAGATTGTTATTTAACTTTTTTTTTTATCGAGTAGGATATCTTTCTTTTATTTGAATCAGTTTACAAAATTTAACTCAAAATTTTATAAGATCATTGGTGAGGAGGAGGATAAAAAGTAAATGTTCTAATATCAATATGATGAAATTGATATGTCTTATCATCTAATCCATTAGAGCTTAGCCATTAATTTTGCTTTAGTGTAAATGTAAGTGTGTACTAAATTTGTTTTTATTTTTTTTAGTAGTCCAACCATATAAGTTTTCACATTTTCTTGATGCATGACAAAATACAATTTAATTTCTTAGAAAGCATTCTTTATTCTATTAGAGTCATATTTAGATTATTATTTACTTTGTTATTTTCTTATTGAGTATGAATGTGTTCACCTAGTTGGGTTAAATTTACAAAATTTTCAAGAACGTTCTTGAGGAAGATCAAAGGGAAAGAAAAAAAAATGTTATTTAGTTGTGAGATCATCTAATCTATTAGATCATAACAATTTATTTTTGTAAATCTAAATTTATGTTTATGTTTGTTATTTGAAAAAAAAAATAGATGAGTGGGCAAAAGTGTAAATCAATTTTTTAACTCTTATCTCTGTAGGTTTGAATGATATGTATATGGTGGCCAGCAAAATAAAGCTGCTTGAAAATTACTTAAACTCTTGGGGGCATATGTATTAAGAACTTAGAGTTCTCATTTATCAATATTCTAATCATTTGCCCCATCATATCCCACTCATAAATTTTTTAATATATTTCCTTGGATATTTAAACCCTTGAATGTTTTATTACTTCCATTGTAAAAGTTCAGCCATGTGAGATATCCTTTTGCTTTCATGCAAGACATAATTAGAAATTAATTATCTTAGAAGGTTGTTTGTTATTTTTTTAGAGTTATATTTAGGTTATTATTGAATTCATTATCTTTTTTATTGAGTAAGATTGTTTCTCTTATTTCAGTTAGCTTACAAAATATAACTACAAATTTTATAAGAACATTGATAAGGAGGAGAGAGGATAAAAAAATAAATGTTATAGTATCAATGTATCGAAAATAATGTGTCATATCATCTAATCTATTAGAACTTAACCATTATATTTTGTTTGAATGTAAATGTAAGTGCGTATTATTTTTTCTTTTTCCTTAAGTAGACGAACGGACAAAAGCAAAAATTAATTTTTTAACCCTTATCTCCTGAGGATTCTAGTTATAGTGGCCAACTAAAAAAAAGCGTTTGAAAATCACTCAATGATTGGGGGCATAAATATTAGAATATATAAGAATGTTCATATATAAATATTTCTTATCATTTACCTCATTCTATACAACCCCTAATTTTTTTAATGTATTGCCTTGGATTTTTAAAACCATTGACTTTTTACTTATTTTCACTGTGAAAGTCCAAACATGTGACCTAATCCTATTGCCTTTATGTAAGATAAAATTAAAATTTATTTATCTTAGAAAGCGTTCGTCACTTTGTTATAGTCATATTTAGAGTATTATTTAATTCATTATTTGCTCTTATTTGAGTTAACTCACAAATTTTCTAGTTTACTAATGTAGGGCGTTAATTTAAGATTCTAGAATTTTTTATTATTTTAAAACTTTCTATTTTGACTATAGTCAATTATGGTTTGAGTCCTACTCTTTCATTTCTATTATAGTTTTGATTTAATTTTCTTTATTAAGTTAACTTAAGGAAGTAGGTTTTCTTTATTATAAATAGAGAGGTATTGTTATCGTTTTCATAAGATCAGCTTTAATTATTCAATAAAAGTCTCACTTTTATAATTCGCTCTGCGATTATCTATGAAATAACTCTCTTGTAGACTCGTTTGAATTAGAACAAGATCTAATCACACTTCAATTAGAGTGTAACCTAATCACGTTGGTTTGGTTTAGTACAAGAACAATACTTAATGTCCCTTACCCAATCGCACACCTTTCTTGAGTGCCTATATCGATCGCACAACTTTCCTGGGTACCTATATCCATCCCTACCAAATCCACCATTGGAAAAAAACTATAAAAAGAAAAAATCCCAAATTACAAAACCCTAGGCGCAACTACCTACCGCACTTATTCTATAATCCAACCTGTTAACATAACTCATCCTATAATATTGATTTTGATAATAACAAACATTATATGTTCTTGGTTAATATGTTGGAGCTATTAAAATGAAAATCTTAAAGCCGTATACATGTTTAAAGAAGCTGAATGACTAGTAACATGAGTCGGAAAATCTTTTTTTAAACAAAAACTGTCAAAATATAGACTCTCAAAATTAATGGTAGACCATTTATTTTATAAACGGTGAACCAATAATTTACAAACAGTAAATTGTCTTCTTAATCCTGAATCGTTTATAAAAAATGGTTAGTGAGATTGTATCTGATAAGATTTTAGAAATTAACAGTGAATCGTTTATTACAAAATGGTAAACCAATAATTTACAGATGAGAGAGAGTTTATAGCAGCAAACGGCAATTCGATTACTCTCAAAAGTCAACAATGGCTAGTTTTCAGCTCCAACTTTAAAAATTGCTCAATCAAATTCAGTTTTTAAGAGACCAACAATTATTATTGAGCTTTCTTTTGAGCATACAATCATCCGTTGAGCTTTAAACTTGTTTTATTTCATTGATTCATACTTTGAGATTTCATTAGAAATCATATATATTGTGTAAGAGATTGTTTGTTTATAATTTTTATTCTTGAGTGATTGCAAATATTGGGATACACTTGGGTTAAGAGATTGGGAATAATTTATTGTTGTAAAGGTTTGTTGACACCTTTGAAGTCAATTGTAAGTGTTGTTGAAGCCTTGGAGGCTCTCTTAGTGGAATCCTCAAGCTCGATGAGCTTGGAGTCGTGGACGTAGGCACGGTTGGTCGAACCATGTAACAATCATATGTTTGCTCTCTCTTACCTTATTTCTTTATTATTCATTGCTCATTATTTTTTTGTTTTTTAATTTAATTGGTTTATCATTTTCTTCAAGTTTTTATTTTTTAATTTTTGATTAAAAACCCAATTCCCCCCCCCCCCTCTAGGATAGGCTAGTTAGTATTTCATTTATTATCAGAGCAAGGTTCTCTTGCTAAGACTTAACCGTCTAAGAGCAAAAGATCCGTGGCAACCTAAAATTATTCTGGCTTTACGGAGGGACATTCTACTAGTAAACCACCATTCTTTGATGGTCATGATTATCCTTAATTAGAAAACTAGAATGAGAATTTACTTACAAGCTTTAGATTATGAAATATAGGAAATTTTTTGTGATGGTCCATTTATACTTATTACCAAAGATGAGAAGGGGAATATATTTCGACACCTTCATGTGGATGGAATGAGGTGGAAAAGAGAAAAGCTTCTCTAAATTCCAAAGCTATGAATGCCCTATTTTGTGCCTTAGATAAGAAAGAATTTCATAGAGTTTCAGGTTGTTCTAACCCTTATGGGATTTAGAAGAAACTTGAAGTAGTTTATGAAGAAACAAACCAGGTTAAAGAATCTAAAATTAATAGATACACTAGGCAATACGAGTTATTCCAAATAGAACAAACTGAGGGTGTGCATTCTATGTATACTAGATTTATGGACATTATGAACACTTTAGGAGCTCTAGGAAAAACCTTTTCTAATAATGAGACGGTAAAGAAAATCATTAGATCTCTACCTAAAGAATAAAGACCTAGGAGAATTGCAATTGAGGAAACTAAAGATTTAAATACTTTGTCTATTGATGATTTAATTACCTCACTTATTTCTTATGAAGAAGACTTGGCAATCGAAAGAGTAGACGAAGATAAGAAGAAGAAAAACATTATGTTAAAAGCATCAAAACCTAAAAGTGATGAGGAAAGTGACTTTGAAGATGAAGAGATGGCTATGATAGTTAGAAAATTCATGAAAATTTTCAATAAATTCGGTGAGCGAAGAAAGTTCAGAAACTTAAAGAACTTTAAAAACCAAAAGGAGAATAAGGAAGCAATCATATGCTATGAATGCAAAAAGCCAGGCCATATAAAATTAAAATGCCCTTTTCTCAACAAACTCAAGAAGAAAGCCATGGTGGCAATATGGGATGATAGTGATAAAGAATTAAGTGATGAAGAACAATCGTAAGAAGTGTCAAACTTGGTACTTATGGCAATAGGAGAAGATGAACTTGATTAGGTAAATGATCTTCTAACTTATAATGAATTGTATGATGCTTTTAAAGAGTTTAATAGTGATATGATAAAAATTGGTAAGAAAAATGCATATTTTAAGAAGAAAATGCTAGAACTTACAAATAAAAAGGATGCCTTGTAAAAATGCTATGATTTATTAAATGAAAAGATTAAAGGACTAGAATTAGACAACGAAATCTTGCATGATAGGATTGCATCTTTAAAACGTAAACAAAGTACTTCATATGAGCATGAAAAATTACATGTTGATGACTTGATCAAAGAAAATGAAGAGCTTAGAAAAAAAAGCAATGAGCTTAATGAGATTGTGTTAAAATTCACACATGGTCAAAAGAACTTAGAAAAATTACTCAGTTCTAAAAAATGTGTGTTTGATAAAGGCGAAATTGGGTATAAGCCTAATTTGAAATAAAAATATTACAAAAGCTGCTTTGTTAAGGCTACCTCCACTAACAATCATAAAATTGTTTGTCATTATTGTAGTGGAAATGGTCACATGAATTATAGATGTCCTGTTAAGAAAAATGCATATTGTAGAATTAAAATGTGTTTAGGTTCCAAAAGGAACCATTACTAACACTCAAGGACCCAAAAGGTTTTGGGTATCTAAAACTTTAGATCTTTTCTGCAGAAATCAAAGAAGAAGGGAAAGAGAAATAAATGGTATTTGGACAGCGAATGTTCAAGACATATGATCAGTGATTATTCATGGCTTTCAAGTTTTACCAAGATAAAAGATGGTAGAGATGTATCCTTTGGAGATAATTGAAAAGGAAAAATAATTGGTATTGATAATGTCAGTAAAGTTTCCTAAACTCTCATTGAAAATGTATGCTTAGTTGAAAATCTAAAACACAACTTGCTTAGTATTAGTCAATTGTGTGATAAAAGATATAGAGTTATTTGTGATAAAACAAAATGTGTTATTGAAAATGCATGTGATGGTAAAATTTTCTTTCTTGGAAAGAGGTGTGTTAATATTTATACTATTGATATAGATTGTGTATCTACTTATGATAAATATTTTTTCGCATTACATGATGATAGTTGGTTATGGCATAGAAGACTAGGACATGCAAGCATGGATTTAATTTCAAAGATTTCCAAAAACAATTTAGTTAAAGGTTTTCCAAAAATTGGTTTTGAAAAAGATAAAATTTATGAAGCATGTCAATTTAGTAAACAAATCAAAACTTCTTTTAAAAAGAAAAATCATATTTCTACTTCAAAATCGCTTCAACTTTTTCACTTGTATTTGTTTGGACCTTTTAGATATGCTAGTGTAAGTGGTGAATATTGTTCATTTGTAATTGTGGATATTAATTCTAGATATACATGGGTATTATTCTTATCTAATAAAGATGATGCTTTTGATGCATTTAAAGTTTTTTGTAAAAAGGTTCAAAATGAAAAAGGTTATTTTATTACTTGCATCAGAAGTGATCATGGTAGAAAATTTGAAAATCATGCATTTGAGAGCTTTTGTAATGATTTCAGTGTCAAATATCAATTTTCATCACCTAGGACTCCATAGCAAAATGGAGTTGTTATAGAAAGAATAGGTCTATTCAAGAGATGGTTAAGACCATGTTGAATGAGAATGCATTACCAAAATACTTTTGGGCCAAAGCCATTAATACTCATACTATATGTTAAATCATGTTGTGATTAGATCGTTTCCTTATAAAACTTCTTATGAGCTTTGGAAAGATAGAAAACCCAACATTAGTTACTTTACAGTTTTTAAATGCAAATGTTTAATATTGAATACTAAGGACAATCTTGGTAAATTTGATCTAAAATCAGATGTTGGTATTTTTCTTGGATATTCAAATACTAGCAAAGCTTATAGAGTATACAATAAAAGAACTTTAGTTGTTGAAGAATCCATGCACATTACGTTTGATGAATCTAACACTTCCTCTATGGAGAAAGTTGTTGATAATGATGCATATGAAAAAATATAACAAGAAAAACCTTCGAATGTCAAACAAGATACTTTATCTTATGAGAATCAAGAGAAACAATAAGAAGAATAAACTAATATGGAGTAAAATGGAGGTAATTCTCAAACACTCCCCAAGGAGTGGAGGTATTTCTTTTCACCCTAAAGATTTAATTTTAGGTGATCGTTCACTAGGTGTAACCACTAGATCATCACTTAAAAACACATGTTCACATACTACATTCATATCTCAAATTGAACCAAAATCTTTTGCGGATACAAAAAATGATGGATCTTGGATTATGGCAATGCAAGAGGAGTTAAATCAATTTGAGAGAACTAATGTGTGGAAATTAGTTTCTAAACCAGCACATCAATCCATCATAGGCAGTAAATGGATATTTACAAATAAGATGGATGAATCTGGGGTGGTTGTAAGAAATAAAGCTATATTAATAGCTTAATGTTACAACTAAGAAGAAGAAATTGATTTTGATAAAACTTTTGCACCTGTAGCTAGATTAGAATCCATTAGGATGCTCTTAGCATTTACATGTCATAACAATTTTTTTTTGTATCAAATGGATGTCAAAAGTGCATTTCTAAATGGTTATATCATAGAAGAAGTTTATGTTAAACAACCCCCTGGTTTTGAAAATGAAAAATTTCCAAATCATATTTATAAGTTGTCAAAAGCTGTGTATGGATTAAAACAAGCACGTAGAGCTTAGTATGATAGACTTAGTAAATTTCTTTTGGAAAATGGTTTTTCAATTGGAAGAGTTGATACTATGCTTTTCATTAAACATAAGAATCAAGATATACTTATTGTTCAAATATATGTTGATGATATTATTTTTTGTTTTACTGATGAGTTTATGTGTGAGGAATTTTCATCTTACATAAGCAAAGAATTTAAGATGAGCACGATGGGAGAATTGAAGTACTTTCTTGGATTACAAATAAAACAAAATGAAGAAGGAATCTTTATCAATCAAGCCAAATATTTGAGAGATTTACTCAAAAGATTCGGACTTGAAGGTGGAAAAGATAAAAATACTCCAATGAGCTCAACAATCAACTTGACAAAGATGAAAAAGGTAAAAAAGTTGATGTAAAAACATATTGAGATATGATCGGATCCTTACTTTACCTAACAGCTAGTATACCCAATATTATGTTTAGTGTATGTTTATGTGCAAGATTTCAATCATGTCCTAAGGAATCTCATTTGCTTATTGTTAAGAGAATTTTTCGTTATTTGAAAGGAACCATAGATTTTGGCCTTTAGTATCCTAGAGGAACTTATATAGATTTAACTTGTCATTCGGATGCCGATTTTGCTAGTTATAAGGTTGATAGGAAGAGTACTACTG
This sequence comes from Luvunga scandens, assembly GCA_030449905.1. Lineage (NCBI taxonomy): Eukaryota > Viridiplantae > Streptophyta > Magnoliopsida > Sapindales > Rutaceae > Luvunga > Luvunga scandens. Next base: position 2,509,866 of record JASUUG010000209.1, read on the forward strand.
GAACTTGTCACTTTCTAGGTCACTCACTTGTCTTTTGGTTTAGTAAGAAGCAAAACTCAATTTCGCTTTCAACCACCAAGGCTAAATATATTGTAGTTGGTAGTTGTTGTGCACAAGCACTTTGGATAAAACAAACCCTTAGAGATTATGGTTTCGATCTTGATCATATACCTATTATGTGTGACAATACTAATGTTATAAATCTATCCAAAATCCTATGCAACACTTTAGAACCAAGCATATTGAGATAAGACATTATTTCTTGAGAGATCATGTTCAAAAAGGAGATATTTCATTAAATTTTATTTCAACCGAAAAACAACTTACTAATATTTTTACTAAACCTCTTAGTGAAGAACAATTTGCTAAAATTAGGCATGAGCTTGGAATGATAAATGTTGCACAATAATATTGCTTTATACAATATCTTCTTTGTTTCTTTATAATATGATTATTGGATGTTTTAAATTGTGTAAATTTATTAATCATGTATTATATTAACCTTTAAAGACATTTTTTATCAACCAACTAGTTTAGAAATGTATTAAGTATTAGATATTTCACACAATATTTTCATATTTTGGAGACTTTTATGTGTGATGGATTGTTTCTTGATTTTATGAATGCTTATGTTATATATGAGACATAGCATTGATTTTACTATGATTTTAGCATTAGTTGTTGTTTTAATATTGATTTTGATTTTTTTGTGTGTAAATTTTGCTAATGATTTTTGAGGAGATACTTAATGTTCATGGGAGATTCTGCTAAAATTTTCACTTGCTGAGGAAGGATATGTTTTTATTCTTTTCAATAATGAAGGGGTAGAATAAGTTATACTTTTATATCTTTTCAAGGGGAGTTTATATTTAGGGGGAGTAAACAAAATTTTCTTATTTTTACATGTAAAGTTTGTCATCATCAAAAAGGGGGAGATTGTTAACATAACTAATCTTATAATATTAATTTTGATGATAACAAACGTTACATGTTCATGGTTAATATGTTGGAGCTATTAAAATGAAAATCTTAAAGCTGTATACATGTTTAAAGAAGCTGAATGACTAGTAACATGAGTCGAAAAATCTTTTTCTAAACAAAAGCTATCAAAATATAGACTCTAAAAATTAACGGTAGACCATTTATTTTATAAATAGTGAACCGATAATTTACAGACAGTAAATTATCTTCTTAATCATGAACCATTTATAAAAAATGGCTAGCTAGACTGTGTTTGATAAGATTCTGGAAATTAACGGTGAACTGTTTATTACAAAATAGAGAACTGATAATTTACAGAAAAGAGAGAGTTTTTTACTCTTGAACCGTTTAATAAAAACGGAGACCTAGGTCTAGTTTGCAGGATTCTGAAAATAAACAGCAATCCGATAATTGAAAACGGTAAATCGTTTATTTACTTAAGCGCAACGATTATTTGGACAAGTCAAAACGGTAATCTGACAGTAGCAAACGGCAATCCGATTACTCTCAAAAGTCAACAATGGCTAGTTTTCAGCTCCAACTTTAAAAATGGCTCAATCAAATTCAGTTTTTAAGAGACCAACAATTATTATTGAGCTTTCTTTTGAGCATACAATCATCCTTTGAGCTTTAAACTTGTTTTATTTCATTGATTCACACTTTGAGATTTCATTAGAAATCATATATATTGTGTAAGAGATTGTTTGTTTATAATTTTTATTCTTGAGTGATTGCAAATATTGGGATACACTTGGGTTAAGAAATTGAGAATAATTTATTGTTGTAAAGGTTTGTTGACACCTTTGAAGTCAATTGTAAGTGTTGTTGAAGCCTTGGAGGCTCTCTTAGTGGAATCCTTAAGCTCGATGAGCTTGGAGTCGTGGACGTAGGCATGGTTGGTCGAACCATGTAACAATCATATGTTTGCTCTCTCTTACCTTATTTCTTTATTATTCATTGCTCATTAATTGTTTGTTTTTGAATTTAATTGGTTTATCATTTTCTTCAAGTTTTTAGTTTTAATTTTTGATTAAGAACCCAATTCACCCTCTTCTTGGGTAGCTTAGTTAGCATTTCACAACCACCATCACCCTAGCTACTATAACTGTCAAACTCACCAACCATTGTTGCCTAAAACTCAACCAATATCACCCCTTCATTGCTGCTCACAACCATCACAGGAAAGCACTCAAACCTATGACTCTACCACTTAATCCAGCATTGTTGGTACCCTTACCATCAACTAATACCACCACCAAACTCACCAGTTTCTACATGAACTAACTGTGCAACTTCTACGAATCACCCAAAACCCACGAGCTCTTTGCCCACTCACTATCATAAAACCACTCCTTTACCATCAACCGACACCGGCATTACACTCTCCTCTAGCCACACATCCAAAACCAACCATCAATAATTACAAACCATCGACCAAAATTTGCCATAAACCACTATAAGCTATTGCCATTTCAAGTAAGCTCTTTCACTAAACTGCAACAAATTTGGCCAATCCACGTCCACCATCGTATTCCTTGCCACTAACTCTACCAAATCCAACCATCCCACATTAAATCATAGCCACAACCCACGAGACACACCAAACTCGAAAGTTGAGTTTTAGTCACAATTTTGCCATTGGCTTTGGAAGCTTGATGGACACTGTAGTCCTGAATATTTTCTTTCATTGTTAGATAGGGTTGATTATGAATACATGATTAGATCGCCATAGTATTACCAAGTATATTTTATAGCTAATTTTTTATTATCAAGAAGTGCTTTAGAATTGTGGACTAGTGTAACAACATAGAATACTTTTAGAAGGTCTTTTTAATACTTCATGAAGACATATGAAACAAATATTCAGATCGATATTCACTCTTCTTGGTTATTTTTTTATACAACAAGGTACAAGATCAGTTTCTGATTATGCTTATGAGTTTGAACAATTTTATGAATGCAAATATTATTTTAAACTTGAAGAGGATACAGTTACAGGATTTGTGACAGAGCTTAGTTTCTATATTAAAAACAAGATGCCTACATAAATCATATGCATCTTATAGCATGCAATTCTTTTAACGATACAAACTAAATAGTAAATTTTATTGCAAATCAGAGGAGAAAGAAGCCAAGCATTGAAGCAATTAAGTCAATCTCACCTCGATACCAATTTAAGATCCCTAATCCTATCATAAGCCAGCAACTTGAAGTGAAAGACATACAGAGAAAAGAAGTTTGTGCTTCTTTGCATGTTGAAGATGTGTTTAATGTTATAGAAGAAAAGGTACAATTCACTATTGATTTAACGTTTCAATCTAATAATTTGTGTGACAATGTGCGTTATACTTCTTTATAGGATAAGAGAAATGTTGAAGATGATAAAGTTATTCATCTATATGAGATTTTTAAAGAAAATGAATAACATCCTCTTCATTTGAGCATTGAGCTTAATAATACAACCAAGGTTGAGTAGTAAAATCAAGTTGAAGAAGATGAAATGATAAAATGGTTCTGGCTATTCAAATTGAAGACAAGAAGATTATGCTCAAAGAAGATTTGATTATAAAGGTGAAATTCATTAAAGAGCGCATTGAGTGATGATTAGGAAAAAGCAAAAGTTATTTGATCATTGTTTGATCTTGGAAGCCTTCTTCACCTCGAAAAAGGTCTACGTAAAGAAAATTAATGAAGTATGGGTTCTTCAATGTTTCATGATAAAATGATAAGAAAGACCACAAGTACAAATTACAAGATGATTGGTCTTATACTACAAGTTTCACTCTCAAAACAATATTCAAACTCAAGGACAAGTTTCTTTTAAGAGAGGAAGAATGATGTAGGATGTTAATTTAGGATTCTAGAATCTTTTATTATTTTAAAACTTTCCATTTTAATTAGAGTCAATTATGGTACATGTCTTAGTATTTTATTTCTATTATAATTGTGATTTAAGTGTCCATTTTAAAGTTAACTTTAGGAGGTAGGTTTCCTCTATCATAAATAAAGAGGTCTTGTTATTATTTTTATAAGTTTAGCTTCAATTATTCTATAAAAATCCCTCTTTTATAATTTTCTCTAGGATTATTTATAAAAATCTCTCTTGTAGAGTCGTTTAGAGTATGGCGTCATCTAATCTCGCTTTATGTTTTATTAAAAATCTCATTGCCTCATTTGGATTAGAATGTGATCTAATCATGCTTTTATTAGAGCGATTAGAACGTAATCTAATCAAATTAGATTGGTTCAGTACTAGAACAATATCTAGTGTTCCTTGACTAGCCAATTTCGCTTTCGCTATGCTCAATCCATCATTGAATCTTCTATTTTATTAATTATTTTTCTCATCTTTAAAACTTTTTCATTATTTTTATTAAAAATTTATTGCCTCTCTCTCTCTCTAGAGAAAATGTATAATTAAAGGTATGTTTTTAGCACTCTAGTTTGGGCAAGTATCGACTATGCAAATCCATGTGTACTATGTAGCAAATTAAGAATCTACATTAAATAATTTGACTTAATTTCAGATGATACTGGTAGCATTGCATAGAGCTCAAAATGAGAATTCTAATCATACTAATTTGGCGTAGACATACCTCCTTATAATTTTTTGATGCTAATTGGTGGTTGTTAATGGTGATTGTCAGTGATTGGTTTAAGTTTTACGAATACACAATCTAAGCCATGTGCTTCACCAAATATACTACACTAAGTATGATATTGTATTAACAATCTCATACAACATAAGTTAATGTAATCTCTAATACAATCTGGTACACTAAAAGCCATCAACAAATTATGACAAGTGAGGAAATGATTCCTTTGAAGTCAAAACCAATTAAACTATGAAAATCATTAAGTGGCTGGTGTTAACTGCCTGGTGTTTGCTTCATCTTGATTATGATTATATAAACTTGTTAATTCTAAGTAATTTTATATTTTTGTGCTTCATTCTTGACCATTCTTCTAGGGATTTTATTATTGGCATCTTTTTGTTAATAATTTTATAATTTATTAGTTACTTTTATTAAGGATTTATTTAATTTTACTAGAGATTTATCTAATATTGGGAATTAATTAAGATTGGATTATGTGAAATATTGGAAAATATTTTTAGATGCACAAAAAAAGCAAAATGACATATAAGTAGGATTCCATATCAAAGAGCTCTAAATAAAGATGACTACTACATTGGTAAGTGTATCAGGTATGTATTGAATATTGGACTCTTAAGGAAGCACATTTTAGTAATAAAGTATTTTATGGAATACTGGACTCTTAAGGAAGCATATCTTAATATTCTTCTACTAAGGTTTGCATGAAAGACTACCCCTATATAAAGAGAAGTATTGCACACAATGATGAGGTGATAAAGAAATATCATATTTTATATCAAAGAAGCAGCCAATTCAGAGACCCAGAAGAAACTTATTTGGCCAAATATGATGTTTCATATCTCTATGATGTTTAGTCTTCTTCATCAAGTCTTCATCATATCAAGTCTTTCATTAGACATCCTTTATATTTACTTTGGTTTCTTCGGGATAAAAAGGTTGTTTGTTGTGTTGAGAGGATCTCAAAGAAAACAACAAACATAATTGAAGACCAAACTTTCTCACTAAGAAAGGTCGACCAAGTTGGATACAATAAGGTGGTAGCTATTGTAAAAGGGTGTTGCAAATTATGTAAAAATCTAATAGATTGTAATCTTTAATTACTTAGTAAATTGCTTATTGTCTGAGCGTGGCTCGTGGATATAAGATTTTGATTCGAACGAAGTAAAAATCCTCTGTATACTTTACTTTTTGCAATTTACTGTCTGTAGCATACTTATGATGAATGAATAATAAATGTGAAATGTATAGTGAATAGTTACAATAAACAGGACTTATGAATAAGTCCTATGGACAATAACTTGTATAAACAGTATTGGATGATCGATAATCATGAAAAATGTTTTTTGGGATTAATTAATTAGGGAAATTAATTTATCTATTGTTTTATATTGCCTACACTTATCTAAATAGATCTAAATTGATTATACCTTCTAATATATTTAAAGATCCTACTAACAAAAAAAATATAAATTAGTGATGGCAAAAACGTTTGGGTTTGGCTTGGATCTGTAAAGATCCAAAAAAATTCAATTTTGTACATTAAAAATACAGATCGAGATGCTAAAAATTAATGTTTGCGTGAATCTAGATCTAGATATAGATGCAAATACATCCAAAAAATTAGATAATTGGATCCAAATATTTTTTTTATTAAATTAATGTAAATGAAAAAAATCAAACCTAACTGGCTAATCATAATATTAAAGACATGCATGCATGGATTTGTGTGGATTTATAGTGGTGTTAAACTTAAATTTATATATTCTTAATGCTTGATTTATGTTGTGGTAATTTTATTTATGGATTTATGGAGTTGTATTTTAGGAGTTGAATTATTCATTGTTAAATTATAATTGGATTTTATTTTATTTTATTAGGTAAATTTGTTGAATTTTAAATTTAGCATTATACGGATCCAGATATCTGGAAAATTCGCTCTCAATCCTCAAAGTATTACCCGTGTCAAGATTTTGAATATATATTTTTTTTGGATCTAGATCTCAAATTGAATTTTGTCATCCATACATAGGAAAAAAATTTTGATGCCCTAGGTGCACCATGCATCCATTTTTAGTAAATTACTTTGCGGTCTCCCATATAGATTAAATAGATATTATGTTGTTTCCCAAAAAACAAGTGATGAATTTTCACCCCATGGTTTGTCTAAAACCACCCCATTTTCAAAAAATAATTACAAAAGGTTTACATTATTTTTAAAAAGTTTTAAATAAAGAAGAACTTTGGAGAATTAATTAATTAAATTTATCTTAATTTACTTTTATTGAACTTAGATTTTTTTTTATTATATTTAATTACAAAGACTGCTTTAACATAAGTTTAAATTTACTATTTTATCCTTATAAGGTAAAACTTCTAAGAATTTACTTAACTTCAATAGTTTGCTAATTCTGTTCCAAAATCATTGTTTCTAATACTACTTAATTAGTATGATTATTAAACTTTAAATAAACTAACATACGGTCTTTAATACTTATGTAAATTATTAGGCTGCCAAATTTATGTCGTTTATATGCAAGGATGGTGAAAATAATAATTAGACTTCATTTAAAAATATTAGATTCTGAGTCACAAAATTAAATACCTAAATTATTATATACATAATTCATGACTACTAGGGCAATTTGATCATACAATAATCATAAAATAGTAAGATAAAACTTATATTAAAATTTATGATTTAATATGGTCAAAGAAACATAAGAAAAAAATTAATAAAAGGATTTAATTGATTCATTGTATGAATCTTTTATTGATTTGTATTTTTGAAAAATATTAAGCACTCCCTGAAATTATATTCTAGAAATGGAGTGAATTTACTAAAGTACTGGGTAGAAATATTCCAAAAAAAAAATTATCTACTAAAAGCTTTTTACAGCTTATTGCCTTTACACTATCACTAACTTTAATAATCAAATAAGGCCAATTGACCAAAATATAAATATTTGAAACACTTCAAAATCATCTGTCGAACATAAAATTTGAAAAACTATAAAATTATGTGTCAAAATTTTAAAATCTTTTAACTTTGTTGCTTCTCCAGAGAACAACGATGTTAACAACCAATAAAAGTACATCCATGTCACAACGTCGTCCTAATTCATGAAAGTTCCCAAGTGGATGTTTCAAGAAGTCAGCAAGGACTGGGAAATTAGCAGTTGTAAATTCAAATCTTTATGCTAGGGAAACTTTCCTATTCAAAAGGGCAGTAATGACTTCGTATCTGGGTTGGAAAAATCTAATTATAAATAGACATCTAACGTTTACCGAGACCAAATAAATTAGTGGAAAGCTACTTCCGACCTATGTTTTTCGGGTCAAAATAAAACAAAAAATTTAGCTATTAATCTTATATTTGACCCCCAAATAAAAAATGGTAATGAAATTTATTCGTGGCCTCAATCTGATTCCAACCCAACAGCACAGTATCTCAAACGACCGGGATTCATCTCCCTCGTATCAGTGAGGTGAAAATTGAGTTATCATTATTTTACGAGGTAAACTTCAATTCATTTTTCAAATAAAATCATCTTTCAAATAAAATGATAATATTTTATTTATTTTCTAAAAATATAAAAACATCAATTTATCTCTATTTATTGTTAAGAAAAATAAAAAATGGTCATCATGCACCCTCATTTCCATAATTTTCTGAACAAAAATGAAGGTAAATTAAAGTGCTCATACTTTTGAGAGTAAATTGAAAATTATCGTTCCAAGTAGGGACTAAATTGAAGTTTATTAAAAAATAGTTTCATTCACACTTTTTTTTCTTGGAAGAAAAATTTTACATATTATTTGACTACAGCCACGATAATTTCTAATAAATAATAAGAAATAAACAAAAATGATGAATTGATGGTTACCTACATATATTGGCTACCATTGGTGACCACATATACTGCCCAACAGCACCCTTGTTGAACTTTTGAAATTTTTATGTGCATTTGAATTTTGCCCCACTATTAATTTCAAATACCAAAAAAGTTCCTCTTACTAAATTTTAAAAATATAAAAATGTTGCATGGTAAAAGAAATGCTTTAAAGGAATATTATGTTAAAAAATTTAGTAAACATTATATCAATAAAGGAATATTATGTTAAAAAAGGAGAACAGAGAGCTATCACACCTGCAAACAAGCTAAAAAAGTAGTTACTAGGATAGTTGGGACCATTTGTCCTCACCTGCCATGCCTACAATTGCCCAGCAGCCTTTGCAAAGGCACGAAGGACCACCTACCTATGCTCAAAACGTGTATGTGCCTTAAACTTGCTCTCCATGCATACATCAATGCTCCATCAATCATAAACAGTCAAAGGACAAGAATATTCATTGGCTAGAGAGAGAATACCAAGAAAAATACACCACGTGGTAGATAGTTAAGGTACACCAAACGAAGATACCTAGGTTCTATTTTTCTTGTTCACTACCTACACACACACCACAAGGGGCTTAAGCTTTCTTCAATCCCCAACCACATTTTATAGAGAGCTTGCAAGGTCTTAAACGCGAGTAACCTAACTCTCACTTGAGCACTAGAGTGTAGTCGGTGGCCACCGCCAATTCTACCTCTAGCCTCCTTTCTTCATTTTGTAGGTTCCAAAGAACCCAAAAGTCAACCCTCTTCAGATTTAAACCTCTCATAACACTCTCATCTCTTCCATTCCCCCTCAACCTTCACTTAATGCCATAATGAACAACACACCTCGACTGTGCAAGGCACTTTTGTTATCCTAATACAAGTTTTATTGTTTTGGCTAGATTTCTTTGTCTCTTTTATCTTTATCCTTGAAATCTATGGGAGTGGGTTGATCCCTAATTCTTATTGAGATAAGATAGTAGTGTCATGTAATTATCTATGCTTCTACTACCTATGAATACATTTTCTTTTTAAAATGTGATGACATGCGTTCTTCTTATTTTTATTCACCTTTTCAATCATGAATGTGGATTTTGTTCAATTTTCATCATTAATATAACTCCATATTTATTGTTGTACGAAGATTTTTTTTATGCACCTTTCAGTTATGATCACTTTATTGCGGAATAGGCTAGGTACTTGACCTCTCCTCATCATGACGATCTACTTAAGGTTAGGGCTAGTGAAAGGAGTACAAAGAAATCACGAGTAGCTTTTCAAAATAATTAAATAGGTAGGATCAAAGAAGACACGAGGGTAAAGTAGACCACCATACCTTAGCATCATTAGGCTCTGTTAAGGTGAGCATAGTAAAGAATAAGCAATTGAAAAATGAATGAAAATCACAAGAATTGAATGTCCAAAAGAAAAGAGATAGGCACGTAGTCACTTTATTATTATTTTTCTTACTAACATTGACCTAAAGCGAATGGCAAAACATGAGGTCTTTGACCATTTTACAAAAAAGGCCAACAAGTTCATCAAAAGAACTCTTCGAAAAAGTAGGAAATGAATTTATTATTTATTTTTAGTACGCTAGTTGTAAACTTTCATTCTTAGATGAAATGTCATAATGATGCTTTGGTTATTGATTATTTGAGATGTGCCATAATTCTTTTTCAAAAAACATGCAACAAGCATGTCAAGACAAATCACCCTACGAATAATGAGACTTAGTCAAGTTAGAGAAACATTACTCATATGCATCAAGGGGTACCAAAAAATTTTTCATAATACTAACTTAGCCAAATGTCCAGATTTAAAGCTACAGACAATGATGTTAATTGCATATCAAACCAAGTCTATCACAAAGTTTAATACAGTCAGCAGCAAAATTGTCGAAGCAACTTTGTAAGAGAAGACAATCCAAATAAATCAAAACTAGACATCATAACACAAGAACAATATAAAGAGTTACAGAGACATCATTTTAAGAGTTCCAAAAGGTTACACCAAACGAAATCACGCAGTAGACAAAACATCATCCCCACCATTCTTCCTAATAGGGGATCAATGGAAGTTCTAGAGATGGTAGAGGTATGGGCCTCGAAGGTTGGAGCTTCTGATGGAAGCAGTGGTCAGGGTATGTTGGGTGCCCTAGGTAAACTGTGTGGGCTGTTGGATTGGGAAGCATCAGACTCCTTATCCTCGACCACCTTTAGAATGGCTGATTTGTTTGCCAATTTTCTTTACACGGGGCACTACCAACTCAAATCCATACTCTAAACCTCTATCATGATATAAGTAAAATCTCTGTCAATTATTTCTTTTTGACAAGATAATAACTCATTGCATTGAGCCTTTGTTTCTTTAAGATCTTTAGATATACAGGTGTTTTCCTAAGAAACATTGTCAAGGTACCCCATCAAGGCCTTAACTTCATGAGTAAGCTTTTCCTTAAGTGATCAACTGCTCTTGAGTTCCCTTTTCAATTTTTAAAACTTTACTTGAGTATTCGATGTACTATTAAAGTGTCAATGGTTATGATTAAGGTAGAAGGCCACTTATAGCCAATAGAAGATGCTGCGACATTGAATAAAAAAAAAAAAAGAGGAAGGCATAGAAGAAATACTCACGTTGTGTTAGACTTTGAGCGCTCGGTTATAACACTTGATTAGATCCAATTTATCCACCTTGGTTGCCATATTTCGAGCAATGCTCTTAGAGTTACGAAGGAAATAGTCATCCAAATGAGACATTTTCTTATTTGTCACTACAATAAGTTCCCCTTTAGCAGGTCTCCAGCCATATGAAGTACAAATAAAATTTTCTCTTTCGGGTACTTAAGGTGCCATTGGAACTGCCAATAAAGGAACTTTGTAACTTAGTCTAGGTAGTTGGTACGCTGGGAGCTACGGTACCATTTGAGAAGGAACAGGCTCCCGAGGTACTTGACAAAAACATCTAAGTCTTTATTAAATGGATACATAACTATTAATTACTAGGCAGGATAAATGGAGAATGACAACTGGACAAGTATTAAGCAACATAAGTAAGAAACAAAATAGAAACCATAATATATGAAAACTTAAAGTAAAGCATAGACGATAATGGGGTAACATAGTACCATAACAACACCCATAAACCATACATAAGTTACTACTAGAAGTAGCTAGAAGACTCTGGTTAATTAGCCTGGCTTTCACCAAAGGGGTCGTACTCAGCACATCACTATCTCTTTGTAAAAGCTCGGATCCTCTCCATAAAATCACTCACTTCTCTCCCTACCACTTAAACAAGGCACATTCTTTTGGTCTATGTGATATCTATATGGTCTCAGGAAGGTTCACGTGAGAAGAATAATCTATATAAGAAATCAAGATAATAACAAAAAAGAGAAAAAACACATGCCATCTTCGTTAAAGGAATTTCTGACTTACACATATTTGTCATATGCTAGGATCCCTCCCCCACTCGCCATCAGCTGTAAAGCAACCGTGCTTGTAACCCTTTTTTAAGATAGAACCCATTTCCACTGGGTTATTATGGACTCCCTAAGTGGAAAAGTAAGCATTAGACAGACCAATAGTTTTTTTCAATTGATAAATTCCTCTTAAATCCCTATAAGAAATATCATGCCCAAACATCTTCAACCACAATACCCGAAGTGCCATAAATATTCTTCATCCTAGTAAATACAATTTCCTGAAAGCGATCCTCATATTGATGAACATATTCTTCATGAAATGTTGGAAGGGTAGACAAAGTCCCATATCGAAAAGATGAAGGTGGAGGGCTATATCATTAGATTTAAGATAATCGCTTATTTTATAAGGTACTTGATAACTCTATGAAATGAGAGTTATAATGGCACTTCTAGATTTAAACTAATATTACTTAAAGATGATGTGTTTTTATTACTTAAAGATTTTTAGATTTAAACTAAAAATCTTTAATTACATTTCTAGATTTAAACTAATATTACTTAAAGAGTAAATGATGTGTTTTTATTTCATTTTTAGTTACATTTTGCACAAGCATTTATTGAAGTTTAATTTTAATAAATTGATTGTGTTTTAGACCACACTGTACTCTAATTATATACATGATTGTAAGTGACCAAAGAGCTTAAGCTTTATTAATAGATGCTGCAACAGCAGACCTATAGAAATATGTTTTAGCAATTGCTACAATAATCCAGAGGCAAATACAGACAAGACTACCCATGTGTTAACTGACAAAGCAAGTTGTAATAGTTACTACATTGGCATTGTCACGTGTAGACAAAATCATGATAGGCAACACAAAACAATATGCGATCTAAGTTTGCCAAAAAGAGACACGTGGCCACATGTTTTTGGTTGCCTTAACTCCAACATATAAAAAGAGCACATGTAAAAAAAAGAGAAAAAAAAGGGGTTGTAACAAGGGATTTTAAAGAAAAAGAATGAGAGATAGCAAAAAGCTAAGAGAGGGACATTTTGAATTTAGTGCATCTCAATTTCTACTCTTTATTTGTTTGTTTTCCTCTCTCTTAAGAATGTATTTAATGACAAAAATGCGTATTGTTACTACTTTGTCACTTATTATGAACTAAACTTTGATGCAGTTAGATGTTAAACAAGCTTAATGATTATTTGACTTATATATATGTGTTGCTTAGAATTTTCTATAGCATTCTGTTTTTATTTTACTTATTGCAAATCTTTATTTTGGTTTACCACCCATTTAGTAGATACTAGCTAAGAAGGAGCCTAAAAAAGGTTTGACTTAGTGGAATAAATCAAGACAATGCATGGTTTTAGATTGGATTTCCTAAGTTGAGTTAATCTCGATTTGAATAAGGTTATTCTTAGTCTAAGATTAATGAAGAACTAGACACAAGGATTCACTTTGTAGGACAATTGGAATGAAAAACGCATAATGCTATGTCTAATATTAGCATATATTAGATGTTGAGTGCTAGAAAGTGTGTATTTATAATGGAGAAAATCATTATTTTACACTCCAAGTCTCACTAACACCCCTACTTTTATGTCGTTAAATCTCTTGTGATTTAATTATATATGTTTTATTTTAATTAAGTATTTTATGTATTCTAGGGGACATCATGGTCATTTCACAATGAACAAGAAACTAGATAGAAAAACAGACAACAATTTTGAACTCAAGACAGTCGAAAACTATAAGAGGAGCCTAAAAAGATAAATGGTACTGTTCACACACACGATATTGTTCATATATACGATACTGTACACGACACTGTTTACGACATTATTCACCTGTACTGTACGATGACGTGGTAGCATTTGATTGGACGAATGATGTGACATTGACTGATGATGTCAAGTTGACTGATAACGTGTCATGATCCTATTGGACTAAAATGCTTATGTGGCGTTGACTGGCGACGTGGCAGTATGTTAGTGGACCGAAACAATATGCATACGGTACATGCATATACACATAATAACAACCCTGATGATGTGTTCCATTCAATAAGAACTTGCCATGTGGCGCAATTTTGAGCATCCAAATTATTTTAATCCAATGACCATGATTTACTCATTGTATCTATAAAAAGGGGGCTTCCCCCCTAATTTGACACTCCTGAATCTATTTTTGAGCTCCATTTTCTATAATTCCATCTCCATCTTGTATTTTCTATATATTTTAATAAAATTCTCATTTTACCCCTACTTCAATTATGAGTAACTAATTTTCTTTCAAGCATTGGTTGAAGGTAAAGTCTCAACATGCTCCATGAGCTTAATTTGGTAAATTTACTTTTTCTTCCCTTCTAATCTATGTGGATGTTTTGACTTTTTGTAGACAGATAGCAATAATCTTGTCTAGATATCGGCTGGTATAACCGTCTCCCTGGGCAAGGTTATTACTATTTGGCACGAGAAGCACTTAGCACCATATCTATTAGAGTGAGGTTCATGAGAAGTGAAAAATCTCTCTTTATGATTTAATTGCTATTACTAATGAATGTTAAACCGATAGTGTATGTTGAGTACAGATCTAGAGATCCAAGCACTTCATTTTGATAGTTTATTCCCACCGCTTTAATTTAAATCATAAGATAGCCTACGTCACTTTCATTATAAATCCAACCACCAACTCAGAAAATTAATTCTCCTACGTCACTTTCATTATAAATCCAACCACCAACTCAGAAAATTAATTCTACATACAATTAAAATTCACCTCCTCGTGGGATCGAAACTCATCACCGTTAATCTATTCTACAATAGATTCGTGCGCTTCCGAGTTCAATAAAATTTGTACAACAAGTTTTTGGCGGCGTTGCCGCAGAGATAAGTTATTTTAATTTGTAGAATAAATTTTCAATTTCTTTATTTAATTTTTTTAGTTGTTTTCTTGTAATATTTTTTATTATTAAAAAAGGAAAAAAGAAAAAAAATGAATCTGTATTTTGAGGTAGGTATTTTTCTTTCTTTAAATTTTTATAATCTAATTTTCATATTATTTTATTTTATTTTGTAATTTGGCAGGCTGATCCACCTATTAATTTATTTTAATTTGTTTCACGTATTTTTTTTATATATAGCACTTGAGTTTATTTTTGTAGCAAAATTGTATCAGCGTGATAAGGTTAATATTATAATTTCTCCTTTTTCTTTATTTTTATTAATTTTGTCACCATTTTTTTCTTTGCATGCATGGTCGTAGGTCACAATTACCTAATCTTGAGCCTATAGACTTTGAATTAGAAAAAATACTTCGCACACACAAACACGTTGCAATTAAAAATAAAATTAGAATGGATTTGCAATCAATACTAGAAGAGAGGCCATTTAAGGACTACTTCAGTCCCGTAGTTAACTTGAGCACATCATGCCTACGATACCTAAATGTAGCTGCCAAGAGTTTTGAGTTAAAACCTAGTGTGCTAAATTGTCTCCCCACATTCTATGACTTAGAAAATGAAGATCCATATAATCATCTGAATGATTTCCATTCTATATGTCAAACTTTTGAATATGAGAATTTTTTAGATGATGATGTTAAATTTAGATTATTCCCATTTTCTTTAAAGGATAGAGCTCGTTCATGGTTCAATGCATTGCCTACTAATAACATTACATCATAGGAATAAATGGTAACAAAATTTTTGAATAAATATTTCCCAGTACATAAAACCAATGCTATTCATAAGGAAATTTCAGAGTTTACCTAAAAAGAAGACAAGCAATTTTTCGAAGCATGGGAACGATTCAATGGGCTACTCCTAAAGTGTCCACATCATGGGTACGAGAAATGGCACCAATGCCAATACTTTTTTGAGGAATTATTGCCGCATGTGCAAGAATGGTTAATGGCAACAAGTGGAGGATAGTTAATGTCAAAAACTACATCAGAGATTTGGGATTTCTTCCAAAGACAAGCGGATAATTCCCAACAACGGAGTCGTTCACTCAAGAATACTAGAAGAGTTAAGGAAGTGAATGAGGTTTACATTGGCGAGTCAATTTCAAAAATTAAAGAAGTCAAAGAGATAGTTAAAGGTCTTTCCCGATAAATAACATCATTAACAGGTACTAAATTGATAGAGCCACATGACCAGGACTCATACCCAGATCAAACCAATGCTATAGGTGTAATGAGAAAGCCATCAAACTACAACCCTTACTCCAACACATACAATCCTCGATGGAGAGACCATTCCAATTTTTCATGGTCTCAAGGATTTCAACAGAATAGACCAGCAGCTCCAGCTCCTGTTCCACCAATGCAACCAATTTCTTAAAATCCTCAAGTTTCTCAGCTACCATTTGAAATACTAACTAGTCTACCCAAGAGGGGGGGTGAATTGGGTTCTTTAAAAATTAGGCAAATAAAACCACACAACAATTAAAACTAATGTCTTAATAAAATTGAAGGCAATAAATTTAATAATGCGCGAAATTAAAAAGATAAGGGAAGAGAGATCAAACACGTGATTTTTACGTGGTCCGGCCAATCGTGCCTACGTCCACGTCTCCAAGCTCACCGAGCTTGAGGATTCCACTAAGCAAGCCTCCAAGGCTTCAACAACACTTACAATTGACTTCAAAGGTGTCAATGAACCTTTACAACAAGAGATTATCCCCAATCTCTTAACCCAAGTGTATCCCAACACTTACAATCACTCAAAAATAAAGATTTAAAATCAACCAATCTCTCACACAATCTTTATAATTACAATTGAAATCCCAAAGTGTGAATCAATGAAATAAAACAAGTTTAAAGCCTAATGATGTATATTTTCTCAGTAGTAAGCTCAATGAAAACTCTTTGATCTCTTATGATTTGAATTTGGTTGAGCTATTTTATAGTTGGAGCTGAAAACTAGCCGTTGTTGACTTTCTGAGAATAATCGGATGGCCGTTTGCTGCTATCAGTTAACCATTTTGACTTGTTCAAATAGTTGTTATGCTTAGATTTTAAATAAACGGTTTACCGTTTACAATTATCGGATCTTCGTTTACTTCCAGAAACCTGCAAAACAAACTTAACTTTCTGTTTTTGCTAAACGGCTTAAGGGTAGAAAACTTTCTCCTTTCTGTAAATTATCGGTCAGCCATTTTTAAATAAATGGTTCACCGTTAATTTCCATAATCTTCTCAGATAAACGATGCAGGATTACAAAGACAACTTTCTCTTTGTAAATTATCGGTTTATCATTTTCCAATAAACGGTTCACTGTTAATTTCCAGAATCTATATTTTTGGCAACTTTTTTTTAGAAAAAAATTTTCTGACTCAAGTTAACAACCATTAAGCTTTCCTTAAACATATCTATGGCTTTAAGAAATTCATTTTAATAGCCCCAACATTTTAATCAAAAATATATAAGTTTTGTTATCATTAAATCAATATTATAAGATCAACACCATTTAGACCCTACAATCAGAACCCAAACTATTCTCAACCTAGACCATGGGAAGAAGCATTCCAGAATTTCAAGAATCTTATTCACTCCACAATCGAGCAACAAAACTTCACCATTAATGAATTGCGAAATGAGATGAGAGCAGGCTTCAACTCACAAACTCAATCAGTTTTAAACCTTGAAAAATTGGTGGGACAACTTGCTTCTTCAGTTCAAACTTTGGCAATGACTGTTGAGATAGGTAAATTCCTCAGTCAACCAGTGCCTAATTCTAAAGGAATGCATGAAGCAAGTACCAGTTCACCTCATCAGCATGGAGTGGTCAAAGCCGTTATAACCTTGCAAAAAGGAAAAGAAATCGACAACAAAGTAGAGATGCCGGTGACAAAAACAACTCAAATTGTACCTGTAAATGTAGAAGACTCAGCATCAGAGGAAAAAGAAAAAACCAACCCACAAGAATACGTTCCCAAAGTTTCATTTCCCTAGAGATTAGCTAAAGTAAAGAAGGGAAAATCCACAAGTGAGATTTTTGAAATCTTTAAACAAGTAATTGTTAACATCTCTTTGCTTGATGCTATAAAACAAGTGCCATCTTATGACAAGTTTCTTAAAGACCTTTGTACTAAAAAGATAAATATTCATGTTCAAAAGAAGGCCTTTTTAACATAAAACGTGAGCTCTATACTCCAACACAAAATTTCTCTAAAATACAAAGACCCAGGCTCCCCTACTATCTCATGTAGTATAGGGAACCACACAATTGAGAATGCTTTGTTTGACTTAGGAGTTAGTGTAAATCTGTTACCTTACTCAGTATTTGTGAAACTTGGACTGGGAGAATTATACCCAACTCTAATGGTGTTACAGCTTGCAGATCAATCCATGAAAAAACCTCGTGGTATTGTGGAGGACATGCTTATACAGGTAGATAAGTTTTATTTTCCTGTTGATTTCATTGTAATTGACACTTAACCAGTCCATGATTCAAGGAAGCACATTCCCACTATCCTAGGACGATCTTTCTTGGCAAATGTCGATGCTCACATTCAATGCAGAACTGGAAATATGCAGCTGTGCTTTGGCAATATGACAATGGAGCTAAATATCTTCAATATTGCCAAACAACCTCATAATGCAGATGATGGAATTGTTGATGTGGATTTAATAGAAGAATTAGTTGATAATACTTTTCTTTCAAACCTTAGTGATGACCTTTTGCAAACATGTTTAACTCACTTTCGTTTGGATTTTAATATTGACAGATCAGTAGATGACGTT
The DNA here is from genome assembly GCA_030449905.1 of Luvunga scandens. NCBI lineage: Eukaryota > Viridiplantae > Streptophyta > Magnoliopsida > Sapindales > Rutaceae > Luvunga > Luvunga scandens. The sequence goes on from JASUUG010000209.1 coordinate 2,528,524, forward strand.
AACGCCTTACTTGATTCAGCAACATCCATGGACACTAACAAATGGAAGTCAAGAATGGAACAGTTAGCACCATTAGAGAAAAAACTGAATCCATTATTAGAATCATCACCAAAACTCGAGTTCAAACCATTATCCGACACTTTGGAATATGCGCTCTTGGGAGAAGAAAGCACTCTACCAGTAATCATTTCATCATCCCTAAATGACGAACAAAAAGGTAAGTTGTTGGAAGTTTTAAAAGTGCACAAAGGCGTATTAGAATAGACCACAGCTGACATAAAAGGTATAAACCCAGTGGATTGTATGCATTACATTCTTCTTGATAAAAATGCTAAATCTACTAGGAAAATGCAATGTCGGTTAAACCCTAACATGAAAGAAGTTGTTAGAACTAAAGTCCTTAAACTGTTAGATGCAGGTATCATTTACCCCATTTCTGATAATTCATGTGTCATTCCTGTACAAGTTTTCCCCAAAAAGTTAGGAATCACAGTAGTTACCAATGCTGATAATGAATTAATACCCACTAGAATGACTATAGGATGACGTGTATGTATTGATTATGGAAAGTTAAATTATGTCACACGTAAAGACCATTTTCTTTTACTATTTATCAATCAAATGCTTGATAGATTAACAGGTCATGAATTCTATTACTTTCTAGATGGCTGCTCAAGATATAATTAGATTCCCAGAGCACCAAAAGATAAAGAGAAAACCACTTTCACTTGCCCTTTTGGCACTTTTCCATATAGGAGAATGTCATTTGGATTATGTAATGCACCTGTTACATTTTAACATTGCATGTTAAGCATTTTTTCTTATATGGTTGAACGATTCCTTGAAGTCTGTATGGATGACTTTTCTGTTTTTGGTGATTCATTCGATTAATATTTACATCATTTAACACTAGTTCTGCAGAGATGTATAGAGAAGAATTTGATCCTAAATTGGGAGAAATGTCATTTCATGGTAAAACAAGGTATTGTTTTCAGTCACATCATTTAAGGTATTGAGGTTGATAAGGCCAAGATGGATCTCATTTCCAATCTTCCTCCACTTAAAACAGTCAAAGAAGTAAGATATTTCCTTTGGCATGTGGGTTTTTATAGACGTTTCATTAAAGATTTTAGCAAAGTTTCTAGACCCTTATGCAATTTATTTGCTAAGGATGTACCTTTTGTCTTTGATGATTCATATCTTGTGGCATTTGAGAAACTAAAGCAGTTGTTGACATCATCACCCATCATTCAACCCCCAAATTGGAACTTGCCATTTGAGCTCATGTGTGATGCATCTGATTATGCAGTAGGAGCAGTATTAGGACAAAGAGTTGATTGAATTTCCCATGTCATTTACTATGCTAGTATGACATTAAATGATGCACAGTTAAGCTATTCAACCACTGAAAAGAAATGCTAGCAATATAGTTTGCATTAGAGAAATTGCGATCTTATCTCATTGGTTGTAAAATAATTATTTTCACAGATCATGCTGCTCTTAAATATCTTCTTACAAAGAAAGATACAAAAGCTAGACTAATTCGTTGGGTGTTACTTTTGCAGGAATTTGACTTTGAAATCAAAGATAAGAAAGGCACAGAAAATGTTATAGCAGACCATCTCTCTCGTCTCAATTTTGATATAATTACAGAACTATTACAATTGAATGAATCATTTTTCAGATGAACAACTGATGCGTGTAGAAGTATTACCATGGTATGTTGATATAGTTAACTATCTTGTTACAGGTAAACTTCCGGAGCATTGGACTAAACAAGACAAGGCCAATTTTTTTACGCAAATAAAGAATTTCTTTTGGGATAACCTTTATCTGTTCAAGTATTGTGGAGATCAAATTGTTAGACGATGTGTTCCAAAAAGTGAATTCCAAAATATCCTTTCATTCTGCCTTGAACAAGCTTATGGAGGCCATTTCAGCGCTGAGAGAATGTGGTTTTTATTGGCCAACTCTATTTTGAGATGCTTACATTTTTTGCTCTTTATGTGATAGTTGTCAACGAATGATGAGCATTACGCGAAGGAACATGATGCCACTAAACCCAATTTTAGCGATTGAGATTTTTTATGTATAGGGTATCGACTTCATGGGACCCTTTCCCCTTCTTTTGGCTATCAATACATATTGGTTGCTGTTGACTATGTATCAAAATGGGTAGAAGCAGTTTCATATAGAACCAATGATCATAAAGTGGTGATCGGAATTTTGAAAAGCAACATTATTTCATGCTTTGGATTCCTTCGACCAATAATCAGTGATGATGGAGCCCACTTTTGTAACAAATCATTCAAATCTCTTTTGACAAAGTATTCTATTACTCACAAAGTGGCGACCCCATATCATCCACAAACCAGTGGCTAAGTTGAGATCTCAAATCGAGAAATAAAGCACATATTAGAAAAAACAGTGAAACCAGACGTAAAAGACTGGTCATTAAAACTGGATGATGCATTATGGGCATATAGAACGGCTTTCAAAACCCTAATTGGGATGTCACCCTATAGGCTAATATATGAAAAAGCTTGTCACCTACTTGTGGAACTCGAGTATTGTGCATACTGGGCCATCAAGAAATTTAACTTTGACATGCAGCTAGCTAGCTCAGAAAGAATATTACAGCTAGCAGAACTTGAAGAAATTCGTAATAATGCATACGAAAATACCAAGATTTACAAACAAAAATGAAAGTCTTTCATGACAAGCAAATTATGAGAAAATCTTTCATCGCAAGTCAAAAAGTGCTTTTATTCAATTCTCGTTTGCACCTATTCCTAGGTAAGTTACGCTTTCGATGGACTGGTTCTTTTATAGTCCACACTATTTTTCCACATTAAGCAATTGAAATTAAGGATCCAAAGAACGTTGTAACTTTTAAAGTTAATGGTCAAAGATTAAAGCCATATCTAGAGTACCAACCACATGAAAAGGACATCGAAATCGATTTGAGTGACCATCCAAACTTAAACTGAGATTTTTTTTTTTTTAGTGATTTAAAATTTTTTAAATTATGTTTATTTAATCATTCAATTTTCTTTTATCACTTCTAATCATGTGTGCCTCAACTATACAGATCCTCTTGAACCTTCTCAAAAAACTTCAACGTGTATAATCTTACCTGAGAAGCCAAATACGATTTTGTAAAACACATTGTATTTATGAGCTACAACCTCTAGAGTTGGTATCCCACGTTGAAGATCTAGAAAGACAACTCAAAGAAATTAAAGGAGGTATCAATGACACCCAAATAGAACTTGAGGTAAATTCAATAAGAGGATGATTATTAAATTTTTTCTTTTCTTTTATTTTATTTTCTTTTTTTGTTCTGTAGTTTGTTATCCCGGTTAAGTGGCGAATAACGATACTCCATAACAATCAAAGTCGATTACTTCAGTTTCCCATAATAACTGATATTTTGAGAAGAAGGTATAGGCAGAAACGTGATTCTAGCAAAGCTTCACAAGTGATTTCCTTCATTTCCTCATAATGCCCTTCTTACAATTTATAAAGCTCGGTCCGAACGCATACGATTGCTTATGAGAAATAACATCCCTGCTGACATTTGTTGGTTAATCGAGGCCAAAGTAAGTTTGGCAGGTGAGTTGCCTCCCAAATTTATTGCATACATGCCCAGATGCCCAGTTGTGGTAAATGAAATTACTCAAAAAAATAAAGAACTCAAAAACATCATGTTGATTGTCATAAGTGTGTCAGGTTGAAATGGGATAAAAATCCTTGTTCTTTAAGAATGATGTCTGATAATAGGGAAAATAAGATTCAATTCATTAGGGATGGCTTGAATAAAGAGTCATTGGATGATATCCTTTTATCTCTTGAAACACATCCCAGTGGATATGTACAAAGATTAATTCTCTAGTTATGGCCATTGTTTTAGAAAGAGCATGTACAATATAATCTCGAGAATCTAACTATAAACGACCCTGTTTGCCAGTTTATAAGAAAACTGAATGGGAAGCCTATTCTTGACCCATAGAAGACGTTCAAGTCGTTTCTGGATGTAAAACTAGAGGAAGATGTGAGCCACAATCACAACTACTTGTAAATATCCTTTTATTGTTATTTTACCATTTTTTTATTTCACTATTGCTTCATTAATTGCATTCCTGTCATTAATAATTGTTTGTTTTTTCTTTTCACTATTTCTTTTTTGACTCTCGCGCCATGTGCTTTACACGTTAATTGACACAGACATGCTACCATATATACAACTGTAAACCATTGTCTCTAAGATCCTTGATATATGATCCTTTTCTTTTAGACTCATAAATTGTTTTTGAGAATTATCCTAATGGCAGTGACTCCCAATAAATAATTCAAAACCATTTGTGTGCTCTCTGGATTTAACTATGGCAAACATAAAGAGTTCGTTGAGGTAGCCATAGATCTTAGTTAAAGGATAGCAGAAAGAAATTTACATTTGGTATATGGAGGAGGTGACCAAGGGTTATCAAAACTAGTTTTAGAGCTGCTTATCTCAGAGGTAGACAAGTATTAGGCATCATCCTAAGAAGCCTAAAACCGTTGGGCTGTGTGTCAGACTCACCAACTGGAGAATAGTTAGTCATCTCAGGTATGTAAGAGAGAATAACTGAAATGCTAAATCATGCTGATGCTTTTATTTTCCTACCAAAAGATCTTAGAACTCTAGAGGCTCTAATCACATTAGCATCTTGGGCCCATTTGAACATTTATCAGAAACCCATCGGTTTGTTAAATGTCGATAACTTTTACGATGGCTTCATCACATTTCTTAATCATGTAATAAAAAACCATTTCATCTCTTTCACTGTGAAAATTTTTTTAATTTATGCTCATACTACTAATGAGTTACTTGATCTGTGACAAGCTTATAGACCAGAGCCAGATCCCAAGACCCTTGTGTTGGAATGGCCAACTAATGATGGTAACAATAGCCATAGTAAGAAGTATAAATTAGATTTAACTCTCCGCTTGTAAATATTTTCTTCTGTGATGCAGCACTCAGGTGATATCTTCTAAACCCTATTTTCTTTCAAATATTGAGGACAATGTTTCGTTCTGGTTGGGGGGAGGGAATAGTTGACAATTGTGGAATATCTCAATCTTGGTGTAGTTGTTACTGATTTTTGTTGTAGAAACTAACTGTGGCTAAATTGTTGAATCAAAGAAGGCTGATACGGAGTTTAGTGACTCTAGAAATGCATCTTCTTTAAAAAAAAATTCCAAACATTTCTTTTAAGTTTTGACAGTCATTTTAAGGGTGATCTTTCTAGCTTCTTTTACCAATTAGTTTTTTATGTCATTTTCACCATTCTACATGCATAATTTTCATGACTAAAATAGGTTTGGGGGTAGAATTTAAAAAAAAATATTTTGTGTGATCGTTTTACATTAGATGACATGATAAATTTCAAATTTTAGTATTTGTATTATTTTTGGTCTTGAGTTATGTTACATCATGTTTATTACTTTACATGTTGATGTTGGAGACAAATATAAGTTTCTTGAAAGAATGCACATGTCATAATAAATTCCGAGTGAGTTTTTGAGCCTGTCATTTTTCTTGAAAAGTAACCCTTTTTGCTTAATCTTCATTCAGCTTAGCAGTTTATTATTTTATACATTATCTCTAGATTTCTTTAGAGTTAACATTCTCTAAAAATAAAAAATAAAAAAGGTGTGTGTTGCTACATCTGAAGGTCTATCTAACTAGTAGATATAGAAGATTTTTTAGAACCCTAAAAGATGGCAGAAAGGCCATCTTTGGTTCGTTTGAGTCTTTCCAGCCAACCCTATTAATATGTAACCATAGTTAACCCCTTTGAGCCTTAAAAAAGACTTTTTTCTTTGGTAACCTATTATCTTATCCCACTCCAATGTGGAGTATCACCTTGTATATTATTTTTCCCACCACCCATTTATGTTTAAAAATAGAGCTAATTTTGCATTTATGAAAAAAGGTGCTATAAAAAAAAACCAAAAAAATATATGTATATAAATAAAAAAAAGAAGAAAAAAAGAAAGAAAGAAAAGAGAATTCAAGTGAAAAGCACCAACGATCTCCAAAGTCCTCTATTTTTCAAACAAATGTTTTGTTTTTCCTATTATCCCTTCTTTGTTAGCCACGTCCCTAGCCTACGTTATGTCCTAATAAAAGTCCTTGATTTTAGGGAACTATAGTCTGAAATAGAAACTAGTTATATGAGCTGAAAAGATGTGGAAATGCATATTAAAAAAAAAAGAGAAAAAAAAATGAATGATAAATACATTGGTTTGATTAGCATGTTTAATTAAGATCGTACTATTTCTAAGCTGTAGGCATATTTCTGTCACCTTGGTGAAAGTGTGTGATATTACTTCTTTATTATTTTCACTCTATTTACAATTCACTGGAGTGATTATTTTCGGGTTTAATTTCTTTGTGAGAGTATCACTACTACCGGTGAGATTTTGGGGTTTGACATGTCATTCTTGAAAGTGACTCGATTACTGTAGTTGTGACAAAGTTTTCTGGACTGATTCATGTGGAGAGTTGATTTGGGGATGATATTTCTTTAGAATAAAGATAATACTCATACTTTTATATGATTGTTATCATTAGTCTGATTGAATGAATATGAATGTTTTAAAAAAAAAATCATTTTGGTTTGATTTTTGTTTTCGCTTAATTTACTAGGGACTAGTAACAAGTTGGTTGGGGGGTGTGTTGAGTGCAAGAAAGCGTGTATTTATAATGGAGAAAATCATCATTTTACACTCCAAGTCTCACTAGCACCCCTACTTTTATGTCTTTAAGTCTCGTGTGATTTAATTATGTATGTTTTATTTTAATTAAGTATTTTATGTATTCTAGGGGACATCATGGTCATTTCACAATGAACAAAAAATCAAATAGAAAAAACAAACAATAATTTTGAACTCAAGACAGTCGAAAACCTTAGGAGCCTAAAAAGATAAATGATACTGTTCACAGCACTGTTCACCTGTACTATACGATAACGTGGTACTGTACGATGACGTGGCAACATTTGATTGAGCAAATAATGTGGTGATGACTGCTTATGTGGCATTGACTAATGATGTGGTGTTGACTGATGATGTGTCACGATTCTATTGGACTAAGATGCTTATGTGGCATTGACCGGCGATGTGGCAGTATGTTAGTGGATCGAAAAAATGTGCGTACGTTACATGCATATATACGGAATGACAACCATGATGATATGTTCCATCCAATAGGAACTTACCATGTGGCGCAATCCTGAGCGTCCAAATTGTTTTAATCCGATGGCCATGATTTACTCATTGTATCTATAAAAAGGAGGCTCCCCCCCTAATTTAACACCTCTGAATCCATTTTTGAGCTTCATTTTTTGTAATTCCATCTCCATCTTTTATTTTCTATATATTTTAATAAAATTCTCATTTTACCCCTAGTTCAATTATGAGTAGCTAATTTTTTTTCAAGCTTGGGTTGAAGGTGAAGTCTCAACATGCTCCATGGGTTTAATTTGGTAAATTTACTTTTTTTCCCCTCTAATTGATGTGGATGTTTTGAATTTTTGTAGACAGATAATAATAATCTTATCTAGATATCGGTTGGTATAACCGTCTCCTTAGGCCAGGTTATTACTATTTGGCATGGGAAGAACTTAGCACCATATCTATTAGAGTGAGGTTCATGAGGAGTGGAAAGTCCCCCTTCATGATTTAATTGGTACTAATAATAAATGTTAAGTCGATAGTACATGTTGAGTACAGATTCGGAGATCCAAGCACTTCATTTTAATAGTTTATTCCCGCCGCTCTTATTTAAATCATAAGATAACCTATGTCACTTTCATTATAAATCCAACCACCACCTTAGAAAATTAATTCTACATACAATTAAAATTCACTTCCCCATGGTATCGACACTCGTCACCGTTAATCTATTCTACAATAGATTCGTGAGCTTGCGAGTTCAATAAAATTTGTATTAGACACTGCTAGGTTGCATATAGATATAAGATATCGAACATGAGATATTTGAGGATGCATGAGAGATTCTGCCTAGTGTTGTAGTAGATACTGTAGCAACAGTATTGTAATTGAAAAACAGACAATACTATTTCTTTGCATTTGACTTTATTTTTTTTCTTACTGCATTCTTTTTTTCTTTTTTTCTTTTTTGCATTTTAAATTTCATTAGATCATTAATCTCTTCATTTATTTTGTTTTATTTAGTTTACTAAAATTTTCACTATTTAGATTACTGTAGCAAATCCTAAAACATCAATCCCTATAGAGATGATCTTAGTACTCATTATTATATTACTTGTTGTGCACACTTGGACATTGACACCTTAACAAGCACACACCAATCTTTTGGCACCGTAGCTAGGGATTAAATGCTTATTGTGATTTGTGAAGTCAATTTTAGTTGGTGCCAATTTTAGTTTTCTTTTAATTTGTTTACTTTATTAACAAAGTGTTCTAGAAACCTTTACATGTGTAAGTACAAATCTATTGAATTCCAGTTTGATCTACTACAGACATAGGTGATTAGCAAGATATAGGAAGTTTAAGGAGGCCAAGAAGGCCAGAATGGGCAGAATGTTCATGGGCAACCAAGGAACAACAACATCATCTACATGGCAGATGATAGAGACAAAGCTATTAGAGACTATGTCATTTTGACCCCTTAAGCCATAAATCCAAGAATAGTCAGACCGAAAGAACAAGTTAATCATTTTGAGCTCAAACCAGTAATGTTTCAAATGCTACAGATAATGGGACAGTTTATTGGAATCCCATCATAAGATCCTCATCTTTACCTTAAACTGTTTTTGGAAGTAAGTAATGCATTTAAGATTTCTGGAGCATCATAGGAAGCATTAAGACTTAAACTCTTCCTATTTTCTCTAAAAGATCAAGCAAGAAGATGGTTAAACTCTCTATCACTTGGATGACAAATTTTTAATGAAGTACTTCCCATCTACCAAGAGTACAAAATTAAGAAATGAGATCACATCTTGTCATTAACTAGAAGATGAAAGCTTGTATAATGCATGAGAAAGATTCAAGGAGTTATTTAGGAGATGTCCCCATCATGGTATTCCTTTACTGTATACAGTTGGAAACTTTCTATAATAGTCTCAACTCAAGCACTAGATTGATGGTAGATGCTTCAGCAAATAGGGCATTGTTATCTAAGTCTTACATAATAGCTTATGATATTCTAAAAAGGATAGGTAATAACAACTATCAGTGGTCATCGACTAGACAAGCTACAACAAGGGGAAGAGTAGGAGTCTACAATGTAGATGCTTTTTGACATTATTAGCCTAAGTAACATCATTAACAAATTTAGTGAAAGATATGACTACTTCTTTAGCAATTTTCAACCAAGTTGTTGAAGTATCATGTGTTTATCGCAAAGAAAGAAATTTGTTTGATAATTAGTTGACACGTACGAATGGGGGAATCATGCTAATTGCACCATTTCACACAATAATCTTGTTAGATCTCATCAAGCCAATGTTGATTCTATTGAAGAAAATCCTAGTAAAGCCAGTTCAAATAAGCACATCCTAAAGTCTCCAATTCATCAAAATAGAAGCCACTCAATCTCTGGGTATATGTTACCTTATGCTTATAATAAAAGATACTATACTTGCCCCCTAGTGACGGTCTTGACTTCTTGTTTTCAAGACAATTTCATTCTAAATGTAGTGTTCCTATTTCTAAGTTTATACCTTTTGAGATTGAACGATCCATCAATACTACTAGTTTAGAAAACACCATTAAGCATATCCTTCATATGCACTTAATTTAGTTTGTGAATTCTATGCTTATTTAAATAAAACTAGTGTGGATAAGACTAAGCCAGGTTTTCTCCATGTAATTTACATGAGAGGGCATACCATGTATTTTTGTCTTTCTTTAACCAATTGTTAGTTTGGTTGTAAGGATTTTAATGGTACTAATATCTAGGGACATATGAACACCTTGGACATGTCTACTATTGCTAGTCGACTTTTACGAAGATATTCTCCTTGGCCTAAAGATCTTGACATGTCTACTATTGCTAGTTGACTTTTATGAAGATATTCTCCTTGGCCTAAAGACCTTTTGGTGTCCAAACTTGATTCTAGGTATTAAGCTTTATATTAGATTAAGACACACAATTGGTATCCTATTGAAAATTACACTATAGTGGATCTTTTATTTTGCTGAAGTCATGTTTCTAATTAGAGGCGACATTCCTTTCAACTTTAGCAAGTTGGCTTTTGATTTAATTGTGAGAATGCAGATATCTTTTGGGAGAGAATGCATTAACATTCCCTTCCTTGATTCATCATATGTTGACATCTTAGGATTATAATTTAGGTGACAACAATGAAGTTTTTACTTTTTTTCCTATTTATATTGAACAAACCTATCCTATGGTGAAGACCCTTAGTGTTGTTGGCAATCAAGATAAAGATACTTAAACTAAAAATGTTCTCTTAGATTTAGCCATTATCACTTTTAAGCTTCAAACCATTTGCTCTGCTCTTCAACACTAGGATGATCAAAGGGAGACAATTTTAGATTTATTGGATTGAGTTGAATGCATTAAACACAGTCTTAATGACATTAGGAGTGTTTATTACCCTTGATGATTTCTTTACTTTATACCCGTTTGTTAGTTAGTTTTGATTTTTGACTCATGTAGGTTGCTATTTCCATTTTTTATTTATGTTATATATCGTGCTTTGGCACCTTTTATCAAAAAATGGAGATTACATATTTTTTTTCATTTTTATTGTATCATGAAAGGGGAGAGTAGTTCTTTATTTTGTCTAAAATCTATTAAAAGGGAAGTTTATTTATTTCTTTGATATGCATTATTCCTCTTTAGATATATGAGATTGTTTATCTTAAGAGGAGAGCTAATTTATCAATTGAATTATAATCATAAGCATTTATTTATTAGAAGAGATTTTTGTCTTGAACTAACAATGACTAATGGTTCTTGCTTTGATTAGCTCTTTGTTGGTTTTCTTTGCCTATGTCTAGGTTATTGCTCGTGATCTATCTTGCTTCTACACACACCATTTGAAGACTGGACAATTGGCTAGTTTATATTTCAACGACAAGGATGCCAATGGGGAAGATTGTTTGGGTTTTTATTATTGACATTATCGTGTCATAATATCATAATTTATTTATTGCTTTTATGAGGGATTTGTTTTTGTTTATTAGAGATTTATCTAGTCCTGGAAATTAATTAAGATTAGATTATGTGGAATATTAGAGAATACTTTTAGAGGCATAAAAGAAGTAAATTGGCGTGTAAGTAGGATCCCATATGAAAGATTTCTAAATAAAGATGACTACTACATTGGTAAGTATATCAAGTACTTATGGAATATTAGACTCATAAGAAAGTATATTCTTGTATCAAGTACGTATCAAGTACTTATAAATTATTGGACTCTTAAGGAAGTATATCTTAATATTCCTCTACTAGCATTTTGTGTAAAATACTACTCATATATAAAGAGAAGTATTTCACACATTGAAGGAGTGAAGATGATATATCATATTTTATATTAGAGAAGTGACCAACAATGAGAATGAGAAGAAACCTATTTGGCCACATATAATGTTTCATATCTCTATGATGTTTTAGTCTTTTTCATCAAGTCTTCTTCATATCAAACTTTTAATAGACATTCCTTATACTTTCCTTGTTCTCTTTGCGAAGAAGAGGTCGTTGGTTGTGTTGAGGGAGATCTCAAGGAAAGCAACAAAATAATTGAAGATGAGGGGTTCTCGCTAAGCAAGGTTGACTAAGTTAGATACAACGAGGCGGCAACAAGAGTAAAAGGGTGTTTGAAATTATGTAAAAATCCAATATAGATTGTAATCTTTTCATTGCTTAGTGAATTGCTTATTGTCTAGGTGTGGCCCTATGGATGAGGATTGTAATCTGAGCCATATAAAAATCCTCTGTGTACTTTATTCTACAATTTATTATTTCTAATATATTTATGATGAATGAACAATAAATGTGAACAATGCAGTGAATAGTTCTAATGAACAATACTATAAACAATATTCATGAACACTAACTCGTATGAGCTGTGCAACATGAAAAGTCATCGGTGAGTAGTATTTTTAAGATTAAATTAATTATAGGAATTAATTTATCTATTGTTTTATTTTGCCTATACTTCTTTAAATAGATTTAAATTCTTTAAAGAAGAAGAAGAAGTATATGACTGAAGGATCTTGGGAGGGGTTCTATCATGAGTTGTGATCCTATTTTTTATTTTTTTAGTATCATTCATACCCTTATGTCTTGGAAGACAAGACAAATTGTAAGACAAGTCTTGTATGCATGACGAAGTACAAGACAAAATTACAAACATGTTAAAATTTATTCTAATAAATATATATTTGTCTTCTTACACTAATGGGGTAAAAGACATGATTTTTTAGTCAACGGGGTTATGTAAAAATGATCCTTCTATCCCAAATAACTCAGAAAAGAAAAAAAAATAAAGTTTAGGATCAAGAGACAAAACATAACTCTTATCTATATAATCATTCTCTAGCGAGGACAACCTTAATTTGCTAAAATGAGGATGCCATTGATAGATAAAAATATGTAAACTTCAATATAGTAATAAAAAAATGGTAGTTTATTACATATTCATGCAAAACAATATAAAGAAAGGGAGTTTAGATTCTTGGCAAAATAGAGAGAGAAAACAATAGATGAATTGAAAAAAATGAAGAATGTTGATGATACGGATAGATAATAAAGAAAAATAAATATTATAGCATCAATAGGTTGAAACTAATGTATCACATCATCTAATTCATTAGATCTCAACCATTGATTTTGTTTTAATCAAAATTTATTTGTGTGTTAATTATTTAAAAAAAATTAGAATGGTGGGCAAAAGTGCTTTTTTAATCTTATAATAGAAAGTACAAGTAAAATATAAAAGATATGAATTTACTAGATCAAAATTCTGATACTAGAGGGAATATACAGTAGTTGTGGTGGTATGTTAATTGTTGTGGTAATGGTAATATGATATTTAATGGATTAATATTATGGTGTAAGGGAAAATAAAACATAATTATTTTTTAAAAATATTAAGGTTATAATAGGAACTTTAAAAAGGTATGATAGTTTATTTAATAAACTACTTATAAAAAACAACTCTCTACCTACTTTTAAAAACTGCGGTAAAAATAGAAAAAATTATGAAACAAGTAATTTTTATTAAATTTACCAAATACTATTTTCATCACAATTATAAAATAAACATAAATAACTTATTTAGTTTCAACCTCAATTCCAAACGGATCCATAACAAAGCTCACATTTTGACAATAACATTTCCATGTCTCATCTACCAAGTTTGCTTTCGTGGCTAAACAATTCATAGACTCTGGCGCCCACAAAATCATTCAATGAGAAGGAAACTTCACTTATTCACATTTTGTGGCCAGAATATGTTTTTGTGGCTAAAACAAGCAGCCACTAACGAAAAACAAGCTTTGGCCTAAAAAACTCAATAGTCACGAAATTTTTTCGTTGCCTATGATTTTGTTAGGTTAAACTTTGCGTAGGTAAACAAAACGATTTTCATAACAAGTTTCTTCGCTTATATGGTTAAAAAAAATTGTGAAAACAAACACCATTTCCTTTGTCATTGATTCACTCATAAAAGTGGATTTATGTTATCAATTAGATAGTTGCTAATAAATAATAAGAACAACAGATAAACAACAATTATCAATACGTTCCAAAGACAAAGTTTTTATTAGCTACAACCGGAACAAAAAACTAATTATAGTATGGGACTAAATGGCAATAGGGACAGCACGAAGGGGTTTAGCCTTCTGTATGGTGAGGCCAAATTTCTCTTTCATGTCCATGTTCTCATCTTCGAGCTTCCAATCAAAAGAATTAATAAGAGAACCCAGCATTAGATATAACATTCTGATTGCCAATGGCAAACCAGGACAAATTCGTCGACCAGCTCCGAAGGGGATTAGCTCAAAATTCTGACCTTTGAAATCAACATCTGACCCCAAGAATCTTTCAGGCATAAACGAGTGAGGCTTGTCCCAGGTGCTTTCATCTCTGCCAATAGCCCATACATTGACAAAAACTTGTGCACCTTTCGGCACTGTGAAGTCTGCAATTTCAACGCCTTCTGAGGCTTTACGGGGGATTAATAAGGGAGCAGCCGGGTGCAACCTTAAAGTTTCTTTCACAACTGCTTGTAGATAAGGCAACCGAGTGATGTCAGATTCGTCAATTGGGTTACCTTTGCCAACGGTTTGTTTTAGCTCCAATTTTGCTTTAGATAAAGCCTTGGGGTTGTCAAGTAATTCTGCCATTGCCCATTCCATTGTAATTGAAGTTGTGTCATTCCCCGCAATAAATAAATCCTGTTATATGAACTCTGTTAATTAACTTGTAATTTTGTACGACAAATTAATAAAAAGAAAAAGAAATATTACCGCAAGCAAGTGCTTGATATGTTTTGTGTCAAACTCTACACTCTTGTCTTGGATAATATTGAGAAGAGTATCTAACATATCCTTGGATTCGGTGCTAATACTGCAACCGTGTTCTTGTCTTTGCTTCAATCGTTGATCAATCAAGCAATCCAGCACCTCGAACATCTTGCCAGAATAAAGTGTATTGCGGCACCTTATGCCCTGCAGATCAAGCATTTTTAGGAGAGGAAAGTGATCAGACAAGTTAGGCTTTCCTGATTCTTCCATGATAGCCCAAACTGTATCCTTAAACTCTCGCTCATTGGGATCAACCAAATCCATAGAAAAAATTGTGTTAGATAACAAATTAATTGAAGTATTGAAAGCAGCTTGGCCAAAATCTATTGCTTTACTGGCACGGCAATTTTCTTTGACGTAGGCAAGAAGGTCTTCGATTTTCTTGCGCCGGAGGTCTTGATTGGCATCGAGTTTCTGATTAGTGAAAATATGCATGTTGCATATTTTTCGAAGACTTCTCCACAGTGGAGAGACTGGCAGCCAGACCAAACTGAACTCATGGTGCTGGTATGGCTGGGACAAGATTGAGTCAGGGACCTTTCGATCACAGAACAATGAATCATGTTCTTTAAGGACAGCTTTGGCCATGCTTGGAGAAGAAATCACTACTGTGGTCACCTGACCAAGTCTTAGACTCATTATGGGGCCATGAATCTTAGCAAGTTTGGCCAGTGACTTGTGAGGCTTCCCACCCAGTTCCAGGAGGTTTCCGATCACCGGATAAGGCCTCGGTCCAGGTGGAAGCCCTTTGCGTCTTCCACTGGAAATGAAACTTAAAGCCATCATCCAAACCAGTGCGAATACAAGCCATAATATGCAGCTAATTAACAAATCCATCTCTGAATTGAAGTTAATATTTTGATTTCTCTCTATTTGAAGCTCTTATCAACACCCTCTCCTTCACTTTCTTTTATAGTAGGTGGATTCTGCAAGTTGCCATTTCAAGGTCCAACGAAGCATGAGACTTGAACTGGAGTTGTTTCCAGTCCCCACCTAATTCATTACCCACAAATAATTACACGACGTCCACGAGACTGCCGACGGATGTGGAAAAATCAAATGAGGGCAATATTGAAATTTTATGAGTCAATTAACAGAAATTTAGTGCAATATTATTTTTCATAGTCAAAATTACAAAGTACTAATCTTTCATAATTAACAATATGAAAATGTTATACCTCAATAACTGTCGCAGTCGTTTATATTAACACGAGAATTGAATTTAGGGAATTGGTTGATTCTATTTTCTCAAGTTTTAAATAAATGAAATAATTTTGACATTTTAATCTTTATCATTTCATTGGTGCAGCGGAGATAACATAGTATTATACTATAATAAGTTAAAAAAATTTGTTTTTTCGAAATAAATTTCACATGGATTGAAATGGCCATTTGTTTTTTGACTTATATAATACTTAAGCATATTTTAATTTCAGTAATTTATCTGTTTATGTGTGTTGATTTTAACCTTAACATAAAAAATTTATCAAATATTTATGTTAGAATAAAATTAAGTAAAAATTTAATTCAACACTTGGTGCTAAATGCTCAATAAATTATCTAACTGTAATACCTTCAAAACTATTCTTACCAACAAAATTTTTTTCCAACCGTATCAAAGATTAATTGTTTTTTCTTTTACAGAATTAATTATTTATGATAAATATTTATGATCAAAGTTTTAAAATAAATCACACTTACTACTATCAAAAAACTTTATAGTTTAATTGCATAAAATAAATTATATTTTCAACATGATTTTTTTCAAATGATTTTTCTGCCTTTTAGTTTAGTCTTCATTTTAATAAGATGAGGACTTCCTTATTAGAAGGGGACTGTCTATATATAAATTTGTATTTATATATTGATAATTGCACTCTTTAAAATTATCTTCAAATAACTTGTAATACAAAATATACAAAAATAAATTTCTAATGAGTATATTCTCATTTTCTCAAAGTGAGGATATCACTAAATTATTAAAAAAAATGTATTGAATTTTTTTTTTTTTGTGTGCATGTGTCTGAAGACTTCTCTAGTTCCCGTCTCATTCTTTATTTCCTCTTTGTCTCATCATGTCCATTAACATTTTTTCCTTTGCCAGATGCAGGCAAAGAAAACTAACCATCTGATTTCAATTGGAAAGAAAGTTCTTTTGGTTTTGATTCGCACACGTACATGAGGAAAATCAACCAAATCATTTAATTTCAAACTTAATTATTTTGAACGTGGAACTCAAAAGTATGAACTTGACTTAACTACAGAGATTTTAGAAGAAAACCATTTGGATTAAATAATTTTAGAGAAGAATTTACCTTTCAGGGAAAATGTAAGTGTGCGTGTTAAAAGAAAATATATATATTCCGAAGAAAAACAGCAAGATATTTGGGGGATACGGCAAAACTCTACTAAAGAATAATAAAAAAATATTACTGATTTTATTATTAGTGGTTAATTCAAAGATGAAAGTTACATACTTCCACAATCAATTGGAAGTTTTATTATATTATTTTTACCTCTTTTCGCTGTATCTTAATTTGCTTTGTGCAATAGTGCAAGTGAAAATCTTTTCAATAGAGGAAATGGAGAAAATGTTGACAAGAAGGAGAGAGAATAGAGAAAAATAAGTGTTATAGCATCAATGGGTTGAAATTAACGTATCATATCATCTAATCCATTAACTTTCAGGCATTATTTTTGTTTTATTCTAAATTTATTTGTGTATTACTTACTATATATATATATATATAGAAGGATGGGAAAAAGTGCAAATCAATTTTTTAAACCCTATCTGTTAAGATTCAAACTATTCATGATGACCAATCAATTAAGAGTGCATTTGGGATTAAAATGCTACAGCTTAAAAGGTACAACTATTGTGAAAAAAAATCATAATTATGAAACAAAAGTTAGTAATATGTAGTAAATATAAATTTTAAATAATATTTTTTATGAAATTATTAAAGATTTATTTAAATTATACAAACAAAAAATCATATGAGTATAGCTTCTAAGATATAACAGTTAATGTTTACTAAATATTTTAGTGCTGTAACTTTTAAGATACAACTGTCCTTCTTTAATCCCAAACGCACCCTAAACCTACTTGAAAATCATTCAATTAGATTATTGAAAGGCATATATATTAAAATATGCAAGAATGTCCACATATAAATATTTCTTACTATTTACCTCATCCTATCCGACTCTCAAAATTTTTAATGTATTTCCTGGTACTTTTACACCCTTTCCTTTTTTTAATTACTTTCCCTATAAAAGTCCAACCACATGAGTTATCCTATTGTCGTAATGCAAGATAAAATTCCAATTTAATTATCTTAGAAAGCACACTTTATTTTGTTAGTCATATTTAGATTATTATTTGATTTGCCATTTTCTTGTTGTGTATGATTATGTTCCCTATTTGGGTTAACTTATAAAATTTAATTCCAACTCTTACAAGAGCATTGATGAGGAGGAGAGAGGATAAAGAAAAACAAATGTTGTTGTAGTGCTAGGCAAAATTAGGTTCAAATCAGGTTCAAATCAACCCGATCGGATTTTAGGTTGATTGGGTTAGAAAAATTTTCACCCAAACTCAACTTGAATCTATAACCCGATCCCATCCAATCTAGATATGTTCGAATCAAATTAGATCAGGTCAAAAAATCAAGTTGAATTCAAATAAAAATTTTTTGTTGAGCAACTGAACATATCAATTCAATATACATATATAACAAAATATTTAGTTTTAATTCATACTTTTTATTTAAGCTTACAAGGGTTTAAATTTAATCAATCAAGATCTAAAATTTTCAATACACAATTTTCCTGAATTCATTACTAATACTTTTTTTTTCTTTTAAAAGGTAAGGGGGGTGGGCAAGCCCAAATCAATTTTTATCCCCCTTACCACCCCTAAAAATTGAACCCGAGTTCACACGAGTGTGAGGGACGACAGCTACACTGCCAACCAACTTGACTACGCCCTTTAGGGCGAATTCATTATTAACACTTATGAATACATATTATTAACATATTATATATATATATATATAATATTATACCATCAAAACTTCAAGACACAAAATTTGGGTTGCCAGGTTGTAGCAAGCTGGTGATGGCATATGAGACATTCTATTGTCTTGATACAAGACAAAATTACAAATTAATTTTCTTAGAAAGCACTCTTTATTTTGTTAAAGTCATATTTAGTTTATTATTTAATTCATTATTTTCTTGTTGAGTATGAATGTGTTCACCTATTTGGGATAAATAACAAAATTTAACTCAAAATTTTACAAGAACATTGATGAAGAGGAGAGAACATAAAAAAAAATGTTATAGCATCAATGTATTAAAATTACTGTGATATCAGCTAATCTATTAGATCTTAGCATTCTATTCTTTTTTAAATTAAATTTATGTTTACGTTTGCTATTTAGAGAAAAAGGTAGGGAGCAAAAGTGTAAATCAAATTTTTAACTCTTATCTCCTCATATTCGAACTATATGGTAGTCGGCCAAATAAAATTATTTGAAAATTATTGAAACTCTTGGTGGTATATATTAGAACCAGTAAGAGTTCTCATTTATAAATATTCTTATCATTTACTTATTCCTATCCCACCAACAAATTTTTAATATATTCCCTTGAATTTTTATATCCTTTACCCTTTAATCACTTCCACTATAAACGTCCAACCATGTTACATATTCTTTCCCTTTTATGTAAGATAAAATTAGAATTTAATTATCTTACAAAGTGTTCACGTTCATTATTTTGTTAGGATTTAATTTGTTATTTTTTTTATTGAATACGATTGTTCTCTCTTATTTGAGTTAGCTTACAAAATTGAACTTAAAATTTTATAAGAATGTTGATGAGGAGGAGAGAGGATAAAAACATAAATGTTATAATATCAATGTATTGAAACTAATATGTCATATCATCTAATCCATTAATTAAAACTTAGCCATTAATTTCATTTTAATGTCAATGTAAGTGAGCTATTATTATTATTTTAAATAGAGCAATTGGCAAAAGCATAAATCAATTTTTTAATCCCTATCTTCCTAGGATTCTAAGTATGGTAGCCAACTAAATAAAACTGTCCAAAAATTACTCAACTAACGTTTTGGGGGCACACATATTAGAATGTATGAGAGTGTTCATATATAAGTATTTTGTAGCATTTTTCTCATTTTGTCCCGCCTTAGGTTTTTTAATGTATTCTCTGAATTTTTATACCCTTAACCTTTTAATATCCATTGTAAAAGTCCAAACATATCAACTCTCCTATCACCTTCAGGTAAGAAAAAATTTGGAATTTAATTATCTTATTAAAGCATTTGTTATTTTATTACAATCATATTTAGATTATTATATAATTCATTATTTTCTCTTACCTGAGTTAACACGTGAAATTTATAGTTTACTCTCCTATTGCTGGGAATTTTAATCCCATTAAAGATTCTACAAGCAAAAATATCAAACAAATAATAAATAGAAAATATAAAGAGAATAAAACTAATCACACAATGTAAGAATTTATGTGAAAAACTTTTATATTTGTGAAAAATCATGGCTGCTAAGGACGACATGAGAAAAATCTATTATGTGCAAAATTATTATAATTATTATAGTATTTTTCTCACACTCAAAACTCCAATAATGTCTAATCTCTCAATGGACCTATTGTCTCTCATACTAAAAATTTTCTACTTACACAAAATTGATTGTTGTGATATACGAATAAGTGAATTCAATCTCCCTATGTATAGTGATTTTTTCTTATAGGAGAAATATTAATTTCCCTATACTAATTGTATTCCTCTTTCAATAAGTTAAGTCCTAAAGGAAATATTATTTATTCCTTAAATAAAAATACTTCTAAATAAGAAAATTATTGAATAAGAAAAGTCTAGGAAATATCCTAATTTAGGATTTGCAAATCCTCATTAAAAAAGCAAATATATTTCTTTAAAATCTCCACCATGGTGAGTTTTTTCAACTCAGTGACAAGTTTTTTCAACTAGGATTTACAAATCCTCATTTAAAAAGGAGTTGTTGGCCAAACCTAGTCACAGTAGGAATATAAGTTCAAATTCCTTTTCTTAGAAAGAACCATAATTTTATTAGGAATAATTAAGATAATCCTAACTAGTATAAATAGATTGAATATACTTGTTTGACACAAGCTTCTTTCAATAATATTTAGTATTTCTCAATTGAAATATTTTCTCCTTAATGAGAGTCCTCCTTCTTAAGTTTTCAAGAATGTACTAGAACAAAATCTAGTATCAATTTTGTACTGCATTATCCATCCAAGATTTGGCAAGCAAAATATCAAATAAATAATAAATAGAAAATATATGGGAAATAAAAATAGTCACATAACACAAGAAGTTATGTGGAAAACTCTTACACTAAAGAAAAAAAAAGAATCATTGAGGACAAAGAGAGAAAAATCCACTGTGTTAAAAATTATTATAATCATTCTAGTATTTTTCTCTCATCCAAAACCTCAATAATAACCATTCTCTCAATAAACCCACCATTTCTCTCACACTAGAAACTATCTATTTATAGAGAACTAATTGATGTACTAAACAAACAAGCCTAACCTCCCTATATATAGTAATTATTTCTTATAGGAGAACTATTTCTTTCCTTATACTAGTGGTATTTCTTCTTGAATAAGTTAAGTTACAAAGGGAAAATTACGTATTCTTTAAATAGGAACCCTTATGAAAGAAAAAACTATTAAATAAGAAAAGTTTAGGAAATGTTTTAATTTATGATTTACAAATCCTCATTGAGAAAGGAGACATATATATTTCCTAGCACCTATTTTGTTAATTATTTTGCTTGTCTTTCAAACTTTATATTTCATTATCTTTATCGCAAATTTATTGCCTCTCTCTTTTTGACACTCTAGTTTGGGCAAATATAGATTGTGCAAATCTATGTGCACTATGTAGCAAATTGAGAATTTACAGTAAATAGGTCCTCTATTTCTAATCATAGTAATCCCATTGCACAGAGCCCAAAATGAGAATTCTAATAGTACTAAATTGACTTAAAATGACTTCATTTATAATTTTTCGATGATGATTGGTGGTGGTTAGAGGTGGTTGTCGATGGTTGTTTTAATTTTTACTAATAAACCAAACAATAACAATTTAATATTACTTAAAATACACAATCCAACCCATATATTACACAAAATATGATATTGTGTTAATAATCTAATCTAATAATATAATATAGTATAATTTAGTGTAATCTCTAATAAGGTCCAACACAATGCAGTACACCTAGGAATGGCTCTTCCTTATAAGCAACTTAGGTGGTTCCATCCCACTATAGATGAAGGCCCCTAATTTTATTCTTAAATTATAGCTATTAATTATTGATTTATATTTATTAATATTTCACAATTATATTCCATAAACAAACTATTAAATTTCCACAAAGTTCCCTTTCAACATTAAAATTAATAATTTTAGTCCATTTGTTTCCTGCAAAATCTCTATTTAACATAATTATAATGTTATTTATTTCATTTAAAACTTTATAAAAGCCAGATATTTGTTAAATTATTATCCATTAAAATCCTTTTCCAATGAAAAAAATTATACAATATCTAAAATGCCTTGGTGAAACAACTTTTTTCTTTGATTTACTTTCCGCTTAAGAAAAAAATCAAAAAAATCAATTGCAAATAATTGTTTTACTTTCCATTGATCATTACTGCTCAAAGCCTCAATCCATCAAATTTAAAGTTCTAAAAAATCTAAGTTTTATCTTTCCATTCTCTTATTAACTAGTTGTTTATTTAGTTGTTTTTGTTTCTTTTTAAAAATATTATGGTGTTCATAGGTTGTTTTCTTTTAACTATCTAGCATAATTGTTTGTTTGTTTACTCTTGTTTCACTAGAAAAAAAAATCTACTAGAAAAAATGCATAAGGATATGAAAAACTTAAGAAAAGGATAAGAATAGAAAAGTTAGTTCAATCTAAAAAATGAGCGATTGATAAAAACTTATTTAAGATCAACCATGTTATACGAAAGATTAAATGGATTAACTATACTGTCTATTGAGAAAGATATTAGCAAAATTAAACTATAAATTTTTTGTTAATAATTTTGCATCTCAGAAAGCTAGAGAAATTGATTTTCAATAAATAAATTTTTAATAAAATTAATACATGTATTTTACCCAAATTTTTTGAAAGTCCTAATTAAAACAATTCGCATAAGGCCAAGAATATGATCGAGCCGTCCTTGAGTAAACCAAAAACCACCTAACGAATTATGAAAATGAATCCTTTGAAGTCATAAGTAATTAAACTACGAAAACGATGAACTAGCCAGGGTTAACTGCCTAATGTTTACTTCATGTTGACTATGATTATATAAACTTGTTAGTCCTAAATAATTTTATACTTTGGTGCTTTCTTGACCCTTCTAATAAATAACAAAGCTTTGATGCTTTGGGTACACCGTGCACTCATGTTTGGTAAATTACTTTGTAGTCTCCCTTATAGATTAAGTAGATATTATGTTGTTTTTAGGAAAAAAACATTATGTACTCAAAATTTTTTACAAGTTATTGCGCTCATGCTATCACTAATTTTAATTATCTAAGTTAGTTGAATTGACCAAAATATAAATATTTGAACCACTTTAAAATCATCTGTCGATTATTAAAATTTGAAACAATTCAAAAGTTTTGTGCCAAATCTTAAAATTTTTGACTTTTTTGTTGGGACAATAAAACCTTTTGGTGAAAACTATCGCCTATAACTCAGGAATACTCATGTCATATCACCAAGAATCAATAATAAATTATGTAGAAGGGTACCTGAATCCATAACGATTAATTTTTCTCTAGAGTTGTGTGGTTGGCCTTCCAGATCTACACGTTCTCCTAGAGAGTCTTTTAGTTCTCTCTGCGCTTTCTCTCTGAAGATGGGATATCAGAAAAAAAAAGAAAGATTTCAAAGTGTGACTTGGGGACCATGACCACTTATATAGACAATAGTTTCCTACTGTCACTGGGTATTCCTAATTCTGCCCATCATAGAATTAGAATATTATTGGGTCTCTACACATTAAAGGCACACATCCTATTAAATATATTAAAGCCCATAATAACGTAAACCTTAATATATCACTTTTAATTAGGCTTAACTTTATATGATAGTCCATAACACATAATTATTCACATATAAGCCCAACGTTGGATTAAGGATCCAACAATGCTGGATTAAAAAATCCAACAATCTCCCACTTGGGCTATATGTTTAACCTCATAATTATGCTTTGCAAAAAAATAACTGTATGAGCTCAACCTTCTTGTCATTACCGAAATGTATATGTAACCAATCCGGTTCATCAATTATACCAACATAGGATCAAAACGGTCTTCGTTACATCTATTGTAACTCAACCTTCAATGGTCACTATGTCAATACAACTTACTAACATGGATCATGATGTGGATGTGTAGCATGAAAATTTCAGCGACCAAGTCTGATGTGAGTGGTTGCACCAAAATCTGTCCACCACGTTTGTCTAGGTACCGAAGTTAAATTAACCTCAGAACAACCAAACTAAGAAACATGTCTTTCTTAGCACGCCGTGCGTGATAATTAGTGCAGTGCTTCTTCTTATGCCTTTCAGCCCTACAGAAGAAACAACCCATACCTTCTGAATCACTTGGTTTCTTTTGTTGTTTCTTTTAATCCTTTAAGTCGATTTTGCCCTTGTTCTTGCCCTTAGAGGTAAAGGCTAGATGGGCACTTTCTGCCTTATCTTTCTTCAACCTATTCTCTTCCTGAACACAGTGTGATATGAGCTCATTCAGCGACCAAGTCTTTTTTTGACAATTATAGCTCACTTTAAACTGGTTAAACAGTATTGGTAAGGATATTAAGACCAAATGCACAAGCAAATCCTCTAAGACTTCAAGCTTAAGTGGTCTTAATTTAGAAGCAAGATGAGACATCTCCATGGTATACTCCTTGATATTGCCTTTACCTATATACCTCATTGAAATTAGACTTGTCAAGAGCATACCAATTTCAGCCTTTTCGTTCTTGACAAACCTTTGCTCAATCTGTGCAAGAAACTCCTTAGCCATAGTTGTTTTCTCAATCATTGAGCCCCTGAATACTTTTGGAATGGTCTTCTCCATGATCATGATACACATGCAATTTGATCTCTCCCACCTTTCCATTTCCCTTTTATCATCAAGGGTACTCTCATTTGGAAGAGGTGGGGGAGAATCAACTTTTAACGTAAGATCAAGATCCAGGACTGCAAGAACTATTGAGAGATTCTCATACCATGATTTGAAGTAAGAGCCATTTAGCATAGGAGTGGAATTGATGTTGGAAGTAATATTAGTAGTAGACATAACTGAATAGAGAACAACAAACAAACAAAAATAAATTCAAATAAAGTCAAACCCCATCTCAACATACTGGGCACTCCATTAATATTCTATCTTTAAACAAAATATTAACTTGTAAGTGATATCTTGGCGTAGTAATCAAACACTGATAATAAGAACATGTCAAAAAATCAATCTTCCTTTAGGCCGATTTATTGTTCACATGTAAAACCAAATAATCATCACGTGTTTATTACCACATGTGCACATGTAATTCTATTAAATATAGACCTTCCTTTGGGCCGATTGATATTTACATAAATTACAAATACAAAACCGTTTGTATTCTAAAATAAATTAATTTCCATAAGAGAGGTTACTTTGGCGACATGTTGCTCTAATTAATTCATCTTAAAATACATATAAATATACCAATATTTAAATTTAAAATTACACCAAAAATACCTAGAAACAAAAAAATAAATAAATAATAAAAAAATTGGGTCAAAGTCAAAGTTTGATCGATCAACGGTCAACGATCAAATTGTTGACCGGTCAAACTTTGACCGGTTTAAACCTCTGACCGATTTGATTGAACTAGATTGGTTCAGTTCAGTTGAACCAAATCGGTACGGTCCAAATCGGGCCCCAAATCTTAAACATATTTTTTCTTCTTCTTCTTCTTTGAGCGGTGGCCATTCTGCTTTATCTACCGGCCTTGTGGCAGTAGCTTAGTTGGTTTGCCGCGCCTATCTCGATTGGAAAACAGCCACAACCCTTCCTTTCTTTTTCGATTCCTTAATGCAGCAGCTGTGGCCACCACTCTAACTGCACCAGGCCGTAGCTTGCTTGATGGCGACACCTAGTTGCAAAGTCGATGGTGTCTTTGTTGCCGCTAGCTGTATCCTTTTAAACCGAACCCCTTTTTTTTCTTGAATTTTAAGTTTTCTAAATATTGATTTCTATATTTCTGAATCTTGAATCCAAGAAAGAAAAAAAAATAAAAATAATAAATTTATTCTCAAATTTAATGATATTAGATTTAAGAACACCAAAAAAAAAGAAATTCATCCTTAATTTGTTCTCAAACTTAATAATTTTAATAATTCTGGTATTATTAAGTTAAAGAACACCAAAATATTTAATCATTAATTAAAAAATAAATCTGATTCTCAAATTATTCAACATAAAGTGGCTTTGATACCATGTTTGGGGTAAATTAAACCTTTGGTGAAAACTATTACCTATAACCCAAGAATAATCATGTTGTATCACCAAGAATTACTAATAAATTATGCGGAAGCATACCTGAATCCATAATGCTTAATTCCTCTCTAGAGTTGTGTGGTTGGCCTTCTAGATCTACACTTTCTCCTAGCGAGTCCTTTAGTTCTCTCTGCACTCTCTCTCTAAAGATGGGATGTCAAAAAGAATCAAAAGAATACGTGTGACCTGGGGACCATGACCACTTATATAGACAACTGTTTCCTGTTGTCACTGAGTATTCCTAATTCTAACCATCATAGAATTAGAATACTAATAGGTCTCTACACATTAAAAGCCCACACCCTATTAGATACATTAAAACCCATAATACCGAAAACCTTAACAACTCACTTTTAATTGAGCTTAACCTTATATGACAGTCCACAACACATAATTATTTACATATAAGCCAACATTGGATTAAGGATCCAACAATGTTGAATTAAAAATCCAACAAGTAATAGTATGATTGTGTTTACTTATTTGGGTTAACTTAGAAAATTTAATTTAAAATTTTACCAGAACGATGATGAAAAGGAGAGAGGATAAAGAAAAATAAATATTATAGGATCAATATGTTAAAAGTAACGTGTCATATCATCTAATCCATTAAATCTCAACCATTTATTTTTTAGTCTAAATTTATGTTTGCATTTGTTATTTAAAAAACAAAACAACAAAAGTAGAGGGCTTGGCAAAAGCACAAATTAATTTTTTAACTCTTATATCCCTAGATTTGCACTATACAATATGATGGCCAGCTAAATAAGATTACTTGAAAATCACTTAGACTCTTAGGGTCATATGTATTAGAATATGTAAGAATTAACATATATTTTAGAATATGTAAGAGTTATCATTTGTAAATATTCTTACCATTTCCCTCATTCTATCCCATCCTTAAATTTTTTTAATATATTCCCTTGGATTTTCAAATCCTTGACCCTTTAATTACTTCTACCATAAAAGTCTAACCATGAGTATTCTATCGAAAATTCGACAGAGTTTCCTTTAAAATTATTACATAACCAAATCTTTAATTAATAAAATAAATATTCCCAAATAATTATGAATACAACCAACTTCTTAAATCAATTACCTCAACTAAAATACCAAATCACTCAATTATTCAATATCAAATAAAATACATATGTTATCCGCAATCCCCGAAATGTAATAAATTATATAATCCCAAAATATCTCAATAAATCAATCGATAACTTCTAACATCATAACGTGGCCATAATTGTAAAAATAACTATTGCTGCTGGGTCGACTGTTGTACCTGTAAATCTCCTGTGGGGGAGAAAAAATATAATAAAACGGGATGAGTATAAAACTCAGTGAGCTCAGCGAGTGGATAGTAGTTTTTTAACATAATTTTACTCTAAAATAGTTAATCAGATCAAAACACCATCTCATCAAAATATCACAAAACTTAGATAACTTATTAAATTTAAATCATGTACTCAAATAATGATATCGCAAATATACTGCATAAATCAATGGAAATTCATAATACTTATAATCATCATTACTAAAATACCGAAAACTATCACCAAACAAGTACCTAAGGGAAATAATCTCATCATATCCGAACCTCAACGGATGGGCAATGACGTGCTATTTGGATACAATCACACCCCAAAGATACACGGATAGACAGGGAAAAGCCATATCATATCACATCATATCCGGACCTCAATGGACAAGCAATAACGTACTGTCTGAATACAATCACGCCCTGGAGTTACACGGATAGATAAAAAAATATCATCTCATATCTCATCATATATGTGCATGCATAATCTGGTCCCTAAAAGACAAAGTCGCTCGAGTACACGGCCCAAAGCCTCTATGTGTTCTAAGACGAGCCCCAAAAGCATGTATTTCATTTGTATCATCTGTATCTCAACATCAGTATCTCTATATTCATCATACCAAATTCACTGTATCTGGAGGGGAAGGGTACTATTTAATGATTTTAAAAACAATCATTATGCTCATATTCATATACCTTTGTACACATATACATAAACATATAATCTCATCCGAAATCTCATTCCCTTTTTCATTTAACATGTTTTAAATCTTCTTTTCTTTTCTTTAAAATATTATTATGCATATTCAAAATCGGTAACCAAAATCATTAATCAAACACATTTATCATAATAAATACCAAAACACAGATAAAATCCATGTCTATAAAATCATTAAATCAAAGCCTTTAAAATTCATCTCGTAAACATGTTTTACCATATTTTAAAATCATAATAAACTACAACAAAAATAGGTTTTATATATTCCACTCACAGTGACGGTGTCAGAACTTGATATCGACAACGTCCGCAGGTTGATTCTCATTCGCGGCTCCTCTTAATTTAAGGAAATAACATAATTACTAACTATAATTTTGAATTATAACTAATGTGCTCAAAACGACATTTATCTACAATAAAATGTACTCGAATTCATAAAATAACCAAAATGCCCTTGATATCAAAATTCATCAAATTATCCTCAGAATCACATATTATCAACTATCCTCAATTTCGATTACAAAGATATCCACAAGTTTTAAATTTACAAAATTACCCCCAAAAAAATATAAAATTACCAAAATACCCATAACGACGTAAATTACTGAACTACCCTCAAAATCTCAAATTACCTAACTGCCCTGATTTGAAATTACCAAAATGTCCACTAATTTTAAAATTACAGAACTACCCCTAAAGTTTATGAAATTATTGAATTGTCTCTAACGATTAACGGTGACTGGAACTCAGTCAACGGCGACGAGAAGCTCAGGTCTACTAGTTCTAACCTCTGTGAGTCCAATAGTGCCGTCGATGACCTCCCATGCGGGACGGCGACGGCAGATCGAGCTTCCCAAAACCGTGAGCTTTCTGACTATCGATCGACGCAATCCGACCGTTTTAGGTGACAGGGTTGGTCAAGAAATGATGAAGGGAAGCTGAGGAACAAGATCCAAGTGGTGGCTCGGCCTAATTCTGGCTAGATCAAGAGCGGTGATAACGGGTGGAGCCGCAGCTTTTCAAGTTGCAATCGCTCGCATTTGGGTCGGTTTCTGCAGACGATGATGGCGAGGATGCATTGGTCAACTCTCAAGCTTCAGATCGGTACCAAGATCGGCGCGGATTCGAGTCGGTCAAACTGGGTCAACAAGTCTCTCTCTCTCTCTCTCTTTCTTTCTTCTTTCTATTTTTGGAAAGCAAAATGCCTCTCTCTCTCATCACTTTCCATTTATAGTAATCGGCATTTCTCTTTTTCTTTATTTTTTAGCTTAATACAAATTAAGCTAATTCTAGTTTCAAATGCCGAAATAAAAAAATACGACTACGCGGTCATTGAATCATGTTCAAATTGTCTCGATTTAATGTTATGACAAAAATTTAAATGATTCGAGTGAGATGCGTCCGATTACCCGCAACGATTGTAACAATTTTGACAACTTTAAAAAAATTTACTATGAAATAATAAAATTAAAAAAAAAATAACATCACACTCAATTAAATAAATTTCGGTGCATATGTTACAATAATACATGGGATAAATAAATATAATTATTTAAAATAATATATTTTATATTATCTTTTATAAAATTCGAGCTTCAGGCCGGATCTTAAGCTTATCAAGTACACCAAAAGTTATTCCGACCTAAGCCCTAAATCGGATATTTCCCAACTCGCATCGCCCCGTCCAATCCAAGCCCAGACCAAACAAGTATTTTTCACGTTACTAATT
This sequence comes from Luvunga scandens, assembly GCA_030449905.1. NCBI lineage: Eukaryota > Viridiplantae > Streptophyta > Magnoliopsida > Sapindales > Rutaceae > Luvunga > Luvunga scandens. The sequence goes on from JASUUG010000209.1 coordinate 2,558,553, forward strand.
TGTGAACAACTTCATTTGCCAATTTCATATAACAAAGCTGACATTTTAACAATTATACCCCCATGTCTCCTCTATCAAGTAAGCTTTCATTGCTAAACAATTCATAGACATTGGTGCCCACAAAATCATTTAATGCGAAGGAAACTTCAATTATTCTCAAAATGATTTTGTGGCTAGAATCAATAGAGTTGGCCATGTTTTTGCTACTAAAACAAGCATCTCCTAAAGGAAAACAAGCTTTGGCCTAAAGAAATCATTAGTCATGAAATTTTCCCATTGGCTGTCAAACTTTGTTTAAGCAAACAAAACATTTTTCATAACAATCTTTGGTGGCTTATATGGCTAAAACAATCGTGACAAAAAACATTGTCTCCTTTGTCATTCAAAGTTCTACATATTATTTGCTCACAATATTGATTCACTCAAAAAAATGGATTTAGGTGATCGATTAGAAAGTTGCTAATAGATAATAAGAACAATAGATAAACAACAACGATGAATACATAGCAACAACAAAGTGCTTTACTTTCTAAAATGAAATTCACTCTGCAAGAACAAAAGCCTAACCATAGTATAGGACTAAATGGCAACAGGGATAGCACAAAGGGGTTGAGCCTTTTTTATGGTGAGACCAAATTTTTCTTCCATGTCCATGTTCTGATCTTCAAGCTTCCAATCAAAAGAATTAATAAGTGAATCCAACATTAAATATAACTTTCTCATTGCCAATGATAAACCAGGACAAATACACTGCCCACATTCAAAAGGGATTAGCTCAAAATCCCAGTCTTTGAAATCAACATCTGACCCTAAAAATCTCTCGGGCATAAAAGAATGAGAGTTGTCCCATGTTCTTTCATCTCTACCAATAGCCCAGGCATTAACAAAAACTTGTGCACCTTTTGGCACTACGAAGCCTGCAATTTCTATGTCTTTTAAGACTTTACGAGGGACTAATAAGGGAACTATCGGATGCAACCTGAAAGTTTCTTTAATAACTGCTTGTAGATAAGGTAAACGAGTGATGTCAGATTCCTTAATTGGGTTGCCGTTGCCAATTGTTTGTTCTAACTCCAATTTTACTTTCAACAGAGCATCAGGGTTCTGGATGTTCGAATATTTTATAGTGGTCCACTTGCCACATTATTAAATTAATAATAATTTAGGATTTAAATAATAAAATAAATTATGAGCTGAAATCATATTGGTCAATTGGGACAAACTAATTGCCCCACGTTGATTGAAAATGGAAATTAGGATTTTACTAAAATTGGTCCTCTCTTCACCTCATATATAAAGGTTATCACGTTAGTTTTCTATCCATCAAGAAAGTGAGTCACTCTAAAGGGGTCGAGCGAGAGAAATCAATTTTGCTAATTTTTCAATTCTTGCAGTGAAAGTTTATAAAAAAAAATTGTTGTGGATCAAGGTATGTCTTCTTTCAATTGTGATTATGTAAAAATCATGATATTCTATGATCTAGGGATTAACGTTTATGCAAATTAGGGTTTATTTTATTTATAAGAATTGTAGAAAATTTCCAATAATTGGTATCAGAGCTTGGTTGAGAATTCATGATTTTCCATTAAGATTTGTAATAACCCCCTCATATTTTAATCATCCTTATGGTTATATGCCAATTTAGATTATTATTCTACATATATATAATGTAGAAAGAAATTATTGGCGTAGGAATTTTTGTATATATTATTTTGTTATAAAATAGTAAAAAAAAAAATTGATGGTGTTGCACATAAAGGTTGATTTTTTCATTTGGATGCCTTAAGGTTTCTTGATTTATGTTTTATCCAAAGTTTAGAATTTTGTTGCATTAAGCCCGAAAAAATTGGCAACGACCATCACATGTCTTCAAGCCGAAATTTAGGAGTTATTGCATATGAAATTTCATTTTAGTCCTTGATATTCTATTTTATTAAATTATAGATACGATTGATTGGATTTAATATAATAAAGCCACTAACCTTATGTGCATCACGCCTTATAAGTTTTGTTCTCATAATTTTGAATGCTTCCACTCATTAATTAATGATCTCTGAGATTTCTTAATGTTTCAATTTTAATGTTTGAAATTTCAGTTGATGTTTGTGGTTTTATTTATTTTTATTAAGAAAACTACTTTGTTATAAATGTTTAATTTGACACTCATATTATGATAATTTGCTAGTCACCAAAGTGGCCAAATTAGAAAGTTTTCATAGATGTCAAATTAAATTTAAGTTTCAAGTACTCATAATTATTGCTATGCTTAAGATTGAATGACATGATGATTTTCTTGTATAGGTACATTGAAATTCATAGATTATAAAATATTTAGGAATCATCCAAAGTTGATTAATTAATTTTATATTCTATGATTATGATTATAGGTAATTAGTATGCTTGATTAGATATGTTTATTATGTCCAAAGATAGCAGGCATGTCTAATTAATGTGTACTTAATTACTAATTATGTGAAATTAAAGTTAAGCATCAATTATGTTTATTGTAGTGAATTGTTGTATCGCCCAAAGGTGAACTTCAATATGCACTTAAAGTTTATGTGAATTTTATCTTAATCTATATTATGTGTTTAAGTTCAAAGCATTAATGTGTGAGCAATTATATATATATATTTGTAGCATCTATGCATGTTGCTCTTTATTCGCAAGCTTCATTTGTTGTTACATTCAATGGGCCTTAATTACCGATATTGGTCTGAGTAGGTCTAGTTTCACTTAGATGTTCTGGATCTTGACTTATAACTATTAACTGAAAGGCTAGTTGCTATTACCAATGAAAGCAGTGCTGAAGAGAGATTCTTCTATAGGACTTAGGAGAGATCAAACAGACTTAACCTAATACTTATATGGAAGACAGTTGCAAACAACATCAAGTCTATAATTCTAAAAACTAAAAGTGCTAAAGAATACATGGAATTTGTGAACGAGCATTCTCAGTCTGAATCAGCAGATAAATCCCTTGCTGGGGCATTAATGGGTATGTTGACCATATGTAAATTTGAAGGTACATATACCATGCATCAGCATGTGACTGAGATGATAGAGACAACATCAAAATTAAGGTTCATGGGGATGGAAGTGAGTGAGAGTTTCCTTGTACAATTCATCATTAGCTCTTTGCCTTCTGATTATGGTGCATTTCAAATAAACTATAACACCATTAAAGACAAATAGAGTATGAATGAAATCCAGATCAAGCTCATTCAGGAAGAGACAAGACTTCATAAATAAGGAATTCACTTAATTAACCTCATGGGTCATAAAGGAGCTGAAAAAAAGCCTGAAAGAACAAATTACCACAAGGCCAAGAAAAAAGTATCAAAGCCGAAAGTGCAACCCACCCAAGTCTAGAAGAAGGACATCAAGAATGAGAAGTGTCATTTTTGCAAAAAACATGGACATTTCGTTAAAGATTGCCTAAAGTGTAAATCTTGGTTCGAAATGAAAGGGATTCATTGCAATCCAAATCATAAACCCAAATGAGAAGTTTATCTTCATGAGGAATAGGGTTAAAGCTCTAGTTGAAGGCATTGGGATTTACCATTTGATTTTAAACAGTCGACATCATTTAGATTTTTTTAAACTCTTTATGTTCTTTCTATTTCTCACAATTTGATTTCCTTATCCAAACTTGATTCGGTTAGATATTCTTTTATATTTGGGAATGGATGTTTCAGCTTGTTTAAACACAATAATATTATTAGTTCTAGAATTCTTTTGATGCTCTATACAAATTAAAGCTTGAAAATAGTTTTGCTAAGTCTCTATTGACCTTACATCATAATGTTGGCACTGAACGTGGTTTAGTGAATGAAAGTTCAACTTACTTGTGGCATAAACGTTTGGGTCACGTATCCAAAGCAAGAATAGAGAGATTAGTAAAAAATAAAATCCTTCCAGATTAGGATTTTACTAATCTTGATATTTGTGTGGATTGTACTAAGGGAAAACAAACAAGACACAAAAACAAGAAAGAAGCCACAAAAAGTACACAACTTCTTGAGAGTATACACACTTATATATCCAAGCCTTATGATGTTCCATCTTTTGGTAGAGAAAAGTATTTCATCACTTTTATTGATGATTTTTCACATTATGGTTATATCTATTTGTTGCATGAAAAATCTCAATCAGTGGATGCTCTAGAGGTATTTATTAATAAGGTTGAAAAGCAGCTAGATAGAAAGGTGAAAATTGTCAGATCTGACAGAGGTGATGAATATTATGGAAGATATACTAAGAATGGACAATGCCCTAGTCCATTTACTAAGTTGCTTGAAAAACATCGCATATGTGCTCAATACATAATGCCAGGTACACCAGAACAAAATAGTGTAGTAGAAAGGCATAATTGTACCTTAATGGATCTGGTTAAGAGTATGTTAAGTTACTCATTTTTACCCTTATCAATCTGGATAAAAGCATTAAAGATCACCGCTTATTTGTTAAACAGTTCCTAGCAAGGCAATTTCAAAAGCTCCTTTTGAACTGTAGAGAGGAAGGAAACCCAATTTAAGACATTTACATGTTTGGGGCTGTCAAGCGAAAATAAAAATCTATAATCAATATGAAAAGAAATTGGATTCAAGAACAACCAGTGGATACTTCAATGGTTATCTAAAAAAGAATAAAGGATACAGAGTTTATTGTCCTAATCACAATATGAGAATTGTTGAATTTGGAAATGCTAGGTTAATTAAAAGTGGCGAAATATGTAGGAGTACGGAACCACGAAAAGTGGAAATTCAAGAAGTTAGAGTGCAAGTTCCCTCGCCCGTTGCTTCTTTAAAAGTTATTGTTACTGTAGTTGTTGAACACACTAACAACTTTCAAGAACAACAAATAAATGACCCAGTGCCCCATAATAAAGTCATTAATAATAAACCTATGGCAGTTAAACCACAAGAAATAGCATTAAGAAGATCTCAAAGACAAATAACATCTATTATTTCTAATGATTATGTGGTTTACTTACAAGAGTCAAAATTTGACTTATGAATTAATGAAGATCCAAATTCATTTTCACAAGCAATAAAAAGTACTAATTCTAATAAATAGTTAGATGCCATCAAAGAAGAGTTGTAATCAATGGATCACAATGATGTTTAGGACCTTGTTGAATTGCCTAAAGGTTGTAAACGAATCAAGTGTAAATGGGTCTATAAGACTAAGCGCGATTCAAATGGCAATATTGAACGATACAAGGCCAAACTCGTTGTTAAAGGTTTTACTCAAAAGGACGGTGTTGACTATAAAGAGACCTTTTCACCTGTCTTTAAAAAGGACTTATTTAGGATTATTATAGCATTACTTGATCATTATGATTTAGAGTTACACCAAATGGATGTGAAAACTACTTTTCTAAATGGGAATTTAAAGGAAGATGCTTATAAAGCCCAACATGAAGGCTTTTTAGCTTAAAGAAAAAAAAACTCCTCATGTGTAAACTAACGAAATCAATATGTGGACTTAAGCAAGCCTCCCAACAATGGTATCTTAAGTTCAATGATACCATTCCTTCCTTTAGATTTAAAGAAAACATCATTGATCGGTGTATATACCTCAAGGTCAGTGGGAGTAAGATTATCTTTTTGATTTTGTATGTTGATAACATTTTGCTTGCTGCTAATGATTTTGGTCACTTCGTGAGACTAAGGAGTTTCCCTATAAGAACTTCAAAATGCAAAATACAGGTAAGGCATCATATGTGATTGGAATTGAAATATTTCATGATAAAGCACAAGGATTGTTAAGGTTGTCTTAGAAAGCATATATTAATAAAGTTTTAGAGAGATTCGAAATGAAAAAAATGCTCTACAAATGTTGTTCTAATTCATAAAAGAGATAAGCTTAATCTTATGCAATGCCCAAAGAATGAATTAGAATGCAAACAAGTGAAAAAAATTCCTTATGGATCTATTGTTAGAAGCTTGATGTATGCACAGACTTGTACCAAGCAAGACATCAGTTTTGTTATCAAAACACTGGCTAGATGTCAAAGTAATCCTAGATTGGATCACTGGAAATCTACAAAGAAAGTATTGAGATACTTAGAAGGAATGAAGGATCAATGATAACTTTATGAAATAAGAGTTATCATGGCACTTTTAAACTTAAACTAATGTTACTTAGAGAGTAAATGAGTTGTTTTCATTGCATTATTAGTGTATTGTGCATGAGAATTTAGTTAAGTTTAGTTTTTAATATCATTTGGTACTTTGATTATGTATGAATTATAGGTAACCAAAAGCCTAAGCTTCATGGATGGAATGTTGCTACAATAAACTTACAAAGATGACAAGAGAGCTAGGCTATAGATGAATCGAAACAATCTAAAACAATGAAAATGTTGTAGCCGATGCTACAGCAATCCTGTACCAATTGTAGAGAAGATTTTGCACACAATAATTAAAAGATTGTGATTCAAGGTTTCCAAAAATGGCAAATACATAGCCACACGCTTCTGGTTACCTTAATTTTAAACTATAAAAAAGAGCACGCATAAAAAGAAAGGAAGAGTCATCATTAGGAAAAATACCGAGAGAAACAAAAAGAAAACAGAGAATAAGAGAGATTAGAGGAGCTACAACCTAAGATTCAAGGAGAAAATGAAGGAACAATCACAAGATCAATCGAAACCTAGCCTTTTATCTTTATTTTCTCGTTTTCTTTTATTCATGCGGATGTATTTTATGGCTAAAACGATTTTTGTTTCTGTTGTATTTTCTACATGTAATAAAATTCATTATGGTTGAGTGATAAACAAACTTAATAGGTTTTTTACTAATATATGTGTGGTGCTCTGGATTTGCTGTAACATTTTGTCTTAATTGTATTTATTGTAATTCCTTATTTCAGCTAACCACCCATTTAGTAGATACTAACTAAGAAGGTGACTTAAAAAGGATTGACTTAGTGGAACAAATTAAAACAATACATGGTTTTAGATTAAGTTTCCCAAGTTGAGTTAATCTCAATTTAAATAGGGTTATAATTGATCTAAAATTAGTGACGAACTAGACATAGAGATTCGCTTTATAAGGTAATAAGAACCTAGAGCGCATAAAACTATATCATATGTTGGCAAAACAACTGGTTATTGTTAGGTTGTATATAAATATAAGCTATTCAACAGGCGACAATTGAAGATGCATGAGAGATTCTGTCTAGTGCTACAATAGATGTTGTAGCAACATAATCATAATTGGAAAAAATAGTCAATACCATTAAAGGAGTTTGGTCACTCAACTACTCTTTTCCTATTGAGTTCATCCTTTTGTTTGGCTTTAGATTTGCCATATTGCACTTTCATTTCTTGCATTTTTAATTTAGCTAGTTCATTAGTTTTAACTCATTACTTTATTTTAAGTTAGCTTGAAATTGCACTGCTAGAATTGTTATGGCAAACTGATAACATCAATTCTTGTGAAGTCTATATGAATACTCATCACTATATTACTTGTTATGTATACTTGCACACTGGCACATATAGCATCTAAAGAACACACCAATCACATGCTTACTTATAAGAGATCTGATCATCTCGAAGTGATAAAGTATTCAGATTCAAATCATGTTGGCTGTGTGGATACCAAAAAATCCATATTTAGCTATTTGTTCATGATGGCTAAAGGAGCCATCGCATGGGAAAGTGCAAAATAGTCTGTCATTTCTACTTGCACTATAAAAGCTAAGTTTGTGGCTTGTTTTGAGGCCACTATTCATGGATTATGGCTGCGGAACTTCATTTCAAGGCTTAAAATTATTGACAGCATTGCCAAGCAACTGAAGATTTATTGTGATAATGTTGCAGCAATCTTCTTTTCTAAAAGCAACAAGTCTTCAAAGGGTGCTAAGCATATGGAATTAAAATACCTTGCCGTTAAAGAAGAAGTTCATAAATGAAGAGTATTAATCGAGCACATTAGCACTAACTTTATGATTGCGGATCCTTTAACAAAAAGATTAAACCTGAAGGCTTTCAGCGAACATGTTGAAATGATGGGTATTATTGGATTCCATTATTGACATTATGCTTAAGTTTTTAGTCTTTTTATGTATTTGATAGTCTAAGCTCATTTAAGTATTATTTTTTATTCTTTTATATCCTGTTTGATTTAATGCTATATACATGAATGATAATATGAATATTAACATGTCATATGTCTGACTAAGACATTATTGTTGGACTATTATTGTTCTTTTTCCCATTACAAGTCATGTTAAGTATAAAACTGATATTGTGATACATAGAAGGAACTATATCTAAATAATGATGTGAAACCGCTATGATTCGTATTAGTTTTTGCTTAATGATGATTTTATGGCTTGACCAATACAAGTAAGGATTTAGCTCTTACTATGCACAAAACGTTTATTATTATTAAACCATTAATTTGAATGTACCACATGGGCCAAGTGGGAGAATGTTGGATATTTTATAGTAGCCCATGGGCCACATTATTAAATTAGTAATAATTTAGAATTTAAATAATCAAATAAATTATGAGCTAAAATCCTATTATTTAATTGGGAAAAACTAATTGCCCACTTTGATGGAAAGTAGGAATTAGGATTTTAGTAAAATTGATCCTCTCTCCACTCAATATATAAAGGTTATCACATTAGTTTCCTATCCATTAAGAAAGTGAGTCACTCTAAAGGGGTCAAGAGAGAGAAATTAATTCTGCTAAGTTTTCAACTCTTGCTGTAAAATTTTATCAAGAAAAATTGTTATGGATCAACGCAAGTCTTCTTTTAATTATGAATATGTAAAAATCTTGATATTCTATGATCTAGGGATTGAAGTTTATGTAAAAATCTTGATATTCTACGATCTAGGGATTGAAGTTTATGCAAATTAGGATTTATTTGCTTTATGAGAATTGTAGAAAATTCCCAACAGTGGAGTAGTTCTGCCATTGCCCATTCCATTGTAATTGAAGCTGAGTCATTCCCCGCAATAAGCAAATCCTGTCATATGAACTCTGTTAATCAACTTGTAATTTGTACTAGAAATTAAGAAAAAGAAAAAGAAAAAGAAACATTACTCCAAACAAGTGCTTGATGTGTTTTATGTCAATCTTTTCTCTCTTATCTTGGATAATATTGAGAACAGTATCTAACATATCTTTAGATTCGGTGCTAATACTGCAACCATCTTCTTGTCTTTTCTTCAATCGTTGATCAATCAAGCGATCCAACATCTCGAACATCTTGCCAGCATAAAGTGAATTGCGGCGCCTTATCCCTTGCAGGTCAAGCTTTCTGACCAGAGGAAAATGGTCGGACAAGTTAGGCTTTCCTGCTTCTTCCATCATACCCCAAACTGTATCCTTAAACTTTCGCTCATTGGGATGAACCAAATCAATAGAAAATATTGTGTTGCAAAACAAATTAATTGAAATATTGAAAGCAGCTTGGCCAAAATCTATTGCCTTACCCACACGACAATTTTCTTCAACATTGGCAAGAAGGTCTCTGATTTTCTTGCGCCGGAGGTCTTGACTGGCATTGAGTTTCTGACTAGTGAAAATAAGCATGTTGCACATTTTTCGATAACTTCTCCACAGAGTTGAGACTGGCAGCCAGACCAAACTGAATTCATGGTGCTGCTACGGCTGGGACAAGATTGATTCAGGGACCTTCCGATCACAGAATAATGAATCGTGCTCTTTAAGGATAGCTTTGGTCACGCTTGGAGAAGAAACCACTACTGTGGTCACGAGGCCAAGTCTTAGACTCATTGTAGGGCCATGAATCTTGGCAAGCTTGGCCAGTGACTTGTGAGGTTTACCACCCAGTTCCAGGAGGTTTCCGATCACCGGATAAGGCCTCGGTCCCGGTGGAAGCTGTTTGCGTCGTCCTCCGGAATTGAAACTTAAAGCCATAACGCCAAACAATGGGAACACAAGCCATAGTATGCAGCAAATTAACAAATCCATCTTTGCATTGAAGCTAATATTTTGATTTCTCTTTATTTGAAACTCTCATCAACACCGTCCCTCCCTTCACTCTCTTTTATAGAGCTGGATTCTGGAAGTTGTTTTCACTGCCATTTGAAGGTCAAATGAAATGGAGTTGAATTGGAGTTGGTCCCAGTTCCCCACCTTATCTGTATATAATTTACTCATCGTCCACGATACGTCTGACGGATGTGGTAACATCAAATAAGGGCAATATCAAAATTTTACGAGTCAATTAACGGCAACGCAGTGTAATATATACTTTTTTCATACTTAGATGATTTCTTTCAATTGAATAAGCTGTAACATGTAATAGTTTTATTTTCATAATATAAAAGTTTTTTTCCTAATAAAAAAACGAAATTAAAAATTTAAATTAAAAAAAGTCCATAAAACATCAACCAAAAAAAAAAGTAGCTCACTTGTTTTAACAAAGCAAAGATAAATGAATTTGTTAAAAATATATCAATAAAAGTAAAGGTACAAGTTATATCAATAACGACAATTTTTCAAAACTTTAAAATTTATGAGAGAATGTGCAGTCTTGGAAAGGCCAAAATGAAGATTTTACACCTAAAAAAACTCTTGATATCAACATATTTTATTTGGGATTCATTAATTTTGCAAAAATATGCAGGTGCCTTGACACCTTCTAGTCTAAACGGGGCTTCCCTTACCTTGACATGGTTGGAGAAATGGAAAGATAACAACCATTCATTTCACATTAGAATGAGATTTGAATTTAAAGCCATGCTTGTATTTATTATCCCAAATTTTAAATAAATTAAAAAATTTTGGCATTTTTATCTGTATGATTTCATTGGTGCGAAGGAAGTAACAGAGGTTTTGTCGTACAATAAGGTCAAAAAATTGCATTTTATGGAAATAAATTTTACATGAATCGAAATGGCCATTTGTTTATTTGTTTGTTTGTTTTTACTTGTATAAGGGTCCAGCTAGCACCTGATTGTGATTTCACACACCATTTGTTGTCTTTTTGAGATTCAACCATTAGATTTAGGGTCATTCTATGATGCCGCAATTAAAGTTACAGCATTAATGTCGTAATTAAACATAAATTATGTAAATGAAACATAAAACTTATAAATTTAACATAAAAATTATAAATCAGCATTAACTGTAAAATAAAACATAAATTTTAGAAATTAAACATAAGACTTGTAAATAGAAGGTAAAATTAGTAAATTAATATAAAACTAGTAAATTGATGTATTATTAGTAAATAAAATAAAAACTTGCTAATTTAACATAAAAATTATAAATCAACATTAACTGTAAAATTAAGCATAAATTTTAGAAATTAAACATAAGACTTGTAAATGGAAGGTAAAACTAGTAAATTAGTATAAAACTAGTAAATTGATGTATTATTAGTAAATAAGACAAAAACTTGCAAATTTAACATAAAAATTGTAAATCAACATTAACTGTAAAATTAAGCATAAATTTTAGAAATTAAACATAAGATCTGTAAATGGAAGGTAAAACTAGTAAATTGATGTATGATTAGTAAATAAAACAAAAACTTGCAAATATAACATAAAACTCGTAAATCAACATTAAGTGCAAAATAAAACATAAATTTTAGAAATGGAACATAATAATTGTAAATGGAAGATAAAACAAGTAAATTAATATAAACTAGTAAATTAATGTATTATTGGTGAACAAAACAAAAGTTTGCAAATGTAACATAAAACTAGTAAGTCAACACTAACTGTAAAATAAAAGATAAATTTTAAAAATGAAACAAAAGACTTGTAAATAAAAGGTAAAACAAGTAAATTAATATAAAACTAGTAAATTAATGTACTATTAGTAAATAAAACAAAAACTTACAAATATATAACATAAAACTTATAAATCAACATTAAGTGCAAAATAAAATATAAAGTTTGTAGATTATGCCTAAAATTTATGAATAAAAGGTAAAATAAGTAAATTGATATAAGAGTTACTGTTAAAAAAAAGTTCATAATTGTAAAATAAAAACTCATTATAATGTTTATTATTGTATATATTTATTGAATTTTTATTTAAATTGAATAATGTTAGTTTTATATTTATGTAATACATGTGCTGTTTTATTAAAGATAAAATTTATGATCAACATCGGATTTTGAAAAAATTATTATTTTAATATCTTTCATAGTTGTTATAAGATGATATTATTTTACATCTTTCTATACTTCCTCAACAATCCTAAATGGTCTTCAAATACAAGAAAAAGTTTGAGACTACATAAAATATGCATAATAGTCAAAATTAGATATAATTTTGACTATTATATCATATATGTGTCTAGTAATATAAGAATATTTTTTTTATCTTATTTTTACTCGATCCACACCAAGATAAATAATTGTGCTTAATTAACACGTGTAATAAATAGATATCATTGTAGAAAATGGAAAAAAAAATATAAAAATGCCCTAAAATAAATATAGAATTATGGTAACCAAATTAATAAAAAATTATTCCACTTTTTTTCAATATAATTTTTTTGTTTAATTAAAAAAATATTTTTGTATAAATGCATAAAATATTTTTCACTAAAATTCTATAGAAACAATGGTAATTTTTTAAATAATTAATAATCTTATATAAATTTACTAGTTTTACTTTGCATTTACTAATTTTATATATAATTTATAATATTTATGTCTATCACGGTATTGATGTCGTAATTTTCATTACGGCATTATAGAATTTTCCTCAGATTTAATCCAAGAGTTACAAAAGCTATTCCAATGACAAGAATGTAATTACTTGGCTATTAACGTTGCCACCCTCCTCCTTTTTGGTAAAAATAAGGAAAGAATAGGTTTTAAAATTTTGACACCTAAGTCTGTAAAAATATTTTATTATTTTTATATAAGTCAATGGTAACTTACTAAATGAACATATTTAAATATTAAAAATTGATGGATTATGTTAACTTGCTAAAATTCTCTCCACACTCATTTACTTAAAATAACAATTGGATTACAATAATGTTATCGTGTGTTTAGTGTAATACAGGATTGGACAAGGTTTTATATAAATTTTGACAGTATTAAAATAAAAATAAATAAATATTAAGTAAATACCTAAATAGTCATTTAAATTTCATTATAGAGTTTATAAGTAATAGTTTCAAAATAATAAATTTCTATATGTAAATCTGAAATTCTGTAAAATTACTTATACCTTATCACATATATGAAGCTAAGATAATATTTTCAAAAAATATTATCTCAATTATTTATTCAATATGTAAACAAATAAATTGTGTAATCTTTATTCTATTACTTAAATTTAAAATTGTAAAGAATGAATAATAACTTCAATTAATAGACTATGCTTGAAATACCCTTCAAAAAAATTAAGCTTAACTAATTTTTAGGACTTTTAACATAATCTTTTTACCTTGGGATGTTAACATTAGTTAAAAATTTAGTCTAAAAAACTTATCTTGGGGGGTCTCCTTAGGGTAAAAAATATCAGTATCACATGATAATTTAGTAGGTCAAAGCTATATTATTCTTAATTTACGTATTGATGCCAAACATTATATTGAGATTAAGTCTATCCCATCATCTTTAACCACATTTAGCAGGCCCTAATTGTTTGGATCTTATTATGGAAAGTAAGATGCAACTCTTTTCTTATTACAGTGGTAAAGGAAAAACATACAAACAATAGATTTCTTTTAAGAGAATGCAAGCACTACTTTTCTAAGGTTTTTTGTTCAAGAAAATAATATAATTTATGTGATTAGACGACACTTTTTTAATATTTTAGAAGAATTATATGCTTCATAATGAATAAATTAAATTTAAAGTAGGATAGCCTGATTAAACAACAGATAGAAAAAAGAACAAATTTTTTAGAATTTTGAAATTATTATACTTTAATTGGGGCTTATTAAGTAAAATTATTGAAACTTATAATTTTTATTATTTATAGAAAATAATAGGGATTGTTGAAGAAATTTTCAAATAAATTTTTTAGAATTTTAAAACTATTATATTTTAATTGGGCTTATTGGGTAAAATTTTTTAAACTTACAATTTATATTATTTACAGAAAACAAAGGAACTATTCAAGAAAACGCCAAAACTCAATGTTTGGAACAATGGGGTAAGATAGTTTTGTCCCTTATATAATGCTTTAAACTTATTAATTTCGTTGTTTCATGAGCATTGATTTTAACTTTATGTTAAGGGTTTATCAAATATTTACATTTGAATAAAATTAGGTAAAAAAATGTAATTCAACACTTAATGGTAAATGCTCAATAAAGTATTTAATTGTAACGTTCAGCACAACTCTTACCGACATATTAATTATTATCTTTTTTGCAAAATTTATTTATTTATGGTAAATATTTATCATAAAAATTTTAGAATAAATCACATTTACTACTATGAACTTTATAGTTTATTTACATAAAATAAATTATTTTTTCAATAAGATTTTTTTCAAATGATTTTGTATTTTACTTTCGTCTTCATTTCAATAAGATGAGGACTTCCTCATTAGAGGGAAACTAACTATATATAAATTTGTATTTATATATTGACAATTACATTCTTTAAATTTGTATTTAAATAACTTCTAATAAAAAATATATAAAAATAGATCTCTAGTGAAATATCACTAAATTATTAAAAAAGAAAATAAAAACATACAGTAATAGAAAGAAAAATATGTGTATTGAAATCTATTTTTTTCTTTTCTTTTTTTTCCTTTTTTTTTCTTTTTGGGTCCAGAGAATTCTCTAGTTCCCGCCTCATTCTTTGTCTCCTCTTTATCTCATCATGTTCATTAACATGTTTCCCTTTGCCGTGTAGATGCAGGTAAAGAAAACTAAGCATCTAATTTCAATTCAAAATAAATTTCTTTTGGTTTTGAGTCGGACACGTAGATTGATAGAGAACCACATAAGAGCTACAGGACACATAAGCCAAATCCTAAGTATATGATATGAAGATCTTGAGAATGCCTTCATGCAAGCCATGCAACACATGCAATGTGTGTGTGTGTGTGTGTGTGAAGGAGTCACATGGAATCATGAGCTGGAGAAAGGATTAAGGAGTGGACGCTGTCAAAGATTAAGCATGGATCATGGAAGGGTTCAATTCCTAAATAGTAGTCTTTTGTTATCTTTCTGTTACTTAAAATTAGCAAGATTGTTATTTCAATAATTATTTTTTATTTCAGCCGTAATTGTTGGTTTGAGATCAAAGATTTAGTTGTAACCAGCAAGTATAAATAAGCTCCAGTAAGATAAAAAAAAAAAAAGGGAGAAGAATTCAAATATCAAACAATTGGTTATTTTCTCACCATAAGCAGAAACATTACAATATTATCACATTGTTTAGCTATTTCTGACTGGGACCCCTTAACAGTGGTATCAGAGCTAGCCTACAATGACTACCAACAAAGATAGAATTGAACGAATTGAGGTTGACCTAGGAAACTTGCAGACTAAGATGGAGCGGATGGAGATCGGCATCAACGACAAGCTATAACGCTTAGAAGACACAATGAGTAAACTAGCCAAATCATTCAATGCAACCAAGGTTTCCATCAATCACGAATCCAATGACAACATGGGTCCAACTCACCCAATCTCTAAGAGTGATGGAGGGCACGGGCAGCTAACAACAAGAATTGCTAAATTAGAATTCCCTCGATTTGCTGGTGACGACTCGACAAAGTGGTACAATCGAGTGTCACAATACTTTGAATATCAGGACACCAGTTACATCATGGGAACAAATGGTAACAAAATTTTTGAATAAATATTTCCCAGTACATAAAACCAATGTTATTCGCAGGAAAATTTCAGAGTTTACCCAAAGAGACGACGAGTAGTTTTTTGAAGCATGGTAACGATTCAATAGGCTACTCTTAAAGTGTACACATCATGGGTACGAGAAATGGCACCAATGCTAATACTTTTTTGAGGAATTATTGCCGTATGTGCAAGAATGGCTAATGGCAACATATGGAAGAGAGCTAATGTCAAAAAGTGCATAAGAGATTTGGGATTTCTTCTGGCGACAAGCGGATAATTCTCAACAATGGAGTCGTTCGCTCAGGAATAGTAGAAGAGTTAAGGGAGTGAATAAGGTTCACATTGGTGAGTCAAGTTCAGAAATTAAAGAAGTTAAAGAGATAATTAAAGGTCTTTCCCGACAAATAGCATCATTAAGAGTTGAAAGAGTGAATGATCAAGACTCATACCCAGATCAAATCAATGCCATAGGTGTAATGAGAAAGCCATCAAACTACAACCTTTACTCCAACACATATAATCCTGGATGGAGAGACCACCCCAATTTTTCATGATCTCAAAAATTCCAACAGAATGGGCTAGCAGCTCCAGCTCCAGCTCCACCAATGCAACTAATTCCTTAAAATCCTCAAGTTTCTCAGCCACCATTTAGATCATACAATCAAAACCCAAACTATTCTCAACCTAGACCATAGGAAGATGCATTCCAGAATTTCAAGAATCTTATTCACTCCACAATCGAGCAACAAAACCGTACCATTAATGAACTGCGAAATGAAATGAGAGCAGGCTTCAACTAACAAACCCAAACAGTTTCAAACCTCAAAAAAATGGTGGGACTACTTGCTTCTTCAGTTTAAACCTTGGCAATGACTATTGAGAAAGGCAAATTCCCAAGTCAACTAGTGCCTAATCTTAAAGCATGAAGCAAGTACCAGTTCACCTCAGCAGCATAGGGAGGTCAAAGCCGTCATGACCTTGCGAAAAGGAAAAGAAGTCGACAACAAAGTGCAGAAGCCGGTGAAAAAAACAACTCAAATTGTACCGGTAAATGCAGAAGACTCATCATCAGAGGAGAAAGAAGAAACCAACGCATGAGAATACGTTTCCAAAGCTCTATTTCCCCAAAGGTTAGCTAAAGCAAATAAGGAAAAATCCACAAGTGAGATTTTTGAAATCTTTAAACAAGTAAGTGCTAGTATCCCTTTGCATGATGCTATAAAACAAGTGTCATCTTATGCTAAATTTCTTAAAGATCTTTGTACTAAAAAGAGAAAGATTTATGTTCAAAAGAAGGTCTTTTTAACAGAGAATGTGAGTTCTATACTCCAATATAAAATTCCTCCAAAATACAAAAACCCAAGCTACCCCACTATCTCATGTAGTATAGGGAACCACATAATTGAGAATGTTTTACTAGACTTAGGAGCTAGTGTAAATCTGTTACCTTACTCAGTATTTGTGAAACTTAGACTGGGAGAATTACACCCAACTCTAATGCTGTTATAGCTTACAGATCAGTCCATGAAAAAATCTCGTGGTATTGTGGAGGACGTGCTTATACAAGTAGATAAGTTTTATTTTCCTGTTGATTTCATTGTAATTGACACTCAACTAGTCCAGGATTCAAGAAAGCGCATTCCCATTATCCTAAGACGACCTTTTTTGGCAATTACCGATGCTCACATTCAATACAGGACTGCAAATATATAGTTGTCCTTTGGCAATATGACGATGGAACTAAATATCTTCACCATTGCCAAATAACCTCACAATGAAGATGATGGAATTGTTGATGTGGATTTAATAGAAGAATTAGTTAATAATGCTTTTCTTTCAAACTTTAGTGATGACCCTTTACAAACATATTTAACTCACTTCAATTTGGATTTTGATATTGACAGATTAGTAAATGAGGTTAACGCCTTACTTGATTCAGCACCATCCATGGACATTAACAAATAGAAGTCAATAGTAGAACAACTAGCACCATTAGAGAAGAAATTGAGTCCATCATCAAAATCACCACCAAAACTCGAGCTCAAACCATTACCCGATAGTTTGGAATTTGCATTTTTAGAAGAAGAAAACACTCTGCTAGTAATCATTTCATCATCCTTAAATGATGAACAAAAATGTAAGTTATTGGAAGTTTTAAAAGTGCACAAAGGAGCATTAGGATGGACTATAGCCAACATAAAAGGTACAAACCCAGTGGATTGCATGCATTACATTCATCATGAAAATACTAAACCTACCAGGGAAATGCAATGTCGGTTGAACCCTAACATGAAAAAACTTATTAGAACTGAAGTCCTTAAACTATTAGATGCAAGTATCATTTACCACATTTTTTATAGTTCATGGGTTAGTCCTGTGTAAGTTGTGCCCAAAAGGTCAGGACTCACAGTAGTTACCAATGCTGAAAATGAATTAATACCTAATAGAGTAACTACAGGATGGCGTGTATGTATTGATTATAGAAAGATGAATTCTGTCACACGTAAAGACCATTTTCCTTTACCATTTATCGATTAAATGCTTGATAGATTAGCAGGTCATGAATTTTATTACTTTCTAGATGGCTACTCAGGATATAATCAAATTCCCATAGTACCAAAAGATCAAGAGAAAACCACTTTCACTTGCCCTTTGGCACTTTTGCATATAGGAGGATGCCATTTAGATTATGTAATGCACCTGCTATATTTCAACGATGCATGTTAAGTATTTTTTCTGATATGGTTGAACGATTCCTTGAAGTCTTTATGGATGATTTTTTTATTTTTTTGTGATACATTCGATCAATGTTAACATCATCTCGCACTAGTTTTGCAGAGATGCGTAGAGAAGAATTTGGTCTTAAATTGGGAGAAGTGTCATTTCATGGTAAAACAAGGTATTGTTCTCGGTCACATCATTTCGAGCAAAGGTATTGAGGTTGATAAAGCCAAGGTGGATCTCTTTTCAATCTTCCTCTACCTAAAACAGTCAGAGAAGTAAGATCTTTCCTTGGGCATGCGGGTTTTTATAGACGTTTCATTAAAGATTTTAGCAAAGTTTCTAGACTCTTATGCAATTTACTTGCTAAGGATGTACCATTTTTCTTTGATGATTCATGTCTTGTGCCATTTGAGAAACTAAAGCAGTTGTTGACATCATCACCCATCATTCAGCCCCCAAACTGGAACTTACCATTTGAGCTTATGTGTGATGCATCTAATTATGCAGTAAGAGCAGTATTAGAATAAAGAGTTGATCGAATTCCCCATGTCATTTACTATGCTAGTATGACATTGAATGATACACAGTTGAACTATTCAACCACTGAAACAGAAATGCTAGCAGTAGTGTTTGCATTAGAGAAATTTCGATCTTATCTCATTGGTTGTAAAATAGTTGTTTTCACAGATCATACTGCTCTTAAATATATTCTCACAAAGAAAGATACAAAAGCTAGACTAATTCGTTGGGTGTTACTTTTGCAAGAATTTGATTTTAAAATCAAGGATAAGAAAGGCACAGAAAATGTTGTGGCAGACCATCTCTCTCATCTTAATTTTGATACAACTACAGAACCATTACAATTGAATGAATCATTTTCAGATGAACAATTTATGAGTGTGGAAGTATTACCATGGTATGCTGATATAGTTAACTATCTTGTTACAGGTAAACTCCGAAGTATAAGACTAAGCAGGACAAGGCCAATTTTTTTGCAAAAATAAAGAATTTCTTCTCGGATGACCCTTATCTGTTCAAGTATTGTGCAGATCAAATTTTCAGACGATGTGTTCTAGAAAGTGAATTTCAAAATATCCTTTCATTCTGCCATGAACAAGCTTATGGAGGCCATTTCAGTGCTAAGAAAACAGCTACTAAAATTTTACAGTGTGGTTTCTACTGGCCAACTATATTTCGAGATGCTTACATTTTTTGCTCTTCATGTGATAGGTGTCAATGAATGAGGAGCATTACGCGAAGGAACATGATGCCACTAATCCCAATTTTAATGGTTGAGATTTTTGCTGTATGGGGTATCGACTTCATGGAACCCTTTCCCCCTTCTTTTAACCATCAATACATATTGGTTGCTGTTGACTACATATCAAAATGGGTAGAAACAGTTCCATGTAGAACTAATGATCACAAGGTGGTGATTGAATTTTTTAAAAGCAACATTGGTTCACGCTTTGGATTCCCTCGAGCAATAATCAATGATGGTAGAGCCCACTTTTGTAACAAATCATTCAAAGCTCTTTTGAAAAAATATTCCATTACTCACAAAGTGGCAACCCCATATCATCTGCAAACCAGTGGCCAAGTTGAGATCTCTAATCGAAAAATAAAGCACATATTAGAAAAGACGATGAGACCAGACAGAAAAGATTGGTCATTAAGACTGGATGATGCATTATGGGCATATAGAATAGCTTTTAAAACCCCGATTAGGATGTCACCCTATAGGCTAGTATATGAAAAAGCTTGCCACCTACCTATAGAACTCAAGCATCGTCTATACTGGGCCATCAAGATTTCAACTTTGACATGCAGCAAGCTAGCTCAGAAAGAATATTACAGTTGGCAGAACTTGAAGAAATTCGTAATGATGCATACAAAAATGCCAAGATTTACAAGCAGTGAATGAAAGTCTTTCATGATAAGCAAATTATGAGAAAATCTTTCACCTCAGTCAGAAAGTGCTTTTATTCAATTCTCGCTTGCACTTATTCCCAGATAAGTTACGCTCTTGATGGACTAGTCCTTTTATAGTCCACACTATTTTTCCACATGGAGCAATTAAAATTAAAGATCCAAAGAATGGTGTAACTTTTAAAGTTAATAGTCAAAGATTAAAGCCATAACTAGGTACCAACCACATGAAAAGAACACCAAAATCGATTTTAGTGACCCGCCAAACTTGAACTGAGATTTTTTCTTATTTCTTTCTTCTTTTTAGTGATTTAAATTTTTATGAAAGTGTGTTTATTTAATCATTCAGTTTTCTTTTCTCATTTCTAATCATGTGTGCCTCAACTAGACATATCCTCTTGAACCTTCTCAGACAACTTCAACATGTACAATCTCATCTAAGAAGCCAAATACAATTTTGTAAAACATATTGTATTTGGAAGCTACAACCTCCAGAGTTGGTATCCCACGTTGAAGATCTGGAAAGACAGCTCAAAGAAATTGAGGGAGGTATCAACGACACTCAAATAGAACTTAAGGTAAATTCAATAAAAGGACAATTGTGAAATTATTATTTTTCTTTTCTTTTCTTTTCTTTTTGTTCTTTGTGTTCTTTAATTTGTTACCCCTGTTAAGTGGCCAATAACGGTACTTCGTGACAATCAAATTCAGTTACTTCAGTTTCCCATAATAACGAATACTCTGAGAAGAAAGTATGGACAGAAACATGATTCTAGCAAAGCTTCACAAGCGATTTCCTTCACTTCCTCAGAATTCCCTCCTTACAATCTATAAAGCCCGATCCCAACATATGCGATTGCTTATGAGAAATAACATCCCTGCTGACATTCGTTGGTTAATTGAGGCCAAAGTACGTTTGGTAGGTGAGTTACCTCCTAAATTTATTGCATACATGCCTGGTTGTGGTAAAGGAAATTACTCAAGAAAACGAAGAGCTCAAAAACTTCATGTTGATTGTCATAAGTGTACCAAGATGAAATGCGATAAAAATCCTTGTTCTTTCAGAATAATGTCTGATAACAGGGAAGATAATATTCAATTCATTAGGGATGGCTTGAATAAAGAGTCATTGGATGATGTCCTTTTATCTCTTGAAATGCATCCCAGTGGATACGTATAAATAGCAATTCTCCAGTTATGGCCATTATTTCAGAAAGAGCGTGTCCGATATAGTCTCGGGAATCTGACTATAAACGACCTTGTTTGCCAGTTTATAAGAAAACTAGATGAGAAGCCTATCCTTGACCCATATAGGGCATTCAACCCATTTCTGGACGTAAAATCGGAGGAAGATGTGAGCCACAATCACAATTACCTGTAAATATGCTTTTACTGTTATTTTACTGTTGTTTTATTTCACTGTTGCTTCATTAATTTCATTCTTGTCTTTAATAATTGTTTGCTTTTTCTTTTTACTATTTCTTTTTTTACTCTCAAACCATGTGTTTTACGCGTTAATTGACACAGACGTGCTACCTCATATACAGCTGTAAACCATTGTCACCAAGATCCTTGATGTATGATCTTTTTCTTTTAGACTCACAAATTATTTTTGAGAAGCATCCCAATAGCAGCTACTCCCAATAAACAATTCAAGAACATTTGTGTGCTCTCTGGATTTAACTATGGCAAACATAAAGAGTTCGTTGAGGCAGCCATAGATCTTGGTCAACGCATAACAGAAAGAAATTTACATTTGGTATATAAAGGAGGTGACTGAGGGTTATCAAAACTGGTCTCCGAAGCTTCTTATCTCAAAGGGAGCCAAGTGTTAGGCATCATCCCAAGAAGCCTAAAACCGTTGGGTTGTGTGTTTGACTCACCAACTGGAGAAGAGTTAGTCGTCTCAGGTATGCAAGAAAGAATAACTGAAATGCTAAATCATGTTAATGCTTTTATTTTTCTACCATGAAATCTTGCAACTCTAGAGGCACTAATCACATTAGCATTTGAGCCTATCTGAACATTCATCAGAAACCCATCAGTTTGTTAAATGTCAATAATATTTATGATGGCTTTATCGCATTTCTTAACCATGCAATAAAAAATCATTTCATCACTTTCACAGCGAAAAAAATCTTTATTTGTGCTTATACTACTAATGAGTTACTTGATCTATTACAAGCTTATAGACTAGAGCCAGATCCTAAGACCCTTGTGTTAGAATGACCAACTAATGATGGCAACAGTAGTCGTAGTAAGAAGTCCAAATTAGATTTAACTCTCTGCTTGTAAATATTTTCTTCTATGATGTAGCACTCAGGTGATGTCTTCTAAACCCTATTTTCTTTCAAACATTGAAGACAATGTTTCGTTCTGGTTGGGGGGAAGGAATAGTTGACAATTATGGAATATCTCAATCTTGGTGTAGTTTTTACTGATTTTTGTTGTAGAAACTAATTGTGGCTAAATTTGTTAGTCGAAGATGGTTGAATATGAAGTGTAGTGACTTTAGAAACGCATCTTCTTATAAAAAAAAAATTCAAACATTTCTTTTAAGCTTCGATAGTCATTTTAAGTGTGATCTTTATAACTTCTTTTACCAATTAGTTTTTCTATTTTCACCGTTTTACATGCATAATTTTCATGACTATAATAGTTTTAGGGGTAGAATTTATAAAAAAAAATAATATATATATATATATATATATTATATGATATATTTTATATTATATATATATATAATTTCAAATTTTAGTATCTTTTTTTGTATAACTTTCAAATTTTAGTATTTGTATTATCTTTGGTCTTAAGTTATGTTATATCATGTTTGTTACTTTATATGTTGATATTGGAGACAAATATAAGTTGCTTGAAAGAATGCACATGTCATAATAAATTCCAAGTAAGTTTTTAAGCCTGTCATTTTTCTTAGAGAATAACCTTTTTTGCTCATTTTTCATTCAGCTTAGCAGTTTATTGCTTTATACATTATCTCTACATTTCCTTGGAATTAACGTTCTCTAAAAAAAAAATTATGTTGCTACATCTGAAGGTCCATCTAACCAGTAGATATGGAAGATTATTTAAAACCTTAAAAGATGACAGAAAGGTCATATTTGGTCCATTTGAGCCTTTCCAGCCAACCCTCTTAATATATATCCATAGTTAATCCCTTTAAGCCTTGAAAAAAAAAACCTTTTTCTTTAGTAACCTACTATCTTGTCTCACTCCAATGTGGAGTATCACATTGTATTTTGTATTTCTCATCACTCATTTATGTTTGAAAATAAAGATAATTTTGCATTCATGAAAAAAAAAGGGTGCTAATATATATATACACAAATAATAAAAAAAAGAAAAAAAAAGAGAGAATTTAAGTGAAAAGCACTTAACAATCTCCAAAGTCCTCTATTTTTCAAACATATATTTTATTTTTCCTATTATCCTTTCTTTGCTAACCACGTCCCTAGCCTATGTTACATCCTAATAAAAGTCTTTCTTGATTTTAGGGAACTATAGTCTGAAGTAGAAACTAGTTATATGGGCTGAAAAGATGTAGTAATGCATAAAAAAAAAAGAAAAAAAGTGAAAAAATAAATGATGAATACATTGGTTTGATTAGCATTTTGTTATTTCTAAACTGAGGACATATTTCTGTCAACTTGGTGAGAGTGTGTGATATTGCTTTTTTATTATTTTCTCTCAATTTACCATTCACTGGAGTGATTATTTTTTTGTTTAATTTCTTTGGAAGAGTATCACTACTACCAGTGAGATTTTGGGATTTAAAATGTTATTCTTGAAAGTGACTTGATTACTGTAGCTATGACAAAATTTTCTAGACTGATTCTTGTGGAGAATTGATGTGAGAATGATATTTCTTTAGACTGGATATAATGCTTATACTTTTATTTTATTGTTATCATTAGTCTGATTGAATAAATACGACCGTTTTAAAAAAAAATCATCATTTTGGTTTGAATTGTATTTTCGCTTAATTTGCTAGGGACTAATAACAAGATGGTTAGGGGGTGTGTTGAGTGCTAGAAAATGTGTATTTATGATGGATAAAATCATTATTTTACACTCAAAGTCTCAATAACATTCTTACTTTTATGTATTTAAGTCCTTTGATATTTAATTATGTATGTTTTATTTTAATTAAGTATTTTATGTATTTTAGGGGACATCATGGTCATTTCACAATGAACGAGAGATCAAATAGAAAAACAGACAATAATTTTGAACTCAGGACAATCAAAAATCTTATAAGGAGCATAAAAAGATAAATGGTACTGTTCACATAGACAGTACTCTTCACGACACTGTTCACACACTGTTCACCTATACTATACGATGACATGGCACTATACGATGACATGATATTGTACGATGATGTGGCAGCATTTGATTGGACAAATGATGTGGCATTGACTGCTTATGTGGCACTAACTGATGTGTGGTATTGACTGATGATGTGTCACAATCCTGTTGGACTATAATGCTGATGTGGCGTTGACCGGTGACGTGGCAGTATGTTAATGGACCGAAAAAATATGCTTACGTTACATGCATATACACGGAATGACAGCCCTGATGATTTGTTTCATCTAATAAGAAATTGCCACGTTACACAATCCTGAGCGTCCAAATTGTTTTAATCCGATGGCCATGATTTAATCATTGTATCTATAAAAAGAGGGCTCCCCCCCTAATTTGACACCCCTAAATCCATTTTTGAGCTCTATTTTCTGTAATTCCATCTCCATCTTGTATTTTCTATGTATTTTAATAAAATTCTCATTTTATCCCTAGTTCAATTATGAGTAGCTAATTTTCTTTCAAGCTTGGATTGAAGGTGACGTCTCAACATGCTCCATGGGCTTAATTTAGTAAATTTATTTTTTCTTCCCCTCTAATTTATGTATATGTTTTGACTTTTTGTAGACAGATAGTAATAATATTGTCTAGATATCGGCTCATATTACCGTCTCCCTCGGCAAGATTATTACTATTTGGCTCGGGAAGCACTTAGCACCATATCTATTAGAGTGAGGTTCATGAGGAGTGGAAAACCCCCCTTCATGATTTAATTGGTACTAATATTGAATGTTAAGCAGATGGTGCATGTTGAGTGCAGACCCGGAGATCCAAGCATTTAATTTTAATAGTTTATTCCCGCCGCTTTAATTTAAATTAATAGATAGCCTACATCATTTTCATTATAAATCCAACCACCAACTCAAAAAATTAATTCTACATGCAATTAAAATTCACCTCCTCATGGGATCGACACTCGTTACCGTTGATCTATTCTACAATAGATTCGTGCACTTGCGAGTTCAATAAAATTTGCACAATAGTACATTATTAATTCAAGAAATTCCTTTTACTCTCACAGTGTATTCTTTGCCAATAACAGAGATTGATATGGTTTTGGGCATTCAATGGCTCGAAACACTTGTGTTGGTTGTGTGTAATTAGAAAGCACTCACTAAGGAGTTTGATTGGGCAAACAAGAAACAGTGTCTGAAAGGGATTAATCCTCAAATGGTCCAGCCGGCATCCATCACAGAGGTAATAAAAGAAATTAAACATGGACGTGGAATCTATACTATTTGCTTCCACACATAAATTGACGTGCCATTAGTCACGGCTCCAAACGGCATGGGACAAATCTTAACACAATTTTCTGATTTGTTGCAAGAGCCCGGGAAGCTACCCCCTTCTCGCGACATCAACCATAATATTATTTTGAAAGAAGGGACCAAACCTGTCAATGTGAAACTGTACCGGTATGCCTATTTCCAAAAATCTGAAATTGAGAAGCAAGTACAAGAGATGTTAAATTCCGGATTAATAAAGCCAAGCACTAGCCCTTTCTTTTCACCTGTGCTACTGATTAAGAAAAAAGATGGCAGTTGGCGTTTTTGCACCGACTACCGTGCCCTCAACCAAGTCACAATAAAAGATCGTTTTCCAATACTAATAGTTGATGACATACTAGACAAGCTACATGGTGCCATGTATTTTGCAAAACTAGATTTAAAGGCTAGTTACCATCAGGTGCAAATGAATCCAAGCGACATCCATAAAACAACGTTCTGAACGCACAACAGCCACTACGAATACTTGGTGATGCCGTTTGGGCTGTGCAACGCCCACTCCACTTTTCAGGCAGTAATGAACTCGATTTTTCTCCACTGTCTCAGAAAATTTGTTTTAGTTTTCTTTGAGGATATATTAATCTATAGCCCTTCGTGGAGTACACATCTTAACCATGTTCGACAGGCTTTGGAAATTCTAAGAAAACAATATTTTTTTGTCAAAGCCAGCAAGTCTAGTTTCGGCCAGCAAGAGATTAAATACTTAGGCCACATAATTACCAACCATGGCGTGAAAGTGGATGACAAAATAATAGCGACAATGATTTCTTGGCCCCAACCACAGAACATAACCAAATTACGAGGCTTTCTCGGACCCACAGGCTATTATATAAAGTTTGTACAGGGATATGGATTAATTGCATAGCCGCTAACCAATTTGCTTAGGAAGGGGCAATTTGGGTGGAACAGTGAAGCAACGATAGCATTCGAGGATCTTTAAAAAGCCATGTCTAACACTCCAACGGTAGCTATGCCGAACTTTAATGAGACTTTTATTGTGGAGACAGACGAGTTGGGAAATGGCATAGGAGCGGTTTACAACAACAAGAAAAACCCAATTGCTTACATGAGTCATGCTTTAGGTCTTACGAAAAAGGCATGGTCCATATACAACAAGGAAATGTTGGCAATAGTGGAAGCTATCAGATTGTAGAGGCCGTATTTGCTAGGTTACAGGTTTACAATCAAGATTGATAAAAAAAACATAAAGTATTTTTTAGAACAACAAGTAGCTACGCTGAACAACAGAAATGGATGAGCAAATTGATGGGGTATGATTATGAGATTGTGTATAGGGCCGGGCGTGAAAACGCAGTAGCTGATGCCTTGTCAAAGAGGGCCAACAGTCCAATTCTCTATTTTCTATTTGTTCCACAAGTCGCAATTTGGGAGCAGCTCAAAGAAGCCACTAAAGAGGATGAGCATGTGCAAAAATTGATGACAGCAGCTCATAATCAAATCATTGGGCCGTACGTTATTTATGATGGGCTTTTAGTTTTCAGAGACAAAGTAGTTGTCCCATGAGCATTGCGCGACTCCCTCTTATTTGAAGCGCATGATACAAAAATCGCTGGCCACTCAGGAGTCCTAAGAACTTACGAATGACTCTCTCAACAATTCTATTGGCCAAAGATGTTGCAAACAGTACGGGATTATGTTAGTAAATATGAAGTTTGTCAACGCGTGAAGTTTGAGACACTCAAGCTAATGAGACTCCTCCAGCCACTTCAAATACCGTGTCAAGTTTAGGATGATATAATGTTAGACTTCATTGAAGGGCTACCATTATCACAAGGCAGAAATTCAATTCTAGTGGTTGTGGATCGCCTCAATAAGTACGCTCACTTTGTTTCTCTCACTCATCCTTTTTCTACAAAGACTGTGGCTGATGAATTCATAAAGTCTATAGTGAAATTGCACGGCATGCCTAAAAGTATCATCAGTGACCGCGATCCAGTTTTTATCAGTAAATTTTGGCACCAAACTTCAAATGAGTTTTGCCTATCATCCTCAAATTGATGGTCAGACCGAAGTCATAAATCGCTGCCTGGAACAATACCTCCGTTGTTTTGTCTATCATTGGCCAAAGAAGTGGCATTCATTCTATGTTTCCACTGGCATAACGTCGTTCTAAGTATTGTACGGCAGAGTTCCTCCTGCCATTCCACTGTACAATATTGGCTCTTCACCCATTAAAGAAGTCGACAAAGCTTTATTAACTGTGATGAGTTATTACTGCAACTGAAACAAAATTTGACTATGGCAGCGAATCAGATGAAACAAATAACTGACGAAGGGCGACGAGATGTGGAATTTGAAATTGGTGATTTGGTATTCTTGAAATTACAGCCCTATCATTAGTCTTCGGTGTTTAGACGCACGCACCAAAAAATAGCTTGCAAGTATTTTGGGCCCTACAAAGTCGTGAGCAAGGTTGGAGCAGTGGCATATGAATTGCAGTTGCCAGAGAATTCACGTATCCATCCCATATTCCATGTTTCGTTACTCAAGAAAGCCGTTGGCGATTTTCAAGGTGATAGTATTGACTTCCCCTCAATTGATGTTAAAGGGTTACTTGTCATGGAGCCTGATGTATTTGTTGATATCTGCTAGGTGAAGCGTGGTGAAAAGTTTATAGAGCAACGACTGGTCCAGTGGAAGAAACTGCCACTCAAAGACGCAACTTCGGAAGATACAGATAAGTTGCGACGTCAGTTTCCTAATATAACCCTTGAGGACAAGGGTGCTATTTGTAAGGGGGGTAATGATAGAGAACCACATAAGAGCTACAGGACACATAAGCCAAATCTTAAGTATATGATATGACGATCTTGAGAATGCCTTCATGCAACCCATGCCACACATACAATATGTGTGTGTGTGTGTGTGTGTGTGTGTGTGTGTGTGTGTGTGTGTGTGTGTGTGTGTGTGTGTGTGTGTGTGTGAAGGAGTCATGTGGAATCATGAGCTGGAGCAAGGATTAAGGAGTGGACGCTGTCAAAGATTGAGCATGGATCGTGGAAGGGTTCAATTCCTAAGTAGTAGTCTTTTGTTATCTTTCTGTTACTTAAAATTAGCAAGATTGTTATTTCAATAATTATTTTTTATTTCAGCCGTAATTGTTGGTTTGAGATCAAAGATTTAGTTGTAACCAGCAAGTATAAATAAGCTCCAGTAAGATAATAAAAAGGGAGAAGAATTCAAATATCAAACAATGGTTATTTTCTCACCATAAGCAAAAACATTACAATATATCACATTGTTTAGCTATTTCTGACTGGGACCCCTTAACATAGATAAGAACCCCTTAACATAGATAAGAAAAACTAACCAAATCATTTAATTTCAAGCTTAATAGTTTTGAACATGGAACTCAAAAGTATGAACTTAATTAGTCTTTGAGGGACAAATATAGTAGAAGAAATTTTAAAGAAACGACGAAAAAATAACTCTTTAGTTAGGCATATAGAGAGGAATTTGCACGACAAGAGTATTTAGAGTGTAACGCAAAACTCTACTAAATAATGATTAAAAATATTACTGATTTTATAATTAGTGGTTAATTCAAAGATGAAAGTTACATATTTCAACAATCAATTGGATGATTTATTTTATTTTTTTCCCGCCTTTTCACTGGATCTTAAGTTACTTTGTGCAACAGTGCAAGTGAAAATCTTTTCAATATTTGACGATAAGAAAACTTGAAAAAAATTGAAGGGAGTTTAGATTCTTGGTAAAAATAGAGAGCGAAAACAACGGAGGAACTGAAGAAAATGAAGAACGTTGACAAAGAGGAGAGAGGATAAAGAAAAATAATCGTTAGAGAAGGGTGGGTAAAAGGTGCATATCAATTTTTTAACCCCTATCAACCATTTATGGTGATTAGTTAAATAAAACTACTTGAAATTTATTTAATTATGGTCCAGGGCATATATATTAAAATATGCTAGATTGTTCGCACATAAATATTTCTCATCATTCACCTCATCTTATCCCACCCCCAAAATTTTCAATGTATTTCCTTGTATTTTTAAACCTTGTTCCTTTTTATTAATTACTTCCACCGTAAAAACTCAACCATATGAGCTATCCTATTGTCTTATGCAAGACAAAAGGATGTGAGCCATCCTATTTCTCACAATTTAATTTTCTGAGAAAGCACTCTTTGATTTGTTAGAGTCATATTTAAATTATTATTTAATTCATTATTTTCTTTTTGAGTATGATTGTGTTCACTTATTTCAGTTAATTAACTTACAAAATTTAACTCAAAATTTTACAAGAACATTGACGAGGAGAAGAGAGGATAATGAAAAACAAATGTTATAGCATCAATGTGTTAAAATTATTGTGTGATATCATCTAATCTAATAGATCTCAAACGTTTATTTGTTTAAATCTAAATTTATGTTTATGTTAGTTATTTAAAAAGAAAACAAAAACAAAAACAAAGTAGTGGGGTGGATGAAACCATAAATCAATTTTTTAAATCTCATCTCCTCACATACGAACTATGGTGACGAAATAAATAAAACTGCTTGAAAATTACTCAAGATTATCTGTGACATAAATATTAGAATAAGTAAGAGTTCTTATTTATAATATTCTTATCATTTGTCTCATCCTATCCCACCCACAATTTTTTCAATGTATTTCCTTGGATTTATAAACCCTTGACCCTTAAGTTACTTCCACTATAAAAGTTCAACCATACGAAATATCCTTTTGCTTTCATGCATGATATAATTAGAATTTAATTATCTTAGAAAGATTCACATTCGTTATTTTGTTTTTTTTTTGAATAGGATTGCTATGTCTTATTTGAGTTAGCTTACAAAATTTAACTCAAAACTTTATAAGAACGTTGATTATGAGGAGAGAGGATTAAAATAAATAAATAAATGCTATAGTATCAATGTATCCAAATTACAAGCCCCCAAGGGCGTAGTCGAGTTGGTTGGCAGTGCAATCTATCGCCCCTCACTTGTGTGGACTCGGGTTCGAGTCTTGGGGGTGGGGAGGAGGGTAAAAATTGATTTGGGCTTGCCCACCCCCCCTTTCCTTTATAAAAAAGAAAAAAAAATGTATTGAAATTACAAAATTTGACTCAACTAACCTTTTGGAGGCACATATATTAGAACATGTACGAGTGATCATATATAACTATTTCTTATCATTTACCCCGTTCAATCCTACCACAAATTTTTTAATGTATTCCTTTGGATTTTTAAACCCTTGACCTTTTAATTATTTCCATTGTAAAAGTCCAAACACGTAAGCTATCCCATCTACTTCGTGTAAGATAAAATTAGAATTTCATTAACTTAGAAAGCATTTGTTATTTTGTTACTGTCATATTTAGATTATTATTTGATTCATTACTTTCTCTTTTTTTGAGTTAACTCACAAAATTTATAGTTTGCTCTCCTATTTTGTTAGTTGTTTTGCTTGTCTATAAAACTTTATATTTCATTATTTTTATCACAAATTTATTGCCTCTCTCTCTCTCCATAGAGAAAACATATAACTAAGGGTACGTTTCTAGCACTCTGGTTTAGGTAAGTATTCACTGTGCAAATCTATGTGCACTATACAACAAATTGAAAATCTACGGTGAACGGGTGCTCTATTTCCGATAATATTAGTTTCTTTTGCATAGAGCTCAAAATGAGAATTTTAATAGTACTAAATTGACTTAAACGGACATCATTTACGATTTTTGGACATTGATTGGTGGTGGTCGGAGGGGGGTCATTGGTGGTTGTTTTAATTTTAATTAATAAACCAAACAATAACAATTTAATATGATTTAAAATACACAATTCAACCCATAATAACACTAAATATAATATCGTATCAACAACCTAATACAATATAATTTAATGTAATTTTTAATACAATTTAATATAGGTTTCGTTTGGAATTGAGGTTGAATAACTGAAACTAAAAAATTACAGTACTAAAGTGTTTGATAAACACTAACTGTTATAATTTGAAAGTTAAATTAATTAAATTTTATACTTATATGATGAAAAATCTATTATATATTTATTAATTTTATTAAAATTATTATTTAAAAATTATATTTACTATATATTATTAACTTTTATTTTATTATTATTTTTTTAACAGTAATTATAATTTAAACGTTACAATACTTGAATATAATATCTTAATACCAAATATCAAAGTAGCAAAGTAGGATAGTTTAGTGCACCAAAAGTCACCAAACGAATTATGACAAGTGAGGAAATGCTTTCCTCCGACGTCAAAAGCAATTAAAACTATGCAAATGATCAAGTGGTCAGCGTCAACTGCCCGGCGTTTACATCATCTTGACTGTGATTGTATAAACTTTTCAAATAAAAGAGTTTCCTCAACATAAGATATAAGCTCATAATTAGTTTTTTCCTACTTACCTACAGCTCAATGACCGTACGACCCTTGAATAGAAACAAATGGGCACCTTATATATTTAAAAATGAGGGTACCATGGACCTGGTGCAGAGAAGCTGGACCCCAAATCATAGGTTGGAATTTATTTCCAATAGAAAAGTTTCGTCAACATAAGATATGATTTGTAATTAGATTTTTCCTACCTACAACACAAAGTCCATATTGTCTTCTCGAATATAATGTTATATGAAATCCACTAGGGAACTTTCATGAATTAATACAGCGTTAAACAATCCCACGAAGACTTTCTTCAATTATTTATAGTACGTACTAAAAACTTTCTTCCTACATACTTTCATATCGAACATTTGAAGCTATACGAAATTTTTCAAATGAAACTGGTAAATACATCC
Organism: Luvunga scandens; assembly: GCA_030449905.1. Classification (NCBI taxonomy): domain Eukaryota; kingdom Viridiplantae; phylum Streptophyta; class Magnoliopsida; order Sapindales; family Rutaceae; genus Luvunga; species Luvunga scandens. The sequence continues at coordinate 2,591,476 of JASUUG010000209.1, forward strand.
AATATAATGCTTCTAGCCATGTTTTTGGGGTTATAATAAAACAACGAATTTAACTATTGAACTTATATTTAAAAAGAAAAAGCAATGAAATTTATTCGTGGCTTCAATCTCCTCCTCACCCTACAACAAACTATTTCTGACGATAAATTTAAGAGGCCGGAGATTCAACTCCCTAAGTAGAGAGAAGATTGTATTGTCATTATTTCAAGGATAAACTTCAATTCATCCCTCAAATAGAATAACAATCATCAATTTATGTTATAAAAGTGTGAAAACATTAGTTTACCCCCAATTACTATCAAGAAGAATAAAAAAAAAAAAAAACAATGCGCCTCGTCCCCCCATTTACCATCTTCTTCTGAAAAAAAAATGAGGATAAATTAGAATTTTTATATTTTTGGGGACAAATTAAAAAGAAGTTTAATTCACACTTTTTTTTTTGAAAGAAAAGATTTACATATTATTTGCTTACAATATTCCACGATAATTGCTAATAAATAATAAGAAGAAAACAACGACAAATTGATGATTACCTACATATATTGGCTACAATGGGTGGGGCCATGTAGTGCCCAACAGCAGCCTCTGTTGGACTTTTGAAAATTTTTATGTGCATTTTGAACATTGCACCACTATTAATTTGAAACATCTAAAAAGCCCCTCTTAGTAAATTTTAAAAATGTAAGAAGTGTCGCATATTAAAAGAATGTTTCATGTCTCTAGCTTAAGAATTAGCACACATTTTGGACTAATGACTTTTTTCTTTTCCAATTCTTTATTGTTCTTTTTCACGATTCTTCACACTCCACTCCTCTTTTATCTCTAAAAAAGTAAACTACCTCAAGAAGTTTACTATTGATTAGCTACTCTAATTATTTAGGGAAGTTCTCTTGATTGATTATCACTTCTTTAATCTTTTGAAATTTCTCTTAGATGAAAGAACTAATATTATATCTTTGAAAATTTTTGAACTCTCATTTCATATTGTTGATAATGAGGCTATCCTCGAACTTTATAAACATATTAAAATACACGTTGAGACAATTGTAAACATATAGTGAAATGTTTTAATGAATTTAGATTTTGGTACTTGTTATTTATTATTTTTTAAAAAAATTATATTACTGTTTGAACTTAACCTCTACTACACTGGACTCCTTACACCGCCACTGTTAGTTACAACCTAAAATGCATTCTGCGAAAGTAGAAAACAAAACGGCAACAAGGACCACACAAAAAGGATTGAGGTTTTGTAAGGTGATGACAAACTTTTCTGCCGTGTTCTAATTTTTAAGCTTTCAAATTGTTTGGCTTGCATTATGTGTATCATTGAACAATTATTCTGCTAAATCCATTAGAATCTATTACGGAATATTTGTAAATTAAATTTAGGACCACTGTATCTATATATATATAAGTGCTCTATTATTGCTAAAGGGAAACTATCATCTTGGCCCCTAACTTTCGTGGAAGTCCATGTAAACACCAAGAATTTTAGAAATAGCACAAAAGAACCTAAAGCTTGATAAATTTTAACGCTTGTTAACGTGTGTAGGAAGGCAAAGAAAAAAAGATCAAAGAAGAAGAAGAGTAGGTAGCATTTAATTGAAGGATCTAAGAAGGGGTTCTGTCATGAGTTGGAAGGCAAGACAAAGGTGGCGTTTGTATTTTATTTGAAATTTGAATAAATCTAAATTAATTTGAATTCTAAACAGAATTAAGTATCTGAATCTAAATGACATGTTTATTTTTTGTCTGAATTATTAAAAATAAATATTAAGTTATTTATTTTTTCACTTAAAAAATTTAAAACTAGTATTTTTGCATTTATATCCTTACAAATTAAAAATGTTAAACAATTAATAAACACCTAAAGAACTTAAATAAAATAATATATTATATAGAATAATATGAATTGTGTCCAATTGAATACAATTTTTTTATATTATAAATTAATATATGTTAATCAATTTTATTGTAATGATGTTTTTATATGAAAAATATTTATAAAAAATATGAAGATAAATAATGCTAATTTGAAAAAAATAAAAAGATAAAAATAATAATAGTTTATCACTATCATATCCCAAGTTATAAAGATGGGTAGTAATGGTAATTATTAAATTTTATTTAGGTAAGGATGATAATTAATTAATTAGATAGGAATAGTTTGTAAAATATCTTTTAATGATGTCATTCATAATTTTAGATTAATTAAAAAGTTTAAAAAATTTACTTAATAACTTAGTAAATAAACGACTGAAAATTTTCTTATGTTGAAAAAACAAATGGACTCAATTACTTAACTGATTAAAATTAAGTCAACTAAGCCATTAAATAAAAAAAAACAAACAGCCCCGAAGTGTAAGATAAGTCTTGCCTGCACAACGAAATACAAGACAAAATTACAATCACGTTAAAATTTATTGTAATAAAGATATATTTGTCTTTTTACAGTAATGGGGTAAAAGACATGATTTTTTTAGTCAAAGGTTTATGTAAAAAATGATCCTTCTATCCTAAATAACTCAAAAAAGAAAAAAATGAAAAAATGAAGCTCATAATCAAGAGAAAAAACATAACTGCTTATTGCTCTAAAACATAATTCCTATATATATATATCTACTCTCTGGCTTGGTAGAGCAGAGTTAAAATTTTTCATATCTATTTGATTGTATTAGATTTCAAGTTCATCTTCAATTAATCTTCGGAGTAAGCAAGGCCTGACCAGCTATATGAGCCAGCAAAGTTTGAATGAAATGATAGTACATGAAACTTGCCAATAACAAACAGTAATAAGTGCCAAGTATGAACTCCGACAGACATTTTCTACATGGTGACAAATAATTAAAGAATGCTTAAGCGAAAGACAATTATCATTGAGAAATTCATCAGCGAATTACACCCATGAATGCTAATTGAATGAAACTCTATACCTATTTCTAAGTCTAGTTATACTAGTTATGCTGATAATGCGCTGAATATTATTTATTTTTAAACCATGCCAAATTACCAGGCTCATATAGATTATTTGTAACATCATCCTTAATAAATGACTCAAATTGTCTGACGTTAAAATCATTTTATGTAAATTCGTTAGTTTATATGTACTAAGAAACCCCAGCACCCACTTGCCGCATTACACAGAGAAACCAAAAAGGTAAAATAATTTTTTTATTTAAAAAGAAAGAAAGAAAGAAAGATTCAATATAAAATATAAGCATATCAACGGCTTATTTTATAAAAGTGAATTTCATTAAACAGTTGAACTAATTAAGAAAAAGCTTTTAATTGCCGAGAAAAGAATAGGCCGCTAACGTAGGGTTAGACGGAACCGCCTTTGCTCCACAGTTTTTTGAGTACTAATGCGTTTTTTTCTCAATTCCCACTTCACTCTGGAAAAGAATTACTTTTACATAATCACCACCTCTGAACTCTGTTTCAACAAAATCTCTTTGAAATTCTACAAATATAGTCTTCTTCTTCGTAATTCTTTCCGTTTGAAACCCAAAAAAAACTATTTCTTCCAACATTCAATCATTTTAGAGCCTCTCATTCTTTATTCTTTGAATATTTCAAAATCTTGCAACTTTTCAAAACCCTCTTCAAACAAACAATCAAAACACACAAAATGGACGCATACAGTTGCAAACTCGAGTGAGTTAGGAAGACAAACTGAAAAAGTTTGCTATCTAGAGAAGATGTGGCGGGTTTGCTGGTGGTGTAGATTCTTGTTCTTCTGAGCCGCTTTTGTCATGCACACACTCTACCGTTCAGGACAGAAGGTGCATTTTTCGCAACCAAGCTATGGATGATTCCTTCGCTTTATCTTTTGATTATATTCTGCCAGGATTAATATACATTGAAAAAGAAAGTTTTTAAGTTTGAAGAAAAGAAACAAAAATGCAATAACTCTACAGAACCTGAGGAGTGTCTATGGGCAGAGCAATAGGAGAAGTTCTTGTTACATCCAAGGTGGATAGATGCTTGTTATCTCCTCTGGCGTACGCAGCCTGAAGATGATTATCTCCCCTGATCATCGGACAATCCTCAGTTTTTAAGCCATTCTTGTAAAGTTGATATTCAATTTAATAGCATTGTTTTGCTGTCAGCAATTTTGTTTCGCAATTGCTACATTCTTACAACTGTTTTCAGAAATTAACGATGGCTTTCTAGCAAGAAGCCTTTTACATTATGCTCTTTTGATAGTTTAAATGTTTTATATGATAGTATCTACTTAAATAATGCTATGACCGAGTTTCATAGTCATTGCCACAGAAAAACCATGAGCTAATAAATCCCTTCTCAGTTTTCATCAGCATTCTTGCCGAAGTTTCATAGGCCCTTCAATTTTCATAATTTTTAGTTGGAAAAAAACTCTTAGAACTACCTTTTGGAAGTTATATATTCTTGTAGCATCTACATTGAACCATCTGGAAAAATTAACTACTATTGTGCATATTAGTTTCTGCCACTGGCAATTGTAGTTGAAACAATGCTGCATTTTTAAATTACAACAAATCATTACTGTTCCATGAAGACAGAAAAACTTTATGAAGTGAGGTGAAACAACCTCCTGTTCTATCCTCAGCTGAATTACAACAAAATTTAAATGGTCTCGACTTTAAAGTTTAACACATTCTTCCAGGCTGTGATTACTTTAAAAAACTCTTCCCTTCCTCTCCAAAGTGCTTGGCTGGCAAAGATGTCTAATGAAAATAACGGAGAACTTGGCCATCAACATTCCGCCTTAGGGCCTCTTCATGATCCAAAACACCATCCGGAGTTGTTATCATAACATAGCCCCACTGCATTGAAAGATCAGAACAAAAAGGACACAAAATAAGTTCCAAATATTATGTCATTTATTGCTTTTATTTATTTATTTATTAATAATAATAATAATTATTATTATTATTATTTCTTTTTTTTTTTGGGATAAAAATGTTGGATTCATAAACATACATACTACATAACCTTCTCTGCTAGTGAAGCCCCACTTACTTCAAAGGGGCAAGCATCTATAAAAGTACTTAAAAGAGATTTGAACAAACCTGTCTAGTTGGAAGAGTACACACCGTGTACCCTTCAATTTCTCTTGCCCTGACATCCTGCCTATAAGTGAGAGCTCCACAATCATTCACCCTGCCTAGTAGTTCAACTTTGATCTTGCCCACCCTGTGTGGATCATACACTTGAAAATCCCTGATGTATCCTTTAAATTAAAAGAAAAGAGAAAAAAAAGTCAAGTTCAGGAAAAAAAAACACTGCACCCAGCAAAAATGCAACCTGCAACTAGAATAAACAATAAGCAGAGTAAGCTTCAAAGATATGCGTGCATTTTGTAGCCTCTATTGCAAAATAATTAAAGAACAGAATATAACTCTTTACAAATAAAGATTGAAGGTGTAGAAATGATAAGTTTCTGTCTAGATGGTCCTATTTCATTTGTTTCATATAAACCGATCTAGCAAATAAAGAAATCAAAACATCTCATAAGAAGCTTAGACAAACACTTAGTGGTTAGAAATTATTAAGAACAGCAGTTTTACCACAAACCATGACCATTTAGCTGACAACATAAAAAAACAATAAATAAAACTAGGTACCTCATCCTTGACAAATGTACTAGCAAAGTCGCAATCAATCAGTCGGAAGGATCGGCAAATGACTTCCAAATACATGAAGGATAATCCAATTAAATTGCTCTAAAATCTATGTGGCATGATCGAGAACAAGAATAGAAGCATTATATCAAATGAAGGCAGGCAACTCGTTCAGTGCAAAATTCATGTTCGTCAACAACTTTCCTTATACAATCAGGGTGCAAGCTTAAGCCAGGAAAGTCCGCTGTATTTCACACAGATTTCCATTGATATTCTGCAGCAATTTAGAGGCACATTTTTCGTCGTAGAGAATTTCATGTAGCAACCCTCCCTCCTTTTCTTTCCCTTAAAATTATTAACCAACGGCACATACAGACATCTAATGAAGTGTTTTCACTCAAAATTTAAGGTGTTGCATGCTCATGGAAGTAATGTGGTAGATATGCATGTGATGAGCCAATAACGTTAACATGAGCATAATTAAAGAGTGAAAATAGCATTTCCCAACTGAAACTTGGAAGCAATTTGTATATTTAAATAAATTTTGTTCTTAGATTCAAATAATACAACCCAAGGCCATATGGACAAAAATGTATAGAAATTTGATTTAATTATTTTACTTCAAAGTTTGCATGCAGGTATTATCATCCCCTATAAAGAATAAGGAATGAGAAAATTATCGAAAACCAAAGAGACCAAATCGTGCTAATGAACACAAAGTATTGCTTTATCACATCCATGAACCTGCTTTAAATCTCTCTGTCCATCATAGCCGCCTCATGGTACTCCAAAACAAGGTAAAAGGAAAAACTAGTCAAACTACGCACCAGGTTAACTCTTTCCATTTATAGTTTTATACACAAGTCTATGCACTTTAGTTTCAACCTCCTTTATAAATTCCCAGCTTTGAAACTTACTATGGAACAGCTCAATCACCTACTATTCTTTAACATTCAAGACCACACACCCAACAAACATTCATTTTAGAACATAAACATAAATTGAAACAAAAACAAACCTGCATGACTATATTTTCGACCAAATAAACATTACCCGTGGATAATGATGCAAAAAGTAGAGAAAACTAAAATGAACCCACTCACAGGTACCATCAGATCAATCTAATTTACCTAGTGAAAATAACTTTTAAGTACGAATTTGTATAAAATTACTTTAGAAAAAATATATATAAACACAAAAGTGTAAGAAATGGAGTTCGAGAGGTCTTAAATTTCCATAATTTCACAAAACAAAGTGAAAAACAAAAAAGGAAGCGGTGAGGAGTGAAAGAAATGGAGTTTGAGAGGTCTTAAATTTCCATAATTTCACAAAACGAAGTGAAAAACAAAAGAGGAAAGGGTGAGGAGTGAAGATTACCTCAATATTTCATGACATTAAGAAAAGAAGACATGACAGTAGAGATTGGCTGCAACTCAACAGTAGCTTTGCCCCTCCTTCTGCATTCACCATTGCTCTCAAAGCATCATTTAATATCCTCCTACCCATCGCTGTCTGCACTGTGAATGGCAACACCCCAAGGCTTTCACGCTAGTCTCAGGTAAAGGGTTTTTGACAAAGGAAAGCCGGTTCTTCTGATATTTTAACTAAATTGTAGCCTACACCGCACACTTCAAAACAATTAATTATTTTTCTTTTGGGCCAGTCGGATTTTTGGACATTTCACTTTAATCTTGACATTTTTTTCTATTTTCATCACATAAATAACGCTAAAAAAAATAAAAAGAACAAGAACAATAATATCAAGTTCTATTACATATCAAGTAAAAAAACAAAAAGAACATTTTTTTCTATTTTCATCACATAAATAACACTAAAAAAAATAAAAAGAACAAGAACAATAATATCAAGTTCTATTACATATCAAGTAGCTTCAAAACAAGATAAACACTTCTCAAACACCTAGTCATACAATTACAGCCTAACAAATCAATTTCACTTAAAACACATAAAGATTAAAACTTTATAAAGAAATTAATAGGTTCTAAAATTCCCAACAACTTCATAACTGACAAGCAAAAGATGTTACATGAAAGTCAGAATATAAATTTCATTACAAAGTCCGAATTTTGGACAGCACCAAACCTTCAACGACGGCGGCAGCAGTGACGGATTCTAGGGTTTGTGACAATCTGATCAATTAACATAAAATCAGCTCAGTTAATGAAATAAATCAACACAAAGTCCAAAGACCTCAAATTTTACAATCTGTATTTGAAAAAATAATGAAAAAAATGAAACAGAGACAACCTTCGCGAGAAATGGAGGACAGCGACAGTGCGACGGCAGCAGCAGCAGCGGTGGCTCCGGCGACGGCCAATGGCTGGCTAGACAAAAGCCTTTCAGTTTCGCTCTAGGGTTTCTATTCTATTGGAAATGGAAACATTGCTATTTTATTTTTATTTTATTTTCAATTTTGGGTTATTTTCACCCAACACCCCAACGAATGAACAAATGCCACATCACTCCATTTAAAACAACAAATTGCGAATTAACCCATTCCTTCTGTTAACTGGACACACAGATCACAAAAATGGTGAAATGAACATTGAATTTTAAATTTAATTAAAAAATAAGTGATTAAACAAAAAAAATTAATATCAATGAAGTAAACTTAATTGTTTATATTTTTAGAAAATCAAACCCATTCGATATATAATAAAAAAATCAAACAAGCACATGTTTTTTATATAACACAAAATCTAAATCTAAAATAAAACTATAAAAAAAAATATTTTATTTTTTTGAGAAAATAAAATAAAAAAGTAATAAAGTAAATACTAAGCATTTTTAAAAAAAATTACATTAAAAAAGACATCTTTTAGTTTTTTTTTCCCTTCCAAAGAAACAATAGACAAAAATGATATTAATTAATTTAAGAAGACAAGAAATAGTAGTAAAAAATTTAAAATAAAATAAAATAGACCGTTAACTTAGGATTAGAGAGAACAGTCATGGCGCGTAAATTCTTGGGTTTTAACGGCTACTGTTATCTCTACCTCGCTTCTTTTTTTTTCTCAACTCAAAAAAATGAAAAATCAATTGGAACCCCCATATGTTCTTACAATAGGCTTATTTTACTCATCAAATCAAAGATTTACATTTACATACTTAATTTCTGTCTACTCTCTACTCAATTTTTGTCTAAGAAAAATCTCTATCTGTCTTCTTCTTTATTCTTTCCGATTGAATCCCAAAAAAACGATTTTTTGCAACATTCAATTAATCATTTTGAGTCCTCGAGAGGGAAGGTATTTTGAAGAGAGAGAGAATCCTAAATTTTAAATGGTAACAAATTATTGTCTGCCCTGTTGATAATCTTTCAATCTTGCTACAAGTGTTCTACCATGAATCTCCTCTGCATATTTTTCAGTAATAATCAAAGTGATATTCTGTTCGTGCATTCACTCAAACAAGGTTCCAATACCCCAATCTCATTTTTCCTGCAGCCAGTCAGTTTCCAAAATCCTGTCCATTAAGTTCTCACCAGTCACCAATCTGTTAGAAATTAAATCAAGGCACAAACAGAGAAGCTTCGAATGGAGCCGGGAAATTACCATTCTGCAGTTAATATTTTTAATGAAGATATTTCTTTGCCATTGATTGCAAAAGGCTGAAGTGGGAAAATGCAACTGAAGAAATAAAGAAAAGAAAAACAGGCAAATCAATCGATTGATTCAATTCCACACTTTCTCCATGTAAAACATTCAGTGATTTCTAGGCCTTCTTTAGGTTGTTGTAATTAATTTCTCGCTCGCTTGTTCATGTACAATCAAATAAATTTTAAAAAATAACAATTGTCTAAAAACAGAAGCAGGACAAGAAAAAAATAACAATTTATTAAGGTGAACGCATTATTTTAATAAAATGAAATACCCTAAACTGTTAAAATTAATGTAAAAGATAATGACTTTTACTTGGTGAAAAAGAAAAGGGTAAATCGATTTTAATTAGGGAATTACCAAAAATTTAAATTTGAATTTGAGGTTTTTTGACCGTTAGGGTTAAGCTAGCGGTTAGATTTTAACCGCGTTATTTCTCAATTCATTTCTTGCAATAACAAATAAATACGCAAAGCCCACCTCAATTAGGAAAAGAAACACGTTTACAGAATTAATTGCCGTTGCCAAAAAAATCTCTCCCAAATTCTGCATTCTTTAATTCTGCTTTCTTCTTCTTCATCATTCATTCTTGGCGATTGAAACCCAAGAAAACGATTACTTGCAACATTCATTAGTTTTAAAGGCTTCAAAGAGAAAAGGGTTTTGTGAATTTCGATTTCTTGATTTTGATGGGTACTATTCTCAGAAAACGAAGGGGAAGCAGAAGAATCTCTACTATCTTGGGCATGTTTGGGCAAGATCCTCTGCCATTTCCAATTCTGATTCTTGTAATCCTGGCCATGATGATCTTTCTAGTCATCGCCCCTTGGATTTTCTCTGTTGAGTTGAGCATTATAAAACCCACAGAAGTCAATACCCATTTGGTGCTTCTGGCCCTATCACTTGTTCTAGTAATGCTGGTTCAATTTCTATCTTCAACACAATTTTGGCTCTCGGAGGGATTCTTTCAGTTCAGGGTTACTGCTTTGATTGTGTTGTTAGCTTTCATGGGACCATATCAAAACCAGATTCATGCAAAATGTTGTCTTTTTGTGTGTATTTTGTAGAATTATATCTGCTTAGCATTAGAAATGGTTGTATATTTGTGTTTGAAATTTCTTAATTGTTACATATTACTAGCTAATCAATTCAAAGTTAGTTTCCTAAGCCTGAAGCATGGACAATATCTTGTAATTCTTTGGGAGTTAAGAGATACCTGTAAAACTAGGACTTTTTTCCTTGATGTGAGGTTTGCAATCTTTGTACCATCATCATTGTCAATAAGAAGCTTGCTTACAGAAACTTCTGTTGTTTGGTTAATTGAGTCATGAAGGGTTTGTCATTGAAGCTTGAAGATCAGACATTGTTAACTGATCCTAACATATAACTTTTTTATCATTTTCATAGAAAAATCAAGTCGCTCCGGCTGGAGAACCTTTTGCTCGTTAATCCCAAAGAGGGGTTAAATTTATGACTGTGTTGCCATTGAATAAATCATAATGATTTTAACTGACCACTCTTCTTTGATGCCACTATGCTTATTGATAAGAGAAGATCACAGATTAAATTGAGAGACAAACCATTGCTTGTATGGCAAAAGAATCATCTTAATTAGTACCTAATGCATCAACTTGCATTAAGTAGCTATATTGCTCAATTTCATACCCAGAAACACTAGCAAGGGCATCCTTTGTTGCCTGAGATACTTGCTTTAAGTAGCTATATAGCTCATGACATAGCAATCAATTTATACATTAATTATAATCTTTAAATGGACTTTGTAAAACTACACACACCAGGATTGAATTTCTGCATTAGTTGCAAAACATTGTTTTCATTTATGTACTCAAACCCTTTTCATGTAAGTTCTCACTTCAATTCTTGGTTTAAGCTTGTGAAAAATTTCTTATCTTAATACCATAAGAAGTAACACACGTTGAACCGTAGAATGTAAGTCTTCCAACTCCATGTGAAGTTCCTTTTACCCTACCCTTTTTTTTTTCTGCGGTTAGGGTTAGGATTAGAATCGGCGGGCCAAAAATCATGACTTTAACTGCCCCAAGTTAATGATTTAACGCGTTTCTTTCCCAATCGATTTAGGAAGCTCATTTCTGAGTTACCCAAATTTACGTAGGACCCACTTCACTCAGGATTAGAATTCTTATTATATACTTAATCTAATCCGATCCAATCCAAGCACTGAAAGCTTTCCGAAATTCCTTTCTGTTTTCTTCTAGGAAATAATTCAATTAGTTTCTTGTTTTTGTTTTGTTTCTCTGACATTTGAAACTCTGAAGAAATATGGCGTGCGAATTGAACGATGGCGGGTCTTTTGACAGACTCCTGAGAGAGGCCGATGAAGCTGCTAACGGTGATGAATCTTTGAAACTCACTTTACTAACAAGGATGATTTTGGCCTTGTCGAAAAGCTCAGTCACAAAGAAGTCGCAATATCAATGGAGAGAAACAAGGCCACTAACAATGTTGATCATCTGAGGTCTTCTATACCGAAAAGAAAGAGGGGTTCTGATTCTGTTACCCAGACTTGGCAAGTAGAATGCCGTCGCAAGTACTTGAAAACAAGAAGATTAAGATTACTCTGAAGAGGCGCTTTGCCCTGATGACCAAACACAGCGGCGATGAAGATGAACAAGTGATCGGAAGAAAGCCCAAAAAGCAGAGGAAGAAGGGTAAAGGAAATGTTTACCAAGAAGAAAGGGTTGTTGCTGACTTGCCTGAATCGTTTAAGAATCGAATCCAAGAGGAGAATGGAACAAACCTACTGTTGGTGATGCAGAAAAAAATCACAAACTCTGATTTAAATAGTGATCTTAATCGTCTGTTGATACCATGGACTAAAGTGAGAAATGATCAGTTTCTCAATCAAGCGGAGAAGGGAATTCTTGATGCAGATAAAGGCATAGAGGTCTTAGTGATTCCCCCATCTCTTAAACACAATGTTACATTGAAGTTGAAGAAGTGAAAGATGGGTAAGACGTACACTTATAATCTCATTGAGAAATGGCATTCTTCTGTTGTGAATGATCAAGATAATGGGCTAAAGTCCAGTTCAAAAGTCCAGCTATGGAGATTCGGGAAAAACAATAGTGATTTGTGTTTTGCTTTGGTTAAGGTTGAAGACATTCGGGTTGAAGACATTCGGAGATGAAAACAGCTTATCAGTAGATTCTTCAGATAGCAGAATTGCAACATGCAACTACGAGCGAGAAAAAAAATTTGTTTCTAGGATAAATGAAATATGAAGTAATACTGTAGTACTGTAAGTAGATACTATCATAGAAAACATTTAAACTATCAAAAGTTCATAAAATAAAATGCTTCATGCTAGAAAGCCATTGTTAATTTCGGAAAACCGATAATAGAATGTAGCAATTGCAAAATAAAATTGCTGAAAGCAAAGAATAGCTATTAAATTGAACATCGACTTTACAAGAAAATTGGGTGTGTTTACAATGTCCTAAACAAAACTTTTCTATTCATGTACAAAAACAGAAGCCGAAAAGAGAACCCTAATATTATCTGCCCAATTGGGTTTAAGCTACCACTGAAAACAATCGCGTGTAAATGATCTAACAGGACCCATCTGAACGCCAATTAGCTTCTCAAATTCCTGTGTAACATATAAAGCATCGTTCCATTCAATAGTTCTTTGAATCTTTTCTATCGCAAGCCGGGCGATTTCCCTTTCTTTCGGCCTTTGCATCTTCTTCAACTCCATCTTAGCAGCTCTGATTCCAGCTTCAGTAAGGGTTTTCTTCTTTTTCAATTTTTCCTTCTCAGCTTTGTTGCTTTCATTTAGGATCTTCTTTTGTTGGAATCTCGATATAGTCTCAGCAAACCTTGTCCGGATCATTGCAGCCCGCAATTTGTTTTCAGAATCAACCGACATGTTCGAACCAGAAATCGAAGAATTATCTCCCAATGTGTTCTGCTTCTTGAGATTAACATTACTTTCACCAGCAACTTCAAGAACACTATAGGTCCGTTTCAGACCAATCGTAGGCATTTTGATTTGAAAAATGGACGAAACTCTTTGTGGGTTTTGATTATTTTTCAAGAGGGTCTGGGAACTTGCAGAAAGATTGAAAAGATTTAACGAAATTCCATGAACAGAACAACGGAATGAGAGTAGTGGGTTTGGGGAATTACAAGAATTAGGGTTTTGCTGGTCAAAAATTGAGACAGAGCTAGTGAGAGTTTTTAGTTTATTCTTTTTCCTGAGTGAAGTGGGAATTAAGCAAAAACGCGGTTAAAATCTTTATAATTGAGAGATGCGGATAAGCCGTTGGTACCGCCTGTGAAGACTGTTCTCTCTAACTCTACTGCTGGTTAACGGTTCATTTTGTTGAATTTCAAATTCCCCTTTTTCTTTCTCTGCAAGTAAAAGCTTTTTTTTTTTTAAATCTAATTGTTTAAAATAAGACACTACTTAATTTTTTATATTTGTTAAATTTTGTCTACTTTGTTTTTTGAAAGAATAAAAAATAATTTTTTTAGTTTTTATTTTTATATTTTGGATAATATATTCTGTTATATAAAGATAGGTGCTTGTTTGAGTTTCTAAAGACATTAAACAATGCCCAAATTAATGCTTTGATTACATTTGAGAGAAATTAGTACCTTTATACCTGTTTTTTTTTTCATAAAGAAATTTTTAAATTGTTTATTTAGGTCTTTAAAATGGGTATGAATCTTTTCACTTTGAAGAGGTTAAGCAACACTTCACAATGGTTGAATTGAATCTCCAGGTGAATTTAGCAATTTAAAATTAGTATGAATCTTTTCACTTTGAAGAGGTTGAGCGACACTTCATAATGGTCGAATAGGTGAATTTAGCAATTTAAGATGAATAATGGGCATGGTGAGTGAAATGAAGTGAAATGGATTACTAAATAAAGCAAATTTGGTTTGATTTTAAGGAGCTGGAAGGGTTAATGAAGCAATATGCTTATACCAATAACAAACGATTGCCTCAACTAAAGATTGCACAGAAACCTTTCCAAGCCTTGCCATTTTGTTCAATGTGGGCAAGCAAAGGCAGCACAATAACAAAATATGGAAGGCTCAAACATCAAAGAACCAACAGATGTACTGTACAATTGAGAAGTAAAGCAATTCAATCACAAAGTTTACAGAAATGAGGTCACAGAAATGCAAGGAAGCAATGAATTAAGTGATGTTTCTATGCTTCATCATTAGAAAATAAAATTAGGAAAAGTTTGGTTGTAGCAGAAGAAAATTAGGGAATTCATTTTTTTAAAACAAGCATTTTAGCCCCATGAAATATGACCTCCATGGAATAATTTATTAATTCATATTGAATAAAAGCAAACACAACTTAGAAGAGTTATTCCTGAAGCTCCATAGTGGCACAGCCACACCATTTACGATTTACAAGTCCAGTCTCTTTATCACTCACTACCAACGAATGCAAAAATGTGGACTATGCAAACATCAAAGAATGAATTTCATTCTTGCAAACATCAAATTGTTAACGTGCGATACGGAGGAGTAATGGAATGAATCAACAAATACATGAACTAAATTACCCCATAAATAAATAATTTCACACAAATAGCTTCTACTGGAATGTTTTCTTACCAGGATCACAACCGCGATGTTTTCAAAATTTAGCTTAGTTCTTGACAATGACTGTCATGTTTGTAAAACAAGCCCCATGCAATAAGATGGGCACTAGAGGTAGGGTAAAGGTAGCCAGAATTGATCCAAATCAGGCTTTATACAAGTTGGTTGGGGAAATAAATTTCCGAATATAATTATGATTTTGTCTTTCAAAATTTGACAGAGAGATATAGCTCAAAAGTTCTGGCTTAGAGACCTAATGATTACAAAGCCTGGGCTTGCTGCTCTAATCGGAGCTATATGAGGCCTGATGGGCGATGGCATCTAAAAGCTTCAATGCTATCAGGGAACTAAATTCATCACAAATGCTATCATGGTGGCCAAAGAAAGATCTACTGCAGATATTTATGCAATCTCAAGAAACTACTTCTACTAAAGTCATCATAGACGCTATCACAGCTTCCAATTAATTAGTGAGTTAAAACAGAAGAACTTGAAAATTGTATAATTATATAATCGATGAAATGACTACGATTAATTAAACAGTGCTGGTACTCTTTGAGTATTACATGGAATAGCCATGAGTGGTAGAATCAGTAGCCGTATTACACCACATAAATGAATCCAAAAATGGCTTAAAATGTGGAACTGAAGATTGTTCAATGATCAGGGGAGATAATCATCTTCAGGCTGCCTACACCAAAGGAAATAACAAGCATCTATCCACCTTGGATGTACCAAGAACTTCTCCTCTTGCTCTGCCCATCGACAATCCTCGGGTTCCGTAGAGATCAAATGTGTAACTGAGGAGTCAATTACTATTGTGCACGTGGCTCCCATCTCCTCTGCCCTTGAACTGCTTCGTATAAAATCCTGAAAATCGCCGAAAAGTAAAGAACATCCCTTGAGAATCCCACTACGAATTTTCGGCAGATAAGTCCGAACATCTCCACAAACACTGTCAAAGAACAAACTATGTATTGTTTTCAG
This sequence comes from Luvunga scandens, assembly GCA_030449905.1. NCBI lineage: Eukaryota > Viridiplantae > Streptophyta > Magnoliopsida > Sapindales > Rutaceae > Luvunga > Luvunga scandens. The sequence continues at coordinate 2,607,296 of JASUUG010000209.1, forward strand.
AACTCTCAGAACGGTTGCCAATGCCCCTTCATTCTCACTGTCATCAGTCAATGTCTCAGAATAAGCTTTGTGATCGCCTTTCAATTTTTTATCCCTAAAGTAGGCATATTTTCCCACAACTATCAAGTTCTCAGCGTGATCACTCCACACACTCTCAGTGTCATGAAGAATAACAATGCCCCTCTCTTGGCCCAGTACTAAGTCTAGATTCTTCCTATCTTTTCGGTTGAAGTCTTCCCGAGTAATGATCCGGGAACTGAAGTATGTGGATTTTGGGTCCAGTAGCTTGGCAACCGCCTTAGCGCAACATCGGGTACCCATCGTGTATACATATATCTAAAACAAGCTACTGGCTTGTTCAAGAAAAGTGCGGACAAATGGCCTCAACTTCACCAAATTGTAATCATCTATCTGGAATAAACTGCCATTGCAAGGATGAACTTGTTTCTCCAAATATTTCTCTCCGGATGAGAGGCTTTTGATCTTTCGACCGTGGAGAAGCGTATGGTCTAAATCTAGAACAAGATGGAGCTTCCTCTTCCTCAACAAAGCGTTTGTGTTTCTTTTCTTCAAACATAAAACTTCTTCTTCACTGTACGTTAATCCTGGTAGCATATAATCAAAAGATAAACCGAAAGAATCATCCATGGCTTGGTTGCAAAAAATGAACCTTCTGTTCCGAATAGAAAGTGTGTGCATGACAAAAGCGGCTCAGAAGGACAAGAATCTACACCACCAACAAACCCACCACAGCTTCTCTTGATAACAAACTTTGTCTTCCTAACACACTCGAGTTTGTAACTGTATGCGTCAATTTTGTGTGTTTTGATTGTTTGTTTGAGAAGGCCTAAAATGAATTGAAGTTGCAAGAAATTGTTTTTATTGGGTTTCAATCAGAAAGAAATTCAAAAAAGAAGAGTACATTTGTAGAAATTCAAAGAGATTTTGTTGAAATAGAGTTGAGAGGTAGCGATTACGTAAAAGTAATTCTTTTCCTGAGTGAAGTGGGAATTGAGAAAAAATTCGGTTAAAATCGTTAATGGAGAGATACGGATACGGTAGTTGTTAGAACCCAAAAGACTTCGGAGCCAAGACAGTTCTCTCTAACTCTTAGTTAACGGCCTATTTTCTTTCTGGGCAAGTAAAAGCTTTTTCTCAATTAATTTAACTGTTTAATGAAATTCAGTGTTATAAAATAAGACGTTAATATATTTATTAGTTTATATTTATATTGATTCTTTCTTTTCAAAAAAAAAATAAAAAGACTATTTTACCTTTTTGTTTCACTGTATGCTGCGGCAGGTGGGTGCTTGAGTTTCTTAATACATATAAGCTAATGAGTTTACCTAAAATGATTTTAATGTCGGACATTTTAAGGAGTCATTTGTTAGGGATGACGTTACTGTACAACATCAGAAATTTTATTAAATATTATTTATGTGAAAAATAAAACTTTTCCTACAAGTTCTAGAAGTGGTGGACCGAAGATTATATAATTTAGCATTTTAGTCATGCCCTTCATCAGCTATCTCACAGTCACGGACTGTGAGGCTGAGAAGGACGATGAACCAGTTAAGGTGCTTTGTAAAGTGGCGCCGAAGAATTGCATAATATCTGTACTTTGACTGACTGTTAGAGGTCTGGCAGAGGTTAAGTGAAGTTCTTGAAGTTTTTGAACAGCCTAAGAAGAGTGGATTTGAATCGGAAGCCCACACTTGCGGTGCTCTTTTGGGATTTAGAGATGGTAAAATCTTTTGGGAAAGTGTGGCATTGGTCCGAATTGTCGAACTTATGATATAGTCAGTTCTTCATCAACTAACAGAGGTTGGAAGAATGAAAGAGGCTTACTCAATTTGTCAGAGAGAAGCAAACCCTGGGAACTGTGAGTAGCTATTGGATTGTATTTAGGATGCTTAGCAATGAAGACCTCGTAGATATGGCAATGAGGATTTGAGAACTGATGAAGTCAGAGGGAGTGCTTCCTAGAATGCACATTTCATTTTAAATTCAGAGTCTGAACTTGGGACTACTCCCATTTCTTTTTATTTTCATCTTTTTTCTCTCCTGAATAGCACATTAAATGGTAAGATGCACACATAGGATACGAAGAATGAACAAAAATGACACAACTCAAAATATTGGCCAAGTATCAAGCTTCTGTCAACCTTTTACCACTTCTTTGTCTGTTGGCAGACTAAGTAATCGATCAAAGAAGACACTTCTGATAGAAAGATATGAACTAAAACTTCCCTAAAAGAAATCAATAACTCTTAAAGAAAACATCTGACGGCAAAGTTTTGGTGATTTACAAAGCCAAAAATACGCGGAAGCCCTCAATGCTTTGATACTCAATCTCTGATTGCTCTTTCCATTCTATATCTTCTGTTTCTGCAAAATAGGATGTAGTGAGAGTGTTTAAAATGGTGCCTATAATAACAGAGACCTTCATTTCTTGGTGTGACTGCTCTTGCTCTTACTGCTGCTACCTATGCTTCCTTCGACTACTTTGACTTGGCTGAACCCTCCCAGCCTTCCCGCTTGATATCCCGCTTTCCTTATCTCGTGCAATTTAAGGGGAAGCGGCCACGGGCATCGAACTCACATGCCACGCCATCCTACTGTTGTTAGAGTAGACATAGCTAAAATGTGGAGCACTTGGAAAATGTCTTATTTTTTGTACCAAGTTAATGCTTGCACTACGCTGGTTCCATTGTTGGGGGCTCTCCAACACAGTATCTAGTTACAATGTGGCTACGTACTTGCAGCGTTCCTATGTTATTGAATTTGATGAGCATCAAGGGGAAATTCTAGACTATAGCCACCATGCTGATGATGGAAGTTTGGTATACAGTCGCACTCACTATTGTGAGTCAGTTCATTTCTTTAACATATTTATCTATTTAACCTTTTTTTTTAATAGATTTGTAAATTGCTAGAGGGCATACGGGCACCACTAGAAGAAAAATGGCCTTCTCTGATGTTATTTTCCAGTCATTAACGTTCTTTACTCACACCGAGTTTAATGTCACTGATCATGGTACAATAAATTTACTAACACATATTTTATGCGTAACAACCGTTTATTGTGTGTGTGTGTATATATTTATAAAATATAGTATTTTAGGATAATATTTTGAAGGGTATTTTTAATTGATTTGATTTTATTCTACTCTACCAATTTATTTAATATCTTTTCAATTAAGGAAATAAAATTCCTAATAGGTAGGGATATTAAATGTTTGGCTTATAAAAACCCGTCTTACATTATTTATTTCTTATTTCTCAAAAACCCTAGAGGCTAATAAAGAAAAGAATACAGCAGCCAACATAAGAGTAAATTCATGTTTTTGAATAAGAAAATGGGAAGATTTTAATTGTGTTCCTTTTTTCTATTAAAGGAGTTCTTGAGTTTTAATTTTGTTTTGAAGGTAGGTTAAAAAATTTATATTCCTTTAAACTTCTGGCTTTGATTGTGATTTTATATGATTGATTGAATGAGTTTGTATATGTTGTATTGATAAAATTTTGGAAGCATGATCATACATTAATTTATGTGTTATTGAGTGGAGGTAGTGCTATTATGTTATGCTGGAAACTGTGAACAATATAGATTAAACCTCATACGACTGTTGTTTTTATTACATTTCATGCACAAAACTTTATAAATTATTACACTAGACATCTTTTTCTTTCTAACCATATGCTTAGTGTTCAGTATATTTGTTTTGATTTTTCTAAGTTGGAACATTGGTGTTGGAAAGTTCTGATTTTCAACAGCAATTCTCACTTCTATAATTTATTTCATAACCCAAACAACTTTTAAAAATTCTGATAATTTTTCTTACTATACACATACATGTCTAGTTTATGTGTTTTTAATTTCTTAATTTTTGATTTATATAAAAATCATTAAAAATCAGAGAAAAATTTGATTTATATAAACATCTCAAGGAGTTTCTTGTTGTGTGTTCAAGCATGAGGCCTCAAGGTGTAACTGAAGAGCAAATTAAGCTGCGAGCTTTTCCTTTCTCTTTAGATGGGTTAGCTAAAGATTGGCTGTATTATTTACCTCCTGGATCGATTACAACATGGAATGATTTGAAGAAGCAGTTCCTCGAAAAGTATTTTCCTACTTCAAGAGTTGCCAACATCAGAAAAGACATTTGTGGTATCAGACAACTTCCTGGGGAGACTTTGTATGAGTATTGGGAGTGATTTAAACAATTGTATGGCAGTTGTCCTCAGCATCAGATTTCTGATCAACTTCTCATTCAATATTTTTACGAAGGACTTTCATTGATGGATAGGAGTATGATAGATGCTGCTAGTGGAGGTGTGTTAGTGAACAAGACCCCTACTCAAGCAAGGGAATTGATTTCAAACATGGCTGCCAATGCGCAACAATTTGGCAATAGACAAGATCTCAATTCGAGGAAAGTGAATGAGGTAAGTACTTCTTCTATTGATCAACGTTTAGATAAACTTACCTCTCTTGTGGAAAAGTTTGTTGTAGGTAATGTGCAACAGGTGAAGACATGTGGCATTTGTTCCAATATGGGTCATTCAACTGATATGTGTCCTACACTTCAAGAAGAACCCTTCGAACAAGCCAATGCAGTTGGAGGATTTCCGGGCATGCCTCAGAGAAGATATGATCCTTATGCACAAACATATAACCCAAGATGGAAGGATCATCCCAACTTAAGCTATGGAGTTAGGCCGTTGGGATTTCAACAACAATACCCACCAAGACAACAATTCCAATCGGTTCCTCTTCAGTCAAACTCCAAGGCAGGTATGTCTCTTGAAGAGATTGTTAAATCACTTGCATCTAACACTCAACAATTTCAGCAGGCAACTACAGCAAGCATTCAAAATTTAGAGAACCAAGTGAGCCAACTGGAAACTACAGTGAGCCGCTTAGAGTCTCAAGTATTAGGGAGATTACCTTCACAACCAGAGGTGAATCCAAAAAAAAACGTTAGTGCTGTCATCCTTAGAAGTGGGAAGGAGTTGCAAGAGCCTAGCAAGAAAGTGACAAAGAACTTAAAAAATGAGCTGGAGAAGGAGGAATTGATGCCTCAATCTCAAGATGTGCCACATAGCAAAGCAAAACCCCTACCTGTGGTGATACCTCTTCCTTTTCCAACTCAGTTTGCAAAATCCAAGAAGGAAGAACAAGAGAGAGACATCTTTGAGACATTTCGCAAGGTTGAGGTAAATATTCTTTTATTAGATGCTATAAAACAAATACCTCGCTATGCTAAATTCCTTAAGGAACTTTGCACCTCTAAGAGGAAGTTGAGAGGAGATGAAAGAGTTCACATGGGGGAGAATGTTTCCGCCGTTCTCCAAAAGAAACTACCTCCTAAGTGCAAGGATCCAGGTATGTTTACTATCCCTTGCAAAATTGGTAGTGTTAGAGTTGAGAAGGCTATGTTAGATCTAGGAGCTTCTATTAATGTCATGCCTCGTTCCATTTATTCATCTTTGAATGTTAGTCCATTGAAAGAAACTGGCGTGATAATTCAACTAGCCAATAGGTCTAATGCATATCCTGATAGGGTATTAGAAGATGTCTTAGTACAAGTTAATGAATTGGTTTTTCCTGCTGATTTTTATGTACTTGATATGGAAGATGATAATTCTTCTAATTCTGTTCCAATTTTGTTAGGAAGGCCTTTTCTTAAGACTGCTAGGACTAAAATGGATGTACATAAAGAGACTATTACTATAGAATTTGATGGAGAGGTTATAGAGTTCAATATGAATGATGCCATGAAATATCCTAGGGATGAACAGTCGGTATTTTTTGTGAATGTTATTGATCCTTTAGTACAGGAAGTTTTTGATTTGGACGTTGAAGATTCATTGGTAATTGCTTCAAACAACAGCTTGGGCATCAAAGGATTGCAAAATGATGAAAGAGAGTTTGTTTCAAATTCTGCATTACAAGAGTTGGAGGAGATTCGAAATGAGCCCTACGAGAGTTCATGACTTTACAAGGAGAGGATGAAAACATTTCATAACAAAATGATTTTGAGAAAAAAGTTTTCTGTTGGTCAAAAAGTTCTTCTTTTTCATTCTAAACTTAAACGTTTTCCTGGTAAATTACGCTCTCAATGGGTTGGACCTTTTATTGTTACTAATATTTTTCCTCATGGTGCAGTCGAGATTCGGAGTGTAACCTCTGATAAAATTTTTAAAGTTAATGGTCATCGCTTAAAACCTTTTTATGAAGGTTTTTTGGTGAATATTGCGGAGAAAGTGGCTCTTGAGAGTCCTATTTATGGAGATTGAGTAATGAATATGTCTAGCCAAAGACATAAAACAAAGGCGCTTTTTTGGGAAGCAACCCAAAGGATTTAATGTTCATTTAAATTTTTGTGCATTTTTGGTTTTTGGTTTTGATTTAGATTGTTTAAATAATATCTATACTTATTTTGGCCAGAAGAAATTTTTGGTTAAGGCGTGCCCACGTCTTAACTAATAAGTACTTCTATTTTTAATTTATTATAGTAAATATTAAGGCTTGCCCATATGCTTAATAAAAAAGTTTTTCTGTAATTTTTGGTGTCTCAAGTATATATTTTAGTATTTAATTTTTATTTTAGTTCTATTCTTTTATTTAATAAAAAAAATCTAATTTTGTGCTTCAATTTCCAGCATCCCGTGCGTAAAAGATCCAAGCCGCTTCTCCACGATCCAGCACGCCGCGCGTCCACAACCTGCGGGATCCACGCCAGCAGCCACGATCATGATCTTCAGCACTGCTGGATGTCTTCTCCAGAAGCCGAGCCCCTCTTCACGATCCAGCACGTCGGGAACCCACAACCCGCGAGACCCAGCCAAGCCGTGCATCCACTTCCGCGCATTCAGACCCAGCAACCCGCGCGTCAAAACCTTTCCAGCAACTGCAGCAACGAGTCAATCGCAGCCCACGATCCAGCCGCAGCAATCACCAACCAGATCGGATCCAAACAACCACAACCCGTGACCCACAATTTTCCAGCAACGATATCCACGACCCATTTCCAGCCACGTTGCAATTTAGAGCCCGCACACACCAGACACAGTCACGATCCAGACAAGCCACTCCGATCAAGTTCCAGCAGCCATGACAACCACTCTCATTGCTCTAAAGTTCTAGCAGCCACCTACGAGCTTCAACCTACCACAAGTCATGCACGCCATCCACGCTCAGATCTGTTCCAGTCACAACCCGCGACGTCGATTTGCTGTTCCACCCACCATTTTCGCCAAGCCCATCGACGATATGGGGACAATTCAGGGACGTTTTCTTTGCCTTTAATCTTTTTGTCCTTATGCTTTATTTCGTTATGTGAACTGTGATTATCATACATTGGGGAACAATGTATGTTCTTGGTGTGGGGGAGTGATTTTTGTAATATTATTGTTTGGAAGTGTTATTTTGTTGTTTTTGAGATGATTTTGAATAGCATTCTTGGTTGCGTCATTTTTATTTTATTTTCTTCTTTTATGAAGTCGTTTGTGTTTCACTCTGCTCATTCTTGAACGATTTTGGAGTTAGTGTTATTTTTCTTAGATGTGAGTTGAGATGCATGAATAGATTCGAGTTTTAATTAGCTTGGTCTTGGTTGCTTAAATGAATAACTCACCACTATTGATAGTTGATTCATTTGATGAGTGTGCATGATTTGATGGCAAATTCACCAACTTTGAGAGGATTTGAGCTTATGACCAACCACTTTGCTCTAATTATTTTTGTTGAGTGAATATCAATCTTAGTTTGTCTATTCTAGAACTTGCTTTGTTATGCATGTTGAAGCCGCATTATGGGATTTTATGCATTAAAATGATAAGGGCAAACCTCTTTTCATTTTTCTATTTTCACATTTCTTTTCTTTTTCTCCACTCGAAGATCTTTATTTGTTTTAATTTGTTACCTTTGTTTGATCCTTAACCATCTACTTCTCTACATCTACTTACCCATGTACCTAATTTTTTAGCCTTAATTTGAGGAGATTTTTGAACTCATTGTTTGGATATATTTTGTTGCTTTTGCTACCTTGAATAAAAGTTTCTCAATTACATCAAGTTGCATTATACTTGAATAAAATTGTGCAAGATTCATCGGAAAAAAAAAGGATGAAAAAAAATAAAAAAAAATGAAAAATGAAAAAAAAAATTAAAAAAAAAAATGAAAAATGAAAAAAAAATTAAAAAAAAATGAAAAATGAAAAAAAAACTCCTGACGACTTAAGTAGCAATAAACATTTTGATGTCATAAGGTTCGTTCAATGGATTCATTCTTCTCATTTTGATCTCTTTTTCTTTCATAGACCTTTCTTTTTCATTCAATTCATCAGCCCATTACAACCCTATTAAGACCCTTAGATTTTTGTATTTAATTCATGATTTATTTTTCTCCCCGGCAACGGCGCCAAAAATTTGATGGGTGTCGAAGCCAGCAAATATAAATACCTACTCTAACAAAACTATGTATAGTGATTGAGCAGGATCGTGTCCACAGAGATTGGTAATTATTAAATCCTTTTAAAAATAAAAATGTAAAATTGAGGGATTGTTGACAATAATGAAAATCAATTTAAATTAATAAGAATGCAAATTAAAGGTGTAATTCAAAATGGAAAAACTCTGGTTGAAGGAATTAATTCAGCTTTGATTCGATTACTGATCATTGATACAATTATAAATCATTACTGCTTATGAATAGATCGGTTATAGCTACTGAGACACTCTAATAGCCAATCTCTCCTTAATTAGTCGATAACCAAGGCACGACCATTGGTTATTTCCCTAATCAATAGACAACCCTAGATACGATCATAGGATTTAATCAATTGACAGCCTGAAAAATTAGAGAGACCCAAATCCTAATTAACAAACGCATACGATGGTTCATTTAAATTAGATTAATTATTCCCATAACACAACGCACTGTTATATTATTCGCCACAAATATCAAAATCTTCATACGATGAATCTTTCAATTAGCAGTAGATTAAATTGATAATTAAATAGTGGCCAATTATCTAATTAACAAAAATAATCATGACAATAATTTAGAGAATAAATAAATACCCAAAAAGCAATAAAACAATTAAAGCATAAGAAAGATCTCACAGTAATGGTGAATCAAAGCTTCATTAACCTTCAACTAGAAAAATAAGTTTAGTTCCTCATGGAGAAAAAGAGAAAACCCTAAAAAAAGATAAAAACAATTAATAATTCAATTCTAATTCTCTCCCCCCTAATCCTTGTTTATCTCCTCTTTTTATAGTTCTCTTAAAAAGAATAAAGATAAAAATATCTAAAATCTTATCTAAACTTATAAGAGTAATAAAAAGATAAAACACGTTAAAATAAAAACGTCAAGTCCGCAGTTGATAGCACACGCCCACGCCTTATCAATAAACTTCTTCTGAAATCGACTGTCACGCGCCCACGTCTTATCAACAAACTTCTTCTGAAATCGAGAATTTATCCAAGAAGTCAATTCATCCTCAAACATCATCTTGTAGCTCAATTTAGCACCAATCAATAGAATTGCACCTATAAAAATAAAACACAAGTAAATCACAACTATTAAGTGCAAAACATTGATATAAAAGGGAGTAAACAATGAAAACTAGTGCATGAAATGCACTATAACAGCTGGGCTGCCACAATCTTGGAAAGTTTTTTTCAGAATTGCGAGGGCTGATATTAAAATCTAGTGTGGGTTACTTTTTTATCACTAAATGGCTTCTAAAATTTAATTCTGACTTCTTATTGTTTCCTATATTTTTCAAAAGTAGAATTGCTATTTTTGGACATGTATAACTAAAGTTATGAATTTTTGAATTAGCAGTCCTCTGTGTATACCATCACTGGACAATTTTGATGTGTTTGTGAAAATTAGTTTTCAAAGATGATTATTAACTTTAATTACTCTTGTTAAATTCTATATTGGTTTCCAACATGTTTACAGCGGCTTTCTGTGATATTTGAGATTTTTCCAACATAGTTATAGCTTGTTGAAAATCAGCTCCTCTATGATGGTCTGGTGTAGTTAGTGAATTGATGTGCTTAAGTAGGAGTTTATGGTTTAAGAAATTTTTTTTTGGGTTTTCTTATCAAGGTTAGAATTGAATAAGATATTGATAAAAATCTTGTCTTGATAATTATAGGCAAGAGTGAGCTCGTGTGATTAGGGTTATTGTTGAGTGCTTTGAATCGAGGTAAGTGAATTCATGCATAACGTTTATTATAAGCATATATGTAAATATTTATGAATAGAATAATGTTGTTCAAATGGATTGGCAAGTTATGGTTTTAAAGTTATTTTAAAATGTTTTTTAAAAATTTTTTTATAAATAACTTTAAAATATTTGATTTTCTATAAAATATTTTCTTTAAAAATATTTGTAAAGCTTTGCCAATTCAATGTCTTCTAAGCATTTTATTGAAATATTATTGAATGATTGATATTAAAAATCTAGAAACTATTTTTATGGTTTTGGCTCATTGTCCATAGTTATTGTTATTGATATTATCGAACAGCTAGCTATATTGTGCGCACCTATTGATTATTATTGTGGGGTAAAGTACCTTGATTGAACTATTGGTCGAGTCACTAGGAGTACATGTGCTATATTGAACTATTAACCAAGTCACTAGGGATACAAGTGACACTATGAGGCATGAGCAAATTGAATGAAAGAAACATTTTATTGATAAAAGATTTCTTATACGATTATCTATTAAAATGATTATTACATTATAACTTAACTGATTATGAGTTTTACCACACATGAATGATTAAAAAATGATTACTATTTTTTTGACTTATAGTAGTTCACAATAATGATTATATACGTTTCGGTATTGGTAAGCTTATGCATGAGTTTGCTTACCGAGTTGACAACTCACCCCTCGTCTCTAACATTTTGCAAATTGATTTTAGAGATGTGGGCTTTTGGTCTAACGGAGGGGATTTGTTAGCTGAAAAACTTTGGCTTTTTTTTTTTTATGAATTAATTGTAGCTACTATGACTATCGTTTAGAGTTAGAGTTTATTTTGGAGGATTATTAAGTTATTTATTATTTTAAAGACTATGTTTTGTCAATGGATAACATCGACCTTATTTGGCAACAGTAATAAAATTAATGTTATAAGGTTTCATTCCAAATTCCTCTTGAAATTTTTAGGTGAATTTAGGGTGTTACATTATGTGTCAGCAATTCTGCGGCACCTTAATAGTAAAAAAATACTGACCGTTAAACATTATATAAATTTTTATGTTACAATGTCAATCAATTTGTGATTCCATAATCTTAAAATAATTGTGATTCTATACAATCATGCAGGTAATGATTCTATGGTATGAAGCAATTCTTGACGCTCTAATATCATTTATTTTTTTATTCAAAAATATTAATATTTAAAGATGCTAAATTGGTGTGTATTGGTTTTTAGAAAATTTAAAAAAATAATAAAATTTTCATTATTACAATTGGCAGTAGCCTGAAATTGAAACCCAATAAACAACGATTTTCAATGATAATACCTTTCTCTTTGGCTTTGATTGATCCTTCAAGTCAGCATTGTAACTAATGGGTGATTTAATATTGATTGCGTTGTAACTACCAACCTCTATTTGACTATAAGCATTAAGTTTTTCATCCATCATATGTAGCTAAGTCATCATCATATGATACCTTTCATAAAAAAAACCTTTCTTTCTATGACCATTATGTCCATAGCCAAGTTCGAAGTGATTGGTACATGAAAATACATAGTTGGGGTTATTGACTGCCCCAAACCTTGGACTCTACTACCATTTAGCTTCTTTTCAAGAGTTATAATTAAAATTTCATTAAACCCATGACAGAGAAATGCCCCTTGCTCCATTTGACTCTTTAAATCCTCCTATAATAACATGGATACAAAATATAACCTTAATAACCTATAAGGCCTTGAATTAAAAAATAAATAAATTCAAACCATTGCAAATCAAGTAAGTAATAAAAATGTAAAACTTACAATCTTCTCTGCCACTTACTATACTTCATGTTCATAACCACTAGTATTGTTCTTTTAAGCCATCAACCACAGTTGATTGTGATCAATCTCTTTAATAGAAACTCCAAGCTGATTTTTCTATTTTATGTTAATCATAACAAAATATAACCGAAGTTTCCTTAAATGTACATAACCAAAAATGAAGTTTCTACACATTTGAAGTGCAAAAATTCAAATCAAAAGAGGTTGTGACAAAATATCTTTTGATATAGCAGCAATCATATCTTGAACTATCTAAGTATGGTTGTATTTAATCTTTGCACATAATTACTTCCTTTTTTGGCTTTTTTTCCTTAAAGAAAACATTAGAAATTAATTAATCATGTCCATTCGCTAAATAAGTGTAACAAAATAACTAAGCACTATTGTGGTGCAACTTACCTAAAATTCAACCTCAAGTGTCCTATCAACAAACTCTTTCCACTCCAACTTTGTAATTCTAGGATACTCTCTTAGTGGCAAATTTAACTAATTATGTTGATCCTTGTTTGGTTGGATAAATTCAGTGTTTAAGGCTGATCTAAATTTCCTTAAAGAAGTTCCAATTGGCCACAAACTTGGTTTATTCCATCGTATAAATAAGAAGCAAAATAATTTTATTTCCAAAAGCCAAATGAATAAAATTACTGAAATAAATAAGAAATTATATATTACTAGTATGTGATCCCAAAGTTTTTCTTTAGTCTCCAGTGAAACACATTGCCAATCATCATGCAAGATTGAAACATTATCTCTAGCCATAATACCAATATATGATCGCAGTTCAATTGCTTCTTCTCCAACAAGAATTCCATAGTCATTATACTCGACTATGTTGTTGTCAAGTGTTAATTTCATAAAATGCTTTTTCTTTGTTTTTTCCTCTTTGTTGGTCTCCATACAAATAGACATACTTATCTTCATTTTCATTGAAATTTCAAAGCAACGCACAAATTATAAATCAAAATAGATTGTAGAAAACAAATCAAGTCAATGCAACATATGCGTAAAAAGTAAAACAAAGTCAAGAAACTTATAACATAAACTAACTTTCATTCCTCTATTGAGTCATTATCCTCTCGAGTAGGTGGACCTAGAGCAAGGATAGCCTTATATTATCCTAAAAGCAAGAAAGCTTCTTATGCTATGAAACTTGAATTTAAAGCAACCAACAATGAAGCAGAATATGAAGCCTTCATCACTGAGTTGAAATTAGAGCATGCTTTACAAGCCGATGAGGTAAAAATTAAAATAGATTTTCTGCTTGTAGTGAATCATTTGAATGGAACTTTTAGGCAAAAAGAGAGAGAAAATGGAGGCATACATGAACAAAGCCAAGCAAATGGCGACTAGATTTCAACAACTTTTATTCTAGTAAATCTCGAGGGAAAAAAATTACAAAGTGGACATCATCGTTAGGCTAGCTGTCACAGCAACATTAAGATCACAAAATAAATCTCGATGGAGGTCATGACCTCACCAAGTGTTGAGGTAGAACCCAAGGTAATGCATGTTGATAAAGGGGAAAGCTGGATGGACCCAATCAGTTTGTATATTTGAGATGGGAAATTGCTAAAAGATAATAAATATCCAGCTACAGTGCAAGGGTGCATCGTACCCCTCTTTTTGTCTTTTGTTCTACCATCATTGGATATGACACAAAAGTAATTCTAATGGCAAGGATGTTTTTATTTATTTATTAATAATCCAATCCCTGATGTTTGCTAAAAATTTAGAGAAGTTGAAGCTTACAAAATTTTAAACCAACAGCTATTTTCCTAAATTCTCTCAGTATCCACTGTTTTAAGCTATAATCAAGAGAACAAACATACAAAATACATCAATAAAGATAGCTAAAACTTATAATCAAGAGATCATATATACTAAATGTATTAATAAAGACAACAACCTAAGATGGGTTTTGAATTTTTGTTGAAGCTCTCAATTTTGGTCATCTACTTAAATATTTTTTCCCACAAAAAATAACCCCATTGACTGCACATCGTGATTACTTCACGTCCTATGTTAATGGTGACTATGGCCATGTTTAGATAGGAAATGAGAGGGCATCCAAGATTATAGGCATAAGAGATATTTTCTTAGAAATCAGTGTTGGCTATAAGTTGTTGTTTAAAGATGTTAAATATATACCAGATATTCACCTTAATTTGATCTCTACAGGTAAGCTTGATGATGATGGTTATACTAACCAATTTGATGAAGAAAAATAAAAGCTCACCAAAGGCTCTCTAGTGTTAGCTAATGGGAGGAAAGTGCACACTCTTCATGTGATAGAAGCCAAGATCAAGAAAGAATAAGTGAATATAACTATTAAAGATTCTGACATTGAGACATGACATAAAAGACTTGGTCACATTGGTGAGAAAAGTTTAGAAACTCTTACTAGAAAAAGAATTTTGCCCAGCTTCGCAGGTATATCCCTCAAGACTTTTGTTCATTGTTTAGCTAGAAAGACACATAGAGTAGATTTTAAAAGCTTTCTCCATCTAAAAGACCCTATATTCTTGATTTGATTCACACTTATATATGCATGATGCAAAATAAATCAATAGGAGGTGGACTTTATTTTCTAACTTGATGATTGTTCTAGAAAAGCATAGACTTTTGCTTTGAAATCTAAAGACTATGTGTTTGATACATTTAAATTCTTCTATTCTTATGTTGAGGGAGGGACAAGAAGAAAATTAAAATGTGTTAAGGAGACAATGGTGGTGAGTACAAAGGGTTATTTGAGCAACATTGCAAATTTCATAAAATCAGACTATACCAAAAACACCTCAATATAATAGTGTTGTAGAAAGGATGAACAAACAATTGAAGAATGGATCAAGTGTATACTTTTTAATGCCAAGCTTTTTAAATCTTTTTGGGTCGAGGCTATGCATACTGTAATTGATTTAATTAACATTTCTCTTGCAGCTCCATTAGATGGTGATGTGCCTAAAACAGTTTGGACTGGGAAATATGTTTCTTATAAATATTTAAGAGTGTTTGATTGCAGAGCGTATGTTCGTATCTAACAACTCTATGAAATGAGACTTATCAATGGCACTTTTATTACTTAGAGAGTAAATAATGTGTTTTAGTTGCGTTTTAGCTTAATTTTGCATATTTATCTATTTTTAGTTATTTGTGATAAATTAGGTAATTTTGGAATAAATTGTGTGTGCTTAGATTATGTGTTTACATTATAGGTAACTGGAAGTGCAAATTCAAATTAGAAATGTTGTGCAATGGGCTCGGAAAAAAGAGGAAGAAAATTAACTGCAGAAAAGTAGAAACTAGTCTGAAACAGTGCATTGCTGTAGCACCATTATTATAGCACGATTGCTATAACAATCCTAGAACAACAGAGGAGAACAATTTATGCGAATCTTAGAAAAAATATGTTATCTACAGTTTTCAAATATGGAAGATGCGTGCCCTAAGCATCCAGTTGCCCTAGTTTTCAATCATAAAAGGAAGCGCACACAAAAAAAAAGGAAGAGCCATCATTCACAAGAAAAACTAAGAAAAAAAAAAGAAAACAGCAGAGAACCAAGAAACTCCAGGGCTAAACAAGAAGATTTCAGGCGTGAAAAAGAAGAAATCAAGAGATTAGAAGAGCCATTCACTCCTATTCTTATTCTTTCTTGTTTCTTTGTTTCATAATGGTGTATTTGATGGCTGAACCGAATTTTATTTCTGTTATCTCACAAATTATGAGTTAAACTCTTTGGTAGTTGAGTGAATAACAAGCTTAATGGTTTATTGACTGAAATATTGTGTTGCTGCATAATCGCTATAGTACTTTATTTTGATAGTACTTAATTTCATTCATTATTTCAGTTGACTACCCATTTAGTGATACAAGCTAAGAGATAGCCGCGAAAGGGCCTGTTTTAGTGGAAAATATCATAGCAATACTTGGTTTTAGATTAGGTTTCCCAAGTCGGGGTAACTCAATTTGAATATGGCTATGCTTAATTTAAAATTAGTGATGAACTAGACATATGGATTCACCTTGTAAGGTAATTAGGAACCTTGATCGCCTAATGTTATATCTTGTGTGATTTATCAACTGGTCATTGTTAGGTTGCATATAGATATAAGAAATCCAACAAGTGACAGGTGAGGATGCATTAGAATTCTGCCTAGTGCTGTAGTAATTGTTGTAGCAACGGTACGGTAACAGAAAAAATAAGCAATACCATTAAATGAGTTAATTCATTCAACTACATCATTTTTAGTAATTACATTCTTGTGTGAGACGTGTTGATTTATTTAGATTTCTTAGTTTAATTTAGTTGTTAAAAAGAATTTGATTTATTTGAAATTGCACTACAATTGCTTGCTATAGCAATTCTTATAGCATCAGTTCCTGTGTAGACAATAATCGAATACTTATCACTTTATTACTTGTAGTGTTCACTTGCGCACTGACACCTATATATTAAGAAAGCACCCAACAATATCCCTAAAGATGAGAGATTGAAGTTTGATGATAAAGCCAAGTAATGCATTTTCGTAGGCTATGGACATAAATAACTTAAGTATAGATTATGGGATCTAGTAACAAAAAAATTGATCAAAAGTAGAGATGTTATGTTTCTTGAAGATCAGATAGTTAGTGATCAAGAAAAGTGTGATGAGTCTTTGTCATCTATAGAGGTTTCTATTATTCCAACTTCAGTTTCTTCATTTGTATTTCATGATGATCATAGGGAGCTAGAGTAAATAATAATAATGGTCCAATAAAAGCAATTAAGCAAGTAAGTTCAAAACAACCTGCATTACTAGTTAAGTCAGAATTGAGAAGATCCACTAGAGAACAACAACCTTCCAATAGATATCCTCCACATAAGTATGTGATGCTTATAGATGGAGGAGAGTCATAATGTTTTGAAAAAGCTATGTCTCATCAACATAAAAATGAGTGTGGTTAAAGCCCTGAAGAGGAAATGAAATTTTTTAATGCAAACCACACTTATAACTTGGTAAAACTTCCTAAAGGAAAGAGGACATTAAAGAATAAGTGGGTTTATAGGTTAAAAATTGAAAAAAATCATAACAATAGTACAAAGTTAGATTGGTTGTAAAAGATATTGGTCAAAAGAAAAGTGTTGATTTTGAATAAATATTTTCTTCTATAGTAAAGATGTCTTTTATTTAAGTTGTTATAAGATTAGCAGCTAGCTTGAATTTAAATATTGAATACCTTAATGTAAGCATAGTTTTCTTACACAGTGACTTATAAGAGGAAACATACTAGCAACCAGAAGGATTCAATGTTAAAGGCAAAGAAAAAGCTATATGCAAGTTAAAGAAAAGTTTGTATAGGCTGAAACAGGCACCAAGATAGTGGTACAAGAAATTTAACTCTTTTATAAAGAATTATGATTTTAACATGACTATGTCTGACCATTGTGTTTGGTAAAGAAGTTTGGTAATAATGATTTTATCATTCTTTTATTTTATAAATATGACATGTTGATTGTTGGCCAGGATACTAACAAGATTGATAATCTAAAGAAAAAGCTTAGGAAGCCTTTTGTAATGAAGGACTTGGGATCGACAAAACAGATTATTGGTATGAAGATTTTCTATAATAGAAAATCTAGGAAGTTGTGGTTATCTCGAGAAGCATATGTTGAAAGGGTTCTTGAAAGATTTAACATAGCCAAGGAAAAATCTATTTATTCTTCACTTGCAGGCCTTTTCAAACTTAGTTCTGAGCATTGTCCTACAAGTGAGAAAAAAAAGTAAGAGATAACAGGAGTTCCTTATGCTTCAGCAGTTGGCAATTTGATATATGCCATGATTTGTATAAGACCAGATATTGTTCATGTAGTTGGTGTAGTTAGTCGGTTTCTTATTAATCCAGGCAAATAGTACTAGACAATAGTAAAATGGATTTTCAGATATCTCAACGGCACTTTCAAGGTATGTGTATGCTTTGGTGGTGACAGACTTGTATGACAAGTATACACAAATGTAGGTATGGCAAGAGAAGTTAATTCCAAAAAATTCCTATCAAGATATTTACTCACCTTTATAGGGGAAGTGGTCTCATGGTAGTCTAAACTTTGGCAATATGTCACTTTATCTATAACGGAAGCAGAGTATGCTTCAATACCTGAAGGTTACAAAGAAATATTATGGATGAAGAATTTTCTACAAAAGTTGGGTGTGAAACAAGAAAACTATATTGTGTATTGTAATAGGCAGATTGCCATTCACTTGGTCAAAAATTCAACATACTATTTGAAATCCAAGAATATTGATATGAGGTATCATCGGATACGAGCCGTGCTTGAGAAGAAACAGTTGTCGCTTGTGAAGATTCACACAACAGAGAAAGGGTCAAATATGATGATAAATTCATTGCTCAAGGAGAAGTTGAGAAACTAGAAGCAATGAGCAAGGCTGGTATTGCCCCCCACATGATCTAAAGGGGAAGATTTGTTGGGTCTATCTCATTTAGGTGGCCAAAGCTCAAAGTTTGCATTCGTTTGGGTGTTTAAGTAATTTAAGAAAGCTTGTAGGGCTAAATGAAATTTTTCATTAAAATAGGTTTTGAAAAGTGCATTATATAAAGAAGAATAAATGGTGTGGTAGTAATAGTAGTCAATGCCTGAAAAAGAAGAGAGGGGAAAAAAGACAATGGGGTGAAATTGTTTTTGGGTGCAAGGATTTTCAATCTTTGATTGGATGATCGAAAGACTCTATTTTCTCCCAAATTTAAAAGGTAAGTTCCTGGCATTACTTTCTACATTCCTATTGGTCTTGATTTTTATTTTATCCTCTTGTTAGCTATTATTTGAGATATCTATTTATTAGAGAGGCAAATATTACGCTATTACTATAAACTCTGCTTATTGAGATTTTTGTTGTTGTCAACCTCTAGTGTTATCTAAAGAAGAATTTGTATTATAATCACATTATTAATATAGTGAAAAGTTATATTGAACTATGGTCCTGTGGTTTTTCATCCTCGGGCCAGATATTACTTAGCCCGCATTTTCCAAATCCGATCTGAGTGCAGACGCAAGGGGTATTTTAGACATCCCCAGGGGTATTGGTAACAACTCCAATAAAAAGCTCATGCGATCAAGCACAATGGGCCTTTCTACTCAAAATAAATGCTAATGTTTTAGGAAGGCCTAATAACTCAAGAAGCCAGCAATATGAAAGTGACCTGACACAAAAATTTTATTTAGTTATGTGTTTGAAATAGTAGTGAAAGGCACTTCCAGAATCCAGCTGCGACTATAAAAGAAAGCGAAGGGACGATCAGGATGAGAGCTTCTAATAAAGAGAAATCAAAATATTAATTCCAATTCAAAGATGGATTTGTTAATTAGCTGCATAGTCTGGCTTGTATTCACATTGGTTTGGGTGATGGCTTTAAGTTTCATTTCCAGAGGACGACGTAAATGGCTTCCACCGGGACCAAGGCCTTATCCGGTGATCGGAAACCTCCTGGATCTGGGTGGTAAACCTCACGAGTCACTGGCCAAGCTTGCCAAGATTTATGGCCCCATAATGAGTCTAAGACTTGGCCAGGTGACGACAATAGTGGTTTCTTCTCCAAGCATGGCCAAAGCCATCCTTCAAAATCATGATTTATCATTCTGTGATCGGAAGGTCCCTGAAGCAATTATGTCAAAGACCAAACGGTGCCACGAATTCAGTTTGGTCTGGCTGCCAGTCTCGGCTCTGTGGAAAAATCTTCGAAAAATATGCAACACGCATATTTTCACTAATCAGAAACTCGATGCCAATCAAGACCTCCGGCGCAACAAAATCAAAGACCTTCTTGCTTATGTTGAAGAAAATTGCCGTGCGGGTAAAGCAATAGATGTTGGCCAAGCTGCTTTCAATACTTCACTTAACTTGCTATCCAACACAATTTTTTCTGTTGATTTGGTTAATCCCAAAGAGAAAGAGTTTAAGAATACAGTTTGTCGTATCACGGAAGAAGCAGGAAAGCCTAACTTGTCCGACCATTTTCCTCTACTAAAAAAGCTTGACCTGCAGGGGATAAGGCGCCGCAGCACACTTTATATTGGTAAGATGCTTGAGGTGTTTGATCGCTTGGTTGATCAACGATTGAAGCAAAGACAAGAACATGGCTGCAGTATTATTACCGAATGTAAAGATATATTAGATACTCTCCTCAATATTATCCAAGATAAAAGTGCAGAGATCGACACAAAAAATATCAAGCACTTGTTTGCGGTAGTTTTTCATTTTCATTTTTTTTAATTTCCAGTACAAATTAAAAGTTAATTAACAGAGTTCATATAACAGGATTTGTTTGTTGCGGGGAATGACACAATTTCAATTACGGTGGAATGGGCAATGGCAGAACTACTCCACAACCCTGAGGCTTTATTGAAAGCAAAATTGGAGCTAGAACAAACAGTTGGCAAAAGCAACCTAATTGAGGAATCTGACATTACTCGGTTACCTTATCTACAAGCAATTATTAAAGAAACTTTCAGGTTGCACCCAGCAGTGCCCTTATTAATCCCCCACAAAGCCTCAGAAGATGTTAATATTGCAGGCTTCACGGTACCAAAGGATGCACAAGTTTTTGTCAATATATGGGCTATTGGCAGAGACGAAAGCACATGGGACAGCCCTTATTCTTTTATGCCCGAAAGGTTCTTGGGGTCAAATGTTGATTTCAAAGGCCAGAATTTTGAGTTGATCCCCTTTGGAGCTGGGCGGCGTATTTGTCCTGGTTTACCATTGGCAATCAGAATGTTACATCTAATGTTGGGTTCACTTATTAACTCTTTTGATTGGAAGCTTGAAGACGAGAACATGGACATGGAAGAGAAATTTGGCCTCACCATACAAAAGGCTCAACCTCTTCATGTTGTTCCTGTTGCCATTTAGTCCCATAACATAGTTTGTACCCAATATTTAAAGCATTTTGTCGTATACACACACACGCACAAAACACACACACACACACACACACACACACACGCCTTCATAATTGCTGTTTATCTCCTTTTCTTATAATTTATTAGCATCTATCTAATTATTCAGCTTAATAAATCACTTTTGAGTGGATTATATTGTAAGCAAAAAATATGTAAAACTTCGAATATAAGAAAGGATCGTTATATATATCTTTTAATGAATCTTACATGAACAACTAGCTTTGCCCGATGTTTTTGTCTTTCTTGGGTAAAAGTTTGCAGGCAATGGCATCTTGAGTATTTTGCATTGTTTATGGGGCGAAAGGCACGATAAACTTGCAGAAAATATCGATCCAAATCAACAAGCTAAGCTGGCAGTTTCATGATTTGGTCCGCACCAAGGACATCGACGAATAATGAATTGATAGCATCGGAAGCAAACATATATGGCGGAAACGTAATTGTTAAAATGTTATTGGTGGGATGAAATTAGCAAATGAAGTTGCGCACGGATAGAGGAATTGTTTACCACAAAAGCCTAAAAGCAAAAGTCTAATAATAGTATTGTATTGTCTGACTAGAAGTTTCTCAAAGTCTTAAAGCAAGAGCCTAATGGTTTAAAGTATGAGTGTAACAATAGTATTATCTGACTAGAACATTAAGGGATTCCAACTTGAGACTCCGGGAATGAAATAATGTTAGATAAATCCCGGTGACCTATAAGCTGAGAGATAAGCATTCGGTAATAGTATTAAGACAATTCTTGACATGCACAACACATGAAGTTGTTCAATCTAGATAAAAGTTTGAAAAAAGTATTTGCGAGATTGTGTAATATTGTTTTATGAGTGAAAAATTTTGTGTATGTAATTGGGATGATCTAAGAAAACAATATTGAGAGAATATAATTGTAATAATTTTTCACGTGGTGAATATATCTAGTCATTCTTGACGGCTGTATTTTTTCTCTAATGAAGAAGTTTTTCACATAAAATTTATTTTGTATGACTAGTACTATTCTCCACCTTTACTTTGTTTATATGCTTGTTTGACATATTTTGCGGAGAATTCAAGTGAGAAATAAAAAACTTTCCAATATTATTTCTTGGGGAGTTTTATGAGTGACGTATTTTGTGTATGTAATTGGAATATGGATCTACGATAAAAATATTAGGAGAATATGGTTTGGTTGTAATTATTTTTTACATGAATTTTATATCTATTTGCTCATGACGGTCATATTTTTTCTTTAATAGAGAAGTTTTCATGTAAAATTTGTGTTGTATAACTAATGTTATTCTCCACATTTATTTTATTTATATACTAGTTTGACATATATTGCGGAGAACTTTGTGGAAACCAAAGGTTCCTAACATTATTCAAGACTTTTTTATCAGTGAGATATTTTATTTTGTGCATGTAGTTGGGATTTGGATCTAAGATAAAAATTATGGAAGAATGTGACTTGGTTGAAAAAAATTTTGCACAGTAAATTTTATTTAGTTATTTTTTATAGCCGTACTTTTTTCTGATAGAAAAGTTTCCCTGCAAATTTATTTTGTATGAATAATGTTATTCTCCACCTTTATTTTGTTTATAGAATTGTTTGACATATTTTTTGGAGAATGTGGATGGGACCGAAAACTTCTTAGCATTATTCCTTTCAGACTCTTTATGAATAAGATATTTTTGTGCATGAAATTGGAATTTGGATCTAAGATATTCTGGAAGAATGTGACTTGATTGAGATAAATTTTCGCACAGTAAATTTTATCTAGTTATTCTTCATGACCGTATTTTGTCTATGATAGAGAAGTTTTCTGGAAATTTATTTTGTTTGAATAGTGTCATTCTCGACCTTTATTTTATTTATATAATTATTTGAAGGATTTCTCTATGATATTATATCTATTTTTACAGTATTGACGGTGGGACAGTTGCGGACTCTTGAATTTAAGTGTTTTAATCATGTTATTCATTTAATATAATTTAACATATGAAAAAATAATTAATTGATTAAAAAATTTTAATTTATTTAAGGAAAATTATCTATACTTCACATTTATTTTGTCATATGTACATCTAATCACCTCAAAATTTTGATAAGTTCTTTGTACTACTTTTGAAGTTAAGTTTATATCAATAAACCACTTTGACAGTAAAAAATAATTATTTTACACCTAAATGAATTAAAAAAACTATTTGATTCTACAAAATTTAGGAAAATAAAAGAATTATAATTACAAGAATACCCCTAAATTTAATAAAATAAATAAATCTCAAATCTAATATGTTAATTTTTTATAATATAATTTCATTTAAAATTATCATGTTAATTTTTTTAATTTTAATTTCATTTAATTTGTATAGGGAAGTTTTTTAATATTAATTTTAGGAAAGTTTATAATAATTATAAGGAGCTTTTCTCTCAATGTTAATTTTTGTAAACTTCTCTATACTTAATTTAGTTGCAAAAATTAAATGAACTTATAATTACAAAAAACTATACTTACAAGATGTTAATTTTTTATAATTATAATTTCATTTAAAAATTATCAGATTGGATTTTGAGATTTATTTTTTATTGAATTTAGGGGTATTCTTATAATTAAAATTTTCTTTATTAAACAAATTTTGTAGAATAAAATAGTATTTTAATTCATTTAGGGGTAAAATAGTTATTTTTAGTATCATAATAGTTGATTGATAAAGTTTAGAAACAAAAGTGGTGTAAAGAACATGTCAAAAATTTGTGGCGGTTATATGTACATATCACAAAACAAAGGTAGTGTAGAGATAATTTCTCTTTATTTAACTAATCTGTATACATCCACAATTTATTTGTAACATTTAATCAATTTAAAAATCCCTCAGCCAATACATAACCAAGTAATTGCCAATATAAGTGTTATTAATCCAAAGAAAATTAACTAATTACATCCAATCAATATCTAGCAATGCATTTAGAGTATATAACATATGCACCGTAATTTATTTAATTGAGTGTGTGATATTATTTTTAATTTAATCGTTAATTTTTAAAGTTGTCAAATTGGTTACAAATCATTGCGAGTAATTAGACGTGGTTAATAAATTGATCGTCCTCAAATAATTTAAATTTTTCATGACACAAAATCGAGACAATTTAGAAGCGATTCAATGGCCGCGTAGTCAGATTTTATTTCGACACTCAGGTCTGATATTAGCTTAATTTGTATTAAGCTTTAAAAAAAAGGTTTCTATAAACGGAAAGGGGGAGAGAGAGAGTGGTTTCCTAAAATAGAAAAGAGAGAGAGAACCCGTTGACCCGACCCGCGACTTTGACCTAGCTGGATCTCCCATTTCTGACCACCTCACCGGCCAAGCTTGGTACCAATCTGAAGCTTGTGAGCCTCCAATAACATCCCTACAGGTCACTGTTGCCAGAAACCAACCAGAACGCCGACGATCAAGCTTGAAAACCCATGGCTCAACTAGTTTTTCTTGCCATCGATTTCGTCAGTTTTAGGCCACTCTACCACTTGGATCTTGTTCCTCAGCTCACCGTCATCATTTTCCAACCAACCTCATCACTCGAAATAGCCGAATTGCCACTGATCGTCCGCCGGAAAGTTCACGGCTTTGGGAGCTCGATCCGTCGCTGTTGCAGCACGTGGGAGGTCACTGCCGGAACCATTAGACTCACCAAGGTCCAAACTATCAAATCTAAGCTTTCTATCACCGTTGACTGAGCTTCAATTACCGTTAACCATTAAGGGCAATTCGATAATTTCATAAACTTTAGGGGTAATTCTATAATTTTAAAATTTATGGACATTTTAGTAATTTTATATTAGGACAGTTTGGTCATTTGAGATTTTGGGGATAATTCGATAATTTAAGATTTCAAGGGCATTTTAGTAATTTCTCGATGCATGAGTATTTTGGTAATTTCATATTTTTCAGGAGTAATTTCATAAATTTAGAACTCATGGATATTTTTGCAATCTGAATCGAGAGTAGTTTGATAATTTGGGATTCTAAGGATAATTTGATGAATGTTGATTTCTAGGGCATTTTAGTAATTTTATGGATTCAAGAAAAATTTATTGCGCATAAACGTCGTTTCGAGTTTAATAGTTATAATTCGCATTTATAGATAGTAATTATGTTATTTCTTTGAATTAGAAGAATTCGCGAACAAGAATCAAACCGCGGAAGTTGTTGATACCGAGTTTGAACATCATCACAGTGAGTGGAATATACAAAACCTATTTTCATAGTTTATTATGATAGTAAAGTATGTTTAGAAAATAAGTTTCAAATGCTTCAATTTAAATGATTTTGTGGAAATGAATTTTATCTGTGTATTGGTATTTATCGTTAAAAATGTGTATAATTAATGATTTTATTACCAATTATGAGTATATGCATGATAATACTTCAAAGGAAAGAAAATGGATTTAAAGTATGTTGAATGAGAAAGGAAATGAGATTTTAGATGTGATTATATGTTTATGTATATGTGTATAATGATTATTTTTAAAATCATTAGACAGTATCTTTCCCCTCCAAATACAACGATACATATGATATGATGAGATATGAGGCTTTTGGGGCCCGTCTAAACACACATAAAGGTTTTGGGCCATGTGTTTGGGCGCACTCACCTTTTAAGGGCATATGCATGTGGTATGATGAATACAGAGATATAGATATTGAGATACATATGATATAGATATTAAGATATAAATGATACAGATGAGATACATGCTTTTGACGCCCGCCTAAGTACACACGGAGGCTTTGGGCCATGTACTAAGGCATCTTTGTCTTTTGGGAACTAGATTAAACATGCACAGAGATAATGAGATATGAGGTGGCATTCCTAATCTATCCGTGTAATTTTATGGCATGATTGTACCTAGATAGTAAGTCATTTCCCATTCTTTGAGGTTTGGATATGATTAAATATGAGATGGTACTTCTCTGTCTATCCATGTAGCTCCAGGGCATGCTTGTACCAAGATAGTACGTCATTACCCGTCGGTCGAGGTCTGGATAGGATGAGATTATTCCCTTAGGTGAAATACTAACTAGGCTATCCAAGAGGGGGGTGAATTAGGTTCTTTAAAAAATTAAGCAAATAAAATTACACAACAATTAAAACTAATGTTTTAAAATAATATAATTAACAATGCTTGAAATTAAAAAGATAAGGGAAGAGAAATCAAACACGAGATTTTTACGTGGTTCGGCCAACCGTGCCTACGTCCTCGCCTCCAAGTTCACCGGACTTGAGGATTCCACTAAGCAAGCCTCCAAGGCTTCAACACCACTTACACTTGACTTCAATGTGTCAATGGACCTTTACAATCAAGAAATTATCCCCAACCTCTTAACTCAAGTGTATCCTAACACTTACAATCACTCAAAAATAAATATTCAAACTCAATTAATCTCTCACACAATATATATGATTACAAATGAAATCCCAAGTGTGAATCAATGAAATAAAACAAGTTTAAAGCTCAAGAAAGATTATTTTTCTCAGTAACAAGCTCAAAGATAATTGTTTGATCTACTTTTATTTGAATTTGATTGAGCTATTTTATAGTTGGAGCTGAAAACTAGTCGTTGTTGACTTTTTTAGAATAATCGGATCGCCGTTTACTTAAATCAATTAACCATTTTGACTTGTCCAAATAGCTGTTATGCTTAGATTTTAAATAAACGGTTTACCGTTTAAAGTTATCGGATCACCGTTTGTTTTCAGAGACCTGCAAAACAAATTTAGCAAATAAACAGTTTACCGTTTAACGTTATCGGATCGCTGTTTGTTTCCAGAGACCTACAAAACAAACTTAGCTTTCCGTTTTTGCTAAATAGCTCAAGGTTAAAAGACTTTCTCTTTTCTGTAAATTATCAGTTAGCCGTTTTCAAATAAACGGTTCACTGTTAATTTTCAAAATCTTCTCAGTCCTCTCTGTGAATTATCGGTTTACCGTTTTCCAATAAACAGTTTGCCGGTAATTTCCAGAATCTATATTTTTGGCAACTTTTGTTTAGAAAAAGGTTTTCCAACTCAAGTTAACAGCCATTAAGT
This sequence comes from Luvunga scandens, assembly GCA_030449905.1. Classification (NCBI taxonomy): domain Eukaryota; kingdom Viridiplantae; phylum Streptophyta; class Magnoliopsida; order Sapindales; family Rutaceae; genus Luvunga; species Luvunga scandens. Next base: position 2,634,366 of record JASUUG010000209.1, read on the forward strand.
TTTTCTTTAAACATGTCTATGACTTTAAGAAATTCATTTTGATAACTCCAACATTTTAATCAAGAATATATAAGTTTTGTTATCATCAAAATCAATATTATAAGATCAACACTAGGTTATTGTTTGGCGATAGTTTCCGATATTCAGTATTGATAGTATATGTGTTATGATTTTATCGATTTTATGCAGTATTATGTGATATTGTTATTTCAGTGCATTATTTAAATTAAACAAGTTTATTTAAGTTCTTGTGATATTTTGATAAAATTGTGTTTAGAAATGATATAATTATTTTTAGAGTAAAGTTATTTTCAAAAATTATTATCCACTCACTAAGCTCACTGAGTTTTATACTCATCCCATTTTTATTATAGATCACTTCAATAGGAGATTCGCAGGTACAACAGTCGACCCAACAACGATAATTATTTTAGAATTATGGCCACGTGATAGTGTTAGAAGTCGTAGATGTTTTATTGAGATATTTTGGAATTATATAATTTGATACATTTCGGTGATTGTGGAAAAATCTATGTATTTTATTTGATATTAGATATCTGAGTGATTTGGTAGTTTGGTTAAAGAAATTGATTGACAAAGTTGGTTGTATTTGGAATTATTTTGGGAGCGTTTATTTCATTAATTAAAAATTTGGTTATATGAGAATTCTATGGGAGATTCTGCCGAATTTTCAGCAGAATCCTTATTAATTACATTATGTCGGAATAATTAAATATAATTAGGCAGACTCGCCCTATGAATTCGAGGCAGGTAGTGTCAGAGTAATACAAAAGTAAATTACTTAAACTTCAGCAACTCAGAGAGAAAATACTAAGGTTTTATGACAATGATATTGACACAAAATATTTTTTTCTCATTGGAATTGAATCCATTTTTCCTCTTCGATTGCTAGAACAGATCTCTTATTGTGCAAACCTTGAAATTAGTCTCTTATTGTTTTGCAAGTATGACACATGATTAATTGTAGCCTCTAACTTTCAGAAACCATTTTATATTTCAATTATATATGAATATAACATCTTTATCCAAAAGACGATAATGCATAAGAATTATGCAATGAAGCTTACTTGCTTAATGTGTCAAGAATTTAGTTTAAAATAAAAGAACTTAAGACATTGTATTTTATCCTATCTCTCATTATTTTTATTTTTAAAGTCAAAATCATCGTTTAATTGGTTTGTTAACTGGCTATATTATTTTAAAAATAATTAAAAAATTTTTATTAATAGAGATAATATGTTCTATTGATTCGATCTAATGGTACATATTTTTTACATTATTGATGCTATAGAAAAAATTACAGTATTGTAGAGGGACCCTTATTTGACATACTTAGCAGAGAAATTGGGTGGGAAACTTCCTAATATTATTCAGACTTTTCTACGTCAAAGAGTCTCACTTATACAAAAGAAAAACACCGGGGAAATTCCATGAGCTCCTTCAAAATATTCAGACTCGTAGCTTTCTAGAAGGACGTCCAAGACTTCCTGCTCGAAAACATTTCAAAAATATTATATTTTCCTGTATTTTCTTATGAACCAAAGACTAATTTGAGCATCTTGGTATTTTCAAGCAGATGACAAATAAATGGTTGGAGCTTGGAGCATAAAAACAAAGGAGAAATTCCTGATTTCTGAAAATGAAGATTTCACATTCCATCTTTAAGCATGAAAAGTGGTAACCTCCCAAAATTAACCATATATTACAGGTTGAGCACCCTTCGTGGCCTAGCTCTACATAAATCCTGTCAAATTTATGTTCTCAAAGTGGAATAGAAAGTAAAGATGGAAACAAACAGAGAAGCTTCAAATAGAGCTGGGAAAATTCCATTCTATTATTGATGTTTTGAATAAAGAGATTTCTATGCTTCTTTGAATCTTAAAATTGTTGGGTCTTTAATCCATTATTGTTAGATCCTTAATCCACTTATATGTGAATAATTATGTGTTGTAGACTTTTATATAAGGTTAAACCCAATTAAAAGTGATCTATTAAAATTTCAGTAATATGGGTTTTAATGTATCTGATAAGGTGTGGGTCTTTAATGTGTTGAGATTTAAGGATAATTTCTATTTCTATGATGGCCTGAAATAGAAATACCTAAAGATAATAGGAAAAATTGTCTATATAAGTGCTTATGATTCACATATCACATTTATAGTATTATTCTTTTTGACGTCCCATCATAGAGAGCAATTTTAAGTATTTCGAATTCAAGTATTTTCGTATATTTTATTATTGATTCTTAGTGATACAACATAAATATTCTTAATTTATAGGTGATGGTTTTCATTAAAAAATTTATTGTTCTAACAAAAATCGGAAGAAAACTTTGTTCCAATGACATCATCTCAGACGGCACAAGCATCTTTGAATGAAATGTTGACAAACTCACATGGTACTAAAAGCAAAAATTAAGAGTTCATAATTAATATCCCGGCCGGTTCCGACAATAACAAAGAAAGTTCAACCGTGATATTTTATAGTAAGAACAAGCCCGTAGGCCAAGCTCGCACTAAACTGCATCAGGTTCTAGAGATCTCACCCCAAGAGTAATTTTAGATCCTGAGTTAGCCCCAGTTGATTATCTAGTAAATTATGTATAACAAAAGTAAGATGGGCATCAACTTTATTTGTCAAGAAACCAAACCCCGCTTCTTATAAGCTGAACCGAGCAGGCCACTCAACTCCTGACCTGTGGCCACTCTAAGCTATGAAAGATGCATTGATAACATAAGTTCACTTCTTCAGATCTGTCATCACAAAATGTTATAGAAATAATCAACATGAAAATCTCTTAAGTTTATCTGACTTTATAATAACGTCTCATAATGCTCCAGATAGTCAAGGACGCACCTATGTATCATTCAATTCATCCATGTGTACCATCAAATAAGAAAATCGTGTACGACTTGATATCAAGGTGAAGTCTTCTCCTTTTCCTTTTATCGACTCCTCTCCGCTTGTCTTGACATGCTCTAGTATCATTCATTCTAATAAAAATCCATCAATTCTGTGGCTTCAATCCAAAATACTTCAATTTGTCGAAAGCATCTATTGCTTCATTAACCTTTCCAGAGCTCTGGCATATCTACTAGAAATCACACCCATCGTGTCTTTATTTAGCAACCCATTTAGCTTCATTACACTCACTAATTCCCAAAATATTTTAAACTAAGAAAAGCTGAATTAATTACAGGACTATTTGTTTTTTTGACTTTATAACTTAATTAACTTAATTTTAATCAGTTAAGTTATTAAGTCGGTTTATTTTTTCTATTTAATGAAAATTTTCAGTTATTAAGTTATTAAGCCAATTTTTTTATCTTTTACCTTAATCTAAAAAGTATTAATAATATCATTAAATGATATTTTCAAAAATATCACTATCTAATTAATTAATTTTTATCTTACTTAAATGAAATTTAATAGTTAACATTATTATCCATCTCTATAACTTGTGATAATTTAATGGTCGACTATTATTATTTTTATCTTTCTATTTTCTTTAAATTACTATCATTTATCTTCATAATTTTTTACGAATATTTTTCATATAAAAATATCATAAACTATGAAAAAATTAAATGGTATGATTTATGTTATGATAATAGATTATCTTATTATGTTATTTGATATGTTTATTATTTATTTAACATTTATAATTTGTATGAGCACAAATATAAAAATGCTAGTTTTCGTATTTTTTAAGTTAAAAAACTTAATATTTATTTTCAACCATTCAAACAAAAAATTATATTATTTAGATTAAGACATTCAACTTTATTTAGAATTTAAACTAATTCACATCTATTCAGATTTTAGGGCAAAAAAAAAACAAATGCCACAATCAAAAGTTGATTAAAAGTAACTTTAAACCAAGAATTTAGAAACATAGATGCAAAATTTCATTTAAATTTTGTTCAGAGGTTAATTGAGAACCATCATACCCATCCCGAAGACTAATAAGTGATTAAATTACAAATAAAAAACTTAATGGATTGAAAGAAAATATTAAAAAAAAACAAATTAGAGAATCCAAAATAGACAAAAAAAAAATGAATAATAAATAAATAATTGATAAGGTCTTAGTTTATAATAGTGAATTTTTTTAAGAATTAAATTAATCATTAAAAAAACTTTTACTTGCAGAGAGAGAGAAGGCAAAAAATAATTAATTATAGAAAAAAAATTTGAAATTGAATGAAATAGACCGTTAACTTGGAGAGAACAGTCTTCGCGCGTGGCATTGACGGCTACCCGTATGCCTCCATTAATGATTTTAACTGCCGTTCTTTTGTTCTCAACTCCCGCTTTTCACTCAGGAAAAGAATTAACAAGATCTCTCTCTTACTCTCAACTCCTTGTCTTTCAGTTTTCCTTCAACAAAATCCCTTTCAATTCTTCCTGGTTGAAATCCAAGCAAACGATTTCTTCCCACATTCATCCAGTCGTTTAAGCCTTCAAGAGAAAAGGGTTTTGATTGAAAAAGAAAAAAGAAAAAAGAAAAAACCAAACCATTCTGTAGTCTTTGGATCTCAATTACCTGCTCTGTTCTTAATCTTTCTGCAAGTTCTCGAAACCCTTTTCATATAATCACAACTACAAACTGTTCAACCCATTTTCTGAAATATTTCTTGCCTTTCACTTTCAAAATCAAAATGCCAACGATTGGTACGAAACGGACCTATGGTGTGCTTGAAGTTGCTAGTGAAAGTACATCAGTTTGCTTCAACAAACATAAAATGCACTTTCCATACAACATTTCTTTAGAACTACGCTTTCACTGGAACAATTGTCATAAGGTGCATTGCAGAGGAGGCTTATTGGGTTAGATGACTTGGCTATGAGCTATTTATGTCTACTCATGTATGCAATTCTAATAAGACCTACCCCGAACTCCCAGAGCAAGTCTGTCTAATTCTATTAAAAAAGCATAAATAATCTAATTAATACGGATTTTGTCGAAAATTCTACAGAATCTCCCCTATAATTATCACATAACCAAAACTACAATTAATAAAATAAACACTCCCAAAATAATTCTAAATACAACTAACTTTGTCAATCAATCTCTTCAACAAAATATGAAATCACTCAGATATCCAATATTAAATAAAATACAAAGTTTATCCACAATCATTGAATTGTAATAAATTATACAATCTAAAATATTTCAATAAATACATCTACGACTCCTAACAACATTATGTGGCTATAATTCTAAAATAACTATTGTTGCTAAGTATACTATTGTACCTACGAATCTCCTGTAGGGGAAAAAAAATATAATAAAATGGGGTGAGTATAAAACTTAGTAAGTTCAGTGAATAGATAGTAGTTTTTGAAAATAACTTTACTCTAAAAATAATTTAATCTTTCTCCAAACAATTTCATTAAAACATCATAAGAACTTAAATAAACTTATTAAATTCAAATCATGCATTGAAATGACAATATCACATAATACCGCATAAAATCAATGAAATCACAACACTTATAATATCAAATGCTGAATACCGAAAACTATTACCAAACAAGTACCCATGGGAATAATCTCATCATATCCAAACCTCAACGGATGGGCAAGGACGTACTATCTAGGTACGGTCACGACCTGGAGCTACACGAATAGACAGGGAAGTACCATCTCATATCTCATCATATCAGGACCTCAACAGACGAGCAATGACATACTATTTGAGTACCGTCACTCCCCAGAACTACACAAATAGATCAAGAAATGTTATTTCATATTTCATCATATATGTGCATGCATAATCTGATCCCCAAAAGACAAAGTCACTCGAGTACATAGCCCAAAGCCTCCATGTGTACTAAGACGGGCTCCAAAAGCTTGTATCTCATTTGTATCATCTATATTTCAATATATGTATCTCTGTAATCACCATGCCGCATGCATATGCCCCCAAAAGGCAAATGTGCCCAAACACACGGCCTAAAACCTCTATGTGTGTTCAGACAGGCCCCAAAAGCTTGTATTTTATCTACATCATCTATTTCATCTGTATCTCAATATTAGTATCTCTGTATTCATCATACCGCATGCATATCTCATTTCATCTATATCACTGTATTTGGAAAGAAATGGTACTATCTAATAATTTTGCAAACAACTTTTATACACATATACATAAACATATAATCTCATCCGAAATCTCTTTTAACATGCTTTAAATTTGCTTTTCTTTTCTTTAAAATATTATCATGCATATTTAAAATTGGCAACCAAAATCATTAATCATAAACATTTTTCATAATAAATACCAATACGCAGATAAAATCCATTTCCACGAAATCATTTAAATCGAAGCATTTGAAACTTATTTTGTAAACATGTCTTCCTATCATAGTAAACTATGAAAATAGGTTTTGTATATTCCACTCACAATGATGATATCCAAACTCGGTATCAACAACATCTGTGGATTGATTCTCATTCGCAGATCTTCCTAATTTAAGGAAATAATATAATTAACTTCTGTAAATGTGAATCACAACTAACAAACTCGAAATTACATTCATCCATAATAAATTGTTCCCGAATCCATAAAATTACCAAATGCCCTTGACATCAAAATTTACCAAATTATCCTCAGAATTCTAGATTACGAAACTACCCTCAATTAAGATTACCAAAATAACCATGAGTTCTGAATTTGTGAAATTACCCCAAAAAATGTAAAATTACCAAATGCCCCTTACAACAGAAATTATTGAATTACCCATAAAATCTCAAATTACCTAACTTCCCTAAAATGAAATTATTAAAATATCCACTAATTTTTAAAATTAGAGAAATTATCCCTGAGGTTTATGAAATTACCGAATTACCCCTAGTGGTCAACGATGACCGGAGCTCAATTAACGAAGACGGGAAGCTCAGGTCTGATAATTTTGACCTCGGTGAGTCCAATGATACCGGCGGTGACCTCCCACTCGTGGCGACGACGGCAGATCGAGCTCCCAAAGCCATGAACTTTCCAGCAGTCAATCAACAGCAATCCAGCCATTTTAGGTGACGGGGTTGGTCGGAAAATGATGAGGGTGAGTTGAGGAACAAATCCCAAGTGGTGGAAGGGCTTAATTTCATCGATATCAACGATGAGAGAAATGGGTTTGACGTAGGTTTCTGAGCCAGATCGCCTGTGTTCTAGTTGGTTTCCGGTGACGATGATTATAGGGATACGTCGGTTGGCTCTCAAGCTTGAGATCGGTACCTTGATTGGCCGATTGGCTAGCCAAAAATGGAAGATATGGACAGGTCGGGTTCGCGGGTCACAGGTTGGATCTGGATCTGCAGCTTCTCTCTCTCTCTCTCTCTCTCTCTCTCTCTCTCCCTTTCTTTCTCCTTTCTATTTTTAGAAACAACTCTCTCTCTCCCTTTCCATTTATAGTAACGGCTCACTCTTTTTTTTTAGCTTAATACAAATTAAGCTAATACCGGACCAGAGTGCAGAAATAAAATCTAACGACGCAGCTATTGAATCGCGTCCAAATTGCCTCACCTTTCTGTCGTGACAAATTTAAATTATTTAAGCATGGTCAATTTAATAACCGCATCTAATTTACCCCCAACGATTTATAATAATTTCTACAAGCTTAAAAATACATAAAAGCACTCTATTAAAGAAAATAAGGTCCATATGTTACAAATTCAATAGGAGACATTGAATTCTGAAACTTTTATTTCCCGAACGGACATCATTAGGGCATTGGCGGCCAAACCGGTTTGACAACGTACTGGTTTTTTTCTAGTTTATTTCCCAAACAGACCCACCGGTTCAGTCAATTAGAATTCAGAAACTTTTCAGCAGCTTTTCAGGGAAGATCAGAGCTTTTCAGCTTTGCCACTGCCCGTTCCGCTACTTCTTGACTGCACACACTAAACAGTGTCAGCTTGAACCACCTAACCTTATCAACCATGCTGCAGAATTCAGAAGTTTACTGCATTTTGAATATCCGAAAAGAACAAGGTTGGGTTTCACTTTTTATTTATTTATTTATTTCATTTTATTTTTTTCCCCCAAAAAAAATCTCAAATTTATCTTGAAACTCTGTTTTATTTTACTTTTCGGATAGCCCATCTTGGAAGAGAGAAACTAGTATTTATAGACTCAGCCACCACCCACAGGGCTCTCCTTAAGCCCACGCTCTCTGGTAATTTCTTTTACCTTTTATTTTTGTAAGTTTTGTGTTGTTTTATTTATTTATTTTTTACTAGTTTATATATATATACACACGCGCACACACACATGTATGTGTGTATGTATTTTAATCTTTCATGCTTAAAGCTCTCACTCTCTTTCCTTCACAAACAGCAGTCTCATCCTTCACAGTTTTGAAGAAAGAACAGGTTTTTACTTTCATTTAATCTTTAGTTTTACTCCACTATATAAAGTTTCAAATTTGTTTATATGTACTTGTAGAATTTGTAATATATGGTATACACTTATGAGTGGCGTAGGCTGTTTTCTTAAAGTTTGTGTTTATGATATCTATTATCTGGGTTGTCTTTATTTGACTCAAGTTCTCTAATTTTGGTTAGGTCCTCGGTAAATTTACAATCTTGGTCTCGTTACCAGCCCATATCTTTGATTTGAGTTTACAGTTCTTTATATGATGGCAAAACTCGATGTTTGGTTAAAATGTGTTTAGATCATTATTGTTTGTTGGTAGCAAGCTTCTGGTTGCTTTTTCTTGGTTATGATGATTGTTTAGTTGAATTTTTTTGTTTCCTTGTTCTGGGTTGTCTTTTGTTGCCTTGTTGAATTGCTTGTAACTGTTTCTACTCTTGGGTTCAATGTATCTGGCTGGAATAGTATTTCAAGTAAAGTATCTTGGTAATGATGATAGATGGGGATGCCTATTCTTGTGATTGTTAGATTTCTACTGAAGCTAAATATATAAGTGGTCTCTCAACCTATTTTTGACACAAATAAGGGCCAACAATATATATGTATATATAGTTTGTTGACGTTGATCTGAGTCTGATTTTAGCTCTCTACCTTTTTTTTCCTTTTAATATCAAATTGTTTTTACCTGAATTTCTTTTTGTCTTCCTGTTGCCAATCTCCTTTTTCTGCCTTTAACATTTGTTTTAAAACCATTTGGTACAATGCATCTACTTGATTCGAATTGCCTTGATTTGTGCCATATTATATGTACTGAATGCCCATATGTGCACATACGGGGTTCTCAGATAAGAGTCCAAGTCTCAGATAGAATTTTTGCTATTATAGAATTTCAGTATGAATCCCTTTGTGTGGAATCCAACCATTTTGCAGAATCATGTTTTGTCTTTTTTCATGTTGATGTTGCATTCTGTCTCTTCAAGGTTGTTAAATTTTTGGGCTCTCTGTCTATGATACTCCAATTTAGAAAAACAGAAGTTTTACTAGAAGCCAAGTAGCATCTCTGGGGCATTAATAGAAATTCACATCCCTAGTTTTGGAGAATGCCCATATTGTTTTTGGAAATGATTTTTTTTGGAAAATCAACTTTATGTTTATCAAAAATATTACTGAAAATGAGATTGGTTTCACTTTGTTTGGTTGTAATATGTCCATTATTTATTAATATAAATGTTCATAACTTTATTATCAAAAAAAACAGAAAGTGCCAGTTGAGAACTATGTTTATTAAATTAGTGGCAGGAATTGATTTTCTTTTTTTTTTGGTGATAGGAGCTAAAAGAAACAGGTGCTGTTGACCATACTATTCAAGTGTTAAATTGGATGAAAAATCAGAGCAACTATTGTGCACCGGGGTGATATCATGTCTAGTTCAGTGGCGGAGACTCCCTCAAAATTCTACAGTATCATCCTTCCTTCCACCATCCATAACAAGATGCTAGTAATTTTCCCAACTTCTATATTCTTATTTTTCAAAGATTATTGTTGAGAACGAATAGATTTTCCTTATGTTTGCTGAGTAAGATACCCACATTTTATGAACAGGCTTTATTGTTTCTCAATGAGGAAGTAATTCTTCCAAACAGGCACCATGGTTTAGGGTTTACATGCACTGAATATTTAGTACAGAAACGAACTAAATGATGTTGATGCCATACTATGTCCATGAAAAGTTTAGTACTCCACCATTTAGTTGAAATATATGTCAGCTATTGACCAAAGATGCCCTCTAATCCATTGAAGAAATTTCTGTCACTATTTGCTCACAAGTTTTTCATGTTTCTTTAAATCATTGAGTGATTATTCATCTATTATATGTAATTATTTTATCTGTTATGTGCTTGATTTCAGTTGCTGGATTGCTAATTATTTTACCTGAATTATGAAGCAAAAATGATGATGATGATGATGATGATAGAAACAAAGTAGTCTTGCACTCAAAATTTGCAAAGGGGTGGTAGCAGGGTTCAATTTGTGGCTATGATATGTCAAATGAAAATTACTTTGAAAATAATGATGAGTTCCGATGAAAATCTAGATGGTATAACATATGTTTGCTTGACAACCTATTCCTCTCAACTGCAAACTATTCTTCCCCTGTTTGCAATATTTTATGACATCTATTGCTGCCTGAAAGTCTGATTTTATATTTAAATAGTAAGCTGATTTTCTAGTATATGATAAGATGACATCAAAATCTGGTTCTTTGGGTTGTTAGTGCTAGCATATATCTTCTTGTCTCTGTGGCAGTAATCTATGCTAAATAAATTTATGACATTGACCTGTGCTGACAAAATTCATGACAGGTACATGAAAGCAGTTTTCTTTTTAAATCTTGTTTTTTGGATGATTTGTATTTGTTTTTGAATGGATGGTCATATGACTTTATATGTACAATTGTAGAGGATTCCACAAAAGTTTGTGGGACAATTTGGAGATGAACTTCGTAGTGCTGCTAAACTCACAGTTCCTGATGGTCGGGTTTGGCAAGTGGGGTTAACAAAATTTGGGAGAAAGATTTGGTTTCATCAAGGTTGGCAAAACTTTGTAGAAAGTCAATCAATTTCTGCTGGTTACTTTTTGGTTTTTATGTATGAAAAGAATTCGATCTTTCGTGTTCTTATATTTGACATGACGGCCTGCGAGATTGATTATCCATATGAGGATGACACGGCATGTGAGATGTGTGTTGAGATAAGTGAAGAGCAGTTTAAGCATGAGGCTGAGCTGCTAAGCAGGAAGAGGAAAATGGAAGATGGGCTGGAGAGAGATGAACCTGATATGCTTGTATCACTGAGAAAAAGCAGAATATACATTACTGAAAAATATAAAGAACTTTTTTCAACAGAAGAACTCAAGAGAGCAGTTTACATTGCCAGAGCTTTCAAGGCAACAAATCCAAAACCAAATCCTTCATTCATGATAATCTGGAAGAAAAACGACAAACCTTGCCGTGAAGTGGTGAGCCTTCGGACAATATGGGATTATGATGTTTGCTTTTGATATTTTCTTATGGTCACTTATAGAAGTTCTTTTTGTTTCTGCAGTATGCTCCAGCGAGGTTTGCATATCAGTATGTGGATGAAGATTCCAAATCTGTCGAAGTACAAGTTTCTAAAGGAAGAAAATGGTCTCTTGGAATCCATTGGAGAGCGACTGGTGGTTTCTTTCTTGCCAAGGGATGGGCTGGTGTCTCTGATTACCTGCGTTTGACGGAAGGTGATATTTGTGTCTTTGAGCTTGTCAGGCATCAGGATGTTGTTTTCAAACTTCATGTATTTCATCAGTGAGTGATGCTTAAATTTATAGTTTCCAAAAATTTTATCACATTCAAGTTTTAAGGCAAAAAAACGATGTGAGATTACGTTTATAAATCTTTTAAAACATTGTTGTTTTGAGTCAATTGAAACATTTTATCTTTGATTTCCAGATGTAGCAAGATTCCAAGCTGGCATATGTGTATGCCTGGTAAAATTCCCTTTGGTCTCTATAATTCAAGATCAATGTTCATTTAATTCTTATATTTTAAAAATACCTAAAACCTCCCTTGTTGGAAAATTAATTGCAATGCAGCCGTTACTTCTTGTTACTTTTGGTTTTCTTTTAAAATAACATCCTTTTTTGGGGTACATTAACCGAAAGTAAAAAAAAAATCACAATTACCGTCATTCTGTGCTCATTTCTCACTCATCTCTCCCAACTCTCCATCCGATCCGAGACCCACTGAAACTCTAAACCCTTTTCTTATCACTTTTCAAATTCAACTTTCCTTCACTAGGCTTTCTATGTAATTAAATTTTGTTTTCATCGTGTTTTGCATGAATGAAGTTGATCGTGATATGCAGTCTTCTCAGCACAATCTGATTAATGCTTCTGTCAATTTTATGGAAATAGAGTCATCAAACTGTTCCCTTGTTATTAATCTTGACAAGTTAATGCTTTTATCAGTCGTGCTCACACCATGGCAGTCCCACACTTGAACAGAAGCAAGCGAGCAGAGGCTGCAAAACCATAAATTTATGTCATGCAGTTGATTACGTTACTTCATTTTTTTGTTCAAGGTTATCAAAGTAAAACAATTAAATAATATTATGAGAAAAGTACCTTTCAAGTTTGTAAAAATGGACATTAAAATTCATTTTTGACCATAATACCTTTTAAATACATTAACTAAAAAATCGACTTTAAAATTTTAATAAATACAAATATTATATAAATAATATAATCTATCTAGTAGACTAATAATATTAAAATACTTTAATATTTAAAAATGTAAATTTTTATATTTATTTTAATAATATGTTTGTATTTATTGTAGAGACTTTAAATAAATATTTGTGTTAAATGCATTATACAATAAAAAAAAAACTCACATAGAAATATAGTTAAGATTATTATTTTACATAATATTCAAGATAATTTAAATACATTTATTTTAATATTATGTTTCCATTTATTATAAAATTTACTTTAATATAATAAAAAATATATAGCTAATAGATTGTAAAATATTAAAATATTTTTAAATATTGAAAATATTTTAAAATGCATATATTATTTCATTTATTTTAATAGTATATTTCTACTTATTATAAAACATTGAAATCATTTTTTTTTTGAAGGGGATAATAGAGGCAAAGGCTATTATAGTTAAAAGGGGTTTTAGTGTCTCTTTTTAAAAACTGAGTGTGTGGTGATCATTCCCCCAAACTTTGGGAGTATATATGTCATTTTCCCTAATATTATTCATAAAGGTGAATATTGATTAGTATTTTTTTCCTTTTATTAATGTCCCCAAAAAAAATAAAAAGCGTATCATTATAAAAGTAAACAAAAAGAAATCAAAAGTAATGGTAAGGATGTCATTAATTTAACAAAAATATTATTTTGAAATATTTTTCAAAATATAAGAACTAAACGATTACTAATTTATAATTATAGGAAGCCTGATGGCAAATAAACGTACATGCTTTCCTTTTGCTGTGTGTAATATATCCAAAGAAAGCATGTACTTTCGACCTTGGGGTATTTTGTATTATGTATGAACACAAACTATCAGCAGGAGAACATAATTTGTATACAATTTTGACATTGTATTTCTATTGTTTATTAGGATGTGGTATAATTCTGTTCTCCCTGGGAAAAGAGGAGTAAAACTATTTGGATTTGTTTGTATGGGTCTGGTTTTATTAGGCAAAGAACGTAATCCCTAGTATGGTCCTTTGATACTTTTCGGCATATATTAATTTCTTTCTTGTCTTAGTTTACTGAAATTGCTACCTTAATGTTCTTTCTTTTGTTATAGCTAGCATTGGGTGTTTGTCATCTTTGATGTGTTTTATGAAAAGGATGTTTATTATCTCGATTCTAATGGCGGAGGTCCCGATGATGATTTAAAAGAGCTCACTAAAGTGTATGTTCATTTTCTTTGATTACCATTGTCAATATAATATTACTTTTACACAATTCATAGATTTTTTTTTACAATTTACTTTTTTATATAGCTCCATGTCAATGTTTATAGCATAAGACGCTAAAGAGAAATGGAATTATAATAAGATGATTAGATCTGCAACAATATGACTTATTACCTCAACTATAAATATATATTAGCATGCTTACTATTGTTATAATGAACTATGCAATTGCTGATTGTGAATAGGTCCCACAACAACCGGTAAGTTTAGTCGTGTGTGGATTTTATGTAATGAGATTCATCAAAGACTTGGTTAGTGATTTTTTATCACTAATGAACAACGTAAGTTCCTTGATCATAATTTGATATTTTTTTGAAAAAAAGGTCTTGTGTAAAAGTTTTGCGATATAATTTTTATTTTTCATAAATAGTTTAATGGAAAGACAACGTATTCTAATGCTGAATTAGATGAAGACTGTATTGAGTGGGTAAACCATATTTTTGGACTACTTGCTACTATGTGAGGCAAGCCTTACCTATTATGTTATTATTGTGAGTCCATTGACGAAACAAATTAATTTACCAAACTTTGTTCGTTGAATACAAAGTTTGCTAGCTATTATTCTATTGCCTATTATTCTAATATATATGAGCTGTCACAGACTTTGAATTTGATGAAGTTACTTATGTAGTTACCTAGCTTGTTACACTTATTATGCTATAATTTGATGAAGATGGTGGGTACTGTTGGAGTTGGCTACCTTTTTTTTAAATGCAAAAATAGGTCTTAGATATTGATGCAACTTTACACATTTAGCTTCTTCTTAGATTCGTATTCATTGTATCCTTCACCAAGACTATTAGAACGGATTTTCTTAGTTTGATTAATGTTGTTGGCTTCCTCTTTTACAGTTGAAAATGAACCGTGTTGTTGGTTTTGTTTGTGTTGCTGGAAATAACTATGTTGTTGGCTTTCTTGTATTGCTGGAAATGAACTAATCATGGTTCATTAGTCTTTTACATGTTGCTGGAATTTGATTTTTATGTTGTTACAATATTCTTCTATTTATATTGGACTTGCCACTTGTATTTGGATAAATTATGTTGTTGAAAATTATCAATAATTATTCAATGTTATTCGTTTCATTTTCTTTGTCACTGAATTCTTCATTGCAATATTAATTTTAATAATCTAATTAATTGCAGGCTTTTTATTATATGATAATGATTTCAAAATACAAATAAAACATAATGATTTCAAAATACAAATAAAACAATCATTTTTATTAATTTTAATTTTAATTTCTTAATTAATTGAAAAAAAAATCAATTGATTATAATTTCCTTTTTCTTGCCAAATTTAATATTTTCCACCAAAAATTCAAAATATGGCGTGCAAATTTAAAAAAAAGAGCCAAATTTAAAACTATTATATTTCCCTATAAATAAAGTTATGACGGTTATGTGATTAGTTATATCTACCACTGGCTATAATTGGCATTAGTCTGCCAATAATTCTTGACGCTGGCCACAATGACAATATAAATGACCATCATCCACTCCGGCTATGTCAGCTTTTACTTGTCATAGTGGGTACTTTTTCTTGTAGTGGGAGGAAATGAAGAGAAGGAAAAATGTTGATGATGTTGGTTAAAAATTATTTTGAAGCAAATGTATGGATTGTATTTCTTATACAACATGTAAAATTATCATAGTCAATAAATCATATTTTTGCTTTTCTGTTGTAGTAATTTAAGCTACTAAGCTACAATTTGTCACCTCTAATCCTGTTAGATCACAATCTATCACCAACAATCTTTAAAGTTATAACTCAATTTTAATTTGCACTCAGCTTGTGGGTGCCTTTATCATTACTCAAAGGACTAGCAATAGAAAAAATTTTCTCCCCAAGTTAAAGAGAAAAATTTGTTTATTCTGTGTATTGTGGCTTCTATGTTTTTTTGTGAAAAAGAACAAGTCTTTTATATTTTTTTGATGGCTAGACTCTTTTTTATCTCTCTTTTTTAAAAAAAAAAATCAGTTACATCAAAAAGATTTGATTTAAATGAAAAGATAAGATAAAACCACTATTTTATCTTTTTTTTTAATTCTTTTAAATAAAAAATAATTTATTTAAATTAAATGATAATAAAGCCAACAGTGGCGCATCACTTCTTGTTATAGGGGCCCACCTAGTAGAATAATACAAGGCTTCTTATACACGAGCATATTAAATGAAGCCTCCTACCAAATAATATATTTAGACCTTTAATCCAAATAATGAGTTATCTTGTTTATCAATCTAATAGTGGTGCAACCAATAAAGTGGGCATACTTGGGGATCATTTGGGTATAATAGTAGTTACAATAATTAGGCCTTTAATTAGACTGACTCGATTATTTAATTCTAAATATATTCCACTAAAGGATTAGAACTGACCTCTATAATTACAGGCTATCTAGGATAGTATTCTTGAATAATAATTTGACTCATGCAACATTGATTTCTTTACTATACAATCTTTTGTGCCTCATTGTTAATTTTGTTGCTATCTCAACTGTCCAATTAATTTAATTACATCTTGTTCCTTGACATTTATTATTTTTTTCTAAGGGAAATTATCACTCGTATACCCTCAAATGACACTCATATCAAACATATTACAACACTTTTAATATATATCGCTCGTACACCCTAAGTTGACAAAATGTATCTACCATCCACTAATTTGTTAGTTGCCGTTTGCAAGTGCTGACATCATATGGTTAATCTGGTCTTTTAAGACAGAAGAAGCTTTAATAAAGAAAAACGAAATTTCATCCTATTTACCTAGTTAAAAATGACATGTTGTCCGATTTACCTTATAAACAATGACATGTTATCCTATATATCGAACGACGACGTCCGATGAAAATAGAAGAAGTTCTGATAATAAAAAACATGTCATTTCCTTTACCTCATAAAAAAACAACATATCATTTTATTTATCAAACGACGATGTCATTTATGTGAAACAGTGTCATTTCGCCAACAATAAAAGGAAAAAATCTATTGTAGATTAGACTAAATCTGCTCCTCCAAGCTTTAACCTGAATTTCTGAAGATTTACTACTCCCAGCCCTACCCGAATTTTTTAATGGTATAATATATATGATTGTTAATAATTTTTTATGGTATGATATGGATAATTTTTAGAGTATAATTGTTAAGAATATGTACCGTTAATAATTTATAGCTTCTTTTAAAAAAATTGTATTGTTAATAATAAAATAAAAAAATTATGTATTGAAAATTTACCTTAACTTTTGGGAAAAATTTATCTTTTTACCTTAATTTAAGTTTCAAGGGGAAAATAGTCAATTTACCATAATTATGTTAACTTTCTAACAGTAGCTAACGGTTTAGTGGACGGTAGAAATATTTGGTCAAATTATGGTGTATGAGTGATACATGTTAAAAGTGTTGTAATACATTTTATATAAGTGTCTTTTAAAGGTATACGAGTGATAAATTTCCTTTTTTCTAATGATTATTTTCAACATACTAATTATGTTGGTACACTATAGCCAAAGAATTTTATGACCAAGTATCAAAAACTAATAAAGAGATGTGTCATACAAATTCTATATTATTAATCTATAATCTTGTTACTTGAAATTTACTAGTTTTCTCTAATAATCATTTTCAACATATTAATTAGGGAAATTATCAATCGTATACCCTTATTTTACTCAATTATCAAATTTACTATAAAACTTTCAGGGTATATTAATCGTCCATCATAAGTTGAAAAAATATATCACTCGTCCACCAAACTATTAATTGCCGTTTAAATATGATGATATTAGAGGCGTAATATGATCTTTTTATACGATATAAGTGATAGTTTAAGGGTATACAAGTGATAATTTTTCTTTAATTTAAGTTTCAAGAGCAAATCATCAATTCACTATAATTCTGTTAACTTTCAAACGACAACTAACGGTTTGGTGGTTAGTAGATAACTTTTGTCAATTTAGAGTGGACGATTAATACACCCTTAAAGTGTTGTAGTATTTTTGATAAAATAGAAAATTCAGGTTATATGTTGAGTACTAGAAAGTTTGTATTTTATAATAGAAAAAATCATCATTTTACACTCCAAGTCTCACTAACATCCCCTTTTTTATGTGTCTTTAAGTCCCTTGTAATTTAATAATGTATGTTTTGTTTTAATTAAGTATTTTATGTATTTTAGGGGATATCATGGTCATTTCACAATGAACGAGAAATCAGATAGAAAAACGGACAATGATTTGGAACTCAAGACAGTCAAAAACCTTAGGAGGAGCATAAAAAGATAAATGATATTGTTCACATATACGGTACTATACACGACACTGTTCACGGAACTGTTCACATGTACTGTACGCTGACGCGACACTGTATGATGACGTGGCACTATACGATGACGTGGCACTGACGTTGAGGCATTTGATTGGACAAATGATGTGGAATTGACCACTTATGTGGCATTGACTGATGATGTGGCGTTGACTGATGACGTGTCACGATCTTATTGGACCAAAATGCTAACCGGTGATGTAGCAGAATGTTAGTGGACCGAAAAAATGTGCGTACGGTACATGCATATACACGGAATGACAGCCCCTGATGATGTATTCCATCCAATAGGAGCTTGCCACGTGGCGCAATCATGAGCGTCCAAATTGTTTTAATTCGATGGCCATGATTTACTCAGTGTATCTATAAAAAAGGGGCTCCCCCCCTAATTTGACACCTCTGAATTCATTTTTTAGCTTAATTTTCTGTAATTCCATCTCCATCTTGTATTTTCTATGTATTTTAATAAAATTTCCATTTTACCCATAGTTCAATTACGAGTGGCTAATTTCCTTTCAAGGTTAGGTTGAAGGTGAAGTCTCAACATGCTCCATGAGCTTAATTTAGTAAATTTACTTTTCCTTCCCCTTTAATTTATGTGGATGTTTTGACTTTTCGTAAACAAATAGTAATAATCTTGTCTATTTATCCAAACACATTTTCATCAGGCTTCCTATAATTATATCCAAACACATATTAAACATACTTTAAAGATATAAACGAATCAAAATACAAAATTTAATCTCAATTTTGAATACTAATAAATATGGACCACTGGATTCAGCTTATTTGAATCCAATGGCTCATACTGAATTCAACTTATTCTTCTTTAACATTTTATTTGTTACATTCTAGATCATGGCATTTTGTTATAATTATGAAAAACAGTAATCTCCTGATTCTTGAATAATATCCATTTTTTATTTCTCATTAAAATCACCAAGATGGTGGGGCAAATTTTTTGGGCTATGAATGGGAACACACTAGTTGAAGCTTGAACTTGAATAATGTCCATATAATTTCCTATGTAGCGGATTGATAGATTGGCAATGATTCGCTTGAAGTTAGACCATGAGATGCAAACTCAAAGGTCCAAAAATTAAGGATGTAGCAGTTGGGGATTAGGGTCATTTGGCATTGCAGATATCGGATCAAAGCTCCAGAAAATTCAGTTGCTGGCTCGTGAGCCCATAGGATATGTCATGTAATGTCAGTTTCTTTATTACTTCCCAACCTCGGAAAGGAGCCTATCAATGATTTGGTTGTCACTAAAAGTACTATTAAACTGATGGATGCGTTTTTAAATGTTTGTTTCTGTTATCACATTGAACTCATGGGATCTCCAAGTAAGGCCAAGAATGGGATAACGGGAATGACCAGGGAAGAAAAAGACAGGTGGCTGAACAATATGAGCAAATCCAAGTGGTTTGAAAGACACTCTATCTGCCACTATAATCCTTGATGAGTGGCCGGAATGGGCTATGAGAAAGTGTCAGCATTTTCAAGTTCTTATTTTTTGATAGTTACTGTAGTTAATTTATAACTGTGTTTCTTTTATAGTGTTATTTTACCTTATCCCGTTATTTTTATTTTTTAATAGCACCCAAAGGAACTAAATGAATTAATCCTCGCAAGTGGAATGATGATGATAAACCAAGGCTCCATTTGGTATTGAAATGTTATAATTTTTAAGTCATAGTTACTGTAGAGATAAAACAAACTATACCTATAAAACAAAAGTTTATAATCTATAGTAAGCATGACTTTTAAATAATAATTTTTACAAAAATAATAAATATATTATAAGTTTTTCATTATATAACTATAAAATTAAATCAACTTAGTTTTCAAGTCATAACAGGATGTGTTTAATAAATACTTTATTATAGTGACTTAAAAGTTACGGTGTTTAATAAATACTTTATTATAGTGACTTAAAAGTTACGATTGACCAATCTCAATACTAAATAAGCCCAAAATCAATCACAAAACCTTGGGGGAAGAAGTAGATGATGGAACAGTGTCAGTTTCTGTTCTTATTTTAGCCATCAAATTCACTCACTCTTTTTGACGTGCTTTCCAAATCTCTACATATTTCATGCGTGTTGATGCTCTATGATTGTTTGCGCTTACAAATATTATGGCGCTGAGATATATGTCTGGTATATCATCATCACTTGACGATAAGATTAATGTGTCAAAATAGGAGAAGTCTTTGAAAACTGATTTTGCGCTAGGAACTTCTCTTCTTCTTTTTTTTTTTTTCTTAAGGCCTGAACTAGTTTACCAAAGTTAACAAAGCAATTCTAACATGACAATGACAACGGTAGCAGAAGTGAATTGATAAGATAGATAAATATTAGATATCGTTCTAATATTAAATCAAGTCAACATGATTTTATTGCACTCTAATCAAAACGTGATTATATATTATTTTAATCCAAATGACTCACTGAAATTTTAATAATGCGTTAAGCGAGATTAAATGATGTCATAATCCAAATGACTCTAGAAGAGAGATTTTTTATAAATAATCCCAAAGAAAATTTTAAAAAAGGTTTTTTTTCCCCTTCTATTAATCAAATGTCGAAGTTATGAAAATAATAAAAAGACCTCTTCATTTATAATAAGGTAAATTTACTTCCTTAATTTAACTTAAAAAGAGAAACTATATTACAATTATAATATAAATAAAAACACTAACTCTAATTAAAATAGAATATATGAAAGACCTAAAATTAAAAAAAAAAATCCTAAAATCTTAAAATAACTTCATATACAAGCAATATGGGAGAATTGCGGTCAGTGTTAAAAGCTCTTGTAAGCCAATTGACAGACAATAGTGGCATTTTTCTTTTTACACTAGAGTGGGGGTGGGCAAATCATCGACCCTGCCCGAGTATGGATGAAATTTCTATGTTCAGTTAATGCTCTAAAGCTTAGGTTAACGAAAAGTTTCATGCATAAAAGCAAATTAAATATGCTGAATGTAGTGTTGAACAATATTTTTGTGGGTACCATTTTGAATTTGTGAATCAACATGCAATTTTATTGTCTCACAATGATTTTGAGGATATTTTTTTTTATGTCTGCCAACGAGTCATGTTGAAATGTGATCTCAAACTTCAAGTTGAAGACCTTGAACTTGTCGAAGTGGCTTGGTTATTTATTTTTAGCCCCATGTATTGTTGATATTATGTTGTGTTGGTTTAAAAAAAAAGTTTGAAGTGGAAATATTAGGATCGCGTTTCTCATATGATATATAAAATTACCATAACCTAAAAATCTTTTAAGTTATGACTCAAGTTTGATATGCACTTGACGTGTGGGTACCTTTATCACTACTATTAGCAACTAGTAAAAGAAAACTTTTTCTTTCAAAATTAGAGGAAAAAAAGACTTTTTCTCTAATCTAAATATTGTGGCTACCGATATTTTTAATTGTAAAGAAACAAGTCTATTTATATCTCTATTTAGTGGACTCCTCATTTTTCTCCCTTTTTTTATTCTATTAAATCCAATTTAATTTAAATAAAAGGATAAGAGAGAAAACCAAAAGTGGCATTAACACATATTCCTCTTATAGGGGCCTACCTTGTAAAATAACACAAGGCCCCTTATAGACAAGCATATTAAATGGAGTGTCCCATTAAATAATATATTTAGGCTTTTAACCAAAATAGCTAGTTATCTTGTTTATTAATCCAGTAGCGGCATAGTCAATTAAATGAGCTAATCCGGGGATCATATGGGTACATACAATAGTGGCTACAATAATTACGCCTGTAATTAAATTAGCCCAATTATTCAATTCCAAATCTACTCTACTAAAATATTGGAACTGACTTTCATAATTGTATTTTATCTAAGATAGTGATCTTGAATAATAATTCAACCCATGCCACATTGATTTTTTTACTGAACAATCTTTTGTACCACATCACTAATTAAATCAATATCTCAATTGTCCAATCAATTTAATTATATCTTGTTCCTTGACACTTACTAGTTTTCTCTAATGATCATTTTTAACATATTAATTATGTTGACACACTCTAGCCAAAAAATTCTACGATCAAGTACTGAAAACCCATCAAGAGATGTATTGTACAAATTCAATATTATTAATTTATAATCTCACTGCTCATAATTGCTTCCACCAAGATACAAGGTAATCTTGACTACAAATGTATGTTGCACCCATTATTAACTCAAATGAAATGACAATCATAAATTTGAAATTATAATTAACTCAAGATTAAGATTGCAATAAAATCAATGCCTATGAGATTTAATAAGTATGACAATCATTTTAAAAGTTAATTAAATCTCATATGTGATCCAATTCAATGTAGTCAAATTACATCAGTAAATTCATACATGATTAAGACAAATTGTTTAATGAATTTACTATAGTCTAAACATAAATAAAGCGCCCAATTTTATTTATCAACTGCGAACTCAATTTATTTAATTATAAGATAACTTGTATTTATGTCTTCTGTGAATACATATATTTTATCATATTATATGTATTTTACGCGATCATCATATGTCTTCTGTGAATACATGTTGAACTTTAGTTTCGTTTGTTGTTTATTTTGAGTTTGAGAATATTATGCAAAGAGAGAATGAGCACAAAAAATTCGTAATACCAGCTTATAGTCATCATTATTTTAGTTGTCCTAGGTTACAGCTGTTATCTAAACGATGTAAGTGCTAAGGTTTGTTGTGTATAGAGGTCCTATAATAGCCCTTTCAGGGCATCAATTCTTGCCATTGATCTATGTCCTTGAAACTTCACTACAGCAGAAATGACCTATTGTTACTTGCTTTCTAATGCTTTTGTAAAAAAGTGTTAAAAAGATTAAAGTTTTAGACCAATTTATATTTTTAATACTTACGTATTAAAAATAATGATACCACAGTATTGATAGATAAAATTTTATTACCCTAGTGTCACTAGATTAAATATTATAAAATAGTGACACTAAGGTATCAGTATCAACAAAAATTATTTTTGATTTTATATCAATTGAAACCAACGTAAAAAAGTAAATCATTTTAATTTTCACTTGAAGTTCAAGCAACAATCTACAAGGTAATAATACGAAATATATTAAACCTTTAAGTTCAGGCTACAAGTTCTATTGTTAGTTTAGTATGAGGTAATTGGTATATATAAGAAAATAAAGAAACAGAGGAGAGACAATTAAATCATATGATTTTATAGTATTAATTGATTATTTTATCTTTTCCTTTTAAGCAATATGACCTTATATTTAATTCTGTCTTCTTTTGTTTATTTCTTGCGTTTAAATATCATCATATAAAAGTAGTTAGTACCAAAAAAATGGCCTTTAAGTTTCCGAAGACCCTCCAAAATAAAACTAACCTTTAAATCTCACAACACGCCGGTGGGCAATCCACATCCATTGAAGATAAGATAATGTATATAAACGAAAATAGTTTCTATTGATATCATAAGCCTAATTGTATCCAACACACGCGTACACCACATAGAAAATTTTCACTCAACTTCTATTGAAAAATTCTGGGGTTTTTGCTTTTGATCTTTATGCACTGCATTTGAAATTACAAGTTCTTTTACCGCTTTCAATGTCTTAAATCTTGAGTTTTGTTTTGTACTATTATAATTGTTGATTTAGTGTCTTATTAGATGTGTTAACAAGTTTGAGTCATGAATTCTGTTTTCAATGAATAATGGATTTTGTTATTTTCTTGAAATTTTATGTCGATAAAAAGGTTTGTACATACCTAATGATTCTCTAGTGAGGGATGAGGATGCTAATAACCAACAAAAAAAACACAACTTTTAATATACTAATAGACAAAAAAAATATAATGTCTAATGTATTAAAATTTACATTTATTTTTATTTTACTGACATCATTACTTTAACAAAGTGAGGATTTCCTCAAATTATTGTTTTGTCGTATTAATACTGTGGGGTGCTTGCATGTTAATTGCCACGGAGACGAATCGAAGCCATCAAAACACCGTCCTTGGAAAGAAGCTTGAAAAGCCATCGCCACTCCGTTGGGTATCACGGAAACCTTAAGTAACAATTCTTCATCAGAATTTGACTTATTTTAATGAAATGTATTAGTTTAGCGGGTATTAACAAGAACTCCGAGTTTATTTTAATGGAATGTGTTAATTATGGTACGGTCTGTGTTGATAATCAAAGCCTATAATAAATAAATGGACGTTTGTTTCTTGTTCTCATCCATTATATATTTTTGTGCTTGTACTAGTTCATTTATCCATGTTGACATTGCATTTCAAACAAAGCTGGTAGTTGATTTTGCTTTTCTCGTTAAGCGTGTATGATGATTTTATCTTTCGATACGATATTATAAATTACAGGTTTTACCATGCAAGGTTGTTTGGTTACCTGACAGTTTATATTCGTTTAGAATTCATAAAGAGATTTAAAAATGGGTCAGCGCAGAATTCTTGTTGGCATCCTTCTGTGTTGAATTTGAAACGCTTGAAGTTGGTCATGCAATTTAATTAAACTTTGGCTAACACCTTCTAATAGATGCACAGGTATTAATACTTGCTACGGACAGAACTTAGATATGCAGTGACAGATTATCTAATAGAGGATTAAAATGGAGTTGATGATTTCTTAAATTAAACCATTCTTGACTCTGAAAATAGAATGTTGATTAGGTGACTTGTAACTTTTGTTGCAATATGGAGTTTTATAATTCTCAAATGAAACTACGTTTGTTTAAAAAAGATTCTCCCGAAAGATATATAATTTGAGCTTAGCATGCTGAGGTCGATCTAATTCTACCTATGTAAAGTGCTGAGATCATTGCAAAGTCAATGGTTTAGATATTAGGACTACAATGCTAATAAGACATGGTTAATGATACTTTCAAGAATTGTTACAACGATCTCTTTTAAAGATATGTAAGAAGATGCTGAAAAGTTCTTACATCCCGATTTAAAGCTTTCGAAGCTATTTGGATCAATCAAACTTTATAACGTGAAAGGAAGCTCCGGGTGGCCTGATAAAAGGTTTTTGGCATTGTTAGAAATCCTTACTGATATGTTGCCAAACGATAAAATTTGCCTGATTCAATGTAAGCGGCCACAAAAAACTATGAAAATATCGGATTAATTATGAGAAAATACGTACATGTCGAAATGATTGTATTCTTCACGGGAATGGATTTACAAATGTTACTTAAAGCCGAAGACGCGGAGCTTTAGGCAGCAGAGAGTCAAAATGGCTCCTAAAAATTCGGAAAATGAGTCACTAAAATGGTGTTAATGGTATTTCCACTAATTCCTAGGCCTAAAAGAATGTTCCACTCCCGCCAGAATACCAAGTGCAAATAAGAGGATTAAGCAAACTTTGCTACCCGACAAACTCGCCGGCATGACAACGAATTCACAATAAATTGCCTGATTTTTCCCAACTAATGGAAACTGTAGTGCTCAGAAAATCGACCAAACAAGCTTTATAACCTTAATATGATTTACCAATTAACACTTCACAGCAAAATAAAACGCATAAACGCTGCATCCACGAATCGTGGTGCTTTGAAATCCAGCCAAATCACCGTGCAAACCAGCCAACTAAAGATACTCTATCGGAATGTGAAAGGAACCGAATAAAAAGCAAACTCAAACCCCGAAGCAGAGTTTAAAGTCAATATTGGATAACGCTCATGACCAAGATGGGAAAAAGTGATCTCAGCCCACAAAAATTGAATGCAACTGTCATGAGGGCCCCTCAACAGATCAAGAATATATATATATATATATATTAATTACTACTACTGCTACATCTGACAGAAGCAGGGGATGCTTTGCTCCTTGTTATTCTTTCTGGAGCCTTGTAAACAATGCACTGATAACCCTATATTATATAAAAGAAACAAGAAAAGAATATATGGAAGGGAAAACAATGCACGATATCTGACTCGTACATATCTAGATTAGAAAAATAACACTATACTCCTTTTGAGCCAGCTTCGGATGGTGGAATTGTGATGAACTTAATAGAACAATCGAAAGAAAGGCAATGTCAGAATGAGTTGAACCCATACTAACATTCTAGTGGTTCAGTGATCAACTGTCGGATAGAGACCCGGCATGTACATACGACCAGTTCCGTTAGAATCAGCATTAGAAAAGAGATGTGATTGTAGCTCCCCTGAATGAGACGACTTCCTGGATTTTGGGTTTTTTGGAGACGCCGTATAGGAATCATTTGAACCACTGCTGGTAGTATACATAGATGACGTCGGCAGTCCATGGATCTTTGGCAGTCCTGTGGGATCGGCACCCATATTGTATCCCCTCTCAACTGAATCAGCTTCTAATGGCAATTCATCCAATGTCTACCAAAAAAATAAATAACACAAAAAAAATAAAAAAAATAATAAATACCACGGTACATTCCTGATACATTCAGTTTTGTAATTTTACAGAAAAAGAATAGCTCCATAGAGCCTCTTTGATGCGTCAAAACCATGAACATGCATCAACTTATATAACCTGGCAGTTTGTGATCTTAAGTTTACTATCAGGCTTGTATCCATGATCCAAAAAACAATCTTAACACTTGTCATATGTAAGCCACAATGGAAACATAGATGCGTAAATACAAACAACCAAAGCTTGATAAGAAAAAATAAATAAATTTAAAAATAAGAAAAGCTAGGCTAAAGTTGTAAAGTAATGAAAGGGCAATGCTCTCGATTTTTGTCAACAATATAGATTAAGGAGCAGGGAAAACCCACCCGAAAAGCCTGTTGAAGAACTCGGAGTGTGTCTCGAGTACGCTTTCTCTTCATTGCTACCTCCTCAGGCTCCTGAAGCATCTCTTCAAACAGGTTTTCTCTGTTATGGATCATAAGAAACAATGTAATTGATGGTCAACAAATAGGAAGTTCACTCACAACCTAGTGATTTCCAAGTCAAAGGTAAAACAGGATTATTCTTTAGGGTTTGTGCTGTGAGGGAAGGAGAAGATTTAATAAAAATCAAAATCACCTGTAAAGCTTTTTAATGAAGACATTATGCAGCTCGCGTTTTGTATGATTCACCTGGACACATAAACCAATGATGAAGAAATAGATGTCATTATTTAGATAATGCCTTGAAATTAGGCGGCTCAGATCCACAAGGCAATAACACAAACTACTTAATAAACAACTTGATCACACATAAGTACCGTTGAAAAGAGATACATCATAAAGATAGATTCATAATACAGAAAACAATTATGGACTATAAAGTGAGGTGACAGCTTATTTAGCGACAAAATTCCTTTGATTGTACCAGAGACCTGAGATTGAATGCTTGCTTAGGTAGCTAAGCGAGAGCACTGAGCCATCAGACCATAAAATTATTAATTTAAAGGTTTTAAATAACGAGAATGCAAAGCAGTTAATAACAATTTTGATTTTCATTTGCCTTTTCTTCACAAAGAAATGATTTTTTAATATTTATGTGGTGTTTTCTTATTTTCAATTTATATTTAATTTTGATACCAGAAATCCCTGGACCTATCTATGCTCACCGAATTCTAAACTAGGGTATGGACTACTGCCACCAAGCCAGGGTAGGTATTACTGCCACATAGTGCAAGCTTAGTAGCCAGGAGCTCATGGAATATTAATAACCTTTGATAGGTGGATCCAAGGGGATTTTAACCCCTGACCCCCTGGCTGAATCCAAGGGTCCTTTACCACACAATCCAACCCTTTGGGATTTGCACATATGGTGATTATTAACAAATCCTCTCAATGTCCCAGCAAAATTTGCAACAATCTGTTTTACATAATGTGTGAATTCAAAAGGATAATACAACTGGGTGAAAAGGCTACAGAGGCCCACATGCCTGATATTAAGCTATTATAGTCATCTTACCAAAAGAACCACCTACTTCTCACATGTAGCACCAGAATTTCAACAACCGCTGGAAGGCATGAGCGGACATCAAGAGACCACACAGAATCAGTTGAACTCTCTCAAACTGGATATAAAGTTAAGTTTTCTTTAAAACATGCACTCTGATAACATGTTTCACTAATGTGCAGCCCCCATATACTGCTCCTAAGCAGATCCAGTCATATAGATACAAAACCTTGGTACATTAGAAAAGAAGTTTGTTCTAGCACTAGAAACCACACAATACCAAAATAAGAACCATCATAATCCAAGAACTTTGTGTCAGTCAAGTAGTAGAGCAAATCAGCAAAAAATAATAAAGTTCAGGATTTACCAGGAAGTGCATAATTGCTTTAGGTATTGAGTCCTCAATATTCTTCCGAACAATATCATAGTATGATCTCAACAGCAGTTTTGTCACTGCAATTTCAACAGTCTCCTGTTCTGAATGGCTTTCTGAGGGCCTCAAGATGGTTGGAGGCTAAAAATTTATCCACCATATGCATGTTAGTGCAAATTTTTTCGAGTAAAAAATCAAATGGAAACACATCAGCTAAGCCTGCTGAGATCCTCAACAGATAACCTCATGCAGATACCTCTCTCAAATGGATCATAGCAAAAGCATGCTCCATGCCCTGGACAGGCTCACTGAATGGCTTGCTTGTTGCGCTCTCCTTAGCAACAGACACACGGTTATCACTCCCCCCAAAAATTGAAGAAATCCCCCAACTTGAACCACTTGTGTTTCCTGATTAATCATAATATTATTGCGTATCTTATAATCAGATGCTGCTTGATAGTTTTAAGATAATGGAGAAGAAAATGTTTAATGGCTTCTTTCAAATAACAACATTACCAGCGGGAGCTACTTTTTCAACTTCTGCTGTAGGACGAACACCCTGCAAGCAACCAAACGCATATGATTAGACAAATCAAGGGTGACTAATCATTGAGAATTTTAGAATGCTTCACTTTTCTATAGTTACCATGCACCCCACCCCATCCCACCCCAAATTAAACTAATGCCCCTTCACGGTTGATGTGAGGGGGCTTGACCTCTTGTTTCCACTGCAAGAGGCCAAACCAACTGGCCCACATCCCTTGCTCCCCTAGCTTAAGAGCAATGCAGGCAACAAGAAATAGCGAAATATTTTGAAGCAAAGAGTAGGGGATGCTTGTTTCCCTAGAAAAAGTAAATAAATAGTTTTCATGCCTGATCGGCCATGATTCCATTGACTTGTCTTGCAAGAATAGCTCGAGACTTTAAGCTTCTCTCGGAGCTTGGTGCCTTATCAGGTTCCACACCATCCTAATTAACCAAAGGAAACAACAGGAGCAAACAATGAAATATAAATTATGGGAGCAAACAAGACTTTGCATACTATACAATGATAAATATTGACATAAGTGTTAAAGCAGGACATATTTACCTTATGCCTGGTTATGGGCAAAGGAACTTTAGAAGACTTGATCTGCTGCAGTGCAATTTCCACAGCTTTACTTCCACCAATAAAATTTGGATGGGAAGTGTTTATATAGTCCATCTGCAAATTTATTAGTTATACAGGAAAAATCCTGTGAGTATCTTAAAAGCGCAGATGAGTTTCAAGAAGTGTATCAGCAACGACAAGTCAATAAAATTTGTCCATATATTAAAAGAACAATTAGAACTTAAAAAAAAAAAAGGCAGAAGATGTGCAAACACAATGCAGCACTAATCATTGTTTCAAGCATCACAATAGTTACAACAGTCAGATTCATAGACAAGTGATAATCATAATGTCATAAGACATCAGATTATAAAGAAATTCTACCATTTCAAGCACCAGATATGATGGCTGACTTTGTGAGCAATAAAATATGAAGTAAACATCATAGATTAGGAGAAGGCTATAAGTCTGGAAGCGGCGCTTAAATTAAGAATTGAATTTCCATTGTTGATGTGACATGCAAAGAGAAATCAATGACCAGCAAATTAAAAAACAACACATAGATTCACCTCTGAATGAAACTAATAATAATTCCAACAAGCAGAAACATGGAAACAAGTAACGTCTCCGATTTCAGTTGGAACAGCTTGGTGTTTGCCAGATTTTACCGATTGGAACCAAGAATTACAATGTCATTGGTCAAAAGGGAACGAACCATTCACATCTAAAACCTCTAGCAGCGTGTGGCAATTAGATCTCAAGGGATCAGGGTCTCATGTACCTCCATTTCAATGATATGTCCAATCATTGTTTCAGAGGGCTCAAGGCCTTCTCGCAGAAAGTTCCCGATGACCTCATCCATACGCTTTCTGAGAACAGGAAAGCGCTGCAGTTCATTCACAAGACAGTGATGGCTAATCTGCAGCAGAAAATCTTGTTAGAAATTCGACAACAGCATAAGATTGTGGCATGAGCTTGCATATATAGCATGTAAACAATCCTCTACCTTTATTAACTCATCATATATGAACCTCGCACACTGAAGACTAGGATCCAACAAGCGAGCAATTTGCCTTCGAATAAGAACTTCGAACGGCACCTATTCACATGGGAACAAGAAATAAACAATATGCTTTCCACTAAAGGGGAAAGAAAATTGACCAGCCAATGTTGAAACAAGGAGCAACTTAACAACACTCTAGAAAAGAAACCAATAAACCCACTTCTGGTACAAATAGTGCAGATTTGGGACCAGTCGCATTCTGAATGGCAGTTCGAATGTCATCATCAGTCAAGTCCTCACAGGGATCAACCTCCTGTATGAATAAATAAACCCCATTAGAACCAGAGTTAATAGCATTTTTAAAAGAAGTTTAGCGTCACATGTGCAAAGAAAGAGGCCGTTAGCACTAGCTGGATCTATCCAACTAAACGTTTTCAAACAAGAAATAACACTAAATCCCTCATAGACAAAGTGTTAGCTAGTGCAGCAATATTCATTCAACTGAATCTCACTACACAAGAGGAAACAAACTACCAGACTTAATCTTCAACTCTTTCCTGTCAAAGGTTTACACTACCACACTAAACAAAAAACGAAAGAGCTCTGTTCATTTGGACATCCAACAAACAAGGACCATAAAGAAATGAGATTAAATTCTAAAATGAGATGGGGTAAAAAATTATATCACCAATAGTTGACAGAGTAATTTCAAAGTAATTGCCTTCATCATTAATTACTCCTATGCATTGACAAGCAAACACAAACAAATATGTTCCACTGACTAGATTCAGCAAAATATTACTACTCTACCATGTCTCAGTGCTCCTTTATATGGGACCACAACTTTCTGTATAGGATTTTCCATTTCAGATACCATAGGTCCATGTGAAGCACGAACATTTCCTCTGAGCCTTTGCCACATCAAGTAGAACATTTAAGCAAGAGACACCAGTGCGGCATCATTTAATCAGTAAATAAACTAGTAATTAAGAGATTATTGAGTAGTTGTTGTGTACTAGTCAATTGCACTAGATTGATCTAGTCTTTCCTTCTTCAAAGTCAGGAAAATCAAAAAATTATTTACAAATTAATACTCCAACAAGAGGCAAGCTTCAAGTTTCTTTCACCATCTGCTTCCCTTTATTTTTTTTCCAGCCTTTGCTCTTACTTCCTTTCCTTCTTCCTCCAACTGTGATGAATCCATAACTTTCAAGGACAATGTTTCTACCCTCAACACTTGCTTAGATGAATTCCTCTGTGGCAAGTCTTACATAAGCCTTATAATTTACCACCTTCATTATGTAACATAATCCATCCGAGGCTTGGGTGTCAAGTATTTTTAATGTCAAATGCTGCCAACTCAAGAGACTCTTCAACTTATTTGGATCCATGTAAGAAGAATGTGAGCTACAGGATGGAAAGTTTTTCTTGCTTAAAAAGGACAAAAAAAGCAAGGGTTCTATGGAACTGTGCAGTCTTGGCTATTTTTTGGGTGGTGTGGAATGAAAGAAACCAAAGAATCTTTGATAACAAAACTGGAGAAGATCCTTCACACCTATGGGACAAAGTCAAGTTCTGGGCTTCCCTCTTGGCATCCATTACTACTGAATTCAAAGACATCTCTTTCTTTTTTATTTTGCTTAATTGGGAAGCTCCTGCATCTTAAGAGGGTTGCATTCTTAGTGAGCTAGTGTTTTGGGGTTTTGGGATATTTTGATTTGTGCAGTTTTTTAGTGTTCTATTTAGATTGGGACTTCTCATCCTTTTTCTGTCGATATGTACTCCTACCGGTCCTTGTGCATGTTTCTTTTAGTTTTATAATATTTTGTTTCTTAGCAAAAAAAAAAAAGAATGTGAGCTACAGGATTCTCTGTAGGTTTAACGAAGAGAACTTAAGATTGTATCTAAAAGAATTAAATGCTTGTTACTATTACTGTATTCTCTTATCCTATCACCAACCAAAAGAGGCATTAGCCTATCAAAGGGAAGATGGATCCTATAAATGAGATGGAGAACTGAAAACAAACAATTATGCAAAACAAAAATGAGCAAGCTTCGACTAATGATGTCAAAACAAAATGAATAAAGATGAAAACCTGTATCATACAACTCCAATATGGAGTGTCAGACTCAATATTCAATAACTCAGTTACCCCTTCTCATGATGTCATAATACCTACCTCTAAACTCTTCACAAAGATTGACTGAAAAATATAGTGAATCCGTGCCCCACCAGAAAGCTCAGATGTTGACATTTCTTCATTCTTTCCCTCCACCATTGAAGAAAATGCTGTTCCCACAAGAAATTTACAATATCAAAATTGAGATAAAGGATAAAAGCAACTTAGCGAAACATATAAGATACAAATTGTGGATCTGTGTAAAGATAAATTGTCTACAGAACAAATTACAACAATTATGCATTAAAATATTTACCTTCGGAGTATTTAGAAAGAATATTCAGGAGAAGAGCTCCCTGACCAGCCTATGCAACACAAACATTGACAAGTAATAAGTCATAACATTAAGTAAGCATCATCCATGAGAAAGAGCAGTCAAAGTCATGCTCAAATTCAGTAAGAGAAATTAGTAATTATTAGCAAATAAAGGCAGACAATAGATGGAAATTAAAAATAAGAGTTATGAAACTCAAGCACCAAAAACAACAAATTTAAAATTCTAATAAGATGAATGGAGGTGCAGCATTGAAGTCTTTTCTGCCAGAAGGAAACTCATTATGTTGAAGTGAGAATAATATGCCAATCAAAAGACCAATGATTGCAACCAAGTTGTCATGACACTATCAATAAACAATCATACATGCCTTTGATTCTGTGATTTCACCGTAGCTTGCATGCTCCTTTGCAACAGAAACTAATGCAGAGCTAATGCGTGACTTCAACCCAGGAAGTATAGCCTTGATATGTTGTACCAGAATCTGCAAAAATAATAGTGTAAAATACAATAGCGAATTTAGAGATTCATCAAAATGTTGCAATGTTGCCCTGTGTTAGGGCCAAGATCTATTACCCTACACAACCAACTCAATCTAGTTTGAAAGTCAGCTTTCAGTTGAAATTAGATTCAGATTTAAAGAAGGAACCCAATACCATGAGGAGGATATTAAAATCATGAAATAAAGAAGCGGAAGAGGAAATGTCCCCAAATACACAACGTAAGACAGGACAAAGAGCAGGGAAGGAAGTGTAGCAACGCATAAATGTAAGAGCAGATGCCGATCACTCAACGTCTACTTTCATATGTCTAATCATATTCTTATATGATCTTGGCAATAGAGAATATTTAACATGCTCTACCTGGTTCAACTTCTTTGCCAACTGAGGAACACCACAACGATCTGCTAGACCATTATATACCTGACCAGTAGCATAAAAAAAGAAAAGTGAAAAAATTGATGAATTTATAACAAATTAAATCCAATGCAAAGTAGACAGTCAGTCATACAGGGCGACTACGGAAGAACTTTTCCTCAGCCACTAGTGCATCCTTGATACTCCGGTTGAACATAATATCCTGTTATGAGAATAACAGTTAACGGTACATCAAAATCTTATTCCGTCATTGTTAATGGTAGCATTAATAAATGTTATAACTACCAGCCACAACAAAACTGTTATAATTACTTAGATTCTTAATAAAGAGTATAGATTAGTGCTGATTTTACATCATCTACCATAGTCTACATGAGCATTTTGCTGGGTATTCTGTAAGACATCCAAAAACAAGTTGTCAATAGACATGAACTGCATGTATGAAGTTCAAGATAATTTGTGTACTCCAAAAACTGTCAACCTCAAGACCTATAAAGCAAACAAATCAATAAGAGACAACTACTGAACACAGTATTCCAACCAAAATAGAAAGTTACCTCCTGACTCCTATTCACAACACCTACATAACCAAGCCGAAGGGGAATCACTTTTCCGAGCAACAAATTACGTGCATCAGTACCTCTGTCCATAATATCCAACTGAAGTCACAAAGAAAATATATCTAACCTCATTAGAAAAAGGAACAGGCAGCAATGTAGTCAAACAATATATAGATAAATCATTCTAAACTCACCTTTGTGATTACGCCTATGGT
This sequence comes from Luvunga scandens, assembly GCA_030449905.1. Classification (NCBI taxonomy): domain Eukaryota; kingdom Viridiplantae; phylum Streptophyta; class Magnoliopsida; order Sapindales; family Rutaceae; genus Luvunga; species Luvunga scandens. The sequence continues at coordinate 2,669,101 of JASUUG010000209.1, forward strand.
TCTATAACCTGCCAAAGAAATGTAGCGGTTAAGTGTAAAAAGAAAAAAGCATGCAACAAACCCAGAATGGATAATGAACGCAGATGTTACCATCTGGATCAGCAATTCCAGCGATTTGAAGAGCATCTGAGTTTGCCAAATCTGAATTTGCCGGTGTAACAGCTAGAATTAGACAGCTTGGTTGCTTGATGTATGACATAATCATCGTTCTAATTCGTGCTTCAATATCAGCAGGCTGCTCACCAACTGGGACCTTAGTTATACCAGGCAGATCCACAAGTGTGATATCAAGAACGTGAGGTGAAAAAATCTTCAAACGGATTTGCTTGTCTGACACACCTTTGTTTCCTCCTGCCTCCTTGTCAGTTTGAGCCTGGAGGAAATTGGAATTATAAAAAAAAACAAAAAAACAAAAATTATAGGCAAAGAATGACTTATAGGAAATAGACAATCATAAAAGTATACAAATTTACTCCGTAAAACTTAAGTTAATAGGTAAATTCAATAAGAGTACATACATTCATGGTAAATTTAATAAGAGTACATACATTCATCCTCCTGCCAACATATATGCAACTATCTAAAATGGCATCAAATTCTCCAAAACCATCACTCAATATTGTTCAATAGGGGTATTAGAATCACTTTATCTCCTAAGAGCCAAGATGGGAAACCCTATCTACTTCATTGTTGTTTAAGTGTAGTTTGAAATCTATCATAGTTGCAAACCCTATTCGTACTTTAATGAAATTTTGCAGCATCAACATTTGCAATCATTGCAATTGCACAGAAAATTCGATGGATGGGCAAGTTCATCAGGGAGATCTCCACTTAACGCTAGAAGACCAAAGAAAAAATGGCAGCCCCACTCACTCTTGCTATGTCCAAAATACCCAAGAAACATCATCATCTCAAACGTCTATCCCACTTTGCCCCATGATATTGCCAGAAATGAGTCACTCGTCAAAAGTAAGTCCTTGAAAGCATTGCTGAGACAGAAGCAGATAAGCTTCCTAAAAGAGGTTTACAATAGCTACTGTGCCCTCACTTCTTTTACAACACTATATTGGGGAAAAAAAAACATTTTACTTTATTGACTTCCCCACATATGTAACACTCACCTCCAAATCATTTCATGTCACCAAATACTTATCATTGAACTTTCTTAATTAAATATTTTCATGTTTATCAATGCATTCAGGTTTCAAACCTAGTTAAGCCAAATGATTGCCATACCTCATGTAACTGAAAAATTGTGCACTCTCTCCCTCATCAGGTCTCTCAAGTAACTAAAGAAAACGGCCCTACCACTAGAAATGGAAAACACTTTCAGCATATGCTTTTCATTGACTAACCAACATTTATCTCTGTGGAGGCAGTAACTATCCCTTTCTTGTCTCTGAAGTTACCAAAGCGAAATTTCACATTTTCAACCTCAGTAAGAACATGCACATCATAATTTCAGTAACGCATGAATAAACCCAAGGAACACTACACCCAACAAATTAACTTAAACTCTCTATCTTAATGTGTTCAACTTTAAGAAAGATCATTTATTTAATGAAGAAATTTTTCTATTTTCCCTAGTTCTCTTACACTCACTAAACAATTCACATGAACTTAATGAACTTCGTCCAATAAAAGAAAAAGCACCTGAATCTCTCTCCTGATCTCGGAAAAATCATAAAGCCTTTTTCCAGGCAAGTGCAAGAACTCGCCGTACTCCTCATCAGTTTTGGTCTGCAAGAGCTGAAGCACGAGAGGACGGCGCGTGCAAATATCGTTACCACGCGGCAAGAAATCACGACCTACGAGTGCCTCGAGCACGCTCGATTTGCCACTGCTCTGGCTACCAACCACCGCCACCTGCGGCAGCTCGATCGTCGACTGACTCCCTAGCTGTGCGAATATGTCCTGTAGCTTGTTGACTAAAGGTATCACAGAGCCTCCCAATGGCACCGCAGACGGCTGCGATTGAGCAGCCGTCGTGTTTGTAGCTGGTTCGTCAGCCATAGATCAGAAGCTAGGGTTTTGTAAAAATTAGTGTTTTGAAATAATGAAACTATGTCGTTTTCGGGAGAGAAAGAGAGAGATGGAAGAAGGATCTTTTGATCGATTGAATAAGCAGTAGTGTGATGGAAGTGATGTGCGTGTGTGGTGGTGAGGGGAAATTTCGAAAGAATGGAGGCGGAGGATAAAATGAGCTGTGGGTGTTAAAGGGTTAACCTGCGCCCCTTTTGATTTTGTGTTCGTCCTGTGGGTGAACCCAAAAAAAGAGGACGCCGTGAGTTCTGTGTAAATTGTGATTGATTATTTTAATTTTATTAAAAAAATATTTTTGGGGGAATTCAAAATTATTGGGGGACAGGAGCTTTTTGCTTTGATTTTCAGTTTTCAGTTTCAGCTTGCAGTGTCATTGGAGAGGTAGCCTATCTCTATCACACAGTATCAACCCGTTGTAAGATTTTACTTTATTACAGATTTAAAATTTCATATTAAACATAAAAATTTCAATGAAAATATAAATGGTTTATCTTGGCCATGGGTCAAATTGTAAAACACTCTTTCCTCTTTCTTGGTGAACAAGAATTACTATATATAAAAAATAAAAAATAAAAAATAAAAAGGATAGATGTGTATAGGGTGTGTTTGGTAGCTACAGTATAGCAGTAAAACACTATTCTGTATTTAAAAATAAATATAAAATCATATCATTTCATATAAATAATTACAATATACACAGAAATTCAGAATTCAAATTAAAAAAACATAAAACTCTTGATGCAACCAAGGAGCCTTAATTTCAGAATGAAGCTCCAGTAATAAATATGTATGATATACATTCAAATTTGTATCTTCAAAAAATTAAAAGCAATAACATAAGGAGAGCAGATAAGTAAAAAACTAAATGCATTGTTTGAAGGGCTTGCGGGTTTAGTTAGTAGTTTATTTTTTGTAATACAACTCTTTTTTTTTTAGAGCTGCCATTTGAAAAAGAAAAGATTGTTCACTAATTAAGTTGGACGTAAAAGATCCCTTTTGGGAAAGACTTTAAATGCTTCTGTTGCTTTTGACTCTAAGGTGATGTTTGGTTGGGAGAAGAGAATGAAGGAGAGAAAGTAATTTAAATTCTATTTTTATTTTCATTGTTTGGTTAGACAAAATGTATAAGAATTTAATTTCCATTAGAATTTAATATTCATCATAATGTGGAATTTGAATTCCACTCCAATGAGTGAAGAATTCAAATTACTCTTATATTGGAAACCAAAACTTTTCAAATTACCCTTCAACTTTTTAACTTATTAAATGTTATTAATAATTATTATTTATAATTTTATTTTATCAATTTAATATTGTAAATAATTTTGTATTAATTAAATTTAATGAATGTTTTAAGAAACTTAACAAAATAAATAGACTTATTTATTTATTTAATATGAAAATATAGAAATATAAATTAAGAATTACTCGAACTCTGCCGGACATCGTCAGGCTGCCGTCAAACTACCATCGGACTGCTGTTTTATTTTATATATATATAATTTTAATAAATCATGAATTGTTTTATGACTTTTTAACATTAAAAAAGTTTGGTATTGCTATTAAATTTTATTTCATTACTAATATAAATAGTTTAGTATTTAAGGCAAAGGATAAATTTATCCAAAGAAAAAAATTGTAATTCTTTTCCCTATAAAATTTTATGTGAAACCAAACAATAAAATTTAATTTTATTATTCTCCTCCTCTTCTTTCTTCTCCCTTCCCCTTCATTCCACTCTTTTCCTCTCCTTCCCTTTCTTCAAACCAAACATGGCCTAAATGTGTGCCTTTTGATGGTTTTGGTTATTAATGCATACTGAATATGCTTTCTCCTCACGCTGGAGCCTCGGCAATTCCTGTTAGGGACAACTTACAATGATATGAATAATTGATATTAACTTTGTTTAAAAAATAATTAGTTGTGAAAAGAATAAATTAAATATTAATAAAATTTATTTTTAAAATTTTTGTGAGTTTAAAAATAATGGTATGTATTTAATAAATTTTATTGTTAACATATGTGTTTGGTAAATCTTATTATTAAACTATTCTAAGAATGTAAATGATTGAATACAAAATGTTGAATAAATTTTATTTACACACACACATATATGTGTGTGTGTGTGTGTGTGTGTGTGAGGTCAACCCTTGGGTACCACCCAACATAGACGAATGGCAAGACAACTATGCGGAGTTCCCTATCCTTTTAGGCTGTCTTCTTTTCTTGACGTAGTTTTCCGATTGCCCTCAGATTCCTTTATCAATGGGGTTGACCTCACTTTCCATGCTTTGCCTTGAACCATAAGGGAGATCCAAAAAACAATGTCTTACACTAGAGAGTCTGGGTTCTCCTCATAAGCATGATTGAGAGAATGGGAGTATAAATATAATATTTTTATTACGTATATATAATATTTAACAATAAAATAAATTTGTTATATTATTATTTTCATTTTTTATTTTGTTATCTCAACATAATGGGTAATAATATTAATCTCTTTAAAATTAATGATTTTATTTCTTAATTAATAAGGGTGATTTTAAATTTTTATAATATATATATGACGATATATATAGAATAGTATTAAGTATAAAAATGATTTTCAAAATCAGATTTTTAAAAGCTAGTTTTTTCTTACTTTTTAAAAAATTTGTGGTAAGATAAAGTCATTTTGTCAAAAGTGATTTTTTAAAAAATTTAATCAAATAATAAAATTAATTTTTAACTTTTTAAAATCACTTTTTTATCTTGCCAAAAACAATCTCAAATAGATCCTTAATCTCGATTCAGAAGGTTATTTAATTATCCTTTCACACACTAATGGCATGTTCCAGTGACAATGTCAACTAGTGTATTCAATTTTATTAAGCTAAAAACTTCAAAAGTGTTACACTACTGGAATGTTCTAATGATAATGTCAATTGGTGTATGTAATCTTATTAAGTTAAAACTTCAAATGTGTGACAGTATTGGCTAGCTAATGATGTTTCGACTCTATAGTTACATCTAATTTCATGGTTGTGACCTTCATACCTCTATTATCAAATGAGTTGCATTATGGTCCATTGAATGTTCAACAATGTTAGGAAATATATTTTATTTTTTAGTAAGAATTTTTTAGAATATTATTTAGCAGAACTCTTATTTAAAGAATAAGTAATTTTTCCTTTGGGATTTGACTTATTCAATGAGGAATATAACTAACATAAGAAAAGGAGTACTCCTCTAATAAGAAATAATCATTATATAGAAAGAGGTTGAGTTCACTTGTTTTGTATAATACAACAATCAAATCTTTGTAAGTAGACAATTTATAGTGTGAGAAAAATCGGAGATCTATTGAGAGAGTAGATGTTATTGTGGTTTTAGGTGTGAGGAAAAATACTAAAGTGATTGTAATAATTTTTCACATAATGAATTTTTCTGTTGTCATACTTAGTGGCCATGGTTTTTCTTCAATATAAGAGTTCTCCACGTAAATTATTATGTTCTGTAATTAGTTTTATTCTCCATCATTTTCTGTTTATTATTGGTTTGATATTTTTGCTTGCAAGATCTTAGGTGGAATTAAAATTCTCTAACAAGTGGTATTAGAGCCAGGTTGCAATACATAACAAATATGTCAGCAACAAGGTTTTCAAACCTATAAAGGCAGAAATAGAAACGTTTAATGGAATAATCAATTTTGGCTTGTAAGGGAAAATACTAAAGTGATTGTAATATTTTTTCACATAATAGATTTTTCTTTTGTCATACTTGGTGGTTGTAGTTTTTCTCTAATATAAGAGTTCTCCACATAAATTATTATGTTGTGTAATTGATTTTATTTTTCATCTATTTTTTATTTATTATTGGTTTGATATTTTTACTCGCAAGATCTTAGGTGAGATTAAAAATTCTCTAACAAGCAATAGATTCAAAATCCATTTTTCCTTAATGCATTGGCAATTTTTCATGTTTTGTGTGCTAAAATGGCTAATATATATATATATATATACACACATAGATATACATATATACATATATGTATATGTATGTACTGGAACATAGACAACATAAAGCCTAAGGATAGGTTAGCCTACTTTGTTATTGCTTGTTGTGCTTTCTACCCAGATCTGTGATGGTTTAGAACAAATGTTCTATGTATTATGTCAGTGGGCTTGTGAAACAAGTAATAGAGCCCGTGTAGGTTGGATTCACAGGATCAGTTCGGCTGAATCACCATTCCTTCTCCAGCAATAAACCTAGTAATAGGCTTACCATCAGGATCTTCTAGGCATGTGAGTGTAGGAAGATGGATGCCTAATTTTGGATTTTATTTCTCAAAGGCTGGTTGCTTACAAACACATTTACAAGCACACTCAGGACTCTATTCAACTCTGCCTAAACATAAACCAGAAGCAACCTTTTATAGACACAAGGGATCCACTATTACACACTATTCATAATACTATTTATTTTACTCATCTTTATCCTAAGGAATCTACTTTACAATTGTTCCTTATCCACAAGGGACCACATATAATAATTACACACCCGTGATACATATATATATATATATATATATATTCCTTATGATGAACTCACTTATGGTGAACTTGTTAGTTTCATTAATAAGGAAGGTTTAAAGATTTGCCAAGATTTGAAATTACAAAAACGCCTAAAATGGGAGCTTAGAAAATCTAAGCAAGAACTAGGCAGTTTTTGTAAACAATTCAATTATGACCCTTTTAAAGCTTCTACCTCCAAAGACTGTAATGGTAAGTGTTCTTCAAAATCTTACCGAAAACATTACAAGTCAAAAAGCCATAGAAAGTTCCTTCCAGAACCTAAAGAACCTTACTATAAGAAACCCTCTAAACCTTATAGAAAACCCAATCTTTCTAAAAGAAAACACTCAAAACCAACTTCAAAGCCCAAAACCTCTTTCAACTACAAGGAAGCCACTTGTTATAGATGTGGAAAGAAAGGTCATACTGCAAAATATTGTAAAATGAGCAGAAAACTTCATGAGCTTGGTCTCGAAGAAGAAATTCTTTCCAGAATAGCATCTCTTCTAGTAGAATCTTCTGATTCTGAATCCTCCATGACTGGAGATAATGAACCCCTCCAAGTTGATGAGTTAATTGACTCTGATACTTCTGATCATTCAGATAGTGATTCTGAGTCAGAATCCTATCTAAAGAAGATTAATGTCTTGATTAAAGAACAATTCACTTGTTTACAGATAAATCTTTAAAGCAATTAAAAGAAAAAGGTTTTAATTATATTCATATTGGCCTAATCCAAATTGGAATAAAACCTTTAACAAAAGAAGGACTTGATACGTCCATATTAGCAGTCCTCAGGGATGGGACTTGCTGTAATTTATTAAAGCAAGTTTGTAATTAATTTTATGCTTTCTGCAATTTAAATTTTTGCATTTTAAATTTTTAAAGCTTTCTTGTATGAACTGCAGACCGACCAGATCGACCGCCATAAAATCGCACGTTCCTCCTCTGAGGCATAGAGACCTGATCTCTCCCTCAGTTGTATTTCTCTTCTTCCCCTTCACTCAGAGTACCATTTATGGGAACCAGATCTGGTACTGTGTATGTATTAGAACCCAACCTTAATGAATGTTTAATTTTGAAAAGCCTTGTGGTTAGGTTTGCTAATAATCCTGACTAAAAACTTAAAGACGGTAACTTTCTGGTATATCGGCTGGACACCCGATCTGCGGACTATTGATCTGTTCTAAGTCAGATCTGGGTCCAAAAGGCAGACTCTATTCTGCGTCGATCTGGTTTAACAATGCCACGTACCTAAAAACAACCTACTAAAATTTACAACAATAAAGTTAAAGTTATTTCATCAACCGTAATCACTTCCTCAAAACCAATAACTTTTAAAGTCTGTGATGGGTATATAGTTCCCATTCACCTCCAGCTGAGGGATCCATCTAGCATTTTCTCTAATCTATTCTCTCTCTAAGAGAACTTCTCTCTCTCTCTGAAGGTTGGGAATCTGAGATCTGAGGGTAATACACCCGTCTGAAGATCGATTTCCCTTCTTCTCTTTCATTTCTTCTCTTTTATTAAAGCATCTGCTGGATCAAACCCAGATCTACATGTAAGCTTTTAATTATTTTAATTTAAAGTTTATGTGTAATTTATTAAAGCAAGTTTGTAATTAATTTTATGCTTTCTGCAATTTAAATTTTTGCATTTTAAATTTTTAAAGCTTTCTTGTATGAACTGCAGACTGATCTGTATTAGATCTGCCATAAAACTGCTACGTTCCTCTGAGGCATAGAGACCTGATCTCTCCCTCAGTTGTATTTCTCTTCTTCCCCTTCACTCAGAGTACCATTTATGGGAACCAGATCTGGTACTGTGTATGTATTAGAACCCAACCTTAATGAATGTTTAATTTTGCAAAGCCCTGTGGTTAGGTTTGCTAATAATCCTGACTAAAAACTTAAAGACGGTAACTTTCTGGTATATCGGCTGGACACCCGATCGTGCGGACTATTGATCTGTTCTAAGTCAGATCTGGGTCCAAAAGGCAGACTCTATTCTGCGTCGATCTGGTTTAACAACGCCACGTACCTAAAAACAACCTACTAAAATTTACAACAATAAAGTTAAAGTTATTTCATCAACCGTAATCACTTCCTCAAAACCAATAACTTTTAAAGTCTGGGATTTATAATCCCTCAAAGTTCACACACACTCCACGATTCCTGGTCTTATTGGTATCAGAGCCAAGGGAGAGTAGTGGTATATGGTTTAAAGTTATTTGTGTTTGTTAATAATTTGAAGTATTAAAAATTGATTAATTCAGTAATGGGTTTACCCTCGGGTGCTTAGGTAGCATATGGTCGTAAGTCCCGTCTGTGTTTAAGGGCAACAAAACCATTTCTTAGCCTAGGATTGATTTACTGTTTTAAAAGATTTTTAAGATCTTTAAAGTATTTTCATTCATGGATTCTTTACTCCATAGAACATCATCTTTCTCTAGCTCTTCCTCCGGGAGGACTAGTGTTTCAAAGAATGTTGTGAATTCTGAGGAATTCATAATTGCAGATTTTGATAAAGCTATTGATTGTTGGGAACTACCAAAGATTTCTAAAGATAAAATTTATAAAATGAAAAAACTTGATTTCTTAAAAACAGATTATGTTATAAAGACTGAAGAACGTGACATAACACTTTCAAAGCCTTTTGAAACAATTCACTTATTTACAGATAAATCTTTAAAGCAATTAAAAGAAAAAGGTTTTAATTATATTCATATTGGCCTAATCCAAATTGGAATAAAACCTTTAACAAAAGAAGGACTTGATACGATCATATTAGCAGTCCTCAGGGATGGGAGGTTCATCTCCTTTGATGATTCCTTACTCAGTAGTATTGAATCTAGTCTCTGTAAAGGACCCATTTCATTTGATTGTTATCCAAACATAACAGTCTCTCTTAAAGATAAAAACATCATTAAAAGCATGACCCTTCAAATCAAGACCCATAATTACCATATGATTGAAGGATCAATTCCTGTAGCCCTAATCTACAAAATATCTTATAAAACCATGCATTCAGCGTTCAATACGCAACATAGATTCCAGTCAAAAAGAGATAAAACTCTTCTCTTGCAGACTGACTTGTCTAAAGCCAATATTGTCATTGTTGTGCAAATTTTATTAAACTCGCAAGTGCACGAATCTATTGTAGAATAGATTAATGGTGACGAGTGTCGATCCCACGAGGAGGTGGATTTTAATTATGTGTAGAATTAATTTTCTGAGTTGGTGGTTGGATTTATAATGACAATTATGTAGGCAATGTATTAATTTGAATTAAAGCTATTGGAATAAACTATTAAAATAAAATGCTTGGATCTCCAGGACTGCCTCAACACGTACTATCGGTTTAATATTCATTATTAGTACCAATTAAATCATGAAGGGGGAACTTCCACTCATCATGAACCACACTTTAATAGATATGGTGCTAAGGGCTTCCGTGCCAAATAGTAATAACCTTGCACAGGGAGGCGGTTATTCCATATATAGATATCCCAGACAAGATTATTATTATCCTCTCACGAAAAGTCAAAACAACCACATAAATTAAAGGGGAAGGAAAAGTAAATTTACAAAATTAAGCCCATTGGAGCATGTTGAGACTTCACCTTCAACCCAAGCTTGAAAGGAAATTAGCCACTCATATTTGAACTAGGGGTAAAATGGGAATTTTATTAAAATACGTAGAAAATACAAGATGGAGATGGAATTACAGAAAATGGAGTCCAAAAATGGATTCGGGGGTGTCAAATTAGGGGGGAGCCCTTTTTATAGATAAACCGAGTAAATCATTTTTGATTAAAACAATTTGACGCTCGGATTGCGCCACGTGGCAAGTTCCTATTGGATGGAACACATCATCGGGCTTTTATTCGGTGTATATGCATGTACCATACACACGCGTTTTTTTCCGTCCACTAACTTTTTCGCCACGCCACTGTCAACATTTTTGGTCCAATAAGCTCGTGACACGCCATCCGTCAATCACGCCACATCATCGATCAATGTCACATAAGCGGTCAATGCCACATCATTCGCCCAATCAAATGCCGCCACGTCATCGTATAGTGCCACGTCATCGCATGATGCCACGCCAAAGACAAGATCATGGTGAAGTGAAGGATTGAAAGCGAGATCGTGTATGATCAATAGATATATCAACCGCATCAGTATGTGTGAACAAAGATCAGTATATGTGAACAAAGCACCATTTTTCTTTTTATGCTCCTCCTAAGGTTTTCGACTATCCCGAGTTCAAAAGTCTTTGTCCGTTTTTCCATCTGATCTCTCGTTTATTGTGAAATGACCATGATATCCCCTAAAATACATAAAATACTTAATTAAAATAAAACATACATAACTAAATTACAAGGGACTTAAAGACATAAAAATAGGGATGTTAGTAAGACTTGGAGTGTAAAATGATGATTTTCTCCATTATAAATACACACTTTCTAGTACTCAACAGTCATCCCAAAACCCATACAATGGAAAGACATTCACCTTCCAGAAGAATGGATTCTGGATGGAGCCACTGAACCAGTGATTCCAAAACAACTTGAGCCTAATACAGAGTTACAAAATGTAACTCAGTATTCTGATGGCAGAGTTAAACTATCCTTCAGAAGATCTACTTCTTCCAGATATTCTGATAAAGACTCTGTCTCTAATCTTCATTCCATAGAAAGAAGATTTTCTAAAGTTCCATCTGTTATTAATCTTCCTTTCCAAACTACTAAAGACCAACCTAGGTTTTCTACATCAGATATACCTAGTTCTTCAATTCGTTCTGTAGACTATTCCACTAGTGTACCTCATCCTATTTACACTAGTCGTCCAAAAGATCAAGGACAAGAGGAGAAAGAACCTTCTCCTCCAACTTCTCCCACATTCTCAGCAGTCACTGAAAACGTAATAGGAGTCATTGAAAAGGATTTTGAACTAGATAAAACCCTTTTACATAATGATTTCTATTCTGATAATAATAAAGAAAAAAGACTTTGGTTCTTTAAACATTTTTTAAATCAAAGAAAGCAAATTCAAGAATTTTATTATGAATTTGTCAATTTGCATAAAGTCCATATTTTATTTTTTGATTGGTTTGAAATGTATGCTTCTGACAACAACATTTCCTACCCCTTTAAAGAATCAAACCCTATCACAATTAGAAAGAAAATTCCTGAGTGGAACCTTTCTGATAGTGACAGAACCATTGAAGCTGAACACCCTCCTCTAAGGGGCTTAACCATAGTTCATGGTGAACCCCCAGTTCAGATTAAAGCTTCTCCTTACAAATTTCATAAAGTCAATAATCCAGAGTCAGATTTAGATAGCATTATCCAACAGAATAATTTCTGTAATGCTAATCTAAACACAATAGGAAAACAATTGACTAGGATTGAGAGTCAGATCCAACAGTCGACCATCTCTGTTTCTCCTATTCAAAGACCTATTCCTACAAAACCTGATTCCTTGAAAAAGCTCAAAGAACCTATTTTCAAACCCTTTCAGGTTTCGAAACATAGTCAAAAGCTTGTTCAAGATTCCAAATCAGATTTTGCTAAAGCCATTAAAGAACAATTAGAAAGAATAGAAGCATCCTCTTCTTCTGCTTCTACTTCTAAGAACCAAATTGCTCCTGACACACAATCCAAGTCTATTGGAGTATTGGATCAGGACCAATCTTCTATTGCCTCTTCTGATATAGAAGCCTTTAAAGAAGAACCAATTCCTAAAGCCAATAAAATACATTGGGAATTAGCACTTCCTGCTAGTTCTCGTTCTCCTCCTGATCTTGCAATTGATAATAGGCCCAGTGCACTAAACCAATCTCGGTTTAATGCATCTTCTGTCTATGAGTGGAACATAGATGGAATGTCTGAGTATAATATACTTGGCCTATTACAACAAATGACCATGGCAGCCAATGCCTATAAAACCCAATCAGGGACCTCTGACAAAGCTATTGCAGAAATCCTTATTGCAGGATTTACGGGTCAACTTAAAGGTTGGTGGGATCATTTCCTCACCAAACAGCAACAATCAGATATCTTGAATGCAATACAAGTAAATGAGGATGGAACTCCCAACCTCGATGAATTTACTAACCCCATTCAAGATGCAGTTGCTACTTTAATTTTGACCATTTCCCTCCATTTTATCGGAGATCCTTCTCACTTGAGAGATAAAAATGCTGAGTTACTACACAATTTGAGATGTAGGAAACTTAGTGAATTCCAAGCCTACAAAACCACTTTCTTTACCCGAATCTTTCTAAGAGATGATGCAAATCATACTACTTGGAAAGAAAAATTTCTTGCTGGATTGCCTACCCTTTTAGGTGAAAAAGTAAGAAATTCTATTAAAGCTTTATACGATAATCGTATTCCTTATGATGAACTCACCTATGGTGAACTTGTTAGTTTCATTAATAAGGAAGGTTTAAAGATTTGCCAAGATTTGAAATTACAAAAACGCCTAAAATGGGAGCTTAGAAAATCTAAGCAAGAACTAGGCAGTTTTTGTAAACAATTCAATTATGACCCTTTTAAAGCTTCTACCTCCAAAGACTGTAATGGTAAGTGTTCTTCAAAATCTTACCGAAAACATTACAAGTCAAAAAGCCATAGAAAGTTCCTTCCAGAACCTAAAGAACCTTACTATAAGAAACCCTCTAAACCTTATAGAAAACCCAATCTTTCTAAAAGAAAACACTCAAAACCAACTTCAAAGCCCAAAACCTCTTTCAACTACAAGGAAGCCACTTGTTATAGATGTGGAAAGAAAGGTCATACTGCAAAATATTGTAAAATGAGCAGAAAACTTCATGAGCTTGGTCTCGAAGAAGAAATTCTTTCCAGAATAGCATCTCTTCTAGTAGAATCTTCTGATTCTGAATCCTCCATGACTGGAGATAATGAACCCCTCCAAGTTGATGAGTTAATTGACTCTGATACTTCTGATCATTCAGATAGTGATTCTGAGTCAGAATCCTATCCAAAGAAGATTAATGTCTTGACTAAAGAACAAGAAACATTTCTTGAGTTAGTCAAACACATTTCTGACCCCACTCTTCAAAAAGAATATTTAGACAAGCTTTTAAAAACTCTTGAACTCAGTGAGAAACCTGAGTCTTCTAAAGTTCCTGTTGTCAGAAAGCATGCTTATGATCTTACCACAATTTTGGATAAAAGGAAAACCAAGAATTTGAGTCCTTCTATTCAAGATCTTCAAAAAGAAATCAAAGATATTAAATCTGAGATTAAAGAATTAAAAGAAAGACAAAAAACTGATTCTGATACAATCCAACTCCTTTTACAAAAACAGTTGGAAGAACATTCCGATAAAGAATCAGAATCTGAAAATGGTGATAAACAAAATCTAGAAAATATTGAGTCTTTACCCAATGATTTTCTTTTCGTTTTAAAGCAAATCACCACAAGAAAATATTTGATTAAAGTCACTTTGATATTTTCTAAAGAATTTGAATTTGACACTGTCGCTCTTTTTGACACTGGTGCAGACTTAAACTGCATTAGAAAGGACATTGTCCCTAGAAAATTTCATGAAAAAACAAAAGAAAGACTTTATGCCGCTAATAATTCAAAATTAAAAGTCAATTTTAAAGTTGATGCCTCTGTGCATAACGATGGATTTGAGTTTAGAACTACCTTTATTTTGACAAATGACATACATCATGCAGTCATTTTGGGAACTCCTTTCATAAACCTATTACCCCTTATACTGTCAATTATGACAGCATATCTTTTAAAGCAAGAGATAAAAAACTTGTTTTCCCTTTCATTGAAAAGCCTAAAACAAGAAATTTAAATATTGTTAAAGCTTGTTCTGTTTATAAAAACCAAATCAATGTTTTGCTTAAAACAAAACAGAATGATTTAACCTGTTTAAAGAAAGACTTAAACTTACAAAGAATCGAAAATCAACTTAACTGTGATTTTCTAAAAAGAAAAATTTCTAGTTTTAAAGCCTTAATTGAAAAAGAAATATGTGCTGATTTACCTTCTGCTTTTTGGGAAAGAAAACAGCACATGGTTGATTTACTGTATGAAAACTCTTTTGATGAAAAGCAAATTCCTACAAAAGCCCGACCTATTCAAATGAATATGGAATTAGAACAACATTGTAGGAATGAGATTAAAGACTTAGAGTCTAAAGGATTAATTATGAAATCAAGGTCTCCCTGGTCTTGTGCTGCTTTCTATGTCAACAAAAATTCTGAAATAGAAAGAGGGACACCTAGATTAGTAATCAATTATAAACCTTTGAATAAAGCTTTAAAATGGATTAGGTATCCAATACCTAACAAAAAAGATTTACTCCAAAAACTCCATTCTGCATTCATATTTTCAAAATTTGATATGAAGTCTGGATTTTGGCAAATTCAAATACAACCTAAAGACCGTTATAAAACTGCTTTTACTGTTCCATTTGGACAGTATGAGTGGACTGTTATGCCATTTGGATTAAAGAATGCCCCTTCAGAATTTCAAAGAGTTATGAATGAAATTTATAACCCTTATTCTGAATTTTGTATTGTCTATATTGATGACGTGTTGGTCTTTTCTCAGTCGATTGATCAACATTTTAAACATTTAAAGACTTTTTATTTTGCTACTAGGAAAGCTGGTTTAGCTGTTTCTAGTTCAAAAATTTCTTTATTTCAAACAAAAATCAGGTTCCTAGGTCATTATATTTCTAAAGGAACCATAACTCCCATTGAAAGGTCACTTGCCTTCACTGACAAGTTTCCCGATAAAATTTTGGATAAAACCCAATTACAAAGGTTTCTTGGAAGTCTAAATTATGTTCTTGATTTTTGTCCCAACATAAATAGAATTGCAAAACCTTTGCATGACCGATTAAAGAAAAAGCCAGTTGCATGGACATATAAGGCGCTTACCATCCTACTAAAAGCTTAAGCTAGTAGTAGAGGCGCTACTTTAATCTTATAAGCACCTTCCTCAGGCCACGTGTGCACGGTTGAACCCCCAACTCCCTTTCCCTCCCCAAACCTGGTCTATGGGGGACCCTTAGCTGGTGGGACCCACACACCTGGGCCCACAGTACCTGGCCAGTCTTTGCTGGAAATTTCCGCAGGCGTCTGGAGCTTCCAAGGATTCGAACCCGTGACCTGGCTCTGATACCATATAAGGCGCTTACCATCCTACTAAAAGCTTAAGCTAGTAGTAGAGGCGCTACTTTAACTTATAGCCCAGATCCTCAACCAGGTAACGTCTCCCACGTTGAGTGTCACATTGGGGGCACTTCCGGTACTTCCTGGCCTTGTTGATAATCAGCCTAAATTCCCTTCCTCCCCGGCGACTCGAACCCTGGCCTTGGCTCTGATACCATAAGGCGCTTACCATCAGGCTGAAAAGGATATATATATATATATGTATATATATATATATATATATATACATATATATATATATATATATATACATATATGTATATATATATATATACATATATGTATATATATTCTTGGCCTTTTCAAATTGTAATGTTTCTTGATACCTTTTGACAGATTATCATATTATTTAGTCTTTTGTTTAATACACTACATCTAGGAAAATCTTGACAAGGATGTTTGATCCTTAATCCAATGTTTGACTTATAAGTAAAACAATTATCTATTGTAGATTCTTATATAAAGTTAAGCCCAATTAAAAAATATCTATTAAAGTTTACAGTAATATGAGCTTTAATGTATCTAACAGGGTGTGGGGTTTTAATGTGTAGATATTTAAGGGTAATTTTTATTTCTATAATGAATTAAAATAAGAATACTTAAAGACAACAGGAAAAGTTATTTACATAAGTGGTTATGGTCCTTAAATCACACATATCATTTTATTCTTTCTGATATTCCATCTTTAAAGAGAGAGTACAAAGAAACTTAAAGGATTCTCTAAGAGAACTTATTGATCTAGAAGACAAACCACATGACTTTAGACAATAATTAAGCATTATAGATTCGAGTACGCTTCCGTATATTCTGTTATTAATTTGCGAAAATAAAACGTGAATATTCCTAAATTATAAGCGATGGGTTTCACCAAATGTTTAATTATTATTCTATCAAAGGACTCTCTAATTGTTGGATATGTTATTTCAGGGGCAAACTTCCTTCAATACTAGGAAATGATGATCTTGTCCTTGCCTTTAAGCTTCCACAGTTTCAAGGATTGATTATGTACCTACAAAAGGTACTCTGACACTTAAGTTAGTGTTTGGTTGATAAGAAAATAGAAGAAAATCAAATAATGTAATCTTTAGTCTCCCTCATGAATAGAGAGATAGACATTTTCCAAACTAAAGAGTACATCCTCTCTTTGATTTTCTTGTATTTTTTAATCCACCAAGTAACCTAATAGTTTAATTACCCTTATTACTTTAATGGTATGTTTACTTTCCCAATCGAGGAATCAAAGTTCGGAATTAAAATCATTAATAATATTCACTTCCCAAAGAAGAGACGAGAATTGAAATCAAAATCGTAGGGCGTCCCAATTTAGGAATGTGGAGTAGGAGACTAATTTCCCAAGGAGGTTGGGAATTAGTCTCCAACTCTTAGGATTATCAAATTTCCCTTCACCAAAATTTTAAAATTCCAAACATACCCTATACTAAATTAAAAAATATAAATAGCAAAAACGAAGGCAAACATTTCAAACCCTTGAGGAAGCCTCCATCGCAGCTAGATCACTTGAAGAAGCCTCCATCGAACCCTTGCAAACAAGCCTCCATCGCAACAAAACATTTATGGCCTCCATCACAACACTAAGATCGAGCACCAAAGCAGCTGCTCCCTAAATCACATCGAGTAGCAGCACAAATTGCATCGTTAGTGCACTAAAGTAGCAGCTCACCAAATTGCAGCAGCAACACTCACTGTCACTAGAAACAATAACTATTAACGCGTCAATAGCCGATCTCACATGGAAGCAGCAGCCATGTTGCCCCCGTCGGCAACCGTTGTAGCCCATGATGATGATGATGATAATTTTTTTAAAAAAATGATGATGATTATTATTCTTATTATTATTTGAGAAACTAGTGATGGTGATTTTTGTTATTATTATGTTGCTAATGATGATCTTTTATTCTAATTATTTTGTTGTTTTGATGATGATGATGATGATGATTATTGTTGTTGTTGTTATTGTTATTGTTATTGTTATTGTTATTGTTATTGTTATTGATTATTATTGTTGTTGTTGTTGTTATTATTATTGTTATTGTTAATAATAATAATATATTAATTGATTATAATACTTTTTACCACCACCACCACTACCATAATAATACAAAATAATCATTATTAAAGTTAGAAATTTATTATTGTTGTTGTTGTTAATGATAAAACTATTATAATTAGTTAATATATTGATTTTAATAATAATAATAATAATAATTCTATTCCATTACGATTCTCATTTAATAATCGCGCTATAAAAGATCTAAAAAGAGAGAATATTTGTAACTAAAACAAATAATTTAAAAATATAAATTTAGATTTGGCTGAAATCTAAATATATATAATTTTTTGAAATAAATACATTTAAAATAATAAACTTGATTTTTTTTTTTTATCTGTGTCAAGGGTAACTTAAATATTAGTATTTTTTTCATATGTGTAAGATTTTCAAAAAAGAAATACATTCTTGCTGTCTTGCAAATATTTCCATATACATAATATTATTATTTTGAAATAAGGCTCTAATATAATTCGGAAAAGGATTTGTTTTAGAAACAAATATTTTCTATTATAATTAATGCCCACTGTTTTCTTTCTAAAAAAAAAAAGTTTTCCATGTCAATAAAAATTTGCTTTTATAAGAAATTGTAAATAAATTAAGTTAGATACTTTTTTTTGTAAAGTATCCAAAAATCCGGGTAACGAAGATGATATCGTCAACAGTACTTATCCAGCACGGTCATCCCCACGGTAGTATACTTACGCATCTAACGTCGATAGTTCAAAACTCTACTCATCCCAAACAGTTGCCAATAAAAATGCCGACACCTGTTAAGTCCCACGTGATTTTAACCACAGCCAATCACCATTTACAACCCTATAAAAAACCCGCCGAGGGTTTTGACGAACTCCCCAAATTTTCGCATTGAAAAATCCCCAAACTAAAAACAAACCCCTCTCTAGAAATTTCCTTCTTTCACCGTTCGCCGCCTCTATCATTTAATCATGCCTCGCCGTAGCTCCGGAGGTTTGTTTCCCTTATCGGATCTATCATTAGTTTGTATTGTTTTATTTCTAGGCGTTTAGATTCATTTCTTGGCTTTTTGATTTGGGCAACTATTTATTTAATTGAAATTGGACTTGTTTCGAAAATGAATATAGTCAACGAAGTCAAAGTTTTAGTAGCTGATTTGTTTCCAGATGACTGAAAGTTTAGGGTTTTTTTTTTTTTTTTAACAATGTAAAAGGCTCTATATTTTAAGGGTTTAGTATGGAAGTTTCGGATCTTAGCTTGTAGCGTTTTCAAATATCTTTTCTTCTGAATTTTTTTTTTTTACTGATTTATATATTATATCTATAACACTATAGCGTTTGTTATATGCATTTAAGCATTTCACTCTTTTTAAACCTGGCTATTAATTACTTCTTTCCATTTACTTTTGCAAATTTATCGGTCATTTGGTGCTGTGTTCTTGTTAGACACCAGAAGATTGTTATGACTGCCTTGATATAATGAAAGATTTGTTATGTGTGATATGGGTTTGCATTCTTATATGCCTACAAGAGAAGCATGAAGTACGTAAATGACAGTAGCCTATGTTTGAAGCTGGCTTTTGTCTTCGCTTTGACCAGCTGAGTTGGGCTTCTTTGTTTTGTGCTATTTTTTGTTGAGTCATTATTTCTCTTTATAAACCTGTAATACACGTTCTTTATTGTTGGTGAAGCAATGACTCTACTAACATGAACACTTCTTTTGCAGGAAGATCTGCCCCTCGTCCTGCCGCACGCAGCCCACCCCCAAAGCCAGGTATAGACTTTTACATTAGGATTGTTGAGAAGGAGCTTGCAGCATTCATTTTGGGTTTTAAACATCTCTGTGCTTGTATATTTTTTTTTGGTTTAATGGTTTGTTTTGTATTTTTTCTTTTTTGGTTCTGATGCTGCTTTGTTAATGCAGTTCATCGTGCTCCTCCTCCAGCTCCTGCTCCTGCTCAAAGTGGTGGTAGTATGCTTGGAGGCATCGGCTCTACCATAGCTCAGGGTATGTGAAGATTGCAAGTCTATTAAAATGTGGTCCTTATATATGCATAAAGTGGCTACATGATAACTTCTGCTTTTAGTCATGGAACAAGTCTTAACTTCTGTTGTCTTTGCATTACAGGTATGGCATTTGGTACTGGAAGTGCTGTGGCACACAGAGCAGTTGATGCTGTGATGGGTCCTCGTACTATTCAGCATGAAACTGTGGTCTCTGATGCTGCAGCTCCTGCCCCAGCTTCTGCCACAAACAGTTTTGCCAGTGCTGATGCCTGCGGCGTCCACTCCAAGGCATTCCAAGATGTACGTGATCTTTTTCCTTCTGATTAATTATTTGCAAATAATCTATTATATTGCTCGTTATTTTTTTGTGTGGTTCTTTTTCTTAGAGGAAATTACATTTTAATGGTGTGTAACAGAGTTAACTCTTCTGTCATTTTATAACAACCTTGCGTATTTATGCTTTGTATTTGATCCAATGCTTCCAGAAGTTTGTTATATGCTTCGATGCTGGTCTTTAGGTTAAAGAAGCTACGGACTTGTAGTTAGATTTTGTTTTCAAGGAGTTGCGGCCTTAAGAGCTTAGTTTCATTGTTTCAACTCCCTGGTTTTTATTTTCTCTACATAGTTACAACTTAAACTTCCATATTTCATATTGGATGGATTTATTTGTGATGCTTGTCAAATAAAATAAATTGCTTTTTATGTGGTTATCTATTGAAATATTAATTTTCCTGTGTGCTGACTTTTATTTACTTCAATTTTCTTGTAGTGCATCAACAACTTTGGAAATGACATCAGCAAGTGTCAGTTCTACATGGATATGCTTGCGGAGTGCAGGAAGAACTCAGGCTCTGTGATGAGCGCTTAAGTGCTTTGCCTTTGGAATGCCATTTAATGGATTTTCAGCTTTGAACTTTCTCCTTTTCTTTTGGTGATGATGATGAAGCTGTAATCCCTTATAAGGATTCACATTAATAATTTTTATGGGAAACCACTGAACCTCGATATTTGGTATTGAATTTAGAAATTGATCTTTTAGACCCTTATAAAAAATGTGATCAGATCTGACGGTGGTGTTGCATAAGGTGGAGCTGAATCAGTTTTATGTATGACCATGTCTGATATTGGTTTGGTCGGGCCCGTATTTGGTAGTCCAATTAATGTGGTATGGTATGGACAATGAAGTGTTTTGTTTTGTCAAGGTTGGGCCCCTAATTATTATTTTATTGTTAATCATTTATCTTAAGTTTACCTATTATAAAAATTGGATTTTATTATTAGAATATTTAATAGAATTAAAATTGAAAGACATGTTTTCACTTTGCACCATAAATAATAAAATAAGATTAAAGAAAACAAAAGTAAAATATCTAAACCTAGCAAACTCTTTTGTTTAAAACATAATCTACCAAGTTTGATGCCTAAACACGGTTGGTATCAAATCCTTCGTCAATCACATAAAATAAAATAAAATAAATCTCACAGCCTTTTTCCTTATCTTATCTCTCCATAGGTTCTTAGGGTTCACAAAGTTAAACACGTAATTTGTGTCAAATCCTTCATCAATAACATCTTTCATCACTAAATCCTTTAAACATGTGCAGTAATTGACAAAAATATGCATTGAACTATGAAGACTGACCATTGACGAGTCTTATGGTGGTTGCAACTATCCATAAGGTTGGCGGATGCAGGAGGAAAGATCAGCTGCAATAATGATGAGGGCTTTGCATTTATGAAATCGATTTTAAGGATTAGATTGATTGGGTGTTTTTGAATTAGGAGTTATGGTAATTTATTGATTGGGTGTTTATGAATTAGGGTTAGGGTAATTTATTGATTAAGTCTGATTTTGTAAATTTGTAAGATAAATTGAGAAGATGAATTAGATTTTATTTGTGATAGATACTTTTTTTAAATAAGAAATAAATTAGAGTGTCAGGTGTATTTAATTAAATGTTGGCTATAAATATAATATTTTATTTAGTATGTTAAATGTTTAAATTATTCTTGTGATGTCATCAGTTATGCACGTAAGTTAATGTTTTGGTGAATAGTTTATACAAATTGCAAACGTAAGGTGAAAAATTGAACAAATTCAAGATTTTATAACATTTATGATAACGGGGTAAACTTTAAGGTGGATAACTGAAATTTTTTTCAATATTTAGCTCGTTAAAGTGTCTATTTACCTTTATGACATCATCAATTATGAATGCAATTAACATTTTGGTAGATGGTTGATACATATTGTAAATCTGGAGTAAAAAATTGAATAAATTTAAATTTTTATAGTACTTTTAAAAACAATATTGATTTAAGATCAATGACTGATTATTTTCCCTCTTATAATTTGATTATATAAGAAGTACACAAGAGATAATTAAAACTAAAGTGGAAGGGGATTAACAATGAAGGGAAATAGCCCGGATAAGTATTGAAGTTTTTGTTGGTTGGTGATTTTTCCTAATCAAATCCCAGCAAAACTCTTTATTTTCCTAATCAACAACAGAACAAACAAAAATGTTATCGAGTAATGGGAAAACTAGATAATAAAATAGGTGCAAAAAAGAACCATGTAACATAATAATAAAAAATAAGCTGCAAATTAAAGCAGACTCAACCATCGTGTGCTGCTATTTTAATAATAAAAACCTTTAAAACGAGTATGATGGCATCAAATTAAATTACAAAATACAATACCATGTAAAGCCAAAAAATTTCAGGCTTATTTGCGTGCTAAAATCTGAACGTCCGGTGGATATATCTTCATGATGAATTGATAATGACCGTCGGTTGCTCCTATTTTTAATTTTATTGTGTCCTTGGCTTCCTCTTATAACTTGCAAAGGTGCTTGTGCAGACCAAACGGAATGAAGAAAAATAGTTGATGCAAGGGTAATATCGGTAATAAGTGGGGTTTGTTCAAAAAAATATAATTTAAGGATTTTTATGGGGTGTATTTATAATTGAGGTCTATTACACAAGAGACAGACTCTGGAAGTACCCCCAACATTTTTCATTTGTTTGTATATTAGGTGAAGGAGCTGCCTTATTTATAATATCTATGGACCAATTAAATCTCAAGGATCAAATTATGAGTGACTTAAATCATGTAACCTCATTATATATGTTACATCATATGTGATCCTGATCATTTAACTAGGTTCTATTATGGTAAAATAACATTAGTTACAGCTTAATATGATTATTCTGACAAGTCATATCACAATCTAATTATTCTAATTAGTCACATCACAACATCCCATTAAAATTTCCGGCCAACGCCCCCGGTGGCTTTTGAAATTTTTTTAATAGCCATTAAAAAAAGTATTTTATTTTATTATTTAAGAAAGTACCCTACTTGAATTGCAAAATTTTTAAAGTGCCCCAAGTAATTTAAAAAAAAAAATCGTGTTGCCCCGAGAGTAAATGTATAATTCTAAACAATTCGATCAACTATTAAATATTGTGAAACTTTTTTTTTTACACTAATATTACGAAACTTAAATAAAGACAAAAGACAATAGATCATTAAGATAAATTAAAAATAAAAGAAATTCATTTTACTCTGTTTATTTTTCTGGTTTCTTTGCAATCCTTTCAATCATAAACACATTTTTTTTCAGTTGTCATGGCTTCAATGCGTGGATTTCATCCCAGTTCTCTAAATCAAAAGAATTTTCTTCAATTATTTAATCTATCAACATTTATCCCTAAATTGTAAGTCTAGCAAATTCTAATTTTTAATTTTCAGTCTACCTAATTCTAATTTTCAATTTTATGATTAATCTTTTATCTAGCTTTTAAATCTCTGATTTTATCATGTATTCATGTTTCTGCTCTATGTTAATAATTTTGTTATTATTAAAAGATTTTAAGAAAAAATTAATTGATAATTTAGTTTTGTATATTGAAAAAGATTTTTTATTATATTGATAATAAAACTATCATATATTCTTTTAATACATAAAATTCCGCCAAGGAGTATTCAAGAGAACAATTGTAATAGTAAATTTATTATCAATAAATATTATAGTTGCAATATAACATATTACTATCTAAATTTTTAAAAGTGTATTGTGTTTTAAATAGAGTGTTAATCATATGCACGTAGACGTGCTCTATAAAAGGCATGACTGTACATGTGGCAAGCTCTCATTTGGACTTTAAAGGTTGTGAGGCCCGCAATACAATTTTCCAAATCCTGGTTACATTCTTGTTTTTCAAGGATAATTATATTGAGAATTATTTGATTATATGTGATGGTCGGACAAAGTGTCTATCTTATACTTATGATATTAACACGTTTGATAGAGTTAAAGAAAAAGTATTAAATGGCAATATTTGAAAGGTTAGATGGCGCAAAGCAATTGTTAAAATTTCATAATGGTTATATGAATTTTTATTATAAATGTAGTGATTTGATAATTTCCCTTGTCAAGCACAAAGTTTTGATGAAAAATTCTCCTCACATGGTATCACATTTGAATGTCTACGACACAAATATTGTGAAAAAAAATAACAACAGAATTTTTTGTTTGTGAATATTTATACTCTAAATATCTCTTTCTCGTCTTCTAAATTTCTTAGGTGAAGGACATCAATTTTAATTATCTTAAAAATAAATGACTAAAAAAGAGTAAGATGTGGGAGGAAATTAAATGTGAAAATACTTTGGTGGGATGATTTAAAATTACAAATACTATACATGTTCCCAAAAAATTCTAAAAACCAATCATGAACTAAACATGAAATCAGTAGCAAGAGATTTGAGAGAAGATCAAGTTGGATTCCTCCACGGGGCTATTTCAAAGTCAATGTAGATGCAATAGTTAGTAGAGACTGATTGTCAAGATGTGGTTGATATAGTTTTCCACAAGAAGAGCAGCAAAGTTGAAATCTTTTAGACTATTGCTGATATTTAGGATAAGATGTGGAGGATAAAAAAGGTGTTCCAAATTCATTATTTTCCAAGACACTATATTACAATTGCTCATGCTCTAGTTAAGATAGCTTTATTTGGTGGATGCTTTTATCTAGAGATAGTTTGGAGTTCCGTATATACCCTTGAGGTTTCTTTAAGTTCGTATAATTAGGGAATAATATCAGATGCAATCCTTTATGGTTGAGCCAAATATTCTAAAGAGGATGACTATATAAAAATTATGTATTTTTGCGTGTCTCGTGTAATTATCATCTCTAACTACAACAATTTGTCATTCATTGACTTATTTAATTGTCACTTTCGGAGAGGGTCAAAACTTTGTTCAAATGCATAAAGGATAGTCCAGATAAATTTATTTTGTGAGGTAGAAAGTTATTTACCGTGTATCAGTACTACCAAGTTAAAATAGTAAGTCTACGGCTTATTAATATGTCCGCATTGTTGGCCTTTTTAATCTCATAGATTTTGCATTATGGTGCTATTAAAGTTTATAATCCGTCTATTATAATCAAATTAAAATCTTGGTTCCGCCACTACTTTTTTAAAAACATACTTCTGTTGCAGTGTTAATTTCGAATGGGTTCCTTCATTTCAATTTCAAAGATATACTGCAAGTGATTTGATGTTGTTTTGTTGACTCACTTATTTCTTGAATCAGATTCAGAAGAGTACATCTGCAAACTGCGCCGCCATGCAGTCAAGTTATATTGACAATTAGATATTTAATTTTTCCAAAATCTAAGCTTTGTATTATAACAACAAATGATAGCCATTTGCTTTGCAATTGGAGTTTTACTGGTTAGATTTTTTTTTTTGTTGAAATTTTGACCAAATGATGCTTATCATGAAGACAATCAGAGGAAATAGCACGTACTCGATCACTAGCACGTCAAGTTTCTTTTTATTTTTGCAGATATCATGATTTGAGCAATCTGTTTTTGACTGTTCATATGGGGCAGGCTCAGCAGCATTTCCAATGGAATGAACCTTCCATCAAATATCTTGTGAAATGCAACTTACCCTTTGGGAACAAAAATAAAAGAAGCTTTAACTTATTCTGTCCCCCAATGTCTCATCATATTGTATTCCTAAATTCATTTCTTTCATTTGATTTTGTGAACACATTTATGCGAACGTTAATACCATAGTGTACTTATCTTGAATATTGACAAATAGAGAGTATACTTTTTTTTCCCCCCAGGAATTCAGCTTTTTGATATACGTTTGTGTCTTTCATATGAATTTCCTTTTTCCCTATATATTTTTACTAACCATCTTGGTGTAATTAAACGTTCTAAATTTCACCTCGTCAATGTCAAGCACAGACTTATGAAGAGAACTCAGCCAATCAGATAGTGCAATGGTGCCCTATCTATTATAAAAAATAAACAAATAAATGAATAAAAATAAAATTCGGAGACTGACCTTGACCTATACTTTTATTGATCATCATTGAAATCTTAGATTTTTCTTCTTTTTTCCCCCTTAAACAGCCTTAAAATTTATCATCATAATCTACCCTTAAGAAAGTTGATGCACGCTTTCTTCCATATCTCCCTATCTGGCTCCAGTTCTTCCACTCTCGCCCTTGCCTCCTCAGCAATTGAGTCCTATAATCATAACGTACACCAACATATCAGGTCCACTCAAAACGAGAGAGTCAAAAATCAAACTGCGCACATGAGATGACATAACATACCACAATGAAATTGCGCTGAAGAAGTCGGTCAATCAAATGGAGGAGAATGTCTTTCGTGTATTCAGGATGACCTTGGATGCCCATCATGTAGTCCCCATACTTGAACATTTCGATCCCAGTCTTATCAGACCATGCTATCACCTCTGCTTTGGCTGGGAGCTCCCGGACCTACATTATTAGAATAGCCCGCATCGCATCAGAACACAAACATTTATATTGGCTATGAGGGTGTGAATATGGGTGTTACTGGGTTTAACGCTAGGGTACACTGACCTCGTCACGGTGGCATTCTATCACAGGGAGGACGGCCGGCATTTTGAGAGATGAGAAGAATTTCGATGATGATGATGACAGATGGACGGTCGTGACCCCGATGTCCCACCCCTTGAGGGACCGACCAATCTTAGCTCCCAGTGATCGGCCAAGTACCTGAACAAAATCACCAATATCTTCAAAAATTTACTTTTATCTCATTATCTGCTTGTTTGTTCATTTGATGTTTGTGATGCTATGGGCAAAACGGGAAGTAAAAGGGACATGTGATTGTTTGGGCTCCTCAACCACGCAAGAAGCAAAACACCAATTAGTAAAGCTGTAATAAACTCGTTGATCATGATATATGAGAACAAGAAAAGAAATAAAATATAATTATTAATGCGAGAATTTGCCTTGCCGACAATTGTTACGCATGCGCGCATGACAAAGCATAAAATATATTATATATATTGACGAATCTATATCTATGTGTGTGTATTATATACACAATTATTAAGTTTGATTTGTAATGAAAATATAGCAATTTTGATTGATAGATTTTTCTAGATTGATATGGGTGGTTTGTTTAAATTTATACACGAATATAACATGTGCTCATGGGTCTGTCACCTAACTCATACTTTATGAATTAAAATAATCTAGCATACATGCTGCCCACCTATCCTGTTGATTGCCTAAAAAATTGCAAGATGTCAAAAGGAGAAAGCAATATAAACAACATAAAACCAACCCATAAAAAAACCAGCGAAAAAAGTTGACTCTAGATATACAAAACTCCGCAATACTCAAATAAAGGTAACTTATTATCAACCAATGGTCCTTTGGTCCAATGAGAGAGCCCTTGTATTTATAATTGTGAGAGCAAGGGTTCGAATCTCCATAAAAATATTATGGAGGTTAATTTCAGTCTCCCTCAATTATCATCTAATTGAGTGGAGATAGTCTCTCCCTTACGAAATGTGAGTGAAATAGACAGTGCTCGAATATTTGAGAGGGTTTAAAAAGTGTTTGGGCAGTACTTCCGTGAGAAATATATGACGGAGAGTGTCCCAAATGCGTCGTTTAGGGTTTAAAAATTATCATCTAATTGAGTGGAGGTAGTCTCTCCCTTACGAAATGTGAGTGGAGTAGACAGCTCTCGAATATTTGAGAGGTACTTCAGTGGAAAATATATGAATTGTAATTGTAACAGTCTCTGTATACAGAATTAAAAAAAAAAAGTAATTTATATTTGAGAGGTACTTCAGTGAAAAATATATGAATTGTAATTGTAACAGTCTCTGTATACAGAATAAAAAAAAAAGGGTAACTTATTATCAAGTTGATTTACAATCAACCTAAAACATATGATAGCATGATTCACTTAATTTTTATATTATCTTAAATGGACTATAAATTATATTAATTTTAACTTAGTAAGATCATAACAATAATGTCTTGTGTTGCCATTTGCGTGCATCAAAGTCTTAAGCATCATCAGATGATTATATTTTATTTAATTTTTTTTACTATTTAATAATGCACATACTATAAAAGTACAACAGTTCGGGTCATCGTTTATTTTTAATTATTGTTTTTCATATCTACCATGGCAAAAAGAGACGGCTCGGTTATTTACTTGCAGTGTACATAACGTGAACGTTTCTATTAAAAATTACACATTGAAAAAGGTGTTTTTTACTTTAAAAAAAAAACGTTTCAAACAACAAAAATATATCAATATAAATACTTCAAAGCATCATCAATGTGCAACAAACGAATAATAAGCAAGTGGTTTCCCAGTACACATTCTAAAAAAGGTTAAAACAACGTGTACGCATATAAAAGAAACAAAACTTATCAGTAAGCATTTAATGACTCACAAGGCACATCAAAAGTATCCAATGTGGAACCCCACTCTCTCAATGTCGATATTGGGTGAAACTATTACTCGTCAAAATGAGAGGCTTAAAAAAAACCTTTAAAACGTGTCATCAGAACCCCACTATTCATTGCAACACATCACTCAAACAGTTGAATTTAGTTTTCGATGCCACAATACTTTTTAAAAAGGTGAGTTAAAAAATAAATTGCATTATTATTTTTAAAATTTCCAAAACTTATTTTTTAGGATCTTATTAAATTACATATAATATAAATTTAATGTTTTATATAACTCATATTTTTATTTGTTAAACAACCAGAGAATTATAAAGAATTATTATTAATTGTAAGTCACAAATAATATAACTTTGTACATATCCTCATCTTTGTAAACTTTTCAATTCATTAACGTACACAAAATTACATAAAATTTATTAAATCATAACTACTATTTTACCACAACAACTCTATGATGGCCTAGTTTTCTGTCATATGACCAAAAATGATTTCTAAGAAACTTAAAAGATATATATTTGATTGAAATAAACAATTATACTCTTAAAAAATGAATAATTTAATGCAAAAAAAAAAAATACTGCAAAAATTTTGCATATTCTTTTCTTTTTTATTTTGAGAATTTTTAGGAGAAAAATATCCATTCCAATCTTATTGGAGAATGAATCGCACGCGCCAAAGGATTATTGAACGTACTGGTCCCCAGTTTCTTAAACCAGGGCTAGATCACAAGCCGTCCAACTGTAAGCGACGTAACTCAAGTGGGACCCGATATAAGTTCGCCGCAGTGGGACCACTCAGTCCAAAAGTTTCTGTGTGATGGAACACTCCAAAAAGCTTTTGTTTTTTCTATTTTTATTTTTTTAATGTTGTTTCTCACCTCTTCTTGTCATTTAACTAAAATTCGACCACGGCGATTACGGCCCGTCTTTGCTAAAAAAATCTAAAATAATAATAATAATAATAATAGGAAAAATAATAACCATGAAATTCTGAATATACCCTTATGTACTGCCTGATCTGGAGATGAACGCGTCAAATTACGAACAAAAAGCAGTGCCAGCAATTTTGCTGGCGTTAATATGCTACGAAAAGACAGTAATGGCCCTTACCTGGTGTCCGAAGCAAATGCCGAGAACTTTCTTCTTCAAGGAGTCCAACTGTTTCAGCAGAGCAATGAGTTTACAGATCCAAACGTCATTCCCGTGAGCATCATTGCAGCTGCCGGTGATCACGTAACCATCGTACGATCCGACGTCGTCGTCATCAGGGAACTCACCGCGTGCCACGTGGAACATGTCCCACGTCTCGCCTTCCTCCCCCAGCATTCTCACGAAAACCCCAAAATACCCTCCGTATTTCTTCTTCATGTACTCCGAATCCTCTGCGCAGAGAAGCACCGCAAACTTTTTCCCACCCATATGAGTTATAGTTTTACTTCTCTACGCAGAGGTTTTATTTTCTCTCCCTAAAAATTATTTTGAGAGAGAAAATTTCTTTTTTTACAAAAAAAATTTCCTCCCTCTCGTCTTCCTGTTTTCTGAGTGCTCTGTGACAGATTCGTGGTGAGGCAGTCAGAGAAGCCGGGGGGTCGATTTAAAGTGATGGGTTTATGAAACTGCCCGCGGATAGCAGCGGTATTTACTATTTTGCCATCGTATATGGGGGATTTACATGGTTGCCATATTTGCCCTTTGCTTTAATTTCTTGAGCTGGCTGGCGGTCAGTCCGCATATCCAAATAATATGATTTTTTTTTAATATCTTAATATAAAAAATGTATTATTTATTTTCATAAATAAAAATTTTTTAAATATAATTATTTAATATTTTTATTTTTATAATTTAAATTTAATAAAAAATTATATTTTATACTTTAAAAATAATATATTTTAAAAATATATTATTTATTTTTCGTTTAGACTTATTATCATTCAAATAAAAGTTACTAAATTTTTTTATTTTAAAAATCAGACAAAAAATTATAAAAAAAATAAACAATTAAATTTAGAAAAGGTCTGATATTATTATTTTTTTTTTAATTTTTTGTCTGTTTTCATTTTCAATGGCATTCTTTACCGGCTGGTGTCTTTCAATTTGGTCTTCCATCAACATAAGCTACAAATTGGTAAATTTTTTATTTTTTATTTTTTGGCGATGTGACCCATTAATAAGTATAATCTTCCATATAAAGCATTCAAACAATTTTTACCAATGATAATGCTTGCTGTACATTTGATTATCATATATGTTACTTACTATTTTTTTCACTCACGTTTTTAGGATCTTTATATGTAAGAGCATCATTATCTTATTTCCCCCTAATAAGCCGGGATTTTAGAGTAAGGAGATTATGTTTATTGTCTTGTCAATTTTTATCATTCTTTTCAACGAATTCTGGGCTTAACTTTAACCCTTAATATTCCTTTTCCCTTTTCTTTTAGAGATAGTGATACCTGTTAAATTTAATTGAATTTGAGTAATGATAAAAATTTTAGCGACCGTTTATGACTGTTATTGTGTTAATTTGATTGTGAAATGTCCCCAACACTTGAAAATTTGTGTCAATTTAGTACAGTAAAATCTTGACCAATTAATAGTGTGGGAACCAAGAAAAATTTATTAATTGTGAAAATAGTAATTAATCGAGATTCTACTATGATAGTTACACATGAAATACTGCTCATTCAATGGAAAAATTCATTGTCAATTTGACGTAAATGTAACAAAGCATGAATTTTATTTTGGACCAAAAATTCAAAGTCAAAATTATATTACCGAACGTATGTTTGAAAAAATATCTGTATAAAATATTAATACTCAATTTGATTTATTTATTAATGAAAAGTTTGTACGTGTATTGTAATAATATGTATTAGGATTTATGTGTGTATTTTAACAGTACGAAGGTTTCTCAATATATTCCTCATAATTGCTTTTTTAAGTACCTAAATCAATTTTGAATAATATTTTCCACTTTAATCTTAAATCTTTGAACCACATCAAAGACAACATTAGTCAAATCTTTAACAGGTATTTGTTATTTTTATTTTATTTTATTTTATCTTAATTTATTTCTTCACTCCTCATGTTGCACTTTGATAATATGAGTTCAGTTATTTCTATTTGTACACATAAATATTACACATTTTTTTTGCCAAACAAATTTCGAACATCTTTAAACAAAAAAGTTAATAATCAAAATATTCTATTGCAATAAGCTATACTTTTTTAAAATTTTTTTAGGTACTTTATATATAAATAAATCACTTTTTATTTAACTTTTTTGGACAAACAAAACCTGAACTACTAAAAATCAATAATCCAAAAGTTCATATTTATTATACATTTTAGTTTTTGAAATTATAGTTTATTTTAGGTATATTTTAATAATTGAAAATTATTTTCAAAGGTATGTATAATGAGTAACTTAGAGAGTGCAAATAGCTCTACCCTAGTTAAAATGAGAGAATGACGTACATGGGTACATAACATTCTTTAGTTCATTATCTACGCCCACAGTTTTTATGGTCGCATTTTTGACATTACAATTTTATGTTTAAACTAGGCTAAATGTGACTCTTTTAACATAAACAACTTATGACTCTTCCAGTATTCTTTGAAAAACACATCATATTAGGTCGACGGCAGAGGTATTTGGGATGTAATAATTTTGTAGTTAAATATAAACAAATTTATAAAAAAAAAAGTTATATTAAAAGCATTATAAAAAATTTATTAGCCGTAAGATAAATGTTTTCAGAAAAAAGTAATAAAAAATTTAGCCGACAATATGGAAAGAGACGTGAATAATATCATAAAGGACATGCAAAGCATGTTGTAATTTGAGATAAAGACAGAACCTTGAGCAAAAAAATTTTGATGATTTTTCTTAATAAATAGTACAGAAATTAAATTGTCGAATTGCATTTACATTCTTCTGGCTTCAACTACAAATTGATGTTCTAAACCGAAGGAATTAAAGATCTTTTTTGCTCGTCAACAGAATCACAGTATCTTTTAATGTGTGAATTTATTATGTAAATAAAACTATTACATTCTTTTATGTGTCAAAAATGTTTTACGAAAAGTTTATTTATAATTTGTAATTTTTATCTATGACCAAAGTTTTCTCTTGAATCATAGAGGCACCATTATTTTACCAGTTCAATCCACTGACACGAGCGCACAGCATCATTTATTTTTTTCCATAGTTTAGCTGTTTGATTTATTTTTATTTTTTCCGAATGTATGTGGTAATTTATTTCTTTTTTAAAATATAAAAAAAAATCTCAAAGATATTAAGTCAGATATTTAGAAAAATCCTCAACAAAAAAAAAAAAAATTCAAAACAACCCAACGCAAATGTAGCTAACGTGTCAGGTGCCTAATTACAATCCTTGAAACGTGGCAAATCCGAAATTGCAGTTTTGACTGAAGAATCACATCTTATCAGCAGCAGTCCCAAAAAAAGAGCTCATTAAATGTAAAAGAAAATAAAAATCAATGAAAAGTTAGGTATGAAGACTCCAGGAGGGTGCTTACTTAAGACCGGTGAATTAGGTCAGCCAATTTTCTGAATTTGGCTCGGAATGAGATCTTTATACATTCTTCATGGGTCTTATTACAAACTTAACTGTCTTGACCAAAGTTTAAATACAATTTATTTGGCATCCACAGACCATAGTATCCATCATCAGATTGTTACCACACGCAAAAAATAATCAATAGGCCCAAAACCTAGAGCTCATGAACCCAATGGCCGAAGATACGCATCCTCGAGGTCTCGAGTGCACCAAGCTATATATATATATATATATGTTGAGGCTTTTAATTGCTTGTGGATGGTTGAGTGAAAGACATGGATGAGTTTGTTACTACATACAAAAAGTTCATTATGGCGCCCTAGCTTATGAGCAGAGAACAAAACATCCAAAACTTAAAATCCGATCTTAAAGTTTCTGATGTGATGGAATCACTTACCAAACTAAAATCCAGATTTTGTTGTGGTTAAAATTAACTCTATTTATTACCTACTTTAGTGTGTGATTTAGGGTTCCTTAAGCCTAAAAGCTCATGAAATCAAGTGTTTTTAATGTATTTAGATTTAGTATCAAACTAACTTTTTTGCCAATATTTTAGAAACATATATAATTGGTAGTTACTAGTTATTAGATAAGAATATAAAACTGTAATGCCAAAATTTTCATGAATTTTAAATTATGAAAATTTGTTGTATCAGAATTTATAAGTGGCATTATTGTCCTCATTACTAAGATTATTCATGGGATAATTTTAGAAAATACTTACTTTTTTCAAATTTAATAGGGTTTTTTAAGACTCTTTATAAATTCATACTTTTTCTTCTTCTATAACCCTAAGCCCATAATGTTTTCTTTCATTTTCTCTGTTGCTCAGTACTCTCTTATTCATATCATAATATTCAAACTCTTGCTTCAGAGAGAATCTTAACGGTTGGTAAGTTTTACTCCCTCCTCTCCACAAGTTTTTCTATTGCCCTATTCAAGGTTTTATTGACATGGTTTTAGAGTGTTACATACCATTATGCATGATTTAGGATGTGTTTAAGTTGTGTTTAGGGTTTTGATTTATTGTTGAGTTTTGTTAATCAATCCTTGATGCAACAAACACATTGGACAATTCTGGATAGTATGAGTATCTAGAAATTAAACATTTGTTTTATGAAAGATTCTTATGAAGAGCCTTATCTTTCTGAAAACTAAACAAGTAGGACTTCTTATTAAACAAATTTTGTTTCATAAGATTTGACTTTGTTTTTTATTTTATATGGATTTTTTAATTTGATATTGTTGGACTGAAAAAACTGTAATTCTAGCAGAATGACCAGATTTACAAAATTATTTGTAGAGCCACATGAACTAAAAAAATTATTTTTATGGTTTCAACAAAATATTATAAATGCTTTTAACTATGTAATTCATTTTATTACATGATTACCTTTCATGATTTTATCTATAAAATGTTTTGCAAGACTAAATTACTATTATACACATTTATGAATCTAACACGAATGTTTTACGCCCATGTATGATTTAAATTATTTATGATTATACGAGGGCCACCTCTCAAGGGTTAGAGCACCGTGAAATGCCACATACAATGCAAAGTGCCATGTAAAAGTCATTACATATGAAAAAGTAATTTGAATGTTTTGGCTATCGTCCGTTCTTATTTTGATACTGATTCTGATCGTATACTATGATACATATATGTTCTGGACCAATATTGAGTTTCTGTTCTGAGTGTGCACACGATATTTTGATTTAGATTCTGTTTCTGATCGGGTCATCGAGAGTATAGGTGATATTATGTGACATGAGCTAACCTCTTATTTTCTGCATATAAGCTATACTATTTGCTTTCATAATTAACTATACTTATGATATTTTGAATTACTATGAACTTATGTCATTTTATTGTAATACGTCGTTTTATGAATTATAATATATGTTCTGATAAAAAGAAGGCTTGCAATATTTTTTGTACCGATAAACATAGTGTGTTGAGAATGGTTTTACTTATCGAGTTGACAGTTCACCTCTCGTCATTGTTTTTTCTAGATTAAGTATCTTATTGAGAAGTGTGTTTATCATTGGAGATGGAGATTCATTTCCTTTTTGCTAGTTGAATAAGAGAAGGATAAACTCATGTTTATTTTAAGTTTATTTATTTTATGAACTTGTAATCAAAGAGTTTTGAGACTTTTGATACATTTATGTCTTTGGAAGAGATTATTTAGTGTCAGCCACATGGATTTATGAATTTTATTTAATTAAAAATTTGAGGTATTTTAGTTTGAGATTTTTGTGTAAGGATCTTGATTCATTAGTAACTTCCTTCATTGTGCGCACCGCACATGTTGAATTTGGGGTGTTATAAAAACTAACTGAATGTTTATTGTATATTGCTATAAATGTACTTGTAGTAGAAAATTATGAAGATTTGAATATAAAATCAGCTCAATTTTGAATCAAAGTCCATCTTTAGCACCTCAAATCAGTCCATAACCATTAAAACTCTCTCTAGGGGTACGAAGCCCTTATAGCTTATCCTTTTTCTCGTATGTATCCAAACCTTGCACAAAGAAAAGAACTAGTACTAACCCTAGATTCTAACTAACCCTTTGAATTTCTAGAAAGTTTAAACCCAAAATACAACTTTTTTTTGGTGACTACAATTAGAGCTTTCTTGGGCACAGTTTCACGATATGAAATATGATAACAGCACACATAATTCCCAAGTCAAAACTCCGACAGTCAAAAACATTCTACTTAATTAACCCATATCTATCTATCTACATATAATTTTTTTTTGGGGTTATTTTTTCTTAAGTTTATTCTCTTTTGATGAATGAATTTGTTGGTATGTCCTTATTTTTCTAGTCTTATTCTAATATGGACGGAACTGAATCAGCTTGAGTTCAGAAATGAGGCTCACTGCACTTAAAGACTTACAGAAAAGCATAAGAGGCGCAATTTTGCAACTTTGATTGCCTATGGAGCATTGATCAACTCTTCCAACAATCATCGTAGAATAAAATTTGTCCGTAAAAGGGCATTTATGTAAATTTAATAGGACGAATGCACCGGAATTTTATCATGACAATTCTCTCTATTTTTCCTTTTTGTCCATCCTGTCAAGTTCGTCAGGAATCGGGATTGCGGACATTGTCACGTGATATTCCATCACATATTTTGTACTCACGTGCACGCATTCACAAATGGTTGTCGTACACGTGTGCTACGGAATCTCACCTGGTGATCCTCATCGCGCTTTCAATGTGTACATCGTAGTAGGCTTTCACATTTTAACTTTTTGTTTTTGTTTCCAATAAATTATTTATTTTATGGGTGTGAGTCGCGTGACCGTCGATTCATCATCAATGGTAAGAAACAACTTTTATTCTAAAGAAAAAATATAGGTGATATTTTTACATGCCATACTTTTTTTAAATTACTTTTATTTTTAAAAAAAATTATAAAAAATTTCGTATAATTTTTTAAATTTTTAACAAATAAAATTTTAAAGAATTAATAAATTAAAACTATCGTGATTTATTTTTTTTTACTTATATTTAATTACTAAGATTGCTTTAACCTAATTTTAAATTAACTATTTAACCTTCATAAAGTAAAAGTAAAAAAAATATACTTTAGTTTTAAAATTTTAAATTTTTGTATAAATTTTTTTTTTTGCATGACGTGTAAATACTACTTTATTAATATGATTATTAATCTTTAATTAAATTAGCATAATGTTCTTATAACACAACACTCATGTAAATTATGAACGATCAAATTTATATCATTTACACGTAGGACATTGAAAACGTCATATTATAGGCCATAAAATTAAATGCATAAGTTATTAGATATAATAACACATATTTCTTTGGTTAATTTAGTCATTTTATATCAGAAGGGTAAAACAATCAAATAAAATTTATATTAAAGCAACCTTATTAATAAAAAATTATCAAAGGAACCTCAATAAGAAATAAGTTATAAGGAGGATTTAAATAATTAATCGTACAATTTTTTTTTTGTTGATTTATATTTATTTAAAATAATAAAAACATGTTCTAAATATTTTTAGAAGTAGAATGGGTTTACACAAAGTAGAGTGGAAATATCTCTACCCAAAAAAATAATAAAAATAAATGGTAACAACTTTACTGTTATTTAACAGGCCATTGGGTTTGGACTAAAATGCAAGATGCCTCGATGCCCCCGTTTAAAACCTATTCTTCTAGTTTTAACTTAGGAAAATTATTGATTCTCCCCTCCACGTTGGCCAAGAAACACTTGCACTCAAACTCAATAAGGTTGCTGCACTTTCTTCCTTCTAGTTTGGCCAAGAAACACTCGCACCCAAATTCAATAAGGCTGCTACACTTTCTCCCCTTATGTTAACTTATGAATTTATATTACTATCATCTGTTAAACTTTAGAAACAGGTTCATAATACCCTTGATCAATTTAAGTAACTTTCTTGACCTATTTAAGTTGATTTTGGTTATAAACAAAAAAAAAAGAGGTAATTTTAAAGTTTATGGAGATAAATAACAAATTTTATTAGAAGAAAATATTAAATTTGGGTGAATTAAAAAATGATCTTTTTTTGAAAAATTAGACTCAAAAGGGGTTTGATTTATGGCTTATATACATACGTACATACATACATATATATGAGGGGTAAAGTGTAACAGCCTCATCGAATTTGGATGCAAGTGATTCTTGGCTAAACCAGAGGGGGGAAAACTGAAAAGTACAGCAGTCTTATTGAGTGCACAACTGTTTCTTGGCCAAACTGGGTGGGCAAACTATAATTTTCCATTATAACTTAATCTGTTTCCATTAACAGCCTATGTATTGTGTGTTAGAATATTTGATATTTATAACGGCAATGTTATTAGCAATAGCGAAAAACTTACTTTTCAATAAGGGACACTTATGACAATGACGTTATGATGTTACACTTAATTGGACTCTCATCTTATAAGAGAACAACACAAAGAGGTGTAACACAAATATTTACATTTCAAATTTACAATAAACAAATAGTTGAATTATTCAACTGACCAGCGAAGAGAAAAAACAAATATCATGATATTATTGAAAGATTTCTCCATCAACATGCAAAAAAAAAAATATCAAAAACTATGAGGAAAATCTTTGAAGTCTTTTTAACTACCTCCCCCATGAGCATAGTTGGCTTCGTTAGCTAATACAGGAACCAATCACTCGCAGGGTTGTAAAATAGAAATTGCCATAATGGTATAAGCCAGGTTAGGCTTCCAATTTCCAAATATAATAAAAACTTCTTGAAATTGCCAATCAAGCGTTTTACAATTGCAAATAAATAGAGAGATATTACGTTACTAAAGATTAAGGGCCCTGATTGCAATCGTTTTGTAACAAGTATTTTCATTTTCATTTCCTTAATTCAAGTGTGATACATGTTTGGCGGGTGTTCCCTAAAAAATTATAAAATAAACTATGCGTAAAACAAGAAGCCATATGATTGTAATAAATAAGAAAACAACTTTAACATGTTTTGCCTATTCTAAAGAACAAATTATAAAATTGATTCTGCACTTTTTTCTAACACACAATAAATCTACTTTTACCATCTTCATCTATATTTTCTTTCTCATTTATCAGCACGGGCTCTTCTTCATCTTTCTAAGTTCTAACATTTATCTCTACTTTCTTCCTCTTCTGTAGCTACTTTATGCTTCATCTTTCATCCTCATGTTTAATCCTCTCTTCTTTCATAACCAAATTTTCATTCCATTTTTTTTCCCTCACACATAGGCCTACTTGAATTTTTGGATTCATCTAAAATTTTCTCATTCCCCCCATCTTTATTTTTTCAGTTCTTAAACAAAAAGTTTTTGAAATCATTGTATGTAGATCTGTACTATTATTTATAGATTACATATATATATATATATAGATATTAATCTTGGCATATTTTATTCTCTCAAGCTCTCTCCCAAGTAGGCAAATTGGATCTTCATCTTCTCTCCTATGTATTCTTAGTTTTTTCCTTTTTTTCCCCTTAAAAGCATGTGGGAGAGAGGTGTGGGGTTCTTGCGTTTGAGAGTATGCTAGGCCACATCGTGTTGCTGCACTTGTTATTCAGATAATGGAGAATACGTGAATTACAAGCAAAAATTTTAATGTATATTTTTATTTACTAGTTATGGAGAAGACAAAACAAGAAAGTAACTGGAGAAGACAGGGTGCAATTATCGTAACACCATCTATTTTAGAATTTTCTTGCTAACTTATATATGGTAAATCTGTACTTATTTAAAAATTTAATTGTAGCTATGGAGATTAAACAAATCAATTTTATTTTATTTTTCATTATTTGCAAATTTTTAACTACAATTATGACTTGAATGTTTATTAAAAATTGTTTCCAAAAATAATATTGCTGAACATATATTCGGTTATTTTCAAAAATTTCAATTGGCTATCGAATATATATTAATTACTATTTTTATATTTTAATTTCATTCTCATTTTTGTATAATAAAAATGTCAATTGAAAAAGAATATTGAATGTGCCCTTATTTTTTAACTATAAGTATGACAATGTTTAGTAAAAACTGTTTCTGAAATAGTACTACTAAATATATATCTACTGTTTTTATCCTGTTTAATTATATCTATTCAACACATATTACTTTTTTCAATTTTAATATATAGTATACAAAAAATGATACAAAACACATATTTAAATTCAAATTTTAGGAACTACAAAGCATCATTTTATTTTCATTCTTATTTTAAAAAAAAATACTAATTTAGAAATAATAACGAACGTGCCCTAAATTTTGAGGGAACACTAATTGAATTGTACGTTGTCGGGAACTTACAAAATGATAACTATAAAAATGAAAAGCATTTTTTAACTTCTAAAAAAGGTGCCGTTTGAGTTTTGGGTTTCTTCATATTTTATTTATGTATATTAAAACCCAAATATTCAACTAACCTTGATCATGGCATGTCTTGCGTTATCAAACTAATCTTCGTCTATAGCCTATGCTCATGACTCATGCGCGCGTATCAATAACTTTTTCTTTTTGGGTTTTGCTTCACGACCCAATTGAATGTGCAAGAAAATAAATGAATCAATGACATATTGCGTGTTTGAGTCAATGTTAAAGGCAGTGGCGCACACACTCTTAAATTAGGAGGGTTTAATTTAAATTTTTTTTATTTAATTTGGGGGCTTAATATTTTTACTGTTTATTTAAATTTTGAACATATTCAAAGTCTTAAAAACTCAAATTCTGTAATTTTATTTAAAGTTTTGGAAAAAATAATAAATTATTTATTTTAAATAATGGGCTCATTGTGGCTATAATTTTTTAATATAGTTTGTAAGATACAATTTTTTTTCTTTTTGGGTAACCTACACAAATATCTATGAAAAGAATATTATGTTGTTGTTTTGATTCAAATTAAGTCTTTAAAGCTATTAAACAATACACTTACCATTAGAGGCCCAATCTTATGTGCGCCATCACACATTGTAATGAGATGTGTGTCGACTTTCTGATAGTGGGACAGTGTTACATGCACACTTGATCAGAATTTCTTATCAATATACTATAAGTATTTGGTCAATTTTATTTTTTTATTTACCTCTTTAAAAAAGGAATTAGAGTATGCATATACTAAAAAACAAAGAAAAATAATAGCCCAGAAAGAAAGAGTGAAGTCCTTTCTTGGCCTTATCAAGTCACAGGAAATGTGGACAAGTTTAAATTTTAAACCTTACGTAGCTCTTCTTCCTTTAGTGACCAGTTATCTTCAATGCTTTCCCCATTTGTAGAGATCCCCAAATTGTTTTTATTTAGTGGTCTAATCTTATCATAATAGCTAATCTTTTGTTTGTGAGTGCAGCACACGTATTGGCAATTATCAACCAATGCATGCTAAACGAAAGATTCCTTGGTGTGGTTGACTCGTCGTTTTGTTGAAGCATTGATCATTGACTGAGCAAATATAAATGTGGTGTTCATGGTGCATAATGCAAAGTTGATTGCTAGGATGTGCACTTAAATTATGGAAAACAAAGTTGAATTGATGCAACATTGACCTGGATTGAATGTTGCTACAGTGAGTATCAATATTATTGTGGCTTTTTCTCAAACAATGCCACTATAGATTTGACGTTAGTGGGCAATATCAATTGTAGTGGAAACTTTTGCATGCCAAATCAAAATTGGCGTCATATCTAATCTAAAGGTGTTGAAGAGAAATGCAATTTACAAGATTTTCGTTACTTCGTATGGCTAGAAAATGAACATGAAAATGAGAAATTATTCTTGGCTACTAATCATGAAATTAATATTTCTTCTTTTATTATTGATGGTTTCTGGAATTAATCACTTTGAGAATCTAATGAGAGGGTTGCGTGATTTCATATGCATAAAATTTGACGAGGGAAGAAATTTTAGTTCTGGTAAAACTGGGCTTGTGACCCATCGACACAATTTTTAGGCTGATATTTTTACAAATCCGACATTGTCCCTTGTTTTTAATTAAAAATGTTTGGATTGAGATGAGAAATCTCCCTTACAGAATATTAATATTTACTCCTTTTATTGTCACTCAAACTTAAGTGATTGCGGACGCAAAACATATTCACGATAAACAATGGATACAAATCACATTTGCGCCAATTAAGCTACTATCACTAGATAAAAAAATACATGATGTAGTAGCTAAACTTCAACCGTTTGTGCACCCAATACAGTGTCAATTATTCACAAATTAAACACGGCACATGAAATAAAAGCCTATGTTAAATTATCGGTGCGTTTATTCTTTATTTGCTAGAACTTTCTGCAACATTGATCATGTGTTGACTATTTCAGCTTGGCAGATTGAGATATGAGCGTTGACTATACATACCACCATATAAATAAAATAATGCCATCGTTGTTCTTTCTCCGTAATTTAATTTCATTACAAGGTTGTATACACTTTGCCGTGTTATAAGATAAGGAATTTCACGTGCCAATACTATTCTAGTAAGATTTTTTTTTTCCATTGCCGTTTGCATGCATGCATAATGCAAGGCATGCCATGCGTGATGACAATTCCAGACACAAATCCTGATGCATCTTCATTTCAATCTTCAAATTAAGTCCCCTAAAATTAGGCAGGACATGATTGAAACCGGATGCTAATTAATTAATCCCTCTCTTTTTAATACAAAATCTACAGAATTAATCGGTTGGCACCATTAATGGATTCCATGTTCTCCTATTGGTCATCAAACAAATATTTTATAGTTTTGCCGAAAAAGAAAAAGCTGCTTTGAGTAGCCAAGAAAAGAAAAATGAAAAAGGAATTTAATTGGTTCAGAAAGCCCATTTTGTAAACTTTGTCAAATGTTTTTTTTTCTGTCTGCCTTAATTTTGCTCACTCGGAATTGTCCCATATTGACCTAAACTTGGGTGTCCTCTCAATTTTTTATTTTTATTTTTCCCAAATGCGGGTGGATACATGGTTTGAGACTTAGCCCACATATTGAAAGAGGCGCGTTAATTTTTATTATAAAGAGAGACTCGATCATTTTACCCACAAGATGGAATGCTCCATTATTATTATTATTATTATTTAAAGTTATGTATACTTAGATTGATTTAAAACACGATGTTTAGGTGCTCTCGTATCTTTTAAGAGAAAAATTTTCTAGTATTGACTAATTTGAGATTATCTTATTTTATGTGTATTTGGTGGGATTGTCCATCAATAGTTATTCGAAAAAAGTTGTTTGAGGATGCTTGGAACTATTGCAAGTATTGTTTTATAACTTAACTTCTCATACATGATGCTTTTGTAACTCTCCTCTTTTCAGTTTAATATATTTTCAGATTTAATTTTAAAAAAAATACTTACTAAGGATGATCTCTTTCAAGATTCAAATGTTTTTCCTCCCCAAAAGTAATTAAACATACCACAAAAGTCATATTCAAGCACTCAAACACGCTAAATATGAATAAATGAGCAAATCAAAACCACAGAAAATTATTGGAGGTGCCAGGAAATTGGTCTATTTCGAATTCAATGATCGAAGAGATGAGAAATCATAAATATCACTTGTCTTGTCCAGGAATAGAAACACAAAGGATTATGCTTGACAAGTCTGATATCGTTTGCCATTCATTCGACTTCAGAGAAAGTTTTGTATTCTATCGAATTTGCTGTTTATTTGACTTAAAAAGAAAGTTTTGTATTCTATCCAAGCTCTCTCCTTTAGCTTCGGGGTCCGTGAGTTTCAATGATGATGATTCTATTGGTACAAAAAAATTGAATCTCATTAACGTGAGTAAAGGTAGACTTTAGTTTGCATTTACGACATTTATGTTAAGAAAAGGCAAAATAAATTAAAAAAAAAAGAGGGAGTGAAAGAGAGAAAGGAGGAAACTAAGAAAGTGCTTTCTAGTAATAATCAATCAAGGGGTACAAGTCAATATTATTATGAGTTTATGGCCTCGATGACTTGTTTTAATATTTTGATAAAAATTGAGGCCTTAATTTGAATTTTAAGTAATAATTAATAATATAAGTAACACTTATTATTATTATTATTATTATTTATACAAACCCACATGATTCATTTTTATTAATTGTATTAAATTTTATATTTGTATCTAAGCAATATTCGAACATGAATGACATGTCAATTTTTACACAATAGTTAGCATCCCTAACATTTCTCTAATAATAGATAAGAAAACCATGAATATTGATCTTAATTCATATAAAAATTTATTAGTTAAGATTTAACATTTTTATTTTTTGGTGAAGAAAATTGTTTATTAATAAGTGTCAATGTTTTAAGTTTGTCTAACTTATCATTTTCGATAAATAATATAGCTAATTCAAAGTTTCTATAAATTAGGAGAAACCAATAAAGCTTCATTTTTATAAGAGTGATCTATAAGCATCATATTTTATAGCAAGATTTGGATTCAGTATTGAACTAAACTTTTTGTTTAACTTTTATAAAAATACAATTGTCAGTTTTTGGATAAGAATATAAAATTAATTAAGTTTTAACTGCATATTACCATATATGTAAGTATGGTAGAAGATTATGAAGAGTTTAATATAGCTCATGTCAGCATTCATACCCTTTATAGCACCCCATTCCTTGACATGTGTTAAGTGAAATAAGGTAAAATAATTTTAAATTAGTGCCAATGCCAAATCAGGCTTGGATGTGTAGCAGGAACGGGGTTTATTAGAAAAATAGAGGCAGTACTAGTAATGAAGGTCCATAACTATTTTATGTGATTCGTTATAAATGTCTTTCCAGAGCATTAAACATTATATAATATATTACCATCACGGAAACGTTTCCATTCCTTTAATTAGTGACATGATTTTTAAGCTTGAAAGTTTAATGTTCAAAAGAAAACGCAAAATTCAAGCAGAGATTGA
This sequence comes from Luvunga scandens, assembly GCA_030449905.1. Taxonomy (NCBI): domain Eukaryota; kingdom Viridiplantae; phylum Streptophyta; class Magnoliopsida; order Sapindales; family Rutaceae; genus Luvunga; species Luvunga scandens. The sequence goes on from JASUUG010000209.1 coordinate 2,713,797, forward strand.
GTTTTAAGTAGTAGCCTTTAATGGCTAAAAATAAATATCAATTGAGTTAATTTCAAGTAGAAAACGTAAAATTCCATGCTAGATTTTGGCTTCAGATATCTTTATGGGGACATAAGCAGAGCTGTTGGTAAGTTTCTTCAATTCCATTTACGGACGGTAATCTCCATGCAAGAAGCCACTCAAAGCTCAAGTGAGCAGCATGTGGCCGTTTTGGCTTTCCCATTTGGTAGCCATGGCTTAACAATCTTTAACTTGATGCTCAAGGTAGCATCTGCTGCCCCAAATCTGAAATTTTCCTTCTTTAGCACCAAGAAATCGAATGACTCGTTGCTTCCGGCTTCCAAGGTTAAGCTTCCAGACAACATTAAAGTCTATGATGTAGTAGATGGAGTGCCGATGAAGAATGCTTCTGTAGGAAGTAATCCACTGGAAGCTGTGGAGCTTTTCCTAAAGGCGACACCTGAGAACTTTATAAAAGGTTTAGATGCGGCAGTGTCTGAGACTGGTCGAAAAATCAGTTGCTTGCTCACGGATGCATTCTTGACATTTTCCGGAGAAATGGCCAGAGATATGCACATTCCTTGGATTCCAGTTTTTGTTGCCATGCCCTATAATGTATCTGCACATATTCATACCAATCTCATTCACCAGTTTTGCATCAACAGTCACAGCAGCAGTGTAAGGGTTGAAGATCAAACTCTAGAGATCATTCCAGGGTTATCCATGATGCGAATTTCAGATTTATCGGATGAAATACTATGGGGAGATTCTGGAGAATCTCTCTTTTCTTCCATGCTAAGTAAACTTGGGGGTGTCCTGCCACAGGCAAGTGCTGTTGTCATGAACTTCTTTCAAGAACTCTATTGTTCTTCTCAGCTTATAAACGATCTCAATTCCAAGGTTCCAAGTTTGCTGAATGTAGGTTTTTGACTCAACCATTGCCGCCACCGCCATTGCCACTACCAGATTCAGATGAAACAGGCTGCCTGCAATGGTTGGACAGACAAAGAGCGAAATCTGTTGCGTATATTAGCTTTGGTACTGTGGCAATTCCACCTGAGGACGAATTAATAGCTCTGGCAGAGGCAGTAGGGGAGAGCGACATTCCATTTCTTTGGTCCCTTCAGGATGATAAGATCTGTCAGTTGCCAAAAGAATTTCTTCAGAGAACTAGTGGCCGTGGCAAAATAGTTTCACGGGCACCTCAGACTCAAGTTCTAGGGCATTTTTCCATAGGTGTGTTTGTGACTCACTGTGGAGCAAATTCAGTGTGTGAAAGTATTGCAAATGGAGTGCCGATGATTTGTAGGCCGCTTTTCGGAGATCATCGGATGAACGCAAGGATGGTAGTGGAAGTATGGGGGATTGGGGTGAAAGTTGAAGGTATGATATTCACGAAGAGTGGAGTGCTTCAAAGCTTGGAGCTCATGTTTTCTCAGGAAGAAGGTAAGAAAATGAGAGAAAATGTCCTGCACCTGAAAGAGATCGTGATAGAAGCTGCAGGGCCTAATGGCCGTGCTACTCGAGATTTCAAAAATTTGGTGAAAAGTATCTCAAACGTCTCGAAAGTGCCCTTCACATAGTACTCAGCATATCCTACAATTAGCAATAATTGGGAACAAAGATGAGAAAATATGGTTGCCTCAAGATTCAATTCGATCATTCCCCTTTTCGTTATATCAAATTACATTTGGTACGCATATTTTATATAGCAATTGCATTTTATATCTAGTATTTAGACAATTCTCAAAAAGCAGAAACAGTTACTTCCACCAAACCGATGTAGCATCAAGATCAAGATATCACCAAAGGAGTAAAAAGGCATCAAGACATCATCTCGAATACAAAATTTTTCTATTAATCTAGTGATCAAGTTTTTCTACTCATAGATTAAATATCAAGTATTTTTTTCAGATGAATTGGCTGCAGATAACTTGGTTTTGCGAAATTGCAGTACGTTCTCTATAAAATAAATATGTATCTATCAGCTCTTACTATCGGCTTATACCTACTGCTGTTACATCATGATACTGGATACAGTTCTATAATTCTGCCTGTGAATTCACCAAATGTGCTTGCTGTCTAGTTGACTAGGTTCCCATGTAGACTAAAGATTTCAAGGCATGGTACAAGGAGAATAATTTCATGTTGCCCCCACTATACATGAAAGTCACTACAGTATCATGGAAGTCGATTGTCATTTACAAATTACAGCTGTAACTGCTTAATATGCTCCACTAATTTGCAAGCAAAACATGTGAACTGTCAATGTTATTTATTTTCATTACTCTTCTACTCCTATTAGAGTTTGAATTACTTCAAAAGGAAAATAAAAGAAGAGTCAAAAGGAAAGGGACATTTGTGCAAGACAGCAAGAGATTGCTTTAATTTATTGAAGGGCACAAAAGTAGCACAACAGCATTTAATTACACTCATTGCCACAACTCTTACTTCTGAGAGGTTGGCATTGCCAGCGAAACACCACTGCCACCAGGTAAATCCCTCCATTGTTGAGTCACTGTTTTGATCTGAGTGTAGAAATTGACTCCAGCCTTGCCTGCAAATTACAAATTCAAGAACTCAAAAAATTTAGCCCTGACGACTAAGCTTAATGCAACTGGTAAAATGAAAAGGGAAAAGAAGAGCGACAACAAAAATTTTGATAGAAAATATGTATTACCATAGAAATTCAAATCGCCAGCAAAAGATGCCTTTGAGCCAGTAAATGAGAAAAAGGGCAAGGGAACAGGGATTGGGACATTGATGCCAACCTATGTCAGAGAAAAATTGTTAACGGTTTTATATGAATTTAAATTCAACCCAAAATACAGCCATAACCATTCGACAAAAAATTAACATCTAACAATGAAACTATTTGTTTTATGTTAGTCCGGCCATCCACAAGACTAAAAAGGCAAACATGTGGCAATAATTTTAAAGACCCCACATTGTTAAGCTCGAGCTACACAGTTACAAGCTCATAATTATTGTCGTCCTATTCATATGTATTTTCCAAATGAATCAACGAGACATGTTAATAGAGGATAAGTTTTACCTGCCCAGCTTCAATCTCAGTCTGGAATTTTCTTGCAGCTGCGCCAGATGATGTAAATATAGCGGCTCCATTGCCATATCTGTAAGAGGATATATATTGAATGTAATTTCAAATTGGATATTGATAATTTAGGATAAACGAGGTATGACAAAGGAGTTACAGATTTTCGTTGACAATTTTTATGGCCTCTTCCAAGCTGTCAGCCTAAATGTCCATAGGAATAAGAAGTATATGTCAACTTATATGTCAGCATATCACCAGATCAAAGTATGGAGAAGCTGAACAAACCAAGAAACAGAAAAGGAGTAATCAACAAACCTGCAGGCAAAGAAGAACTGGGCCAAAGATTTCCTCCTGCAAATCAAAATAAAATAATAAAGTTTAGGCCAAGTTCAACGTCCAATTCATCCATTTTCCACCGGGAAAGATAAAATATCCAAATCTTCAAATACATAGCCAGAAATTACAGAGTGAATATAAACATACCTTGTAACACTCCATGTCAGCTGTGACATCAGTTAAGATAGTGGGACCAACAAAATTGCCATGCTCATATCCTGGAACCTGTTTGTCATCCATTAAGTCTTCTAAGCAGACTACCATAGCATAGAGAATGCAAAACAAACACCCAATAATGACAAAAATACCACTTAAAGAATGAAATTGAAGGACAAGCTCACTGTATGCTACCATCCCAGCTTGCTGCTTCCATTTACTACTTCGGGTAAGGGAGGGTGCTTGCTTTTATTTTATAATTCATGTTCTCATTTAGTCATATCTCATATGCCAAAATAGAAAATGCTTTGATGAACAGGGAGAGAGATCAGGAAAAGGGTTGGATTTTGAAAGGCAGCTGTACATTACTGGTTTCAAACTCTAAAAGAACCATCATAATGGGACTTTCATAGAGTGACCATTAAGATTTTTAATCAATTGTCATTCTTGGAATTTCTTAGTCGTGCCGCAGTTTTCAGTACATATTATGATCTCCTTGTAAAATAATAAATAAGAAATAATCAATATCATGTTACCATAAACTGACTTGAAGAAGCAACAAAAATGATTGTAACCAGTTTAACTTACCACTATATTTCTCCCATCAAGCAGTAGCCTGGCCCCACTTTCAACACCACTTTGAATTAACCGGCATATTCGCTCCTTGGCCTGTGAATGGAAGAAATATTCCGAAGCAAACTTAGTGATTAGAATCCTAAACAAGATCTTATCAGAATTTAAATTTTTTTAGATCCAAAAATTTAGGCTTAAACTCCACAAAACAAGATGATCAGAGTTTCAATTAATAATGCATATTAAATTGTTGAAAGTGATGTCGCCGAAATTGATATAGCAAGTACAGAAAGAGGTGCAAAATTCCTGAACTCCGCACCTGTTTGCTAATAACTGGTCCAAGGTCTGCATCAGGTTCTGTTCCAGCATTTACTTTAAGAGCTTTTGCACGCTCAACTAGTTTGTCCTCCCTGGAAAAGAGTACAATCAAACTCATCAATACTATGGTGTCTCATTTTATTCAATTTCCACAAAAGTTCTAGTTTTTAAACAAACATGTCAAAACGTGGAGTATCCTGTACCAAAGATAAACCTCATCGGTGTGGAGATTTGTAATATTCTTTATGAATACGGAAAATCTCTGCGAAAGAAATAAACAACTTTGTAGTTCACTACAATTTCGGAAGGGAAAATCATAACTCACTGTCTGTGAAATGCGCCCGCGATAAAAGAACTTAGTCAAACCAACCCTCCAAGAAGAATGGTGCTATGCGCCCCACCCCTCCCCGACCCCCACAAAATCCCCATAGAGTGAAAGAGCTGCCTCAGAGAGCCCCTTGCCTCAAACTCTTGTAGCCTCTCCTTCTAACTTGCCTACCTTGCTCTTGTCTACAAACGACCATGTAGCTTTCTTTATCTCCCCAACATTTCAATTTCTATAAGTCTTTCACATTTACAATGAACTTTTGAAATTTATGAAGTTTAATTCGCTCTTTCTTAGTCTACGGTCCAATATAAAAAAAATAGAGGCATTCCCTGACTTTGTGTCAGCAACAATTCAAAATGCCTCAACTCTTTAGAACAAATCCTGGTCAAATAGCAATGATTGAAGCACTTTTTATAAAACTATTTCAAAAACCCAAGGACTCAATTGTATGGATATGTAAAATACAAGATTTCTGATCCTAAAAGGAAAAGAGATGGGAGGCGGCGTGGCTAGGGTTGGGTTGGGGGTGGTGGTGCACACTCAATTTAAAGAGAACAAACAAATTTCCATACTCAATCTCATAGACATATAGCTCTGGACAAGCATGTTCGATGGAAATCATTTGTATGGTTTTACCTGGGGGTATAGCATAGGTCAGAGAGTCGTAAAACCTAGTACTAGCATTGGCTTGAGGTATGATCTCTACCCCTTACCTTATAAAGAGGGGAATATTTCACTTCTACAGTTAAAAAGCATAACTTTGTAGCAAGGATTCATGGAGATATTGTCTTTCCTAAATTAAAACCTATCTTTCTACTTTATTTCCTCTAAACTGGATTGATAAAGTGTTTATCCTAGCTGGCTAGCTCATCACTGTTTCAGTTCCATGGAGGAAAGGTCCAAAATATAGAAGAAACATGTCATTTCCACAACTCTACCACCTAATCAATTCTCTTCAGCAAGTTGAACCTGTGTAAGTGGTAAAGCTTGAAGGGTTTTAAAGGATTCCTATTCAAACACTGCGTAACTGCAGGGATAAGCTCACACTAACCCATTAACTTGGGAATGAATAAGGGATTTTCCTTGGGACATATCAGGTAAACATATAGCTTCTAAGAAATTGAAAGGGCATTCACTTAGACTAGCTTTGGATAGGATTCTCATTGTGGAATTTCTGATTTCTGCATTGAATTTTGAACAGAAAGCTATGTTATTATAGTTTTAAGAAAGCAATCATTACCAAGAAATTTTTTACAGAAAGCTCTCTCTGTGGATAAAAGGAAATTGAAATCTGCGAACTCAAAGTTCCTCAGCTTAAAAAGCAAATAAAATGGCAGTAAAAGGCATTCCTAGTCCCTAAGAACTTCAAAACCTACAAGCCTTTCTGGAACTGCCCTCAGTAGTGTAAAAATGATTTCCCACAGTGCAACTTCTAGTTTCCACAATGCAGATGAATTTGAATGGAAAGCCTATATCATTCTCTTGTTTGAGACAGTGGCTCATTTACCTTGAATTTATTGATAAATAGAAGTTTCCAGAGATGTAAAATCCACTTTTCTATCCTTGGGTAATCGCACCATGAACTCTTATACAGATTCCATAATGTGTTGTATTGGTTCGGCATTTTATAAAATGGCAGACAATAATTAGAAAATGCAAAAAAGCTAATCTGTTGTAATGATAAAAATATTCCTAATTAGATGTCCTTGATGTCCAAAACTACTTTTAGTTTGGCACCAAGAACCGTACAAAACAGCAGTAGGCCTGGTCTCTAGGCACCTAGGAGTACCCGCTAATCTTCTAGTCACTTTCACATCTTACCAATGTTTTCTGCACTCAGGATAAAGAAGATAAATAGTAAACGAGTGGCATAAAAACCAATGAAATAGACAAAAGTTAGAATACCCAATACCATGATTTTGCGTCTCCAACGAAAACTACCGTGCTAAGTGCCATGCATCTTTGTCCAGCAGCGCCAAAACCAGCAGCAGCTAGAGCATTTAAAGTAGCATCCATGTTCGCATCAGGTAGGACAATTCCATGATTTTTCGCTCCCATATTAGACTGAGCACAATAGTTAGCAAGTAGTCAAGTAGATTTCTTCTTAAAAACATAGTTAAAAATCAAACCCTCTTTACCATGAGAGAAACAGTATGATTAGTAAAAGAAATGCACTTACCTGAACACGTTTCCCTTTAGCTGATGCTCTTGCATATATGTGCATGCCAGCCTTTACACAGAGTTTCAAACATCAATTACAAACAGGATTTTATTTTTATTTTTATTTTTATATGAAACTGAGAAACTTATTTTAAGAACAGAACTAAGTTGCAACAGTTGTTAACATTGTAGACCAAAAAAAAAATTCAAATCAAATAAAGGAATATCAGGATAAACTGATCAACTATGTGATAATGATCTTAGTTGCATAAATTCAGAAGTCATAGATAAATCAAGATAAACTGTGCAAATAATCAGGATGAACTTAGATATATAATTTATGAAAAACAACCATGAAATATTTGCATTACATGAAATAAAGTTCTACATAGATGACGTACCACTTTCTAAAGAATCGAAGACCAAGTTCAGGATATTTTAGATTCACTTAGAATATATGCAAAGATGTGTTCTGGCATAAATGTTATAACTATCAAAGCAAATGAATGCCATGATGATGCAAAACAGTTTTAGAAAAAAAAAAAACAGTGTATCATGTCACTTATTGTGACTACAAATAAGCTAACAAGAAATTTCTTTCATGTATAAAAGTTACAAGTTAGATATTTCTTTCATGTTTTTTTTTAATTTAAAAAAAGAGGGAAAAAAAACCAAATTGAGGAGAGAAAAACTATTCTGGGAAGTCACCAACTAAAAATTATAATACAAAATTATAACCACTGAGAAGTTGAAACCAACAACAGTTTTCCAAAACAAATTTATGTTATACAAATTTCTTGCAACGAACATTAAATGAGAGCAAAAACCACATTATTTTGTAAATCCTTTCTCTTCTCTTTTGCAAAAGGAGGGGAGAGGCAAAAATGCTAAAAATTGGAAAAAAAAAAGAAAAAAAGGCAGGTCATGCATTCCAATATTTTTCCCACACACAGTACACTAAATATAATAATTTTTTAAATAGATGATCTTGAAGAGCAAAAGGACAAACCAGAATCCATAAAAGCTAGATTTAAACACTTTCTACACTCTAAATTAATTAAAGACAATGTAACCAATCCCATCTAAACGGTTGGAGGGGTGAGGTATAATAATTGTTCCCACTACCAGCTGCTCAACTGAATCATTTGGTAATTGGTTTGTAACTTACAACATTAGAACCAACAAAAGATATAGCTCTGATGTTGTCGTCATCACAAATAGCATTCACGGTATCCTGCCACAAATGTGAACCACGTTAAGGAAATCAATATCACTGGATGTGCAACATTGACTCAGAAGCATCACAACATTGTGTCTGAACAATCGTAAAAATAAAATTACTTTCTATCAGACATATGATGTAGGAATATATTCTTGTAGATATCTTCAGGACAAATTTCGGCAAAAGCTTGAACATATTAAATTCAAGAAACAACTAAATAATTTACAAAGTCGTTTGCAGCAGTTTCAAAAGAAAAGGTGAAAGAAATCAACACAAAGTACCGAAGAACACATTGATTTAATAAGAACATACATGAGTTCCATGAACGATATTCAAAACCCCATCAGGCAAACCAGCCTCCATTGCTAACTCTGCAAGCAGTATAGAAGCCTGCAAGAGCAACCAAGCAAAATCTTTTAAGTAAAAACATGAAATTTGAAGAAAAGGTTAATTGGAAATTGACCAAACTGTAACAGAAACATGCAAATACCATCAAACAGGAATTTTACATTATTTACTATTATTATTTATATTTTAGACAAGAAACTACAAATAATTATATTAAGCATCAGAAAAGTATTACAAGCGTGTAGTGGAGCTGGTGTCTACAAAAAGGAAAAAATATAGGGAGAAGAAGCAAGGCTGTAGACCAACCAACAGTACCAAAATTCTGTTTTGAATCCCAGAAAACCACTAATCCTCGTACTGGTACAGAATTGAGAAGATGTACGTAAAAAGGTCCCCAACCACCCTGCACCCCCACACCTCCCCCCCCCCCCCAAAAAAAAAAAAAAAACTAAGACAAATGATGACAAAGAGTACTCCTTAGAAACTGAAGATCCAAAGTGAAGCAAAAGGGCGAACTCTATCCCACAAGCAATCAATATTGTCCTCGATTCCTTGAAGGTTCTATAGTTCTTTCACTCCAAATCACCCAGAAAAGAGCTGAGATTGAAAAACTTCATAGTCAGTGGGCTTTTCTTCCTCTCCTGACAGCAAAAATGCTCTCCAAAAACAAGAAATCATGCCGTAAATGGAGATGAAACCGATGTGACATTTAAGACATTAATCATAAAATATCAACTGTTCCAAATCAAATCATCACATGACACATACAGCAAACTTTTGACAAAGAACCATTTTTGTGATAGAATACTGTTGCAAGATATTAATTCAAAATTGTACCAAAAATAGAGTTATTAGGATTGATCTAGTTTCCTAGAATAGCTGCATGTATAGTTGTCAATTAGCTAGGATAGTTTCCTCAATTAGCTAGGATATTTTCCTAAATTAGATCACTGTAAAGCTATATATTTGTACTATTGTATTCTGATTATATATACAGTAATACACTTTATTCTGTAATAAATACATATCAATAGTCAGTAAAATTGAGAATTAAGCTCACTTTACAAACTTGAGGTTTGATCAAATATCTTGAGAATTAAAATATTGCACCACCCTGAAGTTGACCAAATCTTATTGAATACAAATTTCATGTGAAAATCCAAGATGATAATCTGTCCAGCAATATTTAACTTGATTATAGAGAACGGATTATCAATACTAATCACCAGAAAAAATGACCTTCAATTTAGATAACTACTGTACAGGAAAAATTCTTTGTTTCCAATTTCTATTTCTTATAAAATGCTAAGTGAATGCAATTTAGTCACTGATTGTGCTTAGACAATCTTACATATGTGCTTGCATGTGATAGATTGGCCTATATAAAGAAAACGCTAATTAATTATGGCCAGCTGGACCATCCTTTTCTCATTCTTTACAGCAAAGATTAATCAACCAATGACTTGTTTACAGTACTGACTCAGTTTTATGGAATGTCCATCATAGGGTGTCTACAAGAATATAAACTCTCCAGGTGACCCTTCAATAATTGGGGTTCATGTTGACTGTGAGAAAGAAGAAGCTAAGGCCAGATATTTGACAACTCATAGATGGAACCAAGGATTAGAGTTAAAATCAGCAAATGCTTCAATAATCTATGTTTCACTGTTGATTTACGAGGAATTCCATTAGGCTAAATGAACATTAGTATTTCGTGTCAATAATTAGTAAACACTAGCCTTTCAGATGAAAAAACATAAATCCACAAAGCATGTTTTCGACTTCCAATGAATATGAGTTATTTTCAATAATGAATTACACACTATTCTTAGAATCAACAGAATATGTCTCACTTGCACAACTCTAGATTGTTAAAGAGCAAATTAGTATAAGATATGATGATATCGGTTTTTCAATGAAAAAGTTGACAATACTGGTGAATTCCTTAATTCTAATCGCGGAGGCTTCACATACCCATTCAAGCTGTTGTCCTATAGATGGCAGCACTACATTGAAGTGGATTATCCTAAAGAGGATATTATATACCAGAAATTTAAGAATATCATATTTACCTGGATCCTTTTCTGATGGCTTCAAAACAAAAGTATTACCGCATGTGACCGCTACTGGGAACATCTACAGTGAAGCAGTAAGACAAACATTCAATATGAAGAATTCTTTCTTCCAAGAATTGAACTATTGAGAGATATTAGAACTTTATAATACCTCACACTTGTGCAAAAAAGTTAATCATAAGAAATTACTGAAAGATAATTTATTCAACTCTTATCACTCACCTTAAGCATAAGTTTTAATCATTATTCTTTGTTTAAGATTAGTATTTTCAACCTCTTGTTTCATAACAGTCAAGACATACAAAAGCACTCTAATAATCCGATGAGGTATGAATGTAGTGAAACCAATTATTGAGTGGGAAAAAAAAAAGAAGTAACCAGAGTAAGGAGAAGAATACGATCAGGTTTACCCATAGAGGAATCATTGCAGGAAAGTTGAAGGGACAAATCCCTGCACAAACACCTAGAGGCTCTCTAAGGCTGTAAGTATCTATTCCATTTGATACATTGGGGACATACTCCCCCATTTGCAGAGTAGCCATTCCACATGCATGTTCCACCACCTCTGCATAAAACAGTAAAAGAAGAAAAATCAGAGACATCCATTGTAACAAATTGAGCTTAACCCCTTCACATAAGAGATCTATTAACAAACAAGTAACAGAATATTGAAACTCACCTAGACCACGAAAGACGTCTCCTTGGGCATCCTTCAATGTCTTTCCCTGTTCAGTGGTAATATTCATGGCAAGCTTATCCTAAAATAAGATTGCAGTTATTTTAGTTACTCAGTGTTTCCTATGGATTAAAAAAGAAGTACAAACAGAAAACTCAAGACTTATCACAACCATACAATGTCTCTCCGAATAAGCTCTTGGAGCTTCAACATTACACGCTGACGGGTTGTAATTGGCGTGTTACGCCATGATGGAAAAGCCTGCTTTGCTGCAGAAACTGCTGCTTTAAATTCTTCATTTGTAGTTAAAGGAAGTTGCGAAACAACTTTTTGTGTTGCCTATTGCAAAATCATAAATAAATCCATTAGACCTCAAAACACATTATTCCAACATAAGCTCAATAATGAAATTGAATAAAAGCCAATGGTATTTGATGTACTCACAGGGTTTATAACATCAATGTACTCTGATGACTGTGATTCAACAAAAGCACCACCGATAAGATTGGGAACCCTCTGATACATTATAAGCAATGCATTGAAAAGTGTAAAACACAAGTATTGGTATACTAAACTAAATGCAAGAAACATCAATGGTAAGGCAATGGTTGGATAAGAAGACTAAAGTTCGCCGGAAGTTCGTTTCGCTGTTATACGAAGCAGCTGAAGGAAAAAGAAATTTACATTATAGTGCAGGTCTATTTTTTTTAATCATTTTTCTTCAAAAACAAAAATTACTAATAAGTTGTCGATTGATCTAGTTAAATTAAATTTAACATTCAAAATTTTCATTTCCAAACACAGTTCTCAGGAAGCAAGCAGAAGCTGAACCATCTCCGCACCTCGCAATGAAGCTTTGGAGAAATCATTCAAAGTCTATTTAGTTACTTGAAACGCAAAGATACCACGCGACCATAAATTTTCATTGATTTCTCGGGAAAACATTTTCCCGAGAAACAAACAAAGCTTACCGGAGGATTGTGCTGCTTTGAATATAGCTTTGCGTCTGTGGAGAACTTAGCAAAAATCTGAGGCCTCACAGCCTTTAAGTTCCTCACTTCAAAATTAAACTAAATATTAATAACTTGAAAAGAAGTAAAAAATGATTACAATAAAATTGGATTTATTATTTTACCTCGTTGAATCGAAGCGAATCGCGTCACCATTTTTTCGTTTTTTATTTAATTTTTAATTTTAATTCACTGAATTTGCTGTTGACACCCGCTCAAGCGTTGCTACTGAAAATAACAAAGAAGCGTTTTACGAGAGAGCGTTCGTTGGTGATTATATTATGTGGATTTGTCAGTAAAAGATAATTATTTTATAATTAATGATTACACCGTTGGATGTTTTCCGATATTTTCTTAACCAGCATTGGGAAAACATCCGACGGTGGAGATTTAAAAGTGGTTTGGAGACTGAAACGCTTTCAAGCATTTCCGAATTCGCAGATTGCATGCTAAGCCTAAGACAGAGAAAAAAAAAAAGAGGATAATTAAGCAAATAATTTATTTACTATACGCATATTAAAATTGTAATTTTTACTCATTCATGATTAATCGTATTTTTTAAATTAGATTATTTTTAAAGAAATTTGAACAGAGAACCTAGTTAAGGTAGTAATTTATTATTTATTTTCTTGTTACGATCATACACCATAATTTAGATATCCTCAAATAATTAAATTTTATTAACTTTTTTCACCATCTAATTGAAAAATTATTTGATGATATTATTAATAATTGAACAAAAGGAATGTGATCTTATCAATTTGCATACACATCTTCTGTCTTCTCATAACGAATATGTAGCTAACCTTACAAAATTCTGTGTAATGAAACCCATTCTCCCCCAATTTTTTAAAATTTTATTACAATCGTTTATCGTTTATTAGAATTTCACTTCGGCTACTTGAAAATTCGTGCCCAGTAGAGACAAGACCCACCTCTCTCTTACAAATAAATATTTATATTATCAAGTATCTGTTACAGTCTAAATTCATACAATTAAATAACATGGTCATGGTATCTGCAGAGCATAATTTGAAAATCTGCATACAACACAAGCTAGATCTACCGGACACTTATATAACTACTTACAAGAGATGATGAGTACCCAAGTAACCCAACTTTTAAATAGCTTTAACGTATCAATTTTTAACATGTAATAACATTTGAAAGAAATTTATTGGTTTATTTATTCATTATTGAACTGCAAGTGATGCTCCGACCTAATTCTATAAATTTACTAGAATATGGGGAACAGAATATGTCTACAAAATCTGAAGAATGCAAGTAACGTTCATGGATTCCACCCTATAATGTGCATCTCTTATGAACCCTAAGAACTTAGCAGTTGCAGAAATTCCCCATTGCTGTTTGAAGTTGGCAACTGCAAAGACGTTTCGTCATTGCTTGGCAAATCCTTCCATTGTTGGGTCACTGTTTTAATCTGGGTGTAAAAGTGAATTCCACCCTTGCCTGCAATTCTCACAACTCTTACTACTCTGGAAATTTACTCTTCCATCATTGAATGCATATACGTGCTCATTAAGTAACTAATCAGAAGTAGCAAGTACTAACCATCAAAATTTAGGTCACCTGCAAAGCATGGTTTGGAGCTGGTCAACAAAGTAAAGGGCGGCTGAACTGAGATAGGAACATTTATGCCAACCTGAGTCAAAACACACAGCTCATCTCAGTTGAAGTAGTGAAGTATTTCGCTGAACCAAATACAAGAAGCTTCAGCATTCTGTGCAAAAGATGCATATCTATGCAGTTCCCTTGCTATCAAAAGCAGTCCATGGACAAAACTGCACATGGGCATGGCTATCTTACCTGCCCAACCGCAATTTCAGTCTGGAATTTTCTAGCAGCTACAGCAGATGTGGTAAATATAGAAGCTCCACTGCCATGTCTGTAACAGGATAACCCAGAGGAGAAAAGGTTAAAATGCTCTTCAGATTCTCATTTATAAGGAGGTCAAGAGAGATTTAAAATTGGTGTTACCCGTTCCGGTTAACAATTTCTATGGCCTCATCAATGCCTTCAGCCTGACTAACAAAAAATATGTAACTTAGTAACAAATACCAACTTGCTAATAAGAGGCCACAAAAAATGAGGTAAGTGGCAAAACCTGCATACAAAGTAGAACTGGGCCAAAAATGTCCTCCTGCACGAACCAGTTGAAATCATGAATTATGACAAAGATTGCTCAAATGTATTTCCATGCAAAATTATATGTTATCAAATGTTCATTTTCAGAATGTGATATGATATACCTTGTAACACTCCATGTTGACAGTGACATCAGATAAGATGGTGGGACCAATGAAGTTCCCATTCTCATACCCAGGAACCTATAGGTCATTCAGAAATTGTAATTGTGAGCTAGCCAGTTTATAAGTTTCCAAGACTCCAATATAGAACTAAAATTTTCAAACTAATCACAAAATCATCATACAAACACGTTTCCATAAAATTAAGATAAGGGGAGAACAATTTAAACTCTGTTATAACAGAATATCAATATTCACAATCTACAAGATGATAATCAGTGAGAACTTATATCAATGACTAAAATGAGAAATTTCCTGCCGTTATGGTGCAAAATGCAGGTCAAGAACATTGAGCATAGCATGTTTTTGAGGTAAAAATCCATGCCCAAGCTTGTGAGGAAGCCAATTCCTCTCCAAGAAAACATTAGTTGATAATTGGAGTAAAACTTCAGGTGTGAAGCAAATCTACAATGAATCTAATTAGTAATTAGAAATTTTTCATGACTTAATTAGAAAGCTTTTATTTTTTATTTTAATTTATCAGTTCCATTTGAGATTATATATAGTTTGGCAAAATTCTGTGAATTTTCAATTCAATTAGATCAAATTTATTTGAACAAAATTCTCTCCATATTTCGAACGGTAATATTTCATTCTTTTGCATTAGTTTCATCTGTCCTCGGTTGCGACTCCTGTTTTATTAGCCAAATAACTTGATTGTATAATATAACTTATGAAATTTAAGAGTTTTCATACATACCAAACAGAAACAAAAACAAATCATGAATATAAAAAGTGTAAGAATAATATATATTAAAGCCTTGAGAAAAAAGGATAAAACCCAATACCAAAATATTTCTCCCATCAAGCAGTAATTTTGCACCACTTTCAATATCTATTTGGATCAATCTGCATATCCTTTCCTTTTCCTGTAAATAACTAATAGCATCACATCATTATAGAATCATAATGAGGACAAATTTAAGTAAAATACCAACAATGAAAAAGCTACCACAAATGCCCTCAAAAACGAAAAATGCTAGACCCATAAACAATCTCTAGAATGTCAAAATAAGGAAAGCAAACAAAATTTAAAAATATATATATATATATAGATATCAAAGCTTCCAGTTCATCCTTTCTTTGAATTAGAAAATAATAGATGAGAAGATCAATTATGAATGCACCTGCTTGCTAATTACCGGACCAACGTCCGCATTGGATTCAGTTCCAGCATTTACTTTGATTGCTTTGGCATGCTCCACTAGTTTATCTTCCCTGGCAAAATATTAACAAGTGCCTCTTAAACCTAAGACTCATGTCCTTCATACTCACTGAACTCACATCCAAGACACATTATTGGTAAGTTCGGGGCTGCAGAAAGTACACCTGAGCTCTTTGAGCCATCATATTAAAACATAATTTTTCAAGGCAGCGTGGAACACTGTACATTGGCAAAGCTTTTTCCTTCAAGCAAGTCAACACTTTTATACTCTAAAGCAAGGTCTAAAGGAGGGTACCAGAAGAAGATTTTCCGAGTAAGGAGCCACAAACACGTTACCATTGGAAATGAATCATTGTTGGGAATACTAGACGTGCAATTTTAAATTATAAAATTTAAAATATACAAGAACAGCAAAACTACAGCTATGCCAATCTCCATTTTCAATCCAATTCAGTATTAAGGAATAGATAAAACGTAGGATTCATAAAATTTGTGTATTATTGTCGGGCAAAATGTTTCAAAGTGGGAAAATGTTTCAAACTGTGATTTTAAATACAAGATAGGAAAAAATGTTTTAACATAAATCATCATACTATTAGACGGACATGCAAAAGGGCTGATGCTAGGGACAGAATTAACTTACTCTCAAAATAAAATCGGCCAAATGGGAAGACATACGTGATAATTGGCATCATATGTTCCATCCAAAAACTCAAAAAGTACTTTTTCTCTTGAGAAATTATTAGTAATTGATTCATTGATTTAAACAGGCAAACACATCTCTATGTATGTACGTATATAAATATAGAGTAGTTAAGATGTGAGATATGATGGCCAATATCCCCTTCCCAAAAAATTAAGAAAGAAGCACAGTTCAGAAGCCTGTTGAGGGCTTCAAAAAGTATTTCTTTCCAATATCTTATGAATGGAACACTATTACTTAAGGCTAAAAGTACTATTATTTCAAATGGTGGTCAAGGCTTCACTTACTGTAGCTAAAAAGTTACCAAATTAGAATGTACTATAATAAGGAAGATAAGCCAAATACCAAGGAGCTATGCCTCCAACATAGACAACTGTGGTGAGTGCCATGCACTTTTGTCCCGCACCACCAAACCCAGCAGCAACTAGAGCGCTCAAAGTAGCATCAATGCTTGCATCAGGCATCACAACAGCATGATTTTTTGCTCCAATATTGCACTGAAGAAAATAGTCAGCTAGTCAACATTGATCTCAACAATGGACCAGTTAGAAAAGTAATCTTAGTAAAAGAAACAGCAGGATTGTTTCAAAACTTACCTGAATCCGCTTCCCTTTAGCTGATGCTCTTGAATATATATCTGCAACAACCTTTTAAGGGGGGAAAAATGCCAATGTAAGAAGCATTAAGTTGCAGACAGCCCTATGAGAAGATAATTACAAAGTTGACCAAGTAACAATATAAGAGCAAATAATGATACAAGTATCACATCCATTTCCTGTAAATCTTAAGTTGTATGTACATACTCTTCAATCATTGAAAATTAAAAGAACCATAAACAAAGAAGCACAAAATTTCAAACACAAATTCAAAAATACACTACTATAATGATATACGCATACACATTCTTTAAATGAACTGTTAATGAGGATAACTTTATGGGCATATGCTTAAGTACACCACCTCAAAGAATTCATTCTATATGGTAGACAGAATTGACAACTGTAATGAGTATTAAACATTGTAAGGCAACATCCCACATATGCCACCATGATG
Organism: Luvunga scandens; assembly: GCA_030449905.1. Classification (NCBI taxonomy): domain Eukaryota; kingdom Viridiplantae; phylum Streptophyta; class Magnoliopsida; order Sapindales; family Rutaceae; genus Luvunga; species Luvunga scandens. The sequence continues at coordinate 2,731,305 of JASUUG010000209.1, forward strand.
TCCGCCATGGATTCAGTCAAAAAAATGACCTGTTTGAGTATTACAGCTGAGTCCAAAAATAACCATAGCGAAAGCAAAATATTTTCATCGAACTAACTCATAAGGCTAAAGAACTTTAACTTATCAGAAAGTTAGGACTGACATCCCATCCCCTAAATGAAAACTTAACACCAGGCCAAGCCTTCATTGTGTGCTGGTAGGATTTAGATGAGAAAAATAAAATTAATCTTCAAATTATGCAAGACAGATCACTTCACAACAAGGAAATTGGCCATATAGTACTTAAAATCAATGTCATAAAATAATTTATATAACATAAAAACAGAAAGTATAGTACAGAGTTACGTTAAAGAAAGAATGATAAATATGCTTTTGTATCCTCAAAGTTCCTCTCAAGTCTTATTTAGTACATTTAGTTTTAGTATTAAATCTTAAAATTTTGTAACTTTTTCAATTATTCTAATAAAGGGCACACATCCCAAATGATTAGTTCTAACAGTTGACATGACTTTCTTCTTCTTCAGCTTCTTCCTCTTTTCTATTTCCTTTTGGCTCCCAAATTAATGTGGCTATTTTCGCTGACACAGCCAATTTTTGATAACACAAAACGTATTTTACAAGAACTTTATTGATGATATATTGGCCAGCAAGCTTGGTCTACCATATGAAAACTGCAAGTGTAGGACAAGCACTAAAGGAACCAACTAGTGAACTCAATAAAAGTAGATGATTATCCATTATTCTCATGCACCAAACTAAAACTTCACGGAAATATCTATATGTTGCAGTTTATATCAACATACAAAAGAAACACCCCACCATTCAATTTCTAAAGCTTTAGCATCTGCATTCTGAATTTTTTTTTAAGTTTTAATTTTATTTGCTTTACCAGCTCAATATCTCAATGCCATTAAAGCAAACAATTGCCAGAAATGTCAAGCCATCATACATCATTAGCCATAATGGACTTTAATCCCATAGAACTAAAGTCACCAATTACAAAACTCAAGAGACAAATTGAACCAATTGAAAATTCAAGAAATAATAGAGATTTGAGTAAAACATGGACAATCAAAGCATGTGCTAACCAGATTTTGAAAGGAAGATTAGGCAGAAATACTATCAATAGATTGGAGATGGATGAGGGTTCCATTGTGGAAGATGAGGCTGCCATTGAGAATAAAATTTTAGAATTTTTCCAGCAACTTTATTCAAAAGAGAATGTTGTAAGGCCTGGAATTGAAGGGATACAATGGTGTCCTATTTAAGTTGACAGAGCATCCTGGTTGGAGAGACCTTTTGAGAAGGAGGAAATTAAGATGGCTATTCAGAGTTGTTGCAGAGATAAATCTCCCGGTCCTGATGGGTATTCGTTGGCGGTGTATCAAGACTGTTGGGAGGTTATTAAGCAAGACTTGTTAGAGGTTTTTAAGGAATTCTACAAGTCTGGTGTTGTGAACTCTTCCACTAACTCTACCTTCATTTGCCTTATTCCAAAAAAGAAAGAGCCTTCAAAATTGAGTGAGTTCAGACCCATAAGTTTAGTGACAAAGTCTTTACAAGATCATTTCTAAAGTTCTCTCTCTTAGACTCAAAGAGGTGTTAGGAGAGACCATTTCATACTCTCAAGGCGCTTTTGTGAGGGATAGACAGATTTTGGATGCAGTTTTAGTTGCTAATGAAGCTGTGGAAGAGTATAGAAAATGCAAAAGACCTGGTCTTGTTTTCAAAATGGACTTTGAGAAAGCTTATGATCATGTTGATTGGGACTTTTAGATTTTGTGTTAGAAGCTAAGGGTTTTGGGCAAAAGTGGAGAAGTTGGATAAGGGGCTGCTTAAATTCTGTCAGTTTCTCTATCTTCTTGAATGGTAGACCTAGAGGTTTCATGCTTCTAGAGGTCTTCGACAAGGGGACCCTCTCTCCCCCGTCCTATTTACAATTGTGGTAGATGTTCTGAGCAGATTAATGGATAAGGCTCAAGAGTGCAATATGGTTGAGGGTTTCTTAATTGGTAAAGATAAAATTCTGGTTTCTCATCTTCAATTTGCTGATGACACAATTTTCTTCCATTCCGATGATGTAGGAAAATTCCATAATCTCCTCAAAGTGGTGGATTTTTTTTGTGCAATTTCTGGTTTGAAAATTAATTTGAGGAAGAGTTCAATTGTAGGCATAAATTTTCAGGATCAAAAGTTAATTGACTTGGCTTCTTCAGTTGGGTGTGAGATGGGGAATTGGCCTTTAAAGTACTTAGGATTACCTCTTGGGGGGAACCCTAGGAAAGTTGATTTTTGGACTCCAGTCTTGGAGAAAGTTGAGAGGAGATTGGATGGGTGGAAGAAAGCTTGTCTATCCAAAGAAGGGAAGTTAACTCTTATCCAATCTGTTCTATCCAGCCTTCCTACTTATTTTATGTCTTTATTTCAAATTCCTGTGTCAGTGGCTAAAAGGATAGAAAAGGCTATGAGGGATTTTTTGTGGGAAGGCATAGGGGAGGGCCAAAAAGATCATTTGGTCAGCTGGAGGGTAGTCTCTCAACCACAATCCAAGGGGGGACTAGGATTAGGAAATATTATTTTCAGAAATAAGGCCTTGCTTGGGAAGTGGTTATGGAGGTTTCCTTTAGAAGTTAATTCTCTTTGGTTTTATGTTATAAAAAGTAAGTATGGGTTGCATAAAAATGGTTGGGATGCAGCTGATGTTGTTAGGAGGAGTACTAGATGTCCTTGGGCCTTTATCTCAAAAGGGAAAACAGATTTTTTATCCAATATTAAGCTGATGGTTGGTAATGGGCAGAGAGTTAGATTTTGGGAGGATAGCTGGAATAAAGAGGCTGCTCTTTGTGATCTTTTCCCTCGATTATATAGGCTTTCTCGAGGTCAGGAGTGCTCTATAGCTAGCTTGTTTAACTACTGTATTTCGCAGTGGAGTTGGGATTTTAAGTTCCGAAGAAACTTGAATGATAGAGAATCTGAACAATGTGCTGAGATGCTTGGGATTCTACAGGGGTTTCTCTTAATGATATGAAAGAAGATAAGAGAGTTTGGAATTTGGATAAATCAGGATGTTTCTCTACTAAATCTTACTTTCTTAGCCTCATAGATAACCCCAATACCCCCTCTTTTTCTCCTTCTCACCAGATTTGGAAAGCTAAGGTTCCTACAAAGGTGAAGATGATGGTCTGGTCTGTTGCTCATAGAAAAATCAACACAAATGACATGGTTCAGAAAAGAAGACCTAATATGGCTTTATTTCCAGAATGGTGTGTCATTTGTAAAAAAGCATCGGAGAATGTTGATCATCTATTTCTTCACTGCACTGCTGCCTACTTTTTGTGGTCTAACTTATTTAAGACATTCAATCTAAGCTGATCAGCTCCTGCCTCATGTTATCCCTACTTTTGGAAAGCTTTTCTTGCTTAAAAAGGACAAAAAAAGCAAGGGTTCTATGGAACTGTGCAGTCTTGGCTATTTTTTGGGTGGTGTGGAATGAAAGAAACCAAATAATCTTTGATAACAAAACTGGAGAAGATCCTTCACACCTATGGGACAAAGTCAAGTTCTGGGCTTCCCTATGGGCATCAATTACTACTGAATTCAAAGACATCTCTTTCTTTTTTATTTTGCTTAATTGGGAAGCTTCTGTATCTTAAGAGGGTTGCGTTCTTAGTGAGCTAGTGTTTTGGGGTATTGAGATATTTTGATTTGTGCATTTTTTAGTGTTCTTTTTAGTTTGGGACTTCTCGTCCTTTTTCTGTCGATTTGTAGTCCTACCGTTCCTTGTACATGTTTCTTTGAGTTTTATAATATTTTGTTTCTTAGCAAAAAAATAAAAATAAAGCATGTGCTAACCAAGTAAGGAAAATAAACTTCTGGAGAACAAACTCCATATGTGTTGTAATCACTGCGGTATCATACAATATTTTCAAACAACTCAACACTGAAGAGAAACTTACAGAATTTGGACCAGCAAATGATATAGCTTTGACACCGTCATCATCACAAAAGGCATTAATAATGTCCTGTCCAGACAAAATTTGAAAAACAAGAAGTTAAGAACGGAAACGAAAATGGAAGAAAAATCAAAGCTTATTGAATGAAAATTTGATGACAAGATAAGGAAATGCTAGCATAAAACAGATGTACTAGAAACAAAATTTAATTTTGGAGGTAGATGAACATTTTTGCTGTTAGAAAGGAAAAGAAGGCCAATATTTAATGGAAAAGAGTAATCTTCGCTCTCTTGTGGGGGATATGGCAAGAAAAATGTACTGTAGCTTCATTTTTGTAGGGGGAAAAGGGAAGATATTAATGGACTATGTAACAGGTTTCTTTTCTTCAATTTGGGCTTCAGTTTCTAAAAAATTTCAAGATTCTTTATTCTTTTTCATCCAGCTTGATTGGAGGATGCAGTCTTGATTTGAATTTGTTGGTCTGGCTTTTTCTTTTCTTCTGGCTCAGGTATAAGGGTATACTACTATATTCAGAGTTTTGTATAGTTTTTGGAGTTGTACAACATTGGGAAGAATTTTGTTTGTGAACCTCAGGTTCACATTTGTAATTCTATATTTATTAAATAAAAGTATATCTGTTTCCCATAAAAGAATTATATATGATGATGGTATAAAGAAAAGGTTAAATAAAATATACTCTGATGGTGGCATTAATACTGAACCATTGATGCTTCAATGAAAATTATTGGTGTGCACTAGAACCATTATACAATCATGCGAAAGAAACTCACATCGGTACCATGAACAATATTTAAGACACCATTAGGCAAACCAGCCTCCACAGCCAACTCTGCGAGAATCACAGCAGCACCTGAGAGAACACGGAATAGGTACACCATTTTAATTAACAGAATAAATAAGATCATATGCAATTGAGACAAAAATAACCAAGTCAATAAGTCATCATCGAAAGTAGAGACATTAGATTTTCATAATAAATCTACCATTTCTGCATTTTAAATGCAGAGCCTCCTCTCCAACAACCACCCCGTGCCCAGCACAAACAAAAAGGGATATCAAAGGTTAAGATGGGAGGAATATGTTTGCTCTATGAAGACAAGGAAATGAGAGCAAAAAGGGCAAAAAATTCATCCTATATTATACAAACAATTCTAGTCGACACAAACTAGGTTTGAAGGTAGTGCTTTAACTTTTACTGCAGAAAATTTTTCTACAGCACAAAAAATTGTTTAGATCAAGAAAGATAAGCTAAGATGCAAACAATTTGCCTGAGATAACAACTTGATTATTATTATTATTACGATATTGAATGTAGACGACTGCTAACCCATTAGTTTTGACAACAAAAAAATTCAAAAAGAAAATGACATAAGAAAAAGCGGTACAGCAATACAGAAAAGCCATTCCTTGTAAATTCTTCATGCATCCACGCAGAATCTCATCCTCAAGATATAATAATAATAAAAAAAGTGAAAAATACAATCCCAGAGTCCTAACTTTTAAGTAAGCCAAAATGGATTTTATAACAGTATGAAGCAGAAAAAATATGGAGTTTCATAAAATTGGGAAGGGAACAATAAAAGTTACCTGGAACCTTCTCAGAATTAAAAAAGAAAAAAAGTGAAAAATATGATCCCAGATTCTTAATTTTTATGTAAGCCAAAATGGATTCCATAACAGTAAAAAGCAGAAAAAATTTTGGAGTTTCATAAGACTGGGAAGGAAACCATCAAAATTACCTGGAACCTTCTCTGATGGTTTTAGAATGAAGGTATTACCACAAGTGACAGCAATAGGAAACATCTGCATACAAAGGAATGAATAAATGAGCTCACCATTGGATTGAATCATTTATTTTTTTATCATCTCCCCTTCCAGTAGCGTGTTGACATCATAATGGTTTCACCTTTAGTAACAGTAAGAACACTTCTAATCCATAAACAATAAAGCAAAAGGACAGCAATATGAAACTAACAGATCACTGGTCACAACCAGAATGCATTCTCATTTTCCATAGATTATTAGCAATGAATGCAATAGCTCCTGAATTTCTCCTAAGACATAAGATTTGCACTCTTATCTATAGAACAGGCCAGAACCAAATGACCAGCAAACATATAAGGAAGTATTGAAAGGTTACCCATAAAGGGGTCATAGCTGGAAAGTCAAAGGAGCAAATCCCAGCACAAACACCAAGCGGCTCTCTGATGCTATAAGTATCGACCCCATTAGATATATTGGAAACGAATTCCCCAATTTGCAGAGTTGCCACTCCACAGGCATGTTCAACAATCTCTACGAAGGATAACCCAACACTTGTTACGGCACAAATATCAACCACTGAAACTGTTCATGTATTACAAAGAGACAAAAAGGCACTAACCTAGCCCACGTAACACATCATTGTATGCATCTGTCAATGTCTTCCCATGTTCAGAAGTAATCTCCATAGCAAGTTTATCCTAGACCCAATTTGTAACAACTCATTACTAAAATATCTAGGATAAAGACAATTTAGAATTATAAAATTACCATGCAAGACAACTTAAAATTATAAAATTACCATGTCTCTTCGAATGAGCTCCTGGAACTTGAACATGATGCGTTGACGGTTCATAACTGGTGTGTTTCGCCATGATGAAAAAGCTCTTTTCGCTGCAAAGACTGCAGCTCTGAATTCTTCATTGGTAGACAAAGGCACTTGAGATACAATCAACTGTGTTGCCTATCATGACTTGATTGATAAATTAGGAAAAGAAATGCACAATGATCTTTATGATTATTAACTTGACAATGTAAGGAAATCATCAAGAATGGAACTTTAGGAGACTTTTCTTACAGGGTTTACAACATCAATAAATGTTAATGATTGCGAATCAACAAATCTACCTCCAATTAGATTGGGAACCCTCTGACATACAGCAACAATTGAGCAAATATCCGTTAATAACCTCAGAAAAAATAACCATCACCTGGGCAATAGGAGCAGAGAGAGAGAGAGAGAGGAAGAGGGGGAGAGAGAGAGAAGACAGTGATAACTTAAGAAGTAAACAATTAAAAGATGATCTCTTTTCTTTATTTGCTTCTTACCCCAAGTTATTTGGGATAAGGCTTTGTTGATCTGAGTTGCCTTGGATTACATCTAAGCTTACCGGAGGTTTGTGTTGCCTCCAAGATGGCTCCATAACAGCTTGATAATTATTCCTCACAGCAGTTTTCTGTGGTCTTAATGACTTAAAATTTCTAACTGCAAAGAAAATGCCACCACCATAAGCAAAATGGAAAACTCAAATACTTGGTGCTAGCTCATACAGAACAGATTTTCACATAAAAAGATGGTAAAGAGCAAAATCAACCATTACTCAGATCAATTATCCTAAATATGGAAAAACTGCAATATTGACACTGCTGTAATGTCCTTCCAAGGCGGGACAGAATAACATCACACACTCTATACCTCTCACAACTCTGCACTCAAAAGGCCTATGGTAATCCTCCCTTAATAGCACATCTCCCAAAGGACACACTATTGCACAATTTGGCACTTTTAATTTATTTGACTATCAAAGCTTCCTGATGATCAATCTTACCAGGAAAAAAGAAAAAGAAAAAAGGAGCTCCTATGATCAAGAATCAAATATACAGACATATCTAATCTTTATACACAAACATATCAAATATACAAATATACAAACATATATAATCTTTAAGACAACAAGAACATCAATAATATGATCCAAAATATCATAGAAGTTTCATAAAAACAATATTGAGGTTAAACAATTAAGTAGAATGAATCCACCCTAAAAAACAGGTACAGTAAATGAAAATTTACTAATTACCACCATAGTAAGCCCTCAAGTACTTAAGCGTGCTGCTAATTGCTGAGCATGGTTGTTTCTTTATTGATATTGGTAACAGTCACTTAACCAGCAAGCAATTACAAGCTCATACATGGCAATGATGGATCCAAGAGGAAGTATCTGAGATCAAGACACTGGACTTTCTGAATCAACTTTGTCAATAGATTGAGCTACTCTCATGGCTTATAATTTCAAATGCATAAAACTCAAATAAAAAGAGTCATCCCGTTTGAAGCTAGAATTAACCCTAGAACTAATTCATAAGACTTTTAACTTAAAATTGCAAGCAACAGTAAACTCCATGGCCAAACTCGTGTTGACTTTTCCTATCCATCCTGCTATACCAACAGTACTCAGCACCATGATCAAGTGCCTCAGTAGATATAATACGGTTAGTGAATATTGTTCTCACACGGTCAATGTTCCACGCAAACCATTGCACTAGAGTTTATATATCTACAACAAACTAGCCCACACTGTTAGAGGTGGCTACCTGTACTCATTCATACTTAAAACTATGTAACAAATATACTAGAAAATAAGATATAAGAGATAAACAAAGCATAAAACAATAAAAAGAAAAGAGTGCTTGAGGATAACACATTTTAAAAAGCTCCACCTGTCGCATTTCCCTGTCGAAGCTTAGCTTTAACATTATAAACATGCTTTGGAGTTGATAAAAGCTCTGGATTGCTTTGTCTCAGTCGTTTTAGAATTTGGCGAGGTTTCAATCCGGCCTCAGTCATCTCTTTAATTAACAAAACTTCTCTTTCGGTAAAGCGACGAGCAGAAGGATGTTCTGAGAGGTCCTTTAAAGGTTCATGGTTGTGTGTACCATTTTTAATATAAAGTTTCCACAAACCATCATCTTTCTTACCAACAGCTTCAAAGGGACAATTGGTAAGTCGAGAACCTGTTTTTCTTCTGCGAAGACTTTCAGCAGAAGACTCATCAACAGGTTTTCTCCTGTTACGATACACACCTCCTCTGTCACAACCAAGGACAACCACCCTGTCCCTCTTTGATTGCTTGATAGTTACCACATATCCCTGAGATACGGCAAAGTCACCAACATGTTGGATGAGTTCTTCACGATCTACAAAAGTTCCAGGAGGTGGAGGAAGCATTTGTGGGCCGTCATTGAACTCTGAGGAACTTTGAAAGTCCATCAAACTACGAAGTAGATGACCTGCATTACACATACAATTTACCATTTTAGAAGTTCTTGCCATTGACAATCATAATTCTTCTCAAGAGCACCAAAGCTAAATTCAAATCACAGATCTTTACTTCATAGATCCATGCTACACTAAACATGCATGCAGAAGAGATCTTTGTACCATGGCTTCAATAAGCATATATCAAGCTTGCAAACAAGAATATGGATGCTCTTGATATAAGTTGTGTCCACATGTGTCAATTTCTGGTCATTTTTCTTTTCCTCTCATCACATAAACATAAATGCAGCAGCACAACATCATACAGGAGCATTGTTATCCTCCTCTGCCAAGACTTCACTTTCTGTTAAGACAAAAGGGATCATAGTATCTGAAGATTTTCTGATTCAATTATTTGGTCCTGAAATATTCATACATACAAACATATGTATATATTACCATACATAAATAGATGTGTATTTGTTAAGGAGTAATAAAGTGATACAAATTAAAAACCTAGTTCATGAAAATGCATGTTCCAATCCCATAAATTTTTTAAACAAGAAACTAAGATAATGTACACAAACTGGTAAAGGAAAGGGGATATAATTCAGGACAAGGTATCCTTAAAGAAAAACAAAACAAACTATGGTGGATGAGTTTTTTTTTTGGGGGGAGGGGGGGGGAAGGGGGGGGGGGGGTTGGAAGGGGGGCGGGGGGGGTTGGAGGGAACGGTATATGAACCCTAGTGAGTATCCATCCTTCCACTAGCCAAAAGCAAATCAGATGATACAAAGTTAAACCAAAACCCCTTCCCAATTGAGATGTATAAACAAAAAAAAGCATCTTGAAACACTTTTGAAACCAAAGCACCATGATATGCAACAAATAAACTCTATCCCACTTTTCAGCCCAAAATACAGTTGTTTCTTTTTTACCATATAAAAGAGCCAATCGGACATGCCTCCAAAAGATTATCACTTTCTTTCCATTTAGAAAAAGGAAAAAATATTCTACAAAAGCAAGGAATCATAGGAGAAAAAAACTGAAACAAGAAGGACCAGCAAAAAAATTGCTTCTTTGCACTCTGCATCTCACAAGTTCATGGTTCAAAACAGAGAAGGAAAGAATGATCAGCTGTCTCTATAACATTTATACAAATCACACAACATGAGGGGAAGAGAGCTGTCATCAGATACTTTCTTTTGAGCACTGCTCTAGTATTGTTTTTACTTGAGTCAAAGCCCACAAAAGGACTTGAACTTTGAGTAGAAATTCCACTTCAAAGTCATCAGTAATATTTGTCAATCAAAAAGCAACAATTTATGCACTAGGTGCCTTTCCAAAACAAAAAACAACAAAGCCAGATGTGTATACAAACACTCTATATCATATGGTTATAACCCTCAAGCATACCCATGAAGTTCTACTTTTGCAATACTCTTCAGCACATCAACAATCATAAGATATCTCCTACTAATAAGAGACGCCGCACAGTTATTAGATAACAACAAGAGTACATATTCAATCTACAAAGGTAAAGATGATATCCAAAAATTACCCTGCCAACTTCAATTTCAACTTCTCATGGATAATTATTCCTAATTTAATATGAGAAAAAGAAAACCAAATAAACTAGCATGTACACTTGCTTGGCACAAATTCTAAAGTCCTTGCCTCATTTCTAATATAGTTTTCAGGATTAGTCCCCACCCCATCATTCTGGAACTATATACAAACAAACCTGTTCTATCTGTAATTGTATCAAATTCACTTTTGCATGATTCATTCAAAGGTTTGAGGAGCTGCACAAAAACAAATAACAATATGAGCTCCATTGCACCATTATCAGAAAATTAATCCAAAAATCTATGCTTGTGAAGAAAGAGAAAGCTAATATAACAAATGCTGTCACTGCAGTTCCACAAAAAAGCGATATTAACAGTCCATAATGTCAAAATAGAATAATTGTAGGACAAGTAACATGTCTTAACATTTTACATGTGTTTCATTAGAAAGTTTAACATAGATACTTCTACCTTACTAATCACATTATCCTATCACAAGACTCAAGTATTGATGCCAAACTTACTTTCACTTGGACGTGGATGCATCATAGATAAATTGAAGCTTCTTTGAACTGCACAAGTTAAAAGAAAAGATAAGCCAAACGGAATGTGAAGGGTGCACCATACACCCTGTAATGAACAGGATTTTGCAATTAACTGACTCAGATACCATTGATACAAACCATAGGTGATGTAACACTTAAAAACCAGCTTGCAATGAAAGGGTGCAGAAGAGTTAACATGCTCATTGAGACTTATCTTTTCAATCAATGCAGGATCCAGGCATGTAAAAGATTTCCATAAGACCAGTTGATAACAATATATGGGTTGGATGAGGATACGGTGCCAGGGGCACCATTTATCTGGTATAATGCCACAAAGACATGCACTGGAATCAGCATAATAATCATTATATGCAACATTGTCATATTACTCAAGTAAACTTCCAGTGCCATAATTGAAAACCTGACCTCAAGCCGTTTTCAAGTAACTCCTAACATAAAGTTAATTACAAACTATTTATTTTTCCTTTTTCCCACATATCATGGAAAAAGAAAAAAGAACAAATGAACAGAAAATTTTCAAACTCAGCAGCAAGAAGCTACCCATTAAACATCATTTACAATTGTTTAGAGAAAAATTTGGCAAAACAAAAATGCAAACTTTTAAGTCTATAGTCCAAAGTTTACACAGTTCAATAACATGGGTATCAAAATTGAATTTTGGACGAGACCCATTATTCAACTGAGCCTAAAACAACGATTCCACCAGTTAAATTCAAAATTATACGCTGTTTAGCAATTCATTTTCTTTATTCGAGAACTAGCCGGAGTATAGCGTTAAGGAAATTCTTACAGGCGAAGGCGACAGCTATCGGCCTGTGAGTTGAACGCACGGCACGTCGAAGCAGTCTTGAGTTTCTGCTTTCAATCTTAAGATGCGCTGCCTCACGGTGAATCAGTGCCCAGTGTAAAGCGAAAGTCAAGCCTTTCGTTTGTTGCTTAACCCGGAAATTGCACTAAAAGTGGCTCATTTCTCCAAATAGACAAATATGACATCACTCTCGGCAATATCGCATATATGACCGTTCGCAAGGGAAAAGTCGAAAATGTCCTTAGGAGCAAAAAGTTGAGTTTTTCTACGTAGTTTTTCATTTCATCACAAATAAACATATTAGTAGACAACAGTGCGCGCTAGCATTTGACATAACAGAAACTTAAAAAGATCACTTTACAATCAATCCTAATACACATGCATGGCTGGGCAAATTAATATAAACCTTAGGCCGTCTTTGGAATTGAGATTAGAATTTGAGATTAGAATTGAAGTTGGATATGTTTGATAAACCCTAACTAATGTAGTTTGAAATCCAAATAGATTAATTTTACATTCATATAAAGAAAAATTTATTATATTTTTAATTTTATTAAAATTATTATTTAAAAATTATATATATCACGTATTATTAATTTTTATTTCATGATTACAATTTTTGTTCATGACAATTATATTAAATTTCATAATTATAATTTTTTTTTTATAACAGTTACACCAAAGAGAGTCTTACTAACGAGCAGGGATTCATTGAATGTCCATACAGCACACTGGAACTTTGACTGAAAAATTCATTTGCTTTTTTAAACGATCCTGTGACTCAACTGATATTGCGACAGATTTCCTACATGGGCCAATCTAAATCCTGCGACCAGATTCCGAAATACCCTGGTAACAGTGTCTCGGGGGCTTATGGTGCGAACTTTAGGGTTGCGAATTTGTTATGGTGTAAGTCGCTAGGAAGCGCTGGCTTTGATTGCTTGAGGATAAAGTAATGGGGGTTTAGGGTTTCCTCTAATTAAGAACAAGATGTTGTTCTAGATGATTATTTCATCAACAATGTGCTGTGATGATCATCGACACTGTGCTCTGATGTACTATGATAATTAAGTGTGTCATAATGCTTATTATTTCATCAACCGCAGAAGCAAAACGAATATAGCTGCGTCCCAAACTGGAATTACTTTACAAGCCACATCCGACATACCAAAGTGGTCCAAACTTGTCCTTAGGTGTGCTTAGTTGTCAATTACAACCTTTTAAGAATGGATGGAGCACATAAAAGGGAGTAAAATCCTCTCCTTATGCAATCACTCCTTTAACACAAGTTGGACATCAATAATTTATGAAATATAAATAAATCAAACGAGCTTATTTGACCCAAGAATATTACTCATAATGATCCTATGCCACAAACCATTCAAAATTCAGAATTACTACCTTATAATAATGATGAAAATGTAGATATTTCATTATTGATAATGGTCAAAAGTGCTCTTTCTCGAGACCAAAATGTATTTACAGGATTACACAAACAGAAATAAGCTACGAGGTATATCGGTATTAGGACCCCAAAACATAAATCGTATCCTCCAACCCAGACAATCCTATGAATGTCTAAATTAATTCCGTACAAAAAAATTAATAACACGTAGCATTAATGCATTCGTTAACGTACCAAGAGCTTACCATTCTGAAATAGAATCCATATCAAGTGAGCCAACAGGGCCATCATGAATCCTAAAACTAGAATCAAATTCTTCAAATTGCTCAATTTCATCATCATCATCATTCACATGTTGTTTCAGTTTTTGCTTACACGACATCAATTTCTCTTCCAATTGGCTCCTCTCACATTCGTGCTTCATCACAATCCATTCCAGTGATCGAATCACTTCTTTATCATAATCCTGCTCCTGCTCAGTCATTCTCCGGTATTGATTGGCTTCAATTTCTATTGCACCCTTCTCACATTGCAGCCGCAAAATCATTCCCATTGCTTCATTAGCTGCTGACGCTGCTGCCATCCTCTCCTTCTCCAGCTCCATTAAAGCCGAATTTGCTCTTTGCCTTTCAATCTTGACCAATCTTCTCAATACCATTACATCAAATTCTTGATCTTCTTCACAACATTCTCTTTCATTATCATCATCATCACGATTATCATCATTATCATTATCTTTGCTTTTAGTTTCCAATAACTTTGCGTTCTCCAAGATCTTCAGTGGACCACCGCCACAACTGCAAGACACAATCTTTGCATCATCACATTCTTCACCAAAACCAATTTTTGAACACAGCCCATCACTTCTTACATCACTTGTTTCTCCTCTAGCACCACTACACAGAGATTGGACCAAACCCCTCCAATGGAAGCCAAATTGCAGGAACTTTAACCCCAAATAAAACATCAAAAACAACACTAAAAAATTAAAAACTCGTGGGAAACAACCAAAGACCAAAAACCCACATCCAAAATTACTATTGCTTTCAGTCAAAGATTTCAAAAATGAAGCACAATCCATTATCAACAACCCCAGAAAGAATGCCAAGAACCTCTTGTAAACCTCAAGGAAAGAGCAGGCAAATATTAACAAACACAAACGACACAGAATCTGCATGTGGGTTGTTTTTATTTTATTTTTCTTTTCCTTTATCTTTGTTTGCTTTTTCAATCCAAGCTTGAAACTCTCAAAAACTTAAAGTACAAGCAAAATTTGATGGGATTAATGAAGAACTATAAAGAAGCTGCTCTGTTTAGAACTCCAAATAAGGATTTACACGAAAGACTGAGAAGTTCAGAATGAGTGAATCACTCACCTTCTACATACAGCAAACCAGTGAATATCAAAATAAGCAACAAATAGAAAATTGAACAAGGTATGAATTTTTTTTTTTAAATAAAAAAATAATTAAAAAAAAATGGGAATCGATACTGATACAGTGAGGAACTATCTTGATGACAGGGGAGATGGTGGATTTATTGGGAAGCGGAAGTAACGGCGAGGCACACGAGGAAGTGGATCTGTTGTTTTTTTTTTTCGCCTTGGTTTAGAATTTTCTTTTAAGAAAAAAATTATGTGGAGGATTTGCAGGATTCATGAGCTTATTTTATCTTCAATTTCTAAATGCCTGCCCTTTTCTAAAGTTTTGTTTTTATGATTTAGGTGTCAAATGTTTTTACTTTCTACTTTTGTCACTCTTAAGTTTAATGATATATTTCGTTTTCTAAATTTATTTTATTTTATATTCATGACATTTTATTTATAGATGTATGTAGTTGACAGCAAATGTGGAATTGTGTAGTTAATTCACAGCTTCAATCCTATTTAAAATGTTTCGTCAATAATATTAAAAATGATAATAATATGCTTATGAGTGCTGTTTAGGTGGAGAGTGACATCGGTTCACTTGAGCACACAATTCAGAATAAATAATAAATATTGCCATGTTATAAATAAAAATTTAAAGATTAAGTTAATTAGGATATGTTGCAAATCACTTTTAGTGAAATAGTTGTCACCTTATCGCCTCATTCTTGATATTGAAATTTTGATTCTCCAAGAGCTTGTGTGGAGAGAGGGAAGCATCGCTTCTTATATTCTTTATTTTCAACTTTAATATATCAAGATGATTCCAAAAAAATATTAGGCTAGGCTTTAAGCTTGGACGAGCTAAAAAAATGTTTGTGCTTTTAAGGTATTTCTTAGAAGTTTCGAATAAACGTCTGTACGGGCATTTCCCTTTCTTTTTAATATATGAATCTACCTGTAAATTGAAGCTAATAATTAAAATCAAAAGCAATAGTGAAAATATTTGAATATCATGGCTAAAATTTATATTTTTAAATTCAAACTTCATATAAATAAAAAGATAAATCAGTTATTGTCTTCAAAAATGAAATTTCCACCAACTAACGGTGTCACTTTTAGGCAAATATTTTCAAAACTTCTAGATAAGTGTTAAAATTATTTTGATAAAATGAAATAATTCTCATAATTTTATTTTTTAATCTTTTAAAAGCCGGAAAAGTGAGTAAAGTTTAAATTGAATTTTCACCTCCTATGCTATGTAAGATTTAAACTCGCATATTCAGATAAATGAAATCATTCGGAAAAAAAAAGAATATAGGATAATTTTTCACAAATAATTTCTCAGTTTTTTTCCAAAAGAAAATTGATTACATATAAGATAATGATGAGCACGTGTCGTTCTCTGCTTCTTCTAATTTTGTCAGCAAATAAAACGCCGGTCCAATAAAATCATGTCTCTCAGACGGATAGCTCGTACCTCATGATTATAAAATTGAAGCCTAAGATCATATGCCTGAGCATGGCACGTGATATTTTGGCTTCATGCATAGAAAAGTCAAATCAACGCTTGCTAAACACCACTAATATTTGTCTTCATAAAGGTTTTTTTTTTTTTTAAACCAATGAATATCATTAAATTAAATTAAATTAAATTAATAAGGAGTCAAGAAAATCTTCCACTCACACTAGGGACTAAAATTAAAAATAAAAAGAACATTCGCGTTTTATTATGCTCTCTTCAGTCATGATGAATCTGATGACTTTAATAAACACAATAAGAGTACTGTAAACATCAACTGTTATATATTTACAACTTATAATAATGTAAATTTAGCATTCATATAACAAAACCCTAGGTTTATGCTTTGATTTGTAAAAATCATTACCCTTAAAAAAATTGCTGCTTCCTTAATTAAAAAATCAATTGTTGATGATATACCCAACATGGTTAAAGCTTTCGCGAGAAATTCAGTGCCATGTAGAGCAGTAGAATGGAATTCTTTTTAGGTTAGATCCAAAAAGAAACGATGCTAAAGGAGGATAGATCCTAAAAGAAACGATGCTAAAGGAGGAAGTTACAATAATGTCTGTGCCATGTGGTTTCTTCAATAATTTTCTGTAAATTGATTCTTTCATCAGTGTAAGTGATCAAATAATTATTGAATGTTTCCTAGGAGGATTTTGTTGACTTTCGAGAACTAGACTATTAATGATTTCAAATTTTACATTTGAAGAAAATTTTTGGTGGTGTCATAACCTCCATGTCAACAAACTACCATACATATTTATATACACACACCCAATTACAATTTTATTTATCATGGAAAAAACTGTCTAAATCTTATAATGTAGATAGGGGTGAGCAAATTTTTTGATCCGATTGAATTCAGATTTATATTCAGATTCGGATTTCAATAGTTATTAATTTTGCTTCACCTTACATATCCTACTTAATTTAAACAATATTTATATATTGAATTGAAGGTATAAATTTTGAATTACCAATCTCATAAAATGGCATTCTTCGAAATATCATCTAAATTATTATAAGCCTCAATTTATTTTATTTAAAGTTCAACACAATTAAAAATGGGAGCATATTGATTTATAGTAGGGGTTTATTGAAAAAATGAGTATAAAGAGAAAATTTAGATATTCAAATACTTCCAACCTTTGAAGATTGCCGTTTTATAAGAAAGATATTGAATTGAAAATATTTAATGGGAATTTAGAATGTTCGTACCTACTATTTTTATTAATAAATTTCTAAATTGTGTTATTGTTACTCAGCGGGCCCTTCATTGTGGAATTAATTCCTGATTGCGACAAACAAACAAGACACAATAAGGGGAAGAAGAAGCATTCGATAACATTAAATCAAAATTGGTTACTTTGTCAAACACCTAGTTTATGTACCCACACTCACGTACCCTCAGCGGAGCATGCTAAGCTAAAGAATCAGTATCTTATTGGCCAACACCTTCTAAATAGGGGCTAGCACTTTCGAAGTAGCTGGGCTGTAAGTTACTGATTTTGTAACTTAACAACCTCAGCAAATTTGCTGCGTGAAATTTATTATTTTAGGAAAACAAATTGAAACGTACAAGAGAGTGCGATCATATCAGTTCGCAAAATTCTTCGAATATTCATTGGGATTTTGGAATTCTGTCTGTTTGGGACAAGATTTGACATAAAATTTTATCCTAAATTATTATTTGGGTCGGCGTTTAGAATTAAAGATTGTCTCAGAATTTGGGTTTTTAAAAATATATGATAAGTCAATTTGATGAATTACAAGATCTGACATGTTGGTTTTATGTGTATGACAAGGTATTTCAATAAATAATATACAGGACACTACAGCAATAAGTGTATAATATGTCAATTAGATTCGTATGATATGCCATTTATTATTGAATTTGCAAACAAAAGACTCATATCATCTACAATAATTCAGGACACTGATCGGGGCAGGATCAAAACACATTTTATCTTAATTTACTATTTGAGACAAAATTCAGAACATATTATTTGTCTCCATTCATAATCTAGATAGGATCAACATCGATAAATTACGGCTAGAGATGGTAAAATGCGGATCCAAATCCGGATGTAGGTGCATCCGGATCCAGATCCGCATTGAATTTTTTACATCCGGATCTGCATCCGGATCCGAGAAAAAATATGCTGATCCAGATGCGGCTAAGATTAGCACGGGTTGCGGGTGGATTTTTTGGATATCTGGATCCGCATATTTTTAAATTTAAATATAATTTTAATTTTAATAATTTATTTAATAATATCAAATAAAATTCAATTATAATTTAATAATTAACAATTTAACATCAATTCAATAAAAATAACATACAATATCAATATTAATTCACAAATGATAATTTCACAACATAAATAAAAAATAAAAAAAATTAAGATACACCAATTCATTATAACATTCTCTAATTATTATTATTATTATTTTTAGTTTTTTAACATATTTTTCATAGTCAATGAAGATTATAAAATTAATTATACTTATAAATATTTTAATTTATATATTTTTCAATTAAAATTTAATTAAATAAATAAATTATATAATAATACGGATCCAGATATCCGGTTTTTCGGATGCACTTACATCCGGATCCATATCCGGATCCGCACGAATCTTAATTTTTAAGATTCGGATCCACATTTTTTAACATGCGGATTCGAAGTTTATTGATCCGGATCCGCACGAATCTTAATTTTTAAGATTCGGATCCGCATTTTTTAACATGCGGATCCGGAGTTTATTGCCAATCCTAATTACGGCCTGGCCTTTTCATGCTAATCCTAGACCATACTAAGTGCGTTTCAGTGAGAATAGTCAGTCTTCCAGTAGCACCCTCTTAAAAGAAATTGAAACTTACAAGAAATAATTAGAATCTAACCACTCTTACCAACCCAACTACTTTCTCCATGAGGAAGTTACAATTTTATGATACAAGAAGAAAAATATACAAAGTGTTTAAATAATTAAGCAAAGAATTGATTGATCCTAAATCAAATAAACTGAATCAAAACAAAACCTACCAAGAACCTTCTCATCTGAGTTCTAAATGGCAGCGATTAATACACCAAAAAAAGATAAATTGAACCCAAAGTAAAACTTCATGAACGCGTATTTAAAAGTGCGGCGGATGAAGAAGCGACAGAAGATGAAGTTGACTGTGAGGTAATTGTGTTGTAACTATAGCTTGATGATGAACGTTGGTTTTGGCCTCCAGCAGAATCAGTGCTATAAATGGCCAGCATATTCACCGGCGGAGAGAGATACGTCGGCACCGGCATCTTTGGGGGCAGAGCGGGCAATGGAGCTTCAAAGTTGAGCACATGAATCACCCGCCTTATCGAAGGCCTGAGGTTTTCATCCGGGTGAGCACACCACAAGCCAACAATCATCAAACGCTCAACCTGTTGCTCATCAAAATCATTGCATAGTCTTTGATCCACTGCTTCGAGCAGCTTTCCGTTTCCATAGAGATCCCAAACCCACTGCAGCAAAGAGACTTGGCCTTGCGTCGCCCTTGGGTTGATTGGTTTTCTCCCACAAGCGATTTCTAAAGCTACAATGCCAAAGCTGTAGACATCAGATTCTTTGCTGGCCTTGCCTGTTGTGGCACATTCAGGTGCCATGTACCCCATTGTGCCTGCCAAGACTGTTGTTTGAGACCCTTTGGCATGTTCTACAAGCCTAGCCAATCCGAAATCTCCAATCTTGGCATTGAAGTTTGAATCTAACATAATGTTGCTTGATTTTATATCTCTATGGACCACACATTGCTCCCATTCTTCTTGCAAGTAGAGCAACCCTGAAGCCAAGTCTTGAGCAATTTTGTACCTAAACTCCCATGTTAACAAGCTATTTTCTTTGAAAATATGAGAATCCAAGCTGCCATTAGGCATGAACTCATAAACAAGCAAGAGCTCCTTTTTCTCATGACACCAACCCAATAGTTGCACCAAATTCCTGTGCCTCAACCTGCTAATAATCTTCACCTCAGATGCATATTCCTTTATCCCCTGTTTTGACCCTTGTGACACTCTTTTAACAGCGATATACGAGTTGGTTTCCCTCAAGAATCCTTTATAAACACCACCAAAACCTCCCTGTCCTAATTTCTGATCATCATTGAAATCATTTGTTGCTTGAGCCAATTCCTTATACGAAAACTTCGTCGGTCCTGCTCCTCTTTCAAATTCTTCATCTATGTACTCGCTGAATCCTTGATTGTCTTCTTCATCACCCTCTTTTCTCTTCCTCCCAATGCCAGCAAGCCAAATGATCAAAACCAACCCACCAACCAAAACCCCTCCACCAAGACTCAATCCCACAACCAGAGTTGTTCTGTTTTTCCTTCTTCTTTTTGGATTAGGGACAGGATTAGTAGTCTCATCATTCATTTCTAAACTTGAACTAAATTCCCACGAGTAAATGCTATAGATCGCGAAATATGATCCAGTCGCCATTGAGAAACCAAAAGTGACAAACTCAGGTAAATGTTGCCTTAAATCAACCTGATAATCAAGGCCTTGCACCACCACTGAATTGTTTCCAAAGCCAGTGAAAGCAACACTCAAATTATGAGTACTAGAATTATAACTAATCCATGCCTCGTTTCTACTCCCACTTTTAACATCGCTCCACCAAGGTACAGTTTTGTTTGATTGCACAGAGTTGATATCGATACCAACATGGGGGGAAATAGGATCCCAGCTGTTGATAAAGATATCAAATTCAACTGCAACAAATGGGATCGATGAGTTCAACGGCTCATTGTCTTTTGTAAGACCGAATGATCCACCACCTTTGTTGGTAGGAATTTTTGAACCTTGCGGCGCAAGAAAGAAGGCCAACCCATCTGCGTAGAAAGAGCTGTTTCTAGAATCAATAACAAAGGAGAAATGAGTGGTGAAGTCTGTGAGATTCCCGGTCGCCTTGTCCCAAAGGTGCATGCTTTGGTTGTATGTGGCGCGGCCAGCAGTCTCCTGTGTAACCGGCAGCTGAATGACACGGTTGCTGTCAGGGTAAGCTCTCTCGTACGTTATGTTATCATCAAAGTGAGGACTGAAACTGGTATAGTTGAAGGTTAATGCACTTGCCAAAGGGATTATAGTTAAACAAAATGATACGGTGATTGTGAAGAAACTAAGAAGAAGAGGGCTGCTGCTGCTACAGGTGTTGCAGATAGCCATTTTTTGGGAGAGAGGAAGGCTATGCCATTACCAAAATGCTCAGATGAACATCTGAATATATATATATCAAATTGACACAAAGTCTTGTCGTAGGTTTCATAAATAATAACTTTTAATTTGTCAAAGGTTTTTAATTTTGATTTATTTTCCACAGACTTTGTCAAAATATTGACTGAGATGGTTGAAAACTCAAGCAATCAAATATCAATAGAATTAACGGGTCAAGATGTCGTGTTAAATTAATTGTAATTCATATTAAATTTAGGATATAATTATATAAAGTTTTTAAAATAAAAAATTGATAACAAATGGTTCTTTCTTCTTTTAAAGATTTAAATGAACGTATAATAAATAATCAATATACTACTTTAAGACAGTGAGCCCCCCCAATTTTTCTTCCTATTCGCACAATCTGCCTTTCATCCATATATGAATCTATCTAATATCTCGTTTTGCCTAATATGCTTTGGAAGTAAATAAATTTGATTTTAATTTTATCTATTATTCATCATTTTTTATCATCTTATCATTGGGAAGGGTATATTTATAATTTAGAGTGAATAATGTGAACAAAAGGTAATTACATCTTAATTTTAAGTTTTAAATAAAAAATTATTGATTTTATTATGCACATCATCAATTTCATGTCTTAAGCCAATATATTGATTTATTTACTATTAAAACAAATTAAATTTATTAACAAAAATGAAGATTATACGTATTTTTTGAAACGTTAAAAAATTTATATCTTTTTTTTAATCATTAAGGTTCACTACCCTTTTCTATTTTTTAATAATTGACCGAGAATTAAAATTTAAAATAGACTTTATTATTCATTTTATACCCGTAATGCCGATGCCGCGTGCTTTCATTATTAAACGGGTCGTCCAGCGACAGTCAAACGCGGAAAGAAAAACAATCCTTTGGCAGACCAACTAACTTTCAACACCACAATAAACGCACCATTAAAAATATAATTTATGCTTCCTTTGATTTCTAAAAAAATATTACACAAATGTGTCTGATGACGCGATACATAAATAAAAATAAAATTTTAATTTCCTCATTCCATTTCGTGCTCAATTATTGCTCATAACATTTTCTTTCTCTTCCGAACATTATTTCTATCCAAAAATCAACTCTAGATACATCGTCTAGTCGGTGTCTGAACAAAATAAAGGTATGTGCTAACTACTACACCCAAGCCAGTGTTTGGCAAAAATTTTCTGTGGATTACAATTTAAAAGATTCGTAGCAAAACAAGACCCAGATCACAATTGAAACCCTTCGTTAGAACAACATTATGAAATTTTATCCCATGAGTAAATGTCTTGTAATCTTTGTTAATGGAAACCCAAAACCCCTGAAATTCATGAAGTCTATATCCTAGCCCAGTTAAGTTTGAGAGATTAATTCCAAGCATAAACTGCCAAAATTATTAACCCTACATTCTTGCATTAGGTCTATCAAGAGGGAGATCCACGTTACAAATTAACTAACCAAAGCAAAATATTTGCCGCCCCTAGTAAATAAATCTGAAAAGAGAAATCGTTATTGTCAATTTTTAATTTAAAAACTTTCTAATTATACACCAATATATAATATGAGAGGCGGGAGAAGAAACAAGGCATGGATTAGTTATAATTCTAGTGCACAAAAAATAGAGTATTGCTTTTACTATTTCAACAAACAATTCAGTAGTGCTGCAACATTTTGACAATGGGATACATGGCACCTGAATGTGCCGCAACAGGCAAGGCTAGCGAAAGAATCTGATGTCCACAGTTTTGGCATTGTGGCCTTAGAAATCGCTTGCGGAAGAAAACCCATCAGCCCAATGGCCAAAGCAGAAGGACAGGTCCATTCGGTGCGGTGGAGAGCTCTATGGAATTGGGAAGCTGGTCACAGCAGCTGATCCGAGACCACGCGGAAATTTTGATGAGCTAGACGATTATTGGATTGCGGTTATTCAACTCATGAGACATTTCAATTGAGTTCACAGGATAATGGTCTAAGTTCTTCAACTTATGGGACGTTTCAATTGAGTTCGCAAGGTCAGGACTTAATTAATGAATGCAATTTAAGGACTTTTTAAGTCACCAATGGCAGTTCCGTCAGATATAAGCGAGCCATGAGAAATCTTAAGCATTCGTATATTAGCCTATTAGGCTCATTTCTTCAGTAATTAATCCTCCTTTACCGAGTGGAAGCAGAAAGCGCGTCCAAATTTTGTAAACATCACCGAGGATTGAAAAACCAAAAGCGTGGCAGACAAAAGAGGATGGGTTCTGCACTTTAATCACTTCAAGATTAATCTAATGTCAATTTATTGCTTCTAGATTTTATTTTGCTGAGGAAAATTTGAAAAGGATCATCAAGTTTACGTTTTGTAATTGACAAAGACTATAAACTTGACTTCATTATTTCTTACATATTTTATTTGCACCGACGGCCAAAGTCCGAAGAGAAGCAGCCGAGTAGTCACTTATGGAAAAGAAAGGTTAATGACACTTGCAAATAAAAATTGTACGGTTAATGCCACTTGCAAATAAAAATTGTACGGTTAATGCCACTTGCAAATAAAAATCGTACGGTTAATGAAACTTGCAAATAAAAAATTATACTCACAAATAACGTGGTGCTTTTATTTCACTGTCACTCCATTTATTTCGATTTATTTATATAATTTTTATTGCCAAACAAAATTTGCATACCGGCACTTCCAGGCAATTTCCGAGTTCTGCATCGCTGCGTGGACAAATTTGACCATGTTTTCACCAAACCTTAAGAAGATTTTGTGCTTGTCTAAATTTTTGTATGTAACCTTAAAATTTTTTGAAGGCAGCCTCTGTACCAAAAATGGCTAATTTATTTATGATCATCATCTTGTTATCCCCAATAATCCAATTAGCAAATGCTTTATCTTTCAATTTTTCCAGCTTCTCCAATGATGGCAGCATCAACTATGAGAGAGCTTTCCCCGAAAACCAAGTGATTCAGCTAGCTTCAAGAACTGGCATGATTGGCCGGGCAACATATAACAAGCCGTTGCGTCTCTGGAATAATGCCACTGGCAAGCTCACAGACTTTACAACTCACTTCACATTTGTCATTGATTCTCAAAACAGAACCGCATATGGAGATGGGCTCGCCTTCTTTCTTGCGCCGCAAGGTTCAAGGATTCCGAATGCCACTAAAGGAGGTTCTTTAGGCCTAACCAATGACGGGGAGTATTTAAATTCGTCTTCCAATCCGTTTGTTGCTGTTGAATTTGATATCTATAGGAACGGCCTCTGGGATCCACCGGGTGAACATGTGGGTATTGATATCAATTCTATGAGATCTGAGACGAATTTGACATGGTGGGCTGATATCAGAAATGGGAAAAAGAACGATGCATGGATCAGTTATAATTCCAGCACAAAGAATTTGAGTGTTGCTTTCACTGGTATTAGAAATAATGCCACAGTGAGGCAGTTTCTTGAGTATCAAATCAACTTGAAGCTACATTTACCTGAGTGGGTTACTTTTGGCTTCTCAGCAGCCACTGGAAATGCATCTGCAATTCACAGGATTTACTCCTGGGAGTTCAGTTCAAGCTTGGAGACTGATGACAATATTACTAATTCGCTCACGCCACCAAGCCCAATTCGTAAAGGAAGAGCGGAAAACAGAACCCCACTGGCTGTGGGGCTGAGTGTTGGCGGAGGTGTTTTGGTTGGTGGGGTGATTTTGATCATTTGGGTCGTTGGCATCAGGAGGAAGAGAAATGCGGCTGATGGAGAAGAAAATCAAGGATTCAATGAGTACATCGATGATGAATTTGAAAAAGGAGCAGGGCCGAAGAGGTTTACGTATAAGGAATTGGCTCAAGCAACAAATGATTTCAATAATGATCAGAAATTAGGGCAGGGAGGCTTTGGCGGTGTTTATAAAGGATTCTTTAGGGAAACCAGCTCTTGTATTGCAGTTAAAAGAGTGTCGAAAGGGTCAAAACAGGGGATAAAGGAGTATGCTTCGGAAGTGAAAATTATCAGCAGATTAAGGCACAGGAATTTAGTGCAACTATTGGGTTGGTGTCATGAGAAAAAGGAACTCTTACTTGTTTATGAATACATGCCTAACGGCAGCTTGGATTCCCATCTTTTCAAGGAAAATAACTTGTTAACTTGGGAGTTCAGGTTCAAAATTGCTCAAGACTTGGCTTCAGGATTGCTTTACTTGCAAGAAGGATGGGAACAATGTGTTGTGCATAGAGATATAAAATCAAGCAACGTTATGTTGGATTCAAATTTCAATGCCAAGATTGGAGATTTCGGATTGGCTAGGCTTGTAGAACATGCCAAAGGGTCTCAAACAACAGTCCTGGCAGGAACAATGGGCTATATGGCGCCTGAATGTGCCACAACAGGCAAGGCCAGCAAAGAATCTGATGTCTACAGCTTTGGCGTTGTGGCTTTAGAAATCGCTTGTGGAAGAAAACCCATCAGCTTGACGGCCACAGAAGAAGGCCAGGTCTATTTGGTGCAGTGGGTTTGGGATCTCTACGGGAATGGAAAGCTGCTCGAAGCAGTGGATCCAAGAATATGCAAAGATTTTGATGAGCAGCAGGTCAGGTGTTTGATGATTGTTGGCCTGTGGTGTGCTCACCCGGATGAAAACCTCAGGCCTTCAATGAGGCAGGTGATTCACGTGCTCACCTTTGAAGCTCCGTTGCCCGCTCTGCCGCCCAAGATGCCAGTGCCATCCTATTTCTCTTTGCCGGTGAATTTGCCGGCCATTAATGGTGCTGGTCCTTGATGGAGGACTATACAAAATACTCTTCAAGGTATATAACTTCACTTCATCTTCTGCAGCTCCTTCATCCGCATCCATTTTAAACATGCCTTAAATTAGTTTTAGTAGTGTGCGAATTTTACTTTTACATTTTAATCTTGTTTTTGATTCAATAAATCTTCACGTGCCTTCTTTTTTTTTTTTTTTCTCTTTTATTTCATTTTTGGAAAATAATACAAAGGGTAATATACTACAGCGTATGAGTTTGTCACCACAAAACAAACTCATTCATATTATTAGTTTGCATTCAAAATAACAGAATATGACAAATAGATTGAGAATACTTGTATATATAAAGGTAAAATTAATAATATGAATGAGTTTGTTTTGTAGTGAATTAATTAGTTAATTCATATATTTTTTAAGAGGCTAGGGTAAGGGGTTAAAAAATCTATTTGGAATTTGTTCAGAAAATTTCTATTAACCTATTTTGACAACAATAGTGGTACATGTACTGAAGCTCTTTCTACTAAAACAACTGAAATTAACATTTTTCACTTAAAATCAATCCAAAATTAGGCAATGGACCATCCCCCACCAAGTTTCTTTGTTCTCAAACTGGGCGATGCCGAGTGACAGTCTAGCGCCTGGATTGGTCAACAACCCATCACCCAACCAAAATAATAATAATAATAATAATAATAATAATAATAATAATAATAATAATAATAATAATAAAACAATTCAGTAGATCGATTTAACAAAACCTTGGTACGTATATCATTTTTGTTTTGACAAATCCGAGTTTTTATAAAAATTTACTGATAACGGAAAATGTCTTTTTTCTACCACACTCGTCGGCTAATAAGAATCGAAGAGATTATTAGAAAGAATAGTCGAAAACACTAGAAAAGTAATTTCTTAAGACTCCAATAATAAAGACAAAGTAAAATGAAAACGTTTCTTTGTGGAAAAATTGAGCATGCATGTATCGCCATCAAATTTGACAGACACACACGTAATCATTTTCAGTTGTAGGTCGCCACATTTTTTAATATGAATATGCTCTTAAATAGTTGTGTTTAATAGATTTATTTTTAAATGAACTTTGAAGCTGTGAGGTAAGAGAGTTAAAGTCTTGACCTATTAAACCCATGATTTAAAAGTTTACTCGTATAAAAAAAAATGAAGATGTCCATACTTGATAATGATTATATATATATATATATATAACAAAATAGTAATAAAAATCAAATGGTATCAGAGCCTGTATTCCCAAAAGGAATGTCTACCCTAGTGTCTAGCGCTTGGCCTGAATGCTTACAAGAGGACTGACTACTTCTAAACAAGAATTCACTTACAAAGGGAACTTCCCTCAGACTCGATACTCTGTTCAGTTCCCTCTCTACTCATATCTCAAGCCTCCTTTACATTGGATCCTTATCCAATGTAAGTCTTGAGATATTATTTACATTGAATTCTTATTCCTGAGGAATTCCACTAACACTTGTCCCATTAGGATCACACAATAATACACATATTTAATTATTACATCTATTTTTACTTTACAGATGTCCCGTCTGGGACCATACTCTATTATTGAACCCGTAATACACATGTATCACTGTTCGTCTAAATATCCTATCCTATTATTATCACCAATGCTTCCACCTGTGGGTCCACTCTAATGCTGAGTCCACTTCTACTTCCGCATCAGTCATTGTCGCTTGATGGGGTATGGAATTCCATCTTGTATCTCTCAACTGAGTAAGACTAGTCGTCGTCTTCCCCTTCGGGTGCAAATCCAGATTCTTTGCCTTTGATGAGACGGGCGAGGATCAAGGAACTGGCGTACTAACATGGATTAGTGCTATCTGAGTCAAAGATGTAGGTGGGACTCAACGAGATAGACTTTTTTGGGGTTATCTCATGCACATATCGAGAAAAGATATCCAAGATATATATATATATAGGGTTATATATATATATATATATATATATATATATAAAAGATATATATATATATATATATATATATATTAATCCTTATCAATAATGTACACCTTTACACGTGTCCTCATAAGGAACTTAACTTTAATACAATCATTGCATTACCTTAGTCCTTACTGGACCTCAAGCTCATTAGGCCCTCCAAGTATGAATGGTGAAAGGGCTAAGAAGAATTGGAACTTCTTGATCCCTTTGGTGACTGCAAGAACCTCCAGCACATTGGATAAACGGGTATGAGCAAGCCAACAAGCCCCAACACGTGCATCAGGAGCCTAGCATAGAGAGGCTCCAGGACGGGAGAGTCTCGGTTGGGAATATATATATATATATATATATGCAAAGGGTGATAACAGACTAAAGAAGTTTGTTCCAAGCAGTAGATTTTCTCCAGTATTATCGAATGCAAAGAATGAACTTCTGCATCCAAACGGTAGGACCTGAACATGTCTCGTGTACTTGTTGCTGAAGAACTGCTTGCCACTTGCAGAACCGAATGCTACCTGGAAAGGAATGTAGCATTCTCTTGGTAGGCACACTATATATATATATATATATATATATATATTTGATTTAAATTGCTAGCTAGGGTGCTTTTGATACGGTCCTTGTATGGGAATTTCTCAGAGGTCATGTGGATGTTCTCTTCATGGCAATTTCCTAAGACTGATTTTTGTCAAAAATATTAACTTTAAAGATCCTTTTCAAACAACTAAACTAAAGGAGGCTATAGTACAACACAGAAATCTACTAAACATAACACAATATGTTTGAGTGTTTGAGAAGAGAAACTGAAAGTAAATTAAAACCTAATCCTCAATAGACTTGAATTAATGATATGCGTAGTAATTTCCTATAAGCCTAAGGATTTGAAATTAGGTTAGGAAAGGGTGCGGTCGGTTAGTTATACAAATATAGCAATAGTGTTTTAATTACAGAACTATTGCCTCTGAATCTGATCAATAGAGCTCATAAATATTTTTGTGTGGCAACATGGATGATGCATATGGGAGCATTGGAGATGACTGTGCTGAATGTGATCATTGCTGCAATGGAGAAGACTGCGAGGGATGTGCAAACTGCTGCAACGGTGATCAATGCGGAGGATGTGAACATTGTTGCCAGGAAAACTGCTGGGGCTGTGCAAATTGCTGTAACGGAGATGAATATTGCAACGGATGTGAATATTGCCGCAACGGAGATGAATGTGGAGGATGTAATAGTTTCTGCAGTTTAGACTGCAGTGGATGTGCAGTTTAATAATACCTCATTTATTTTTCAAATTGTCCTTTTATCTCTTGAGGCCCCATTTAGACAAACAAATTTGTAAAGTTCAAATTTTTAGTGTGAACAAGAAATTAAAAGTTAAAAACAAATAAAGAATATGAGATTGTGTTGTGTTATGCTGCTAGTCGATAATTTTAGCCTTGCATCAAATGAACGGAATATTTAATTTCCAAAAAAAATAATAATAATAAAGGTTTGACTTTTATAATATGCTTGAAAAGGTGTGGAGTTGCTAGGTTTGAATGGAATATAAATACAAACGTAACTTATGTCCGTTGCATTAATTTGAAGATTTGTGGGGATTAATGAGATAAAATTAAGGGGTAAGATATTACCACTCTTCTCCTAAATTTCCCCTTCAGTTTTGGGTTCTTATCTTTTGGCCCATATATTTATGGGCTTTTATGTCAGGTGTTAATCATAAATAAGTATTATCCGATCAACTTAATTTTTTAAGTCAAGTAATTTCTCTAAATTTACCGGACAGTAATTTTTATTTTAACATTTTTGGAAAGGTTACCATCCATGCAATTCTCTTTTAATATATATAGGCTGATGAGAGAGAGATAGTCAATGGCGGCATCAATTTCAACTATGCAGCACTAGTGATTCCAGCATTCAGATTTGCTCCACCGCCACGTTCAGCTAGAGTTGCTGCAGGCATTTGTTTTGTTCCACCGCCTCAACCACCTCCGGCTAAACGACATGCTACTGGCTAGCTTTAATTTGCTAAACTTGTCGAATTTTTGCCAAACGTGTGAAGAGAATTTTATTGGAAGTATATAATTTTCAAAATTTTTTGAATGAGATCTATTTTCAGAAAAGGTTTTATAAGAGTTTTAAACAAATTAGTCAAATACACCTAATTGGGTTAACAGTATTGTAAATTAATTGAGTAAATCCGTCCGGATTTGTAATTATTTTTGTTAACATTTTTTTCATTTTTTTGGGTCAAAATGGTAGAGCTCTAAACTAAAAATAAAATTGAATAGTGATATTTGGTTTGATGCCTCGTCTTTTTTAATAATTTTTTTTTGTTTTATAGAAAAAAAGTAGAAAGGAAAGTAAACTCAAATTAATTTTTATCTCCTACCTTTTACAAGATTCAAACTCGAATAATCAGTACATTTATTTTCAAAATTATCTTTATTGTCAAATGATATTGTCTTCTCCATCCCTTCTCATTTGCTAACAAAACCATCTCTATAGCAATCTGCTATTTTTTATCCAAATAAGAAAAAAAAAATGAAACAATGAATGAGAATACAGAAAGCTGTTTATAATAGAAAAAAAATGTTAAAAAAAATCTCAAAACTAAAGATATAAGGGAGTCTTAGAAATGTCATGGCATGCAATGTAGCGACTGCAGAGTTGCAGAGAGCACACGAGCATATCATCATCATCATTACAGATAAAAAAAATTATAGTTACAAAATGAACTTTAGGATAAGTTACCGAAACAAGAGAATCTAATAATTACGAGAATATTAAATAAGACCTGTTGTCTCTAAAAAAAAAATCCGAATGCTAGCAATTATTGGGAGCGTCACTCGCTCGGACAGTCGCATATTAAGATTTTTTTATGATTTGATCTTGTATTGGGTAATAATTTAAGTGGTTATAGATGGTTAATAAAGAAAAATAATAAAGAAGTTAAATTATATTTATGTACTACTACTAAAAGATCTATGACAAAAAGTTTTTAAAAGCTCAATTGCTCAAGAAAGTTCAGATAAATAAAAAATCTTAATCTCAATCGCTAACTTCATGTCATATCATGTAATCTTATTTGATTTTTATTTGACAATAAAAGTGTGTTTAGTTCCTGAATTGAGGAATTAAAATTTAGAATCAAAATCGTTAACAATGTTTGTTTTGTAAAATAAGAGTGGAATCGGAATTAGAATCATGTGAGCTCACAAATTTGGGAATCAATATCATTGATTTCATTTCCAAGGAAATGGTTGGGAATCAAACTCCAATTCTCATAACTACCATCTTACTCATATTGAATTTTCATAATTCCCCACTTGCTGTCAATTAAGTCTATCATTTTAGCATTTTAATCCCACAAAATTTTGTGAAAATACCTAAAAGTTTTGTACTATTTATAAATAGGTCCTTTATTATTTAATAATGATGATGATGATGATGATATTGTTATTATTATTATTATTATTATTATTATTATTATTATTATTATTATTATTATTAAAATTTATTTATTTTATTTATTTTAATTATTATTATTAAAATTTATTTATTTTAATTATTATTATTAAAATTTATTTATTTTAATTATTATTATTAAAATTTATTTATTTTAATTATTATTATTAAAATTTATTTATTTATATTATTTTAATTATTATTATTGTTATTAATTTCATTATTATTATTATAAAAATTTATAAATTTATTATTTTAATTGTTATTGTTACTATCATTAATGTCATTATTACTATTATTATTATTATTATTATTACTACTACTACTACTATTGTTATTGTTGTTGTCACCATCATTGTTAATTTTAGTGTTATTATTATTTTTATTCTCATTATTGTTATTATTATAATATATAGAAATAATAATAGGGAAAACTATTAACAAATGATATTTTACTAACTTATAATAATTCATTTTGATTTCAAAATAAAATAAATACGTGAATAGCAATACAATTAATTCATATTTCGATTCTTACAGCTCAAATGAGCAATTTATCCTAATTCTAATTTATTATTCTGATTTCAACTTATTCTAATTTCACTTTATTCTCATTTCCATTTAGTAAATACACGATAAGTGTATTTAGAGTATATGGCAAAAATGCCCTGAGCTCCTGTATCAATTTATGCTGTGCTCTCTCCTTTTTCAACTCATAGTAAAATACACATTTATACACTCTCACTCTCTCAAAACATACTGCAGAGAGAGACTGCCGTCCTTTCCAAAATTAAAATCTGAATCTCTCATTTTCTTGAAGCCCCAATCGATTTTACTAAATTCCAAAATACATTACTGATTTTTATTCTTTAAAGTCTTCCATTTTTTGAACCGAATTTTATAACAAAAGCGCAAACTGAAAACTTAATTTATGGTCTTCAAGGTCATGTTTTAAATCCCACCAATTTTTTCCAAAGCAATTGTACAAATAAACAAACAAAAACTTACATTGACACCCAAATCCTTCAACACAGTCGAACTTGATGTTAAATTATATGTTTAAATAAAAGATACGGAGCCTTAAAATGAAAATTTTATCTTTCTACCGGCTTGAATAGATTTAAACGCACAGCCATGTCCCAAGCTTCACTCTGTACACGTGATCTTGAAGGTCTTACCCATGGCCATTTACATTTTACCGGCTCACAGATTTTAAAGAAAACTAAAAGAAATAAATCGTAATAGTGAAAATGAAGGTGACTTTTACCGGCAAGTAATTGTTGTATCATCGTTATTTACTTGGTTGAAAATGTTTACCTGCTTACAAATATGTGTATAATCATTTAATTGGTTAAAAATAAATGAAATAAAAAAAAATAAAGAGAAAATTCATTCTTTTTAACCTTGCGTCACTGGTAGAGCATTGTGAGTCGGTATCTTTTAAACTTCAATATTACGCTGGTCAATGTGAAATACTTCTCAGATTGATTTTAGTTCGACAAAAGGAGAAAAAGATTATTTTTTTTTGCTTTTTTTTTTTGTTATATGAGAAGATGAAGAATAACAAATTAGGAAAGGTGTATTTTGTAAATAATTTTTTTGCTCATTAAATTATGACACATGGCATTGATTGGTTACAAACTGTAAAAAGTGAAGGATATGATTTTAGTGCCCTTGTTAAAATTTCGGGGGTGTCCGCAATCGTTTCCCTAAATATGACTGTCTTTTTTTTAATTACAATATGGGTAAACGTACAATTATAAATGAGGGGTTTGAATAGAAGTTTGAAAGGGTGCCAATAGTATCACTCTAAACAAATGAATCAAGACTTGATTTTAAAGAAACAGCTTTTGACACCCTAAAAAGTGCTTATAAAACGGGTCTCTTTATTATGTTTACAATTTTAAGTTTTTAACCTGAACGGATATTACAATAATAGACTAAGCGTTATAATTAAACTCATGCATCCCACAAACGATTCGTGTTCAAAAGAAGAAAAAGAACATTGCTACCAACTCTGGGAGAGATTATAGATTACTTCTATTATACTATACTTATTTAATACATATATATGATATATGTATATTTATATTAAAAAATTATTATATAATTAGTAGTTATATTTAATTCATACACATTATATTTAATCTATACACATATGTCATACATATATTAAAAAAGTTCTTGTACAAATTTTAATATACTCAC
Source organism: Luvunga scandens (assembly GCA_030449905.1). Lineage (NCBI taxonomy): Eukaryota > Viridiplantae > Streptophyta > Magnoliopsida > Sapindales > Rutaceae > Luvunga > Luvunga scandens. The sequence goes on from JASUUG010000209.1 coordinate 2,765,197, forward strand.
AAACACACGAGTCTATTAAAGTATAGATTAGAAATGATGAGGTTGAACCCACAAGAACTATCAATTTTTAGGAAAAGTAAAGTTTAATCTAATCTAATTGTAACTCTTCTCTAATTGAAAGGAAAATATTTGTTCGAGAAAATTAGAATTAGAGATGAAAGTAAATGAAAGCAAAATAAATTAACATAAAAATTCAAGAGATTGAGATGTTGGATTTTTAATCCAGCATTGTTGGATCTTTAATCCAATGTTGGGCTTATATGTGAATAATTATGTGTTGCAGACTGTCATATAAGGTTAAGCCCAATTAAAAGTGATCTGTTAAGGTTTACGGTATTATGGGCTTTAATGTATTTAATAGGATGTGGGCGTTTAATGTGTAGAGACCTAATAGTATTCTAATTCTATGATGGGCAGAATTAAGAATATCCAGTGACAGCAGAAAACTATTGTCTATATAAGTGGTTATGGTCCCTAGGTCACACGTAGGAAATCTTTCCATTCTTTATGATATCCCATCTTCAGAGAGAAAGCGTAGAGAGAACTAAAGGATTCTCTAGTAGAATGTGTAGACCTAGAAGGCCAACCACACAACTCCAGAGAGGAATTAAGCGTTATGGATTTAGGTACGCTTCCGCATAATTTATTATTGATTCTTGGTGATATGACATGAATATTCCTAGATTAGAAGTGATAGTTTTCACTAAAGATTTTATTATTCCAACAAGTGGTATCAGAGCCTATTCATGTTGAATCATTGATAATCAAATTATATTTTATTAATGATGATATATTTGGTGTTCTTAAACTTAATAATACAAGAATTATTAAAATTATTAAGTTTAAAAACAAATTAAAGAAATTCGGAATTAAGAAAAACAAATACTTCAAATTCGATTTAATAATTTCAATTTGTTTAAGGCTTAAAGTTTTGTTGCCGTGAGCATTCATGGTTAAGGTATCATGCACAACTGAAATTTCATGGCCATTGTGTGGTTGTTAGACTATAGGCAACAAAGCATAGCGCGACTGGGCTATGGCACGCTGCTGGCGCGCGATCTGGGCTGCTGCAGTGCGCGGCCGCACCAAAGAGGGAGATAGTCGCGTGATTTTCGCCTAAAGCCACCGCGCTAAAAAAAAAAAAACGGATGGGGGAGGAAGCGGCTTTTCGGCAGCTCCAGTAAGAAGCCGCGGCCTGCAGAGCATTTAAGCGGCCGCCATAGCCGCCGCATGACGAAGAAGAACGATGGCTATGGCCGCCGCAAAAAAAAAAAAAAAAGGCAGCGGGTGGCTTTCAGCTGGGAAAGGCGTGTCCAGAAGTAAGCCGCGACCTTTTGGCTGTGGCAGACAAAGGCCGCCGCTCAAGGAAGAAGAAGAAGAAAAAAAAAATTTTTTTTTTAGGGTTTTTTCTTTTTTTAATTTGGGGCTGGTTCAGCTTTGGTTCAGGTTGACCTGAACCGGCCAGATCGGCCAACCTGAACCGGCCAGCCTGAACCGGTCAACGGTAAAAGTTGACCGTTGACAGGTGAAAGTCAATTTTTTTTTTTAAATTTTTGGGTAATTTTAAATTCAAATATTGGTTGGTTTATATGTATTTTGAAATGAATTAATTGAAGCAACATGTCACCAAAGTGACATCTCTTGTGGAAATTAATTTATTTTAAAATACAAACGGTTTGTATATGTAATTCCTGTAAATATCGATCGACTCAAAGGAAGGTCTATATTTAATAGAATTACATGTGCACCTGTGGTAATAAACACGTGATGATTATTCGGTTTTACATGTGAATAATAAATAGGCCCAAAGGAAGATTCATTGTTTGACATGTTCTTATTATCAGTGTTTGATTACTGCACCAAGATATCACTTACAAGTTAGTATTTTGTTCCAAGATAGAATATTAATGGAGTGCCCGGTATCTTGAGATGGGGTTTACCTTCATTTGAATTTATTTTTGTTTTAAGACTAATATGAGCTTGTTATGCTTGTTTGTTGTTATCTATTTAGTTATGTCTGCTGCTAATATTACTGCAAACATCAATTCAATTCCTATGCTAAATGGCTCTAACTTCAAATCATGACACGAGAATCTCTTAATAGTTTTTGCAGTTATGGATCTTGATCTTGCGTTAAGGGTTGATTCTCCCTCACCTCTTACAAATGATAGTATCCCTGATGATAAAAGGGAAATGGAAAGGTGTGAGAGATCAAATCGCATGTGTATCATGATCATGAAGAAGGCCATTTCAGAATCATTAAGGGGCTCAATGTTTGAGAAAGCAAATACAACTAAGGAGTTTTTTGCACAGATTGAACAAAGGTTTATTAAGAACGAAAATGCTGAAATTGGTACGCTCTTGACAAGCCTAATTTCAATGAGGTATATGGGTAAAGACAATATTAGGGAGTATATTATGGAGATGTCTCATCTTGCTTCTAAGTTAAGAGCACTTAAGCTTGAACTCTGAGGACTTGCTAGTGCATTTTGTTTTAATATCCTTACCAACATAGTTTAACCAGTTTAAGGTGAGCTATAATTGCCAGAAGGAGACTTGGTCTCTGAATGAGCTCATATCACACTGTGTTCAGGAAGAGGATAGGCTGAAGAAAGATAAGGCAGAAAGTGATCATTTAGCCTCTACCTCTAAGGGTAAGAACAAGGACAAGAAAAGGAAGAAGGATAAGGAAGCTGCAGAGACAGCACCTCAAAAGAAACAACAAACGAAACCAAATGATTTACAAGGTACTGGTTATTTCTTCTGTAGGACTGAGGGGCATAAGAAGAAGTGTTGCATTAATTATCACGCATGGCGTGTTAAGAAAAGTATGCTTCTTAGTTTAGTTTGTTCTGAGGTTAACTTAACTTCGGTACTTAAACACACTTGATGGATAGATTCTGGTGTTGTGCAAATTTTATTGAACTCGCAAGTGCACGAATCTATTGTAGAATAGATTAATGGTGACGAGTGTCGATCCCACGAGGAGGTGGATTTTAATTATGTGTAGAATTAATTTTCTGAGTTGGTGGTTGGATTTATAATGAAAATGATGTAGGCTATTAATTAATTTAAATTAAAGTGGTAGGAATAAACTATTAAAATGAAATGCTTGGATCTCCGGATCTGTCTCAACATGTACCATCGGCTTAATATTCATTATTAGTACCAATTAAATCATGAAGGGGGAACTTCCACTCATCATGAACCACACTTTAATAGATATGGTGCTAAGGGCTTCTGCCAAATAGTAATAACCTTGCTTGGGAGGCGGTTATTCCAGTAGATATCCGACAAGATTATTACTATCTGTCTACGAAAAGTCAAAACAACCACATAAATTAAAGGGGAAGGAAAAGTAAATTTACCAAATTAAGCCCATGGAGCATGCTGAGACTTCACTTTCAACCCAAGCTTGAAAGGAAATTAGCCACTCATATTTGAACTAGGGGTAAAATGGGAATTTTATTAAAATACGTAGAAAATACAAGATGGAGATGGAATTACAGAAAATGGAGTCCAAAAATGGATTCAGGGGTGTCAAATTAGGGGAGCCCCTTTTTATAGATAAACCGAGTAAATCATGGCCATCCTGATTAAAACAATTTGGACGCTCGGGATTGCGCCACGTGGCAAAGTTCCTATGGATTGAACACATCATCGGGCTGTTATTCGTGTATATGCATGTACCGTACACACGTTTTTTTTTCGCCCACTAACATTCTCGCCACATCACCGGTCAACATTTTTGGTCCAATAAGCTCGTGACACGTCATCGATCAACGCCACATCATCGATCAATGCCACAAGCGGTCAATGCCACATCATTCGTCCAATCAAATGCCGCCACGTCATCGTATAGTGCCCGCCATCGCATGCAGTGCCACGTTAGCATACGATACATGTGAACAAAGGTCCGTGAGCGATTGTAGGTGCGATCAGTATATATCAACCGCATCAGTATGTGTGAACAAGATCAGAGTATATGTGAACATTACCATTTTTCTTTTTATGCTCCTCCTAAGGTTTTCGATCGTCCCGAGTTCAAAAGTGTTGTCCGTTTTTCCATCCGATCTCTCGTTTATTGTGAAATGACCATGATATCCCCTAAAATACATAAAATACTTAATTAAAATAAAACATACATAATTAAATTACAAATGACTTAAAGACATAAAAATAGGGATGTTAGTGAGACTTGGAGTGTAAAATGATGATTTTCTCCATTATAAATATACACTTTCTAATATTCAACACACCCCAACAGTTTGTTGCTAGTCCCTAGCAATTTGAGCGAAAAACAAAATCGAAACAAATTTTTTTTTTTTTTTTTTTATACTGTGGTATTTATTCAATCGACTAATGATAACAATCAAATAAAAGTATAAGATTATCTGCAGATCTAAAGAAATATCATTCCCACATCAACTCTCCACATGAATCAGTTTAGAAAACTTTGTCACAACTTCAGTAATCTAGTTACTTTTAAGAATGACATGCAAACCCCAAAATCTCACCGGTAGTAGTGATACTCTCACAAAGAAATTAAACCCAAAAATAATCACTCCAGTGAATGGTAAATTGAGTGAAAATAATAAAGAAGAAATATCACACACTCTCACCAAGGTGACAAAAATATGCCCTCAGCTTAGAAATATTACGATTTTAATTTAAAAATGCTAATCAAACCAATACATTTATCATCCTTTTTTTTTTTTTTTTTAGTATGCATTACCACATGTTTTAAAACCATATAACTAGTTTATTTGACTATAGTTCCCCAAAATCAAGAAGGACTTTTATTAGGATGACGTAACGAAAGGCTAGGGGACGTGGCTAACAAAGAAAGAATAATAGGAAAAACAAAATATATGTTTGAAAAATAGAGAACTTTGGAGATTGTAAGGTGCTTTTCACTTGATTTTTTTATTTTTATTTTTATTTATTTTTTTTTTATTTGTAAACATTTTTTTTTCTTTTGTTTCTTTTTCTCTTTTTTTTTTTTTTGTGAATGCAAAATTATCTCTATTTTCAAACATAAATGGGTGGTGAGAAATACAAAATATAAAGTGATACTCCACATTGGAGTGGGACAAGATAATAGGTTTCCAAAGAAAAAGTCTTTATTTTTATTATTTTATTATTATTATTATTTTTTTTTTTTAAGGCTCAAAGGGGTTAACTATGGATACATATTAATAGGGTTGGCTAGAAAGGCTCAAACGGACCAAAGATGGCCTTTCTGTCATCTTTTAGAGTTCTAAATAATCTTCCATATCTACTAGTTAGATGGACCTTCGGATGTGGCAACACACACTTTATTTTTTTTTTTTTTTTTTTTTTTTTTTTTTTTTAACTAAATTTGGAGATAATGTATAAAGAATAAACTCAATGTTGAATGAAAAATGGGCAAAAAGGGTTCTTCTCCAAGAAAAATAACATGTGCTCAAAAACTCACTTGGAAATTATTATGACATGTGCATTCTTTCAAACAACTTATATTTGTCTCAACATCAACATGTAGAGTAACAAACATGGTGTAACATAACTAAAGACCAAAGATAATACAAATACTAAAATTTGAAAGTTATCATGTCATCTAATTATGAAAAGATCACACAAAATGTTTTTTTTTTTTTTTTAATAAGAAGATGCGTTTCTAGAGTCACTGCACTCCATATTCAGCCATCTTCGACTAAAAAAATTTAACCACAGTTAGTTTCTAAAATAAAAATTAGTAAAAACTACACCAAGATTGAAATATTCCACAATTGTCAACTATTCCCTCCCCCCAACCAGAACGAAACATTGTCCTCAATGTTGAAAGAAAATAGGGTTTAGAAGACATCACCTGAGTGCTGGATCACAGAAGAAAATATTTACAAGCGGAGAGTTAAATCTAATTTGCACTTCTTACTACGGCTACTGTTACCATCATTAGTTGGCCATTCCAGCACAAGGGTCTTGGGATCTGGCTCTGGTCTATAAGCTTGTAACAGATCAATTAACTCGTTAGCAGTATAAGCACAAATAAAGATTTTTTTCGCTGTGAAAGGGATGAAATGATTTTTTATTGCATGGTTAAGAAATGCGATGAAGCCATCATAAAAGTTATTGACATTTAACAAACCGATGGGTTTCTGATGAATGTTCAGATGGGCCCAAGATGCTAATGTGATGTGTGCCTCTAGAGTTGCAAGATCTCCGGTAGGAAAATAAAACATCAAAGATGATTTAGCATTTGATTATTCTTTCTTGCATACCGAGACAACTAACTCTTCTCCGGTTGGTGAGTCGACATACAAAGCCAACGGTTTGAGGCTTTTTGGGATGATGCCTAACACTTGGCTCCCTCGAGAGATAAAAACTTCCGAGACTAGTTTTGATAACCCCGGTCACCTCCTTCCATAAATCGATGCAAATTTCTTTCTCGCTATGCGTTGACCAAGATCAATGGTCGCCTCAACGAACTCTTTATGTTTGCCATAGTTAAATCCGAGAGCACACAAATGTTCTTGAATTGTTTATGGGAGTAGCTGCCATTGGTATGCTTCTCAAAAACAATTTGTGAGTCTAAAAGAAAATGATCATATATCAAAGATCTTTGTGACAATGATTTACAATTTGTATAGGAGGTAGCATGTCTATGTCAATTAACGCAGTAAAGCACATGGCTCGAGAGTCAAAAAGGAAATAGTAAAAGAAAAAGCACTCAATTATTAAAGACAATAATGCAATTGATAAAACAACAAAGTGAAATAAAACAACAAAGAAAGTAAAACAACAAAGTAAAAGGATTTTTACGGTGTAGTTGTGATTGTGGCTCACATCTTCCTCTCGGTTTTACGCCCGTAAACGGCTTGAACGCCTCATGGGTCGAGGATAGGCTTCCCATCCAGTTTTCTTATAAAGCGCAAACAGGTCGTTTATAGTCAGATTCCCAAGACTATATCAGACACATTCTTTCTGAAATAATGGCCATAACTGGAGAATTACTGTTTGTACGTATCCACTGGGATGCGTTTCAAGAGACAAAAGGATATCATCCAATGACTCTTTATTCAAACCATCCCTAATGAATTGAATCTTATCTTCCCTGTTATCAGACATCATTACGAAAGAACAAGGATTTTTATCGCATTTCATCCTGGCACACTTATGACAATTAACATGAAGTTTTTCAGCTCTTCGTTTTCTCGAGTAATTTCCTTTACCGCAACCAGGCATGTATGCAATAAATTTAGGAGGCAACTCACCTGCCAAACGTACTTTGGCCTCAATTAACCAACGGATGTCAGCAGGGATGTTATTTCTCATAAGCAATCGCATGCGTTCGGACCGAGCTTTATAGATCGTAAGGAGGGCATTATGAGGAAGTGAAGGAAATCGCTTGTGAAGCTTTTCTAGAATCATGTTTCTGTCCATACCTTCTTCTCAGAATATCAGTTATTATGGGAAACTGAAGTAACCGACTTTGATTGTCACGGAGTACCGTTATCCGCCACTTATACGGGAAAATAAATCAAAACACACTAAACAAAGAAAATCAAATCTGTAAAATCGAATCAAACATGAAAGTGAACAAAATAAGAAAACACACAATAAAAAGAAAAATGAACTTACATTCGTCCTCGTATTGAGTTAATCTCAAGCTCTAATTGGAAGTTATATATCCCATCTTCTATTCCTCTGAGTTGTCTTTCTAGATCTTCAACATGGGATACCAACTCTGGAGGTTGTAGCTTCCAAATATGATGTGTTTTATAAAATTGTATCTGGCTTCTCAGATGAGATCGTATACGTTGAAGTTGTCTGAGATGTTTCAAGAGGATCTGTCTAATTGAGGCATACATGATTAGAAGTGATAAAAGAAAATTGAATGATTAAATAAACGCAATTTCACACAAATTTAAATCACCGAAAAGAAGAAATAAATAAGAAAAAGTCTCAATTCAAGTTTGACGGGTCACTCAAATCGATTTCGGTGTCATTTTCATGTGGTTGGTACTCTAGATATGACTTTAATCTTTGACCATTAACCTTAAAAGTTACACTGTTCTTTGGATCCTTAATTTCAATTGCTCCATGTGGAAAAACAGTATGAACTATAAAGGGACCAGTCCATCGAGAGCGTAACTTACCTGGGAATAAGTGCAAGCGAGAATTGAATAAAAGTACTTTCTGACCTGGTGTGAAAGATCTTCTCATAATGTGCTTGTCATGAAAGACTTTCATTCGCTGTTTGTAAATTTTGGCATTTTCGTATGCATCATTACGAATTTCTTCAAGTTCTCGCAATTTGTAATCTTCTTCTCGAGCTAGCTTGCTGCATGTCAAAGTTGAATTTCTTGATGGCCCAGTATACACGACGCTTGAGTTCCACAGGTAGGTAGCAATCTTTTCCATATACTAGCCTATAGGGTGACATCCCAATTGTGGTCTTGGAAGCCGTTCTATATGCCCATAATGCATCATCTAGTCTTAATGACCAATCTTTTTTGTTTGATCTCACCGTTTTTTCTAATGTGTGCTTTATTTCTTGACTAGAGATCTCAACTTGGCCACTGGTTTGCGGATAATATGGGGTCGTCACTTTGTGAGTAATGGAATACTTTGTCAAAAGAGCTTTAAATGATTTGTTACAAAAGTGGGCTCCACCATCACTGATTATCACTCGAGGGAATCCAAAGCGTGAAACAATGTTGCTTTTCAAAAATCTGATCACCACCTTGTGATCATTGGTTCTACACGGAACTGCTTCTACCCATTTCGATACGTAGTCAACAGCGACCAATATGTATTGATGACCAAAAGAAGGGGGAAAGGGTCCCATGAAGTCGATACCCCATACATTAAAAATCTCAACCACTAAAATTGGGTTTAGTGGCATCATGTTCCTTCGTGTAATGCTCCCCATTCTTTGACACCTATCACATGAAGAACAAAAAATGTAAGCATCTCGAAATATAGTTGGCCAATAGAAACCACATTGTAATATTTTAGTAGCTGTTTTCTTAGCACTGAAATGGCCTCCACACGCTTGTTCATGGCAGAATGAAATGATATTTTGAAATTCATTTTCTGGGACACATCGTCTGATAATTTGATCCGCACAATACTTGAACAAACAGGGTCATCCGGAAGAAATTCTTTATTTTCGCAAAAATTTGGCCTTGTCCTATTTAGTCCAATGCTCCGGAAGTTTACCTGTAACAAGATAGTTAACTATATAAAGCATACCATGGTAATACTTCCACACTCATTAGTTGTTCATCTGGAAATGATTCATTTAATGGAAATGGTTCTGTAATTGTATCAAAATTTAGACGAGACAGATGGTCTGCAACAACATTTTCTGTGCCCTTCTTATCCTTGATTTCAAAGTCAAATTCCTGCAAAAGTAACACCCAACGAATTAGTCTAGCTTTTGTATCTTTCTTTGTGAGAAGATATTTAAGAGCAAAGATGATCGCGGAAAACAATTATTTTACAACCAATAAAATAAGATCGAAATTTCTCTAATGCAAACACCACTGCTAGCATTTCTTTTTCAGTGGTTGAATAGTTCAACTGTGCATCATTTAATGTCATACTAGCATAGTAAATGACATGGGGAATTCGATCAACTCTTTGTCCTAATACTGCTCCTACTGCATAATCAGATGCATCACACATAAGCTCAAATGGTAAGTTCCAGTTTGGAGGTTGAATGATGGGTGATGATGTTAACAACTGCTTAAGCTTCTTAAATGCCACAAGACAGGAATCATTAAAGACAAAAGGTACATCTTTAGCAAGTAAATTGCATAAAGGTCTAGAAACTTTGCTAAAATCTTTAATGAAACGTCTGTAAAAACCCGCATGCCCAAGGAAAGATCTTACTTCTCTGACTGTTTTAGGTGGGGGAAGATTGGAAATAAGATCCACCTTGGCCTTATCAACCTCAATACCTTCGCTCGAAATGATGTGACCGAGAACAATACCTTGTTTTACCATAAAATGGCATGTCTCCCAATTTAGGACCAAATTCTTCTCTATGCATCTCTCGTAAGAACTAGCGTTAGATGATGTAAACATTGATCAAATGAATCACCAAAAACAGAAAAATCATCCATAAAGACTTCAAGGAATCGTTCAACCATATCGGAAAAAATGCTTAACATGCATCGTTGAAATGTAGCAGGGCATTACATAATCAAAATGGCATTCTCCTATATAAAAAAGTGCAAAAGGGCAAGTGAAAGTGTTTTCTCTTGATCTTTTGGTCTTATGGGAATCGATTATATCCTCGAGTAACCATCTGTAAAGCAATAAAATTCATGACCTGCTAATCTATCAAGCATTTGATCAATAAATGGTAGAGGAAAATGATCTTTACGTGTGACAGAATTCAACTTTCTATAATCAATGCATACACGCCATCCTGTAGTTACTCTAGTAGGTATTAATTCATTATCAGCATTGGTAACTACTGTGACTCCTGACTTTTTAGGGACAACTTGCACAGGACTGACCCATGAACTATCAGAAATAGGATAAATGATACCTGCATCTAATAGTTTAAGGACTTCAGTTCTGACAACTTCTTTCATGTTAGGGTTTAACCGACGTTGCATTTCCCTAGTAGGTTTAGCATTTTCATCAAGGTGAATGTAATGCATACAGTCCACTGGGTTTATACCTTTTATGTCGGCTATGGTCCATCCTAATGCTCCTTTGTGCACTTTCAAAACTTCCAACAACTTACCTTTTTGTTCTTCATTCAGGGATGATGAAATGATTACTGGTAGAGTGCTTTCTTCTCCCAAAAATGCATATTCCAAAGTGTCGGGTAATGACTTGAGCTCGGGTTGTGGTGGTGATTCTAATGACGTACTGATTTTATTCTCTGATGGTGCTAGTTGTTCCACTCTTGACTTCCATTTGTTAATGTCCATGGATGGTGCTGAATCAAGTAAGGCGTTAACCTCATCTATTGATCTGTCAATATCAAAATTCAAACCAAAGTGAGTTAAACATGTTTGTAAAGGGTCATCACTAAGATTTGAAAGAAAAGTATTATCAACTAATTCTTCAATTAAATCCACATCAACAATTTCATCATCTGCATTGGGAGGTTGTTTGGCAATGTTGAAGATATTTAGCTCCATCGTCATATTGCCAAAGGACAACTGCATATTTCGACCCCCTGCATTGAATGTGAGCATCGGCGATTTGCGAAAGGGTCGCCCTAGGATAATGGGGATCCGCTTCTTGAATCCTCGGGACTGGTTGAGTGTCAATTACAATAAAATCAACAGGAAAATAAAACTTATCTACCGTATAAGACGCCCTCCACAATACCACGAGGTTTTTTCATGGACCGAACTGCAAGTTGTAACACCACTGGAGTTGGGTGTAATTCTCTCAGTCCAAGTTTCACAAATACTGAGTAAGGCAACATATTTACACTAGCTCCTAAGTCCAACAAAGCATTCTCAATTGTGTGGTTCCCTATACTACATGAAATAGTGGGGGAGCCTGGGTCTCTGTATTTTAGAGGAAGTTTGTGTTGGAGTATAGAACTAACATTTTCTGTTAAAAATGCCTTCTTTTGAACATGAATGTTTCTCTTTTTAGTACAAAGGTCTTTAAGAAACTTGGCATAAGATGGCACTTGTTTTATAGCATCAAGTAAAGGGATGTTAACACTTACCTGTTTAAAGATTTCAAAAATCTCACTTGTAGATTTTCCTTCTTTCGCTTTAACTAACCTCGGGAAATGGAGCTTTTGGAACGTATTCTTGTGGGTTGGTTTCTTCTTTCCTCCTCGAGGATGAGTCTTCTTCATTTACCGGTACAATTTGAGTTATTTTGCACAGAAGCATCTCCACTTTGTTGTCGACTTCTTTTCCTTTTCGCAAGGTCATGACGGCTTTGACCTCTCCATGTCTTTGTTGAGGTGAATCGGTACTTACTTCATGCACTCCTTTAGGATTAGGCACTTTGGTTGACTTGGGAATTTTCCTTTCTCAAGATCATTGCCAAGGTTTGAATGAAGAAGCAAGTTGTCCCACCATTTTTTCAAGGTTCAAAACGATTGGGTTTGTGAGTTGAAACCCGCTCTCATCTCATTTCGCAGAGTTCATCAATGGTGCGGTTTTGTTGCTCGATTTTGGAGTAAGTAAGATTCTTGAAATTCGGAATGCATCCTCCCATGGTCTAGCCGAGAATAGTTTGGGTTCGATTATATGGTCTAAATGGTGGTGAGAGGCTTGAGGATTTTGAGGAATTGGTTGCATTGGTGGAGCCGAGCCGAGCTGGTCCATTCTGTTGGAATCCTTGAGACCATGAAAATGGGGTGGTCTCTCCATCCAGGATTATATGTGTTGGAGTAGGGTTGTAGGTTGATGGCTTTTCATTACACCTATGGCATTGGCTTGATCCGAGTATGAGTCCTGGTCATGTGGTTCCATTAATTTAATTGTTAACGATGCTATTTTGACGGGAAAACCTTCAACTATGTCTTTGACTTCTTTAATTTTCGAACTTGACTCGCTAATGTAAACCTCATTCACTCCCCTAACTCTTCTAGTACTCCGAGTGAACGACTCCGTTGTTGGGAATTATCCGCTTGTCATTTGGAAGAAATCCCAAATCTACGATGCACTTTTGACATTAGCTCTCCTCCACTTGTTGCCATTAGCCATTCTTGCACGTTCGGCAATAATCCCTCCAAAAAGTATTGGCATTGGTGCCATTTTTCGTACCCATGATGTGGACACTTTAGGAGTAGCCCATTGAATCGCTCCCATACTTCGAAAAATTGCTCGTCTTCTCTTTGGGTAAACTCTGAAATTTCCTGCGAATAAAGATTGGTTTTATGTAATGGGAAATATTTATTCAAAAATTTTGTTACCATTTGTTCCCATGATGTAATGCTATTATTAGCAGGCAATGCATTGAACCATGAACGAGCTCATCCTTTAAAGAAAATGGAAATAATCTAAGCTTAACATCATCATCTGAAAAAATCTCATATTTAAAAGTTTGACAAATAGCATGGAAATCATTCAGATGATTATATGGATCTTCATTTTCTAGGCCATAGAATGTTGGGAGACAATTTAGCACACTAGGTTTTAATTCAAAACTCCTAGCAGCTACATTTGGGTATCGTATGCATGATGTGCTCAAGTTAGCTAAGGGACTGAAGTAGTCCTTAAATGGCCTCTCTTGTGGTGCTGGTTGCAAATCCATTTCAAATTTATTTTTAATTGTAATGTGCTTGTGTGTGCGAAGTGTTTTTTCTAATTCAAAATCTATAGGCTCAAGATTCGGTAATTGTGACCTACGACCATGCATGCAAAGAAAAAAAAAATGATAACAAAATTAATAAAGATAAATAAGAGGGAGAAATTACAATACTAACCTTATTACGCTGTTACAAATTTGCTATGAAAATAACTCAAGCGCTATATATAGAAAAGAAAATACGTGAAACAAATTAAAATAAATTAAGAGGCGGTTGAACCTGCCGATTTCACAAAATAAAAAATAAAAAATAAAATAAAATGAAAATTAAATTACAGAAATTTAAAGAAGAAAAGAAAAGAAAAGAAAATAATACCTACTTCAGAATGTAATTTCACTTTTTTTTTCTCTCTTTTTGTTTTTTTTTTAAAATAATAATAATAAATAAATATTACAAGGAAACAAATAAAATAAATAAATAAAGAAGAAAAAAAAGAAAAAAAAAATTCTACAAATTAAAATACTTACATAAGAACGGCGCCAAAAACTTGTTGTGCAAATTTTATTGAACTCATGAAGTGCACGAATCTATTGTAGAATAGATTAATGGTGACGAGTGTCGATCCCACGAGGAGGTGGATTTTAATTATGTGTAGAATTAATTTTCTGAGTTGGTGGTTGGATTTATAATGAAAATGATGTAGGCTATTAATTAATTTAAATTAAAGTGGTAGGAATAAACTATTAAAATGAAATGCTTGGATCTCCGGATCTGTCTCAACATGTACCATCGGCTTAATATTCATTATTAGTACCAATTAAATCATGAAGGGGAACTTCCACTCATCATGAACCACACTTTAATAGATATGGTCTAAGGGTTCCGTGCCAAATAAGAATAACCTTGCTAGGGAGGCGGTTATTCCACCGATATCCGACAAGATTATTACTATCCTGTCTCACGAAAAGTCAAAACAACCACATAAATTAAAGGGGAAGGAAAAGTAAATTTACCAAATTAAGCCCATGGAGCATGTTGAGACTTCACCTTCAACCCAAGCTTGAAAGGAAATTAGCCACTCATATTTGAACTAGGGGTAAAATGGGAATTTTATTAAAATACGTAGAAAATACAAGATGGAGATGGAATTACAGAAAATGGAGTCCAAAAATGGAATCAGGGGTGCCAAAAAAGGGGGGAGGGAGCACCCTTTTTATATATACACTGAGTAAATCATGGCCATCTGATTAAAACAATTTTGACTCTCAGGATTGCGCCACGTGGCAAGTTCTATTGGATTGAACACATCATCGGGCTGTTATTCTGTGTATATGCATGTACCGTACACACGTTTTTTTCGTCCACTAACATTCTGCCACGTCACCGGTCAACATTTTTGGTCCAATAAGCTCGTGACACGTCATCAGTCAACGCCACATCATCAGTCAATGCCACATAAGCGGTCAATGCCACATCATTCGTCCAATCAAATGCCGCCACGTCATCGTATAGTGCCACGTCATCGTACAGTGCCACGTCAGCATACAGTACATGTGAACAGTGCCGTGAACAGTGTCGTGTACAGTAACGTATATATCAACCGTACCGTATGTGTGAACAGTACCGTATATGTGAACAGTACCATTTTTCTTTTTATGCTCCTCCTAAGGTTTTCGACTGTCCTGAGTTCAAAAGTGTTGTCCGTTTTTCCATCTGATCTCTCGTTTATTGTGAAATGACCATGATATCCCCTAAAATACATAAAATACTTAATTAAAATAAAACATACATAATTAAATTACAAAGGACTTAAAGACATAAAAATAGGGATGTTAGTGAGACTTGGAGTGTAAAATGATGTTTTTCTCCATTATAAATACACACTTTCTAATACTCAACAGCAACCACTCATATCAGTGTGTCTATGCAGGGTTGCCTGAGTTGTCGAAAACCCAGTGATAGTGAAAGATACATCTATGTGGGCGATGGCAAGACAGTTGAAGCTAAAGTAATTGGAAAATTTAGATTATTGTTAAAGACTGGATTTTATTTGGATCTTGATGAAACTTTTGTTGTTCCGTCTTTTAGGCGGAATTTGATTTTTATTTTTGCTTTAGACAAATTTGGTTATTCTTATTCATTTGGAAATGGAAAAGTTAGTTTATTTCATGATTCAAAACTAGTTGGTTATAGTTCTTTGTCAGGCGATGAAAATCTTTATATGCTTGATACAATTGCCTCATTTAATGAATCCCTGCAATTAAGTACACTAGGTTTAAAGAGAAAATTAACCAATGAGAATTCAACTGCGTTATGGCATAGGAGATTAGATCATATCTCCAAATAGAGAATAGAGAAACTTGTGTCAGACTCAATTCTCGACCCCTTAGATTTCACAGATTTTGACATCTGTGTTAATTGTATTAAGGGGAAATAAACCAATAAAAGGAGATGTGAAGCCAATAGGAGTTTGGATGTCTTAGAATTCATACATACAGACATTTGTGGGCCATTCCCTGCACCTGCTTGTAATGGTCAACAATATTTTATGACGTTTATAGACGATTTTTCTAGATATGGCTATATATATCTCCTCCATGAAAAGGCACAATCTTTGGATATGTTCAAAAATTTTAAGGTTGAAGTTGAGAACCAACTTGGCAAAAGAATCAAAAGCGTCAGATCTGACTATGGTGGTAAATACTATGGTAGATATAATGGTTCAGGTGAACAACACCAAGGACCATTTACGAAATTCCTAGAGGAATGCGGTATCGTCCCACAGTATACTATGTCGGGTTCACCTACTATGAATGGTGTTGCTAAAAGACGAAATAGGACGCTTAAGGACATGGTGAGAAGTATGATTTCTCATTCTACCTTACCAGAATCACTATGAGGATAAGCACTTAAGACTGCAGCGTATATCCTTAATAAGGTTTCAACTAAAGCGACTACCAAAACCCCTTATAACCTTTGGACAGGTAAAAAGTATAGTCTTAAGCACTTACATGTTTGAGGATATCCAGCTGAGG
Organism: Luvunga scandens; assembly: GCA_030449905.1. Lineage (NCBI taxonomy): Eukaryota > Viridiplantae > Streptophyta > Magnoliopsida > Sapindales > Rutaceae > Luvunga > Luvunga scandens. The sequence continues at coordinate 2,781,466 of JASUUG010000209.1, forward strand.
CAAGTCCTTATAGGCCTAATGAGAAGTAACTGGACTCAAGAACGGTGAGTTGTTATTTTATTGGATACTCTGAACGATCCAAGGGATACAAGTTTTATGATCCCACGACTAAGTCGATTTTCGAGTCAGGAAATGCTCGGTTCTTTGAGGATGTCGAGTTTGCGGGGGTAGATACAGTTAGGGACTTTGTGTTTAAAGAAGAATATGTTGATATTCCCATAGGTGTTATTGGCATTGATCAGGGTCTCATTCCTGACTTTGTTCAAGACACAACAAATGAAAATAATATTGGAGAAACCCCTATAGAAGAATTTGTTCCAGAAGAACAAACTTTACCATCTCAAGAACTTATGCCATTAAGGAGATCTACTAGAGAAAGGAGAAGTGCATTGCCAGATGACTATATTGTATTTCTCCAAGAACATGAGGTAGACATCGGCATGATGGAAGATGATCCAATTAATTTTTTTCAAGCTATGGAAAGTTCTAACTCTCAAAAGTGGATTGATGCCATGAATGAGGAGATAAAGTCTATGAAAGACAATGATGTATGGGATCTTGTCCCATTGCCACAAGGTGCGAAATCTATTGGTTGCAAATGGATATTTAAGACCAAAAGGGATTCGAAAGACAATGTGGATAGGTACAAGGCACGTCTTGTCACAAAAGGCTTTACGTAGAAAGAATATATCGACTATAAAGAGACTTTCTCTCTCTAGTTTCTTTGAAAGACTCTTTCAGGATTATAATGACATTAGTGGCACATTTCAATCTTGAGTTACATCAGATGGATGTAAAGACGACGTTTCTCAATGGCAACATTGATGAGACGATCTATATGGTGCAGCTAGAAAACTTTATGTCCGGAGACCCAAAGAATATGGTTTGCAAACTTAAGAAATCCATCTATGGGCTCAAGCAAGCATCTCGATAATGGTATTTCAAGTTTCATCAAGTGATCATCTCATTTGGTTTCGAGATGAATTTGGTCGATGATTGTATATACCATAAGTTCTGTGGGAGTAAGTATATTTTTTTTTTGTTTTATAAGTCGATGACATTTTGCTTGCTAGTAGCGATTTAGGCTTATTGTACGACACCAAGAGATTTCTAACTAAGAATTTTGAGATGAAAGATCTTGGTGACGCCTTTTTTGTATTAGGCATACAGATACACCGAGATCGATCTCAGGGTATTCTGGGATTATCATAAAAGAGCTATATCAAAACAATTCTCAAGAGATATGACATGCAAGATTGTAAACCAGGTGATACCCCTGTGGCTAAAGGAGACAAGTTTAGTTTCAATCAATGCCCTATGAATGACTTTGAAAAGAAGAAAATACAGAAGATTCCTTTTGCGTTAGCAGTAAGAAGTCTGATGTATGCTTAGGTTTGTACGCGATCGGATATAGCATACATTACTGGGATGTTGGGCAAATATTTAAGTAATCTAGGAGTAGACCATTGGAAAGCAGCCAAACAGGTCTTAAAATATTTGCAAAGAACAAAAGATTACATGCTCATATATTGGAGGTCGGATAAGCTTGAGATCGTTGGGTATACTGACTCTGATTTTGCTGGATGCCAATATAGTATGAAATCCACTTCGTGTTACATGTATCTGCTAGTAAGAGGTGTTGTTTCTTAGAAGAGTGCTAAACAGTCTCTTATAGCCTCTTCCACGATGGCAGCAGAGTTCATACCATGTTATGAGGCATCCAATCATTGGATATGGTTACGAAATTTTGTCACAGGGCTGCGTATAGTAGATGGTGTTGATAGCCCACTCAGGTTATTTTGTGACAATAAGTCGGCAGTGCTGTATTCCAATAACAACAGGAGCTCGACGAAGTCGAAATATATAGACATCAAGTTCCTAATTGTTAAAGAAAGAGTTCAGAGTGGACAGTTGTATATAGAACACATTGGCACAAACTTCATGATTGCGGATTCACTTACAAAGGGACTACCACCCAAGATGTTCCATGAGCACACTACTCGTATGGGTGTTATGTTATTTAAGGATATTCAGTTTTAGTGGGAGTTTGTGATTTTAGATGCTTTTATAATATAGGCATTCTCAGTTATTTCAGTTTTTTGGATATTTAAGATTATTTTCTGCAGAAATAAAGTTTTTGGTTTGTTCATACTTTGATTTTAGTATGGTTTGATCTCAATAAGGTTTAAGGTGAACTAGATGGAAATAGGCATGTTATGATCACATTGCATGAAATTTCCATGCTACACATCCACATCATGATCTATGTCATTAAGTTGTATTGGCATAGTGACCATTGAGGGTCAAGTTACGATAGATGTAACGAAGACTGTTTTTATCCTATGTTGGTATGATTAATGAACCGGATTGGTTATAGATACATTTTGGTAATGACAGTAAGGTTGAGCACATACGGTTATTTTTGCAAAACATAATTATGAGGTTACACAGATAGCCCAAGAGGGAGATTGTTGGATCTTTAATCCAACGTTGGGCTTAAATGTGAATAATTATGTGTTGCAGACTGTCATATAAGGTTAAGTCCAATTAAAAGTGATCTGTTAAGGTTTACGGTATTATGAGCTTTAATGTATTTAATAGGATGTGGGCTTTTAATGTGTAAAGACCTAATAGTATTCTAATTCTATGATGGGCAGAATTAGGAATACCCAGTGACAGCAGGAAACTGTTGTCTATATAAGTAGTTATGGTCCCCAGGTCACACGTAGGAAATCTTTCCATTCTTTCTGATATCCCATCTTTAGAGAGAAAGCGCAGAGAGAACTAAAGGATTCTCTAGTAGAACGTGTAGACCTAGAAGGCCAACCACACAACTCCAGAGAGGAATTAAGCGTTATGGATTCAAGTACGCTTCCGCATAATTTATTATTGATTCTTGGTGATATGACATGAATATTCCTGGGTTAGAAGTGATAGTTTTCACTAAAGGTTTTATTATCCCAACATGAGAGACTACTAAGGATTGAGAATGCACTGTAATTCAACTTAATAATTATATAATTATCAATCAATTTCAATTTTAAAATGATAATTCGAAATCAAGCTATGTTTACTCATGAATATAATAATTCATCCCTATTAAAATTAATCTTATGTAGGTTTTATTTCTACTTAGTAGTATGATATATAAACATCATATGTTAAAAATATTAAATAACAAACAGTTAAAGTTTTGCTAAATACTTTGTGTAAATAATTTAATTAAAGACACAAAATCAAAGATAATTATATGTAGGATCTCCCTAAATTACAGTTTACATTAGTTACTGCCTGTAATTTTAACCAATCCAGCCGTTACTATTTTTCTTGAAGTCAACATTATCAATCAGATTGGCAGCTCCAAATGACGTTAAAAGTAACTTAACAATTACCTTATATGTAAACTTTATAGACCCTAGTATAGATTTAGGCAAATATTTATTGTAGCAATAAATAATGCATGATAGTATTTGCTAAAAGATTGAACAACATCTAATCATGTAAAACAAGAATCATAAATATTAAAGCACATATATAAAAAAAAAATTAATTGAATAAAAAGTAATTTATCTCATTGAAAAGGACTTCACCCTTAATTATAATATAGAAATTTAGATATACATAATAGTTGAGAATAAAAAAAATAATAAAAGTCATGCAGATTAATCCAAGTGACTGGCTCGGCTCTAATTGCTTTCGGCCGCTGCAATTCTCTTTTTTTACTCTCGGGCAAAAGCCAAAGTCTTGGCTTATGTTATTCTATAATGTTAAGCCACCGACCCTTGTCAACTAAGGAAATTAAAGTCTTGCAATTGGCTTCCACATGTAGCCCATATAGATATTCACATGCCAAATATAATGTCCATAGATAATATTCCTTGATTTTGATTCAAGGAATATTATCTATGGACATTATATTTGGCACCCTGTTATCAAACTAATAAAACCCCTTTTCTTTTACAATTATATTTAAAGATGCATGTAAGTCTACTATATTTTTTCTCTCTGAAGTTCAACACCCTTATAAATATAATTTTTCATTGTTTGAGATTTTTTGGTAGTGATCATCAATCCCATTCCAAAGATTAGTAAATTGTTGAGTTTCTGGCATCTAAAAAACCAAAACAAAGATTTATAGAGACAACAATCCTTTCTTTAAAAAATCCTTGTGATTGTCCAATGGCTTAGCATAAATTGATGAGTAGGATTAAAAGAATTTTTTAAGTAGTAAAATTACAAGTGAAGAAAAACTCAAGAGATGGATGGAAAATTACATGAATACTGGGCCAAAAGCATGGCATGACATAGGCGGTAAAAATATTACCGATGTTTATTGTCAGGTGCTGGAAAGAGAGAATCAAATTTAGAAGAAGTGCAGTTTTGGAATTAAAATGGATGCTAATAATAACGATAATTTTTCTAACATTGTTATGGGGTGTACTTATAATAGGGGTTTTAAAAGAATATGAGAGGGGTGCCAATAGTTCCACTCTTAATTCAAAAGGGCTCTTTGTTGCTTTGTGCTTCACAAAAGAAAGTATTGAAAAGGTCGAAATTAGATTTTGTTTGTCCAAGCCTATTTGTAATGATTCCGACAGCTTCAAATCTTTCTAATTTTGATTCCTTTAAGCTCATCTAATCTCAAATCCCAATTAATTTCCTTGTTCAATAAAAATAAAAAAAATAAAAGAGACTAAGTAATGTATGATTAAAGGGGAAATATATCAATATATTATACCCATCATAAGTGTAGTACAATAAGAGGTATTCTCACATCATTTAAACACTCACTCGTCAACCATATCTTTTTCCTTTCCCATCTTGTTTACTAGCTTTGAGCTTTTCCTCTTGTTGAGAAAAATAAGCCAAGTGGATATGGTGAAGTGGTGGAAGTGATGCCGGGGGTGGGAGAGTAGATGTAGTATCTGTTCCGGATTTAACACTAAAATATTTGGTAAACACTAGTTATTGTACCTTATAAACTATGTTGATATAGTTTTTTGATAGAAAGTCTATTATATCTTTAATAATATATATTTTTTAAATTATTATTTAAAATTTATATTTACTAAATATTATCTATTTTTATTTCATAATTACATCTTTTTTCATAGTAGCTATACCTTAAAAGTTGCAGCACTTAATCCCAAACATAATTGTAGTTAGAGGTATGGCCAAAGATGGTATTTGGAAAGGTGGAGATTGTGATGTTGTGATGGCAATGGAGAACGAATGGATAGGAGCATTTATTTGCCCAAATAACCATTGCAGTAGATGCTTATTTTTTAATTACTAATATTACAATTATATTAGATTAATATTTACAATCATACTATTTTACATTAATTTTATAAAGCATTGTCTCTTACTAATATTCGAAGGACATCTACTACACTCATATTTCGTAGGACATCTGTTCCATTTACATTTGGTAAGAGAGAAGATTGTCTTTACTGAGGAAGGAAATGAGACATCGACTTCACTTACAATTCGCAAAGGAGAGATTGTCACCACTGAGGAAGGAAATGAAAACCCTATAATGTTTTTTTACGGAAGCTTGAACACTTACTCTCACAATGTGAAAGAGCAAGTGCTCTCCCACTCGGCCAAAGGCCGATTGGTAACCATTTGAAACTTCATGGAGAAGGCAGGATAGATAACAATTATACTTTTATCCTCCATATAATCCATAGCATAACTATGTTGCGGGTGAATTAAAACCAACATCAACAAAGTCTATGTTTGATTGAAGAAATAATTTATTAAGAACTAAATTATTTGTTGAAACTAATTAATCCCAAATAAGTCTATGTTTGATTGAAGAAATAATTTATTAAGAACTAAATTATTTGTTGAAACTAATTAATCCCAAATATATCGATTCTTAGATTAATTGCTAGAACCTAATATAATAGAGTGTAGGGTGTCAATTTGCTACATTCTTGTCATGTTCATATCATAATTGATTCATGTTATGTCAAATTTAAGTAAATACAGACATGAACTATTTGTTAGTTGTGTTGAAACATCAAAACATGGATACAACTCATTTATTAATTATATTAATTGTGTTGACCCTTTAACATATTTAATAAAAAATAAAAAATTATTTAAAAATAACAAATACATCAATGTTAATTGTAAAAATAGGTCATAAATAAATTAACACGACATAAATTAGTTTGTAACACAAATAGATACAAAATGAATAATTGATTTAGTCTTCAATATGTGTGGTAGTTATTTTTCAATAATATTTCAACATATTAATTGATACTTTTGTCATAAATATGTAATCGTGTTTAGATAGCTTAATATGGATATGACAAGATTATTTACTGTTTCATGGTGTATCAACTCATTTATTAACCATCAAATTATATCAATGTTTATCAACAAAAATATGAAAAATTGCATCGTATTTGTATCATGACCCATTTGGTAGCTCTACAACACAGAGTCTTGCGGAGTATGGAGACTAAGAATTTGTTCTTAAAAGTTATAGAGAACAACAATTGATGACTTCAAGAAGGGGAGCATGGGGTTTAAGAAAATAAAGTAATATTTTTAAAAGGCAATTTTGGAAATAACTACATTGTTATTAGATTTGGAACCATCTTTAAAATATTTGAATATGGTATCTTTGAAAACGGAGATTGATAAGAACTTCAACTTGATTTTAAATATAATGTAATGTCACGCATATGCGTCTCTCAATGTTGCTCAAGCTTTCCTATGTCTCGGGATGTAAGGGCCCATTCACTACTTCAATGTTGACACCAAAGACAACAATGGTCAAAATATCTGTTATTTCTTAAACAGCTTTTACAAGGCTGAACATATGTCTTCTTACTCATGCAATTCCATTTTAGACCGATAAAGGCTGAACATATGTAAGTCTACTATATTTTTTCTCTCTGAAGTTCAACACCCTTCTTTCACCTTGAAACAATTGATTCTTTTGTTTCTGGTTATTTTGCTTTATAATTTCGATTAAGGTTTGTTGAATTGGGTTTTGGATTTCAATTAAGATTCTTGAAATGTTTTCAACCACAACCGCTCGCCAGCAATTCAACGGCACCAGCTCCGCACCAACGCTAATTCAACAACACTAATTCTATTAACGCTTGACGGCTTATCGTGTTTATTAATTTTCTCCAATATTTCAAACTACATATGAGAAAAAAGAAAAATTGTGATGAAAAGAACAATATGAACACAAATCTGAAATAAGAAAAAAGATGTTATTATTTATTTCATGCTATATATATTTTAGGCTATCGACAATAAAAGTTACATGACCCGTAAATTTATCACAAATTAACCGTATGCCTGAAAAAATAAAAATGTGTAATACATGAATCTGGTAGTTATTATTATTATTATTATTATTATTATTATTATTATTATTGTTATTGCTATAAGAAAGATGACAACGATGACGATGATGATGATGATCATCATCATCATTATCCTTAATGACAATATTTAACTAAGGAGATTTTAGTGATTTGAAAGAATTCATTTTAATTATAAAATAAAGTAAATATATTAATGATAATATAACCGATTTTGATTTTTGCTCTTTAAGTAAACAACTTAATTATTCTTATTCCTATGCAAAGTTGGCAATTGAGACTAATGATGTCAAAAATACCACCCAGGCGATGCAGGTTGGTAATATTTAGCCCGTAGATGAGATTGGGCCGAACCCAAGCTTCACTTGATAAGCCCGAGGTTCAGCCTATAACCCAAATTTTATAAAATATATTTTGTTTAAATAATTATATTTATTTGGCTCACCTATTATATATATTTTAAATTTTAAACATTTAAGTTCATATTTTTAAGCCTAATTTCATTAAAATAAAATTTAAAAAAATAAACAAATAAAGTAAAAAATATACATATATAATAATATAAAATACAAAATCTAGGTTTTTTAAGTTAAGATAAAAACACTTGATACTAAACCAACATTAATGTTAGGCTTTTAAGGCTTAGTTTAGGCATTCAAAAAATATGCTTAGGCTTTGGCTTGAGTTTTTGCTATCCTTCATCGAGACATCCCAATTTGAGGGGGGACAAATTAAATTTTGGTTTAGGTTGTTCGAGATTTGGTTTGAATTATAACCTTGTAACATATGCACCGAAATTTATTTAATTGAGTGTTATGTTATTTTTTTTTAATTTTTATTATTTCATCGCAATTTTTTTAAAAGTTGTTGGAATTATTACAATTGTTGCGGGTAATCAGACACAATTATTAAATTGATCGTGCTCGAATAATTTAAATTTTGTCACAACATTAAATCGAGACAATTCGAACACGATTCTATGACCGCGTAGTCAAATTTTTTTATTTCGGCATTCGGGACTGGAATTAGCTTAATTTGTATTAAGCTAAAAAAAAAAGAAGAATAAGAGAAAAGAAAAAGAGAAAGGCCGATTACTATAAATGGAAAGTGATGAGAGAGAGAGGCATTTTGCTTTCCAAAAATAGAAAGAAGAGAGAGAGAGAGAGAGAGACTCGTTGACCCAATTTGATCGACCCAGATTTGCGCGCTCGACCAGACCAGATCTCTAGTTTCTGGCCACCCCACCAGCCGATCTTGGTACCTATCTGAAGCTTGAGAGACGGCCAATGCATCCCTGTCGTCATCGCCACCAGAAACCGACTAGAACGTCGACGATTGTAGCTTGAAAAGCTGCGGCTCCACCCGTTATCAACGCTGTAGATCTAGTCGAAATTAGGCCAAGCCACCACTTGGATCTTGTTCCTCAACTTCCCCTTATCATTTTCCGACTAACCTCGTCACCTGAAATGGCCGGATTTTCACCGATCGATCGCTGGAAAGCTCACGGTTTTAGGGAGCTTGATCCCCCGTTACCGTCGTGCGTGGGAGGGCACTGTTGGCACCATTGGACTCACAAAGGTCATAACTAGCAGACTTGAGCTTCTCATCGCCGTTGACTGAGTTCTGGTCACCGTTGACTATTATGGGCAATTCAGTAATTTCATAAACTTTTGGAGTAATTCTGTAATTTTAAAATTAATGGAAATTTTGGTAATTTCAGATAAGGGCAATTAGGTAATTTGAGATTTCGGGGATAATTCAGTAATTTACGTTGTTAGGGGCATTTGGTAATTTTATATTTTTCTGGGGGTAATTTTATAAATTCAAAACTTGTGGATATTTTTGTAATCGGAATTGAGGATAGTTGATAATATGTGATTCTGAGGATAATTTGATGAATTTTGATGTCAAGGGTATTTTGGTAATTTTATGAATTCGAGAACATTTTATTGTGGATAAATGTCGTTTCGAGCATATTAGTTATAATTTACAATTATAGTTAGTAATTATGTTATTTTCCTAAATTAGGAGGATCCGCAAATGAGAATCAATCCACGAACGTTGTCGATACCGAGTTTGGACAGCGTCACTGTGAGTGAAATAAACAAAACCTATTTTTATTATAGTTTATTATGATTTTAAAATATGGTAAATCCTATTTACGAGATTGATTTTAAAGGTTTCGATTTAATGATTTTATATAAATGGATTTTATATGTGTTTTGGTATTTATTATGAGAAATATGTTTAATTAATGATTTTGGTTATCAATTTTGAATATGCATGATGATATTTTAAAGAAAAGAAAAGCAGATTTAAAACATGTTAAATGAAAAAGGAAATGAGATTTCGAATGAAATTTTGGATGAGATTTTGAATGAAATTTTGGATGAGATTTCGGATAAGATTATATGTTTATGTATATGGGTACAAAGGTATATGAATATGAGCATAATGATCGTTTTTAGAATCATTAGACAATACCCTTACCCTCCATATACAGTGATACAGATGAGATGAAATATGTATGTGGTATGATGAATACAGAAATACTGATATTGAGATATAGATGATATAGATGAGATACAGGTTTTTGGGGCTCGTCTGAGTGCACATAGAGGCTTTGGGCCGTGTACTCGGGCGACTTTGTATTTTGAGAACCAGATTATGCATGCACAGATATGATGAGATATGAGATGATATTTTTTTATCTATCCGTGTAGTTCTGGGGCGTGATTGTACTCAGATAGTACGTCATTGCTTGTTCGTTGAGGTTTGGATATGATGTGATATGATATGACTTTTCCCTGTCTATTTGTGTAGCTTCGGGGCGTGATTGTATTCAGATAGTACGTCACTACCCATCCGTCGAGATCAGGATATGATGAGATTATTTCTCCTGGGTACTTGTTTGGTGATAGTTTTCGGTATTTCAGTAATGATGATTATAAGTATTATGAATTTTCATTGATTTATGCAATATATTTGCGATATCATTAGTTGAGTACATTATTTGAATTTAATAAGTTATTTAAGTTTTGTGATATTTTGACGAGATGGTGTTTTGATTTGATTAATTATTTTAAAGTAAAATTATGTTAAAAAATTATTATCCACTTACTGAACTCACTGAGTTTTATACTCATCCCGTTTTATTATATTCCCCTCCCCCCACAATAGATTCGCAGGTACAATAGTCGACCCAGCAGCAATAGTTATTTTTAGAATTATGGCCACGTTATGATGTTAGCAGTTATCGATTGATTTATTGAGATATTTTGGAATTATATAATTTGTTACATTTCGGGAATTGCAGATAACATATGTATTTTATTTGATATTAAATAATTGAGTGATTTGGTATTTTAGTTGAGGTAATTGATTGACGAAGTTGGTTGTATTCGGAATTGTTTGGGAGTGTTTATTTTATTAATTGCAGATTTAATTATGTAATAATTTTAGGGGAGACTTTGTTGAATTTTTTGACAGAATACTCATTGATTAGATTGTTTCTAATTGATTTATTAAAAACTAGGCCGATTCACCTTGGGAGTTTGGGTCGGGTCGTGTCAAACCTATTCGGGTTGAAGAATTCAACCCAATTGTGTTTGAAAGTCAAACCTAAAATGAAACAAAATAAATTTAATTTGGCTGGAGTTTGAATTTTGAATTGGATGAAATTGAAAATTCATGTCTTCATTTGTATTTGGATTTAACTTCGGGTTACAACCTAAAATTCCCTTTCAAATTAATAAGATCCTGTCTCATGAAATTCCAATTTCAATTTCATATGAATCAAATTCCAACCTAAATCAATTGCAAAGGTTGTTAGACTCCATTTGGTACAACTTTTTAAATATAACTTATTTAATTAGAGCTTTTATAAATAGAGTTTTTACTTATAAAATTTTAATTGTTTAGTTGTCAATAAGAGATTTTATTAAAAATTTATGAAATTACTTTAGTTGTCAATTAGTTAATTAAAAACTAAAATAACAGTTGGGATTGTTAGGATATTCATGATCTTGATCAGTACATTTAAGCATCATGAATCTTGTTTCAAACGGTGAATTAGGAAAAAAATTTAGCCCCAAATCCAATTGAACTCTATTGTCATTCCTCATTTCAATTCTTTTATATTTTGATTTCAACCCATATCACTGGTTGATAAACATACCGTTAATGATTATGAGTGAATTCAAAACTTTTTGTTTAATTATGGGACAGCATTCTTGTTGTACATACATAGTGACAAAATGAAGATTATGAAGTTTATGATAATTAAATTTATTAATTTTCTCCATTATTTCAAATTATATGTGAGAAAAAGAAAAAAATTGTAACAAAATGAAGATCATGAACACAAATCTGAAAAATATATATTATTGTTATTATTTTTACTCATGCTATATATTATTTAAGGTATTGAAAATGAAAGTTATATTAGCGATTGGTACACAAATTGTATTCTTGGAAAAAAAATAAAATTATATGTATATGTATGTATGTATATATGTATGTATGTGTGTGTGTATTAATTCTGTAATGAAGACATTCTTATTTTGTTAAAATGAGTTTGCCACTAACCGATAAAAGAAATATAATTTTTAATATATTGAAATATGTTTTTTTTTTATTTTTTATTTTACCAATATCTTTATTTTGACAAAATAAGTATGTCTTCACTAGAGAAGAAATATATTATTTAGTGTAGATGCCTGCATTTTTTAAAATGTAGATTCAAGGTTTTCAACGTTGTAAAGTGTTTTTTTTAATGTTGCAACTAATTTTTCAATAATTTATAATATTGTAAAATTGTGAATTCGCATTTCAAAAAATTGCAAGCGCCCGTACCCATATATACCCCGTACCCATATGTATATATAGAAAATGAACGTATCCACAAAGCTTTAATGTGGCAGCTAATTGCTGTGTTATGAACTCATTGAACTGTTAGCCCGGTTATTTTTCATGCTTAAATTTTGGAACTGTCTCAGATTAGCAATCACCTGGAGCTTGTTAAGACTAACCCCAGAGATGAACCAGTTAACCGAGGGAGGACGCAGAGTTGTCCTCGGCTGGCTTTGGGGTTGATATTGATTTGGTTGGAGGAAATGCTCGAATCGAGAGCTCCATTGGCTTGAGTGATGTTAGAAGTTGCCAAAACGAGAGTGATGTTCAAAGCTAATGAACCATTGGGCTTCAAATGGTGTCAAAATTTAGGTGGTACTATTAGCACCTCTACAAAATTCCTGTTAAACACCTATTGTCGCTTGGTCAACTCAAGCTTAGGATTTTCTCTTTATACCCTTTGTCGTTAATATTGTTGTCTGCATTTTTGCTGCAAACTTGCAATTAATTTCTTACTCGAAATCCTAAATTAAGATATAAAATAACTTTAGAAGGAATAAATCATTTAAGTTTTTATTTTGTTGGGAATTTCATAAGAAATTTCTTCTCTTCTATATACACACACTTGACTAGTGAGTTTTACAAGTGTTAATTTATTTTTTAAGTTTAAAATCTATACAAATTATTCAATGATCTGTTTAGTAACTGTCCACGAAAAGGAAAAAAAATTAATTTTTTTTAAAGAAATGTAATAATTTGTTGTATTTAGAGTTTGTTTGTGGCTACAATATTGACTTCACCATTGTCAAAATCCTGGTAGCTTCTCTTAGGACGTTTGTTTACTTGCCATGGAAGAGTCTATGATTCCTATCTTTTGATCGAAGATCTATATGATAATCAACCAAATTGGATAATTTTGCAGTCTTGTTTTATCTTTTTCATAAAGTTTTGCAGGTCTTGATTGCGAACAAATAGGTAACGGCATTTATGGAATTAATGCATGGGCATTATTAGTGACATTGTTATTTCAATTTTCTTACTAGGTGTTTGTAGAAAATGTGGTTTTATAAGAGCAATTGAGGGGTGTCAATAGTTTCACTCTAAAATTTTTCTCTTCGGTTAGTCAGTCAGGTGTGATTCCACAAGGCGACTTATAACGCCCTCTCGCGTAGAATGATTTAAGCCACTATCGTCCTTTCTTAGTATTTTTTGTGCATTGGCTATTGTCCACAGAATTGCGAAATTTTAAGGACCGAAATGGAAGCTTCCACTCAAAAAGACAATAATGGTGTGTTTACTTTCTGGATTGGGGAATTAGAATCCGGAATCAGAATGATTGATGGTGTTTACTTCGCAAAAATAGAGCAGGAATCGGAATTGAAATCGTGGGGCCCACCACTATTTGGGAATGAGGAATGGGAGATTGATTCCCATGGGGGAGGTGGGAATCAATCTCCCATTCCCTGGAATTCCCATTTTGTCCCTCCCCAAAATTAAAAATACCCACTTTATCCTCATTTGTAATTAATTAATATATTATTATAATTAATTAATTAATATATTATAATTAATTAATATATTGATACATTATTATCAATAATTATAATTTTTGAATAAATAATCACTATAATTAATATATTTTTATTATTATAATTAATTAATTAATATACTATTATAATAATTATTAATACAATTGTTAATTAATTAATATAATTATTACTACTAGTTATTATATTAAAACATTATTAATGATAACTATTAATAATTATAGTTTTTGACTAACTAATCACAATAATTAATATGTTATTATTATAATTAATTAATTTACTATTATAATAATTATTAATATAATTATTATAATATAATTCGTATATTATCATCAATTAATTCATATAATTATTACTATTAATTAACATATAAATATATTATTAACAATAATATATTAATAATTATAGTTTTTGATTAAATAATCACAATAATTAATATATTACTATTATTATAATTAATTCATTTATTATTAATAATAAATAATTAATATAAAAATTACTATTAATTATTATATTAATACATTATTAACAATAACTATTAATAAAAACATTATTTTGACTAAATAATCACAATAATTAATAATATAATTATTATAATTAATTAGTATATTATTATAATTAATTAATTAATTTTACAATTAATTAATATATCAATATATTATTGACAATAATTAATAATAATAAATTTTTTTGAATAAATAATCACTATAATTAAAATATAAAATAATGATTATGAAAATAATTTATTAAGTATTTTTTGGTAATTTATTACAATAAAATTCATTCCGATTTCGATTCCAAGATAAAGTAAACACATTAATGGCAATCCAGCTCATTCCGATTTCGATTCCTATAGTTCAAGTAAAAAACTTATTCTGATTCTCATTCCTTATTCTCATTACTGCTCATTTCCATTGCTACCCATTCTAATTCCAGCTCATTCTCATTTTAATTTAGCAAATGCACCGTAAGTGATGAAACTATTGGAAATTTAATTGAAACTTCAGTTTTGATGTCAGAAGTTTGTCATATGCAATTAATTGACGTGAGGAAGTTGTACAGCAGCTAATGATGGCTAACGAATGACCGGCGAAAAGAAGGTCCATTAGGATCCACGGGCCAATTCAGAATGACCCACCAAATTTTTTTTTTTCAAATTCAGAATGACCCACGACTGACCAACGGCACGACCCCACTTGCACCGTATTCAGGTAGTGTTGTGGTTATGCTAAAAAAGACCTATTAAATTTTCTTTTTTTATTTTCCTCAAGTACACATATTTTTTAAAATCTACATGCCTAACATATTTTTTTAAAGTCCAACAGCATATATAATAATAATAATAATAATATAATAATAATAATAATAATAATAATAATAATAATAATAATAATAACAACAATAATAATTTTTATTAAGTATTAAGAGAACAATTAATATTTTATTATCAGTTTATCATAATCTCACAATTATATATTTAAATATTTAATTTCACAATTACTAATTATAACACAATAGTACATAAATTTAATTTCATAGATCATAGTAATGATTAATTAAAAATTAAAATTATAATTGGACTTGGCACAAACCATTGTTAACTGTAGTGCAACTTTTAATTAATTATAAAAAATAAAAAATATACCGTTCATAATTTTATTTTTTTGTGTATAAATATGAAAAATATTTCATTCACAAATCACAAATGAAACATATCTCTGTTAATTAAGTTACGATTTCATAAAAATAAATTATTAATGTCTTAAAATTTTGATATATCATTTATAAAATCATGATATTTATAATTTTATTTATTAAAATTATGATATTTGTTTATTCATTTAATAAATGATAAATATAAAACAATTAGAATTTTTTTAAAACTATGACTTAAATTAATTTAATAAAATATATTTAAAAAATTAATTTTAAAATATTTATAAAATCATAAGTTTATAACATTTTATTTTTCCTTTTTATTAAAAAAAATTATTTTGATATATTTTAGCCCACGTGCTATTGATGCCTCACAGGTTGTGTGCTAGCTCACCAATGAAGCATGCTTATTACATGCCTTTTTCGCATGCGGTACTTTGACCCACCACTAATCGTGCGTTGCTTAACGTACCTAAAATTCTGAGCCCGGTCCGGCTTAGCCCACATGCGTGCCCTGCCGTGCCATGCCGCGTGTCCTATCTAAACGTGCTCATATTGTGCCGTACTGTACGGACACGTGCTGTGCCTCATGTCGTCCGACCCATTGGCCACCTCTACTGCAGCCTCACAATTTTTTGAATGGCAGTGGATCGAAGTTAGCCAGGTGGTGATAAATTTTGATTGGTTGCCATTTATATGTTATTGAGTTTGTTGGAAATAAAATATTTGCTCAAGAAATTGAACTTTTTTTACCTTTGGTATCCAGTTGTTAATGTGAAAGCACCTTCGTCTTGAATGGACACCTTTTCCTGCCCCGAACACCTTTTCTTTCTTCTTAAAGATAGGAGGGTTAGCGAAGCAACTCGTGATAGTTTGTTATTCATTATTACGTTAAAAAAAATTAGGGTTAATTTCGACAGGACTCGTTGGATAATTATTACATAACCCTAAGGTTAGAGTAAGACATTACATAACAGATCATGATTCTCAATTGATCTAAACTTTTACTTCAATAAATACAATCATGTAGTTGGTAGTCATTAAAAAAAAAACAAAATAAAAAAAATAAATCTTAATCATACATAAATAAAAACGCACTCATGTCAAAGATAATTTAAAGCTCAAATTTTAAAGGATTCAATTCCACTTAGAACACCCAAATAGTAAGATTTTTTGTGAAGTTGAATAATTAACTGCTTTAAATGTATAACTGTTCAATTATGCCATTAGGTTACATAACAGAAGACTAAGTTATCGTTTAAATAAAAAATAACTGGAATACCCATCAACAAAACAATTATTCATCATTTGATGACCTTTTCATTTTTCTCTTGTTCTCTTTATCCATTCTCTTGTTACCTGGATTTTCTATTAGTCTCCAATATTTATCTTCACTGTATCTATTTGAAAAAAAAAATACCGAACAAAAACGTGTTCCCCAAGGCAGTCCTCGCTAGCTAAGGTCAACTGTGTGATTGGCAATCTTGATTCGTTCCGAGAATTGATCAAATGCATTTTATAATAAATAGATTTTAGGAACTTGGAAGCTACGTTTACAGCTTTATATTTAAAAAGTTCATATTTAACTCCAAACTCCATCCTCAAACCCCATACACACACTAATGGCAAACAAGGTGAAGAAGCTAAACAAAAAAGAAACCAATGCCCTTGGTTTAAAGCCATGGCCAGATCTTCCGCAGCAACTCATCAACGCGATTTCATGGCAATATTCAACTCTAATGTTTGGCATAAGCTATGGAGGAGTAACCAAGTCGTGGAGATCAGCTCAAACAAAGCAGTGCTGTAACCCAGGAGCAATTACAAAGCCACGGCTGGAACTTCATGATGCCAGCGAAGCCATAAAGTTTAAATTCAACATATCATTTCATCAAGGAGAATGGACGTGGGGAACCTGGTATTGGAGGCGCCGGCCATGGCAAACGCCTTGGAATTATTACGTTGGATGCTCCAACGGTGTGCTTGTGGCCAAAGGAGCATCATCATCACCACCAACTGAATATTATTTCCATTTTATTACAAATGGGGAATGCTATCAGCACCTCTCTCCGTGGGATCAAAGGGTTCCGTTTCGACGCGCTGTTATACCTTCATCACATAAAGATCCTGATTTTAGAAATTCTGAAATGATTGTTCTAACGGGAATTAGCCATCCAGCTTTCGTGTATTACAAACGAAAAGAAGGGCTATGGGGAGGATACGAATGGATAAAGGAAGATGGTGCCATTGCTGACCCTCATTGTTATGATCATAAATCAAAGAGAAATTGTTTCATGAGATTTACTAATGCTATTGGTTATAAAGGGAAGTTTTATGCTTTGAGTTTGCAGGGAACACTTGCAGTTATTGAAGACGCAAGAATCACAGCCTTGGGTACAAAAAGAGCTGCCCCTACCGTCCATTCAAGGCATTTCAAGGAATGTTTGCTTGAATCGGACGACGTGATTTTATTGATTTTTCTCATCTCAAAAAAATCAGTTAATATTGTTGACGATGTGGAGGTGTTTCGGCTTGATATTCGTACACTTTCATGGATCAAGATGGAGAGACTTGGGGATAGGACATTGTTTTTGGGAAGTGATTGTTGTATGTCGGTCTCTGCTAACAAAATGGGATGCAGAAGTGATTGTATTTATTTTAGGAATCACAAAGATAAAGATTGGTGCGTCTATGACTTTCAAAAGGGTATATCTCAATGTGAGAGCGATGCAATTCTCCCTCAAGATTTTCCATTTAGATTGAATGATGAACTGCATAGAAAAAAGTAATGTCAGTTATAAATTAATTATAATTATGTCATTTATTCTCTTTTAATTACTTTCTGTAAGATGTGTGAAAGCAAACAAATTGCTGCATATGATTCAGCATGAGATCCATATATATATATATATATATAGATATATATTTGTGTATTATGTACCTTTACCTACCAACGTAATATATGCACCGTAATTTATTTAATTGAGTGTATGATGTTATTTTTTTTATTTCGTTAATTTTTAAAGACGTTGGATTGGCTACAAGTCGTGGGTAAATTGGACACGGTTATTAAATTGATCATGCTCAAATAATTTAAATTTTGTCATGACACAAAATCGAGACAATTCAAACACGATTCAATGGTCATGTAGTCGGATTTTATTTCGTCACTCGGGTTCAGTATTAGCTTAATTTGTATTAAGCTTACAAAAAAAAAAGAAAAGGGTGCTGGTTACTATTTATGGAAAGAGAGAGAGAGAGAGAGAGAGAGAGAGAGAGAGAGAGAGAGAGAGAGAGAGAAACCGTTGACTCAGTTGACTGCGACCTGACCCGGACCTGTGAGTTTGACCTAGTCGGATCTCCCATTTCCGGCCACTTCACTTGCCAAGCTTGGTATTGATCTAAAGCTTGTGAGCTGATCGTCACATCCTTGCCGTCACCGTCATCGGAAGGCAACCAAGCTCCAAAAGTTGTGGCTCCACCCGTCACCACCGCCGTCAATTTAGAAGGAATTAGGCCATGCCACCACTTGGATCTTGTTCCTCAGCTCACCCTCATCATTTTCCAACTAACCATGTCACTTGAAACAGCCGGATTGCTGCCGATCGACTGTCGGAAAGCTCACGGCCTTGGGGAGCTTGATTAGCTGTCGTCGCTGTGCATGGGAGGTCACTGCTGGCACCATTGGACTCACTGAGGTCAGAACAATCAGACATGAGCTTCTCATCGCCGTTGACTGAGCTCCGGTCATTGTTGACAGTTGGGGGTAATTCAGTAATTTCACAAACTTTATGGATAATTTTATAATTTATGGATATTTTAATAATTTTAGATTAGGGCAGTTAGGTAATTTGAGATTTTAGGGGTAATTCGGTAATTTATGTTATTAGGGGCATTTTGGTAATTTCATATTTTTGGGGCTAATTTCATAAATTGAAAACTTATGGATATTTTTGTAATCTGAATTGAGGGTAGTTTGGTAATCTGTGATTCTAAGGATAATTTGGTAAATTTTGATGTCAAGGGTATTTTGGTAAGTTTATGAATTTGAGAATATTTTATTGCGGATAAATGTCATTTTGAGTTTATTAGTTATGATTTGCATTTACGGATAATAATTATGTTATTTTCTTGAATTAGGAGGATCCGCGAACAAGAATCAACCCACAGACATTGTCAATATCGAGTTCAGACATCGTCACTGTGAGTAGAATATACAAAACTTATTTTCAAAGTTTATTATGATAGTAAAGCATGTTTACAAAATAAGTTTCAAATACTTCGATTTAAATGATTTTGTAGAAATGAATTTTTATTTGCGTATTGGTATTTATTACGAAATATATGTATGATTAATGATTTTGGTTGTTGGTTTTGAATATACATGATAATATTTTAAAGAAAAGAAAAGAAGATTTAAGGCATGATAAATTAAAAACGAAATGAGATTTCGAATGAGATTTCAAATGAGATTATATGTTTATATATATGTGTATAATGATTATTTTTAAAATCATTAAACAGTACCATTCCCCTTTAGATACAGTGATATAGATGATATAATGAGATATAAGGCTTTTGGGGCCCGTCTGAACACACATAGGGGTTTTGGGCTGCGTGTTTGGGCACACTCACCTTTTGGGGGCATATGCATGCGGTATGATAAATATAGAGATATAGATATTGAGATACAGATGATACAGATATTGAGATATAGATGATACAGATGAGATACAGGCTTTTGAGGCCTGTCTGAGTACACACGGAGGCTTTGGGCTATGTACTCAGGCGACTTTGTCTTTTGGAGACTAGATTATGTATGCACATATATGATGAGATATGAGATGGTATTTCCTGATTTATCAGTGTAGCTGCAGGGCGTGATTGTACTCGGATAGTACATCATTGCCCGTCCATTGAGGTCCGAATATGATCAGATATGAGATGGCATTTCCTTGTTTATCTGTATACCTTTGGGGCATGATTGTACCTAGATAGTACGTCATTGCCCATCATTTGAGGTTCGGATATGCTAAATTAAAGATGCTAATCAAGATTGTCCTAATTCTCTCTCAAGACTTTGAAATTGAGACCGTTGCCCTGTTTGACACTGGCGTTGATTTAAATTGTATTAAAGAAGACATTGTCCTTAAAAAATTTCATGAAAAAACAAATGAAAGACTTTCTACAACAAACAATTCAAAATTAAAAATCAAATCTAAAGTTGATGCCTCTGCCTATAATAATGGATTTGAGTTCAGGACTTCCTTTCTCCTAACAAATGATATACATCATACAGTTATCTTAGGAACTCCTTTTATAAATCTCATTACCCCCTATACTGTAAATTATGATAGTATCTCCTTTAAAGCAAAAAACACAAAGCTAATATTTCCTTTTATTAAGAAACCAAAAACCAAAAATCTGAATATAGTAAAAGCCTGTTTTGTCTATCAAAACCTAATTAATGTTCTAATTAAGTCTAAACAAAATGACTTAATTTGTTTACAAAAAGATTTGAGTCTACACAAAATTGAAACCCAATTACAAAATGAATTTACACAAAGAAAAATTTCTGATTTTAAAAATCTAATCCAAAAAGAAATATGTGCTGACTTACCATCTGCTTTCTGGGATCGAAAGCAACATTTGGTAGATTTGCCATATGAAAACTCTTTTGATGAAAGACAAATTCCTACTAAAGCCCGTCCTATCCAGATGAACGTCGAATTAGAATAACATTGTAGAAATGAGATTAAAGATTTAGAATCCAAAGGTTTTATTGTCAAATCTAGGTCCCCATGGTCCTGTGCTGCCTTTTATGTAAGCAAGAACTCAGAAATTGAGAGAGGAACACCTAGGTTAGTTATTAATTACAAACCTTTAAATAAAGCTTTAAAATGGATAAGGTACCTCATGCCTAACAAAAAAGATTTACTCCAAAAACTGCATTCTGTTTTCATCTTTTTAAAATTTGATATGAAATCAGGATTTTGGCAAATTCAAATCCATCCTAAAGATAGATATAAAACTGCATTCACTGTTCCTTTTGGACAATACGAATGGACAGTAATGCCATTTGGCTTAAAAAATGCACCTTATGAATTCCAAAGAATAATGAATGACATTTATAATCCTTTTTCTGAATTTTGTATTGTTTATATAGATGATGTATTGATTTTTTCTCAATCAATTGATCAGCATTTCAAACATTTAAAGACTTTTTATTTAGCTACTAAGAAAGCTGGATTAGCTATTTCTAGTTCTAAAGTTTCTTTGTTCCAAACTAAAGTCAGGTTCCTTGGTCACTATATTTCCAAAGGAACCATAACACTCATAGAAAGATCTCTTAGTTTTGCTGATAAATTTCCTGATAAAATCCTAGACAAAACACAGCTGTAGAGATTCCTAGGCAGTCTAAATTATGTTCTCGAATTTCTGTCCAAATATTAATAGGATGTCAAAACCTTTGCATGATCGGTTAAAGAAACACCCTGTTGTTTGGACCAATGAACATACTAAACTTGTTAAACAAATAAAAAATCTTGTTAAAGAAATTCCTTGCTTGTTTCTTGCGAATCCTACATTGCCTAAAATTGTAGAAACTGATGCTTCTGAATTAAGCTATGGAGGAATATTAAAACAAGTTGATAATAATAAAGAATAAATAGTAAAGTATGTTTCTGTCCATTGGAATGAATGTCAGAAAAATTACTCTACTATTAAAAAGGAAATTCTGTCTATTGTATTATGTATCTCTAAATTCCAAAGTGATTTGTTAAATAAAAAATTCTTGCTTAGAATTGACTGCAAAGCTGCAAAACATATTTTAGAAAAAGATGTTTAAAATATTGCATCAAAATAAATTTTTGCACGATGACAAGCTATTTTAAGTATTTTTGACTTTGATATTAAATTTATTAAAGGTGATACAAATTCTATACCTGATTTTCTAACTAGAGAATTTCTTCAGAATAGATAATGCCGCCCAAAAAGAAAGATAAAGGGAAAGGAATCCTTAAAGACCTAGACACCCAAACAAATCCTAAAGACCCTGAAACAACTCAACCTAAAGAAAAATTATTATCCTCAGCCATGCCAGTTAAATCTTGGATTGACATGGTCGATGAGCAAGAAGCTCCGTCCAAAGGAGATGCCTCATAATTGCAGGTAAAAGACTGGATAAACTCTATTTCAAATTCTCCAGAGCTCATGTTAGCTCTTCAAAGTTTTTCACAAAGTAAAGCCCTTTCTAAAATCCCTTTACATGAAAAACCTGTTTCTAAAGACACTTCACAATCTTCTACTAAAATAGTTCTTTTTGGTGAAAGCTCTAACTCTGTTAATTTTATAATAATGATTTTGATGATAACAAAAATTATATGTTATTGATTAAAATGTTGGGGCTATTAAAATGAACTTCTTAAAGTCATTCATTTGTTTAAAGAAACAAAATATTTTTCAAAATTATGAAACTGAAAATTAACGGTGATTCATTTATTTCAAACGGCTAACCGATAATTTACAGTGATGAGATTAGCCTTGAACTGTTTACCACAAACGGTAAGCTAAGTTTGTGTCACAGGTTCTGGAAATTAACGGTGCACCGTTTATTGATAACGGTTAACCGATAAATTCCAGTGAGGAAAAGTTTTCTAGTCTTGAACTGTTTAGCTAAAACGGAGAGCTGAGTTTGCTTCAAAGGTTCTGGAAATTAACGGTGAACCGTTTATTTAAATCGGCTAACCGATAAATTCCAGTAAAGAGAAACTTTTCTACTCTTGAACCGTTTAGTAAAAACGGAGAGCTGAGTTTTGTTTTGCAGGTGTCTGGAAATAAACGGTGATCCGATAATGGTAAACGGTAAACCGTTTATTTGAAATCAAAGGATAACGGCTAGTTGAAAAGTCAAAATGGCTAACCAATAGATACAACTGGTGAACCGATTATTCTCAGAAAGTCAATAACGGCTAGTTTTCAGCTCCAACTATAAAAAGACTCAATCAAATTTAAACAAAAGGAGATCCAACGTTTGATATTTGAGCTTCCTACTGAGAAACAATCTTCTTTGAGCTTCAATCTTGTTTCATTTCGTTTCCTCACACATTAAGATTTCAATTGTAATCATCTAGATTGTGTGAGAGATTGTTTGTTTATAAATCTCTATTATTGAGTGATTGAAAGTGTTGGGAAACACTTGGGTTAAGAGATTGGGGTTAATCTCTTATTGTAAAGGTCCATTGACACCTTGAAAGTCAAGTGTAAGTGTTTTGAAGCCTTGGAGGCTTGCATAGTAGAATCCTCAAGCCCGGTGAGCTTGGAGGTGTGGACGTAGGCATGATTGACCGAATCACGTAAAAATTCAAGTGTTTGATTTCTCTTCCCTTATCCTTTTTAATTTTGAGAATTGTTGAATTTATTGTTTTTAACTTTGATTAAGACATTAATTTTAATATTGTGCAATTTTATTGGCTTAGTTTTTAAATACCTAATTCACCCCCCTCTTAGGTAGCCTAGATAGAATTTCACTCTTAAATTGTTCTTTCTCAACCAAAGCTTTCAAAAAAATCCTCGGATTGGATCCATAAAACTCATCTTCAAAATATTTTATCAATAGAAGATGGTTTCTATAGTTCTGATCCATTTCATGCTATTTCAAAGATTTTCCCAAAAGGATGGCTTTTTAAACCATGGGATTTGTCAAAACCCCAATCCTTTTACCAAAGCATTTTAGAGTTTACTAAGTCTGTCAAGTTTAAACACTTCTTTCTCAGTGAATCCCATACTGAGCCAGCTTATTCAACAGCTAGAATCTTAAGAGTTTTAGTCCAAAAGAATGAGGTCTCCAACTTCACAGTTTAAAGAATTTTTCCGCTAATTTTCAAAACAGTTTAAACCATTGTTTGTCCTTTTCCTATTGGGATTACCAATAAGCCTGGTTTAACACGTTTTTTTATTCAAAACCCTAAAGAAACCCATTCCTGGTTATTTTTCTTCAATTCGAAAATAACTGTTCAAAGCCTTCCAAATTGGTTCCAACAGTGGTGGAATTATTTCGGACCAAGCCCATAAATCTTAACCCCAAATGCCACACACTGTTTAAACCTATTTAAAGCCCATTATATTCCTTCAGAATCTAAGAAAAGGTTTTCCCCTTTTCTTTGTTTTTGTAAGAATTTTTTCCTTCCTTGGGTATGGATGTGGGATTTTCAATACCACACACAAGAAGCCCAATTAATATTAAAGAGAAGTTTTAAGATCAAATGGTGGTCTAAGTTTGATGAAAAATCAAAACTGTCTGATGCCACAATTAAAGCATGGCTTTCTTCTAAAGGCTTGCTCACGCCAAGCATTAAAGACGTCAAAGCCTAGAGCACATTTCTTGCCCAACCGTCAAAAGTCCAATCCCTTTTGGCTAGTGCAAAGAATGAAAATGAATATTTTAAAGTAATGCAGTAACTCCTTGCCTCAAGATCTGAACCTTCTGAAGTTGGTTCTTCCGATGAAGAAATTGCTGGACCATTCATTTCCCTTGGAGACGATAACGAAGATGACTGCTTCAGAATTCTTTCTCTAATCTAGCATTGTTAAAACCATTATTCGTACATGTATATATGTTTAAAAAAAAAAGTACTTATATTTTCCATTCCTATAATATATTTTCTGAGGAAAACTGTCTTCCTTCAATCACTATCCTTATTACAAGGAAAAAGCTGTGAAGACAAATTTTCCAATTTTTAAAATTTCCCCCCTCGGGTTTTTCTGGCCCCTGTAAAAGTTAAAGATTAAAAGCAAAAGATGTTGTCTCCACGTGAAAAAGCAGATGATGTTGTCTCCAACATAGCATGTGAAGCTACAACAAAAGCAAGAATGGAGAAGCAAAAGATGTTGTCTCCACGTGAAAAGAAAATGATGCTGTCTCCAACGCAGCATGTGAAGCTACAGTAAAAGCAAGACTAAAGAAGCATAAAAAGGGAGAATGAAGGGGATGGAGGGTTAGATTTTTTCGGATTCCTTGAAATCAAAAGAAAAACTCTCCGATTTTGAATCTTCAATTTTCATTCTTAGTACAAGCAACCCTCTTTCTTTTAAAACTTCCTCGTAAAAACTTCTTGGATTCAAGCAGACAACAAATAAAATTGTAAGATTTATATGTTTATATGCTTTTTTATATTTGTTAAAGTAAATTTATATATGTTTATATGCATGAAAATTTATAAGTATGCTTTGCAGTTGCGGCTTGGGCTGATCTTCTGCATCAGAAACTTGTAATATAAATTGTTACGTTCCTCTAAGGCAAAAAGACAAAGTCTTTTGCTTTAGTTGTATTTCTTTTCTCCCTCCATTCATTCAGAGGACTATTTCTGGGACCCAGTCATTAGTCCTAAACTATATATATATATATAGTTTATGTCTTAAGAGAGATAAAAAATTATAAATGTAGATGTAAATATATATTCAAAATTTATAAATCCTTATAAATACGATAATCATTTAGATTTTTATAAAAATATAGTAAAAACTTTAAAAAAATTTAAAAATAGATGTAGAAGAGATAGACATCAAAATCATTTAATTATACAAAATTAATGAGGACTTACTTGAAAAAATATATAAATATGTGATTAAAATAAAATTTTTTGTAAATAATTATTACACCAGTACTTTGTTTTGTGTTAAAACTATCATCATCTATTAGATTAAGAAATATAAAAATCTAATGGCCCATGTGTATTTAATGTTTGTTATAACAAATGTAACATAAGGAGACCCATGTTTTATTGAGATATTTTGGGATTGTATAATTTAATGCATTTTGGTGATTGTGGACAAATCTATATATTTTATTTGATATTGGATATCCGAGTGATTTTGTATTTTGTTGAGGAGATTGATTGACGAAGTTGGTTGTATTTTGAATTATTTTGCGAGTGTTTATTTTATTAATTACAAATTTGATTATATGATAATTATAGGGGAGACTTTATCGAATTTTCGACAGAATCCTTATTAATTAGATTATGTCAGAACGATTAAATACAATTAGACAGACTCATCCTGTGGATTCGGGGTGGGTCGTGTCAACCAACCACATGATTGGTATTTTTTTGTGTTATAATTTTTTTTTTCAGTGATGCTTTGCTATTGTTTGTGTTAATATTCTAAATTTTCTGAAATATCGGAGGAAACTAATTAAAATATCAAGAAGGGTTGTTATATTAAACACTGGAGAAATAATTTTGTTTTTCAAGAAAAATTCTTTTTAGATTTGTTGAAAAAAATCAAACTATTTAAATTTGATATATGACACTATTTACACATTTATATCTTAAATAAAGGTAAAATTCATATTATCTATTAAGCACTCCATTGCTCTTATTTTAGTTACTCATTGATTCGAAATTTATAATAATTACAAGTATTGTGTAGTATATGTATTCATGCTTATTTAATACATTTGTTTGAATAAATTTTTGAACTGCAGTGTATGTGAAAAGTATCGTAAGTGTTTACTCTGTTGTTTGAACAACATCTGAAAAAGTAAAAAGCTTTACCGTTACCTATTTTAGCTATTTCACAAAAGGATAACATTGTAATTTCAAAAAAAAAAAAGTGGAATGGTTTTACACGAAAGATGAGGTGGAAATAACGTCATCCTATGTATATTACGTCTTGAGATCCTTTAGAATTCAGTTGTATCATTGGATTAAATTCACCTTAGCATAACATTGTTTAGCTGCATGCTTGCATAAAATTTTGGGCTTAATGGAATAAAGAAAGTACATTCTTGAAGGGACATAATAGAAAATCTATCAAAAAAAGGGGACAAAAACACAAAATTATCAAAGAATTAGCCTAAATTTCAATCAGTACCCTTATTTTCTCTAAAATTGTTTTCAACTTGAGTAATGATTTTAAATCGTCTTTTGATCTATACCTATATCCCAAATGTCAAATATTCCGGAACAGAAAGAAAAAAAAAATATTGTTCTTTGTTACCACTAATCTCCAATCTTCTTTTATCTTGTTGTCCAAGGTGATAATTAGGCAACTAGCTGTGGTCAACTCTCAACAATTAGTTTTTTTTTTTCCATTTATCCAATAATTAATCATGTGCGTTTCTAACACCTAATTAAAGGATAGAACTTGGAAGCCACGTTTTGACACACTCACACGCACGCGCAAACACATACACACATATAAACTACTGATTTCAATACACTATAAATTTCAGTATGCTTGTTTTTTGAAATGTGGAAGCACTCATTAGAGCATAACTTTATATATTGATTTCGTATCCCACGCCATTACTCCATCCTCAATTTCTTTCTCCCAACCACATACTAATTAATGGCAAGAAAGCTGAAGAAGGAAATCAAGAAGCGTGTTCCGTTCAAAATAGAAGCCAATGCCAATGGTTTAAGCCCACGGCAGGATCTTCCGCAGCAACTCATCAGCGTCATTTCAAGGCAATTTTCAACTCTAATGCTTGACATAAGCTGCGGAGGAGTGACCAAATCATGAAGAGCTCAAACGAAGCAGTCTAACTCAGAAGCAATGATACAGCAGCCACGGCTCGAACTCCACGATGTCAACGAAGACACAAAGTTTAAATTCAACACAGCATTTCATCCAGGAAAGTGGGCCTGGATAGTCTTTAATGAAAAGAAAATGCCATTACCGGCACTTGGAAGTACTACGTTGGATACTCAGAAGGAATACTTGTGACTTGTGATCTGGGGAGCATCGCCCAATGAATATTATCTAAATTTTCCTAAAGCAGGGGAATCCTACCACCTCCTCCACTCATGGGATCAAAGGATTCCATTTCGACGTGCAGCAGTGTCTTCATCAAGAAGGTTTCAGTATTGGAAAACGAATTCTATCGTGATGGGTTTAACGGGGACTACACATCGGCTCTTGTGTTTTATAGAAAAGAACAAGGAGCAGAATATGCATGGATGAAGCAAGATAGTACAATTTCTGACTCTAATTGTAGTTCTTATTATCAGAAAGAAACCAGTTCACGTGGTTTACTAATGCTATTGCACATAAAGTGAAGTTCTATGCATTCAGTCTCAGCCAAGTATCACAGCATTGCGTCCAAAACGGCCGTTCTTTCTGTGTATTCAAGGCGTTTTAAAGAATGTTTGCTTGAATCATGAGATGGAGAGGTTTTACTGATTTTTCTCATTTCTAGAAATGAGTTAACATTGTTGTCGATGTTGAGGTGTTTCGGCTTGATGTTAATACACTTTCTTGGATTTAGATTGAGAGAATTGGAGAGATAGGGCATTGTTTCTGGGGACTCATTGTTGCATGTCAGTTTCTGCAAGCAAAATGGGATGTAAAAGTGATTGTGTTTATTTCATCCATCACATAGCAGATGATTTGTGGGTGTATATGACTTACAGAGAGGAGTAAGCATCTCTTTGTATAGAAGTCATACAATTCTCCCACAAGATTTGCCGCTAAGGTTGAACGAGCAAGAGAAAGAATTATAGTTACTTCGAAAAAATTGTGGTTTGAATTTGTGTACTCTTTTTACGGAATAAGATGGACATCAGTCGTACACGTACATATGGCTAATAATAAATGTTTATTATTATGTGCAACTTATTTGATTTGTGCCAAAAATGAGAAATGTAGTAGCCACAAATCCTTCTTTCAAACTAATTTTTCTTTTATCATCTACCTCAAATTCACGGCAAAGGGACGTGGGCAAAACTCAACAAATTTATGAATTTTTACCTTTTCCAGGATTCAAATTCAAGTGAAAAACTAAATAAAACTATTTAAAAATCAATATGTCATACTACTTTATATAACTTATTGTAGTATAAATTAATATTGGTTGAATATTTTCCAAATCCTAAAGATCTAAACTTTTTTTACTACAAAGAGATCTTAGTTAACCAGCACCCACCTAAAAACAAATTAAATTAATAACAAGAGTATACTCTTGTACATTATCAAACGAGTAATGATATGTTTACATTTTATTCCCATAAAAAGTGAGACGTATAACAACCATATGATACTGCTACGTGAATTTGTGCAACAAAGATTATACAGTATACATGTCACTATTGATGTGTGTGTGTGTGTGTACTTATTAGACCCACATATATTTAACGCAAGCTACTATTTTCCAACTGAAATACTTGTCAGATTTGACCGTGCCAGTGTTTATTACCTAATTCTTGAGAAAACAATGCAAGTCAAATTAATAATGGAATAAATAAACATTAGTATAAATTTGCCTCCCACTTTCTTAGAATTTCCCCATACAACATTGAACTCCAATTACATACAATAGCTCCACTGTATCCATTAAAATAATATGCAGAACAATTCCTTGCTGTCCAAGGCAATATAATATGCAGAATGATACCTTGCTGCCCATGGTAATCACCAATTGAGCTAGCTAAGGTCAACTCTACCTCGTGCATGTAATAATTTCATTCTGATTTTGAGGTGATGCTATGCTATATTATACGCGACATACAACAATTGAGCATCTTCAACAATTTAGCATAAATGAGCGACAACTTGTGAGTTTATTGTATATTTCATTATATGTAACATAGTCTAGCCCCTGATTTTGATAAATAATCAAATCCATTTTTATAATACTTGAAACAAATTAAAACCTGAGAGCCACATCTACAGCTTCATGTATTTTCTTATTGTATGTATTCAAACCAGCTGGCAGCTGCATCCTTAAAATTTTATTTCTATATCAAAACTAGCATGATGAAGAAGGGAAACAAGAAGCAAGTTCCAATTACAAAAGAAGCCGATACCAATGGTATAAAGCGGAGGCCATATTTTCAACGGCAATCGATCAATGTTATCTCATGGCAGTCACCTCCAATGTGTGACATTAGTCATAAAGGTGTGACAAAATCATGGAGAGCACCATCAAGACAATGCAATAAAAATGCAATACCACCATGGGTCGAACTCTATGATATCCACAACAACTTAAAATTTGAATTCAGTATATCATTTCGCAATCGTTAAAGCAAGAAAGTTTTATGCAATTTAACAAATGCTACTGGTTATAAAGGGAAGTTTTATGATTTGAGCTTACATGGAACCCTTGCAGTTATTGAGGATGTTGATTGTTAATCGAGAATTAGAGCTTTGAGTCTGAAAAGAGCTGCTCTTTCTGTCTATTCAAAGCATTTCATAGGATGTTTGTGTTCAAAAGTCAACATTCGTGGCTGATTGCTTTGCCAGAATTGGTGGCGAATTGCTTTTCAAAATTGGTGACAATTGTTTGCAATTCGGTGCCGAAATCTAATACCTTTACTGCAATGTTTTGAAGACTTCTTTGTTGCATGTTTGCAAAACTTTGCCTATAAATAGAGATGCATTCTTTACTTGTAACTACCCCATCCAAATTTTTGAGAAACAATTCAAATGAAGAATTGCTGAGAGAGTGAGTAATTGGAGAGTGTGCGCTTTTGAGAGGCTCTCTCGTTTCAAGTGTGTGAGAGTACTGGATGTATTTGAATTTTGGGAAGTGAGATTTCTTTACTCAAATGTTGTGCTCTGATAATTGGTAGTAGTATAATTATTTTCTCTTACTCTCGTGGACATAGGCATAATTGTTGAATCATGTTAAATTCTTGTGTCCTTTATTTCGCTGTGATTATTTAGTGCACTTAATTTTGTATTTCGCACACAAAAAGTGGTATCAGAGCACAACAAGTGGAATAACAGTTAATGGTTCATACTTGGGGTAACCAGTATTGTTCACACATATGGCACTTTCGCTTAGACGGTATTGTTCACAGATATGGTAAAGTCAATAGTTCAAACTTGAAGGATTAGTAGCTTGTGTAGTGGTGTAGATTTGTGCATGTCTAAGAAAGTTTTATCAAAAAGGTGATAAGAACTTAAAGAATTAGGGTTTTAAGTGGGACATGTATGACTTCTATAGTTTTTCTTGGGAACTTTCCTCGTTCATTTTTCCATACGTGTTGATCTTTAAGGTGGGAATAGTTTATTGAGAAAATAGCAGAAGGTGAAACTTCTACAAGTGGAGAGAGATCTACCCAAATTATTGCAGGAAATACTTCAGGTGGAAGACGAGACTTGTCACATCGCCATTCAGCACCTATTATAGGAGGCCAGAAGATTGATGTTGAAAAGTTTGATAAGAAAATCAACTACAGCAGGTGAAGACACAAAGTTATATGTACCCATATTCAAATTGATCTTGATGTTGTTTTGAAAAATAAAAGACACTTGTATGACGAAGAAACTTAGGATCCTATGAACAAGAAAGCTTGTGGTTAGATTAAATCTTACTTGGCCAAGAAGGTAAAATATTTGGTGAAAGATAAGGAGTGTATGATGACTTTGTGGCATACATTATAGGAAAAGTATCTGGTGAAAAGTACTGAAAACCACCTTTATGTAATAAGCTAGTTATATGGCTTTCGAATGAAGCCTGAGGTGTTAATACATGGCCATGTCTTAAGATTTGAAAAGTTACTTGTAGATTTGAAGAATTTTGATGAAGATATTAAAGATAAAGTCAAGGCTATAATTCTACTACACCCACTTCCATAAGAATATAACCATTTTGTGACTAATTTATTATATGGTAAAAGTATGATAATCTTTAAAGATATTTGTACAGCATTGACCAATTTGAAAATTTGAAATAATGATGGACATTTCGAAATTGCAACCTATCATTTGTGTCCCATGAGAAAATGGTTTATGGATTTTTGTAATTTGAAATCCAGTGTAGTTATAATGAGGAATGATCTACCTTGTCGCATGATGCGGATAAGAACAATTTAGCTCATGATGTTCGATGGAATAGTTAGAGAACTAAAAGAAGTAAGATATGTTCTAGCATTAAAGAAAAATATGATTTTTGAAGGTGCCTTGAAGCTAAAAGCTATAGGGTTACCATTGAAGATGGCATAATGAAGTTCATATATAAGGCTATAATGATTCTACAATGGGTTTGACATTATAATTTGTATTACTCAAAAGGAGTTACAGTTGATGAAACTAATATTTCTGAGGTGTATAGTGACACCACCAAGCTATGGTCGAACATATTGGAGAAAAGTCTTCGCAAACTTTGATGAGGCATGGACTTTTGAAAGATACCAACGCCTATAAATTGAAATTCTATAAGTATTGTGTTGTAGGTAAAAAAAAGAGTTAGGTTTTGTACTTGTAAGATCCTTGATTATGTTTATAGTGATGTATGGGGATCAACCAAGGTTGCATCAATTGGTGGAAGCCATTGTTTTGTTTTATTTGTTAATGATTTCTCTAGATGTATGTGGGTGTACACTATGCGAGGAAAAGATGAGGTTCTACAGATTTTTGTAAAATAAAAGAAATTGTAAGAAACTCAAACTAGCAGAAAGATTAAAGTATTACGATTTGATAATGGGGGTGAATATACTTTTTATCCATTCTTGCAAGTGTGCTAGAGTGAGGGTATAAAAAGACATTTAATAGTGAGACATATTCCGCAACAAAACAGTGTGGTTGAGCATATGAATTGTACTTTACTGGAGAAAACATGGTGTATGTTATCTAATGCTCATTTAGATAAAAGTTTTAGGCTGAAGCTGTGAGTGACGCAAGTCATTTAATAAACTTGTTGCATTTTTCTGCAATTAAAGGTAAACTTTAATAGAAATGTGGTCTAAAAAGTATGCAAAAAACTATGACTCTATTCGAGTATTTGAGTGTCTAGCTTATTATCATGTAAAGATTGATAAACTCAATCCTCGTATAAGAAAAACTATCTTTATGGGATTCAAAAGTGTAATTAAAGCTTGTAAGCTTTGGGATCCCAAAGATAAAAAGTTTGTGTATAATAGAGATGTTACTTTTAATGAAACTTTTATGTTGAAGACTTTAAGTTCTCATCAAGTGGAGAGAAAGAATGATGAGATATTACAGCGAGTAGAGTTTAATGTAACTTTATATGTACCAGTTGGTTGTACATTAGAGAATAGTTTAACTTTGGGGGTGACCTCAAAAGTTGAAGAAGAAGTTGTTTATGTTGATGTCCTATAAGAGGAAAAAATAACTAAAAATGTAGAAGATAAAAATGATACTATAGGAATAAGAAGATAAAAATGATACTATAGGAATAAGAAGATAAAAAAGAGTGGTAAAAAAACCTGGATGGTTTACTAAAGATATGGTGTTAGCTATGCGCTTAGAATTATTAATAATGACATCCTCAACACTTTGAATGAAGCTATACACAGTAATGAAAGTGGTCAGTGGAAGTTAGCCATGGAGGGAGAGATAAAATCTCTTCATCAAAACCAAACTTGGGAACTTGTGGAGTTACTTAAGGGGAAAAAGGCCATTGACAATAAATGGGTCTACACCAAAACCAAGTTTTTCCAAATCAAACAACTCTTCAATATAAGGTAAGGCTCAAAACAAAAGGTTTTGCTTAGAAGGAAGGTATTAACTATAATGAAATGTTCTTTCCAACTGTATAACATACTTATATTTGTATCCTACTTGCCTCGGTAGCTAAATATGAGTTAGAGTTGGTTCAATTAAATGTTAAAACAACATTCTTACATGGAAATTTAGAGGAGGAAATTTATATGACTCAGCCCCATGATTTAAAAGTTGCTGGAAAAGAGAATCATGTGCGCAGATTGATTAAATCTTTGTGCAGATTAGAACAATCACTGAGCCAGTAGTATAATAGATTTAATCAATTTATAAAAGGGAAAAAATTAGATAAAAGTGAACACAAACACTGTGTTTACTTTAAAAGACTACAAGATGAAGCTTTCATCTATCTGTTACTCTATGTCAACGATATGCTTATAGCTTCAAAGAATAGAAGTGAGATTAAAAGATTAAAGAAAGAAGTGAGACTAAAAGATTAAAGAAGCAATTGGCTTTTGAGTTCGAGATGAAAGACTTGTGTGATGCATAAAGAATACTTAAGATGGAGATTTATGGAGACAAAAGGAATGATAGCTTATAGTTGACTCAAAAGTATTATTTGAAGAAGGTGCGTAGAAAAGTTTGGCATGAATGATAAAACTAAACCAGTTTGTACTCTTCTAGTGCCTCATTTCAAATTAAGCTTTTTTTTCATGTTTTATTGTTGGGCTTTTAATTCTATTACTATAGATGTCAATGCGTAAGTATACACAAAAAGTAATATATTGATGAGTATTCAGATCATCTCTATAGGGATTGATATTACTACACTTGCTACGACAACCTTATTAGTGCAGTTTTGTTCTAATTGAAACAAGACAATTTATAAAACTAATGAAATAATTAATCTATAATGACAATAAATAAAATGCAATAAAGAAAATTCTCACGTCAACAAAAGGATAAAACCGATGGGAGTAGAGTAGTTGAGTAGATAAACTCTCTTAATGGCATTAACCTATTTCTCAATTATAGTATTGTTGCTACAACATTCACTGCAGTATTGGGACAGAATCACACATGCATCCTCAGCTGTCACCTGTTAGATATCTTATACCTAATGCAACATAATAATGATAAATTGTTATGTTAATATTAAATATAACATTACCCGTTCTAGATTCTATTTACCCTATAAGATGAATTCTTATGTCTAGTTTTCACTAGTTTTAGATCAAGTATGGTCTTATTCAAATTGAAATTTACTCAACTTGGAAAACTTGATATAAAACCAAGTATTGTTTTAATTAGTTCTAATAAGTCAAACCTTTTTGAGGTTTTTTCTTAGTTAGTATCCTCTAAATGGGTAGTCAGCTGAAATAGGGAATTAAAATAAATGTAATTAAGATAAAATGCTATAGCAAACACAGAGCAACACATATATATCAGTCAAACATTCATTAAGATTGTTTATCACTCAACTACAATCAAATTCAGTTCATGATTTACAATAGAAAAGTAAATAAAATAAGTTTAGCCATCAAATACAATCCCATGAATAAATAGAAAATAAGAAAATAATAGAAAGAGTAGAAGTCCGCTTGATCTTGTGATATCTCCTTGTTGCTCACAGTGAATCCTCTGTTGTAGCCTTCAAAACTTTCTTATTTTATGTTTTTCTCTGTGTTTTTCCTTCAATGACGACTCTCTCTTTTCCTTATCATGAGTGCTCTTTTTTATAATGCGAAATTAGGGCAACCGAAAGTGTGTGGCGCATATTCTCCATTTTTTGAAACTTCATATCACAATCTTCTAATTATTTTGAGTGAAATTTTCTCTGTCAATGCTCCAAGATTGTTATAGCAACGACTATAGCATCTACACAACACTAGATTTTTTTTTTCAATTCTTCTACAACCAAGTTTTTTCTTTGTTTCTGCAAGTCCATTGTAGCAGCATTCCTCCTTTAAAACTTGAGCTTTCGATCACATGCAATTATGCACACAATCTAAGCACAAATTATTCTCAAACAACTCAATTCTTAGAAGATTAAAATAGAATGAGTGCCCATGCAAAATGTAATTAAAATGCAAATAAAACACATCATTTACTCTCAAAATAATCTTAATTTAAGCCTAAAAGTGCTATGATAACTCTCATTTCATAGAGTTATCACCTACTTCTTAAGGGGAGCGCTACTATATGGCTCATGTTCTATATATTAGTGTTGTAGATATTCTTATGTATGCTATGGTGTGCACAAGGCTTGACGTATCTCAAGCCATGAGTATGATTAGTCGATACATGCATAATTTGGGCAAAAACCATTGGCTTGTGGTGATGTGGATTCTCCAGTATCTGTATGAGATAGTTGATGTTGGGTTATTGTTAAAATATAATTTGGGTTAACAATGTGATGGTTATATTGATTCTAATTTCCTTGGAGACCTTGACAAACGAAGATCAACAATGGGCTACGTATTCATATTAAGTGGAGGTACAATTAGTTGGAGGTCGATTCTACAATCGACAATTGCTTTTTCCCCTGCAGAAGTAGAGTACATAGTAGCAATAGAGGCTGTAAAGAAAGTTATTCGGTTGGAAGGCTTATTAGGTAATTCGGGAGTAATCTAGAAGAACATTCAGGTCTTTTGTGTTAATCAAACCATGATATTGTTGATGAAGAACCAAATATATGACGCTTGAATTAAACAAATAGATGTGAAATATCATTATATGAGGGAGGTTATCGAGAGTGGTGTTGCATTGTTGAAAAAGATCGATACCAAAGATAATCCATTAGATATGTTGACAAAGGTGATTTATGGAGTTAAATTTCAATATTGCTTGATACTAATTTAAATCCTCAGAATGTGATAAATTTTTTGGAGAGTCATGAACTACGGTCAGCTTGATCCTAAATTTTGGGTACATAGGCAGTAAAAAATGAAATAGCTGTTTTGGATCCTAAATAAAGGATTATTTTAAGGATGATGGTTCATTGGTAGTTGGCTAAAATGTGGACAAATTTTCTCCCACGTGGAGAATTGTTGGAAGTCAACATTAATGGCTGATTGCCTTGTACGAATTGGTGGCGAAATGCTTTTCAAAATTGGTGACAATTGTTTCCGATTCGATGTCAAAATCCAGACCTTTGCTGTAATTTTTTGAAGACTTTTTTGATGCGTGATGGTAGAACTCTGCTTATAAATAAAAATGCATTCTTCACTTGTAAGTCATCCAAATTTTTGAGAAACAATTCAAGTCCGAGTCCGAGGAGTTTTAGAGTGGTCACCCGGGGAAAGACAAAACAAGGGGTCACTTCATGATCTGCTCTGTCCTGGGAAAAGATCTCCTGCAAACCCAGACAGGCCGCTATCTCTAGGTGTTGTAGTTGCTCAAAGCTTCTGACCATAGAGGCCGAAAATATGTAACGTAATTTGTGACAATCCCACACGATCAATCGTTGTAAACACTAGAAGCGAGGAAACATGGCTGAAACTGGAAGTGGATTGTGCCAAATAATTTCAATATTAATTTCATTCAACTCCAGAGCCTCTAAGTTGGGCAATATAACCTGGCCATAAAGTTCTTTTATCAGATCCAATATTAGTATCCTTTAAGAAGCATCTATTGCGACTTTTTTGTTTGATTGCAAATGCAAGTCAAAATCAAATGAAGATGCATGCATAATAGAGCAAAATAATAAATGATGAAAAATGTGGTTAGCGTACCTTTTCGCTGCAAAGTGGTGTTGAAGTGTCTGGTGATTCTAAAGGTGTCTTCAGCTCACAGCACAATCTTGAAAGCTTTGGAAGTTTTCCCAAACTTAAAGATTTTAATTCAGCGATCTCTATCCTCGCAATTGCATTATTGTTGTCGACACCAGCTTCTCCACCAATGACAAAAATCTCTTCCATCTTTTTGCAGTCAATAACTGCAATCCTCTCAAGTCTTGGAAGGCATTTTGTAGTAGACAGCAAGAAGATGGTACTCAACTCATCACAATTTTCCAGTTTTATGGTTTTAAGTTCATTGAAAGACTCTATTTTGAGTCGATCAATACATATTCTCTCCAAGTTAATCAAATTGTGAAGAGCAAGTGACTCCAAAATTAGAAATGCATGACAAGGCACCCTCTCCGTTGAGTCAACAATACGCAATAAGTTAGGATTATTTTGAACATAGAGATGCTTCAATTGTGAAAATCCCCCTGTGTCTAGTTCGAAGAGAACATTCTTGACACCTTGCAGCTTGTCCAAACACAAGTACTCAACGTTATTGATGCCCTGCATTTTCTTGGACCAAATAGGCTTAGAATTAAGCTTGAGTTTCAACATTCTTAGATTCTCATGATTGGTGATCAAAAGTGTGGTCGACTAATCTGAAACCAATCTTTAAAGAAAATCACAGGAGGCTTGAATGACTCATCTCCTATTGATATTTTGAACCTTTCCAATTTTCTCGCAAAAAAGCCTTCTGCTAAAATGTTGCCATTTTTAATATCTATTTCTAATGTGGTAAACCGAGGTAAGTACATCAACTCATCTAGGCTGACATTACTTCTTTCCGTGTTGAGACCTTTAACTTCCCATTCAACAAAGCAATTTCTCATACACAATTCTTCCAATCGAGTTAAGCTTGATATGACATTGGGTGCAATAACTTTTAGTTGGAAACAATCAGTTAAATCTAACATCCTCAGCTTAGTTAGTTGACTTAGCTGCGCAGGCAACTGTACAATATTAGACTTGACAAATCCAAGGATTTCTAGATTTTTCAGTTT
This sequence comes from Luvunga scandens, assembly GCA_030449905.1. Taxonomy (NCBI): domain Eukaryota; kingdom Viridiplantae; phylum Streptophyta; class Magnoliopsida; order Sapindales; family Rutaceae; genus Luvunga; species Luvunga scandens. The sequence continues at coordinate 2,820,072 of JASUUG010000209.1, forward strand.
TCCAATAATTGTTATGTCTCCCAACGTACTTTGATCCAGATATAATGTTCGAAGATTTACTAGGATTTCCATTGAAGATGGCAATGAAATTGAAGTCATTCTAGTTTAATCTACGACTCTAAGCTTTGTCACCCCTCTAAAAAAGTTACCGGGAATATTGATTTCAAGAAAAGAATTCTTGAAATCCAAACATAAAAGCTGAAGTTCTGGACATTCCAATCCTTCAGTAAGTTCACAAATACTAACATCTCTTATGGAGATTGCATAGCATTTTTTTAGGGCATCCTCATCTGGCCATTCCCAGACATCCTCATTTCTCACCACAAATACATTTCGGTCGCGACATGCAATTGAAATGGCAACATCGCAAACAACATCATGCATAGAAAATTTTTTACTACTGTCGCAGTCAAGCAACAAACCAGAGTCTGTGAGTTCATGGATCAATGCATATAACTTGTTTTGAGCATCTTCCATCCTACTGACTCCTTGAAATATACCCAAACCCATGCAGTATTTGAACAAGTCTAGAGTTAAAAAAGGACTATGCATTAGACTACAGAGCAGAAAGATTTTCTTGAGTTTCTCACCTTTTAAATACCTGAAACTCAACTCAATAGTGGAATATGCCTCTGTGGGCACTCCTTCAAAGTTTACCATTGAAGGGGTACGGAGTTCTAGTGAGGCGTTCTTCCATTCAGGCACACTCTTGTTCCTTAATGAACTTGCAATTGTAGTTAAGGCAATTGGTAAACCTTCACATGCATTTGCTACGTCTATTGCCATAGATTTCAACTTACGGCGTTCAATATCATCACCTGCCGTCATCTTAAACAATCTCCAAGCTTCTTCTTTATCTAAAACACCAATGAAGAAATTATCATTGGAGCCCATATGTAAAAGTACATTACTATCTCTTGTCGTCAGCGGTACTTTGCATCCTTTATGGTCATCTCCGAAAGGAATTCCAACGGTCTCCAAATCTAGATATTTCCACAGATTATCTAAAATTACAAGAATATTCTTCTCCTTGAATTGTTCACATAGCCCACTTGCTCTTCTTGATTCAGTTTCCTCATCGTGCAACACCAAACCCAAATTTTCAGCAATTTCCACTTGAATCTTTTTTGAATCTTTTCAGAAAAGAGCACATGATCAAAGAGCTTGTCTTCCCTGGCTTTCCTAGCAACTTCCTTAACAAGTGTCGTTTTCCCAATGCCACCCATCCCGTGCAACCCAATGATGCTGACATTAGGATCAGTTAATGCATTTTGTATATCCTTCAAAGTAGAAAGTCTTGATTTGAAAGCCTCATAACCTTTGTTAGACTTGAGCCATATCTCCTCTTGAACAATATGGTGGGAAATTTGATCAAACTTTCCAGCTTCTTCCTTGCTTCTGACGACGGCCTTGTCCTCCATCACGGCTTTCTTGCTAAGTTGATAACCTTTTTTCAAGTTTGGACACAGCCCCATAAAAGATCACTTCTTTGCTCTCTCTTCATCTTCAAGTAACTTCCCTGTCTCACCAATGACTTTGTCAACACTGATAAGCCACTTCTCAACAATTTTTTCAATCTCCTCCCCCTTTCTTCTTGCATCAACAACCTTAGTTTGCATGCTCTCTCTTGCATCCTTGAGCTTCTCAAGTTCTGTCTTGAGATTCTCAAAGTTGCTATTGTAGTTACACAAATAACTTAATCAGCGTCCAATGAGAGCTAATAAGTCGCTAAGTAAGCCTAGAACACTTCTCAAACTAATTAAGTAAGAATGCTTATGAATATGCTAGAGAGAAGTAAGAGCAATATGACCAAATATATATAACTTTATTACTTAGAAAGAGTAATTTATAAGAGAGCTTTACAAGAGAGCTTGAGAGCTTATGTTTGTGTTGCGTGTGTAACACCCCAAACCTAACACATGCAGAGCACGTGAGAAAAGAGGTTACCTACTAATCAAAATCTTTGCACAAAAAATCTCAAACTAAAATACCTAAAATATTTTAATCAATAAATCCACAAATTCATGTGTCCTACTCTAAATAATGTCCTTCTCAAAGGCATAACAAAAGTCTCAAAAAAACTTCTCAATTACAAGTTCATAAACAAATAAATTTAAAAGGAACATAAGTCTATCTTTCCCCCCTAATTAGAAACAAGAAACGAATCTCTAACTCCAATGATAGCACACATCTCAACAGGATACTTAATTTGCAAAAAATAATGACGAGGGGTGAGCCATCAATTTGGTAAGTAAAATTATTATTAACACATTAGGCCTATTACGTACCAAAAATATTGCAAGCCTCTTTTTTATCAAAACATATATATTATAACAGAAAGGCAGAAATTTGCTAAATAATTCCGAATACCAAAAGCTCAAAATTCATAAAAGAAAACAGATCATATAATATATATGCACAGAAAAACCAAAGTTAGCCCATGTCACATAGTGTGTCACCTATATTCCCGATGACCCGGCCATAAATAGAATCAAAATATTGTGTGCACACTCAGAACAGAAACCCAGTACTGATCCATAATAGATATGTATCGTATTACACGATCAGAATCAAAATAAGAATAACTACGAACAATGAGCCAAAACGTTCAAATCAGTTTTTCATATATAATGACTTGTACGTTGCACTTTGTACTGTATGTGGAACTTTGCGGCGCTTTGGCCCTCCAGAGGTGGCCCCTATATAGTCTCAAGAGGTGCCCCCGTACAATCATAAATAATTTAAATCATACATGGGCACAAAATATTCGTATCAAATTCATAAATGTTCATAACAATAATTTAGGCTTGTAAAATATCTTATAAACAAAATCATAAAAAGTAACCATGTAACAAAACAAATTACATATTTAAAAGCATTTATAATATTTTGTTGAAACCATAAGAATAACTTAATTTTCAGATTTGAAAACATTTACACAAACTAATTTCATTATGAAAAGCAATTGATTTTTAAAGAGCTATAAAAACACATGTACTTATAGTAATATCATAATAATCATACTTATTTAGTACATTATGAATGAAAGTACTTACCTTGACAAAGGCAATGATCTAAACTCCTCTAGGTCTCCAATAGCCACAAACACCTTAACAATTATAAGAAAATCCTATTAACAACTTATTCCAACCTCCTGATTGTTTTCTAATTCATACCTGTATAGGTCTGTTTCTCTGAATTTTAACTCTTAATCTAGAAATTAGAATGACACAATATTTTACAGAACCAGTTTGAACATCCATGGGTATCTCACATAAAATTTGCAAGAAGATCCGATTTCAAAAACATTTTCAAAACTATTTATTTCTTAATAAATTCAAAACTGTCTTACAGAGCCTTAACTGAACAATATGGATTCCCAGATTTTTATAAAATTATAAATAAATCATAAAATTAAAACCAGAAGCACTAGACACATCTACTAACCTTTTTTTAAAATATCATAATTTTTTGAGTTCATTTGGCCCTGAAAATAACTTTTCGAATCTAGTCGTCCTACTGGAATCGTAGTTTTCCATTGCAACGGAGTCAGATTCGAAAATCCATATAAAATAAAAAACGAACTCAAACTTTACAAAAAATAAATTTATTCAATAAGCCCTACGTGTCTAGTTTTCAGAAAGATAAGTTTCGTTTCAAGAATCATTCGTAAGATATATGTTTAATTTTGAGATATTCATGCTGTCCATAATTATCTAGCATGTTTATTGTGTCCAGGATTAATAAACAAAACTCAGCAATAAACCAAAGCCCTAAACACAACCTAAACTCATCCTAAATCATGCATATCAGTATGTAATAATCTAAAATTATGCTAATAAAACCCTAATAGAATGACAGAAAAACTTGTTGAGAATAGAGAGAGTAGTACTTACCAATCCTTAAGGTTCTCCTCTAAGCAAGAGTTTGAGTCTTAGGGTATGAATAAGGGAGTAAAGCAGAGAATAGAAGAAAAAGTTGTGGACTTAGGGTTATGAAAGAGGGAAAAGTATAAATTTCTAGGGAGTCTTAAGAAATCCTATTAGGTTTTGAAAAATATATTTGTTTTCCAAAATTATCTTATAAGTAATCCTTATTAGTGGGGGTAACAATGTCACTTATAAATTCTAATAAAATAAAATTCTATAATCTAAAATTCATTAAAAATTTTGGCATTACAGCGTGTGTGCTGGAAATTGTGGTGTGGTGTGCAAAAATGGTAAGGGTGGTGGGCTATTTATAGTGTTGGATGGTGGGTTCTAAAGCTCACCATGCAACTTGCCAACTTGCCTAAAAATCGAAGGGCTTCAATACTTAATTCTAAAAAACTTTAGGATATTTACAATTGTAGAGATTTTTAAATTTTCGGCTGAGCTTTGCTAAGTGCACCGCGGTTGGCTAGTTGTGTGAGGCGGCCCATTACTAAGCGTATCCCGCTTTTAAGCGCAACCCGCCTCTTGTGCTAAGTGTACTTCGCTTCTAATTGCAATCTGCGTTTAGGCGGACTTTTACTAATCTGTTTGCCTACACTCACAATTTTCAATTAGAGAGCGCCAGATGTTTTTCTAGTAAAAACTATATGACGCTCAAGTCAGTAATCGACTTCTTTCTTTGGAAAAACTTAGACTACAGTCTTGTGGTTTAATCTTTTAGTTATGCCTAAACAAGAAATTTAATTCCCCAAGAAAAAACAATTCTCAGAAAGAAGAAAAAGAAAAGAGTAAAACCCTACGAAATAGAGATGTTTCAGAAATTAAATTGATATATTTAATTTAGGAGAATTTTTGTCCAACATATTTACCTTCGTTCATTGTAGTTTTTATACTTCATCGGAACATTCAGCCCATTCTTTCTTCCATCATTATCGGGTTGGTTACCCATCGTGGGAAAATAATGACTCAACCACCTTTGCGTGGGTGTTATGTTCGTACTTGGTGGGCACCTACATTCTAGCAGCTGTCATTGACCAAAACTTTAAACTGACTAGACTATGGCTCCTTGTTAACTGAGTCGACCAACAAAAAGATTTAAGTGACTATAAGGTTGAAACATTGGAAATTCTTGAGCCTATTACTTGCTAAGCAACGAAAATCAGCTTGAACATTGTCAGTTACAACCAGATTAAGAGTTCGACCAGGTACTCGAATATGTAAGCGGCAGTATTTTATCTGCTTAATCACCGGTTCCTTAGTTTCTGGTGTTAGAAGTGAAGCGAGTAAAATTAGAAACTAAGAGAAGTACCCATCAACAACCATAACCTACTTGATCACATTATTCACATGAGCAGAATGTAATCTTAAATGTTGTTCAATTGTTTTTTATTATAAGGGAGATGCAACCGAGAGTAAATAGTTTGTCTTGGGGTTTTCTTGGTTGGTTTGATCTACTGTCCCCTTGCCTTAAATGTAATAGACGTGGCTTCTTCTAAGCCATATGTTTAAATTTCAAATGGCGGCTTTTTCATTACCGAGAGGCATCTCATCAATTAACACGCCTCCTAACACAAAACGTTTTGTTTTCTCTCTTCTTTTCTCTTTTTTAAACCCTTAAATAAAAACCCTCTTTCATTTATCAACTTCCTATGTCTTTTGTAATTTCTAAATTCATAATCCACCTTGTTGGGATCTAGTTTTTCAAGTATTGCTTCTAATCTCACTCCTGGTTGTTATTGTATTTGTGTTTTTCTTTTTTATTTGGGTGTTTGGTGTTGAGTGCTAGAAAATGTATATTTATAATGGAGAAAATCATCATTTTACTCTTCAAGTCTCACTAACATTCCTACTTTTATGTCTTTAAGTCTCTTGTGATTTAATTATATATGTTTTATTTTAATTAATTATTTTATGTATTTTAGGGGACATCATGGTCATTTCACAATGAACGATGGATCAGATAGAAAAACGGACAATAATTTTTAATGAATTATAGGACAGTTGTAAACCTTAGGAGGAGTATAAAAAGATAAATGGTATTGTTCACGTATGCGGTGTTATTCATATATACGACACTGTTCACGACATTGTTCACCCATACTATACGATAACGTGGCGTTGTACGATGACGTGGCACTGTACGATGATATGGCAGCATTTGATTGAACGAACGATGTGGGATTAACTGATGATGTGGCAGTATATTAGTGGACTGAAAAAAATGTGTGTACGGTACATGCATGTACACAGAATAACAGCCCTGATGATGTGTTCCATCAAATAAGAATTTGCCACGTTGTGCAATCCTGAGCTTCCAAATTGTTTTGATTCGATGGCCATGATTTACTCATTGTATCTATAAAAAGGAGGCTCCCCCTTTAATTTTACACTGCTGAATCCATTTTTTAGCCCCATTGGTACTAACAATGAATGTTAAGCCGATGGTGCATGTTAAGTACAGATCCGGAGATCCAAGCACTTCATTTTAATAGTTTAATCCCACCACTTTAATTTAAATTAATAGATAGCCTACATCATTGTCATTATAAATCCAACCACCTATTCAGAAAATTAATTCTACAAGTAATTAAAATTCACCTCCTCGTGGAATTGACACTCGTCACTGTTGATCTATTCTACAATAGATTCGTGCGCTTGTGAGTTCAATAAAATTTGCACAACATCTGGGTTTTTGCTTTTGTGTTCAAGATATCTCATTGAAAGAGAAAGATTATTGGGGTTAAGAGTAAAAAAGAAGAAGAAAAAGAAGAAATGAACCTTCACCCTCAAATGGGGAGGGGGCCTTTCTTCGATTTTCTGGCTCCTGTAGAGATCGTATGACCCTTTAGTATGATTGAATACCCTAGGAGAATGCTTATTGAGACTTACCTTTTTGTAGATAAGAGTCAGTCAAATCCGGGTAGTGATGGCAAGGGTGTCAGTTCTTCTAAAACTTCTGACCCACCTAAAGTTGAGGGCTCCAATGACGAGGATTCAAGTAATGAGGATTCCCCTAAGGTGGTTAGACTAATTAGGAGAAGGAAAATTGGTCATAGAACCGAAGCAGAGTCTTACCCTATAGATTTTATGAGGTGTAACACCACCTAAAAGGACTTTAATAAGCTAAGGGATGTTTATAACATCTTTGATGATATTGAACTTAGGATTCTTAGTAAAGGAGACACCTACCCCTAGTCGCTCTCTTTAAGGATTCGTGACCTAATATTTAGAGTGTTTTAAATTGGGTGTTAGGCTTTCCTTCCAACCTTATTTTGTTAAAGTATTGGGTAAGATGCAGTTAACTCTTAATGAGCTTAATCTTAATGGGTGGAGAGTGCTCTATGGCCTTTTCGTGTTATGGAAGAGTGTAAAATGGGTGAACCTACAGTTGAGGAGGTAAAGAACTTATACCAACAGAGGAATAATCTTAAGGACGCAGGTTGGTATTATTTCATGTCAAGCTCTGCGAAGAAGAAAATTATCACTAACATTCCGACCTCATGTAGGAAGTGGAGGAGCAAATTCTTCTTTACTAAAGGAAACTGTGGTAGGTGGCTTCTACACCTGATGGAGATGTCTACATTCCTACTCGTTTTTCCACTCTAAGTTATTTACTTTCTAGCTTGTTTCTAATTTATGTCTACTGACTGGTTTCTTTCCTATCTTTTGCTCTATTTTTTCATATTCTTGAAGTCTAGTTTACGAAATAGAGGAAGAGTCATTGCTTCGTGTTTATACGGCTCCGTTCAATGTTTGCATATGCTAGGACATCCTATCACCAACTAGTCTTGTTAAGTCCTAGTTGGTAACTTCAGTCATTCTCATGGACAATAAAATTCTTGGCGCTATGTCAAAGAAACGCTTTCAGTCGAAGGGCTCTTCAAGCAGTGCAGCTGCTCTAGTAAAGAAAGCTCACCTTGCTTCAACTAGCCCTCTTCCACCTACTCTTTCAGCTTTGCTTCATATCCGTGAGAGTACAAGTAGTAAGCCAAGTGAAAAGGACTCTAGGGATAACTCCCAGTTATTATTCTCAGCTCACTTCCACCTGGGTGAGATAAATTTGACTTCCTCACTGCTTATCAAAAGGAGTATACTAAAGTGAATGACTTTAAGTATGTGAAAGACCTTGAGGAGCAGAATTTAAGGGAAATGCTGGATACCCTTTAAACGTGTGCGTTCCAGCTTGCCACCACAACATTTTAGTACAAGGCTAGGGCCTCTCGTCATGATAAGAAGAGACATGCCAAAATCCAATCACTAAGGAAGAAAGCTGAGAATGTTGGTTGCAGAAGAGTAATCGCCTAAGCTCCATCAACAGGTCACAGATCTTGAGGAGAATACCGCTCTTATTAAGTCTAAAGACTCTCAACTTGAGCGTGTGCTGGCTGAGATAAAAATTGATCTCGACACTATTAAGAGCGAGTGGGACACACAAAAGTCTGTGTATGAAGAGCAACTAAAATCCTCTTAGTTGCAGATTTTTGAGCTTAGGGACAAGGTAGATAGCTTAATGTAGCAAGCGAACGTGGAGTATAACTTTGGGCTCACCTTCAGTTATAAGTGTATCATATCCGTCCTTAAGAAAGAGTATCATGAACTAGATATGAGCAAATTAAAAGAGGGTGTGAACAAGTACATGGAAGAGCAGGATTAGGGCGCTAAAGGTCTAGATGAGCCTCTTAAAGATATTGAGGCTACTGCATAATCAGCTAGTGCTGAGATCACACCCCCTATAGAGCAGGTGGACCAACCTTATAGGATTCATAAATGTTGGCTTGTACAAAATTATAAGTTTTTCATTTGCTTGCATACTTTCATTAATAAGATAAATTTTTCCATTCTTCTATCTTGTGCCGTTAGTGATTTTATGACCTTTTACAGTTTGGTTATGAGGAAGCTTTTGAGTTTTCTAGAAAACTTTTCTCACATAGCTTGATAATCTACTGTTAAGCAAGTCTTACCTTAGCCCTTGCATGGATCCACTTATCTGTTGAACTTTATTTGTTAAGCTAGCCTTACCAAACTTTTGGTTATTGTCTCGCCTTGAGGAGGGTTTCGACCTTTCTAAGCCTCTTTATTGCCTTAAAAAATATTTGATGTGCTCGTATCTGCTCGGCTTTGCATGATTAAACAGTCCTGGCAAATTTTATCATCGTCTTTCCTCGTGCTGGCTCTGAGACTTTTTATTATTATTATTATTATTATTTTCCTTCAATTCATTTGATGAGCAAATGTCAGCTCGCCTTCGTTTGAATAAGCAATGACAAACTTTAACTTTTACCTCACCATTAGTAGGCTATAAGACTTTCAGTCTTTTATTTGCCTTAGGAAGTTTTCGTAATAAAAATCATCTGCTCATCTTCATTCGAATGAGTAGATTTCTGTAACTTTGACTTTGTGTCTCACCTCAGCCAGGCTTTGAGAATTAAAGTCTTTACTTCATTAGGGAATTTTCACCATAAAAATCGTTTGCTCATCTTTATTCGATCGAGTAGATTTTCACAACTTTGAGTTTGTGTCTCGTCTCGAGTAGACTTTGAAACTTACAGTCTTCTGATGCCTTAGAAAAAATTTTCAGGATAAAAATCGTCTGTTCATCTTTATTTAATCGGGCAGATTTTGGTAACTTTAACTTTGTGTCTTGCCTCGAGCAGGTTTTGAGACTTAAAGTCTTTTGCTGCCTTGGGAAATTTTCATAGACCAAGTAAATGAAACTCTTAAAATTTGTATCAATCATTACTCATGAATGTGTAGGTACCCTGATTTCTGCTGGTACTACTGTCTCATGATTGAAGGCTAAGCCGAACGATGTTTATCCTGTGGCAGTTTTATAGGTAGTCTTGTATGGCCATAGAACACCCGACAACTCATCAACCACACTCCTTTCTTTTCTGCCAACTGTATCTTCAAGAGCTTTTTTATCATTTTATTGGTTGTTTCCACTTGCCCGTTGGCTTTAAGTTGAGCTGGCTAGCAAAACTTCAACTCTATGCCTAAGTTTTGACAAAAGTCTCTAAAATTTTGATTATCAAACTACCTACCATTGTCTGCTATTAGGGATTGAGGAATTCCATACACGTATATGAGATTCCTCTATACATAATCAGTCGTTCTCTTTTTCATAATTTTTCTAAAAGCTTTAACCTCTACCTATTTTGTAAAATAGTCTATTGCCACAATGGCATGTGTAGCAGCCCCTCGGCCGTTTGGTAGTGGTCTTATCAAATCAATCCGCCACTGAGCAGCGGCCCTATCAAATCAATCCCCCACTGAGCAAACGGTCATGGTGAAGACATTGTGGTAAGCTTTTCTAGTGGTTGCATCAGGACATTAGCAAAACTCTAACAGCTCTTGCAACTTGTCTTTTCTTAGGCATCATTGTGTAATGTTTGTTAGAAATACCCTTGCCTTAGGGTTCTGAAAGCTAAGGATTTTTCCCTTGAGTGGTTTGCGTAGATTCCCTCATGTACTTTCCTTAGTATGTAGTCAGCCTCTTCTTCGTCCAAACATCTCAAAAATGGCAAAGTGTAACCTCGCTGATACAACATTCCATCGATTAGTGTGTCTTTGAACGTATGACATTTGAGTGTCCATACATATGCTTTGTCTGCTATAAGGCCCCATCACAAATATATGAAATAATTGGTCCATCGACGAATTCCCTGCATCTACCCGCATAACTTCCTACTCTTCCTTTGTGCAGTCACTGGTTCTGACTTCCACCAACACTGTCTTGGGAATTTTTGCATCTACTGTAGTAGTCATTTTGGTAAGGATGAATGCTTAGTAATTTTCTATTCTCGAAATCTACTCGATGTCAACCCGATCAAATATTACAATTATTTGCCTAGCCTTCCTTAAGTATTCCCTTATTTTATCGTCTCTAAGTTAGAATCTTTTTCAATATGGTTAGCCAATAGCTGGGAATCTATGTAAACCCTCACCCTCCTAGTGCAAACTACTTGAGCTAATCTCTACCTTAATATGAAGGCCTCATATTCTATCTAATTGTTCGTAGCTTTAAATTTAAATCATATTACGTAGGATATTTCTTCCCCCTCTAGATTTTTCAGAATCACCCTCACTCCAGCTCTCTAGTCTATAAAAGACCCATAAACCATTACATACTAAATTTGGCTTTTATGGTTAGCTACCACAACAGTGGCAGATTAATCTTCATCTCGTCTTCTGTGAATTTATCAACGAAGTCTGCGAGAGCCTAGTCCTTGATTTTTGCTCGAGGTCTATAGCTAATATCAAACTCACTCAACTTTACTGACCACTTCACCAGCCACCCCGAAGTTTCTAGCTTGTGTAGCATTTGCCATAGTGGTTGATTTATTACTACAATGACTGGGAACGCTTGAAAATATGGTCTCAGTCTCTATAAAAACAACTACAAGGGCATGGGCCTACTTCTCCATAATCGGGTATCAGGTTTCCACGTTGAGCAGAGCTTTGCTAGTGTAGTACACTAGGTACTGGATTCTTACCTCTTCACGCATCAATGCCAAGCTCATAGAGTACCCAGGTATAACCAAGTAGAAATACATTGTATCACCTCCTCGTGATGTTGACAACAGGAGGCTTGTAACAAGTACTCCTTCAACTTCTGAAAGCCTCCTTGCTCTTGGGAGTCAATTGTGTCTTTTCTCCCTTCTTCATCATATCGAAGAAAGCAATGTATTTGTCAATTGCTTTTGATATAAATTGACTCAGTGTTGTTAACTTACCCGTGAGGCTCTGTATCTCCTTTAAGTTCCGAGAAGACCTTATATCTATAATGCCTCGTATCCTCTCAAGATTTGCCTCAATCCCGCTATGGCTAACTATAAATCCTAAGAATTTTCTTGACCTACCTCGAAGACGCTTTTTTCTGGGTTGAGCTTCATCTTATATCTCTTCAATAACTCAAATGTCTTTTCCAGGTGTTTGGTGTGCTCAGCTAGTATCTTCGACTTAATGATCATGTCGTCCACATACACTTCCATCGTGCATCCTATTAATGGCTCGAAAATTTTGTTTACCAACCTCTGGTACGTTGCATCAGCATTATTGAGCTCAAATGGCATTACCCGTAGGAAAACAGACCTTGATTAGTAATGAAAGTTGTATGCTTCTCGTCTTGCTCCAGTATGAGAATTTAGTTGTATCCCAAGAAGGCATCCATGAAGTTGAGCATGCCAAGACCAATTGTAGAATCAACTAGCTAATCAATTTTCGGCAGAGAGAAACTATCTTTCGGGTAGGCCTTGTTAAGGTCGGTGAAATCGACACACATCCTCCAATTGCTGTTAGCATTTTTCACCAACACCACATTGGATATCCATTTTGGGTGGTTCACCTTGCTAATTAATCCTCCTTAAAAAAATTCTCTATTTTCGTATTAATGGCCTCATACCTTTTTTGGTTAAAACACCTTCTTTTTTATTTCACCAGTCGAGCATCTTTCTTTATTGTCAGTTTGTGGTAAGAAACCTTGGGGTCAATTCCTGGCATGTCATCTTGCAACCGGGCGAATACATCTGCATGTGCTCGTAAGCAATGCATCAGCTCTCTTTTTAACTCCTCTAAGAGTTTTGACCCAATCTTTACGATTCTTCCCAGATCTCCATACTCCACATTCACTGCTTCTATTTCCTTAGCTGGTTATTTCCCTTTTTTTTTTTAATCCCTTACATATCCAAGGAGGTGATATGCATTGTTTCTTTTACAGCTGTTGCATAACACTCTTGGGCAATTCTCTGATTGCCCTTCACTACTCATACGACACCATTTATTCGATACTTGAGAGCTAGATAATGATTGAACATTACTGCTTTATTGATCCTCAAAAAAGGTCTTCCTAAATTATCTAGTACGTGTTGTGCTCGTTGACTACAATGAATTCCAATATCATTGTCTTCTCGAATGGGGCAAATCCTATCGTGACTGAAAGTTTTAGCACGTCAATAGGAGTTAACTTCCCACCACTAAATCTTTTCAAAGATGTATTAGTACACTTAAGTCGTAGATTTGAGATTCTCATATCGTCTAAAGTCGACTTGAACAAAACATCCATCGAGGTGTTTGAATCTACCTGTATCCGATTGAGTTCCTTACCCATAACATTTGCCTTTATTATTAAGGCATCTTTATCGGGTATAACACACCCGCACCGTCGTTGTCAGTCCACATAATTGGTACTTGTTTGGTTTTTGCTCACTTCATCACTAGTATATTGAAGAGCACATCATTGTTGATCATCTCATACCTAGAATAATTCTTCCTTGCTTTGTTGAAGTCTTCGGTTAGCGTTGTACCTCCTTCGATAACCCTTACGATAGACTGCTCACTTCTAACTTCATCTCCATCTTCCCCCACTCTATTTTAAGGGTCGACAACAAGATGGGCTTTATCAGTGAAGTTGTTCAAATGTCAGTTTTTTACCAAATCTTTAACTTGGTTTTTAAGATCATGCACTGAGCTGTGGGGTGGTTGAGAGTATTATAAAACTCACAGAACCTGTTTCTATCTTGCTTGTTGGCTGGTTTTGCTAGTAGAGTTGGAGGGTACAAACAACCACGGTTCTTTATGGTATGGTACAATTTCACTATCGAGACCTTCAGAGGCGTATACTGTCCGTATGATAGATTCTGGTCAATCATCTGCATAGTTCTATCCTTTGGAAAATTATTGTTTGTCGTGGTACTTGTTGATGGACTTGATTTGTCTGGTCTTGTGCTTTGTGTGTGGTGGGTTGTCGGAGGATTGTAACGAAGGGGGCATAAGGGTAGTTGATTTTTCTCCAACAATCCCTATTGAGAGACGTAGCAGGGTTTGCTATGCTTTGCTCAAACGATGTTGGCCTCCGACTGGTTTGCTGAGGGATTCACAACTACCTGCATTTCTATTAGTGAATGGGCTATCATTTCGTTTTATAGACATTCCACCTTTTTGCACATTCCTTTCCTTTCTTCTTACCCATCTAATAACTCATTTATGATTCACACTTCTTTTTCCTCCTCAATCTCAATATCTCTCTACGCCTGCTTGTAAGCTATATAATATGATTGTACAGTCGGGTACCTTAAGTTTTACCATAGTTGTCCTATCCTCATTCTATCTTTTAGCCTTTTCAAAGCCTGAGGATAATTGTAGGCCCTTAGGTCGAGCACAATGTGATGATAACTTTTTAAGAATTCCCTGAAAGGCTCATTTTCTCCTAACTTGATCCCCAACAACTCGATCATGCCATCCTTTGGAGCCACTACCCCCTGAATTTCTTTGCAAACTTCTGACACATTAGCTCGAAGCTATTAATGCTTCCTCAGGGTAGTTTTTTAAACTAATCTTGCGCCTGTGCTTTTAAAGTCAACAGAAATGCTCTACACCTTTTGGCTTATGTTAAACTTTCCACCTTAGTCATATCGTTAAAATGCTCGATGTGAACTAAAGGTCATTTTTCATGGTGTACTTAAGGTTAGGTAAATTAAGTCTCGTGCGATGACCGTACTCATAATCTTAGTTGAGAGAGGAGATTTACCATCTAACATAATCCTCCAACTCGGTGTCCTATAGCGGCTTTGCATCTCACTGATAACCTGAGCCAACTTCCTCACTTCTCTTTCTAGCTTCGTTGTACTATCAATGTTTTGCAAAGAGACTTGATCATGCTCATTTTCAATATCGTGCAGGTGTTGCCTCAGCTCCTTTTCTTTGACACTCGTTCCCCCCATTGTTCATCTGGTTTCAATCCCCGTAAGATTGGCTTCCTATTGCTAAATTGTGCTCACTATGGAATTAAGCCCCCTCCATATGGCTACACTCACCCCGAGCTATTCCGGAGCTAGGTTCTGCAACATCTCGATTGTCTATTAGGACACTCCCTCCTACTCTCTTTTTTCCTTCCTTCAATTCATGCAGCATAGCTGTAAGGGTTTCCATCTAGTTTTTCATTCATTCGTGCATTGCCTTTTCCCTTGCTTTATTAACTATCTCCCATAATGTGGCAGATTCAATTACCCCATAATTCGCTCCTTGAGCTTTGTTTCCTCCTGAACTCATTTTGCTAGTTTTTTGTTTGTACTCAATTAGTGGTAACTTTTCATTCTAGTCCCCACAGACAACGCCAAAAATGTTAATACAGAAATTTGGTGAGGATACGGAACGATTAGAGGATCCCACTTGTACTCTAGTTTGTGACACCCCGAGAAACAATCCTGCTCAGCTGCTACTCCTATCAAACAAACTATCTCGACCACCCTCTGGCTTAATCTGTTTTTCCTGCACTCACAATTATCAGTTAGAGGGCGCAAGATATTTTTCCAGTGAAAACTATTCGACGCTCAAGTCAGTAATTGGGTTTCTTCCTTTGGAAAAACTTAGACCACAGTCTTGTGGCTTAATCTTTTAGTTATGCCTAAATAAAAAATTTAATTCCACATGAAAAAACAATTCTTAGAAAGAAGAAAGAGGAAAAAGTAAAAACCCAGGAAATAAAGATGATTAAAAAATTAAATTGCTATATTCAATTCAAGAGAATTTTTTTCCAACCCCTTTACCTTCGTTCACTTTACTTTAATACTCCATTCGGAACATTTAGCCCATTTTTCCTTCCATCATTATCGAGCTAGTTACCCATCGTGGGAAAATGAGGACTCAATCACCTTTGCGTAGGTGTCATGCTTGTACTTCGTGGTGCACACCCACGGTTTGGCAACTGTCGTTGACCAAAACTTTGAATTGACTCGATCATAGCTCTTCGTTGACTAAGTTGACCAAGAAAAAGATTTAAGCGACTAGAAGGCTGAAACATTAGAAATCCTTGAGCCCATTACTTGCCAAGCAACGAAAATCAACTCAAACATTGTCTGGTACAACCAGATACAGAGCTTGACTAGATACGCAGATATGTAAGCAACAATATTTTATTTGATCAATAAAAAGCAATAGGACAATTAGATAGGAAGCTGAGCAAAACAAATTACTTTGCGAGATCGAGATAAAATATAACATAAATAAAATATGGATAAATGTAAATAGCGTTATATAATCAAGTTAGCAAAATAAAAGTGATTTTGGGTACAAGTAATAAACAAGATACCACTGGAATGCGAAATGAGAAGTGATCACAAATGACGGATGAAGAACTAAGGAATCGAAAGACAAAAAATGGTGAACTGCTTGCGCTAAAATAAATTTTAAGCATAATGAATTAATGACGATAGATTTGATATGCATCTATGTGTTTAAGTGTTTTGATCTATTATTAACATTGACTTGAGCATGTTTGTCATTCATTTACTTCATATCGAGATCAAGTTAACTTGAAGGTGTAGGTGTTGATCAATTTATTTGTAATTTTCTTTTTGTTCTTTTTCCCCAAGTGTGAGATTTGAGGTTCACTCTCTTGCGTAACAAGAAAATTATCATTATCATTAAATTAAAACTAAAATGGCAAGATCTACTTGAAGGACATAAATTAAATAATTTTGGTCCACAATCAACAACTCAAAAATAAGTCATACAACTAAAAATAAAAAACCTTTAAAGCTATAATCAAACAACTTTCTTGACAAATGAATTGTATTAAAAGTGGCATATAAAGAAAGACTTGAGGCTTGATTCAAACTCTCGAGCTCTTAAATAACCAGAGGAAGATTCGGGTTTTAAGGAGTTGAAATATAGAACTATCATCAAGTGGTAGGTTGACTCATGAGCAACTTCTCATTTTTTAATAATAAGGAAATGTGATAAAGAAAGCTAAAGAAATGCATGTTGGAAAATAAAAAATAAAACACATAATATATAGTAAAATATGTTAAATTCAAAAAGGGCATGAAGACTTTTGCAAAATTATAAAGAACTTTTTTGGATGCGATTAAAGAGTTTTTCAAAAGTAGCTGAAACGATGGCCGAAATTGTTGAAAACAATTAAAGAATTAGGTGCAATTCCCAAACCACATTAAATTCTTATGCCCTTTATTTGGATGTGATTATTTAGCGTGCTTGATTCGACATTCCACGCACAAAACTAAACAAGTGGTATTAGAGTTGAAGTTTCGTGCTTGGGATGTATGGTATTGTTTACATGTATGATACTATTTACGAATATGGTGGAGCCAACAGTTCGTACTTAGG
This sequence comes from Luvunga scandens, assembly GCA_030449905.1. NCBI lineage: Eukaryota > Viridiplantae > Streptophyta > Magnoliopsida > Sapindales > Rutaceae > Luvunga > Luvunga scandens. The sequence continues at coordinate 2,837,126 of JASUUG010000209.1, forward strand.
TGTATCAAGAGTTTGCAGTATAGTTGTGTGGATAAGTGCATGTCTTAGAAAGTTTTGTTAATAAGGCTAGAATTGCCAAAGGAGTCTGAGTTTTAAGTAGGGTTGTTGTGACCCCTTTAGTCTTTTTTGGAAACTTTCCTAGTGCATTTTTCACATTAGGACGAAATAATTATTGAGTATGGTAGAAGATGAAACTTATAGAAATGGAGAGGGATATACCTAGACTATTCCCAAAGACATTTCAGGTGGAAGGCGAGACTTGTCACATCGCCATTTAGTACTTGTTATAAGAGGCCAAAAGATCGACGTTGAAAAGTTTAATGGGAAAATCAACTTCGGCATATAGAGACGTGAAGTTACAGATGCCTTTATTCAAATCGATCTTGATGTTATTCTAAAAAATAAAAGACACTTGGATAATGCAGAAACTTGAGATCGTATAAACGAGAAAGCCTTTGGTCATATCAGATCTTGCCTAACCAATGAGGTAAAACATTTGGTAAAAGATAAGGAGTGTGCGATGTGTCTATGCATGACCATGTCTCAAGATTTCATAAGTTATGTGCTGATTTAAAGAATCTTGATGAAGACATTAAGGATGAAGTTAAAGCTATTATTCTATTACACTTATTTTTTGAAGAATATATCCATTTTATGACTATCTTGTTATATTGGAAAAGCATAATCATCTTTAAGGATGTCTGCATAGTATTGACTAATTTAAAAATTTGAAATAATGATAAACATTCTGAAAGAGTACTGTCTAAAGCTTTGTTAGCAAAAAAAATGACAATAAAGAAAAAGAAGAAGCGCAGTGGAAAGAATTTTCAATCCAAATCAAGAAGTAAAAATATGGCTCAAGATGACTATACCTTTTGTCAGAAAAGAGGCCATTAGAGGAAAGATTGTCTTCAGGTTCAGAAGAGAGATGGGAACAAACCAGTAACAGCAAATAAGACACGCAAGATGAAGACTCTGATTGTTCACTAAGTATCAAGCCTTTAGCATATGTGGTTAAGTCAAGAGAATGGATATTTAATGTTGGAGCAACTTATCATTTGTATCCTACAAGAGAATGGTTTATAGATTTAATAGTTTGGAATTTGGTACAGTTATAATAGAGAATGATCAACCTTCTTGCATGATGGGGATAATAACAATTTAACTCAAGATATTTGATAGAATAGTCAGAGAACTAAAATAAGTTAGATATGTTCTAGCATTGGAGAAAAGTATAATTTCTGTAGGTGTTTTGGAAGCTACAGGCTACGAGGCTACTATTGAAGATGGCACAATGAAATTCACATATAGGGTTATGGTGGTTTTGTAATGGACTTAGTGTCATAATTTGTACTATTTAAAAGGAGATACAACTAATAAAACTAATGTTTTTGAGGCGTACAGTGACACATCCAAGCTATAACAAGTACAACTGAGATATGTTAGAGAAAAGTCTTTTCAAACTCTGATGAGGCATGAATTTTTGAAAGGTATTAACACCTATAAACTGAAATTCTGTGAGCATTGTGTTGTAGGCGAGAAAAAAAGGGTCAAGTTTAGTACAATTAATCATGATACTCGTGAGATCCTTGAATATGTTTATAGCAATGTATGAGGACCAACCAAGACTAAATCAATTGGTGGAAACCATTATTTTATTTTATTTATTGATAACTTATCTAGATGTGTGTGGGTGTACACCATGCGAGTAAATGATGAGGTTTTAAAGATTTTCGTGAAATAAAAAAAACTAGTGGAGACTGAAACTGGCAAAAAGATCAAAGTATTACGATTTGATCTATTCTTGCAAGTATGCTAGAGTGAGTGTATACAAAGACGTTTCACAATGTGACATACTCTACAATAGAATAGTGTGGCTGAGCGTATCAATCGTACTTTGCTAGAGAAAGTATGGTGTATGTTATTTAATGCTAGTTTAGATAAAAAGTTTTAGGCTGAGACTATAAGCTACGTAAGTCACTTAATAAACTGGTTGCCTTTTGTTGGAATTAGAGGTAAAACTCTTATGAAAATATGGTTTGGAAAGCATGCGCAAGACTATTACTGCATTTTTATATTTGGGCGTCTAGTTGATTATCATGTAAAGAATAATAAGCTTGATCTTTATGCAAGAAAAGCTATCTTTGTGGGATTTAAAGATGAAGTTAAAAGATTCAATCTTAGGGATCTTGAAGATAAAGAGTTTGTGTATAGCAAAGATGTCACTTTTGATGAAACTTCAATGTTAAAGGCTTTAGGTTCTCAATAAGTGGAGAACATGATTGATAAGATATTGCAACAGATAGAGTTTAATGCAACTCCATATGTACCAGTTAGTTCTACATCAGAGAAGAGTTCAACTTTGAAGGTGATCCTAAGAGTTGAACAAGAAGTTGTTTCTATTGATATCTCATAAAAGGAAGAAACAACTAAAGATGTAGAAGATGAAAATGGCACTATAGCAACAAGGAGACTGAAAAGAGTTATAAAGAAATACAGATGACTTACTAAAAACATTATAGTAGCCTATACACTTCCTGTTATTGATAATGATATCTCAAACACTTTTAGTGAAGCTATATGCAGTAGACAAAGTGGTCAATGGAAGTTATCTATAGAGGAGGAGATAAAGTCTCTTCATCAAAACCAAATTTAGGAACTTGTAAAATTATCTAAAAGTAAAAGAGCTATTGGTAATAAATGGGTCTAGACCAAAAAGCAAGGCTATCCAAATCAGACAACTCTTCGATATAAAGTAAAACTCATAACAAAAGGTTTTGCTCAGAAGGCAGGTATTGACTATAATGAAGTGCTCTTTTCAATTGTAAAACATACTTCCATTTGTATCATACTCGTCTTGTTAGCAGAATATGAGTTAGAGTTAGATCAATTGGATGTTAAGATGGCATTTTTACATGGACTTTTGGAAAAAGAAATCTTTATGACTCAGCCTTGTAACTTTAAAGTTATTGGAAAGGAGAATCATGTATGTAGAATAATTAAATCTTTATACAGATTGAAACAATCATCAAGCAGTTGGTATAAGAGATTTGATTAATTTATATAAGGGTAGAAATTCACCAAAAGCGAACATGATCACTGTGTTTACTTTAGAAGATTACAAGATGTAGTTTTCATCTATCTGTTATTTTATGTCAATGATATGCTTATAGTTTTAAAAAATAGAGGTGAGATTGAGAGATTAAAGGAATAGTTGGCTTTTAGATTCAAGATGAAGGACTTGGATGATGTATAGAGAATACTTGTTATGGAGTTTTGTAGTGACAAAAGGAATAGAAGAGTGATGGTTGACTTAAAAGTCTTATTTGAAGAAAGTGCTAGAAAGGTTTGGCATGAATGAAAAAATTAAACCAATTTGTACTTCTCTAGCTCTTATTTCAAATTAAACACTTATTCACGTCCTTATTCTTAAGAAGATCCCTACTACATGGCTTGTGTTCCATATGTTCATGCTATGGATAGTCTTTATGTATGCTATGGTGTGCAGAAGGCCCAATATATCTCAAGCCGTCAATATGGTTAATCGATAAATGCATAATCTGGGTAAAAACTATTTGCTTGTAGTTAAGTGGATTCTCCAATATCTAATTAAGACAGTTAATGTTAAATTATTATTAAAAAAGGATTGTGGCTAACAATGTGTTGAGTATTGTGATTCTGATTTTACCATAGGCCTTGGCAAGTGAAGATCAACAATGGGCTACATATTCACATTAAGAAGGGGTTTGATTAGTTAGAGGTCGATTCTACAATTGAAAAATTGTTCTTTCCACTATGAAAGTAGAATACATGGCAATAATAATGATCGTAGAAGCTATTTGATTGAAAGACTTGTTAGGTGATTTAGGAGTAATCTAGAAGAACATTGAGGTCTTTTATGATAACCAAAGCTCGATATTTCTTGCAAAGAATCAAACATATCATGCTTCAACAAAACACATAAATGTGAAATATCATTATGTAAGGAAGGTCATCGAGAGTAGTATTGTGATATTGAAATAGATCAATATCAAAGATAACCCGCCAAATGTGTTGACAAAGGTGATTTCCAGAGTTAAGTTTTAACATTGCCTGAAACTAATTCAAAATCTTTAAATGTGCTAAATTTGAAAAATTTTAAACTGAACCTCGTTGATTCTAGATTTTAGGCACGTAGGCAGTCACAAAGATGCAGCCACTTTTGAGAATGAAGTGTTATGGTCCATTATCAATCGGCTTAGATTTTAGTAAAATTATACTGAGGTGGAGATTTGTTAAAGTCACAAAGAGCATGAAGACTTTTGCAAAATTATGAAGACCTTTTTTAGATGAAAGACTTATGTGGATGCAATTAAAGGGTTTTTTCAAGATAGCTAAAACAGTGGCCGAAAATTGTTGAAAGTAATTAAACGACTAGGTGCAATAGTGCAAGCTGGAAGCCTATAAATAGAGAGCATTTCTTCATTCCATAGAATCTCAAATTTAAGAGAAATAATTCAAGTGAAGGATTATTGAGAGAGTAAGCAATTGAAGAGTGTGAGTAATTGAAAGGTTTTTTTTTTTTCTTTTAAGTGTGTGTGAGAATATAGGGTATATTTGGGTTCTGAAAAGTGAAGTATCTTTACTCAAATATTATACTCTAATAATTGTTAATAATACAATTATTTTCTCTCTCTCTTGTGGACATAGGCATTATTCCCAAATCACGTTAAATTCTTACGTCGTTTATTCTGTTGTCATTATTTGGTGCACTTGATTCTGCATTCCATGCACAAAACTCAATAAATGGTATCAAAGTGCAACAAAATATTTCAATGAAAATGGATAAATAGAAGAAGATGAAATAATCACGACATGTCACACAATCCTAATGTACATAATTATTTGATAATCTGGTCATCATATCTGATAATAAAACTAGTGCATTTGTGAGCATAAAATAGAGTTTCTATGGAAAAATAGAATGTGCCTAATTTATTGATTCATGCTTGTTGCTCACGTGTGAATTAGCTAGGTGTTGGATTAATGTTGAGTTTCAATTGTTGAGTTAATAAGTCACGTTAGTGGGTTATAATGGAAGTTGTTATTGTATTTTAATTTTTGTCTTGTTGTATAATGTGTGTTGTATTTAAATTAGAAAAGTGAATGAAGGAGGGCGAAGTTATTCATTGAATTTATACTTCCTTTCTAGAGAGAACAATAATTGTGTTTTTTTTTCTATTTTTTATTGCTTCATAATACAAATTAGAATGTAAGAGAAATACAAGAAGTTTCTCAAAAAATTAAAAAAAAAAAGGAAAGTATTTCAAAATACACGACTGCTTTAAATTTTGAACCAGACAAGAAAAAGAAAAAAGAAAATTGCACTCCTGGCAAGATTTCTTTCTTCCTTATTTTATTTCGATTGCATTTATCATTATTTTTTTTTGAATAAAACGTGGGTATTATATCTTAGAGATTAAAATTAAAGATAATCTGAGAAGCTTAGATAATCCTCCAAAGAAACTAAAGATCTAGAACACTTACAAGCAAATTTAGCTAATACATTAGCAACATAATTACAACATCTTAGAATATGCAGAAGCCTAAAGAGCTATAGCCTTGAAATTAACCTTTGTACCTTTGAAATGACTTAAGAACAACTTTGTACATGTATGACATTTGCCTAAAACAAATTGAGTAACCCACGATGAATTTGACTCCACCACCAATAGAGAAAAACTAGCCCCACTACTGAGTCAGATACCAAAGTAAAGTGCTTTAGCCGCTACAATATCCACATTATTCGAAAGAACTCCCTGATAAACCCCACAGACGTAGCCACTGCTATTACGAATCTTTGCTCAACAACCCACCTTATCGTTCGCCTTGTCCATAGCTGCATCCACATTTAATTTATACCAACCTAATAGAGGCACCTCCTAGTTCTCAACAGGCAAAACACCATTAGCTTGTGCACAGCCTCCATTTGCAGATTGCACAGAACCAAAATATTAGAACTTACCCTTAGTTCTTGCAACTACATATGATGAAAAACCACTTGAACACTCGTATGCAAATATCTATTTTGAGCTTCCCAAATGCCCCATATCATTATCACAAGTAAAGGCAATTTAGCAAATGCAAGCACAGATCTAGCATATTCAAAACACTCCCACAAATCATAACTATTACTCTGCAAAAATAACACTTCAAATTAGTTAATTTCCACACCCTTTGGGGCTTACCACATCCCACCAAAACATGCATCATTATTTCCTCTAAATGACCATAAATATGACACATGTTATAGTGCATTTCATGCATTAGTTTTGCATTGTTTACCCCCTTTAATATCAATGTTTTGCACTTAATAGTTGTGATTTACTTGTGTTTTATTTTTGTAGGTGCAATTCTATTGATTAGTGCTAAATTGAGCTATAAGATAATGTTTACGGATGAATTGACTTCCTGAAGAAATTCTTAATTGCAGAAGAAGTTTGTCGATAAGGCGTGGGCGCGTGACAGTCGATTTCAGAAGAAGTTTGTTGATAATGCGTGGGCGCGTGCTATCAATTGTGGACTTGACGTTTTTATTTCTTTTAAATGTGTTTTATCTTTTTGTTACTCTTGAAGTTTAGATAAGATTTTAGATATTTTTATCTTCATCCTTTTTAAGAGAACTATAAAAAGAGGAGAAAAAGAAGGATTAGGGGGAGGAGAATTAGAATTGGATTATTAATTGTTTTCATCTTTTTTTTAGGGTTTTCTCTTTTTCTCCATGAGGAACTAAACTTATTTTTCTGGTTGAAAGTTAATGAAGCTTTGATTCACCATTACTGTGAGATCTTTCTTGTGCTTTTAATTGTTTTATTGCTTTTTAGGTATTTGTTTATTCTCTGAATCATTGTCATGATTATGTTTGTTAATTAGATAATTGGCCACTATTTAATTATCAATTTAATCTATTGCCAATTGAAAGATTCATCGTATGAAGATTTTGATGTTTGTGGTAAATAACATAGCAGTGCGTTGTGTTATGAGAATAAATAATCTAATTTAAATGAACCATCGTATGCGTTTGTTAATTAGGATTTGGGTCTCTCTAATTTTTCAGGCTGTCAATTGATTAAATCTTATGATCGTATCTAGGATTGTCTATTGATTAGGAAAATAACCAACGGTTGTACCTTGGTTATCGACTAATTAAGGAGAGATTGGCTATTAGAGTGTCTCAGTAGCTATAACCGGTCTATTCATAAGCAGTAATGATTTATAGTTGTATCGATGATCAGTAGTCGAATCAAAGTTGAATTAATTCCTTCAACCAGAGTTTTCCCATTTTGAATTACACCTTTAATTTGCATTATTATTAATTTAAATTGATTTTCATTATTGTCAACAATCCCCCAATTTTACATTTTTATTTTAAAAAAGATTTAATAATTACCAATCTCTGTGGACACGACCCCGCTCAATCACTATACACAATTTTGTTAGAGTAGGTATTTATATTTGTTGGCTTCGACACCCATCAAATTTTGGCGCCGTTGCCGGGGATTGGTGTCATTTATTTAATCCTTTTTACGTTTTACTTGGTTTATGGTTCGTTCTTCTCGTAAAGGTACACTTTCGTTTGATCCTGAAATTGAGAAGACAGCTCGCCGGCTGAGACAATAGGCCAAGCGAGATAAGCAACGATCCTCGTCACCTTTGCTTTCTGAAACAGATACAGTGTTTGATTTTGTTGAATCATCTAGCGATTTCGAAGAACAAGCTATGGATAGAGTTGCGCCTGCAGAAAGAACTCTTAGAGAGTTAGCTGAACCAGATTTGAATCAGCAACCGCTCTGCATTCAATATGCAAATCTGGAGGTAAACTTTGAACTAAAATCTGGTCTTATTCATTTATTACCCAAGTTTCACGGTTTTACAGGTGAAGATCCTCATAAACATCTCAAGGAGTTTCATGTTGTGTGTTCAAGCATGAGGCCTCAAGGTGTAACTGAAGAGTAGATTAAGCTGTGAGCTTTTCCTTTCTCTTTAGATGGGCTAGCTAAAGATTGGTTGTACTATTTACCTCCTGGATCGATTACAACGTGGAATGATTTGAAGAAGCAGTTCCTCGAAAAGTATTTTCCTGCTTCAAGAGCTGCCAACATCAGAAAAGACTTTTGTGGTATCAGACAACTTCCTGGGGAGACTTTGTATGAGTATTGGGAGCGATTTAAACAATTGTGTGGCAGTTGTTCTCAGCATCAGATTTCTGATCAACTTCTCATTTAATACTTTTACGAAGGACTTTCATTGATGGATAGGAGTATGATAAATGCTGCTAGTGGAGGTGTGTTAGTGAACAAGACCCCTACTCAAGCAAGGGAATGGATTTCAAACATGGCTGCCAATGCGCAACAATTTGGCAATAGACAAGATCTCACTTCGAGGAAAGTGAATGAGGTAAGTACTTCTTCTATTGATCAACGTTTAGATAAACTTACCTCTCTTGTGGAAAAGTTTGTTGTAGGTAATGTACAACAGGTGAAGACATGTGGCATTTGTTCCAATATGGGTCATTCAACTGATATGTGTCCTACACTTCAAAAAGAACCCTTCAAACAAGCCAATGCAGTTGGAGGATTTCCAGGCATGCCTCAGAGGAGATATGATCCTTATGCACAAACATATAACCAAGGATGGAAGGATCATCCCAACTTCAGCTACGGAGTTAGGCCGTCGGGATTTCAACAACAATACCCACCAAGACAACAATTCCAATCGGTTCCTCCTCAGTCAAACTCCAAGTCAGGTATGTCTCTTGAAGAGATTGTTAAATCACTTGCAACTAACACTCAACAATTTCAGCAGGCAACTACAGCAAGCATTCAAAATTTGGAGAACCAAGTGAGCCAACTGGCAACTACAGTGAGCCGCTTAGAGTCTCAAGTATTAGGGAGATTACCTTCACAACCAGAGGTGAATCCAAAACAAAACGTTAGTGCTGTCATCCTTAGAAGTGGGAAGGAGTTGCAAGAGCCTAGCAAGAAAGTGACAAAGAACTTAAAGAATGAGCTGGAGAAGGAGGAATTGATGCCTCAATCTCAAGATGTGCCACAAAGCAAAGCAAAACCCCTACCTGTGGTGATACCTCCTCCTTTTCCAAGTCGGTTTGCAAAATCCAAGAAGGAAGAACAAGAGAGAGACATCTTTGAGACATTTCGCAAGGTTGAGGTAAATATTCCTTTATTAGATGCTATAAAACAAATACCTCGCTATGCTAAATTCCTTAAGGAACTTTGCACCTCCAAGAGGAAGTTGAGAGGAGATGAAAGAGTTCACATGGGGGAGAATGTTTCCGCCGTTCTCCAAAAGAAACTACCTCCTAAGTGCAAGGATCCAGGTATGTTTACTATCCCTTGCAAAATTGGTAGTGTTAGAGTTGAGAAGGCTATGTTAGATCTAGGAGTCTATTTAAGCACTAATGAACCAATCTTTCTACGGTTGCTGGCAAATTCATGAGAACGCCAATTGGCTAATGCCGACACCATTTGTGACACCCTCTCCTTAAAAATCCATACTTGATTAGGTTGCAGGTGCTCATCAATTTTCCAGCACTTCTTGATAATATCCGTACACTATCATATCCTTTCCAAAAAGTTTCATAATGAAATCTATGCCTGACTCGCCTATTCAGCCCCCTCATAAATTGATCTCGAACCTTAGGCAACACCAAACAATGATTAGTAACCCAAGAAGTTAAATACAAAATAGATGAGAAGAGATTCAAATATCGCCAACTATAAAGAACATAAAAATCTATCATACTTTTCTTTAATTAAATTTTTCGAGCCAAAGCATCGATTAGACTATGTAAAAGGATGTCCAGAACAACCCATATTGACCAAATAATAGTTAAAGAGTGGCTACTGAAAATCCATCATGGCATCTAAGCATCGAACTTGTCCCCTAATTTTCTCATTTGGTTCCAGCACTTCATTAAAATCACCTCCATACACCCACTACAAATAAGAAACTTGAATTTAAGCGAGGAAGAAGTTCCCCGTGTTTCTTTTCAAACTTATCCCAAGATGACCAAAAATCCTAGTGAACCGCCAAGATATTCCTTAATTCTTCTTAATAATGATATCAATATGATGAAGACTATATTAACGAACGTTAACATCAACCTCATGTCACCACATCAAGGCTATACCACCCTAAGAGCTACACCGCTCAATAGCTAAGCAGCAGTCATATCCCAATTACCTGCTGTCAAATTCCATTTATGAGATCGCCCTTCTAGTGTCACATAAAAATATAATCTCAAGCTACACCCTCATGAAGGTTTTTGTGAAGTGTTTGGAATGTCAGAGGATTCCCTAAACCTCTGATATTTCACACCATAATCTTTATGTCGATTGGCAGGGCTCCAGAACAGCACCTGCAGATTTATCAGCATAAACTATATTGTTCTGATTAGTACGCCATTAGAACCCTTCTCCTCAGCAAGATTACAAACCAAAGATAAAACTTTAGACCCACATGTCTCAACACTCGGATGTTTTGCCTCCTCCTAACGCCTTATCGGAGCCTTCTAGTAGCCGTTTTTTACCTGCTAATATGGGCATAGACAGTGAATAAGCTTGACGAATAAGGTTATTTAACTTTTGAATGATGGTATAGTTAAAACTCACCATCTTAGAAGTTGAAGATTCCAGAAGAACAGGAGCATTCACCGTGTTAATAGGTTGGAATTTTTATGGGCTTGTCATGTGAGATTGGTCCATTTACTTTCCTTTTAGATGGCAGCCTTGATCACCCACTTCCTCATAGATTAGGCTTTCCTTATTTACAAAAAACGTTGTCAACAGGCCCAATCGTTTGTGTATTCAAATCATGTGAGACACCATGCTTGTGTACCACATCAGTAACACTGTTAGATTGTAATCTACGCATGACTGTCCCTCATTATTGGACCCGACCGCACGCCAGCCCTCGTCTACAAAACTTTATTCAGTACCGTATTTTAGCCGTTGCATACAAGGACAATATTAAAGGGGCATAACAAAAGAAATCTGTTAAAAAGGGCAAAAGCATAAAATAATCAGAGAAATAAGCTTAATTTTACTCAGTACCCTTATCTTCTCTGAAATTTTTTTCAGCTTGATAATTATTTTGCATCAACTTTTGATCTATACCTATCCCGAATGTCAAAAACATTCCAGAACAGAAAAATATTGTTCTTTATTACCACTAATCTCCGATCCTCTTTTATCTTGTTGCCCAAGGTGATAATTAAGAAATTAGATATGGTCAACTCTCAATAACTAGTATTTTTTTTCCAATTTTTCCAATAACTAATTGACAAGACCCGCCCCGAATCCACAGGACGAGTCTGCCTAATTCTACTTAATCTTTCAGACATAATCTAATTAATAATTATCACAAATCTGCAATTAATGAAATAAACACTCCCAAAATAATTTTAAATACAGCCAACTTCGTCAATCAATTTCCTCAACCAAAATACCAAATCACTTAATTATCCAGTATCAAATAAAATACATAAATTTTTCCACAAGCACCGAAATGTATCAAATTATACAATCCCAAAATATTTCCATAAATACATCTACGAATCCTAACACCATCACGTGGCCATATTTCCCAAATAATTATTATTGTTGGGTCGACTGTTGTACCTGCGAATCTCCTGTGGGAGAGGGGGGGGGAATATAATAAAACGGGGCGAGTATAAAACTTAGTGAGCATAGTGAGTGAATAGTAGTTTTTTAACATAACTTTACTTTAAAATAATTATATCATATCAAAACACAATTTCATCAAAATATCATAAGAACTTAAATAACTTATTAAATTCAAATCATGTACTCAAATAACAATATCACAATCTACTGCATAAACCAATGAAATCCATAATACTTATAACATCAATACCGAATACTGAAATCTATCACTAAACTAATACCTAGGGGAAACAATCTCATCATATTCGGACGGGCAATGACGTACTATCACAACCCAGAGCTACACAGATAGACGGGGAAGTACTATCTCATATGTCATCATATTTAAACCTCAACGAACAAGCAATGACATACTATTTGAGTACCGCCACGCCCTGGATCTACACTGATAGATAAAAAAATATCATCTCATATCTCATCATATCTATGCATGCATAATTTGGTCCCCAAAAGGCAAAGTCGTCCGAGTAAACAGCCCAAAGTCTCTGTGTATACTCAGACCGGCCCCAAAAGCTTGTATCTCATCTGTATCATCTGTATCTCAATATCTGTATCATCTGTATTTATCATACCACATGCATATCTCATCTCACCTATATCACTGTATTTGGAGGGGAGGGGTACATGTCTAATGATTTTGCAAACAACCTGTATACACACACACACACATATATATATATATATAAACATATAATCTCATCCGAAATCTCATTTCATTTTTCATTTAACATGCCTTAAATATGCTTTTCTTTTCTTTAAAATATTATCATGCATATTCAAATCGATAACCAAAATCATTAATTAAATACATTTTTCGTAATAAATACCAAAATACAAATAAAATCTATTTCTATAAAATCATTAAATCGAAGCCTTTAAAACCAATCTCGTAAACATGTTTCACCATATTTTAAAATCATAATAAACTACAATGAAAATAGGGTTTGTATATTCCACTCACTGTGACGATGTTCGAACTCGGAATCGACAACGTCTATGGTTGATTCTCGTTTGTGAATCCTCTTAATTTAAGGAAATAATATAATTACTATCCATAAATGTGAATCATAACCAATAAACTCGAAATAACATTTATCCGCAATAAAATATTCTTGAATTTATAAAATTATCAAAATACCCTCAACCTTAAATTTTACCAAATTAAACCTTAAAATCATAGATTACCAAACCGCCCTCAATTCTGTTTCCTGTGACGAGGAAGGCAAGGATACAACCGACAAATCACAAGCTTCAGATCGGCACCAAGCTTGGCTGGTGGGGTGGCTAGAATCGTGAATTCCGGCCGAGTCGAGCCATGGGTTTGGGTTGCAGACCCGGGTCTATAGCTCCTCTCTCTCTCTCTCTCTCTTTCTATTTTAGGAAACCTCTCCCCCTCTCTCTCTCCCGCTTTCCATTTATAGAAACCTTTGTTTTGTAAGTTTAATACAAATTTAGCTAATATCGGTCGCGAGTGTCGAAATTAAATCCGATCACACGGCCATTGAATCGCATCCAAAATGTCTCGATTTAATGTCGTGATAAAAATTTAAATTATTCGAGCTCGATCAATTTTAATAATTGCGTCCAATTACCAGCAATGATTTGTAACAATCTGACGATTTTAAAAATTAGCGACGAAATTAAAAATAGTAGTATACGCTCGATTAAATAATTTACGGTCCATATGTTACACTAATCATGTCCCATTTTCACACTTAATTGAAAGATGATAGAACTTGGAAGCCATGTCTTGACATATTATAATAATAATAATAATAATAATAATAATAATAATAATAATAATAATAATAAAGTGTGGAAGCTATTAGCAAAAAAAATTCAATACACTTAAAATTTAAAAGAACACAATTTCTAATATATTGAAATTTATAAATTTTCATATTTTATTGACACACTCACTTTATTAAAATAAGGATATCCTCATTAGAGAACAATTTTGCTTGTGTGTGTGTGTATTAATTTCATATCCCACTTCCATGGCTTTATCCTCAAGCCAGCAATTCTTTATCCCAACTACATGCAAACTAATGGAGAGAAAATTGAAGAGGGATGATGTGCTCATAATTTATTTATTTTTTTAATATTTCTCTAACTTAATTTTATGTTAAATTATATTTTATTATATTTATTTTTATCTTAATTTTTTGTTTTATTATTTTAGGTATATTTTAGAATTAAAGAAGAATTAAATCAAAACGTTAAAGAAAAAAACTGCTTCGAAGATCAGTAAGGAAAATGAATAAATAAATTTAATTGAAATAAATCAAGGAAGATGTACTTAAATTAACCATCGTGCATGCATCCAAGTGAAGAGCACTAAATTATTAGATGATAAATTAAATGGAAATCACGTGATGGGCTTAAAAGTTTGCGGCTTGGCTTATTTTGTTCGTTCGTTTTAATCATTCTAAGGATTTAGGGTCCAGGGATTATATAAAGAGAGGAAAGACCGGGAACAAAAGATTAAGAAGCAGTAGCGCACGAACAGAACTGTAAGGTAGTCGCTGCAAAAGATTCAAAGAGAGGCCGAGATTAATCCTTGCATTTTCCTTTCCCTTTTCTCTATTGACTTGCTTGAATGTTCCCTATTATGTCTATGGATTCTCTTTGTGTTATCATGAGTTAATTTATTTTGTTAGGGCCACTATGTATCCTAACTATTACGATTTAATTTCATAAATTTGTGTTAGTCTTAGTTTATTTGATGATTAAGTGTTCATTATTAAACTTAATGATTTTGAATATCTAGCCAATATTTAAATGATTTGAGGACGCATAATGAGATTCAAAGGAGATATATATGTTTTTGCTTTGTGTAATAGATGCTATGAATTGATCAAAAGATAGAGATCTGCCAACTTGATTCATGCAATTTTATTTCAGAATTTTCATAGAGCTTAATTAATCTATGCATATTTAAATTCACATAGAGATAGAGTGGGTTTATATGCGAGTATATTTTTAATATTATTCAAGAGGATATTGAATAAATTAAGAAAATTCACTATTAACATAGGTAATAAGCTTTTTCAGCAAGGATGGAGGCAAATATGATAACTAATAATCACATCTCATGACTCAATCAATCATATAATATCTGTACATATAATCATAATATGACACTAAATCATGCTATCAAATATAAAAGCTTCATGGACTCGTAGATTCTATTTTACTTTATGATTCGTTAGAGCTCTTGTGGGTTCTTAGATATTTAGATTTTTCTTAAAATACTATTAAAGCTAATATAAAAACTAATACATTTAACATAAACTAAATTTTGACCGCTTAAATTTTATAAATCTATTACCTACTAATCTATTAGATATGATTCTAACTATCCAACTTCAATTCTCATAACTTTCTTACTTCTTTTTCTTCTCCCTCACTCTCAGCCTCTCTTCTCTTTATTTTTCTTTTTTCTTTTCTCTGTTCTTTTGTTATTTTTTTTTTCAGTTGCTTTGTTTCGATTGATTGTGAAAATGATGAGAGTATCTTTAATCCTTTACTTTATGTATGCCCACAGATTCAAGCAAGCATGTAAAGCATATAGGTGAAGCATGCATGAGAGCAAATGAAGTAATGTTTTTGCTTTGTGCCTCAAATAAATTAGCAAAAGTGTAGCTTTAGTCACTTAATTGCACATGTGCTGCAGATTAAATTTACGTACGTAAGGGAAACAAATTAATTTTTGCATATTTAAATTCAAAAGGTGCCTCTTTTGCTGTGTTTATCTCCCACCTAATTTTAACTATGAAATTCAAATTTATTTTTCATTTGTTAAATGAAAATGTCATTAAATAATAATAATAATTAAAGTGAAATGCAAAATATTGAACTTGTTAGGTTTGGGCTTGGGTCCATTATGTTTATTTTTCAAAAATAAAATTCTTTTAATTTACTTAATTAAAAACTAAAATTTAACATCGGGACAATCAAACATTTAAGATCTCAATAGGGATGTTTAAAGTCTCGAATCTAATTTTAAATGGTAAATCAAAAGATAAATTTAGTTGCAAATCTCTTCTCCCTCAAATTATAAATTGAGTCTTTAGTTTTTCTTTTTTTGGTATTTCAAGATGGGATCTTTTTCTCTGTTCTTTTGTTATTTTTTTTTTTTCAGTTGCTTTGTTCTCGATTGATTGTGAAAATGATGAGAGTATCTTTAATCCTTTACTTTATGTATAATTGACAAGATTCAAGCAAGCATGTAAAGCATATAGGTGAAGCGAATGCATGAGAGCTTTAAATGAACAACATTCTTCGCCTCAAATAAATTAGCCACGTGTATTTAATCACTAATTGAAAAATGTGCTGCAGATCCTAAATTTACGTGTAAATAAACAAATATGGGCACTGTTTTTGCATCTGTACTTCATGCTCCCAAGGTGCCTAATTTTTGCTGTGTTACTCTCCCACCTAATCTTAACTACTGAAATCATCCAAATTAATTTTTCATTTGTTAAATGTAAATGTCATTAAAAATAATAATAATAATTAAAGTGAATGCAAAATAGTGAACTTGTTAGGTTTGGATATTGGGTCCATTATGTTTATTTTTAAAAATAAATATTCTTTTTAATTTTTTAATTAAAAACTAAAATAAATCGGGACAATCAAGACATTTAAGATCTCAATAGGGATGTTTAAGTCTATAATTTTCATTGAATCTTGAAAAAATGGTAAATCAGGAAAAGATAAATTTAGTTGCAAATAATCCAAATTATAAATTATAATAAAAAAGTTGTATTGAATTTTATTTTTATTTCAAGATGGGATCTTTATCCCAATTGTGATTAGAATTCTACCAACCCTATTCTCATTGAATTCATTTAAATTGTCCATTTTAATTTCAATTAAATTATATTTACAAATTATTAAATAAATTATTGATAGAATTAAAATTTTATTTATTTATGAGACAACATTCTTCCCGAAAATACATAGTGGGTGCTATATTTAATCACTACTAGAAAAATTTTTTACTAATACTAATTTAGTGTGAAGAAAATTCAACGACACTTGTTAATTGTGCACCTACATGCTCTCATCAAAACACACTGACACTAATTTTTAGTGTCAATGATTTTTGTGTCAGTAATTCGTGTCACTGTAGTATCACTAAAATAATGATACTATAGTATTAGTATTTGATGATACTATTTACATGTTAGTAGTTCGTGTCACCATAGTATCACCAAAATAACAACACTATAATATTAGTATTTAATGATACAATTTACATGTCAATGATTTAAGTGAGTACGGTATTTAGTGATATTATTCTACTTTTGGTTAATAGTATATTTTTATTTTAATTATATTTTTCTATTTGTTTTATAATTAAGAAAAGAAACTCAAAATATATTAAATATACCAAATCTTGCAACAGAATTCACATAACAAACATTCTAAATTCATCACTTAAATTAACATAATTGTAACACTAAGCAAATCCCACATCGGCAAAGTACAGGAGAGATGTTGGATTTATAAGGGGTGATCCACACCTTAATTGGCAAGATGCATTTTGGTCATGACAAATGGTGGGCCTTAACAGGGCCTGCACAGGTTTGTTTCTGGGGCGCCCATTCACCCCAAAACGCGTTTTGCCAATTAAGGTGTGGATCACCCCTTATAAACCCATCATCTCTCCCATGCTTTGCTTATGTGGGATTCGCGTAGGGTATTACATACACCCTTCTTAGGGACTCAACGTCCTCACTGAGGTTTGCCATACCACCGCTCAAGAGGACAAGCAGAGCCACTCTGATACCATCTGTCATGACCTAACCCAGACCTGACAAGATATTGTCCGTTTAAGGCCCACACAGGTTTGTTTCTGGTGTGCCCATGCACCCCAAAATGCGTCTTGCTAATTAAGGTGTGAATCATCTATTATAAACCCAGCATCTCTCCCGTGCTTTGCTGATGTAGGATTTGCTTAGGGTGTTACATACACCCCCTTAGGGACTCAGCGTCCCTACTGAGGTTTGCCCCACCATCGCTCAAGAGGACACGCAGAGTTACTCTGATACCATATGTCATGACCCAACTCAGATCTGGCAAGATATTATCCGCTTTGGGCCTTAACAAGGTCCACACGGATTTGTTTCTCGGGCACCTATACACCCTCGAACACATCTTGCCAATTAAGGTGTGGATTGCCCCTTATAAACCCAACAATTCTCCCGTGCTTTGCCGATGTGAGATTTGCTTAGGGTGTTAGAATAATTCAATTACACTGTTTGGAAAAAAAATAATAAGTACCAAGTTAAGGTTTTAACAAAAAATTACTAAATTAGTTTCAACAAACATTATCCAACAAAACAAGCACAAGGTCACTCAATATCAATCCATGACTTCATTTTTTTCCGCACTTGCAAATACATAAAATCAATTAGTATATCGAAATATCAATTATTAAATTATAGCTCCAATAACAAATTTATACCTCTGGAAAATAACGCACATCTTTTGTAATGAATGAATTCTAAAATCAATGGATTCCTATAAAGTGAAATAATTTTTCCAGTGCACTTAGATTTAACAATATTAACCATAGCTATAAAGACTACTAGCAGACATGAATAAGTCAACACAAAATATATTGGACAAAAAAATTATAGTTCTAAAAACCAAAATGGAGTCAATGCATCTACAACCAATATTGAAATAAAATATTAGAAACTGTATTATTAATCTTCCAATTTATATCGCAGTAACTAATCCAGTTCGAAAATTAGAATCAAGAACTGGAAGTACTTTCTTTCATTCCATCCATTTTAGCATTACACTTACAGATTCCTTTTACTGTCTTATGCATTCTTTTTTATTTTTTAAATTTATACGCAGCTGTTATTTTGAGTGAGGTAACGTTGTTGATAATAATAAAGTCATAACTACAACTATTCTATAAGCAATTTTGTAAATGGGTGTTGAGTATTGGCCCTTCTCCTGTTATTTACCGAAAGGATAACTATTCATTATTCTACTCCATCCATTTTTAAAATCATAACAGTAAATTTCATTATCCCTTTATTATTCTACTGGAGTATAATTTCAATAACAAAAAATTCATATAAAAAAATATAGATATAGATTCAAGTAGAAATCTTAAGCATTTCCTCAAGCTCTTTAACTTTATATTCCTTAGCTCCTCACAAGTAGAAATGACCTACAACAAATGAAGTGCCAAGATTCATTTAAGCTTTTTTATCAAACACTTGGAGGGCATAAAAAACTGTAACTAGATCACCAATTCAAAGACAGTGAACATAAGGCAACATGCATGTGATTACCTACACTCAAGAACAAAACAACAAGATGGAGAATAAAGATAAAGATAAACGATTGGTCTAATTATCACTCATGTCCTATATAACATATACACATTAAAAGTCTTCTCACTACTAAGTCATTTACTAATTATAATTCATTTATAAGCCAGACTGTTAATGTCTAACATATGAACATAACCAAGTGCTCACCTGCTTCATACTACACAAAACATCTTCAAGAGACTTAAATAACCCATGCATGAAACAACTAGCAAGGTACCCACTCTTCACATGTAGAGGAAAAAAAGATAACATATTCTGCATTGCAACAAATTAAAATAGCAATTCAATAAGTTATAATTAGTAAAAGCGGACCGCTAATGCATTTACAATTAGAAAAAAAAGATAACAGAAAAAAAAAGAACTGGCCTGTCCCAAGTTAAAAGCAGACCACTAATGCATTTATCTATAAAATTTGAAAACCAAAACACTGTCAAACACTAATATATTGTAGTCCATAAACAGTCACCTACAAACTCCATTTTACAACAACTAGCATGTGGCCTTCATTCACCAGCAGTAAGCATATCTTATAAAATAAACAACGGATGGACAAGAAAATCATTAGTGGTCTGCTTTTAACTTGAGACAAACTAATTCTTTATCTAGTAAAAAGGTTAATAGCAGGTTTTTACTAAACCAGTTCAAATAGATATTAATTCAACACTTCCATTCAAAAACAAGGGTAAAAAGGCATGGTAGGTCATGAAGAAATTTACTGACACACTAGTATTAATAATTTATGATATTTATTTGTTGAAAATAAAAAATGGTGCATATGTACACAATTACTGACATATTTTACAAAGCGTCAGAAATCTAAGTGTCAATAAATGTCATTTTTGCAATAGTGATCGAAATTAAATTATTCTAGCATCACCTGCTCAAAATAATTTGGTGGAAAAGCTTCCATTGTGCTAGTGCTAAGCTCCATAGCAAGGTCATAGCAACACAAATTGTTGTTTATCTGTGAATCATTTTAATAACTAGCCAATAGAAAATAGTAACAAATACTTTTCAACACAATCGATGCATATTAACACAATTCACAGATTATGATTTCACTAACCATTGCAAACAAGGGTTCTAGACCAATTTCAGAAGCAGGTTCTGCAAGTCTCTCTCTTTCAGCTGCTTGAAAATCAATTATTAACCAAAGAAATATACAGGAAATTAGTTTAAATAATAAGAAAGTTGAAGGAAACATTTTATTAAAAACTTTTAAATGTCAAACTCTAATTTCCACAGGCTACGCAACAAAATAAAAACTGGATGAACTACAATAAGGGAAAAGATATATAGGAATTCTATCATCAAAGAAAGATAAACTTAATCATTTTTATTTTTCTCTCAACTAACTAGTAGTACCATAAGGTAATAGGACAAGATTGTAGAAGTTGTCATGAAGAGTGTAAAGCAATGAATAAAAAAAATTGTACTAATAAATAAAACTCAATTTATTTTCTCTATCAGTCAATTGCTTTGAGCTTACGATTAATTCAACTATAAATTTGATGAAAAGATATAGACCTCAATTTGCCAACTTCCTCATTATGTGAGATTTAGTAGCTGCAAATGCAAACCTCCATTTCCCATCAAGCACTGTTAACCTCTATGACAAATTGAAGGTAAGAAGATGAACGAAATAAGTGTAATGTGTAGTAAAAAAAAATGAAGTCTATGGGTATAGCAACACTTCAACATTTTTCAAGTTCTAGTTTATTTAAATAGACATGCTTTGAACTTCAGCAGAAAAGAAAATACATTATGGTTGCAATTTCAATTCATTTCAATCTTTGGAAATTTATATATATATATATATATATATATATATATATATATATAGGAATGTAGCATTCTCTTAGTAGGCACGCTTCTGTGATGAGCGAGCTGACTGCTTCAGTATTAATGAGAGCAGTTAATGCTACCTGGCATTGTTCAGTCACCTTCAGTATGAAGGATTTAAAGATGACTGGTACACATGGAGTACAGAACCAACTCATGCTGTCTTCACAGCATGATAACTACTGGGGGGCACTGCTGATTGAGGATGAGGATGGGAACAGGAGAGTCTGGTTTACGTGGTAGAATCTGAATGGATCTAAGGGGTCCAGTCTGAAAGACCGTATTGCTCTCTCATTATCTTCTTGAGTTTTAAGATGATAGTTTAAAGATGTGGGATTGTACCTTGTACGTCATCAGTTGGTGTATGGCAAGGACTGATTTTTTTGGCTTCCAACAGGACCCTTTAGGCCAGGAGAGCCGTTGTGAGGTCATATCAGAAATACCTAGGAAGGCAGAAAAAGTTCTTGTGTAAGCAGCCAGTGCTATAGTAAAAACAAAATTGGTATCACCGGTAGTTCGGGATGTTCCTTCTGGATTATGGAGACTGCAGAGACTTCATCCTCTTCAGAATAGTCTGAAGAAGAGTCGTCTTCTGTTTCGTCATCTGAGTCCTCTAATGCTGTGAAGACAGCATTATATATATATATAAAGAGTCTTTCAAACTAGTGAAAGGCAAATATAAGTGTGTTTACTGAAGAAAAGTCATGGAATGAGTTAATGACCATGTAAGTGAGGAAACACAGAAATTTCTAAATAAGATCGAGACTAACTATGTAAATGAACAAAGAAAATATAAGTCTCGAAGTGCTATAACAAGCAAAACTACCTTAAAATAAGCATTTTCTTTTCGAATTAAAGACAAATCGTGAACTTTATGGAATCTTAAAACATTCAAACAAGCATGAAATTAGTTATCCTAGTCATTGTCTCTATTAAAAATCTTCCAATTGAAAATAAATAAATAAATTGGTTTCTCTAACATAATTTGCCTCTCTTTACATGAAACACAGTTATAAATAATACGCAATCATTACTAAATGCATAGCCTTTCAATCAATATAATATAGAAATATAGGAAAAAAAAAATTCAAATTACAATTAAATAAACAAAAAAATATATATGAAAAAGAAAACCCCCCAAGACTGCACTACTGGTAGAATTTCTCAACATTTGCAACAATCCAGAAAATTAAAATTAACAAAAAAAACCTAATAATTATAAGCTAAAATAAAACAAACCCATTAATTAATTTGACAAAGAAAATAAAATATTAAGACATCACCAGTAGTTAAAGCCTTAATCAAGGCAGCTCGTTTACCCTTAAAATCGTTGAAAACCTCTTTCACAAGTCTACGTATAGGGCGCAATATCCTTTCTATAGCAAGAAAATTAACTAATTTCTTAATAATTTTCTTCAAATTCAAGAAAATGGGTTTCGAATATTTAAAAAAAAATTGAAATTTGAACAGAAAAAAACATTGACGAAAAAAGTCTCAATTACAGTTTTGGTCTGTTTTTCAATTTGGGGAAAAAAAGGAAAAAGGAAAGAAAAGCCTCACTTAGGGTTTTATCTTTGTATTATCTATTTGAATTAATTGAATTGAGTTTGTGAATGGAAAAAAAAAGAAAAAAGAAAAAACAGAAGAGATAGAAAAGAGAAAAAGGAAAGAGAAAGAGAACGAGAAAGGCAAGAGACTATTTTGGGTTTGAGTTTGGGTTAGAGATTTATGTATAAAAGATAGTGAGATAGGGACAATTGCCAAGTTTGGGATGTGTTTTGATTTTGTTTTGCATGTTTTTTATTCTTAATTTAGTACCTGCAGCATCAAAAAACCTCAACGGAAGTGATAACAACGATGGTGTGGGAGTAGGCGCGGGCATAGACGAGGGCATTTGGTAGCAACGACAATGTGGTTATGCTCCATCTTTCACGATAGAGAAGATGAAGAAGTTAAGAAAGGGAAGGGAAATTGGCCAGCGGCTGCAACATGGGCTCTCTTGCACAATGGAGAAAAGGAATTAGGGTTTGATTTTTTATATGTTAATTGTTTATATAACATTGTATTTCTAACTTAATTCTATTGGTTTCAGTGGTGTGTGATTTAAATATAAAAGTTTTGAGTATTCGAAGTCCAAGGTTTGAGCTGAAATCAAAACAAATTATAATGATATTTTTTAAATCCCTAATACTTCAGTGTCAATGATCTTTGATATTTAACTTACTGACACACTAATATCAATAATTTATAACATCTATTTGTTAAAAGCAGAAAATGGTGCATAGTTAGGCAATTATTGACACTTCTTCTAAGGTGTCAGAAAACAAAGTGTCAGTAAAAGTCATTTTTGTAATAGTGAATGTAAATCTTTTAAATTTTGAAATTAGATTGTAGATATCAAGCTTGTAAGCCATTTTCCTGCCCCTCTCCGGCCATCATAAACCAGATGAATAAATTTCATTTGACTAAAATACCCTCATAATGTTAATAGTGCTAAAATTTGGCAATGGTTTAACTGATAAAAACTATAATAGTTAGCATTAGAATGATGCTTACCAAAACTAGTAGTTTTTTAGTTCTTTTGAACCAACAAATAAGTCTTAACTAATAATACTCTCAGTAAATAAACGACTTTATTTCTTTGAAAAGTTAACGTGTACATTTAAAATTTGAAAAGATGAATTTAAATTCTTCGCAATGACATTAGGCTCGCCATCGCCATCTTAACTGGCATTGGTTGTTGAGAGTCTTAGTTTTTTGGTATTAAGTTTTGCTTGTAATAATTTTTTTTTTATTTAGAAATTTTATGCTCAAGATCTGTGTGCAGTTATAGCTATGATGTCTATTTCCCTTCACATGCTATCTCTAGCGGGGCTCTACCTCCTGCAATCTCATATTTGACTGTAATTTAATTTGTTTTAAAATTTAAAAAAATAAAAAAAATGGGGTTAAATTTCTTTTCACTATGCTTCTCTATCACTCTCGCACCATCACATTTGCTAGCACTAGCGAATTCACTAATCTCTCTATAGTGGTAATCTTCAACCGTGGAGTTGTCGCTTTTAGCTAATTCATGACATGACCTGCCCCGAACTTACAGGACGAATCGGCCTGATTTTTAATAAATCGATCAGAAATAATCTAATTAATGAGTATTCTGCCAAAAATTCGGCAGAGTCTCCCCTAAAATTATTACATAACAAAATCTACAAAATTATAAATTAAGCACTTCCAAAGAATTTCAAATATAACTATCTCTGAACAATCAATCTCCTCAACAAAATACCAAATTATTCAATATCCAATATTAGAGGAAATACAAATGTTATCCACAATCCCCAAAATGTAATAAATTAGACAATCCCAAAATATCTCAATAAATCAATCGATAACTCCTAACATCATAATGTGGCCATAATTCTGAAAATAACTATTGTTGTTGGGTCAACTGTTGTACCTGCGAATCTCCTGTGGGAGAGGGGGAAATGACACGACCCGCCCCGAATCCACATGACTAATCTGCATAATTCTATAAAAGCTTCCTAACGTAATCTGAATAATCATGGTTCTATCAAAAAATCGGCAAAGTCTCCCCTATATTTATTATAAAACCAAATCTACAAAATTATACATCAAGCACTCCCAAATAATTTCCGAATACAACCAACTTCATCAATCAATTATCTCAACCAAAATACCAAATCACTCAATTATTCAATATCAAATAAAATACATATGCTAACCGCAATCTCTGAAATGTAACAAATTACAATCCCAAAATATTTCGATAAATCAATCAACAACTCCTAACATCACAACGTGGCCATAAATTCGAAAATGACTATTGTGGCTGGGTCGACTGTTGTACCTGCGAATCTCCTGTTGAGGGGGGAAAAAAATATAATAAAAAAAAATGGAATGAGTATAAAACTCAGTGAGCTCAGTGAGTGGACAGTAGTTTTTCAACACAATTTTACTATAAATTAATAAATCATATCAAAATACCAACTCATTAAAATATCGCAAAAACTTAAATAACTTATTAAATCAAATCCATGTACTCAAATAACGATATCGCAAATATACTGCATAAATCAATGAAAATTCATCATACTTATAACATCAATATCGAAATACCAAAAACTATCACCAAACAAGTACCCAGGGAAAATAATCTCATCATATCCGAATCTCGACGGATGGGCAATGACGTACTATCTGGGTACAATCACACCCCGGAGCTACACGGATAGACAGGGAAAAGCCATATCATATCTCATCATATCCGGACCTCTATGGACAGGCAATGACGTACTATCTGGGTACCGCCACGCCCCGGAGCTACACGGATAGATCGGAACGTATCATCTCATATCTCATCATATCTATGCATGCATAATCTCGTCCCCAAAAGACAAAGTCGTCCGAGTACACGGCCCAAAGCCTCTGTGTGTACTCAGACGGGCCCCAAAAGCATGTATCTCATTATTAGTATCTCTATATTCATCATACCATATACATATCTCATCTCATTTGTATCACTGTATCCGAAAGGAGGAGGGTACTGTCTAATGATTTTAAAAACAATCAATCATTCTGCTTATATTCATATACCTTTGAACACATATACATAAACAAATAATTTCATCCGATATCTCATTCGAAATCTCATCTAAAATCTCATTCGAAATCTCATTCGAAAGCTCATTTCCTTTTTTCATTTCATAAGTTTTAAATTTGCTTTTCTTTTCTTTAAAGTATTATCATCCATATACAAAATCAGTAACCAAAATCATTAATCAAACACATTTCTCGTAATAAATACCAAAACACAGATAAAATCTATTTATATAAAATCATTAAATCGAAGCCTTTAAAATCAATTTCGTAATCATGCTTTACCATATTTTTAAATCATAATAAACTACAATGAAAGTAGGTTTGGTATATTCCACTCACAGTGACGGTGTTCGAACTCGGTATCGGCAACGTCCACGGGTTGATTCTCGTTCGCGGATCCTCCTAATTTGAGGAAATAACATAATTACTAATCATAATCACGAATTATTACTAATATACTCGAAACGATATTTATCCGTAATAAAATATTCTCGAATTCGTAAAATTACTAGAATACCCTCGACATCAAAATTCATCAAATTATCCTCGGAATCACATATTATCAAACTATCCTCAATTCCGATTACAAAAATATCCATAAGTTTTGAATTTACAAAATTACCCTCGAAAAACTATAAAATTACCAAAATGCCCCTAACGACGTAAATTATTGAATTACCACCAAAATCTTAAATTACCTAACTGTCCTCAACTAAAATTACCAAAATGTCCACTGATTTTAAAATTACAGAAATGCCCCAAAATTTTATGAATTTACCAATTTGCCCCTAGCGGTCAACGGTGACCGGAACTCCTTCAACGCGACGGGAAGCTCAGGTCTGCTAGATTTGGCCTCGGTGAGTCCAATGCTGCCGGTGGCGACCTCCCACGCGCTACGGTAACGGCAGATCTAGCTCCCCAAAAATCGTGAGCTTTCCGACGTCGATCAGCGGCAATCCGGCCGTTTCAGGTCACGGGGTTGGTCGGGAAACGATGAGGGGAAGCTAAGGAACAAGATCCAAGCAGTGGATCGGCCCAAAACCGACGAAATCAACGGCGAGCAAAACGGGTCTTGGCCGCGAGTTTTCGGGTCTCTTTGCCGGCGTTTTGGTCGGTTTCCGTTGACGAAAATGGCATGGATGCAATCGGCGTCTCATGAGCTTCAGATCGTTACCAAGCTCGACCGAAATGGTGGCCGGAAATGGGAGATACGGCCGGGTCGGGGGCGCGGATCCGGGTCGTGGATCCGGGTCTGCAGCTTCTTCTCTCCTTCTCTCTCATCTTCTTTCTATTTTTGGAAAGTAAAATCCCTCTCTCTCTCTCATGACTTTCCATTTATAGTAAGAGAGAAAAAAAGTATTTTTTTTTTAAAACTAAATCCGTACCCGAGTGCCAAAATAAAAATCCAATGCACGGCCCTTGAATCGCGTTTGGAATGTCTCGATTGTATGTCGAGACAAATTTAAATTATTTCGAGCGCGATCAATTTAAATAATTGCGACCGATTTCTCGTAACGATTTTAACAATCGGACTTTTCAAACAAATTTATGACGAAAAAACAAAAATAACATTGCACTCAATTAAATAATTTCGGTGCATATGTTACAATCCTCCCTCCTTATAAAAATTTCATCCGCAAAATTTACACATCTGATGCGAATAGGTGAGGATACTGAGCTCTCATTAAGTCCTCGTATTCCTATGTAGCCTCCTCTTTTGCATGATTCCTCCATAGCACTTTTACTAAAGGAATAGTTCTGGAAAGTAAGACTTGGTGTTTCCTTTCCAATATCTGCACCGGTTCTTCTTCATAAGTCAAATCCTCTGTCAACTCAATTGGTTGCCTCGATAACACATGACTCGGATCATACATGTACTTTCGAAGCATCGAGACATGAAACACATCATGAATTTTAGATAACTCAGGTGGTAGAGCTAATCGATAAGCCAACGGACCAATGCGCTCTACAATCTCATACGGTCCAATGTAGCGTGGGCTTAGCTTCCCGCGCTTCCCAAATCGAAGTACTCATTTCCAAGGAGAAATCCGTATGAAAACTCTATCACCAACTTCAAACTCAAGTTCCCGCCTACGCTTATCTGCATAGCTCTTTTGTCTGTTTTGTGCCACTTTTAATCTATCCCAAATAAGCTGTACCTTCTCATTAGTATCCTGAACTAATTCAGGACCAAATAACTTTCGCTCACCGACCTCATCCCAACATACTGGAGTTCTGCATTTCCTACCATATAAAGCCTCATACGGTGCCATCTCGATACTAGCTTGGAAACTATTATTGTAAGCAAATTCCATCAAGGGCAAATAAATATCCCAATTACCCTTAAACTCCAAAACACAAGCTCGCAACATATCCTCCAAGGTTTGAATAGTACGCTCCGATCGACCATCGATCGTGGATGAAAAGTCAGATCTTGAAGTTCAATTTAGTGCCAAAGCCTTTTGCAAGTCTCGGTCCAGAATTTAAGTAAATCGAGAATCTCTATCTGAAACAATAGACACCGGTACTCCATGAAGTCGAACTATCTCAGCCACATAAATACTTGCCAACTTGTCCATCGAATAGGTGGTCTTAAATGATAAAAAGTGAGCAGATTTTGTAAGTCGATCAACAACCACCCAAACACTATCATGTCCACTCTGGGTACGTGGAAGTCCCACTACAAAGTCCATAGTGATATGCTCCCACTTCCACTCGGGAATAGGAAGCGGCTGAGAACACCCTGCAGGTCTCTGATGTTCAGCCTTAATCTGCTGGCAAACTAAACACCGAGAAACAAATTCTGCTATCTCTCTTTTCATGCCCTGCCACCAATAATGATCTCTCAAAGTACGATACATCTTCGTACTACCAGGATGCATCACATACGCTGAACAATGAGTTTCTTCCATGATCTCCTTTTTTAACTCCTTAATATCAGGTACACAAAGTCTATTACCCATGACTAAGACTCCATCATCTCTCACTGTAAAGTCGGTTCGTAGGGCTTTTTGCACGTCCTCTCTCAACTTCATTAACTGCGGGTCCTGATCCTGCATCTGGTGGACTTTGTCAATCAAAGTTGGCCTAACTCGAAAATTAGCTATCAAAGCTCCGAAATTATCAACTTCCAACTCGGCTCCCAAAGATCTCAACTCAATCAACAAAGGCATATATGACACTCTTAGGTGAGATATAGAGCTGGAGGATTTTCTACTTAATGCATCAGCTACCATATTTACTTTGCCTGGATGATAATCAATAGTGCAATCGTAATCCTTAATTAGCTCAATCCACCTCCTCTGTCTCAAATTTAGCTCTTTCTGAGTAAACAAATACTTTAAACTCTTATGATCAGTGAAAATCTGACATGTGACCCCATATAAGTAATGCCTCCATGTTTTGAGTGCAAACACCACAGCGGCTAACTCTAAATCATGTGTTGGGTAATTTTGCTCATGCTTCTTAAGTTGTCTGGATGCATAAGCCACCACTTTTCCATGTTGCATTAACACACAACCTAATCCATGCCTAGAGGCATCACTGTATACCAAAAATCCTTCGTTCCCAGATGGAAGTGTAAGAACGGGTGCCGATGTGAGACGTGTCTTAAGTTCTTGAAAACTCTTTTCACAGTCATCATCCCACTGGAACTTAGCATTTTTCCTAGTTAGCCGTGTCAAGGGAATGGCAATCTTGGAGAATCCTTCCACAAATCTACGATAGTAACCAGCTAATCCAAGGAAACTCCGAACCTCAGTGACATTTGTAGGCTGTTTCCATTTTACAACAGCTTCGATCTTTTGAGGATCAACATAAATGCCTTCAGCTGGTATCACATGGCCCAAAAATACTACTTTATCCAACCAGAACTCACACTTGTTGAACTTGGCATAAAGCTGCTTTTGTCTTAAAGTCTGCAAAACAATCCGCAAATGTTCTACATGTTCCTCCTGACTCCGAGAATACACCAAAATATCATCAATGAACACAATCACAAACCGATCTAGATAAGGGCGAAATACCTTATTCATAAGATCCATAAAAGCTGCTGGAGCATTAGTCAACCCAAATGGCATTACGAGAAATTCATAGTGTCCATAACGAGTTCTGAATGCTGTTTTAGGAATGTCAGACTCTTTGATCCTAAGCTGATTATATCCTGAGCGCAAGTCGATCTTAGAAAACACTTTAGCTCCTTGAAGTTGATCAAACAAGTCATCAATACGCGGAAGGGGGTACTTATTGCGTACAGTAACTTTGTTCAACTGCCTATAATCAATGCAGAGTCTAAGAGTACCATCCTTTTTCTTAACAAATAAAACTAGAGCTCCCCACGGAGATACACTAGGTCTAATAAATCCTTTATCCACCAATTCTTGTAGCTGAACTTTAAGTTCCTTTAATTCACTGAGCCATCCTCAGATGGTGCTATAGATATAGGAGCCGTCCCAGGGACTAAATCGATAGAAAACTCAATTTCTCTGTCAGGTGGCATCCCCGGAAAGTCATCTGGAAATACATCTGGAAACTCTTGGACTACTAGGATATCCTCTAATCTCAACTCTTTACCTTCTGTGTCTACCACATATGCAAGATAATCTGAGCATCCTTTTCGTAACAATCGTCTTGCACTAATAGCTGATATGACACATGAAGGTAATAATTTACGCTCTCCACAGAATTTCACCTCGGTTTTTCTTGACTTTTTAAACACAACTTTCTTTTTGAAACAATCCACAGTAGCATGATGAAATGTAAGCCAATCCATGCCCAAAATAGCATTGAAATCTTGAATGTCTAAAATAATCAAATTTACCTCAAAGTCATGCTCACCCAAACTAATCATACAATCTCGATACACACTCTCAGCAAATAGTGAACCCCCAGTAGGTGTACTAACAACTAAACCACAATCCAGTGGTTCAGGCTCTCGTTTTATATGCGTGGCAAACATACGGGAAACAAAATAATGTGTGGATCCAGGATCAATAAGAATATGGGCCTTGCGGCAAAAAATAGATAACGTACCCACAATGATTTCGGGGGTAGCATGAGCCTCCTGCTGTGTTAATGCAAAAACTCGACTTTGAGTATAAGGCCGACCAGGTTGACCTCTCTGACTCGGAGCAGCTGTCTGACTCCGAAATGTAGATGTAGAACCCCCGGTCTGCACACCTCTCTGACCTACAGTTGGTCCGAAATGAGAGTGATATTGTGGAGTTGTCCCTCGAGCAGAACTATCACCTTGAGACAAATTAGGGCAGAATCTCTTAATATGGCCAGGCTGTCCACAGAGATAGCACACCTTATCCCCAACACGACACTGGCCCTGATGATTTTTGCCACACGAGGGGCAAGAAAACTGTTTTATATTCCTCGAACGATTACCTCGGTGTCCTCCGCTACTTTTGTCATACTGTCCCTGAGTTCTCACATTACTCCTTACGGACTGCTGCACTGAACTGTGACTGA
This sequence comes from Luvunga scandens, assembly GCA_030449905.1. Lineage (NCBI taxonomy): Eukaryota > Viridiplantae > Streptophyta > Magnoliopsida > Sapindales > Rutaceae > Luvunga > Luvunga scandens. Next base: position 2,868,171 of record JASUUG010000209.1, read on the forward strand.
CAGTCTGTCTCGAATCTCTCCTGAAACCCGCACCCTGACTCCTGTGAATCTGTCAGAGTAGTTAGCATGAGTCCCTCCTCTCTTAGGCGGCTTACTACTAGAGCCACATGTTGTGCAAATTTTATTGAACTCGCAAGTGCACGAATCTATTGTAGAATAGATTCAATGGTGACGAGTGTCGATCCCACGAGGAGGTGGATTTTAATTACTTGTAGAATTAATTTTTCTAAGAGGGTGATTGGATTTATAATGACGATTATGTAGGCAATGTTTTAATTTAATGCTGTTGGAATAAACTATTAAAATGAAATACTTGGATCTCCGGATCTGTACTCAACATGCACCATCGGCTTAATATTCATTATTAGTACCAATTAAATCATGAAGGGGAAACTTCCACTCATCATGAACCACACTCTAATAGATATGGTGCTAAGGGCTTCCCGTGCCAAATAGTAATAATCTTGCCTAGGGAGGCGGTTATTCCAGTAGATATCCGACACAAGATTATTATGCCTCACTGAAAAGTCAAAACAACCACATAAATTAAAGGGGAAGGAAAAGTAAATTTACCAAATTAAGCCCACGGAGCATGTTGAGACTTCACCTTCAACCCAAGCTTGAAAGGAAATTAGCCACTCATATTTGAACTAGGGGTAAAATGGGAATTTTATTAAAATACGTAGAAAATACAAGATGGAGATGGACTTACAGAAAACGGAGTCCAAAAATGGATTCGGGGTGTCAAATTGGGGGGGAGCCCCTTTTATAGATACACCGAGTAAATCATGGCCATCGGATTAAAACAATTTGGACGCTCAGGATTGCGCCACGTGGCAAGTTCTATTGGATGGAACACATCATCGGGCTCTTATTCTGTGTATATGCATGTACCGCCGTACAAACGTTTTTTCCGCCCACTAACATTCTCGCCACGCCACCGGCCAACATTTTTGGTCCAATAAGCTCGTGACCACGCCATCGGGCCAACGCCACATCATCGGATCAATGCCACATCATTCGCCCAATCAAATGCCGCCACGCCATCGCATGCCACGTACGCAAAGATACAAGTGAGTGAATCGTGCGTAAAGCGATGTCATGTATACGATCAGTATATATCAACCGCATCAGTATGTGTGAACAAGATCTTGTATATGTGAACAGTACCATTTTTCTTTTTTATGCTCCTCCTAAGGCTTTCGACTGTCCTGAGTTCAAAAGTGCTGTCCGTTTTTCCATCTGATCTCTCGTTTATTGTGAAATGACCATGATATCCCTTAAAATACATAAAATACTTAATTAAACTAAAACATACATAATTAAATTACAAAGGACTTAAAGACATAAAAATAGGGATGTTAGTGAGACTTAGAGTGTAAAATGATGATTTTCTCCATTATAAATAAACACTTTCTAGTACTCAACACCACCCTCTGTCAAACTCTGACTACGTTTTTGTTTAAGGGCTTGAATTCTATGTCCCTCTGAGATACTATGTTCTACTCTCTTTGCTGCCTCAACTACCTCAGTATATCGCGATGCAGTCACGGTCGTGCGAATCTCAAATCGGAGACCCTCTTCAAATCGTCTACATCTCTCCCTTTCATCACCCACTACAGATGTAGCAAATCTAGAAAGGTCCATAAATTTCTTCTCATACTCTTCGACAGACATGGATCCCTGAACCAACCGAAGGAATTCATTGCGTTTAATATCTTGGTATACGACAAGAATATAATGATCGTAAAATTCCTTACAAAATATAACCCAAGTAATCGCATCATGCCCTTGATACCGACGTTCCACTGTCTGCCACCAATGGTAGGCTCTATCCTCAAGTAGAAAAGTGGCAAATGAAAGTCTATCCTCTTCCGAGCATTTCATTACATCGAAAATACGTTCTAACTTAACAAACCACGACTCTGCCTCGGGTAGATCTCCAGAACCATTAAAACTTTTGGCCCCTAAACTTCTCACGCGCTCTATAGTATTAGCATGACCGGTATGCGCATGAGTCTGATTCTGTACCACTGCAGTCATAATCTGTGCTAGCCTATCAAATGACTGCTCAAAATTCGGCACATTCTCTGGTGTCTGTTGTGCTACCTTATGCGTTGAGGACTCAACTATGCCCCCGTTCACAGGTTCATTTTCCCCTACAGGTACAACGCCTGGAGTCAATCCAGCTACTAGCCTAGTACAACCACTGCCACGACCTCGACCACGTCTACTGCTACGACGAAGCATAATGATGCCTACAAAATAATAATTTCCACTTAATAATTGTAAAACTTATTCTAAATACAACAATAAAGTCTACAGAATCTAAAACCATGCTCTGATACCAACTTGACAAGACCCGCCCCGAATCCACAGGACGAGTCTGCATAATTCTATAAAATCTTCCTAACGTAATTTGAATAATCATGGTTCTATCGAAAAATCGGCAAAGTCTCCCCTATATTTATTATAAAACCAAATCTACAAAATTATACATCAAGCACTCCCAAATAATTTCCGAATACAAGAGGGGAAGCTGAGGAACAAGATCCAAGCAGTGGATCGGCCCAAAACCGACGAAAGCAACGGCGAGCAAAACGGGTCTTGGCCGCGAGTTTTCGGGTCTCTTTGTCGGCGTTCTGGTCGGTTTCCGTTGATGAAAACGACAGGGATGTAACCGGCGGCTCACGAGCTTCAGATCGGTACCAAGCTCGACCGGAATGATGGCCGGAAATGGGAGATACGGCCGGGTCGGGGGCGCGGATCCGGGTCTGCAGCTTCTTCTCTCCTTCTCTCTCTTCTTCTTTCTATTTTTGGAAAGTAAAATCCCTCTCTCTCTCTCATGACTTTCCATTTATAGTAAGAGAGAAAAAATATATATATATATTTTTTAAAACTAAATCCGGACCCGAGTGCCAAAATAAAAATCCAATACACGGCCCTTGAATCGCGTTTGGAATGTCTCGATTGTATGTCGAGACAAATTTAAATTATTTCGAGCGCGATCAATTTAAATAATTGCAACCGATTTCTCGTAACGATTTTAACAATCGGACTTTTAAAACAAATTTATGACGAAAAAATAAAAATAACATTGCACTCAATTAAATAATTTCGGTGCATATGTTACAGGAAAATATAATAAAACTGAGTGAGTATAAAACTCAATGAGCTCAATGAGTGGATAATAGTTTTTTAACATAATTTTAATCTAAAATAATTAATCAGATCAAAACACCATCTCATCAAAATACCACAAAAACTAAATAACTTACTAAATTCAAATCATGTACTCAAATAACGATATCGCAAATATACTGTATAAATCAATAGAAATTCATAATACTTATAACATCAATACTGAAATACCGAAAACTATCACCAAACAAGTACCCAGGGAAAATAATCTCGTCATATCTGAACCTAGACGGACGGGCAATGACGTACTATTTGGGTACAATCACGCCCCGGAGCTACATGAATAGACGGGGAAAAGCCATATCATATCACATCATACCCGGACCTCAATGGACGGGCAATGATGTACTATTTGAGTACAATCACGCCTCGGAGCTACACGGATAGAATGGAAAATATCATCACATATCTCATCATATCTGTGCATGCATAATCTAGTCCCCAAAAGACAAAGTCGCCCGAGTACATGGCCCAAAGCCTCTATGTGTACTTAGACGGGTCCCAAAAGCTTGTATCTCATATGTATCTCAATATTTGTATCTCTATATCTCAATATCTGTATTTCTGTATTCATCATACAACATATATATCTCATCTCATCTGTATCACTATATCTGAAGGGGGAGGGTATTGTCTAATGATTTTGCAAACAACCTTTATACACATACATATAAACATATAATCTCATCTGAAATCTCATTTCCTTTTTCATTTAACATGTCTTAAATCTGCTTTTCTTTTCTTTAAAATATTATCATGCATATTCAAAATCAGTAACCAAAATCATTAATCAAACATATTTCTCGTAATAAATACCAAAACACAGATAAAATCCATTTCTATAAAATAATTAAATCGAAGTCTTTAAAACCAATGTCGTAAACATGCTTTACCATATTTTAAAATCATAATAAACTACAATAAAAGTAGGTTTTGTATATTCCACTCACATGGATGGTGTTCGAATTCGGTATCGACAACATCTGTGGGTTGATTCTCATTCGCAGATCCTTCAAATTTAAGGAAATAACATAATTACTAACTATAATTGCAAATTATAACTAATATGCTCGAAACGACATTTATCCGTAATAAAATATTATCGAATATATAAAATTACCAAAATGCCCTCGACATCAAAATTCATCAAATTATCCTCAGAATCACATATTATCAAACCATTCTCAATTCCGATTACAAAGATATCCACAAGTTTTGAATTTATAAAATTACCCCCAGAAAAATATAAAATTATCAAAATGCCCCTAACAACTTAAATTACTGAATTACCCCCGAAATCTCAATTTACCTAACTGCCTTGATCTAAAATTATCAAAATGTCCACCAATTTTAAAATTAAAGAACTACCCCTAAAGTTTGTAAAATTGTCGAATTGCCTCTAACGGTCAACGATGACCAGAACTCGGTCAACGGCGACGGGAAGCTCAAGTCTGCTAGTTCTAACCTCAGTAAGTCCAATGGTGTCAACCGTGACCTCCCACATGCAGCAGCGACCTCCCACATGCAGCAGTGACAGTGGATTGAGCTCCCCAAAACCGTGAGCTTTCCGGTGGTCGATCAGCTGCAATCTGGCCATATCAGGTGACGGGGTTGGTCAGGAAATGATGAGGGGAAGCTGAGGAACAAGATCCAAGTGGTGGCGTGGCCTAAAATCGGCGAAATCAATGGCGAGGAAAACGGGTTGAGCCACAGGTTTTAGAGCTGGATCGCCAGCATTTTGGCCGTTTTCTGGTGTCGGTGATGGCAGAAATACATCTGTCGGTAGTCAAGATTCAGATTGGTACCAAGTGTGGCCAGTGGGGTGGCCAAAAATGGGAGAAACGGCCGGGTTTTGGTCGCGGGTCGGGCCTGTCAACCCAAGTCAACGGCAGCTTCTTCTTCTCTCTCTCTCTCTCTCTCTCTCCCTCCTCCCTTTCTAATTTTGGAAAGCAAAATGTAATGCTTCTCTCTCTTTCATCACTTTCCATTTATAGTAACCATCAATTCTTTTCTTCCTTTTTTTTTAAGCTTAATACAAATTAAGCTAATTCCAAACTCGAGTGCTAAAATAAAATCCGATTACATAGCCATTGAATCGCGTTTGAAATGTCTCAATTTTAAGTCCCGAAAAATTTAAATTATTTGAGCGCGATCAATTTAATAATCACGTCCGATTACCCGTAACGATTTTAGCAATTCCGAAAACTTTAAAGAAAAAAAAATTTACGATGAAATAAAAAAATAACATCACACTCAATTAAATAAATTTCAGTGCATATGTTACAATTCAATAGCTCCAATTCTATTGGCAGCAGCAAAATCAAATTTTGTGGTAATGTCCTTTACCTTGGCTCCCAGCTCCTTCCGAGTGTTCTGTTTATTATTTTTCTCCAATATTTCAAATTGTATAAGAGAAAAAGGGAAAATTGTGACAAAATGAAGATTATGAACAAAAATCTGTAAATGAAGTGTTATTATTGTTATTATTTTTATTCATGCTATATATTTTTTAGGGTATTGAAAATGAAAGTTACATGAGTGGTGAATTTAATTATCACAGACGGTATTCCCAAAAAAATAAAAGGTTGTAATACATGAATATGCTAGTTACTAAAAAATTAAATTTAGTTTAGAGAACTTCATTTTGGGAAATCAAATTTTGTTTACTTTGAAGAAAGATGCTCAAAATTAGTAATTTCGAAAAGGTAACTTGTTGTAGAAACTAGAAAGCCTTAATTATCAAAGAAACCAATGAACAAATGAACTTATTTCATAAAAGACGAAGATGTAGGCATTGAATAATTACATGGATTAAAATTAAAATACAACAAATGAATTGATCAGACTATCAAGGACTCATTATTATGGATAATGTTGGGAAAATAGCATAATTACTTGCTATTTAAAAGTATAATTTTGAGTAGGAGTCATTTAGTATAAGTTAAAGGTCCAAGATGATTAAAAATCTCCTCTATGAATCCTTTGATGTGATGTATTTATATACCTAAAATGATGTTGAAATAAATGAGAAATTAAAGTTTGAAGTATACCCGTTGATTACATTAAAATAAAAACAGGAGGAAATGCTCAAAACGAGAATTTCATGGGCCTAAGTTATGTTCGAATTTGTTGCAAAATGCCGGCCTTGGGAAAGCTAATGTACTCCTTGACTTCAAAGGGTGACAAAATTTTTCTCTTCAGTTATTCAGTTAGACGTAATTCCAAATGTCCATTTATAATGCTCTCTAGGGTTGATTTTGATAGGGCTTATTAGACAATTATTACGTAACGCAAAAGTTAGAAGAAGACAATTAAGAACAGCTTGTGTCTGAGCAAATACAATCATTAGTGTTTGGGGTGAGAAACATTGTGATCAGGAATGCACGACCAGAACATGCTCTCTTCGGCCTAAGGCAATTTCTCGAGGAGTCACACCCGACGAGACGCGAGAATAGTCTTGTGAATGTATTAGATTTGAGGGTGTGCGAGGAGAGATCAAAATTGAGTCAGATCGTAGACTTGGTCCAAAAGTCAACATGTGGGATACCTCTAAAGAGCTCGGGCATGAAGTCCATTCAATGGCAGCTACCAACACGTGGGAACATCTCCAAAGAGCCCTGAAATGAAACCCACTCAATGGCTAACTGTCCATTCACCTATGATTGCACTATCAAGCCAACTATGATCGTGGGGGAGAGGAAGCCAATAATTCTGGTTGGGTATAAAAGTTACATAGGACGAAGGTAAAAGGGTTGGACAATTTTTACTTGACTTGTAAATACTCTCTCTCTCACCCTGGATGATTTCCTACTCTATCTAATTTTCTCAATGAAAAATTAAACTCTCCAATTTTGAGTTGATATAATTAAGCCACGAATTTGTGGGGCAAGTTTTTTTAAAAGGACCCTGATTACTGACTTGAGCGTTGGAGGGTTTTTGCTAAAAAAATATTTGGCACCCTTATAATTGGATATTGTAAATGCAGGTAATCAAACTTAACAAGTTTCGAGATCGAAGTCATCTGCTTGAGTGGTAAAATTGCAGTGGAGAGTCGTTCCCTAAACAATTACAAATTTAAGTGTTAACGAAGTTGTTTGGTTATTACTTAACTCGACCAAATTTCAGTATCAACAACTAGTAATTAAATAAAACCAAAATAAAGAAATAGATCTTAACCATACATAAATAAAAAAGCACAGTGTCAAAAGATTTTTCAAAACTCAAATTAGTTAGATAATCAAATCTCACTAAAGTAGCGCCTAAATACTGAGAGTTTTTGTTAAATTAAATAGTTGATTGTTTTGACCATAAAAATGTATGCTTACACCCTTAGGTTACGTAAAAAATGACTAAAATATCCGTTTAAATGAAAAATAACTAAAATACCAATCAATAAAACAATTATTCTTCATTTTATAACTTTTTCATTTTTCATTTTTCCCCTTTATCATCTCTCTCATTACCTTTATTTTCCATTGTGGTAACATACCCCACTCTTTGTCTTTTCCTAATCCACTATTAGATCTAAATCAAAGCTAATTTTATGGCTAAGATATTTTTGTTGGGTTATTAACACTACAGTCCTTAATATTTGCTACAAAATTAAAAAAGCAAAAATGTTCAAAATTGTTACACATAAGTCCATAAACTTATAATTTATTATTCAATAATATTACGTTATACTTTTATTATGTTAAAAATATAACTAAATGATGTATTATTTAATTATAATATATTAATTAATATATAAAAATTGATTATTATTTAACAAGTTAATATAACCAATAATAAATACTTAAATAATATATAAAAATAAAAATTTAAGATAATAGTACATTATTTAATTATATTTCAATAATTAATATACAGAAATTAATTATTTTTAAATAATTTAATATGGCTAATAATAAATACTTAATATTAATAAACTTGAATAACATTAATTTAAAACTAATAGTAATATAAATAATGATATAAAATATTATTACACATACTACACTTTACATTGTACCAAATATGATATTGTACAGTTTAATACACCTTATTGCAATACAACATAATGTAATATAATATATTGTGTCAAACACACTCTTGAGTGTATTGGCATAGTTAATTTCACTGATAAAGTGATTTATTCTTATATTTGAATTAATATATTTCCAAATTTAAAGAAGACTCACAGGCAAACCCATTATTCAAGAGGATGAATCGAAGTGCAGGGGTTAGCATTGGATTGGTATAGGTGATATGGGAAAGAGCATGTACTTTGTCTTATTAATTAATTAATTTAAGATATAGTAAAATCATATATTAATTACAAACGGATATTTTATGATAAATGTGAATATGAATTTAATCTCTTGTTCTTAATTTGTAGTTAATATGTTTTTATAATACTTATTTAATATACAGTTAATAATTTCAACATGTAATAAAAATATATTAATTTACCAATTAATAATGTATTTTTTTATTGTTTAACAAGAAGGTATCAAAAAGTGAAGGGGGCCAAAAAAAAAACTACTTTTCATTTGTTGTTACATTTAGGAGCTTGATAAATGAGTTTAGAAATTCTTTTAACAAAAATTTGGAGCCAAAGCCATTTTATTCTCCACACTTATTCAAAATTTTTTCCACATCTCATGTTCTAACAAGAATTTGAGTCAGTGATAAAATTTGATTGTTGATTGTTAGAGCTTTGGAACAAAAACTAGTGGCCATGTAAATAATTTAATCAGTTTCTTTATATAATATTTTGATTAATTTATTTAGTATAAATAAAAATTAGTTTTACCAACTATACATTTGACATTTAGATAGGTGTGTAGCGTAAGTTTTCTTTTTAAAACTTTGATGATGAGTGTATGAATTGATAATTAAAAAAAAAAAATCTCACCTTTTGATTTAATTTTAAAAATTAAAATAAGTAGGATAATGAATCAAAATTTAGGATTATCTGTTTTTTTTCTAATATTTAAAATAAAATAGGGAATAGAATGTAATTAATCCAAAAAGGACAAAAAAAAAATTGGCTACGTTACCACTGTGGTATAGTCTCCAATCATCTTCATCGTTTCTATAAAAAATAATGTCTAACAAAACGGTGTTCCCCAAGGCAGTTCTCGATAGTTAAGGTCAACTGCATAACTGCACTTTTTTTTTATTCGTTCCAAGAATTGACCAAATCCACTTTTATAATAGATAGATTTTAAGAACTTGGAAGCTACGTCTACAGCTTTATATTTAATAATTCATATTTTACTGCTGGTGAATTTGTAGCATTATGGAGGCAAATAAGGGAAAAGGAAATAGAAAAAGGTTTGAAGCGTGTAGTTACACTTTCCTTTAAGGTTTTATTTGCCCTCACTACATTTGATTTGTTATAGAATTAAATGACAAATTACCTCTAAGATACAACAAACCTTGAATACAATCTTTAGCAAATAAAATTGTATTCTCAGAATATCTATCTATGTTAAAAATTTGTAAATCTGTGTGTATTTAAATGTTATTCATTGTTTTCTTTAAGAAGAAGGTGTCCTTTTGTGAAAGATCACAACCATTAACCATAGCACATATTCAAAAGATAAAAAAACTCTTCAAAAAGACACAATTCGGTTTGAAATTTAATTGTCTCTGAAAATAAACGGTTAGCCGATTTAAGTTATCGGCTCACCGTTAGTTTCCAGTGACTTCAAACATCGCCTCTGGAAATAAACGATTAGCCGATTTCAGGTATCGGCTCACCATTAATTTTCAGTGACTTCAACATTGCTTTTGAAGTTTTAAGAACATTTAACATACTCTCTGGAAGTTATCGGCACACCGTTAACATAAAACGGTTCGCCGTTAACATACAGCATGCTCGCTGGAAATTATCGGCACACCGTTAACACAAAACGGTTCGCCGTTAATATACAGCATACTCTCTGAAAATTATCGGCAAGCCGTTAACACAAAACGGTTTGCCGTTAACAGACAGCAACAATGCTCTTATTCAAACTTCAATATTTACAAATATTATAATCTCTTTTACATTTACTCCAAACTTCATCCTCAAACCCCATACACACACTGATGGCAAACAAGGTGAAGAAGTTCAACAAGAGGCCGCCTGTTCCATTCGAAAAAAGAGACAGATGCCCTTGGTTTAAAGCCATGGCCGGATCTTCCGCAGCAACTCATCAACGTGATTTCATGGCAATATTCAACTCTAATGTTTGACATAAGCCATGGGGGAGTGACCAAGTCATGGGAATCAGCTCAGACAAAGCAATATTGTAACCCACGAGCAATTACGCAGCCACGGTTGGAACTTCATGATGCCGACGAAGACACAAAATTTAAATTCAACATATCATTTCATCAAGGAGAATGGACATGGAGAACGTGGCATTGGAGGCGCCGGCAATGGCAAATGCCTTGGAAATGTTGCGTTGGATGCTCCAACGGTGTACTTTAAAGCCAAATGGTCTCACCTTAGCAATTCATAGCATCACGTGTTTATCTTATTTCTTGATTTATCCTATGGTAGGGCTTATAATGTACATACCTTCTTTTATGTTGATAGTTATCCCTAGAGTTAGCATATCTTATCACGAGTCCTTTCTCATGTCTATAAATTGTAATGATCATGTTTAATGAAATGAAGCCTTTTCACAAATTCTTCATACTTGTGGCCAAAGGAGCATCATCGTCATCACCGACTGAATATTATTTCCATTTTGTCACAATCGGGGAATGCTACCGGTACCTGCCTCCGTGGGATCAAAGGGTTCCGTTTCAACGCGCTGTTATATCTTCATCACATAAAGATTCTGATTTCAGAAATTCAGAAATGATTGTTTTAACGGAAAGCAGGGCTATGGGGAAGATATGAATGGATAAAGTAAGATGATGCCATTGTTGACCCTCATTTTTATGATCGTAAACCAAATAGAGATTGTTTCATGAGATTTACTAATGCTGTTGGTTACAAAGGAAGTTTTATGCTTTGAGTTTGCAGGGAACACTTGCAGTTATTGAAGACGCGAGAATCACGGCCTTGGGTACAAAAAGAGCTGCCCCTAGCGTCCATTCAAGGCATTTCAAGGAATCTTTGCTTAAATCGGACGGCAAAATTTTATTGATTTTTCTCATCTCAAAAAAATCAGTTAATATTTTTATGATCATAAAAATGAGGGTCAACAATGGCATCATCCAGCTTTTGTGTCTTATAAACGGAAAGCAGGCCTATGGGGAAGATATGAATGGATAAAGCAAGATGATGCCATTGTTGACCCTCATTTTTATGATCGTAAACCAAATAGAGATTGTTTCATGAGATTTACTAATGCTGTTGGTTACAAAGGGAAGTTTTATGCTTTGAGTTTGCAGGGAACACTTGCAGTTATTGAAGACGCGAGAATCACGGCCTTGGGTACAAAAAGAGCTGCCCCTAGCGTCCATTCATGGCATTTCAAGGAATCTTTGCTTGAATCGGACGGCGAAAATTTTATTGATTTTTCTCATCTCAAAAAAATCAGTTAATATTTTTGATGATGTAGAGGTGTTTCGGCTTGATATTGGTACACTTTCATGGATCAAGATGGAGAGACTTGGGGATAGGACATTGTTTTTGGGAAGTGATTGTTGTATGTTGGTCTCTGCTAGCAAAATGGGATGCAGAACTGATTGTATTTATTTTAGGAATCACAAAGATGAAGATTGGTGCGTCTATGACTTTCAAAAGGGTATATCTCAATGTGAGAGCGATGCAATTCTCCCGCAAGACTTGCCATTTAGATTGAATGATGAACTGCAGAGTAAAAAATAATGTTAATTATAAATTAACTATAATTATGTCATATAATCTCTTTCAATTACTTTTCCTGAGACGTGGAAGCAAACAAATTGCTGCATTTGATTCAGCATGAGATCCACATTTGTTTACTATTAGTATCTTCACCTACCAACCACATGATACGTAATTTTTCGTGTTATAATGACTTTTTTTTTTTTTTGGTTTTGCAGTGATGGTGCACTATTCTTTGTGTTAATATTTTATATACATATCACCAGTACTCTTAATTCCATGATTTCTTCTTTCTACTAAAATTTTCTGACATATTGGAGGAAACTAAATAAAATCTCAAGAAGGGTTGTTATCTTAAACAATAAATAAACAATTTTTTTTCACGAAAATTGTGATTTTTATGTAATATTTTGAATCTTATGAACAAATTGCATAAAATTTGATTGTTAAAAGCTCCGCAAAGTTAATGAATTCACAAATAGAGTGAGTGACAGTAACGAAGATGTCACTACAACAGATATCAATTTTGAAGTTAAACATAAAAATGTAATTGTGTAACATTATTTTATAGAAATTGTTATCTGTTATTTGAGCTTTTACCCCTTTTTCTCTATTAATATAGAGCAAGAGACGGTACTTAGTAGATAAAATTTCTCATTCTCAAATAAATTTTTCAACAATAATAATAGAGCCACAAATGGCTTTCTACAAACTAATGTGTACAAATTGAGGTGGCATGAAAAGAAAAGATTAGTTGAAAAGTGATATCAATTATTTTCTTTAATTATGTGAACTCATAATGGTTTTATACTACCAATCTACTCATGTCATATCAGTTTGTATGCACTTCTTTGTGTAAGGCGATTGTGACTTTGTCATTACTCTTATTTAAAATATCGATAATAAATTGATTTTAATTTAATTTTTCTAAGCAACACCAAATGAAATTTCAATCCTTGACAGATCACGATAAAAAATTGAACTGTAAATCTTTCATTATAATTATTAACATTAAATTGATCCTTTAGAAATGTAAAGGTATATACGAAAAATACAAAAATTGAGGGCTAGCGCTCTTGAAATTTATGCAGAAACAACGACTATATAACAATCAACAAAGAGGATTCGTGATTGCAACATATTTGACAAAACCTATTTAAAAACATAAAACATCAGGAGACCTAAATGATAACATATTTATTCAGATAATGCATATATCAGGTGGTGATATTTCCACTTGTATAAAACCACTCCATTAAAAAAATTAAAATCGACATATTTTGTAAATCCACCCCATAAATGCCACAAATAACCTTGTCCATTTAATAATTATAATATTTTTGTTTCTTTTAATTCTTTTCAGATTTGTTGAAAAAAATGCAACTAATTAAATTCTGGTATGTGCCACTATTTATATATTTATATCTCGAATAAAGGTAAAATTCATATTGTCTATTGAACACTATGTTGATGTCAAAATATGGTGGATCTGGGGAACAGTCAAGTAACTTCTCTGTGAATAGGTTTAATGCACCAGAACACAATCCTACTCACCTTTATAATTGTTGAATGTCCCGAAGTCTAATTCGACTACGATTTTTTCTGTATAACTGCACCCACAACTACTGGTTAGAGAGTGTTGGATGTTTTTCTGGTAATAACCTTTCAATGCTCAAGTCAGTATTTGAGTTTTTTTTCTCTTAAAAAAACTCAGGTTACCCCTCCAGGGGCTTATCTCTGTTTTCTATTAAAATAATTAATTTTATTCGCAAAAAGAATGTAATCTAAGAATTAAAGAAAAGAATCAAAGAGCAATGAGGTTGCCGTATTAGTTTCTGAGAATTTTTGTTCAACCCCTTTATCTTTATTTCATGAGGCTTTTATATCCAACCCGCAACTTCCACCCCGCCTTTCTCTCTGTCCCCATCAGGGCGGTTTCCCATTGTGGGATAATGAGAACTCAACTGCCTATACATGGGCATTATAATTAGAACCCGAGTTTTAGCAACCAACATCAACTAGAACCCCTAACTAATCCAATCGGGATTCCCGAGCAACCAGACTCATCTCATGGAAAGGGTTAAAATGACCAGGATTCTACTCATCACAAACCAATTCCCACGAACGATAGCCACAACTTAGAGGAGCACATTCTTGGAGAAGCGATCACAAATCTACTCATTGTATCCTGGTCGTTGAGCATGTCTCACCCAAACACACTACATTACTCATATTTTACTTGTTGACCCTAAATTTATAATAATTAAAAGTATTTTGTAGTATAGTTATTTAATACATTTGTTTGAATAAATTTCTTAATTACAATGTATGTGAAAAAGTACTATAAGTGTTTTGATATGTTGTTTGAACACCATCAATAAAAATAAAAAGTTTTGTCCTTACCTATTTTAGCCATTTCATACAAAGATAATATTGTAATTTTCAAATTAAAAAAAAAACTAATAAGTGGATGATTTTACACAAAAGATAAGGTGGAAATATTCCCGCCCAATATATATTATGACTTGATATCCTTTAGAATTCAGTTATATCGTCGGATCAAATTCACTTTAGCATAAGATTGTTTAGTTGTCTTCTTGCATAAAATTTTGGACTTTTGGCACGGCAATCAAGGGGTGTCAGAACAAAGAAAGTACATTTTAGAAGGGACACAATAAAAAATCAAAAAAAGGGACAAAATGTAAAACTATTAAAGGTATAACCTAAATTTCAAACAGTACCCTTATCTTCTCTGGAATTGTCTTCCACTTGAGTAATGATTTCGGATCATCTTTTGATCTATAACTATCCCAAATGTCAAATATTTTGGAACAGAAAGAAATATTGTTCTTTATTGCCACTAATCTCCAATCTTCGTTAATCTTGTTGCCCAAGGTGAGAATAAGCAACTAGCTATAAGTCAGGATCAAGATCTTCTCCTAGTATTTTTCTCTCCTAGTCTCCCCTAGTCTTTCAAATTTAATGAAAAAAGTTAGTTTAATTGTAAATACAATAAATAAAGTTGGTTTAAAATTCAATTTTAGCCACTTATTTTCACTAGGAGAGACTAGGAAAGAAAAAATATTAGGAGAGGATCCTTGTCCCTATAGTCAACTCTTAACAAGTAGTATTTTTCCTTTTCTTTTTTAATTTGTCTAATAACTAATCATATCCCTTTTTTTCTCACTTAATTAAAAGATATTAGAACGTATATCTTATTGATTCTCATTTTAATAAAATGAGGATGTCATGGGGCCCTCATTTTTTTTTAATGCGGACTCACTGTTAAGTAATTTGGCTTAATAGAGTTATTTTTTAATGCACAATAAAATCATGCAATTTAATAGTATTAAAATTTGACTCTGTTAAACTCTATGGCCTAAAATTGTATTCGCATGAACAAAAATGAGGGCATCCCCACTAGAGAAGAACTCCGCGTGTCTGTGCATACATATCTCTCGCCATTACTCCATCCTCAAGCCATCAATTCTTTCTCCCAGCCACATACTAATTAATGGCAAGAAAGCTGAAGAAGGAAATAAAGAAGCGCGTTTCGTTCAAAATAGAAGCCGATGCCAATGGCTTAAGGCCATGGCCAGATCTTCCACAGCAACTCATCAGCATGATTTCATGGCCATCTTCTGCTATAATGCTTGACATAAGCTACGGAGGAGTGACCAAATCATGGAGATTTCAAACGAAGCAGTGTAATTCACAAGCAATAATACAGCAGCAACGGCTTGAACTCCACGATGTCAACGAAGACACAAAGTTTAAATTCAACACAACATTTCATCAAGGAGAGTGGGCCTGGAACGTCTGTAATGCGAAGATCAGGCCAATACCGGCACTTTGGAAGCACTACGTTGGATACTCAGATGGAGTACTTGTGAGCAGAGGAGCATCGCCTAATGAATATTATCTTCATTTTCCGGAAGCAGGGGAACCCTACCACCTCCTCCCCTCATGGCATCAAAGGATTCCGTTACGACGCGTGGTAATATCTTCATCAACAAGATTTCCGTACTGGAATATGGATTCCATCGTGATGGTTTTGACGGGAACTACACACCCAGCTCGTGTTTTATAGAAGAAAACAAGAAGCCGAAAATGCATGGATGAAGCAAGATAGTACAGCTCCTGACCCTAATTGTAATTCTTATAAATCAGAAAGAAACCGGTTCATGCGCTTTACTAATGCTATTGCTCACCCGGTTCATGCGCTTTGCTAATGCTATTGCTCATAAAGGGAAGTTCTATGCATTGAGTTTGCGCGGAACTCTTGCGGTTATTGAAGACATTGAGTCTCAGCCAAGAATCACAGCATTGGGTCCAAAACGGGCCGTTCCTTCTGTGTATTCAAGTTATTTTAAAGAATGTTTGCTTGAATCAGATGGAGAGATTTTACTGATTTTTCTAATTTCTAGAAAATCAGTTAATATTGTTGACGATGTTGAGGTGTTTCGGCTCGATGTTAATACACTTTCATGGATTAGGATTGGGAGTCTTGAAGGAGATAGGGCATTTTTTCTGGGGACTAATTGTTGCATGTCTGCATGTCAGTCTCTGCAAGCAAAATTGGATGTAAAAGTGATTGTGTTTACTTTAGCCATCGCATAGCAGATGATTGGTGGGTCTATGATTTCCAGAGAGAGCATCTCTTTTTGTTAAAGTGCGCAATTTTCCCACAAAATTTGCGGTTAAGGTTGAATTAGCAAGAGAAAGAATTACAAATACTTCTAAAAAAAATTATATCTATGGTTTGATTTTGTGTGCTATTTTAATGCAATAAAATGGACATTGGTTGTGCACATGCATTTTGGCTAATAGTGCATGTTTATGATTACGTTCAACTTGTTTGATCTGTGTAAGAAGTGAATATTGCCAGGACCACTAATACCTTGTGCAGACTTTTCTTTTTTGTTTTTTTAAGGTAAAAGGGTGGGCAAATCTCAAAGTGATTTTTGAATCCGTACCTTTTTCAAAATTTGAACCCAGGTAATTAATTAAATAAAGTTATTTAATGACCCAAGGGCGTAGTCAAGTTGGTGGGCAGTGTAGCTATCGCCCCTTACACTTGTGTGGACTCGAGTTCAATCCTTAAGGGTGGTAAGAGGGGTAAAAATTTATTTGAGTTTGCCCACCCCCTTACCTTAAAAAAAAAAATTAAATAAAGTTATTTAAAAACTACTAAGTCAAGTTATTTGATTTAAATTGATGTGGTATAGTTAGTATTGGTTGAATATTTGCCAAATCCTAAAATTGTAGATTTTTCTAAAATAATATTTTATGGATGGCAACTCTAATTCAATTCTCTATCCATTATAACTCATAAATCCAAATTTTGAATCTTAGACCTCTTGTACTACCACAAAAGATTTGAGTTGAACTAACTAACACCCACAAAAAAACAAATTAAATAACCACCAAAGGTCCAAGAGCTTTTTTATTTTATCAAAAGAGGCATATAACGGCCATATAATACTGCTATGTGAGTTTTGTGCGCAGTTTTATACATTAGTTTGGATACATACCATTATTGAGATATATATATATTAAAAATGACAGGACAATTAGACCCCAGATATATTATTACCCAACTTTGAGAAGCACTGACGCAAGCTAAGATTTTTTCAACTAGAAACACTTGTCAAATTTGACCGCGCTACTGTTTATTAGCTACTTCAGAAAACAGTGCAAGTCAAATTAATAATGGAATAAACAAACATTAGTATAAATTTGCCGCCCACTCTCTTAGAATTTCCACATGCAATATTGAACTCCAATTATACTATCTCCAATGTATCCATTAAAATAATATGCAGAACAATACCTTGCTGCCCAAGGCAATCACCAACCCAGCTGGCTAAGGTCAACTCTACCTCGTGCACGTAGTAATTTCATACTGATTTTGATAAATAATAAAATCCATTTTTATGACTCTTAAACAAACTAAAACTTGAGAGTCACGTCCAAAGCTTCATATATTCTCTTATCATAGTACTACAACCAGCTGCATCCTCGAAACCATTTCTATACAACAACTAGAATGGTGATCAAGAAGGGAATCATGAAGTAAGTTCTAATTAAAAAAGAAGCCGATGCCAATGGTGTAGTCAGCTCTAATGTGTGATATTAGTCATGGAGGCGTGACATTCTTTTTGGTGAGTGATTGTTGTATGTCAGTCTCTGCTAGCAAAGTGAGATGTCAAAGTGATTGTGTTTATTTTAGTCATCATCACAGCTGAAGACCGCGGTGGGCATATGACTTCCAAACAGAGAGCATCTCCCCACGTCAGAAGAATGCGATTCTTCCACAGGATATTTGTCATTCAGAAACATACAATAGAATATATATTTTCTACTCAAGAAAAGAAGTTATTTCATGTTATGTTATGATTATTGTATATGCTCTTTGACAGAAAAATAAGAGTTTGAGAAATACCTTTCTTCTTGAATTAAGCAATGGAATAATCAAGTGTTGGATCACACCTATAGTCGCAAAGAAATTACTATTGAAAATCCTTCTCAAATCACAGTATAGATGCCTATTTTCACTAAGTTGTTTCACTGTAAAGCCTTTTCTCTGCGTTCTCTCTCGTGCTCTCTAAATTTTAGGAAATTTTATTGATATTAAAATTAATGTGTGGGAAGTTGATTTGAATCAACTTCTCTTAACTCTCATAACCGCATATGGTAACTACTTACCATATGCGAATCGAGTCGGGTTGGCCCATCATGGGCGACCCACCCATTTAACATCTCCCACTCGCATATGATGGGGCGACGTTGAAGCACTAGAGTAGTGAACAAAGAAACAATGAACAACCACATATCTTCAATCGTACAGGCAAATACACTGTGTGACCATGAACATATCCAACAATCCATTTGATGAGTCAAAAAACATATCTCAATTGCTAACTAAAGCAAGAGATGTCTCAATTGCAATCGTATGCAAGAGAATTTCAAAATATGTTCATTGTATCCTAGATTTAATTTATTTTAATACTCAACCATACTAAATCCCCTCGGTATGGTAAAATTATGCAATCTCTTTATGTATTCACAATTATAATATCACAAAAATATTATACAATTGGTCGACCAGTGAATTACATAAAAGAAAAATTAAATCTTCCCATCACACTTATGTTTATCAATTTAGAATAGTCACTTTCTTAGTCATGTTTTATAGACCGAATTTTTATCAATTTAGAATAGTCGCTTTCTTAGTCATTTTTTATAGACCGAATCATGTCAAGGTCATAGATAACATGCTAAAAGTAGCAGACATTAGTCTGAGATATCAAAAACAAAGTTGATAGTTATAAGGATACCTGGTTTGACTTATAAAAAATCATATGGAACTTAAACAATTAGGAAGAAGGGAGATTCTCTCATTTTCCATTTTGGTCATGAAGCACACGTGGTATGATACATGCGTTACAATGAATCTTCCATTTTAGGGCATATGTCTTATTAATTCAATTCATTGTACAGATCTTAGTCTAGTCGCTCTTCTACAGCGCCTGACCTGAGTTCTTAAAATAAACGCTTTCCTCTAGTGTCAAAATAAGATCTCACATCTAGATTCAATCAGGTCTCTATGATGGTGGGGTGCATCATAGTCGGTCTATGATAAATATCATATAAGTCCTCATCTTCATTTTAATCAAGGCGACAGAACTTATAGAATAACTTCTTTTATTTGACATTTAAACAAACATATTATTTTATTATTCTACTTGTCTCATCTTAGCTTGCTCCTAGAGCAACTAAGGTGATCGCTCGTGTAAGAAAGTCGATCTTGACCTGACTACATACTTTCATATATGTGTAATCATGCCTTTCATAAAATAAATTGAAATAAGAGACACCATTACATTTAAAAAATAATGCATGTAATAAAGATGTTTATAACAAATAAGCACACTTAACAATATAAAAATTACAATCTACGCAGCTCCAATGATTTAGCATGAGAGGCAAATACATCCTTCGTTACAGCTTTGGTAAGTGGATTAGCTATCATGTTATGCGTAGATATATATTGTATGGTTATTTCCTTCTTTGCCAAAATGTCTCTTATAAAATTATATTTAGTCTCAATATGTTTTGACTTGCTATGATATTTGGCATCTTTGAAGAAAGAGATAACAACTTGATTGTCACAATAGATAGTTACTAGACTAATATTGCTAATATTAATCTCTAGGTTCTCCATAAATCTCTTAAGTCACAAAACTTCTTGTATTGCTATAGAACATGCAATATATTCGGCTTCCATCATCGAAAAAGCCGTGCATGTTTGCTTCTTGCTGCTCTATGTAATTGCTCCTCTATTTAGCAAGAACGCATATCCTGAAGTTGATTTGCGCTCATCCAGATTGCCACCCTAGTCAACATATGAATATCCAACAAGTCGTAAACCATCTCCTTCACAGTATAAACAATAATTTGCAGTGCCTTTGGGATACGCTAAAATTCTCTTGATAGCACTCCAATGCTTCTGATTAGGTTAGACTGATATCTACTTACTAGTCCTACAGTATAATTGATATCAGGCCTTGTGCACATCATGGCATTTATGAGACTTCCAATGGCATTTGCATAAGGAACTCTAGCCATTCTGTCATTTTCTTGAGGAGTCTTATGACATATATCGAGACTGACAGATTATCCTTTGGCTATAGGTGTATCCTTTAGTTTACAATCAGCCATGTTGAATTTTTCAAGAATAATTTTAATGTAAAATTCTTGTGATAGAGCCAGAAGTTTCCTTGAACGATCCCTGAAAATTTTGACTCCTCAGATATAAGTTGCTTCGTCTATATCTTTCATGTCAAAATTTGAAAATAGCCAATTTTTAACAGTTTTAACAAACTCTTTATTATTCGTTGCTAACAATATATCGTCCACATACAAAGACAATATCACAAAAACGTCTTTAGACCTCTACATAAAATGGTCTTCCTCAACCATCTTGAAACCATAAGAAATTATAACTTGATGGAATTTAAGGTTCCATTGTCTAGAGGATTGCATAAGGCCATAGATAAATCTTTTAAGCTTTCATACCTTGCGCTCTTGACCTTTAACAATAAAACCCTATGGTTGTTGCATATAAATTTCTTCCTCTAGTTCTCCATTGAGAAATGTAGTTTTTACATCTATTTGATGCAATTCAAGGTCTAAATATGCAACGATAGGCAAGATTAATTGTATAGAAGCAAACCTTACCACGAGAGAAAAGGTCTCTTCATAATCTATACCTTCCTTTTAGGTATAACCTTTAGCGACTAATCTTGCTTTGTATCTGTCAATTGTCCTATCCACTTTATGTTTTATTTAAAGAACCCATTTGTTTCCAATAGCCTTATGATTTGGTGGAAGTTCAACCAAGTCCCAACCTTGATTGGCTTTCATAGACTCCATCTCTTTATCTATTACTTTCATCCATAAATCCCTAACAGACGATGTGAGAGCCTCATTAAAAGAATTTGGCTCCTCACTATCATGTGAAGCAATCATAAAATCTTTTCCCTCAATCTCAAAACGACGATGTGGTATTGGCTTATGAATACTCTTTCGAGTTGATTCCCCAATTGGAATCAATGTGCTCGACATTTCACTCCCACTCAAAGTAGCAATTTCTGAAGGATTTGCACTAGTGCCAACATAAACATTGGAAGAGATAATCTCATTTGGATCTTCTAATTCATAAAATTGAAAATCCTTATCAACTTCTCCAATACTAGGAAATTCATTTTTTAGAATATTGACATTCCGTGATTCAAGTTCAGTCACAGTTTTATTTTGATGTTCACCAATGAACACATATCCTTTTGAGTGTTTTAAGTATCTAATAAAGATACACTTTTTACTTCTAGCTCCTAATTTTCAAAATTTATGAGTAGAGTTATAAACATAAGCCGCAAACTCCCATGGTCGCAAATGAGATCGGACAGGTTTTCTACCTATCTATAACTTATATGGAGTAGAATTGACTGATTTTGAAAGAACTCAGTTAACTATATAAACAGCAGTTAACAAAACATCTCTCTAATATGATATTGGAAGATTTGATTGCGCCATCATCGACCTAACCATTTCCAACAAGGTTTTATTCCTTCTTTCCACTACACTATTACGTTGTGGAGTTCCAGGAATAGTCAATTGTCTATTTATTCCTTTTTCATTACACAATTCCTTGAACTGTTCTGAAAGGCATTCACGTCCTCGGTCAGTCTTTAGTACTTTAACATTACTATCTAGTTCATTCTCCACCATGTTTAGATATAATTTAAAGCAATCTAATGCTTTTGATTTGTGAGAAATCAAGTAGACATGAATGAAACGTGAATAATCATCAATGAATGTGATAAAATATGAGGCTCCATGTTTAGCCTTTACATTCATTAGACCGCATATGTCAGAATGGATTAATTGCAATGATTTTTCAGCTCTAATTCGTTTGCCGAATGGTTTTCTAGTTGTTTTTCCAGTTAAACAATTTTCACATATGGGCAATTCAACTTTAGTGAGTGGACCTAACATGCCCTCTCTCACAGGTCTATGCATTCTTTCTTACCCTATGTGACCTAATCTAGCATTCCAAGTAACAACATTTATCTCATTATTACTTGAAAAAGTAACATATGAAAAATAACTTTACTATAACCTAAACTATCAAGCATTGTATCTAATACAATGAAACCATTAACTAAATGTCTAGTACCAATAAACACTGAATCTAGAAAAATCTCCAAATAAACACTATAAAAATTTAAACTATATCCCAATTCAGGAAGAACAGGAATAGAAACCAAGTTTTGTCGAATCTTCGATGCATTTAGGACATGGTGTAACAAAGGAATATGTCCACCACGCAAAATGAATTTGCAGGTGCCTATTCCTTTTGCTTTAACTCTTGAGTTGTTGCCCATGTATATCTATTTAGTCCCTTGACTAATTCGACAATACTCCACAAACGCATCATGATCACGAGCTATATGGTTTGTTATTCTCGAGTTTACAGTCCACATAGGATGAGAATCAGTTAGAAGTACAAAACTCGTAACTAACACATAATTTAATAAAGTGGAGTTGGGTCTCACCTTTTTTGGCTTAGTGCATTCACAAGCAAAGTGACCTAACTTGCCACAAT